>OY856409.1:1536928071-1539663071 GCA_963693085.1 Alisma plantago-aquatica
CTGGCTACCTGATCAAATAGGAAATCATCGTATATATAATTCATAACAATTCTAAAGATATATTTGATGGTGTACTTAAATTTCCTTATGTATCCTTATACATGTGACCCGGTAGGTTCCTAATTACATTAATAGTGATGTTCAAAACAAAACAATCAAAGATAAGTATCTAGCCACCCATCATTGCCATCAAAGTAATAGGAAGGAGTTAGAAAAGAAGTACAACCTATAAAGTGATCAATGTTACCTTTGTCACATATATCTATATTGAAATGGAGGTATCAAATGTCATCCTCTTAACATTTAATCTTGTTCCTTGAGCTAAAGTAGACGACTGAAGATATTGTGAGCTCAGTATCACATATTGACTCATGAGAGCATGGTCATTGATTAAATAATCTCTCATAGCAAGTGGATAGGGAAATCACTACATAGGAGGGACATATTCCATATACATGACTCAGATTATTCCCCATTGTCATAATATATCCAATCACCACCCTTTTGGAAACTCATAATTCAGAGCACATTGGGCGGTGTCAAAAGTACGTACAATGATGCAGCCCTATTTTACGGCTTCATCTTGTGTCTTTTTGTATCTGAATCACATCTAAACACACTAGAATGCAAGTTAATTTTCCCAATATGCATATTACTATCAAATGCACTTATGGAAAAATTGCCGCCTAGAGTTGCCTCGGTCACTTTGGTGATCTAGAGGATGACTCTAAGGTCCACAGAGGGGGCTCCTATGCCGCACCCTTTCCCCACCCCCACCCCCACCACCTCCCCTTCCCTTCCCGGCCCTCATCCCACCGGCCATGACAGAGCTCGTTGCTACTACAAGGACAGCCACCATGACAGAGCAGACTGCGACCACGATAGCCAAGAAAGCATGGACTTAGGTCCTTGGAGGTTTCAAAACTTTCAAGGAGCATGACTTCTCACCGCCAGAGAAGATTGAAGGCAAGCATTTTTTCACCATAGATGACATAACTTATGAGGTGATGGAACGTTCTTGGGAACACACGTCCATGCTCTAAGTGATGGGAAAATTCCCATACTACCATCATCTTCTAGCCTAGATCAAATGTATCTAGAAACCCAAAGGAGGCTTTGATCTATATTCTAAGCATGACCAGTTCTTCCTCTTGCGTTTCGATGTTTGTGAAGACAAGAATAACATCATTGAGAGTGGTCCTCACTGGTTTGATGGACAAATAATGGCTATTAAAGATTACAAAATCAGTGATGACTTGCTCAAGGATCGGTTTAGTACTATTCCAGTATGGATCAACATACCTAGCATGGGTAAAAATTAGTCTCTCCATGCGGTATGTATCGTGGCCAGTGGAGTAGGTGAACTCTTGAGAATCGACTATAGATCCATAGGCTAGGAGTCCCTGGGTGAGGCTCGTTCCCTAGTTGAGGTTGAAGATGATCAAATGCCCCCTGAAGAAATCTGGGTCAACCTACCTCATCGTGAGTCAATGGTTGTCACTATCACTTATGAGAACCTTCCCAAGAGATGCTCTGAATGCAAAGTTTTTGGTCATGACAATGAGGATTGTCCCATGAAGCCCAAAGTCCCTCATCCCATACCCAAGAAAGATGTACAAGAATGAAGGGTTGTTGGCAACAAGAAGAATAAAACTCACAAGGAGAGCACGAATAAGACTCATGTGATTCCAGTTTGCAATAGATTCTAGAATCTTGTGAAGGATGATGCAGTAGCTGAATCTGCTAACATAGTGACTGAGGTGTCCATCGTTGACACTGGCCCTAGCACCAATTATGACCCTTGCGTCATTGATACTGGACCTAGCACCATTGACACCGGCCCTAGTGCTGCCACTAATGACCTGGTTCTGGATCTTCCTAGTGCTATTGATGGCAACAAAGAGATGGAGGAAGGTGAATTCTATAATACACCATGATCAAAGAAGAAGACTGATAAAGGTGCTTAATGGATGGGTCACATAGAACCTGCTCTTTTAGCAGAGGTCATTAATGACCATTATCATGACCAACGTGTGTGGTCCATGGAAACCACGTAGGAAAAGGGAGCTTAGGAGGACCATCATTGAATCACATGCCACCATTGTTGTTCTAGTTGCAACCAAAATAAAAAAATACCTAAAGAATTGTTCTGAGAAGTTGATACCTAAAGGATGGAGCTAGTTTACTAATCATGATGCAGATCATAATGGTCGCATATGTATTAGTTGGAATCCCAAATCCTATGATATCAACATCCAACACATGGATGATAAAATAATCACCATGTCATGCTGTAATAAAGGAGGCCTTCTTCTTATTCTTACTATTGTCTACCCCTGGAAACTTTCTCATGAACGTCTTGCTTTGTGGGAAGCTCTTGAAACCATTAGCACCAACATCACTAATCCTTGGTTAGTGATCAATGATTTCAATAATATTAGAAAGTGTGAAGAGAAAGATGGTAGTAGAGAAGCACCTTCTCACATTCTCAGTACCTTCAATACAAGTATCGATAATTGTAATCTCACTAAACTTCCATCAGTAGGAGGTAAGATTTTCACATGGCATAATAAACAAGGTGCTACAAAGTGCATTACTTGTAAATTGGATCATGCATTAGTGAATGATGAATGGTTAACTAGGTTCCTGGGCACTAAAATGAAACTCAAAACATGTGCCTTCTCCGATCATTCTTCCATCAATGTTAATCTCATAGAGATGGCTAAGAAGAAAAGACCATTGCATTTCCTAAATTTCTAGATGGAGTGGCCTGGCTACAAGCATCTTATTAATCAAGCATGGACAAAGCAAGTTCAAGGTAATCCTTTATTTTATTTTACACAGAAACTCAAATTTGTCAAAGGGGAGATGAAAAAATGGTTGAAGGAATTTTTCAACTTGAAGAACCTCATTTCTAGAGAGCATATGGAGATGGATGATATTTCCAAGGCTCTCAGAAGAAAACCCCTAGATCTCGATCTTATACTGGATGAGTAGACCACCTTTGATATATTAGAGATTCATTCTAAGATTGAGGAACAATACTTCTGGCAATGCAGTCGTTTGGATTGGATAGCTAATGGTGATAGAAACACCAAGCTTTACCATTCCATGGTCAAAGAATGTACGCTATTAATATTATTACTGAACTTTATGATGCTGCAGGCACATGTCTAAATGAGAAGAATGATATTGCTACTGAGACTCTTCATTTCTTTGAGAACCTATACAATCAAGATGCATCCAATCTCCCTATTCCTGATTGCGAATGGATTGATCATGTCACTGACGAAGAAAATGAAGCTCTCTATAAAATACTTGATCTTCTTGAAATCAAGGATGTTGTATGGGATATTAGACCAAATAAAAGTCCCAGTCCCAATGGATTCAATGGGTTCTTCTATAAAGAAAACTAAAACCTGATTAGTTTTGATCTTACTAAAGTTATCCAATAGTTTTTCCAAGGAGGCAATATGGTCTGACAAGTTAACCATGTGTTTATTGCTCTCATTCCTAAGAAAGATCTTGTCACAACACCTGCTGATTTTTAGCCCATTTCTTGCTGCTCCATGTTGTACAAAATCATCACTACGAGGTTGTCCTCATTCTTTTGAAAATAATTTCCACTAATTAGGGAGCCTTTGTTAGTGGTAGAAGCATTGAAGATTGTTCCATGCTTTATATTGAGTTCATGATGAATTTCAACCATAAGAACAACTATCCTTCTACATGTGTCAAGCTTTATATAACCAAAGCCTTTGACTTAGTTAGATGGCCTTATCTCTGGAAATCTTTGTAAGGTTTGGGCTTTAGTGAAAGATGGATCTCTTTGATAAAGCAATGCATCGAAACCCCTTCTTTCTCTCTTTTATTGAATGGTAGTTTTGTTGGTCTCTTCAAGAATTCCAATGGGCTTTGTCAAGATGACCCACTGTCACCATTATTATTTTCTATTGCTATGGAGGGTCTATGTTATGACCGTATCCGAGCTTAATTGGTAAACTAGGGTTTACCTGGATGATTATATGATTAATTGGATTGATCATTTCTTAAATCTAATTAATGATGATAATTCAATTATGATGGTTTAAACCTAATAAGAATGTTAAGTGTTCTATTGTCTGAGAAATTAGGGTTTGAGAAATATAAACCCTTGTTGGCTGAAATTAGGGTTTTGATGGTACATGAATATGGAATTTGATCAGGTTAGAAGTGTGGTAAATGATTTTTCATATTTTCTACACATTTTTTATTTAATTGAAATTTGGTTACAATATAAATAACTTAATTTTGCATTTTAGTGAAAAATTTCAGAATTTTTGGATGTTCTTTGAAAGTCATTCTCGATCGAGATATACTTCAACCGACCATGCTGATTGAATGTTGTTCAACAATATATTGTTTGATTTTTAATTATTATAGTAATTCCAAATGATTTCAAATTTAATTGGAGATCTGAAACTCAATCATAAACAATATTTAAAATTTTCATAATTTTTGGATGTGTTTAGACCTTATCAATAGACAAATTACAGTAATTGACAATTCTAAAAAATTCTAGATAGCAGTGCACTTTTCAATTTTTGTTTATTTAATGGGAGATTTTAATGATCTCAAATTTTAAATAAAGCTTAATAAATCATCTATATACAATATGATAAATTATCACAATTTTTAGAGAAGGTTTGATCTCTAAAATACACGAATTACAGAAACCTTTTTATGACAGAAAAATCTGCTGAAATAAGAAAATGTTTAGTGAGGGGTCAAAGTGCAATTGACCCAAGCAGATCAATTTCTCTATATGATCAACCTAACACACAAGGAGCTCTCATAATTTGTGAATCAAACCAGAGAAATAAGATCCTAGAGAGAGAGGGAGAGTTAGGGTTTGAAATGAGAAATTGATGGAATTGTTGACCAAGGGTTTTGCGGTCCGAGGAATGATGAAATCATGTAAGTTTAGCTTCTTTGGATATAGTTTCATGGTGAATCTTCTCTCACATACCAAAATTCCATCCATTCTATTACTTAATCCAAAATGGTATCAAAACTTCCCCTTTTCTCACTCTTTCTTCATAATCCCTCATTTTTAGGGTTTTCGAGTTGAAAGGAAGAAGAATCGGGTGAATTGCTAGGGATTTGATATGAGATCAAGATTTTTAGGGATGAGCTGCGTTTTTAAGGTGTTTTCACACCTTAGGGTGAGTGGGAACTTCCTTTAAAATAGTATATCGAACGAAAATTGGGGTGAGTGGGAACTTCCTTTAAATAGTATATTGAACGAAAATTGGTTAATTCATCCATAATCTTTAATTGCTAGTATGCGACTACAAACCCTAAATTGTCTATTTGTTCTAAGTTGTTGCAAAATGATATGAAATGGATTCTTCCTCTGTTTGGATGAAGTTCAGTTGATAAAATATATTAGAAATGTATACAATAAATCCTAATGAGAATTCCCTAAGTATTCATAGAGGTTATAAGAGTAAACAGAAATATAGGGAATTTGTCTATGACTAAAATTTGTTGTATAAGTAAATAGAGAAAATTGTTTATTTAGATACCCTTGGTTATGAATGATTGTTTATTTAAATTCATAGTACATATATGTCAGATACTATCTTGGATTGCTTTCAAATTGAATAGTATTTGTTTGATATCTTAGTAAAGAGGGTGAAACCCTAGATGCGAGGAAAGTTGGATATTTGCGAATAGATATCTTGAAATCCATTTGAAGGGATTTTCTTGACATGATAGACTTTATTTATTCAATGTTATTATTGATGCATGATATCCTAGTGAATTGCATGGAAAGACAAATTCAACTCAGTTCCAAGGTTTCATACATATATTGATTTTATATGATTTGTTGATAGTAGTCTTTATTCAATGAATGTTTATGTCACATGAAATCTTTATGGGAGCCATGTGAATAAGTTGTTGCCTAGTGAGAGGTGACACGATGTGTGATGGACTTGTGAGCCATGAGAATACTTTTACAACCAGTGAAATGAATACCTTGGTCTAAGGACCTAGAGGTAATGGTTACCTGTTACAGAGGTAACAATGCTATGTGATGATCTAAGGGTTTGAATACCCAGATCCAGTAATCATGATAATGATGTGAAGGGATGAGAATTCCCAGTAATGTGATAAGGAATTGAGATCCCAGGTATCATGTGTTTTAAAGATTTGAAAAGTACGTGATAGATGCATTACACCTTTCATTGTAGCATTTGTGGTGATTAAATGAAACCCTACGGGTAGGGTGTTCAATGAATCAAGTATTGTGATATCAATGTTCTCAGTTATTATTAATAATTCTTGTCGTGATAAGTAATTAACTCTTAACTGATTTATGAGATGCACAACTCAAGATTTGGGTTGATATGCACGATTCTAGTGTGTATGTGCCAAGTGGACATGAAATCTATTTATTTAAGAATTTTAATCTGCCTGCATGTATAGTATGTTGATTATGAAAAACACTAGAGGGGGGGTGAATAGAGTTTTAAAACAATTTTAACATTTATTGAACTCAAACAACCAACCACAAAATATTGGACAAGGGGACAAGGATTTAGAGTGGTTCCAACTTTAGAAAATACTAAAGTTGTCAGTCCACTACCCGGTTGCTTACCCAACTGGGATTTGGAAAGAATTTAATTGTATTACCTCACAAGGACTTTACATAAAATTACAATTCTCTCCCTAAACCCTTCAAGCAGCCTTCACCTAGAAGTAATCGCCCAACCTTGAAGCAGCCTTCACCTAGAACTAATTGCACCACCTTGAAGCAGCCTTCCTCCTGAAGTAGCTTCCCGTTGCAATAGTCTTCTTGAAGTAGCTTCCCGTGCGATAGCCTTCTTGAAGTAGCTTGAAGTACACCTTCTCCTCCGAGAAGAACCTTCTCCAATCTGCAACCTCCAACCCTAGGAGTAGCAAGGAGAATACAAAGAATAAAAGGAACAAGAAGGAAAATAGAAATTACAACTTATCCTTTTAAGCACAAGGCTTGATTTGCCTATATCAAGCGTATTGATCTCCTAACCAATGAGTGTAGAAGTGTAAGTGATGTGGTAAGGAGATGCTAGCCTATAGGACACAAAATGGGAGCAATGGGAATGAATAGCAAATGTAGGAATTGCTCTATTGCTCAAAACAGTATTGCCAATGTGTATTCAAGCTCAAGTATAGCACAAGTGTAGCTTAGGTGTCTTTAGGTGTCCTAAGGCATGTCCTATTTATAGGAATGACCTACAAGTGCTTAAGGACGTTCTAGACAACTTCTAGGGGTTTCTAAGTGCTTAACTAGCCGTTAGGTACAAAGTTGTTGCTTTAACAACGGCTAATTAATTAATTCTGCAGTTGCTGTCAGAGACAATCTCGGTCGAGGAATGGTCGACCGAGACACCTACTCGGTCGAACTTTTGTCGACCGACAGGCACTCTGGAACAAGTGATTTGCAACATCTTTCTCCAACTGCCAACTAACTTGTTTGTTGTGTCTAACGGCTACTTTGGATCTTTCTCGGTCGAGAAGATTGTCGACCGAGAGTGTCTCGGTCGAGGAGTTTGTCGATCGAGATTGATCCTGTTTCAATGTTTCAATTTAGGCACTAACTATATGTATGAGTGTGCAAATGTGATCCTATTTGAAGGGAATGACTTATCTAAATGTGGTGTTTAGCTAGGGAGAATCTAACGCTTGATTTACATGCAATCTAAGTACTTGTACATTATATATTTGTACAAGTTTTTTACAAAGTGATTACATTGCATGAAAACATAAACATGTAAGCATATGGATTTCCCTAGTTGCTTTGTCATCCACCTTAATCCTGCACACTCAAGTAGCTCGTTAGATCAATAAGAATGAAATATTTGTCATAATCAAAACAAAGGGATTAACATAATGTCCAATTTAGCCAACAGATTACTCAGTAAGTTACAGTGTTTTGAAAATACTGCTCTGCCAAGTTTAGAATGATATACATGTTGTATTATAACTTCAAATAAGTAGACTTGACATGATAGAGATACCAGAGTCAAGTGTAAGTAAGAGAAGGGTACAATGTAGAAAGAGCTTTCTAGGAATAATAAAATAATATACTTAGGAGCCTTGAACACCATAGAACCCCTATGTGAGGTTTGCGCCTTAGGGGTGAAATGACCTAACCCTGGTTGCGTCCAGTATACGAGGGTCGAAATGTGCTATCAGGTGGCACGAGGGACGAAGCCCTAGTGGAAGTCTCCTTAAATTATAGTTTGCAGTGTCCAACATCAACCAGAAGTCCTGGTGGCACTAGAGTACAGAAAAGCTAAGAGGTGTCTTGACTCTCTGCCTGTGTGCTTAGGTTAGAGGAGTCTAGTTTAGGCCAGAGAGCCATTTCCCTGTTGCAGACCAGGAGAGTAGTCAGACTTATCATTGTTGGTATGTATGCCCTGAGAGCCAATCATGGGACGATTGGTGGGATACATTGAGATTTATTTGATACACATCAAAGGCAAGCTTCCAATTCTTTCTGGTTCAGTCATATGAGATAATGATAGAACATATTGAATGTCTAGAGAATGACAATATTCAATGACGTATGCTTTTAGGTTAAGGATCTGAACGATGAGATCATACGGATGCTAAGAGTTTGTACATTCTTATTATGTCCCTAGTCAGATATCATTGTGGAAGGTTGATAGACAACAATGATACACAAGACTAGATTGTGGTGTTGATTGATGACAGAATCTCATTAGTCATGATATGGATATATCAAACCAAACACATAGGTACTTGTTAGAGAACAAGTGTACCAAACAGACCCACCATGAGTTTGACATATGGAACCATGACATGGTAGTCACAGTCAGTTCTCACAGTGATGGTGGTGAGTGTGATTCTTTGACCTAAAATCACTACACTCAACACATGTCGTTGGGTACACTTTGACATCATCAAACATAGTCCTGAAACATGGGTTGTTATAAAGGTGATGATTGGGTGGCTTTGACACATGGGGCTTTTGAGGGGTGAGTGATAGATATGGGATTTGTCCCTCCTGAGGGAGTTTGATATACATGGCCACTTGATGAGTAGGATTGAGATAGGTGTGCACGCATGTGTGAATCAGTATCTGATATTGATGTCATACATATCTCCTCCAATCTACTCTTCTATCAAGAAAGTGAATGAGCGTTGACAGGATGACTGTTCCATGCCTTGATTTCATTCGGGATATCAGTGACAAAGGAATTATACATTCACTGTAACACCATTCATGGATTGTAGGATTGAAAGTTGTTCTCCAACTTTCTATTTCACTTGTGTAGCACTGATGTGAGACTAGGCACCGCTCTTTTCTTGTGAAGTCATAAGTGTTATGGACTTTCACTGCCTACGTGAAATGGACCTGCAGGGTCACACACATAGGATTTAACCTGGAAGTGGAGTTCTTTTACAAATGATGTTTAGATTGATTACTAAAGGAGTTTAGTAGTTCAATTAAACACTCAATCAATTGATAGCTCAATATCATAGTGTTCAAGGTGTTGGACCAATTGAATAGAGTATCGGATTGATTGAAACTGTAATTGACTATTTTTGCATAGTCTGCTGCCCCAACCGATCGGCTCATGGGATGAACCAATCGGCTTAGGTTGGTGAACCGATTGTCTCAACTGGTGAGACGATCGACTCATGTGCCATGAAACGATTGACTCAATTGTTGAACCGGTCGATTCATGTGACCAACAGAGATCGTTTGGAAAGTCAGAAGACTATTTTGCAAATATAATTTGTTTCACTTGTACAAATTCAATTTGGACAAGGATTAATATTTGATTAATTGGAAACAAATATGAAAGTCAATTTGAGTTGGATCAGGACCATGAACCAATCGGCTCAAAGCCCCATACGATTGGCTCACAGCCCCATATGATCGGCTCAGGTCCCAAACGATCGGCTCAGGGCCCAAAACGATCGTTTCAGGGTGTGAACCAATCGCAACTGTAACATCCCTGACCTAGGATATGAACTAACCCTAGGTGTTTTTCTTAATTGTGTAATTAGATACTTGTGACTATCTTTTGGTATGTAATTAAAGCTTCTGAGGAACATATATTTCCATTTCTTCCCTTTTTAAAACAATGTTGTAATATTGTTTTGTTAAAAGTGGACCTAAGTGCAAATTACCCAATTAGAGGGGTTAACTTACAAATTGCACATGTTAAGATGTTCCTCTGATGATGAGACATCATGAGAATGAATATGATGAGGTGTTATGGATTCTCCAAGCTTGGGCACCAAGATGCAGCTTGTGAAGAATCCTTGTGTTTTAAAACCCTAGTTTTGGTGTAAAGTGCAATTTACCCAAAATATAGGGTGCAACATGTAAAATACACATTCTAGAGTATCTTTCATAACTCTTGGCATAAACTAGAGTAAAAATGATGAATAGGGAGCTTCATTTGAATAATAAAATAAGAAGGATAACCCTTATAATTAAATAACCAAGTTGTAAGCAAAATGACCCTTTTATGTGTGCAACTTAGTAAGATGTTTAGCTTCTTTTCCTCCAAACCTTGGTTAAAAGAGGAGTTTTGCTCAAGTATAGATGGGAGAAACGTGTCTTAGGAATGGAGGAGGACTTAGTTGAGAAATAAGGAAAAGGTTGTCCTTATCTTGAAAATATGCCCAAAGTATATAAGCACCTTTCTTTCTCTAAGGCAAGGGATCGTTTCCTTTCCTCTCTTCACTTATCTCTTGATGTGGCTGACTAAGAACGATCTCAGGAGCAGAGGAGAATGGCCAAGCAGAATTGGGTAAGCTTTGATCATCATCTAGCTCGGATTCATGGAGGAAATCATGCTACAAGGTTGGTTTGATAGTCTTTCTTAGATAGTTCTTCCTTCTAGCCATCTTCTCCAACCAATTCTTGAAGAAGGAACCTTGGACGACCTGTGGAGCTCAAGCCACCATTAAAGCTTCAAATCTTGGCGCTCTGGATCGGTTCTAAGGTGGGTTTTATAACTCTAAACCTTAAAGCTTTGATTATGCATCTTCTTTTCTTGCAAACGTTGCTTGTTCTCCTTTCCTCCATACTTCTAGGTGTTCTTGCATCCAAAACTGTGAAGAACAGACCATGATCTTGAGGTAGAAGAAGGTGGCGTGAATACCAAAGTTACTTTAGCAAACGGTCCTCCACCCCTTGGCCAAACGGTTTGCAAAACCGTTTGGAAGCAAACGGTTTCAAAATCATTTGGAGGGCAAACGGTTTCACAAGACCGATTGGAGCAAACGGTCTCCAAGACCATTTGGTTGGGTTGACCAAGAGTTGACCATTTGGAGATCTTCTGTACATATTATGAACTAATCACCCACCAAGAATCATTAACTAATTCCAAGTAAATCACAAGTTGAAGGCACTTTAGGCACCTAAACCATATTCAGGTTTATTGCTGATTTCACTGGACCAATCATGTTGAAGTTTGGGTTGAGTGACCCAAACGGTTTCAAAACTGTTTGGGGATCACCCAAACGGTCTCAAGACCATTTGGTGATCACCCAAGACCTTTTTGAGGTCTAGGGTCAAGTAGGGTTGATCAATGGAAGGTCCAATCACATCAAGTTGTTGAATAATCAAATTTTGATCTTGTGACCTAATTTAGGGTTCAACCCTTAAGTGATTGACTTAGTTTTTAATAAAATAATGGGCAGATGGTCTCAAGACCGTTTGGGGTCAGATCATGACCCATTTGAGTGATGGTTCAATGGGTTCAACATCAATTAGACTCATGTTGATGTATGTTGAAGGTTGATCAATTTCAAACCCTGATCCATTTGGTCCCAACCCTAATCGGTTATCAATTGAGGGTCAATTGAGTGTCAAATCAGTAAAGGATTAACCTAATTTACTTAATTGATAAGTGGATAACAAGTACAAGAACGTTTGAGGGGTTCAACATTGAAAACCCTAACTCAATTGGAAGTGTTGATACACTTTTGGGTCCATGCGGTTTTGAGGGTGTTTGGACCAAACGGTCTCAAGACCGTTTGGGACCAAACGATCCCAAGACCGATTGGTGACCATGCGGTTTCAAGTTCGGTTTGCCCATGCGGTCTCAAAGTCAAAGTTGGCCAAATGGTCAACGGGACAAAACGGTCTTCACCTCACCTAGGGCAAACGGTCTTGAGTGTGTACTTTACCAAACGGTTTCAAAAGTCAACAAACAGTCAACAACCCCATACGGTTTCAAAACTGTTTGGAGGTTGAAAGTGCAAAACCGTTTGGGGTTCAATTATGTTAAGGATGTTTGATGGTTTGAAGGTTAAGATGGTTTAGTAGTTGTTTAACCTAAACCCTAAAGATACCTAAAGTCATTAAGGGGTTAAGTAATTAGTAGATTAACACATGTTATGATCAATGGTGAAGATTACTAAAGTACCCTTAGTGGGTTAGTGTGTCTAGTAACCCTTGATCAAGCAAACCCTAATGACCATAATGGTGATGACTTGACTTATGTAAATCAAGATTGGTTTGACCTAACCTAATCAAGAGTGATGTAAACATCATCTATTAGTAAGAGGAGAGAGAAGAATCCTAATATGAATGAGAATCAAATAAAATACCTTCAATATGTATGAATATACATGATTAGGGTATGATCCTTCAAAGTGAGATCATGGAAACCCTAATTATGATGATTAATGAATCTTAACCTAATTTGAAGGTACTAATGATAGTAATCTTCATACATGATGATGGTATGAGCCCAATTCACTGTGAAGTGAATAGTAAACTCTAATTCTAGGGTAATAACATGTAATGTGAATAGTAAACCCTAATTGAGGGTGATATGATGAAATGAACAGTAAACCCTAATTCCAGGTTATGCTTTTAAGCATGAAACTTCATGATTGAAGTATGAATTAAGAAATCATTATTCCTAATTAAAATAAAGGGGTTGAATAACCCTAATTGAATTGAATAGGGGAAACCTAGCCTCGGTGAAGGCATGATGGTACAACCCTTGAATTGAAAGATTATCTCTGCTTTATAAATTGCTGATATAGAGATAAATTGCTTATTGTCAAATATATTGACCATGTAGGTTCTTATAAAGAAGTGATCATAGCCAGGTAAGGGTTATGATATCATATTCATTGAAAGCATGTTATAAGCTTTATGAATAGTGAGATACTATGTTGCCTGGTTTAAGAGGTAACCTATGAGGTTGATGGGCTGTAAGAGCCTTGAGTATTATTTACATTGTTATAATCAAGGTCATGCTGATTAGATGACTTATGATGAGATGGTTAAGAAATGATATCCATATGATAACTGATGTGAGTTGAACTTGATACATTTAGTATTCTTTCTTAATAGCAATTGTTTTAATGGTTTATGTTTGAAAACATGTTTCATGCTAAAAGAATGCTAAAATGTACTTAAATAATATAAGTATAATCATATCATGTAGAGCCCGGATCATAGATCCATCATTGTTAGTAGTTTAATGATGGTGAAACAGGTTTTCCTAAGGGAACTCCTAGAGAACATACTTTTGAGTATGTTGGGGTTATGGATGTGAATATCCTTACGTCCTAATGTAGGATTTGATGTAAGATGTACCTTAATCCATCAATCCTTCATTACATGTTTATGTCGGGGTGATGTATCACTAATCTCCCGAGGGAATCTTTAATGCCGCATCGATGAGAGATAAACAAGAAATCCCTCGATGGCAAAGAGAGTACAGAATGCCACTGTGACTCTAATAGGGAAGTTGCCAGAATACCCTGGAAAGCTATTGTAGCAGAGACACGAGATGTCCTGCAAGTTGATCCTCACACTGACTGAGGAAGATGAGGTCATAAGAATCCGGCTCTTTTGATGACCTATGTATGGTACTGATGAGATTTCATAATGTTCGGTTGGAGTATGAGCGGTATACCTCATCTCCGCAGGGCATAATAATGTTTGAAAAACATAATCAGCCGCGTAGCATAACTGCTTAGGTTGAACTACGAGAAACAATGATTGATGTTACATTTTTTATATTGTTCTAGATGAGTAACTAATACACATATTCTTCTTGAGATATGCTTTGATATTCAATTAAGTTATAATTGAAATGTTACTTTACTTGACATTAAACCTGCTGTTAAATATTTATAATGTTGCTTACTGTTATTCCTTTATTGCAATAACAAAGCTTCTGGTGGAGAGTTATAGCTCTCGTTGGGACAATTATTCAAATTGTCTCACCCCCGTGGGATTCGACTTTTTAGGTGGACACCGAGGACGGAGGAACCCATCTGAGGGTGAGCAGTACCAGCAGCAGCAGCAACATCAGGGGTAGCAGTGAATCTCAGGTGGAGATAGTGACTGTCAAGTCTTGTAGATAGTATGTCCTATGTGTCATCTCTGTACTCTCAGGTCCTAGGAGTCAGTAGGTCTGAGGTTTTTGGCATAATGCCTCGAGATTTTTGTATCTTTCCTTGTACAGTTAACAGGGCAATGGATGTATGTAAATCACTCGAGATGTGATTTCATAGAGATGTAGTATCAATCTATGATATAAACAATTTATCTTGTTTTCTTATAAAAGAGTTTTATGGTTTAAAGATATCTTTCCAAAAAGTTTTAATTTTTAGTGATTTTTCATAATTTCGCTGATAATCAATCACTTCTGCTGAGTTTACCTCGTGATTTATAAGTCGGACGTCTCAAGTTCAACTGCCACAATATGTTAGTTTCTGTGGAAATCTCAAACCCTTCTACTCCTGCTTTAATCCCGCATTTCCTAGGGTAGAGAACCATGTCCCATTACCCTCCTATATATAGGGGTAGTGGGGGCTTCTCAGGAACAACAACTCATAACACCAGTTGCTCAGCAAAGTTGTCATTCTCTCTAGTTGTGGTAACTGAGAGAGCCCGAGCAAGTGCTACCCGATAAGGGAGGCACAGCAAGGGAAAGAACACTACACAAAAGCAACTGATTGTAGGAGAGTGTGTCGGTGACTAGTACGCTGACAGGAGGGTGAGACTCCTTATGATTCCTTGTGGGACAAGGAGATCAGAGTTCTAGGTGGTTCGTGTGAACTAATACAGAGGCGGGAGACTTCTGCCGCTCAGAGGATAGCTGTCAATCCCGACAGTCCCGGTGAGACCAGGAGCTGCATAGACACTGTCCAAGACCGAAGGTGAAGACCGCGCAAGTCGTGAGGTAAGCCTCAGGATAAGGTATGCCTCCACAAACCATCCTTCCTATTGTATAGATGTTGACGCAATTCCTTTATTCTGGGTTTGGGAGAAGAAATTTTTTTGTTTCCACTACCTTCTCTGTCTCCCCTAAAACCCAACTATGGTATCAGAGCCACGTCAACTGCTCTATACTTTTGGATTATCGATTTTAGTTTGTCGCCTTTATTTATAGCATACGATGCGAATAAAATTGGCTTTATGCATGTTCAATCCTAAATCCACAACTCCCAATATACACATATGATATGTAATATGAATGCACTCGATACACATTGCCCTTAAACTAGTTTTGTGGTGGATGTATAGCGTTGTTATGGCCAATAAACCCTATATATGTGTGCTTGGTTGTATGTGGTTGCTTGCATCTCGGTCTGCGCATCGATTCCCTACCTCCTTATTCCTGATGTAACTCGAGATAACTCGAGATTTCTTTCCTACCTTTGCTCCCCCCGAATGTAACTCGGGGTTTCCCTATTCAAATGTAAATAGGATAGATCTTTTTATATTTCCTATTATGTCAAAGAACGAAGGACATCTGATGACGACTGAGAGGATCAGTTCAAGGTGTGAACTAATCGGTTGACGATCCAGATGACCGATTCGAGGAGCGAGACGATCAGGTGGTAGCCATGAGGAGATGCACGATGACCGGGTGAACAGATCGGTTGGAGGAGCCAACCGATCAGTTGGTGGCACCCAGACGACCGACCAGGATGAACAGGTCATTCATGTGATGAGTTGATCAATTTGGATGGCTATAACACTTCATCATGGACAGGTTGCATATGATGTAGACTTAGATGACTGTGATTCCTCTTGGCTCGAGGAATCACATTAGGATGGCCATAATCATCGCTTTTATCATTTCGCATGTTTTCTGTTAGATATAGCATGTATATGATACGTACTATGTATTGTGGTGATTGGATATGTATATGTACCTATAAAACCCAAATATCTCATCTAAATATTAAGTCTTTTACGCCTTCCATTAGCAGCACACATGAAAAACTTGATCGACCAAGCATAGGTTACGCCAAAGCGTGGTGCACCATCTATCTCGTGGAAATGTGAAGGGTAAATATGTAGCATCTGCCAAAGTAGGGTGCATGTTTACCATGTCGGATTTTGGGATAGACTTAACTGGTGATTCTTAGAGCGTCTAACCCCAGAGGCATGGAATGTTCATGGCAAGGTGTTGCGCATGTTCATTCATCAAGAGTTGCATATGATGCAATTGGCATGATGGCCTACCTAAATAGTAAAGATTGTGGGTGATCAGCCAAAGTTGACTCATGACTTGATGAAATACGGATCTTGACCCACTAAAAGATTGTACGCTGCAATCTTCTGAATTGATGGTGAGGGCTATCAATTTGAACAAAAATAGTGGGAGCTATAATTAATTAAAGTCTTAATTATATCGTTAATTTTTCAAATCAATCAAATAAGTCAAAATTGAGTTTTGGACTAAATTGCATATATTTCCTTTTGTAGTACAAATGACAACAAACAATAATTACTTTTCATTGCGATCGGTCCTTGAAAAGGACAAGCTGAATGGGACTAACTTACATGACTGGTTTAGGACATTGAGAATTGTTCTCACTCAAGAGCAAAAGCTCTATGTCCTGGATACTCCAATTCTAGAGGAACCTTCTCCTACCGCACTAAAGGCAGAAAGGGATGCTTATAAGAAGCATTCTGATGATGCCATTGATGCAAAGTGCTTGATGTTATGCTCCATGAACTACGAGTTGCAGAGACAACATGTGAACATGGGTGTCATTGAGATGATTCAGCATCTCAAGAACATGTATGAAGATCAAGCACGGCAAGAGAGATATGATGTCGCCAGGGCATTGTTCAAGTGTGTCATGACAGAAGGAGATCTAGTTGGTCCTCACACACTCAAGATGATTGGGTATGTGGAGAACCTGATGAGACTGGGATTTCCCATGAGCCAAGAGTTGGCTACTGACGTGATATTGCAATCGTTGCCAGAATCCTACAGTTACTTTGTGATGAACTACAACATGAAAAACTTTGACAAGCTGTTGACATAGTTGTTGGGCTTGTTGAGGATAGTTGAGGCACATATGAAGAAGTACAAGCCTAAGTATGTGATGATGATCAATAGTAAGAAAGGCAAGTCCAAGCGCAAGGGCAAGGGCCAAGCTAAGAAAGGTTATGATGCTAGCCTGCAGCCTAAGTCGACTTCAACTCTCAAGGCCAAGGGAGGCGTGACCAAGAGAGGCAATTGCCACCATTGTCAAAAGCCAGGACATTGGAAAAGGAATTGTCCACTCTATCTGGAAGAACTAAAGAAGAAGGAGGCGACAGACGTCTCCACCTGAAGGTGTCATGAAATAAACTTATAACACTTTTAAGGTATATGATACCAAGATATAAAGTGTAAAGCACTCAATACATGGGGCAAGTGTTGCCACCATAAATAGGAGTACCTTAGTTTATTTTCAGCCTCGAAGGCATGTAATAGAGTTATGAACTGCTATTTCATATTTGCCAATGAATAGAAACACGTTATTTTTGCATATTGTATGACAATAATAGCAATTAATAAAGTTGATGTTTCAATTTCAAAGATATGATCTTTATGGCAATGCCTTGTTTATCTTGTGGTACTTGGTATGCATAAGATAAAATGATACCTAAAAGTTATTGATAAATCGAACAATCAAATTAGCATAAATCATGAGAAACTCATTTCTAGTTTCCATATGATGGATAAATCTAGACTCTTTTGGTTAGAGAACCAGTAAGAGACATGAATCTCTTAGACATGATTAATCAATCTTCACTAGTAGTAGTGGGAGAATGATTATCCTATTAGCTATAATACATGTGATGTATTTACATACCTATTAGAGAAAACGCTAATACTTCAAATGGTGTTTAGAGAAATACCAATATGAATATCTTGAAGTGATCAAGAATGTCATAGATGAAGTACGAATTTGGTAAAGTGTTAATTCTTGATGATATTCATGCATGAAATACTTGGACCAAATGTTTTGAGAACCTTGTGAGTAATTATGATAGTGTATCATAGTAAACTCATGATTAAGACATGGTGATGTCTAAATCAAAAGGAGTCATACTCTAAGGAGTTAGAGGATGATTATCAAATAACTAATTTCTTCTTAAATAAAGAATACCACACACTAATAAAGGACATTAAGAATCATAAGGAGTTATGAGTTCTTATATCCTTGACAGATACACCTCGATTATCTATGTGATGAGTTGATCATATGATGAGTCAACTATCTAGATGAATATGAGGAACCGGATTTTGAGTCATGGTTTATGACCATTACATCCTAAATGACTTCCATGTGAACCATAAGGTATGACCTTGATGGTAGCACCCATTGGGATGGAATCCATAAGTGCAAATAAGTCGTAAGCGTTAAGACACATGGATAACATTTTGAGAAGGATGATGCTTGTTGATTGCAACTTAATGACTAAGAGATTTGGCACACAGATACTAAAACAAAGATGTGTACGTGACACAACCTACAAGGTTTATGAATCCATTAATGTAAATAAATTATGTAAGTTACAATGGACTAATCAATGTGACTGATTGAGTACAAGCAACTCGGAACTGTGATCTTTATTTTGATAAAATAGTCAAAAGGTTTGATTGATATGTCAAAGATAAAGAGAGATATGTGATTTAGTGGGAGTGTATTCACATTCCACATGTTGATGTGAAATGGAAATATTCTAGAACGGAAATCCAAAATGGAAATTATCTTTAAGGAATATAGAAACATTTCCTATGTGATAGGAATAGAGATCTATAGAGATAGTTGTCGAAACCCTCTTGACCTGAAAAGAGAAAGCATACATTGGCAATCTATACTGAAGGGTTCAGTATGCACAGATTCAGTGGGAGAAAACTTATCCATGTTACATGGAGTTAGTATCCCAAATCCAAGTGTCCAATTCTTATGAAGAATGGGAACACTAACAATATATATGGATCTATCATGTATGTAACTATCCCATTATCTTGCATGTATGGACATAGAAAGAATAAAATGCATTCATCGTCTTGTATGTGGGACATGACAATATGATGTGCCCATTCTGATAACTCGTATGTGGTACATGACGAGTGGATATCTATCTAGTTCTAGTTAGGGTTACTAGAATACCATAAGAACTAGATAAGTACTTGAGAAGTACTCATTCTATGGAAATAAGGAAGGGTTCACTGTAAAGAGTTACACTGGTGCGAACTTCTGAAAAGGACAGAAATTAATCACAAAATATATATGGGATATATAAAAGTGAATGTTTGTTAAGAAATGGAAACATTCCATTTAAAGATGTTTTAAAAGGAAATGTTGAGTATCCATGTGTTAGAGAACAACAGTGGATACTATATGGATTTGGAAGTTCATGAGATGAACTTATAGATATTCTAATTTTGATGACAAGTAAGGAGTACTTGGTCATGTAATGTGGCTAAAGGTTAGCAAAGAAATACTAGATCATATATTACAGAAACTCCATCTCATACATGTGACGTACAACGAAGAGATGAGAGAGATGTAGTTAATACTGACTTTGGCAAGGTGTTGCCATAACTGACTATGTTAGAACTAGAGCACAGTTACATGTGGGACATGTTTGAAGATCACTAAGAACATGATTCAAGGTGATTGGCTCGCATTGCATGTGGGAGTCTGTTGGTATGTATGCCCTGAGAACCAATCATGGGATGATTGGTGGGATACATTAAGATTGATTTTATAAACATCAAAGGCAAGCTTCCAATTCTTTCTGGTTCAGTCATATGAGATAATGATAGAACAAATTGAATGTCTAGAGAATGACAGTTTTCAATGACGTATGCTTTCAGGTTAAGGACATGAATGATGAGATCATACAGATGCTAAGAGTTTGTACATTCTTATTATGTCCCTAGTCGGATGTCATTGTGGAAGGTAGATAGACAACAATGACACACAAGACTAGATTGTGGTGTTGGTTGATGATAGAATCTCATTAGTCATGATATGGAGATATCAAACCAAACACATAGGTACCTGTTAGAGAACAAGTGTACCAGACAGACCCACCGTGAGTTTGACACATGGAACCATGACATGGTAGTCACGGTCAGTTCTCACAGTGATGGTGGTGAGTGTGATTCTTTGACCTGAAATCACTACACTCAACACATGTTGTTGGGTACACTTTGACATCATCAAACGTAGTCCTGAAACATGGGTTGTTATAAAGGTGATGATTGGGTGGCTTTGACACATGGGGCTTTTGAGGGGTGAGTGATAGATATGGGATTTATCCATCCTGAGGGAGTTTGATATCCATGGCCACTTGTTCAGTAGGATTGAGATAGGTGTGCATGCATGTGTGAATTAATATGTGATATTGATGTCATACATATCTCCTACAATCTACTCTAAGATCAAGAAAGTGAATGAATGTTGACAGGATGACTGTTCCATGCCTTGAGTTCATTTGGGATATCAGTGACAAAGGAATTATACATTCACTATAACATCATTCATAGATTGTAGGATTGAAAGTTGTTCTCCAACTTTCTATTTCACTTGGTTAGCACTGATGTGAGACTAGGCACCACTCTTTTCTTGTGAAGTCATAAGTGTTATGGACTTTCACTGCCAGTGTGAAATGGACCTGCAGGGTCACACACATAGGATTTAACTTGGAAGAGGAGTTTTTCCACAAATGATGTTTAGATTGATAACTAAAGGAGTTTAGTAGTTCAATTAAACACTCAATCAATTGATAGCTCAATATCATAGTGTTCAAGGTGTTGGACCAATTGAATAGAGTATCAGATTGATTGAAACTGCAATTGACTGATTTTGCATAGTCTGCTGCCCCAACCGATCGGCTCATGGGATGAACCGATCGGCTCAGGTTGGTGAACCGATCGGCTCAACTTGTGAGACGATCGGCTCATGTGTCATGAAACGATCGAATCTATTTTTGAACCAGTCGATTCATGTGACCAACTGAGATCGTTTGGAAAGTTAGAAAACTATTTTGCAAATACAATTTGCTTCACTTGTACAAATTTGATTTGGACAAGGATTAATATTTGATTAATCAGAAACAAATATGAAAGTCAATTTGAGTTGGATCAAGACCACATACAAATCGGTTCAGGCATGAACCAATCGGCTCAAAGCCCTAGACGATCAGCTCAGAGCCCCATACGATCGGCTCAGGTCCTAAACAATCGGATCAGGGCCTGAAATGATCGTTTTAGGGTGTGAACAGATCGGTTCAACTGCTGCAGTATGTCAAATTTTGTGGAAATCTTGAACCCTTCTACTCCTACTTTAATCCTGCATTGCCTGGGGTAGAGAACCATGTTCCATGACCCTCCTATATACATAGGGGTAGTGGGGGCTTCTCAGGAACAACAACTCATAACACCAGTTGCTCTGCAAAGTTGTTGTTCTCTCTGGTTGTGGTAACTGAGAGAGCCCGAGCAAGTGCTACCCGATAAGGGAGGCACAACAAGGGAAAGAAAACTCCAGAAAAACAACTGGTTGTAGGAGAGTGTGTCAGTGAGTAGTACGCCGACAGGAGGGTGCGACTCCTTATGATTCTTTGTGGGACAAGGAGATCAGAGTTCTAGGTGGTCCGTATGGACTACTATAGAGGCGGGAGACTTCTACCGCTCGAAGGACAACTGTCAATCCTGACAGTCCCGGTGAGACCAAGAGTTGCACAGACACCGTCCAAGATCGGAGGTGAAGACCGCGCAAGCCGTGAGGTAACGTCATCGAGCAAGCCTCGGGATAAGGTATGCCTCTACAAACCATACTTTCTATGGTATAGACATTGACGCGATACCTTTATTCTGGGTTTGGGAGAAGATTTTTTTTTGTTTCCGCCGCCTTCTCTGTCTCCCCTAAAACCCAACTATCATTTCCTGGGTGTGTCCGCTAAGTCTTGTACGGTGTGATCATAGTGCACTACAAGTCTTCATATGTAGAGTACACTGCATATGATAAGAGCATAATAAAATGAATGAGAGATCAAACAAGTGTGTACAATAATTCAATTATTCTTTGTATGTTTATGAATGGTTAGTTCTCTTTATGATCAATCAAACATTTCATATATTGATTCACTCTTATAGGTATTTAGAGTATCCTACCATATTTATGATTGTCAATTATTAGACTCTTTAAAGCTTATTGTTGTTATAATTGATATCAATTGCTCAAAAGTATATCTATAATTATATCAGTGCTTTAGACTGTTTCTTTGAAGTACTCATTCACTGAGTGAGTAGGCTCACCCCTCTACTCACAATTTTTAGGGAAACCGTGGGGATTGAAGATATCATTGCATCAGAGTAGATTTTCCTCAAGAGTTAAGTCTGAGTATAGTTAAGTTCAGTTGGTCCTTGTCACTCTAGGTCCTAGTATAGATGTGAGAGTGTTGTAAGTAATGTTTTGTATCTTTGTTTCCTTAATAAGAGAGAATGTATCTGATTATCATGTCATATGTACATGAGAATGAATGTATGGATCTGTATCATTAATGTTGAGATCATATTAAAGAAATCAATGTTTAGATTCCCTTGTAAAGTTAGTTTATGCGGTTCAATGCGAGAAAACAAAGAGTTTGAAAAAGAAGAAAAAGTTAAGGGTGATCTTTGTATTACGTTAAATCCTCAATTTATGCCCTAATCTCATGATTAATGGTAATTGTGAGATCGGGTTGTAACAGTCTAAGTTGAAGAATTGATAAATATCATCATCTTAAACTGATCAAATCCTTTGCTATTAGATGCACAAAAGTTGTGAGTCATCATCTTCTTTTTGCAGATGATGTTCTTATCTTCATTGAAGGTCGCACTTGAAGCCTAAAAAATCTTAAATAATTCCATAAGAAACCCTAATCAAGAATTAACACCACATTAAGCCTTAATACTATGTTGTAATGAGAGGCCCTAAGAAGGGTGAAGGTATGTGAGACTCTAATGTGGAGTCATAATACATAAAGCCCTAATCCCGGGCAATATGACAATGAATCATAATCCTAATTTTAAGTAAGGGTATAAGGAAACCCTAATGATGAGATAGAAGGAATTACTTTATAAAGGTGAAACATTTCATGTGGTTGATTATAAGCAACCTTATTGTAAGTGATGTCTCTATCATTAGACAAGTCCATATCAGTAGAGATAGTTGTACAGTTCTAATGTGTGGCCTATGCATTATATGCTTAAGGTGAGAGTTTAGTGATGGAATGTATTAAGAGGGAAATACCTTAATACAAGATAAGTTGGTTAATTTAAGAGAGTCTGAAATGATGAGAAAGTGATACATCAAGATATGATAGTTATCACATGCAGCACTTCAGGGCTATATACCTTGATGCACTTCAAATCCAATATAATTGGGTAAGAAACATATGAAGTGTGTTTTGCAACTATTACAATGAAATGTAATGAGTTGGAGCACTTTGATAAATGTTAATTAATGTACCTTGAGAATGGGGTTAAGACAAATTGATGAGTATGATGTAGTCATACCATGATGAGGATGAGAAATGAACTCATACCTTGAATTGATGATCATTAATGCTATATGATGAGAGTAATGATCTTCAATAATCATTTATGATATCTTTGAATGCCTCAGAGGTATGTAATAATGAATTAAGGGTTCGATAGATAATATAATCATGAAACCCTAATTAATGAGAAATGGGGAACCCTAACCCTAATTTGGGTAAAGGAAATGAAAAGCCCTATTTGATAGTAAACCCTAATTCCTAGTAAAGGAATAATGGTGTTACTATTGTGTCACATGATGTGATGAATAATTTGTATGAATGTCATCATGTCTAATAACCAAGCAAGTATTAGGAGATGATGAATATAGCCAGGTTTGAGATGTGACATTTATATAATAAATGTTGATTGGCCTTATGTGCCCTAATGTTGTTGTTGCTTAGTAAAATTAGCAATGTGCATAGATTATATGAGTCATATGAGTGAGTTGTTGTCTAGAAAGAGGTCACAAGATATTTTGTGGCCTTAAGAACCATGTGTGATGCTTATGTAACCAGTATCATGAATGCCTTGGTCAGATAACCTGAAGGTGATAGTTACCTAATAGATGATAATGATGCTCAATGATGAGTTAAGGGTGTGAATGCCCAGAACCATATGATTATGGTGATGAGATTGTAAGGGACGAGAATTAGCAGTATTAAAATGAGGGATTGAGTTCCCAATGTCTTTGAAAGACTGATAAGTAATTGATGAAAGTAGTACATGTCTTTTATAGCATTGTTATAATAAGTAATGTTTGATAACTTGGTTGATGCTAAAACAAAATGAAAATGTACTTAATTAATCAAGTGAAATCTTTTCATGTAGAGCCCTGACCATAGATCCATCATCGTCAGTAATAAGGTGATGGTGAAACGGGTGCTCCACGGAAAAACCCGGAACGCATATTTTGAATATGTGGGGGTAAATGGGAGAAAATATCCTTACGTCCGGTGAAGAGATTTGAGGGAAGGTAAACATCAAACCTCTCAATCCTTCATGTGTCGGGATGGATGTATCACAAATCTCTTGATGTTTGGGATAGATGTAACATTAATCTCCCAATGATATTTAATGTCGGGTCGAGGAGATAAACATTAAATCTCTCAATGGCCGATGAGAGTGCAGTTGACGTTGTAACTCTATAGCGAAGTTCCAGTATACCCTGGAAAGATATTTTGAGCAGTTAACACAGTTCTACTTGTTGTTCCGCACTGACTGGGATGTGAGAGGTCATGAAAATCCGTCTCTTCCATAGACCTATGTATGGTATCGATTTTGACTTCACAGTGGTCGGTTGGAGTATGAACGGTATACCTCATCTCCTAAGGGCATAAATATGTTTGTAAATATAATCAGTCGTATAGCATGTTTGCTTAAGGATTGAATATAGAAATTCATTGGTTGATGTTACATTTCTTTTATACATCTCTAGTTCATTGATGTTATTCATATCTGTTTGTATTCATTACAAGTAGGTGGATAAACTATGAGTCTATCATGTGTAGATGCAATGTTCTCCTTGGGAAAGGAGATTACTTCACTTTGTTCATATAATGATTTATCTACTGTTAATTATATATAAATCCTTCTGCTCAGTTTATTTTAATAAACTGCTATAACAATGTTTTGGCGGAGAGGTATATCTCCCGCTGGGGCAATTTACAATTGTCTCACCCCCGTGGGATCCAACTTTTTAGGTGGATGCGGACAAAGAAGCAGAAATCCTATTGCAGGGAATGGACAACAGCAGTAACAATAGGGACAACAATCAGATCTCAGGTGGAGATACTACCTGTCAAGTTATGTAGTTAGAAAGTCCTATGTGTCGTCTCTATACTCTCGGGTCCTCGGAGTTTATAGTTAGTGTTTTAATGAATCGTTTGAGATTTTGGCTTGATGCCTCGAGATTCGTATGATGTCTATATATAATGTTTATAAGGCAGCTGATGTTGTAGTCTCTGAGAAGAGATGGTACAGGTTATATACGTTTGAACCAGAATGTAAATGTTATACAATGGCTCTTGATGGAAAAGATTTCCTATGTGTGGATCTCTTTGCAAATGATTCGCTTCCGCTTAAGTAAATCTTGTTTTTGTGAATTGGATTCCACAAATTTGTGGTATCAGAGCTCAAGGTTCGCTGAGTCTATAGAGACATAGGACTAAGGTAGTAGAGTCTATTCTAGTGTCATCCAGTGTATCTGATAGTGTCTTCTGCTCATATAAGAGAAGAAGAACTTAAAGATGACTGGGTCACATGAGGAGGTTGCTGCTAAAAGCAGCAATGTTGCACCAAGAAGAGGTGCATGGGAACAGGAAAGAGAAAGACAATTGTCTGAGAATCCCTAGCTGATCCAACTATAATAAGAAAATCCTTCTTTAAGTATTACTGATGGAGAATTTAGGGCAACAGTAATGTATATAGTGGATCAAGCATGGGCAGTATAACTTAGATTTCCAGCCCTCAATTATGATGTTTTAGATATCAACAGGATTTGTAATGAACATCAACAGGTTGAAGCAAAAGGAAATGATGAATTTCTGGACTTAAATTGAGTCTGTGCTCAACCTTAGCCTGTTGAATCAACTTTTGAGGTAGAGTTATCCTGACGCAGTGAATAATCCACGAATCATGACAGGTTAGACAAGATAATGTCATTCAAATATGTCATTTTATGATTCTTGGATTATTTGAGAAAGGAGTTGATTGAGCTTTCCTTGATTAGTCCTATGAGGATTTATGTTTTGCATATTAAAACATTACAAATGTTTTATGTTGTTCTTACCTCTATAAGAAAAGATGAGGTACAGAAGAGATGTCTGGATAAAATCCAGGGATGTTAAACCTTATGTTGGTGATAATATAAAAAATAAGGAATATGATAGTATACAAAGTGCATATCACTTAATCTCAGTATTTATATACCTTGTCTAGGTATACAACTATTGATGATAAAGTGAGTATGGAAACTCTTAGATTGTTGTCTTTTTTATTGCTCTGATCAGGTAGTCATTCTGAGACAATCTAATGAGTATCATGAAATCAGATTAATCATGTAAAATAGTATGGACATCATATGTTAGGGGTTTATGCTTTGCATAAACATGATATTAATAAAGAATGTATGATGTTTCTCTAAACAAGAAAAGTGTTACTTGACACAAGATTGAGTCCACATTCAATGATGAAGAATAGTATAGCATGTATCTTGTGTGTTGATTATATGAGAATCTTGTATGGAAATACTTTGTGCTAATCAAAGTTTTATGGTGTCTCCATAATAAGGAGATGATAAGTGAAGACTAGATAGTATGATGAATGAAATACATCTGTCTTCCTTTATATGGATTTCGGGGACGAAATCCTTATTAGGGGTTTATAATTTGTAACATCTCTGACCTGGGTTATGTTTTAACCCTAGGTGTTTTGATTAAGAGAGATGATTATATGCTTAATATTATCTTGCGAAAAGTAATTAGGGCTCAAGAGGAACTTACGTTGCAATTCTAGTCCTTTTTGAACATTGTTGAAATCAATGTTTTGCTTGTTTTGGACTAAAGTGCAAATTACCCAAGTTCAGGGGATTAAGTGCAAATTGTGCATGATAATATGTTCCTCATGTGTTGATGCATCATGAGAGTGAAAATGATTCAGAGGTATGGCTTAGGGAAGCCTAAGTACCAAGAAGGAGATGATAAAGCAATGTTTGTGCATGAAAACCTAGTTTTGGTGTAATGTGCAATTTACCCAAAACCTAGGGTGCAATATGCAATTTACCACTTCAATAAGGTCCCTAATGTTTCTTGGCATCATGTAGAGCAAAGAAAATGAGAGGGGCGCCTCATTGGAATTAATTTGGAGGAGAGAGAATCTTGATATTAAAATAATCAAGATTTAATCCTAATTGAAACCCTAATTCAATTTAGGGCAAAAATAAATGTATTAATTAAAGGGCCTTCAACCAAAATTAAAATGGTTGGATTCAGATGTATGTGGACGTCCTTGAGCTTTGCAGGGACCACGAAATATCCAAGGGAGTGGATAACTCACTCACAATTTTATAAGGAAAAGAAATATCCACTCACATATGGATAATAATATAATATGATTTAAGGTGCTTAATTTGCCTTTCTTTAAAACATGGATAATTGAGAGGAATTGGAGGAAAAGAAGATAGCCTCGGATCCAAGGATTTGAGGGGGAAGAGGCGGCATGATTTTTGGGATCAAATGAATTTTTTATAAAGCATATTCTCTCTCATTGAATTTTTATAAAAAGACCCTTACAAGCTAAATGAAAGGTTTTTTCGACCCCACTTCTTCTCCTTGCTTGGGAAACGACCAAGGGAGCTTGGGAGGATCAAGAGGACGACCCCCAACCTGTCGGTAAGCTTCTTGACCTTGGTTCACCTCGATTTCATGGTGGAAATCACAAATCAATGCATAAATTCTTCCTAATTCGATCCCCTCTTCAATTCTAACCATTCCTTTTCACTCAAACCTTGAGGACGAGCCTTGGAATGGTGAAGGGAGTTGCATCCACCATTGTTGCCATGAGCTTGGATATTTGGAGCTCAATTGGAGGTGGTTTTTATAACTTGAACCCTTGATTTTGTTATTGCATTCAATTCTTTACCAAATAATGATCATTTCCATATTCACGATAATTGATTTGGTTGATGGATGCAATTATCATGGAAACCACAGCAGGTTTTGTGAGTTTAGAGCTTGAAGATAATAAGCACACACCTCTCCAAAATATCCAAGGCAAACGGTTTCAAAAGAGTTGCTCAAACGGTTTCCCAACCCGTTTGGGAACAAATAGTTTCAAACCGTTTGAGGGCAAACGGTTTTTGTTGGTATGTATGCCCATAGAGCAAGTCATATGATGATTGTAATGGGATACTTTGTAAATGATTTGAATAATAATAAAGGCAATTTCCAATCTATATGTTTAAACTGTTTCTGAGATGATGGTGTAACATGATAGATGTCTAAAGATTGTTTTACTCAATGACGTATGCTTTTGGGTTGAGGACCTAAACGATGAGATCATACGGATGATAAGAGTATTCTTTCTTGTTTGGTCCCTAGTCAGTTGTTATTGTGGAAATAACCATAGGCATCAATAATACTAAAGACTAGATTGTGTGTTGGTTGATGACAGAATCTCATTAGTCATGATATGGTGATATCAAACCAAGCACATAGGTACTTGTTAGAGAACAAGGTACCGGACAGACCCACCGTGAGAGTGACACATGGAACCATGACATGGTAGTCATAGTCATCTCTCACAGTGATGGTGGTGAGTGTGATTCTTAGACCTGAAATCACTGCACTCAACACATGTCGTTGGGTACACTTTGACATCATCAAACGCAGTCCTGAAACATGGGTTGTTATAAAGGTGATGATTGGGTGGCTTTGACACATGGGGCTTTTGAGGGGTGAGTGATAGATATGGGATTTGTCCCTCCTAAGGGAGTTTGATATCCTTGGCCACTTGATGAGTAGGATTGAGAAAGGCATGCGCATGCACGTGTGAATCAATATGTGATATTAATGTCATACACATCTCACTCGGTCTACTCTGAGATCAAGGAAATGAATGAACATTGACAGGATGACTGTTCCATGCCTCGAGTTCATTCTGGATATCAGTGACAAAGGAATTATACATTCACTGTAACACCATTCACGGATTGTAGGATGAAATTTGTTCTCCAACTTTCTACTTTCACTTGGGTAGCAATGATGTGTGACTAGGCACCGCTCTTTGCTTGTGAAGTCATAAGTGTTATGGACTTTCACTGCCAACGTGAAATGGACCTGCAGGGTCACACACATAGGATTTAACCTGGAAGAGGAGTTTTGTCCACAAGCAATGTTTAGATTGATTACTAAAGGATTTTAGTAGTTCAATTAAACACTCAATTAATCGATAGCTCAATATCATAATGTTCAAGGTGTTGAACGCATTGATTGGAGTATCGGATTTGATTGAAATCGCATTTGACTGATTCTGCAAAATCTGCATTCCCAACCGATCGGTTCATGTGATGAACCGGTCGGCTGAGGTTGCTGAACCGGTCGGCTCAATTGTTGAACCGATCGGCTCATGCACAGAGTGAAACGATCGGTTCAAGTGTTGAACCGATCAGTTCAACTGGTGCAATCGAGCAACTTGGGAAAGTAGGATTGGTGAGAATTTTCCTTTCGTTTCAATTTTCCAATTTGATTGGAAATAGGATTGGTATTCGATACCGATTGGAAACAAAAAAAAAAGGAAAGTCAATCGGGAACCAACCTGGAACCCCAACCGACCGGTTCAAGGGTCCTAAACGATCGGTTCAGTGGTGAACCGATCGGTTTAGGTTGCGAGATGGTTGCTTTTTGTGGAAAATCCCGAACCCTTCTACTCCTTCTTTAGTCCCATATTGCCAGGCACAGAGAACCCTGTCCCATGACCCGCCTATATATATAGGGGTATTGGGGGCTTCTCAGAGTACAACTCAGTGCAAGTTGATTGCTCTGCAAAGTTGTCGTTCTCTCTGGTTTTGGTAATCGAGAGAGAGCCCGAGCAAGTGCTTCCCGCAAAGGGAGGTGCAGCAAGGAAAGGACAACTGCAGTTGCAATTGACAGCAGGAGAGTGTGTTGGCGACTAGTACGTCAACAGGAGGGTGCGACTCCTTCCACTTCCTTGTGGGACAAGGAGAGTGGAGTTCCGGGTGGTCCGTGTGGACTACTTCAGAGGCGGGAGGTCACTGCCGCTCAGGAGGACAACTGTCATCCGACAGTCCGGTAGGAGGAGTCTTCAGTCCCAGTGCGACCAGGAGCTGCACAGACACCATCCAAGACCGGAGGTGAAGACCGCACAAGGCACGTGGTATTGTCGCCGATTAAGCCTCGGGACAAGGTATGATTCACAAACCATATTTCCTATTATATAGATGTTGACGTGATTCCTTTTGTACCGGGTTTGGGGAGAAATTTTTTTGTTTCCGCTGCTTCTCTGCCTCCTCCGAAACCCAACAGTGGTATCAGAGCCACGTCAACCTCTCTATATTTTAGGATTATCGATATGATCGATTTTGGTTTGTCGCCTTTATTTATTGCATGCGATGCGAATAATATCGGCTTTATACATGTCCAATCCACAAATCCCTAATATACATATATGATATGTAATATTAATGCACTCGATACGCGTCGCCCTTAAACGAGTTTTGTGGTGGATGTGTAGCATGATTATGGCCTATAAACCCCTATATCTGTGTGTGGTTGTTTTGTATGGTTGCTTGCATCTCGGTCTGCACACCGATTCCCTTTCTCATATTCCTGATGTAACTCGAAATAATTCGAGAATTCTTTTCCTCCCTTTGCTCCCCCTGAATGTAACTCGGGGTTTCACAATTCAATTGTAATTAGGATAGATTTTATTTTCTGTTATGTCAAAGAACGGCGGACAACCTGAAGACGATCGGTTCAAGGAGTGAACCGATCGGTTGGTGATCCAGATGGCCGGTTCGAGGAACGAGATGAGCGAGTGGCGACCTGAGGAGATGCACGATGACCGGTGAACCGATCGGCTGGAGGCGCCAGTCGATCGGCTGGTGGCACCCGAACAACCTACTTGATGGCGAGTCGATCAGTCATGGAAATGAGCTGATCAAACCCAGAAAGGCAGGCACAGATTTCATCTTGTACAGGTTGCATATGATGTAGACCTAGATGACCGTGATTCCTCTTGGCTCGAGGAATCACAAATAGGATGACCATAATCATTGCTTTTTATCATTTATGCATGTTTTCTGTGGGATATAGCATGTATATGATACGTACTATATATTGTGGTGATTGGATATGTATATGTATATAAAACCAAATCCCTCATTAAATATTAAGTCTTATATGCCTTCCATTAGCGACACACATGGCAAACTTGATCGACCAAGCGTAGGTTACGCCAAAGCGTGGTGCGCCGTATATCTTGTGGAAGTGTGAAGGGTCGACATGTAGGTTCTGCCAAAGTAGGGTGCATGTTTACCGTGTCGGCTTTTGGGTTAGACTTAACTGGTGATTCTTAGAGCGTCTAAGCCCAGAGGCACGGAATGTTCATGGCAAGGTGTTGCACATGTTCATTCATCAAGAGTTGCATATGATGCAATTGGCAAGAGTTGCCTACCCGGAAGATCTGAGTTATGGGTGACAGCCAAAGCTGGTCCATGGCTTAGAGGATTCTAGGATCTTGACCCACTAGAAGATTGTACGCTGCAATCTTCTGAATTGATGGTGAGGGCTATCAATTTGAGTCAAAATAGTGGGAGCGGTAATTAATTAAAGGCCTAATTAACTATCATCAATTTTTATTCAAATCAAATCAAAAAGGTTTTGACAAATGCAAATTTTCTCTTGTAGAATGGCAAAAGAATCATCTTTTAAAATGGGAAAATTAATTGAGAATAAATTCCATAACTGGTTGAGGACTGTGAGAAGTGTTCTGCACAATCCAGATATACCAGGAGCCTTAGAATCCACTCTATGTATGCTTAATGCGTTGGTGAAGAGGAAAGTAGGTAAGGGAGAGAAGTGTTCTCTCACCAAACCAATTTCTTCTACATGGAGAGGATGGAAGGAACAATGGAAGAAGAAGTCGGAGATAGAGATCTCTACTTCTGGTGTATACGTGATAGATATTAACTTTACTACTTCTTCGTCATGGGTACTTGATACCGGATGCGGATCTCACATTTGTTCAAATGTGAAGGATCTTAAGAGAAGTAGGCCTTTGGGGAAAGGCGAGGTTGAACTACGTGTTGCCAATGGGGCAAGAGTTGCCGCCAGTGCTGTAGGAACCTATGAGTTAACTCTACCTAGTGGGCTAATAATAGAGTTGAAGAACTGCTATTATGTACCTGCCATAAATAGGAATATCATCTCCGTCTCTTGTTTGGACAAAGATGGATTTGAATTTCTTATTAAGAATGGAAAGTGTTCCATTTCTAAAGATGGGATCTTTTATGGCAGTGCCCCTATGTCTTATGGTCTATACTTGATAGACTTGGAGACAAGTGTATACAACGTAAACACCAAAAAGCAAAAACTCAACGACTCAAACAAAACATATCTCTGGCATTGTCGTCTAGGGCACATAAATGAGAAGCGCATTTCTAGACTCCATAAAGATGGTTATCTAGACTCTTTTGATTGTGAATCAATAGAGACATGTGAATCTTGTTTGTTGGGCAAGATGACCAAGACTCCCTTTTCAGGTAAAGGTGAGAGAGCTAGTAATCTATTAGGACTCATACATACTGATGTATGTGGGCCTTTTAGAACTAATGACAGAGGTGGGTATCAGTACTTCATTACCTTTACTGATGACTTCAATAGGTATGGCTATGTGTACCTGATGAAACATAAGTCAGAAACCCTTGAAAGGTTCAAGGATTTCATGAATGAAGTACAGAACCAGCTTGGTAAAAGTATTAAGGAACTTCGTTCCGATCGAGGTGGAGAATACTTGAGCCAGGAGTTTGAGGACCTTCTGCGAGCCCGTGGTATTGTATCACAATGGACTCCGCCTGGAACACCACAGCATAATGGTGTGTCTGAAAGAAGGAATCGCACATTGTTAGATATGATGCGATCTATGATGAGTTTTGTTGATCTTCCAATTTCTTTCTGGGGTTATGCTCTTGAAACCGCCGCGTTTACACTTAACCGTGTACCATCTAAATCGGTTCAAAAGACACCATATGAGATATGGACTGGGAAGCGTCCCAATTTGTCTTTTATGAAGATTTGGGGTTGTGGGGCTTACGTCAAGAAAAGGTTTCCTGATAAGCTTGGACCCAAATTTGATAAATGTTACTTTGTTGGATATCCCAAGGAGACCAAGGGATACCATCTATACCACCCTACTGACAACAAAGTGTTTGTTGCCAAGGATGCTGTGTTCCTAGAGAAGGAATTTATTTCCAAAGGAAACAGTGGGAGGAATATAGAGCTTGAAGAGGTTCAAGCCCAACAAGAGAACATTGAACCGATAGATGTACCAGAGGAAAATGTAGATTCACAAGGTGTTGTGGAATCTCAATCTCCTCAGGTAACACAAGGACCTCGTAGATCTAGTAGGACTCGCCTTGAACCTGAGAGGTTTGGATAGCTTGTAACTCAGGAAGGTGGAGAGTTGATCATAGATGATGATCCAACTACCTACATAGAGGCTATGGAGGGACCAGATTCTAAGAAATGTCTTGAAGCCATGAGATCCGAGATGGAATCCATGTACTCCAACAAAGTATGGACTTTGGTGGAACCACCCGAAGGGGTAAAACCCATAGGGTGCAAGTGGGTCTTTAAGAAAAAGACTGACATGGATGGCAATGTGCAAACTTATAAAGGCAGATTGGTTGCTAAGGGTTTTCGACAAATTCAAGGTGTTGACTATGACGAAACCTTTTCTCCAGTTGCCATGATTAAGTCCATCAGGATCATGCTTGCTATTGCAGCATATTATGACTATGAGATTTGGCAGATGGATGTTAAAACTGCATTCCTTAATGGGAATATACATGAGGATGTGTACATGACACAACCTGAAGGTTTTGTAGATCCAAAGAATGCCAATAAAGTCTGTAAACTGCAAAGGTCAATCTATGGATTGAAGCAAGCGTCTCGGAGTTGGAATCTTCGATTTGATGAAGAAGTCAAAGTGTTTGGCTTTATTCAAAATGAAGATGAACCTTGTGTGTACAAGAAGGTTAGTGGGAGCTCGACCACATTCCTCATATTGTATGTGGATGACATACTTTTGATGGGGAATGATGTCTTAGCCTTAGAGAAGGTAAAGACTTGGCTTGGGAAAACTTTCTCAATGAAGGACTTAGGAGAAGCATCCTACATTCTAGGAATTAAGATCTATAGAGATAGATCTAGAAGGCTTCACAGACTAAGTCAGAGCACGTACATTGACAAGGTGCTGAAGCGGTTCAGCATGGAGAACTCAAAGAGAGGCAATGTCCCTATGCTACATGGAGTTACCGTCTCTAGAGCTCAATGTCCCCAATCTTGTGAAGAGAGGGAGCGTATGAATGGGATCCCATATGCATCAGCCATAGGATCCATCATGTACGCTATGTTGTGCACACGCCCAGATGTCTCGTATGCTCTCAGCATGACGAGCAGGTACCAGTCAGATCCCGGGGATGCTCACTGGACAGCCGTGAAGAACATCCTCAAGTACTTGCGAAGGACTAAGGATCAGTTTCTTGTGTACGGCGGCGAGGAAGAGATGGTTGTAAAGGGTTACACCGATGCAAGCTTCCAAACCGATAAAGATGATTACAGATCGCAGTCAGGATTTGTGTTTTGCCTTAATAATGGAGCTGTGAGCTGGAAGAGTTCCAAGCAAGAAACAGTTGCCGATTCTACTACAGAGGCCGAGTATATTGCTGCTTCGCATGCAGCAAAGGAGGCTGTGTGGATCAGGAAGTTCATCTCTGAACTTGGTGTAGTTCCCAGTAGTTGTGATGCAATTGAGCTTTATTGTGACAACAATGGATCTATTACACAAGCTAAGGAGCCCAGATCACATCAGCGGTCCAAGCACATACTGCGGCGCTTCCATCTCATACGAGAGATCGTACAGCGAGGAGATGTGAAGATTTGCAAAGTACCAACTGAAGACAACATAGCTGATCCACTGACTAAGGCCCTTTCTCAGCAGAAGCATGATGGTCATGCTAGGTCACAAGGACTGCGTTTCCTTGGTGACTGGCTCTAAGTGCAAGTGGGAGTCTGTTGGTATGTATGCCCATAGAGCAAGTCATATGATGATTGTAATGGGATACTTTGTAAATGATTTGAATAATAATAAAGGCAATTTCCAATCTATATGTTTAAACTGTTTCTGAGATGATGGTGTAACATGATAGATGTATAAAGATTGTTTTAATCAATGACGTATGCTTTTGGGTTGAGGACCTAAACGATGAGATCATACGGATGATAAGAGTATTATTTCTTGTTTGGTCCCTAGTCGGTTGTTATTGTGGAAATAACCATAGACATCAATAACACTAAAGACTAGATTGTGTGTTGGTTGATGACAGAATCTCATTAGTCATGATATGGAGATATCAAACCAAGCACATAGGTACTTGTTAGAGAATAAGGTACCGGACAGACCCACCATGAGAGTGACACATGGAACCATGACATGGTAGTCATAGTCAGCTCTCACAGTGATGGTGGTGAGTGTGATTCTTAGACCTGAAATCACTGCACTCAACACATGTCGTTGGGTACACTTTGACATCATCAAACGCAGTCCTGAAACATGGGTTGTTATAAAGGTGATGATTGGGTGGCTTTGACACATGGGGCTTTTGAGGGGTGAGTGATAGATATGGGATTTGTCCCTCCTAAGGGAGTTTGATATCCTTGGCCACTTGATGAGTAGGATTGAGAAAGGCATGCGCATGCACGTGTGAATCAATATGTGATATTGATGTCATACACATCTCACTCGGTCTACTCTGAGATCAAGGAAATGAATGAACATTGACAGGATGACTGTTCCATGCCTCGAGTTCATTCTGGATATCAGTGACGAAGGAATTATACATTCACTGTAACACCATTCACGGATTGTAGGATGAAAGTTGTTCTCCAACTTTCTACTTTCACTTGGGTAGAAATGATGTGTGACTAGGCACCGCTCTTTGCTTGTGAAGTCATAAGTGTTATGTACTTTCACTGCCAACGTGAAATGGACCTGCAGGGTCACACACATAGGATTTAACCTGGAAGAGGAGTTTTGTCCACAAGCAATGTTTAGATTGATTACTAAAGGAGTTTAGTAGTTCAATTCAACACTCAATTAATCGATAGCTCAATATCATAATGTTCAAGGTGTTGAACGCATTGATTGGAGTATCGGATTGATTGAAATCGCATTTGACTGATTCTGCAAAATCTGCATTCCCAACCGATCGGTTCATGTGATGAACCGGTCGGCTGAGGTTGCTGAACCGGTCGGCTCAATTGTTGAACCGATCGGCTCATGCACAGAGTGAAACGACCGGTTCAAGTGTTGAACCGATCGGTTCAACTGGTGCAATCGAGCAACTTGGGAAAGTAGGATTGGTGAGAATTTTCCTTTCGTTTCAATTGTCCAATTTGATTGGAAATAGGATTGGTATTCGATACCGATTGGAAACAAAAAAAAGGAAAGTCAATCAGGAACCAACCTGGAACCCCAACCGACCGGTTCATGAGTGAACCGATCGGTTCAAGGGTCCCAAACGATCGGTTTAGTGGTGAACCGATCGGTTCAGGTTGCGAGATGGTTGCTTTTTGTGGAAAATCCCGAACCCTTCTACTCTGCTTTAGTCCCGTATTACCGGGCACAGAGAACCTTGTCCCATGACCCGCCTATATATAGGGGTATTGGGGGCTTCTCAGAGTACAACTCAGTGCAAGTTGATTGCTCTGCAAAGTTGTCGTTCTCTCTGGTTTTGGTAACCGAGAGAGAGCCCGAGCAAGTGCTTCCCGCAAAGGGAGGTGCAGCAAGGGAAGGACAACTGCAGTTGCAATTGACAGCAGGAGAGTGTGTTGGCGACTAGTACGTCAACAGGAGGGTGCGACTCCTTCCACTTCCTTGTGGGACAAGGAGAGTGGAGTTCCGGGTGGTCCGTGTGGACTACTTCAGAGGCGGGAGGTCACTGCCGCTCAGGAGGACAACTGTCATCCGACAGTCCGGTAGGAGGAGGAGTCTTCAGTCCCGGTGTGACCAGGAGCTGCACAGACACCATCCAAGACCAGAGGTGAAGACCGCGCAAGACGCGTGGTATTGTCGCCGAGCAAGCCTCGGGACAAGGTATGATTCGCAAACCATCTTTCCTATTATATTGATGTTGACGCGATTCCTTTTGTTCCGGGTTTGGGGAGAAATTTTTTTATTTCCGCTGCTTCTCTGCCTCCTCCGAAACCCAACAGTTTCACCAAACCGCATGAGGCCAAACGGTTTGGAAAACTGTTTGGGAGCAAACGGTTTTGTGACAATCCGATTCATAAATCACGAGGTAAACTTAGCGGAAGCGATTGTTTAACTAGCACCGGAATTATGAAAAATCACTAGAAATTAAAACTTTTTAAGAAAAGATCTTTAAACCATAAAACTTCTTTATAAGAAACAAGGTAAACAGTTTACATCATGTTTTAACATTACATCTCTGTTAAATAACCTATCGAGTGATTATATACATCCAGATACAAAATCTCGAGTCTTAAAGCCAAAATCTCATATCTACTGACTCCTAGGACCTGAGAGTACAGAGACGACATAAGACAAGCTATCTATAAGACTCGACAGTCAGTATCTCCAGCTGAGATTCACTGTTGCCCCTGGTGTTGTTGCTGTAGGTACTGCTCACCCTCAGACTGGTTCCTTCGTCCTCGTCGTCCACCTAAAAAGTTGAAAATTACGGGGTGAGACAATTTTAAGTAATTGTCCCAGCGAGAGTTATAACTCTCCGCCAGAAGCTTTGTTATAGCAAACAAAGAATAACATAAGCAAAGTAACTTAATTCATTCAACAACAAGTTTGATATTTAAGTAAAACAACTTCTACTTAAGCAATCACTTCATTAAGGAATATGAAGAACTTGTATACTAGATACTTGACTGGAATATTAATATAAACAGTGTAACATCAATCGTGGTTTCTCATAGTTCAACCTAAGAAGATATGCTACGCGGTTGATTATGTTTTACAAACATTATTATGCCCTGCGGAGATGAGGTATACCGCTCATACTCCAACCGATCACTACTAAGTCGCATCGGTATCATACATAGGTCATCAAAAGAGCCGGATTCTTATGACCTCATCTTCTTCAGTCAGTGTGAGGATCAACATGCAGGACATCTCGTGTCTCTGCTAAGATAGCTTTCCACAGTATTCTGGCAACTTCATTATCAGAGTCATAGTGGCATTCTGTACTCTCTTCGCCATCGAAATATCTCTTGTTTATCTCTCATCGATGCGGCATTAAAGATTCCCTCGGGAGATTAGTGAAACATCACCCCAGCATAAACATATAGTGAAGGGTTGATGGATTAAAGTACATCTTACATAAATTCCTACACTATGACGTAAGGATATTCGCGTCCATAATCCCCCACATACTCAAAAGTATGTGATCCAGGAGTTCCCTTAGGAAAACTTGTTTCACCATCATTTGGCTTCTGACAATGATGGATCTATGATCAGGGCTCTACATGGTATGATTATACTTGATTATTTAGGTACATTTCAGCATTCTTTTAGCATCAAGCATGTTTCCAAGCATTTAACTATTAAAACACTGCTATAAAAGAAGAATACTAAATGTATCAAGTTTAACTCACATCAGTTATCATATGAATATCAATTCTTAACTATTTCATTACTATGATTCAATAATAGGGGTGTTCAAACCCTTGGATTATCATAAGTCATCTAATCAGCATGACCTTGATGTTACTCATGGCTCTTACAACCCATTAATATCATATATTGCCACTTAAGCTTAGGCAACATAGCATATATCACTATTCATAAAGCCTATATTATGCTTTCAGTGAATATGATATCATAACCCTTACCTGGCTATGATCATCCCCTTATAAGAACCTGCATGGTCAATTCAACTGATAATAATAAACAATTCATCTCTAGATCAACAATTTATAAAGTACACATAACCTTTCAATTCAAGGTTTGTACCATCATGCCTTTACTAAGGCCAGGTTCCTTTATTTAAAATCAATTAGGGTTATTCAATCCCTTTCATTATGGTTATGAATAATGATTCCTCATCTCATACTTTAATCATGAAGATTCATGCTTAAAAGCATAACCTGGAATTAGGGTTTATTGTACATTTCATCATATCACCTTCGATTAGGGTACACTATTCACATTACATGTTATTGCCCTAGAATTAAGGTTTACTATTCACTTCATAGTTAATAGAGCTCATAGTATCATCATGTATGAAGATTATTATCATTGATACCTTCAAATTAGGTTAATATTCATCAATTATCATAATTAGGGTTTCTATGATCTACCTTCAAATTAGGTTAAGATTCATCAATTATCATAATTAGGGTTTCTATGATCTCGCTATGAAGGATCATACCCTAATCATGTGTATTCATTCATTTTGAAGAAATTTTACTTGATTTTCATCCATATTACGAGCCATCTCTCTCCTCTCACTAACATATGATGTTTACATCACTCCAGATTAGGTTAGGTCAAGCCAACTTTGATTAACATAAGTCAAGTCATCACCATTGTGGTCATTAAGGTTTGCTTGATCAAGGGGTGTTGTCTACTTGAACCCTTCAAGGGTACCTTGGTAACGTTCACCATTGAACACAACCTACATCAACCAACTCATTACTTGTTCCCTTATTGTCTTTAGGTATCATTAGGGTTTAGGTTAATCAACCATTGAACCATCTAAGCCTTCAAAGCATTAAGCATTCTTTACCCTAAAAGTCCCCAAACGGTTTCACACTTCAACCTCCAAACGGTTTTGAAACCGTTTGGTACCTTTGACCTTTAAGACTGCATGGACAAGATCACACTCAAGACCGTTTGCCCTTAAACGGTCTTGAGACTGTTTGGATTCAAATGGTCTTGAGACTGTTTGGCCCAAACATCTCAAAACCACATGGACCTAAAAAGTGCATCAACACTTGCAATTGATTAGGGTTTTCAATGTTGAACTCCTCAATTGAACATGCCAAGGTTAACCACTTATCAGTTGAGCCAATTAGGTTTATCCTTAACCAATTTGACACTCAATTGACCCTCAATTGGTCACCAATTAGGGTTGGGATCAATTGAATTAGGGTTTATAATCGATCAACCAGCAACATCCATCAACATGAGTCTAATTGAAGTTGAACCCATCAATTATCACCCAATTGGGCCATGACCGGACCCAAAATGGTCTTGGGATCGTTTGGACATCCTACAAACGGTCTTGAGACCGTTTTCCCAAAGTCACACCAAAACCTAAGTCAATTTGTCAAGGGTTGAACCCTAATTAGGTCACCAAATCATTACTTTGATTGTTTCAACAACCTATGATGATTGGACCTTCAATTAATCAAATTCCATTAACCCTAGACCTCCAAACGGTCTTAGGTGATCACCAAACGGTCTTGAGACCGTTTGGGTGATCCCCAAATGGTTTTGAAACCGTTTGGGCCACTCAACCCAAACTTCAACATGATTGGTCCTTAAAATCAGCAATTGAACCCGATTAGGATTTAGGTGATTAAAGTGCCTTCAACTTGAGATTTACTTGAAATTAGATGATGATTCTTTGTAGGTGATTAATTCATAATGTGTCCAAAAGACCCTCAAATGGTCAATGCTTGGTCAAACCTCCCAAACGGTTTTGAAACCGTTTGAATCTAAACGGTCTTGCAAACCACATGAATCCAAACGATTTTGAAACTGTTTGGTTCCAAACGGTTTTGCAAACCGTTTAGACCAAATGTGGGAGACCGTTTGATAAAGTTACCTTGGTAATCATGCCCATAATCTTCTACCTTGAGACTAAGGTCTGTTCTTCATGGTTTTGCTTGCAAGAGTGCAAGGGAGGATAGGGAAAAAGAAGAACAAGCAACTATCACATAGAAAGAGAGATGCATAACAAAGCATAAGGGTTTAGAGTTATAAAACCCACCTTAAGGTCGTTCCTAGAGCTCCAAGATTCCAAGATTTAATAGTGTCTTGAGCTCCAGAGGTTGGCCAAGGTATCTTCCTCAAGAATTGGTTGGAAGGGATGGCTAGAAAGAAGAACTAGATAAGAAATACTAGCAAACCAACCTTACACCATGATTTCCTCCACAAATCTGAGCTAGATGATGGGCAATCCTTACCTAGAACTGGTTGGCCGTCCTTCCTTGCTCCAGAGCTCTGCTCTTAGTCGGTCCAAGCAGAAGATAAGTGAAGAGATAAAGGGAAACGATCCCTTGGTTTGCAAAGAAAGGAACCTATATACTTTAGGTAAAACTTTAACATAAGGACAACTATTTTCTTGATTTCTCATCTAGGTCCCTCCCTTCCTTTAGGCACGTCCCTTCTCATATGCTTAGGTAAAAACTCATCTTAAACCCAAGGTCTAAAGGCAAAGAAAGCCAACATCAATACTAAGTTGCACACATAGAAGGGTCTTTTTGCTTACAACTTGATTATTGTATTTTCAAGAATTATCCCTCTTATCTGATTATTCAAATGAAGCTCCCTCTTCATAATTTTACTCTAAATGATGTCAAGAGTCATAAAATATACTCTAGAAGGTGTATTTTACAAGTTGCATCCTTGGTTTTGGGTAAATTGCACTTTACAGCCAAAACTAAGGTTTAGAGCCAAGGATTGCTCCACAAGCTGCATCTTGATGCCCAAGCTTGGAGAATCCATCATACTTCATCATATTCATTCTTATGATGTCTCATCATCAGAGGGACATCTAGACATGTGAAATTTGCAAGTTAATCCTTCTAATTGGGTAATTTGCACATTGGTCCATGTATTACAAAACAATACTACAACATTGTTTAAAAAGGACAGAAATAGAAATATATGTTCCTCAGAAGCTTTAATTACATACCAGGAGATAATCACAAGCATATAATTACATAATTAAGCAAACCACCTAGGGTTAGCTCATAACCCAGGTCAGAGATGTTACAAATTATCCACCCCTTACAAGGATTTCGTCCCCGAAATCAACAAAACATATTACGAGAAAAGAGTAGGGTATTTCCTTCTCATCTCCTCCTCTAGTTCCCAAGTGGCTTCTTTCACACCACGATGATTCCAGAGGACTTTCACAAGACTTATGTCTATCTTTTTTAGCTTTTTAATTTTGTTATCAAGGATTGACATTGGTCCTTCCTCATAAGTTATATCATCATTCAATTCTACCTCCATAGGTTGTAGAACTGACTCAGTATCATGGTGACATTTCCTCAACATAGAAATGTGAAACACAGGATGTAACCTCTATAACTCTGGTGGTAACTCTAGTCTATAGGCTACCTTTCCAACCCGTTCAATGATTGGATAAGGCCCCATAAATCTAGGAGCTAACTTCCCTTTCCTTCCAAATCTAAGAACTCCCTTCCAAGGTGAGACCTTAAGGTACACTCTGTCTCCAACCTGGAATTCTAAGGGTCTACGACGTCTATCAGCATAAGATTTCTGCCTATCTTGTGCAGTCTTAATTTGTTGTTGTATCACTTTAATCTTCTATGTGGTCTGTTGCACAAGATCAGGACCTAGCAGTTGATATTCACCGGTTTCATACCAACATAAGGGTGATCTACAACGTCTACCATACAAAGCTTCATAAGGTGCCATATCAATGCTATGTTGATAGCTATTGTTGTAGGCAAACTCTATCAAGCTTAGGTGCAGATCCCAACTTCCTATAAATTGAAGAACACATGCTCTCACCAAATCTTCCAGGGTCTGTATAGTCCTTTCCGACTGTCCATCAGTCTGTGGATGAAAGGTTGTACTAAACCTTAACTGGGTGCCTAAAGCTCTGTGCAGTCGTTCCCAAAAACGACTCGTAAACTGGGGACCTCTGTCTGAAACTATAGTGACTGGAACTCCGTGCAGTCGCACTATCTCCTGAACATACAACTGTGCTAGCCTCTCAGCAGAATAGGTTGTTTTGATAGGTAAGAAATGTGCTGTCTTTGTCAACCTATCAACTATTACCCAAATGGAATCATGTCCTTTGCTTGTCCTGGGTAGGCCAACAACAAAGTCCATGGTTACATGGTCCCACTTCCATTGTGGTATGGGTAAAGGTTGCATTGTTCCTACAGGCTTTTGGTGTTCAGCTTTAACTTGCTGACACACCGGACACCTTAGGATAAACTCAGCACCATCCTTCTTCATCCCAGGCCACCAATACATATCTTTTAAGTTTCGATACATCTTGGTGCTTCCTGGATGCATGGCATACATCAAAGAATGATCTTCTTCCAGGACTAACTTCCTCAAGTTATCCACATCCGGTACTATCATTCTCCCATGATAACATGCTACTTGGTCATCAGAATCATGGAAACCATCTTATTTCTCGTCACTATACTCTGACCTAATCTGCTGAACTGCAGCATCAACTTGATGTGCCTCCTTGATCTGCTCTCTTAGGGTAGGTTTTATATGCATCTCAGCCAACAACCCAGCTAATAATGATACCTTCAACTATACATTGTCTTGCCTTAAGGAGATAAGCATATCTCTCCTAGAGCATACTAAAGAGTTTAGTTGTGCTCTATCTAAGGTTGGAATTGCTAATTTCCTACTCAGAGCATCTGCAACCACATTGGCCTTCCCTGGATGGTAATCAATTGTACAATCGTAGTCCTTGATTGACTCCATCCAGCGACGTTGCCTCATGTTAATCTCGTGCTGAGAGAAGATGTACTTAAGGTTCTTATGATCAGTGAAAATATGGAATGTCTCTCTGTAGAGATAATGTCTCCAGATCTTCAAGGCATGAACCACGGCAGCTAACTCCAGATCGTGTGTCGGATCATTCTCCTCGTGTTTCTTAAGCTGTCGGGAAGCAAAAGAAATCACTTGCTTATCCTGCATCAACACACATCCGAGTCCATTCGTGGAGGCATCACAGAAAACCATGTATCCTTTGCCTTGCTCAGGTAGCACAAGTACAGGTGCACTTGTCAACCTCTACTTCAACAGCTGGAAAGATTGCTGACACTTATCACTCCAGACAAAAGGAACATCCATCCTGGTCAACTTGGTCAAGGGTAAGGCTATGGAACTGAAGTTCTTAATTAACCTTCAGTAATAGCCAGCTAACCCTAAGAAACTACGGATCTCCATCGGTGTCTTCGGCTGATCCCATTGTAGAACAGATTCTATCTTTTTAGGGTCAACACGAATACCCGAGGCAGATATCACATGTCCAAGGAAAGATACCTCCAGTAACCAGAACTCACACTTGCTAAACTTAGTGTATAGCTTGTGTTCTCTTAGCAAAGTTAGAGCCTGACAAAGATGTTGTTCATGCTGCTGAGCATCTCTACTATAGATCAGAATGTCATCTATGAAGACAACAACACACTGGTCGAGGAAAGGTCAGAAGATTCTATTCATGAGTTCCATAAATGCAGCTGGTGCATTAGTTAGTCCAAACGACATAACTGTGAACTCATAGTGACCATACCTTGTCCTAAAGGCAGACTTAGGTATGTCACTATCCTTAATACGGAGTTGATGATATCCTGACCTCAAGTCTATCTTCGAGAAGACAGTTGCACCATGCAACTGCTCGTAAAGATCATCAATCCTCGACAGAGGGTACTTATTCTTTATTGTTACTTTGTTTAGTTGTCTGTAATCAATGCACAACCGCATTGATCCGTCTTTCTTTTTAACAAAGAGGACCGGAGCACCCCAAGGTGAAGTATTCGGTCGGATGAAACCCTTCTCAAGCAACTCTTGAAGTTGTTTCTTGAGTTCTGCCATCTCAGCAGGCACCATCCTATACGGTGTTTGTGCTATAGGTTGCGTATATGGGATCAAATTGATTTCAAAATCAATTTCCCGAGGCAGTGGCACACCTGGAAGTTCTTCAGGAAATACATCTTCGAATTCCCTGACTATAGGAACTTCAGTAGCATTAGGACTCTCCATGGTAGTATCTACCACATGGGCCAAGAATGCATAACATCCTTGCCTCATCATCTTCTCAGAAACCATAGCTGACACAAGACAGGTGGGTAGAATCTTTCTCTCTCCTTGAAAGATCCATATGTTGCTTTCATCAGCAAACACATCTTGCTTGGATTCACAATCCAAGACAACCCTATACCTCTCCAAGGTAGATATCCCAAGGATTATATCAAATCCTTGCATCTCAAGTGGTATAAGATCCACTTGAATGCGATGATCAGAGAAGAAGAGGATGCAGGGAGAGCACACCTCCTGCAACACGGCATACCCTCTCAATAGAGTCTCAAGCAATAGGCTATCTGCCCTATGACTAACTGTCATATTGTAGTTACGAATCACTCTTCAAGTGATAAAGGAGTGTGTAGCACCCGGGTCAATCAAAATAGATACAACACAGGATGTAGACATATCAGAATATAACAACTCCATCTGACCTGCCACAACCCGAGGGTTGATCACTACATCAGGTGGGTTCATTGCGTAGAACCTTGTTGTCACCTGTGGTTGATTCGATGCTGACGATCCAGCTTGGGACGCTTGTCCACGTCCTCTGGTTGCTCCTTGAAACTGCCTCCTCTATGATCCTTGCTGACTCTGTCTCTGTGGTTGTGTTACACTTGCTGGTCTAGCTCTGTAGTCTTTCATCAAGTGTCCCATCTTCCCACATATGTAGCAACTTCTATCTTGTTGTTGTGGTCTGGGTGGTCTTGTGACTGACATTAATGATGAACTATGAGCCTCTTGTAGTGGTAGGCTTCGTCCTCTACCTCTACTCGGTGTCCACTTTGTCTGAGCACTAGGTCTAGGTGGTGGTGGTGTAGACGCAGAAAATCTTGGCTTCTTAAAGTCTCTAGATGAAGACCCCTGGAACTGAGGATATCTCTTGTGGGTTTGCCTCTTCTCGGCTACAGACCTCTCTATCCTTCAGACTGACTCAATGAAGGTAGAAAACCTCTCCCGGTTCTCTAGGGCAGACATGGGAGTAGTCAACTCAGCGTTCAGCCCTTTCTCGAACCGTCTAATCCTTTCTTCCTTGGTAGAAGCTATGTGTGGACAAACTGCAGCAACTCCATGAACTTAGCTTCGTATTCACTAATGTTCATCAGACCTTGCCTCAATCTCTCGAACTGAGAGATATTCTCATCCAGGAACGTCTTTGGGAAATATCTATTGACAAATTCCCGACGAAAGACTTCCCATGTAGTCTCCACACCTGGCCTCTTCTGCTCTTCCATGGTCCACCAGTGACAAGCACTCCCCTTGAGAAGATAGACAGCATGTCTAACCTTCTCAGCTTCTGGGATGTTCAGGATTCTAAAGGCCTTCTCGAGCTCGGTCAACCACATATCGACATCTGCGGGATCAGCGGTTCCGAAGTACTCAGTCGCTCCGACTCGGTGAAGTCATTCGAATGTTTTACCGATACCTTGTCCTTCAGACTGAGCAGGTGCCCTAGGTGCAGGCATGGGCATCCTATCTGTGATGTGTGTCATGGCAGTCATAAACTGCCCAAACATGGTCTGAACAACTGGGTTCTCCATGTCAGTTGGGTTAAACTGAGGTGGCTCAGGCACATGTTGCTCTACTTCTGGGTTCCTTGCACCTTCTCGGGGTGCAGCAACACTACTCTCTACCACATACTTGATTCAGCCCTATTTTAGGGCTTGAACTTGTGTCGTTTTGCATTTCAATCACATCTACAACTGTTAGATTACATGTTATTTCCCTCAATATGTGTTTTATTGTCAAATGTACTTATGGATGGTTTTTGCATGTTTTATAGGTACTTTGGCCACTACTTGATGGATTGGAAAGAAGATGGTTGAATCTCAGGTTTTCCTAGGCTTGGAGGAGCCCAAAATGAGGCCAAAATCACTCCAAACCTACCCCAAGCGGTCAAAGGATGTATTGAAGCAATACCCTCCATGGATGGCCAAGTTCAACACTCAAATGCAGGGGAAGGACCCCAACACGGCCGTGCTACCATGGAATGGCCGTGCTGGGACATGCCCCAAGCAGTAGAATCATCAAAAATTGACCCAGTTGGCCAGAACGGCCGTGTTACCAAGAATGGCCATTTTGGCAATTCCCAGCACGGTCGTGCCACCAGCCCCAGAAACTCAAAATTCCCCTGTTCAATCCATTTTCTCACCACGGCCGTTCCCATGCACCACGTCCGTGCTAACTATTGCCCAACACATCCGTGCAGCCCAGCACATCCGTGCTACACATAATTTTACCCGATTTTTCCACTATTTTCCCCATTTTACCCCTAACTTAACCCTAGACCCCCTAGACACCTATATATACCTAGGTGGCGGATGGGGCATGAGGTTGGCTACCTTCTACCCCCTCCTAGATCCCCAAATCACCACCCACTCTATTCCACTCCATATCCACCTCAAATCCACTCCATTTCACCATTTCCACCACATAACCCCCCATATCTAAGCCTTCCATCCACTTCCCACCACCATTTTACACCATTCCATCCAAGAAGAAGGAGGAGGACATCCCTGCAGCTGCTGGAGAGGAGGACTTCTTCATCTACACCGAGCTTCATGGCTTCTTCTACCTCTTTCTTCTCTCTTTTTGTATTTTCCATTTCCATGAGTAGCTAAGCCCCTTGGGTGGGCTGTTTGGGGGAAAATATGTTACTTTGATACCATTTTGGGGGGAAATGACATGTAAACTTTGTAATTTCATTTGTTAATGATTATATTCTTTTTGCATCTCTTTCTTTATGGATTGCTTGTTGGTTTGTGTGTGAAATCACCTAGGAATTTAGGCAAATTGCTTATATGTGTGAATTTTGGGATTTGCCCCTAGGTCCAATTCTTGGATCCCTAGGTTGCCTCCCATCTTCCTACATCTTAATAAATCTCCCTAAACCTAAGTGAGAGATCTAAGTAGCTAGATTAGATAATTCTAGTGCAATTAGCATGGTGCCTTCTCAAGGCTAGAATGTGGGGGAATTGGGGTCCAAAACCCTAATCTCACCTCCCCATTACTACCCTCAGCCCCTAATTTCCCTAGGAATGCCTAATCTAGAAACCTAGACTTGATTAGACTCTAATTGAATTGAACCTAATCCCTAACCCAATTGAGCCTCGTAAGGGTAGTGGGTGGTGTTAGGGACTAGTTCCCCTATACACAACCTAGCATATCCATGGCCAGTTAGTAGCTTAGGTTGATTCATTAGACTCTAACTTGTTGTTTGGTTTGGATAATCTAAATGGAATCATAATGTTCATATGTCACCCCCCAACTTAAGTGATAAGTTCATACCCCTAAACAGCCCACACATCTCTTTACTGCTTAAAATCCTAGTTCTGTGCTTGCTTAGCTTAGTTAGTTCTTTTCTTGCTTAGTTAGCTTCTTGCCTTGCTCTTGCCTTGTTTATGCTAGTTTAGTTCTTTAATTGCTCTTTTGCTTTTCTCTTGCCTGCCTTAGCATAATTTGTCTTTTCATACCTAGCTTAGTCCTTTCTTTCCTGCTTAGTCTTAATCTAGTCTAGGGTTAACGTAGATTTCATTCTTACCTTTAACTGCTTTCTTGTTCATCCTTAGTTAACAATCAAATCAACCTTCAAACCCTTAACCCTAGTCTCCGTAGTAGGAACCCAGAAAAACTAACCTAGCTCTAGCGCCCCCTCTTTTCCCTGTAGATCGACCCTTTACTTGCCACCTTCCTATACTACAAAACGACCCCGTGCACTTGCGGGTGTAGTGTTTTAGTAGATGTAGGTATCTAGTTTAGGTTTATAAATATCGAAAGCAAACCCCCATCCACCGTGCGCTCCGACCTCGTGGGGTGTAAAAGCACCACTAGCGGATACGCACCAAGCTTTCTGGCGCCGTTACCGGGGATTAGAGGCGCTCGGCCTAGCTAGTTAGTTTTGCTTTGACTTTTCCTACTGCCCTCATCATTGCTATTCTTTATTCATTTTTCTTTGCATTTCTTTGTGTATATTGCTTTGCTAACTTGCTTTCTTTTGTTTGGTTGTGCCTTGTGCATGTGACAAGCCACTTGGAGAAGACAAGATGGAAGGCCAAAATGCACAAACCCATCCATTTCCTCCACCACCCTACCTCCAAGGCTATCCTAAGCCTTACACACCTCCACCACCTCCATTGCCGCAAACTTCCCACCACTTCACTTTCCAACCTCAATTCCCTCCTCCACTACCCTACCTCCAAGGCTATCCTAAGCCTTACACACTACCACCACCTCCATTGCCACAACCCTTCTACCAGTTCACCTTCCAACCTCAATGCCCTCCTCCACCTAAAGTCCAACGGCCATCAACACTGATGCCACCACCACAACTATCACATGCTCCCCCTACTTCCCATGAGCAAATGGATATGATTGAGACCCCTCTCTTTGGTGCTTATAAAGACCCATTCCTCAAGAGTGAGAAAACCTATGGCATGATATTTCTAAGGGTCTTAAGGCTGATTAAGATCTATGATGATGATCCCCAAGGAGAGAGAATTGCTGAAAAAGACTTATGAACCTCGCATGACCCTTGGGAGGAAGATCAATCAAGGAAAGCATTTGAGAGGATTGCTTATGATGGGGGTGCAAACATTTTGTTTTTGGACCATGGTTGATGGTGAAAGAACAACAAGCCTGGCTGAAGGCATGAAACTTAGCGCTTGTGGGAGGCAACCCACCTAGGTTTGGGAAATTTTGACCCAACCTTCACTTTTTGATACAATTTCTTTGTTTTTACACTTTCCAAGAAAGCGCACACACACTTGTGTTTAATAGTTTTTGTCTAGTTTAAGATGTGCAGGTGGTAACAGGGTGAAATGAAGGAAATTTGAGTACAATTGAGAGAAGGATTCAAAGAAAAATCACTTTGGATCAAGTTTTTGAGTGTTTGATGTTCCTCATTTTGAGAGTAGAAGCTACAGGGACCACCACGGTCGTGGCACATCAATACGACCATGGTCATTTGCATGAAAAACACACCAAGTCCCTGGATTCAAAAGCAAAATTGAGAAAAGCTGCCAAAGGACTGCACCACGGCCGTGCCAGGCAGTACGGCCGTGCAACCTAAAGCCACCACGGTCGTGCTACGCAGCATGGCCGTGCAGCAGACCAATTTCAGCAACTGAAGGTAGATTAGTGCGGCAGCTACTACGCATATCCTCCACCATAGAGAGGAACACCGCCGGAGCCTCTAGAGAGCCATGATTGTCTACCCTATCATCCTAAACTCTAGGATCATGTTGAGGACAGCATGATTCAAAAGTTTGGGGTGGTAGGGCAGATATGCCCTTGTTTCACTTTGCATTTCACCTACCACATCCACTTTTGTTTTCTTGTTTTTGCTATCTACCTTAGTCAATTTTACTGCTTTGCACACCTGCATTCCATGTAGTTTACCTTATTGTCATTTTTTGCGTAATTTTCAAAAATTTTGCTCTTTTTGCCATACATTGCATATCATGTAGATTTTTGGTAATTTCTGCATGTTTTAGCTAGGATTTGCTTGTTTGCTGTTTTAAGTTCAATAATATAGGTTTAGATGTGATTGAAGGCAACTTGGCACCATTTTGGCCAATTTTGCCCAAATTTGAGATTTCTTGCCTAAAAAGTGTGTTTTGACCCAATCTCTACTATTTTGAGTAAAAATGATGACCTTTGACAAATGCAAGTGAATCACCATTGTTTGTTTCTAAGTGGTATCAATGTTTGACTTTTTACATGTGCATCACCTCTCTTAGGATTGTGATTGAATTGGTTGAATTGTGAAATTGAGCAAGCTTTGAACGCTTAGTGTTTGAGGAATTACTTGTTTGATATATCAATTTTATTATGTTCATTCATGTGGTGTGATATCTTGGATGAAGTGTTGGATTAATTCTCATGCAGGATGTCTTATGTGGAAAATCATACCAATGACCCCTCTTTGACCCGACTATTCTTCCACCATCTTCATACCCCTCTGCCTCATAAAAAGATGCCAAAGTGCACATATTAGTCGTGGCCACCTCCAAAAGTTTGGGGTGGCCACATCTTTATCTCCCCACTTCACTCTATCCACCATATGCCCTATCTACACCAAGGGCAAGAAAGAAAAGAAAAAAATGCAAAATGCAAAAAGAAAATAAAAGGATGCTCCTGTTTAAGAGCATTCAAATAAAGAAAAGATGAGTGTGTAAAAACACTCCAAAAATCTTATCGCAACCCTTTCTTCCACTTTCATACCCATTGAGCTAGGAAACATCAAACTTAGCTCATTTTACCCTTTTCCGCAGCCACGTGGGTCATTTGGTGTGATTTGAGATATAAGATTAAATGCATGAATGTGAAACAACACTCCTAGTCATTCTTGATTAATGCCACCATGAAACGGTTTACCCGGAACTTAATGGAAGAGATATGGATAACTTGTGTATTCTATGCGCTATATTTGAAGTTCATATGCTTTGTGCTCTTTTCATGATTGGATTGTGAAAGAAGGAGAGGAGAGAGGTGAAATGCATGTACTTAGTCATCTTTGATCCCATTCAGCAACAATCGTCTTTTATATTGCATTTGTCATCTCTTTTTGTGAAAGTTTGTAGAGAGATTGAGTTGGAGCATACTTGAGGACAAGTATGTTTTAAGTTTGGGGTGGTGATTCAGCCCTATTTTAGGGCTTGAACTTGTGTCATTTTGCATTTCAATCACATCTACAACTGTTAGATTACATGTTATTTCCCTCAATATGTGGTTTATTGTCAAATGTACTTATGGATGGTTTTTGCATGTTTTATAGGTACTTTGGCCACTACTTGATGGATTGTAAAGAAGATGGTTGAATCTCAGGTTTTCCTAGGCTTGGAGGAGCCCAAAATGAGGCCAAAATCACTCCAAACCTACCCCAAGCGGTCAAAGGATGTATTGAAGCAATACCCTCCATGGATGGCCAAGTTCAACACTCAAATGCAGGGGAAGGACCCCAAAACGGCTGTGCTACCATGGAATGGCCGTGCTGGGACATGCCCCAAGCAGCAGAATCATCAAAAATTGACCCAGTTGGCCAGAACGGCCGTGTTACCAAGAATGGCCGTTTTGGCAGTTCCCAGCACGGCCGTGCCACCAGCCCCAGAAACTCAAAATTCCCCTGTTCAATACATTTTCTCACCACGGCCGTTCTTATGCACCACGTCTGTGCTAACTATTGCCCAACACGGCCGTGCAGCCCAGCACAGCCGTGCTACACATAATTTTACCTGATTTTTCCACTATTTTCCCCATTTTACCCCTAACTTAACCCTAGACCCCCTAGACACCTATATGTACCTAGGTGGCGGCTGGGGCACGAGGTTGGCTACCTTCTACCCCCTCCTAGATCCCCAAATCTCCACCCACTCTATTGCACTCCATATCCACCTCAAATCCACTCCATTTCACCATTTCCACCACATAACCCCCCATATCTAAGACTTCCATCCACTTCCCGCCACCATTTTACACCATTCCATCCAAGAAGAAAGAGGAGGACGTCCCTGCAGCTGCTGGAGAGGAGGACTTCTTCATCTACACCTAGCTCCATGGCTTCTTCTACCTCTTTCTTCTCTCTTTTTGTATTTTCCATTTCCATGAGTAGCTAGGCCCCTTGGGTAGGCTGTTTGGGGGAAAATATGTTACTTTGATACCATGTTGGGGGAAAATGACATGTAAACTTTGTAATTTCATTTGTTAATGATTATATTCTTTTTGCATCTCTTTCTCCATGGATTTCTTGTTGGTTTGTGTGTGAAATCACCTAGGAATTTAGGCAAATTGCTTATATGTGTGAATTTTGGGATTTGCCCCTAGGTTCAATTCTTGGATCCCTAGGTTGCCTCCCATATTCCTACATCTTAATCAATCTCCCTAAACCTAAGTGAGAGATATAAGTAGCTAGATTAGATAATTCTAGTGCAATTAGCATGGTGCCTTCTCAAGGCTAGAATGTGGGGGAATTGGGGTCCAAAACCCTAATCTCACCTCCCCATTACTACCCTCGGCCCCTAATTGCCCTAGGAATGCCTAATCTAGAAACCTAGACTTGATTAGACTCTAATTGAATTGAACCTAATCCCTAACCCAATTGAGCCTCGTAAGGGTAGTGGGTGGTGTTAGGGACTAGTTCCCCTATACACAACCTAGCATATCCATGGCCAGTTAGTAGCTTAGGTTAATTCATTAGACTCTAACTTGTTGTTTGGTTTGGATAATCTAAATGGAATCATAATGTTCATATGTCACCCCCCAACTTAAGTGATAAGTTCATACCCCTAAACAGCCCACACATCTCTTTACTGCTTAAAATCCTAGTTTTGTGCTTGCTTAGCTTAGTTAGTTCTTTTCTTGCTTAGTTAGCTTCTTGCCTTGTTTATGCTAGTTTAGTTCTTTAATTGCTCTTTTGCTTTTCTCTTGCCTGCCTTAGCATAATTTGTCTTTTCATACCTAGCTTAGTCCTTTCTTTCCTGCTTAGTCTTAATCTAGTCTAGGGTTAATGTAGATTTCATTCTTGCCTTTAACTGCTTTCTTGTTCATCCTTAGTTAACAATCAAATCAACCTTCAAACCCTTAACCCTAGTCTCCGCAGTAGGAACCTAGCTAAACTAACCCTAGCTCTAGTGCCCCCTCTTTTCCCTGTGGATCGACCCTGTACTTGTCGCCTTCCTATACTACGACACGACCCCGTGCGCTTGCGGGTGTAGTGTTTTAGTAGACGTAGGTAGACGGTTAGGTCTTATAAATTTTGAAAGCACAATCCCATATCCGGTGCGCTCCGACCTCGTGGGGTGTAAAAGCACCACTAGCGGAGACGCACCAATACTCCTCGTGTGGTCCAGACATCCTTGCTTATCTTCTTCTCCTGAGGAGTAGAAGACACTATTAAATATACTGGAAGACACTAAGAATAGACTCGACATCCTAAGTCTAATGTCTCTGTAGACTCAGCGAACCTAGAGCTCTGATACCACTTAATTGTGACGATCCGATTCGTAAATCACAAGGTAAACTTAGCGGAAGCGATTGTTTAACTAGCAGCGGAATTAAGAAAAATCACTAAAAATTAAAACTTTTTAAGAAAAGATCTTTAAACCATAAAACTTCTTTATAAGAAACAAGGTAAACAGTTTACATCATGTTTTAACACTACATATCTGTTAAATCACCTCTCGAGTGATTATATACATCCAGATACAAAATCTTGAGGCTTAAAGCCAAAATCTCAGATCTACTGACTCCTAGGACCTGAGAGTAAAGAGACGACATAAGACAGGCTATCTACAAGACTCGATAGTCAGTATCTCCACCTGAGATTCACTACTACCCCTGGTGTTGCTGCTGCATGTACTGCTCACCCTCAGACTGGTTCCTTCGTCTTCATTGTCCACCTAAAAAGTTGAAATCTACGGGGTGAGACAATTTTAAATAATTGTCCCAGTGAGAGTTATAACTCTCCGCCAGAAGCTTTGTTATAGCAAATAAAGAATAACATAAGCAAAGTAACTTTAATCATTCAACAACAAGTTTGATATTTAAGTAAAACAACTTCTACTAAAGCAATCACTTCATTAAGGAATATGAAGAACTTGTATACTAGATACTTGACCAGAATATTAATATAAACAGTGTAACATCAATCATTGTTTCTCATAGTTCAACCTAAGCAGATATGCTACGCAGTTGATTATGTTTTACAAACATTATTATACCCTGCGGAGATGAGGTATACCGCTCATACTCCAACCGATCACTACTAAGTCACATCGGTATCATACATAGGTCATCAAAAGAGTCGGATTCTTATGACCTCATCTTCCTCAGTCAGTGTGAGGATCAACATGCAGGACATCTTATGTCTCTGCTAAGATAGCTTTCCAGGGTATTCTGGCAACTTCGCTATCAGAGTCACAGTGGCATTCTGTACTCTCTTCGCCATCGAAAGATCTCTTGTTTATCTCTCATCAATGCGGCATTAAAGATTCCTTCGGGAGATTAGTGAAACATCACCCCGAAATAAATATATAGTGAAGGGTTGATGGATTAAAGTACATCTTACATCAATTCCTACATTAGGACGTAAGGATATTCGCGTCCATAATCCCCCACATACTCAAAAGTATGTGATCCAGGAGTTCCCTTAAGAAAACCTGTTTCACCATCATTTGGCTTCTGAAAATGATGGATCTATGATGAGGGCTCTACATGGTATGATTATACTTGATTATTTAGGTATATTTCAGCATTCTTTTAGCATCAAGCATGTTTCCAAGCATTTAACTATTAAAACACTGCTATAAAAGAAGAATACTAAATGTATCAAGTTTAACTCACATCAGTTATCATATGAATATCAATTCTTAACTATTTCATTACTATGATTCAAGAATAGGGGTGTTCAAACCCTTGGATTATCATAAGTCATCTAATCAACATGACCTTGATGTGACTCATGGCTCTTACAGCCCATTAATCTCATATGTTGCCACTTACTTAGGCAACATAGCATATATCACTATTCATAAAGCCTATATTATGTTGTCAGTGAATATGATATCATAACCCTTACCTGGCTATGATCATTCCCTTATACGAACCTGCATGGTCAATTCAACTGATAATAATAAACAATTCATCTCTAGATCAACAATTTATAAAGTAGAGATAACCTTTCAATTCAAGGTTTGTACCATCATGCCTTTACTAAGGCCAGGTTCCTTTATTTAAAATCAATTAGGGTTATTCAATCCCTTTCATTATGGTTAGGAATAATGATTCCTCATCTCATACTTTAATCATGAAGATTCATGCTTAAAAGCATAACCTGTAATTAGGGTTTATTGTACATTTCATCATATCACCTTCGATTAGGGTTTACTATTCACATTACATGTTATTGCCCTAGAATTAGGGTTTACGATTCACTTCATAGTGAATAGAGCTCATAGCATCATCATGTGTGAAGATTATTATCATTGATACCTTCAAATTAGGTTAAGATTCATCAATTATCATAATTAGGGTTTCTATGATCTACCTTCAAATTAGGTTAAGATTCATCAATTATCATAATTAGGGTTTCTATGATCTCACTATGAAGGATCATACCCTAATCATGTGTATTCATTCATTTTGAAGATATTTTACTTGATTTTCATCCATATTAGGAGCCTTATCTCTCCTCTCACTAATAGATGATGTTTACATCACTCCATATTAGGTTAGGTCAAGTCAACTTTGATTAACATAAGTCAAGTCATCACCATTGTGGTCATTAGGGTTTGCTTGACCAAGGGGTGTTGTCTACTTGAACCCTTCAAGGGTACCTTAGTAACGTTCACCATTGAACACAACCTACATCAATCAACTCATTACTTGTTCCCTTATTGTCTTTAGGTATCATTAGGGTTTAGGTTAATCAACCACTGAACCATCTAAGCCTTCAAAGCATTAAGCATTCTTAACCCTAAAAGTCCCCAAACGGTTTCACACTTCAACCTCCAAATGGTTTTGAAACCGTTTGGATGGGTTGACAGTTTGGTACCTTTGACCTTCAAGACCGCATGGACAAGATCAAACTCAAGACCGTTTTCCCTTAAACGGTCTTGAAACCGTTTGATCATGTTGACCGTTTAGCCAAGGTTGACTTTGAAACCGTTTGAACAAATTAGCCTTGAAACCGCATGACCTTAAACGGTTTGGAAACAGCATGAGTCCAAATGCTTTTGAAACCGTTTGGTCCCAAACGGTCTTGAGACCGTTTGCCCCCAAACGTTCTTGAGACCGTTTGGATTCAAACGGTCTTGAGACCGTTTGGTCCAAACATCTCAAAATCGCATGGACCTAAAAAGTGCATCAACACTTGCAATTGATTAGGGTTTTCAATGTTGAACCCTTCAATTGACCATGCCAAGGTTAACCACTTATCAATTGAGCCAATTAGTTTTATCCTTAACCAATCTGACACTCAATTGACCCTCAATTGGTCACCAATTAGGGTTGGGATCAATTGAATTAGGGTTTATAATCGATCAACCATCAACATCCATCAACATGAGTCTAATTGAAGTTGAACCCATCAACTATCACCCAATTGGGCCATGACCTGACCCCAAACGGTCTTGGGATTGTTTGTACATCCTCCAAACGGTCTAGATACCGTTTGCCCAAAGTCACACTAAAAACTAAGTCAATTTGTCAAGGGTTGAACCCTAATTAGGTCACCAAATCAGCACTTTGATTGTTTCAACAACCTATGATGATTGGACCTTCAATTAATCAAATTCCTTTAACCCTAGACCTCCAAATGGTCTTAGGTGATCACCAAACGGTCTTGAGACCGTTTGGGTGATCCCCAAATGGTTTTGAAACCGTTTGGGCCACTCAACCCAAACTTCAACATGATTGGTCCTTAAAATCAGCAATTGAACCCGATTAGGATTTAGGTGATTAAAGTGCCTTCAACTTGAGATTTACTTGCAATTAGATGATGATTCTTTGTAGGTGATTAATTCATAATGTGTCCAGAAGACCCTCAAATGGTCAACGCTTGGTCAAACCTCCAAAACGATTTTGAAATCGTTTGAATCTAAACGGTCTTGCAAACCGCATGAATCCAAACGATTTTGAAATCGTTTGGTTCCAAACGGTTTTGCAAACCGTTTAGACCAAAGGTGGGAGACCGTTTGATAAAGTTACCTTGGTAATCATGCCCATCATCTTCTACCTTGAGACTAAGGTCTGTTCTTCACAGTTTTGCTTGCAAGAGTGCAAGGGAGGATAGGGAAAAAGAAGAACAAGCAACTATCGCATAGAAAGAGAGATGCATAACAAAGCATTAGGGTTTAGAGTTTTAAAACCCGCCTTCAGGTCATTCCTAGAGCTCCAAGCTTCCAAGCTTTAATGGCGTCTTGAGCTCCATAGGTCGTCCAAGGTATCTTCCTCAAGAATTGGTTGGAAGGGATGGCTAGAAAGAAGAACTAGATAAGAAATACTAGCAAACCAACCTTGCACCATGATTTCCTCCACAAATCTAAGCTAGATGATGGTCAATCCTTACCTAGAACTGGTTGGCCGTCCTTCCTTGATCCAGAGCTCTGCTCTTAGTTGGTCCAAGTAGAAGATAAGTGAAGAGAGAAAGGGAAACGATCCCTTGGTTTGCAAAGAAAGGAACCTATATACTTTGGGTAAAACTTTAACATAAGGACAACTATTTTCTTGATTTCTCATCTAGGTCCCTCCCTTCCTTTAGGCACATCCCTTCTCATATGCTTAGGTAAAAACGCATCTTAAACCCAAGGTCTAAAGGCAAAGAAAGCCAACATCAATACTAAGTTGCACACATAGAAGGGTCTTTTTGCTTACAACTTGATTATTGTATTTTCAAGAATTATCCTTCTTATCTGATTATTCAAATGAAGATCCCTCTTCATCATTTTACTATAAATGATGTCAAGAGTCATAAAATATACTCTAGATGTTGTATTTTACAAGTTGCATCCTTGGTTTTGGGTAAATTGCACTTTACACCCAAAACTAGGGTTTAGAGCACAAGGATTGCTCCACAAGCTGCATCTTGATGCTCAAGCTTGGAGAATCCATCATACTTAACCATATTCATTCTTATGATGTCTCATCATCAGAGGGACATCAAGACATGTGAAATTTGCAAGTTAACCCTTCTAATTGGGTAATTTGCACATTGGTCCCTGTATTACAAAACAATACTACAACATTGTTTAAAAAGGACAGAAATAGAAATATATGTTCCTAAGAAGCTTTAATTACATACCAGGAGACCATCACAAGCATATAATTACATAATTAAGCAAAACACCTTGGGTTAGCTCATAACCCAGGTCAGGGATGTTACAGGTTTCAAACCGTTTGAGGGGAAACAGTTTCACCAAACCACATGAGGCCAAACGGTTTCAAACCGTTTGGTGGTGTTGACCAGGGTTGACCATTTGGAGATCTGTTGAAAATGATCTAGGTTAATGACCCATCAATTATGATTGATTAGTTCCAATTGGTTCATGAGTTGAAGGCCAATCAATCACCAAAACCCTAATCGGGTTAAGTGTTGATTTCTAATTTGATTAAGTTGGAAACTTGGGTTGATTGACCCAAACGGTTTCAAGACCATTTTGGGATCACCCAAACGGTCTCAAGACTGTTTGGAGGTCACCCAAGACCGTTTGGAGGTCTAGGGTTGAGTATGGTTAAGCAATTGAAGATCCAAAGATACTAAGTTAAAGTGTAATCAATTGCTGATTTGGTGATCAACCCAATGATCCAAACCCTAATTGGTTGACTTGAATTTTGATGATGTCATGGGCAAACGGTCTCAAGACCGTTTGGAGGTCATCCAAATGACCTCAAGACCATTTGGGGTCAGGTCATGTACAATTTGGATGATGGTTCAATGGTTTCAAAGTAACTAATCCTACATTGATTAATGTTGAAGGATCATCGATTCCAAACCCTAATTCAATTGATTCAAACCCTAATTGATGATCAATTGAGGGTCAATTGTGGGTCAAATCAGTTTAATGTTGACCTAATTAACTCAATTAAATCATGGTGATAGGTCCATTTGATGAGTGATAACATGATCACAATCAATAAAGGAATCGATCTTGGAAATCCTAATTCAATCTGAATTGTTGAGACCATACTTGGTCCATGCGGTTTTGAGGAGGTTTGGACCAAACGGTATCAAGACCGTTTGAGTCCAAACGGTCTCAAGACCGTTTGGGACCAAAAGATCCCAAACCGGTTGAGTTCATGCGGTTTCAAAAAGGTACTTTACCAAATGGTTTCAAACCACTTGAACTTTGAAAGACCAAGACCGTTTGGAGCTCAAGTAGTCAAATTTGATTGAGGACTCAATTGGTTAATCCTTTTGGATACCTAATGTAATTGAGGACTCAATTGGTTAATCCACTTGGACACCTATTGTAATTGAAGATCCAATTGGTCAATTCATTTGGATACCCTATGTAATGGAGGTCCAATGTGATTGAATCTCTTGAGAATTAAGATGATGAATGATCCATTGATCCAATGATGATTAGTAATGATAATCGATGAAGGTACAAATGTTGAAACCCTAATAGTACCTAAGTGATTAGTGCCAATTAAGGGATGAACCCTAATTGCTTATAGGAATAATGACTTGGTACACTATGTTAATCATAGTTGTATGTACTTGATTGAAGGGTTTATATGACCTAATCAAGTTGAGAAGATGATAGCATGAAATTCATACATGAATATGATTTATGTGGTGATTAAGGGTATGATCCTTAAGTAAAGAGATCTTTAAACCCTAATCATGAACATAAATCCTAATTGAAAGGGCTACTGAACTCTAACACTAATTGAGGGAAATTCTAAATGAAACCCTAATCCAGTAAGGATGTAGCCCTAATCTAGGGTAATAATATGTGAAACTCTAATTTAGGGAAATGAGATGTAAAACCCTAATTGAGATGAATAGTGAATCTTTAATTATGGAACATTGATGTGGTGATGTGATGTGAGAATCAAATTCAGGGTGATGTCATGTAATGATATGTGAAACTCTAGTTGAGGGTGATTCCATGTGAAACCCTAGTTTAGGGTGATTCCATGTGAAACCCTAGTTGAGGGTGATTCCATGTGAAACCCTAGTTGAGGGTGACTCCATGTTAAACCCTAGTTGAGGGCGATTCCATGTGAAACCCTAGTTGAGGGTAATTCCATGAGAAACCCTGATTAAGAATTAACACCACATGAAGCCTTAATACTATGTTGTGATGAGAGGCCCTAAGAAGGGTGAAGGTATGTGAGACTCTAATGTGGAGTCATAATACATAAAGCCCTAATCCCGGGAAATATGACAATGAACCATAATCCTAATTTTAAGTAAGGATATAAGGAAACCCTAATGATGAGATAGAAGGAATTACTTTATAAAGGTGAAACATTTCATGTGGTTGACTATAAGAAACCTTATTGTAAGTGATGTCTCTATCATTAGAAAAGTCCATATCATTATAGATAGTTGGATAATTCTAATGTGTGGCCTATGCATTATATGCTTAAGGTGAGAGTTTAGTGATGGAATGTATTAAGAGGGAAATACCTTAATACAAGATAAGTTGGTTAATTTAAGAGAGTCTGAAATGATGAGAAAGTGATACATCAAGATATGATAGTTATCACATTCAGCACTTCAAGGTTATATACCTTGATGCACTTCAAATCCAATATAATTGGGTAAGAAACATATGAAGTGTGTTTTGCAACTATTACAATGAAATGTAATGAGTTGATGCACTTTGATAAATGTTAATTAGTGTACCTTGAGAATGGGGTTAAGCCAAATTGATGAGTATGATGTAGTCATACCATGATGAGGATGAGAAATGAACTCATACCTTGAATTGATGATCATTAATGATATATGATGAGAGTAATGATCTTGATAATCATTTATGATATCTTTGAATGCCCCAGAGGTATGGAATAATGAATTAAGGGTTCAACATATAATATAATCATGAAACCCTAATTAATGAGAAATGGGGAACCCTAACCCTAATTTGGGTAAAGGAAATGAAAAGCCCTATTTGATAGTAAACCCTAATTCCTAGTAAAGGAAGAATGGTGTTACTATTGTGTCACATGATGTGATGAATAATTTGTATGACTGTCATCATGTCTAATAACCATGCAAGTATTAGGAGATGATGAATATAGCCAGGTTTGAGCTGTGACATTTATATAATAAATGTCGATTGGCCTTATGTGCCCTAATGTTGTTGTTGCTTAGTAAAAGTAGCAATGTGCATGGATTCTATGAGTCATATGAGTGAGTTGTTGTCTAGAAATAGGTGACAAGATATTTTGTGGCCTTAAGAACCATGTGTGATGCTTGTGTAACAAGTATCATGAATGCCTTGGTCAGATGACCTGAAGGTGATAGTTACCTAATAGATGGTAATGATGCCCAATGATGAGTTAAGGGTTTGAATACCCAGAACCATATGATTATGGTGATGAGATTGTAAGGGATGAGAATTCCCAATATTAAAATGAGGGATTGAGTTCCCAATGTCTTTTAAAGACTGATAAGTAATTGATGAAAGTAATACATGTCTTTTATAGCATTGTTGTAATAATTCATGTTTGAGAACTTGGCTGATGCTAAAAGAATATGAAAATGTACTTAATTAATCAAGTGAAATCTTTTCATGTAGAGCCCTGACCATAGATCCATCATCGTCAGTAATAAGGTGATGGTGAAACGGGTGTTCCGCGGAAAAACCCAGAACACATATTTTGAATATGTGGGGGTAAATGGGCGAAAATATCCTTACGTCCGGTGAAGAGATTTGAGGGAAGGTAAACATCAAACCTCTCAATCCTTCATGTGTCGGGATGGATGTATCATAAATCTCCCGATGTTTGGGATAGATGTAACATTAATCTCCCAATGATATTTAATGTCGGGTCGAGGAGATAAACATTAAATCTCTCGATGGCCGATGAGAGTGTAGTTGACGCTATAACTCTATAGAGAAGTTCCAGTATACCCTGGAAAGCTATTTTGAGCAGTTAACACATTCCTACTTGTTGTTCCTTACTGACCGGGATGTGAGAGGACATGGGAATCTGGCTCTTCCATAGACATATGTATGGTACCGATTTCAACTTCACAGCGGTCGGTTGGAGTATGAGCGGTATACCTCATTCCCTCAGGGCATAAGTATGTTTGTAAAATATAATCAGCCGTATAGCATGTTTGCTTAAGGATTTAATATGGAAATTCATTGGCTGATGTTACATTTCTTTTATACATCTCTAGTTCATTGATGTTATTCATATCTGTTTGTATTCATTACAAGTAGTTGGATGAACTATGAGTCTACCATGTGTAGATGCAATGTTCTCCTTGGGAAAGGAAATTACTTCACTTTGTTCATATAATGATTTATCTATTGTTAATTATATATAAATCCTTTTGCTCAGTTTATTTTAATAAATTGCTATAACAATGTTTTGGCGGAGAGTTATATCTCCCGCTGGGGAAATTTACAATTGTCTCACCCCCGTGGGATCCAACTTTTCAGGTGGACGCGGACAAAGAAGAAGAAATCCTATTGTAGGGAATAGACAGTAGCAGTAACAGCAGGGACAGCAGTGAGATCTCAGGTGGAGATACTGCCTGTCAAGTTATGTTGTTAGAAAGTCCTATGTATCGTCTCTGTACTCTCGGGTCCTCGGAGTTTATAGTTAGTGTTTTAATGAATCGTTTGAGATTTTGGCTTGATGCCTCAAGATTCATATGCTGTCTGTATATAATATTTATAAGGCAGCTGATGTTGTAGTCTCTGAGAAGAGATGGTACATGTTATGTACATTTGAACCAGAATGTAAATGTTATACAATGGTTCTTGATGTAAAAGATTTCCTATGTGTGGATCTCTTTGCAAAAAGTTTTAATTTTTAGTGATTTTTAGGAATCCGCTGCAAATGATTCACTTCCGCTTAAGTAAATCTTATTTTTGTGAATTGGATTCCACAGTCCACAACTGGGTTTGTGTAGAGGATAGTGATCAGATTCCCTATACAAGTCTTGTTGATTAAAGGAAGGATCATGATTAGACATTATGATAACTTGACAAGCAATATCACAGAGATAATTACTTCATGGGTTGATAATGTGCTTTCCTTCTGGGGTAGGCTTACTCTTATCAAGTGTATTCTATTAGCGATTCCCACCCACAATTTGAACTCATGTGATGTTACGACCCCATCTGAGCTTAATTGGTAAACTAGGGTTTACCTAGACAATTGCAAAGATTAATTGGAATAATCATTCTTGAAATCTAATTAATGACGATAACACAATTAGGATGTTTTAACTATGATAAGAAGTTTAAGTGTTTGTTTGCCTTGAGAATTAGGGTTTGAGAAACATAAACCCTAATCGGCCCAAAATAGGGTTTTAATGATACATGAATACAAAATTTGATAAGTATAGTGTCTCAGTAAATGATTTTTAGTATTTTATGTGTAACTCTTATTTTCTTCAAATTTGGATATGATTTGGATATATAAAATGTGAACAACATTGGTAAATATCAGAATTTTTGAAGAATGTTCTGACCTGTTTATCGGTCGAGTTTCAAACTCGACCGATCATATTTCCAGATTTATATAGCAGTGTGGTAATTGAATTTTATCTTTTTATTGGTATATTCAATTGATCTCAAATTTTAACTGTGCTTGAAAAACACAGTTTTAGACACTCTGTTAAATTGGCGTAATTTTTGGATGACTTTTTATCTCTACAATGAGGGTGTCGGTCGAGTTATGTGCAGGACAAACTCGACCGAATCTGCTGCAGACTGCAATATAGCAGTACACTGTTCTATTTTTAATTATTTATTGGTAACTCTAAATGATCTCAAATTTTAACTCAAGCTTTATAGATCAATTATAAACAACATGCTAAATTTCCATAATTTTTGGAGAAGGTGTGATCTCTGAAATAAACGAATTACAGTAACTTTGTATAACTGAATATTCAGCCAATATAATAAAAATTGAGTGTTGGGTCAATATGCAATTGACCCAAGCAGCTCAAATTGACTTATATGATCGACCACACACACACACAGCTCTCATTCTTCGTCATCCACCCCAGAGAAACGAAAATATAGAGAGAGAGGGAGAGTTAGGGCTTGAGTGGAGAAAGAGGAGGAATTGCTGACCTAGGGTTTTGCGGTCTGAGGAATGGTGAAATCAAGTAAGTTTGGATCCTTTGCATAGACTTTTATGGTGAATCTTCTCTCTCATGTCAAGATTACGTCCATGCTCTGATTTGATCCAAGATTATGTCGAAATTCCCTCTTTTCTCACCCTTTCTTCATAATCCCTCATTTTCAAGGTTTCCTAGTTGAATAGAAGAAGAATTGGGAGATTTGCTAGGGATTTGATATGAGTTCGAGATCCCCTGAGTTGAGCTGTAGTTTTGAGGTGTTTTCACACCTTGGGGTGAGTGGGTTCTTCCTTTAAACAGTATAATACACGAAATTTGATTATAGCATCCAAATCCCTAATTGCTTGGTATGTGATTCTAAACCCTGAAATGTACGTTTAATTTAAGTTGTTGCAATTTGATATGATATGGATTCCTTCTCTGTTTGAATGACTCCTTGATGGTAGATTCACATCAGAAACGTATACAACACACCCTAGAAAGAATGCTTTTCAGATTTATACCATATGATGTAATTAGGGTTTAACCTAATTGAGATATCTCTAGAGTTTCAACCTTATTGAAAAGGACTAGTAAACTTATAAGTGGTTAGGATGTACCTCATGGATTACCTTATTTGAATTTTATCCTTGGTGCATGATATCTCAGTGAATAGCATGGAAACCTAAATTTAGTTCAATTTCCATGGTTTCATACATATATCGATTGTATATGATTTGTTGAAAACAATCTTTATTTAGTGAATGCTTATATCCTATGAAATCCTTATGAGAGCCATGTGACAAGTGAATGAGGTAAATGAAAAGGTGAATGAGGCAAATGAAACCGTAAGGATAGGGTGTTCAACGAATCATGTTATGGTGACATAAAAGGTCTCGATATGAGATGTGGTGATACTTAACTGTTGAATTGTATGTTTCTAGTGCATTTAACTTTATATGCTTGTTCTCTCTGAGTTGATATCTACATACTGCAGGGCTTCTTATATTTCAATACAGATCTCGTAAATTGCAGGTGATGAGATATGACATGCCCTAGAAAGGGATGTTACTGAGACATGGTATATGTTGAATACATGAGCTATGATGTTTTATATGATATGATATGGCAGGCCGTGTGAGCCTTGTGAGAAATGCAAAATGATTTATGATTTCTGTTTTACATGTATCTATAATATTAATGTTAGACTTAGGTGCCCTGAACACCGTAGAACCCCTTCGAGAGATCTGCTTCTTAGGGGTGAAACTCGTGTTGCAACATTAACCGTGCGGAGTCATGGTGGCACGAGGACAGAGAGGCAGTGTTCAACAATAATCCGTGCGGAGTCACGGTGGCACTGGAGAAAATAGGGGTTATTGCAACAAGATCCGTGCGAAGTCATGGAGGTAACCCCGTGAGACTCTCCGCCTGTGTGCTCAGGTTAGAGGAGGAGTCTAGAGCACTCGGAGTAGTGCATTGAGGCCGGAGAGCCTGTGGTCCTGTGGCAGAACAGGGCTGGCGTCAGACTTAGCATTTCCCGGGTGTGTCGCTAAGTCTTGTACGGTGTGGCCGTAGTGCACTGCGAGTCTCTATGCAGAGTACACTGCATAGATCAGGGCATAAGATAAAATATGATCATATAGGTTCACAGAGTTCCTTATAAATGAAAGAGTTAAGGAAGACTAGAGCATAGTCTTCTAGTAGTTATTCTTTGGATGCAATATTTACATTCTTTGTTATTTCAATTATATTGTTTTAGAACTGCTCAGTGTAGTATTTATTGTTGTTAAATTTCATAACGTTTATTCAAAGTTATACCTGTAATCACATTAGTGCCTTAGACTGTTTCTTTGAAGTACTCATTCACTGAGCGAGTAGGCTCACCCCTCTACTCAAACATTTTAGGGTTAACCGCGTGGACTTGAAGATGGTCAGAGCATCAGCGTAGATCTTCCACAAGAGTTAAGTACAAGATTAGTTGAGTCAGTCGGTCCTTGTCACTCTAGGTCCTCAGTAAGAGATAAGAGAGAGAGTTGTAATTATGATGTGTAATATTGTTCCTCTTTTGATATGTATGCTAATTAGCAAGTTTTATATACATAAGGTGTGAGAGACATCATGAATGTTTATACATGTATCTTTACTATTGAAGTCTGATTAGTAAAAGAAATGTTCAGATTCCTTTGTTAAGATGTTATGTGGTTCAATGCGGGGAAACAAGAGTTTTAAAGAAAAGAAAATGAAAAAGTTAAGGGTGTTCTTTGTGTTACATATAAGTCCTATCTTATGCCCTAATCTCATGATTTGAGGAAATTGTGAGATCGGGGTGTAACATGTGAGGTCCCCAAATCTATCCTGAGGGAGATAAGGAGGAAGGGGTAGGGTTCCTATGGGAATCTAGGGAGGGCTCTAAGAGATGAATTTGGGTGAGGTGGGGCCTTGTGGGATCTCCGACCTTTGAGAAAGGCCTTGAAATCTAGAGGCTCTAGGATAGGTTTCAAAGGAATGTCATGAAAGTTGGGTGAGAGATCTTATAGGGGACTTCACTTTGGGGAAGTTGTGTACTAAAAAATATGAGAAGGACAGATGATCTTAAGCGTGACTCACCTGTGGCATCTAAAAAAGGAAGGATGCCATCTTTATTTTAGAGAAGAATCTAGGATGTGTTTCCCTTAATAATGAGGAACATAAGGTAAGACACAGTGTCAGGTAACATTTCTTTTAGGTAGATTTTAGTGGGGCAATGATAGGTTAGACCAATGGAGGCTTGATGGAGCGGTTATTGCCCCAATCCTTATGGTGAGGGGTCTTTTCAAGGACATTGGGGGACGGAGTCTATCATGCATCCAAGGTATTTTAAACAAAGTAGGTATCAGGTAGGTTCTGAAGCACTGTGATGTTATCAGAGACGGGGAAGACCGACCTATATGGATGTCCTACCAGAATGGACTTTTTACACTTAGTTCCATGATAGATGTGCTTAGGAGGGACAAATATGGCCCTTCTAAAGCCCTCTCTACAAGTTCCCATTTGAAATGGGGTGTGGAACCCCACTCTTTCCCTAAAGATTTCCACCTTCACATGGAAAATATTTCATCTTGCCATCTTACTAATGATAGGATTAGGTCTTGTCATATTCAGTTTGATTCTTAATGTGAATGTTGTGTCCATGGGCAACATGAATCTCTAGACCATCTCCTTTAAGAAGGGGGTGTGGAAAAGCATCTTTGGGCCGAGGGATGGAGAATAATAGATGTTAACTGATTCAACACCAAGAATTTTGTGACCCTAGTGCTTCATTATTGTTGGTCCCTTTCAGATGGAAAGTCATGGCTTGGGTTCATCAGGGGGATCCTTGATTTGGTTAAATTTTGGTGTATTATTAGATGTGTTAGTTGGTTTGTAGGGAGGAAAGTGGAGGGTAGGAGGATATGCCACCGTTTTTGTTACATTCTAAAACTATTTGTCAGGATATCCCCCTCAAATATCTGGGATCCCGAAAGGCAATCTAGATTTTTGGAGAGAGAGTGCCTTCTCCTCACACCTTGGCGGGGATCAAAAGCTTCATTTTTAATCATATTCGTTGGCATACCCCGCAGGAGGATTATTACAAGTTACATAATACATGGTTGGCTTGGAAACATGATAGACATGGGATACTCGGGATGGCAATAGAAGGCATTATTAGGAGATCATTGGCTGAAATCAGTGCAATTTTCTCGAGGGCAGGAACTGGCCGCCTCATTTGCCTCTTCGAGGCCGTTGAGGTAGGCATTCACCTCCTTAGTGGCCCTCCCTCGATTAATGTTGTTTTGGAAAGTGATGATAAGAGGTTAGTTGATCTCCTTAATGGGAGGTCAGCGCCACCTTGGCGGGTGTGTAGACATGCTGAAAAGGTTCGAGGTCTCACTCAAATAAAGAATAGGCAAAATACCTTTTTTAGGCCAATCGATTTAGCGGTTAGGCTTGCGGAATATGGAACTGATTTAGCAAATAGATATGCCTTTACAAATTTTAGAACGACGCCTTCCCCAAATAAGGGGTTGTAGGTTAGAATCTATTGACATCTCATACTTGAGGCAAGAGACGGTTGATGGTAAAGTCGCTTAGATATACTTAGCTTTGCTGCTTTATCTTGGCCCCATAGTCGAGGATTCGTTTTTAAAGGTTAGCCGGAGTCCTATGTGTAATCTCTTTCTTATGTAGCCTATGTGGAAACATGATAAATAAATAGTTCTTTGAAAAAGTTACCACATTTGTATACCTATAATAGAGATATCATAATATCTCAATGACGCCATATTTTTTTTTAGTATTTGCGACTCACGCCATCTTCTTGTTTAGTGTCGGGCCACAAATGTGACTCTTGTTCCTAGTGGCGGTATGGCAATCAAACTTTACCAGTTAATGTAAGAGTTTTTATGAAAAATTCCCTATTTTTACTCCAAATTTCAAATAACCTCCCAACTTTTACTAAATTCTTTAAAAACCCCTATACCGTGATTGTCTGTTACTTATTAACGGTTGATCTGATTTCTTTTTTATTTCGTTTCCATCACGTGGAGCCGAAACTACAAATTGATTTAGTTATTACGCTGCCAATTAGACCAATATATTTCTTCACTATTGTTTCTTTTTTTTTTTATTACGCTGATTTTTTCTGGTACATTCTTTCTTCTTCTTTTGTTCTAGACAGCCATGTAGTACGTTGAGTTAGGTGTTATTGATATGTTTAAACTCGTGAACCTGACCTTTTCTAGCCCGGTAAAAAATATTTTAGATTACAATTTTGGCATTAGAAGTTAACAACGGGTTAATACATACATATTAAAATTTGGGTCCAGATTTGTGTTCGGGTTCTATTTTTCAATCCAAGTCAGTTTTGGGTTTTAAAGTTTTCTTGATTTGATCATTTTCAGAGTAGATTAGTATAAAATATAGATTTCATTGACACATATTTGACATTGATGTAACTTAGAGGTTGATTGAAAGTTGGATCCTTGTACGTTCTCAATTATAAATTAAACAAATCGAGGCATGTACTAAAATTAACAATATAGATTTGGTTAATGTGATAGAAATTTAGATCTGAGTAATTTCGGGTGACTATCAAAAAATTTGATCAACCTTTTCTAACCCCGAACAAACCCACATGAATTTTAGCAGTCCTAGACTGAATAATGTGGGCCCAACTTGGATAATTTCAGCATGAACATGACTCGCCACAAATAAAATTTTTAAAATAACAAATTGAATTATCATGAAACCAAAATGACCTGATTTGAGCACAATGAGACTGACCTGACCCGACTTGAACATGGCTAAAACCAATTTATTACAAACAAGGGAAAAATATAATTGAAAATGTATTTAAACGTAAAACCCGACCCAAACAAGCATAAACCCAACCTAAACTAGACCTCAACTGGTCTGAGCTAACTTTTATCTATCCCAAATAGACCCAAACAAACCAAATTGAAAATAAAAAAATATGGATTGTGGCCGGTTAGATCATGGAGATTAAGTCGGACGTGTTTCCATGCTTAATTCTAGAATAGCAATAACATATATTCATGCATAGTAGTGGATCATGTTATGAAAACTACCCTCAAGATGTTAGTTTATATTATAGAAATCATAAATAATATCAAAAATCATAGTTGAATATGTAAGTAGGAAAATATGACACTAATCTAGATCAATTTTTTTGAAACCAACTCGGATTCAAATTTTGGTAATCTCGAAACCGACATGGATCTTCAAAATATACGTTATAAGTTAGGTAAATTTTTTAATTTTTAATATTTAAGATTTTAAATGATCTAAATCTAAATCAAAATTGACTCCAATCGAAAATTTTAAACTGATAACCAACCTGGCATTGTAAAAGTCCATTCATCATGTATAAACCCTGATTCAGATTTTCAAAGCTAGAACTTGATGCCTAACTTTTATGGATCGGAGTGAATCAAGTACACAACTCAAATATCATTTAAAGAAATTATCTAATTCATATAGACCGACGTATTGTGATGGCTAAGTATTATTATGTGGTAATGCGACTGGGAACCTGTGTACAATTTAATACGTGATTGACTTTTAACTAAAAGAAGAAGAAAAAAGAGGCAACAGCACTATCGTTGCATTCCGTCAATGCACAGTTAACGGCAAGGGGTTTGTTAGGATTTAGGATAAGTGGGGGGTTTCTGGGATTATGGGAAACTTGTGGGGGTATTGGGAAAAAAGTCTTATTTTAATCGGTATTTGTTATGCCGACTAAAAGATAAATAGATTGTCGCAACATTACTTATGTGTAGGTAGGGTTGTCAAAATTTGTCCGAATCCGTCAATCTGGTCAGGTCTGACCCGAAAAAAATTAGATTTAGTTTTGAATTTTATCAATCTATATTGATTTCCGAATTAAAACTGGTGATTTGTGTAACCCAAATTTATATAATTAACAAAAGTGTATGGTCTATGTTCGATTTCGGATTTCAAATTATGAAACCAGGCCCGGTTCCAAATATATCACTTTGTAAAACAATTGATTCTGAATCGGTTCCGAGTTAACTTATTTTTTATGAACCAGATTATTGTCCGATATGAAAGACCGGTTTTTTGACACCCCTTTGTGTAGCGTACAATTAAAAACTTTGTCTGTGTACACAGGTACGGAACCCCGGCCATCTTGCCTACAAACAGCACATTTTACACATGGTTAAAACACTCGTTAATTTATCCATGATAAATAAATCTATTGTATACCTAACAATACCAAACGCAGCCTTTGTCACTGCCGCACGCCGTTGACACGCTACTCCGTCATAATAGGCGTCTCGCAGCGTCAAACTCAAGCTCAGGAAGTCAATAATCAATGATCATGACGCAGGAAACGGGATATGTTTCCAGTCAATAATAAGCTCGATCGAACGAAGCTTCGTGGCATGGAATTTAGTAGTCACACCATGGATACATGGTTTTTTAATGCTCTGTTCTTGGCAGGGGATGGAATGGAGTGGCACACTAAAGGTGACCGTCGACAGTCTTCTTCAGAGAGCAATTTCCTTGTTCAGAAATTGCGAAAAGAAATCATGGGGAATTGTCAGAAAAGGACGAAACATTGCAGCCTGAGTCCAGCAAGCATCATACATCTCCGTTCGGTACTGCTCCTCAGCGTTTACTTCTTGCCTTCTGTCATCCCTCTAGTTGCCGCAGCTACTGACACGTTGCTACAAGGGCAGTCGATCAAGGACGACGGCCGGCCGCTGGTTTCGGCAAGAGGGGACTTTGCGCTCGGATTTTTCAGCCCTCCAAATACCACCAACCGTTATGTGGGGATATGGTACCACAACATCCCGGGCGAAGATGTGGTCTGGGTCGCCAATCGGGAGAGACCCATCCCCGACAGGTCAGGAACCTTCACCCTCCACGACAGCGGCGCCCTTGTGGTCTCCGATCAGAGCAACTCGACGCTCTGGTCGTCGTCCAACGCCACTGGTCCCGCCGTCGGCAGCGTCTCGGCGCAGCTGAGTGACTTAGGCAATTTCATCGTCAGCAACGGCTCCTTCGGCAGTCCCATGTGGCAGATGTTCGACCACCCGGCGGATACGTTCCTCCCAGGGATGCAAGTTGGGCTGGACATGACGACAGGTGTTGTCTCGGGGTGGACGTCGTGGTCGAGCGCGCAGGACCCATCCCCCGGAAGATTCTTCTCATCGGTAGATCCTCGTGGGATACCGCAGTCACTTATCTGGGAAAGATCCTCAAACGGGACTCTGCGCCGGCTATGGCGGTCGGGGCAGTGGAACGGGGCGACGTACTCCGGGATATACGACACGAAGCCGTTCTACCTGTACGGGATCCGGTACAGCAACCCGGTCGTAGAGAAGAAGCTGTACTACAGCTACACGCCTTTCAACAACGACACCTACGTCAGGATGGTGGTGCTGCCCGGTGGAACCAGGGTGCAGTACAACTGGACGAGAGGAGTCAGCGAGAGGTGGGAGAAGTTCTGGGAGCAGCCCATCACTCCGTGCGAGATGTACAACGCGTGCGGTAGCAACGCCGTGTGCTCGGAGGACATGCAAGAGAAGCCAGCTGCGACGTGCGAGTGCTGGAAGGGTTTCCAGCCCCTGGCGCCGGCGGATTGGAGCCGGGGGGAATGGAACAAAGGATGCGTGAGAAGAACAGCTCTGGTCTGCAATAGCAGTAGTGTTGAGGGCCGGGATTACGGTTTCGCGAAGTTTGAGGCTATGAAGATTCCAGACTCGTCCATGTGGATCGGAAATTTGGAAGTCGACGATTGCAGGAATATTTGTGGAAGAAACTGCTCTTGCAATGCGTACGCCTTCGTCAACGGGATCGGGTGTATGGTTTGGAGCGGTGATCTTGATGATGTCCGCATCATGCCCAGCGGCGGCAATGAAATCTATATCAAGCTTGTGCAGTCCGAGTTGCTAGGTATGATTCAGATGCCTCTTTAGTTAATTAATGCAGCCTATTTTTTCCAATTTGGTTTCTGAACTTATATCATTTGTTTTGTAAAGGATTTTTTGTTTTTGTTTTGGCTATTAATAAACTATTTACTATGGTTCACCACCGCAGGAAAAGGTCATACTCATTTCGGATAAATTTCAGGTTGTAGTACTCTTTAATATAAAACGAATATTCTAGTGGATACTTTGAAAAAGAATGCATTTTGCAGAAATATTTAGTTTTTTTTTTTCCTGTGTTGACAAATCAAAGAAACGAGGTCTGACATTAGTAATGGTTTTTTGGGATTTCATGTATTTGCTATGGAAGGTTTGCACACAGAATTCAACATGGTTGAGATAAAATTAAACCATCTCATCGGAACAGGATCAAACTAAACCAATCAGTGGGGTTCAATTTTAGAGAGGTTTTCTTCAACAAATTTCATGACATTTGAACGATGAGTTGGTTCAGTTTGAAGGTACAACTAAGTAAAATGAACCGACAAATCAAGGAAATGTTGTTTAAAATTAGTAATTGATTGTCTGGTTCACGTATTTGCTATGAAAGGTTTGGTTCACATAATTCTGATACGGTTTGGCTAAACTAAACCGTCACTTAACTGAATTCAACTAAATAATTCTATGTGGTACGATGTTAGAGAAGCTTTTTTACACAAATTTCCTAACATTTTAACAACGGCTTATTTCAGTTCGAGGGTACAATTAAAGCAAATTGAACCAAGGAACTCGGATATTTATATGGCATGTGTTAGCAATGGCCTTGCCAATTTTAATATTTTGTAGATGTAAAATGTACTCTGTAGTAGATTCCCCTTCTGAGTTCCGACAACCATTATTGCATAATATCCGTTAGGATGACATTGTTTGTGGGGTTTCATTTTGGGTTGACGCTTCTAGGACAAAGTTCAAACTCACAAAAAGATGCAATTTTTAATTTAATTTATAAACCATAACAAACAACAATACAACTTTGGGTTTATCTAGTATAACCTGGGAATATCAAAGCTTCTTTTGAAAGTAAAAATTAAGTCATTTTTTGTAAGCCTAAAAAAAATCATCAGTAACAACCAAAAAAGCCGAAGCCTGTATAAATATCAACATTTTATATAAGAGCAATTGCCACTTCAATATAAAAAAAATGAACAAAACGTATTTGTGTAATGGTGGATATAAATGTAAAAATAATACATATTTTGTGTTTCATTAGAAAATAACACATCGAAGGTAATTATATAGATTAATAAACCATTTATAGGGAATCTGCAGAAAGAAAAGAGCGATTTCCATTATAATAGGATTGCAAAATGAATGCCGACAGGGCCATATATATCCAAATACACCTAGCTTTCCCTGACTCCATCTAAGAGGAACAGTTACAACTTAAGAAGCCACCTTCTTAGACTCCAGTCTCTGTTCACTCGCAGGCAGTCTACTGCTTAGCAGCTTCATACTAGCTACTAGTCACTAGTAACTTGCTAACCAGTTGATTCCAGCTTTTAGTCTTTTACATTATACTATATTCTAATTCTTGAATGATTTGCTTTGAATTTTGGTTAGAGCTCTCCAGAAAGAAGCAGTGCTTCCACTCATTTCTTATTCTCAAATCTTTTCAGATGTAGCTGAAAGAAAAAAGAAATCATCAAAGACATACGTGATTGGAATAGTTTTGGGGTCACTCCTCGTTGCTGCTGGCTTATTGGCTGTATTTTACAAGTGCAGGTCTAGAAAAAGAGGTACTTGCTTGGTTATGTGAGGTCAATGATTCAATGATTATTATCGTGATTAGATATACTCAAGCCAGAAATTGCTGCTAAATTTCGTGTTTCTTAACAGAAATCAAGAACAAAGGACAGAAAATGGGATTCACCTTAATGAGCACTGACAAAGAGCAGAAACAGGGGGACATGACAGACCTACCTGTCTTTAGCTTTGATGAGATAGCAATGGCTACGGACAAATTCAGTGAATTCAAATTGCTAGGGAAGGGTGGATTTGGCCCTGTATATAAGGTATTGCTGTTATGCAACATAGTTTTCTTCGAGGTGGTTCTCAACGAGTTAAATTGTAGACAAACCGTTTCCAATACGTTCACTAAGTGTGTTAGAAGATATAGTCGTATGTTATTGTCGAATCAAATGTGTATGTAATTTGTAATGATCTTGGCACTTGTTGACTCCATTTTTTTTTCTCAGGGCATGATTAGTGGAAGACAGGAAGTCGCAGTGAAGAGGTTGTCCAAGGATTCCGGTCAAGGAGTAGAGCAATTCAAAAACGAGGTGCTCCTCATCGCCCAGTTGCAGCACCGAAACCTGGTTAGACTTCTCGGCTGCTGTATTCAAGATGATGAGAAGATGCTTGTCTACGAGTACATGCACAATAAGAGCTTGGATGTGTTCTTGTTTGGTACGTCATCCAACATTTCCTCTGTTGACGGGCATACTGTCCTGCTTGTGTTCATACTAGAAAAGTTGGTTTTAATTGTAACGCGCATGCTTGATGGAATGCAGAACCGAAAAACCAAGCAATGCTGAATTGGAAGATGAGACTTGATATCATCCATGGGATTGCCCGAGGTCTTATCTACCTTCACCATGATTCAAGGTTGCGGATTGTACACCGGGATCTGAAAGCAAGCAATATACTCTTGGACGAGGGGATGCAACCCAAGATATCTGATTTCGGGATGGCAAGAATCTTTGGGGGCAATCAGAACCAAGCGAACACCAACAGAGTGGTTGGAACATAGTAAGTCAATGCAAGCATTAAGCATTAGTGAGTAACTGATGTAGGTTCTCGACTCCCTACTATTTTTCTTTTCAGCGGATACATGGCTCCGGAGTATGCCATGGATGGATTGTTCTCCATAAAATCTGACGTCTACAGCTTCGGCGTTCTTGTGCTGGAGATTGTGAGTGGCAAGAAAAGTCAGTTTGATATTAGCTACGGACTCTTCACCAACCTCCTATCCCAGGTAATGATGGTTCTGATCTATCGATTTCATGTAGATACACGTCCTCCCTGTTTCAAAAAAGAACCGAGGCACCCGATTATTGACCTTCTTGGACAAATGCAATGCAGGCGTGGCACATGTGGGAGGCAGGACAAGCCCTGGAACTAGCCGACCCCGCTATCACCAGCTCTCTCAGCCCAGAGGAGGCTCTGAAGTGCATAAACATCGCCTTACTGTGTGTGCAGGACAGAGCAGCAGACAGACCGACCATGTCAACTGTTCTCCTGATGTTGGGCAGCGAATATATCAACTGCCCTAGCCCAAAACAGCCGACATTCACGACGGAGAGGAGCAATGACGCCAGCGACTCCCCTACTGGACCGAACAGTCATGGGCTTTCTTCCACAGACACTACAATAACTATCATCGTGAGAAGATGACTTGTCATTGTTCAGCTAAAGTAGGTGTCGCCGATAGGCTCCTCTCAAAGTGAATTAAGCCACTGGAGCTGAATTTTGACCAAGTGCATATTTGTACAAAAACGAATTACATTTTGTATATTGTAATATTTTAAAAGTTTAGTTGTTTCTTTTATTTTTCAGGTTTTTTACTTTTGTAATCTTTCATTCATAGGTTGCGGGTTGGTCATAGATGATGAGCCAACAACTTACTTAGAGTCTATTGAGGGACCTGAGAAATGGTTTGAGGTCATGGGATCAAAGATGGACTCCATCTAAACCAACAAGGTATGACCTTGGTGGATGCATCTAAATGGATGAAATCCATAGGGTGTAAATGAGTCTTCAAGAAGAAGACCTACATAGATGGTAATGTATAAACCTATAAGACATAATGGTTACAAAGTATTTGAAACAAGTTCAAATTGTTGAATATGATAAAATCTTTTCACTAGTTGTCATGGTTAAATCTAGCAAGATCGTGTTGGTCATTGCAGCTTAATAAGACTATCTGATTCGGCATATGGATGTTAAAACCACATTCCTTGATAGAAATAATTATGGGGATGTGCACACAAGATAACAGAAATGTTTTATAAATCTAATTATTACAAATAAAGTCTATAAAGTACAAAGGTCAATCTATGGATTCAAGCAAGCATCTCGGAGTTGAAATCTTCAATTTGACAAGATAATCAAAGAGTTTAACTTTAATCAAAATGAAGATAAAATTTGTGATTATAAGTTGAGTGGGAGCATAATTATATTCCACATAATGATGGATAATAACATCCTTATACTACAAATATTAAAATCTAGCTAGGAAAGTACCTTTTCTCTTAAGGGTTTCGACGAAGAATCTTATATCATAGGAATCAAGTTCTATACAGATGGATTTATAAAGCTTCTTGACATAAGAAAGAGCACGTATATTGACAAGATGTTGAAGGGGTTCAACATGCATGACTCAAGGAGAGTAAATATGTCCATGTTCTATGAGATTAGTCTCTTAAGAGCCCAGTATCCTAGTTCTTGTAAAGAATGGAAAAATATGTGTGAGATACCATATGCATCCACAATTGGATCTATCATATATGCAATGTATGGGAAAACATGAGTGAGATACCATATGCATCCGTAATTGGATCTATCATGTATGCAATGTTGTGTTCTCATCTCGTTATCTTGTATGTATTGGACATGATGGAAGGATGTGTACTCATCTCGTATCTCGTATGTATTGGACATGATGATAGATATGTACTCATTCTATAATCTCATGTGTACGGGACATGATGAGTGGATATTAGTCAAATCCCAGTGAAAGTCACTGAACTACCATAAATAACATCCTTGAGTACTTGAGAAGCGCTAACAATATTGATTCCCTAGTTATGGTAATAAAAAAGAGTTGGGTGTAAATGGTTACACCGATGCAACCTTCTAAAATGATAAATAAAATTAATGATCACAATCAAAATTAGTGTTTAACCTTAAAGTAGAATTGTAAGCTAGAAAAGTTTCGAGAAAGAGATAATTGTAAAATATACAGTAGAAGCCGAGTATCTTGGTGTTATAAACACCTCTGAGAATATTATATGGTTCTAGAAGGTCATATAGAAGAACGTATGGAAGGTTCTAACTATAGATGACACAGTAGAAAAATTGTGACAACAATAGAGCTACTAGATAGAATAGGAATCTCAGATAGTGTACTATGACAATTCCATCTCATACAAGAAGTCATACAGTGAGGATTTGTGAAAACTTGCAAGATACCGATTTGAATAAAATATTGTTACCCCTCTATAAAAGAGCTTGCACAGTAGAAACATGATGGACATGCTAAAAATCACTTGGAATAAGATTTATAAGTGATTGACTCTATGTTCAAGTGGGAGTCTATTGGTATGTATATCCATAGAGCTAATCATATGATGATTGTAATGGGATGTCATATACTTGATATGATAAGTATAAAGGTAATATGTATATTATGTTTGTCTCAAACATAATATGATGACACAAACATAGTAGATGTCTGAAAAATAATGTTACATGATGACATATGTCTTCAGGTTGACGACCTGAACAATCATATCATATGTATGATAAAAGTAAATACGTACTTGTTACGTCCCTAGTTGGATATTGCCGTGGAAGAAAAATAGACTAGAATAATATATAAGACCAGAGTTTGTGTTGACTAATGACAGAGTCTCATTAGTCATGGTATATGATAACAATTCAAACACATAGGTACATATTAGAGAACAATGTATCAGACAGAAGCACCTTGAGAGTGATACATGGATACTATGAATGGTGGTCAGAATCAACTATCATAGTGACAGTGGTTATTGTGGTTCTTAGACTTGAAGTCACTACATCTGATCACATGTCGTTTGATGTATTTTGACATCATCCAACATGACCTTGAATAAGGATTTCCATAAAAGGTGGTGCTTGGGTACATTGTGATACAAGGGGATTGAGTTTGAGTGATATAGATGGAAATGTTCCATCATATAGGTGTTTCATATCCTAACCGCTTGATAAGTGAGATGAGAAATGTATGGTCATACTCTTATGACTCAATATGTGATATGTGAGCTCACATGCATCTCATACAATCTGCACTAGTTCAAGGAACATGGGTTGAACAATGAGAGGATGACAATTTCATGCCTCGAGTTCAATCTATATATTAGAGACAAGGAACTATATGATCACTGTAACATTGATAAGAAATTCTAGGGTGAATTTGTTCTCTAACTTTCCAATTACTTGCGTAAAAATGATGTGTTGCTAGATACTGCTCATTGTTTGTGATGTAATAATTTGGTTATGAACCTTCACTGCCAACTTAATTTCAGACCTTTAGGGTCACACACATAGGATGCATTTGGAATAGGAATTTACTCATGAATGATGTTTGGCTTCACTTCTAAAGCATTTAGGTATTCAATTCAAACAAAAATGGTTGAGTATTGGCTGAGTGGACTATGAACTAACCAGTTCAACTGCTAAACCAATCATTCAAGTGCCAGGTCAATTTAAACTACTTTGGCAAAATACTACCTGATATGGGGCATGAACTGACTGGTTCACTTAGTGAATCGACCGATTCAAGGTCTAAAATGACCAGTTCAAGTTTTGAATTGTCCAATCCAATGATCAATATGATTGGATCAAGGATTGATGTTGATGTTAATAAAATATTGAAAGACAATGTGATTGAAAATAGGAAACAAAGTGAACCTACCAGTTAAAGTGTTGAACTAGTCATCTCATGTGTGAACTGACTGGTTCACTGGTGAACTGGCAAAATCAACATTCACAACTTCCAGAATATTTATAAAATTTCATCTCTTCAACTCCCAGACGAATTGGAAACTCTAACCCTGGACATCCTATATAAAATGGGGCAGTCTAGGCTTACAGAGACACAAAAATTCTCTCTAACAAGTTATTGTTCTCTCATAACTGTGGTAACTAGAGAGCCCGAACAAGTCCTACCCGTAAAAGGGAGGGAAAGCAAGGGAGAGACAACACAGGATAGTGAATCAACCCTAGCAGGTTGACGTTCAAAGGAACAACTCTTTTCCATTGGCCCTAGTAGCACAACGTGGAGTTTCTGGTGGTCTGCATGAAATATGTAGAGGCGTGATGGTTGTTGTCACCCGCTAGGAGGACAACAACCACCTTCATCCATGGTGATGCACCAGGAAGTCGTCATCTCCAGTTGTTTGTGTGCGTCTTGTGAAGAGTGCATATCACCATTGCAAAAGTAGTTGTTAGACTTGCTCGAGGACCAGGTATCTCTTGCTATCATCTTTCCTAGATACATTGTTGTAGATGCAATATGCTGGTTTGGGAATCATGCATCAAAATTTTTATTTCATCTACCTTATCTGTGTCCCAATTTCCCAATACTCTACGCTCTTCTTGTATCTCATCCATCTCTTCTTGTGTATAAGACTTTATTGTGTTAAGCAGCTGCAGAGAGAATGACATAAATCAAGTTCAATTTGACATTTTATATTATCAAATGAGACTATTTACTTATGATTCAACAATTTATATATTACCTTTGTATAGGATGGGTGTCTTATGTTGAAATTTTGATAACTTTGTTCATACACTACATCACATAGTATCTGCATGCTTAATTATTATCTTTCATAGGGAACTATAGATTTACAATTAAGAAAAATGTTAATACATAAAAATTAACATAGTTTGCATATATATATATATATATATATATATATATATATGCATTGGAGTAAAAAAAACTACTTGAACACTCTTCCAAGATATTGATTTATTTCTTTATGTATATCTCCTTAGGCATGTTTGAATACTTTTATACCCCGATTAGTTACGATATTAAATTGCATTAGTAAATAACCATGTAATGATGCAGAATTAATGTTACACCCCGATCTCACAATTTCCACTAATCATGAGATTAGGACATAAATTAAGGATTTAACGTAATAAAAAGATCACCCTTAACTTTTTCTTCTCTTTCAAAACTCTTTATTTTCTGGCATTGAACCACATAAACCAACTTTATAAGGGAATATAAACATTGGTTTCTCTAATCTGATTTCAATAGCAAAAATGCATGTATGAACATTCATTATGTTCCTCATATTTTTAAGTATATAAGTCTTGCCGATTCACACATATTGCTAAAAGAGGAATAATGTTATACATCATCATTTACAACTCTCTCTTATTTCTTTACAAGGACCTAGAGTGACATGGACCGACTGAACTTAACTATACTTAGACTTAACTCTTGTGGCAGATCTACTCTGATGCAATGATATCTTCTTCAAGTCCATGTGATTTCCCTAAAAATTGTCAGTAGAGGGGTGAACCTACTTGCTTAGTGAATGAGTACTTCAAAGTAACAGTCGAAAGCACTGTATTAAATACATATATACTTTTGAGCAATTGATATCAATTATAACAGCGGTAAGCTTTAAAGAGTCTAATAATTGACAATCATAAATATGGTAGGATACTCTAAATATATATAAGAGTGAATCAATATATGAAATACTTGATTGATCATAAAGAGAACTAATAATTCAGAAACATACAAAGAATAATAGAATAACTCTACACACTTGTTTGACCTCTCATTCATTTTATTATGCCCTGATCATATACAGTGTACTCTACATATGAAGACTTGTAGTGCACTACGATCACACCGTAAAAGACTTAGCAGACACACTCGGGAAATGCTAAGTATGACTACTCTCCTGGTCTGTAATAGGGAAATGGCTCTCTGGCCTAAACTGGACTCCTCCTCTGACCTGAGCACACAGGCGGAGAGTCAAGCCACCTCTTGGCTTTTCTGTACTCTAGTGCCACCAGGACTTCTGGTTGATGTTGGACACAACAAACTATAATTTAAGGAGACTTCCACTAGGGCTCCATCCCCCGTGCCACCTGATAGCACGTTCCGACCCCCGTATACTGGACGCTTCCAGGGTTAGGTCATTTTACCCCTAAGGCGCAGACCTCACATAGGGGTTCTACGGTGTTCAGGGCTCCTAAGTCTATTATTTTATTATTCCTAGAAAGCTCTTTCTATATTGTTCCCTTCTCTTACTTATACTTGACTTTGATATCTCTATGATGTCTCACCTACTTATTTGGAGTTATAATACATCATGTATATCATTCTAAACTTGGCAGAGCAGTATATTCAAAACACTGTAATATACTAAGTAATCAACATACTATACATGCAAGCAGACTAAAATTCTTAAATAAATAGATTTCATGTCCACTTGGCACATACACACTAGAATCGTGCATATCAACCCAAATCTTGAGTTGTTCATCTCATAACTCAATTAAGAGTTAATTACTTATCATGACACGAATTATTAATTATAACTGAGAATATTGATATCACAATACTTGATTCATTGAACACCCTACCCTTAGGGTTTCATTTAATCACCACAAATGCTACAAAGAAAGGTGAAATACATATCATGTACTTTTCAAATATTTAAAACACGTGATACCTGGGATCTCAATCCCTTATCACATTACTGGAAATTCTCATCCCTTCACATCATTATCATGATTACTGGATCTGGGTATTCAAACCCTTAGATCGGCACATAGCATTGTTACCTCTGTAACAGGTAACCATTACCTCTAGGTCCTTAGACCAAGGTATTCATTTCACTAGTTGTACAAGTATTCTCATGGCTCACATGGCCATCATACATCTTGTCACCTCTCACTAGGCAACAACTTATTCACATGGCTCCCATAAAAATTTCATGCGACATAAACATTCATTGAATAAAGACTACTATCAACAAATCATATAAAATCAATATATGTATGAAACGTTGGAACTGAGTTGAATTTGGGTTTCCATGCCATTCACTAGGATATCATGCATCAATAATAACATTGAATAAATAAAGTCTATCACGTCAAGAAAATCCCTTCAAATGGATTTCACGATATCTATTCGCAAATATCCAACTTTCCTTGCATCTAGGGTTTCACCCTCTTCACTGAGATACCAAACAAACACTACTCACTTTAAATGAAATCCAAGATAGTATCTGACATATATGTACTATGAATTTAGATAAACAATCATTCAAAACCAAGGGGATCTAGATAAGTAACTTTCTCTATTTACTTATACAGCAAACTTCAGTCATAGAAAAATTCCCTATATTTCAGTTTACTCTTATAACCTCTGTGAATGCTTAGGGAATTCTCATTAGAATGCATTGTATACATTTCTAATATTATTTTATCATCTTAAATTCTTTCAAACAAAGGAATAATCCATTTCATATCATTTTGCAACAACTTAGAACAAATGGACAATTCAAGGTTTGTAGTCACATACTAAGTAATTAAAGATTATGGATAATTTAACCAATTTTTGTGCAATATACTGTTTAAAGGAAGTTCCCACTCACCCTAAGGTGTGAAAACACCTTAAAAACGTATCCTATATTTGAAAATATCAAATCCATATCAAATCCCTGGAAATTCACTCAATTCTTCTTCCTTTCAACTCGAAAACCCTAAAAATGAGGGATTATGAAGAAAGAGTGAGAAAAGGGGAAGTTTTGATACCATTTTGGATCAAATAAGAGGAGGGACGGAATCTTGACATGTGATAGAAGATTCACCATTAAAGTCTGTGCAAAGAAGCTAAACTTACATGATTTCATCATTCCTCGGACCGCAAAATCCTAGGTCAGCATCTCCATCACTTTCTCCTCTCAAACCCTAACTCTCCCTCTCTCTCTAGGATTTCATTTCTCTGGATTGAATCACAAATTATGAGAGATCCTTGTGTGTTAGGTTGACCATATAGAGAAATTGAGCCGCTTGGGTTAATTTCACATTGACCCCTCACTAAACTTTTTCTTATTTCAGTAGATTTTTCTATCATACAAAGGTTTCTATAAATTTGTGTGTTTCGGAGATTAAACCTTCTCCAAAATTTATGATAATTTATCATATTGTGTAAAATTTCGTTACAAAAATTCAGTTATGATTTGAGATAATTCTATACTTCCATTAAATAAATAAAAATTGAATAGTGCACTGCTATCCAAAATTCTATAGAAATGTCAGTTACTGTAATTCATCTACTGATAAGGTCTAAACGAATCCAAAAATTATAAAAATTTTACATGTTATTTAAGATTTTTTTGTTTAGATCTCCAGTTCAAATTTCTAATCATTTGAAATTACCAATAAATAAATAAAAATAAAACACTACACTACTCAAAATCACTTTGTCAGCATATTGGTTGAAGTATAGTTCGACCGAGAACCACATTCAAAGAAAGCTCAAATATTATGAAAGTTTTCTCCAATATGCATGATTGAGTTATCCATATCATATACAAAATTCAATTAAATAAAAATTTTATAAAAAATATTAAAAATAATTTACCACACTACTATCCTGATCAAATTCCATACTCATGTACCATCAAAATCTTAATTTCAGCCAACTAGGGTTTATATTTCTCAAACTCTAATTTCTCAAACAATAGAATACTTAACATTTTTATTAGTTTTAAAACATCATAATTGAATTATAATCATTAATTATATTTAAGCAAAGATTAATACAATTAAGCATATAATCATCCAGGTAAACCCTAGTTTACCAATTAAGCTCAGATGCGGTCATAACAATTCTCCCCCCTTAAAAAAGTTTTGTCCCCGAAACATAAATATGCAAGTAAAGTACATTCAAGGTTTATTTTAAGATTTTGAAATTTTACATATCATTATATTTTTTTATTTCATACTTGAATGCAGTTTTCAACATTAAGTCCTTTATTCCTTTACTAAATCACAACATGTTACAACCCCAAATTTTGGGTTCATTTGCTGAGAAATATAATTTCTCATATAAAGATATTTTAATGAATAAATGATATAATCTATTTTGAATAAATGGATTTTGTTTACAATAGCCTTGATAATTTCTTTGTGGGCTTTATTGGCTATTGGGCCCAATAACAAGGAAATTCAATTAATGAATAACTGAGAATTTGAGATAAGAAAGGTGTGGAAACCTCTAGAAGGCAAATCTAAAGAGGATTTCGTGCCTCTTAGATTCCTTGGGTTCCAAGGAGTCCAAAGTGTCAAAGAAAAGGCAATAAGAAAAGAAAATATCAATTAAGTATTTCCTTGTTAATAAAGAAATTGAAAACATTGATGAAATAGGGAAAATATGTGAAAATAAGTATATTTGAGTTATCCTTAGTGGGATTTCGTATCCCAATGATTCCTAATAATAAAAGGAATACTAATGAGGAAAATAAGAGAGAAATAAAGAAAAATCCACAAAAGGAAATATTTTAAGAAGAAATAATACAGGATAATGAGAATAATGCATATTGATGCATTTAAGGATAATGAGTTTTCCAATAAAAAGAATTTCGAATTCTTGGAGTTCCTTGGGATCCAAGGAGTCCCAAATAAGAAAGAGGAAAGAAAAAAAATACAAAATTGCAAAATAAAGGGATAATAGAATTACATAATTAATGAATTATGTGATCTTGCTAAGAAGAAAGTATTCTCAACTTAAGGAAATGTATTTTCGAGGCCAAGGAATTAAAAGACAAGAATAAGCAAAATAAGGAGAGGAATTTTCGGATTCCTAAATATCCATGCAACAAGGAATATTAAGGAAATAAAAGTTAATGAAGAGAGAGAAATATAGTTGCTTCACAACCAAGGAAAAGTGAGTTTCCTTTCGGGTTGGGACTTGAGTCCTCATGAGGCACGCCTTAGGGCTTCATACCCACCCCTATAAGAAGGATAGAACCCCAACTTCGAGATCCGTAGGGATTCCACGTAATGCTACTACTTCTTCCTCTTCTTTCCGTCTAAACCCTAGTCGAGGGTGGAGTTCTATCCATGGGTCGTTTGGGGGATATCGTTCGATCTGGTTGGAGGCTAGATGCACCCTCGAAGCTAGAGGGGAGTTTGGAGGTCGCTTCTTCGCTCCATCCTTGACGCAGAAGCTTCTGGACGGCTGCAACAGGAGCCACACTAAGCAGACCTTGCGCACGCATGAAAGGCCGCGTAGGCTGCGTGTGAGGGATGTTTCGGGCGCACACAGTGATGGCGGAGCAAGGGAGACAGTTGGCGACGAGTTTCTGGCTCTATGGAGGAGAGGGCAGGCCGCGAGAGGTAGCAACACGGCGGCTAGGGCGGCGGCCGTTGGGCTGCTGGAGGAAGAAGAAGGGAGATATACTTTGGACGGTTATACCCTCCACGCTGTGCTAGGGCCGGTTGGTTAAGTGGGGGCAATCGCGTCATTTCGAAATGTTCTTCAAATAGCAAGCAACGTTGCATGGAGACGAGTGACGTGGCGCGCTCCCATTGGCCCAAAGTAAGTCAAATTTGTTTAATTCATAGTAAATAAATGGTAGGTCGAATAAGGACATGTTATACATGAAACTTGCTCAGAAAATCGAGAGGAACCTAAATAAAATATAATTGGAGCCTGGTTCACTATGCAATTCGAAAAGTATATAGCGATACTATCTATAATAGTTTAATCATTGAAAAACCCTAACCTTTGATGATTAATGAGTTAGAAAGGGTTAAATGAGTATATAAAGTTAATATTAGCCTGTTAATGATAAAAAGGATCATTAAGATTGGAAAAGGATGAATTTTCATGTAATTAGTTTAATTGCGAGTTCAATATGCATGAATAATACTTTAATGGGCCTTGAAACGCTAATATTGGTAAAATCGACTCTTAATGGCTTTAATTGACTAAATTCATGATTAAAGTGGAATATGCTGAATCTAAGCTATTTCAAGCATTAAAATCCTTAATTTGTGGATAATGGACCTTAATATAGAAATTAGGGTTTTCGATTGAATCAAGGTTGTAATTAGGGTTTTCTCAGGAATAAAAGGGTAAAATTATGACAAAACGAATTCATATGCGACTTAGATCATAATGGGCTATGAATTGGTGATAAATGGTAATAGTGAGTTTGCCATGGATTAAAAGGATTAAAATAGTAGCTTTAATGAAAAGAGGCTTGATGGACTTAACTGATAGATAATGGTGTTATTAGTCTGAAAATACGATTAAATATTGTTAAAGGATAACCTTAACATCTTTTGTGATGAATAGATGAATAAGTGGGGTTTTCGTGGTTCAAACCTAATCTTAAGGACCTTAATGGAAAATAAGACAAGATAATTAGGGTTTGATGGATATTTGATAAAAGTAAGATAAAAGTAATAAAAAGGAAGTGAAACCCTAATTATAGTCAAAACCCTAAAAAGGCTAGTAACCCTAAGGCACGAGTAGATCTATTGGTTTTGTGTACCATGATCAATGATAGAAAATATTGGATGAATATTTCAGGATTGAATTGTGTACTTGCTTGATTCTGGATTACTTGCTTGTTTGGAATATTCCTGCATCTGAGTCTGCCTGACAGGTATATGGTTACGCTTATGAATAACCGCATTAGTTTCCCGCGTGTTTGCCGGATGGTTAATCGCATTGACTGCAACTAAACTATTTGGATGTTCATACTTGCAAATCATAAAGTCACTATGATTATCACATTAATAGTAGAAGTATGTATTCTCGCACCTACATGCCACCCTGATGGATGATGCCAAGAGAGTCAGGCCCAGATGGGTAGACCAATGGGCACCATGAGTGGTGACCCCCAGGCACCAAGAAGGTGGCCTATAATATTACATGACTAGAGGGCACCACGAGTGGTGACCCCCAGGCACCAAGCTCGGGATTGAGAAGGTGGCCTTAAGTCATGGGCAAAATAAACCCTAAGGTGGGTATGCCAGGGTTAGGGCAAAAGCGGTGGAGAATGTCATGCTGAAAAGTATAAATTGGCATTGTTAAATAATTTGATTGTGATTATTAAATTGTTAGTCATATGTGCAAACTTTTGGTTGACCCCACATACCAGTATATTTCGATATACTGATCGACGTTTTGTTTGTCGGCGTTTTAGGAACAATTGAAAGAACAAACAATAAAGTGACACATCGTGAAAGTAAAACATAAAGTGCAAGGAGGATTAGTTAGAGTGGATCCAAGCTTGGATAGATAGATTCCCAAGTTTTTCAAAGGTAAGTAAAGTTTTAATTTTATACCAAATTCCAGTTAGTTAGTAGAATTTAATAATTGTTATTGATTATTTGTCGAACCTTTGATCCTGTTTGTTGAATAACGGCTCTGACCTTCTGGTCTCCCTTAATTGGGGGTTATCGGGAGGTGGGGTCGTTACAATTGGTATCAGAGCATAGGTTCCTCCATTAATCTTTAATAATTATTAAATTTTACAAATTCCATAGAACCCAAGGGAGTTATTAGAGGATTATCTGAAGGACAGAGGTGTCTAGAAAAGGATCACGACCGGGGGCTGGCAAGATTTTCCTCCGCACCGCTAGTCGGAATACGAGGACTCCCGGATCCGTGTGACTGCCTGGCCAAAGTCTTAGGGTATGAATCGAAATAAGATACCTTTTAGGACTCTCTCATCTCGTTAATCCTTTCTCAACTCAATTTCTGTTAAGGACCTTAAGGATTAGGGTTTTTTCTCTTTTCCTCACCCTCTTGAGGTATGGGTAAGGTTAATAAGGTTTAAGGAATCCTCCAACAAATTAATGAAAGGCATGTAAATAAGATGTCATGGACATAAGCTTAATAGGTTAAGCGCAAATTAAAGAATAGATACATGCTTAGGTCGTATGACATAAGTTGTCATGTCCTCAGAATAGACCTGAGAGTAGACTTTCTTGTCAGGAGGATAAGTCAGTTTTGGAGATAGAGATCTCCATTGCTAGTAGAGACCTGGCACATCCTCAGAGGATGATGCTAACCCTAACCCTAAGTGAAGGATAGAGAAAGATGAGTTAGACCAGGTGTTTGAAGGGACATGCCTTGGGATGCCATATGATCCATGGGTGACTCAACCCCTTTGGCAACCCAACCCTGGGAAGGGTCATGCATGTTAGAGTGAAGGATAGCTCCTTCATCGATGAGGTTAGAGAAGAACCTGTAGTTACCCTATGGGCTTAGGCAAGTAAGGTATAGCTTGGTGAAACTCTGGTTAAGAGATCATGATGGGTGGCTTATGAGATAAGCATAAGTTATAATGGATAACCATGAGTGAGTTGAGTGTAAACATAGGCTTCACCAGGTAAGGATGTGCTTATGAGCTTGATCCTTCAGGAAGGAAGGACCATTTATAGAGAGGTTGGTTGTAGGATTAGCTCTAGAGAGAAAGCAGACCTCAAGCAAGAGGATTGGAAGCTTAGGTTTTGAGACATAGGGAACAGTGGATAATAGAGGATGATGCGACTAAGTGGATGATAGTGGTTGCCTTATGTTTGACCCCTGAAGGCTAATGATGTCTTGGTTTCCTTAGAGGAACCAAACCTTAGAGGGAGGATGACGCTTCTGGTACCTATGGTTTAAGTGAGTACCTACGGGATGAGATAAAGAGTGCTTTAGACCCTGAGGAGGTTAAGTAACCAGTTGTGAAGCTTTATACCTAGTTGGTTGTCTTGGAAGAGGACTCGACCCTGAAGTGTTGCTCGAGTAGAAGGATCAGGGAAGTACATGACATACCTTAGACATGCTTGATTTGTGGTTAAGAGGTTGAGCATGCAGTTGGTTACCCAAAGGAGAACCTAGGGTTCCTAAGCCTTAGAAGGGAAGCAGTGTATCCAATGCTCATAATGAGACTTGAGTCTCTATATAGTTTCGAGCATGGCAATCCTCAGGTGTAGAGGTAAAGGAAACCCCTTAAGGTAAGGGTATGTTTGATGAACCCCTCACGACTGAGTTGATGTAATGTTGAGGATGCGAACAAGTGCGACCTAGCATGGTTTTGTGGGTACGCTTGTGCCGTAGTAGTTGTTGGTGTAAGCATGCTCATGTGAATGTAAACCCTAAAGACACTTGTGATCCTTTGTTATCAAGGAGTAGTTTCCTCCCATCCTGGGAGAGGGACCATGTTGTAGGGTGTATATCAGTTTTGTTGGTTTTGAGGTGACCTAAAGAAGTTTCATAGGACCTTGAGAAGCTAAGTGAAGAGTACATGGTATGAATATGAACCTATAGGTCCATAGATAACCATCTCTAAGTGTGTGGACGTGTTACCATGGGAGTAACCGGTATGGGGCCTGACCAAGGTAGGCAGGTTGCCATGACCCCTGTGAAGGGATGAAAGTCAGTCATGAGTGCAAAAAGAGATGATGAAGGCTTGGGTAAGGTTCTAAGTCAGACATGTACTATAAGAGAATCCCAAGTCTATCCTAGGGTCAGGTAGGGATAAGACCGATGAAATATGGAGTTGCCTAATTCCTTAGTTGCACATGACCATAGGGTCGGGAGGTAACATCTATCTTGGTCTGAGGGCCATGGGTTAGGAGATTGATCACCTTCATTAACTCATGTGACCCAAAGGGCAAAATGAGTAGGGCACTCTCTGGTGCATATGGGAAGAGGGATGACCCCAAAAGTGCCGATACCCTATAGACCTAGAGGATATGACCAAGGATTGTATGTAAACGCAAATAGGTTCGAAGCCAGTTTTCCATGGAAGTAACTTTAATATAATGATGATTGTAATATAGAGACATGAGTTGCACGTTTCAACGGAGATTTGAAGGTGTACTGGCAAGGTGGGCTGTACCATCCCTACTCTTGGAATAGGAAGAACTCTGTATTTGGACGGCCGCCAAATGCTTATTTCTTCTTGTTATGAGAGTGAGAGATAGGACAGTATGCATGCCATACACCAAGGACAAGGATGTTGTGAGTTGGAACGTTACTATAAGGAATAAGGATAGAGATGTGGAAGGAATGATACAAGGATGGTTCACAAACACTATGAGAGGTAGTGTAGCCAACTTATGAGGATGTGTTATCAGAAACTATGTGGAATTTGCAGATTAACCAAGGTTGAGTTCGATCACAGTGAGTATGAGCTTAAAGTTTCTTGATGAAGACAAACTTAGAGTTTGAGATGAGATGATAAGTAGGATACATGGAAGAGTATGTCTTCAACGTTACTTAATACCGAAGGAGGTGAAGTGGTTATGGATGCTCTGGTGGAGATAGAGCTGCCTAGTTTAGCTAGAGGCTAGAAGAGGTTGAGGTTGTTCAACTAACCCTAAGTTTGGAAAGAAGATGAGTCTTGGCTAACACACAGATATAATGGGATATGTGGAACAAGTTAATGGTTGTTTGGTCAGTCAGTCTAGTCCTTGACGTAGTGAAAGGATGGCGATAAAACCTCAGATACACTTCTTTGGATAGGGAGGTAATAAAACCCTAATGAAAATAGTTTAGGGTTTCTGAGGTATCGATCTCGAGGAATCATGACTTACAGAAGATCATGGTTTTAAGATCATGATACACCTTGATACTACAAAGATAGTAAGTGATGGTAACATTATGGATGCTTAAAACAAAGTTGCATGTAGCATGTGTCCATGCCAGCCAGGAGGTGAAGGACGAACACCATTAACCCAGTGCATGAATGTAAAGTATAAAGAGTTTTCAAGAAGGAATGAGAGTTCATCATTATGGAGGTTGTGAGTCTCTCCTAGACCAAGAAGTTCAAGATACAATATGGGTTATGGTAGATCTCCTTACCTAGATGACATGAGAAAGGAAGAGTTCTGTCAAGGGACAGATCTGGTTGAACTACATATGAAAGAGATGGTTCAACTACACCATGATGTGAATTCAAAAGATTTTGATGTGACCCAAGGGTTCACTTCCATGAGGTGGAAGTAGGTACATGAAGAACTCGTTTAGTACAGTTTATCACCCCATACTAATGGACAGTATGATCCGGACTAGAGGGTCTGATGAGAGCATGTGTGCTCACTTAGGGTGATACATAGAGACAGTTCTTAAGATGTAATGTTAACCACCATGGCCTTTATCGGGATGCAAGAAGTTTTATAGGGAGGTTGTGTCGGTCACCACTGCATTATGATGATGTTGGTGAAGGAGGCCTCGCAAAGGTCAGAAAAGAACCCCAGGTGTGTGCAGATGAAGTCACTTTGATCATGCAAAGGCTGAGAGAGAGCCCAGTGGTGACATGAGTCACGAGCTGATGCAAAGCAGACTGACATGCAGTTCACTGTGGAGGAATATAATGTGAAAATCCGACCCCTCTAAGCTACAACTGAGAGAGTTGAATCCCCGATAAATGGGTCCATTTGAGATGGATTGGTGGAGATGGTTGTGTTTAGCCTTGCCCCACAGGATAACATGATGTGTAATGTGTTACATGAGTCCGATCTAGAGTACTATGTGAGAGACCCAAGCCATGTGTTGAGCCCTGAACCTGTTCATCTCTTGAGAGGCTGAAATGTCCTGAGTCACCTATGAGGGTACGATATACCAAGGTAAGAAAGAACTCAGATGGAAGAATATGAGATAATGAAGGTTATTGGGAAAACACCATGGAAAGGGTGAAGCCACATGGGAGCCATGATGGACATATGGAAGGTTTATCCTGTTTGATTGGTTGCTTGATGGAATTTTGAGGACAAAATTCTTATAAGAGGGGAAGGATGTTACAACCCCAAATTTTGGGTTCATTTGCTGAGAAATATAATTTCTCATATAAAGATATTTGAATGAATAAATGATATAATCTATTTTGAATAAATGGATTTTGTTTACAATAGCCTTGATAATTTCTTTGTGGGCTTTATTGGCTATTGGGCCCAATAACAAGGAAATTCAATTAATGAATAACTGAGAATTTGAGATAAGAAAGGTGTGGAAACCTCTAGAAGGCAAATCTAAAGAGGATTTCGTGCCTCTTAGATTCCTTGGGTTCCAAGGAGTCCAAAGTGTCAAAGAAAAGGCAATAAGAAAAGAAAATATCAATTAAGTATTTCCTTGTTAATAAAGAAATTGAAAACATTGATGAAATAGGGAAAATATGTGAAAATAAGTATATTTGAGTTATCCTTAGTGGGATTTCGTATCCCAATGATTCCTAATAATAAAAGGAATACTAATGAGGAAAATAAGAGAGAAATAAATAAAAATCCACAAAAGGAAATCTTTTAAGAAGAAATAATACAGGATAATGAGAATAATGCATATTGATGCATTTAAGGATAATGAGTTTTCCAATAAAAAGAATTTCGAATTCTTGGAGTTCCTTGGGATCCAAGGAGTCCCAAATAAGAAAGAGGAAAGAAAAAAATACAAAATTGCAAAATAAAGGGATAATAGAATTACATAATTAATGAATTATGTGATCTTGCTAAGAAGAAAGTATTCTCAACTTAAGGAAATGTATTTTCGAGACCAAGGAATTAAAAGACAAGAATAAGCAAAATAAGGAGAGGAATTTTCGGATTCCTAAATATCCATGCAACAAGGAATATTAAGGAAATAAAAGTTAATGAAGAGAGAGAAATATAGTTGCTTCACAACCAAGGAAAAGTGAGTTTCCTTTCGGGTTGGGACTTGAGTCCTCATGAGGCACGCCTTAGGGCTTCATACCCACCCCTATAAGAAGGATAGAACCCCAGCTTTGAGATCCGTAGGGATTCCACGTAATGCTACTACTTCTTCCTCTTCTTTCTGTCTAAACCCTAGTCGAGGGTGGAGTTCTATCCATGGGTCGTTTGAGGGATATCGTTCGATCTGGTTGGAGGCTAGATGCACCCTCGAAGCTAGAGGGGAGTTTGGAGGTCGCTTCTTCGCTCCATCCTTGGCGCAGAAGCTTCTGGACGGCTGCAACAGGAGCCACACTAAGCAGACCTTGCGCACGCATGAAAGGCCACGTAGGCTGCGTGTGAGGGATGTTTCGGGTGCGCACAATGATGGCGGAGTAAGGGAGACAGTTGGAGACGAGTTTCTGGCTCTATGGAGGAGAGGGCAGGCCGCGAGAGGTAGCAACACGGCGGCTAGGGCGGCGGCCGTTTGGCTGCTGGAGGAAGAAGAAGGGAGATATACTTTGGACGGTTATACCCTCCACGCTGTGCTAGGGCCGGTTGGTTAAGTGGGGGCAATCGCGTCATTTCGAAATGTTCTTCAAATAGCAAGCAACGTTGCATGGAGACGAGCGACGTGGCGCGCTCCCATTGGCCCAAAGTAAGTCAAATTTGTTTAATTCATAGTAAATAAATGGTAGGTCGGATAAGGACATGTTATACATGAAACTTGCTCAGAAAATCGAGAGGAACCTAAATAAAATATAATTGGAGCCTGATTCACTATGAAATTCGAAAAGTATATAGCGATACTATCTATAATAGTTTAATCATTGAAAAACCCTAACCTTTGATGATTAATGAGTTAGAAAGGGTTAAATGAGTATATAAAGTTAATATTAGCCTGTTAATGATAAAAAGGATCATTAAGATTGGAAAAGGATGAATTTTCATGTAATTAGTTTAATTGCGAGTTTAATATGCATGAATAATACTTTAATGGGCCTTGAAACCCTAATATTTGTAAAATCGACTCTTAATGGCTTTAATTGACTAAATTCATGATTAAAGTGGAATATGCTGAATCTAAGCTATTTCAAGCATTAAAATCCTTAATTTGTGGATAATGGACCTTAATATAGAAATTAGGGTTTTCGATTGAATCAAGGTAGTAATTAGGGTTTTCTCAGGAATAAAAGGGTAAAATTATGACAAAACGAATTCATATGCGACTTAGATCATAATGGGCTATGAATTGGTGATAAATGGTAATAGTGAGTTTGCCATGGATTAAAAGGATTAAAATAGTAGCTTTAATGAAAAGAGGCTTGATGGACTTAACTGATAGATAATGGTGTTATTAGTCTGAAAATAAGATTAAATATTGTTAAAGGATAACCTTAACATCTTTTGTGATGAATAGATGAATAAGTGGGGTTTTCATGGTTCAAACCTAATCTTAAGGACCTCAATGGAAAATAAGACAAGATAATTAGGGTTTGATGGATATTTGATAAAAGTAAGATAAAAGTAATAAAAAGGAAGTGAAACCCTAATTATAGTCAAAACCCTAAAAAGGCTAGTAACCCTAAGGCACGAGTAGATCTATTGGTTTTGTGTACCATGATCAATGATAGAAAATATTGGATGAATATTTCAGGATTGAATTGTGTACTTGCTTGATTCTGGATTACTTGCTTGTTTGGAATATTCCTGCATCTGAGTCTGCCTGGCAGGTATGTGGTTACGCTTATGAATAACCGCATTAGTTTCCCGCGTGTTTGCCGGATGGTTAATCGCATTGACTGCAACTAAACTGTTTGGATGTTCATACTTGCAAATCATAAAGTCACTATGATTATCACATTAATAGTAGAAGTATGTATTCTCGCACCTACATGCCACCCTGATGGATGATGCCAAGAGAGTCAGGCCCAGATGGGTAGACCAATGGGCACCATGAGTGGTGACCCCCAGGCACCAAGAAGGTGGCCTGTAATATTGCATGACTAGAGGGCACCACGAGTGGTGACCCCCAGGCACCAAGCTCGGGATTGAGAAGGTGGCCTTAAGTCATGGGCAAAATAAACCCTAAGGTGGGTATGCCAGGGTTAGGGCAAAAGCGGTGGAGAATGATATACTGAAAAGTGTAAATTGGCATTGTTAAATAATTTGATTGTGATTATTAAATTGTTAGTCATATGTGCAAACTTTTGGTTGACCCCACATACCAGTATATTTCGATATACTGATCGACGTTTTGTTTTTCGGCGTTTTAGGAACAATTGAAAGAACAAACAGTAAAGTGACACATCGTGAAAGTAAAACATAAAGTGCAAGGAGGATTAGTTAGAGTGGATCCAAGCTTGGATAGATAGATTCCCAAGTTTTTCAAAGGTAAGTAAATTTTTAATTTTATACCAAATTCCAGTTAGTTAGTAGAATTTCATAATTGTTATTGATTATTTGTCGAACCTTTGATCCTGTTTATTGAATAACGGCTCTGACCTTCTGGTCTCCCTTAATTGGGGGTTATCGGGAGGCGGGGTCGTTACACAACATGTTTGAAATAGTTCTCAATGATAAAAAAACAAATTCTCTATGCCACAATCAATCATAGGATAGAGAGAGAAACAACCATTTCAATATTTTCATACTCTTGAGGTGTTACCTCAACATCGATAATCTGATCCAACTATCTCAATTCATACTGCTAAATATGTACTATTGTAATGTATTACCTCTAAATCACAAAAGAGAGTTCACCATGTTCTTTTGAATTTTACTATTGTGCTACTCAAACAGCAAAATATTCTTGAGTTAAAAGACTAGATTCAACAATAATTGTACATTACTACTCACGACATCCCCATTGGATCATGGATGCATAAGGTGAATCATTACCATCACACTCCATACTATTCTCAAGTATGATCCCAAACATAATTCAAGGTGTAACCATTGGGTTATAGCATACTAGGGTTTCAAAAATAGTAACAGAGTACTCCATAATTGTATTAGTCATTCAAGGACTATTCATAGCCAATTACCATCACTTAGTTATATTAAAGCTAGGTATACAAGATATACCTCATTAGGGTTACATATCAATACAATATGGTTATCATCCCTTCTATTCATATGAGTGAATAGGTAAGACTACCTTATTCAGGGTAAACCTCTATTTGTTCCATCATCATTCAACCCATATCACCATACCACAATTGTATAATACTAAGATGGATTACTGGTATGAATGACTTAAACTATCAGACACCTTTAATTAACATATTGCTTACACATGTACATTGAAATCATACGTAGAACCAATTTACATCCCTTAGTATACCTTCAACAAATTATACTTCTAAAAATAAATTCACATATTACTAAAAGCCATTGTTTTCTCTTATCTCTCTCCTCATTCATTACTACTTACTTTTTGCTACTTATCCTTCTCATTTTAATCATGTAGATTAAACATCCCTAAAATTTAAACATACAAGGTATGAATAGATTATTCATCATTCTTGCTATTACTGTAAGAATTTATTTCATATCACACTTCACTCATATTGTATTTCTCCTTTTGTTCAAAACACACCTCTTATATTTCAAATCTATTTCTTATCCTTTGCTCTAAATCATTTCCATATTGTTTATCAACCTTTCAAATTAGCTAGGATTACTATTAGTGCTAGTTTACTTCTCATAATGCAAATTTCATGATCTTGTTTTATAGAGATGCTAGTATTCAAGGTCAAATCACAGTTACAACCCTTGAACTACTACAACTCTAAACATTCTAGGGTTTGGCCTTTATCAGTAGCATGGCGTTATTGTGGTGTGACTTTGCTCCCTTAATTTGAAATTCAGACTTTGGATCTCACAAGTTTTTACTAAAGTCTTCCTTATCTTATCAATTGAATTTCCTTCATCTTAATTGGCCATTCAGATAGATTACATTCTCAATTTACCCTTATAGGGTTTCATCATGATATTGTGTATCATTATTACATTCACTAGATGCCTCTACTGTAAGGACCCTGACCTCCGTTTAGGGTTTACCCTGTTTGCTTTGCTTAACCCTGATGCTTTGTTGCTTGTTAATCACCTTCTGTGGTGATTAGGATTTGTGGTGCTTTGTTGAGAGCTGGAGGCGCTACTTGCTATTAACCCAAGTCTAGGGTTTGTGGGCAAGTTTGTCACCTTGTGTGCTGTTCCTCCCTCTCCTTGCTTCCTCTAGTGTTGAGAGGAAGGGTTGGGCTCGTTGCTTGAGTTCCTTTGGGCTTGGTTGAGCTTGTTGGGCCTTGTGGTGCCTTGCCTTTGCTTATTTGGACCTTGTGTCGGCCTAGGTGTGTCGCCCAGGATGTGTGTCACCCTAGTGGTGTGTCGCCCAGGGTGGTGTCGGCCATGGAGTGGGTGTGTCGGCCATGTTGTGTGGGTGTGTCGCCCATGGACCCTTTGACCTTCTTTGACCTCATTTGTGTCACCACTAGTGGACACTTGGTGCTTGATGATGGCATGTGGAAATGGCCTTGGACATGTGTTTAGGGCATGTTAGAGTGGTGGCCTTGATCATGGACAAGTGTCCCTAGGTGGGCGACACCTTGCCTTGTCTTTCCTTGGTTTCTCCTCCATCCCCTTCTATATATGTGTTTCCTTTCCCTTGCTAAGGATCCCTTTAGTTCCTTCGTCCCCCTCTCCCTTGGTGCACGACACCCTCTCTTCTCTTGCAAGCTTGGTGGCCGATCCTTCTTGGAGTCTCCTTCTTCCTCTAGTGGTGGCCGAACCCTAGAGTGCCTTGCTTTCCTTCTTGTGGTGGTGCTTGCAGCTAGGAGCTTGGAGCTTGCTTAAGGAAGGTTACATAACTCCTAACCCTAACTGCATTACCATCTTCTATGTTCCTGTTTATATGTTGCTTATGATCGACTAAGTATGATGTTAGTTTAGTTTCTTGCTTAGTTGCTCCTTGTTAGCCGAACCTATGTTCTAGGGTTTCTTGGTGAGCAATACTCCTTTCTATCCTTGGTCTAGAGGAGTGAGCTTGAGTTCTAGTATCATGGGAAACACTCCTCTCTCATTTAAGTTGAGAGGTGAGCCTGTGTTCTAGTAGCTTGAGCAACACCCTCCTCTCACCATGGACATGAAGGGTGAGCTTGGTGGTAGTTGTGGATCTTAGTTGTGGTTGTACCTTGTGTTGCCCGATTGGAGTTAAGAAGCTTGGCAAGACCCCCCTCTCTTGATAGTTGAGAGGTGAGTCACCTTCTTGACCCATCAGGGTTTTGGTGCCTTTGTGCTTGAGGTTGGTGATGACCCTGTCGGGTTGCATCTTGCCCGATAAGGTGTTGGAAGTGATGTTTCCCGATATCCTTTATTGGCTTAGAGTCTTGGACGACATGATGTAGTGGTTGTGTCGGGCATCACCCATGGTCCCTACTTTGTGTGTGCCGGGCATCCCACCTTGATGAGTAACCTGCCCGATACAAGCCCTTGTGATGGTTTGATGTCATTGTGCGTTGAGGTGTGTAGCTTGTTATCTAGTTGGTGGTGTTGTGTCAGGCGTCAGGCTCCTGGACGTTGACCTTTGTGTGTCGGGTGTCACGCCTTAGCCTTGTGTGTCGACCGATAGATGTGGCTAGCTTTGTGATGGGCGTTATGCCTTCTCTGCTGCACGCGTTATATCTGTGAGCATTATGCCTTGTCCGCTGGTGAGTACCCTGCCCGATACTACCTTTGGTGAGGGTAGTGGGCACTTTTAGTGAGGGTTTAGATCCTTCTGTAAAACATCTATACTAGATCTTGTTTCATGTTGTCACGTTTGGGTTTTATATTGGTGATCCTTGATATGCTTGTTGATAGCTAAGATGGTAGCTCACATCCATGTATCTAGACATGATATTACATCTATTTATGATCACCTTGATTATCTGATTAATGCTGAGATAATGGTAAGCATATAGGATTGCTTTGCATGAACTGTATCTATGATCACAGGTTGAGGCATGAATGATAAAGCACCTAATCATCAATGTTGACCTATGGCTTTCTATGAATCCATGATGATTGTACTAACCATGCAGGTGATGCATAGCCAGGTAAAAATGATGAGTAACATTGCTTTGATAGTTACTCTTGATGATGAGATGACATACATGATGTGTTTTGGTCTGAAGATCTTAGTTTGGCAAAGTGCCTAAGTTGATGAGAATGCCTTGAGAGGCAGTGGCATTATGTGATAATGGATTGAGATCCCATGGCAATGTGGTGATCCTTGAGATGGATCTAGATGATTGGCAAGAGGCCAACTGGTAACATGTAATATTAGATCCTTGTGATGGATCAGGATGATGTTGATTACAATAAAAGCATAATATTGAGTTTCATGTTGTTTATCCTTGTTATAGTTTGCATGTTATATAACTTGGTTGAATCTTGCAATCCACTTAAAATATACTAATTAATCATAGTGGAACAAATCATGTAGTTTGCCCTGGACATAGATCCATCATCGTCAGGAGCTGGTGATGGTGAAACGGGTTCTCCTGCGGGTTAACCCGGAGCGCATATTGTTAAATATGCAAGGTTTCTCCTAGCCTAAAATAGAGAGGGAATCGAGTGCATCTACGGTTGCAGACTCGGATATATATATGTATAGCATGGTGAACAGGCCCATGGCTCAGAGTGATAGAGCATGAATGCATTCATGGCTCAGAGCACGGTGAACATGCCCGTGGCTCAGAGATACTAGCGCCGAGACCTGTACCGAGGCGGGCTAGAGGAAGGGTAGCCTATGGAGCTGACCCTGTGGCTGAGGCCACTTAAGCACGAGACTGCGGTCCTACTTTCGTTCTCGTGCACTGACCACGAGGTGGGAGGTCGGGGAGTCCGACTCTTCCATTGACCTTGTATGGCACCGGCTCCAGGTTTCATAGCCGTCGGTTGGATTTGAGTGGTACGGCTCACTTCCTCAGGGCATAATAATACGTAATCCAGCTGAATAGTATTTACTGCTTAAGGCAAAACATAGAACATTGGTTGAGGCCTTGCTTGTGTAGATAATCTTATTATATCTTGCAATTGCTTATATGTTCCTTATGTTCTATGGTAAACTCTTATACATCCTATCTTGTTAATCATGTTCCATAAAGAAATACTTGGGTATATGCCTTCTGTACATTTGGTAAGCTTGATGGTATAAATAGATTTACGTTATAAACTGCTCTTGTTATACCTCTTATCAGTTATCTGCCAGAGGGTGTGGACAAGCATCCCAAGCTAGTTTGTCGGCACCCAACAACCGAGAACAGAGTTAACAACAAGCAACGACGAGATTCTATGCGATGAATCAACCCGAAGCAGTAGTCAACCCTCGAGTTGTGATAGGTCAGATGGAACTATTTCATTCTGATGTGTCTTTATCCTACTTCGTATATGTTTTAATTGATCTGGGTGCTACACATTCCTTTATCACTCAAAGAGTGATTCATGTTTGTAACATGACTGTTAGTCATAGAACAGACAGTCTGTTATTAGACACCCCTTTGTTGGGATCTGCAGTGCTGTGGGAGGTGTGTTCTCCCTATACTCTTTCTTTTTCTGAACATTACATTCAGGTGGATCTTATACCACTTGAAATGTACGGGTTTGATATAATTCTTGGGATGGACACCTTAGAAAAGTATAAGGTTGTCTTGGATTGTGAGTCCAAGCAAGCTGTGTTCCCAGATGATGGTGACACATGATTCTTTTAGGGAGATAGAAATATTCTTCCAACCAATCTTGTGTCAACTATGGTAGCTGAAAAGATGATGAGACAAGCATGCTTTGCATTCTTGGCACATGTGGTAGATACCAAAATGGAGAACCCTAATCTTTCGGAAGTTCGAATAGTTAGGGAGTTTGAAGATGTGTTTCCTGAGGAACTTCTAGGTGTGCCTCCACCCTAAGAGATTGAAATTGAGATTAATCTAATCTTGGGCACACAACCAATAGTACAAACACCGTATAGAATAGCACCTGATGAGATGGTAGAGCTCAAGAAATATCTACAAGAGTTGCTTGAGAAAGGTTTTATCCGACCGAATACTTCACCATGGGGTGCTCCAATTCTCTTTGTTAAGAAGGACGGATCGATGCAGTTATGCATTGACTAAAGACAGTTGAATAAAGTAACTATAAATAACAAGTAATCTCTGCCAAGGATCGATGACTTGTTTGATCAGTTGTGTGGTGCAACTATCTTCTCTAAGATAGATCTAAGGTCGGGATACCATCAGTTGCGCATTAAGGAGAGTGATATACCTAAGTCTGCCTTTAGGACAAGGTATGGTCACTATGAGTTCATGGTTATGTCGATTGGACTAACTAATGCACCAGTTGCATTCATGAAACTCATGAATAGAATCTTTTGACCTTTTCTTGATCAGTGTGTAGTCGTCTTCATAGATGACATTTTGATCTATAGTAGAGATGCTCAACAGCATGAGCAGCACCTCCGTCAGGCTTTGACTTTGCTAAGAGAGCATAGGCTATATGCTAAGTTTAGCAAATGTGAGTTTTGGTTACCAGAAGTTTCTTTTCTAGGACACAAAATATATGCTTCAGGTATTCGTGTTGATCCTAAGAAGGTAGAATCTATCCTGCAATGGGAACAACCAAAGTCACCGACAGAAATATGCAATTTCCTAGGACTGGTTGGCTATTACATGAGGTTTATTAAGAACTTCATCTCTATAGTTTTACCCCTAACCAAGTTGACTAGGAAGGAGGTTCCTTTTGTCTGGAATGATAAGTGTCAACATTCTTTCCAGTTGCTGAAGGAAAGGTTACCTAGTGCACCCGTGTTGATGTTACTTGAGCAGGGAAAGGGGTATATAGTTTTTTGTGATGCATCCAAGAATGGTCTAGGATGTGTGTTGATGTAGGATAAGCAAGTGATTTCTTTTGCTTCTCGAAAGCTTAAGAAACACGAGGAGAATTATCTGACACATGATCTTGAGCTAGCTGTTGTGATCCATGCTTTGAAGATCTGGAGACATTATCTCTATGGAGAAACATTCCATATTTTCACAGACCATAAGAATCTAAAATATATCTTCTCAAAACATGAAACATGAGACAACGCTATTGGATGGAGTTAATCAAAGACTATGATTGTACAATTGATTATCATCCAGGGAAGGCTAATGTAGTGGCTGATGCACTAAGTAGAAAATCATCATCACCAGCCTTAGATAAAGCACAGTTGAACTCCTTAGTGTGCTCTAAGAGAGATATGCTTATCTCCTTGAGGCAAAACAATCTACAACTTAAGGTATCATGGTTAGCCGGGTTGTTAGCTGAGAAGCAAGTAAAACCTACTCTGAGACAGCAGACTAAAGAAGCACAACAAGTTGATATTGTGGTTCAGTAGATCAGGTCAGAGTATGGTAGTGAGAAATGGGATGGCTTTCATGAGTCAGAGGATCAGGTAGTCTATTACCATGGTAGGATGGTAGTACCTGATACCAATGACTTAAGGAAGTTAGTCTTGGAGGAAGCCCATTCTTCAATGTATGCAATGCATCCAGGGAGCACCAAAATGTATCGTAACTTGAAGGATATATATTGGTGGCCAGGATTGAAGAAAGATGTTGCTGAGTTTGTTATGCGGTGTCCGGTATGTCAGCAGGTTAAAGCTGAACATCAGAAGCCCACAGGAACAATGCAAAATATACCTATACCGCAGTGGAAATGCAATCATGTAACCATGGACTTCGTGGTTGGATTGCCTAGAACAACCAAAGGTCATGATTCCATATGGGTGATAGTTGATAGATTGACTAAGACAACACATTTTCTTCCTATCAAAACAACCTACACTGCTGAAAAGCTGGCACAGATATATGTAGATGAGATAATACGGTTGCACGGGGTTATAGCTACTATTGTTTCTGATAGAGGTCCCCAATTTACGAGTCATTTTTGGGAACCACTACATAAAGCTTTGGATACGCAGTTAAGGTTTAGTACAACCTTTGACCCACAGACAGATGGACAATCTGAGAGGACCATACAAACCTTAGAGGACTTGCTTAGGGCATGTGTCCTTCAATTTGTAGAAAGTTGGGATCTACACTCAAGCTTAATAGAATTTGCTTACAATAACAGCTATCAGCACAGTATTGATATAGCACCATATGAAGCATTATATGGTAGACGTTGTAGATCTCCTTTATGTTGGTATGAAACAAGAGAATATCAACTTTTGGGTCATGAGCTTGTGTAGTAGACCACTGAGAAGATTAAAGTAATACAACAACAGTTAAAGACTGCACATGATAGACAAAAATCATATGCCGATAAACGACGAAGACCTTTAGAATTGAAAATTTGAGACAGAGTATATCTCAAGGTCTCACCTTGGAAAGGTGTTCTTAGATTTGGAAAGAAAGGAAAGTTAGATCCTAGATTTATGGGGCCTTATCCAATCATTGAACGGATTGGAAAGGTAGCCTATAAGCTGGAATTGCCACCTGAGCTGCATAAGTTGCATCTAGTGTTTCATATATCCATGTTGAGAAAGTGTCATCCTGACACAGAGCTAGTTTTTCAACCTGTGGAGGTAGAATTAAGTGATGATATATCATATGTTGAAGGACCTGTGAGGATCCTTGATAAAAGAATTAAAAAGCTGAAAAAGAAAGACATATGTCTTGTGAAAGTTCTCTGGCATCATTGTGGCATTGAAGAAGCTACGTGGGAGCTAGAGGAAGAGATGAGGAGGAATTACCCTTCTCTTTTCTCTTGATGATTTCGGGGACGAAATCCCTATTAGGGGTGGATAATTTGTAACATCCATGACCTGGGTTATGCTTTAACCCTAGATGTTTTGCTTAATAAAGTTAATTATATTCTTTCTCTTATCTCTTGAAAAGTGATTAAGGCTCAAGAGGAACTTATGTTTCAATTTTACTCCTTTTTGAATAATGTTGAAACAATATTTTGCTTGTTTTGGACTAAAGTGCAAATTACCCAAATTGAGGGGTTAACTGCAAATTGTACATGATAAAATGTTCCTCAGATGTTGAAGTATCATAAGAATGAAAATGATGCAGAGGTATGGCTTGTGCAAGCCTAAGCACCAAGAAAGAGCTTTTTAAACAATGTTTGTGCATTAAAATCTAGTTTTGGTGTAATGTGCAATTTACCCAAAACCTAGGGTTCATTATGCAAAATACCATCTCAAGAGAGTCCCCCATGTTTCTTGGCATCAGGTAGACAAAAGCAAATGAGAGGGGCGTGATGCGATGATTTTGAGTCGCATTTATAGACTTGTTTTGCTTGTGTTTTATGCATTTATTGGTCATTTTGGTGGTTAATATTGCATAATTCATTTACTTTAGTCTATGACCCTTCTCAGTGTCAAATCTCCCTTATTTTATTGTTTTGAACATAAATGATTACGATTATAGGTTTTATCTCAACTTATGTGGTTTTGTTTTGCAATTTCAGGAAAAACACATATCTACAGCTGTCGATACCATCGACAACTATCGATACCATCGACAACTATCGATACTATCAACACAGCCACAGGCAGCCAGCCGCAAGGAGCAGCACAAATTCGATACCATTGACAGGGAAGTCGATGGTAGTGACACACCTTCAGGTTGCTGGCGAGAAGACAGTCGATACTATCGACCACATAGTCGATATTGTTGACACGTGGAGTTTTAATGACGAAAAAGGACAAAACTGACTCCTCAGGGTGTCGATACCATCGACCCGCGTCGATGGTATCGAGTCAGCATCAGGCACAACGACAAAAAGAAAAGAAGACTTGCCAATATCACGCAGAGTCGATACCATCGACCCACATTGATGGTATCAACACCGTCAGATGCAAGTTTGTTTCAGATTGATCTAAATCCGACGGCTGTGATATTTTTGCAACCTAACTCGGCGATTATACCTAATGACGGCGGCCAAAAGTAGGGTATCACGTCATTGGCTGTTGCACATGTCCCGAGAAGGTGTGGAGAGAAGAACGGAGCCCAGAAGCACACCCCAGCCATTCCGGAAGCCGAAGAAGACGATTTCCACTGCCGAAAGGCTGTAGATCGTGCATTCTACGCCAAGGAACGCTTGGATCTTCTCCGTTCAGGGGTTTCATTACTTATCCACATTTTTCTCCATGTTTCCCCTTTTCTCTACCATGTTTTGCTCTGAGATGAACATGCGGGGCTAATCCCCTTTATCTTTAGGACCGGGAGTAGCCCGGGGAAGCATTGTATGACATTTTTATCATAGTAATTCATATTTTATCTCTTAAATCTATGGTATGATTTCATTTTCTCAATTATACTGTTATGCTTGATCACCATAATGAAAATCTAATTCCTTTAATTACTTTGAAAGAAGAATTAACGGTTGAAAATAGATGAAACTCACATTAATTAACAAATCCCTTGAACAAGGTGATGTACGGTTAATGGTGGAAACCCACAGGTCAATTTTAATGCACCTAGTTTAGGGTATAGGTTACTTTTTGGGTTTTATGGGAGGCAGAGAAGCAGCGGAAACAAAAAATTTCTCCCCAAAACCCAAAACAAAAGGAATCGTGTCAATGTCTATACAATAGGAAAGATGGTTTGTGGATGCATACCATGTCCCGAGGCTTGCTCGGCGAAAGTAGCTCGCGCCTTGCACGGTATTCACCTCCGGTCTTCGACGGTGTCTGTGCAGCTCCTGGTCGCACCGGGATTGAAGACTTCTGGTCTCACCGGGACTGTCAGGATTGATAGCTGTCCTCCGAGCGGTAGAGGTCTCCCGCCTCTGCAGTCGTCCACACAGACTGCCTGGAACTCTGATCTCCTTATCCCACAAGGAATCAGAAGGAGTCGCACCCTCCTATCGGCGTACTAGTCGCCAACACACTCTCCTGCCACCACTCGCTTTCTACAGTTGTCCTTCCCTTGTTGTGCCTCCCTTATCGGGTAGCACTTGCTCGGGCTCTCTCAGTTACCAAAACCAGAGAGAATGAAAACTTTGCAGAGCAACTGGTTTGCACTGAGTTGTACTCTAAGAAGCCCCCAATACCCCTATATATAGGAGGGTCATGGGACAAGGTTCTCTATCCCGGGCAATGTGGGACTAAAGTAGGAGTAGAAGGGTTCGAGATTTTCCACAAAAACAACCAACTGACAACCTGAAATGGTCGGTTGGGGAGCTGAGTCGGTCGGTTGACACCTCAATCGATCAGTTGGGACCCATGAGCTGGTCGGTTCACTTCTAAACCGGTCGGTTCGTGGTCCTGATCAGTTCCCGATTGACTTTCCTTCTTTTGTTTCTAATTGGTATCAAATACCAATCCTTGTTCCAATCAAATTGGGCAAGTGAAATGAAAGGAAATTTCTCACCAATCTTATTTTCCCAACTTTCCCGATTGTAACAGTTGAACCGATTGTTTCAACACTTGAAGCAATCGTTGACCCTATCCATGAGCCGATCGACTCACCACCTGAGCCGATCGATTCACCGGGCTGAGCCGATCGGTTCATCACAGGAGCTGATCGGTTGGGAGTACAGATTGTGCAAAATCAATCAATTGTAGTTTCAATCAATCCGATACTCTAATCAATTAGTCCAACACCTTGAACACTATGATATTGAGCTATCAATTAATTGAGTGTTTAATTGAACTACTAAACTCCTTTAGTAATCAATCTAAACATTGTTTGTGGACAAAACTCCTCTTCCAGGTTAAATCCTATGTGTGTGACCCTGGAGGTCCATTTCACATTGGCAGTGAAAGTCCATAACACTTATGGCCTCACAAGCAAAGAGCGGTGCCTAGTCACACATCAGTGCTACCCAAGTGAAATAGAAAGTTGGAGAACAACTTTCAATCCTACAATCCGTGAATGATGTTACAGTGAATGTATAATTCCTTTGTCACTGATATCCTGAATGAACTCGAGGCATGGAACAGTCATCCTATCAACATTCATTCATTTCCTTGATCTCAGAGCAGACTAGGTGAGATGTGTGTGACATCAATATCACATATTGATTCACACGTGCATTCACATGCCTTTCTCAATCCTACTCATCAAGTGGCCAAGGACATCAAAGTCCCTCAGGAGGGACAAATCCTATATCTATCACTCACCCCTCAAAAGCCCCATTTGTCAAAGCCACCCAATCATCACCTTTATAACAACCCATGTTTTAGGACTACGTTTGATGATGTCAAAGTGTACCCAATGACATGTGTTGAGTGTAGTGATTTCAGGTCTAAGAATCACACTCACCACCATCACTGTGAGAGTTGACTATGACTACCAAGTCATGGTTCCATGTGTCACTCTCACGGTGGGTCTGTCTGATACCTTGTTCTCTAATAAGTACCTATGTGCTTGGTTTGATATCACAATATCATGACTAATGAGATTCTGTCATCAACCAACACACAAGCTAGTCTTCAGTGTTATTGATGTCTATGGTTATTTCCACAATAACAACCGACTAGGGACTAAACAAGAATGAATACTATTAACATCCATATGATCTCATCGTTCAGGTCCTCAACCCAAAAGCATACGTCATTGAATAAAAAAATTCTTTAGACATCTATCATGTTACACCATCATCTTAGAAACAGTTTAAACATATAGATCGGAAATTGCCTTTATTATTATTCAAATCATTTACAAAGTATCCCATTACAATCATCATATAACTTGCTCTATGGGCATACATACCAACATTACTACGACGGTGGAACCGACCTAGACATAGGTAGTGAATTGTACCACGATAGTGGGCAATTCTGACTACAGGCCACTACCCAGATCGAGAGATGAACCTGAATTATTATATGGAAATTCATACAATGAAAACCCACAGTGAAACCGCAATCCTAAAGATCTCCACTTGAATTGATTAAACTAAACCCTTAATCGATTGCTTTGTTTTATTTTATTTTCTTTTATTTTTACAACAACTCTCAAACTCTTTTAATCGGTTTAGCTAATCACAACTAGTTAGTAGTAGTCTACCGACAATTCAGTGTCCCTGAGTTCGACTTGGGCCTCACAAAGGCCTATACTACATTGACACGTGCACTTGCGTTATACGCACGGTTAAATTGTGTCAAGTTTTTGGCGCCATTGTCGGGGACATGGCAATTGTCGACACTACGAGTGCTGCAAGCGGCCATTCTAGGCCACTTTTTAATTTTTATATTCTGAAATCATTTTTAAAATTCGTAGTTTATCTTTCGCATTTTGTAATCGTCTAGCACGGTACTGAACTGAAATTACCATTTTGCAGGTACTGGTGCATGGTGAGGATGCGTAGCACTGACTACACGCAACAATCACCAGATGTTCCACTACCGGGACCTGATGACAAGGAGAACGACATTCAACTCCAACTGGAAGATATAGATTCTGACTCAGAACAAGAAGCCATGGCAGAAGAGCAGATGATATGGGAGAAGATAAAGGCTTCTTCCTCATCTGCTTCAAAGGGGCCAATCAAGAAGCAGGCGATCAACATTCTGACTTATAAGATTGATCCTGCATTAATCCACTTGGTCAAGTCAAATGCATTCCATGGGATAAAGAACAAAGACTCGGTGACTCACATAAGTCAATTCGTGGAGAACTGGGATATGATCAAGATAGACAAATTCCCGCAGGAGACACTATACCTGAAGCTGTTTCCGAGCTCTCTGGCGGGAAATGCATGAGAATGGTTGCATAATCTTGACGATCAGTATGTGGAATGATGGAACCAAATGGTGGAAGTGTTCTTTGAAAGGTTCTTTCCGCCCGATAAGACAAATGATATGATCAGGAAAATCCATAATTTCAGCCAAAAGGCAGGAGAGACTTACTCTGAGACCTGGGAACGGTTTCAGATCATGCTCAGGAGGTGCCCGCATCATGGGCTGGACAAAGAGAAGCAGGTGAAAATCTTCTATTTTTCTCTTTCCGAGCATGGTAGAAGTAACTTAGACTCTACATGTTCAGGTTTCTTCTTAAACAACACTGGCACGAGATGTTGGGAAATTCTCAAAAAACATGGCCAAGAAGCAATCCTGGGGCGATAGAGACGCCGTAGAGCATGTTCGGGTTACGGGGGAGTCAAAGGCCATCAAAGACCTGAATGAGAAGATGGACCTTGTAGCAAAGAAATTGCTCACAAAAGAAGACACAGAATCAGATGATGAAGCTCAAGTGAAATTCATGCGCCAACAGCAGGGGTACAGAAACAACAATTACTCATGGAGGAAGGACAAGAAATTTTCCTAGAAGGACCCAAATAATTTCTTGCAGGACCCCGACACAAAACCCCAACCGGTGGCGGAGGATAAGAGCACTGAGTTGCTCAACCAAGTGATCAAGCAAAATTAAGAACTAATGAGCACTTTTGGCCAGCAGATCAAGCAACAAGGGGAATTCATGAATCATTTCGGGCAGACCCTACAAAGCCATGGGGCGCAGATGAGGACGATAGAAACATCTTTGGCACAAATGGTAGCAGAAATAGCAAATTTAAAGAAGCCAACGAAACAAGGCTTTCTGGTTAATACAAACATTCCAGGGGGAAATCAACATGCTAAGGCAATCTTGCTAAGGAGTGGCAAGAAGATTTTAAACCCCAGGGCCGATGAACCAAGCAAACCCCAGTCAGAGATCATTGGTGAGGCCACAGAGGAGGTTCCGATTCCAACCACAGAGCCGGTTGAGGATATAGCATAGGATGTCACAGCAGAACCAGTTATTGCTGAGGAGGAGACACAGAAGAGGACGCCATATGTGTCGCCGCATCAAAGGGCACAGGCTGTCCCAGTCCTGTATCCAAATAGTGTGAAAGCAAAGAAGGTGGACGCCCAATTCAAAAAGTTTTTGGACAGTTTTAGAATGCTCTCTGTCAATATTCCACTTTTAGAAGCAATCGAGCAGATACCCTCCTACGGGAAATTTTTGAAAGACATCATCACAAAGAAAAGGAAAATCCCTGATACTGAGGTTGTGGTTCTCAAGGAGCAGGTGAGTGCCTTCATCATGGGCACATTACCACCAAAAAGGTAGGATCCCAGCTTCTTCAATATTTCATGCTTTATTTGTAAGGTGAAATTCGTCGAAGCGCTGTGTGATTCAGGGGCAAGCATAAATCTGATGCCTCTCTCTACGTTCAAGAAATTGGGATTGAAAGAATCAAGGCCAAGCAATATGACAATACAATTGGCGGATAATTCAGTGGTGAAACCGTATGGTATTTGTGAAGACGTGTTGGTGAAAGTTGATTGGTTTGTATTTCTAGCAGACTTTGTTGTAATGGAAATGCATGATGAATAGGGTGATGAGTTACTTCTTGGACGACCTTTCCAAGCCACTGTTGACATGATACTTGAGATGGGGACAGGTCAGTTGACCTTGGGTATCGCTGATGACCAGTTTGAGATGGTCATGCCTTCCAACACAACGCAATCAAAAGCTAAGGAGCAATGCCGTGTGGTGAAGCATTTTGATCAGAATATCTCTCTCTGTCTAGGGAAGCCATTTTTAGATATGGCTCATGTAATGACTAAGGTGGAGAAGGGGACACTGGCTGTGGACATCATGGAGCAGACCAGGGTTGTGTCTCTTAGCAAGGTTGTGGGTTTTCCCAATGATGAAGAGGAGGACATCCCTCCTTCTACTGAAGAAGAGGCCATAGCAAGTTTTGTGTTCAATGCATATCCAACACTGCCTCTTGAAGCCTACCTGGTTAATATAACACATGCTTGGATGAGAAGCAAGTCACTAAAAGAGTGTGCCAAGATGCTTCAGGTGCTGACGTGTTTCTATGCTAGGTACTATGAAGACCTTGGAGAACTCCCACCACTGCTTCGGTCATCCTTGATCAGCCCACCAGATTTAGAATTGAAGCCATTTCCCCCGCACTTGAAATATGCATTTCTAGCTGAGGGTGAGAAGCTGCTAGTAATTATTTCGGCATATCTGAGTGCCAAGGAGGAAGATCAATTATTGATCGTGCTGAAGAACCACCGAGGTTCATTCGGGTGGTCGGTCACAGACATCAAGGGGATCTCCCATACATTGTGCCAGCACAAGATCTGGCTCGAGGAGGGAGCCAAACCGGTAATTCAGCCACATCGTCGACTAAATCCTAGCATGATGGAGCTCGTCAAAAAGGAGGTGATCAAGCTCCTTTCTGCAGGTATCATCTATGCTATATCCGACTCGACGTGGGATAGTCCTACACAGGTAGTCCCTAAAAAGGGGGGAATTATTGTTACACATAATTTGTTAAATGAGCCAGTCACGACCCGTCTAGTAACCTGGTGGTGTGTATGTATAGACTATCGTAGATTGAATGTTGCTATGCTTAAGGATCATTTTCCTCTCCCATTCATTGATCTGATTTTAGAGTGATTGGCAGGTCGATCTCATTTTTGTTTTCTCGATGGTTATTCGGGCTACAATCAGATTTCCATTGATCCTAAGGACCAGGAGAAGTCCACCTTCACTTGTCCTTATGGAACCTTTGCATACCGTCGTATGCCCTTTGGTTTGTGTAACGCGCCGACAACCTTTCAGCGTTGCATGCTTGCCATTTTCTCTGATATGGTTGAACGCTATTTGGAAGTCTTTATGGACGATTTCTCTATTTGTGGTGCATCGTTCGATGAATGTTTTTACAATTTAGACAAAGTGTTGCAACAATGTGAGGACACACATTTGGTTCTCAATTGGGAAAAATGTCATATGATGGTTAGCGAAGGGATCGTGCTTGGACATAAAGTGTCTAGCAAAGGATTGGAGGTAGATCTGGTGAAGATTGAAGTTATTTCCAAATTACCCCCACCAAACTCAGTTAAAGGGGTAAGGAGTTTTCTAGGTCACGCCGGTTTTTATCGCCGATTTATAAAAGATTTCTCAAAAATCGCCAAACCATTGTCTGATTTGCTGGAGAAGGATGTTGTTTTTTATTTTAACGAAAAATGTTTACATGCTTTTAATGTGCTTAAAGAAAAATTGATTTCCGCACCGGTTGTGTAAACACCAGATTGGACAAAGTCATTCGAACTGATGTGTGATGCATCGGATTTCACAGTTGGGGCAGTTTTAGGACAACGTGTGGACAATAAACCCGTTGTGATTTTTTATGCGTCCAAAACTTTGAATGACGCACAGCTGAATTACACGACCACTGAAAAAGATCTTCTCGCTGTTGTTTTTGCTTTTAAAAAATTTCGGCAATATCTTGTTGGATCTAAAGTCGTGGTATGGACGGACCACGCCGCCATAAAGTACTTCATGGAAAAGAAAGATGCCAAACCTAGACTCATTAGGTGGATGTTACTGTTACAAGAATTTGATATTGAGATCAAAGATAAGGTGGGAATAGAAAATGTGGTTGCGGACCATCTGTCTAGGTTAGAAAGGGTAGATGAGAAGGACGTGCATATACCCATTACCGAGACATTTCCTTATGAACAAATTTTATCTGTGAAATCTAAAGATCCTTGGTTTTCTTATATTGTTAATTATCTTGCCTGCAAAATTATCCCAGATGATTGGACATACCAAGACAAAAAGAAAATTTTCCATTCTTTGTGTTATTATTTCTGGGATGACCCTATTCTGTTGAAGCAATGTAGGGATGGTGTGTTGCGCAGGTGTGTACCGGAGGTGGAATACAAAAGTGTCCTTCATCATTTCCATACTCTACCGACGTGTGGCCACCATGCTAGTTCTAGAACTGCAACCAAGGTACTTGAGAGTGGCCTTTACTGGCCTACTTTGTTCAGGGACGCGTATGACTATGTGCGGCAATGTGATTCCTGCCAACAGGCAGGTAACATTTCAAAAAGACAGGAGATGCCCCTTAATGTATTTCAAGAATTCGAGGTGTTCGATCTGTGGGGTATTGATTTTATGGGACCCTTTGTGTCCTCCAATTCTAACTTGTACATTCTATTAGCTGTTGACTATGTATCGAAGTGGGTAGAGGCAATACCCACTAGGACTAATGTTGCTGCTGTAGTGTGCAAGTTTGTCAAAGAATACATTTTCTGTAGGTTTGGTGTACCAAGAATGATTATTAGTGATGGAGGTACACATTTCTACAATCAAAAGTTTGCGGCACTATTGCGAAAGTACGGGGTGAAGCACAACATTGGTACCCCGTACCACCCGCAGAGACAGGGGCAAGTGGAAGTATCCAATAGAGAGATTAAGAAGATCTTGGAGAGCACTGTGGCTTCCACGAGAAAGAACTAGAGCACCTTGCTACCGGACGCTTTGTGGGCGTACATGACAACATTTAAGACACCTGTGGCACTACGCCTTTTAGGTTGGCTTACGGTTGGGCCTGCCATTTGCCGGTGGAATTGGAGCATAAGGCGCACTGGGCACTGAGGAAGCTGAATTTGAGCTATGATGAAGTAGGAAAGAAACGTTTGTTAGAGCTGAATGAACTTGACGAGCTGAGGATGAATTCATATGAAAGCTCGTAGATCTACAAGGAGCGAAAAAAGTTGATTCACGATCGACATATTCAGATGTGTGTCTTCAAGAAGGGAGATCGTGTACTCTTGTTCAACTCCAGGTTGAAGATGCATCCCGGGAAATTGAAATCCCGATGGAGTGGACCATTCATTGTAGAGGAGGTCAGGCCACATGGCACAATCATGGTCCATGATGGCGAGACAACATTCTTGCTTAATGGACAACGATTGAAGTTGTATTTCAGTGAGGATTACACAAGGAAAGTGAATGAGGTCAAACTCATTGCGCTTCCGGAAGCATGAGGATCTGGATTTCATCTAGCCTAAGATGTTAAATAAGGGCGCTTGTTGGGAGGCAACCCAGACATCGGTAGCTTCGTTTAGTTTCTTTCACATTTGTACTTTGGTTTGATTTGATTTTGTTTTTAGTGTAAAAATGATACCTTGATCGTTTGTTCAATGTGCAGGACTATGGCAAGGTCGATACCATCGACCCTTGTGTCGATGGTATCGAGATGGGCACAGTTAGGCGGATGCAAAAATTTCACTGCGTCGATACTATTGACGGCCTCGTCGATGGTATCGACACACCATCAGGTTGATCGCAAAAATGAGGTCGATAGTATCGACATAGTTGTCGATACTCACGAGATCTCTGGAGATATTCAGACGAAAATTGTCTCAGTGAAGTCGATACCATCGACAGGCCTGTCAATGGTATCGACCCAGTTACAGGCAGAAAGCGGCGGTCAGGCCTCGCGAGGGTGTGTGCCCTAAGCAGAGTCGATACTATCGACTTGCGTCGATGGTATCGACGTGACATGTCACCGATCTGCAAGAGGAGATCAACGGCAATCGCTGCATCAAGAGAGTCGATCCGTGGGATGGGTCGATACCATCGACGTGTCATTGATCCAGGCCCCCACATTAGGCTATCGACAACCGTCGATACTAGCGGAAGACCGGATTGTGCTACAGGTGTCGATACCATCGACCTGCGTCGATGGTATCGACGGCACACAACAGCGACGACCACTGCTATAAAAGGGATGGATTGTTGTCATATGACGTCACACCTTCAGGGCTTTTCTCCTCCACTTGTGTCATGCATCTTGTTGTGCAATCGGAGCCCAGCTACGAGCATCCAAGGAGCGCATTCTTCCCCGAGCCTTCATCGAGCGGAGATTGTCTTCTCCGACAATCACCGAGCTCCGTCTTCTATTCCTCCTTTCTTTGCGACGATGGTGCGTACAGCCGGTGCTTCTTCTTCACGGGCAGATCCTATGGAGATCCCCGAGTTTGTTCCTCCACCACCTGCATCTATTCCTCATCCGAGGATAGTCCATCCTTCTGCGGAGGTCCAGAAGGTTTACGAGGAACTGATGAAGTGCAAGATCGAGCTGACCCGCTACGTCGACTGGGATATGGTTCTCTACCTAGGGTTCGAGGCTAATCTCCAATATGTTCTCCAAGGCCAAGTGCACCAAACCAACCGGACGCCAGATGAAGTCCAATACTACGCCGAGGGCCATCCATTTTTCGGCGAGTGGCCGACCTATAAGGAACTCGTGGCAGAGTTCATGGCATTGCTTGACATCAACGTGCTGCCCAATGACTTGGTCACCACAGACAGAGAATGGAAGAAAGGGCGGGTGTCGTTCAGACTCTTCAACAAAAACTACACAATTACCCTTGACCAGTTCAATTCTATTTTTAACTGGGCTCATCACAATTACCAACACCGGTGGCCAGACAACAAGATGGATTATGATGCCATCTTTTCCGAGTTGGTGACTGCGCCACCCGGCAAATCTGTGAGCTACCACAATGTTGTGGTTGCAGATTTTAAGCATCCATTTGTGCGGGTTCTTCACTGCATGCTCTGCACCACCCTATTCACCCGTGGTGATCTGTCTCTCAGCAAGTTTCAAGAGACAGACTTGTTCTTCCTGCACAAATTGCTGAAGCACGAGGAGTGCAATTGGGGTGCGTTCTTCTTAACGCACGTGGTGGCCGTGAAGCAGAGTATGAGGAAAGCTCCTGTCCATTTTGGAGGCCTAATCACACCATTGGCCGTCTATCTTGGGTTGGATATTTCCCATCTCACTCCCCTCTCTAACAGGAGTAAGGTCAACCTCCAGCATCTGCACCTCTCCAACCTCATCCTGCTGCGTGATGGCTTGCCATATGGACATTGCCACGTTAATCACGCTTATTAAGAATGTGCACTTCTCGACCCTGTCTTCCACATTTAGGGTGTGCAGCATTTCCGATGGCCCATCATAGCCATTGATGATTCTGATGAAGACGACAACGACAATGACGGCGACGAGCATGAAGAGGAAGAGGAGGCTTTCACTCCTCTTCGCGCATGAGTGGCACCCCGAAAGCGTCCCCACATGCATCTGGGTGCATCTTCTTCTTCGCAGCCTCCGCCACCACAGCCCTCGCAGCAAGGCGAGGATGTCTACTCCATGCAGGGGATGTATATGATGCTACAAGAGATCCAGCACACCCAGCTGCAGCATACGGCTTCATACACCGATATTCGGGATATGACGAACCGGCTGCTTGATAACCTGAGGGCTATTTTCGAGAATGAGCGCCTCCTCCTTGAAAACCAATAGCACATCCACGACAGGTTGCATAGGATGGAGATGCAGCAGCAGCCTTTCTATGATCATTACTGGATCTAGAATTATTTTGGGGGGTATCCACAACCTCCGCCAATGTCCCAGTACGATCCGAGCTTTTAGGGGCAGTACACATCTTGGGACCCCACGGCCCCGTAGTACCCGCTTCCTCCGGAAGAATGATCGGTATCACTGTTCCACCTTTTAAGGTTGTTATTGACTATGAGGCCATAGTCAAATTCAAACTTAGGGGGGGAGTTGGAACATCTCTATCCTTTAGTTTTTAGTTTTTATTGTTTTGTCTTTTGTTATTTGTTTCTCTTAGTTTTTAGTTTGCTTGTAGGATCCACACTCTATCTAGTATAATTGTGGATGTCTTAAGTCATGTGTCATCTTGTTGCTTGTACATGGGAATCAGGGGCAAAATTAAAAAAAATTAGTGTTTGCAAGCTTGTGTTGCTTAACTTTGAGCACAACTTAAGGAAATAATTGGGTTTGTCAACTCTAAAACAGGACATCACAACTGGACATTCCTATGATTCATGAAAAGTGGACGGAATTGGTTGTTTGAGCCTAAACTGATCAAATGATAATGAGACCTTAATTTGAAATAAGAGAGAGAAACCTCTTAATTACCACACAGGTCAGTAAGGAGGGACACATAATCATTTCAAAGGTTCAGTCAATTAGTCTTGTGATCTATATACCCCAGTGTTTTTCATATTCCACCATAAGAATTGGAAGTACATTACGGTTTTAATCTCTTTGATTGCATTCCATGTAGATAAGTCTTGCATTGCAACTATTTTCACATATTTTTCATGAAAATGAAAAAATGGATTAGTTATACATGCACATTATCTTTAGGTGCATGTCATTTAGTTGCATAATTATCATGTTGTAGCTGCATTCACATTTTTGTGCATAGAGTAGATCATGCATCTTATATCTTCTGACCATTAAGGGTGATTAATTTGTTCCATACCTTCTGGATGCTTCAAATGTATAAGTTATACAGCAAGAAATGAGCCCGACAAACAATTCGTTGTCATCTATGAAAATAAGGGCTTGAAAAAAAATAATAAGAAAAAAAAAGTTTTGAAAAAAAAAGTAGTGAGAAGCAAGTAGGATTGAGAGGGAGAAAGGAACATAGTCTCACCTGTATTTTAAGATGAATAAGTACATGATGTAGTTCTTATAGATATTCCATCTCACCTTGAGACGGGATGTTAGTGCATGCATCATTCCACCCAAATGTAGGCATTAGGGCATTTTCATTTGCATATGCATCATTTAAGTCATTTTTGCTTTGTGCATGGTAAAACCGTATAATGCTTTCATTGCTTCCACTAGCCACCCATTCCATCCACCCGTTGCTCGAATTGGTAGGCCACCGTGATTTTCTCCTCACTCATAATATCAGGAGAGCTGCTTCCATGTAGATGGTAGTTAGGGCGAGCAACGTAGAATAGGAGATCACAAGATGCACTGAGTCTGAACCGGAGAATTTTATTATGTTAACTGCCTTATATGATAGTGTTCATCAATTTTGAGGTAGATATCTTTTATGGATGATTACTGTCGCCTTTAGGGTAATTATCATTCTGTGGTTAGTGAGGGCCGGAATGTGAATGTCTGGCGGGGATCATATGGTGATGTTTGTTGTGATAATCTGTTCTCTAGTTGACCCTCGCAATTTTATTCTAAAGTTTAGTTGCTCGAGGGCGAGCAATGTTCAAGCATAGGGGAGTTTGATGCGATGATTTTGAGTCGCATTTATAGACTTGTTTTACTTGTGTTTTATGCATCTATTGGTCATTTTGGTGGTTAATATTGCATAATTCATTTACATTAGTCTATGACCCTTCTCAGTGTCAAATCTCCCTTATTTTATCGTTTTGAACATAAATGATTACAATTATAGGTTTTATCTCGGCTTATGTGATTTTGTTTTGCAATTTCAGGAAAAACGCATATCTGCAGCTGTCGATACCACCGACAGCTGTCGATACTATCGACAAAGCCACAGGTAGCCAGCCGCAAGGAGCAACACAGAGTCGATACCATCGACAGGGAAGTCGATGGTAGCGACACACCTTCAGGTTGCTGGCGAGAAGACAGTTGATACTATCGACCACATAGTCAATACTATCGACACGTGGAGTTTCAACGATGGAAAAGGACAAAACTGACTCCTCAGGGTGTCGATACCATCGACCCGCGTCGATGGTATCGAGTCAGCATTAGGTGCAACAACAAAAAGAAAAGAAGACTTGCCGATATCGCGCAGAGTCGATACCATCGACCCGCGTCGATGGTATCGACACCGTCAGATGCAAGTTTGTTTCAGATTGATCTAAATCCGACGGCTGTGATATTTTTGCAACCTGACTCGGTGATTATACCTAATGACGGTGGCCAAGAGCAGGGTATCACCTCATTAGCTGCTGCACACGTCCCTAGAAGGTATGGAGAGAAGAACGGAGCCCAGAAGAACTCCCCAGCCATTCCGGAAGCCAGAGAAGATGTTTTCCACCGCTGAAAGGCTGTAGATCGCGCATTCTACGTCGAGGAATGCTAGGATCTTCTCCATTCATGGGGCTACCATGTTTCTCCATGTTTTTCACATTTTTCTCCATGTTTCCCCTTTTCTCTACCATGTTTTGCTCTGAGATGAACATGCGGGGCTAATCCCCTTTATCTTTAGGACCGGGAGTAGCCCGGGGAAGAATTGTATGACATTTTTATCATAGTAATTCATATTTTATCTCTTAAATCCGTGGTATGATTTTGTTTTCTCAATTATATTGTTATTCTTTATCACCATAATGATAATCTAATGCCTTTAATTACTTTGAAATAAGAATTAACGGTTGAAAAGAGACAAAACTCACATTAATTAACAAATCCCTTGAACAAGGTGATGTACGGTTAATGGTGGAAACCCAGAGGTCGATTTTAATGCACCTAGTTTAGGGTATAGGTTACTACGATGGTGGAACCGACCTAGACATAGGTAGTGAATTGTACCACGACAGTGGGCAATTTTGACTACATGCCACTACCTGGATCGAGAGATGAACCTGAATTATTATATGGTAATTCATACAATGAAAACCTACGGTGAAACCGCAATCCTAAAGATCTCCACTTGAATTGATTAAACTAAACCCTTAATCAATTGCTTTGTTTTATTTTTTTTTCTTTTATTTTTACAACAACTCTCAAACTCTTTTAATCGGTTTAGCTGATCGCAACCAGTTAGTAGTAGTCTACCGACAAGTCAGTGTCCCTGAGTTCGACTCGGGCCTAACAAAGGTCTATACTACATTGATGCGTGCACTTGCATTATACGCATGATTAAATCGTGTAAGGGTGCCTCATTTGAATCACTTTGGAGGAGAGAGAATCTTGATATTAAAATAATCAAGATTTAAGCATAATTGAAACCCTAATTCAATTTAATGCAAAAATAAATATATTAATTGAATTGCCCTTCAATCAAAAATTGGATGGTTGAATTTGCATAAGTGTGGACGTCCTTGTGCCTTGCAAAGGCCATGAAATATCTAAATTGAGTGGAGAGCCCACTCACACTAATAAAAGGAAAAGTAATATCCACTCAATTTTAGATATTATTATTATAATGGTTAAGGTGTTCAATTTTCTTTCTTTTAATTCATGGATAATGAAGAGGAATTCTAAGGAGGAGTTGATAGCTTCGTATGCAAGAAAGTGAGGGGGTTAAGTGGCACCAATTTTGGGAGTTGAAGGAATTAATGAACATTTTCTCTCATTGGAATTTCCTTATAAACATCCCATTTCCAACTCAATCGAAAGGCTTTTTCGACCCTTCTTTCATTCCTTGCTTTGGTTGAACACAAGGGAGCTTAGGAGGAACATGAGGACGTGCCCCAACCTGTATGTAAGCTCCATAGTCATCTTCAACCTTGATTTCATGATGGAAATCGAAAATCAATGCTTAATTTCTTCTTTTCTTCATTCAATCTTTAACTTTAGCCATTTCTTTCACTCAAAAGCTTGAGGATGGACCTTGGGAGGTTGAGAAAGCTTCATTCACCATTGAGGACGTGTAGGTTGAAGCTTGGATTCAACTTTGAAGGAGGGTTATATAACTTAAACCCTTAAATGTTATTATTAAATTCAATTATTCATCATTTGTTGATCATTTGTTCTTCTTGAAATTCCTTTGAATAGTTGATGAAATGTCCATAAGTCTGGTAGTAGATTTTGAAGGATCGAAGCTTGATGATAATGACATCATCATACACACACAACTCAATAAAGTACAGGAGCAAACGGTTTCAATATTGGAACCAATCGGTTTCAAGATCGATTGAAACCAAACGGTCTCAAGACCGTTTGGGAGTAAATGGTCTCAAGATCGTTTGAGATCAAATGGTCTCAAACCATTTGGAGGATCAATGGTGATGTGGATGGATGATGATCCAATGATACCAATTGATTTAATTTTTAAAGTTCCATATATGGATGATCCACTAATTTCAAACCCCAATCGATTGAATTGATTGAAGCCTTAATTGATGGAATTGATCAAGAGTGAATGGGTAAAACCAATCAAGACCGAATGGGAAAAATTGATTAAGACCGAATGGGTAAAATAAATCAAGACCAAATGGGTAGAAGTGATCAAGACCGAATGGGTAAAAGCAATCAAGATCGAAAGGGTAAAGTTGATCAAGATGGAATGGGTAATTGATCTTCAAAACTGTTTGGTCATGTTGACCATTTGGGAGAGTTGATCGAATGGAGGACAAGCACCTCAAGATTGAATGGAGGTCAAGCACCTCAAGACCGAATGGAGGTCAAACACCTCAAGACCGAATGAAGGTCAAGCACCTCAAGACCGAATGGAGGTCAAGCACCTCAAGACCGAATCGAGGTCAAGCACCTCAAGACCGAATGGAGGTCAAGCACCTCAAGAACGTTTGAAGGTTCAAAAGTAACGAAACCATTTGGAAATTTAATAGTTTCAAAGTTCTGAAATACCAATTAATCCTTTGATATATAAATAGTATATATCCAAGTTAAATCCAATGGTTGTACCTCTAAAGTACTTAGATGATTAGTACCTTTAGAGTGGTTAACCTTTGATGCTTTTGGAAGCAATGACCTAATACACTATGTCAACTCTTCATTCAAGTTGATTCAATCTAATCAAAATTAAAGTAATTAACCTCCTAGAGGGGAAGAGAGAGAGGAAACTTATTCATGAGTGAGAATCATGTAGTGATTTATCCTCAACACTTTCAACATAAATAAAAATATGTAATTAGGGTTTAATCCATGATGATGAGAGCATGAAATCCTAATTGAGAAGATTGATGAATCCAAACCCTAATTTAGGGCAATACTAAGTGAAACCCTAATCTAGGGTGATGGTGTAACCCTAATAATGGGTAATGGTATGTGAAACCCTAATTAAGGGTAATAATATGTGAAACCCTAATTAAGGGGGATGACATGTGAAACCCTAATTAAGGGTAATGATATGTGAAATCCTAATTGAGAATGATGTCATGTGAAACCCTAATTAAGGGTGATGATATGTGAAACCCTAATTGAGAATGATGTCAAATGAAACCCTAATACAGAGATGTGATGTGAACTCTAATCCCAGGGTGATGTTGTATAATGCTATATGAAACCCTAACATGAAACCCTAATCCTGATATAGGGTAAAGGTATGTGAAATCCTAATTTTGGATTATAGTGCATGAAACCCTAATGATGGGTAATATGATGATAAACCATAACCCTAATTTGGGTAATGGGATGAGTACATCTAATTGACATGAATTGAGAAATCCTAACTCTAATGAGGGAATAGTGATGCTACTCTTACACGCATAGTCCTGATATGTAATTGATGTAACTGTTATTATGTGTACTAATCATGCAGGTATCATGAGATGTTGAACATAGCCAGATATGAGCTATGATGTTTATTACGGAAATTGTTTTATGGGCCTTGTGAGCCATAATATGCTTTGTTGCCTAATAAGAGGCAACAAAAGATTAATGGGCTTTAAGAGCCATGTGAGATGCCTGTATTGCAAGTATCATGTTTACCTAGGTCAGATAAACCGAAGGTGTTAGTTACCCATTAAGTGGTAACAAGTGTTCTTTAATGAACTGAGGGTTTGAATACCATATTCCATAATCATGATAATGAGATGATAAGGGATGAGAATACCCCTGATGTGATAAGGGATTGAGATCCCAATGTTTCATAAAGTTTTGAAAAGTACTTGATAGAAGTATTACTCATTCTTTGTAGCATTTATTATAATGGTTTATGTTTGAAAACTTGCCTGATGCTAAAAGAATATGATAATGCACTTAATTAACTAAGTGAAATCTTATCATGTAGAGCCCTGGCCATAGATCCATCATCATCAGTAGTTAGATGATGGTGAAGTTGGTTTTCCTAAGGGATCTTCTGGAGGGCATACTATTGAGTATGTGGGGTTATGGGCACAATTGATGTGAGATAAACATTAAATCTCTCAATCCTTCATTATATATGTCAGGTTGGATGTATCACTAATCTCCCGAATGTTGGGATGGTTGGAGTATGAGCGGTATACCTCATCTCCTCAGGGATTAAGTATGATTGTAAATTGTAATCCATATGTCCTCCATATGGTGAGGCATGGCATTCTTTCAGGATGTTTGGAACTTCTTCTTTAGGGATACATCTTTTATACAGGTTATCTGCACATTTTCTAAAGAGAAGAGGATCATCCCAATAGTAGTTCTTTACATACGAAAAGAGTTTCTTCTTTTGATTGTGCGTTATATCAGGAGGAAACTCCCCGCAGGCAAGATAATTACAAATATCTACAAACCAAGGCAAATTCTCATCCTTGGTTTCAACCATCAGCAAGGCTTCATCAGCATAGTTGTCGTTAATAGGTGGCTCTTTCTGGTCTTCCACTATGATCCTTGATAAGTGTTCGGCGACTACATTTTCCACACCCTTCTTATCAATGATCTTGTGGTCGAACTCCTGAAGTAACAAAGCCCACCTTAACAGCCTGGGCTTGGTATCCTTGTTCTGCATAAGATATCTTATTTCCCCATGATCTATGGAGACCTTTACCTTTGTACCGATAAGATAAGATCTGAACTTGTCGAAAGCAAAAACAATCGTGAGCATCTCCTTCTCGGTAGTCGTATAATTTACCTGAGCCTCATCCAGAGTGCGACTGGCATAGCAAACGATGTGGTGCCTTTTTGTTGGTATGTATGCCCTGAGAGCCAATCATGTGATGATTGGTGGGATACATTAAGATTGATTTGATAAACATCAAAGGCGAGCTTCCAATTCTTTCTGGTTCAGTCATATGAGATAGTGATAGAACAAATTGAATGTCTAGAGAATGACAGTACTCAATGACGTATGCCTTCAGGTTCATGACCTGAATAATGAGATCATACGGATGCTAAGAGTATGTACATTCTTGTTATGTCCCTAGTCGGATGTCATTGTGGAAGGTAGATAGACAGCAATGACACACAAGACTAGATTGTGGTGTTGGTTGATGACAGAATCTCATTAGTCATGATATAGAGATATCAAACCAAACACATAGGTACTTGTTAGAGAACAAGTGTACCAGACAGACCCACCGTGAGTTTGACACATGGAACCATGAGATGGTAGTCACAGTCAGTACTCACAGTGATGGTGGTGAGTGTGATTCTTAGACTTGAAATCACTGCACTCAACACATGTCATTAGGCACACTTTGACATCATCAAACGCAGTCCTGAAACATGGGTTGTTATAAAGGTGATGATTGGGTGGCTTTGACACATGGGGCTTTTGAGGGATGAGTGATAGATATGGGATTTGTCCCTCCTGAGGGAGTTTGATATCCATGGCCACTTGATGAGTAGGATTGAGAAAGGCATGCACGCATGTGTGAATCAGTATATGATACTGATGTCATACATATCTCTTCCAGTCTACTCTGAGATCAAGGAAGTGAATGAACGTTGACAGGATGACTGTTCCATGCCTCGAGTTCATTCGGGATATCAATGATAAAGGAATTATACATTCACTGTAACACCATTCACGGATTGTAGGATGAAAGTTGTTCTCCAACTTTCTACTTTCACTTGGGTAGCACTGATGTGTGACTAGGCACCTCTCTTTGCTTGTGAAGTCATAAGTGTTATGAACTTTCACTGCCAACGTGAAATGGACCTGCAGGGTCACACACATAGGATTTAACCTGGAAGAGGAGTTTTGTCCACAAGTAATGTTTAGATTGATTACTAAAGGAGTTTAGTAGTTCAATTAAACACTCAATCAGTCGATGACTCAATATCGTATGGTTCAAGGTGTTGGACGCATTGATTGGAGTATCGGATTGATTGAAATCACAATTGACTGATTTTTGCCCAACCTGTGCTCCCAACCGATCGGTTCATGTGATGAACCGGTCGGCTGAGGTTGTTGAACCGATCGGCTGGAGTGTCCAGGCCGATCGACTCATGCCCAGGTTGAAACAACCGGTTCAAGGGTTGAACCGATCGGATCAACTGGTGCAACCGACCAGTTGGGAAAAGTCATGTCGGCAAGAATTTTCCTTTGGTTTCAAATTGCCAAATTCGATTGGGAATAATATTGGTATTCGATACCAATTGGGAAAGAAACAAGGAAAGTCTTTTTGAGCCGGATTAGGACCATGAACCGATCGGTTCAGGGCACCAACCGATCAGTTGGAGTGCCCCAAACGATCGGCTCAGGTCCAACCGATCGGCTCAATGGCCGAACCGATCGGTTCAGTTGTGAACCGATCATTTCAAGTTGCGAACCGTTTGCTTTTTATGGAAAATTCTCGAACCCTTCTACTTCTGCTTTAGTCCCGCATTGCCCGGGATGGAGAACCCTGTCCCATGACTCTCCTATATATAGGGGTATTGGGGGCTTCTCAAAGTACAGCTCAGTGCAACCAGTTGCTCTGCAAGTTGTCGTTCTCTCTGGTTTTGGTAACCGTGAGAGAGCCCGAGCAAGTGCTTCCCGCAAAAGGGAGGTGCAACAAGGGAAGGACAACTGCAGTTGCAATAGGAGGCATGAGAGCGTGTTGGCGACTAGTACGTCAACAGGAGGGTGCGACTCCTTCCACTTCCTTGTGGGACAAGGAGAGTGGAGTTCCAGGTGGTCTGTGTGGACTACTACAAAGGCGGGAGGACACTGCCGCTTAGGAGGACAACTGTCATCCGACAGTCCGGTTCTAGTAGGAGTTGTCAGTCCCGGTGCGACCAGGAGCTGCACAGACACCGTCGAAGTCCGGAGTTGAAGACCGCGCATTGCGTGAGGTATTGTCACCGAGTAAGCCTCGGGGCAAGGTATGATTCCACAAACCATCCTTTCCTATTATATAGACGTTGACGCGTTTCCTCGGTATGGGTTTGGGGAGAAACTTTTTGTTTCCGCTGCCTTCTCTGTCTCCCCTAAAACCCAAACAGTGGTATCAGAGCCACGTCAGCTGTTCTATATTTTAGGAATATCGATATGATCAATTTTGGTTTGTCGCCTTTAATTATTGCATACGATGCGAATAATATCGGCTTTATGCATGTCCAATCCTAAATCCACAAATCCCTAATTACATATATGATATGTATTATTAATGCACTCGATACGCGTCACCCTTAAATGAGTTTTTTGGTGGATGTGTGTAGTGTGATTATGGCCTATAAACCCCTATCTATGTGTGGTTGTTTGTGGTTGCTTGCATCTCGGTCTGTGCACCGATCTTCTCTCTCTTATTCCTGATGTAACTCGAAATAATTCGAGATTCTTTCCTATCTTTGCTCCCCCCGAATGTAACTCGGGGTTTCTTTTAAAGAAATGTAATAAATAGGATAGATTTTATTTCTTGTTATGTCAAAGACCGGCGGACATCAAGACGACATCTGAAACGATCGGTTCAAGGCGTGAAACGATCGGTTGACCTTCCAAACGGTCGGTTCAAGGAGTGAACCGATCGGTTGATGACCGGTTCGAGGAGCGAGACGAGCGGGTGGCGGACATGACGAGATGCACGACGACCAGGCGAACAGATCGGTTGGAGGAGCCAACCGATCAGCTGGTGGCACCCATACGACCGGCTGGAGAGTACAGATCATTCATGTGATGAGTTGATCTACTCGGATGGCAAGGCACAGAGTTCATCTTGTACAGGTTGCATGTGATGTAGACCTAGATCACCGTGATTCCTCTTGGCTCGAGGAATCACATTAGGATGGCCATAATCATCGCTTTTTATCGTTTGTGCATGTTTTCTGTAGGATATAGCATGTATATGATACGTACTATGTATTGTGGTGATTGGATATGTATATGTATATAAAACCAAATCCCTCATTAAAATATTAAGTTTTAGATGCCTTCCAAATGCGACACACGTGAAAAACTTGATCAACCAAGTGTGGGCACGCCCTAGCGTGGTGCACCGTCTATCTCGTGGAAGCGTGAAGGATGAATGTGTGGGTCTGCCCTAGCAAGGTGCATATTCATCGTGTTTGCTTTGGGTCGGACTTAACAAGGTGATCTAGATGGGATCTAGTACCTTGAGGCATGGAGATGATCATTGCAAGGAGTTGTATATGACATCTTATCAAGAGTTGCATATGATGCAATTGGCAAAAGTTGCCTACCTGAGAGATCTATGTTGTGGGTGACAGCCCTAGCTGGTCCATGGCTTAGAGGATTTCAGGATCTTGGCCACTAGAAGGTTGTACGCTGCAATCTTCTGAATTGATAGTGAGAGCTATCAATTTGAAGTAAAATAGTGGGAGCGATAATTAATTAAAGGCCTAATTATATCGTCAAACTTTCAAATCAATCAAATAAGTCAAAAATGAGTTTTGGACTAAAATTTCATATTTTCCTTTTTGTAGTTCAAATGGCAACAAACAACAACTTTTCTTTGCGATCGGTCCTTGACAAGGACAAGCTAAATGGGACAAACTTCCACGACTGGTATCGGACATTGAGAATTGTTCTCACTCAAGAGCGTAAGCTCTATGTCCTGGATACTCCAATTCCAGAGGAACCCGCTCCTAATGCACCAAAGACAGAAAGGGATGCTTACAAGAATCATTCTGATGATGCCATTGATGCAAAGTGCTTGATGCTATGTTCAATGAACCATGAGTTGCAGAGGCAACATGAGAACATGGGTGTCATAGAGATGATTCTGCATCTCAGGAACATGTATGAAGATCAGGCACGGAAAGAGAGGTACAATGTTTCTAGGGCGCTGTTCAAGTGCGTCATGACAGAAGGAGATCCAGTTGGTCCTCACACACTCAAGATGATTGGGTATGTGGAGAACCTGCAGAGACTGGGATTTCCACTGAGCCAAGAGTTGGCTACTGACGTGATACTGCAATCGTTGCCAGAATCTTACTGTCAGTTTGTGATGAACTACAACATGAACAACTTTGATAGGCCACTGTCAGAGTTGTTGGGCATGTTGAGGACAGCCGAGTTACAGATGAAGAAGGACAAGCCTAAGTCCGTGATGGTGATCACGAGCAAGAAAGGCAAGTCCAAGCACAAGGGCAAGGGCAAAGCTAAGAAAGGTTCTGAAGCTAGCCAGGAGTCCAAGCCATCTTCATCTCTCAAGGCCAAGGGAGGCGTGACAAAGAAAGGAAATTGCCACCATTGTCAAAAGCCAGGACATTGGAAAAGGAATTGTCCTCTCTACCTGGAAGAACAAAAGAAGAAGGAGGCGACTGAAGCCTCTACTTGAAGGTGTCATGTAAATAAACTTGTAACACTTTTTGAGATATATGATATCAAGATGTAAAGTGTAAAGCATTCTTACTTGGGGCAAGTGTTGCCTTTATAGATAGGAATACTTTAGTTTATTTTCAGCCAATAAGGCATGTAATACAGTTATGAATTGCTATTTCATACTTGCCAATAGATAGAAACACTTTATTTTTGCATATTGTATGATAATGATGGCAATTAATAAAGAGATGTTTCAATTTATAAAGATGTGATCTTTGTGGCAATGCCTTATTTATCTTGTAATATTTGATATGCATAAGATAAGACGATACCTAAAAGTTATAGATAACTCAAACAATTTAATTAGCATTAATCATGAGAAATTCATTTCTAGTTTCCATGTGATGGATAAAACTAGACTCTTTTGGTTAGAGAACTAGTAAGAGACATGAATATCTTGGACATGATTAATCAATCTTCACTAATGTAGTGGGAGAGTGATTATCCTATTAGGTATAATACATGTGATGTATTTACATACCTATTGGAATAAATGCTAATACTTCAAATGGTGTTTAGAGAAATACCAATATGAATATCTTGAAGTGTTCAAGATTATCATAAATGAAGTACAAATTTGGTAAAGTATTAATTCTTGATGAGATCAATGAATGAAATACTTGGACCAAATGTTTGAGATCCTTATGAGTGATTATGATAGTGTATCATAGTGAACTCATGATTAAGGCATGGTGATGTCTGAATCAAGAAGGAATCATACTCTAAGGAGTTAGAGAATGATTATCAAATAACTGAATTCTTCTTAATAAATGAATACCCCACACTAATAAAAGAAATTAAGAATCACAAGGGTTGTGAGTTCTTATATCTTTAACAGATACACCTCAATTATCTATGTGATGAGTTGTTCATGTGATGAGTCAACTATCAAGATGAATATGAGGAACCAAATCTTGAGTTATGGTTTAAAACCATTACATACTAAATGACTTCCATGTGAACCTTAAGGTATGACCTTGATGGTAGCACTCATTGGATCATATCCATAAGTGCAGATGAGTCTTAAGTGTTAAGACACATGGATAACATTTTGAGAAGGATGATGCTTGTTGCAACTTAATGACTAAGACATTTGGCATATGGATACTAAAACTGCATTCCTATGAGGAATAAAACCAGGATGTGTATGTGACACAGCCTATAAGGTTTATAAATCCACTAATGCAAATGAAGTCTATAAGTTACAATGGACTAATCAATGTGATTGATTGAGTTCAAGCAACTCAAAATTGAATCTTTATTTTGATGATATAGTCAAAGGGTTTGACTGATATGTCAAAGATAAAGAAGGGATCTGTGATTTAGTGGGAGCGTGTTCACATTCCACATATTGATGTGAAATGGAAATGTTCTAGATTGGAAATCCGAATGTGGAAATTATCTTTAAGGAAGATAGAGATGTTTCCTATGTGATAGGAATAGAGATCTATAGAGATAGTTCTCGAAAATCTCTTGACCTGGAAAGAGAAAGCATACATTGGCAATCTGTACTGAAGTGTTCGGTATGCACAGATTCAGTGGGAGAAAACTTGTCCATGTTACATGGATATTAGTATCCCAAGGCCAAGTGTCCAATTTTTATGAAGAATGGGAACACTAAGAATAGATATGGATCTATCATCTATGTAATCATCCCATTATCTTGCATGTATGACATGGCAAGAATAAAATGCATTCATCATCTTATATGTAGGACATGGCAATATGATGTGCTCATCCTGATAACTCGTATGTAGGACATGACGAGTGGATGTCTGTCTACTTCCAGTAAGGGTTACTGGAATACCATGGCAACTTGATAAGTGCTTGTGAAGTACTAGTTCTATGGAGATAAGGAAGAGTTTAATGTAAAGAGTTACATTGATGCGAACTTCCGAAAGGACAGAAAATTAATCACAAAATATATACATAAGATGTATAAAAGTGAAAGTTTGTTGATAATTGGAAATGTTCCAATAAAGCCATTTAGAAGGGAAAATGCCGAGTATCTATGTGTTAGTAAATAGTAGTAGATACTATGTGGATCTGGAAGTTCATAAGATGAATTTATATTCCACTCATTGATGATAAGTCTGGAATCCTTGATCATGCAATGTGGCTAAAGGTTAGCAAAGGAATACTAGATCGCATATTACGGCAACTCCATCTCATACGTATGACGTACAGTGAAGAGATGCGAGACATGCAATTTGTACAGACTTTGGCAAGGTGTTGTCATTACTCACTATGTTGGCACTAGAGCACAGTAACATGTGGGACATGTTTGAAGATCACTATGAATATGATTCAAAGGTGATTGGCTCGCAGTGCAAGTGGGAGTCTTTTGGTATGTATGCCCTGAGAGCCAATCATGTGATGATTGGTGGGATACATTAAGATTGATTTGATAAACATCAAAGGCGAGCTTCCAATTCTTTCTGGTTCAGTCATATGAGATAGTGATAGAACAGATTGAATGTCTAGAGAATGACAGTACTCAATGACGTATGCCTTCAGGTTCATGACCTGAACAATGAGATCATACGGATGCTAAGAGTATGTACATTCTTGTTATGTCCCTAGTCGGATGTCATTGTGGAAGGTAGATAGACAGCAATGACACACAAGACTAGATTGTGGTGTTGGTTGATGACAGAATCTCATTAGTCATGATATAGAGATATCAAACCAAACACATAGGTACTTGTTAGAGAACAAGTGTACCGGACAGACCCACCGTGAGTTTGACACATGGAACCATGAGATGGTAGTCACAGTCAGTACTCACAGTGATGGTGGTGAGTGTGATTCTTAGACCTGAAATCACTGCACTCAACACATGTCGTTGGGCACACTTTGACATCATCAAACGCAGTCCTGAAACATGGGTTGTTATAAAGGTGATGATTGGGTGGCTTTGACACATGGGGCTTTTGAGGGGTGAGTGATAGATATGGGATTTGTCCCTCCTGAGGGAGTTTGATATCCATGGCCACTTGATGAGTAGGATTGAGAAAGGCGTGCACGCATGTGTGAATCAGTATATGATACTGATGTCATACATATCTCTTCCAGTCTACTCTGAGATCAAGGAAGTGAATGAACATTGACAGGATGACTATTCCATGCCTCAAGTTCATTCGGGATATCAGTGATAAAGGAATTATACATTCGTTGTAACACCATTCACGGATTGTAGGATGAAAGTTGTTCTCCAACTTTCTACTTTCACTTGGGTAGCACTGATGTGTGACTAGGCCCCGCTCTTTGCTTGTGAAGTCATAAGTGTTATGAACTTTCACTGCCAACGTGAAATGGACCTGCAGGGTCACACACATAGGATTTAACCTGGAAGAGGAGTTTTGTCCACAAGAAATGTTTAGATTGATTACTAAAGGAGTTTAGTAGTTCAATTAAACACTCAATCAGTCGATGACTCAATATCGTATGGTTCAAGGTGTTGGACGCATTGATTGGAGTATCGGATTGATTGAAATCGCAATTGACTGATTTTTGCCCAACCTGTGCTCCCAACCGATCGGTTCATGTGATGAACTGGTCGGCTGAGGTTGTTGAACCGGTCGGCTGGAGTGTCCAGGCCGATCGGCTCATGCCCAGGTTGAAACGACCAGTTCAAGGGTTGAACCGATCGGCTCAACTGGTACAACCGACCAGTTGGGAAAAGTCATGTCGGAAAGAATTTTCCTTTGGTTTCAAATTGCCCAATTCGATTGGGAATAATATTGGTATTCGATACCAATTGGGAAAGAAACAAGGAAAGTCTTTTTGAGCCGGATTAGGACCATGAACCGATCGGTTCAGGGCACCAACCGATCGGTTGGAGTGCCCCAAACGATCGGCTCAGGTCCAACCGATCGGCTCAATGGCCGAACCGATCGGTTCAGTTGTGAACCGATCATTTCAAGTTGCGAACCGGTTGCTTTTTGTGGAAAATTCTCAAACCGTTCTACTCCTGCTTTAGTCCCGCATTGCCCGGGATGGAGAACCCTGTCCCATGACTCTCCTATATATAGGGGTATTGGGGGCTTCTCAAAGTACAACTCAGTGCAACCAGTTGCTCTGCAAGTTGTCGTTCTCTCTGGTTTTGGTAATCGTGAGAGAGCCCGAGCAAGTGCTTCCCGCAAAAGGGAGGTGCAGCAAGGGAAGGACAACTGCAGTTGCAACAGGAGGCAGGAGAGCGTGTTGGCGACTAGTACGTCAATAGGAGGGTGTGACTCCTTCCACTTCCTTGTGGGACAAGGAGAGTGGAGTTCCAGGTGGTCCGTGTGGACTACTATAGAGGCGGGAGGACACTACCGCTTAGGAGGACAACTGTCATCTGACAGTCCGGTTCGAGTAGGAGTTGTCAGTCCCGGTGCGACCAGGAGCTGCACAGACACCGTCGAAGTCCAGAGTTGAAGATCGCGCATTGCGCGAGGTATTGTCACCGAGCAAGCCTCGGGACAAGGTATGATTCCACAAACCATCCTTTCCTATTATATAGACGTTGACGCGTTTCCTCGGTATGGGTTTGGGGAGAAAATTTTTTGTTTCCGCTGCCTTCTCTGTCTCCCCTAAAACCCAAACACTTTTGTCCTTTTTCTATCCCAGGACTGCTCCTACAACATAGTCACTGGCGTCGCACATAAGCTCGAAAGGTATCTCCCAATCTGGAGCTTGAAGGATAGGCGGTGAGACAAGAGCATCCTTTAAGGCCTGAAAAGCATTTAGACAATCGTTAGAGAAGTCGAACTCAACATTCTTACCCAGAAGGTTTGATAATGGTTTCGAGATCTTTGAGAAGTCTTTTATGAATCTTCAGTAATAGCCAGCGTGCCTAAGGAAACTCCTCACTCCTATTACAGTCTTCGGTGGAGGAAGTTTAGATATAGCTTCAACCTTGCTAACGTCTACCTCGATGCCACGCCTCGAGACTTTATGCCCTAGCACAATGCCTTCTCGTACCATAAAGTGGCACTTCTCCCAGTTCAGGACTAAACTCTTTTCTTCGCAGCCTTGCAAAACCAGAGACAGGTTTTTCAGATAGGCATCGATGTCCTTTACTTAGATAGAAAATTTGTCCATGAAAACTTCCATGATATCTTCTAGAAAATCTAAAAACATCAATATCATACAATGCTGAAACGTTGCGGGAGCATTGCACAGGCCGAAAGGCAATCTTCTAAAGGCATAAGTACTGTAGAGACAGGTAAAAGTAGTTTTCTCCTGGTCTTCTGACAAGATGGGAACTTAATAAAACCTCAAAAAACTGTCCAAAAAGCAGAAATAGTCATGATGTGCTAATCTTTCCAGAACTTGATCAATGAAAGGAAGCGGACAATGATCATTTTTTGTGGCTTGGTTTAGTTTTTGGTAGTCTATACACATATTCCTTCTGGTGATGGTCCGAACTGCCACTTCATCGCCTTTGTCTCCTTTAACTACTGTTATGCCTCCTTTCTTTGGTACCACATGGATCGTACTCACCCAGTTACTGTCACTGATTGGGTAAATGATCTCGGCATTCCCCAGTTTGATTACTTCTTTCCTCACAACTTCTTTTAGCATCTGGTTCAACTTTCTCTAGGGTTGAGCTAGAGGTTTAGCATATTCTTCCAGATTAATGTGATGCATACATAGCGCAGGGCTAAGGCCCTTGATATCCTCTACTGAGTATCCTATAGCTTGCATGTGGAGCCTCAACTCCTCGAGAAGCTTTTGCAATTGATCCTTCGTAATATGGGCATTAACGATGACAGGATTTCTCTCTTCTTGATCTAGAAATTCATACCTTAAACCTTCAAGCAGTTGTTTCAACTCTGGTTTAGCCTTGGGTTCCTTTTCTTTAGGTGCCTCCTCTAGAGAGGCAAACTTAACTGTTTCTATCACTTCCTCCTCGTCGCTCTGATCTTCATCCAACTGATTTAGATAGTTGAGAAACTCGACAACCTCTGGATCTTCATAATCTTTAGAATCAGAATCTTGATTGCTTAACGCTCTCACGAGAGGGTCTACAACTACTATATCCTCTTGCATCTCTTCACAAAACTGGTTGTAGCTTTCTACAAAGTAAGCAGATTCTAGTAGGGACGGTCCCTTCATAGCATCCTTTACTTTGAAATCTAAGTGATTGTTTCCGACCCTCAGAGTGATTATTCCTTCAACAACATCAATCAACGCTCTTCCTGTAGCCAAGAAGGGGCATCCAAAGATGATAGGACAGCTAGGGTCCTCCACAATGTCAATGATCACAACGTCGTAAGGAATGAAAAAAATTCCCACACGGATCGGTACATCCTCAACAACTCCTACAGGTCTTTTGAAAGAATGGTCGGACAATTCAATCCTCATGTTGGTCTTGACCATATCCGTCAAACCCAAACATTGCGCCAAGATTAGGGGCATAAGGCTGATGCTAGCCCCTAAATCAGCAAGACCTTTTCGCTCGATGTTATCTCCAACGGCAAAAGGAATGGTGAAAGCCCCTGGATCCTTCTTCTTGTTGGGTATATCCGCTTTGACAAAAGCAGAAGACATACTAGCTTGATGTACGGTCTCAATCCTTCCACCTCTTTTCTTCTTGGTGATCATATCTTTGAAAAACTTGGCATAGGTCAGCATTTCCTCTAAAGCATCCATAAAAGGTACTTCGAGGTGAAGCTTCTTTACTGACTCCATAAACCTCTCGTAATGCTTTGTAACATGTGTCTTTATCAGTTTGTAAGGGAAAGGCAACTTAGAAGAGTAAGGACTTCTTTTACCAAACAGTTCCTCCATAGATCTTGGTTCTAGCTTCCTGACGTAAGCTTGTTGATTGTCTTCTTCTGCGGGAATATCTGTCACAGTCCTTGATTCAGGTTCCTCAGGTCTGGCTTCTTCAGGGCGTTCTATTGTCTTCCCTGATCTCAACACTGCCATTTTAGCAGATTCAGTGTTGGAGGGTATCTTACCTGAGGGGTTCTTTATTAACTCGGCCATTTGGGCCAGCTACTGATCTATTTGGTGCTGGTGCGTCTACATGTCTGCCATCTGGACCTGCATAGTGTTTATAACTCCCGAATTTAACAGTGCGCTTTGCGCCAGCTGGTTGTTGATAGTATCCTGTCTTTTGACAAAATCGAACAATTAACCCACCAAATCTGGTTGGTTCGAGTTCTTGTCCTGACTTAGCTCCTTAGCTTGACCCTTACTTTGACTAGGGTTAGTTGCTTGGCGACTTTGGTACTTTCCTTGCCTTTGGAAGTTTGTCTTGTTCGATTGGAAATTGGTAGTTCTAGTGAACTGACCTTGACCACCCCTTTTCTCAAAACCTTGCGGTTGCTTTATTGGGTTATTCAGCTGATGCGAGTTTTCAGCCGCATCCTTGTTTCCATAGTTAAAACCAGGGTGATCTGGTCTCTTGAAGTTGACAAAAGAGACATTCTCGGCTTCCTCTGCTTCGGATTCACTTTCAGTTGACTCGTCAGGTCGGGTGTAAACGCAGTTATCAATCCCGTATCCACCTTCTCAGCAGATGACACATTTCATGACTTTCTCAACTTGTTTCTTCCCTTTTCCACTTGATTCTTTCAATTGTCTGACATCAGTAGCTATCTTCTGAATTTTAGTTGTGATAGATTCCAGAGCCTTGGATTCGACCGAAGGCCCTTCGCTAGCAGCCTTCTTAGCATGTCCTCTATCGGACCTGTCGTAGTCGGTGTTGGCCTGCAACTCGGCCATGTTTTCGATGATCTTTTTGGATCTACTAGGCTTCTTCCCCAGAAAGTCACTTTCTACAGCTGCATTCAGCGATACCCTTTCTTCAGGGGTCAGACCATTGTAGAAGGTGGTTATCAAAAAACCCTTCTTGTAGTTTTGATGGGGGAAGTCCCTCTGATACTCTTGATATCTTTCCCAGGCTTTGTGAAGATTCTCATTTGACTTCTGCATGAACGACGTGATCTTTTGTCTATTCCTGACAGTTTTCTCCGTAGGGTAAAACTTTTTCACAAAAGTGTCTGCCAGTGCATTCCATCCATTCAGAGCTTGATGCGGTAGCCCGAGGTACCAGGATAGAGCCTTGTCCTCTAAAGAAAAGATGAAGCCCTTGCAATATACGACTTCTTATGGAACTCCCCATATTTTAAAGGTATCACAAATATTCTTAAAAGCATCTAGATGAGGGTAAGGGTTATCGCTCTTGGAATTCCCTCTGAAGCTCTTGTTCTGGATCATTGATATGATAGATGGTTTCAGCTCAAAGTTTGTTGTATTGAACCTTGGGATGACAACATGACATCTTGAGTTATTAGCCTTTGTGGCAGCCAATTCCCTGAGGGTCTTTTCTTCTTCATTAGAGTCTTCATTGTCACTATCTCCCTAGTTCTGCTCCTGATTATGTTGATTTCTTCTGCGTCTTCGGTAGTGACGACGCCTCTCGTGGTGATGGTCATCCTCGAATTGTTCTATTTCAGGTTCTTCATGTTGATGGTCGCCATCATAACTGTCATTGTCCCCATGCAGAGGTGAGTGAGGTCTAACTCTAGCATGTTGCTCACCTTCTGAAAGAGGTGGTTCGATGCTAGGTGGCATGTCTAGCGGTGTCGGTGCTCAAATTGAGCAAAAATGCTTCTTTCCTGAGTACCTGAATAGAACGCATAATCAAGTTAGAAAACTTGTAATAATAAAATGAACTACTCTATACTCATTTCAGGTTAGAAGATCAAAAATGAAAAAGGGATGTCAAGCTCATTACTAAGCTTGAGGCAGGGGAGTGTAGTTAGTGGATTCGGGTTCGTTAACAGTACCATTTTTCCTTGTCCCCGGCAAAGGCGCCAAAAAGTTGACTGGCCTAAATCGCGCGTCCAACAGGAGCGGATTTGAAGTAGTCGAACTTTTAAATTACCCGACACTTAGGCCCCCGCAACGATGACGGGGTCCGAAGTAGTAATCGGGGTCGAACCACAGGGACACGGGTGGTAGTGTCAAGAATATGAAATCAACACATTACACTCCGGTAAAAGCAAGGTGAGGATAAAGTTCCCAAAGGGGATAACAGGTGAAAGATCGATAAAAATAAAAAATAACTATCTCCAACTAGAGTTACAAGGAAAATTTAGGTTTTTAGCATTTATCGGTTTTTAGGGTTTTAGCGCAACAGAACCAGAGGATATAACACTATTGTCGCGGTAAGGAACAAAGGAGGAAAACTTTGGTAAAACAAGCGGCAACAGGAACATCCACTACCCCTTCTCTCAAAGAGGGTACCTCTAACTAAGCACCAACACCTCTCTCAAGGTTGCTGGACTTGGGTTAGAGTGGAAAGATAACTGAAGCAACTCCGATCCTGGGTACTCTCGTACTCCCAGATCGGACCAAACACTAGAGCCACAACTCCTCTCTCGAGGGAGTTGCAGCGGGAAACATGATTCGATAGCTAGCCAAAACATGATCCAAGTGTACAAGCTAGAGTTCAGATGATAAGCAATGTAATCATCCAACAAAAAGGAACTAAACATAAAGCAACAGACATTACAACTCATCTAGTTCCATTAGCATAATCATTATAAAAAGGGGTTTGGATACATTGCATAAATAAAGAAAGTAAATGACTGAAAAAGGAAAGATAGGTATCACCTCCTTGATTTAGGAGATCGACAAGTAGCAGTGGATCCCTAAGGTCCCTCTAGCCTAATATCGGGTGGGAGCCTTGCCCGATACGCCTGTGTCAGGCGGTGTCCCCTGTCGGGCGACACGCCATGACAGTCAGACGTATCATTCAAAGCGCTCATGCCCGATACGGTCGCGTCGGGATGCCACCTTCTCGGGCGACACACCGTGATGATTGATTCCTATCGGGCTCGGTATCATGTCAGGATAGAGACCACTTAGAGTGTCAGGTTCCTCGTATCGGGTGGCCTTTCTGGTTGATATCGGGCTGTTGCGACGATCGGGATGGATTCTAAGTGAACCATTCCCGCCCTCTCGGGTCGGGGAAGTGCTCACCTAGTATCTCTCGGTACACCTCTGGGATGCGACACACTATCTCCAGGTGCTTTCAAAAGTTAGCTTTCATGAGATTCCGATCCGTCCCATCGAGGTCCTGTAGCTGCTATTTATAGGCAGTGGTTGGAAGAAGTTGCGGTCCTCCAGGCGCCACGTGTCCTCCATAAGCTCTATTAGCTCAGCTCCAGGGATGCTCGTCGTGCGTGTCGCCCGACACGATGGGTGTCGGTCAGCAAGCATATCAGGTATCGTGACGGGTGAGCGCCTGTTGGTGGGTGGCTTGTATCACATGACACGCTTTAGTAGTCGTGGCGAGTACAGCTCCCTATCGGGTAAGTGGTGTATCGCCCGTTAGAGCCTTCTTGCGCGGCATGCCTGTATCATGCGGCATCTGTATCGAGCTGCTGTGTGGCGAGGAGTGAGTGTGTCGGCCGACTGGTAGGAAGAACGATGCAAGTAAAACGCATTCATGGGCCGGGATGGGCTTTTCGCTGATAAAAGAGTGGGAAAATGAGGAAAATCCTACAAAAGATGATAAAAATGGGATAAGAGCGTAGCGTGGCCTGTTTATTCAAAAACATGACAAAAAGGAGAGGAAAACAGTTTAAAAGGGCAGTTTTGACAATAAAATATGGGCCATAAACATCACAAAATTTGGTGTTATCAATGCCTCGAGGTTCTTATGCTGCTTATGTATAGTTTTAACAAGGCAGTCAATGCTTGTAATCCTCGAGAAGAGACGATACATAATATGTACTTGTGAACCAGAATGTAATTGAATTACTTTGGTTCTTTTTGAAAGAGTTTTCCCGTGTATGGATCTTTTTGAAAATGGTTTTAATTTTTAGTGATTTTTAGAAAATTTCGTTGTTGATGATCACTTCCGCATAGTGTACGCCATAGTTACGGGGATGATGATGGTGATAGAGATGGTGATGGTGATGGTAATAGGGACGGTGATGGTGATAGGAAAATTATTAAAATGTGTTGTTTGGTAACATGTGCATGGTCATAGGGATGGTGATGGTGACAAACTTAAAAAATATTATTTGTTACATGGTTATAGTGATAGGGAGGGGAATTTTTTATAAAAAAAATACCCTACACAAGTAAGAATCATATTTATTAGAACGCTTTTTTACACATTTGTCCAAATAAGTAGTTGAGTCTTGAAAGAAAGTTTTTTCACCATGATTCATCATGCTTTTTCATAGGGACAAAAATAGATCAAAATTTACCACAGATTCACCATGGATTCACCACGATTCTCTGTCACCATGGCAAACACACAACATTTTTATTTCATCATTTTCTATCACCATGATTCATTATGTAACAAACACGACCTAAAGAAATAGAAACCAATGTCAATCCCTCAATCCGTATCTCCCAATAGAACTCAATTGTTTTTACTTATTTTTTCTTTTATAATTTCCCAGTCCTCTCAACCTAACTGCAGGGTCACTCAAGACCAATCTTCTTCTCACACTCGCACCAGTGTGCCCCAGAGAGGGAAATATTGGACATGTTTTCTATATAATTGAACATGATGGTCTCGAGTCAGCGCTCAATGGATGGCGTACTTCTCCTATGGCTGTTCACAGTGCAGAAGATGTACTTCCTTGGTGAGGATTGCTACTCGGTAATGCACAATGTTGTTTTTTTTTTTTATTTTAGTTATCTTAGTCAACGTGTCAATGCCCCGTAGGCGTCTGCTTCTATCCCAGCTTCTACTTCTAGAGTGATGTTGGGTTGCGATGATTCGTCTGCTTTGTCACTATCCAGCAGCTTGTCTGGTACTCCTGTGTCTTGGAAGTAGTGCTTGTCTTTGATCAACAGCAGAGAGTAGGTGCTCCTGAGTTGAAAGAAGCCTTGGCCTTGGAGGTGCCTTATATTACCAAATATGTTGAGCAGCTCCATGGCGCGCAAGACGATAAGTGCACTATTCCCACTCTCTAATTCTGCTTGGACAGGGAAGTCTCTGATAGAGAAGAAGTTCCAAACGCCATTGTGACATTGTACTCCTTGCTTCATAGCTCAGAGAAGATGCATCAGTAGAAGCCTGAGATGTTTATCCTCTGGAAGCTGAAGATAAGTCCTGAGTGTGGCATCTCCTCATTGCAACAGTTGGACATAATGGTTCCGGAGGTCCGCCACGCATAGGAACCAGTTGTTGCGATGCTTGTATGGGGCCAACACGAGGTTTGTGTTGTGTTCTTCAATATGTCGCAGCATGTTGGCCACCGCGATGGAGTTTGATACTCCCATCATCAATCTTCTCACCAAGGTTGGGGTGGCATTGTATATCGTCTGCCGACCTATCCTGGTGTTGATGTTCTCGACAATTGCACCTTCCAGGACCCTGAACAACTTTTTCCCAACGACAGTTGGGGAGCAGAATAAGCTTCTGAGTGTTCCCCATTGTACTGAAATGTAGTCGTCACTCCAGAATTCTTCGTCTTCGTCAGCCTATGACCTCAGGACCTTATTTAGTAGCTTCTGGTCCCTGATTGTCACGTATCCGATGGCCCTTCTGTCGAAGTCTGCCATCTCAAAAGACTGTATCTCAGACGGTGTAGAGAATTCATCTGTCGTCGAGCTTTTTCCTCTGGGGGGGTGTCGTTGGTTGGCAGCTTCAATGTCCCCCCCATCTCCCTCTGACTCATCAGAAGAATCCTCCCTGATGTTGACTGATTCAACATTATCTTCGGCTTCATCAAAGGAGGCTGAGGGAGCGAAGTCATCAACGCCTTGGGATCTCTCCTGTCCTGCTGGAGACCTATCGGCAGACCTGTGTCATTTCTTTTTCGGGCATTGTAGAAGGCTTGTTTGAAGAAGATGACAAATCAAAAGTTGAGGGTGCGGATGGGGAGGGCGCAGAGCCTGAGCCTGGGGGCGACGGAGACCTTCTCGGATGCCTTCGGTGCGGATGATCATCCCCCTGTTCAAACTCTCCTCAATCGCATCAAGGCGCTGGAGGGTCTGGTGCAGTGTGGCGTTGAGTTCCACTAGTTGGCAGGGAAGGCCAACTAGAGTCAGCAGTTGCTGCTCCTGGCTATTCAGCCTCTACTAAAAAATAGAAAACTTGCGGGTTAGCAAAGAAAAAGTAGCTGAGTGGCTTTCTGTTACCTCCCACAAGTTATCGAGTTTTTGCCCCAGTATCTGTCTGAATGACGGAGGGGCTCCTGCAGATCTCCCTCTCGTCCTCGCGACACTCCTCCTTCGCGAAGATCTACCCGATGAGTGTTTAGCCTCACTCGGGTTAGTGTCGATCTGAACTATTCGTGAGGTTGTGGCTTCTGGGCGAGGCGTCAGCACTCTTGCAGATGTCTCTGCCTCGCCTGCTTGTGGTGGTGGAGAGGGCCGCGGTGTGGGTGGATGCTACTCCACCTCGGTGTTGTCGGTGACCTCCTCTGCAGCTTCCATAGGAGAAACCGGCAGTGGTGTCAGCATAAGGTGTGCATCTCCGAGCTCAATCTTGAGGATCTCTGTGAATGCCCCATTACTGGCGCCCGGCTGTGCTTCTTCTTCTGCCACTAAGGGCACCACAGAATATTCTAGAGCTACAGCTATCTCTTCCGCGGCAGCTTCCATTGGGGCTAGGGTGGTTGTCTCAGCCCCGACTGCCTCGACGACCTCCACGACCGTCGATACTTCTTTAGCCACGACAGATGTTGTTGTGGTTGTGGCTGGTAAGGTAGGAGCGATGACGACTATATTAATTGTTGTCGTCGGCGGCTCTGGCACGGTGGGTGGCTCGGCAGGAGTTGTGGAAGATTTGTCCTACCGCGTGTCAAGAGGAATTGGTCCTCCTCTTGCAGCCGCCCTTTCTTGTATACTGGTGGTGGCGGCATAAGCGGCTTCGACTGCCACCGCTTCAATCTCTGCGGTGGTGAAAACTAGCTTTTCTGCGTCTTAGTTGGCGCAGCTAGGAAGCGGAAGGAGGGTGTTTGTTCTCACGAATTTGTAGAAGTAGCTTCGCCCCTCCTTCTTGATGATGCTGGCCCTCATGAGGAATTTGAGGTCGATCTTCTCGTCGCCCCTTGTCCTCGAGAGACTGTGCGGTTTCCTTGGGTATCCTAGCCCGACCGCAATTAGATTGATGATGCCACCCATGCAGTACTCCTTGGTGGCATCTTTTATGGGGTGCAGCCTATTCAGCAAGAAGCATCCCAGGTTGACCACCTTTCCCTCCATCATGTGCCACATGAGATGGAGTTTTTCAGTGTAGATGTTGCTTGATTCGTTCTTCTTGAAGAGCAGGCACGCCATGAACTTGTGCACTATTCTCTAGAAGCAGGAGTGCACCGCCACCACCTTGCTTCCTGGCTTGAATGATGACTCGCCAGTCATCTTTCTCTAGAGCTCCATGGGATTGAACCTGTCTCCTTCAGTGATCTTTGCACCATTGTCGAGCAGTTACTTCTCTAGCTTGCTAGAAGAGAAGATCTCATTGAGCAGCTTCTCGGAGATGACGTGCTCGGTGTTGTATAGCCGCCCCTGCAGTCTGTCTGCTCCACCATATTCTTCGATTTCCTCAGATTTATTCTGCACTCGGCGGAGAGATGACATGAACTCCCTGGTGAGTTCAGTGTAGGAGGCGGAGTAGCTGAAGCAGATCTTCTTTAGCCCTGCTGCAGCTAGGACATTTTCCAGCCTGTCGAAAATGCCTAGTTGAAGGAAGGATGACTGGTGGCAGAATTTGCTCGGCCTGTAGATTTTTGTTGCCAGTTCTGAGTATCGACGTTCGTGCTCATTATCTTTGGGCACGAACCTGCCTAGTGTGTGATCCAGAGGTTTTTCCGCCGTGGTTGAAGTTGTTGTTGGAGTCGTTACCTCTTCCATCCTTGGTCTCTTTTCGGCCATGGATGGCCGAGCTACCTCAAGGTTTGGGCGTTTCTGCCCGACCGTCGTAGCTCCTGTTTTGGCCTCGGTGTTGATCCTCCGACCGTGTTCGTCAACTTGAACGATGGTTTGCTTGGTACGGGCCATTTCTGTTATCATAAGACAAGTTTATTAAGTATTTAAATGTTTCGCCTCACCCATTAAGTCGATATAGGTGTCTAAAAGAAAACTAATTGCACGATAAGAAAAGTTTGGCCCGATACAAAAGTTACCCGACACCCCCATATCGGGCTTCAAATATGAACGATATGATGCTCGCCCGATACGTTTGTGTCGGGCGACACGAAGTTTGGCACAAAATCACCATAAGTTCATCGTGAGACACTAGTCATCACTGCGAACAGATATCACGCCTGATAGGATCGTCAATAAAAAGGGTATCGTCCGTCAGAAGAAACACATGAAGTGATACAAAATTGGGCGACATGGGAAAAATCGAACGTCATAACCATTACCCGATACGCTTAAAGATCAAAGTGTGTCGGGCGACAAAGTCACGCGATGCGACGTGCCCGATACGGTTGTTCTGAAATAAAAAGTGTCGCCCAACATGCTAAGCGATACAAGGCTGGGCGACACGGGCATTGCCCGATATAAGGTATCGGGCAAGTGTGCGTTATCGAATTGTCGTGCGACATGCTCAAAAGGTAACGCTGCCAACAAAGGTGTGTCAGGCGATACAAGGAAAACAGCTAAAGTCATGAGTCCGATACGAAAATGCGTGACACGAGAGTCGTGTCGGGCAAGCCAAATGATACGGCTGTCGGGTTATACCTTTGTGATCTGAAGAGAGCTTGTGCGACACGGGAGCGGAAGCTAGGTGGTCGATACTAGAGCGAAAAGAGAAATTAGTGCACGATACGGGAGTAGGTGAGTAGTAAATGCCATTGTATGACACATTTTAACCTAAGCCACTATATAACAATCCAAGTCGGGGGTAAAATGGGGGCACGTGTCGGCCAAGGAGACAAATCATTCCTGAGATGGGTAGTAAAATCAGTCCCATCTGTCAAATCAAGGGTCATTACTCATGCCGCCCGACACGGATGATCGTTGCTTGGCGTATCGCTCGACATGGCTTATTGTTGAGGAGCGATGCCCGATACGACGTCGCCTGATATGGGCGTGTCTTGCATTCCATTGAGTCACTTGCCCGATATCGGCCAGGGAGCAAGGTATTCTTGCCTGATACAAGGCTTCAGAACAAGTTGCTTGATGAAAAACTAAAAATAAAGCGAAGGAAAAAAAACAATTGATGGGTAAAACATCATTGGCCTAAGGTGAAGCTCTCGGCCTCAGATAGCATTACTCATCAATGCTGAGCGGTGGCCCATAAACAAAAGGGTCAGGGAATGTGACGCATGCGCTGACTCAGGCCTTATTACAATCATAATGTTCATAATGTTTTTCTTGCAGGAAAGGAAATAATGTCCTATTCTAGGAAAAGTAAAAACTCAGGCTGCCTCCCAAGGAGCGTTGTAGTTAGTGTCGTCAGCTCGACAGCTTCAGGTCCTTCACTTTGCGCTTTTAGCTGTTTCCGCATCCTACAAACTTATCTCCGTCCTTCTCACGAACGCTTCGTCTTCATAGAATCTTCTTACTCTGTACCCGTTCACTGGAAAAACTTTGGATGGATCATCTTTATCATACAGCTCCATCATTCCTGGTGGATATATCTTCGCTACGGTGAAAGGTCCAGACCACCTCGTTTGCAGCTTACTTGGAAAAAGATTAATAGAAGATTTACACAGTAAAACTTTGTCACCTTCACTCACATCCTTCTTCCTCAGGTGGGCATCGTGCCACACTTTGGTCCTCTACTTATAGATCCTTGCATTCTTGTAGGCATGCATTCTTAGCTCTTCAAGTTCCTGTAACTGTAGATACCTTTTCTCCCCTGCCTTTTCCAGATCGATATTTAGGAACTTAATCACCCAAAGAGCCTTGTGTTCAAGCTCTAAGGGTAGATGACATGATTTCGCATAAATCAATTTGTAAGGGGTGGTTCCAATGGGTGCTTTATATGTAGTTATGTAGGCCCAAAGGGCGTCATCGAGCTTCATTGACCAATCTTTCCTCGTGCGACTGACAGCCTTCTCTAAAATCTGCTTAATCTGTCTATTCAAAACCTCCACCAGCCCAGAAGTTTGAGGATGGTAGGGCGTAGAGACCTTGTGTTTAACCCCATACTTCCGCAGGAGTGCTTCAAACTGTTTTTCCCCGAAATGCGATCCACCATCACTTATCACAATACTAGGTACTCCGAAGCAGAGGGAAGATAGTCTTCTCAAACAACTTTAGGTTGGGACAACTTGTGATTTCTGCAGTTTGTTGGTTGTGAAAAGTCGTTGTGTCGTACTGCTATGTGATTTTGACAATTGCAGGCCAGATGGGTACCCGTCAGTCATCCCACTTTTAGATGGGTATAGGCGGCCTCCAGAATTTCATATGCATGCATGCGTTTGGTGAAATGCCCCACGGAAAAATGTATGAGAGCTCCGCAGCGAGCATGTAAAAGAGGCACCACGGGCAGGAGTCGTGTCCCCCATAGCCATTGGGTGGACTGAAGAGGGAAGAGGATGCCTTATCTCCTAACAAAGGGAATTTTTTACTCTAGTGGCAGGACATAGCACATGTAAGGGCGAAAGGCATGGAACATCAAGAATTTGCAACAATGTCAAACACATCAGGTAAGCTTGTAAGTGAATAATAAGCGAGCAGTTCTATTATATATTGTTTTTTTTATTTAACCAGGAGGTTTTAATTCATCTCATCTCCCCATGAGCTAACTCAGAAAACTCATCATATACAAGACATGTCAGTTGTCAAAATACCAAAAAAATTGTCTCTATACTTCACCCAACTCAAAAGCGTGTAGTAAGAATCTCTCTACTATGAGGTATACCTATATTGTCTATGTGAACTATGTCTCTCGCTATATGTGGAAATCATGCTGCCGTATGACATATCAGTGGTGGGTGTGTTCTTTCATACCTTGCTAGTGAGTTAGCCGTCTCATTAGCCTCTTTAGTTATGAGGTGACAACTTGAGGATTCACCTCAGAGGAACTCGATGATCTCTCGCGCCTCCTTCCTCTTTCTCCACGGTGCTACACAGCTACATGTAATCATGCTCCGTAATCTCGTGTCTTCTACCTCCAGGCAGGTGAAACCATGTCTGGTGATTTTACAGATATTGCATGCGTAGCTCGCAGTAACCACTCCGGCCTCCAGCCCGGTTTCTTCCTCTAAGCTCACTGCAAAAGAAAAGATACACTCTCCTGTGTCATCCTGAATGATGCCTCCGACCGTTGATGGCTTCCTCTTTCTTCTATCAAAGGGAATAGCATTGATGTTCATCTTGATCGTGCCCCTCACCGGTGGTAACCATCGTACCATCTCGGTTTCCCTAAATCTCACCCCATGAGGTGAAAAGTCATGCAACAACATAATAGCCGCCTGCTCTTCGTCTTTCTCCTTATTGAAAACCACTCACCTGCAGGCTTCAATAGTCGTTCTCCTAATCCTTTCCCAAATAAGTGTCGCTTGTTCTCTCCGTCCTTCGAATCTCCTTCGTCACCTTTGGGTCCAAATGTTCCAGCATGTAATCGCAGGGAGAATGTCAAAGAGGAATCCTCTTAGAGATGTTATGCTCTCCTGTGCCCAATACCGGTGCAACATCGATCGAATAGAGGCCCCATGGGGACTGGTCAGACTCAGGACCTCCTCCTCCTTCCCCCATAGGTACCTCGCCAGTTCCCCCTCAAGAAGGAGGTGGTTGGTCGACTCAAATTCACCCTTTGAGCAGCATTCACATCTTGATACCACGGGTATGTGGCAGCCTCTTACCCTAGCATCAACTGGGACTGTCGAATGTAGGATTTTCCATGTGAAGACCTCCATCTTCAAAGGTATATGCCCCGTCTAGACCCATTTCACGAAGGAAAGGGCATCGGTACGCCCTCGGCAAACCTTCTTCGTTGATCTAGTGGATAAAGACCCATCCATCCATGGTTCCCACAATAAGATGTCTCTCTCTACAACATCCTTACATTGGACTTCCCCAATTGCCTTCACCACCTCCTCCTCTAGTAGTGAGGAGATTGAATGTCAATCCCATTCACCGTCAGCTAGAAACAGATCACGAATACGTAGCTCTGGTGAGATTGCCGCTCCCAGGCGCGTGTGCTGGAGAAGGAGAACATCACTCCATCTAGTCGTCCAGAACGGCAGATCCCCCCCATCTAATCTCCCATCTTACAAAGTCTAGAAGGGTTGGGAAGGAGTCCCAGACCTGCTTCTAGTAAGGAGAGGTGAAAGATCCTCTTTTAAGCCATGAAGGGTGGAGTGTATAAGTTGTTCTTTCCCTTCTGTTGTATTTCCTTTGGCAAAACGCCACCAAAATAGAGCTCCCCTAGAGATCTATCCACACCACTTAAAGAAGAAGGCCCTTTTGGACCTCTATAAGGCGTTGTAAGCCCAATCCACACTTCGACGTCAGCCTAGTCACCCGATCCCAGCACACCCAATGACGTCGATGATGTCCCTCAATGGAGTTCAAAAGGAACCTGACCATCAAATTCTCGATCCTGCGAATCACCCCTTTATGAATCGTGGTTGCCACTAAACCGTACACTGGAATTGAAGCCAAGACATGTCAAACTAGAGTGAGACGCCCTCCCATGGACAACAGCCTCCCTTTCCATCTTGCTATCTTGCTCTCGATCTTCATCACTAGGAGTTTGTAAGCCAACATGGGCACTCTCCCAAGGGGAAGAGGTATCCCGAGGTAGGTAAAGGTCTCAGTCTGGCGGGGGAAACCCAAGATTGCCTTGAGTCGGGCTGACAGGTCTAATGTGTTCCTATAACATACTAGATCTCAGACCTACCCTAGAAGTTGACATTTTGGACTTAGCCAGACAAGGTTGAAGGTTAGACCTAAATAGATGTTTAGTATAACCCCAATGAGCTAATGCATGTATATATCACCTTAATATAACCTAATGTTCTAACATTAATCTTAGGTTAATAACGGATACATAAAATATGCCACATAACTCATTTTGGTGGTAATACAGAGATAAGGAACTTAATTGGATGAATAATTTAGATAATGGGTCGTTAATGGGCCATATGACATATCACATAAAAAATTCTCAAAACTAGAAACAAACTTCAAATTTGAAATCTACATATCAAAATTAGCCTACATGTCAAATTTCATCTAATTTGGACCACCTTGAAATATTATGATAAGTTTAGGAGAGAGAAAATGAGTAAAAGGCATTACTAATAAATAATGTAACTATATAACTTCAAAATATGGAAATACTGACAAATTCATATTCAAAACATCAAAGATAACTTGTGGATGAAATTTGGTCAAATTTGGATGTTGTTTGTGCAAGTTACGCAATTTTAGGTACATTTTTGTCTTTTCTACAATTTACCCAATTCGGAGGTTTTCTTTGTAAATTGTCACATACATTATAATATTTATATATTCCCTTACCATTCTTGAGTTTTTGAACCATGGGGTACCTTGTTGCACCTTGGTTTGAAGGTGTTTCTCTCCAAGGGCATTATAGGGATTACCCTCTTTATAAATGAGCTTATCTTTAGAAGCTATCAACCAATGGGGTTATTTTTTTATTGGAGGTCGGTTGGGATGTCCTATAAGTGTTCATAAACAGACATTTGATATTCAAGAAGCCTCTATGAGCTGTTCTCTTGCATGACCATGAAATCCCTAGGCTAAGGACACATGGAAAGCTCCATGGACACCTCATGCTTGACTTCTTCCTTATCCATAAAGGTTTGCATGTCCATAGGTGCCATTAGCATTTGACACATGGAAAGTAACTTGACACCTTGTGCTTCACTACTTTTTTATCCGTAAAGGCTTGCATGTCCATGGACACCCTTATACATGACACATGAAAAGTCTCATAGACACCTCATACTTGACCTCTTTCTTTATATAGCCATATCTACCCCTTCGCAACTTCAAATTTGAAAATTCTTGCTCTCCTTTATTTCCTATAGATTGGAGCATCATTCCTGATCTATTTTTTTATGAAGGTGTTATTCTAAGGTAAAAGGAGGTGCCTACCTTGGTGAAGAAGGATCCTAGGGTTCCAAATTTCCCTATTTAGGATTTCTTAAGCTCCTCCTTGGTGATTTTGACCAAAACTAGTAAGCATCCTCCTTTCATTCCCTATTTTCCTTTCGTCCACCTTCCTCTAGGTCAGAACCATGGCTTTCCATGGTGAACCCCACCTAGAACCCATAAACACCTCATCTCCATTTTCTTTTGTTAGGGTTTTTCACCTCAAAAGTGGATAAGGTACTTCTTGCTCGAGATAGGAGCTTTGTTGGAGAAACAACCTCTCTAAGCTTGGGAACCTTACTTATTAGACCTATCCACCTTCCCTATACGTTCTTTGGAGGCATAGGCTTGACTTGGACTGTTTAGACTCTGAAGTTGAGGTATGTTTGCATACCTGATTATTCATATTGAGCAACTTGTTTCTCTTATTGTATGATATCATTACGAAAAATATGGTCTTTAACTACAAAAAAAAATTGTAGTGAAAACCCCAAAATTTGTAGCTAAAATATTTAGCTACATTTATCCTTACATTTAGAATATGAAGCTAATACCTATGTAGCTAATTGTTTAGGCTACATTTTTCAAAGTTGTAGTTAGTTATTCCTCTGGCTACAAATTCATATGTAACCATAATTTTAGGTAAAAAATGTCCTTACACATAATAATGTAGTTTCCATTGTATCTAAATATATGACTATAATTCAATTTGTAGCTATGATATGTAGGGAGAGATGACATTGGTTACAATCTGTATATGTAGTGCATGAATAGCAAAACTTAGCACTTACTACACATGCAATTATAGCTAGTGTGTAGTGAAAGACACCATGTACTACACATACATATGTAATAAGAGACATTATGTATCCAGTCAGTCACTTGCCAATATAGAGGGGTTTTCAAAAAGAAAAAAGATGAATGTTAATCAAGATTGAGTTGTACTTACAATGTCAACAATGATACTTTTATTTATATTTGAACAATGAGTACACATGGGGAGGACATTAACATGGCCCCTATTTTACAATATGCATGGAAAAAAGATGCATGTATATAATATCTTCTTTTGATTGCCTCTATCCACTGCAGACTCTATATGCAACATTATCATGTGCATCTTCATCCATCTTGATTTTTCTTTTGTATTAATTTTGTCACTTGTAACGTCAACGAATATGATAACATTGATAAACTCATAATAAGAGAAAGACTGCTAAGGTATTGCTCTTCTTGATTGAAAATAGAGAACTTCTCCGTGCTCTACTTCTGATTGGCCATAGGAAGCTCCTGTAGTTGATATTGATATTCATGGAGATTCTTGAAAGACAAATCATTCTCATCAACAGCAGGAAGTTCCACCCGGTCCCCAAGCTTGAGGTTTCCATATATCTCAGCACATATTTTGTAAAATTGAGACTATGTATTGGATAATTCCTTTATCCTCTCTTTCTTTTGCTATGGCAGTTGTTCCTGTACAAGAGATATGGAAGCCAGATATAACTTAACATGTAGTAACATAATTTTTGCTATGGGGGTGAAAGTAAGCCTCTTATACGTAAATTATTTTCATCTGTATTTGGAATGCTTTCAAAAAGTGATGTGCAAAAAGTGTCTTCTTAAACGTCCATTATCTTTGTGGTCTGGAAAATGTATTAGCCTCTCATACACAAGGCCTCACCTGATAAAAAACCTACCTTTGCTACTACTTATAAGGAATATAGTGGATGTGCAATGTGACTATGCAGACCATTTTTTTGGGATGCAAAATACGTGATTTTTTTTGCAGATTTTTGCCCCCTTCATTACTCGAGGAACTGTTGCCGCCTTCTCTATGTTGCTGCCATCTTCCAAACTAAGAATAATGCATGAGCATATAAAAAAGGTAACAATTGAGGAAAGATCATATATGTAATCTGACAAAAAAATCTGCATGATATAGATCCAAAAATATGATAATAAAAATAAACTACTGGTTTAAGTATGCCCACCAATTGGTGACTCTAATTTTTTAGTGGCCATCTTAAGAAACTAATAATCTTACTTGTTCATAAGACTATTATGAACTCATGTATTAATGGTGCTAAGCCTCAATGACTTGAGCAGAACCATATTGTGCTAAGCCTCAATGATTTGAGCAGAACTATAAAGATTAACTATATGGAACACCCCTACCACCAAAAGATAGAATCATGATTTGTTTCCTTTAATTCTTACATTTCCTAGATTTTTTAGATGATTGGTGCAAGTCTTTTTGTCCAACAAGATGAGTAGCAAAGTTATTGCTTTCAGGATGACTATTGAAGAAAGTCATATGATTGTTACATCAAGGAAAATTGTTGTACGATGGGACAAATTTGTTGTACGTTGTGACTATGAATTTCTATGAACACCACTTTCTAACACTCACTAAACTTATATCTTTTGTTGTATCTTTTTTGTTGCTAAGTAGACTGACCTTGGACATTACATAGTTTTAATTTTGATAGGGAACTTAACTTCCAAGCCAAATAGATAACTTCACTTTGACATGTGAAGGAAAATTTCAGCCCATCTACTATTGCAGAGAAAATGGCAATGGGAAGACCAACTGCATTTATGAAGATACCAACCACACATATTTTGTTTTTCTTCAAAGTAGCCTCATTAATACTTTGACTGAGCCAACCTAATGGAGGATGGATCCATATAACTTTGGAACGAGTAGCATAAGCTCATGGATTAGGCTAGAAAAGACGTCTGGGTCCCCTGTGGCTAGCAACTCATCTTAGAAAACCCTTATATAGTAGTAAAGGCTTAATTTGTGATGTAATAAAGTGGGTCTCATTTTTGCACTTCTAGGTAGCTAAGAAATTTGAGATGAAGTCCATACGGTCAAATTAAACAATTGAAATTAAAGCGTACTATCAGTAAGCAAGAACCCCTTCGAATAAGAACTCAAGTAGTATGCATGTTTTTTTAAAACTCTACAAAAAAGAGCTTCAGAACAGAGAACTTTACGAGACCCACTAAGGTATCAAACTAGCTACATATCTATATACGGATTCATCATGTTAACACATTTCCAAAAACCATTATTGTGCATCATCTTCAAAAACTTAAAGCATGAATCTTGATCTTGAACTCAAGATTTAATCCCATAGTTATACAACTGTATATAACAAGAAGCAAAAATAGAGATATCATCATAGTTTGCTAGTTGGGAATAATAAACACATGTTTAAACAGATGACGTAAACACATATTTGTTGCATTAGATGAAATAGTTATAAAACAATGTTGCCTCTTAGAAAGATGGTGGTGTATGTGTTGCTACAACAATATGATGTCTTGTAATATATATATACCTATATATATACCCATGCAAAGATCATTGTTCTGCATAAAAGCTTACGGAAGTCAGTGTGGAGTCGTCGATCTATGACAACAACCATAGTAACCACCATGCTACATCAAATTCCCTATAAAGATTGGGACCCCTCCCCCCAATTATGACAATTCATGTGGTGTGTGTACACGAACCCTCCCTACAAATGAAACATATGGAATAGGCATTGTCCATTTAACTCTAGTTGTCCTCTTTGCCTGAGAGCCCTATAACATATTGCCATGTTGGTTGTGGATGGACTAAAATCTACTAGAGTAAGAAGACTCAGAGATGAAGGGCTATATGAGCTAATGAGAGGGATTTCAATTGTTACTTTGACTAGTGTTGTAGCTTCAATTTTGACAACTAATTGTTGAACATTTTTAACTTCTGTTAGAAAATTTTCTTGAACAATTTGCCAAGAGTTTTTTCAGATTAAGATATCAAATGGATGTTAATCTTCATTACTTGATCTAACTTAATCATCTACTAGAGTTGATCTTTCTCACTGTGCCTATCATAGGCAGAACTATATATGTTGAGTATTCTTCATTGTATAAGATAGATATAACAATATTATATATTTAACTTTTTGAAATCCTCTTATATACTTTCTATAAATGTATAAGACCCATTGAGATAGAGAAAAAAGGATAACCTACGTAAACTATTGGATTCCCAATCACATGTTGCACCCAGATGGCAGTCATCTTCTTGAATAACTTGGCAGTCAAAACATTGGAGTATTGAGATACTAGAGTCTTTAAATATTCAAATCTGAAGTTATTTTTTAGGTGAACTTGTGGTTCAAATAATACAAGATTTAGTGCAGATTAAGTATCCCATTTAGGGATATTATCTAAAATAACTAATGACTAGAATCCATAAGGAATTAACTTGTGATAAATTTATAACATTTTGCCCATAAATAAAGCTTACATTTTTAGTTGACGCTCAAAGAACTCTTCAAGCAATGTGTAGATAGCTAGATTCATACTTTTCTTAAACATCAGCACAATAGATACTCATTACATGAGAAGAGATGACGAACTGTAATATGCATCAATTGCCACTTCAGAGCACTAACAGGAGCCAGAAGTCCATATTTGTGCTACAGAAATAGAGAGCAGTATCGTGCATTTTATCAAGCAACTGTGCCCAAGGCAATACAATTAAGCATTCCACTGAAACAACAGAAAAGATCATAACTGCCAGTAGCTCATACAAGAGAAGCCTGGAGAAAATAGCATCTACTATTATAAGAAGGATGAAAAAATTAGTTCATCAGTATTTAATATTGATCAGGAACAATGTTTCAATGGCATTGGATGCATATAGTGGTGAGATATAATAAGCATCTGATAAGATACAAAGTCATCTTATACATTTATGACTAGTTTAATAAGAGTTTTTCTAACTAGGTTAAAAGAGGTAAGTTCTTATGCAACAGTTAGTTTATCTTATTATATGTACACCACATTGTGTGTTGGTTTTATGCCTAAATGATGTTCTACTTATGGCTTAAAGAGGTATGGTTTGTCTCAGACAATATATATTCAGCATGTGCATGCTTGTTTATGAAAAGATGCCTTTGCTGGTATACACTACTTAATTACCTAATTTGATGTATTATTATGAGGATTATATTACATATAACTTGAAGGTATTAAACATATCAAAATGTTTATTGCCATCTTGCTAAACCCATCACAGCCATCGGGGAAATGTGACCTTATCAATCTTTACCACCATATTGGTACACCATATAGAAGTAACAAATTTTCTTTTGCAGAAAATATTGAACTTGAGAATCTGATAAATATTGACTGCCAGGTACATGAGTGTCAAGCAACCAATATGCTATCGGTTCGGCATTAATCTTACTGACTTCCTGTTACAAAAAGCAAACTATTAGTGTTGTACTGAAATACTGACATAAATGATTAACTGGTGTTTGAGTACCCAACAGTTTTTAGTCTAGTACGTTAGTACTAAAAGTGTGGGGGCATAAGTACGTGTGTTAATAGTTTAATGTTGGGGGAACAAGTAAGGTGTGTTAATAGTTTAATGTCGGGGGCACTTGGTAGTGACAATGGTGTTATGAAAATGGTACAAAAAAATTTTATTTTGAGGACCCACAACTCATGTAGGACTTCTTGTTTCAATCAAAAAGAGTATGAACTATCCATATGATTAGGAGTTGAAAAAATATAAGTATTGTTGTTATAATAGTGGATGATAAATATTTGACTGAATCCAGAAATCCTTATCATATTGTAATTCATTAGAACAATTTTTCCCTATGCCAATTAGTGGAAGGAAAAAAATTCTTTTTTCCCAATATCTACATTTTATTATTATATTTATCATTATTAAAATAGCAAACCATGAATCACCTTCATTTAAAGTGGTAGATCTATCTGAATACTTGAAATAGTAGCTTAAAGTATAATGTGAAATCAGTTTTGCTAATTCATGTGTTTGTTCCAAGTATTGAACAATACATGGAGTCCATACCACAACATATCGTTGGATTATTGGTATTGAAGGAGAGTCTAAAGATCATCTCACATTCAGTATCTAGCATTTGAGGACCGAGCAATTGTGTTTCATTATTTTGGAGGAAGTAGATTTCTCAATAATAGTGCACAAGTTTAATGCATGTATCTATATGTGTGAGGTTTTTTTCATGAACAAGACTATACCCAAACAAAACTTGGTTTTCCATGCATTCCCATCCCATTCTTTCAAACTAGGTGGATCGTATGTCCATTGCATATTGCCCTTCTCTGTATTGGATGGATGTCTAAGGCAAAAAGATACACATACCCACATACCTTTTATCAATACCAATAACCAAAGAGTGATATCACACTGTTACTAGAAATCTATTGCACAAGTTGTGGAGTTATTAGTAAAAAATAACATTTTTAAATTGGAACATGTGAGTGGTTCACGATCAACATTTTTACATGCAAGTATCGTTCTCACTTATAGTATCTAACTATTGCAGAGCTACCCATTTCATATCAAAACAACAAAATCTTAGAAAGACTTTGAATGCACAATTACAGTTCCAGTAAAATACCTTAAATTAAATGAACATATATTGTTGAATAATTAGTATATTTGATATGAAGGAAAAGGCACTATAATTTCGATCATCATATACGATAAGAGACAATGATAACATATACACAAGTAGATTCAGACCTGGAAATGTGTTTCAACATAAGTATTTTGCATGTGTTGATCATCTTCAGTGTTTGCAGATAGAACAAATCATATCCAAAACTTGTAGATTCACATAAAATCTTAGGAGTATTCAGCAACCCATAACAACCAGAATAGACTTCAAGATTCTTCAGATAGATCCCAGCAACTGAAACATTCAATAAAGAGGTCCACCAAATAGACCCATAAAATCATCATGAAAACAACAAGATCCTCTTCACTGTTTATAGATATAAGACTTTGTTCAAAGTAGAGCATGAAGTAGAAAAAATTCCTATTCTTAAAATTTGTATCAAGCAGTATAATTGAGTAGCAGTAGCAAGTTGTAAAGAGAAAGTAGAGGGTTTTGGAAAAATAAAGAAAATGGAGCATAATATATTTGGTTTTCTAGATCCTCTAGATGTACCACACCATCTAGCTGGGTGTACGAACCAATCAGGAATCTCTTTAAAAGACATGATAGACACAAAGGGCATGCATGATACTTTAAAAGACGATTGCACACATTTTCAAGGTCTAATATTTTTAGTTTAAGAAGTTTGATGCTCAATCGTATATTTTATATACCACGTGGGAAGAACAAAATTTAATATATAAACTAAATAGATACAACTGCTGGATCGTCTGGGGAGAACAAAAATTAATATATACACTAAATAGATACAATTGTTGAATCGTCATATACAAACTAGTGTGCTCTGTACAATATAAGTTAAAATGTTCTTGTCACTTATTCCAATATATCCACGAATTTGGATCCAATTGTAAGACAACTCAGTACCTATTACACTTCAGAAAATTTAATAGAGAACTGAAATTTATAGGTACAAAATGAGAACCTTATATACCATTGCATATCATTGAATATGATGCAATGTTGCTAACTGAAAACCATAACTCTAAACGATCAATATGGCACATAATTATTTTAATATACAAAACACGCATACATTATAATATTCAAATTCCATTCATCTCTCATTCTTATTGGTATATATGTGAGCATTTGTGATCACATGAACCATGCACGAGGTAAAGAGGATATATCACAATAACCTGAAATATCATCATTGGTAAACCAAAATGGAAAATGAGGTACTGGGATCAAGCAAGCCCATTTTAGTGCTAACACGATATCTGCATATATCAAAGTGCCAAAAGTCCTGCATTGACAATTAAGCTCGTGTATGAGTAGAGAACCATGTTCATGGTGCATGTTATAGGATAATACAAAAACTTTTAACTAGGACCTTGAGGTTAAACCTCCACGTATAGAAAGTATGTTCATGAACTACATCATGATATTGCAACTTATCTTTAAGAAGTTCACTTTTTCCTAAAGAGATAACAGGAAACCTGAATTGAATTCCAGATAAATGTTGATTATCTAAACAGAGTATAAAGAAGACTTAATTTCTAAGACCCCATGCTACAAAAGAAAATAAAGAATTCACTCAAGGTTGACCACAAGCCTTGGCACACTCTCTTTCAGAACGTGTATTAGATCTCTGGTTAGTGATGCTTAAAATATAACTTCTAGATGATCATAATACAAAGAAGTCTTACAGGTGCACATGCGTCTCTAACCAACACCTATTATACTCAAATTTAAAATTGCCTCACGAGCTCGATAAAGCACTCACTAGGTACGATTGCCAGAAATTGTTTAGATAAATGACGAAGAGCATAACATCCATGTGATAATTCATTGTTGTACTAAATAGCTATTCCAGGATTATAACATTTGCATCTTTGTACTCCTAAAACCACATTACCTTCCGTCAGACGCTAATCTGGTGGATTTCTATACGATGAAATACATGGAGACTTTATTATATTGTCTACCTACAAAGCCAAATCTAATCATAGGAAAGGAATGAGAAATTTCATAAAGGATAGATTGGGATACCCTTAATTCTAATAAATCATTTCTTGCTCACTCGAAGGTTGTAATATTACACATAGGATCAATGTTTTTCTGCTGCCAGCCGCATGTATCCGGTGAAAGTAGTATTTGATGGCAGAAGCTATCGCAAACACGGGTATCTATTGCACCCATGTCATACTGCGTCGCCGTCCTCTTCTGCTTCTTTTTATTCATTAACTATCTCTTGTGGCAGAGTGAGGATCATCGGTGTTCCTTGACCTCATTATGGATTCTCTCACTTCCTCAAACACTAGGCTTGATGCCAGAGAAATGTGCAAGAATCGGCAACATGGCCGTCCTGATCCTAGCCTATCGCTCTTCTTGGCTTCACAAAGATGCCAACAATTGGGTGTGATAAGAGCGGGAAAATGTTACCTCAGAAACATCCCCGCGTATCCCCATTTTGAAATTCAGCTCTGCCACATTTTCTGCTCATTGTTAAGACCATTCCCAAAACCCAATTCTTTTCTTTAAATGCGAAATTGATATACATATATTAGTTAACTTTTATTTAACTACATATTTTAAACTATACTTACACAAATTGTAAGGAAAGATATCATCTAGCTACACAAAAAGTAAATGTAACTAGAGAAAATGTAGTTAGTTCCTACTTTTTTTGTAGTGTATATCCCCTATTCTTCTATGTTGAGCAATTCAGCTATGCTTATTCATTCTCTTTGTCCTATGGACATTAGCCTATACACAATGCCTTTTCTTTTCAAAATCATGGTTCATGTGAACTACCTTATTTGATATTAATCATGTGATCATAAATATTCTTTTAAACTCTTATCTTATTCTTTGTTCATGATGGAACTCTAAAAGATGGCACGTGATGTCTTTTACCCACTTATGAGGTGGATGTATATGTTGGTCACTTATGTGGTGACTAGTTTATATATTTTGACTATACTTTCTACTTACCTCTACATTTAACATGATATGAGATTCAGTAGCACTAGAGTAGTGTAATTGCATTCATTTTTATGGCAGATGTGTTATTTCATGCTGAGTAGATGTGATATTTCCTGCTCTTTTGGGATGGAAAGGAATCTCATACCTAGGGCAAAATGTGTGATTCTTGGCCTATGTTTTATATATTTTAGAGATTGGAAGTATTCCTTTCTCTATCAGGTTTCAAGTTTATGAGACTTGGCCGCCTTTGTGTTTATATTATTATAGGCTATGTTTATCTCACATACATGCAGGTTGATGATATGGGGTGTGTGCCCTAATTCTTTACATGTGCTTGTGTGGCACAATATCTATGTTTTATTAATGGCAAGTATTCTTTTGTTATCATATGAATTCAATTTTCTTTTCTCTTGATACCCATTTGGGTGGTCCTTGTCCTTTCAATGGGAAGCCTTTTATATTTAATGTCCTTTATTCCATATATTGCTCAATTTCCTATTTAGTATGCACATACCGGTCTTTGTTGATGTCATCTATTTTCTCTTTTTGTTGGGGTATGCTTCCAACCCTAGGTGAAGGAGTTGTATGATAAGGCATGAAGTTTTGGACAAGCTTAAGGAGTAAAAGCTTGGAGACAGTTGTTATGGTTTAGATTTCCCTGTACTTAGATCCTTATGTTGTACCATACATGTAAACCCTTATGGGATATTATGATGTACTTTTGTAATCTTTTGGGAAAATTGAATATAGTCATTATTTTTATTCCACTATTATACTTTGTTTGTTTTGAATACCATATATTGAAGTTTGAAAATTTGGCACCTATTCCAGCATACCTTTGAGTGTGTTTGGAATGGATGTTTCATTCTTCAAATTTTTTTAGTAGGGAGTGGTGGTCCCACTCCTTACAGTTCCCCTGGTAAATGAATGCCGACTTCTCAAGGTTAATTTGTTGTCCAAAAACTTTCATATAGTGGTTCAGGATCTCCTTACAGTTGGTAATTGATTCCCCCTCCGTGTTGATGAACAACAAAATTTCATCTGCGAACAGCAAGTGGGAAGGAGCCAGACCTGCCCCTCTCATCTTGTAAAGCCTTACCAAGCCTTCATTTAGCCTGGCCCTGAGAGATCGGCCCAGATATTCCTCCATAAGGATAAAGAGTGAGGGGGAGAGGGGGTCCCCCGTTTAAGTTCTCTTGTAGCTCGAAAGAAACCAGCAGAGCCACCATTCAATGACACAGAGAACCAAGTCATTGTGGTAAGGAACAAGAGAAGTTGAACCATCTGTTCCTTGAACCCAAATGCCTGGAGTGATCTATGTAAGAATCTCCAATCTACCTTATCAAAGGCCTTAGACATGTCAATTTTCATGATTAGATTCGTGTGCCCCAAATCCTTTTACCCAATGTCATGGCACAGCTCATTGGCCATTCTAATGCTGCTCGTGATATCTCTACCTTTGACGAATGCATTATGCTCCTCTGAGATCAGCCGTGGGAGTAGGGGGCATCCTCAGTGCCAAAAGCTTTGAGACCAGGCACATAGCCACATTGCTAATACTAATGGGTTTGAAGTCTCCAAGCATCGATGGCTCATCCCCTTTGTGGATCAACACGATCTTCGTGGATAGAATTCCATGGAAGATCAGTTCCTGCCAGAAGTACTAGTAACAAAGGCGAGCATGTTGTCTTTAATCACCTCCCAGGTAAAGCTAAAGAACGACATCCCGAATCCATTAGGTCCCGGGGCACTATCTCCACCATCCAATGAGATCAGGGCATTCCATGTCTTAGCCATCATCAGCAGAGCCAGTAGCAGGCTATTGTCTTCTTCCATAATGATATTAGGGATGTTGTTCCACCTAGCTTGCTTCAGGTTGTAGCTGGAGGATTCTGTGAACAAATCCCTAATGAAAGACTCCGCTTCCTACAATATCAACTCCTCTTCCTCAATCCAAGATCTGTCTCCCCCACGGATCATGTGAACCATCGCCATCCTTCTCCTTGCCTTGGCCTTAGCATGGAATAAGGTTATGTTCCTCTCCCCCTCTTTTAGCCACCTGACCCCCGATCTCTCCCTCCAGTAAATCTCTTCAAGCTTCATGGCATCCTTCAGATCATCTTCAGCTTTCACCCATGCTTCTCTCTTTTTAAAGGTTGGATCAAGGTCATAGTTCCTATGACATTATTCTACAGCAACCTCATTTCCCTTAATGTGCATGAAAAGGTGACCAAAGACATCCTTGTTCCAAACCTTAAGGGCCTTTTTCACATTCTTCATCTTCATGAACAGCCTGAAACTTGGATTGCCCCAACCTTCAAACTTCTAGTTGTCACTAATAACTCCAAGCAATCCCTCGTATGAAGTCCACATCTTCTGGAACTTGAAAGATCCTTTTTTCATATGCGCATTCGACCTGTGAAATTCCAACAGGAGAGGTGTGTGATCCGAATGCAAGGTGCAAGCCAAGTGGTATATCCTTCCCTAGATCCCCTCCTCTCAATAGAGAGCATTCAAAAAGCCTCTGTCTAGCATGGACCATTGGCTAGGAATCTCGTTCCTCTATTTGTCCACCCAAGTGAATGGGCTACCCTGGAATGTCATCTACTGTACTCCAGCATCTTCAACCCAGTTCTTGAAATCATTCATCGCAATAGGAACTGGTTCATTACCGCCAACCCTTTCTTCTCGCATTAGGACCACATTGAAGTCACCTCCAACCACCCAACACTTCCCCTGAAGTATGATCGCCTCCACATTCAAATCTCCCTAAAGGTTTCTACTAATGTTCCAATCATAGTTCACGTACACCCCTATAAATGTGAACTCCTTTCCCACCACTCATCCTGCTTCAACTGTGATGAACTACTCACTGTAGTTTGAGACTCTCAAATTCAGGCTCCTATAAGAAAGTACTCAAAGCTTGATGTTTCCATTTTTGTTGGTGGCGTACCAGTCAAACCCCATACAATCCGCAATGGCCATGATCCTCGAACTATCCGCAAAGGGCTCGGAGATGACCACCATCTCCGGTTTAGGAATCCTTACCAGGGCTCTTAGACGTACTCTACTGTCAAGGTCCACTTTACCTCTAATGTTCCATACAAGGATCTTTAACATTAAAGAACCAGATAAATCTCGTATCAAGCGTGCCCTCTCATTACTACTTCTGGATCCCTTACTCGTCTCCTCCCCAAAAATGGTAAGAAACGCAGTGTCCCTATCAGCTCCTCTACTGCCTCCTCACGACCCCAGGAAGACCCAATCTTGAGTGTTGTCCGTGCTCCATTTGATACCTCAGGCTTCCCTCACCATCCTCACAAGCGAGCTTCCCATATTGCTGAAGATCGTTTCAGGTACCGATGAAAGGAAATCCCCAAAAATCGAGTCAAGCACCCTTACCCTTCTCCCTTCTCCGTTCCTAACCATGCGCCCCTCTGGAACAAAGTAGATTCTAGCACTTCCACTCCCTGCCGGTAGATCTGACAGAGTCCTCTCTTTTGAGCAACGTGTGGCCTCTAGGGGTGTCCCATGTTGATCCGCACCCACGGGGGGTAGCGATCCTTCTCTAGAGGTACTATGTCCTCTAATGGCTCGCTCGATGCCTGAGTTGGCATGCTGACAGCTTCTGGTCAGCCTCCCTTCCTCCTGCGGTGATTGAGTGAGTGTGGGGGAAACTGGGGGGGGGGTGCCTCCCCACGATGACTGACCCTCCAATCAGGAACACCTCCATCGACAGGCCCATAATATCTCCCATAGCCATAAGAGACAGTGAGTCCTCCCCCGTCAGGATGAACGTCATTGGGGTGAACTCTATCTCAGATAGCTTAATGTCGATGAAGACGGTCATCCTCCCCAGAGTGTCTTCTTCTTTAGCTCACACTAGGATCAACACTTCTGAGAGGTTTGTTGCGTGTTGGCGCCAGGAGGAGGCTCCTCGTAACCATCCAAAAGGTCCACAAATTTGTTCCAACTTGGCCGAGGTTCAACAATGGAGGGGTACGCCCTCTGTCAGCATCCACCACCAGGAATCTCCCTCCACCGTCTTGATTGGGCTCCACCTACCCACAGATAAACTCCATCCTCTGACAGAAACCTCTCCCGCCCGCATGAGCACTTCTGTCAGTCATCTATCCTTCGAGAAAATGATCCCCTGGTCCTTTGCGAATGGAAACACCTTAATGGCGTCCAGCCATTTCTCCCATATGGTTTTCTCGAGGTCACTCCTAGGTATCATCTCCTTCCATCGGATCACCATCCCACCCTCCAGGACCTGTTCGGTGAACTGGGATGCCTCACCCCCCCTCTCAAGAAAGCGACCCTATCATGCCTCGTTGCCCGGTCAAAACCACCTCCTCCCCACACTTTCTTCCCCCTTTCCAGAGGTGGAAAAGCTTGTCCATCCGCCTGATCCGGCGGGGTCGGAAGGGTAAATCCCTGAGATGTGCATCCTCGAGCCCTATTTCCGACCCCCCCTCATCTAAGGCATGCCCATGGGTTCCTACATTCCCTCTTACAGTGCCCCCAATCCAGACATTTATGGCACCGTTGCTTCCGATAAGGCATCCCGCCCCTAGGCACGCCTCCCCTCCTCTCATGTCATTCCTCCTCGCTTCTCTCCTCCCTACAAATTTCTAAAGTTGGCTCCCGAGGTATCCTCTTCCTTCTCCTATTCCCATCCTACCAAATCCCCTGATTTTCCTCCTCCTTGTCTGGGATTTGGCGCTCATCCGTCTCCTCTAGGATCCCCTCATCATCGCTCCCATTCGGAAACTGAGTGTGCCTCCCACTCAAAGCAGGCATCCTTCTAGAGAAGCTTTTAGATCTGGAGGATCAGAGGCCTTGTGGTGGAGACCCCCACTGCTGTGTGGAATGGGGAGGCCAGGCCGGCACGTCACCTTCCTCCTTCCGCCCTATGCCCGATACAGCAACCTACAGCTACTCACCAGCCCAAAATGGGAACCACCCTCCCTCTCTGCCTGACACGGAACTGGCGCGCTCCCCCTCTATCTCACCTCCTCTCTAGAAAAACCCTTGCTCGAAACAAGAGCACTCCTGCCCGATACGCAATCCCTGCTCCTCTACAGATCTTGTGCCACACCACCAGCCCACGTACACCTTCCACCTTTCACACCTCCTCCAAGCAACCTCTTTCCCGACATCCCTACATGCCCGACACGCTGATACGGGAGCCAAAAGCCTACTACCCGATACTCACATAGCAAAAGTTGCCTCGCGCGATACCATGACCACATTTGCCTTGCCTGATATCGGGGCCATATCTGCCTGGCCCGATACTGGAGAGTATCATTGCTTCTGTTACCTACCAATATGATCTTTTGTAAAACTTACTCATGTGGTATATATTTGGATCCAAACACTTTCCGCAGACTGCAGTCATTGTATTGTAAGTAGGGCCTTTTCTCTTAACTGCTATTGTCATATCTCCATTGTGGGAAAGGAGGAACACCACCTTTTGAAGAAGATAACCATAAAAAATGTCATACTAAAGTGGAACTCCATTATATTTCTTTTTACTTTTATGCATTTAAATCTCTACTGAATCCCCCTACTTCCTAGCGTGAAGAAAAATCAATTGATTCTTCAAGTCTAAAGGATTTAAAAAAGAAGATGGTGAGATCATTGTTTATTGTCTTCTAATTTGTTTTTCATTATTAACGAGATCTTTTTTAGTTGTCTTTCTATTCTTATGTTTATATTTTTTCACCTCTTCAGTTTGCGTTGTATTTTTTCATTGTTACACATTAATTCTTATCTTATTTCAAGTGAAATGATGCCACAAATAAATGTTTTTTTCATCAGTGCAACCTCTTACAAAGTTACACCATAAACCAACAATTAACGGCACTGACATGAGCTTTTGAAATCAAAATACATGCTATCTCTAGATAATTTTTATGACTCATGTATTAACATACATAAGAGTCCTTACACGGATGATTAGGATTCTTAACAGAGAAAGATTTGATCCAAAGGATGGCCTCCTCCCCTCCCAAACTCATTTTAAGAAGGTTGTGTGTCCATCTGTTCCCCTCTATGACAATATGTGAGAGTTTGGCATACTTGATAATTCATTTTCTTTGTTAGTGTCTGTCAAGATATGCATTAGAGGTCCACCCCCACTTTTATCCTTCCATATTATCTTGATCACATTTATGCACCAACTTGCACTTCAATTTTTCCCTTCTACAGGCTAGCTTCTATCTCTAGATAGTAGAGGACTGTGAGACCAATCGGATAACACTCCATGATGGTTTTAGCCACCATTACAAATGGATAGCCATAGTGATTTATGAAAACCACATCGATACTTAAATGATTGTTGTTTAATATAGCAACAATGTTGTTGGTATTTTACAAACCCTTTTTTGCGCATACAAGCAGGTTTGATTATCTTATTTCTATTTACAACATTTTATTCAAGGGCCCATGCCAAAGGAATTTGAAATTCACTAATTTCAATAGAGCCAAATTTTATTTATACTTGCCGAAGTAAATGCCATGCTTCTAATACAACCTTCCTTCATGCACTCCTCATCTTCCAGCCAAAGGGATCTGAATCTATGTTTCTTTTAGAACTCCTAGAAGGTTTCAAACTTCTCAATTTATGTTTTCTATTACTAGGTAAATTCATCTCACAATCTTCACAATCTTGAACTAATATTCATTTAGTTTTACTTCCCTCACCCACCCTTCTTATATGGTGGTGTTTTATTAGTATGTCGGCAGTTCTTTCTCCTAGGTAGCTAGCCTTTTTATTTGCTTTCCTTTTCCTTCCCTTCTACAATCACATTTCTTGTATAAACCAACTTAATCATAGTACTATCTTTAGTAGGTATAGGAAAGAGAGGCCCTAAACTATCTACTTTGATCATATTGATATCGATGCCCAAAATAAAATAATATCAAAATCAAATTCCTTTCCTAGGTTACAGAGACCCATTACAAAGTCTAGCAGAGATTTGGATGTTGAAAGATTGCATCATTAATGTTTACTATTACAATTACATCTAATGTTGGCCTAGTGTGGGTCATTGATAGATTATGTTTTATGAGATTTTAGGATGGCAAGATGGGGCTCCACACCTTTTTGGAAGAAGAGGTGAGTCTGACATCTTTTTTCTTAATGATGTAGTGGCATTTGGATTTCATTTGATGCCATGCTTTGTTGTTGTGCTAATGTATATACATATATTATGTACAAAGTCCAGACCTGCATACAGAGTGAGATCATCAAGCCTCACTCAATCAAGAGATGGCAAGACACTACCACCCATGTAACCCATTCAACAACCCAGCTTGATTTCCACAGATAAGGAAAGTGCTTTAAATGCATTTGAAATCACCAAACATAATCTACCCAGACTTTCTGATAAGACACTACCACATTGGAATGCATGAGATGGAATTTCACTATAAAGGAAGAATAAAAAATGGTAGATATTGCATCATAATCACATTACCAACATCAAAGAATCCCATTGACTAGAATGACTGCATGGGTACCCTGATCAAACTGTCATAAAAACATAAGGGGTAGTTCTCGTACAAGGTAATATTTTGATTCTACTTTAGAAAAGCTTTCATATCCACCTAACTAAGATAGAGTTGGTTTGATATTTTTATCACCAAATAAAGAATTATCTATAGATAAAAATCCAATTGCAAAATATTTGGTGAGAGAGCATCTATTCTAATCTGCTAATATCTCCCAACATATGGCATGGTCTATACAGGGGTGAAGACAAGGATCTCGTCTTCATGTGTCAGTTTGAGGAACATTATGGGTGTTTTCACATCCCCTACAGGTCCAACTAGAAGTTAGTTATGTGCTTCTTGGTTTTAGTAGTGATGTTGGTTACAGGTACAAATTGAGCATGCATAAGATTGGTAATTTCATCAAGGTTATCTTCCCAATGCACCGAACTTCATGCTTGGAGTCCAACGATCCAGTTGACATCAACCATCACCTTGTCTATAGCATTATCCAAGCAAAGGTATCTCTTTTCAAATATTTTTTGAGTAGTAGTAAATCAAGCCTATCACATTGCTTTCATATATGTTGTCATTTATGTTTCAAGACAAATATTCACATGTGCATATTTCTTGATATTTTATTTTGGAGTGCCTTATGAACAAGGATGTCATCAGTTGGGTACGAAATTGTATAATTCATTTTTCATTAGCTCAAAATGATCCTGGTAAGGCATACAACAATGGGCAGGAGAAGGGCTTGTTGGTATCATCAGAGGAGTTTATTTTATCCATCTACTCAATGTTTCATCTAGGCTTTAAAAACTTTTAGAAAGTATTACTAAAATATAACAGATGACATTGATTTATATTTTATACATTCTATATTATTCCTTCATTCATGATTTATCTTATTCACTCGTAGTGATAATTATAGCACATTATGTGTTTTTGAGTGCATCAAATTGTTCTATACACAAGCATGAAGATGCCAATAACAGTTTGTAAAATTAAAGATGGCTACCTTGTGATTTTTAGAGCACATTACCACCTCGTGATTTTTTTGGATCCATATACCCCACCTAGAAGAAAAAAGTAGCTCCCATTTAATGGATAAATAGTTAATTCAAGTGTAGTTGAAAAAGGGTTAGTATGCAATATGTATATTGTAGTTTCTTTGTATAGCTATTCCACTCTCATTTGATAACCATGGCTTTTGTTATATCTTACAGATGGTATTCGTAGCGCCAAAATGCTCCTTTCTTTACTACAAATGTCCACAGTTCCAAACTACTTTTTTTTATTATAAGTACTTGTGTCAAGTTTAAGAAGTTTCTTCCCAATTTTAGAATACCTCATCAATCATCACTATCATTAACTCATATGTACAAGATGCTCAAGTTTTTTTGCTTTCACTACATAAAACAAGTTAATGGCTATTAATCAGAAGCATTATTTCTATGCATAGGAACTAGAAGTTTTTTGCTTTCTCTATTGGCGGGTGATGTGTCCTACCTTGCTGACTGGACCAGTCAGAACTGCACTACAATTAGGCTAGAAATCTAAAAGAATAGAGATTTCATCAGAAGTTGGTTAAAAAGGAAGGATGTTATAACCTCAATTTCTTAAGAATGTAGTAAAAGATGTAATTCTATTTTAAAAGAATAAATTAAATCTATTTCTTTGATTTTTGATGGATTTCATGTGAAATGGCTTTGATTGATTGATAATGGGCCTTGTAGGCCATTAAGTCCAATTGAAAAGAAAAGAGAAATAAAAAGGAAAAGGGTTTAATTAATAAAAGGGAAATATGAGAAATAGACAATTAAAAGAGGATAAAGGCAAATAGACATTCTCTAATATGGGAATCCATGCCTTTAGGATTTCTTGAGGTCCAAGGGACCCAAAATAAAAAAATATTAGCAAAGGGAAAAGAAATACCAATTAATGTTGGATTAATTAAAGGGTAACTTAGGAAGGTAGGAAACCTTCTCATCCATTGAAATTTGTTTCCCAAATTTCGTACATAGCTAGATAATGTAAAGAAAAACGTTCCCTTAAAATTTGAGGCAAAAATGAGTTATGGTTTGGGAGATATCAATTTCTCAAGATTTCTCCAAAATAAGGCATTAAATTGGCAATTAGGTTTTTTCCTTTGTGTCTGATCGCGTGCAATACGCACCGTTGGATCTTGATCCAACGTTGGATGCTCATCATCGAAGTCCCACTGGGACTATGGTTCTGCATTTTACAGAGGGACTTTCCCTCTTGGATTCCTTGTGATCCACTGAATGTACAAGTTTGCTGATGATTCCTTTGGACTCAGGAAAGGAAATCGAATGGAAACATCCCTAGTTTGACGAGGATTGGTTGCCGATTGGGAAAGTTCCCAGTATGGCAGGGACTTGCCCGACCCTATATATGGGGAGGGATGAACAAGGGAACCAGTGCCTCTGTTTTCTTTTCCAATCGTTGCGGAAGAGTGTGAGGAACGTTTTAGCGTGTCCAATTGATCCGTTCGTCCTGTCCTCCATCCACGTCACCTCCGTGAAGCTCGCCGGAGTTCGGCAAGCAGGAGAGGACCACGACGTGATTGTAGCCTGCAATTGGACCCCTGGTCGTGTTTGATGGAGGAAGATGAAGCTTCTCGTCTTCTTGGCGCACTCGAGGGACGACTAGATCGAAGAGTCAACACTTGAGTTGACCACGGACCAGTTGCGCTCGACGCAAGGTTGAAGACGAAGACCTCGCGGTCTTTTACCAAAGTGCCCCTCGCCTTGTGCAATCACATTGAGGTTAGTCCGGTCTTTAACCTATTTATAATTGCAAAAGATAGGCGCACGCGTCTATGGCCGTTGGATCCTAAGTGGACCAGCGGACCACGGATCAAACGGTCCATCTTTTTCTGAAAATTGCCAATAAATCAATTAAAAGGAATTTTCTTGATAAAATCATAACTCTTGGTATAAAACTCAGATGGGAAAAGTATATACCTGAAAAGTGATCATAAAAATATGAGGAATAAAATAAAAATGGTTTGAAAGCCTAATTATGCCTCTTTTAACAAAAGTTTATTATTTCGATTAAAAGGGTGTTAATTTGTGGATAGAAACCCTAATTGTAAATCAATGATAGATTTCTTATTGCAATTAGGTTATTTCAAGCATGGTTAACTTGTTTGATGATAAAGTTATATTTTAACATGTTTTGATGATGGAAATGCAAAAATTAGGGTTTTAAACCTAATGTTGTAATTAATACTTTTAGAAACCCTAAGTGAGGAAAAAGGGAAAGAAAAGATATAATTAATCCGAAAATTAGGGTTTTGTGGTCCAAGCCTGATCTTAGGATCTTAAAGGAAAACAAGATGAGATAATTAGGGTTTGATGGATATTTTGATAAAAGTAAGGTAAAAGTAGTAAAAAGGAAGTGAAACCCTAATTATGGTCAAAACCCTAAAAAGGACTAATAACCCTGGGAAACAACTAGGATTAATAGATCATGATGACATGATTAATGAAAGAAAAATTGGATGCCTTTTTAGGATCAATTTGTGTGTGCTTTCTTGATTTCTGGATTAATTGACTTATTTCTGCATTCAAGTCTTCTTAGCAGGTATGTGGTTAATTATGATTAATCGCATTAGTTTTCCCGAAGGTTTCCCAGATGGTTAATTGCATTGATTGAAACTAAATAGTTTGGATGTTCATACTATAATTGTAAAGTCACTACGGTTATCACAATTATAAATACATGTGTATTTTCGTACCTACATGCCTCCCTAATGGAAGATGCCATAAAGGTCAGGCCCAAGAGGGTAGACCAATGGGCACCCTGAGAGGTGACCCCAGACACCAAGCTCGGGAATGAGAAGGTGGTCTATGTTGAATGACTATGGGGCACCATGAGAGGTGACCCCCAGGCACCAAGCTCAGGATTGAGAAGGTGGCCTTAAGTCAATGGCAAAAGAGAAACCCTAGAGGGGTATTCCAGGGTTAGGAAAAAAGTAGTGGAGAATGACACATTAAAAATGTAAATTGGGTTGCTAAAATACCCTGATTGTGACAATTAAATTGTTAGCCTTATTTGTGAGCTTTTGGTTGTCCCCACATACCAGCATATTCCCGTATGCTGATCGTGTTTTATTTGTCGGCGTTTTAGGTACAACCCTGAAATGAACAAACAGTAAAGTGACACATTGTAAAAATAAGAAATAAAGTGCAAGGAGGATTAGATAGAGTAGATTCAAGCTGTGGATAGATAGATTTCTAGAGTTTTTAAAAGGTATAAAAAGTTTTATTTTTATACCATATTTCAGTTTATATATAGAATTTCATAATTATCATTGATTATTTGTTGAACCTTTGATCCGGTTTATTGGGATGACAGCTCTGACCTCTTGCTCTCCCTTAAGTGGGGGTTACCGGGAGGCGGGGTCATTACAATTAGTATCAGAGCATAGGTTCCTTATTTAATCTTTAATAATTATTAAATTTTACAAACTCCTTAGAACCGAGGGATGTTGGCTAAATGGACATCTATAAATCCCTTTGTTTTGATTATGACAAACATTTCATTCTTATTAATCTAACGAGCTACTTGAGTGTGCAGGATGACAAAGCAACAAGGGAAAATCTACAAGCTTACATATTTATATTTTCATGCAATGTAATCACTGTTGTAAAAACTTGTACAAAAATATAATGTACAAGTACTTAGAATTGCATGTAAATCAAGCGTTAGATTCTCCCTAGCTAAACACCACAGTTAGACAAGTCATCCCATTCAAATAGGATTACTTATGCACACTCACACACATAATTAGTGCCTAAATTGAAACCTTGAAACAGGATCAATCTCGGTCGACAAACCCCTCGACCGAGACACTCTCGGTCGACAATCTTCTCGACCGAGAAAGATCCAAAGTAGCCGTTAGACACAACAGACAAGTTAGTTGGCAGTTGAAGAAAGACGTTGCAAATCACTTGTTCCAGAGAGCCTGTCGGTCGACAAAAGTTCGACCGAGTAGGTGTCTCGGTCGACCATTTGTCGACCGAGATGGTCTCTGACAACAACTGCAGAATTAATTAATTAGCCGTTGTTAAAGCAACAACTTTGTACCTAACGGCTAGTTAAGCACTTAGAAACCCCTAGAAGTTGTCTAGAACGTCCTTAAGCATCCTTAGGCCATTCCTATAAATAGGACAAGCCATAGGACACCTAAACTCACTTGTTTTACACTTGCTACACTTGAGAAAATACTTGAGCATACTTGAGCAATCTGTTGCAAGCAAATTGAGCACTGTGATCATTGGCCTACTTTCCCCTTAGCTCAAATTCGTGTCCTATAGGCTAGCATCTCCTTACTACAGCACTTACACTTCTACACTCATTGGTTAGGAGATCAATACGCTTGATATAGGCAAATCAAGCCTTGTGCTTAAAAGGATAAGTTGTAATTTCTATTTTCTTTCTTGTTCCTTTTTATCCTTTGTATTCTCCTTGCTACTCCTAGGGTTGGAGGCTGCGGATTGGAGAGAGTTTGACTTCTCAGGTGGAGAAGGGGACTTCAAGCTACTTCAAGAAGGCTATCGCACGGGAAGCTACTTCAAGAAGGCTATTGCAACGGGAAGCTACTTCAAGAGGAAGGCTGCTTCAAGGTGGTGCAATTACTTCTAGGTGAAGGCTGCTTCAAGGTTGGGCGATTACTTCTAGGTGAAGGCTGCTTGAAGGGTTTAGGAAAAGAAATTGTATTTTATGTAAAATCCTTGCGAGGTAATAAAATAAATTTCTTTTCAAATCCCGGTTGGGTAAGCAACCGGGTAGTGGACTGACTTCCTTAGTATTTGCTAAGGTTGGAACCACTCTAAACTCTTGTCTCCTTGTCCAATATCTTTGTGATTGATTGTTTGAGTTAATTAATTATTAAAATCTTTATAAAACTCTATTCACCCCCCCTCTAGTAGTTTTCAGTTGGTATCAGAGCGAGGCTTCAAGGAACCCTAACAAGGTCTTGAAGAAATGGGTGACAGAGTGCTCAACAACCTCAACATTGAAGGGACACTTGTTGCTAGGCCTCCAGCGTTCGATGGAACAAACTACCAATATTGGAAGAGAAGGATGCAATTCTACTTCCAAGGAATCAACTGGGATCTATGGAGAATGGTGTCTACTCCATATATGCTCCCTCAAAATGAATTTGCGGAATGGGATGCAAACACGGTAAAGCTGGCCCAAAAGAATGCAAAAGCTATAAGTATCTTATATTGTTCTATTTCGGTAGGAGAATTCAATAGAATATCAAATTGTGATACAGCTTATGATATTTGGCATAGACTGTCCATAACCTATGAAGGTACAGTCCAAGTCAAAAATTCCAAAATTAGCTTGCTTAAAACGAAGCTTGAACATTTTCGTATGGATCCTAATGAATCTATTAGTGAAATGTTTTCAAAATTCTCTACCATTGTTAATGGTTTAAGTGCTCTAGGAAAACCTGTCCTTGAGGAAGATCAGGTATCAAAAATCCTTCGATCACTTCCTCCAAAATACAAGCCAAAGGTGACAGCCATTGAAGAAGCAAACGACCTCACTCGACTCAAAATGGAGCAACTCATCGGCAATTTAGAAGCTCATGAGGCATATCTAGAAGAGGAAGAAAGAAGAGAACGTGAACATCAAAGTGGGAAGAAGAAGGATGTGGCTCTCAAAGCTTCAAAAATCGTCACTCAAGAAAGTGAGGAGTCAAGTGAAGAAGAAGGAGAAGAAGCCTTGATTGTCAACGGTAAGAAATATAAAAGGTTTAAATCTAACAAAATTTCTAGTTCTTCTACCCCTCCCAGGTGCTTTGAATGTGGGAAGAAAGGGCATCTCAAAAATGAATGTCCCAAAACAAAGAAGGGAAAGAAAAGCTCACACAAGAAGAAAGGAGAAAAAGCCTATAAAGCTGCATGGGATGAGTCAAGTGAGAGTGAAAGTGGAGAAGAGGTGGAATGTTTAATGGCAAGAGAAGACAATGAAGACTCTCAAGAGGTAAGCCTAATTGATCTTCCTAAAGAGGAGTTAGTTACTAATTTACAAGAAACTCATGATAAATATATTGATGCCAAGAAGAAACTAAAAAAGGCTATAAAATCAAATGATGAGCTCATTGCCAAATTAGATAAACTTGCTTCTGAAAAGAACAACACTGATCTTGAGAATTTATCTTTAAAAACATCTTTAGATGATTGTACTAGAAAGCTACTCACTTTAGAAACAAATGTTGATTTTCTTTCTAAAGAAAAGACTGATTTGTTAGCTAAACTACAAGATTTTCAAACTCAGCCTATTTTGTGTAACCATTCGGACTATGATAATCTTGTAAAGGAAAAGGACTCATTGTTTTCTGATTTAGATCAAGCAAGAAAAGATCTACACAAAAAAAATGAATGACATTGCTATGTTGCAAAGAGAACTTTATGAGTTAAGAAGAAAAGATATACTTGATAACATACTAAGAGTTGGCACTGTTTTCAATGGAAGAAAAGGTTTGGGATATGCTCCAAATAAAAATCAACCCAAAAGAACTCAAACTAGGTTTGTACCTAAGAATACAATGGCTAGAAAGAGAAATGAAGTTGATTCTATTACTTGCCATTTCTGCTTACGTCTTGGACACTATTCCTTTTCATGCCCCTACAAGACTAAGGAGTCCGACTTAGTTTGGATCCCAAAACCCCAAACTTAGTAGAGTGGAATGTAGTTGAGATATGACCAAATGCTTTATTTTTCTATTTATATTGTCTTATCTCAACTAAACAAAAGGTGTCATGCATATTGTTATTTTTCTGCATTATTGTACTGAAACAGAAACCTTGTCGGTCGAAGTATTGTCGACCGAGCTTTGGATCGGTCGAAGTATTGTCGACCGACTAGATGTCTTTAACAAATCAAAATTTACAGCACCTATTTCGGTCGAAAATTGGTCACCCGAGAAAATTTCTGCGTTTCTTTGCTTGTAATACAGTAACCTTCTCGATCGACAAATTGTCGACCGAGACAGATGTCGGTCGAACAATTGTCGACCAACTGGACTTCTGATTCAGAACTTTTATACAAATCTATATTTAAATGATTCTAACCATATCGGACCATCACATGGGTACCAAAATCTACATTCTAATGCAGGAATGGGTGGTTGACAGTGGATGTTCCAAACATATGACCGGAAACAAGGATGCATTCCAAACTTTTGAAGAAAAGAAAAGTGGAACAGTCACTTTTGGAGACAATGGTAAGGGAAAAATCGTTGGAATAGGTAATGTTGGTACAAACCTCGAAATTAAGAATGTTCTACTTGTTGATGGTTTGCACCATAACTTGATAAGTGTTAGTCAATTATGCGATAGTGGTTATGATGTGTTATTTAACAAAACCTACTGCAAATTATTAATAGAAAGTACTACAAATGTTGTTTATGAAGGAAATAGAGTTGGAAATCTTTATATTCTTAAACCTAACTCTATGAAAACAGTAGTGGGAAAATGCTTGCTTGCAAATGACAATACCTTACAAATATGGCATAAAAAGCTAGGACATGCTAGTTCACATGTTATCAAAAAGTTAGTGAAATATGATCTTGTTCGTGGATTGCCTACTTTATCTTTTGATCAAGTTGAAAACTGTGAACCATTCACAATGGGAAAGCAAATCAAAACATCTTTCAAATCAAAACATGTACTTAGCACCAGTAGATCATTAGAATTAATTCATATGGATTTATTTGGACCAATGAGGACACAATCAATCGGTGGTAAGAGATACTGTTTTGTTATCGTTGATGATTATAGTAGATATACATGGGTACATTTTATTGCAACTAAAGATGATACTATTCATGTTTTTATGCAATTTTGTTCCAAGATTGAAAATCTCTTACAAAATAAAATATGTACCATTAGAAGTGATCATGGTGGGGAATTTGAAAATCATACATTTGAGGCCTTTTGTACATCTCAAGGGTATACTCATAATTTCTCGGCTCCACGTACCCCACAACAAAATGGTATAGTTGAAAGGAAAAATCGATCCCTACAAGAAATGGCTAGAACCATGATGCTTGAACACAACACACCTAAAACCTTTTGGGCTGAAGCTGTAAACACTGCATGTTATGTGCTAAATAGAGTAACTGTTCACTCTCATTTGAAGAAAACTCCATATGAAATAATACATTCTAAGAAACCTAGAGTTGACTACTTTCATACCTTTGGCTCCACATGCTACATTTTAAATACCAAAGATGATAGAGACAAATTTGATTCTAAATCACACAAAGCATTCTTTTTGGGATATTCCACTTCTAGCAAAGCTTTTAGAGTTTATAACACTATCTCTAGAAAAGTTGAGGAATCCATTCATGTTTCTTTTCATGAGGAGTCAAAATCTAAAAATCTAGAAATTACTGATCTCACTAATCAATTCGAAAATTTAACCATACCAAATGATAATGAAAAAGCTACTACATCCAATCCCCAAGTTGAAACACAACCTACACCTAGGCTTATCAAGGATCATCCCCAAGAACTGATTATTGGAGATCCAAATGATAAAGTCAAAACTAGGTCTTTCTTCAAAGATGTAGCAAACATGGCCTTTGTTTCTATCATTGAACCTAAAAAGATATCCGAAGCTCTTAAGGATGATTATTGGATAATAGCCATGCAAGAAGAATTGAATCAATTCACTAAAAATGATGTATGGGATTTAGTTCCTAAACCACAAGATAAAATCATAATAGGAACTAAATGGGTTTTTAGGAACAAGCTAAATGAGTCAGGAGAAGTAATAAGGAATAAAGCTCGGTTAGTAGCACAAGGATATAATCAACAAGAAGGAATAGATTTTGATGAAACATATGCACCCATAGCTAGACTTGAAGCTATTAGGATGTTACTAGCTATTGCTGCCCATAAAAACATTAAGCTCTATCAAATGGATGTCAAAAGTGCATTTCTAAATGGCATTATTCAAGAAGAAGTTTATGTTGCCCAACCACCTGGCTTTGAAATACCGGAAAAAGGTGACTATGTTTATAAACTTAAGAAAGCACTTTATGGTTTAAAACAAGCACCTAGAAATTGGTATGAAAGGCTCAAAACATATCTTTTTTATAATGGTTTTTCTATTGGAAATTCAGATTCTACTTTATTTTTCAAAACATATACATCTGATTTCCTAGTTGTGTAAATATATGTTGATGACATTATTTTTGGAGCTTCAAATGATTCATTGTGCACACAATTTAGTGATATTATGCAAAAAGAATTTGAAATGAGCCTCATGGGTGAACTAACTTTCTTTCTTGGTTTTCAAATTAAGCAAACACCTGCAGGAATTTTCATAAGCCAAGAAAAATATACTAAAGAACTCTTAAAACGTTTTGGAATGGATCAATGCAAACGTGCTACTACTCCTATGGCTACTTCTGTCAAAATTGATAAGGATGAAAATGGGGAACCTATTGATGATTCCTTATATAGAGCCATGATTGGTAGTTTGCTTTACTTAACGGCTTCTAGACCGGACATTATGTTTTATGTTGGTCTGTGTGCTCGATTTCAATCACAACCTATGCATTCTCATTTTCTAGCGGTTAAACGAATTCTTCGTTACCTAGCCGGTACTACCTGCTTTGGTTTATGGTATCCAAAAGGACAATCCTTGGATTTCAAAGCTTATACTGATGCGGATTATGCCGGTTGTCGACTTGATCGCAAGAGTACTAGTGGTGGCTGTTTCTTATTAGGGAGAGCTTTAGTATCTTGGTTTAGCAAGAAACAAAATACGGTTGCCCTATCTACAACTGAAGCTGAATATATGGCAGCTGGGTCTTGTTGTGCTCAAGTGCTTTATATGCAACAGGTGTTAAGCGATTATGGTTTTAATCTGTCATCTACACCTATTTTTTTGTGACAACACGAGCGCCATAAACTTAGCACACAATCCTATTTTACACAGCCGGGCTAAACATATTGAAATCCGTCATCACTTCTTAAGGGATCATATCTCCAAGAATCATGTTTCCCTTCATCATATTGATACGGAAGATCAATTGGCTGATATTTTTACAAAACCGCTTCCACTAGATCAATTTAACAACATTAGGAAGCAATTGCTTATCACTCCTTTGGAGGATGTTTTCTTTGACATTTGTGCTACTTAAACAAAAACTCTTGTTTACATTTTTGGCTTTTAAATGGACATCTTTTTTCATTAGATTTGATGGGATATCTAATTAAGGGGGAGTTTTTATTCTTAACGGTTATCTTTTTGAAATGACAAAGGGGAAGAGATAAATATAAAACTAAAATTTAGAAATTATGTAAACCTCAATTAATGAGTTTCATAAATAAACTCTTGGCTTTACATTGAAAGTTGCTATATTCCCAAATGATCTGGATTTCATGTTCCATAATTCATGGGGAATAATAAGCACACATTTTATACACAAGAGAAAAAGCTACAAAAGGTAATCTAAAGGTATGAAACTCATATGTTTTATATTTCCTTTATTTATATTTTGGAAATGTTTGTCATCTTCAAAAAGGGGGAGATTGTTGGCTAAATGGACATCTATAAATCCCTTTGTTTTGATTATGACAAACATTTCATTCTTATTAATCTAACGAGCTACTTGAGTGTGCAGGATGACAAAGCAACAAGGGAAAATCTACAAGCTTACATATTTATATTTTCATGCAATGTAATCACTGTTGTAAAAACTTGTACAAAAATATAATGTACAAGTACTTAGAATTGCATGTAAATCAAGCGTTAGATTCTCCCTAGCTAAACACCACAGTTAGACAAGTCATCCCATTCAAATAGGATTACTTATGCACACTCACACACATAATTAGTGCCTAAATTGAAACCTTGAAATAGGATCAATCTCGGTCGACAAACCCCTCGACCGAGACACTCTCGGTCGACAATCTTCTCGACCGAGAAAGATCCAAAGTAGCTGTTAGACACAACAGACAAGTTAGTTGGCAGTTGAAGAAAGACGTTGCAAATCACTTGTTCCAGAGAGCCTGTCGGTCGACAAAATTTCGACCGAGTAGGTGTCTCGGTCGACCATTTGTCGACCGAGATGGTCTCTGACAGCAACTGCAGAATTAATTAATTAGCCGTTGTTAAAGCAACAACTTTGTACCTAACGGCTAGTTAAGCACTTAGAAACCCCTAGAAGTTGTCTAGAACGTCCTTAAGCATCCTTAGGCCATTCCTATAAATAGGACAAGCCATAGGACACCTAAACTCACTTGTTTTACACTTGCTACACTTGAGAAAATACTTGAGCATACTTGAGCAATCTGTTGCAAGCAAATTGAGCACTGTGATCATTGGCCTACTTTCCCCTTAGCTCAAATTCGTGTCCTATAGGCTAGCATCTCCTTACTACAGCACTTACACTTCTACACTCATTGGTTAGGAGATCAATACGCTTGATATAGGCAAATCAAGCCTTGTGCTTAAAAGGATAAGTTGTAATTTCTATTTTCTTTCTTGTTCCTTTTTATCCTTTGTATTCTCCTTGCTACTCCTAGGGTTGGAGGCTGCGGATTGGAGAGAGTTTGACTTCTCAGGTGGAGAAGGGGACTTCAAGCTACTTCAAGAAGGCTATCGCACGGGAAGCTACTTCAAGAAGGCTATTGCAACGGGAAGCTACTTCAAGAGGAAGGCTGCTTCAAGGTGGTGCAATTACTTCTAGGTGAAGACTGCTTCAAGGTTGGGCGATTACTTCTAGGTGAAGGCTGCTTGAAGGGTTTAGGAAAAGAAATTGTATTTTATGTAAAATCCTTGCGAGGTAATAAAATAAATTTCTTTTCAAATCCCGATTGGGTAAGCAACCGGGTAGTGGACTGACTTCCTTAGTATTTGCTAAGGTTGGAACCACTCTAAACTCTTGTCTCCTTGTCCAATATCTTTGTGATTGATTGTTTGAGTTAATTAATTATTAAAATCTTTATAAAACTCTATTCACCCCCCTCTAGTAGTTTTCAAGGGAGTTATTAGAGGATTGTCTGAAAGACTGAGGTGTCTAGAAAAGGATCACTTTCGGGGGATGGCAATATTTTCCTCCGCACCGCTAGTCGGAAATGAGGACTCCTGGATTGTGTGACTTCCTGGACAATGTTTGAGGATTTGACTCGAAATAAGATACCTTTAGGACTCTCTCATCTTGTTCATCCCTCCTCAACTCAAATTCTATTAAGGATTTCAAGGATTATGATTTTCTCTCTCTTCCTCACCCTCTTGAGGTATTGGTAAGGTTGATAAGGTTTAAGGAATCCTCCACCAAAGTAATAAAAGATGCATAATTAAAATGTCATTGGCATAAGTATAATTAGGTAAATAATAGACTAAAGGTCTGTTTGTGTGCTTATGTGGATGTCTCGTACAAAGAATGTGGCCATTGCGGTTGCCATCAATGGTGGTGGACCTCCCCACAAAGAGAGTGGGTCTTTTGAGAAAAGAAAGCGGAACCATGGTGGTAGAACCTCAAAGAAGAGAAAGAGACATGAAGGAACTAAACATGAGGCCCCCAACCCTGACCTGATACCCTTCAGCAACCTCGAGCAAGAGGAAGGACCAGGATATGAGGAACAATATGAGTACGAGGAAGTCACCCAGATGGAGGAGGACCAGTCTGGAGGTCTAGAACCGACCATGGTAGTTCACACTATGGAATGGATGGAGCATCAGAAATGGCTGACTGAGGCTATCCATGCCTTAGCCCTAAGGGACATAGATAGAGATGAGAATGGTGAGCCACGACCGGTTCGTCCTCGACTTGGAGCCACCATCTTAGACTTTATCAAGATAAACATTGAGAAGTTCTGGGGAGAAGATAAGTCTGAAGTGGTCAACAAGGCGGAAGCTTGGATGCTTGCAGTTGAGAATGGATTATGTATGCTGGAAGTACAGCCAAACAAGAAGGTTTTGTTTGCTACTCACCTTTTGGAAGGTGCACCCAAGATATGGTGGGAGAACCATATCACAAGAAGAGACCTAATTGAAGAACCGATGGCGTGGACCGATTTCAAAACCATCTTCACTGCCATATTCATCCCTGTCTCAGCCAAGAAGGAGAAGGAAAGAGAGTTCACCAACATGACTCAAGGAAGCTCGTCAGTTGCGGACTTTGGTCGCAAGTTCGGCATCCTGGAATGCTTCAGACACATGATGGATGAAGAAAGAAGGGTGGACCACTTCATCGAGCGTCTGCACCCTGTCATCAAGCCACATGTGATGGCTAGTAAGCCAAAGACCTTCTCTGAAGCCAACAACACTGCCTTAGACATGGAAAGGACGGTGATGTCTGTGCAGAATCAATCCAAAGGGTACTAGGGTTTCACTGAAGGAGCTCAAGCGAAGAGGAATGAACACAAGAAGGGACAAGGATGCAACCACAACAAAACCAAGCATAGGCACAAAGGCAAGCCCCGTGGTCACCTCCATCAGTGTCACACCTACGGACAGACACATCTTGGGAAGTGTCGTTTTGAGAAGAAGGTGTGTTTCAAATGTCAGCAAGAGGGACACTTCATCGCCAATTGCCCCCAGCCTGACCCAAGAGGACCTTTGGGGTCACAACTTGTTGCAGCACAACCAGTCGCTGCAGCACCTCCAGCTGGAGCACCCCCAGCTGGAGAAAGGAGACAAGCTAGAGTGTTCTCCATCGACAATGAAGAAGTTCAGGAGAATGCTAATAGGCTGATTGAGGGTAATAACCCTTAGATGTTTTTCCTTTTAGTTTAGTCGATCATGTAATAGCTTTTTGGTGTGGTATAACTATGTAGGCATGTTGGAAGTCATGGGACAAAATGTAAAAGCACTTTTTGATTCTGGTTTTACTAATACTTTTATTTCAAGAAATCTGGCAACTATGCTTGGTTTGGATATCAAGGATTTGGGTTTTGTTCTGGATGTCACAACTCTGAGTGGTCGTATTTGTACCTCTCTTTTGAAAACCCCTATTTTTCCAGTTAAGTATCTGAACCATGAGCTTCCCACTGACTTCATCCTCCTCGATATGAATGATTTTGATGTAATCATCAGTATGGATTGGCTTTCCACCTACAGAGCCCAGATTGACTGTAGAGAGAAGAAGATTCTTATTAGGAAGACCGGCCATCCACACTTCACCATTTGAGGAAGGAAGGATGCGACAACCAGCCTTTATGTGTCTGCTTTGAAAGGAGAATGAATACTATCCAAGGGTTGTCGAGCCTACCTAGCCATAGTTACCGTACCTGAAGTTAAGGGATGATCCTTAGAGGAGATAGAGGTGGTCTGGGAGTATGCAGATGTGTTTCCAGAGGATCTACCAGGAATTCCCCCTGAGAGGGAGGTAGATTTCTCTATTGAGCTAGCTCCTGGGACTAACCCTATATCTAAGTCACCCTATAGAATGGCCCTTGCAGAGTTGCTTGAGCTAAAAACCCAGTTGCAAGAGTTTTTGGATAAAGGCTTCATCCGACCCAGTACATCCCCTTGAGGAGCACCAGTCCTCTTTGTGAAAAAGAAGGATGGGTCGCTTCGGATGTGTATTGACTAACTAAGTATCCTTTTCCTAGAATATATGATCTGTTTGACCAACTCAAATTAGCTCGAGTCTTCTCCAAGATTGATTTGAGGTTAGGATACCACCAGGTAAGAGTCAGGAGTGAGGATATACCTAAAATAGCTTTTCGAACCTGATATGGCCACTATGAGTTTGTGGTCATGCTGTTTGGATTATTCAATGCCCCTAGTGTCTTCATGAACCTCATGAATAGTGTGTTCCAGCCTTTCCTTGACTCTTTTGTGATTTTGTTCATAGATGACATTTTGGTGTACTCGGATGACCTAGCCCAACATCGTGACCACCTGGGTAGAGTCCTTGATATCCTGAGAAAGAATAAGTTTTTCGAAAAGTTCTTGAAATGTGAGTTTTGGTTAGACCAAGTCATGTTTCTTGGACACATCATCTCAGGAGGAACAATCACTGTAGATCCAGCCAAAGTATCGGCAGTTCGAAATTGGCCGACACCAAAGAACCCCTCTGAGATTCGCAGCTTCTTGGGGTTGGCCGGATACTACCATCCCTTCATCAAGGATTTCTCAAAGACTGCCTTGCCGTTGACCATGTTAACCCGGAAGGATGTGAAGTTTGTGTGGTCTGACATATATATGTGAAGCTTGCTTCCAAGAGTTGAAGGAGAAGCTGACCACTGCCCCTATGTTGACTCTACCTTCTAGCAATGAGGGTTTCATGATGTTCATTGATGCTTCCAAGATGGGACTTGGCTATGTGTTGGAACATAATTGATATGTGGCTGTATATGCTTCCCAATAGCTCAAGCCCAATGAGGTGAATTATCTGACACATGACCTAGAGCTAGCTGCTATTATCCATGCTTTGAAGATATGGCGGCATTACCTGTACGGTGCTACCTTTGAGATCTTCACTGACCATAAGAGCTTAAAATACCTGCTGACACAGAGAGACCTGAACCTACGACAGCAATGATGGATGGAGTATATGAAGTATTATGACTTCACCATTGCCTACCATCCTGGTAAGGCAAATGTCATAACAGATGCTTTGAGTCAAAAACAGCTTAAGTGTGCAGTTGTTTTGTCCAGTTAGTGGAAGAGTTTGGAGGAGCTGGTAGAGTGGACTCCACAACCGCTAGAAGATCGAGTTTGTTTGGCTAATATCCAGATCCAATTTGAGTTGTTGAGTAAGATCATAGCATCATAGTTGACCAGTGAAGAGCTAGACAAGATGAAAGGTTTAATGATGAAGCCACCGACTCATCTATCCATGGGAGTAGATGGAGGAAACAGGTTTGAGAATCACATATGGGTTCCAGTGGATTCATCGATAAAGGAACGTATCTTGCAAGAAGCTCATGGATCCAAATACACAGTGCACCCAGTAACTACTAAGATGTTCAATGACTTGCAGAGGTTTTTCTAGTGGCCAGGAATGAAGAAAGACATTGCGGCATGTGTGGCCAGTTGTCTTACGTGCCAGATGGTGAAGGCCAGACACCAATGACCCGGTGGGCTTTTACAGTCGATAGAGATTCCATAGTGGAAATGGGAGCAGATTACCATGGATTTCCTGGTGGGTCTACCCCGGACCAAGAAAGGTCATGATGCGATATGGGTCGTGGTAGATCGTCTTACCAAGTCAGCACACTTCCTTGCCTTAAAGACCACTGCTAAGGTGTCAGACCTAGCTGAGTTGTATATCAAAGAGATTTGTGTGTTTTCATGGTGTACCCAGACCGATCATCTCTGATAGAGACCCAAAGTTTACTTCCAAGCTATCGAAGCAATTTCAAGAAGAACTGGGTACCAGGTTGAAGTTTATTACAGCTTATCACCCCCAGACGGATGGTCAGTCAGAAAGGACAATCCAAATGTTAGAAGATTTGTTGAGAGCTTGTGTATTTGATTGGGGTGGCTCATGGGAGCAGTACTTACCTTTAGCTGAGTTTGCCTACAACAATAGCTACCAAGCCAGTATCGGGATGCCTCTGTATGAAGCTTTGTATGGGAGATTGTGTCGGTCTCCACTTCACTGGGATGACGTGGGTGAGAGGACCATGTTGAGGTCAGATGAGCTCCAAGTGTATGCTGATAAAGTTGCTTTGATCAAGCAAAGGCTGGAGAGAACCCAGGATTGGCAGAAGTCGTATGCTGATGCAAAGTAGATTGATGTGCATTTCACTGTGGGGGAGCATGTGTTTATGAAAATCCGACTGCTTCGAGCTATAGCTAAGAACAGAGGAAAGCTGAGTCCCCGATATGTGGGTCCATTTGAGGTGTTAGAACAGATTGGTGAAGTTGTATATCGTTTGGCATTACCCCCTCAGTATAGCATGATGCATGATGTGTTTCACGTGTCCAACCTGAAGCGATATGTGCAATATCCAAGCCATGTGCTGAGCATTGAACCTATTGAGATTTGAGGGAAGCTGACTTATCATGAGACACCTTTGCGGATTCTAGATAACAAGGTGAAAGAGCTCATATGCAAGAAAATAGAGATGGTAAAGGTTCTTTGGAAGCACCATGGAGAGGATGAGGACACATTGGAGCAGAAGGCGGACATGGAGAAAGCATACCCTGAATTGTTTGTTTGATTGCTTGAATTTTGAGAGCAAAATTCCTATAAGGAGGGGAGGATGTTATAACCTCAATTTCTTAAGAATGTAGCAAAAGATGTAATTCTCTTTTAAAAGAATAAATAAAATCTATTTCTTTGATTTGTGATGGATTTCATGTGAAATGTCTTTGATTGATTGATAAGGGCCTTGTTGGCCATTAAGCCCAATTGAAAAGAAAAGAGAAATAAAAAGGAAAAGGGTTTAATTAATAAAAGGGAAATATGAGAAATAGACAATTAAAAGAGGGTAAAGGCAAATAGACATTCTCCAATATGGGAATCCATGCCTTTAGGATTTCTTGAGGTCCAAGGGACCCAAAATAACAAAATATTAGCAAAGGGAAAAGAAATACCAATTAATGTTGGATTAATTAAAGGGTAACTTAGGAGGGAAGGAAACCTTCTCAACCATTGTAATTTGTTTCCTAAATTTCGTACATAGCTAGATAATGTAAAGACAAACGTTCCCTTAAAATTTGAGGAAAAAAGGAATTATGGTTTGGGAGATATCAATTTCTCAAGATTTCTCCAAAATAAGGCATTAAATTGGCAATTGAAAAAGGTTTTTTCCTTTGCGTTTGATCGCGTGCAATACACACCATTAGATCTGGATCCAACGTTGGACGCTCGTATTCTAAGTCCCACTGGGACTGTGATTCTACATTTACAGAGGGACTTTCCCTCTTGGATTCCTCGTGATCCACTGAATGCGCAAGTTTACTGATGATTCCTTTGAACTCAGGAAAGGAAACCGAAGGGAAACATCCCTGGTTTGACAAGGATTGGTTGCCGATTGGAAAAGTTCCAAATCCGGCAGGGACTTTCCCGACCCTATATATAGGGAGGGATGAACAAGGGAATCATCACCTCTGTTTGCTTTTCCAATCGCTACGGAAGAGTGCGAGGAACGTTTTAGCACGTCCAATTGATCTGTTAGTCCTGTCCTCCATCCTCCTCACCTCCGCGAAGCTCGCCGGAGTCCGGCAAGTAGGAGAGGGCCACGACGTGATTGCAGCCTGCAATTGGACCCCTGGTCATGTTCTACGGAGGAAGACAAAGCTTCCTGGCTTCTTGGCGTGCTAGAGGGACGGATAGATTGAAGAGTCAACACTTGAGTTGACCACGGACCTATTGCGCTCGGTGCAAGGTTGAAGATGAAGACCTCGCGGTATTTTACCAAAGCACCCCTCGCCTCCTACAATCGCATTAATGTTAGTCCGGTCTTTTGCCTATTTCTAATCATAAAAGAGGAACGCGCGTCTGCGGCTGTTGGATCCTAAGTGGACCAACGGATCAAACGATCCATATTTTTCTGAAAAATTCCAATAAATCAATTAAATGGAATTTTCGTGATAAAATCATAACTCTTGCTAGAAAACTCAGATGGGAAAAGTATATACATGAAAAGTGATCAAAAAATATGAGGAATAAATTAAAAATGGTTTGAAAGCCTAAATTTGCCTCTTTTAACAAAAGTGTATTATTTTGATAAAAAGGGTGTTAATTTGTGGATAGAAACCCTAATTATAAATCAAGGATAGATTTCTTATTGCAATTAGGTTATTTCAATCATGGTTAACTTGTTTAATGATAAAGTTAGATTTTAACCTATTTTGATGATGGAATTGCAAAAATTAGGGTTTTAAACCTAATGTTGTAATTAATACCCTTAGAAACCCTAAGTGAGGAAAAAGGGAAAGAAAAGATATAATTAATTCGAAAATTAGGGTTTTGTGGTCCCAGCCTGATCTTAGGATCTTAAAGGAAAATAAGATGAGATAATTAGGGTTTGATGGATATTTTGATAAAAGTAAGGTAAAAGTAGTAAAAAGGAAGTGAAACCATAATTATGGTCAAAACCCTAAAAAGGACTAATAACCCTAGGAAATAACTAGGATAAATAGATCATGATGACATGATTAATGATAGAAAAATTGGATGCCTTTTCAGGATCAATTTGTGTGTGCTTGCTTGATTTTTGGATCAATTGAGTTATTTCTACATTCAAGTCTTCTTGGCAGGTATGTGGTTAATTATTATTAATCGCATTAGTTTTCCCAAAGGTTTCCCAGATGGTTAATCACATTGATTGAAACTAAACAGTTTGGATGTTCATACTACAATTATAAAGTCACTATAGTTATCACAATTATAAATACATGTGTATTCTCGCACCTACATGCCTCCCTGATGGAAGATGCCATAAAGGTCAGGCCCAAGAGGGTAGACCAATGGGCACCATAAGAGGTGACCCCAGACACCAAGCTCGAGAATGAGAAGGTGGTCTATGTTGAATGACTATGGGGAACTATGAGAGGTGACCCCCAGGCACCAAGCTCGGGATTGAGAAGGTGGCCTTAAGTCAATGGCAAAAGAGAAACCCTAGAGGGGTATTCTAGGGTTAGGGAAAAAGCAGCGGAGAATGACACATTGAAAATATAAATTGGGTTGCTAAAATACCCTGATTGTGATAATTAAATTGTTAGCCTTATTTGTGAGCTTTTGGTTGTCCCCACATACCAGCATATTCCCGTATGCTGATCGTGTTTTGTTTGTCGGTGTTTTAGGTACAACCCTAAAATGAACAAACACTAAAGTGACACATTGTGAAAATAAGAAATAAAGTGCAAGGAGGATTAGATAGAGTAGATTCAAACTGTGGATAGATAGATTTCCAATGTTTTAAAAGGTATGCAAAGTTTTATTTTAATACTAGATTTCAGTTTAGATAGTAGAATTTCATAATTATCATTGATTATTTGTCGAACCTTTGATCTGGTTTATTGGGATGACGGCTCTGACCTCTTGGTCTTCCTTAAGTGGGGGTTACCGGGAGGCGGGGTCGTTACACTTGCCTATAGAAAAAAGCAAAATTTTACTTGCCTTTGAGCTTGTAATGAACTACAACATTTAATAAATTGTTACTTACGATACTAAAAAGGTGCATGGTTTAGGATCAACATGTTCACAAGGTTTGTTGGGTCTTACATGGGGTAAATGCTAATTTTCTTCATATATGCTTGAAATAAATACACTCAATTTATAAAGTAGAAATTTGTGGCCAAATGCAATGAAAATGCAAAATATCAATACAATGCAAATGAATCTCAATAATCAATTTATAAAGCAGATACTTCTTGTGTTGATTGTATTTTTAAAAATGCATTTAAAAAGTTGTGTGGATCTCTAAGATATGAGTTCCCCCTTCATGACAAGAACCTGGAGGTGTTGAGGAGGAATTTTCTCAAACCCCTACCTCATTAGTTATGAATAAGACATTAAGTAAGCTTAAACAAGATTATGATGTGTTTTTCATAGTGTTTAAAAAAGCTTATGATTTTTTCAATGTTAGCACATATTAATTAAATGGTTTCATTTTGATTCTATGTAGACTAGAATATGTGGAACCTGTTATGAAAAAAAAGTGTTTTGGTCAACAGATGGTTATAAGATCTGATGAAATAGACTATGGTCTAGGATTTTCCCAGTTTTCTCAAGGAGCCCAAGTTCTTAAAGAATGGTGATGGAGGATTTGTTAACATTATTCCGGCCAAGCACAAGTTCTTATTGTCAAACCAACATTAATCAAATTCCAGAACATCTAGTAACAAGTGTATGCCTTTTCATCATATAAGTTATAGATGGTCAAAGGATGTACAAATTATTGTACTACTTATGAGATGTTGTATGATAGATTGCCTCATGGGTGTTGTATTTAATAAAAGAGATTACATGTCCTCCCTATTTAATTTACAGTTGATTATAAATAATAAATATTGATATTTAGAATATATAATTATAGATATGTGACTTTAAATTGCAATTTATTTAGAAATTTTGGTAATGAACTGAAAGTGACTAAATACAAGCCATGAAAATGCCATCATACACAACAAGAATGACATTAGTGGTATTTTTTGCGCCACTATACTCAATAAGAATAATTTCATACAATTTTGCAATAAAGAATAGTGCCATTTCTACAAATGGTAATTTATGTAATAGTGGCATTTTTATAAAATCCAAATGATCTTTTAGAGGCATTTATTGAAAGACACTAAAATTGAACATTTAGTGATATTTACAATTTATGATACTATCTATCTAGTGAAATTGGTACTAGAGGCATTTTTTAGGTGTCAACAAATGCCACTAAACATTTTAGTGGCATTTATATTTCTTTAGTGGCATTTATCAAATGCCACTTATGTGTATGTTTGTTTTAGTGCTATTGGAAGTTGTCACATGCATACAAGGCCTTATGATGAAATGATAAAGTATAATGGTCAATGCACATAAACCGTACTTTTGAAAACATTTGAGATTTCTTTTTAAGTCTTGCTTTGTTAATCTTTAATGCTTTTGCCTTACTGCCAACCCAAACCATGTTAATCTCTTAGAAACTTGCTAGATTTGATCTTTCAAGGTGAACCCTTGCAATTGCAATGAATTTGTGTCATGTTTTTGTTCCCTATTAGGTAATGGCAAGTGACACCACTGCTAGAAGAATCTTCTCCAACATCAGACAACATCTTTATCATGGGGTTTGTAGTAACTAAGGTTTATATTCTTGTTGATGTAATAGAGAAGTAAAGTTGAACTTTGTCAACTTTAGGATGCTTCCTTTGATCTATGTGGTACTTAAGACCTTTGGTTCTAAATGTGATGTTGGATGCTAGTTTTCCCTTCTATATAAGCTTGTGTGTTCTATTCTATTTTATGATGGGAGCCTAAAGCCTGTTGTCGATGACTCTGTAGTCAGTGGGGGTAGGTTGAGGGTAACAAATAGCTCCATGACACTGGGCTTACGCCCCAGGGATTAGTCTCCCTATGTCTTGCACTATAATTGTTTGTTGGAGCTCGAAGCTATGGAGCAGGCTCCCTACTAGACCTCCTCACAAGTGGGAGACCTACCCACTAGCTTCATCTTGCCAACAAGGGTTCACTCAATTTCACTTTGGGGTCTAGAGATAACCAAAATACAGGGCAAAGCACAATCGATCAGAGAAATGGCAAACTAGAAGCTAGGAGTCGAGCTCTCTAATAGAGGTGTCAACTCACCTTTGCATCACCTATACATGGCTGAGGTGCTAATCGAATACAAAGGTCTCATTGAGTCTTAGATAGGTTTGTAAAGCTACTTGGTACAATGATGGCAACATCTAAGGGCAGTCAGAGACAAAAGGAAGCTAATACGGAGGTAACAAACAACTACCCAAGACAAAGTTCAAACGAAGGTCTAACGCATCCCATAACAGATGTTTGTGTGTCGTGATCAACTATGAAACCCATCATATTCGGAAACCTTATAACGTCCCCATCGATGAGGTAATCAAATCAACAAAAATGGTGATGTTTGACTTTACAGAGTTTGGTAAACAAATAACAAGAGACAACTCACCTTGAAATGAATTTGTCTAGGGTGACCCAAAACACCATCCTTCTCCACTCATCGTGGAAGGAGATTGAGTGAAAAAGCCTGATTATCTACACTCAAACATAAATTACATGAGAGTAACACTAAGAGGGGAGATGAGGATCATTCCTAAATGGATTAGGATGCGTAGATGATTGGGAAGAAGGGCAATTTAGGGTTTGAGGGGTTGTTAGGATCAACACTCTTAAGGATCAATTGGTGTTTTTATACCCTATTTGCCCCCACAGCGTAAGTGATGGCTCTTCGGACTCTTAAGAGGAATGGGAGTCTAACAAGAATGAAATCATGGTCAATAGGTGAGCTTAGCTCGAGGAAAAATGGTGATAGCTCTGGAGGTGTTGAGCAGGTCATGTTCTATGCGGGAAAGTCAGAGGAAGGGGATGAAATCCACCAGTCCATGAACCTAACCCAGTGGTAAGTCTACAAGTCACTTGAGTCATAGCCACAAAGGTAAAATCTGTGTGGCAATTATAAATCCTGGACTTAGGTCTAAAATCTAAAAATCAATGGTTAAATGACATAATCCCTTTAACTTAGGTCTTGTCTTCTAGCTTAATATTAATGGTGTATCTGACATCTGATTAGGCCCAAATTTGGTGAGTTGCATAATTATATGTGGTGATTACAGATTTGGAGTTAAATTTGGGTTTCAGTTTATTTACGTTATAATTTTATCAGCATGCATTATTCACTTATTTAATGTGATAAACTTAAGCTAGTGGTCAAATATGGTGCAACCTCTCATATTATCTTAAATCTTGTCCCTCTAAGGTAAAAGGACTATCCTAGAGTATATTACCATGGTTTAGACAATGATATTAGTATTATTACTCACTCATCACAAAGATTTAATTATTATGATCATAATATCCTAAGATTTCACATCCATGGATCCTAATGGGTCATTTTGGGTTAAAATATCCCGATGAGGTCTAATCTATATTAAAATAGAGAAATATGGATGCTAAAAGGCATCTAATTAAAAGAAGTGGTCAAGAAAAGAGAAAGAAGGACATCGGATAACATCATTGTCGATTAGGAGCCTAGAAAAATGGAGGATTAACCTATAGGTCTAGAATGGAATATGTTACATCTAACATTTGTTCTAAAATGGCCACACACATCAGTGCGTATGAATCTTAATAGATCATTTTCCTTCCCACCGTCACCAATGATGGGAGTCTTTCATCTTGCCCAACAAATAAGATTCACATATCTCTATTGATTCAAAATCAAAAGAGTCCATATATCCATCTTTATGGAGTCTAGAGATGTGTTTCTCAATAATGTTCCCTCGACGAAAATGCCACAGGTATGTTTGGTCTGAGTTATCAAGTTTTTGTCTTTTGGTATTTACATTATACATGCTTGTATCAAAATCTATCAAGTATAGACCATAAGACATTGGGGCACTACCATAAAAGATCTCATATTTACTAATAGAACATCAACCATTCTTTAAAAGAAATTCAAATCCATTCTTGTCCAACTAAGATATAGATATGATGTTCCTATTATTGGTTGGCACATAATAGCAGTTCTCTAACTCATATACAAGCCCACTTTGTATAGATAACTTACATGTTCCCACTACACTGGCATGAACTCTTGCTCTATTGGCAACATGCAGTTCAACCTCACCTTTCCTCAAAGGTCTACTTCTTTTCAGGTCCTTCACGTTTGAGCAAATGTGTGATCCACTCTGATATCTAATACCCATGATGATGAAGTAGTGGAGTTAATCTCAATTACGTATGTAAAGAAATAGAGATATATATCCCTTGCTTCATCTTCCTTGGTTTCCTTATCCCTCTCCTTATTTTGAATCTAGAAGATTAGGATTTTAGCTTAGCCTCATAACACTTCTTGGCCTTTCCTTTATCCTTGGACTCAATTGCGCTAATCACCATCACAGGTTTGTCCTTCATCATTTGTGCTTCAACATTTATCATCATGTTAATAAACTCATACAATGGTTTAGCCTTGTTACTCAAGTGATAACACTCGATAAACTGGCTATATGATTCATGCAATGATTGCAAGATCATATTCGTGGCCAACTCTTAACCTAAAAGAAATCCCAATTTCTCTAGATGCTCAACATGCCCAATCATATTGAGCACATGGGGCACTACTAGATCCGCCTCTATCATTTTTCACTCAAACAACACCTTAGAGACATTATAACTGTGTTTCTTATCATGTTGTTTATGCAACTCATAGTTCAACAACCCAATATAAGGTTCTTGATATCTACATCATCATTGGCATTCTTCAAGTAAGAATCCATTTCAGCCTTAGGTGAATATGGAGTAGGTTCCACTGGCACTAGTTCTTCAAGAACATAGAGAGAGATCCTCAAAGTCTTGAATTAGTTATGGAAGTTATCTCATTTAGATTGTCCTTATCAAGAACTGGTTGCAATGATTGTATGTTTTCCATTTATATCTACTAGTGTAAAATTTTCACTTTGTCAAAAAAACTTTTGATTTGAAGTGATAACTGATGATATTAATTAGGCCTTTAATTAATTATTGCTCCCACTATTTTCTTCAAATTGATAGCCATCACTACCAATTCGGAAGATTGCATTGTACAACCTTCTAGTGAGCTAAGATCCATATTTCATCAAATCATGAGTTATCTTTGATTGATTATCCACAGCTTGACTATTTAGGTAGACAACTTTTGCCAAATGCATTTCAATGCAACTATTGGGTAGATGTGTGCACAAATGTTTTTCACAATCCATCTCTATGCTTCTAGATACTTAATCTCATTAATATCAACTAGTTAAGCCTAATCCAAAAGACATCACGATAGAATATGTACCCTTCTTTGGTAGATCTACACATCTACCATCACACTTGCAGGAGATAGATGAGGCACCATGCTTTGGCGTAACCTATGCTTAGTCGATAAAGCTTTTCATGTGTGTTTTTATATAAACCATTTAATACTTAATATTAATTGAGGGATTTTTATTTATATAAATACATATACATATCCATTCACCACATACTTATAGTACATATCATTTACATGCAAATGAAAACATGAATTATAAACACAAGCAAATGTTATGGCCATACTATTTTAATTTTTTATAGACACAAGGAATTACTAACACCTAAAGTCTACACTACATGTAGCAACATGTTGTTGATGAAAATTTGTGCTCGAACCATCCAAGTTTATTGGTTCAACACTTGAACTGATTGTCTTGCCTCCTAGTCATTTGGTTGGTCTATCGGATTGATCATCTAGTCTCCAATCTAAATGACATTTGGGCACCTCCATTTGATCAGTTGGGCTACCAACCAATCAGTTCGACTCCTCTTATCGTCTTTCCTACTCGGTCCTCCATCCGATAAGTTTGTCTTATGAAACAAGTAGTTTTATCTGGTGCTGAGCATCTTCTTTTCTATAAAAGAATTAAAACTATCATAATATTGTTTAACAGATTACATGGTAATAAGGAAACCTTGAGTTACATTTGAGGGGAGAATAGGAAGGAAAGAATCAATATTACATACGGATAAGAAGAGAGAGGATCAGTATGCAAACTGAGATATAAAACATGAATGCCAACCATCCAACCAAGCATAAAGATCTAGGGGTTATTGGCCATACAATGCTTAAGGTCCACCATCAAAATTGATTTTAGGGTGATGTTTGTAAATTTCATATATATCATACCATATATATTGGTTGGGATCATATGTGGTATTTGATCGGATATGAACATTAATCATTTTAACTATTTGTGTTGTATGCAATAAATAAATGATAAAATAAAAATCTGAACATTATCGAATATATCTCAAAGCATAGTAAATTGACATGGATCTGATACCACTTTTGGAAAATATGGCATTAGATAAGGCAATAGAAACAAAAAGTTTACTTTCCATACTCCCATTGATAGTAGATAGCCTCAATAACTATGTAATGGGAAGGAGGCTGCAAGGTTTATACCTGGTCCAGGACCAAGTCCAGTGTTAATTTCTTGTAGTAATGTGCATCTTTCTTCTAGTTGCACCTAGACAGAAATAATAGTGACTTCCAAGATGATCACTATGTACAATGGTTGTCTGCGTCCTTCTAGCTGGTGGCAATTGGCCTCCTCGCCTCTGTAGTAGTTCAGGACCACCGAGAACTCTTATCATTCGAGATGAACATGCAAAAAGGAGTTGTCCATTTTAGTTAGCGTGCAAGCATCGACGTGTTCTCCCAATATTATTTCCCTTGCTATCCCTCCATTTTACGGGTAGGACTTTCTCATACTTTCTCAATTACCACAACCAGAGGACAACAATTGTATAAGCTTATTGTGTCTCTGAAAGACCCCTATTACCCCTCTATTTATAGGAGGTTTAGGATCAGGGATTCTATTCTGAGTGGGAGTTGGAAGAGATGGAATTTTATGAACTCATACAGACGTTAAACCATATGGTTCACTATTGAATCAGTCAGTTCAAATCTTGAACATGTCCTTTCACCATGTTTCCCAATCACAATTGTATTAGAAATTAATATTTGATTAATGCACAACATGACGTCAATCTTGGTTCAAATTGGACTGACACTTCAATTGATCGGTTCAACAGTTGAACCAATTGGTTTACAGTCCTATCGGTCAATTTTCAATCAAACACTTTAGTAATTAAGTTAAACATCATTAGTTAATAAGCTCCTATTCTGGGTGTATCCTATATGTGTGACCCTATACATTCCAAGTTACATTGGAAGTAAATGTCCATAACTGATTTATGACATCACAAGAAATGAGTGGTATCTAGTAAGACATCATTCCTACCAAAGTAATCAGAAATTTAGAGAACAACTTCAACCTACAATTTTTCATTGGTGTTACACTTATTTTTTAGTTCCTTTGTCTCTGATATCCAGATTGAACTCAAGACTTAGAAACATCATCCTCTTCAACAATCAATCCATGTTCCTTGAACTAGAGAAGACTGTCTGAGATATATGTAAGTTCAATATCACATATTGACTCACACGAGCATGGCCATGCTTTTCTAAGTCTGGCTTATCAAGTTTCCATGATATCAAACTCATGTAGGAGGGACAAATACCATCTACATCACTCATATACATCCCCATGTGTCACAAAGCATCCGATAACCACCTTTATGGAAACCCTTATTCAATGCCATGATGGATGATATCAAAGTACACTGAATGACGTCTCATGAGTGTCGCAACTTTGGTTCTAAAAACCGAAATCACCATGATCACTATGAGAGTTGATTTTGACTACCATTGTATGGTCTCCATGTGTCACTCTCAAGGTGGGTTTTCCCGATACATGATTCTCTAACAAGTATTTATGCGTTTGGTTTGATATTACATATCATGAATAATGAGATTCTATCATCAACCAACACACAGTCTAGTTTTATGTAATATTGTTTTCTATCTTTGACAGTAATAACCCTCTAGGGACATAACAAGAATTTATGTATTCTCATCACGCATATGATCTCATCATTCAAATCCTAAACTTGAATACATATGTCATCAAGTATCATCATTCTTTAGACATTTATTGTGTTACATCATCATCTCATAACTAAAAAAATAGAATTAGAAGAATGCCTTTATTATTAATCAAATCATTTACAAAATATTCCATTACAATTATAATATGATTGGCTTTGGGCATACATACCAATGAAGCATAGGGTAGGTTGAGGGATTGTCTAGTGGATTTGTCAAAAATTATGAAAATATATATATTTGTGATGGTTATGAAATGATTGGAGATGGCCATTTTTATGAAAGATGGTATCCAAAAAATGTCTCAAGATTTAAAGGATTGTTTGATACTATAAAAGACAAAAAGGTTATTCCACTTTGAAAATATTATCCACCTTGAAGATATTGTTCAACACTATAAATATTTTTCCTCTTTTAAAGATATTATTGATCTTTGGAAGGATTGCTCTAGTCTATAAGGGTATTTAAAAGGAGTGTTAATTGTTAAAATGGATTTTTGCAGTTTTAAAAGATTATTGATATTCGAAAAGATCATTTCATTTTAGAAAGATTGTTTCCAAAAGATTGATCTTAAAAATATATTTTTATTTTGAAAATATTGTTCATCCTTGAATATATTGTTTCATTTCAAAAATATTACTGATCTATGAAAATAATATTTTATTTTGAAACATTGTTGGTCTTTGAAAAGATTGCTTCATTCTAAAGATAAATTTTTATCTTTGAAAGTTTTTTTAACTTAATAATGATTTTTATCTTTTAAAATATTATTTCATTTAATTTTTTTAAAGATCTTTTTATTTGGAAAGTTGTTTCAATTTGAAAAGATGTTTTTATTTTAAAAGATTATTTTAGTTTGAAATGATCATTGATTGACGCATGAAGATGTCAAAAACACATAACCAAAGTATATCATATGATTATAATCTCAAAGCATGTAACAAATCGAAATCTTAGGAACTAACAAAAAAACCAAAAACTAAAGAAACATGAAAATGAGGCATACATTTGGGATGCACGTGTTAGAAGACCGAGCCCTCCCCTTTTAGCCCATGACTTAGATGTGATTTATGTCCTCACTATAAGATGACCTAGATAGTAAGGATTGATACAAGAATTCTCTACGGAAGTTGGCACGCATCATGCAAAAAACCTGATTTGACTAGGAATATATATCCCGGTACACCTCATGACTATGGTGGTTATAGACATTTGTTAATATCAGGAGAGGAAATGCCCTCAAGTCCTTTGGAAATTCAATATTACACCACTGATACCATTATTGGAACCCCCACACATCACCTAGGAATCCAATGTGAAGGTTGGCACTCACTCTATAGAAACATTGGTTTGTAGGTGGGTGAAATTGAATCATTTTACATGTTTTGTGTAAACCCATTACTAAATGATATAAACTTGTTACTAAATGATATGGAAAGTATAGAACATATGGGTATCCCCATTTAGACATGCAATTTCTTCCCCAAAATCAAAACACACATAGAGGCATTCAATCATTTAGATATTAGGAAAGAAATTAACGTGCTCATATAAAAGAGTTCTGTTATCCTTTCCTCTGTCTTTTTTTATTTTTATTTTGATTATCATCATCATCATCATCATTACTATCATTATTATTTTTTTTGTTATTATTATTATTATTATTATTATTATTGTTATTATTGTTATTATTATTGTTGTTATAGTATTTGCTATTATTATTATTATGAAAAAGAAAATCAAAACAAAAATGGTTGCGAATGAGAAACCCAAAATGTAATATGAAGCAAAACCTAATTACAAAATAACAAACAATTTTTTGGATTGGGAAGTGGCTTGCAAATAAGAAGAAACCAAAAACAAAATACATAATTGGGAAGCGATGAGCAAGTTTGAATTAGGAAGTAGAAAAAAAAAGGTAAAGGAGTCAAAGAAAGAAAGTAATTAGCCAAAAACCCTAACAAACATTTGATGGCCATGACAAAAGTGAAAGAAAATCATACCAAGAATCACAGCTTCTGGAAGAACTCCATATTTGTACAAGGTAGAGGGCTATCAGAATCTTTAGGTCCACCACACTAATAGTGTTCTTTTCCACTCTGAAAAATAGGAAAAAATAAAAACATGAAAAAATAGAAAGTTTAACAAAACAAAAAGTAAGAAAATCAACTTTAATTGTCTACAGTCACCAACAAAGTCTCTAGACTTTTTTACCCACCCGAAAAATCTTTTGAAGAGTCGAATTACACAATTTCATAAAACATAACAAAAAAAATATAACGATAAGCTTTCAGTAGACACCAACTTTTATTCATGAAATAGAGAAAGCAATGATATGAATTTAATAAGTTGGGAAAACATAGGATAAACTGAATCTGACTCCATCTAAGGGAATATATGGCAATGTTGGAAATCATGCCTAAAGGTTGAATATGAAGATCTTGTTACAAGTGGGGAAGGTGTAATCAGACCCACATCATCTGAAATTGTTTTGTACACTTTTTTGTACTCTTGCGTTAAATGGCAGTTTCATGTTTAATAAAAGGAAAAATGAAAATTATGTAAGATGATACAATTTTTAGTCTATGAAACATAAGTGCTAGAGATGGTTGTGGTTTTCCCATCATTGTTGTAAAGATGCCAATTTTTAGGTTGTCAGGTCCTAATCTCATCAGGATCTCCCATAACAAAGGGTGCAAAGTATGGCAAAATAGAGGAGATGTTAAAGGGCTAGTTTGGCATGGGATGATTTAAACTTACCTAAATAATTCAATCAAGAAGACTATTGAATCAAATCACATAAGAACATATACAACTCATGTTGTTCTATATGAGTTGTCTACGAAACTAGTAATAGCTTGATTGGAGTAGTTATGAGCAAGAAATTAACACAAAGAAATTAAATAATTAAAAGAATTAGAATATGGAAGAACTACATATATGCATCCTAATGACATTTGAAAAATATTTGTGCTACAAAATAAATCCTCAAGTCACAACCGACTAAAAGACCAAAAGGGGAGGTAGTTGGATTCTCTAGATTTAGAAGAGTCAAAAGAGGTGGAACAATATGTTAGGTATAAGCGGGTTTTCATAGGAAAAAAATTAAGGTTCAAGGACTCAAGTGTATGTTATTGGAAGAGATGGTAGATTGCCTCCATATGTGAGACAATCACCTGGTGACTCATGTGGTTCTTCCATGTGGAACTTGGTGGACATGTGGGATCAACTTGATCTCCCCTAAAAGACAAAATAAATGAACTCTTTTGTCAAAATTTATTGTGTTTTAGGGATAGTTTAGAAATTCTTTAGATAAATTCAGCTTGGATCATGAGATTGAGTCATATTTATAATATCATTTAACAAAAAATGAAGGAAGATAAGATGATGAAATTTGAGTATTGATCTTCCTCATTATCAAAAAGATATGGATTTTATGAAAACAATACATATCCATAAGTATATATATGTAAGTAAGTATATATATACATATATATAGGTATATACAAGTATGTATATTTCTATGTATGTATTAAATACTTATATATGTATATATGTATAAGTATGTATATATACACAAAATTACTTATATATATGTTATGTATATATACAAATACACACACACACACACACACATATATATATATATATATATATATATATATATATATCTCTGTGTGTGTGTGTGTGTGTGTCTGTGGGCTTTTCTGTTTATATCTGTGTATGTTTGTGTGTATGTTTTTATGTATAGAGAGAGTCAAGATACAATACACTAGAGTGTACAAATCGTGTTGAACATTCATGTGGTGTTTAGCTATTTATATTATTTTTCGGGACATTCAAACCTTAGATAAGAAATATAGTCTAAAAATGCCCTGGACACATCACAATTGTGCATGATTACCTATCTAATTGTTCCCCCTTGACCTCCACCTCTCCTCCCTCTTTGGATCTTGTCAATTGTATGTCACTTACACATGGTCAATAAATTTGATGTAGATAACTATTTTCATGAATAATATTTATTGTCTATGGAGCATGAGTTTTGTCCAAACAATGTCAAATTTTATGGATTGTCCAGTAATGAAACAGTTAAAAAGATCAATGGCTTACCTATTTTGAATTTTTTTGTTTGGTAACAATGACTGAGTGTATATCTCTGGTAAATCCAATGGTATACTAAGCTAAGTCTATATCTCCTCCTCCCTCTATATTATATATTATATATATAAATATTACATATATTACATTGTATATATATTATATATATTATATTATATATGTGTGTGTGTGTTTGTGTCCTCTATGTGGGTGTGTGCATGTGTGTGTGTGTTTGTATCTGAGCCCGAACTGGGATATGCATATATGATGTGATTGAAAAATAAATATATCTTTAACAATTTTCTTATAGATGGTTAACCATATGTGTTAAGATGATGATGTAAAATAGTGGGTTAATCTTGTATTGCAATTACTAATAAAGGTCACAACCTAATATGCAAAGAGAAATGAATGCATATTAATAATACATTTTATATATGGTGTTAAATATAGTGCTATTAATGATTTTGAATATGATGTACCAATTAGCACAATATGATCATCACACCACCATGACATGATTTTTATGGATAAAGTGGGTTAATTATTGTTTATCTTTGTAAGAAAGTTCTAAAAAATATTTGAAACCAAAAATTATTGAACAAAATTAGGATATATATACTTCTATGTGATATTTGTCATACATAAACAAGGCTTCCAATTTTTACATTGAGGGTCAGTCATCCTATATGCTCAAACCATCCTGTGATTTGTTTCGATATATTAATAAAGGTCTTACTTGTAGGATATGTCATATCTATAGTTGTACCCTACAAGTTGATGAATTTCTTTTGATTTTTCATTTGTTTTTTTCTAACCAAGAGCATATTATTCGTCATGCACTCTAGGCAGGAAAAGGATGAGGGTTTACATCATTAAAGTATAGCTCTAATTCACATCTATACACATCATACATGAACTTAGGGCATTTGTTGGATTGTTACTTGGGTCCATTTTTCTTAGATGACCATTTTTCTAGACCATCAACATACCTACTTGCACTTTGATTTTTGTATATCACCTTGAAGTTGTGTTCATCATCAGTAAGATTTTATATTTGAAAAAAATGGATGGTACATTGTTGGAGATGCTTTTAGGTTAGCTAGATATCTACATGTTAAGAGTTTTTCTGAATCGACGATCACCTCTCTTCGATCATGGAGAATGTAAGTGATTCCTCTAGTAATATCCATGAGTTCACTTCAATGACGCCACTGCTTTCCACCACTTATGCACCTCCAGAGATCCACATTCATCTATTATCATGACTGAAAAAGGTAGTGGTAGCCTTCAATTTCCTTTTTGTATAAGATCCGTCCACTTTAAGTACAATAGTTATAGAAGATGGTTTTGTATAGTTGATTGCTAGTCTTTTTTCCATGGTAGGATGATGAGGGCATTGCATAAACATGATCTACCAAGCTTACATGCATGTCATCTGGTTGTCTCAACTTTTATTTATGTTTGTCCTCAAAGACTACTTTGTTTCGAGACTTCCAGATCTATTCAATGGTGCTTGCAAACCACACATGATGATATGAATTCTACTGGTCCCATTTTAGATTTTTTATAAGACCACTCTGAAAGTGAAGACCCATTTAAGAGTTGAAATTTGTGGACGTATTCAATGTTGACAAAACACCATAGATATATGAATTCTTTTAGCATGTGGAATGTAGTACACCATTCAAAGTACGACCAAAGGATGATCTTCACATCTTGTAAAATGATCATCAATTGTTAATCTCTAAAATCATCTTTTGATTTTTAGTGTAGTAAGAAATAGCTATATTTTGAGGAAGAATTTTCGTCGAAGGAGTGTAAAATGGGGTGGAATGAAATTTTGGGATTCTTCATGCCTAATTAAATGAAGAGAATCATTATTGTAGTTTGTAAAGATCAATATACATTATTTAGGTACAATTTATGATAATTTTGCCTTAACGTATTTTATACATTGTGAATCTAGTAAAGAAATTAAATGAAATTAAAGTTTATTGTGATCTATTTATTGTCCATGGATGCATCAATAACCATGCCAACATATATATTCTACTCACTGAAGTTTGGAGGTATTTTGAATTAGATAGTTTAATTAAGACCCCTAACTTGATACCTATTTTAGATAATTATTTGGTTGGTCAAACCATGTAATTTTAGCACCAAAGTTTAGAATATGATAGTGGTTATGAAGAATAGAAACATCAAATTTGGTGATGTTTGGACAGTACTATAAGAAGGTATATAGTTTTGAAGCTAATTATATCAGTGTTGGGTTGATTTAAATGCATCAAGGTGCTATGTACATATCAACCTAAGTTAGTTTGACATAAAATACCGCATCACCTAGTCAGTTGTTTCCTATATGGGGGGTTGTAGATCACCAAGTAAGCACATTGATCCTAGCCTTAACTTTTGATTATATGACTACAAATTTGTCCTTACCTCTGGTTGAACCGAAAACATGGGGAGGTCATGTGTGTCAACCCCCCACACCACCATGACATACCTTTATGGGTTGAGAAGGGAAATCTACGTAGGAGTTTGTCTCCTTCCACCTTATGATAAGTGTGTTAAGTGTGGGGCATATAGTAGTGTATATAGGGATATCATTTTCTTCCCTATACTAACTTCTCCACCATAAATTATAGGTGGTATAGTGAAAACAATGTTAAAGAAGAGGGGGGTAATAAGGATTAAACAACAAGGAAAAAGAATCAGTATATGAAAGGAGTCCATCTACAGTGGTTGTAGGTCTTCCTAAAGGAATTCTAATTGTTAATGAAACCCACCTATACTAAACATAAGATCTATTAGATGTGGCTTGCTTGGTTCCCCTCCATAAGATAAGGTTGCATATTGGTTCTAAAATCCTGGGTGACACTCTGGGAAGAGTGACTCCCAAGTTCCATGTAGAGGAGATGTTCATCCCTTTACCTGTATTCTAGTGTGACATGGTACTCAAAATCTAGGAGTAGAGAAACGTTGATGAGACATAATGTAAGGTTAGAAGAGATCTTTAAAGACAAGGGTATAGAGAACTGTCATCAAGGAGGACCATGGCATGTGAGATTTATTAATGAACATTTGTCTCACAAAGATGTTTTGTCCAAAAAAGGGGGATCACAATGCTCTATAATAGATAGACGTGTCAAGTTGGACATGATATTTGTAAGTGAACTAGTAGCATCCATTCTTGAAGATAAATCAGATGGCTCATCCATCCAACTAGGAGTTTTTAGTTTTTTTCCAAAATGGTAATTCTTTAAATAAGTTCCAAAAATTAGGTTTATCTTGCATATAACATTGAAAATAGTTGTGATGCTAAAAAATACAAAAAAATATCTAGATCTGTACATAAACATGTTGACTAGATGGTATCAAACTACCACTTTTTTGACACCCAAAATTTGATGATATCCTATAAGATATGAAGTTACTTATTTGTGTTGAATAAATATTCAATGCAAGACAAATTATGATAATATATCAATAGCTCCTAAACTGATACAGAATCCACATGATGTGAGAGATGATGATGTTTGAACATGAAATCATGTTATTGTGCTTCACATATCTAACTATGTTTGATAATGCTAATATAATGTATTATTTATATAATATTTATAAAAAGTATTATTTTCTATGCTCATGATAGTATGTGAAACACAATGTGGAACTTTGGGATCAATTTGTACTCATGGATGATGACCCCTAGTTTGATATACAAACCTAAATTTTTAATCTATGATACCAGGTTAACACATATAACCAAGAATAGAATAGAATATTAAGAGAACTAATACAAATTTGGAACGGAAGATTTTTAATCACATACCAAGAATATTGGATAAATAATGATCCAAATATCATATTTAACTAAGATAAATCTGATAATGGATTTACCACAATTAGTAATTATGTAAATCTAATGTTGGTATTATGTCTTATTTTAATAAAGGATTGAACGAGGTTGTCATTGAGTTCATGAATGTGGATTTCCATATCTCACATCGAGGTACACTTTACCTCTTAATTGACCTTCTATATAGCATAGATTCGATGTGTGTACAAAACTCTTGTAATATGACACTAGATGAAATTAGTCTTCTTGTATGTCAAGGTGATTGATTTTCTCTATATGCAACTTTAAATTTAAGAACCATGTTATATACATTCTACAATATTATAGTAGTAATTATGTTTGGTGGCATAGTGCTTGTGAATGATGACTTAGTAGATCATTATTATAAAATGATCTACATGGATAATAGTAAATCACACGGCTTAAACAGCTTGACAACTTTTGTAGGTGACATTATGCATTATTTCCTTAGGTGGCAAATTTATTGATGATATGGACATGTGATCAAAATATGTGTTCAATTTTTAAAACAAAGATGTTCACTTCATAACTATTATTCTTATATATGTATGACCAAATCATATTTCTTTAAGAATGTTACTATTTTACTCATTGCAAATTTGGCATGATTATTCCAACATTCACTCATTTAACGATATACATGTTGCACTATATGAATATGTGATGCTTTAAAGATGATGATAATTTTTTGATGACCATGTGTACATGTTATCCTACTATCCAAAAAGAATTTACATATTTGTAGCATATGCAAATGTAAAAGCTATCATTCTACGTGGCATTTCAAGTGTTGTAATAAAAGTGGTTTTAGTACTAAGTTGAATGGTGCACTTTGTGTTTGTTTTTTACTATAAATCCATGTGCTTGTACTACTTATATATCTGCATGCTTATATGTATGGTATTGTTACTTTTTTACTCCCTCTTGTTTTTCTTCTTCTTGGCCTAGCGTGAATTATCCCAACATGTACATACTTACAACCTTTTAAATATATATGCTCGTAGCAAACATTATCGTCATACTCTTAATCTTAATATATCACTTTCATGATTAGCTACCTTCTTGTAATGTTTAATTGTTAGTAAATCAAAAGAGTAGTACTAATCTTATCAAAGTGTTATGGAGTTACATGAATGCATGAGAATATTCTAATGCTTCAGATAATGATCATAAGGTTATCTTTGTGGTTGCTTGTTTGCCATCTTGAGAGAGAGACAGTCTTATAATCTCGATCTATTATGAGCTCGACAAATGAGGAAATAGACATATATGATGATTGATTGTAATCTTACTAAGGATATAAAATGGGTGTGAGCATTGCATGTTGGTGAGAGATCTTAGTAGGTGAAACCCAATCCACGTTCCCTTCCATATTTGTTGCAACTCACTTGCTTTCTTTTGTTCTCTTGTCTTGCTTTCTTAACTTTTCTTTTACTCATTTTGCTTGGTTGAAGTAACATCATTCCTTACAGATTAACATCTTAATCTACCTTCTTGGTTGGTGTAACTGAGATAAGACTCTACGTTCTTAGCACTTATCATTACTTGTCGATATGGTTTGACCCCGATCTACTACATCATACCCCGTATAATAGTTGTGGGAGCCTGAATGTTGAGTAAATTTAAGAGCCTGACTACTCTAGATCTGCTCCTTTTTGGACGTGTGATTTAGGCCAGTCAAGACCTAAGCAAAACTATCAACAATCATCATCTTTTTACGATAGTCACCAATTTCTAGAGAGACTTTTTAGTATTTGTAGCATTGGGTTTATGTATAACTTGATTAAAAGGGAGGGTTTCGTGAAGAACACATTTTATTTTGAGTCATACGATAATGAGGTTGTGCTGGCAAAAAATATTAAATAACTTTAGTAGGTTGGCCTCTAGGGAGGACGCTTGTGGGTTGTATGATTAATTAAGTCTCATTTTTGACTTCTACTCTGAAACTGGTAAGCTAATGAAATAAATTAGGATGATAGGATTGAATAATTTAATATAATTAAAATATATGAAGACATGAATATACATGCTTACCACTATGTCAATTTCAATTGTCATCATAATTATCTAGTGTGGACATGCATGATTTTGTATATTTTGTATTTTTCATGTACACTTGATATAAATGGGATTGAGATATACTTTCGTAAGTTGAGTTTCTCCTCAAGAATTCAAAAATGAATATTTGTCAACTTATTTTCCTCCTCCATCTGACTCCAAAATGTATTTTTCATTGTGTTTGGTACATGTTAAGTCATGAATACTAAAGTCGTGGAAAATTTTAATATGTTTTTTAGTAAACACGTTAATGGGATATGGAGAAGCATTCAATTTAATCCCTCCCATAGAAAGTCTTGTGAAATCTTCCATGGGGAAAACGTTTCACGCAAGAAACTTGATTCTCTAGAAAACATAGAAATAGGTGAAAGAAACTGTTTTTTAAACATTTTTCTTCTATGCACATACATGCATTTTCATCCACGAATTTCATTCTAACAAGTAATAAATTGAAAACCATTTTTATATCCACTAATTACTCACTTATTTTTATATTTCTCGAAGTAGTTTGTTCCATCAATAATTGTTTTTCATTTTTTGAGATAAAATATTCAACGTAATATATTTTCTTTCAATGAAAACACTTCTTGATAAATATAAATTTTACTTTAAACGGACATACTTGTCTTATCTTTCCCTTCACGAGTATGGTTTCCTTTAAGGGTAAAAATTCCCTATAAATAAATATGTATTTCATATATTTTGCTCCTTCTATCTTAAGTATCCTACCGAATTCTATTTTCTACCTAGATCTTTGTTTCCATCTAAGTGAATATTTTTTCATTACATGATATTTTCCCTTCCAACTAAAGAACATATTCTAAGAAAATATTCCTCTTTAAATGTTATTTTTGTTTTAAGAATTTCATTTCACTAGATGAAACGATTCCTCCAACTAATATGTATACAAACTATCGTTGTCTTTGAAATAAATATTTCATACCAAAAGAATCGACTCCCTTTCATTTAGATAAATCCTTGCCAATTCTGTATTTCCCTTAAAGAAAAAAAATCCATCCAAACTGATTCTAATCCAAATAAGCAAGTCATCTTATATAATCTACATGTGTTACACCCTTGTTTATAGCGACATAAAAGAACTCATTGCGTTTATCTAATATTTTGATCAAATAATAAGTACATTTATGTGGGGTGAGTTTTATAGATAGAGTTTTGTCTAACTATCCATGTTTCCTTGTAACAAATACTATTTCTAAGTAATCTCAATCTTGTCTCTTAGACTGTATTTGGTATGTGGTGAAAAAATGACGGAGAAGAAGAAGAGGATAAATAAGGAAAATTGTTAAAACATGTTATTTGGTAACATGTGCATGGGGAAATGGATTGGGATGAGAAAAAAATATGAAAAAATATAATTTATTACATGGTTACAGGACTGGAAAGGGGGGAGTTTCTTTATGAAAAGTACCCTACACAATTATGAATCTTATTTAATAACTTTTGGCATATATTTCTAAGTAAATATTCGAGTGTTGAAATAAATATTATCCTATATTCATCATTTTTTCAATGGAACAAAAACTGGCCAATTATCTTTGTGCTTATTTTTCGTTTCCTATCGCCATTGTCAACAAATCATATTTTTCCCACCATTCCCCTATCCATGATTCACCATATAATAATTGCAACCTTATCCTACATAAAATAGTACTGTATAATATTTTATAATAACTTTATTTTCTTTCCGTGTATTTTTTCACCACATGCCAAGCGCAGCCATATGGAAGGGGCAAAATAAAGTTTGTGTGAATGTCTTCAATTGGGCAAACAAACATCAAACATTCACAACTATCTAGGTAGTAGAGAATCTCATCAAAGTTGAAACACCGTCAAAAGAAGGATGTTATTAAGTAGAGTGTACATTTACATTTCTAGCAAGATGTACATCTTGATCATGTTAAGTCACCATTCCAATAGATTTTTTCTTTTCACAACATAATAGTGCCAACTCCATCTAATTATATAACTTGTATTTTACATTGGTTAGAACGAATCTTTATTTTCCTTGGTCATCAAGTACCACTAATTTGCACAGAATCATGATAAGTTTATATAAGAGATTGGCAGGATGATTATCTTTTCACAACATATTTATTTGGGTCATATAACGAACAGCTGACCTCTACTAGATGTAATTATATTACATCGTATTCTTTTATATCTTTCCAATAAATTCAATTTTGAATATTGGTAAAAGCTATTTATTATGCGTTGTTCGCAAAGAGTTGGTATTTTTCTTTCAACCATTATCTTCCATGGACGTGTAAATGCATGTGCTCCTTTCAGTATATGTTCTTCTATATATGCATCGTGTTGTGAATATTTATGGTTAAAAAGACTCAAAATATATTTACGCGATTTGGGAATGAACGTGTGATGCCAAACTAGCATAAAATTACAAACATTATGAAAAAGTATAATTACGTGCTTTCAATAATGTTAGAATAATTTATAAGAAACTTCATTAGACAAAAGTTAGGAAGCACGGACACTTCTCGGAGGCTGTCGTGTCCGCGTCCAACATGGACACACTTTGGATGCGTCTGGACGCGTAGTGGACACACCTCCGGCGTGTCCACTTTGAATTTTTTTTATTGAAGTGTTGGACACGGCTTGGACACCTCCAGGACACACCGCTCCGACCCACTTAAGCCTAGACATATGAAAAAACTCAAGCCTTCTCTAAATCTTTGTCTCCTGTCCTCCACTACTCGCCTACTACCATTAGTTAATTAAGCTCCAAGTGCTACATGCAAGTCGTTGACACTCTTCTTATCATCTCTACCAGCTATTGCAACATCTGGGGACTGCCACATCAACCATGAGGAGGAAAACAATTGGATTCATCTCCTCTTGATAGTACATATTGCTAATCATTACTTCCATTGGAACTATTGTCTCCAAAATTCTACTGCTCTTAATTTTTCATATTACAATAATATCATATAATCAAGCATCATAATGTTTGTTGTGAACTAATTCATATTGTGACTTGTAAATATAATGTTACATGTTGATTGCTTGTTGGATTTCATGGTGATTGCCCATGCGGATGATTTATCTAGATCATTTTGTGTTAATACACAGCATATTACACATTATATGTCAAAATATGTTATATATATATATATATATATATATATATATATATATATATATATATTTGTCGTGTCCAGTGTCGTATCCGTGTCTTATATTTTTGAAAATTGACGTGTCCTGTGTCCGTGTCTAAATTCGTGTCCGTGTTCATGCTTCCTAAGACAAAAGTAATACGACTCTATTATATGTCTACACTTAATTTTCAAAGCCAAAAATTTTCATATAATTGGTAGCTAATTGACCACGTAGCAATGCAATGGCTTCCCTTTATTCTTATCTCTAACATGTAACCAAAATCTAGCTTGAATGTTTAGGTGACTTGCATAAGTCGCTATAGCTAATGAAATAAGCATCAACCCAAATTACTATATGAATTGCAGATAAGTTCGCACCAAGTTGCAAGTAGAAATCTCAATACATACCATAATAGTCAAGAAAAATCAAATGCATCAGCAGTTGCAGAGAGGTTTCTATATCCTCATAAAATTTACACACGAAAGATTCAATTAAAACTTTAAGTAAGGATATATATGTGAAGAAAGTTATTACAGGATGGTGCTTGCGTTACAGCCATGTCCTACAGAAACTGACGGCTTCTTCTACAGACCACAAAGCTAGATCTCATCATTATCCTCTCGTGGTAACTCATTTAGATCAAAATCTAACAAGTGACCCATCTTTCCAAACTCGGTCTCTGGTGATTGGAATCTACTCATATGTCCAGCAACAGCTTGCTCACTAGGAAAAGATTTGGGACAAAGGTTGCAATTGAACTCTTCTGGATCAGTAACATCGTTAGAGTCAGCATGATCAGGTGTCGTAATGTCTGCATTTGTACCATTACTAGAGAATGTAGGCTCCTCACCAAAAATTTTACCTCGATTGTGGCTTGCGGTGTGCCCTCCTAACGCTTGATAAGTGGTAAAAACCCTGTTGCACTGGTGACATGGGTAATGTTTGCTAACGACACCTGTGTTGCTACTGTCACTACTGTTATGTCTTTGAGCTCGAGGCACAGTGACAACATTTTGAAGCATCAAAAGACTACTGACCGCTTCATTTTCATTAGAACCATGGGGGACAGATGTTCTTCTCTTATGTTTGGTGATGATATTTTCAATTGGAGGAGTGGTCAATGTAAAAGGTGGTGGTGATGGCTTGCTCTCACAGCCTATTCCTTTCTTCCTGTTCGTGTTCCTCGTTTCCTTCCAGCTGAAGGGAGTGACTACTCCAGTAGGAGGGCGAATCCCCCTCCATGTCCTATTTGGATGGCATCTCATGTGCCCTGAAAGAGATTTTTCTGTCTTGAAATTTTCCCGTTCACAACAATAACAGAAGTAAAATCCTACATTGCCTTCACTCTCCTTGTCTTCGTCTTCTGTTATTTCTTGAACTAAGTTGTTGGCAGCAGTAACTCCTCTAAACTGGTTCTGTTCAAGAGAATAAGATGGTATGACGGGATCTGGAATTCTTCTTTTGTTCGGCGCATTGATTTCTACATCATCAGGTGATTCGAACTCCAGGCGACGGCGCTTCTTTGGGAAGGAGCTACTTGAAGAACTAGGTCTCCATGTTCCTGCCGCTATTGAACCTGTAGAACGACCAAGTAGCAGAATCTCAGCTTCCACCTTCTCCTGCGGCTGCGGCTTGACAACATCATCTCCACTGTTGTTCTTTTCTACTATCTCACCTTCTTCTATTTCTCTATGTTCTGTTTTGATTTGTTCATCATCCTCAATTTCTGGTGCATGGACTTCAATCCTAGGTCTCTCCAGGAACGGCGATCTGTATTGATAACGAGGAGTCTCACAAGCAGTGCCGTGAACTACATCGTCACGTCGACGAATTGACTCCCTATTGAACCGCATGTTGTCTGCAGAAATTCTCAAAGACTTCGAAGGACGGGGAGCTGGACAGATTAAAAAAAAAAATCTTTCAGCGACACTAGGGGGGAAAGTAGCAACTTTCTGCAAAAACTCAATAGATTCTTTTCAGAATTCTTATGTAAGGTTTTGACCGATCGTCTTCTCAAAACACAAAAGAAAATAACAATAGAGAACTATCAGCTCTATTGTTGATCTTGATAACGGTATGTACAGACAAACTCCTGCTTTGCCTTGACCATGTCGAATAAAGGTGTGCACAGATGAAGCTTGCAGGATCAAAAGAAGAAGTGTACCTGAATCAGCGGACGCGGAAGCATCAGGTCGCGGACGACGACGATTGACTGGAGACATGGGTATAAGAGTAGACGGCAGCTGTGTTCTGGCGAAGAGTTGGATTGGGAAGTTGATCAAGGGAGACCGGACGTCTGAGAGCAGCTAGGAAACAAGAAGCCGCGCTCGAGCTAAATGCTCTCTACCTCTCCCCTCTCTCGTGCACTGCCTTGCTGTGCAGTCCGTTACTTATGGAAGAAACCGGATCAGTACAAACTTTGTTCTTCAAGGATTTCTGTTTATCTTTCCCTTACGATAATTGCATTCTGTTTGTAATTTTTTTCCGTTTTGGGAACCCTTCTTCAGCGAAAAAATCTTAAATAAAGATTGCATAAAATTAGTCACTGTGCGGGGCGTTACTCTGCACGATGACCAGCTGGATGCCCGCTGTTAGTAATTGGTGTTCAACTAAAGCCGAATTAGGGTTTTAAATTATTGCAATCCAGCAAATACAAAAAAAGGCACTATTTACCAAAAAGGCAACAAGCTAGCCCTAAGAGAGTATACGTAGCATATTCATAGCAATGCCTGTTTCATACTCCTTAATATTCAGTCAAAAGTTATGTTTCTCTCTACAAATAAAAGGCAGCAGCATTTCAACTTACGGTGGCGCCAAAGCATATATTTTTATAAGCTATATTGCAAAAGTAATTTCGTACGATTCTTCCAATTGTTGATATAAGATAATACTAGACGTCTCTTTATACATGAAAGGCAAGATATGTTATGGAAGAGATCCATAATAATTGTCCTCATTTAAACAAATCACTGACACATACCACATTCGCTTGGTCATCCCTGTGTTTGCGGTTCCCACCTCTAAAGTTAGTGCGTCTTCCCATTATTTCTTTCCTTGTTTCATTCTGTACCTCACTTGTCTAAATTTATTACATCGAGATGAAAGGTAGATGGGCAACAAACTGTGTTGCCAATTCTTTCCGGATGACCAAACCTATTCTTCGAAATGCGACATCTTTTGACATCGTCTTCAAATTTTCATTTGGAAACCATCTCTATCATTAATAAGTTATTACCATTAAGATATTTCTTTCGTCGCATATAAGAAACTCACCAATGGTCATACAAAATATTGAAAAGATCTAAACCGCTATTGCATAATTTTTGTGATCGCGGATGCTTTTGTTGAAGTTCTTCTAAACTATGTACAAGTGACAAAGCTTAGATGGTTGAATGTAGTGAGGCCGTAAAGTATGATTTTGCATTATACTTTTACATGGAAACATGCTTTTCACAGTTTTACTGCCTTAAAATAAACTCTAAGTTCAAACTTTTCACATTAAAAATGTTTTATTTTAAGCACTTACATATAGTCAAAACATGTTACAAGTAGGATCTCATAGGGATAGTATACGCCAACTAGACCTTTTCTATATCTATGCAAACCACGGTGCTCTACTCATCATATAGCAGAAAAGAGCTGAAGGATTAAAGGAACTCGACACCCTAGAAAACACTAGATGAATTATACTCAATAATTAAAACATCAAATTAAACCAAAATTAAAGATTGCATATAAAAATCAACAAGTCCTCCTAACATCCATAAAATAAAATGTTTTTGTGGAAGTAAATATATTGGAGAAAAACCCTTATGTGGTAATAGAGGATGTATCCTTTTCTCATGTCATGTTTTAATGAATGATAAACGCTAGGTCAGTTGGTAAAAGAACATGTTTGTGTACCCTTTTGAGTTTGGTATATTTGTATTTTTAGCACCATAAGTTGTAGAGTTTCTCGATACAATCCAAACAGTTATGTTACTCTAAATAATGTTATGACTCATAGGTCTGTAGATGTATAGTTCTGGAGGATTATTTTTTCCATCCACAAAGGGCTAGTGATGTAGCTTGTTTCCCATCAGTGTTTATTATATAAAATTATGATTTAGTTAAGAATTAAATGAGAATTAAATAAATGTAAGGTCATGCGTCACGGTAGAGATGGAACTAAAACCACTCTACAAAAATAAAAATATAAGAATGTTATCGTGTGTAGTAATGAGTTCCCAAAGATATGTTTTATTGGGATGTTTTGTTATATCTCATGTATGTAACAATTCCACCAACCCAAGGCACACGTTTCTTATTTTTTTGGGGAGTCCCTTCATATATCCACGGGTGAAGAGTTGTTCCACCCAATATTTGTTTATGCCTAAAGGCTATAAATCAGTTTATGTATTTAAGATTGTATCTTCCTTGGGTCTTCTATCTTCTTAATATTGTTGTGATTAGACTAGTTGCAAGCTTCATAGTTATCCATATGTTAATATTTTCTTTAGAATCTTTCCAACCTTATAGTCATATCATGATCATCATCATCATCATCAACTAAGCCTCAATCCCAACTTTAGAATCTTTCCAACTTTATAGTCATACTTAGTAGAAATTCAATTACCATTGATTTTGGTTTTTAACCTAGAAAAGAATAGGTACTTGCATCATCAAAATTTATCTCAAATCCTCAAGACCAAACATAGGTCTTGAAGCCAAATTTAGATTATCAAACTTATATCAATATAATTCAAACATAAAAAATATTATCCATACTCATATCATCCATATTAATATCACATATTTCATCTATCATCTAATCTCATATGGAACAAGACCTATAATCTAAAAGTATTATCTCTTCAAGATTGATGTTACCCTATATCCATTACATCCTCATATATACTCTTTTCTGTGTGGCCACATTTTTCCATGCACGTGTTTTGGAAAACTATTTGTTTCAGAACAAATAATTTTGAGGAATTTTGGATCTTGGTTAGATTAAAACCAAGACTAAAACCATAGGTGAATGTCCCACATAGCAAAGATTACAAACCCATGAGAGTTATAGGAAAGGGTGAGAACATGGTGTCGACTATTGTAGTCAATCTAACCACATTGCTCTTCCTATGATGCCTATCATCTACCAAAAAACACAAATTCTCATATTTCCACATTATAATTGATGAAAGAAACTATTTCTATATTACATGCATTAGTCTAATCCTAAATATCAGACACATGGGTAATACCTAGAGGCTAGGTTATATATACTATGTCAAGAAGGACTAATATAACCCATTTGATTTCAAGTTGAAGGCTTTTTTAGTTTGAGTTGCATTATCATAAAATGGTAGCCTTTGACAACAAGGTTTTACTTGGGTGGTAAAGGCACAGACTCCCCTATGAATGTGCACGGGTTCGAACCCTTGGTTGTGTGCCTTAGAAATGAATTATCTCGTCATGTAGACTGGCTCACTATGCCATTTAAACACCCCCTCAGATATGTTGATAGTCGAGATGGTACTAGGGTTTACGTTGTCGGGAAGGTGTCATTGAAGTGCCTCCTCCTCGAGGGGTGGTTCCAAGATCTCAAAAAAATCTAGCCTTTGTTATTGCTCATGATATGATATTACCTTTGGCATCCCCATATTAAAACCGTATATTTGTATGTGGTGTCCAAACTAAAATCCCCATCGAGGTGACAATTATAGTTCTACACATTGCATGCTAGGCCAGAAGAACAAAAATATAAGAAGATAGAAGAAATACATTCTGTATGTATGCTCATGTGGAAACATAAGTAGTGAATGCACACTAACTTATAATTATTTTTATATACATAAAACTGACCATCCAACATATTATTACAAAGTAATTCTTATACATTTAATAGTGGTCATAGAATGATATATTTTAGACATTATGTTGTACAAATATACAAATTATTACTCGGTAATATGTTTACAGGACGCCTTCTCCTCACACAACTCTCATTATATATCAAGCATTATCATGGTCATGTTGCAGGATGCCTAATGTGACAACCCCAATTTCTATATACTTTCCTTAGTGACATTCACAGATATGTGTACACTCATATCTATAGATGTCAGAACGGAAAGTACAAGAGATCAAGGTAGGCAACGCAATCAGAGAAGTGAGTCAGATCGTTGTTCACAACACCATGAATAGCCACAAAAACATTCATTCATTGAATATAAATAAAGTCATTACATAATATTACTTCATATGGAAGAGATGAATAGTTTTATAAAGAAAGGAAATTATTACATAGGATTTAGAACATCATATACATCATCTAGAAGAATAAACAACTATCTAACTGAAAAATAAGATGAGAGATAGAAATCTATCTAATATATCCTCCAAGTTCATTTATTTATAGCATTTAATACTTTGAGATGCATCATACGTTCCTTGTACCTAGAAAATACTTGAAACAAAAACATCAACATAAAGTTGGTACGTGGTAGTAAAGATGTTATACTATGCTGGCATATTGAAAATAGTTGAAAGGAGAATAAAAAGAAGAAAACATTATTTAAAGGCAGAAAATCGAGTAAACCCAAGTTACTTAATCATATTTCCAATGAACATGCATTACTATGGTGGACTTAGCACATAATCACATATATTATGGGCCCTTCCCCGTGTACCTTGTACTCTAGGGATCTCCCCATATACCATGTACTCTAGAGAGGAGCTAGTCAACATTAAAGCTTTCCCTCTCTAATAGAGAGATTAATCAACACCAACAGTAACTACATTTCATTTTTCATTCCCTTAATGTTCTTTAGTATTCAGACGGAAATGGCAATAGACATAGATATACACCGAGCAATGTATTCAAATACATGCAAGTAGATACTTATATTTAACATCCAGCAAAACTAGTCATATACTTATATCCACATACCTTGAATCTCAGATCTTGATTTCAACAAGCTCTGATTAAGAGAGAGTAGATCACCTTGAAAGAGAAATAAGACCTAATGTCATAATGTGTTTTCAACACCTTATATTAGGATTTGGGTCATACTAGGGTTTTTATTAAGTGTCTTATGTCTTAAACCAAAGTATGATAATAGGGGGAAATATTCAGGTCAGGGGTCAGAGTGTTGATGGTGGTATTTAAGATAGTTGATCTAATCTTAATCATCATTATTATAGTGAGAAGGAAATACACCATCTTATGGTTTAAGAAATGTTAAGTCTATTATTGATCAACAATATAGGGTTTCAGTTCAGAGAGAAAAGGATCAGGTTGGAGTCTCAGGGTTTTTCATAAATATTGATCCCTATTCTTATCTTTATTTTCTATAAGTTAATTTATAAAGAAAATAGTTAAGGTCCAAAAGAAAGGTGCATTGATTCTAGGATTGGATTTAGGTATTTGCAATATTCTATACATATTCCTCTTATTTTTCTAAAAACATGGATATTTTATGGGATTTTTTCTGATACATGAGCTATTTATAATCAATTTTATAAGATCTGGCCAATTAGATAAATTCTGGAGAAATAAATGGAAAAAAAAAGCAAGCTCTCCTTCACGGATCAGGTGAGGGATCCGACTAACCAAATTCTCCCACTGACCTACGAGCGGACACTCGTCTGAGGGGGGGTCAGTGCTGGCGAAAAGATGAAAAGGCCCAAGGGGTTTGAATGGAACCCATTTACGGGCATGGGTAGGGTGGACAATCCACGTGCTTGATTGTTCCCTGCTCACGCGCCATGGTTGTAGTGAGGGAACAATAGAGGAGGTGAAGGTGAGGTCGGGGTTCTAGGGGGTGTTGGGCAGTGTTGAGGAGTGGGTTGATTTCACTAGGTCGCGGTGGTTGTGAGGAGATTGAGATCGTCGACGTTGGTCGTGTGAGCTCTATTTTTTAATCAAAATAGGACGAAATGAACGAGAAGAGGAGATGGGGGTTACCTACCCTCGAGTTGGATTGAGGGAGTTAGAAGCTCCGCGGCAGTCTGTTGATGAGCTTGTGATCTTCCTAAAGCTCAGAGATGGCTCCAACCTCGCCGACGGTGAAGGTCTTGGAGCTCGGTTGCGGGGCTTATCGACCCAGGCTCCTGGGCCTTCATGGCTCTAACCAAAGCTTGCAACCTTCTTGTCGTGGTCCCCCGATGGTGTGGCCACGCTTGATTGGAAGGAGGGTGTTTCTGGAGTGAAGGAGGAGGTCGAGGTCAGGTACAACAAGGTGCTCGGGGTGAGGGAGGTAGGAGCGTGCTTCGTTGGAATTGAGGGTGGGGGATGATAAAGGGGAGGTTGGTGGAGCTTGTGGGAGCCTTATATAGGCATAAGGTGGTCGAGAGATTTAAGCCCTAGATCGGGCGCTGCCTCCAGTGAGAGGTACGAGGAAGAGGGGGGTTGTTCTCCCTGATCCGAAGGAGTTTGGTGACGTGGTGACCACCGTTGGGCTCGTTCGGGTGAGAAGAAGCCTTCCTCAAAATATCTCACAGAGAAGAGGCGAGATTTGGGTGCGAGAGGCATTGGAGGGGGTCGTTGATCAGTTGAAGCCAAGACTGGGTCGTGCGGGGGGGTTAGGGATGACCCGAGAGTTGTTGGATCCTGTGTGATCCTCGATCGAAGCATCGAACGGCTAAGATTGAAACCATTTAAGTGATCTGCGCCCATTTAGCGAAAAAGGACCGTGTGACACATATTTATCAAATCAAATCAGAAACTTAGGTCCTAGGGCTTAATAGATGACATTATACACATTATTTTCAAATGTTAATAGCTCTTAATTGGTCAAACCAATTGTAATTAGATTTTAGGAATAGCTTTATAATGTCATGATGTAGCTATGGTGTAAAATTAGAATTGAAACTCAAAGGGTCAACATGGTTATTGACTAAGTACATTAACTCCTAAAGTTCACCTTCATGTGACACTTAGGGTTTTACATTATGTGAAATTGATAGGCCATTTAGTCAATTTAGTGAGGGAGATGGTTGAGGGTATTATAGTAATTAACAAGATTTAAAAGAGAGATAAATATATGTAAAAAACTTATAAAAAATCATTCTATCACATTCTCACCCTCCTTTTAAGAATTTTGTCCCCAAAATTCAAGCAGCGTGGAAAAAGTGCGGATATTTCTTCTCGAACTCAGTCTTGAGCTCCCATGTGGCATCAATATGATCATGGTGGCTCCAGAGAACTTTCACAATATCTATACGTTGATTATTGTAAAGTTCCTTTGACTTAAAATTGAGAATTCTAACTAGGGACTCAGCATAAGACAGATCATCTTTCAGCTCGAGAGGCTCATGATTCAGAATGTGACTGGCGTCTTTGACATAAGGCTTCAGATTAGATCATGAAAGACATTATGCATGGCATTATACGGAGGTGGAAAAGCGAGACGATAGGCACATTCACCAACCCTTTCCAGAATCCCAAAGGGTCCAACATAACAAGGACTTAGCTTTCCTTTGTTCTTGGCCAAAGCTCAAATAGGTCATATTTTCATAAAAATGTGGTCACCTTCTTTGAACTGACGTTCTTGTCGGTGAGCATCTGTGTAATATTTCTGCCTATCCTATGCCCACTTCATCCTCTTCTTGATCGGTGCAACTTTATTAGTATACAGCTGCATCTCTACAGATTTCATCAGGGTATGCTCTCTGACGTAGTCCCAGTGTAACGGAGATCTGTATGGTCGGCCATAGAGAGCTTCATAGGGAGGCATCCTGATGCTTGCCTGATAGCTATTATTATAGGAAAAATTAGCTAAAGGCAAATAGTTGTCCCATGAGCCTTCCCAATCGAGAACACAAGCTCACAAAAGATCCTCCAAAATTTGCATTGTACGTTCTGACTACCCGTCTGTCTATGGATGGTAGGCTATATTGAAGTTCAATTTGGTGTTCAATTCTTCTTAAACTTGTTTCCACAGCTTTTAAGTAAAGTTTGTGTCCCTATCTAAGATAATGTATGTTGAAACTCCATGCAGACATACTATCTCTCGTATATAGAGGTCAGCCAGCTCAGACACTTTCACAGTAGTCTTCATAGGGAGAAAATGAGATGACTTGGTCAGGCGATCCACTATGACCCATGTAGTGTCGTATCCCTTCCTGGTCCTGGGTATTCCCACCACAAAATCCATGGTGATGTGTTCCCATTTCCATTTTGGAATCTCAAGGGGTTGTAGTAGACTGCCTAGTCTTTGATGCTTGGCCTTGATTCTTTGGCATCTCAGACACCTGGACACAAACTAATTATGGAAGATATCGAGGCTTATGGTTTTCACTGCCATAGTCAATGTGAAAACTAGATCGAAGAAAACATATTGTAACATCCCTGACCTGGGTTATGTGTTAACCCTAGATGTTTTGCCTAATAAGGTTGACTAAATGCTTAATCTTATCTTGGGAAAAGTAATTAGGGATCATGAGAAACTTATGTTTCAATTTTAGTCCTGTTTGAACAATGTTGAAGCAAATGTTTGCCTATTTTAGACTAAAATGCAAATGACCCAAGTTGAGGGGTTAAATTGCAAAATGTTTCATGATAAGATGTTTCTATGATGCAGAGACATCATAAGAATGAATATGATGTAGTGGTATGGTTTTCACAAGCTTGGGCACCGAGATTAAGCTTGTAAAGCAATCCTTGTGCATTAAAACCTAGTTTTGGTGTAAAGTGCAATTTACCCAAAATCTAGGTTTCAATATGAAAATTACCACTTCAATAAGGTTCCTAATGTTTCTTGGCATCATATAGAGCAAATAAAATGAGAGGGGTTGTCTTTACAGCTGACTACTCAGGAACCCACATATGGTTCTTGTATCGAAGACCATCATCAAGACCCACCGACAGATGTGTTTGAGGCTTCGACATGAGAGAGGAGAGCTCTACAAGATTAGGACTAGCTTTCTGTGCCTCAAGAAGTTCAAAGTGCAAGTTAGACATGATGGAGATGTTGTTGAAATGTACACGATCAGAGAAAAATTGTGGCTTCTAGCACACTAGGTCCTCCATATTCCTCCATTCAGGAACAGATAAAGATGCACACACTATCTTTTTCCTTAAGGGCGTCAACGACTGCATTAGACTTACCCAGATGATAGGCAATAGTGAAATTGTAGTCCTTTAGATATTCGATCCATCACCATTGTCATAGATTTAGGTCCTTCTGAGTCAGGATGTACTTCAAGCTTTTGTGGTCGGTGAAGATGTCGAACGTTGCCCCGTACAAGTAGTGCCTCCATATTTTGAGAGCATAAATGATTGCAGCTAATTCCAAATCACGTGTGGGATAATTACGTTCATTGGGTTTTAGTTGTATGGATGTAAAGGTCACTATTTATTCATTCTGCTATAGGACACATCCTAACCCATTTCTCGAAGCATCAGTGAATATCACAAACCCTTCGTTGCCAGATGGTGGAATAAGAACAGGAGCTGACGTAAACTTCTTTTTTAATTGTTGGAAATTGGTCTCACATGCAGCTGACCAGAAGAAGTGCTCTTCCTTCTGAGTAAGCTTAGTCAGAAGAAGTGTGACTTTGGAGAAATTCAGAATAAAGCGATGATAATATCTGGCTAGACCCAAGAAACTTTGGATTTTAAAAGGGTTCTGAGGAGGTTGCCAATCAAGTACAGTAGAGACTTTGGTAGGATCAACATATATGTTACCCCTAGAAATGACATGTCCAAGAAACATGACTTTGTCAATCCAGAATTCACATTTAGAAAGCTTGCCATAGAATTTCTGGGCTGGAAGAATCTCAAGAACTGCCTCAAGTGCTCCTAATGTTTCTCCATGGAATCAGAATAGATCAGAATATCATCAATAAAGATGACTACAAACTCGTCAAGATAAGGTTGGAAGACTTTGTTCATCAGATTCATAAATATGCCAGGTGCGTTGGTCAACCTGAATGACATCACTAGAAATTCATAATGCCCATAACAAGTTCGAAAAGCAGTTTTAGATATATTAGAATCTTTGACATTCAGTTGATGGTAGCCAGAGCGAAGATCAATTTTTGAAAAGACTTTAGCCGTACGAAGCTAATCAAATAGGTCATCATTATGAGGGAGAGGATACTTGTTTTTAATAGTAGCCTGGTTCAACATGCGGTAGTCAATACACATACACATAGAACGCCTTTCTTTTTTAGAAAAAGAATAGGCGCACCCCAAGGGGAACACTAGGATGGATGAACCCTTTATCGAGAAGTTCTTGCAACTGTTTCTTCAACTCCATAAGCTCAGTAGGAGCCATCCTATATGGTAACTTAGAAATCAGAGTGGTTCCAAGAAGAAGATCTATGGAGAACTCAATGTCTGTATTTGGAGGCAGCCCAGGAAGCTCCTCTAGAAATACGTTGGGAAAGTCACATACCACCTCCAGACTTTCTACAGGCCCGCTACTAGGACTAGTCTCTGAGACTAATGCGAGGAAGACTTTGCATCCTTGGAAAATGAGCTTTTTAGCTTTAAGAGAGGAGATTATAATATTATTACAGAATCTTCTTCCCCTAGGAATCTTCACAGGACAAGAGTGAGGTTGAGAGAGGACTACCATCTTATTTCTACAGTCAATGTGAGCATGATATGTGTATAGCCAATCCATGCCAAGTATAATATCAAATTCTTCCATAGTTAAGAGAATGAATTCAAATGGAATATCATGATTTTTGAAAATAAGAGAGAGGACATCAGTTTTCAGTAGGGTAGTGAGTATCTTGTCACTAGGAGTAGACACATCTAGAATATATCCCAAGTCCCTTATATGCAGATGTAACATAGATGCCAGAGTTTGAGAAATGAAAGTATTTGTAGATCTAGAGTCGAATAAAGCCTTACCAGGATGATCATTTAATGATACTGTGACTACACATGATAATTGAGCTTATGAATAATTTGAAGGCTATAACAAGATATTAAATTATGAAAAGAATTTAGGTTACCTTCACAAAGTTGTTTAGGATTTTCCTTGGCCTCTTCTGCATTTACTACAAAACTTCTATCATTGTGGTGTCCCTAAGGCGGTGGAGCACCTGTTGCAAGATTTCTAAATACAAAGGGAGTTGGGAACTTGGCGACAAAATGACCCTCCTTCTTGCAGTTATAGCAAACTAGCTTGGTATGACGGTATACCCCACCATTGTGTCACCCACAAGTCTTGCACTTTGGGTGGACTATCTTCTGTTGATTTTGATGGTGCTTCTATCCTCCTTTTCCTGAACCTCCTCCTTTCCCTGATCCCTTGTTGTTATGGACAAGTTTGAACTTTCTAGAATTATCCTCCTCAGTGGTGGTTAACCCTAAGTACCCCATGCTGGAAGGTTTCCGCATGCCCAGCTCTCTCTCCTGCTTGAGGGCCATGTCTAGAGCTTCATCTATGCTTCTAGAATGGGAAGCTATCACTAGGGTTTTTAGGTGGGCGGAAAGATAGTCAACATAATGCTCGGTTAGGTGGTCTTCTGTCCTGATAGGTGCATAACATTCCAGAAGCCTAAACTTCTGGGTGTAGTCAGCTACTGAAAGACTGCCCTGCCTTAGTTCCATGTAAATCTTCTCCTTCCTCTTCCTCTCAGTTGTAGGCATGAAATGGTCAGTGAAGAGGATTTTGAAGGCTTCCCACCCCATGTCATCTACTTCTTCTCCCCTATTCCCACCATAGTTTTCCCACTAGATTTTCACCCCTCCCTTAAGCAAATGTGTGGCGAATATGACCTTCTTCTCATTGGGTACTTCTAGGGTACGGAAGGCGTTCTCTACGGAGAGGATCCAGGCCTCGGCCTTATCCATGACTTCAGGCTGATTTTCCCCCAAAAGGTGTCAGGGTTAAGCTTGATGAAATCTATCACTGTCACTTCCTTTTTCCTAGAGGAGCTAGGTTTAGGGGTTCCTTTTAGGGTAAGGGTTTCCATGAAGTCTACAGGATCTTCTTTTATTCCTCTCACCTTTCCTTGTCCGTGGTATTGGGATCAGGTACTTCAGAGGTTTCAGGCTCTTTCCTCTTCTTAAAGGATGATTCTTCAGAGGCCTTTAAGTCACAAGTCTTAGGAGGCATCCTGAAATTAGGTGGACATATTAGATTTATCATTCAGCAAATATTTTTATATGATATTTCATTATTCTCCTTTATTAATTATTAATGATCTTAATGTTATGATTTGTAGAGGATACTAAAATCCTTATCAGTCGGTCCTTAAGACTTTCTAAAAAGAGAGACTCTTTTCATAATCTTATATCATAAGATAAGGGGAAAATTATTTAAAAACAAAGATGAGAGGGAAGTTTTCCTATAGAAGGGATGAGAGGAAAATTTCTATGGATGAGAAGGGTCCTAATTAAGGTATGCCCAAGAAGTAGGGGACATTTAGGATATCGGCTAGGTAGACTTACTGTTACAACCCCAACTTTTGGGTTCCTTTGGTGAGAAATATGATTTATCATACTAAAGATAAATACACAAATAAAGATTGACTGCATGAATTTCGTTACAATAGCCTTGATGATTTCTTTGTGGGCTTTATTGTCTATTGGGCCCAATAACAAGGAAATTCAATTAGTAAATGAATAATTAAGTTTTTGAGAAAACAAAGGTATTGAAACCTCCAGAAGGCAAAAGAATATAATCCAAAGTTGGATTTCATGCCTCTTGGGTTCCTTGGGTCCCAAGGAGTCCAAAGTTGCATAGACAATGCAATAAGAAAAGAAAAGACCAATTAAATATTTCTTTATTAAAGAAAGAAATTGAAAATAATGGTAAAATGTGGAAAATAAGTAAAAAGAGGTACAATTGAGTTATCCTTAGTGGAATTTCATATCCCAAGGATTCCTAATGATAAAAGGAATACCAATGAGGAAAATAAAAGATAAATAAAGAGAAATCCTCAAAAAGAACTATTTTAATAAGAAATAAATAAGATAATGAGAAATAATAAAGAATAATGCATTTAGATGCATCTAGAAGGATAATGAGTATCCAATAAAAATAATTTCGAATTCTTGGAGTTCCTTGGGGTCAAAGGAGCCCCAATAAAGAGGAAAGAAAGAGAAAATACCAAAATTGCAAAATAAGAGCATAATGTGATACATTATTAATGAATTAGGTGGTATTTCTAAAAAGGAAGTATTTTCTAAATAGAATTTCGAAGCCAATGAATTAAAAGGCAAGAATAAAGAGAATAATGGCAAGGATTTTCGAATTCCTAAATATCAAATTAATAAAGGATATCAAAAGGGTAAAGAAGAGAGAGAAGGATTAGTTCTCCATGAAGGAACCAGATTTCCTAGTAGGAAAGAGCTTTGTTTCTTCATGGGCAAGCATCTTAGGGTGTGGGCAACCACCCCTATATAAAGAGTTGAACTCTGATTGAGTCCAGAAAGATCCCACGCACCCTCTCTCCCTTCTTCTCACTTCTTTCATGACAAACCCTAACGAGGAGAGTGTATTCCTTTTCCGAGAAGCAATGAGGGGTGGTACCTACTCTTGATAGAAGGGGGACGCTCCTATAATAACCAAGGGGTGATCAATCACCATCTCCTCGCTCTAGTCCTCGCACAGCGCCTGCAAGTGGGTTGTCAAACCGCAGAAAGCACATGTGTGGTGCTCTTGGAACTAGCCGTTTTGGCTATGCTTTGCAGCCTGGTTGACTGCGGTAGGGGAGGACGGAGGTAGGGGAGGAGATTCTGGTGAGATCCGAGCCTCGAGGTGGTGGGAGGCAGCCGAGGAGCTCTGCAGGTCGAAGGCTAGGGTGACAGCCTGTGGTTTGCACGAAGAAGAAGGGGCAAGGATGGCGTTGGACCGTTTTACCCCTCCGGGGTAAGGAGCGCCAACAACTTACCCGAGGGTGTTTTGGTCTTTTCAAAATGTTTACAAACCCATCCGAGTTCGTTGCATGGAAGACGCCTATGTGGCAGCCCCCCATTGGCCCAAAGTAAGTGATTTTCCAAAAATCATATCTCCTTAACCGTAGCTCAGATAGATGCGCTTTATCATGAGTTTTGCTCAGAAAAATGAGAGGAATCCAATAAAAATATGTTTGAAACCTAATTCCTCTTGCAACTTGAAAAGTAGTGTAAATTATCAACTTTAATGGATTAAAGGTTAAGCAACTATATTTTGCTATGATTAATGTGATTAGTAGGGTTTAATTGATGATTAAAGTTGATATTAGCCTGTTAATGATGAAAGGGAACATTAGGAACAAAAAGGATGAATTTTACATGTAATTAGTTAATTTAGAGTTTCATGTGCATGAATATTCTTTAATGGGCCTTGAAACCCTAATGTTGGCAAATTTGACTCTTAATAGCTTTAATTATTCAAAGTGGTGAATAAAGATCAGATATAATGATTCGAAGCTATTTCGAGCATTAAAGTTCCTAATTTATGGATAAATAACCTTAATATAGAAATTAGTGTTTTTGAATGAATCAAGGTAGAATTAATGATAAATAATGTTCATATGAGTATTAGAGCATAATGAACTACAAATTGATTATAAACGAGTAAAATGACTTTGTCATGAGTTAAAGAGGATAAAAATGGTAGCTTTAATGAAAATAGTCTTAATGGACTTATATAATAGTTAATTATGCCTTAAATCCTAAACTGAGGATTAGATGTTGAGATGATTAGGGTTTGTGATCAATTGCGTTAAATTGGGGCTTAAAATAGTAAATGACGAAGGGAAACCCTAATTGCAATGGAAACCCTAAAAGTGGACTAGAAACCCTAGGAAGCAAGCTAGATTTAATAGATCTTAATGAAAAGAGTAATAAAAGGAAATTATATAATTGTTTCAGGATCTTATTGAATGCTTGCTTGCCTATTGATTGATTGGATTATTTCTGTCTCACATCAGCTTGACATGTATGTGGTTATGCTTATGATTATCCCGCATTAGTTTTCCGAGTATTTTATTGATGTTTATATCGTGGCTTGAATTAATTTTTGGATGAATTTAATTCATGCAAACTATAATGTGAATATGACTATCACATAAGAGATGTGCCTACTAGCTCAGATCCTAGTCCCCTCTGTACCTTAATGGGTTGACCTAGTACATGGATACCAATGGGGTAGGCCCATCAGGTCATCGAATGACTTAGTATATGGCTACCAATGGGGTAGGACCATCAAGTCACTTGGAGTCAGAGATTGGACTACCTATGGGTAGTTCCATGTGACTCAACCCTAGATATTGATCTACCTGTTAGGTAGGATCATGCAGGGTTTAATAAGGAGCTACCTAGAGAGATGTAGTATCTCAGTCCACTGTAGGGACAACACAGAGATAGGGGATAGGAAAGGATTGAGTATTATGGTTTAAAACGTAATCTTGGCTGTTAAATGATAATTGGCTGATTACTTTATTAGTATAGTTGCACGATTATTGTTTCCCCAACATACCAGCTTCTTGTGACCGACGTTTTATTTGTCAGCGTTTTAGGTACAAATGAAAAGAACAAATAGTAAAGTGGCATATGTGGAATTAAATGAGAAATAACGTACACAGGAGGATTAGTTAGATTAGTATCTTCATGGATAGAAGTTTAGAAATCCCAATTTTTCAAAGGTAAGCAAAGTTTTACTTTATACTAGTTTTCGTTTACTTGGTAAAGTTTATTAATTGTTATTGATTATTTGTCAAACCTTTGATCCATGTTATTGGTTAATGGCTCTGACCTTTTGGTCTCCCTTAATTGGGGGTTACCGGGAGGCGGGGTCGTTACACTTACACTGCCATATAGGTAGTCTCGTGATTTCCAAGCAAAGTGGCTTGGAGACTTTACCCAGACCCATATGGCAGATGTTGTCCTAGTCACCTCCACCCTTCACATCCCTAACCGAAGGACTACCCTAGACTCACAATAGGGTGAATGAAGTCCATGTGACTATGATGTGTGAACATTGGCTCTGATACCAAATATGAAGACCCCAATTTCTATATACTTTCCTTAGTGACATTCACAGATTTGTGTGCACTCATATCTATAGATGTCAAAAGGGAAAGTATAAGAGATCAAAGTAGCCAACGCAATCAGAGAAGTGAGTTAGATTGTTGTTCACAACACCATGAATAGCCACACAAACATTCATTCATTGAAGATAAATAAACTCATTACATAATATTACTTCATATGGAAGAGATGAATAGTTCTATAAAGAAAGAAAATTATTACGTAGGATTTAGAACATCCTATACATCATCTAGAAGAACAAACAACTATCTAACCGAAAAATAAGATGAGAGATAGAAATCTATCTAATCCATCCTCCAAAGTCATTTATTTATAGCTTCTGGTACTTTGAGATGCATCATTTGTTCCGTGTACCTAGAAAATATGAGAAACAAAAACATCAACATAAAGTTGGTATGTGGTAGTAAAACTGCTATACTATGCTGGCATATTGAAAATAGTTGAAAGGAGAATAAAGAGAAGAAAACATTATTTAAAGGCAGAAAATGAGGTAAACCCAAGTTACTTAATCATATTTCCAATGAACATGCATTACTATGGTGGACTTAGCACATAATCACATATATTGTGGGCCCTTCCCCGTGTACCTTGTACTCTAGGGATCTCCCTGTATACCATGTACTCTATGGAGGTGCTAGTCAACATTAAAGCTTTCCCTCTCTAATAGGTAGATTAATGAACACCATCAGTAACTACATTTCATTTTTCATTCCCTTAATGTTCTTTAGTATTCAGGCAGAAATGGCAATCCATATAGATATACACCTAGTAATGTATTCAAATACATGCAAGTAGATACTTATATTTGACATCCAGCAAAACTAGTCATATACTTATATTCACGTACCTTGAATCTCAGATCTTGATTTCAACAAGCTTATATTAAGAGAGAGTAGATCACCCTGAAAGAGAAATATGACCTAATGTCATAATGTGTTTTCAACACCTTATATTAGGGTTTTGGGTCATACTAGGGTTTTCATTAAGAGTCGTATGTCTTAAACCAAAGTATGATAATAGGCAGAAATATTTAGGTTAGGGGTCAGAGTGCGGATGGGGGTATTTAAGATAGTTGATCTAATCTTAATCATCATTATTATAGTGAGAAGGAAATACACTATCTTATGGTCTAAGAAATATCAAATCTATTATTGATCAACAATCTAGGGTTTTGGTTCAGAGAGAAAAGGATCAGGTTGGGGACTTAGGGTTTTTCATAAATACTGATCCCTATTCTTATCTTTATTTTCTATAAGTTAATTTATTAAGAAAATCGTTAAGGTATAAAAGAAAGGTGCAATGATTCTAGGATTGGATTTAAGTATTTGCAATATTTTATACATATTCCTCTTATTTTTCTGAGAACATGGACATTTTATAGGGTTTTTTCTGATACAGGAGCTATTTATAATCAATTTTACAAGATCTGGCCAATCAGATAAATTCTGGAGGAATAAATGAAAAATAAAAAAATAGAAAAGCGAGTTATGCTTAACAGATCAGGTGAGGGATCTGACTAACCAGATCCTCCCACAGACTCATGAGCAGACGCTCGTCAGAGAGGGTGGGTCAGCGCTGGCGAAAAGACAAAAAGACCCAAGGGGTTTGATTGAAACCCATTGACAGGCATGGGCAAGGTGGACAATCCACCTGCTTGATTGTTCCCTGCTCACACGCCATGGCTGCAGTGAGGGAATAGTAGAGGAGGTAAATGTGAGGTCAGGGTTCCAGGGGGTGTTGGGCAGTGTTGAGGAGTGGGTTGAGTTCGTTGGGTCGCGGTGGTTGTGAGGAGATCAAGATCATCGCCACTGGTCATGTGAGCTCTATTTTCCTATCAAAATAGGCCAAAATAAATGAGAAGAGAACATGGGGCCCTCGGGTCAGATTGAGGGAGTTAGTAGCTCAGCGATGGTCTGCTGATGAGCTTGCAATCTTCCCAAAGCTCAGAGATGGCTCCAACCTCACAGGCGGTGAAGGTCTTAGAGCTCGATTGTGGGGCTCATTGACCCAAGCTCCTGGGCCTTCACGGCTCTAACCGAAGGCTGCGACCTTCTCTTCGTGGTCCCCCGATGGTGCAGTCATGCTTGATTGGAAGGAGGGTGTTTTTGGAGTGAAGGAGGAGGTTGGGGTTAGGTATAGTAAGGTTCTCGAGGTGAGGGAGGTAGGAGCATGCTTCATTGGAATTGAGGGTAGGGGATGATAAAGGGGAGGTCGGTGGAGCTTGTAGGAGCCTTATATAGGCACAAGGTGGTCGAGAGAGTTAAGCCCTAGATCGGGTGTCACCACCACTGAGAGGCACGAGGAATAGGGGGATCGTTATCCCTGATCCGACGGAGTTGGGTGACGTGGTGACCACCATTGGGCTTGTTCGGGTGAGAGGAAGCCTTCCTCCAAATATCTCATGGAGAAGTGCTGAGATTCAGGTGTGAGGCATTGGAGGGGGTTGATGATCAGTTGAAGCCGAGACCGGGTCGTGCGGGAGGTTAGGGATGACCCACGAGTCGTTGGATCCTGCGTGATCCTCGATCAAAGGATCGAACGGATGAGATTGAAACCCTTTAAGTGATCCGCACCCATTTAGCCAAAAAGGGCCGTGTGACACATATTTATCAAATCAAATCGGAAACTTAGGTCCTAGGGCTTAATAGATGACATTATACACATTATTTTCAAATGTTAATAGCTCTTAATTGGTTAAACCAATTGCAATGGTATTTTAGGCATAGCTTTATAAATTCTTGATGTAGCTATGGTATAAAATCGGAATTGAAATTTGAAGGGTCAACATGGTTATTTACCAAGTACATTAACTCCTAAATCTCACCTTCATGTGACACTTAGGGTTTTACATTATGTGAAATTGATAGGTCATTTAGTCAATTTAGTGAGGGAGATGGTTGAGGGTATTATAGGAATTAACAAGATTTACACGAGAGAGATATATGTAAAAAAACTTATAGAAACTCACACTATCACACCTAAACTACTAAGTTGATAAACATTAAATCACTCGTGTAGAGTATGCACCAATTTTAATTGTAAACCTTTGTATGAAATATTACTTGGAAGTATAGATATAGTAAAAACAACTACAAAATGAAAACCTTTACATCAACAAGAAAACATATATTTAAAAAAATTATATCATTCATGCATCTCCACCTAAGATAATAATGCATCATCTCTCCTACCAAAGAGACGGAGATGTGTTTTGAAAAGAAGAGATGAAGATTTTAAGGTATATGACCTCCAAAAATAGCTAGATTATTTTACAAACTGATCATCTACTAAAGATAATGGTCACTCATAATCACTATTCTACTAAAGATAACTATTAATTGCATATAATGGTAAAAAAAATATATCATTTCTCGTTTGTTTAAATTACCATAAGCAGAAAATCAAGAGAAGTTACATACAATAGCACTAATGGCATCTAGTTCAATACGTTGAGTATTTGCACACACATAATACATCCATACCATATCATTGGTCAGTTAGAGGTAAATCACACCTCTAATTGACATAGAGCAATGCAAATTCTTTGAATCAATTACGACCGTGTCAACATTGGATTAATAGAAGACCATATGTACTTCCATATTTTGACCATTACTAAGCATACATAGATCTATTCTAGGGTCTAGCATAATTCATTATGATGTTTCCATAATTAAATTTCTTATCTCCATGGAATACAATGAGTGATGTTTCGATATAGATTGTTATTTATACTCTAAAACTATATTTTATTCATTTTGTATGCATTAATACCAATTTTCCTAATCATATTAGGATTTTATATCACATTATGTTTTATCTTCATCATCTATAGTATATAGTATATTGCTTGAGTAGGGTCCTATGAATTTTTTCCTTGATTTATAAACTTTATAACTATTTATTTTATTCTAAATATGATGCATGTTTACAAAATGTTTGCATTTTATCATTATAACAATTAATTTCCCCTTGTATATTATACATTTATATTGTATATGAAAAAATTAGAGGGTTTGATGCAATGTTTTCTTTTAAATTTTAAATTAGCTCAAGAGTTTTTAATAAGGTTGGGAGCCAAACCCTAATTGTGATGACCCTAGTTTTAGGATTTTGATATCCAATATAGTATTTATAAAACTATGAATGTTTTGATTATGGTTCAACTCAACTTAACAAGTCAATTAAGTGACACAATACCACCTTTAAAGTCTTGTACATAATGTAATGTTCTTAAGTTCATGTAATATATATTCTAAAGGTTTGTAAATCATATGCATTTATGTCAACTGTAAAATAAATTTAAGTCTTAGCATTTATGTTAGAGTTCGATTTTATGCTTTACATACTTTGACAAGGGTATACTATAAATTGTATTAGCCTTTCAGAATACACACATGCTTTACATCTTATTTAGGGTCATTTGCCCTAATTAGACATATGAAGAAAGTGATATGATTTTAAATTCTACATCATAATTCGATACATCATATGGAATTTATCCTAGATAAGTAGTTATTGATGTAGTATTTACTAAAAAAGTTATGTCATGTCTTACACAATATCATCATATTTTAAGTGTCAAAATATTGTTACTGTGAGTATAAGATAGTCTATAGGTTTCTCAAAAGAATCATGATATTTTGTTTGTATTTTTCATATATTGGTGTAACCTTATATTATTTGTAGAAGATCAACTTATTTGTAGGGAAGCGGGTAGAGAATTATACTTTTAGAAAAGACATGGGTTAGCTGGTTATATGTGTGCACCAATCAGTTCAACTTCTTGATCAAACACAAATGGTGTTGTCTCCTTCTATCATGTCATCATGACCCACCTATTTACTTTGGAACGTCTTATCCTCCCTCTATTGGATAGGGTTCCACCACCAGATGGGTCTCGTACCAAAAATCTTGGACTTCATGGTCCTAGCTAACAATGCATCTATGTTTCCTTGGCTTAGTAGCTTCCTTCTAATCTAAAACATTGTCTTAGAAAACCCTCATCCTCTGGGATTTCATCCTAACACAACATGTTGTCCACTGCAAGAGAAAGGGAAGTTTTGATTGATAGAACTTGAGAATCATGACTCCAAGTGTCTCCTGAGGTCCAAGAACTAGTCCACCTTCTTGGCTTGGGGTGGGGAAACCCGACGAGCCTCATTTGACTTCGACCTTATATCTAGTAATTGTGGGGTTTTCCAACCAATATTACTTGTAACACTCGGGCCCACTGCCAAAAGATCTAGTAGAGTTTCAAGAATGACAACTGGCCCCACAGAACACCATGATCTTTAAATGCTTGCTTTTTCCTCACTCACACACAAGACATAATAAACTTCTTGACTAATCACCCATCCTAGTACTCTGGGCTAAGCATGCTTAACCAAAGAGTTATTTAGTGATGGGTTCCCTAAAAATGAGGTGCACATTGGTGATATGGATAGCCCAGCCATTCCTTCTAAGATAATTTTATCTGAGGTCTCAAACCCTAGAATGTTACAATCTCCCCCACTTAGACTCTTGACATCCTCATCAAGTCTCAACTATATAGCCTCATAATATTTTCCCATTTTTGTGTAGACCCAGAATGACCCATGGACACCCAACTCTCAGCACGACTACCAGTACAAGGGTGTCTACATCACCATGGATAACCCATTCCAACATGTCAAGATTGTACAACTCAAGATTGGGATGCCCCATACCAATGTGGGACACACCTACTGGAGGGGATTTGGCTCTGATACCATTTGTAACATCTGGTCCCACTACCCAAGGCTATAGTAGAGTTTCATGAATGACGATTGTCCCCACAGACCAAAGTTAGACTTAATTGCACACTTTCTCCTCACTCACGCACAAGCTAGGATAAACTTCCTAACTGGTCAACCATCCTAATACTAGTCTGGGTTGAGAATTCTTAACAACAAAGTTATTTAGTGATGAGCTCTCTAAAAAGGAGATATACCTTGGTGATATGGGAAATTCAATCATTCATTTTATATCATTTTATTTGAGGCCCCAAATCCTGGGATGTTACATTACTTCTTTAGAGGCTGAAAACTATCATGGGTGAACTCCCTTCTATGCCTTAGCTAGTTTTCCCTCTCCTTGATTACATGTTCATACTCTATTTCTCAGACATTATCTTTTAGTGTGACTTGAAGTTTGTGGTTGAGAAGATAGTAGAATGAAGAGATTCTTCTTCATGTACGTTCTACTAAATGTTCCAAATAAAAGTTCAACCATTAAGAGATGGTAGAGACAAGTGGAAATCGAGGCTTTCCTTCTTGTTTTGTTAAGGGTGATATTGATGGTGTGAGACATTGGTAGAAATGAAGTAATCTACATCTTCAATTCAACTAGAGGTAGCACATAAAGTCCCAACCATCAAATATGTAGCAACAAATGGAAGTTATCCACTCACTTGGTGATCTGTGGGCTCGCATACAACATCCACTAAATTGGTATGATATGTATATTAAACCTTAATAGAATGGAATCAAGAAAACACTCATATAAACTAACTTTCAGCCTCTATAACTTCTAATATGGGTTTTCAAACATCACCAAAATTTGAAGCACATGGTCCCCATAATCATAAACCTCTAACTTCCTTTCATGCTAAAATATCACGGTCTTACCATCAAACTAATAATCTAAAATAGGATAAATTAAGGGATCTAAATCATTATAACAATGTCAGAATCCTCCATACTCCATCAAGTTAAAATATATACAACAAATTCTTATTCACATATTTCAAGACCATTATTCTCTTATAGTAAACCACAAACTCCTCTAATTTATTGTTATATTAATAACCACATATATAAGATAAGGCAACATCATCACCACTTTTATCTAAAAGAACTTAAATTGGTCTTTCCAAACTCAGACATATGAATCCACTTATTCAACTGGGTAGTCATGAATCTCAAATGTTTGGGCCATTAAAACTACCATGAGATCTAGAACAGTAGTAATCAACTGATGGTGTTTGTTAATAGTTTTAAAAGAAAACATCAACTATTTGATAGATCCTCACTTGTATTTCTAAACATTATGGGAAAAAGATAATTCTAACCAAAGAAAAGTTGATTCGGGTTTAGAGGAAATAGTTGTATGGTTCATGAAACATAACTTGAATTAATTTAGTGTTGGAAGAAAAAATTGCCATTCAAATTTGTTCCTTTTTTAGGGTTTATAAAAAAATTGCTAATATGATACAATCTTGACTGTATCATTTGCTATATATTGAATATGAATAGGATCAAGATAGTCTAATTTACTTGTAGTTAGTGAAAAAATAGATTCATGAATACACCCAAGCACCAAAATTGCTACATTTGTGACTGTCAAAGTTATTTCAAACTTGTGAACTCTACCGAAAAAGAAATTTTGAGTGTGAATTTTGTGACTCCAAGTCAGTTTTAGGTTTGCAAGTTGGTGTTGAAATAAAATTTTGATCAGTTCTAGGTTTTGAATTTTTCTAACTAGGTTAGTTGCCACATAGAAAAAAAATCAAAAACACTAAGTTATAATGGATATGAAATTGTGTGGTGATTTCATAAAACATTAACATAAATTAAAGATTATATATCCCATACAAGTGATATTATGTCTCCAAATAAGTATCTATGTATTGTTGTAATATTAACTAGGTTGAGTGTTATAGGTCTACTACAGACAGTGGCATATTTCTATTGTTGTTATGGGCCCACTCTGCCCCCAAGGATTTTTTTTAAGATATTAATTTGAATTGTTGATCATTATAAACACCATGTTAGACATATTCACGTCCACCCATCAAATATCTAGATGTAGATTAAGTTTCCTTATTTATCGTGTTATCTTTTAGTTAGTTAGTAACCAAATATTGTCAAGGTTCTGGTTATAAAAAATTGAATTGTATAATGTTTCATATAAAACTATTTAAATTAATACAGACACTTTCCTAATTAGAAATTAATAAAGATAATCATTTATGATTCCTTCAATTGAAATCAAAATATTTTCAAAGTGTTTTCGTTGAATAAGTTGGTTTTTCCAGTTCTATAGGTAACAAACCTTCAATTTTTTAATATAGATAAGTTAAAATTCCCTAATATAAATCCCCCCAATATAAACATCAATCTAGTATTGAGGAATTAGTCAAACTCTATGATAAATTTTCAAACATAAACTAAACTTCCCTTTCAGCCATATATTGATGCATGTATATATGTAAAAATATACAAATATGACTGTACTCTTGTCGATACAATGTACATTTTTCGGTGCATACAATGGACACATATAAATGACACAAACAAGTTAGATATTTCTCCAATGTTTTGATCAATAGTTGGTTGAATCTTCGCATACCCTATCATCTAAGCTTTCCAGATTGATGAAATCTTCCTGTGAGACATCATATGCATGCTTTCTCTAATCTTTCAACATACCATTGATTATATCATCTATAAATAATTCTACCATTTTAGTCAATGTATTTTCATCTATCTACGTGATTGTATAGAACACATTATACATAAGTGGTAGATCTCAATTTGGGTTGGGGCATCCCATAAAGTTTTTAATATATTAATATATATGGTTGAAAAAGAAAAAAAACGTGTGCTTCAAAATTTAATCTCACCATGTTTAATACTCACTATTAGAAAATTTATCACAACCACTCTAAAATCATGCAAGAGTGTCTAATCCTAATAAGTATCCTTGATCGATGACATTTATGCATGTTCAATCAATCATAAACAATGAATGCATATAAGTACAAAATAACTATCAATGTCAATCCCTTAGTGCTGGAATTATTGTATCTTTTCCTACCATACAAATCATATTAATATTTCTACCTTTCTCTATTTCTCTTTGTAATTGTCTCTATGATAACTAAGTTTTTATAACTAGATATGTCCCTATATCACATAATGAGGATTGGGTTCTATAAATGTTTATTAGAGATAATAAATTAGGAGTAATTTTGATCTTTGGTGATGTTGGATCTAAAAAAGTAAGCTCACTTTCTATATTTCCTCCAACTTACTTGTGGTCATTCGTCAACCTATTTTCTTGTCAATGCCATATCCTCAAGAAGACATGTAAAAATATGTTGAAATGGAGGTGAGTGGATCTAAAGACTAGTGAATGAATCTCCCTTATGTTAGGAACATATATCATTAAAACAAATAATATCTTTATATCAAAATGGATCACAAAGAGATAGATGGGAGACGGGCAACAAGTTGTGCTTCTAGTCTTAATATTCTTTCATTTTTAATAGCATCTAATATATATTTTATTTTATGTAGTTGTATTATGTTCTACCTCTATAATCAACTTTTAAATAAGAAACAATGAAATATTAGATGTATTGAAAATCGTTAATGCGTTCACTTTGAAATTGAATACTTAACATGATGTCCATGATATACCTAAGGATGCAGTGATGCGGATATAGTGTATTTTATGCCAAAAGCATAACTATATCACGGAGAAAAATTAAACACCATATTCGTACTATATCCACTACAATGTATGATATGAGAAAATGTATTTGTATCGTAAAAAATCATGGTTAACCACACCACACTAAAAGACACTACACTACATCAGAAATTATTGGTCTTAGTAGTAATGCAAATAAGATTTATAAAGAAAATATGCATAGTAAATAAAATAAGATCAAACAAGCAATGTCGTGCGCATACTTACATAACAAAAAAACACTAAACATTTTATTCATGTGAAAAAGGTTCTTTTTTAAACAACATTATTCGATTCAATTAGATCCTCAAATTCCTCTCCCCTATTACATTATCCTCTTTATTTCAAGTATGTAATCTATATTTTTTATATATATTTATTTATAATGACACAAAAATAAGAATGTTTTGAATTAAGTATAATGATATATATTCTAAGAGAGATAAGGGAAAGTAAAAATTATTAGTATAGTAAGGTGGTAAATATTTGAATCTATTATAGAGAAAGATGACTAGTAATAATGGTGTAGTTATTTGTTCATGATTCTCTTTTTCTCTCTTTATGTCTTTCCATATTCTTTTCACCTTTATTTATTTATTTAACTTAATTTTATCTAAACTAGCAAGGACATCTCTCAATATATAATAATTCACTTATAGTTACAAATCAAATTGTCACCTTAGTTATATGTCTCTCATTTTCTAATATGTTTATATTCGAGATTAGCAAGAAACAAGTATATAAAATATAAATATAATACATTAGATGATTCTCTCAAATATGACAACCATCTACCACCATTATATAAATGACTATAAAATTGTGTGAAAATATACATATAAAGTTTAAAATATATAATATTGAAATGAATGGTAATATTTTCATGTACTCACATGTATGTTTAGCAATTATACAAAGAGGGCACATGTGTTTCATAACTCTAAAAAGTAAAATTCCTATTTCTATGTACATTAGATCCTATTTGAATATATAGATCTAGTAATTTGTTGTGTAAACACCAACATATAATGTGATTCGAATAACATTAGACATGTTTATATATGCTTAAAATAGCTTGATTGTAGTGCAGTTTTTATCTACAGTTGTTTTCACTAGAACTATAACCACTCCACACCATTGAAATTTTCAAATTTTAAACCATATCCGCACCATAACTAATGTAGTATTTGGCAACGCGATTGGTGAGCCAATGCTTTGGTGCGGTGAGATGGATCACCTAAGATTGTTGTCCGGTGAGAAAAAGTTATTGTTGAACGCTACTCAACACTAAAAACAATACAAATGTGAAGCGGTGGGTGATCTTGTGTTTCATAACAGTTGTTACGAGCGATTACAACATGTCCGACCTTGTCCCATCGCTGCCCCGGCAATTGTACCGCTTTACCAAATAGAAAGAGAGGGTGAGTGGAAGCTTGAGTGTGGGATATTGTTTCCAAGATGAAAACAGTGCTCGGTCTCCTTCAATCATCCCCGATCTATGCATCTCTCTATTCTCAGAACAGCTGCCCTCTACTCCCCTTCCTCATGTTTCTAGTCAACTGATGTGGTTTGAGACTTTGATGCTTGGACAACAACAGATTTAGTTAAAGATCTTCTTTTTAACTATTATCAAGCTTAAGCATGAAGGATGAGAAAAAGCTATCACCATCATTATTAAAGCTACATGTTTGATAACATCCTATTTTATTTTTGCAGTCATCTTTCTTAAAGAAATTAGTATTTTTAGTAATTTTATTAAATGAAACAATCAACCAATACATTACTAGACATATAGTATGCATCACAAATGTTTGACACTATTATGTTAACTTTGAAGCGGTGTTGTATCGTGTCATTTAAATAAAGGAAAAAAGATATTAATACTGAAGTTAATAGGTAATTATATTGTGAGAGAGGTAGGCAAGAAGAAGCAGGCATTTTTTGAGACTTTTTTTTTGACGAATTTTATACCGACACAGTGGTGGATTCAGAAATTTAAATTAGATCATGCCAACACATAATAAATTTTCCTTTTTCCATAATGCTACAGTACATAAAATCAGTCGGTATACAATCATTATTATGGAAACTTTGTACAAGATGATTTTTGACATAGAAAGAAGATATATTATATGTCAATAAAAGTACATACTTTTGAAATGATATGAAAAATAATACAATGAACTTTGATTTTTCAATGATACATACTCATCATGTCCTCCAAAGGCAAAACCTTAATTTGAGAAAAAATCTATTACAATCAAATGTCTTTCTGCAAATACAAACGTAATTCACTCTTTTGTTGCTTTGATTGATTGTCTCGGCAAAATAATTGTTATATGTTGACTATCATTTATCAAATATTCATATTGTTCGTTTGAAGTATTACGAGGGTTGAGTCTATGAAGACAACATGATACATCTTTGACGATGATATATTGTAGCCAATTTGAATGTTTGTCAATAAAATTCTCTAAGAAGATCGTATCCTACCGTATTCAGCTCTTAGGAAGTCGTGGCCTCAAAGTAGACACGTTGAGATTATAATTGAAAATAGGAGGACGTAATCCAAAATCTAGTATTATATCTCCTAGTTTGAATCCAAGTTTGAATTAAGTTATATCATCTCTTAACTAAATCTAAATATGTCTAGAATCTCGTACATGATAATAACATAAATTGGAATTATGTTGAATTTTTTTCATCAGTGGTTGACTCAAACTTTCTTCCCAATTAAATATTTCTTCATAATAACTAGAAGAGTCTTTGCTATGTGTAGCCATCACTCTTTATTTTTTTTGTTGGCACTACTTAATAGAATGAAATAGCTATAAAAAAAGCTCTCTAATTCTTGGATGTTTCTTGTATGATGTCATGCTCTTAATACATGGAACGGCATATATGAAAAAAGATAGTCTGTGATGGAATTTCTTATTTACATATGTATTCTCTGAAATTTGGAGTCTTTTCCTTTTCTAAAATACTTCATTGTTTCTCTCTCTCAATTTATTTCACAAGAAACCAACTCCTTCCTAAACGAATTCCTTTTCCATCTCTATACAATCTCTCTCCATGTTCCCCTCTCCTCTATATTTGTTTCGTCTAATATATCCTCCTCATTCATCTCTCTTTCCTTTTCCGATTCTCTCACAACTATGTGACTCACCCGTCCTCTCCTTTCCTTTTCTAACTCTCTCCCGTCTCTTGACTCCTCCATCCTATCCACGGACCTCTTCCTTTTCTTTTTTTTTAGAAAACCCCGTAGATATTAGTTATTATTCATGCCGCTCTCTACTATGGCCATTAAACGAGGAATAGAAACATGGATATCTAACTTCAACCAGGGAGGTTTGTCTCCAGAGAAGAAGTGAGGAAGGAAGGAGTACAAGGTGTGTTTTGCAATATGATCGGCTACTTGGTTCATCGTGTGAGGCATAAAGGAGATCTAAACATGAGGGAAGGCAGACAGGATAGAAGTTGCCTTCTTCCTTAGAGGCTCGAGCTTGTTGGCTCCACATTGTTTGCGGAGTAGAGATGCTATAGCTGTGGTGGAGTCTGAGAAGATGGTTGCATTCCTCCATTCATTTGCCTTACATAGTTCTAAAGCTTTCAGAATACCCTTCATCTCGACTTCCTTTGCCGAGGAGGCTAAGCTAGGATCGCCAGAGCCTTGGATACAGTGTCCTTGCCCGTTCAGAATATGAATGCCATAGCCCACTTTGAGGTTGTGTGCTTTAAAGGCCGCATCAACGAAGATGATATGAGTGGAGCCTCTCAAGGATAGGGGTGAGGGCCTAATCACCTTGTGTTTTGTAAGGCTCTGAATGTGGGTGAGATGCTGGATTGCTGCAGTTCATTACTTGATGAAGGCTGTCTGGGAGGCAGGTGGTTGGTGTCCTCCGTTATGAATTGCTTCATTGCGTGCTCGCCAAAGAGTCCAAGCTCCAACGCTTCGAACAAGCTTTTCTTCTAGGCTACCAGCATCGGTGGTGATGAGGCTCATCCATTCTTCGTCAGGCAAAGAGAAGAAGGATGGTGGTGCACCTAAATGAGTCCAGACCTGCTTACTGATTCGGCAATCCCTGAGGCAATGTACCGTTGTCTCGACGGCATTGTGCCAGCGTGGGCAAGAGCTATCAGTGGAGATGTGCCTCCTTACTTTCTCTGCATTGGTGAGGATAGACCTGTGTTGCAGAAGCCATAGAAAGGTCCTTATCTTCAGGGGCGCTTGGAGGGACCATACCACTTTCCAGTTCACATTAGATGTGTGCTGGATGTCCGAGCGTAGCCAGTTATAGGCTGAACTAGCTGAGAGATCACCATGGGGTTCAAGCGGCCAGGACCAAATATCCAGACTGACACTCGTTGTTGGGGCCATGGTATTTTGGATTATCGTCCATGTGGCTGGTGGCAAGAACGAATGGATAAAATCCCAGTCCCAGGTGCCGTCCTCAAGGGACATACTGCTGACCTTGAGATCCACGAGTTCATCTGGGATTGAAGTGGATGGGTCGAGGTCCATAACAGATTTGCCAAGTAACCATTTATCATGCCAGACGCTTGTGGAATTCCCAGAGATGACGGTTTTGTGACAGAAGCTCTCCAGCTTGGGGAGGTAAGATTTAATAAAGGACTAGGCCGCAGAACCAGGTTTCTTGAGGATGGACCCGTTCCTGATATATTTCCCACGCATCACTCGTGCCCAAATGTATGAAGGGTGGTTCATAAATTGCCATACATTCTTCAACATCAGCGATTCATTCTGCAGACGGGCATCCTTAAGGCCTAGGCCTCCCAGCTCTTTACTGCAAGAGATTTTTGTCCAGGACACCTTGGAAAGTCTGCGATGTCCGCTGCGTCCAGACCAGATGAAATCCTTGATATGTCGGTTGATATCATCGCAGAGAGTAGGTGATAGGCGTACTATTTGCATTGTATAGGATGCAATCGTTTGGAGCGTGCTTTTGGCCAATGTCACTCGGCCATCCATGGAAAGGTGGCGTGCAGACCAGCTGTTCATCCTGGATCTGATGGATTGCAGAATGGAGGCATGGGTGTGCTTGTTAAGCCGATGGTGCAGAAGGGGAATGCCTAGGTAACGCCCAAGGTCATCTGTACTAGGGATACCCAGTCTTTGGCAGAAGATATTCTTCTCCCTTACAGTATAGTTAGGCGAGAAGAAGTAGTGAGATTTCTCGTTTGAAATAACTTGCCCAGAGAGCCTTGCGAACTTATGGATAACAGACTTGATGTTCTTAGCTTGTTTGTCGGACACTTCATACATGAGCAGGAGGTCGTCTGTGAACATAACATGTGTAATGGGAACGCCTTCCTTCGAGAGGGTGATCGGTTTCCAATCACCATTCATTGCAGATTCAGTGATGGCTTGACTAAGGCGCTCCATGCAGAGCACAAAGAGATAGGGGTTTAGTGGGTCACCCCATCGAACACCTTGGTAGGCATTGAAAGGTTCTAAAGGCTTGCCCTCCCAAAGCAGCGAGGTATTGCCCGAGGAAATAATATTCATAATGAGGTGTATGAGAGAACTAGGAAGCCCAGTTTTGATAAGTGTGTCTTCGATAAACGCCCAATTCATGCGGTCGAAGGCTTTGGAAAGATCAATTTTTCTGGCTACCCACTTTCGTTTGCCTCTCATAGATTTCATGGAGTGGATAACTTCTTAGACCAGAAGGATATTATCACTAATCCGCCTCCCTGGAACAAAGCCAGACTGATTCTTAGAGATCCAGTCATTGAGGAAGGGTTTTATGCATTCTACTATCACCTTCGAGATTAGTTTGAAACAGCAGTTGTTCAGGGCAATCGGTCTGAGATCGGAGCATCTCTGTGGACTAGGGATCTTCGGGATAAGAACCATAAGTGAGTTAGCGAGCTGAGTGTTGAAGCTGCCAGTGAGAAAGGCCTCTCGAACTGAGGAGACAAAGGAACTGCCCACATGTGACCAATTGGTTTGGGCAAATTCATTGTGGATGTTGTTGGGGCCAGGGGCCTTCGCAGGGGCCATAAGGAAAATGACTCTCTTGACCTCATCAGCCTCCGGTGCAAGGTTGAGGGAGGGGTAGTCATTGGGAATGCCTGGAAAGACACTGATGTACTAAGTGATGGCAGCACGCCGAGGCTGCGGGGAGCTCTGGGTGCACATCAGATTCAGGAAGAAGGAGTGGACCATCTCCTTGAGGGCAGTTGGGTCTTCAACCCACTCTCCCCTCTCATCGTGAAGTCTCGAGATTTTGTTGTGGTGGCGTCGAGCTTTGACGTAGGATTCGAAGAAGCTAATGTTTCCATCGCCATACTGGAGCCAGTTAATATTGGCTTTCTGTTTCCAATCCGCCTCCTTCTGAAGGAGTATGGAGTTGTATTCCTCTTTCAGATCAATGGAGAGTAACTAGTTAGTAACACTAGTAGAATGGATAGATACCTAGCACGCCTCCAGGCGTCTGCGAATGTCATTTTTCTATTTATGTTGTTGGTGAATCTGCTTGGACTCCCACTTGATTGCAGCCAGTTCGAAAGCTTGGATGGCCTCTGGGATGGGTAAGGAGCTATCCCAAGCAGGCAGGAGGTCTGTCTTGAAGCTAGGGATCTGACTCCAGCTCATTTTCATTCTGAAATGAGGCGTTGGGCATGCGGAAGAGTGTTGCTCGGAAATAAGAATAGGGTTGGGGTCGCTGTGAATAAGAGGAAGAACACTAACTGTCATCCCATTTTTGATGGACAACCAGTCGATGTTTGCTATGACTCTGTCGAGCTTCTCCAGGAGCAACCCCTTTCTATAGGTGAAATGATAGTCAGAGGATCTGATGTCCGAGATCCCTACGAGCTGCATGAAGGTGTGGAACTTGTTACTGGAGTGGCGATCGAAGCTTGTACCTCCTTATTTCTCCGTAGGGTCCAACATAGTGTTGAAGTCGCCTATGAGTGCCCAGGCCCCGTCAGTTGTGGAAGAAAGCAACGTGAGGTGCTTCCAGAGAAGATCACACTTGGTCGGGTTGGGGTTTCCGTAGACAATCGTGAGGTACCACGAGTTGTTAACAGAACAATGGATGTACTGTCAGTGGCTTTGAAGGATGTCCACCTAACATTTATGCTTATCCCAGAGCAGCCAGATGCCACCTGAGAAGCCCAGGGCCTCAACCCTGTGAGATGAGGTGTAACCCAATTTCTAAATGATGATATCCGCTTTGAGTCCACTACAATGCAGCTCAACGATGCAAGAATGTTGATTCTGTATTTCCGTTTATATTCCTTCAGAAGGTTTAATTTATCCTTAGAGCCAGCTCCTTGGATGTTCCAACAGTAGATGTTAGTCATTAAAAAACAGTATTAGATTGGGGTAGGATGGGTTGAGGGGTCACCGAATGGCTGCGAGAAGACTTGAGGTATCCTCCTCGCACCCCATTGGAGAGTCCGTTCCTAGTTCGTCTTCATTGAATGGCAGTGACCTCTTTACTGAGGATTGGTCCTCAGCACCATTGGCAAGGGCCTGGGCCAGTCGCCCTTTTTTCCTTTCTCTGTTGGGGCTGACAGTAGGTAGATCACCTTCCTGTTGTGTAGGATGACCCCTCCATTGCCCTCGTGCGTGCCCCAACTGAAACTAGTGGGAGCGACGTTAGAGGATGGGTTGATGGCTTGGAATTTGAACTTGTCTAGCATGTGATTGAAGGTATGCCCGTCGACCGTCTCATCGTCGATTAGGGTAACCACCGTGTTATCTTCTTGGGAACATGGGTGAGGTGGAGGGGCAGGTGCTTGGGAGTCCAGGGGCAGTCTGTCGAGTTGCTTGGTGGCAGTCCACTGGCCTTCTTCTTGCTGACCTTCTTGTTCTTGCAGCTTACGACTTCCTACCAGTCGTCCTCTTGTGGGGTGTGGTCCCTGTCAGTTTGGCACGTCTCGATGTCACCTTGCTTGGGAGGGCCTTTGTATTTAGATGCAGTGGTCACCTGATTGGAGGCCTGCTGCTTTGGATGGGGTCGCCTTTGAGGCATCTTAGCATGAATGTCGTCTGTATAGGTACATCCCGAGAGGAGGGATGCCGCCGGCGCGGCAGGGTCGACCGCTTCAGTGAAGCGCGGTGCAAACATGCAGTCACCTTCTGCATGACCTAGGCACCCACACTTCATGCAAAGAGTGGGCAAGTTCTCATATTCCAGGCGATATTCTTCACCATCGAGCATGATCGCTGGGAGGAGAGGCTTTTTCGTATCAACCTCTACCGCGATCCTAGAAAACTTGCCTCGGTGTCCTTGTTGGGTCATGGTATCGATTTTGATCATTCTCCCGATGAGGTCACCAATACTCGATAGGAGAAGGTTTTGGAACAGGTAAACAGGTAGATCCACGATCCTCGACCAAAAGACGAGTTGACGTGGGATGGGATCCGATAGGCGGAACTCTTTCGTCCAAGACTGGACCGACAGGTAGTGGTTGAAGATCATCCATGGCCCGCCTGTCATGGCCTTCATGAAGTCCTCCTCGTTCACCAATTGGATGATGTAGTAGCCCATCTCCAAATCTATGGCCCGAAACTCTTCTGTAGGTTGCCAAAGGATGGAGATTCTGTTCATTAGAGCGTTGAAGCTCACGGTCATGCCGATGACCTTGATGATGACAGCATACTTCCACAGATCTAGAAGCGGTGGGATGGAGTTAGGGTTAATAGCAATCTTCGGCAGGCTACCGCTGCTATCGATTCTGATATCCTCTCTTTTGAGAAGGTCTGGATGGACTTGGGTTAGGGAAGCTGGGACTTTTGTAGTCCGGCCAACCATGGCTTCCTTGTATGATTTGGACGTCGTTGGCGTGGGGTTTTCCAAAGGTGCGCTGGAGACATTCCCATCATCAGGATGATCGGGGCTAGTGTTCGTCACAGACATGGGCTGCTCATATCGGGAGTCAGAGATGAGACGGGAGCCAACGGGGCCGGCGCCATGGCGACCACGGCCGTCGCCTCTTCCCCCTCTCCCCCCGAGCCAATGGGACCTCTTCCTTTTCTAACTCTCTCCCAATTCCCCGACTTTCTCATTTTCTTTGCAATCTTCTCTCATTTATGTAATACTAATCCACCATTATAATAGTACATGTTTTAAATTTAGGCAGTCATTTTAACAACAAAGAGGTCATTAATTACAAGATAATTACCTCAGTTGGCCATCCATTAGTACATAACTGGCCTTTAGTGTCGGTTATTTAAGGCCTTTAGTGTCGGTTTTAATGTGACACCTATGCAGGCGCCGCTAAAAGGCCACATGTTAGGCGTCGGTTCTCAAACCGACGCCACAACCCTTCACGCGCCACCGAAAACGTTCCAGTAAGGGGGTATAGGCGTCGGTTATTAGCTTTGAAACTGACACCATAAACCTTTGCACCATAGAAAGGGTGCCATCTAGGGCACTATCAGCGTCAGTTATTAGCTTTGAAACCGACGCCATAAACCTTCGCGCCACAGAAAGGGTGCCATCTGGGGCACTATCAGCATCGGTTTATTAGTGATAACTGACGCCATCTCATCCACTGCCACAGTCGTACTGGCCAGTACGGCCGTGTTGTCTGGCCTGCTGCCACGACCGTGCTCGCCAGCACGACTGTGGTGTCCGGCCTCATTAGGGAAATCGACGTCGGTTCTTGATAACCGATGCCACATCACATGCATTAGGTGTCAGTTATAATTATTTATCTGACATTGTAATCATTTGTCATCGGTTTTAAACAAATAACCGACTCCTTTTGAAAGTTTTTTTCTATCAGTCTGTAGACCTGCTGTGGTTGGTCGCAGGATGAGAAACCTACAGTTCAGTTATGAACTACAGGTTTTACGATATCCATTGATATCAGCCAACAACAGGTCACAAACCTGCAAAATTAACAACATTCATTTTCACATATTTAGTAACCTGCTGTTCCATTTGATTTTCACACATGTAGAAACATTCATGTAGCAATCTACAGTTCAATTCATTTTCACATTCACACATGTAGAAACATTCATATAGCAACCAGCAGTTTCATTCATTTTCACATTCACACATGTATAAACATTCAGACACATGTAGAAACATTTAGACATGTAGAAACATTCACACATATTATAATTCAGAAATTCATTTACAAAATATCATTCTTTAGTCATTATTCGCTATCAACGTCCCAATTATATGTTAAAACCCCCACTACTTGTATGGTTGTTGCCCATTCTTCTCTTATATCATTTAATTCTTCCATTGTATAGGGAGCATGTACATCTGGTAAGGCCTTTCATGTACTGTGGTCAATTTTAAACACCTGCAAAGTGAATGATGTATATATATAATTAATAATATATAAATAAGATTGATATATTTCATATTATCTAATGAGACTATATATAATACCTCAGGAATGGTATAGATGTCTAGTGTGGCATATTTGATAATCATGTGCATAAATCGCATCACCTGGTATGCACATGCCCATCTGTTGTCTTGTGTAGCACACTATAAATTGAAACATACAAAATATTAAAAAATACAACTAATTAAGTACTATTCACATAAATAATATATACATTACAGTCGGGAACTTACTTCCACGTTCTTCCAAATTATTTGCTGGTTCTTTTTCCTGGGGACCTTTCCTCCAGCTTTTTTGAACTCATATAAACCCCTACATGTTAATGTAACAAAGTACATTGCATAATTATATAGTAATGTAATAATATATGTTAACGGATATGAAAATGAAATATTTCTCACCGGATTAATACTATTTTCATTTTGTGTCTATATTTTGAATTCAATTTAGTCCCCTTAGGATCTAGATAATAGACAGTGAACGTCTCGAGGACAATAACTAGTAACTCCCAATGCATACCACTAGAGGTAAAAAAGTTAAAAATTAATAACTCAAAATCCACAATAAAAATGTAATTTTCTTAAGTCCAAATTATAAGCAAAGTAAACTTACTCCACATTGAATGGAGCTATTATCACCGTCTTGTTATTTTAAGCAAAATTTATAAAAGCATCACAGTAGTATTGTTGAACTGACGGAGGGTCTTTAGCTACTAGACTAATCAAAGATGGAATCAAAAATCCTATATGTTCAAATGAAAAATCTGCACATATCTTGTCTAAGTAGCTGCAAAACATGTATTATGTATGCATTAATAAATAAGAAACCAGATCACCAGATCCTACACAAGGTATATGGATGTATAAAGAATATCTCACCTTATCCATAGATCTATCATAGATGTGTTCAGCCAATCATATCGAAATAACTCCAAAATATCTTATATAAATAGTTTTATTTTGTATGATTGACCTACAACATCCGCATCTATAGAAACAGTTATAGGGCAATTTATATCATGTTTGCCTAACCATATTGTCATACCCCTACAACTAGGACCTAACGGAACAGGTAGATCATGTGGAACCCAACTTGGTAATGTAGGAGGTGGAGGTGGAGGCCTAGGTGCTCTGGGTGTATTCTTTTTAACCTGTATATATATATATATAATTTTAGATAAATTGACATCATATACACACACTAATAATTTAATGTAATGTAAATTTACCATACAGTTTCAGTATAGAGGACATCCGTTTTTGGCCACAATATCACTCCGCCTTCTACGTCACCAAGCGTTTTACAATCTGGGTGGGCATATGGCAATGGAAGATCCATCCAATTGGGGAATATATGTATCGGGCTCACACGAACCCAACCAGCTGGTAATGGAGACCCATGAAACATTTCCCTTGGTAGGGATGGGTAAGCTGACGTCTCTGCAACGACAAATTCTTTACTTTTTAGACAGCATGGCTTCAACCCCTACAAATTTTTGTGTAAATAATGTTATATATATATATATATATATATATATATATATATATATATACATATCATCTTGAAAACATATCATCTTGAAAACATATCATCTTGAAAACACTAGTTACTATGTCATAAAAATACTTACAGCAGATGTGCTAGGTGGTGGGTCTACAGGATTACTCCCAACCTCTATAGTAGGAGTAGAGCGGGACGCCATAGGTACTGCCTGTTGAGTGGCAGTCAGAGATGCCTGCCACTTGCTCATTGCTTCTTCGAGTTTCCTATCAACTAACTTATCTACCTATACATGGATAAAAGAAACATTAGCTTCTAATTATTGAATTCTCTTTTACAGTACCATTATAAAGAAAGAATAGGTTACCTCTTCTTGTGAAAGTTCCACTTTTGGGACATGTTTGCGCTAGGATGGCCCAAAGAACGCTTTGATGCCCACACCAGCGTCTGCAACCCTAACACGTCCAGGATGCTCTGGGTTACCCAGAGCAACTGTCAATTTATCCCTTGTGCCCTCATGGATGAACTTGCCTTGTTTCCTTAGCTCGTGCAGCTCTCGCTAATCGCCAAAACAAAAATTTGTAATTAAGTAAACACCACAAATCATCAATATTTGAATGATTGCTCTAAGAGTTGTATTTTACCATTTTTGTAGTCGTCTCAGCAGTTGCGGGCTTCCTTATTTCTCCCTTCTTATTTTGCCTCCCAGCTATCCAGACATCATGGCGAGGCAGTGGTGTGGAACCTATAGTAGAGTACTCCTGAGTAATAGCAGACTGAGCAGCAGACTCAGCCTGTAGTCTTTGGCGAATGCCTGCATACCCCTTTAGACCCATTGTGTGGTCATGCACATTCAGTGTACGCCTTGCTTTTTGCGCCTCACTAAGGGCCTAGTTAGGCAACACTAAATGTTAATCTTGAATAGGTGAATACAATGTATATTAATTAAATTGGGAGTGATGCCTAATACCTTGAATTCATCAGTTTGTCTTGAAGCAACAAATGCATCCCATTCTTCTTAGTCCATGAAGTTCCATTGTTCAGTGGTTGTCTTCTTCCTCTTGTCACCTTCTTTTATGTATTCTCGGGTGAGATTTGTCCTATAGTTCCTTAGGACTCTCCCACAGCATTGCATCACACATTTACGATGCAGCTTTTCATCCAATTCAAATATACTCTGCAAAATAGAATTACTATTAACTAGTATCCAAAAATTAGTAATCTACAAAATAGAATTGCAAATTAATAATAACTCACACATAAATCCTTCCATATTACGTCTTTCTTCCCCTTAGGAACTTTATGCCAAGAATCTATCTTACAATCGTAATGGCTACGAGTAACATACCCAAGATATGAAACAAACTAATTACGATTCACTCCAATTGCATTTCCTGCATTATCAAAATCCACAACAAGTTTGGGTCCATTGCCCCTTTGCGCTATTAACTTCTTCATCATAGTGATGCCCCTTCTCTTGTCAACTTTTTAGTGCTGCTCATCAAGTGCCTCAAGTGCTTCAGAGGGTACATGTGCATCATCAACCTAAAATTTGACAAAATAAACACACTTACGGGATATAACTATAAATGGACATGTAGATATAAATATATGATATATTTTTAAAACTTACATTGTGAGGCGGCGCATTGATGTCCTCACCCTCACAATAATCATCAGCACGGTCATCAGGAGAATGATCAGTCATCTGAAAGTCCACATTCACATTGTAAAGTTCACATTATAAAGTAATTCACATTGTAAAGCTCACATTGTAAAGTTCACATTCACATTATAAAGTAATTCACATTGTAAAGTTCACATTGTAAAGTAATTCACATTGTAAAATTCACATTGTAAAGTTCACATTCACATTGTAAAGTAATTCACATTGTAAAGTTCACATTCAGAAAAATAAAACATATAAAAAAATATAAACATGCCTCTAATATTGCGAGTTTTTATCAATTAACAATCATTCATTGTGATCTTCGCGCACATACAAGTCATCATTAGCTTCAATATTTGTTGGTGTTGGCAACCCAACTGAGAATGGACTGGAGTCATCATACTTATCATAGTACTCTTCTTCATCTATAGGATCTTCAACGAACTGTCTTGTACCATGAAGAACCACCGACCATTTATCATTTGCAGGATCATCAATATAAAATACTTGTTTCGCATGTGATGCTAATATGAATGGTTCACCCTTCTCTCCAATCTTTTCAAAGTTCACTAAAGTAAAACCCAATTCATCCACTATAACTCCTTTGGTGTTATCAACAAATTACATTTGAAGAGCGGAATTCTGAAATCTATGTAGTCAAACTCCCATATGTCTTCAATGACACTGTAATATGACATTTTAGCTTCACGTGGACTCTTATCCTTTACACTTGCAAAAAACATGGTCGACGCTTGAAGGGTGACCCCACTATTTTGGACGACACTCTTATCATCTTGGTGCTTTGTGTAATATGTGAATCCATTAATGTCATACCCTTCATAAGATATAACATTCAATTTTGGTATAAAGGTGAGGCATTTGATAGTTTCAGTAATATCATCTGGTGTTTGAGATAGTTGATGTAAGACTTTATCTTCAAACCACTTAATAAATGTCTTGTTATGCTCTCTAGCAAGCCACATTGTATTGGCTTGAGGATATTGTCTCTTGATGAAATTGGTATGTTCCTCGATATAAACACTCACTTCGTCCATGTTGTGTAAAATATACAAGTGACCTTGTTCCAACTGCTCACGGCTGATTACTTTCACCCGTGATCCCAAAATTCCTTTGCCAAATTGCTCCTCAATATTCTTGTCATTACCAGGAGTGTCGTTACCACTGAGAAAGTCATTGTAAAAATCCAGAACCTCTCTCACCACATAACCCTCAATAATACTCCCTTCATGCTGATAACAGTTTCGAACATCACTTTTAAAAATGCTCATGTATCGTTCAAAGGGATACATCCAATGCAAGAAAACTAGTCCCAACATTTTCACTTCCCTAGTCAAGTGGACAACAAGATGTACCATGACATCAAAGAACGATGGAGGAAAATACATCTCAAGATGACATAGGGTAACAACCACTTCTCTTTGCAAATTATCGAGAGTATCAGGGTCAATAACTTTACTACAGACTATTGAAAAACAAACAAGTATGGTGATTGCAGACCTTACATGCTTCGGCAATATAGATCGAATTTCCACAGGAAATATTTGTTGCATTAGAGTGTGACAATCATGAGATTTAATACCTATCAACTTCAGATCTTTCATTGATACCAATCTACGGATGTTGGATGAGTAACCATGTGGCACCTTAACATTTACCAAACATTCACAAAAAGCTTTCTTCTCCTTTCTAGATAATGTGTAACAAGCGGGAGGTAAGTATGTTCTCCGATTTCCCATTTCACATAATTCTATTAATTCTAAACTTATTCCCATTTCACGTAGGTCCAATCTGGATTTTATCCCATCTTTAGTCTTACCTGGTATATTCAACAAAGTACCAATGACACTATCACAGACATTTTTCTCAACGTGCATGACATTGATACAATGTCTGACTGTCAAAGAACTCCAATAAGGAAGATCCCAAAATATTGACTTTTTCTGGAATAAAGATTTGTCACTCCGTGTGGCCATAGTACATTGTGATCTCTTACCAAATTCATTGACAAAGTCTTTTACTCTTTCATAAATAACCTCCCCTGGTATAGGTTTATGTGCACTCCGTTCCTCATTCAATCCATTGAATGCTTTGTGCTTCCTACGATACAGATGGAATTTTGTAAGAAACCTTCGATGACCGAGATATATAGTCTTACCGCCATGTTTTAGTCTGGTTGAATCAGTGTTCTCTTCACATATAGGACACACTTTAGCTCCTCTGACACTATATCCAGACAAATTCCCATATGCTGGAAAGTCATTAATAGTGCAAAACAACATAGCATGCAAACAAAATGTCTCTCTTCATGAAGCATCATAGGTCATCACACCTTCACCCCAAAGTTTCTTTAAGTCATCAATCAGAGGTTCAAGATAAACATCGATATTATTTCCAGGTTGTTTAGGGATTGATATCAACAACGACAACATTACGTACTTATTTTTCATACACAGTCAGGGAGGAAGATTGTATATAACAAGCATGACTGGCCAAGTGCTATGTTGGCTGCTCAATGTCCCATATGGATTCATCCCATCTGTACAAAGCCCAAGTCTTAGATTTCTGACTTCTTGACCAAATTTAGGGTATAATAGATCAATCTTCTTCCACTGTGGGGAATCAGACGCATGTCGTAGGATCCCATCATTATTTTTCTTAACATCTGCATGCCACCTCAAATTCTTCGCATCTATCAGATTGGCAAACAAGCGTTGAAACCGTGATATTATAGGTAGATATCACATCACCTTGGAAGGAGAACTAGTTTTGGACTCCCCCGAAGTCATCAATTTATACCGTGACGCACCACATTTTGGACAATCTTTCAAATCTACATAGTCCTTTTGAAATAATACACAATCATTCGGGCATGCGTGTATCTACTTGGCATCCATTCGCATTGGGCACAACAATTTCTTTACCTAGTATGTTGAGATTGACAGCTCGTTTCCTTCAAGAAGCATTTCTTTCAATAAAGACAACAATGACGTGAAGCTTTTGTCGCTCCATCTATTGTTAGCTTTCATCTTATACAATCTCAACACAGTGCTAAGCTTCGTAAACTTAGTACAACATGTATATAACGATATCTCAGCATCATGCACAATGTTTCTAAAAATGGGAGGTGGGTCGGTGTGCTCTACCCCACAACTATCCAGCATCGCATCAACGATGTCTACTCAAACTGTTTCATTCACATCTACATCATCAGAGGCAATTTCTTCTTCCACACAAGCACTGCTATCGACATCCACTGGTTTTCAGTTTGAAATCTCTCCATGCCAGTGCCATTCTGTATTGCCTTGTATAATCCCGTTGCACATGACATGACTTTTGATTTCGTCACATGTGCTGACTTTCAAGTTGTTACCGCAATGCCTATATGGACAGTAGAACATATCTCCATGTTGTTTCCTATGTTCCTCGACAAATCTAATAAACTGGTCAAGACCAGATATAAACTCTGGGGTGCAGCGATTGTGAATGGACATCCATGATCTATCCATTCTATGATCAAAGAGAAAATAAGTATATATTACAACAAGATTAGGGTCTAGGGTTAACAGATTAGAGTTTTTGCATGGTTAAAACTTTAGGCCAACAAATACATGTGTTGTCATTCTTATATATAATAAATGTGTACAACCTATCCCATTCTTGAACACCTAATCTCACTAGTAAGTGTATAATGTGTATTGGGTTTTTAAGAAAATTTTGGTAGCATTTCCCCACTGTTCTCCAAGTACATATGTACTTAGAGAACAAACGGGGAAATGCTGCTGAAATTTTCTTGAAAACCCAATACATATTATACACTTACATCCTAAGTGAGATTAGGTATTCAAGAACTATCCCAAATCGGGGACTATCCAAGATTTACTCCTAATGAGTAAATCTTGGATGGGTTTCTAGGCCAACAAATACATTTGTTGTCATTCTATAACATTTATTTCAACATTTCGAGTGTACATGCATGTTCATCATCAAGATAAAGATTACATATAAATTAGTATGACCTAGGGATAGAGAGATTCATAATTGATTTCAAAATTTCAAACTAGCTCATGCATTATCATCAATCTACATCATACAAGAGGGATTCATGTAGATGTTAGGGTGACACACCACTAAAAAATTAGAGATTTAATATTAGGGTTTTAATATCTTACATAGATTGATCACAAGATTTCAGCAACATTATGGTGAAATGTGTATTAGGGTTTTACTATCTTAATTCAACATACATCAAAATTTACAGAATTAGGTCAAGCATTTGTATTCAATTGTAAATGTATCTTCTTCTTCCTCCTGCTCCCTCTCAGATGGTTGTTGGATTAAAGCAAGGCCATGACCGTGTGGGTTGGCCACGGTCGTGGCTGTGTTGGCCTACCACGGCCATGTTGCCTAGGGGCAGCACGGCCGTGGTAGGCCAACACAGCCACGGCCGTGGCCAGTCCACATGGTCGCGGCCTTGCTTTAATCCAACAGCCATCTGACAGGGAGAAGGAGGAAGAAGAAGATGTGAAATCCCACACAGAGCAGGGTACCTGCTTGAGGGTGGAGGAAGAAGAGCGGAAGCAGGTACCTTCAGGAAACTGGCGAGGAGAGCAGGACAACCGGCGGCAGGAGGAGCAGGAGGACCAGGAGGAGCAGGAGACCGCCGGCGAGGAGAGCAGCAGCAGCGGCAGCGTCGGCCAGGAGAGCAGCAGCAGCAGAGGTGCCAGTGGCAAGCAGAGAAGGAGAGGCAGGCGGCGACGGTGGCGAGCAGCTGCAGCAGCAACAGGCGGCGGCGTAGAGGCGACAGTAGTAGTAGGCAGCGGCGACGCAGCAGGGGTCGGGAACCGGAGAAAAATCGGTCGATGAAACAGAAGAAATTGGAAGAGTTTGTTGTGCGTGGGGGCTATTAAGTTTGTAAAAAGCGTCGGTTATCTACAAAAATGACACCTAACATCTTAAGTGTCGGTTGATAGTAACAAACCGACGTCCAATTGGACATTCTTTTACCCTAATTTTTTTGGCGAAGACGGCACGCGCACCCTTATCACGTCGGTTATTCTAAAAAACCGATGCCCGTATTGTAACTTTTGGCACAAATTTTATCTTCATTCAGCGTCGTTTATTAGGTAAAACACCGATGTTGTATCTGATAGTTTGGCGCAATTTTTTTTGCTCGAAAAAATTAGATTTCGCGGACTACTTTAGGCGTCGGTTTTATTTTTTCAACCGACATTGAATGAAAAGTGATACTCGTGTCTGACTGGTCTTCAAATATAGACGTCGTATGTCCTTATTAACCGACGTTTAATGTTAACCGTGTTGTTTTTACTAAAAAATCGAAGCCTCTAAAAGCGAGCGACGTTGAACGTTGTTTCTGTAGTAGTGATCTAACAAATTGAAAAGAAACTGAGACAGATGGAGGATCAGGCCACCGAAATTCCAGACACATTTTTAGGAAAGTAGAATATCCGACAAGTAAGGTATAAAGTCTTGTTTCGCGTTTGAGCGTCCACGTCTTCTACCTTTTTCAATTTTAGTTGTGCCACACTTCAATCACTAGTAAGGGGAAAAGACAATGTCAATGTAGACTGACGGCTCCCACTTGAACATTACATACAAGTCTATGAAATCAGTTAAAGCGTGGAAACTTTCTTAGAATACATATGGCTAATCAATAAGTCAAAATACTAAAGGTCAATCTATAATCTAAATTACTAAAAAGGAATTTACATTGAGCTTTCCACTGACTTGAGGGACTAAAATGTAACTTTTTAAAAAGAAGAAAAAACATGCAGCCTCATATGCACTTTACTACTTGTATATACTCACGACTGATTAATAAAATAAGGTACTGATTTACAATTGAAAATATAAGAAAAAATACATAAAATACCTCATAGACTCTTTCCTAAACATTTTTGTAATCTAAAAATAAAAGAAAGAAATTGCACAAAAAATCTTCCATGACATTTCTAACAAATAGAGTTATTAGATAAATAAAAAAAATTGATATCAGATGTTTTGCTATTATTTTGCTCTCGCTAAACTATTGTTTTCTTAATGCCCCCATCCTGCTAAGTTTTTAATAATTTCCGCACAGAATGTGCCCCCCCTTAATTAATAAGGGATCAAGTGGAGGAGATAATGTGGTTCATGGATCAACTTGGGAGATTCCTCATCACCGGTATAGATCACTCCCGCAGAGACCTTAGGATTAAAATGATGGATCAGTATTTAAAAATGTCCAACGAAAAGGTGAAAATTGAGATTCTAGAAATATATTGTTCCGGTGCATAACGATGGAAGTGTGGGGACCCAATGCTCCAAGTCGCTCCATCTAAAAGGATTGACCCCTATAGCTCCAATCACGTTATGTTGTAGAAGCCAATGAGCATAACAAATGAAGAATACACGATCTCGTCTCCCCATTTAATCAGAACAAACTTAAAAAGACATCCGCCGCCCATAACTCATTTATAAACATGACTCTAGAAACACCAATGGAGGACAACAAGGAGATGAAAGTGTTGAAAATATTTTGATTTCTAAATTCTGATTTTAACAAATCATTAGAAGAAGAAAAAAAGATCAAACTCATCAAAATAAGAATATAGATTTGAGTTTTGATGAGTATGGGAAGTGAAGACATGTCATGATGCTCACTATCATGAAGAAAAAATACTCACCTAATATGAATTTCTTTGTAGTTTTGACTCCCAGATTCAACCACCCTCAGATATTTATCCAAGTCAAAATTTAGTCAAAAGTGCAATGTGGAACCCTCTTTTGACTCTCAAATGTTGTGAGAGAAAACAATATCACATGAGTCATGTATGAGCAATAGTAAACAACATCTCGTGGAAGAGGAGGAATTATGAACTAATGGTATGTTAGTATTTTCATGTAGCAGATTAGCGTGCGGTGAAGGTCGCAAAGAATAATACAAAATCCATACATAGATGTATAGAGCAAGATCCACACAAAAACTTTTGGATGCCTTGTTGTGTTTAAAAATGGTGAAGATAAGTTAGCTTTCTATATGAATGAACTCACTAAACAAGACTCTTCGTTGCCCATTTTTTCCTCCAAACAGCAATTAATATGTAAGTTTTCAGATGCATCAAGTTAGAACGACTAGCACATTTTTGACGTCTAAAGTCACTTTTGCTAACGGTGAGTTACAAAGGAAAACCGAAACCATACCACCAATAATGTTAGTTATAAAGAAAAACTATCACCATTGGTTAAGTCGCACCACTTTAGAAAATACACAGGTACATCTTTTAATATAACATTGATTACATTTATGTGAAACCGATGTCTTAGATAACCCGTGAAATAAAAAAAAATTATAGAAAATGTTTGCCTCTAAAATTTTTACATTTAGCATCGATTTGTGTTAGAACCGAGGACAAAGAGTTTGTGTCATGTCCACGCAGAAAAAATTGTCCCCCCCAAATTACTTCTGAGTCGTCGATTGCTAGGGGGAACCGATGACAAAATCCCCTTATTGAGGCCCATTTTTTTTGTGTGGAAGGTATCTGTCATAGATTTTAGATAATGAACTAACGTCTAAGTATTTTCTCTCCTTGTGTCTACGAAAATATCCTCCCAAATTGCTTTTGCGTCGTCGGTTCCTTTGAGAAACCGACATCTAAGATACCTTGTTGAGGCCAACTTTTTTTATTTAGAGATGGGTCTTTGTTGTCGATTTCTTAGTACGACCGACATCTATGTGCAAGCTTAGTCATCGGTGTTGGTGAATCAAAATGATGACTAAGTCTCCTGACAACCTTTTTCTTTGGGATTAGGGTTTTTGTCGTCATTTAAGCGTTTGAAAACTGAATGACACAGTCACGGACACGGTCATTGTCGCGCCCCAATCTCACATTAACCACAAACCACGAAATTAGGGCACGACACGTGGGATTAACACATAACCAACCATTCGTCAGTTTTTAAAATGATTAAAAACATTTAAATGATAACCAAGTTTAAACTGTAAATAGAAAACTGAGCAAACTGCAGGAACTTTTCTATTTAACTAATTAAAGATACAAGCAAGGTCTACAGCATAATACATTGTTTAACATAAAGAAAGCATAACATTAATTTACATCTGTGTACACATTCTCTCTCTCCCTCACACCTTGTCCCGAGGATCGAGGGGAATGGACTAAGAGACCTCTAACTAGACTAACTACAAACCTTCTATCAACTAGGCGTTAGGATGAAACGATCCTTCTGACTCCTGATGTTGATGCTGACCTGAAAATGTTTGAGTAGAGGGATGAGCCTACTCACTCAGTGAATAACATTTCACTTAGCTATCACTAAACAACTCGTCAGGTTTATAAACTGAAAATAAACATATATGCCGTTCAAGCAGGGCAGTTCTATTAGCATAGCAAATATACAGATAATAACCACACTTCTAAGCATCAACAGGTATTTCAGGTAAATAAACAGTTATATAAATTTACTGTGATCCTACATAATTACTTATTCATTTTTATTATGCCCTAATCATATGCAGTGTACTCTACATATAAAGATCCGCAACAAGTCCATGCTACGGTCCCACCGTACAAGACTTAGCGACACACCCGGGAAATGCTAAGTCTGACGCCAGCCCTGCTCTGCTACAGGACCCCTGGCTCTCTGGCCAGAAACATAGGCTCTACGGCCTCAAGGCACTACTCTGAGTGCTCCAGACTCCTCCTTTAACCTGAGTACACCGGCGGAGAGTCTCACAGGGTTACCTTCGTGACACAAGCACGAATGGTGTTAGATAACCAAGTTTTCTTTTTTCTTTCCCCAGTGCCATCGTGACACACGCACGATTGTTGTTAGACATTGCCTCTCTTTCCTCGTTTGTCCGTGACACAAGCACGGATGATGTTGCAACACGAGTTTCACCCCTAAGTAACAGACCTTCCTTTAGGGGTTCTACGGTGTTAGGGCACTTAGGTCTATTAATTAATTAACCGATAAACAATTAAACAGAAATATCATATAGCAACTGTAAGACATAGAATTCCCTCTTTTTTCATCATTTACATCACGCAATTCAAGTTCCAATGAACTTATCATACTAAAAAGTACATGTTACACTGTTTAGGAGTCATATCAACTAATACTGAAGCACATAAGCATTTAAAATGAGTTAAATAATTATTTCTAAATGAACTGCCACTCACCACTTGAAACTCAGCCGATCACTATGGAACTCGGCCGAACACTTCCCAGAATCTGTAACTCGGCCGACCAACCTCGGCCGACCAACTGGCAACTCGACCGATCCTCTGGGGAACTCGGCCGATCAGGAAACCGCTTATACACCTACAAGCAAACTCGGCCGATTAGGACCAAACTCGGCCGACAAAAATGCTGTTCGGTTACCCAAATAAGAAACTCGGCCGATCCAAGACCCAAACTCGGCCGACCCAAAAACACCGTTCAATTGCCCTAAAAAGAAACTCGGCCGACCGAATAAGAACTCGGCCGAACCGCGCACAGGCAGAAAACAAAAACGACCTGCAAGAGTCGATTTCTCTCGAATCGACGGGCAAAACTCAAACAAACACCGCCAAACGTTCGCAATCGATGCATACCACCAAAATGGACCTGAAGGGGGAAGAGAAACGAGCTAGGGATGCTCCTTGCGCCCCAATCCTCAAGGCGTTTCCCTACAACCGTAGCTTCAGCTGCGAATCCGAATCGAATTGACGGAGAAGATGATCAACGGAGGGAAGAGGACGAGCCACAGCTACTGGCCGGAGCAAAACGAAGCTCCGACGTCTCTCCCTTCTCAGCTCCCTCTCTCTCTCTCTCTCTCTTTCTCTTTCTCACACAAGGAAGAAGAACGCTTCGTGCGTTCTCTCGTTTCTGAGAAATGAAACGAGATAAGGGAGAAAGAGTAGATAAGGAAGAAAACCTAGGGGCCAAAACGCAAAGTTCAAAACTTTCAAAAATTACAAACGGGTCCCTATAAGCCCAAAAACATGCAACTTTTGACTCGAAGTTCGGATTCGAACGATTTCTCTGGCAACGCTTCAAGCGTAAGATCCTACACGCTTTAGAAGCTAGAAAACACACTAAGCTCACATCATATCTATTTTAAAGATTATTAACAAAAACAGGCTTAAACTTAGCACATCAGCTAATCACATGCTTAACAGCATACTTACGGGATAAGCTCGACGCGGGTCGCAACAGTCATGCTGGTCCACATGATCATATTTGCTACATCAGCTTATGCGTCAGTGTTGTTTTATTAATCAGTGATAAGTTCTGAGACGTCAATTTTCTTTATCAACTGATAACTATGTTAACTTAATAACACCCACAAAATGTTTCTTTCCCCTCAATTTTCTGTTTTTTTGCCCTCCTCCGCCTAGCTCTGACAACTTTCCTTCCACCACCATGCCATGTTGTTGCTGCTATCCTGCTCCAGCCGTCGTCATTCCACCTCTACCCTACTATTGTTTCTCTATTGTGCCACCTCATCAGTGACTATAGCTACCTTGCTCCAACCTACTCTAGCCGTTGTTGCTCCACCATGCTCTACTGCTCCAGCCTGCTAGCTCAGCCCGTCGCTCCAACCTGATAGCTCCAGCCACCGTCGTAGCTGCTCCATCGACGCCGACCACCTAGAATAGAAGCTTTGACCACAAGAACAGAGTTGCTGGAAGCCGTGAGGTAGCTCCAACATGGACAACAACAATCAATAGTCATAGGAGAAGCTCAAGCGCTCTAGTGCTAGCAGCGGTTAGTCAAATAGTAACTATAATATGTTCTATTTCATAAGAAGTTGACTTTTTTAATGATGCCTAAAGTACATGTATACACACATTTATGCACTGAAATGTAAGCATATATAAATAGGCCTAGAAATCCCTCTAATATTTACTCACTAGGAGTAAATCTTTGATATTCCCCAATTTGGGACTATTCTTGAACACTTAATCTCACTTAAAATGTAAGTGTGTAATGTATATTTGGTTTTCAAGATGTTTCGTCAGTACTTCCCATTTGTTCTGTAAGTATATATGTTGGTGTACTTGGAGAACTACGGGGAAATGATGTCAAAATTTTCTTAAAAAACTAAATACACATTATAGACTTACTACAGAGATTAGGTGCTCAAGAATGGGATAGATGGTACACGCATTCATTATTGAACCCTAAACTCTAATTTGTAAACCACAACCCTAATATGTAAACCCTAAACCCTAATCTATAAACCATTATCCCTAATCCAAAATAATAATCCCTAATCTATCTATAAATCATAAACCCTAATCATGTAAACCCTAAATCCTAATACTTGTTTTTTCTTTGATCATAGAATGGATAGATCATGGATGTCCATTCAAATCGTTGCACCTTGGTGTTTATTGATGGTCAAGACTAGTTTATAAGATTTGTGAAGGAACATAGGAAACAACCTGGAGATAGGTTCTACTGTCCATGTAAGCATTGCGGTAACAACTTGAAAGTCAACACTATTGACGAAATCAAAAGTCATGACATGTGCAATGGGACTATATCAGGATATACATAATGATACTGGCATGGAGAGAATCCAACAATGAGATCTAGTAGATATCAATAATAGTACCTGTGTCGAAGAACAAATTGCCTCTGATGATGTAGATGTGAACGGACTAATTCTGATAGACATGGTTGATGTGATGCTAGATAGTTGTGGGGTAGAGCACATCGATCTACCTTCCTTATTTAGAAACATTGTGCATGATCTTGAGGGATTGTTATACTTAGGTTGTACTAAGTTTACAAATATGAGTGTTGTGTTGAGATTTTATACTCTAAAGGCTAGCTATAGATAGATTGATAAAAGCTTTATGTCATTGTTGTCTTTGTTGAAAGAAATTCTTCCTAAAGGCAACGAGCTTCCAACCTCAACATACGAATTAAAGAAAACATTGTTCCTAGTGAGAGTGAAGGCTAAGAAGATACATGCATGACCGAATAACCTTGTGTTATTTTAAAAGGACTATGTTGATTTGAAAGATTGTCTAAAATATGGGACATCAAGGTGCAAAATGATTACTTCAGGGAAGTAATCATTTGGGTGGTTTGAAGATAAAGTCTTATAACAACTATCTATTAGGTGGTTTGAAGATAAAGTCTTATTAGGTGGAAGTAATCATTTGGGAACAAAATCAGTTGTATATTTTACACAACATCGATGAAGTGAGTGTTTATATCACCAGACATACCAATTTCATCAAGACAAAATATCCTCAAGCCAGTTCAATGTGGATTGCTAGAGAGCATAACAAGCCATCTATTAGGTGGTTTGAAGATAAAGTCTTATAAAAACTATCTCAAATACCAAATAATATTTTTGAAAATATTGAATGTCTTATCTTTAAACCAAAAATAAATGTTATGTCTTATGAAGGGTTTGACATACAAAGTGTCAAGATGATAAGAGTGTCATCCAAAACAGTGATGTCACCCTTCAAGCATCTTCATTTTTTTCTAATGCGAAGGATAAGAGTCCATGTGAAGCTAAAATATCATATTACAGTGTCATTGAAGACATATGGGAGTTTGACTACATAGATTTTAGAATTCCGGTCTTTAAATGTAATTGGGTTAATAACACCAAAGGAGTTGTATTGGATGAATTGGGCTTCACATTAGTGAATTTTGAAAAGATTTTCCAGAATGGTGAACCATTCATAATGGCATCACAAGCAAAGCAAGTATTTTATATCGATGATCCTACAAATGAAAAATGTTTGATTGCTCTTCATGGTAAAAGATAGTTCATTGAAGATTGTATAAATGAAGAAGAATACTATGACAAGTATGATGACTCCAGTCCATTCTCAGTTGGCTTGCCAAAACCAAATATTGAAACTGAAGCTAACTAATATGTGCATGGAGACCACACGGAGGGAATGTTGCTTGATAAAAGATCCCAATATTAGAGGCATGCTTTTATTTTTTTTAAATGTTAGATGTGCATGTTACAATCTTATAGTTTATTGTTTCACAATTTTATATGACATTTTTATATGGCATTTGACCATGTGTATGATGATCATGATGATGATTACCATGAGGATGAGCAGCATCATGATGTGCATCTTGACACTGGTGTAAGTTGTGTATTGTTTTATTACAGAGATGTGTATTTTACAATATGTCTATCTTGTTGTATTTTTATATTTTATCACATTTATAAGTTTTTTTTGTGACCTATATGTGTTTTTTGTCAATTTTAAGTTGAGGATGTATTCCTTGAGGATCTTTCTCAACTTGACAAGAAACATCTTCAGTGTGCAAAAATAAGGGGCATCACCATGATGAACAAGTTGATACAACAAAGGTGCAATGGGCTGAAGTTGGTTATTGAGCTTGATCGTACAAGAAATCCTTTTGGAAAGAACTGAAGCTCTTTTGTGGCATATCTAGAGGTTCTTACTCGTAGCCATTGTAATATAGCAGTAGAATATTGGCATAAAATTGATGAAAGTAAGAAAGAATTCATATGAAAAGAATTGTGTGTGAGATATTATCATTTGCAATTCTATTTTAAAGCTATTTACAATTCTATTTTTAAGAATATTCATAAAGTATATGAACTTTTGCAGAGCATATATGACCTCGATGAAAATCTACATCATAAAAAGGTGATAGAACATTGTAGGAGCGTATTGAGGAATTATAGGACAACTTTGACAAAACTATACATACGGGACGCTGAGAAAAAGAAGAAGTCAGCCACTGATCAACAGAGCTATCTTGACCCAGAGATGTGGGAGGTGTTTGTTGCTATGAAAAATACCGATGAATTCAAGGTCTGAAGCCTCACTCCCCATTATGAGTACATTCTTATGAATTCATTGTTTTACCTTGACCATGATTGTTATATTTTACTTACCAACTACAATTGATGATTGTTACTAACCAGGCTACAAGCAATGCTCAAAGAGAAAGGGTGCAAAGAATGTGCACAACCATACAATGGGTCCATCTGGCCATGCACATCTTCACCAAAACCTACTACATGTGTATTCTTCTCAACAACCTACTCCTAGGACTATTGAGTCAACTATTACTATTGAACCTCTACTTTGCCATGATCTATGGATAGCTGGGAGGAAAAACAAATTTGTAGATATACCCACCCCCTGAGGTAGCTACAAAAATGGTAAAATTCAACTCTCAGAGTAATTAGTATTGATGATTGTTATGTTTTACTTACCAATTACTATTGATGATGACTAGAGGGATCTCTACAAGTAAAGGAAATAAGGCAAGTTCATTCCTAAGGGCATAAGGGATTAATTCATAGTTAATCTAGGTAACCCAGAGCATGTTGGGCATGTTAGGGTTGTACGCGTTGGTGTCGGTATATAAGCATTCTTTGGGACATCAGAGCATAAGTGCAAATTTGTCCAAAAATGGTAATTTTGAAAAGAGGAGGTATAAGAGTAAATTACAAAGGGAATTTAGGAAGCAATGAGCCAATGTCATGCTTCTCAATTAGTTCCTCAAATAGTACATGTGTTGCCCCACTCTTCATATGAGGTGGACCCTCCTCTAACTGAGGTGGTTGGGAGTAATCTTTTGGACCCACCACCTAACATGTCTGTTGTAAGTATTTCTATGGCATAGTAGTCTTTCATAATTATTTGTATAATATATAACAATTGATGCAAATATGTAGGGGTTGAGGCCATGTCATCTTAAATTACAATAATATGTCATTGATGTGGGTGTGGATTACCCACGCCTTGAAGGTGATATGATTCATGGTGCACCATTGATTGCCGATGCAGTTTGTCTGAGGCGGAACCTTGTCTACGCCCCTTGGAAGCATATTGCACTGCCATATGAGCACCTAGAGCACGACGCGATAGGTGATGCCGAAGGCGGCGTGATTGTGCGGCCCAAAGTGGGAGTTATCTATACCGATGTATGGTAATTTACATTGTGTTTGTATCTTTATATACATGACATTATTGATATAAGATTATATATGTGCAAAGCATAGTGTCTAAGAAATGCCTTGCCTGAAGCTCCTCTGAAGCACACCTCCCTCCAATCAACAGCCTGAGTAGATCCCCACAGCTCATCCTCCACCTCCACCTCCTCTTCAATTACTTGGTTATCTTCCAAAAGACCTATTTGACTCGATAGGTCCTCTGTGCATGGGTATGGCACTATCGATAGGCAAACATGAAGAAGGGTCGCCTATGATGGCTTCTATTAAGGAGGACATTGTAGGTCAACCTCATGATACTAGTATATTTCTGTAAGATGTTTTGGAGTTATTTGGTTATCCTTGGTTGAATACATCTCTACTAGAACTCCAGATATGGTGAGATTTTATATAGCTATATACCCTATTTTATATATGTTGATCTATTTTTTTATGTATTAATGCATACATGATATATGTTTTGTAGCCACTTACATACTATCTTTATAGAGTTTTCACTACCCCATGTGACATTTCTAGTTCCATCCTTGATTAGCCATGCAATTAAAGACCATACATATGTTACCCAATACTTCTCTACCATAATTAAATATTTTGGTAAAAAGAAAAAGAGTGTGATGTTAGCTCCATACAATGATGAGTAAGTTTATTTATGCTTCTTATCGTTTTAACTTAATAAACTACATTTCATTTTGGATGTTGAGTTATATTTTGTTTGCCTTCTTATCACTCAGGAATAAACATTGGATGTCATTGGTAATTGTCCCCGTCAAGCGAACTATGTATTATTTAGATCCTAAGGGTGATGAAATAGACAGTACGAGACAAGGTTTGAAAAAAGCATTATTCACGTGAGTAAATTTTTATATTTATATTATTTGACATGTATATTACATGACTATTTACTAATATAATTCAATGTGTTACATTAACATATAGGGATATAAAAAAAGTCAAAAAGGTTGGAGGAAAGGTGGACAAGAAAAAGAAAGTGATAGTTTAAGAGAATGTTGAGGTAGTTTTCTGACTCCAATGTATATTTATGCCGACTATGCTATTAACATTTTGTAAGTTGAAATTTATAGTGTTCTATACAAGACAACGGTTGGGCATGTGAATCCTATGTGATGTGATATATGGACATGATTTTCATATATGGGGTGCTAGACATCCATGAGATACAAAATGTAATCTATGTATATATAGTCTTAATCATCATAAGTATATATTCTCATTAGATAATATCAAAATTAATAAGTATATACCTTATTATCTTTTCAGGTGTTTAAGATGAAAGACTTCAATATGCTAGAAAATCTAGAAGACATACAAATGCCCTATACAACATAATAACTAGATGAGATACGAGAACAATGGGCACAAGCCTTCGGAAAGGAAGTGAACTTCAAATTTTATTGGGATAAGGAACAACTTTTCTAAAGTTTGATGCCATTATTTCTATATACATGTGGTGCTTATGACTTCTTGCAACTTTAAATTTTATGCAAGTAAATTATTGGTGCATATGTGAATGATGATCTATATACAAGTGTGTGAATGTGAAGAAGAATGAATTAATTAATTGTTTTTCTACATTTCATGAGAATGGAATAGGTGTATATGTAAATGAAGTATCATGTGTGTGACTGAATGTGAAGATTTATGTTTGCAAATGTGATGAAATGGAATTGGAGAATGAATAGGGTTATATGTATATATTATATTTGTCATTGCATGTTTGGTAGTATGTTGCTAAGCTAAACTCACAGGATGTTGTTAATCTACAGTTCAGAACTCTAATTGTCAATTGTAGGTTTTTCATCCTATTGACCAGTCAAACAGCAAGTCTGCACGCTTGCTATTTAAAACTTAGTCGTCAGTTGTAACAAATAGACCAACACTTTAGGCATGAGTCATCGATTTTGGTAAGATAACCGACATTAAAGGACAAAATCAAAATGGTCGTGTTGGTCAGCATGGTCTCGCTAGGTAGCATGTCATAATCATCTATTTAGTCAATTTAACCATCATTGTACATCATAATCATTGATTATTTGGGTTGTAACCGACACTGTACATCATGATAGGTGTCGTTTGTTACCAAATTGACGATGTAGGGTCCTTTACCAGTTATAAATTTAACCTGGTATGGCTCTTATGGCATCAGTATATGGAATGCAACCGACGCCTCAGACTACTATCTGTGTTGGCTTCTTTTATCCACATAACTGAGGTTGGATCTCTAACATCAATTTTGTCATCCCAAAGAACTGATGTCTTAGACCTGTGGTTTTAGTGTCACCCACTTAAGTGTTAGTCTATAACTGGCGTTATAGGGAGATAGTTTCTATACTAGTGAACCATGGACTCTCATTGTTATGACCCACATTTCATTTTACCAGTAAGTACCTTGGTTAATGCATAATTGAACTAGTTATGTTGAGATGAGTACTTGCTTTTGTTAATAGTGTTTTGAGCTTTGAGCTAGTGTTAATGTATCATTAGCTTGTTTTCTTGTCCTGAGGTTGAGGACAAGTTTGTGCTTAATCCGTTGCCGAAGAAATCATGTGAAACCGACCTACGAGTAAAAAGATATGAGCTTTTTAGTGTGCAAGGACCTATGTGCAATTTTAGAAAGTTTCTGGGCAATTTGCATCCGGCCCCCTGGGCGCCCTTCCTTATCCTTTCCTTCAGTTTTTCCTTTTTAACTCTATTAACCGACTTTGGAATGAACGATAGTTCATTTCCTTCGGTTGCCGCCTGGGAAAAACAGAGAAGGGAAAGGGAGAGAGCAAGCTAGAGGAGAAGCTAGGCAACCAAGCCCCTTCCTTCTCCGTTCTTCTTCGATTTCTTCATCTTCTCCAGCCAAATCAACCAGCTGCACCATCTTCTTCTTCTTCTTCACCTTCTTCTTCCTCCTGCAGCCATGAAGAAGCTGACCAAGGAGATGGTCTAGGGAGCGAACGGTGCTTTCCCCTCCGTTCTTTCTTCTTGCCAACTGCTTGCTAGGTCAATCCGAAGCTATAGGAGTGATTCGGGTAAGAATCGTCCACCGAATCGACCCCAATCTTCTCTTTTATTTCTGCAATTTCCGCCTCTGCGCAGGTTGCACGGCGTGCAAATCCGTTTTGCACGGCGTGCAACATTCCAGAAAGCTGATTTAGGGGATTTCCGTTTCTGCGCAGGTTGCACGGCGTGCAAAGTCAGATTGCACGGCATGCAAAGTTACAGATAGCGGAACGAGTTTCAGCCCAGGTGCACGGCGTGCAAATCAGTTTGCACGGCGTGCAAATCAGTTTGCACGGCGTGCAAGGTCAGATTGCACGGCGTGCAAAGGTGCAGAAAAGTAGAACAGAAGTGCACTGAAGGTGCACGGCGTGCAGCCTAGGTGCACGGCGTGCACGCTGCTGTAAAGGGCAGAATTAGGCGTGTTTGTGGACGTTTTTCGGTGTATACGAACACACCGAAGTGCGTGAGTAGTAGTTCATTTAGAAATCATTATTTAACTCAATTTAAGTGCTTAATTTCTTTAATGTCAGTTGGTATAACTTCTAAACAGCTTAGCACATACAATAGTTTATTATAGATTCAATAGAACTTGAGATACGGAATATGATTGATGAAAAAGATGGAATATCCTGTTTTACAGTTGTAATGCATATGCTGAATAAAGATGGCTGATTAGCAATGAATTTGAATAAGTGATGTTTAAAGATGACAATGATATATATATATATGAAAGTAAAGAGATGTTCAGAATGTGAAATAAGTTTGAAATGTGATTTTCCTGTTTAAATGATTATATGTTAATCGGTTAATAGACTTAGGTGCCCTAACACCGTAGAACCCCTTCTGAGAGGTCTGCATCCAGGGGGGTGAAACTCGTGTTCAACATCAACGCGTGCGATGTCACGGTGGCCCGAGGATGGAAAGGCAGTGTTCAACAACAACGCGTGCGATGTCACGGTGGCACTGGAGTAAATAGGGGTTATTCAACAACAACGCGTGCGATGTCACGGTGGTAACCCGGTAAGACTCTCCGCCTGTGTGCTCAGGTTTGAGGAGGAGTCTAGAGTTCACTTTTTTGAGAGTACAGTGAGGCCGATGAGCCTGAAGGCCGATGAGCCTGAGAGTCCTGCAGTAGACCAGGGCTGATAGTCAGACTTAGCATTTCCCGGGTGTGTCGCTAAGTCTTGTACGGTGGGACCGTAGTTCGCTACGGATCTTTATATGCAGAGTACACTGCATATATTTAGGGCATAATAATAATAATATGAATAAGTAATCATATAGGAAACAGTAAATTTACTTAACTGTTTGTTTACCTGAATTATCTGTTGATGCTTAGAAATGTGATTATTATCTGTATATCGGCCATGTTATTAGAACTGCCTTGCTTAGTTCTGCATTTATGTTTTATTTCAATTTATAAATCTGATGAGTTGTTTAGTGATAGCTAAATGAAAAGCTATTCACTGAGCGAGTAGGCTCATACCTCTACTCAAAACATTTTCAGGTCAGCATCAGCATCAGGAATCTGAAGGATCGTTTCATCCTAACGCCTAGTCTATAGAAGGTTTGTAGTTAGTCTAGTTAGAGGTCTCTTAGTCCTTTCCCCTCGGTCCTTGGGACATGGCGTGGGTGAGAGAGAGTATGTATGTGGAATGTGTATAAAGATGTAAATTAACTGTTATGTTTACTTTCTGTTAAACAATGTTACATGTTGTAAACTCTGTTTATGTTCTCTAGCCAGTTTAATTGAAATGCTTCCGCAATAGTTATTTATGTTTTAGTTTACAACAATAATCCGGATATCATTACGAGGTTTGAAAAAGGAAAAAAAAAAAGTTCTCAGTGATTTGTTTATGTGATAATCCCTCCGTCGCGCCCTAATCTCATGATTAGTGGTTAGTGTGAGATCGGGGTGTGACAACTCTTGGTATCAGAGCTTAGGTTGAGTACGTAGTTACTCAGAGTCCAGGTCAGGGGACGATAAGAGACCAATAGGATTAAGGTTTAGGAGTCTTTCTTCTATCTGTAGTTTTCTAACAGGAAATACTCTGTTATATCATTGCAGATGGCAGGAAGAGGCTTTGATCGCGATGATCAGGCCGAGAGCCATGTTGGCCCTGATCCTTTGTACTTGGGTCCAGGTGGTGGTGACCACGTGGATGAAGCATCCCGGATGTACAGGATGTTTCTGGAAACCAAAGAGAGGTACAAGGCTGATAGGCGAGCTTCTACTTCTACCAGTAGCAAGGATCTGATGCGATCTTATGAGCTTGTAAAAAAGCTTGGTGGCACAGAGTTCAGTGGCACTACAGATCCAGCAGAGGCTGATGAATGGTTTAGACAGATAGAGAAGGTCTTTCGCCTGATGGAGCTTCCAGAAGAGAAGAAGATTAATCATGCAGTCTACCTTTTGACAGGCGATGCAAAATTGTGGTGGCGTGGTGTGGAAGAAAAGAGGAGAGGTACAGAGCTTTCTTGGTAGGATTTCTCTGAGGAGTTTCATCTCAAATTCTATCCACCCACTTTTCTTAATGAGAAAATCAGGCAGTTACAGAATATCAAGCAGGGGAACATGACAGTTACTGAGTATGAAGCACTTTTCACACGGTTAGCGAATTTCTGTCCGCAGCTTGTTCCCGACAACATAGAAAGATGCAGAAGGTTTCAAGAAGGGATAAGGCCAGAGATTCGGCATACAGTTTCTGCTACTAGTAGGAGAAACAGAGAGAACTTTGGTGAGTTTGTTGAAGCTGCTAGACAGGTTGAAGAATCTGTGAATGCTGATAAGGTGCCTGAGTCTAAGAAGAGATCTGCAGATTTCAGTAGAGGACAGTCCAGTAGTGGATACAGAGGTGGAGGTAGAGGGTTCTTTTCTAAACTCGGACGTGGCTTTAGTTGTTTCAATAGACAGAGATCTGAGGATGTTGCTTCTTCTAGAGGCAGAGGGGGATACAACCCAGGGAGATGGGGCAGTGCCACTAGTGGACAGTCTTCTGGGTCGTCAATGTCAGTAACGGGTCCCCAGGGACAAGGGATACCGCCATGTGACAAATGTGGAAAACTACATTCTGGTCCGTGTTGGGGTGCAAGTTGTTTTGTCTGCGGACAAGTAGGACATTTCAGAAAAGAATGTCCTCAACTTCGACAAGCAGCATCGCAAGCCTTCCAGCCTCAGTACCATGATGTTCCGAGTTCTTCTGTGGCTTCTGGGTCTAGAGGTGGTGGAGTGCCTAGTGGCAGGAGTAGTCAGAGAGGACAGCGTGGCAGGGGGAGAGCTTCAGCACGTTTCTTCTCTTTGACACCTCAGGAAGGTATAATTTCTTCACAAGTTGTTACAGGAGAGATGCTTTTGTTTAATAGTATACCAGTCTCAGTTTTGATAGATCTGGGTGCTACTCACTCTTTCATACGACGTTCTTTAGTTGGTAAACTTAATCTGTTAACTCAAGAGTTGGCAGATGAGTTAGTGTTGAGGGTTCCACTAGGTGGACCAACAGTTTTATCCGAGTCTTGTCCCGGATGCTTGTTATCTTTTGGAGGTTACACCTTTGCTGCTAATCTCATACCCTTGGATGTAAATACTTTTCAAGTCATCTTGGGTATGGATTGTCTTGAGACATATTGAGTGCAACTCGATTGTTGGAAGAAGGAAGCTACCTTTCAACTAGGGGAATTTTCTTGTGTCTTTACTGGAGACAGGAAAGTTTTTCCTACGTGCATAATATCAGCTGGTGTAGCTGATAAGATGTTACAGAAAGGATGTGAAGCGTTCCTTGCTCATGTGATTGACACCAGAGCAGAGAAGAGCACCGCCAGTGTTCATGATGTGCCCGTGGTTTGTGAGTTTTCTGATGTTTTCCAGAAGATTTGCCAGGCCTACCTCCTGTCAGAGACTTGGATTTTGAAATTCAGGTATATCCAGGTAGTCATCCAGTAGCACTGCCAGCCTATAGAATGGCACCTGCAGAGTTGAAGGAACTCAAGGTGCAGTTGCAGGAATTGCTAGATAAGGGTTTTATTAGACCCAGCTCCTCACCATGGGGTGCTCCAGTCCTGTTTGTTAAGAAAAAGGATGGTACCATGCGTCTCTATATAGATTACAGGCAACTGAACAAGATCACTATAAATAACAAGTATCCATTGCCGAGAATAGATGATCTGTTTGATCAGTTGTGTGGAGCGACGATCTTTTCTAAGATTGATTTGAGATATGGATATCATCAGCTTAGAATAAAGGCTTCTGATATTCCCAAGACAGCTTTCAGAACCAGGTATGGGCATTATGAGTTTTTGGTCATGTCGTTTGGGCTGACCAATGCCCCAGCAGCCTTTATGGATATGATGAATCAGATTTTCAAACCGTTCCTAGATCAGTTTATTGTAGTCTTTATAGATGATATTCTGATCTATTCTAGAAATAATGAGCAGCATGAGCAAAACCTGAGAATGACGTTGCAGTTGTTGAGGCAACATCAGTTGTATGCTAAGTTTAGCAAGTGCGAGTTCTGGTTGGCTGAGGTAGCATTTCTTGGACATGTCATCTCGAGAAATGGAGTTAGTGTTGATCCTAAGAAAGTTGATTCTGTGCTTCAGTGGGAACGGCCGAAGACTCCTACTGAGATTAGAAGTTTCTTAGGATTAGCATGCTATTACAGAAGATTTATACAGAACTTCAGTGTGTTAGCATCACCTTTGACACGCTTGATGAGGAAGGATGTACCGTTTGTTTGGTCTGATAACTGTGAGAAGAGTTTTCAGATCTTGAAGAGGAAGTTGACTTCCGCACCGGTGTTGGTTTTGCCAGAAGCAGAAAAGGGTTATACAGCGTTCTGCGATGCTTCCAGGAGAGGCTTGGGCTGTGTACTGATGCAAGAAGGTAAAGTTGTGGCTTACGCATCTAGACAGCTTAAGAAGAACGAAGAGAATTACCCTACTCATGATCTGGAATTAGCTTCTATAGTTCATGCTCTTAAGATATGGCGTCACTACCTGTATGGTGAGACTTGCCAGGTATTTACAGACCATAAGAGCCTGAAGTATATCTTCACTCAGAAAGATTTGAATTTGAGACAGCGCAGATGGCTTGAGCTGATTAAAGATTATGATGTGACAATCGATTACCATCCTGGTAAAGCGAATGTTGTAGTTGATGCCTTGAGTAGGAAGTCAAGTTCAACAGCTGATGCATTTTCTATGGCATGTTTCAAGAGGGACTTGCTCGTAGATATGCGAAAGTTGAATTTAGACTTGGATGTGACTGAACAAAGTGGGTTGATTGCTCAGATGCAAGTCAGACCTACTTTTTATAATCAGATTAAGGAATTACAGCAGAGTGATGATGAGTTGTGGCAAATCATGCAGGATATGTCGGAAGGTAAAAGGTCAGAATTCAGGTTTTCTGACGAAGGTGTGTTGTATCTTCATGATAGGTTATGTGTACCTGGAAACAGTGAGTTGAAAGAGCAGATTCTTGAGGAAGCACATACTTCTATGTATGCTATGCATCCAGGTAACACAAAGATGTACAGGAACCTCAAAGAGCTGTACTGGTGGTCTGGTATGAAAAAGGATGTGGCTGAATACGTGGCTAGGTGCGGAGTGTGTCAGCAGGTTAAGGCTGAGCATCAAAAACCTGCTGGTGCTTTGCAGCCGCTTCCTATACCAGAATGGAAATGGGAACACATCACGATGGACTTTGTGGTAGGATTACCCAGGACGCCTAAGGGTTCAGACTCGATATGGGTAATTGTGGATAGACTAACTAAGTCTGCTCACTTTCTCCCTGTCAAATCAACCTTTGACGTTCCAAAGCTGGCCAAGATTTATGTGGATGAGGTAATCAGATTACATGGGATTCCAGTTTCCATTATTTCTGACAGAGATCCTAAGTTTACATCTAGATTCTGGAATCAGTTACATCGTGCGTTGGGCACAAAGTTGAGGTTCAGTACAGCGTTTCACCCACAGACAGATGGTCAATCTGAGAGGACCATTCAGACCCTAGAAGACATGCTGAGAGCATGCGTGCTACAGTTTAGAGGCAACTGGGAAGAACACTTAAGCCTAATGGAGTTTGCATATAATAACAGCTACCATTCTAGTCTTGGAACGGCCCCATATGAATCTCTATATGGCAGGAAGTGTAGATCGCCAGTTTGTTGGTACGAGGTGGGTGAGAAGGAAATCCTTGGACCTGAGCTAGTTGATGTGACTACAGAAAAGATATCTGTGATCAGGGATCAGTTAAAAGCTGCTCAGGACAGACAGAAAAGTTATGCAGAGAGATGACGTCGACCTCTTGAGTTTGAGGTTGGAGACGAGGTTTACTTGAAAGTTTCACCGTGGAAGGGAGTGCTGAGGTTTGAAAAAAGGGGTAAGTTGACCCCTAGGTATATGGGTCCATATCCTATTGTTGAGAGGGTTGGACCTGTAGCTTACAGGTTGGATTTGCCGTCTGAGTTGGCAAATCTTCATGATGTGTTTCATGTATCTATGCTGAAAAAGTGTCATCCCGGTATAGAAAAGATTCTATATCCAGAACCGGCGCCGCTTAGAACAGATGTGTCCTATGTAGAAGGACCAGTGCAGATAGTTGATCACCGGATCAAAGAGCTTAAGAACCGGGAGATACCTTTAGTGAAGGTTTTGTGGAGGAATTACAATATAGAGGAAGCTACGTGGGAGCTTGAATCAGAAATGCGTAACAAGTTTCCTTTTCTCTTTTAGGAATTTCGGGACGAAATTCTTATAAGGGAGGGAGATTGTTATGACCCACATTTCATTTTACCAGTAAGTACCTTGGTTAGTGCATAATTGAACTAGTTATGTTGAGATGAGTACTTGCTTTTGTTAATAGTGTTTTGAGCTTTGAGCTAGTGTTAATGTATCATTAGCTTGTTTTCTTGTCCTAAGGTTGAGGACAAGTTTGTGCTTAATCCGTTGCCGAAGAAATCATGTGAAACCGACCTACGAGTAAAAAGATATGAGCTTTTTAGTGTGCAGGGACCTATGTGCAATTTTAGAAAGTTTCTGGGCAATTTGCATCCGGCCCCCTGGGCGCCCTTCCTTATCCTTTCCTTCAGTTTTTCCTTTTTAACTCTATTAACTGACTTTGGAATGAACGATAGTTCATTTCCTTTGGTTGCCGCCTGGGAAAAATAGAGAAGGGAAAGGGAGAGAGCAAGCTAGAGGAGAAGCTAGGCAACCAAGCCCCTTCCTTCTCCGTTCTTCGATTTCTTCATCTTCTCCAGCCAAATCAACCAGCTGCACCATCTTCTTCTTCTTCACCTTCTTCTTCCTCCTGCAGCCATGAAGAAGCCGACCATGGAGATGGTCTAGGGAGCGAACGGTGCTTTCCCCTCCGTTCTTTCTTCTTGCCAACTGCTTGCTAGGTCAATCCGAAGCTATAGGAGTGATTCGGGTAAGAATCGTCCACCGAACCGACCCCAATCTTCTCTTTTATTTCTGCAATTTCCGCCTCTGCGCAGGTTGCACGGCGTGTAAATCCGTTTTGCACGGCGTGCAACATTCCAGAAAGCTGATTTAGGGGATTTCCGTTTCTGCGCAGGTTGCACGACGTGCAAAGTCAGATTGCACGGCGTGCAAAGTTACAGATAGCGGAATGAGTTTCAGCCCAGGTGCACGGCGTGCAAATCAGTTTGCACGGCGTGCAAGGTCAGATTGCACGGCGTGCAAAGGTGCAGAAAAGTAGAACAGAAGTGCACTGAAGGTGCACGGCGTGCAGCCTAGGTGCACGGCGTGCACGCTGCTGTAAAGGGCAGAATTAGGCATGTTTTTGGACGTTTTTCGGTGTATACGAACACACCGAAGTGGGTGAGTAGTAGTTCATTTAGAAATCATTATTTAACTCAATTTAAGTGCTTAATTGCTTTAATGTCAGTTGGTATAACTTCTAAACAGCTTAGCACATACAATAGTTTATTATAGATTCAATAGAACTTGAGATACGGAATATGATTGATGAAAAAGATGGAATATCCTGTTTTACAGTTGTAATGCATATGCTGAATAAAGATGGCTGATTAGCAATGAATTTGAATAAGTGATGTTTAAAGATGACAATGATATATATATGAAAGTAAAGAGATGTTCAGAATGTGAAATAAGTTTGAAATGTGATTTTCCTGTTTAAATGATTATATGTTAATCGGTTAATAGACTTAGGTGCCCTAACACCGTAGAACCCCTTCTGAGAGGTCTGCATCCAGGGGGGTGAAACTCGTGTTCAACATCAACGCGTGCGATGTCACGGTGGCCCGAGGATGGAAAGGCAGTGTTCAACAACAACGTGTGCGATGTCACGGTGGCACTGGAGTAAATAGGGGTTATTCAACAACAACGCGTGCGATGTCACGGTGGTAACCCGGTAAGACTCTCCGCCTGTGTGCTCAAGTTTGAGGAGGAGTCTAGAGTTCACTCTTTTGAGAGTACAGTGAGGCCGATGAGCCTGAAGGCCGATGAGCCTGAGAGTCCTGCAGCAGACCAGGGCTGATAGTCAGACTTAGCATTTCTCGGGTGTGTCGCTAAGTCTTGTACGGTGGGACTGTAGTTCGCTACGGATCTTTATATGCAGAGTACACTGCATATATTTAGGGCATAATAATAATAATATGAATAAGTAATCATATAGGACACAGTAAATTTACTTAACTGTTTGTTTACCTGAATTATCTGTTGATGCTTAGAAATGTGATTATTATCTGTATATCGGCCATGTTATTAGAACTGCCTTGCTTAGTTCTGCATTTATGTTTTATTTCAATTTATAAATCTGATGAGTTGTTTAGTGATAGCTAAATGAAAAGCTATTCACTGAGCGAGTAGGCTCATACCTCTACTCAAAACATTTTCAGGTCAGCATCAGCATCAGGAATCTGAAGGATCGTTTCATCCTAACGCCTAGTCTATAGAAGGTTTGTAGTTAGTCTAGTTAGAGGTCTCTTAGTCCTTTCCCCTCGGTCCTTGGGACATGGCGTGGGTGAGAGAGAGTGTGTATGTGGAATGTGTATAAAGATGTAAATTAACTGTTATGTTTACTTTCTGTTAAACAATGTTACATGTTATAAACTCTGTTTATGTTCTCTATCCAGTTTAATTGAAATGCTTCCGCAATAGTTATTTATGTTTTAGTTTACAACAATAATCCGGATATCATTACGAGGTTTGAAAAAGGAAGAAAAAAAAGTTCTCAGTGATTTGTTTATGTGATAATCCCTCCGTCGCGCCCTAATCTCGTGATTAGTGGTTAGTGTGAGATCGGGGTGTGACACTCATACCAATAGAAGATAATGAATCTCAGTTGTAAAGTAGTAACTAGATAAAAACAAAGGGATTAATGTTTGAATGGATCAAGGCATTTCTTTCTTAAGGCATTTAAGGGGATGTAAACTTATGTGTCATTTGAACTCCAAATGATTAAATTTTAAACAAGGTCTAAAAGGACCAATTTATTAATATATTTTTGTTAGAATAATCATTTTGCCAATGAACCAAACTAAATTGATTGGGTGAGGGAGTGTGAGGAGGGAGTCAACAGCATGTATTTTTATTTCATTAAATCCCAACACCTAAATAATTCCAACAAAACTTATTCCATGTGCCCCTACTAGGCCTACATGGCCTTTGATCTCCTCGCTCACTCATTTTCCTCTTAGTTTTGAAGTAAGAAATGTGGGACACAATACTGGTGAGAGGTTTTGAAATACTTTAAGATTTATGTCTAAATTGTAACATGTGCCCACACATTTCATATGCCTCGAAATATCATATAAGCAAAAAAGTTATCTAGACGATGTCTTTTTATAGGTAGCTTGTCACTTTAAACCTTTATTAGTAAATGTTCACACACATACACTATGAGATGATGAACCACATCTTGTACCATACTTTCCAAGTGAGATTTCAATATTGTTGGGATTTGGGGCATAATATAAGGTAGTTGAAACAAAAAAGATTATCTGCATCCCAAACAAGAAGATCGTGTCAACAATGATGTATTTAGGAAACAGGATTTGCAAGGCATTACTTGGTCTTAGAGCAAGTCCTGTGACAATCTTTGCATTGACATGCTTCTTTCTCAACCAGCATCTGACAGTTGTCGGCAGTGACCTCTTGGTGTAGAACCAGGTGTTGGGAAATACGGGCACAGAGTAAGGCAGTGGAAATAAAAATTTATTTATTTGTATTTCCCATAACAACAAGATTGTGTCAACTACTATGAAATAGGAAGGATGGTTTAACGAGTTTATACATGGTCGTAGAGCAAGTCCAGTGACTACAACTCATTGCAATTGCAACTATCTTCTAGTTTCTCTTGGATAGTGGTTGTGAAGCTCCTGGTCTCCACCACGGACAGTGAACAGGACAGCTTCTACAACGGCACTTGTGGCCTCGCCATGGACTGCAGGCTAACTGTGCCCTCCTAGCAGCAGCCAAAGGACTCCTACCTCTAGAGTAGTCTACATGGACCAACTAGAACTCCTATCATCCTACTAGAATAGACAGGAAGGATTTGTCTCTCCCATTGGAGTAGTAGTCACCAACTTGCTCTCCCACAACAATGATCCTCAGTTGTTCTCTCCCATATCTATCCCTCCCTAGTCATGTAGGACCTTCTTGGCTCTCTCGATTACCATAACTACAGAGGACAACAATTGTCAAAGCAATTGATTCTCAATTGTTTGTGTTGTTTTTGTGTTCTAGAAATCCCCCAGTACCCCTCTATTTATAGGCAAGATTAGGGTCAAGGTTCCCAGTCTGTTCGGGATCTGTTTGGGAGTGGAAGGGACCAGAAGATATTGAATTTTCATGACCTGTGAGACACAAAAGTGTCATCTGGATGGTCATCTGACACTATAAAATGGTCATATCATTTTGTAAGATGGTCGTCTGGTAGTTTCTCAATCTCATATGAAATTGGAAAAATCATTTCTAATTAATTTGAACATTAATTCCTTGTTCCAATAAAATTGAACAATTGAAACTAGTAAACTTTCTCACAAATTCAAGAAAGTTTCTAGAACCTTCCACCGGGTCAACTGAGTCGATCGGTTCACCATGTGAATTGGTCATCTCTCTCAACCGAGTCAATTGGTTGGGTCTGATTCATGCAAAATTCCATCCAGTTTAGCTCCAATCAGCCCGACTCACCAAACGGCCATCTCAACTTTTGAGCCAATCGCTTGGCACTCCAAACGGCCATCTCACCCTCTGAGACGATCAGTTGGTAGTGCAATTAGTTGATATGTTGTGTGAATTGAGTACCTAAACACTATAGTGATCAATCCAATCATCATTAAAGATTAAACTCCTCTTCTAGATGAGTCCCTATGTGTGTGAAGGTCCCATATCACATTGGCAGTGAGTGTCTATAACTGAATTATGACATCACAAGTAGAGAGTGGTGCCTAGTCGCACATCAGTGCTACCCAAGTGAATGGGAAGTTGGAGAACAACTTAAACCTATAGTCTGTGTAAGGTGTTGCAGTGATCATATAATTCCTTTGTGTTTGGTATCTAGAGTGAACTCGAAGCATGGACTCATCATCCTCTCAATGGTCAACTCATGTTTGTTGAGCTAAGAGCAAATTGTTTGAGATAATGTGACCTCAATATCATATATTGATTCACATGTGCATGCACATGCATTTCTTAGTCTCTCTTATCAAGTTTCCAAGATTCCAATCTTCAATAGGAGGGACAAACCTCATGTCTATCACTCACAGTTAGTCTCCATGTGTCAAAGTCATCCAATCATCACCTTTATGACAACCCATGTTTCAAGACTGTGTTTAACTATGTCAAAGTGTACCCAGTGGGATGTGATGAGTTTAGTGATTTTAGGTATAAGAATAACAATCACCACCTTCACTATGAGAGATAATTATGACTACCAATGATGGTTTCCATGTGTCACTCTCAAGGTGGGTCTATCTGATAATCTATTCCCTAACATGTATCTATGTGCTTGGTTTGATATTACCATATCATGACTAATGAGATTCAGTCATCAACTAAATCATACTCTAGTCTTATGTGTTATTGGTGTCTATCTATCTTCTACAGTAACAACCAACTAGGGACATAATAAGAATGTACATACTCTTAGCATTTGTATAATCTCATTCACCAAGTCACATACTTGAACACATGTGTCATTGAGTATTGTCATTGTTTAGACATTCATAAGGTTCCCTCATTATCTCATAACTGAATAGAAACATAATGAATTGGAATCTTGCCTTTATGCATATAATCCAATCCTTTATGATATATGACATGTCAATCATCATTACATGATTGGTTCCATGGGCATACATTACCAACAACAGGAATGACAATTGATGACATCCTCCTAGTGTGGTAGCAACGGCCACCTCGCATCTATGGTAGTCCACACGCACCACTAGGAACTCCTCATCACTCTTTCTGGAGCTGATGGCAAGTAGTTTGTCCCTTTGATGTCAATGTTCTAGCACTAACGTATTATTCTTGGTTGTCTCTCCCTTTTATGGGTAAAACTTGCTCAGGCTCTCACATTGTCACAACTGTGAGAGGACAACATTTGTTAGTGATAGTTTTGTTTGAAAGCCTTGAATACCCCTGTCTTTATAGGAGGGTTAGGGTCAGGGTCAGGATTTCCAGATCAACTAGGAGTCAAAGAGACAAATTTTCACAAATTTTTGCCTACTTCGGATCACGAGTAGGTCGACTCAACACTTGAGCAGGTCGACTCACACCCTAGTTGGTCAATTGGACTCCCAGCCAATGATTAGAATGCTTTCCTATTTGCAAATATATTGGACTTCAATGCAATGATCAATGCACAACAAGACACCAACATCAATCATCCTTGATCCAATCTTACAGATGTTTTGTTGATCGACTAAAATTTTGAGTTGGTCAACTCAACACATGAATCATTCGACTCAACCAATGTGGTATCTAACGTCCATAACTAATTTATGACATCACAAGCAATGAGTGGTATCTAGCAATACATCATTGCTACCCAAGTAATTGGAAAGTTGAAGAACAACTCCAACCTAAAATTTGTAATCAGTGTTATAGTGATTGTATAGTTCCTTTGTCTCTAATGTTCAGATTGAACTCAAGGTATGGAATCATCATCCTCTTCATATTCACTCCATGTTCCTTGAACTAGAGTAGATTCTCTGAGATGCATTTGAGATCACATATCACATATTGGTTTACATGAGTATGGCCATACATTTCTCAGTCTCACTTATCAAGTGACCAAGATATCAACTCCAATAGATGGACAAATCCCATCTACATCACTCACAGTCAATTCCCATGTATAACAACATACTCGAACATCACATGTATAGTAACCCTTATTCAAGGTCACGTTGGATGGTGTCAAAGTACATCGAATGACATGTGATTAGTGTAGCGACTCCAGGTCTAAGAATCACAATCACCACTATCACTATGAAAATTGATTCTAACAACCACTAAATGGTTTTCATGAATCACTCTCAAGGTGGGTCTGTCCGGTACGGTGTTCTCCAACAAGCACCTATGTGTTTGACTTGATATCCCATATAATGACTATGAGACTCTTTCATCAGTCAAGATACATTCTATTCTTATGTATTATTGTTGTCTACATTGCTTTCACAATAATATCTAACTAGGGATGTAACAAGAATCTATGTACTCTTATCACACATATGATTTCATTATTCAGGTCCTCAACCTGAAGGTAGTTGTCATCGAGTAACATCAATTTTTAGAAATCTATCATGTTTGTGACATTGTCCCATTATCGAGATAAACATAATAGATGGAATTACCTTTATTATTATAAAAAGAATATATAATTCCCCATCACAATCATCATATGATTGGATCTATGGGCATAAATACCAACAGACTTCCATTTGCACTTAGAGCCAATCACATATGAATCTTATTCTAATTGATTTTAACATGTCCATAAATTTTTTTGGTGCGCAAGTGCTTTTATATACGGTTAGAAACATTTCATTCTAGTTGATATTATGGAAATCTTCACATTTTTTGCTAAATGACCTCTCATATGAGATGGAAATTCATAGTATGCTACATGAGTTTCCTAGCCTATCTAGTATCTCCACTATTTTCATAATATTTCTACTATGAACATCAATGGTTAGAACCTCCCACAAGTTCATATAAATAAACTTCTTGATCCATACAATATCCTCTTCTATTTTCAAAATAGCAAGGTACTCGTCTTCTATTGTAGAACTAAATGTTGTCTCTTTTTTGGAACTCTTCTAGCTTATAGTTCTATTTTGAGGCCAAACACAAATTTAGTTTGTGATCATTAATATTCTTAGGTTATACAAATTTAGATGTTGAGATACGGTTATACCTAGGTTATACTAAGTTTATGAAACTAAGAACTATGTTGAGATTGTATGCTCTAAAGGCAAACAATAGATGGAGCGACAAAAGCTTCACGTCATTATTGTCTTTGTTGAAAGAAATTTTTCCTAAAGGCAACGAACTTCCTATCTCAACATACAAATTAAAGAAAATGTTGCTCCCAATGGGAATGAAGGCTAAGAAGATACATACATGCCTGAATAATTGTATATTTCCAAAATGTGGGGCGTCAAGGTACAAAATGACGACTTCAAGGAAATCCAAAATTGGCTCTCCTACCAAGGTGATGCGGTATCTACCTATAATATCATAGTTTCAACACTTGTTTGCCAATACCATGGATGCAGATAATTCAAGGGGCATGTAGAGGCAAAGAAAAATAATGATGGGATCCTACGAGATGCGTCTAATTCCCCATTGTGGAAGAATATTGATTTATTGCACCCTGAATTTGGTGAAGAAGACTGGAATCTAAAACTCGGGCTTTGTATCAATGGGATGAATCCATACAGCACATTGAGCAGCCAACATAGTACTTGGCCTGTTATGATTGTTATATACAATCTTCCTCCATGGTTGTGTATGAAAAATAAGTACATCATGATGTCATTGTTGGTATCAGGACCTAAATAACCTAGAAATGATATCGATGTTTATCTTGAACCTCTAATAGATGATTGAAAGAAACTTTGAGGAGAAGTGTGATGACCTATGATGCTTTGAGTAGAGAGACATTTTGTTTGCATGCTATGGTGTTTTGTACTACTAATGACTTTCCACGATATGGGAATTTTTCTGAATACAATGTAAAAGGATTCAAAGGATGCCCTATATGTGAGGAGAACATTGATTAAATACCATGAAACTATGGTGGTAAGACTATATATCTTTATCATCAAAGGTTTCTTCCAAAAGGTCATCCTTATCAAAGGTTGTGCAGAGGATTCAATGGATCGAATAAGGAATGGAGTGCCCCTAAACCTATATCAAAGGAGGTTATTTATGAAAGAGTAAAAGACTTTGTCAATGCATTCGATAAGATATCACAATGTACGATTCTCACATTGAGTGACAAATTTTTATACAAGAAGAGGTCAATATTCTGGGATCTTCCTTATTGGAGTTCTTTAGTAGTTAGGCATTGTATCGATGTCATGCATGTTGAGAAAAATGTATATGATAGTGTCATTACTACTCTGTTGAATATACTAGGTAAGACTAAAGATGAAATCAAATCCACAATGGACCTACTTGAAATGAGCATAAAGAAAAAATTAACAACAGAAGTTAGTAGTGATCAGAAAACATATATACCTCCTACTTATTACATTTTGTCTAGAAAGGAGAAGAAAACTATTTGTGGGTGCTTGATTAATGTTAAGGTACCATAGGGATACTCTTCCAATATCTGTAAATTGGTATCAATGAAGGATGTGAAGCTGAGATGTAGTATGTAGTAAATGTTGCCTGTGGAAATTCAATTATACTGTTGAAGCATGTGAGGTTTGTAATCACCAGGCTTTGTTTCTTCTTCAACACTCTATGCAATAGAGTTATTGATCCTAATAATCTTGATAAGCTACAAAGAGAAGTGTTCATTACCCTATGACATATTGACATGTATTTTCCTCCTTCATTCTTTGATATCATGGTACGTCTTATTGTCTATTTGACTAGGAAAGTGAAAATGGTGGGACTAGTTTTCTTACATTGGATGTATCCTTTTGAACGGTACATGAGTGATTTTAAAGGTTATGTTTGAAACCATTATCAGCCTAAATGCAGTATTATTGAGGGTTATGTGGGTAGGGAGGTTATGGACTTTTTCAATGACTTTCTGAGTCATAATCAAGCTCCTAGAAATGACAAGAATATTGAGGACAATTTTGGCAAAGGAACTTTAGGAGAACGAGTGAAAGTAATGAATCGTGAGTTGTGGGAACAAGCACACTTATATATTTTACATAATATCGATGAAGTGAGTATTCATATCACCGAACATACCAATTTTATCAAGACAAAATATCCTTGAGACAATTCAATTGGCTTGCTACAGACCATAATAAGACATTTATTAGGTACTTTGAATATAATGTCTTAAATTAACTATCTCAAACACCAAACAATGTTGCTAAAAATAACAAATTTCACTCCTTTAAACCAAAAATAAATGTTGTCTTATGAAGGTTTGACATAAATGGATTTTTATATTACACAAAACATCATGATGATAAGAGTGTCATACAAAATAGTGGGGTCACCCTTCAAGTGTCTTCATTGTATTTTTCTAGTGTGAAGGATAAGAGTCCACGTGATGCTAAAATATCATATTATGATGTCATTGAATACATATAGGAGTTTGATAACATAGATTTTAGAGTTTTGGTCTTTAGGTGTAATTGGGTTGATAACACTAAAGGAGTTGTAGTGGATGAATTTGGTTTCACATTTGTGAGTTTTGAAAAGATTGGGGAGAAGGATGAACCATTCATAATGTCATAACAGGTAACACAAGTATTTAACATCGATGATCCTACAAATGAAAAATAGTTGGTTGTTATTCATTGTAAAAGGCAGTTCATTGCAGATCTTAAAGATGAAGAAGAGTACTATGACAAGTATTATAACTCCAGTGCATTCTCAGTTGGCTTGCCAACACCAAATGTTGAAGGTGCCATTGACTTATATAGGCATGGAGATCACACATAAGGAATTTTAATTGATCCATGATCTAATCAATATTAGAGGCATATTTCAATTTTTTCTGTTAGATGTGAATTTTACATTCTTTGTCACTTATATTTCATTGTTTGACTATTTTTATATGACATTTTTTCATATGGCGTCTGACCATGAGTGTAATGACCATGATGATGATTACCATGAGGATGACCGCCATGACTATGTGCACTCTGAGGATGACACTGGTGTAAGTTATATTGTTTTATTACATCGATGTGCATTTTACAAATGTCTATCTTATTGTATTGTTATATTGTTTTAGCACATTTATAAGTTACATTTATTTATGACTTATATGTATTTCTTGTCAATTTTAGCATGAGGATTTTGCGCCCTGAGGATGTGCGCCAAGAGGATCTTATTGAGCAGCATCATGGGCATACAAAAATAAGAGGTGTCACCAGGATGAAAAGGTTAGTAGAGCAAAGGGGTAAAGAACTGAAGAAAGTCATTGAGTTTGATTATGTAGGAAATCCTATTGGGTAGTATCACATTTCTTTTTTGCAATATCTAGGGGTTCTTACTCATAGAAAATCAGATATAATAGAGAATCTTGACATAAAATTGCTCAAGGCATGAAAGACTTAATATGAAGGAATATGTGTGAGATATTATGATTTATAATTATGTCTTTAAAGATATTTACAATTATATTTTTAAGAGAAATCCATTAAGTATATGAACTTTTGCATAGCATATTTCAATTGGATGAAAGTTGCATCATAAGAAGGTGATGCAAACATTCTGGGAGGGTACTAAGGAATTATAGGAAAAAATTGATAAGAGAATACATACTGAACGAGAAGAAGAAGAAGCCAAACACTAAGCAATGAAACTATCTTGACCTGAAGGTATGGGAGGCATTTGTTGATTCAAGAAAATCTGATGAATTCAAAGTATTACTCCTCTCATTTAGATTACATTCTTATGAAGCTGTTGTATTGCGTATTTAACATATGTTTTGGACTAACCGAGCTTTATGCAAAGCTCAAAGAGAAAGGTGTGCAAAGAATGTGTACAATCACAAGATGGGTCCAGATAGTTGTGCAAGGCTTCACTAATAGAGATTGGAGGTGTCTTATTCTCAGCATCCTACTCCTAGGTATGGTGAGTCATCTACTACTACTACATTTCTACCTCACCACTGTCCATGGTTATTTCCAAGGAAAATCAAATATGGAGAAATACCCAACCCCACAACCACTGAGGTGGCTGTAAAAATGGTAAAATTCAACTCTCAGAGAAATTACTATTGATTATTTTTATGTTTTAACTTGACCATAATTGTTATATTTTATTTACCAATTACTATTGATGGTGATTATCGGGACCTCTATGAGCAAAGGAAACAAGGCAGGTTCATCCCTGAGGGTACAAGGGTTGAATCGATAGTTGCTCTAGGTAACCCATAGCATCTTGGGCATGTTAGGGTTGTTCGTGTTTGTGTTAGTATATGAGCCTTCTTTGAAACATTACAGAATAAGCACAAATATATCTAGAAAGGAGGATTCTCATAAGATAATGTACAAGAGATGATTTCAAAGGGAATAAAGGAAGCAATGAGACAGTATCTTGCTTCTCATTTAGCTCCTCATGTAGTATCTGAGGCACCCCACTCTTCATATGAGGACCCCCCTACGACAGAGGTGGTTGGGAGTAATCGTGTGGACCCACCAGCTAGCACATCCATTTTAAGTTTTTTTGTGATATAGTAGTCTTTCAAAATGATTTGAATAATGTGTTTGTGTTTAGGTATATATTTTACACTACGTACAAATTTGTAGGGGTTGTGATGCACTTAATAATTGTCATTCTCATAGGTTTTTTATTATGGATTTTGTGCATTTATTGTTCATTTTTCGTATCAATTGTGCACGATTTATCATAATTATCATGTGAGACTTAATTGCATCAAATAGATGTATTTTTAATGTCCATGATAGATTCATTATTATTTGGGAGCTTACATATATTTTTGTGGAATTTCATGTGAATCTACAAGAAACTACACAGCTCAATACTACCGACCTTCATGTCGATGGTACCGACACTTGATAAGAAGAAACAAGTCAAATGGAGATAACTTGGTAGTACCGACAGTTTGTGCACTTTCAGTGGCCCGATTTGTAGTCAGAAGATGGTAAATCATTGCGTTCGTCGAAAGAAACCATCCACACCGTCTTTCTCCAAGTGTTTTTCCTTGTTCTTGATGTTTCCTTTGTTCCCTTCTTCCCATTATATGTGTAGAGCAACTGAAATCATGATGGAATGATCCCCTTGTTTCTTAGGACCCGGGAGTAGCCCAGTTTTGGATTGTAATTGATGATTATTATTTAATATACATGTTTCTCATAATTTGTGGACATAAATCTATGAGAGTATGGTGAATTGTTTGTTCTTGATCACCATTGGTAATTGTTTAGACAACTAATTGCTTCAAGAGAGGGATTACGGGTTGGAAAAATCATAGATTTACACATTTTATATCACACCTTGAGAAAGGGCTTACGAAAGTGAAGAGAATAGCCCATAGATTTTGGTAAAGCACCTAACTAATAACACAATTACTATAAGAGTGGGATTGGTATTAGGATAGGTAGTTAATTACGTTACGAGAGTGGGCATTCTTTCTACAGGTCTCTTTGTCCAAAGTTAAGAGAGATAATACTAATGAAATGATGTTAATTGAAATGTAAGCTATGGAGAAATCACAATCCTAAGGAATTGATTCCACTTGTGATCACAACCAATAATCTATTTTTTAATTATTGCTATTTAGTTATTAATTCACCCAAATCACTATTTTCTTAGGCCTAGCTGATTAGGTCATTATTAGTAGTAGTTTTTGGGTACACATTCTCCCTGTGTTCAATATCTGAGCCTCTTTAGGCCTATATTACATTGATATGTGCACTTGCATTTTCGATGAGTAGTTTATGTGCATCAAGTTTTTGGCATTGTTGTCGGGGAAAACAGTGTGTCCTGCATTATGAGTGTTGTGACCGGACACTCTAGGCCATAATTTTATTTTTATTTTTCTTAAATATTTCTAAGATGAATTCAAAATATTTATTCAACCACTAGTATTATTTTCATGTGAATTTTACAAATTTCAAGTACTAGTTATGGTGCAAACAAGAAGCACCGATTACGGAGCCTCATTTCCACATAGTGCATTTTAGGAGGATTTTTTAATACAGAGCACAGGAGTACATTGATTCTGCACCAAGACTGATTCAGACTCCACAACCTAAGACACCGTCACTTGAGACTCTGATACCCTCAATAGAATAGCCAGAGCAAGATGAGACGGGTGACGTAGAAGCTGAAGAGCAGATCATCTGGAAAGATCAAGGTGTCATCTGTAATAGCACAATGGGGTCCGATTAAAAGATTGGCTATAAATGTGGGCAGCTATAAGATAGATCTTGGCTTGGTGGTACTAGTAAAGTCACAAGCGTTCCACGACCACAGTATTGAGGATCCAATGGCACGTATTAACAATTTTTTTGAGAGTTGTGACATGGTGAAGATCAATAGTGTGCCAGTGATGGTCATCTACTTGAAATTGTTCTCATCTTCACTGGTAGACAATGCAAAGTCCTAGTTCCTTAACCTCCCACCTAAGTTAATAGAAACATGGGAGGGTATGATAGATGTCTTCTTTAAATGTTATTTCCCACCTCAAAAGACAAATGAGTTGGTCTGGAAGATATATAATTTCAAGCAGCAGGCAGAAGAGTTCTATTCTGAAGCATGGGAGAGGTTCTAGAACATGCCAAGGAAGGTCCCTCATCATGGGATCAATCTTTATAGCCAAACAAAGATATTCTACTATGGGTTGCATAAAGAATGAGGACTACAGTCGACAGTACAGGAGCATGCTTCTTCCTTAACAATAAGCCATCCAAATGTCACGAGATTCTAAAGAACATGGCTAACAATCAGTCATGGGGTGAAGAAAGAGAACGTCCAGCAACCATAAAAAGTGTTGGAGAGCCTAAAGTTATCATGGAATTGAATGAGAAGCTTGATCTCATAAGATATCATATCAAAAGGATGGAAATTCGTCTAGAGGAGAGGAAGAAGAATGTATGTTTGCGTGGAAGTAGAATTACATTGGAAATTATTACTCTTGGAGGTAGGATCCCAAGTTTTCTTGGAAGTATCTCAATAATTTTCAATAGGACCCATCCCAAGAACAGCAAGCCAAGCCACAGTAAGTTGGTGCACAATAGCAGTACCAACAAGGTAGGGGCCCCAATAAAATAGACTGCATTGAATACATGCTAGGTAAGTTGGTCAATCAGAATGAAGTGATTATTGGCTAGACCCAGAGGGAACTATAGAACCAAGGAGCACAAATCTATAGTATAGAGACTCAGATTTCTCAAATAGTAGCAGAAGTGCCTTCTTTAAAGAAACCCAACCAGTAGGGGTTCCCAGGAAGTACTGACATACCATATGGAAACTAACAAGTAAAGGAAGTGTTACTTCATAGTGGGAAGAAAGTGGTGAATGAAAATAGGATGGTTCCATAAGAGAAAGACAATGATGACAATACAGGGTCGGCAGTGACTGTTGATCCAGTTGAGCCAGACACTACAGCACAAGACAAGGGAGATGAAGAAGAAACTGATGAACTAAGGGAGAGAAGGAAGGAAGCATATGTCCAACCTAACCAAAGGAAGTTGGTTCTCCAGTGCCCTTTCTGAACAACTTGAAGTCAAAGAAAGTTGACCAACAATTTCACAAGTTTCTATAAAGCTTTAGGAATCTTCATATCAACATTCTACACATTGATGCAATCAAATTGATTCCTTCCTATGGCAAATACTTGAAGGACATAATCGATAAGAAGAGGAGACTAGCTGATTCAGATGTAGTGGTGTTGAAGGAGCAGGTTAGTGCTTTCTTTTTGGAAATTTTCCACCAAAACGGCAAGATCCAGGTTGCTTCAACATATCATGTTACATCAGGAAGAGTAGGTTTAGGGAGGCTTTATGCAATTTAGGGGTGAGTATAAATCTTATGCCCTTGACTACCATCAAGAATTTGGGTCTTGAGGAGTCCAAAAAGAGCAATATGACAATACAACTAGTAGACAACTCATTGGTTAGGCCATATGTAATTTCTGAGGCTATTCTTGTCAAGGTGGACATATTTGTATTTCCAACAGACTTTGTGGTTATGGAAATGCACAGAAATGAACTACTACTAGGGAGGTCATTTCAAGCCACAACAAACATGATTTTAGAGACAGAAAGAGGAAGGTTGACACTGGATATCAAAGAAGACTACTTTGAAATCAAGATGCCTGAGTCTACACAGACGACTAAGGAGAGGGTGTAGTGTCACATGTTGCAGCATGTACAAGGGAAGGTGTCTATGTTTTTAGGGAATCCATTTCTAGAAAAGGATGATGCGATGACACAAGTACATAAAGGTACATTGGTAGTGGACATCTTAGAGAACACAAAAGAAGTTTCATTGACCAAGGCAGTCTAATATCATGATGAGGAGGAGGAGGAATATTTCCTTGAAGAGACATCTTCTTCCACCCTTGCTCAATCATATCCATAATTGCCTTAGGAGGTGTGCCTTATGAATTTTGTAGATGACTACACTCGATGCCGTTCCTTGGAGGGTGTGTCTTGTTTCTCAAGGCATTATAGTGTTACTACATCAAGCATTATGAGCACTTGGGAACACCTCCACCACCATTTATTCCATCTTTATTGAGTCCTCTAGATTTTGAGTTGAAGTCATTGTTGCTGCATTTAAGTATACATTTTTAGTAGGAAATGAAAAGCTTATAGCCATTATGTCAGCCTCCATGGGCATCCAAGAGGAGGAGCAGTTGATGGTTGGGCTAAGGAACCACGGGGCAGTATGTGGGTTGTTAGTTTCAGATATCAAGGGGATGTCACCTAGCTTTTTCTAGCACTAGATTTGCATAAAAGAAGGAGCCAATCCATTTGCGCAACCTCAAAGACATCTCAGCCCCATCATGACTAGGGTAGTGAAGAAAGAGGTAGTAAAACTTCTTTCGGAAGGTATAAGTTATGTTATCTCTGACTCTAATTAGGTAAGTCCTATGCAAGTGGTTCCAAATAAAGGGGGCATAACTATCACCACAAATTCGGCTAGTGAACTTTTTTCTACTAGGTTGGTGACTGGGTGGCGAGCTTGTATTAACTATTTTCATATAAATGTCACTACTCTTAAGTACCATTTCCCGCTTCCCTTCATTGATCAGATTCTTGAGTGGCTCATCGGCCGATCCCATTTTTGTTTTCTATATGGTTATTATGGGTACAATCAGATTGCTATCGAGCCACAAGACTAAGAGAAATCTACTTTCACTTGTCTATATGGAACATTTGCTTACCATCAGATGCCTTTCAGATTGTGTAATGCACCGGTGACTTTCCAGAGATGTATGGTTGCCATTTTTTTTGATATAGTAGAGTGTTGTCTTGAGGTATTCATGGATGATTTTTCAGTGTATGGAGAGTCATTTAAGGAATGTATGGACAGTCTTGACAAAATATTACACAGATGTGAGGACACTAACTTAGTATCGAATTGGAAAAAGTGTCACATCAAGGTGAGTGAGGGAATAGTCTTGAGACACAAGGTGTCACATTGAGGTATGGATGTCGATCTGGTTAAAATCGAGTTTATCTCTAAGCTAAATCCACCATCCACGGTGAAGGGAGTTAGGAGTGTTTTAGTACATGTCAGTTTTTATCGACGTTTCATAAAAGATTTTTCAAAAATCGCAAAACCACTTTATGAGTTATTGGAAAAATATGTTGAATTTAAATTTGATGAGCGATGTTTGAAATCATTTGAGGTGTTGAAGGAAAATTTGGTCTCCGCACCTGTTGTTTAGGCTTCAAATTGGAGCCAACCTTTTGAGCAAATGTGTGATGCATCAGATTATGCGGTAAGGGTTGTTCTACGCCAATGCCAAGACAAAAACCCTCTGTCATTAATTATGTGTCTAAGACCCTAAACGATGCACAATTAAATTATACAACCACTGAAAAAGAACTATTGGCAGTAGTTTTTTATTTTTGAAATATTTTTCCAGTATTTTATAGGGGCGAGGGTCATTGTGTGGATTGATCATGTAGCAATTAAATATTTACTATAGAAGATGCCAAACCTAGACTAATTAGGTGGATTTTTCTACTACAAGACTTTGACATTGAAATCAAGGATAAGGCAGACACAGAGAATGAAGCAGCAGATCATTTGTCTAGGCTTGAAAGAGTGTTTGAAAAGGAAATAGACATACCTATAGTGGAAGATTTTTCGGATGAGCAGTGGTTTGCAAATGTTGTGAACTACTTAGCTTGTGGCGAGCTTCTAGAAGACTGGGAATATCAAGAGAAGAAGAAGTTCTTCCGTTCTTTGAGGTTCTATGATTGGGATGATCCCATATTTCTCAAGTAGTGAAGGGACATATTTAAGTAATTGTGGTGCCCGCTTTTGAGTTGGAGAGTATTTTGGCACACAGTCATTCCCTACCTATCGGGGGTCACCATGATATCTCTAGGATAGAGGCCAAAGTATTAGAGTGTGGATTTTATTGGCCTATGCTTTTTAAAGATGCATATAAATTTTTGCTTTATTGTGATGCTTGTCAGTGTGCAAGGAATATCTCAAAGAGACATGAAATGCCCTTATATTTTTTTCAAGAAATTGAAGTTTTTTATTTATGGAGAATAGATTTAATGGGCACTTTCGTGTTATCTAACTCTAATCTATACATGTTACTTGTTTTTTATTGTGTATCTAAGTGGGTGGAAGCAATTTGATCCTGCACCAATGATGACCAGGTCGTATGTAGGTATCTGAAAGACCATCTGTTTTGCAGGTTTTTAGTGCCAAGATTGATAATAAGTGATGGTGGATCTCATTTCATGAATAATAAGTTTGGTCCTTCATTGAGCAAATATGGAGTGAGACATAAGGTAGGAACTCCATATCACCTATAGACCCAAGGATAGGTTGAGGTGTCTAACAGGGAGATAAAGAAAATCTTAGAGAAGACACTCTCAACCAAGAGGAAAAATTGGAGTATGCAATTGAATGGTGCTCTTTGGGCATATAGGATAGCCTATAAGACACCTATAAGAACCACTCCTTTTAGGTTGGTTTATGGGAGAGCTTGTCAATTATCTGTCGAGTTAGAGCATAAATCCAAATAAGCCATGAGGAAATTGAATTACAATTTGGATGATGCAGGGAAAAAGAGAATGTTAGAATTGAATGAATTATATGAGCTTAAGCTAGATGCCTATAAAAGATTAAGGATCTACAAGGAAAAACAAAGAAGATCCATGATCGCCACATCTTTTATAGAGTCTTCACTACAGGAAAGAAGGTGCTTCTATTCAATTCTAGGTTGAAATTACACCCTATAAAATTAAGGTCTAGATGGAGTGGTCCTTTTGCGGTAGTTAAGGCTTTACTCCATGGGGAAGTGGGGATAAGCAATGGGGTTGAACCATTCCTTGTAAATAGTCAAAGGCTTAAGCACTACTTTGGGGGAGATTTGGTCCAAGAGGAAGAAGAGTTGAAGCTCATTCAACTTCACTGATTGTTTTATTTTTATCATCAAGCCTGTGACGTAAAAAAAGGGTGCTTGTTGGGAGGCAACCCAACCATATTTTACTATTTTAGGATTTTATTCTTTACATTCTATTTGCATTGTATTGTTTTCATTTTAAAAAAGGTACCTTGATGATTCTTGTTTGGTGTGCAGGCAAAGCAAAATTCAGTAGTACCGATGGTAGCATTTTCATGAAATCTCAGTAGTACTGATAGCAAAGTAGTATCGATAACATCACAGGGATATCCGAGTCCAGTTTTGATACTAACGACAATATGCTCAGTAGCACCGACTTTCTGCAGAGAGGGGTCAAGTTAACTGATAATGACTCAGTACTACCAACATCCAACTCGATATATTGACGTTGAGCGATGCTCTAGGTTCGAAATACGGAGATATGCTTCGAAGTATCAAGAAATTTTAGCGTCTCGGTACTACCAACACCACCTAGTCGGTAGTACCGACACTAGAAAATATATAATCCACAGGAGCACCATCGACAATAAAGATTTTTTTGCATCTAATGGTCGGTAGTACTGATCCATCGTGCACTTTTTGAAGTTGGTACTACTGACTTCTGTCGGTACTCCTGATGATGGCAATCTGTGACTATTGACATCGACCAATGGGGAGCGTCGGTATCATTATCTAGTACTATTTTACACAGATCATGGAGAAGAAGTCACTAATACTGACAACATTGTCAGTACTACCAGTGTAGTAGTAGCAGGCTGGCCAGTGACTATGTAAGGAGGAGTGTGAGTATTGTTTCATTCACATCTCCACCACACCTCTCCTAAGCAAGATTGTGCAAGAACTTTTGGGTGTTTAGAGTCTTCACTGAGCTCCTTTTTCTCCATCCCATTCCTGTACCAGTTGATGGCATCCAAGCGAACAACTTCATCAATGGTAGGGAATGTCACGTTGGTACCCAAACTAACATGCATTGCTCATGTAAATGCTGATGTGAAGAAGATCTACGATGAGCTGATGAAAAGAGAGATCACCTCGACAATGTATGGGGATCGTGCATTCCTTACATCTGTGGGCTTCACCAAAAATCTCCACGTGAAGTCTACAAAGATTAAGGGTTGGTGGGTGATCACCATTTCTTTGGTGATTGGCTCACCTTCCCATAGATCGTCTGTGGTTTCTTGGCCTCGCTAGAGGTTTATTGTATCCTTGAGCATGGAGATGGATGGAGGGAAGGGTGTATCAAATTTCATCTCTTCAACAACAAATACCAAATGATGTTGACGAAATTTAATGCCATCTACGGGTGGCCGACGGGTGAACTATGCTTCTCCACCAACAACTTTGATTACAAGTATGCATGGAAACTATTGGCGGAGGTGCCAAAGGGTTACCACATTAGTTGGCACGTCAACTCCATCACCGACATTGAGCACCCAGTTGCTCGTATCCTACATCGCTTCCTTACCAACACCATATTCGCCAAGTCCAATCAAGGGCAGGGGAAGGTTCAACAGGTGGATGTCTTCTTCCTCTATAATTTGCTATAATTTGGAAGGGGGTCATTTGACTTTGGTTCCTTTTTCCTGCAACTCATGATGGGGGTCAAGCAACTGGTATAGAGGACACCCTCATACATTTTAGAGGGCTTATCACTCCAATAGCTATGCATCTTAATCTTAATCTCTCCACCTCCAAATCTCTCAAGGATTCTCCCAAGTTGGATCTAAAACATTTTAGGAGAGTGAACCTCATCCGCCTGCATCATGGGAAGCTATACACGTCTTGTACAGTTGATGATCAATATCAAGTGAGGGGGTTCACGGATCCTATGTTCAACTTTCAAGGAGTGTATCACATGAGGTGGCCTATAGAGGATGGCACGGAGGAAGATGAAGTAGAAGAAGATGTTGAGCAAGAGCAATAGCAGGAGCAAGAAGAAGCTGAAGAGGATGAGGAGGTCACCATCCCAATCAAGAGGAGGTAGGTCCCCTGCAAGTGTGCTAGAGTACATGGAGCCTCTAGTTCTTCTGCTCCACCACATGCCAATGAGGATGATCCATACTCAATGGCAGGTATGTATGGAATGTTATAAGAGATTCAGTAGGGGAAACAACACCAGAAGGGGACTTTGGTGGGCATCCAAGATGTCCAAGTATGGCTATATCAAAAATAGCAAGACATCTTTGAGAATGAGAGACTTCTCTTAGACAACAAGGATAACATGCATACTCATTTATAAAGCATGAAGAACTATCAACAGCCGTTCTTTGAAAACTATTGGAGACAAGGCTATTTTGGTGGCTATCCAGAGCCTCCACAAATGTCACAGTAGCTGCCGACATTTTAGGGGACTTTCTATCCCTATGAACCGACCATGCCACAGTCACCACCACCACCATATTGAACGGTACCATTGTTGTACATCTTAATTTGGATTATGACTATAAGGACATAGTCAAGTTCAAGCTTAGTAGGTGTTGCAACAGCTCAATCTTTGCTTTTTAGTTTTTTATTTTTCTTTTGGTTTTTATTTTCTTTTTTTTATTCCATGTTGTAGGATCCAAAATCTATATAGATTAACTGTGGAGTAGTAGAAGCATGATTTTTGGCTTTGTCACTATAGAGTTTGTCTTCCATGACTGTGCAATGAAAAATTAAAATGAAAATTTTGGCTTAGTTGCCAAATTTCTTGAGTGACATCACCTAGAGGAAGTGTATGGGCTAGTCAGCTTTTCGATACTTGATATGAATGGAAATCTTAATCATTCATGTAAAGTGGATGAAGATTGGCATTGAGCTTGAGTTGATTAAACAATTAATGGGATGTTAAATTGAAATTCTAGACAGAAATCCTAAGATTACCATGTATGCAGGTCAGTAGTAGAGGGACATATCATAGTTCAAGAAAGGCATTATCTCTTAATTATGTGATTCCATCCATTTTGATCCACTACTTTAAGATGATCGAGTAATCTAACGTGTTTCCTTTTGATTGCATTGCATGGCATAATAGGTGACATGATAGTTAGTTTTTCTTTTGATGCATTAGTTATAAAATGAGAAAAAAGTTGTGCATTAAAAACTTTTGTCATATCATATAGTTTCATAATAATTACATGTAGATTGCATGTAGTTTCCATCATTCATTTTAACAAGTGCAGGGGTACACATTCATACCCTCAGGAAAAATCAACAAGAAAAAAAATGAATGAGATATGTTAGTGAAGCCCAAGCATAACTTTCTACCATGCTAAAATAGTGGTCTAATGAAAAAAAATTATTTGATGTTGTGAAATAAAGAGGGAGAAAGGATGCCCTAAGCTTGGGTTGGAATTCTACTTCACAAAGAAATTGAAACGTTCACATTATGCATTTCCTTCTTTACTTCACTCTCATCCATTTGAATACATGCACCATTCCACCCAATAATAGGCATTAGGATTCATGCATTTACTCATTCCCCTCATGATTAGGTTCATCATGTTTTATTTTTGTATAAATGATTCAGAGTTTACTTGTGATTCTTCACAAGACACCCACTTCAATCCATTCATTGCTCTTATGAATAGGCCACATATATGATTGATATCCTCATTACATTCTTATAAGGAGAACTACTTTCAAGTAGTTGGTAGTTAGGAAAGAGCAATATAGATAGGGAATCACATGATGCGCCAAGTGAATTGACTATGATATTAATTGCTCTATTGATAGTGTTTCACTGATGTAAGGGTGGACAACTTGTATGGATATTTTTGGTCAGTGGAGAGTAGTTGATTGTTCAGTGGTCAATAAAGGCCGGTTTTGGACCGCCAGGTGGGGGTAGTTGAGAATGGAAGTTCGTATTTTATGTCATTTTGTTGGCTTGCCTCGAAGTTCATATTTTATGTCCTTTTGCTGGCTTGTCTCAAATAGATTCGATGGAGTGTTGCTCGAGGATGAGAAACATTTAAGGTTAGGGGAGTTTGATGAACTTAATAATTTTCATTCTCACAGGCTATTTATTATGGGTTTTTTTGCATTTATTGTTCATTTTCATATCAATTCTGCTTGATTTACCATTATTAGCATGTGAAACTTAATTGTATCAAACAGATGTATTTTTAATGTAACTGATAGATACATTACTATTTGGGAGCTTATGTTCCTTTTTGTGGAATTTAAGGTGAATCTATAAGAAACTATACAGCTAGATAATACCGACCTACCTGTCAGTGGTCTCGACACTTGATCAGAAGGAACAAGTGAAATTGAGATAATTCGGTAGTACTAACGGTAAAAGTTCATCCTATGGACAACTTCACAGAGAGGATCCAAAAAGTCTTGAGAAATCTCAGTACTACAACATCAACTCGGTCATATTGACAACCACACAAGAGCCACAACTTATCGAGGGTGTCGATACTACCAACACCCAGTTGGTAGTACTAACTCAGTGGGATCAGGTAAGATCGAAAATCATAGTTAATATAGAGGTTGGGAATTAATGATACCCAAAGTGTGTCTATGACTTAGGTGGAGTTTGGATAGACCTAATAATCATGTCACATTTAGTTGTACGATAGAGAAGAGCGAAGAAGAGAGAAAGGAGAGGAGAAAGCAATATTTTGGGCAGTTCGTGCACTTCTAGTGGCCCAATTTGCAATCAGAAGATGGAAAATCATTGCGTTTGTTGGAAGGAACCATCCACATCGTCTATCTGTAGGGGTTTTTCCTTGTTCTTGATGTTTCTTTCATTCCCTTCTTCCTTTTCTATGTGTAAAGAAATTGAAATCATGCAGGGCTAATCCCCTTATCCCTTAAGACACGGGAGTATCCCACTTTACATTTTAATTGATGATTATGATTTAATATACATGTTTCTCTTAATTTGTGGACATAAATCTATGAGCACATCATGAATTATATGTGCTTGATCACCATAGGTAATTGTTTAGACCACTAATTGCTTTGAGAGAGGGATTAACGGTTGGAAAACCCATAGATTTACACATTTCATATCTCACCTTGAGAAAGGGCTTATGAATGTGAAGAGAATAACCCAGAGATTTCAGTGAAGCACATAACTAACACAATTGCTATAAGATTGGGATTGGTATTAGGATAGGTAGTGAATTACACTATGAGAGTGGGTAATTCTTGCTACATGTCTCTTTGTCTAGGGTTAGGAGATATAATACTAATGAAATGGTGTTAATAGCAATATGAGCTGTGGTGAAACTACAATCCTAAGGAATTCATTCCACTTGTCATCACAATCAATAATATAAGTTTTGATTCTTACAATTTAGTTATTAATTCACCCAAATCACTCTTTTCTTGGGCCTAGATGAGGGGAGATGAAGGGACAAATCTCATGGTTGGGCGGTGGTCGCGTACGGCCAACCAATTGACTGGACAATCCAGTTGATCGATTATCTTGTGGCTAGTAGTTTTATTGCAATGATTCATGTGTGTCATTTTGTCCAATATTAAATTTTTGACTCATTTAAACTTGTCAATTCGACCCAGATTGGTCAATTGGACACTTGAAACAGTCGACTGGCTACTCTAACTATCTGTTGCCAACATTGATCAGTTGATCGATTGAATATTTCAATTGATAGAGTGTATGATTTCATCGACTAGAGTCAGCACAGTCTAGTCGATCGAATGGTAACTCCAGTCTATTGGCTGACAACTAGTATTATTCATTTTGATTACCTAAATAGTTTAGTGACCAAATTGAATCTTACCCATTAAACTCATCTTCCAAATGCATCCTATGTTTTTGAACATATATGTCCCAAATTATGTCGACAATGAATGTCTATAACCATATTATGACATCACAAGCAATGAGCGATGTTTGGAAACACATCATTTCTACCCAAGTAAATGAAAAGTTGGAGAATAACTTCAACCTACATTTGTGATCAGTGTTACCGCAATTGTACAATTATTTTGTCTCAGATATCCACTTGAATGTGAGACATGGAATTGTCATCTTCTTAATACTTAATCTATGTTTCTTGAACTATAGCATAATGTTAAGATGCATGTGATCTCAATATCACATATTGACTCACATGAGCATGGTCATGTGTTTCTCATTCTCACTTATCAAGTGGCCAGGATATCAGGTCTAGTAGGAGGGACTAATTCCATCTACATCACTCACAGTCAATCCCATGTGTCACAATGTACCTGAGCACCACCTTTATGGCAACCTTTATTCAAGGTCATGTTGAATGGTATCAAAGTTCATTGAACAATATTTTATGAGTGTAGCGACTTTAGGTCTAAGAACCACAATCACCACTATCACTTAGAGTGATTATTATGACTACCCTGCAATGGTTCCATGTATCAATCTCAAGGTACGTCTATCTGGTACACTTTTCAATAACAAGTACATATGTGTTTGACTTGATATCTAATATCATGACTAATGAGATGTTGTCATCAGTCAACACACATTCTAGTCTTATGTATTATTGTCATATATTCTTCTTCTACAATAGTGTCGACTGGGGCATAATAAGAATGTATATACACTTATTATATATACGATCCCTTTGTTCAAGTCTTCAACCTGAAACTATATGACATCAAGTAACATCAATCTTTAGACATGTATCGTGTTATATAATCATCTCATAAATGAACATACATAATAGAAGGAATTGTCTTTATTATTAATCAAATCAAGTACATTATGTAAGATTACAATCATTGTATGATTGCCTCTCTAGGAATACATACCAACATAAAGAAGAAAAGTAAGAAAACGGTTTAGATTAGGATATCTTATGTGTATGGAGCAAGAAATCAGATTAGAAGCATTATATATGTCCTAAAAATGCAAGATTCACGACATGCATCCACAAATGGTTGGCTTTCGTAACCTCTGATGGACCTTCAAAGGACTTGAAATGCAATAGAAGATCTCACTGAAGATTGATAGAAGAGAATGAAGAGGGGAATGTATAGGTAGGATAGTGGTCAATGATTCCAATGTCATATTTTCATCAGTCAACAGGGCCAGCTAACTCGTTTGGCATCATGCCTATGTTGACTCAAGGTCAATGTTGACTCAAGCTCTAAATTGACTAAACCCCTTTTTTTATGATGACTAACCATTCAACTTATTTGTGTCTAATGTTTTACTTGAGTTATTTTATATTAGGTATAGACGCACTCCAAATGTCCTAAGTTGTGCATCCTAACTTGGAGAAAAGACAAGACAAAATGAATACAAGTGAAGTTTTGTCGAATATGATGTAATTCCATTAGAATCATGTTGTAAATCACTTGTAATTATTATATGACTTGTAATTAAGCTTCGAAAAAATCAGGAGCACTTAAATCAAATATTTAAGCACTTTAAAGGCATTTTCCAAAATCAATTATAGGGTGTTAATTAGTCGAGATACAAACTCGACCTATCCCTTGATGGATTTTGAGGATGCCCAGGTTTGGTCGAGTTTCCTATACACAAACTCGAGTGACCCTTGCACTCAGTAAAACTAATTTCAACCGATTGGTCAAGTTTGACACAGCTGAAACTCGACCAATGCTTCAAATTGGCTTTGTCACATAGTGCAATCGGTTGAGTTACCTTTAGGAAAACTCAACCGGTCGCACTATACGGGAAAGTTGAGAAAAGTGTTTCTAACCGTTGGAGTGTTGCACATATCTATTGCAACACCCAAACGGCTAGAATTCGACCTTAAGTGTTCCCACTGGATACTAGGCTTACCCAACTACAAATAGGACCCCTTGGACTTCATCCCATGGTTAGCCAAGAACTATGAAGGTCCCTAGTCTATAGTTGAGTGCATCCTATAGCCTCCTCTCTCTCTAATCTTAATCACTTGCTACATCCATTAGAGTGAGTAGGAGATTTGTAAGAGAGCTAGTCCTACATATTTATCATGTGAGGCTCTCACTTCCTCCACCTCCCAATCTCTCATTTCTAGCATGAAGATGAAGATGAAGGTTCCCTCTCTTGGCTAATAGAGGTCAAGAAGAAAAAGGGAAGGAATCCCTTGGTGAAAGCTTCTCCTTGGAGAAGGTGATATGAAAGGTGGAAGATCCAAGAAGAGTGGGTAATTCCTCAAAGGATGAAGACTTGTGCAAGAGTGGGTAAGTCCTTGGTGAAGGCTGAAGACTCATTACAAAGTGGTAAGTCCTTGGTGAGGTAGAAGACTCTCAATTGGATAGGTAAGTCCTTTAGTAGGTTGTTGACTCGCTTCCCCTCAAAGGGAAAGTTGGTATCCTTGTCCTAGAAAAAGGAAGGTCATATGTTGTAACTCTTATAAGTGAATATAAGGAGTAGACATGGTTAAGAAATCCTAGAGGTTGAGATCTCTAGGCTGACAATCTCCTAGTTTGGAGATTGAAACCACTCTACATAGCTTGTGTTCTTGTGCTTTCTACAATCTCTCTCATCCTTGATATGTATGTTTTAGTTGCACTCAGATTCCTAATTACCAACCTTATCTTGTGATATATCTTGAAGGTCTAATGAATTTTTTTTAAGTGCATTTTAGCTTTATTCACCCCCCTCTAAAGCAAATATCCCATTCTAGATCCAACAAGTGGTATCAGAGTGGATCTTCTCCAAACATACTTCCACAAGTAGGATAAGATGGGAGATTATCGAGGTGGGAGGTACCTCATCAACATTCTAATCTTTGACAGGAACAATTTTCTTGATTGGAATAGAAAGCGACAACTCTACATCTAAGGATCAAGTCTTGAGCTATGACAAATGGTGGACCATCCATACAAGCTACCAGAGATAAAGATAGAAGAATGTGATGAGCCTACTTTGAAGAAAGCAACTTTGAATGCAAGATCCATCAACATTCTCTATGCCTCCATGTCACCCACCGAGTTCAACCAGATTTCCTCTTGTGAGATGGCCTATGAGGTATGGAGAAATCTATGCATAACTTATGAAGGGACAAAGCAAAAGAAGGAAACCAAAGTCTACATGCTTAAAGGGCTTCTTGAGAAATTCAAGATGGGAAAGAAAAAAGGGTTTATGAGATGTACTCAATACTCAACACCATTGTAAATGGTCTTTATGTCCTAGGTCTTCCTATGGATAGAGGAGAGATCAACTCAAAGATCCTTAGAACTCTTTCTAAGAGGTGGGAACCCAAGATGACTACCATTGAATAAGTAAAGTCTCTTGGTGATATCCCCATTGAAGAGCTCATAGGAAATCTACAAGCCAATAAAGTCAAACTTGACAAGCAAGATGAAGAAGAAAGATAAGAAGATAAAGAGCTCAAGAGAATGAAGAGGGTTGATATCAAAGCACACATTGAATCTATCATTGGTCAAGCATCTCAATCCTCTTGAGTTGAAGAAGAGGCCATGTACCGAGGGTAGACTCTACAAAGGCAAGTCTTCCTCCTCTATTTGGTGCTTCAAGTGTGAAAAGAAGGGTCACTTTAAGGAAGATTGTCCACAAGAAAAAAATACCCATCATCACAAGAGAAGAGAAGAGAAGTAAAAGAAGAAGGAGAAATGACACAAAAGCTTAAGTGACTCCTCCAACTCAAGCTCAAGTGACTCCTCCAACTCAATCTAAGTAGAGGATCTAGCTCAAGCTCTAGTGATGAAGGAGAATTCCATATTGCTCTTATGGCTTCAACAAGTGAAAACTCAAATGAGGTAAATCCAAATTATGTAGATAAAGAATCTTTAATTGTTGTTATTCATTCACTCAAACCTATCTTAAGTCTTCTAATAAGAAAAAGAAAAACTTGCTAGAATTGTTGATAATTTGTATGTCAAAATATATGATCTTGAACATGCTAATATTTTCTTGATTGATGAAAACAATGCTTATCTTAGTCAAGTAGATTTTTTGAACTTGAAAATTCTAATTTTCTTGATAAGATTAGATTTCTAGAAGCTCAACCTCTTGTTCCTAGTTGTAATGAAGAGCATAGTAATCTCTCTTGTTTGATATTGATGTTCTTAAAACTGAAAATGAGGACAAGGATTTTGCTTTGCAAGGATTAGAATACGAAAATAGTACTTATCTTTCTAAGATTGCTTTTCTTAAAATGGGAATGCTTCCTTGTTTACTAAAATCGATGTTCTTGAATCTTGTTCTAGTTTTACTATTAGAGAGAATAATGTTGATGATCTTCGTATTGGTAGAGATTCCTATATGACCAATACTTTTTGTTTAGAAACTGATCTTTTGCATGGTAGAGATAATATCAATCAATTGTCTTCAACTATTAATTCTATTATGCATGATAATCATAGTTTGAGATTATATATGCAAAGATTCTTATATGATAAAAGGAATATCAATAAAATCCTAGATCATACTATGAACAAATGGGTAGATATGGTAATGGACTTGATAGTAGCCAAAGAAACAACACAGTCAAAGGACCTTCAATTTTAATGAAGAATCCTCTAGTTCCAATTCTAGGAGATAATGTAACCATTGTAATAAAATTATTCATTATTCTGCCTATTGTCCTTTTAATAAAGCACCCAAGAGAGATAGGACTTGGGTTTATAAGCTAACCCCTCCAGACCCAAAAATATGATTGGGGACTATTTCATCTTTCTTCTTACAGGTCACATGCTAATGGATTGACTTGAGCTATGGATTAGAAAATTGGTTTTTCAATCCACATAAAAGAAGAACGGTGAGTGTGTATGGTGTGGCAACAAGTGGAAAACAAATAGTAAGAACAGAGGTAATGTTATTCATGCTCATATCCAATCCTGACTTGTTTATGTCAAGTTAGTTGCACTATGAATGTGGCTTTTGAGTCAAAAGTGAAATTTTGTGATTCTCTTCAAACTCTTGCTCAAAAATTATTTCTACTACTTTCATAGTGCATTACTAACTTGCTTACACATGTTTGAATATGGCTTATATTTTTAACATGCCTCTTAATATGCTTTTATGAAATATATATGCTTCTTGACAACAGCTAAATTGGTCAATTATATCATGTAAGAAACTCGAATGATGTGCACCAATCGGTGTTGCCTGCAGCTGTTGTCGGTCAAATTTCCAAAATTGAGAACTCGACCAATAACATTGTGTAGAGAATATACATATGGATTTTTGGACGAGAATTTCCCTCTCAACTAGATTTTCTCAACCACAATCCTTATTCTATGGCACTCCCTTGGTACCTTTTGATATGCATATTGCCATGATTTGACTTTCCTATCTTGCATACAACTCTATCTTTCTAATTGCTATAACTTTGGCATCGCACAACTGCTATCCATATATCTTGCGATTACTTGTCTTGAGTTGTTATGTAGGTTTTAAGGATGATCTTTTTGGATCTCTTGGTAGTGTCTAAAATTCTTCTGTTGTGCTCAAACTCGGTACATCTATCTAGGTGTATATCTTGTTTCGATACAACCTTAAGGTTCTTAGTGGTAATCATCTTTTGATAATGATGCATATTTGCTAATGAGTAATATCCTTTCATGCTTCTAGAATTGCTTATCTCTTTGTTTGGATATTTCTATACATATAATCATAGCTTGTTCTTTAACTTATGTATCTTTTTCTATGATCTAGATCCTACTAGTAGTCCTAACTTGTGATATAATCTACTAGTAGTTCATATAAATGTAGTTCTAACCTTGTTCATCTTTTGATCATGTGGTATTCTACTATATGTCATCCTTGTATCTTTTTTTCATACATACTTAAGCGTATTCCTTCACTTGGTTATCTACTATCTTAAGTTTCTTGCATAGCCTTATGATTAGCACCAAATAGAGCTATATTATATGCAGATATTGGAGCATTTGAAATTTTTTATACAATTTTTAGAATGTTTTGCTCCAGTGTCAGTTTTTGGTGCAAAATCAGTGTTTTTTTTCACTGAAATGGTCTTTTGAGCAAGACTCATGGCTTTAGTCATGATCCCTAACGTTTTTTGGGTGAATTTCATCATCTTGAGGGTCAAAATCGTGATCTATTAGTTTTCTGGAGCACATTATGGGTAGTTCAATGCATGTCTTAACTTGGTTTTCATACTATACTTGGACAAGCCCCTACTATTTCTCTTCTACTCTCCTTTCTAACTTTTGGTATCTCCTTTTATCTATAATGTTTTATTTTATCTTTTTGAACCCCTACTTTTAAAAATGACAAAGGGGGAGAAGGCATGTCTTATGTTAAATAGGGAGAAGGCATGTGTGAGGATAAAGTGTGTCTTATGTTAAGGGGAGAAGAGATATATGTAGAAAAGATATGAGTAGAAGGCATAGTTTCTATAAACATTACGAAAGCTAACCTTGTGGGAGAAATAGCATTAATTGGGGGGGGTATGAGAACTCCATGAGAATCAATTGAGGGGGGGCATATGAACTCAATCTTACTTAAATCCCTAGGTTTTTCAAAGGTATGATTTTACTTAAAAGCTTTCAATACATTTATTGAATATGTTTCATCTTAAGAAAGGGGGATAATGTTGACTCAAGGTCTAAATTAACTAAATCCTTATTTTTATGATGACTAACCATTACACTTATATGTGTCTAATATTTCTACTTGAGTGATTTCATATTAGGTATAGACACACTCCAAATTCCCTAACTTGCACATCCTAACTTGGAGAAAAGACAAGTCAAAATCAATGCAAGTTTGTAATATGATATAAATCCATTAGAATCATGTTGTAAATTGCTTGTAATGATTGTATGACTTGTATTAAGCTTAGAAAAAATCAAGAGCATTTAAATCAAATATTTAAGCACTTTAAAGGAATTTTCTAAAATTCATTAAATGGTGTTAATCAGTTGAGATACAAAATTGACCGATCCATTGATGGATTTTGAGGATGCCCAGGTTTGCCCGAGTTTCCTATACACAAAACTCGATCGATCTTGGTACTAAGAAAAACTGATTTTAAACAATTAGTCGAGTTTCAAATAGGATAAACTTGATCGATGCTTCGAATTGGCTTTGTCACATAGTGCAATCGGTCAAGTTACCTTTATGAAAACTCGACCGATCGCACTATATGAAAAAGTGTAGAAAAGTGTTTCTAACTGATGGAGTGTTGCAAAACTTGAAAAAATATCCATTGCAACACTCCAAACAGATAGAATTTGACCTTAAGTGTTCCCACTAGCTACTAGAATTCCCCAACTATAAATAAGACCCCTTGGGCTTCATCCCATGGTTAGCCAAGCATAATGGATGTCCCCATTCTATAGTTGAGTGCATCCTACATCCTTCTCCCTCTCTAAGCTTGATCAGTTACTACATCCATTATAGTGAGTAGGAGATTTGTAAGAGAGCTAAACCTACATGTATATCTTGTGAGGCTCTCACTTCCTCCACCTCCAAATCTCTCATTTCATACCATGTAGATGAAGGTTCTCTTTCTTGGCTAAGATAGGTGAAGAAGAATAAGGGAAGGAGTCCCTTGGTGAAATCTTCTCCTTGGAGAAGGTGAAGTCAAAGGCAGAAGATCCAAGAAGAGTGGGTAATTCCTCAAAGGTTGAATACTTGTGCAAGAGTGGGTTAGTCCTTGGTGAAGGCCAAAGACTCATTGCAAAGTAGGTAACTCCTTGGTGAGGTAGAAGACTCTTGGTTGGATAGGTAAGTCCTTTGGTAGTTTGTTGGCTCCCTTCCCCTCAAAAGGAAAGTTGGGTATCCTTATCCCAGAAAAAGAAGATCATATGTTGTAACTCTTAAAAGTGAATATAAGGAGTAGACATGGTTAAGAAATCCAAGAGGTTGACCTCTCTAGATAGTGAATTGACAATCTCCTAGCTTGGAGATCGGAACCACTCTACATAGCTTGTGTTCTTATGCTTACTTCAATCTCTCTTATCCTTTCTATGTATGTTTTAGTTGCACTCAAATTCCTTATTGGCAACCTTATCTTGTGATATATCTTGAAGGTCTAATGAATTCTATTTAAGTGCATTTTAGCTCTATTCACCCTGGCCCTCTAGAGCAAATAGCCCATCTTAGATCCAATATCCCAGAGATTGCGTCAGAGCTTTCCTGACCGTCAGTTGAATGGATTTGTCGATTGAGAAGGGTTGTTTTGTCAGAGTACTTTTTAGGGCTAGCAACGGGTGGGTATGGTGAGGGTAAGGCTCTACCCTTATCCTTATCCTCTAGAGGATGGCGGGTAAGTATAAGAGTAATTACCCTTCTCAGCAAACCATTACCCTCCCTTTACACTTATCCTCTCCCCCACATAATAAATGGGAGGGTAAATGGGTAATTTTCATATGAAAAGAATTTTATAAAAGGGATAACTTATTTTAAGGTCTTTCCTAGAGTAATAAAGATTAAGTCGCATATTTCTTGACTTGCATTTCACAAATTTGCATATAAGTAGGCCAATGTTATACTTATGTAATATGTTTAGACATCGGTCTAATAATAAAAAAGAATCATATTTTCCTAGTCAAGTCAATGTGGTTATATTTTAGCAGATTGAGGAGGATCTCTTATTGATTTCACCCAAGAATGAGGGCCAAGTATAAAAATTTATGTAAAAGGGGTTCAACTATTATGTTGGGTCGGCTTTTGTAGGGAAGTTTCTCATCACTATTGATCTTCGTAGCATCAACCACTCACTTCTCATGGGGCAGAGATGAGGAATGTGACCACAAAAAGTGGGAGAAAATATATAAAGGGACACCTAGGCAAATTCAAAACACAGATAAGAAAAGGGGAAAGTCATATGATTAAGCAAGTACAAGGCTAAGGGAGCGTGCATTCATCTTTTCCCATTATTCTGTTGTCCTATTATAATTCAATATTTAATTTTAATACACTATAAGAATTTGAATGTGAGTTGGGGTTGGGAGGCAAGCTGCAACTTGCAAACAATGAGTGCCCCATATTATGTTGCAGCGAGTGTTCGTAATAGCTTATGACATCACAAACAATGAGTGGTGCCTAGTCGCACATCAATGCTATCCAAGAGAATGGAAAGTTGGAGAACAATTTCAACCTACAATTTGTGTATGGTGTTATATTATTTGTATAGTTTCTTTTCCACTGATATCCAGATTGAACTCGAAGCATGGAGTAGTCATCCTCTTAAACATTCAACCTTGTTCTTTGAACCAGAGCAAACTGTTTGATATATATGTAAGCTTGATATCACATATTGACTCACATGTGCATGTCCATGCTTTTCTTAGTCTCTCTAATCAAGAGGCCTTGGATATCATACTCCCATAGGAGGGACAAATCCCATCTACATCACTCACAATCAGTCCCCGTGTGTCATAGTCACCCAGTCATCACCTTTATAGTAACCCTTATTTAGGATTATGTTTAATGATGTCAAACCCTACCGAATGACATCTAATGAGTGTAGTGACTTCAGTTTTAAGAACCACAATCACCACCAACACTATGAGAGTTGACATGACTACCATGGTAATAGCTTCCATGTGTCAGTCTCATGATGGGTCTGCCTGATACACTGATCTCTAACATGTATCTATGTGTTGGGTTAGATATCACCATATCATGACTAATAAGATTATGTCATCAACCAACTCAGACTGTGGTCTTATGTGTTACTCCTGTCTATCTACCTTCCACAATAACAACTGATCAGGGACATAATAATAATGTATATACTCTTAACATGCATATGATCTCATTGTTCAAGTCACATACTTGAAGACATATTTCATTAACTAATATCATTCTCTACACATTTATAATGTTACATCATAATCTCATAATTGAATAAAATATAATAAATTGGAAACTTTCCTTTTATTAATAATCAAATCATTTACATATTATGCCATTACAATCATCATATGATTAGCTCTCTAGCCATACATACCAACACCTTACTATGTCATCAATCTCTCTAGTTCATGGTCTCAGACCTCTGAAGCCACTTTAGACCTTGTGTTATCCTTTAAAGCTTCATGGACCTCTACAACACCCCCACATGATTCCAACACCTCTCTTGCACCCACCTGCCATGTGATGACTTCTTCAAACCCCAAGGCCATGACTATGCTTCTCTAAGTAGGAAGTGACTCCCTGACCCACCACAATGACAAGGGACAGAGGTAGGGACTAATAAAAAATTCTAGACAGCAATCTAAAGTGTCCCTATTGCATTCCTGATAGACAGATACTCCCCTCCAACTCTAGTTTCTCCTTATACTACCTCAAGTTTGCCAGAGTCCCTATGATCTTCAACTGTCCACAAAACACATATGTCTCATCCATAACTCATCTTGAACCGTTATGGACATGAGCTTTTTCCTGCTCAAGGTTACTACACTTTCCCCCTTTTGTTCTTCCTACCGCTAACCTCATTTGAAACACTAATGGTATGTTATATGGTCATTTTGGCTTAGTCTTATCATTGTTATACTTGTTGCAAGTGTTTTGAGTGGCTAGGTGTTTTATAAACATGATTGTTCTCTATTTATTAGTCATTGGTATGCTACTCTTTGCTTGCCATGGCGGAGGGGTTAGTCTAGAATTGTTGTTCTTCCTAGGCTTTCCCTTGACTAGCCGAGGTCGATAGGGATCAAAATGGAATCAACTATCTCCTTTGTCCATGTTTCACATGAACCAAATTTGCCCATCACATATCATGCTAAATGAAGCTCTATAATTCTTGATTGTTTTATCAAGGGGAATAATGATTATCAATTGTTTTATTGTTTTCCCATTTCATTTATTTGTTTTTTGTTAGGCCCCAATGGGAAATTTTGTCTTTTCTCTAGTCCATTTAGTCGATATCATGGGGCTTTTGACTGATGTGCATGTCAGTTATGTACCTTTTCATGCATAAAAGTATTAATTGTGATGCAGGGCAATTCGATAATTGCCAAAGAATTTTGTTTTTAGTATTTAGTAAATGGATTTATATTAGATAATTTGTAACTAATTATTCACTTATCAGAAATATACAAACAAATACTTGTTAGAATTAGAAAAATAATTTTTCCTAAGTAAATGTAATTCATAATCCAATTCAAATTATAGTAAGAGTTGGTAATTTAGGGTTTGTTGATAAATCATTTGTATATATAATTCAATACTAGGTGAACTAGTACCATGATTGGATCTAGGGTTTGGACCCTTAAAGTTTACATGTGTGTTTGAGGTATGTTGCATTCCTTCTTAATCATATTGAGTGATCACATATGTTTTCTCTCTTTTGAGACATATTACCCTATCTATACACCTCTCTCTTATGAGATATTGATTCATTATTTTGGCTATTGATCTTTGATATCTTTAAACTATGGATATGGATGTTGAAGTATATCGTGGTCATCATATTCCATTGATAACCCGAATTTGAGGATTTTAACTACATAGAACCCTTGCTTACAAGTGGTCAACTTGTATGATCATATAATGTATCTTACTTGTGAAGATGGTTGAATACTTGTTTATCATTCCTCTGACCCCACTTGATAATAGTTGTATGTTCTCATCCCTTATTTGAGCTAGACTATAATTTATATTGCATGTCCTAGTTTCATGGCTAGTTGACTAGTCATAACTAGAAGTGATGGCACCATATTTTAGGCATTGAGTTTTATTCCCCTACCATTTATGATATTTTAGGCACTAAGTTTTATTCCCCTACCATTTATGATGTTTTAGGCACTAGGCTTTGTTCCCCTTCCAGACATTGGGTTTTATTCCCCTACACATATGATATTAGGCATTGAATTTTATTCCCCTAATATGCACAGAGGTCTTACTCCTCCTACAAAATCTATATTTTTTTGGAATTGAGGTTTTAGTCCTTCTACCACTTGGTATGAAATATATGGATTCTTACCCTACTTTTTAGTATATTCTATTATGCTTATACTCACCATGCATTGTTATGTTTGTGAGATTATTGGTGTAACATTAATTAAGGCAAGAAAACTCTCTTATTAATTGTCATATTTCAGAAAGTTACCTTTTTAGTAATCAGTATTATTTTATCATCCAATTGGATGTTTTGGTTTTTCCCCTATTTTTGAAACCTTGATAATATTGCTTGATGCATATTTATATGCATATGCTAGCATTGTTATGCTAACAGCTATCACTTTATCTTCTTTTTGGGGTGTGGTTCCACCCCTTAGATGAAGGACATGAGGACTTGATATGATGACTTAGACTTGGCTTGGTGGGTCTGATTGTTGGGATATATATTTGATGTATCTCAAACTTCCCTCTACTTGGTTGTTGAATTTTTTACCTTCACGTAAACCACCAACTGGAAGAATGTCATGCAATTTGTAAAATTGCAATTAGTCAATATATTTTATTTCACTTTTGTTCTTTTGTACCATTTTTTGAGACAGAATATACACCTATTCCAGCATACTTGAAAGTGTGCTTGTATTATATGGGTATATTCCTCTAATTCGGTAAGGAGTAAATCCCCTCACAGGTTCCACTCCTTAAAATTTCATCCAGTACTTCCATACTTCCTTGCAGTGATGCACCAAAAGATGTCGTTGATTTTGATGAAGATTTCATAGATATTTCTCATGACTCGGCCCAACAACAATCCGCACCTATCAGCACTTGGATCTTTGATGACATGAACAATGTCAATTTGAGCGGTGAAACCTAGCAAGATACTAATACAAACTTTTGTAGTGGTATCTGGCGTCATAAACATAATAGCATGTCATCCATTGTCTGAATCATTGATGCCTCCATTAACTAATTATTTGAAGTGTATAAGAAATTGCATGGGGATGTGTTCACCTTGTCCCATTTTTATACAAACAACATAGGTAAAATAATTGACCATTATACAATGCATTTCGTGGTGCACCCTTGGCACTGTAGTCTATCCTAATAAATGGATAGAACTATAAGATGTACATGGCCACCTATCTAAAAATTAATAGGCGTTAGCCTGGTGTGGGAAAAAATGTTGAACATGGTGATCCATCAATACTCATAGAATCCCCTTCTTCTTGAGATTGTTCAATTCTTTACAAGTGTAGGTTTAGATATGAACTTCATGGTTCCTCCGTTGTACCTCTCCATTCAATCCCCAATTATTCTATCTCGGTATGAATCCAATGTGGATGCCACCACCATAACAAGGCAGTATAGGTGGAAGAGCATCCTCTTCTCAGGATCAGGCCAACAGGGTGACTGCCTCAAACATACCTAGTAGCTCATCTGCATCACCACCACCTGAAGCTTGAAACTGGACTCCTGAATGTTCGTTGATATCACATATCTGACTTTTATTTCCTGAATTTCATTCTTGCAAAAACTATTTGGATTTGGTTGCCTTAAACACTATCTAAAACTACACTTTGGTTGTTGATCTATGTCTAAACTAATTTTGTTTATATTTTTGTCACCTTTATCAGTTGTGCATCCCATATGTAGTATGGATTAACTATATGTAGTTTGTATGGTAGTGTTAAACTAACATGTTGAATTCTCACATCTTTTTTGTCGTTGTCAATGGTTGGCACCAAACACACATTTGATGTTGAATGGGAATTTAATTTCATATTACTTACAACTGTCCACTAGTGCATCATGCCGCAATGGTAATACAAAAAATACTGATTAGGAGGGGATGGCAACGGGGATGAAGCAACAACTTCATGTTCAAGGTTGGCCAGCATCAATACATGATGTCAAAAGGTAATTGAACTATTCCAAGTTCATGAGAAAAACGTATGACATGTTAATATGAAACCTCCAGCTATCACAATGCTTGTTGAAAAGTTAGAATGACATAAACTAATACAAAGCACACATGGTGTCTCAAGAACAGACGTTGTTTTATACTTCCTATGATGTCTTGGACATGGTCAAACTGATTGTAATTTAGTAGAATAATATGTCTATTCTAGAGACCATTAACTATAAATTTAAAAAAGTATTATAAGGGGTGTATTCCTTGGTGATGAATGTATTATTCTCCCGAAATGCCATTTATGACGCACAGTACAATTAGGAAAAATACAAGATTCTACACTTACTTCAAGGTAAGAGTGTTTTATGTGAGCTTTGCACCTGTTACATGCATTTCACTTTCAACTCTTATATTTTTAAAAAATATATATGCATTAGGTGCAATTGATGGTATGCACACATCAGTACATGTCAAAAGGGACAAACAAAAGCAGCGCTACAAAATAAAGGTATTTGTACCACATATTTTATGATGGTTGTCAATTTTGATACCACATGAGTAGTTCCTAAAACAACATTACGTCCCCAAGCATTAGAAAACCACTCCTATAAATAGGACAGTCATATGACACCTCAAGACATAACTTACATACACAATTACACTTGAGATTCAATCCTTGTGAGCAAACAAGCTGAGCTACACTTGCAATTTGTTTTCTTTGAGCTCTACATTAGTGTCCTATAGGCTGATATCTTCTATCCACTATACATCAACGTCCATCCACTTTGGTTAGGAGATCAAACACTTGATATAGGATCAAAGCATTGTACTCAATTGGTAACATTGTTTCTTTCTTCCAATCTTATTCCTTTTATTATATTTTGTTCTCCTTTGCTACTCCTAGATGGAGGTTGCGGAAAGGAGGTTGTTGGAGCTTCTTCAGGTGGTGAAGGTAGCTCGGAGGACTTTGGACTACTTATAGAAGGTCTCAACGGGAAGCTACTTCAAGGAGGAAGGTTACTTCAAGGGGGAGCTTGAAGTTACTTCAAGTGAAGGATGCTTCAAGGTTGGTGAGATGACTTCGGGGTGAAGGTTGTCTAAAGGGTGGTGAAGGTGTTTGTAATTTTATGTAACATCCTTGCGAGGTAATAAAATTCAAATACTTTTAAAATCCTAGTTGGGAACAACCGGGTAGTGGACTGACTCCCTTAGTTTTTGCTAAGGGTGGAACCACTCTAAACGTCTTGTCTCCTTCTCCAAATTTCAATTGTGGTTGCTTGGTTGAATTCATTTTAAAATCATTATAAAATCCTATTCATCCCCCCTCTAGTGTTTTTCATGTATTGCATGAAAGCATGGCTACTAGGAATTTTAGTGTGCCAAGGGGTCTACTACTTGATGGATTTATGGTATACCAACATATCTCATTTTGTTGCACCATTCTGCAATAGAATGTGTCATTTGTCTGAGTATAGGGGGTAGACATTCATACAATAAGAAACAAGATATATTCAACCATAGACATGCACAAGTATAAATGTTGTTGAGAGGCCATTCGGCATGTTGAAGAGGATGTTCTCCATACTAAAATAGTGACTGACATTCAGGATAACCCAACAATTTAACATCATAGTTTTGTGTTGTGTGCTACTCAAATTTGTAAAGAAACACCAACTACTAGATGAAATTATTGATGAAGAAGATGAAATGGATGAAGTTGGATAGGAAGGAGATGAAGAACTTCCCAATGAACTCACAACCCAAGGGGAAGTCGGAGTAGGGCATAGGCTAAGGGAGGAACACCTCAATTTTTTTTCATGTGTATCATAATATAACATGTAGTTTTATTCTAAGACTTGTCTTAAAGGGTGCTATTAGGTACTATGTCATTTTACGTATATGTGTTTTTATGTCACAAACTATATAGTGATTACAGTTTAGCATTGAATGAATAATATAAGGTAGTAACTACTGGATTGCCAACATGTCAATGTATCATACCTTGCATTATTCAAGTGTACATGGATCATGCATATGCAACGAATGATATATTTTAAGACAACAATCCTCATATCCATATTACACTTATGGAAATGGATTTGTCCCAAACACCTACACAATGAGGGTATTGATGCATCGTTATCATCACAACATAAAATCTTTGAAGGCATTGAGGGAGGTGATGATGAGCCAAATACTTTTTGCAAGGTCATTAAGACTAATTGGTCAATGTTTCATGATCACCTTATTCTACAAAAGTAGACACCATAAGGCTTGTTGCATATATAAATGAGTTGTGTAGTAGGCATGGTTGCATACATAATGAATTGAACTTTACTAGTGATTGTATAAACTACAACAAAGAGGACGAGTGGAGTAGTTCCTAAAACAAAAATCGCTAGTAGTGTTGTATTAGTTATTCCAGTATATTGGGTTAAACTAATCCATATCCATAGTGTAGGGTTGTGGGTACTTTGCCCACACAAGTGAGACAAATCTCTATAGGGATAAAGCCTGAGGGATAAGTCAAAATTCTAGGATAACAAGTCTAGTGCCAAAATTATGAAACAATATTTCATCAATTAAGAAATGAGGGTGGTAAACTTTCAAGAGACAAATAAGGTTTTCAAAAGTAGACTAGATTCACCACTAACCAATATAATATGTTTGCAAATAAAGAGGAAAAATAATAGTTCAATAATGAAATTGAATATCTATTACCTCCATTATCCAAGAATCCAAGGACAAAGTGGATCCAAAAAGAAATAACTACATATCATAAAAATCTTGTTACGAATTGGCTTGGAATCAAATGTTGTTCAATTCAAATCATTTAAAACTAGGTTTTCCATCTTTGGTTATTTTCCCATTATCCTATTTTCTAGGGCTTCTTGTTTTATTGAGTGAGGGTATAAATAGATATACGCTTAGTATTGTCAATATATGAGAATAATACACATAGTCCTTTGCATTGTAGTGTTGAATCATATTTGGTTGTACAATGTCACTCATTTAATTACATATGCATGTTTAATGTTTATACATCCATTCAATAAGATTATAGTCCTCTTCAACATAGTATCCAAATTTTGTTTTTGTAGGATCCATACTTATGACTATATAAGGAATTTTCTTCACACATTCTCTCTCTCTCTATCATATAGGTTAAGTCTGGTCAATTAGAGTCAAATATATTCTTCACAAGTAGTATATTTACAAGTATGCTCTGATCACAAGAATATAAGGATTGTCACACGTACACTCATATTTAATTATATAAATACTTATTATTGCACACAGGGGTAAACCAATATGTATATACCATCCTACTACATTTTGGGATCAGAATCAATTACTTTATACACACTCTTCCTCTTATATTTGATCCAGTTAGATCGATCTAGATAACTAATCTTCACATATCCATATTGTATTATAAATACCATCTAGCGTATATGTACTAGGGTTTTAGATCCTATGCAATAAATATTAAGGTAGTAAAACAACTAGGTCAAACATCCTTATAATGATTGTTTTAAATATATTAAATAATCTTTTGGCATTCCTTACATGTCTACTATTAACTATTATTGATCCTTAATATATATATTCATATTGGCATGGACAACAACTTGTAACTAATTGAGTATTCTATCTTGTTCTGATGTCATGTATCTTTTGTGATTAGTATTGATTCTCTCATTCTTAATATTTATAATAATTGAATTACATGTAGAGAATGGCTTACCCTTGGTGTTGCAAAATTGGTCTACCAATTATTGGTTCTCAATTGATCTTTCGGATGATCATAACCTCAGCCTCAATATTCTTTGATCTGATAGGAGGTGTTTTGAGTATTGAGGCATTAGTAGTCATCGCTACCCCCAAAGTTTCATCAGGTCAAATCGACAAGTTCTTGTAAACAGACCTCTAGTAAGTTATAATTATCGGAAATTGAAATTGTGTTATGAGTGTTAAGGAGTTTTCATTCATGGTCTTGGATTTCACTGAAGGAAAAGAAAGAGGTATAGGGATAAATAGTTTGTTTCAAGTCAGGATATATACTAGGAAGACTTTGCAGTGGTGATTTCGAGATTGATCTATAGATCATGGTACTACATAATAGTGTCAAGGTTTGTGGAGGTCTAAAGGTGTCAACAAAATGAAAGAGGGTGAGAGGGTAGGTTCTGATCAAGGTATTCTGTCGAACAGGCATGTATCATGGCAGGAAACTCCATATGTTACAGGTGGCGAATGAAGGGTTTTTGGTCATCATATTTTGTTGTTAGTGAGTTTGGGATCGTTGAACCGATGAGCATTGGAGAAAAGTGGAGGGGAGATGGCAAGGTTGAGGTGGCATTTTTGGCCTACAGGCTGGCAATGTGGTCGAGTTGTAGGTATGTAACTTTGAGTTTCCAACTTGCAGAATAGTGGTTTTCATTGACAGGTCATATCCAGAGTGGCGAAGCATCTGGGTTGATGGCGTTGTTGCAAGTGGTGGCATGTTTTTTCTTTTTGCAGGTTGTCGTGCAGGGATCTGTTGTGCTTTTTATGGGTGTGGATGTTTGCCTTTGTTGTTAGATGAGTTTTAGGTCATCTTCCTCATTGCCTAAGGTAGTAGGGGTGTTGGGATATTTGCATATTTGTTGTGATCATCTGATGTTTCTCTTTCTTAAGGTGTCTAGGTCTTATATAAGAAGAGAGGGGAAGGAGAGGCACCAGTGGGCTTGACCCCTTGTGCCTCCATAGGAGAGAGAGGTAGGGTTAGGGATGTAGATTAGGGGAGACTCGAATGGATGGTATGAAAGTAGGCTATAGTACCATTTCTTCCTATTAGGCTCAGGTGTGGCCATAACAATGACCAAGTCTTGGGGTTAAGTTTGTGCTAGGTACATTTTTAATGAAGCGGGTTTTGAGTAAAGAGGATGGAGCCGTTGAGTTGAAAGTCATCAAAGCATTGAGAGTCATTTTTCTTATGATCTAACGAGTGGTGCTCACAGATATTGATCTCCCTTTACTTCTCATGTAAACACCAGAGAAATATTAGATATGAAGAAGTAAAGGCGTACACATTAACCTAATTAACTCTATTATAAATAGTATTAACTAGTTATTTACTAATATATCAATTTTTTATAACTTATACATGGAAGTTTCAAATTCTCTGAGATTTTTAACCATGGGTTCATATAACATTAACCTAATTTTTGGAAATGCTAATCTCCTATACTAGAGATATAACATTTCCACTTATTTTCCAAGAGTTGAATATTCCAATATTGGTATCCACTGAATTTAATCGTATTTTATAAATATTTCCAAGTTATTATTTGATAAAATAGGTGTATCACTGAAACAAAAGGTATTTGCAAAGTATATAAGCATAAGGCTTCCAAATTGAGCTCAATGGTGTCATAAAGATAAATCGAGGGACTACTTTGTGAATATTTCTCAAATAAGGAGAATAAATTTATTAGGCACAATAAATCTAATGTGGAGACAAACTCGCATATGTGAACATGATAACAAATCAAAATAATTAGATGATAGCTGGAAGAGGGATCCATTTGTGATTAGCTCAAGTTTTGGGGAAATTGTGAATCATAGCTCAAAATAGGTTACTACCTAAAATTGATTGTATAGTTGTTATGTATTGGTCATTAATTTCTCATTTCTTATCAAATAATTTCACCTTAGTTTATGCATTGTATTTTATTTTGGACATACATGCATTGTATTTCATAACTTATTACCAATACTAGTTCTCTTTTATGGGTTTTTGTGGTAAGGTTATTCAAGCCATCTATTAAAATGTACAAATCCAATGTTATAAATAGTTATAAATGGCATCACACAGTCAATGATGCAATTGTAGAAGAAATACTACACTCAAGTTTAACGTAAGAGATGCATCTACTTTCCAATTTGGAGTGTTAAGTCAGAGACCTGGGGAGCTTTATTATATTTTTGCAGTAGGACTTGTTCATAAGTTCATGCAATATTGAAAAACCCAATCTTACTAACAAATAGCAATATTGACCGACATAGTAATTTGAGAGGTGTTCTTATTTTCAATGGGCAGTCAAAATTACACATATGACATAATCACATAAGTATAGATTAAGATGATTTCTAAAGAGTATACCATGTATGACATCAAATGATACACTATAGTAATGTTGTTGATATGAATATTAATGTTGAAATGGAGTACAGAGCATACATGTACATGCACTCTATTATATCTAATGAAATTAACAAACTAGAATAACTAAATAGATACACTCTTCCACCAAATCCATCACCAAACCCATGATATCAGGTCCAATATCTTATAACTTAATGGATTGATGAAGCATAGACTTACATGTATGATGACCTTACTTGTACTGAGTTCACCTGAAGTACTTCATATTTTGTATAATGCTATTAGATCTTGTTTATGTTGTGTTTTAATTATTTGTTTGAATTGATGTGGTTGATCGGTGATTAATATATATGGCTTTGCTCATATGTAGATGGAAAGTATCACGTGGGTAGACAATATGTCTAGAGAAGTCATTCAAGCAATGTCAAATATAAGATACAAGGGTGTATGATATATCATGACCTTTTTGAAGAAGATTGGGTAAATATTATATAACAACTTATTACATCATTCTGTCACACAATAATTGTTAAGTAGAAAAAGTTAAAGTGGGGTCGGATAAAATTGAGGTTTTACTAGTACAAAGGAATTGTGGGAGTCAACGGATGGTCCTGGTGCAACCATTGTTGCATACTTGTACTAGATTATGTATAAGCCAAAAAAAATTACTAAAATTGGTCATAGGCTAGTAAAATGACCCATAATGGGTGGTCATATTTTAAAACAATAGAATCAATAATGTGCATGTTTGATAAGTGACAACAAAGCATGTAGTTATACAATGACCATGTTAATTTACCTTTCAGTCTAACTTATGTATCTTTTGATTGCCACAAACATGGTTGAATTCTTCATTATGCACCTGATATTTACGCTAATTACATGACTTCTTTTTAGATGTTTTCTTGAGATAGCTTGAACCTCATGGCCTAAGGGAAGAAAAAGCTAAGTATAGAATTAGACAAAACCCTCTAATTCAGTCTGCTATCTAAACATAATCATATCATAATCAGACTGAACCATGTAATTATGGCTACTAGCCAAATAGAAACCAGACTGGAATCATCTTGTACTAAGACTAAACCCTACAATTTTAACTGCTAGCAAAACAAAATCTGACCAAATCAAATTTTACTAAGATTGAACCTTGCGATTCTGACTACTAGCCAAACAGAATCATACTAGAATCATATTGGCTTGTCAAGCAAAAACTGAGTGCAAACCATACTAGCTAACCTAGTCCTCCTGACTAACTCAATCCATACAGTCTAATCAAGTCATGTGCCAAATGGAGGCCTAAAGTGTAGAGTTGACCTACTTTGGGGTCGTATAGCTCAAGTTATGAAAACTAGGGTTCCCTAATGTCCATTGTTGCTCCTCAACATTTACACCAAATAAATTGACATCTACATTTTGAATTTATAAACTATATTTCATATTTTAATTCAAGAATTTTCGAAGTCAGTCATTGTGATTGAGTTGCTTTCTGGTTGCAAAACAATATGTTAAGGGAGCATCGAGACAAGTTGTGTGCATTGTCACTATGCAGTGTCATGTGGATCGTGGTTTAATTTATGAAATTGGGACCCAGTACAAGCCCTAACTTGCTATTGCACACGTCATTCTAGTGGTCTCGAGTGGCCTCTATGAGCAATCGAAGTGAGCCACAAAATTTTAAAATCATTACAAACTTGCATAAATGAGTGAGTTTATCTTGTTTGAACAAAATATTCCTTCTATCAATCTTCTATGATATATAATTATCACCTTCTAGTTAATAGAATAATCTATTCTAGGCCTATTGTAAACATTAGCCAAATTGTCGTCGCTTGTATACCATTGATGAGCAAGTGTTTTTGTTTATTCCCATGTAATATTTTATCTTGTTTGAACAAAATATCCCTTCTTTTAGTCTTCTATAACATATAATATTGTCACCTTCTAGTTAATAGAATAATCTATACTAAGTCTATCGTGAACATTAACTAAATTGTCATCGCTTGTATACCATGATGACCAAGTGGCTTTTGTTTACTCCCATGCTATATTACAATGACTACTATTGAAGGTTATCTACCTACATGCATAGATCATCTTCATAAAATGTCTAATCTTCTCAAGCAAAGCATGTTGACATCTTGTAGTTGAGATGGCATCAAAAATACATGAGCTCACCTAGCTTGAAATGTGCCAGCCCTAGCATTATTGATGATGGATAAGGTGTTTATGTAGCCATGGAACCAACGGTTGTTAACCAGTAATCATTTGTATTCGTACGAAAATCTCATAGACTTTCCTTATTTTCTTCCTTTGGATCAAAACCACCGCATCATATTTTTCATTCTAGTGCAGTATTTAGGATGCCTTTCATAGCCTATATGTGGTACGCCATGCGCATATGAAGCATCATGGGTCGGTAGTTTAACGTTGGTTCCGTTACATATATGGTCGGTGGTAACGTGGTGGGAATTTGGAAGGGATAGTTCGGGAGGGATAGTTCGTGAAATTCAACTAAATCTCAAGCAAGATGAGCCCTACATAAAGGATGCTGATAAAACGGTGCGTATTTCTTGATACGTGTCGAAAAGTAACTTGGTCTGTTATTAAGTTGCAATTATATGCATTAATTACGATTGTAACTGCAAAATGTGTTCAATGTGTATCTATTCAAAGTTGCATCACCACGGATACTCTTCGTCGAATTCTCCCAACAATGACTTGATAGGAGTGTCAAAGTCATGTTCCAGCATGACTTTTGCTTAGGTGCATCTAGTTCCATAAAAGGTGTTCATCCTAGAACCCAAACCAAGAGGATTATTGGAGCATATAACTTAAAAACTAACCACTTATATACCAACTAACCTAACACAAATTTTGATCTCAAGTTCTTTATGCATCTTATGTGAATTTATTATGTATAAAGTATCACGTAAAACTTAAATTTGTTTCGTCATGTGATATTTAATTAGATTATGAACTAACACCTTATCTGAACATAAATTGTCTCAATCCACCCCAAGTCTAACTTGATTTCAATGAAATATAACTCCGAAACCCAAAATCCACTCGTATTGACAACCTAAAAGCAGACTAAGTTTTTCTAGATCAACACCCTTAAACACCAACGTTTAACAACTAGATGAAATGTACAAAATTCCTGATTTACGCCTTCGTATCCTCAAAAAGCACCTTGGCGGGAATGCCACTAAATACCTTTTGTGCCAAGCTTATTTCCCTCAACATTACCAATATTGAAATGGTTGTAGCAGCTTCAATCACAAGCTACGAGGGGTAAATAAACTATCTAAAAAGCATAAGTAAGCTATCTAAAGCACAACGAAATGCAAAATCAGATCCAAAAGTACAATAAATGGCATCATTTTCCTGCCATGATAACTAGGCTAGTCTGGCAGTCACTTGAAAATTGATGGTCGTGATTTTTAGTGTTACAAGAAATGCTCATGTTTGCAATAAACAAACAGGTAATGTGACGGCGTGACACCAATCAAACCGCCAGGAAATGCCTCCCAAGGATGGCAAAAGGTTCGAAATTTCCAGGAAGAGTCCTCGTTTAAGCAATAATAAGCATATAAAATTTTTTGAACGTCTTCCATTTACCAAATATTGCCCCGGCCTTTGGTATTAGTGGAATATATGACCCATTTGAATTACCATTCCACGGGACCCGTAGGTCTATAACCAGTAAGGGAAACAAGTTACCTTCATGCAAACCAACGAAAACGGCCATAACTAAACACAACTGGTGCCATCGATGTTATCTGCTCTGGGAGATTCTGCAATCAGTTTCACTGCCCAATAAGCATCTCATTCCTTTTCACCTATGGTATCATTGCCCTACTTTTCCTATCTTACATTAGACTGCTACTTTCATGTAGAGGGAACTATATATAATAGCTTCACCACCTCTTAAACCAAAAAGAAAAAACACCCAGAACGGGAAGAAAAAAATACAGCCTTTCTGTCGTGTAGTACTGTCAGCTGCCAAAGCTACTTGAGCCACTTCCACTTCCGTAGCCCCGCCACATGTTAATGATCATGGTGTTAATCAACTGTTCCTGGTAAAAAAAAACTAGCAGAACAGTCGCCTCTGCAGAAGAAAAAATATATATATTACTATCGACAAACAGTGTTAAATCTCAAACAAGAAAGGTAAAAGACAGATTTCACTCTACTAAAACCGTCCCGCCAAGGTTTAACGTGTACTCTTACTGGCATACTGTCCCAGTAGACCTGGAAAGTAGAGATTGCGCAGGGTTTATCAGATCAGCTGGGATGACTCTTCCAAAGTTGCATCTTTAGTCGGTAAAGTAATCAACTGTTCTATGAGTCGGGAAGATGCTGGAGATACAGTTGCACTTAGGTCCATCACACATATCCTTCCTAACGTCACCTTGTAGGGAAATCTGATGAGATGGCTATCAGTCACAGTACTCTTGACTGAGGAAGGAAATCAGAATGGATATGGTTATGAATTATTTCACTATGATGGTTGGTTTCACCCACCAAAGACCTGAGCCCTCTCAACTCTAAGGACGTCGTGTTTGCCTTCGAATTCCCAGTAAATATAGAAGGGGCAAAGCATATAACTCATTAATTTAGTAAAGAATATAAGTGGAGCTCGTGTATGTAAGAATATTGTCGTCAAATAGTCATATGTATTAGTTCATTTTCTAGCTTTAACTTGATCCTTTTTGAAACTTGGTTCCTGCCAGCATTGGCAGTTTAATATCCATCTTTCCCCAACTGAACGGCAACCATGTGAAATATACATTCATGCAGGGAGGGCCACCATGGTGGAAGCATACAGATGGTTCTACCAGGTTGGCAGATGGTGGCATTTTAAGGATTGTAATGGAATATATGGGAATATGTTGCTCTTGTCAGAGCTAAAGCAGCTAACAGAGGCAGTCTTCGCGTATGAAGATATGCCTTGAACATCTACAACATCAGTTGCCTGTCAGCCAAATTTTGAATCTGACAACAGGGTAGTAATGATCTGCTGCAAGGGCCCCATCACTTGGAGGTAGCTTAAAGGCAGTAGATAAAACTATGAAAGGCTTTAGCTAAACTGCTAGTGCAGTGAGGAACAGGAACAGTTTTGCAAGAAAGTAGAAATTTGATTACAAACAAAAAGCCCACAGAAGGTATTTGTGGTTTTTATTTTATTTTTTTTATGAAAAGATTGACTGTATTAAAGAATTTGCCTCATTAAAAAGAGGGGGGGAGGTAGAGATATTTGTCTATTAATGTTGCAATCCTTCTGGTCTTTGGTCGTTGTTTAGTTGAAAGTGGGAAACTTGGAATAGATTGCTTATGAATAAACCGGGCCCTAGTTGTCTACAATTCTATATAGAAGCTAACAAGGTTGTATACAGCCTTGCCATGATCGGGATTTTGAGTACGTACATTTTATCATAAGTCAGAGATGGTGCCACCTGTCAAAGGTGTATTCAGAGGGGATCCGAAAGGAGATACATAAAATGTGCAAAATCAGTAAGCTTTCCATATTCCTTTCATTTAGGGCATGTTTTTTACATGGTGAACGGAGGGAGGGGTGGGAAGGGGAAAAGGCTTGGGCTGTTTGGTTGGACAAAGTGGTGCGAAAAGGAGAATGAAGGGGAAGAAACCAAGTATATTTTCAGTCACTTCTCTCTCATTCTCTCCTCACTGAATCAGTGTAGAAACAAAGGAAATGGGAAAGACGTTCAGGAAACATATTAGAAAGGTTGGAGAAAAATATGAATGTGGGAGGGAAAATATCAAATATGGCGGGAAAAATCAATATAGTTAGGGACCAAGAGAAAGAAAATCAGTACAGTCCACAACCAATGGGAATAGAGCAGAAGTAGTGTGTCACGTATATTCTGTATCACTTGGAGGGACATATAAAATGTTGGAGGTTCATTTTAAATTTTTAAAAAGAAAATTAATAAAAATAAAAATAGTTTGAAAGGGAAGTTAAATACACTTTGTGCACAAAGAAATTTAAAAAGTTTGGGGTTTTTTATTAGGAAAGTTGAAAGTTTGATATTATTATACATATATAAAAAGTAAAAAAAAGATCGATAATTGGAGGAAACGTAGTACTTAAATAGGTAGAGGAAAAAATGAAGGGGACTATCTATAACCACAATAAATATATAAAAAACAATGTAGTCCCATTTTATATCAGCAAGATTCCACGTCACTGGACGATTTTTATAAATTTACATTTTGTTCATGTTCTCCTTCCCCTCCCCATGTTAATAAAAAAAATAACACAAGTGTCCCCTACCCTCCCCTCTCCCTTCCCCTCCCGTTCATTCACCATTCACCATGTACCAAACATAGTGGTAGTCTGAGATAACATCATAGCAATCATTGTTGTTCATGTTCCACGTCACCAGAATTTGTTTTAATTTACATTGTTGTTTATGTTCTCTTTCCTTTCCCCTCCCCATGCCAACCAAACAGACCAACATAAGTGTCTCCTCCCCATGCTAACCATACAGACCAACATAAGTGTCCCCTCCTCTCCCTCCCTTCCCCACCCCCATCTCCTTCATTCACCGCATATCAAACATTGTGTTACTCTGACATAAATCATATCAATCATTTAGCCTGAGATAAAATCATTTGGCCATCGTGATACACTCAAGGTGAGCCCAACCTATGCTTCTAGCTCCCATTAGACAATGGTTGGTCCTTGTTTCACTTTATGGAGTATGGGTTACATTACCTTATACTATAATACTAAATCCATGCATGTGCAACATTTTTCAAAGAAGGAAATTTGAGCGTCTTCTAGGCCTTGTTAGAGAATCAGGAGAAGCAGTTGGCAAGAATGGCTTCCGTCAAACACCCAGGTTGTTGGAGGGGATGATCAATTAAGTTTATAGTTCATTAAATTTACTTAAGGTTTGAACTTTTTTTAGTTAGGCCAGCCCATTATAAGGGGCATCAAACATAGGCTAACATATCAAGAACGCCTCAATGCCTCGGCACATTTTTACACTCAACATAATTAAGCACACGCCTAAGCTCTGGGTTGAGGGGCTTTGGTGGTTGCCTTGCCTCGAGGTGGATGCCTCAGCCGCCCTCTGTGTGCCTTTTGTTACCATGGGTTCAGCCACCTCGTCGCACTACATATGGCTAAGCAGTCTATTATGCGGCCATGACCGCATATGCTGCTTCTGTATGTAGTATGTATATTTTTTATCAATTATCTTGTCCAGTGATTTATTAAACTACTTCACACAACCACATATACATATGTTTATATTACACATACACATAAAACACATATATGTATATATATACCATAATATACATGTACATTTATAAGTTTACATACTACTATACATGTAAATTTTTTTACCATGGGTTCAGCCACCTTGCCGCACTACATATGGCTATGCAGTCTATTAAGCACGATGACCGCATATGCAGCTGCTTTTGTATGTGTTATATGTGTCTCTGTTATCAATTATCTTATTCAATGATTTATTAAATTACTTTACACAACCACATATATATATATATATATATATATATATATATATGTATATTAAACATACACATAACATAGAGATGTATATATACCATACTATACATGTACATATATGTGTTTACATATTATTATTTGTGGTTCTAAAATCATATACTTGAAATACATAACTTTATACTCAAATGTTATTAAATTATTTTATATAACCAAAATCGCATGCCCCATATATACACCCACATTCACATATACTGTATGAAGTAATCGTCACACATATCCCATACCGCCTTCCAAAACATTTATCTAAAGTGATATTCATACTATCTAGAAATTCTCTTTTGGTAAACATTCACATGAAAATTAAAATTGCCTAGAATTCTAAAACCACCAACATAACAAATCTTTAAGCCAAACCAAGGTTTCTTAAAGCCAACTATATGTTAAGAAGCTCACATTAGATTTATTTACATATACTCAAATTTTTAATTTGGAAGGGAATCAATTATCAATAAATTTGAGGTGATAAAAAGATTTGGCAATTATTCTACTTGGATTAAAAAAGTGATAATTTGGGAAAATGAACAAAAAAAACATTAAAATTTGATCAATTTCAATCATGTATTCAGTAAAAAGTTGGGAGTACAAGTCTGCATGTATAAACATGCGCATGTATCTAGATATGTATGTTTGTTTGTATGCTTGTACACATAGACATTATGTGATATATATATATAGTCCGATTTTTGAAAAAAATATTGCATCATGATAACTACTTGAGTGTATTCTGCTCCAAATACACTCGAGTGTATTCTAGCCTGACTCTCTCTCTCTCTCTCTCTCTCTCTCTCTCTCTCTCTCTCTCTTTATCTATATATATATATATATATTTTTTTTTTTTTTTTTTTTTTTTTGACTACCTATTCCACTGGTCATAATTTAGGATGTTCAGAGAATTTTTACATAGCATAAATTACAAAAGTAGAACAATAGTGAAATCATTTAGAACCTGGGATTTAGACTCCTGTAGTGATTCAAGTGTCTCAACAATCTGCAGCTGTTGCATAACTGTAGCCTGCAATGCCTGGTCGAAAAAACCAAAAGAATAATTGAAGTCAGATAAAAGAATCTATAAAACATGCTAGATGCATATGACATTTAGCAGATATAAAAATAGAGCATGAACAGGTAAAAAAATTTGCTGGTTAGATATAACTTAACAAAATAGAAGTTGTTTACCAGATCCAATTAATCTGCTGGTTACGTGGATGGATACCACATCAAGAAGCAGAAAAGTTGGTTATATATTTTCTGTGCTAGTATTTGTAGTTTAAGTGATCACGAGCACCCGTACTAGTAAATTTTCTTTCTTTTTGACAGAGGAAAAAAGAGGAGAAAATATTTTTCAGCACAACTACCAACAATTTCAACAGTAGAGAGGCTGATTATGGAACCCATATCAGCCTCAGGTGTAACAAGGGTGTAATAGTGGCATGTATTGGTTTTAATTAAGATCTGAATCCAATGCACCAATCAACAACAATCCTTACTTCGGTGATGTTGTACTAAAAAGAGAGGGCTTCTTCCACTTGTATTCAAAGTCAATAATAAACCATTGGTATGATTTTAAGTTAAGCAAACTGAATATCGATCTGTCTTTACTATCCATATTGTAAGTTGCATGGATGAAAATAAAAGACACGAGTAAGGCAAAAAGAAAATCCCCACCATCTTCACAACAATTACTTGCAATTAGTAATATAATCAAGAATTTAAGAGAGTGTAATAATGTCATCAGGAAGCATATAGAAGCAGATGAAGTTGGAACTTTACATTCTTTGTCTTCTCAAGGTCAATCTCTAGGGTCTTTATTCGATGCCAAGATTCCAAGAGTATCTGTTCTTTATCAAAGGGAAGTTCAACAGGTTTGTTGTTAATGTCTCTCAACATAGTTTCAAGCTTTTGCAGTTGTTCCATGCAAGATGTCAGTCGGCGTTCTATTGCAGCATTTTCTCTCTGATGCTCAACATAAGCATTATTAGAGGGTGGAGGGTTGGCGGTTAGCTCCCTCACAGGTCTGCAGATCAGAAACCGAAAGAAGGATACCAATCCAATGGCAAAGGCCAGCAGCACTCGAGCAATGCATTGCAACCTTCTCTCCTTGTTTTGATCCTCCCTATAGGACCTAGAAACTGAGAAGCAAAAAATGTTTACTGATTTAGTCAATAGTAGTGGTATATCCAAATAGACTTCAAAAAAAGGATCTGAACCTCCTCTTCCCCCCCCCCCAAAAAAAAAAACACCCAAAAGAAGAACGATTGGAATCCTACATTTCAAGAGGAACAGACATGCATAGGACACGATCAACTATATATTAATTGGATTTTGAATTCTCATGTAACTGAGTGGTTAAACAAGACCAATGATGAGCTAATAAAGATGTCCTAAAGAACGAATCCGTAGCAGGATTGGCTTGCTGTGCACAAGAACCGGCATCATCAGATTGGGGTTTGAATTCCTTTTCCAAAGAAATATAATTTGTTTGAGACGAAATATGACCCACAACAACTGAGGAATATAATCTAATCCAGCTATAAGTTGCAACTTTTTATATCAGAACCAAAGTTGATGATTCATATAACCAATTGCACTTCCATCAACACAAGGCATACTTGACTGCAAGGGTGTTATTAAACACTCATGACACCGAGATGATGAGAAAGCTCAATAGTAAAGTAAGGTTTCTTAGTGTATGTTATACAAGTTAAATTATTTAGAGTAGAGGCGGATCCACAGGATTTTATTTAGTGAACGTGTCCAAAAAAGGTTAGCTGAAACAACATACATTCAAGCAGCTAGGCTGTACAAGTCACTACTGCTTAGGTTTCAGTTTCCCTTCTCCATGAGAGTGGAGAAATAATTAGTTTCTGCAACCCAAAATGAATCAATCTACATAGTTTATAAACATGTGGGAAAAAATAAGGATATCAATTTGTCTGGAAGAAACACAGTTTCAATATGGTTGATTAAAACAAACATGATAGCAGTAGTCCCCACCATAGTGAACAATAATACCAAAAAAAATATAGGCTAAGCCATATAGTCCATGGAAGGACTAGAAGCTATTCTCTTTTCCTTATGACTATCAGAAAGCTATGTATGGTCTTTTGAATCAAAAGAATATGCCAGACTACAAGGGCAAAAACTTCTAGGAAAATGCATCAAATAGACATGACTAACTATAATGACGTTAGCACACAAACTTGCAGACAACTAGAAGTAAACTAAATTTTGCAAGGAGCTTTAATGTTAATAATCACTGGTTAGTGTTTCTGCATTTAAGCATGATGATTTTGAAATCAGAAAACCAGAACGTAATTGAATGAAAAGTTGTCTTATCAAATGAAAGCATGTAGACAATAACAGTCTAAATGGACAGAGAATCCGCAGGTCATATGAAGATATAAGTTCACAAAGGTGTCAGATCATTAAATTCGTCTTGTGTGTTATAATAGGTGAAAGTACTACTAAAGAAGAGTAGGGTTCTGATAGTAATATACATTCAGTGGGGAAAAGCAATAGAATACATGCATATCTAGCAACTTTAAGTCTAAGATTACCTTCTGGATTCATTATTGCATCAATAGTTTGATGTCGATATACACCGTCAACGACCAACCTGGGAGCACAAACTGATCCTCGACCATAATCTACAGCTTTATCTACAATAACAAAATGATCATCACAGCTATAGTAAGCACTTGGATCTGTTGCCCTGACCTGCAAGTGTTACAAACAGACAATACTAATAATCTCAGTCCTATGTCAATACCTTCTATGAATTACTATTGAGACAAGACCAGATATTGATTTTTTATCGAATCAAAATGGACGGAGTCAAAAATAAAAACAGATTAGCATATGTTGACAATAAAAAGAAAATGACATGGAATGAAAGCCAATCAGATATAATAAAGTCAAACATACATTGTTTAAACTGAAACATCAAACATGGCAAACACCATTTTAATCTGACCCAACAAAACAAAAAGGGAAATAGTAAGGTAGCATCATAACCTATTGAGAAAACATTTCCAATGGAAAATCCCCAACCATGGATGCATCCAGAGTAGAATATTTTTCCCAGAAAACAAGTAGACAAAATCAAAATACTCAATTTGCAGAAGTTTAGAGACAGTAGTATCACACATATTATTTAGATAACATTTACAAATTTCTTGATTGGTTTTGCCATCCAGAAAGAGTTAGCAATGCAGCGCTACCTTCGTTCTCAATGTAATATAATTCACCTGAAAAAAAAATCATTCATTTGAATATAAAAAGAAGAAACTTTGATCGTCCTGGAAATTTTGTGATGCAGGATGAAGTCCACTTAATTAGATTTATTTTGTGTTATTTTTATATGTAGAAACCTAAGTGCAATTTATGTAGTTACGTGCACTTAGTTGCAAATTTAAATGTTTTATTTTTATTTTATATTTTGTTAGACAATTTATGCAATTGTCTCAGTTTAGGGTTTTATGTATTTGAGTATAAATACTAGCCTTGGGGGCTTGTCCCAAGAAGTTGAATATGAATTCAAACAACAAATTGTTGTTTTCCCCTCTGGTCTTCTTCTTCCTCAATGGGTTCCCCATCATTTTGAGTCAGTGATAGTAAACTCCCTCAACCTGAAAAGTGTGCACCTTCAGCAATGAAACTGATTTTTAGCTGATACCACTACTATCCAGGACCTTCAGGTTTTAGCACCAAAACTTAGGTAGGCTGATGGAAATTGGTAGGACTAACACTTTAGCAATTTTCACATCATAGTTAATAAACCAAGAACAGCTCACCTGGGTATAAGTTTGTGGGTATTTAGCTGACATTTGAACTCTATTCATTCAAGAGGGCCTGCGCAAACGTGGATACAGCATAATTGCTGCCAACTGCCAAGGCATCAATGCAGTAGGGGTGTCCCTCCCCACTCCAGTTGTTACAAGAAAAAAACATGAAGGCAGCAAAGCTGCCTACCATGATGCCTTTGATGCTTACGGGTTCGTCAACGTCACCAGCCATTATGCTGGGCAAATATTCAGTTTTGCGAGTCCAGATATCAGTTTATTACCATGTTATAACTAACGACATCATGCCACCTAGCAAGGAATGATATATGTATATCACAAGATAGTAACCAGATATAACCGTAGGACTGGTTTTTAATTTGTATGAGCGTTAGCAAATTGATGTTTATATGGACAGAATTCATGGTCCCCGGGGTTTCTATAACACACAAAGAGATACACTACTGTAGATAATATGATCATTTAAATGGCACCTATAGCCCTTAAAAATGACCATCGCAGCACAGCCCATCTAAAAGGCCCATGAAATAGGCACTATAGACAATTAAGCAATCATAACTAAATAAAGATTGGTGGCTAACATGCACATTCAATAGAAAGACAGCAAGACCATAAAATAAACCTCCAAACAGAATGAATTATGAAAGATCCTAGGCACTAAGTTAAGGTATCTAACAAGGTGCAGCTCATTAAGGCAGCATCCTGGCATATGCCAAGTATGGGATACACTTGACATGTTAATATAGATTTTGAAAAATGGCAGGAATCCGTGAGGACATTCTATACCTTATATACATTAAGAGCATAATGGATAAGTATGACATTTTAATCATTCCTCGAGGATCACAAGATCCATACATCAAACGCCATAATGGTATGCAAGCATGAAATCAGATGACAATGCACAAATGATAGGACAATCCTTGTTAATTTATAAAGAAAAAAGTAAAACCTACTTCCTCGTGTACAGGAGCCAATCGAGTAGACTCCAACTTTTGAGACAAGAAAGGAGAGTAGTGCTCATCGACATCGGACCCTGATTCAGCAGCCGATGCATCACTGCATGCTCCCTGTTAACAACAATAAGCGAAAAATTAAATAAAGACGTCTAAATTTATGAAAGAAAATAATGAAACAACCAGCAATAGCATGTCTTGCCTTTGAATAGTGTGTCCGGGTGCATGTACTTCTGCACTGTCCCTCATCGGTATACCTCCTAATTTGTCAGAGGCATGTCATTTCAGCATTATGAACAAGCTGCATCAACAAGATCAGATAGAATATGACAATGTTCAGTTATAACTATCAAACCTCACATTAAAAGCAACAACTAGTATGGCTTGATTGTAGTGACTTTAGCAACAAAATATTATGATACATGTTATTGTTAATATTAATATGGCAGTTTAACCACTGGACAAAAGGGCCCCGAGCTAATCATGGTTTAGTCCCATCTTTCTTCAGTTAAAGCCCCTCTGGTCCAAACGTAAATCATTATAGTCTTTCATCTAGCTCTCTCATGAAAAATTGATCTTCAGTACAGTGCCATCTTCAGAAATTTCTCATATATTCTACCGAAAGATTGAATAAGCTTGAAATTGCACTTGCATGCCCATTTACCCCAAGGAAGATTATAGCATAAATAACTTTGACCATGATGATTACAATTTATAATCTGGAGTCTATAAATAAACCAGAGTGCCATATCATTTGTTGCATATTCACTTATTCAGAAAACCGCATGGTTTAGTGTTTAGAAACAAAGATAGTTATTTGATTAAACTATTAATTACAATCATAAGCATGTGAATCCACCAACAGTTATATCAGTATGCAATTTAGCTATGTTGTTGCTAACTTTTTCACTACAAATGTTCTTATAAGAATGTACATAAATCTAAGTCTACAAATTTCTATTAGAACAAAAAAAAAACAGAAAATATGCTGCTACCTTCATTATGCATGAGTCATTCCAAGGTCCTACATTTGATCTGAGACATCCACCGTCAACTGCGCAAGAACATGTGCCGCCTAAAAATTCAGGTAATTGGCTGCAAAGGAAAAGAAAAAGGTGACTTGTATCAATCATCTCATATGACTAGGGGCATAGATCATGCAGGTAAAAGCATCAAACCTGGCATCAATTGATTCGAGCAGTCTACCCTGATATTTTGTTCCTAATACCTGCAAAGTCAGAAGTGTAGTGTGAAGAAAAAAAACTAGAGATGTGGTCACTAAATTGTCAGATAACTTTATTTGCATCAAGTACATGTATCTTTGAAGCAGTTTTGGGATCAATAAAGCCTTTCACGGTGTTCCATAGAAGCTTGAAGCCATGGCCGGCATTAACAATAAACATCTGATGCAATGACTGCATAAACATGATCATGATGAGTTATTGAGTATAAAAATAAAAGTTAAGAGATGCTAAGTTCACTGAAACCAGATAGCTATCAGCAGAAAACAATTCATTACCTCGGGGTAGTAGTCACAATCAATCTTTTGCATACTGGTCAAAAGATCCCTTGCAGCCTTGCTGAAGTTTTTAAGACCCTGCAAAATGTTAATAGCCATTAATAACTCAGGCATTAATATAGACATCAATAACTGTAGTATAAGAAAAGCAAAGAATGCTAAAGTAGGCAGGACCACAAAAATAGATCTTGGAACGTTATTATATGCATTAACAGCTACAAAACTGGAAGTAAGGAACCAGAAACTGGTATCATCTTACCACACCATGCACATCCAGGATGGTAGTGGTTGAGTTTATGTGCCTCTTTGCAGTTATGGAGCAGGCAGGGAATTTTTCTCGAAATGCTCTTTCAAACTCTTGGACATGGTACTTGAGGTATCTCTCTAGCGTGGTAATGTGCATTAGCTTGTTTGGTTCTACTTTGCCTAGCCTCTCAATATATACAGGCCTTCCTTCTTTGTCCACTCCATGGTACCCCTGAGGATAGTACCGCAGAACCTCTTCCAGTTCATGGAAATGGAAATCCTGAAAAACACAATGATCATCAATGGTCACGCTTAGATGCCATAAGTGGGCAAACAGAACGTAGAAACCATCATATCGTCAGCATAAAAAAAATTGCCAAATGGAAACTGGTGTGTGCAACGCGTGAAGCTGGGCATCATCAATGGCTGCTTGTCATTAAGGACTAGTCCTTATCTGTCAGCGCAGAACAATGTATGCCCCCGTCCATGTTATTCTTATGTTGCCCTACCATATTATTAACAAGGAAGATTTTAAAAAATATAGCATGACAATGGTCCATCCATACAGATGCCCCTACACTTCCTACAGATGGGCAGCCATTTATAACCCACAGCTACCATTCCAACTAGCAGTAGGAGCTTACCTCTAGAATAGTATCAGTACCATATTCTTTTCTCCACCTCAACATTTCCACCCACATCTGCATCGTCCTCTCAAAATCAAACTTGCGAGCCTTTAAGAACCTGCAGGTTGGTAATAAATAAGCAACTAAAAACGGCAACAGGACAACAGAGAGATAAGAATAACAAAACAAATGAAAGGACCATTTTCAATGTATCTTACGAGTAAAATAATCTTACTTATGATACAGGGTGTTGATTGAAACATACCTTAATATAGTATGATAATCATCATGCCTCTCCGGCAACACGTCCTTGGCAATCAGCTCCTGCCTGAATGCACATACGGCCCTCTCTTCCTCTTCGTCTCGGATATCCTCAATGGAGATGGACGGCGTCCTGTAATCGACCCTCCTCTTCCCTCTCTTCTTAAGCGAGTGCGTGAACTTGTTGGAGGCATTGATTGCCTTCTTGAAGTTTCCTATCTTGGTCTTCCTCCTCACGTCTTCGGAGTTGTCGACATCGGACCTCTTCTCCCTCCGCTCGTCGTGGATCATCGACGTCGCAGGCCCTCCGGGATCAAGATCTGATCAGAGGAGAAGGAGGAAGAGGGGAAAAAACGCTTCCTGTAGTCAGCAATGTGGACGACCGGGTCACAGGGTGCGCTGTTGTTTTCTTAGTGTGGTGCGGGAAGTATAGGAACTTCTCACCTGCCATGCGCGCCTCAGGTATCAATGTGATCTCAGCTTTTCAACCCCGCAGCTTCATGAAACGACCAGCAGGTAGTCTCCGAAACTACAAGAAGGGGCAGGCAGGAGAATAAAGATGGGAGGGAAAGAAAGAGATGTCAGTTTTCTTGTTCGACAATGTATATTGACTGGAAAGGTAGAGGGGGGAAAGGATGTCGCGCGGTCCAAGTAAAAGCTAAGCTTCAACACGGTGGAGTAAAACTCACGGAGATCGCACGATTCTTTGCCGGAGAAGACGAAACTGTTGAAAACCCTGGGGTATACACCGCATAGGAAACCGGTAGAATTTGTGACGGACTCCCACGATTACGCAGCTCCCGGCTCGTACGCGAGACGTGAGGGGTTTTGTCAGTCAAACAGCACTCCATTCCATCACCAGCACTAGCCGCTTTCTTCCCCACGATCTACTGCCCCACGACACAACTGACGCCACTCTCCCGCCGAGAACCCATGGGTCTCTACCCCTATATAAGCACCCACCGATCTCCTTTCTAGGATCCTCATGTATACACTTGTGCTCTTGCAAACAAACAGCATTCGCGACCCAAGCACACTTCATTTGAGCGGCCAAGAAGCGGAGTTTTTTTTCCATTCCTTCTCACTGTTTCCTTTGTTCTCTCTCTTGGTTGTTCGATTTCTTCAGCTTCTACCAATGGCTGCTACCGCTCATTCTCCGCGACCTCGCCATCCCGTGTTCCTCTTCTTCTTGGTAAGTTGCGCCGTTCTAAGCTCCGGCATGCTCGCGTCGGCGCTGGAGTTCCGCGTCGGAGGCGAGAGAGGGTGGGTCAAGCCCACCGGCAACGAGACGGAGACCTACAACCACTGGGCCGGAAGGAACAGGTTCCACATCGGCGACACCATCTGTACGTTTCATTTCTATACCTTCTGCATTCTCACTCTGCTACTCTCCATTGCACCTCTTTCTCTGATCTGTTTTACTCAACTAGCATACTATTCAATTCAACGAGCATCTGCTTCTACACTGCAGATTTCAAGTACGACAACGACACTCTCCTGATCGTCAACCGCCCCGAGTACGCCAACTGCAACACCACATCCCCGATCCTCACCTTCAAAGACGGCAACACGACCTACACCTTCCAACGCTATGGCTACTTCTACTTCATCAGCGGCAACCCAGACAACTGCGCCGCGGGACAGAAACTCATCATTCGCGTCATGGTCCACCCAGAGTACGCTCTCAACCCGGCCGGCTCCCCAGGGTACGCGCCCGCTATGGCTCCCAGCAACGTCGGCGAGGGCTATGGTGGCTCTTACGGCGGGTACAACGCTCCAGCAGGTGCGCCGGGGACGACTGCGTCGCCAAGCTCCGCGGGGAAGATACGGCTCGTGGGAGGACTCGTTGGGGTCGTGCTGCTTATTATCAGTGCTAGTTTCTTTCTGTCGTTTGTGTAGGAACCATTTGTCATTATCATGATCATCTCCCGGGATGTTCAACGTCTTTTCCAGTTAGTGGTTTATCATGTCATGATAGTCTCTACCTTAAGAGAGTTTTAGGTTCATTTTTTTCCCATTTATTCTTTTGTCACTAGATTGCATACTAGCTTTTGGGCTTTGAGTTGCATCTTTGTAATCATTTTGGACTATATAAATGAGTGTTATTTCTTTCTTTAAACAAAGAGTATGTAGTCATATGCAAGCCAGCGTCCTTTTATTTCCAAACAATGCGGTTGCACTGTGTTGGGCCTGTTTCTTTAAAAAGATAGCAAATACACCGCACCAAGAAATGGGACAATTTGCTCTTTTCTTTTGCGGATAAATCTTTATATAGACATTGTAATCAAGTTACAAATTGCCTGATAAACATCAAAAGGGTGGTTATATGACGGTTCAAAACAAATTGACCAGATTCATTCCGACTAAACAAAGCAGCAAAATCTTTTGCAGGCTTGCTTTTCCAACATCGCCAGCAAAAAAAGTTCAGCAATATGATCAATCCAATTTGTGTAGTCATTATTAAATCCTCATATCTCATCTATAATGATTAGGTTTTCTCCCAACAAAACACAATAGATATACAAAGGCCGGGATGCAAAACGTGCTTCCAGCGTCACCATCACTTAAAAGATGAATGTTCATGTCAGCATTCTTTGTTTCCAAACTAATATGTAATATGACAGGGTCATCCTCCCTATTGGGCCTGTTCTTGAGGAGATAGCAAATGCACTGCACTATCACCTTATGCAGTTAATTCGTTATTTAAACATTGCATTCATAATACATATTGTTAAAGAAACATAAAATCAGAGGTTAGAAACGGTTGTAAAAGCAAAGAGATCGGGGTCATTCCTACCTACTAAACAAGCCCCAAGTGATACTCAGTAGTTACTCTAGCACAACTGAATGGACTTGATCGTTGTAACTATTAGGACTTAATAAAATTCTGTGTTCAAGGACTAGTCCTTATCTGTCAGCGCAGAACAATGTATGCATTGATGGTCGATATTGAGAATATATCTGATGCTTTAGATATTTGATTGGTCTTATACTACCCCCCAACACACACACACACAAAAAGTGAGTTTTATAACATGTTGACGTTGTTAATGCACTAAAAAGTGTTTCTTCCAATATTCGCATATCTGATATGACCTATGCACGTATGAGCCTGATGCTTCATTGAGCATTAGCTAACGAGATCCCACAAGCTCGCGCGGCCTTATGGTTTGCATCAATGATATATCCTGAAAATTGGATAATACTACATCACTGTTGAGATATGCGAGTTCATAAATAGGTTAAACAAGCATACATGGATGAAAAAGGGTGCGGAAACCGTAGGTCTTCCGTCCAACTGATATGGATAGCATCTCTTTATAGTGCTTGTGCAGTGCGTTCCAGTAATAGGTTTCATTAAAGATAGACATACGCTAGTAAGAAAATAAAATTTAATGAGAATCGATGTGTCCATTCTTCAAACATTAGATAGCCCTATGCGTGAAAAATAAATAAAAAGTTCTCCAGCCGCAGTCATTTTTTGTTTTGTTTTGTTTTGTCAGTTGTTTCTTTGACTATGATATTCTCTTTTGACTGCAAGACTCGCCCCAGACGAAAAGACTTAACCAAAGGTGAGCAGGCAAAGCGGTTGTAGAATGTAGATCCCACAGCCCACGTTTGCAAGCCTAATTTGTGACGGACTCCCATGATTACGCAGCTCACGGCTCGTACGCGAGACGTGAGGGGTTTTGTCAGTCAAACAGCACTCCATTCCATCACCAGCACTAGTTGTTTTCTTCCCCACGTCCACTGCCCCACGACACAACTGACGCCTCGTCGCTCGATACTCCCGCCACTCTCCTGCCGAGAACCCATGGGTCTCTACCCCTATATAAGCACCCACCGATCTCCTTTCTAAGATCCTCACGTATACACTTGTGCTCTTGCAAACAAGCAGCATTTGCGACCCTTCTGTTTGCTTGCTTATGCTAGTATAGTCTAGTTGTTCTTGCTTAACCTAGTCAATTGCTCAATTTTGATAGTTAGGGTTAATTTAGATCTTTTCTCGCTTTAGTGGTTAACTTAGTTTCTAAATTGCTTCTTGCTCTTCTAGTGTAGTGCAACTTATTAGTTTCTAAATTGCTTCATGCTCTTCTAGTGTAGTGTAACTTACCTTTTCTCTTTCTTAGTTAGTTGGTCAACCTAGATTGTTAAACTTGCTTGTTTAAGATAAATTAGGTTCAATTCTTCCCTTTCTTGCTCGTTCTCTTAGATTAATCACAAAACAAACCCTTTTTAAACCCTTCAACCCTAATCTCCGCAATAGGAACATAGCCAACACTAGCCTAGCTCTAGTGCCCCCTCTATTCCTGAGGACCGACCCCTACTCTTTCCAATCACCTATACTACAGTAGTAACCCGTGCGCTTGCAGGTGACCTATTTGGTACTGTGATCGACTTGGTTAGGGCTAATACAAATTTCAAAAGATCCACATGTGTGTTCAAGTTCTGTGGAGTGCATCTAGTCACCCCTTGTTGGCTACTGTGTACACCTCTAGTTTGACGCACCAATCAACCACTCTATCTACCTACTTCTCCACTATCCAAGCCCCTCAACTGAGATTCATCAGATTGCTACCTTAAAAAAGGAGCACATGTTAAGTCTCATAACCTTCAGCCATTCAAGGACCATTGACTTGTTGCCATCTATTGAGAAACCTGATCGACCTTGAGGTGCTCAACCGACCAATGCATAACGAAAGACTATGAGATAGAAGGTGGGTAGAACTAAGAGGATCTACCCTATAATCAACCTCTTTTCTCGAACTTGCTAATCACTTATTCTTCCTTTATCAAGGAAATGCCTGAGTCAAGTTGTAATTTGATAATGTTAAAACACAAAATGAGTAGCCAAATCCCTTAAGTCGGGTTGGGAGTAGCTATCAGGCCCTCCCAACCATATGACTGATCTTTTTTAGTCAAATATATATCGTTACAATTTGTTTTCTTACTCCTATTTTAGTGCATTGCTTGTGTGATTTTTCACCTTCCTATGATGTTTGATCTGTATGATTTTAATAAAATAAGTTTGAAAAAATTTAGAGTATGGAATACTATGAATCCACAAGAGTGAGGCATCAGTGAAAGCTATAGTCATATGTTAGTGCTTCAGAGTTGATCGGGTCCCGTCTCAATGAGAGGAATCTCTTGACCTAGATATATCTCCTTCTCATGAGAGAGAGAGAGAGAGAAAGAAAAAGAGAGAGAGAGGTGTTAGATGTTTATGATGTCTTCTTGTAGAATGTTGTGTTATGATATGAAATAGAAGAGAATATTACAAGGTTGGTGAGAAAGTTTGATTTGTGAGCCCTAATCCAACTTCCCCACTTATCATTTTATCTCAACAATATGCACGATTGTTTCATTTAGTTTCTTAACTTAGATTTTTTTCCTTGTTAGTTGCTTGGTTCCTTTTGGAACACTCACTCCAAACTTCTATTGAGGTCCTAGTTTTTTATGTATTTACACCCTTATCCTATTTTCCTCCTTTTGTGTTCATTCTTTAGTATTCTTGCATGTACATATCCATTTGTGTGGCTAGAACATTTCTTTATGTGCATCTTATATGTGGATATAAAGATGCTCAATTACATGTTTCCGCATTGCACAGTTTTCTTTTCTTTCTTTTTTCTCCTCTAGTCTTCATACATGTATGTTCAAGATTTGTGGGTGACCAGTACTCATTTTAACTATGGATGAGAGTCTTGATGAACTTCAAATTCAAGAGTTGAGATGGTAGATCATTTTTGTTGCATGTGTGAGTGTCATTTTTCTTCACAAATATTTTTAGAAACACTAGTGATATTCTAATTAAACGTAGCTTTCTGGATCGTGTCCCCAATAACCAACATGAGAGTAAATGATGGATCAAATCTATATACAATAGCACGACAAGTTATTAGAACTCACCAATTTGAGGAGAACTAAGTTCCATCTAGGCCTTTCATAAGACCACATGGACTAGCTACTAGACTACTGGAACCCAAATTGGATATGTGTGCCTTTTCAATCTTCTCATATCAAATTGGTAACAATATATATATTTTTAAACATAAGTGAATCATAAATGAAATCAGCTATGGAAGTTATGCATTGATGGTCGATATTGGGAATATATCTGATGCTTTTGATATTTGATTGGTCTTATACTACCCCCCCAACACACACACACACACACAAAAAGTGAATTTTATAACATGTTGACGTTGTTAATGCACTAAAAAGTGTTTCTTCCAATATTCGCATATTTGATATGACCTATGCACGTATGAGCCTGATGCTTCATTGAGCATTAGCTAACGAGATCCCACAAGCTCGCGCGGCCTTATGGTTTGCATCAACAATATATCCTGAAAATTGGATAATACTATATCACTGTTGAGATATGCGAGTTCATAAATAGGTTAAACGAGCATACATGGACGAAAAAGGGTGTGGAAACTGTAGGTCTTCCGTCCAACTGATATGGATAGCATCTCTTCATAGTGCTCGTGCAGTGCGTTCCAGTGTTAGGTTTCATTAAAGATAGACATACACTAGTAAGAAAATAAAATTTAATGAGAACTGATGTGTCCATTCTTGAAACATTAGATAGCCCTATGCGTGAAAAATAAATAAAAAGTTCTCCATTCGCAGTCGTTTTTTGTTTTGTTTTGTTTTGGCAGTTGTTTCTTTGACTACGATATCTCTTTTGACTGCAAGACTCGCCCCAGACGAAAAGACTTGACCAAAGGTGAGCAGGCAAAGCAGTTGTAGAATGTAGATCCCACGGCCCACGTTTGCAAGCCTAATTTGTGACAGACTCCCACGATTACGCAGCTCACGTCTCGTATGCGAGACGTGAGGGGTTTTGTCAGTCAAACAGCACTCCATTCCATCACCAGCACTAGTTGTTTTCTACCCCACATCCACTGCCCCACGACACAACTGACGCCCCGTCGCTCGATACTCCCGCCACTCTCCCGCCGAGAACCCATGGGTCTCTACCCCTATATAAGCACCCATCGATCTCCTTTCTAAGATCCTCACGTATACACTTGTTCTCTTGCAAACAAGCAGCATTCGCGACCCTTCTGTTTGCTTTCTTATGCTAGTATAGTCTAGTTGTTCTTGCTTAACCTAGTCAATTGCTCAATTTTGATAGTTAGGGTTAATTTAGATCTTTTCTCGCTTTAGTGGTTAACTTAGTTTCTAAATAGCTTCTTGCTCTTCTAGTGTAGAGCAACTTATTAGTTTCTAAATTGCTTCCTGCTCTTCTAGTGTAGTGTAACTTACCTTTGCTCTTTCTTAGTTAGTTGGTCAACCTAGATTGTTAAACTTGCTTGTTTAAGATAACCTAGGTTCAATTCTTCCCTTTCTTGCTCGTTCTCTTAGATTAATCACAAAACAAACCCCTTTTAAACCCTTCAACCCTAATCTCCGCAATAGGAACATAGCTAACACTAGCCTAGCTCTAGTGCCCCCTCTATCCCTGAGGACCGACCCCTACTCTTTCCAATCACCTATACTACAATAGTACCCCGTGCGCTTGCGGGTGACCTATTTGGTACCGTGATCAACTTGGTTAGGGCTAATACAAATTTCAAAAGATCCACACGTGTGTTCAAGTTCTGTGGAGTGCATCTAGTCACCCCTTGTTGGCTACTGTGTACACCTCTAGTTTGACGCACCAATCAACCACTCTATCTACCTACTTCTCCACTATCCAAGCCCCTCAACTGAGATTCATCAGATTGCTACCTTAAAAAAGGAGCACATGTTAAGTCTCACAACCTTCAGCCATTCAAGGACCATTGACATGTTGCCATCTATTGAGAAACCTGATCGACCTTGAGGTGCTCAACCGACCAATGCATAACGAAAAACTATGAGATAGAAGGTGGGTAGAACTAAGAGGATCTACCCTATAATCAACCTCTTTTCTCGAACTTGCTAATCACTTATTATTCCTTTATCAAGGAAATGCCTGAGTCAAGTTGTAATTTGATAATGTTAAAACACAAAATGAGTAGCCAAATCCCTTAAGTCGGGTTGGAAGTAGCTATCAGGCCCTCCCAACCATATGACTGTTCTTTTTTAGTCAAATATATATCGTTACAATTTTTTTTTCTTACTCCTATTTTAGTGCATTGCTTGTGTGATTGGTCACCTTCCTGTAATGTTTGATCTATATGATTTTAATAAAATAAGTTTGGAAAAAATTTAGAGTATGGAATATTATGAATCCACAAGAGTGAGGCATCAGTGAAAGCTATAGTCATATGTTAGTGCTTCAGAGTTGATCGGGTCCCATCTCAATGAGAGGAATCTCTTGACCTAGATCTATCCCCTTCTCGTGAGAGAGAGAGAGAGAAAGAAAAATAGAGAGAGGTGTTAGATGTTTATGATGTTTGCTTGTAGAATGGTGTGTTATGATATGAAATAGAAGAGAATATTACAAGGTTGGTGAGAAAGTTTGATTTGTGAGCCCTAATCCAACTTCCCCACTTATCATTTTATCTCAACAATATGCACGATTGTTTCATTTAGTTTCTTAACTTAGATTTTTTTTCCTTGTTAGTTGCTTGGTTCCTTTTGGAACACTCAGTCCGAACTTCTATTGAGGTCCTAGTTTTTTATGTATATACACCCTTATCCTATTTTCCTCCTTTTGTGTTCATTCTTTAGTATTCTTGCATGTACATATCCATTTGTGTGGCTAGAACATATCTTTATGTGCATCTTATATGTGGATATAAAGATGCTCAATTACATGTTTCCGCATTGCACAGTTTTCTTTTCTTTCTTTTTTCTCCTCTAGTCTTCATACATGTATGTTCAAGATTTGTGGGTGACCACTACTCATTTTAACTATGGATGAGAGTCTTGATGAACTTCAAATTCAAGATTTGATATGGTAGATCCTTTTTGTTGCATGTGTGAGTGTCATTTTTCTTCACAAATATTTTTAGAAACACTAGTGATATTCTAATTAAACGTAGCTTTCTGGATCGTGTCCCCAATAACCAACATGAGACTAAATGATGGATCAAATCTATATACAATAGCACGACAAGTTATTAGAACTCACCAATTTGAGGAGAACTAAGTTCCATCTAGGCCTTTCATAAGACCACATGGACTAGCTACTAGACTACTGGAACCCAAATTGGATATGTGTACCTTTTCAATCTGCTCATATCAAATTGGTAACAATATATATATTTTTAAACATAAGTGAATCATAAAGGAAATCAGCTATGGAAGTTATGCATTGATGGTCGATATTGGGAATATATCTGATGCTTTAGATTTTTGATTGGTCTTATACTACCCCCCCAACACACACACACACACACACACACAAAGTGAGTTTTATAACATGTTGACGTTGTTAATGCACTAAAAAGTGTTTCTTCCAATATTCGCATATCTGATATGACCTATGCACGTATGAGCCTGATGATTCATTGAGCATTAGCTAACGAGATCCCACAAGCTCACGCGGCCTTATGGTTTGCATCAACGATATATCCTGAAAATTGGATAATACTATATCACTGTTGAGATATGCGAGTTCATAAATAGGTTAAACGAGCATACATGGACAAAAAAGGGTGCGGAAACCGTAGGTCTTCCGTCCAACTGATATGGATAGCATCTCTTCATAGTGCTCATGCAACGCGTTCCAGTGTTAGGTTTCATTAAAGATAGACATACGCTAGTAAGAAAATAAAATTTAATGAGAACCAATGTGTTCATTCTTGAAACATTAGATAGCCATATACGTGAAAAATAAATAAAAAGTTCTCCAGCCGCAGTCATTTTTTGTTTTGTTTTGTTTTGGCAGTTGTTTCTTTGACTACGATATTCTCTTTTGACTGCAAGACTCACCCCAGACGAAAAGACTTCACCAAAGCTGAGCAGGCAAAGTGGTTGTAGAATGTAGATCCCACGACCCACGTTTGCAAGCCTAATTTGTGACGGACTCCCACGATTACGCAGCTCACGGCTCGTACGCGAGACGTGAGGGGTTTTGTCAGTCAAACAGCACTCCATTCCATCACCAGCACTAGTCGTTTTCTTCCCCACGTCCACTGCCCCACGAAACAACTGACGCCCTGTCGCTCGATACTCCCACCACTCTCCCGTCGAGAACCCATGGGTCTCTACCCCTATATAAGCACCCACCGATCTCCTTTCTAAGATCCTCATGTGTACACTTGTGCTCTTGCAAACAAGCAGCATTCGCGACCCTTCTATTTGTTTGCTTATACTAGTATAGTCTAGTTGTTCTTGCTTAACCTAGTCAATTGCTCAATTTTGATAGTTAGGGTTAATTTAGATCTTTTCTCGCTTTAGTGGTTAACTTAGTTTCTAAATTGCTTCTTGCTCTTCTAGTGTAGTGCAACTTATTAGTTTCTAAATTGCTTCATGCTCTTCTAGTGTAGTGTAACTTACCTTTGCTCTTTCTTAGTTAGTTGGTCAACCTAGATTGTTAAACTTGCTTGTTTAAGATAACTTAGGTTCAATTCTTCCCTTTCTTGCTCGTTCTCTTAGATTAATCACAAAACAAACCACTTTTAAACCTTTCAACCCTAATCTCCGTAATAGAAACATAGCCAACACTAGACTAGCTCTAGTGCCCCCTCTATCCCTGAGGACCGACCCCTACTCTTTCCAATCACCTATACTACAATAGTACCCCGTGCGCTTGCGGGTGACCTATTTGGTACTGTGATCGACTTGGTTAGGGCTAATACAAATTTCAAAAGATCCACACGTGTGTTCAAATTCTGTGGAGTGCATCTAGTCACCCCTTGTTGGCTACTGTGTACACCTCTTGTTTGACGCACCAATCAACCACTCTATCTACCTACTTCTCCACTATCCAAGCCCCTCAACTGAGATTCATCAGATTGCTACCTTAAAAAAGGAGCACGTGTTAAGTCTCACAACCTTCAGCCATTCAAGGACCATTGACCTGTTGCCATCTATTGAGAAACCTGATCGACCTTGAGGTGCTCAACCGACCAATGCATAACGAAAGACTATGAGATAGAAGGTGGGTAGAACTAAGAGGATCTACCCTATAATCAACCTCTTTTCTCGAACTTGCTAATCACTTATTCTTCCTTTATCAAGGAAATGCCTGAGTCAAGTTGTAATTTGATAATGTTAAAACACAAAATGAGTAGCCAAATCCCTTAAGTCGGGTTGGGAGTAGCTATCAGGCCCTCCCAACCATATGGTTGTTCTTTTTTAGTCAAATATATATCGTTACAATTTTTTTTTCTTACTCCTATTTTAGTGCATTGCTTGTGTGATTGGTCACCTTCCTGTGATGTTTGATCTGTATGATTTTAATAAAATAAGTTTGGAAAAAATTTAGAGTATGGAATACTATGAATCAACAAGAGTGAGGCATCAGTGAAAGCTATAGTCATATGTTAGTGCTTCAGAGTTGATTGGGTCCCGTCTCAATGAGAGGAATCTCTTGACCTAGATCTATCCCTTCTCGTGAGAGAGAGAGAGAGAGAGAAAAAAAAAAAAGAGGTGTTAGATGTTTATGATGTGTGCTTGTAGAATGTTGTGTTATGATATGAAATAGAAGAGAATATTACAAGGTTGGTGAGAAAGTTTGATTTGTGAGCCCTAATCCAACTTCCCCACTTATCATTTTATCTCAACAATATGCATGATTGTTTCATTTAGTTTCTTAACTTAGATTTTTTTCCTTGTTAGTTGCTTGGTTCCTTTTGGAACACTCAGTCCAAACTTCTATTGAGGTCCTAGTTTTTTATGTATTTACACCCTTATCCTATTTTCCTCCTTTTGTGTTCATTCTTTAGTATTCTTCGATGTACATATCCATTTGTGTGGCTAGAACATATCTTTATGTGCATCTTATATGTGGATATAAAGATGCTCAATTACATGTTTCCGCATTGCACAGTTTTCTTTTCTTTCTTTTTTCTCCTCTAGTCTTCATACATGTATGTTCAAGATTTATGGGTGACCACTACTCATTTTAACTATGGATGAGAGTCTTGATGAACTTCAAATTCAAGAGTTGAGATGGTAGATCCTTTTTGTTGCATGTGTGAGTGTCATTTTTCTTCACAAATATTTTTAGAAACACTAGTGATATTCTAATTAAACGTAGCTTTCTGGATCGTGTCCCCAATAACCAACATGAGACTAAATGATGGATCAAATCTATATACAATAGCACAACAAGTTATTAGAACTCACCAATTTGAGGAGAACTAAGTTCCATCTAGGCCTTTCATAAGACCACATGGACTAGCTACTAGACTACTGGAACCCAAATTGGATATGTGTGCATTTTCAATCTTCTCATATCAAACTGGTAACAATATATATATTTTTAAACATAAGTGAATCATAAATGAAATCAGCTATGGAAGTTATGCATTGATGGTCGATATTGGGAATATATCTGATGCTTTAGATATTTGATTGGTCTTATACTACCCCCCCCCCACACACACACACAAAAAGTGAGTTTTATAACATGTTGACGTTGTTAATGCACTAAAAAGTGTTTCTTCCAATATTCGCATATCTGATATGACATATGCACGTATGAGCCTGATGCTTCATTGAGCATTAGCTAACGAGATTCCACAAGCTCGCGCGGCCTTATGGTTTGCATCAACGATATATCCTGAAAATTGGATAATACTATATCACTGTTGAGATATGCAAGTTCATAAATAGGTTAAACGAGCATACATGGACGAAAAAGGGTGCGGAAACCGTAGGTCTTCTGTCCAACTGATATGGATAGCATCTCTTCATAGTGCTCATACAGCGCGTTCCAGTGTTAGGTTTCATTAAAGATAGACATACGCTAGTAAGAAAATAAAATTTAATGAGAATCGATGTGTCCATTCTTGAAACATTAGATAGCCCTATGCGTGAAAAATAAATAAAAAGTTCTCCAGCCGCAGTCATTTTTTTGTTTTGTTTTGTTTTGGCAGTTGTTTCTTTGACTACGATATTCTCTTTTGACTGCAAGACTCGCCCCAGACGAAAAGACTTGACCAAAGGTGAGCAGGAAAAGCGATTGTAGAATGTAGATCCCACGGCCCACGTTTGCAAGCCTAATTTGTGACGGACTCCCACGATTACGCAGCTCACGGCTCGCACGCAAGACGTGAGGGGTTTTGTCAGTCAAACAGCACTCCATTCCATCACCAACACTAGCCGTTTTCTTCCCCACGTCCACTGCCCCATGACACAACTGACACCCCGTCGCTCGATACTCCCGCCACTCTCCTGCCGAGAACCCATGGGTCTCTACCCCTATATAAGCACCCACCGATCTCCTTTCTAAGATCCTCACGTATACACTTGTGCTCTTGCAAACAAGCAGCATTCGCGACCCTTCTGTTTGCTTGCTTATGCTAGTATAGTCTAGTTGTTCTTGCTTAACCTAGTCAATTGCTCAATTTTGATAGTTAGGGTTAATTTAGATCTTTTCTCGCTTTAGTGGTTAACTTAGTTTCTAAATTGCTTCTTTCTCTTCTAGTGTAGTGCAACTTATTAGTTTCTAAATTGCTTCCTGCTCTTCTAGTGTAGTGTAACTTACCTTTGCTCTTTCTTAGTTAGTTGGTCAACCTAGATCGTTAAACTTGCTTGTTTAAGATAACTTAGGTTCAATTCTTCCCTTTCTTGCTCGTTCTCTTAGATTAATCACAAAACAAACCCCTTTTAAACCCTTCAACCCTAATCTCCGCAATAGGAACATAGCCAACACTAGCCTAGCTCTAGTGCCCCCTCTATCCCTGAGGACCGACCCCTACTCTTTCCAATCACCTATACTACAATAGTACCCCGTGCGCTTGCAGGTGACCTATTTGGTACTGTGATCGACTTGGTTAGGGCTAATACAAATTTCAAAAGATCCACACGTGTGTTCAAGTTCTGTGGAGTGCATCTAGTCACCCCTTGTTGGCTACTGTGTACACCTCTAGTTTGACGCACCAATCAACCACTCTATCTACCTACTTCTCCACTATCCAAGCCCCTCAACTGAGATTCATCAGATTGCTACCTTAAAAAAGGAGCACGTGTTAAGTCTCACAACCTTCAGCCATTCAAGGACCATTGACCTGTTGCCATCTATTGAGAAACCCGATTGACCTTGAGGTGCTCAACTGACCAATGCATAACGAAAGACTATGAGATAGAAGGTGGGTAGAACTAAGAGGATCTACCCTATAATCAACCTCTTTTCTCAAACTTGCTAATCACTAATTCTTCCTTTATCAAGGAAATGCCTGAATCAAGTTGTAATTTGATAATGTTAAAACACAAAATGAGTAGCCAAATCCCTTAAGTCGGGTTGGGAGTAGCTATCAGGCCCTCTCAACCATATGACTGTTCTTTTTTAGTCAAATATATATTGTTACAAATTTTTTTTCTTACTCCTATTTTAGTGCATTGCTTGTGTGATTGGTCACCTTCCTGTGATGTTTGATCTGTATGATTTTAATAAAATAAGTTTGGAAAAAAATTAGAGTATGGAATACTATGAATCCACAAGAATGAGGCATCAGTGAAAGCTATAGTCATATGTTAGTGCTTCAGAGTTGATCGGGTCCCGTCTCAATGAGAGGAATCTCTTGACCTAGATCTATCCCCTTCTCGTGAGAGAGAGGGAGAGAGAGAGAAAGAAAAAGAGAGAGAGGTGTTAGATGTTTATGATGTCTGCTTGTAGAATGTTGTGTTATGATATGAAATAGAATAGAATATTACAAGGTTGGTGAGAAAGTTTGATTTGTGAGCCCTAATCCAACTTCCCCACTTATCATTTTATCTCAACAATATGCACGATTGTTTCATTTCGTTTCTTAACTTAGATTTTTTTTCCTTGTTAGTTGTTTGGTTCCTTTTGGAACACTCAGTCCAAACTTCTATTGAGGTCCTAGTTTTTTATGTATTTACACCCTTATCCTATTTTCCTCCTTTTATGTTCATTCTTTAGTATTCTTGCATGTACATATCCATTTGTGTGGCTAGAACATATCTTTATGTGCATCTTATATGTGGATATAAAGATGCTCAATTACATGTTTCTGCATTGTACAGTTTTCTTTTCTTTCTTTTTTCTCCTCTAGTCTTCATACATGTATGTTCAAGATTTGTGGGTGACCACTACTCATTTTAACTATGGATGAGAGTCTTGATGAACTTAAAATTCAAGAGTTGAGATGGTAGATCCTTTTTGTTGCATGTGTGAGTGTCATTTTTCTTCACAAATATTTTTGGAAACACTAGTGATATTCTAATTAAACGTAGCTTTCTGGATTGTATCCCCAATAACCAACATGAGACTAAATGTTGGATCAAATCTATATACAATAGCACGACAAGTTATTAGAACTCACCAATTTGAGGAGAACTAAGTTCCATCTAGGCCTTTCATAAGACCACATGGACTAGCTACTAGACTACTGGAACCCAAATTGGATATGTGTGCCTTTTCAATCTTCTCATATCAAACTGGTAACAATATATATATATTTTTAAACATAAGTGAATCATAAATGAAATCAGCTATGGAAGTTATGCATTTATGGTCGATATTGGGAATATATCTGATGCTTTAGATATTTGATTGGTCTTATACTACCCCCCCCCAACACACACACAAACAAAAAGTGAGTTTTATAACATGTTGACATCATAAACATCTAACACCTCTCTCTCTGGCTCGTATGTAAGGACCCTGACTTGCGTTTAGGGCTTACCCTGTTTGTTTTGCTTAACCTTGATGGTTTGATGCTTGCTAATCACCTTTAGTGGTGATTAGGGTTTGGTTGTGCTTTGTTGAAAGTTGAAGGTGCTACTTGCAATAAACCAAGTCTAGGGTTTTGTGAGCAAGTTTGCCACCTTGAGAGGTGTTCTTCTCTCTCCTTGCTTCCTCTAGGGTTGAGAGGAAGGCTTGGGCTTGTTGTTTGAGTTCTTTGGGCCTTTGTTGAGCTTGTTTGGGCCTTGGAGTTCCTTGTTTGGGCTTGCTTGAGCCTTGTGTCGGCCAAGTGAGGTGTGTGTCGGCCTAGGGTGTGTGTGTGTCGGCCAACAAGGAGCTTGTGTCGGCTTAGAGAAAGCTTAGTGTGTCGCCCATGAAGCTTGGTCCAACCTTGGTCATGTTTGGAGAACACATGGTGCACATCTTGGACAAGTGTCTTATGTCTTGCAAGAGTGGTGGCTTGAGTTGGTGGACAAGTGTCCCTTGGGTGGACGACACATAGCAAGAGCTTACCTTGGTTTCTCCTCCTTTCTCATCTATATAGGTGGTCCCTTCCTTAGCTTGAGGTCCCTTTAGTTCCTCTCCTCCTTGTGCTCGACACACCCCATCTTTCCCTTGCTTGGTGGCCGACACACCCTTGAAGGAGAAGGTGGAGGCCGATACACCCTTCTTGGAGGAGCCTTGGTGGTCGACAACCCTTGGAGCTCAAAGTGCATCTTCTTCCTTGGAGCTTAAGGCGGGTTGCATGACTCTAACCCTAATTACTCTCCTCTCTTTGCATAAATGTTTGCTTTAATCTTGCCCTTGTATGTTTGGAGTTGTTCTTTAGTTATCTTGCATGTTGGCCAATCCTTGTGTTCTAGGGTTTAGGGAGCAACACTCCTTTCTCCCCTTGGTCTAGATGAGTGAGCTTTGGTCATTGTGTCATGAGCAACACCCCTCTCTCCTACCCGTTTGAGGTGAGCTCATGACTTAGTGGCTTGAGCAAGACTCTCCTCTCACCTTGGGCAAGATGGTGAGCTCGTTTAGATGGTTTGGTTATGATGTACCTTGGTTGAGATGTGTGTGGGAAGGTGCTGCCCGACAGCCCTTGCCCTAGTTTACCCTTGCACGGTTTTGAGTGAGCAAAGCTTCTCTTTTGTGCCTTGAGCGGGTGAGCACTCTGGCTCTGCTCGCCCGATGGGTTGCACGCTCAGTAAGCTCAGTGCTGTCTCTCCCAGTTGAACTTTGCTCACCCAGTAGCTCGCTCGCCTCCTAAGCTTGCTCACCCTGCTTTTGGTTGCTCAGTTGCATACCATGCATGCCCTGTGTCGCCCGGCTCTTTTTGGCTTGCCCGACATGACCTTGGCTCGCCCAGTGGCTTAGCTCACCCGATAGCTCAGTGTGCTGCTCACCTGGTTTCCCCCTGATGGGCCTGCTCGCTCATGCCTTGGCTCGCCCGACAGGCCTTGCTCACGCGGTTTTACCCTGCTCGCCCGGCCCAGCTTGTGTCGCCCGACACATGAATGGCTCACCCGATAGAGGAGTCTTGCACGGCTTGCCCGGTTCTCCCTTGCACACCTGCAGTACTCTGCTCGCTCGAGGTACGTACCTTGCACGCCTGATATCAACCTGCTCACTCGGACACCCTGCACGCCTGCTAGGGCTGCACGCCCGATAGGGGTTAGATAAGGATGGGGTCTGCCCGGGGTGATCTTTAGTGAGAGTTTTGAATGTCTTTGGTGAGGACATGACTGGTCATGGAAAGGTGACATGTCGACTATGCTTCTATGTTAGCTCATTTCTTAATGATGATGTTCATATTCCTTTAATGATAAATGTGATCTTGAGCATACATTAGGGTTGCTTGATAATGTGCTTACATGTGTGACATTAAGATGAGGCATGGATATGACTATTATTGTCATTATGTGTTGGCAATATACTTAACCCTAATGGTCACCTTATATTAATAATAATGAGTCTCTTGATTATTCCTATGGTTATTGAATGATGCTAGCCATGCAGGTAATGCTTAGCCCAATGAAAGGCTATGAAGAATGGTTAATGTGAATATTGATGACAGGTGTATTATGAATGATGTTCCATAATGATGATGAAAGCCTTGAGAGGCTATGTAATAAGGTATTGAGATCCCATGATATGTGATGATCCTTGAGAGGGATCTAGATGGTTGGCAAGAGGCCAAGTGATAACATGCGATTTGAGATCCTTGTGATAGATCAGTGTGATGTAAATTGTAGGAAATGCATAATGTTGAGTTTATGTTGTTTTCCTTCTGTTATGTTTTGCATGTTATACAACTTGGTTGAATCTTGCAATCCATCTAAAAGATACTAATTAATCATAGTAGAATCTATCATGTAGTTTGCCCTGGCCATAACGAAACGGGTTCTCCTGCGGGTTAACCCGGAGCGCATATTGTTGAATATGTGAGGTTGCTCCTAGCCTAAAGTGAGGAGGTAAGAGTGCAACTGCGGTTGTAGACTCAAGGGCGAGGTGAACATAGCCCAGTTATGATAAGGGCGAGGTGAACATAGCCCAGTTATGATAAGGGCGAGGTGAACATAGCCCATATGTATATTGAGCATGAATGTGTTCATGACTCAGAGCACAGTGTTTAGACACGTGGCTCAGTTTTACTAGTGTTGTGACCTGTACTAAGGTGGGCTAGGCAGAGGGTAGCCTGAAGAGATAACCCTGTGGCTTATGACCACTTCAGCATGAGACTACGGTCATGCTTATGTATACTCATGTTCCGCAGTAGAGGGTAGCCTGAAGAGCTAACCTTGTGGCTTATGACCACTTCAGCATGAGACTGCGGTCCTGCTTATATTATACTTATGTACGGAACATGAGGCGGAGAAGGTCTTGGATTCCGGCTCTTCCATTGACCTTGTATGGCACTGGTTATGGGCTTCGCAGCTGAAGGTTGGATTTGAACGGTACGGTTCAATTCCTCAGGGCATAATAATACGTAATCCAGCCATTTAGTATGTACTGCTTAAGACAAACATGAAACATTGGTTGAGGCCTTGCTTGTGTAGATAACTCTAATTATCTTGCAATTAATGTGCATTACTCCTATGTGGTGAGTTTTATATATATTTCGTCTTGTCAATCATGTCCCATTGAGAGGTATGCAGGTTATATGCCTTTTTGGCACAGCTGGTAAATTGTATGGTACAGATGGCCTTGCTTTTCATAAACTGTTTGTTATATTCCTTATCAATATATCTGCTCATATGAATGCTTATCTGAGGTTTTGTAGTTTTGGCATAGAGTTATGCATCCCGGTGGGACAATGTTCGATTGTCTCACTCCGCTGGTTTACGCCCTTTTTAGGTGGTCGAGCTTGTTGTGGTGGTGGTCGTGGAGTTGCGGTCGAGCAGTAAGAAGATCAGTAGAAGGCAAGCTTTGGAGATGTTGTTGTTTTGGATGTTTTGGTGTAGAGTCTAGAGTCATCCCTGTACTCTTAGGTCCTTGGCGGTGTTTTGACGTTGTTTTACGATGCACGACCGATGTTGTTTGTATATCCTGCTACTGGCCGGATGTGGGCCTTTATATGTATATAACAGGTGATGAACTTAGGTTACGACTAGACAGTTGTTGCTCTAAGTTGTGGACATGTATCCAGGCTTGTGTGAAATATATGTAACATGTTTTCTTGCAGGATATGGTCTGGAATGAAATATGTTTCTCAGTTTATCAATTTTCCGCAATCGGTTTTAATTAACCCGTGTTTTTGTTAAGCTGTGGTTATGGTGATTTCCGCACGTTTTCGCGTAACACCTCATTATCTATGTGATAATGGGATGTGTTGCCACAAGTTTGGTATCATAGCTTTAGGTTCGCTGAGTCTACAGGGATTCTAGGACTAGGTGGTGTTTGTTCTTATGTGTTTTCCATAATTTCTCATAGAAATCTTCTGCCCTTAGCGGAAGAAAAGCCAAGATGTCTGGAAACCATGAAGAACTCACTGTTGGATACAGCGATGCTGCATCTGTTGATGGAGCATTAGGTCAGGCACATGAAGATCGGGTGCCTGAGGTCCCCCAACCTGACCCAGCCATTCTTGAACGCCTTGCCTACCAACAGTTTATGGGGAAGATGATGGTTACGATGAATCTCATGGTCGAACGATTACCAGTGCCTCCTCTACGAGCACAGGTTCCCCATGGAGAAGCATCGGGTATTGGGAAGACCTTTGAGCGGCTTCGCCGAGTCGGAGCTTTGGAGTATGCTGGAACGGCTGATCCAGCGGATGCGGATCTGTGGCTGACAAGTCTTGAAAAGGCTTTCCGAATCCTCGACATCCCCGAAGCAGACAAAGTAAAGCATGTTGTCTACCTTCTGAAAGGTAGTGCTAGTCACTGGTGGACCATCGAGGAAGAGAAGCGGCCTGGTGAGGTGATATGTTGGGAGATGTTCCGACGCAAGTTCGCCGCCAGATACTTTCCGAAGACGTATCTGGACGAGAAGGTCAGTCAGTTTGAGTGCTTACAGCAAGAAAGGATGAAACTCGCCGAGTATGAGACCAAGTTTATGGATCTGTTGAGGTTTTGTCCTCACATGGCGACGACAGACGAAGAACGACTCAGAAGTTTCGAGAAGGGTTCGAGTGCTGAGGTAACAACCCATGTACCTGCTTTGGAGGACCGAGAACGGTTGGATACGGCTGTAGGACCTGCCTGGAGAATCAAACGATCAGTCAGGAAGAAAAGAGGATCCATACCCCAGCAAAGACCTTATCTTGCACCCAGGATCTGCTATCAGTGCAAACAACCAGGACATATCTGGTCAAGTTGTCCCTACAAAGATGATGAAGTGACGCAGCAGCCGAGGCAGAACCTTCAGGGATCAGAGAGACCACAGCCCAGTGGTAGCAGAGGACGAGGACGCGGTCGAGCGTCTCAGGCTGGATCGTCTGCTCAGGGAGGCAGAGGTCGTGGACAGCAAGCAACGGCTCGATTCTATGCTATGAATCAGCCGGAGGCGGTGGTCAACCCGCGAGTGGTGACAGGTCAGATGGAGTTATTTCATTCTGATATGTCTTCTTCTTGCTTTATATCTGTTCTGGTTGACCCGGGTGCTACGCACTCTTTTATCGCCTATAGTATGCTTGAGAACTTTCGTTTACCTGTTAGCTGTAAGAAGGATGGTTCGATGTGGTTGTGTATAGACTACCGGCAGTTGAACAAGGTCACGATCAAGAACAAGTACCCGTTGCTGAGGATAGATGATCTATTCGATCAGTTGCGTGGAGCTACTGTATTCTCAAAGATCGATCTATGGTCCGGATATCATCAGTTGAGGATAAAGGCGGATGACATATCGAAGTCAGCCTTCAGGACAAGGTATGGTCATTATGAGTTTGTGGTTATGCCGTTTAGGTTAACCAATACACCTGCAGCTTTCATGGACCTGATGAACAGAGTGTTCCGTCTGTTCTTAGATCAGTTTGTTGTAATCTTTATAGATGACATCTTGATCTATAGTCGAGACAGGCTAGAGCACGAGCAACATCTTCGTCAAGCGTTGACTCTTCTTCGCCAACATCAGTTGTATGCCAAGTTCAGTAGTGTGAGTTCTGGCTGGATGAAGTGACCTTCCTGGGCCATGTGATATCCGCCAAAGGAGTCAAGGTAGATCCGAAGAAGGTGGAATCTGTTGCAGACTGGGAACAGCCGAAGACGCCGACAGAAGTTCGTAGTTTCCTTGGTCTAGTAGGATACTACCGGAGGTTTACCAAGGACTTCAGTGTGATCGTGTTACCGATGATGAAGTTGACCAGGAAGGATGTACCTTTTGTTTGGGATGATCGATGTCAACAAGCTTTCCAAAGTCTAAAAGAGAAGCTGACCAGTGCTCCAGTATTGATCTTTCCAGAGCCTGGGAAAGGCTATGTTGTTTTCTGTGATGCTTTCAAGAAAGGTTTAGGTTGTGTGTCGATGCAGGAGGATCATGTGGTTTCTTTTGCCTCGCGACAACGCAAGAAGCATGAGGAGAACTATCTGACTCACGACTTGGAGCTGGCAGCAGTGGTTCATGCGTTAAAGATCTAGAGACACTATCTGTATGGGGAAGTGTGTCAGATCTTTACGGATCATAAGAATCTGAAGTATATCTTCACGCAGCATGAGTTGAACATGCGAAAGCGGCGATGGATGGAGTTGATCAACGACTACGACTGCACTATCGAGTATCATCCTGGTAAGTCAAATGTGGTAGCTGATGCGCTTAGCAGAAAGTCTTCTTTTTCTTCCAAGAAGGCACAATTGAGTTCCCTGGTTTGCCATAGGCGGGATATGTTTGTTTTTCTGTGACAGATGAATGTGCAGATGGAAGTTTCTTTGTTATCTAGTCTTTTCGCACAGCTACAAGTCAAACCTATGTTGAGGCAGCAGATCAAGGATGCACAGCAGACAGACGATGCGGTACAGTTGATTAAATTAGAGTTCGGCAGCAACAATCGTGATGGGTTTCGTGAGTCCGAGGATGGACTAGTTTGCTATCGTGATAGGATGGTGGTTCCAGATGCTGATGATCTGAGGAAGTTGGTGCTCGAGGAAGCACACACATCAATGTACGCCATGCATCCAGGTGTCACCAAGATGTATCATAGTCTGAAAGACTTGTATTGGTGGCCCAGTATGAAGAAAGATGTGGTTGAGTTCGTGGCTAGATGTGCGGTATGTCAGCAAGTGAAGGCTGAACATCAGAAGCCGGCAGGTACGTTGCAACCTTTGCCGATACCGTAGTGGAAATGGGATCACACAACCATGTATTTCGTAGTTGGTCTACCTCAGACAACTAGAAATCATGATTCCATTTGGGTGGTAGTGGACAGATTGACGAAGTCTGCCCATTTTCTGCCTGTGAAGACAACATATACAGCTGAGAAGCTCGCTAAGGTGTATGTGGATGAGATATTTCGTTTGCATGGTGTGCCAGCAACGATCGTTTCTAACAGAGGTCCTCAGTTTATGAGTCGTTTTTGGGAACAGTTGCACAGATCGTTGGGAACGCAGTTAAGGTTCAGTACAGCCTTTCATCCACAGACAGATGGACAGTCTGAAAGGATTATTCAGATTGTGGAAGATCTCCTTTGTGTTGGTACGAGTCTGGTGAGTACCAGCTTTTGGGTCCTGAGTTAGTGCAGCAGACGACAGATAAGATCAAAGTGATACAACAACAGTTGAAAGTGGCACAGGACAGGCAGAAGTCTTATGCAGACAATCACCGACGACCGTTGAAATTCCAGGTAGGAGACAAAGTATATCTTAAGGTCTCTCCTTGGAAAGGTGTGCTGAGTTTTGGACGGAAGGGTAAGTTGGTACCCAAGTATATGGGGCCTTACCCAGTCCTAGCACATGTTTGAAAGGTAGCTTACGAGATAGAGTTACCTCCTGAGTTGCAAAGGTTACATCCAGTGATTCCATGTCAGTATGTTGAAGAAAAGTCATCCGGATTCAGGTACAGTGATACAACCAGTTGAGGTTGAGCTTGATGCAGATGTGACCTACGAGGAAGGTCCTGTGGCGATCCTTGACAGAAGGATCAAGAAGCTGAAGAGGAAGGACCTAATTCTTGTGAAGGTTCTTTGGCAGCGTCATGGCATCGAGGAAGCCACGTGGGAGCTTGAGGAAGAGATGAGGAGGAAGTATCCCTCGCTTTTCTCTTCGGATTTCGGGAACGAAATCCCTTAAAGGGGGTTAGATTGTAAGGATCCTGACCTGCGTTTAGGGCTTACCATGTTTGTTTTGCTTAACCTTGATGGTTTGATGCTTGCTAATCACCTTTAGTGGTGATTAGGGTTTGGTTGTGCTTTGTTGAAAGTTGAAGGTGCTACTTGCATTAAACCAAGTCTAGGGTTTTGTGAGCAAGTTTGCCACCTTGAGATGTGTTCTTCTCTCTCCTTGCTTCCTCTAGGGTTGAGAGAAAGGCTTGGGCTTGTTGTTTGAGTTCTTTGGGCCTTTGTTGAGCTTGTTTGGGCCTTGGAGTTCCTTGTTTGGGCTTGCTTGAGCCTTGTGTCGGCCAAGTGACGTGTGTGTCGGCCTAGGGTGTGTGTGTGTCGGCCAACAAGGAGCTTGTGTCGGCCTAGAGCTAGCTTAGTGTGTCACCCATGAAGCTTGGTCCAACCTTGGTCATGTTTGGAGAACACATGGTGCACATCTTGGACAAGTGTCTTATGGCTTGCAAGAGTGGTGGCTTGAGTTGGTGGACAAGCGTCCCTTGGGTGGACGACACATAGCAAGAGCTTACCTTGGTTTCTCCTCCTTTCTCATCTATATAGGTGGTCCCTTCCTTAGCTTGAGGTCCCTTTAGTTCCTCTCCTCCTTGTGCACGACACACCCCATCTTTCCCTTGCTTGGTGGCCGACACACCCTTGAAGGAGAAGTTGGAGGCCGATACACCCTTCTTGGAGGATCCTTGGTGGTCGACAACCCTTGGAGCTCAAAGTGCATCTTCTTCCTTGGAGCTTAAGGCGGGTTGCATGACTCTAACCCTAATTACTCTCCTCTCTTTGCATATATGTTTGCTTTAATCTTGCCCTTGTACGTTTGGAGTTGTTCTTTAGTTATCTTGCATGTTGGCCGATCCTTGTGTTCTAGGGTTTAGGGAGCAACACTCCTTTCTCCCCTTGGTCTAGATGAGTGAGCTTTGGTCATTGTGTCATGAGCAACACCCCTCTCTCCTACCCGTTTGAGGTGAGCTCATGACTTAGTGGCTTGAGCAATACTCTCCTCTCACCTTGGGCAAGATGGTGAGCTCGTTTAGATGGTTTGGTTATGATGTACCTTGGTTGAGATGTGTGTGGGAAGGTGCTGCCCGACAGCCCTTGCCCTAGTTTACCCTTGCACGGTTTTGAGTGAGCAAAGCTTCTCTTTTGTGCCTTAAGCGGGTGAGCACTCTGGCTCTGCTCGCCCGATGGGCTGCACGCTCAGTAAGCTCAGTGCTGTCTCGCCCAGTTGAACTTTGCTCACCCAGTAGCTCGCTCGCCTCCTAAGCCTGCTCACCCTGCTTTTGGTTGCTCAGTTGCATACCCTGCACGCCCTGTGTCGCCCGGCTCTTTTTGGCTCGCCCGACATGACCTTGGCTCGCCCAGTGGCTTAGCTCACCCGATAGCTCAGTGCGCTGCTCACCTGGTTTCCCCCCTGACGCGCCTGCTCGCTCATGCCTTGGCTCGCCCGACAGGCCTTGCTCACGCGGTTTTACCCTGCTCGCCCGGCCCAGCTTGTGTCGCCCGACACATGAATGGCTCGCCCGATAGAGGAGTCTTACACGGCTCGCCCGGTTCTCCCTTGCACACCCGCAGTACTCTGCTCGCTCGATGTACGTACCTTGCACGCCCGATATCAACTTGCTCACTCGGACACCCTGCACGCCTGCTAGGGTTGCACACCCGATAGGGGTTAGATAAGGATGGGGTCTGCCCGGGGTGATCTTTAGTGAGAGTTTTGAATGTCTTTTGTGAGGACACGACTGGTCATGGAAAGGTGACATGTCGACTATGCTTCTATGTTAGCTCATTTTTTAATGATGATGTTCATATTCTTTAATGATAAATGTGATCTTGAGAATACATTAGGGTTGCTTGATAATGTGATTACATGTGTGACATTAAGATGAGGCATGGATATGACTATTATTGTCATTATGTGTTGGAAATATACTTAACCCTAATGGTCACCTTATATTAATAATAATGAGTCTCTTGATTATTCCTATGGTTATTGAATGATGCTAGCCATGCAGGTAATGCTTAGCCCAATGAAAGACTATGAAGAATGGTTAATGTGAATACTGATGACAGGTGTATTATGAATGATGTTCCATAATGATGATGAAAGCCTTGAGACGCTATGTAATAAGGGATTGAGATCCCATGATATGTGATGATCCTTGAGAGGGATCTAGATGGTTGGCAAGAGACCAAGTGATAACATGCGATGTGAGATCCTTGTGATAGATCAGTGTGATGTAAATTGTAGGAAATGCATAATGTTGAGTTTATGTTGTTTTCCTTCTGTTATGTTTTGCATGTTATACAACTTGGTTGAATCTTGCAATCCATCTAAAAGATACTAATTAATCATAGTGGAATCTATCATGTAGTTTTCCCTGGCCATAATGAAACGGGTTCTCCTGCGGGTTAACCCGGAGCACATATTGTTGAATATGCGAGGTTGCTCCTAGCCTAAAGTGAGGAGGCAAGAGTGCAACTGTGGTTGTAGACTCAAGGGCGAGGTGAACATAGCCCAGTTATGATAAGGGCGAGGTGAACATAGCCCAGTTATGATAAGGGCGAGGTAAACATAGCCCATATGTATATTGAGCATGAATGTGTTCATGACTCAGAGCAAGGTGTTTAGACACGTGGCTCAGTTTTACTAGCGTCGTGACCTGTACCAAGGCGGGCTAGGAAGAGGGTATCCTGAAGAGATAACCCTGTGGCTTATGACCACTTCAGCATGAGACTACGGTCCTGCTTATGTATACTCATGTTCCGCGGCAGAGGGTAGCCTGAAGAGCTAACCCTGTGGCTTATGACCACTTTAGCATGAGACTGCGGTCCTGCTTATATTATACTTATGTACGGAACATGAAGCGGAGAAGGTCTTGTATTCCGGCTCTTTCATTGACCTTGTATGGCACCGACTATGGGCTTCGCAGCCGAAGGTTGGATTTGAACGGTACGGTTCAATTCCTCAGGGCATAATAATACATAATCCAGCCATTTAGTATGTACTGCTTAAGACAAACACGAAACATTGGTTGTGGCCTTGTTTGTGTAGACAACTCTAATTATCTTGCAATTAATGTGCATTACTCCTATGTGGTGAGTTTTATATATATTTCGTCTTGTCAATCATGTCCCATTGAGAGGTATGAAGGTTATATGCCTTTTTGGTACAGCTGGTAAATTGTATGGTACAGATGGCCTTGCTTTTCATAAACTGTTTCTGTTATATTCCTTATCAATATATATGCTCATATGAATGCGTATCTGAGGTTTTGTAGTTTTGGCGCGGAGTTATGCCTCCCGCTGGGACAATGTTCGATTGTCTCACTCTGGTGGTTTACACCCTTTTTAGGTGGTCGAGCTTGTCGTGGTGGTGGTCGCGGAGTTGTTGCCGAGCAGCAAGAAGATCAGTAGAGGGCAAGCTTTGGAGATGCTGGTGTTTTGGATGTTTTGGTGTAGAGTCTAGAGTCATCCCTGTACTCTCAGGTCCTTGGCGGTGTTTTGACGTTGTTTTATGATGCACGACCGATGTTGTTTGTATATCCTGCTGCTGGCCGGATGTGGGCCTTTATATGTATATAACAGGTGATGAACTCAGGTTACGACTAGACAGTTGTTGCTCTAAGATGTGGACATGTATCCAGGCTTGTGTGAAATATATGTAACATGTTTTCTTGCAGGATATGGTCTGGAATGAAATATGTTTCTCAGTTTATCAGTTTTTCGCAATCGGTTTTAATTAACCCGTGTTTTTGTTAAGCTGTGGTTATGGTGATTTCCGCACGTTTTCGCGTAACACCTCGTTATCTATGTGATAATGGGATGTGTTGCCACAAGTTTGGTATCAGAGCTTTAGGTTCGCTGAGTCTATAGGGATTCTAGGACTAGGTTGTGTTTGTTCTTATGTGTTTTCCAGATTTTCTCATAGAAATCTTCTTATAGTGACTTCTGCTTACGCAGATGAAAGAGTAAAGTTTAAAAATATCTGGAGAACATGTTTCTGAGAGAAATGTTGTTGCACCAAGAGAAGGTGCAAGGGATCAGGCAAGAGAAGAAAGAGTGCCTAAGAACTCTCATCTTGACCCAATCAGGATAGAGAATCCTGCTTTTTATGCTCTTATTGGGCAGGTTAGGACAATAGTGATGAATATAGTGGACTGGATACTAGCAATACAACCTAGGTTACCAGCCCTCAATGCAGAAACTTTGGGTTCTAAAATGGTTCCTGAATGATATAGTCATGTTGGAACAGTGGAAAATTTGGGAAGGATTAACATATGACAAGGAAATAGACTTTGCCATAAGTATAGACAAATAGTACATCTGTGATGGCAATGCTAAGGAGGGGAAATCAGCTAAGAATTAAGGAAAGGTCTCTATAATTCTAGAGACATTTTCCTAGTTGTTCTAAAAAACCAACGTTTTTTGTACCACCAGTGTAATAAATGCCTAGTGCACCAGGGCAGTAGTCACTAAGTAAAGGCAAAAGTCCTAACTTTCCACCTATAAGAACTCCTGACTTAGCTTTTACATTGGTAATCAGATCGATAAGCTACTAAGAGTTCCTTCTCGGTAGTTGCATAATTCATCTGAGCTTCGTCAAGGGTCTTTGATGCATAGTAGATGACATGATGTTTCCTCTCTATGCACTGGCCTAAAATGACACCGACCGCGTAGTCACTAGCATCACACATTATTTCAAATGGGTGCCCCCAATCTAGAGCTCGAATGATAGGTGTTGTCGTAAGAGCATGCTTCAGGTTGTTGAAACTTTTGATGCATTCTTCGTCAAAATGGAAATCAACATCCTTTAGTAACAAGTTGGTCATAGGCTTGGTTATGTAACATCCCTGACCTGGGTTACGAGATAACCCTAGGATTTTTGCATAAATATGCAATTAAATGCTTGTGATTAACTTCTGGCATGTAACTGAGTTCCTTAGGAACATACATTCCTATTTCTGTCCTTTATAAACAATGTTTTAATAATGTTTTGTTATGCAGGGACCTATGTGCAAATTACCCAATTAGAAGGATTAACTTGCAATTTTCACATGTTGAGATGTTCCTCTGATGATGAGACATCATATGGATGGATATGATGAGGTATGATGGATTCTCCAAGCTTGGGCACCAAGATGTAGCTTGTGGAGCAATCCTTGTGCTTGAAACCCTAATTTTGGTGTAAAGTGCAATTTACCCAAAATGCGGGGTGCAACTTGTAAAGTACATATTCTAGAATATCTTGTGTAACTCTTGGCATCATGTAGAGTAAAAATGATAAAAAGGGCGCTTCAATTAATTAAGCAAGATAAGATAAATAACCTTTGTAGTAGAATCACCAAGTTATAAGTAAAGAAACCCTTATATGTGTACCTTAGTGATAGGATGGCTTTCCTTGGCAAAATACAAGATTCTACACTTAATTCAAGGTAAGAGTGATTTATGTGAGCTTTGCATCTGTTACATGCATTTCACTCTCAAAGCTTATATTTTTAAAAACTATATATGCATTAGGTGCAATTGATGGTATGCACACATCAGTACATGTCAAAAGGGACAAACAAAAGCGGCGCTAAAAAATAAAGGTATTTGTACCACATATTTTATGATGGTTGTCAATTTTGATATGGGATTCACTTATCTCATGTGTGGATGGGAGTGTTTAGTTGTTCACATGTGTGTATTGTTGGCTAAATTGGACATTATTATAATCCCTTTGTTTTGATGATAACAAACATTTCTTTCTTGTGGTTTTAACTTGCTATTTGAGTGTTTTAGGGACACGCATATAAGGTGGTGGATAGCAAAGACTTGGAAGATCAATTTGCTAAAATTGCTTTATTTTCATGATTGTAATCAATGTAAAAACTTGTACAAGTTTATAATGTACAAGTACTTAGATATCATGTAAATCAAGCGTTTAGATCTTTCCTATCCACACACAGCACTTAGATAGGTCATCCCCCAAGATAGTATCACAACTGTACATTGATACACACACTTAGTAAATGAATACATTGAATCAACGATATTCTCGGTCGACAAATACTTCGACCGAGACACTCTCGGTCAACAAACTCCTCGACCAAGAATAGACCCTCCTAGATGTTAGACTGAGTTAGAAAAGTGGTTGGGAGTTGGAATCGAATGTTACAATATATTGACTCAGACTACCACTCGGTCGACAAATTTCTCGACTGAGAAACTCTCTGTCGACAAATACTTTGACCGAAAATGGTTGTCTGCACTTTTCAGAATTAATTAAATAGCTATTACAAATGCAATTAGTGGATACTTAATGGTTAGTTAAGCACTAAGAACGCCCTAGAAGATGTCTAGAACGTCCCCAAGCATTAGCAAACCACTCCTATAAATAGGACAGCCATAGGACACCTCAAGACATAACTTGCATACACAATTACACTTGAGATTCAATCGTTGTGAGCAAACAAGCTGAGCTACACTTGCAATATGTTTTCTTTGAGCTCTACATTAGTGTACTATAGGCTGATATCTCCTATCCACTATACATCCACGTCCATCCACTTTGGTTAGGAGATTAAACGTTTGATATAGGATCAAAGCATTGTACTCAATTGGTAACATTGTTTCTTTCTTCCAATCTTGTTCCTTTTATTGTAATTTGTTCTCCTTTGCTACTCCTAGGTTGGAGGCTATGAAAAGGAGGTTGTTGGAGCTTCTTCAGGTGGTGAAGGTAGCTCGGAGGACTTTGGACTACTTCTAGAAGGTCTCAATGGGAAGCTACTTCAAGGAGGAAGGCTACTTCAAGGGGGAGCTTGAAGTTACTTCAAGTGAAGGCTGCTTCAAGGTTGGTGAGACGACTTCGGGGTGAAGGTTGTCCAAAGGGTGGTGGAGGTGTTGTAATTTTATGTAACATCCTTGCGAGGTAATAAAATTTAAATACTTTCAAATCCCGGTTGGGAACAACCGGGTAGTGGACTGACTCCCTTAGTTTTTGCTAAGGGTGGGTGTCTCCTTCTCCAAATTTCAATTGTGGTTGCTTGGTTGAATTCATTTTAAAATCATTATAAAACCCTATTCACCCCCCCTCTAGTGTTTTTCATGTATTGCATGAAAGCATGGCTACTATGAATTTTAGTGTGCCAAGGGGTCTACTACTTGATGGATTTATGGTATACCAACATATCTCATTTCGTTGCACCATTCTGCAATAGAATGTGTCATTTGTCTGAGTATAGGGAAACAAGATATCTTCAACCATAGACATGCACAAGTATAAATGTTGTTGAGAGGCCATTCGGCATGTTGAAGAGGATGTTCTCCATACTAAAATAGTGACTGACATTCAGGATAACCCAACAATTTAACATCATAGTTTTGTGTTGTGTGCTACTCAAATTTGTAAAGAAACACCAACTACTAGATGAAATTATTGATGAAGAAGATGAAATGGATGAAGTTGGATAGGAAGGAGATGAAGAACTTCCCAATGAACTCACAACCTAAGGGGAACTAGGAGTAGGGCATAAGCTAAGGGAGGAACACCTCAATTTTTTTTTCATGTGTATCACAATATAACATGTAGTTTTATTCTAAGACGTATCTTAATGGGTGCTATTAGGTACTATGTCATTTTACATGTAGTTTAGCATTGAATGAATAATATAAGGTAGTAACTACTAGATTGCCAACATTTCAATGTATCATACCTTGCATTATTCAAGTGTACATGGATCATGCATATGCAGCGAATGATATATTTGAAGACAACCATCCTCATATCCATATTACACTTACGGAAATGGATTTGTCCCAAACACCTACACAATGAGGGTATTGATGCATCGTTATCATCACAACATGAAAACTTTGAAGGCATTGAGGGTGGTGATGATGAGCCAAATACTTTTTGCAAGGTCATTAAGACTAATTGGTTAATGTTTCATGATCACCTTATTCTACAAAAGTAGACACCATAAGGCTTGTTGCATATATAAATGAGTTGTGTAGTAGGCATGGTTGCCTACATAATAAATTGAACTTTACTAGCGATTGTATAAACTACAGCAAAGAGGACGAGTGGAGTAGTTCCTAAAACAACATTATGTTGTTGTTCTAACGACCTAGTTTATAAGATCAATTTTTTACAAAATTGTACTAGAATATATAAACAAATCTTTTTACGATTCATGCTTTACATTAGTCACAAAAGCTTACATTTAATGACTACAGTATAGAATATACACAAGTTCTATCTACTCTTCATTCAATCAGAAGATATCTCATGTATATCTCTTATATATCTTCAATTCATGGCCTGTCCATGAATTCCCATAGGCAGTGAATCCACACATGGACCAAAGAGGAAGATAGGTCAACATTTGCTGGTACTATATCCTTATTTTTGAACAATGTACAAGATAGGATTTAGATACATGATAGAAATAGGAAGGGACTATTTGGTGGAGTAAAGATTAACAAGTAGGTAACAAGTTCAAGATGCAATTATTTTACAAGATCATCAATTGTGTAAGATTTTCAACATTCAATATTTCAAATATGTAAAATTCATCCAGGAGATTCACAAGTAGACCAAATTCAATTTATTTAATTTGACAAGTTTTGGCACCTTCCTACCATATATTTTCTAGGGATAAGTACCTTTCTATTCTCACACTCTAGGGGAGAACGGCAGTAGTGTCGTATTAGTTATTCCAGTATATTGGATTAAACTAATCCATATCCATAGTGTAGGGTTGTGGGTACTTTTCCCACACAAGTGAGACAAATCTCTATAGGGATAAAGCCTAAGGGATGAGTCAAAATTCTAGGATAAGAAGTCTAGTGCCAAAATTATGAAACAATATTTCATCAATTAAGAAATGAGGGTGGTAAACTTTCAAGAGACAAATAAGGCTTTCAAAAGTAGCTTAGATTCACCACCAACCAATATAATATGTTTGCAAATAAAGAGGAAAAATAATAGTTCAATAATGAAATTTAATATCTATTACCTCCATTATCCAAGAATCCAAGGATTGCATAATCACAAAGTGGATCCAAAAAGAAATAACTACATATCATAAAAATCTTGTTACTAATTGGCTTGGAATCAAATGTTGTTCAATTCAAATCATTTACAACTAGGTTTTCCATCTTTGGTTATTTTCCCATTATCCTATTTTCTAGTGCTTCTTGTCTTATTGAGTGAGGCTATAAAAAGATATACGCTTAGTATTGTCAATATATGAGAATAATACACATAGTCCTTTGCATTGTAGTGTTGGATCATATTTGGTTGTAAAATGTCACTCATTTAATTACATATGCATGTTTAATGTTTATACATCCATTCAATAAGATTATAGTCCTCTTCAACATAGTATCCAAATTTTTTTTGTAGGATCCATACTTATGACTATATAAGGAATTTTCTTCACACATTCTCTCTCTATATCATATAGGTTAAGTCTGGTCAATTAGAGTCAAATATATTCTTCACAAGTAGTATATTTACAAGTATGCTCTGATCACAAGAATATAAGGATTGTCACACGTACACTCATATTTAATTATATAAATACTTATTATTGCACACAGGGGTAAATCAATATGTATATACCATCCTACTACATTTTGGGATCAGAATCAATTACTTTATACACACTCTTCCTCTTATATTTGATCTAGTTAGATCAATCTAGATAACTAATCTTCACATATCAATATTGTATTATAATTACCATCTAGCGTATATGTACTAGGGTTTTTAATCTTATGTCATAAATATTAAGGTAGTAAAACAACTAGGTCAAACATCCTTATGATGATTGTTTTAAATATATTAAATAATCTTTTGGCATTCCTTACATGTCTACTATTAACTATTATCGATCCTTAATATATATATATATATATATATATTCATATTGGCATGGACAACAACTTGTAACTAATTGAGTATTCTATCTTGTTTTGATGCCATGTATCTTTTGTGATTAGTATTTATTCTCTCATTCTTAATATTTATAATAATTGAATTACATGTAGAGAATGGCTTACCCTTCGTGTTGCAAAACTGGTCTACCAATTAATGGTTCTCAGTTGATCTTTCGGATGATCATAACCTCAGCCTCAATATCCTTTGATCTGATAGGAGGTGTTTTGAGTATTGAGGCATTAGTAGTCATCGCTACCCCAAAAATTTCATCAGGTCAAATTGATAAGGTCTTGTAAACAGACCTCTAGTAAGTTGTAATTATCGGAAATTGAAATTGTGCTATGAGTGTTAAGGAGTTTGCATTCATGGTCTTGGATTTCACTAAAGGAAAAGAAAGAGGTATAGGGATAAATAGTTTGTTTCAAGTCAGGATCTATACTAGGAAGACTTGGCAGTGGTGATTTCGAGATTGATCTATAGATCATGGTACTACAGAATAGTGTCAAGGTTTGTGGAGGTCTAAAGGTGTCAACAAAATGAAAGAGGGTGAGAGGGTAGGTTATGATCAAGGTAATCTGTCAAACAGGCATGTATCATGGCAGGAAACTCCATATGTTACAGGTGGCAAATGAAGGGTTTTTGGTCGTCATATTGTGTTGATGGTGAGTTTGGGATCGTGGAACCGATGAGCATTGGAAAAAAGTGGAGGGGAGATGGCAAGGTTGAGGTGGCATTTTTGGCCTACATGATGGCAATGTGGCCAAGTTGTAGGTATGTAGCTTTGAGTTTCCAACTTGTAGAATAGTGGTTTTCATTGACAGGTCATATCCAGAGTGGTGGAGCATCTGGGTTGATGGCGTTGTTGCAAGTGGTGGCATGGTTTTTCTTTTTGCAGGTTGTCGTGCAGGGATCTGTTGCGCTTTTTATGGGTGTGGATGTTTTCCTTTGTTGTTAAACGAGTTTTAGGTCATCTTCCTCATTGCCTAAGGTAGTAGGGGTATTAGGATATTTGCATATTTGTTGTGATCATATGATGTTTCTCTTTCTTAAGGTGTCTAGGTCTTATATAAGAAGAGAGGGGAATGAGAGGCACTAGCGGGCTTGACCCCTTGTGCCTCCATAGGAGGGAGAGGTAGGGTTAGGGATGTAGACTAGGGGAGACTCGAATGGATGGTATTAAAGTAGGCTATAGTACCATTTCTTCCTATTAGGCTCAGGTGTGGCCATAACAATGACCAAGTCCTGGGGTTAAGTTTGTGCTAGGTACATTTTTATTGAAGCAGATCTTGAGTAAAGAGGATGGAGCAGTTGAGTTGAAAGTCATCAAAGCATTGAGAGTCATTTTTTCTTATGATCTAACAAGTGGTGCTCACAGAGATTGATCTCCCTTTACTTCTCATGTAAACACCAGAGAAATATTAGATATGAAGAAGTAAAGGCGTACACACTAACCTAATTAACTCTATTATAAATAGTATTAACTAGTTATTTACTAATATATCAAATTTTTATAACTTATACATGGAAGTTTCAAATTCTCTGAGATTTTTAACCATGGGTTCATATAACATTAACCTAATTTTTGGAAATGCTAATCTCCTATACTAGAGATATAACTTTTCCACTTATTTTCTAAGAGTTGAATATTCCAATATTGGTATCCACTGAATTTAATCGTATTTTTTAAATATTTCTAAGTTATTATTTGATAAAATAGGTGTATCACTGAAACAAAAGATATTTTCAAAGTATATAAGCATAAGGCTTCCAGAGTGTCATAAAGATAAATCAAGGGACTACTTTGCGAATATTTCTCAAATAAGGAGAATAAATTTATTAGGCACAATAAATCTAATGAGAAGGCAAACTCGCATATGTGAACATGATAACAAATCAAAATAATTAGATGATAGCTGGAAGAGGGATCCATTTGTGATTGAGCTCAAGTTTTGGGGAAATTGTGAATCATAGCTCAAAAATAGGTTACTACCTAAAATTGATTGTTATAGCTAATATGTATTGGTCATTAATTTCTCATTTCTTATGAAATAATTTCACCTTAGTTTATGCATTGTATTTTATTTTGGACATACATACATTGTATTTCATAACTTATTACCAATACTAGTTCTCTTTTATGGGGTTTTGCGGTAAGGTTATTCAAGCCATCTATTAAAATGTACAAATCCAATGTTATAAATAGTTATAAACGGCATCACACAGTCAATGATGCAATTGTAGAAGAAATACTACACTCAAGTTTAACGTAAGAGATGCATCTACTTTCCAATTTGGAGTGTTAAGTCAGAGACCTGGGGAGCTTTATTATATTTTTGCGGTAGGACTTGTTCATAAGTTCATGCAATATTGGAAAACCCAATCTTACTAACAAATAGCAATATTGACTGACATAGTAATTTGAGAGGTGTTCTTATTTTAAATGGGCAGTCAAAATTACACATATGACATAATCACATAAGTATAGATTAAGATGATTTCTAAAGAGTATACCATGTATGACATCAAATGATACACTATAGTAATGTTGTTGATATGAATATTAATGTTGAAATGGAGTACAGAGCGTACATGTACATGCACTCTGTTATATCTAATGAAATTAACAAACTAGAACAACTAAATAGATACACTCTTCCACCAAATCCATCACCAAACCCATGATATCAGGTCCAATATCTTATAACTGAATGGATTGATGAAGCATAGACTTACATGTATGATGAACTTACTTGTACTAAGTTCACCTGAAGTACTTCATATTTTGTATAATGCTATTAGATCTTGTTTATGTTGTGTTTTAATTATTTGTTTGAATTGATGTGCTTGATCGGTGATTAATATATATGACTTTGCTCATATGTAGATGGAAAGTATCATGTGGGTAGACAATATGTCTAGAGAAGTCATTCAAGCAATGTCAAATATAAGATACAAGGGTGTATGATATATCATGACCTTTTTGGAGAAGATTGGGTAAATGTTGTATAACAACTTATTACATCATTCTGTCACACAGTAATTGTTAAGTAGAAAAAGTTAAAGTGGGGTCGGATAAAATTGAGGTTTTACTAGTACAAAGGAATTGTGGGAGTCAACGGATGGTCCTGGTGCAACCATTGTTGCATACTTGTACTAGATTATGTATAAGCCAAAAAAAATTACTAAAATTGGTTATAGGCTAGTAAAATGAGCCATAATGTGTGGTCATATTTTAAAACAATAGAATCAATAATGTGCATGTTTGATAAGTGACAACAAAGCATGTAATTATACAATGACCATGTTAATTTACCTTTCAGTCTAACTTATGTATCTTTTGATTGCCACAAACATGGTTGAATTCTTCATTATGCACCTGATATTTACGCTAAGTACATGACTTCTTTTTAGATGTTTTCTTGAGATAGCTTGAACCGCATGGCCTAAGGGAAGAAAAAGCTAAGTATAGAATTAGAAAAAACCCTCTAATTCAGTCTGCTATCTAAACATAATCATATCATAATCAGACTGAACCTTGTAATTATGGCTACTAGCCAAATAGAAACCAGACTGGAATCATCTTGTACTAAGACTAAACCCTACAATTTTAACTGTTAGCAAAACAAAATCTGACCAAATCAAATTTTACTAAGATTGAACCTTGCGATTCTGACTACTAGCCAAACAGAATCATACTGGAATCATATTGGCTTGTCAAGCAAAAATTGAGTGCAAACCATACTAGCTAACCTAGTCCTCCTGACTAACTCAATCCATACAGTCTAATCAAGTCATGTGCCAAATGGAGGCCTAAAGTGTAGAGTTGACCTAGTTTGGGGTCGTATAGCTCAAGTTATGAAAACTAGGGTTCCGTAATGTCCATTGTTGCTCCTCAACATTTACACCAAATAAATTGACATCTACATTTTGAATTTATAAACTATATTTCATATTCTAATTCAAGAATTTTCTATGTCAGTCATTGTGATTGAGTTGCTTTCTGGTTGCAAAACAATATGTTAAGGGAGCATCGAGACAAGTTGTGTGCACTGTCACTATGTAGTGTCATGTGGATCGTGGTTTAATTTATGAAATTGGGACCCAGTACGAGCCCTAACTTGCTATCGCACACGTCATTTCTAGTGGTCTCGAGTGGCCTCTATGAGCAATCGAAGTGAGCCACAGAATTTTAAAGTCATCACAAACTTGCATAAATGAGTGAGTTTATCTTGTTTGAACAAAATATTCCTTTTGTCACTTCTAGTTAATAGAATAATCTATTCTAGGCCTATTGTAAACATTAGCCAAATTGTCGTCGCTTGTATACCATTGATGAGCAAGTGTTTTTGTTTATTCCCATGTAATATTTTATCTTGTTTGAACAAAATATCCCTTCTATTAGTCTTCTATAACATATAATACTGTAACCTTCTAGTTAATAGAATAATCTATACTAGGTCTATCGTGAACATTAACTAAATTGTCATCGCTTGTATACCATGATGACTAAGTGGCTTTTGTTTACTCCCATGCTATATTACAATGACTACTCAAACTGAAGGTTATCTACCTACATGCATAGATCATCTTCATAAAATGTCTAATCTTCTCAAGCAAAGCATGTTGACATCTTGTAGTTGAGATGACATCAAAAATACATGAGCCCACCTAGCTTGAAATGTGCCAACCCTAGCATTATTGATTATGGATAAGGTGTTTATGTAGCCATGGAACCAACGGTCGTTAATCAGTAATCATTTGTAACCGTATGAAATCTCATAGACTTTCCTTGTTTTCTTCCTTTGGATCAAAACCACCGCATCATATTTTTCATTCTAGTGCAGTATTTAGGATGCCTTTCATAGCATATATGTGGTACGCCATGCGCATATGAAGCATCATGGGTTGGTAGTTTAACAACGTTGGTTCCGTTACATATATGGTCGGTGGTAACGTCGTCAGAATTTGGAAGGGATAGTTCGTGAAATTCAACTAAATCCTAAGCAAGATGAGCCCTACATGAAGGATGCTGATAAAACGGTGCGTATTTCTTGATACGGGTCGAAAAGTAACTTGGTCGGTTATGAAGTTGCAATCATATGCATTAATTACGATTGTAACTGCAAAATGTGTTCAATGTGTATCTATTAAAAGTTGCATCACCACGGATACTCTTCGTCGAATTCTCCCAACAATGACTTGATAGGAGTGTCAAAGTCATGTTCCAGTATGACTTTTGCTTAGGTGCATCTAGTTCCATAAAAGGAGTTCATCCCAGAACCCAAACCAAGAGGATTATTGGAGCATATAACTTAAAAACTAACCACTTATATACCAACTAACCTAACACAAATTTTGAACTCAAGTTCTTTATGCATCTTATGTGAATTTATTATCGGGAAAAAAACCAAACTAACCTACTTTTACTAACTTATTTACCACACTAACCTTGTTTCTAACTTATTTCCCAAATAACTTAGTTTGAGTCAGAAAAAGAGACGGTTGGCGGGCCTCTCTTTGGAGACGCCATTCTATTTGGCGTCTTCAAGGAGAAGCTGGCACGTGAACCGCCGTCATTTAATTTGTTTGATTTTTTCAATACTATGATATCATGTATTATTTTAATAAACTACAATAACGCTAATTGTTGTTATGTAACTAATTATTTGTCAACATTGAAATATATATATATATATATATATATATATATATATATATATTACTTGTCTACATACATTATTTGAATATTATTCAAAATATTATATAATTTGATTTAGATGGAAAATAATATAATAGAAGTAATATATTATTGTCTATGTTAATTTTAATAAATATCACATATTATTTGATTACAATTTAAATAATTATCCTCTAAATAGAAAATAGTACAATAAGATTAATAATGTAATATATGCATATATATACATATATATGACATGTAATTGATATGTTAAATATATAATATACATTTATATTTGTGTATTCATATATAATAATATATCATTACAAGTTTTGCACTCATGCTAAATGGATATGCTATTATATTATTTATTATATTATTCAGGAGAGCATATATTAGATATTAATATAGTCTATATAAGGAATATATAACTAATAATTATGTGCATGTATTATTGAAATGATTATTTATTTAGAGAAATATGAAGAAAAAATACTTATAGTATACATATTAGATATACTTTTTCAATATATATAATCAATTAATATATGAAATAGGAAAAAATTGACATCTACTAAATGATAATATAGCCATATTTATTTTTAAATATATTTTATTAATATGTGCATGCATATGTAATCATGGTTCATACTGTATAATAGAATATAGTAATTTTATTTAAATTTTTCCGATTCACATTACATAAGATTTCTAAGATATATTTCTTGTACTTAATTATAGCGATTATAGATTTCTAAAATATTTTTTTTCTAATATATCTTATTTAAAAATAAATAATTACTTCAATAATACATGCAAGTAATTATTAGTTATATATTCCTTATATAGACTATATTAATATCTAATGTATGCTTTCCTGAATAATATAGTATATCTATTTAGCATCAGTGCAAAACTTGTAATGATATATTATTATATATGAATACACAAATATAAATGTATATTATATATTTAATATATCAATTATATGTCTTATATATGTATATGTATGCATATATTACATTATTAATCTTATCGTATTATTTTCTATTTAGAGGATAATTATTTAAATTGTAATCAAAATAATATTTGATATGTATTAAAATTAACATAGACAATAATATATTTATTTTATTATATTATTTTCCATCTAAATCAAATTATATAATATGTTGTATAATATTCAAATAATGTATGTAGACAAATAATATATATATAAATATAATTCAATGTTGACAAATAATTAGTTACATAACAAAAATTAGCCTTATTGTATAAATATAATTAAATGTTGACAAATAATTAGTTACATAACAACAATTAGCGTTATTGTAGTTTATTAAAATAATACATGGTATCATAGTATTGAAAAAAAATAAACAAATTGAATGTCAGCGCTCCACGTGGCAGCTTCTCCTTGAAGACGCCAAATAGAATGGTGTCTTCCAACAGAGGCTCGCCATGTGGCGACGGCCGTCTCTTTTTCTAACTCAAACTAGGTTATTTGGGAAATAAGTTAGAAACTAGGTTAGTGTGGTAAATAAGTGAGTAAAAGTAGGTTAGTTTGATTTTTTCCCTTTATTATCATGTTTAAAGTATCACGTAAAACTTAAATTTGTTTCGTCATGTGATATTTAATTAGATTATGAACTAACACCTTATCTGAACATAAATTGTCTCAATCCACCCCAAGTCTAACCTGATTTCAATCAAATATACCTCCGAAACCCAAAATCCACTCGTATTGACAACCTAAAAGCAGACTATGTTTTTCTAGATCAACACCCTTAAACACCAACGTTTAACAACAAGATGAAATGTACAAAATTCCTGATTTACGCCTTCGTATCCGCAAAAAGCACCTTGGCGGGAATGCCACTACATACCTTTTGTGCCAAGCTTATTTCCCTCAACATTGCCAATATTGAAATGGTTGTAGCAGCTTCAATCACAAGCTACGAGGGGTAAAGTAAACTATCTAAAGCATAAGTAAGCTATCTAAAGCACAACGAATTGCATAATCAGATCCAAAAGTACAATAAATGGCATCATTTTCCTGCCATGATAACTAGGCTAGTCTGGCAGTCACTTGAAAATTGATGGTCGTGATTTTTAGTGTTACAAGAAATGCTCATGTTTGCAATAAACAAACAGGTAATGTGACGGCGTGACACCAATCAAACCGCCAGGAAATGCCTCCCAAGGATGGCAAAAGGTTCGAAATTTCCAGGAAGAGTCCTTTAAGCATATAAATTTTTTTGAACGTCTTCCATTTACCAAATATTGCCCCGGTCTTTGGTATTAGTGGAATATATGACCCATTTGAATTACCATTCCACGGGACCCGTAGGTCTATAACCAGTAAGGGAAACAAGTTACCTTCATGCAAACCAACGAAAACGGCCATAACTAAACACAACTGGTGCCATCGATGTTATCTGCTCTGGGAGATTCTGCAATCAGTTTCACTGCCCAATAAGCATCTCATTCCTTTTCACCTATGGTATCATTGCCCTACTTTTCCTATCTTACATTAGACTGCTACTTTCATGTAGAGGGAACTATATATAATAGCTTCACCACCTCTTAAACCAAAAAGAAAAAACACCCAGAACGGGAAGAAAAAAATACAGCCTTTCTGTCGTGTAGTACTGTCAGCAGCCAAAGCTACTTGAGCCGCTTCCACTTCCGTTGCCCCGCCACATGTTAATGATCATGGTGTTAATCAACTGTTCCTGGTAAAAAAAAACTAGCAGAACAGTCGCCTCTGCAGAAGAAAAAATATATATATTACTATCGACAAACAGTGTTAAATCTCAAACAAGAAAGGTAAAAGACAGATTTCACTCTACTAAAACCGTCCCGCCAAGGTTTAACGTGTACTCTTACTGTCCCAGTAGACCTGGAAAGTAGAGATTGCGCAGGGTTTATCAGATCAGCTGGGATGACTCTTCCAAAGTTGCATCTTTAGTCGGTAAAGTAATCAACTGTTCTATGAGTCGGGAAGATGCTGGAGATACAGTTGCGCTTAGGATGGAAAACATCACACATATCCTTCCTAACGTCACCTTGTAGGGAAATCTGATGAGATGGCTATCAGTCACAGTACTCTTGACTGAGGAAGGAAATCAGAATGGATATGGTTATGAATTATTTCACTATGATGGTTGGTTTCACCCACCAAAGACCTGAGCCCTCTCAACTCTAAGGACGTCGTGTTTGCCTTCGAATTACCAGTAAATATAGAAGGGACAAAGCATATAACTCATTAATTTAGTAAAGAATATAAGTGGAGCTCGTGTATGTAAGAATATTGTCGAACCACGTCAAATAGTCATATGTATTAGTTCATTTTCTAGCTTTAACTTGATCCTTTTTGAAACTTGGTTCCTGCCAGCATTGGCAGTTTAATATCCATCTTTCCCCAACTGAACGGCAACCATGTGAAATATACATTCATGCAGGGAGGGACACCATGGTGTAAGCATACAGATGGTTCTACCAGGTTGGCAGATGGTGGCATTTTAAGGATTGTAATGGAATATATGGGAATATGTTGCTCTTGTCAGAGCTAAAGCAGCTAAAAGAGGCAGTCTTCGCGTATGAAGATATGCCTTGAACATCTACAACATCAGTTGGCTGTCAGCCAAATTTTGAATCTGACAACAGGGTAGTAATGATCTATTGCAAGGGCCCCGTCACTTGGAGGTAGCTTAAAGGCAGTAGATAAAACTATGAAAGGCTTTAGCTAAACTGCTAGTGCAGTGAGGAACAGGAACAGTTTTGCAAGAAAGTAGAAATTTGATTACAAACAAAAAGCCCACAGAAGGTATTTGTGGTTTTTATTTTATTTTTTTATGAAAAGATTGACTGTATTAAAGAATTTGCCTCATTAAAAAGAGGGGGGGAGGCAGAGATATTTGTCTATTAATGTTGCAATCCTTCTGGTCTTTGGTCGTTGTTGAGTTGAAAGTGGGAAACTTGGAATAGATTGCTTATGAATAAACCGGGCCCTAGTTGTCTACAATTCTATATAGAAGCTAACAAGGTTATATACAGCCTTGAAATAATCGGGATTTTGAGTACGTACATTTTATCATAAGTCAGAGATGGTGCCACCTATCAGAGGTTTATTCAGCGGGGATCCGAAAGGAGATACATAAAATGTGCAAAATCAGTAAGCTTTCCATATTCCTTTCATTTAGGGCATGTTTTGTACGTGGTGAACGGAGGGAGGGGTGGGAAGGGAAAAGGCTTGGGCTGTTTGGTTGGACAAAGTGGTGCGAAAAGGAGAATGAAGGGGAAGAAACCAAGTATATTTTCAGTCACTTCTCTCTCATTATCTCCTCACTGAATCAGTGTAGAAACAAAGGAAATGGGAAAGACGTTCAGGAAATATATTAGAAAGGTTGGAGAAAAATATGAATCTGGGAGGGAAAATATCAAATATGGCGGGAAAAATCAATATAGTTAGGGACCAAAAGAAAGAAAATCAGTATAGTCCACAACCAATGGGAATAGAGCAGATGTAGTGTCACGTATATTCTGTATCACTTGGAGGGACATAAAATGTTGGAGGTTCATTTTAAATTTTTAAAAAGAAAATTAATAAAAATAAAAATAATTTGAAAGGGAAGTTAAATACACTTTGTGCACGAAGAAATTTAAAAAGTTTGGGGTTTTTTATTAGGAAAGATGAAAGTTTGATATTATTATACATATATAAAAAGTAAAAAAAGATCGATAATTGGAGGAAAGGTAGTACTTAAATAGGTAGAGGAAAAAATGAAGGGGACTATCTATAACCACAATAAATATATAAAAAACAATGTAGTCCCATTTTATATCAGCAAGATTCCACGTCAGTGGACAATTTTTATAAATTTACATTTTGTTCATGTTCTCCTTCCCCTCCCCATGTTAATAAAAAAAAACTAACACAAGTGTCCCCTCCCCTCCCCTCTCCCTTCCCCTCCCGTTCATTCACCATTCACCATGTACCAAACATAGTGGTAGTCAGAGATAACATCATAACAATCATTGTTATTCATGTTCCACGTCACCAGAATTTTTTTTAATTTACATTGTTGTTTATGTTCTCTTTCCTTTCCCCTCCCCATGCCAACCAAACAGACCAACATAAGTGTCTCTTCCCCATGCTAACCATACAGAGCAACATAAGTGTCCCCTCCCCTCCCTCCCTTCCCCACCCCCATCTCCTTCATTCACCGCATATCAAACATTGTGTTACTCTGACATAAATCATATCAATCATTTAGCCTGAGAAAAATCATTTGGCCATCGTGATGCACTCAAGGTGAGCCCAACCTATGCTTCTAGCTCCCATTAGACAATGGTTGGTCCTTGTTTCACTTCATGGAGTATGGGTTACATTACCTTATACTATAATACTAAATCCATGCATGTGCAACATTTTTCAAAGAAGGAAATTTGAGCGTCTTCTAGGCCTTGTTAGAGAATCAGGAGAAGCAGTTGGCAAGAATGGCTTCCATCAAACACCCAGGTTGTTGGAGGGGATGATCAATTAAGTTTATAGTTCATTAAATTTACTTAAGGTTTGAACTTTTTTTAGTTAGGCCAGCCCATTATAAGGGGCATCAAACATAGGCTAACATATCAAGAACGCCCACATTTTTACACTCAACATAATTAAGCACACGCCTAAGCTCTGGGTTGAGGGGCTTTGGTGGTTGCCTTGCCTCGAGGTGGATGCCTCAGCCGCCCTCGGTGTGCCTTTTGTTACCATGGGTTCAGCCACCTTGTCGCACTACATATGGCTAAGCAGTCTATTATGCGGCCATGACCGCATATGCTGCTTTTGTATGTATTATGTATATTTTTTATCAATTATCTTGTCCAATGATTTATTAAACTACTTCACACAACCACATATACATATGTGTATATTACACATACACATAAAACACATATATGTATATATATACCATAATATACACGTACATTTATAAGTTTACATACTACTATACATGTAAATTTTTTTACCATGGGTTCAGCCACCTTGCCGCACTACATATGGCTATGCAGTCCATTAAGCACGATGACCGCATATGCAGCTGCTTTTGTATGTGTTATATGTGTATCTGTTATCAATTATCTTATTCAATGATTTATTAAATTACTTTACACAACCACATATATATATGTATATTAAACATACACATAACATAGAGATGTATATATACCATACTATACATGTACATATATGTGTTTACATATTATTATTTGTGGTTCTAAAATCATATACTTGAAATACATAACTTTATACTCAAATGTTATTAAATTATTTTATATAACCAAAATCACATGCCCCATATATATACACCCACATTCACATATACTGTATGAAGTAATCGTCACACACATCCCATACCGCCTTCCAAAACATTTATCTAAAGTGATATTCATACTATCTAGAAATTCTCTTTTGGTAAACATTCACATGAAAATTAAAATTGCCTAGAATTCTAAAACCACTAACATAACAAATCTTTAAGCCAAAACAAGGTTTCTTAAGAAGCTCACATTAGATTTATTTACATATACTCAAATTTTTAATTTGGAAGGGAATCAATTATCAATAAATTTGAGGTGATAAGTTTAAGATTTGGCAATTATTCTACTTGGATTAAAAAAGTGATAATTTGGGAAAATGAACAAAAAAAACATTAAAATTTGATCAATTTCAATCATGTATTCAGTAAAAAGTTGGGAGTACAAGTCTGCATGTATAAACATGCGCATGTATCTAGATATGTATGTTTGTTTGTATGCTTGTACACATAGACATTATGTGATATATATATATATAGTCAGATTTTTGAAAAAAATATTGCATCATGACAACTACTTGAGTGTATTCTGCTCCGAATACACTCGAGTGTATTCTAGCCTGACTCTCTCTCTCTCTCTCTCTCTCTCTCTCTCTCGAGTGTGTATATATATATATATATATATATATATAGAGAGAGAGAGAGAGAGAGAGAGAGAGAGTCGTGCTAGAATACACTCGAGTGTACAGGTCGCACCGTACACTCAAGTGGTGTTTACATAACTAGACAATTTTTTTGACAAATCCAAATTGTTGATTTTGTTATAACAAATACATGATACATTCAAAATTTGAGCTCATTTGGATTTTTCTAAGTCACTTTTTCATGACCAACAATGCCGACGCACAAAATCATATCACATTTAGATGCATGAATCATAAGTGTCCAAATGAGCTCAAATTTTATATGTAGTATGCTAAGAAGATCAATGGTTTAGATTTTCAAAATACACATTACACGATGGAAAACGACTTAAGAGTGTATTTGGTCTCGGATACACTAGAGTGTATTCTAGCCTGACTCTCTCTCTCTCTCTCTCTCTCTCTCTCTCTATATATATATATATATATATATATATATATATGGGTATATATATTCACTACCCGCATGGGTAACTAACTTTAGTTATCCGTGGATCTATTTTGTAATAGAAAGGTACATGTTTGTAATGAGAGAGACAACGTTTGTAATGAGATGACCAAATTTGTAATACAAACACTCATTTTGTATTACACGTTTGATTACAGTAAAAATGATATTTTTTACAGCAGTTTACGCTGTAATACAAAACGAGTGTTTGTATTACAAATTTGGTCATCTGATTACAAACGCTAATTGTCTCATTACAAACATGTACCTTTCTATTACAAAATAGATCCACGGGTAACTAAAGTTAGTTACCCACGCGGGTAGCGAATCAATGGCATATATATATATATATATATAGAGAGAGAGAGAGAGAGTCAGGCTAGAATACACTCGAGTGTACGGATCACACGAATACACTCAAGTGTGTTTGCATATCAAGACTGTTTTTTGCAAAATGTAAACCGTTAATCTTCACCGACATACTATAACTAGGCTACATACAAATTTTGAGCCCATTTGGATGAGTGTAAGTCACTCATCCAAGGGCAACAAAATCGACGCGCGAAACTAATTTGAAATGCATAATTTTTGCGGTCTTCATAACATGAGCTATACATATCCAAATGTGCTCAAATTTTGCGTATGAGTTGTTCACGAGATGTTTATGAAGATCAACAGATTAGATTTTCAAAAAAAATATTGCATCATGAAAAACTACTTGAGTGTATTCCGCTCCGGATACACTCGAGTGTATTCTAGCCTGATATATATATATATATGGGGGTGTTATTTGCCAATGATATTGTGTAGATTGATGAAAGAAAGGAAATACTTTATGATAAATTTGAACTTTGGAAAAATGTGTTAGAATGTAATGGATTTATGAACAATAAGTGTATGTACATAACATGGACAATCCAACAAATATGGAAGAGACTATTGCTTTGCAAGACGGAGAGAGGAAAGCAATAGTGATGGTGAGGCAGAGGGAGAGAGGGATTTGTGTGTGTTGGATTGGGGTACGACATGTATTAAGGGGGCTGTAAACTTGCTAAAAAAACTTAGCAAGGAATTTAACTTTCAAATGGTTTGATATTCAAACAATTGTGAACAATCATAAAAAGTTCAGGAAATAACGTTAAAAGTTGCCAAAAAGGTTGTGTACACATTATTCAAAGAGGACAAGAAAGATTACCAAAAATCATGACTTTTTCCAAAAAAGTCACCAATTTTGTAATTAGGTCGATAATGCCCAACTAAACATCACTAAGCCCAAACTAGGGTAGCCCTATAGCTCAGCCTCAACTTTATTTATGAGAATTTCAAATTTCCTTTCTTTACACTGTCCAAAAGGTGAATTTGGAAGGTATTTTATATGCATATACATGTTGTAATCATTGTGAGCATGTCTTTGTTCGGACTTGCCCAATTGTTAAATTTTGAGCCAGACACTTAAATTTTTTTTGACAAGTAAAGGTGACAACCCCAAATTCTCAAAGTTAATTCTTTACCTATATAGACTACTAGACTGCATCCCATGCATTTGGACAAATACTAGCTAGTATAATTCCGTATGGCATCAATAAATTATAAGCATGGGACAATTCAACAGATGGATCTCTGGTTGGAATTTCAAGCACAAGCGGAATTTCAGGGTTTTTCTCCCTTTCTTTTTTTAGCCAAAGGGGTGATCAGAATGCAGTGAACAACTTGTTTTCCCGGCGTACAAGCATCCCCTTTAATTGCACAAATTGGAAAGTTCGAAGTTACCATTTCATACATTATATAGAAACTGTTACCAATAAACCTCTGTCATGTCTAATTCTGTTGTTGGTGTTCCCAATAATTTGTATACATTCCCAGTCGTTGAAGAAAAAATTATCAAAATTCTGTCAAAAATTTAATGCTTTCCTTGGCATTGCTTTCTGAAGTACAAAAAGTAGATTCGAAGTGGGGCCTAAAGTTCAAGGACTTATGTATTTCTCATAATTCAAGTAATAGTTGAAAATATCAACTTTGTGTATGTATGCGTGCTACGATCCTAGTCTCCTGTGGACCTAACTCTAGTTTGAGAACTGAAACAAATGCTAGTTAATTCGCCAACAAATTTTTTTGTAAGCTGAGCTATAATCAAAGAGCGGTTTTGATTACCTATTCCACTGGTCATAATTTAGGATGTTCAGAGAATTTTTACATAGCATAAATTACAAAAGTGGAACAATAGTGAAATCATTTAGAACCTGGGATTTAGACTCCTGTAGTGATTCAAGTGTCTCAACAATCTGCAGCTGTTGCATAACTGTAGCCTGCAATGCCTGGTCGAAAAAACCAAAAGAATAATTGAAGTCAGATAACAGAATCTATAAAACATGCTAGATGCATATGACATTTAGCAGATATTAAAATAGAGCATGAACAGGTAAAAAAATTTGCTGGTTAGATATAACTTAACAAAATAGAAGTTGTTTACCAGATCCAATTAATCTGCTGGTTACGTGGATGGATACCACATCAAGAAGCAGAAAAGTTGGTTATATATTTTCTGTGCTAGTATTTGTAGTTTAAGTGATCACGAGCACCCGTACTAGTAAATTTTCTTTCTTTTTGACAGAGGAAAAAAGAGGAGAAAATATTTTTCAGCACAACTACCAACAATTTCAACAGTAGAGAGGCTGATTATGGAACCCATATCAGCCTCAGGTGTAACAAGGGTGTAATAGTGGCATGTATTGGTTTTAATTAAGATCTGAATCCAATGCACCAATCAACAACAATCCTTACTTCGGTGATGTTGTACTAAAAAGAGAGGGCTTCTTCCACTTGTATTCAAAGTCAATAATAAACCATTGGTATGATTTTAAGTTAAGCAAACTGAATATCGATCTGTCTTTACTATCCATATTGTAAGTTGCATGGATGAAAATAAAAGACACGAGTAAGGCAAAAAGAAAATCCCCACCATCTTCACAACAATTACTTGCAATTAGTATATAATCAAGAATTTAAGAGTGTAATAATGTCATCAGGAAGCATATAGAAGTAGATGAAGTTGGAAGTTTACATTCTTTGTCTTCTCAAGGTCAATCTCTAGGGTCTTTATTCGATGCCAAGATTCCAAGAGTATCTGTTCTTTATCAAAGGGAAGTTCAACAGGTTTGTTGTTAATGTCTCTCAACATAGTTTCAAGCTTTTGCAGTCGTTCCATGCAAGATGTCAGTCGGCGTTCTATTGCAGCATTTTCTCTCTGATGCTCAACATAAGCATTATTAGAGGGTGGAGGGTTGGCGGTTAGCTCCCTCACAGGTCTGCAGATCAGAAACCGAAAGAAGGATACCAATCCAATGGCAAAGGCCAGCAGCACTCGAGCAATGCATTGCAACCTTCTCTCCTTGTTTTGATCCTCCCTATAGGACCTAGAAACTGAGAAGCAAAAAATGTTTACTGATTTAGTCAATAGTAGTGGTATATCCAAATAGACTTCAAAAAAAGGATCTGAACCTCCTCTCCCCCCCCCCAAAAAAAAAAAAAACACCCAAAAGAAGAACGATTGGAATCCTACATTTCAAGAGAAACAGACATGCATATGACACGATCAACTATATATTAATTGGATTTTGAATTCTCATGTAACTGAGTGGTTAAACAAGACCAATGATGACCTAATAAAGATGTCCTAAAGAACGAATCCGTAGCAGGATTGGCTTGCTGTGCACAAGAACCAGCATCATCAGATTGGGGTTTGAATTCCTTTTCCAAAGAAAAATAATTTGTTTGAGACGAAATATGACCCACAACAACTGAGGAATATAATCTAATCCAGCTATAAGTTGCAACTTTTTATATCAGAACCAAAGTTGATGATTCATATAACCAATTGCACTTCCATCAACACAAGGCATACTTGACTGCAAGCGTGTTACTAAACACTCATGACACCGAGATGATGAGAAAGCTCAATAGGAAAGTAAGGTTTCTTAGTGTATGTTATACAAGTTAAATTATTTAGAGTAGAGGCGGATCCACAGGATTTTATTTAGTGAACGTGTCCAGAAAAGGTTAGCTGAAACAACATACATTCAAGCAGCTAGGCTGTACAAGTCACTACTGCTTAGGTTTCAGTTTCCCTTCTCCATGAGAGTGGAGAAATATTAGTTTCTGCAACCCAGAATGAATCAATCTACATAGTTTATAAACATGTGGGAAAAAATAAGGATATCAATTTGTCTGGAAGAAACACAGTTTCAATATGGTTGATTAAAACAAATATGATAGCAGTAGTCCCCACCATAGTGAACAATAATACCAAAAAAAATATAGGCTAAGCCATATAGTCCATGGAAGGACTAGAAGCTATTCTCTTTTCCTTATGACTATCAGAAAGCTACGTATGGTCTTTTGAATCAAAAGAATATGCCAGACTACAAGGGCAAAAACTTCTAGGAAAATGCATCGAATAGACATGACTAACTATAATGACGTTAGCACACAAACTTGCAGACAACTAGAAGTAAACTAAATTTTGCAAGGAGCTTTAATGTTAATAATCACATGTTAGTGTTTCTGCATTTAAGCATGATGATTTTGAAATCAGAAAACCAGAACGTAATTGAATGAAAAGTTGTCTTATCAAATGAAAGCATGTAGACAATAACAGTCTAAATGGACAGAGAATCCGCAGGTCATATGAAGATATAAGTTCACAAAGGTGTCAGATCATTAAAATTCGACTTGTGTGTTATAATAGGTGAAAGTACTACTAAAGAAGAGTAGGGTTCTGATAGTAATAAACATTCAGTGGGGAAAAGCAATAGAATACATGCATTTCTAGCAACTTAAGTCTAAGATTACCTTCTGGATTCATTATTGCATCAATAGTTTGATGTCGATATACACCGTCAACGACCAACCTGGGAGCACAAACTGATCCTCGACCATAATCTACAGCTTTATCTACAATAACAAAATGATCATCACAGCTATAGTAAGCACTTGGATCTGTTGCCCTGACCTGCAAGTGTTACAAACAGACAATACTAATAATCTCAGTCCTATGTCAATACCTTCTATGAATTACTATAGAGACAAGACCAGATATTGATTTTTTATCGAATCAAAATGGAAGGAGTCAAAAATAAAAACAGATTAGCATATGTTGACAATAAAAAGAAAATGACATGGAATGAAAGACAATCAGATATAATAAAGTCAAACATACATTGTTTAAACTGAAACATCAAACATGGCAAACACCATTTTAATCTGATCCAACAAAACAAAAAGGGAAATAGTAAGGTAGCATCATAACCTATTGAGAAAACCTTTCCAATGGAAAATCCCCAACCATGGATGCATCCAGAGTAGAATATTTTTCCCAGAAAACAAGTAGACAAAATCAAAATACTCAATTTGCAGAAGTTTAGAGAAAGTATGTTACAACCCTGTTTTTGGGTTCTTTTGGTGAGAAATGCAATTTCTCACATTAAAGATATTTGGACAAATAATGATACAATTTGTTTTGAATAAATGAAGTTCGTTTACAATAGCCTTGATGATTGTTTGTGGGCTTTATTGGTTATTGGGCCCAAATAACAAGAAAATTCAATTAGTAAATGAATAATTAAGTTTTTGAGAAAAGAGAGATGTGGAAACCTCTTGAAGGCAAAAGAATCTAATCCAATGATGGATTATGTGCCTCTTGGGTTCCTTGGGTTCCAAGGAGTCCAAAGTTGCAAAACGAAATCAATAAGAAAAGAAAAGATCAATTAAATATTTCTTTATTAAGAAAGAAATTGAAAACAATGATAAAATGTGGAAAATAAGAGGAAAGAGGTGGAATTGAGTTATCCATGATGGAATTTCGTATTCCAAGGATTCCTAATCTTAAAAGGATTACCAATGAGGAAAATAAAAGAGAAATAAAGAGAAATCCTCAAAATAGATATTTTCTTATAAGGAATAAACAAGATATTGAGAAATAATGGGTATAGATGCATAATGAGTACCCAATAAAGTTCCATGTACTTCCATATCTTCTTTAATGGCTTTTGTGTATCCAATAAGTAGATTTGGGTCGTAGATATATGTGGTTACGTAGAGGAAATGTATTGAATATCTTCCTTTGGGCAACTTGCTTGTATGGCAAGAGAAAAGAAAGGAAAATCGTAAAAGAAGTCTATGGAAGGGAGTATATAGTCAAGTTAACGAGAATAGAAATATTTCCCATATCAGTAAAACACAAATCCACAATTATCTTACGTATGAGTTTGCGAGAAAGGGAAACGTTGACCTCCCTCTCCCTTCCTTTCATGATACATGGGAAACCTTTAGGGTTTAAGTAATGTGCCTATATAAAGAGATCATAAGTAGCTCTCTTGCCACCAGGAACACCCTACTCCTAGCCGTCCATCCTGGATGTGGTTTTTCCACCGTTCCTCATTGTGCTATGCCCTTCCTCATCTAAGACATCCTAGGGTTCTCTGTGAGGCAAGATGCATGTCAACCCAATGAGCTAAGGGGAAACGATGGATGATCTGCTTCAAGTTGCTCTATTTTGACCTTTCCGTGGGAAGCAATCACAACCTCCCGCATGATCCAAACCAAACCAACGACGCTGGAACTGGAGCCATACCAGCAGCGCCATGGACTCCACCCCTTTTATCCTTGGGACTGCAACCCTCGAGGGCGGAACCCTGACTACTGAGAAGCAGTAGCGTCGAAGATCGTCCAGGTGGCGCGAAGGAGACCAAGGTAGCGGCGGACATCGCTGCATGTCTAAGCGTGGCCTCGGGCCTATCATGCACAAGTCGGAGGAAGAGGACATGGGAGAAGAGATGCTCCTAAGGTGGCGGTGCTCTGGCCGCCGTGCCGCACGAACCCAGGCAGCCGCCACACCCTGCACAAGAGAGAGAGGGTAGGCGGCACCGGCAGACTGACTGACGCACCAGGGAGCGTCAGTGTTCCGGGAAGAAAGGCGACGGATCCTAAACGAGAGCAGTAGCGGATGGCGTTGCGGAGAAGGCAGTAGTGTAGCCAGCGATGGCGCTCTACGGCCTGAATCACTGACTGGGGATACGCAGACCTGTAGGCGCGCAGAGGAGGAAGGGACGAGGTTCCTATGATGCTAGATGTGCTCCTACTAGGACTGGATCTAGTACTCGCATGCAGAAGAAGGAAGCTTTGTCGGGGCTTGGAGCTCCCACTGACGTCGGCTTGAGCGACAACGTCCGTGGGACGAGCACGGCAGGGCTCAACAGGTTCTCGCGACTCGCGAGGATGAAAGTCTGGACCCAGGTCGCGGGATAGTTGGATCCCAGCAAGAATTCACGAGTTAGTGCTTAAAGGCAACGCAAGAGAAGATAAAAGGTAACTCTTTTGATGATGTGGCGTCTCCTTATTGGCTTAGAAAATCTACAATTGCATTTACTCTAGAAAATGATTGGTAACTTGAAATATAATGATATCATATATCAATTTGATCAGGAAAAGAAGAGTAATACAAATAAAACATCATTAAGACCACAATATACATTAAAGTGATGGTGAATTATGATGCTTAAATCGGTAAATATGGTTAATTTGAGATGTTATCTAACGTTGATTAACATAATGGTGATTTAAGATGGTAATGATGCTAATAATGATATGTAGGATCCTTAATGTGTATAATCTTGCTTATGAGAATTAGGGTTTTAAAACTAAGATATGGTTAGTGAGTGTAAATTAGATCTAAGTGATCATAACGAGCAGATTTGTTGGATATATTAATTAGGGTTACACATGATGTCTAATTTGGACTAATAACTCTAATAAACAATTATGTGATTGAATTAGGGTTTGTACCTTTATTCCTTAACCAATCCGTAGTACCCTAGATTTGGACCGAGTAAGGTTACTTGGGATAATATGTGATGGTGACAATTTAGGATTTACATACGTGCAGATTAAACGATCAATTGCTTGGTTTGCTTTCTCGGATCTATTTATTGGTTGATTGAATCTACTTGAAGCATAAATGTATATTCTACATGGAAAAGGTATGTGGTTACGCTTATGAATAATCGCTTTAGTTTCACGGCGATTTCCGAACGTGTTTATCGGTTGCTTGAAAATAACTGTTGGATGTCTTTTATTTCATGCAACTATAAAGTAACTATGATTATCACTATGAATATATATATATATTTGGCTTGTAAAGGCTAAAAAGGGGTAACCTAGAGTAAGGTCTAGGTTATCGTGGGTTAGAAATTGGGCTACCAAGTGTAGTGCCATGAGACCCATTAACATACCATGAGTTAAGGAGTGGGCTACTTACGAGTAGTGACATGTGACTCAACCCTAGAAATTGGTTCACCTATAGGTGGGACCATGAGGGGTTTAATGGGGATCTACTATAAGGAAAGTAGTATCCAGGTCCACTGCAGAGACAGCGCAGAGGATAGGAAATGCATTGATCGTGCAGTTATATTTAAAACATAAAATTATTTGTTGAATGGTAATTAGCTGCAATACATTGTTATCATAGTTGCACGATTATTGTTTCCCCCACATACCAACTTCGGCTGACCGACGTTTTGTTTGTCGGCGTTTTAGGTACAAGCCAAAAGGATAAACAGTAAATCGTCATATTGTGAAATACATGAAGTAATATACAAGGAGGATTAGTTAGAATAGAATCCATAAATTGATAGAAGTTTAGAGATCCAAGTTTTCAAAAAGGTATGCAAAAGTTTATTTTCTTACAGTTTTCCCATTTAGTCTATTAAAATTCGATAATTATTCTTGGTTAATTGTCGAACCTTTGATACGGAAGTTATGGGTGCGGCTTCGACCTCTCGGTCTCCCTTAATTGGGGGTTATCGGGAGGTGGGGTCGTAACATTTGGTATCAGAGCGTAGGTTTCTCACTTAACCATTAATAATTATTAAATTTTACAAACTCCATAGAACCCAAGGAAGTTATTAGAGGATTATCCGAAAGACGGAGGTGTCTAGAAAAGGATCACGATCGGGGGCTGGCAATATTTTCCTCCGCACCGCTAGTCAGAATACGAGGACTCCCGGATCCGTGTGACTGCCTGGGCAAAGTCTTAGGGTATGAATCGAAATAAGATACCTTTAGGATTTTCTCATCTTGATTCATCCCTTCTCAACTCAAATTCTGTTAAGGACCTAAGGATTATGGTTTTCTCTCTTCTCCTCACCCTCTTGAGGTATGGGTAAGGTTAATAAGGTCTAAGGAATCCTCCACCAAATTAATGAAAAGCATGAAAATAAGATGTCATGGACATAAGCTTAATAGAGTAAGCGCAAACGAAAGGATAGATACTTACGTAGGTCGTATGACATAAGTTTTCATGCCCTCAGAAGAGACCTGAGGCTAGACCTTCTTGTCAGGAGGATAAATAAAGAGAGTTAGTCTTGGAGATAGAGATCTCAAATTGCAAGTAGAGACCTAGCGCATCCTCTGAGGATGATGTTAACCCTAACCCTAAGTGAAGGTTAGAGAGAGAGATGGCATGATGAGTTGGACCTGGTGTTTGAAAGGACATGCCTTTGGGATGCTATATGATCCATGGGTGACCTAACACCTTTGGCAACCCAACCCTGGGAAGGGTCGTGCATGTTAGGGTAAAGGATAGCTCCTTCGATGATGATGTTAGTGAAGGACCTGTAGAAACCCTATGGGCTTATGCGAGTAGGGCATAGCACGCACCCAGGGTACGTTAGTAGTGTGAGAAATAGGTTGAAACCCTGACCAAGAGAGTATGAAGGATGGCTTATGAAATAAGCATAAAGAATTATGGATAACCTTGAGCGAACATAAGTTGAACATAGGCTTCATCCAGGTAGGGGCATGCTTTCGAGGTTGACCCTTCATGAAGAGAGGACCTCTAATGGTAAGGTTGGTTGTAGGGTTATCTCTAGAGAGAGAGCAGAAAACCAAGCAAGAAGGTTGGAATACTAGACTCCTAGATATGAGGAAAAGTAGGGAGTTGAGGATGATGCGACCTAAGTGGATGATAGTGGTCGCCACATGCTTGATCCCTAGAGGTTGATGATGTCTTGGTTTCCATGAGAGGAACCAAACCCTAGAGAGAGGATGAGTCGGATGGTACCTCTGTACCTATGGTGTAGATGAGAAGAAGAGTTCCTTAGACCTAGAGAGGTTTAGTAAGCAGGTTGTGAGGCCTTGTACCTTGTTGGATGACCGTGAGGACTCAACTTCGAGGTGTTACTCATATAAAAGGGTTAAGGAAGTGTGTGTTATACCTTATACATGCCTGATTTGTGGTTAAGAGGTTGAGCATGTAGTTGGTCATCAAAAAGTGAACCTAGGGTTCCTAGGCCTAAGAGGGGAAGTGGTGTACCAACTGCACATGATGAGAGTTGAGTTTCTATAGATGCGAGCAGCTCCTTATGTTCAGAGGAAAGGAAATCCCCTTACGTTTAAGGTATGGTTGGAAAACCCCTCCCAGCTAAGTTGATGACAAAAGAAGGTATGATCTTGATCCAATGTTGAGGATGAGAATAAGTGTGACATAGCATGGGTTAACAAGTGGTCTGCTTGTTAGGGTCAAGTATGCTCATATGGATGTAAACCCTAGACCTAAGGGCGTTTGTGACCTTGTTGTCAAGAGATAGTTTTCCTCCCATCCTGGGATAGGGACCCTTTGGTAGGGTGTATATCAGTTTTGTTGGTTTAAGTAACCTAAAGAGGTCTCATAGGATCTTGAGAAGCTAAGTGAAAGTTACATGGTATGAGAATGAACTTATAGACCCATAGATGACCATCTCTAAGTGCATGTGGATGTATTACCATGACGGTAATCAGTATGGGGGTCTGGCCAAGGTAGGTAGGTCTCCATGACCCCTATGAAAGGATGAAAGTCAGCCCTTGAATGTAGAGAGAGAGATGATGAAGGCTTGGGTAAGGTTCTAAGTTGAGCATGTACTATAAGAGAATCCTAAGTCTATCCTAGGGTCGGGTAGGGATAAGACCGATGAAAGTAGGAGCCGCCTAATTCCCTAATTGCACATGACCATAGGGTCGGGAGGTAACAGCTATCATTGTCTGAGGGCCATGGGTGAGGAGATTGATCACCTTCATGAACTCATGGGACCCAAAGGGGCAGATGAGTAGGGCACTCTCTGGATGCATAAGGGAAGAGGGATGACCCTAAAAGTGTCGGCATCCTATAGACCTAGAGGAAATGACCAAGGATTGTGTGGTGACCCAAGCAGATTCAAAACCAGTTTTCCATGGGGGTAACTTTGATAGCAAGATGATTGTAATATAAAGGCATAAACGGCAAGTTTCAACTTAGATTTAAAGGTGTACTGGCAAGGTGGGATGTACCATCTCTACTCTTGGAACAGGAAGAACTCTGTATTTGGACTGCAGCCAAATGTTTATTTCCTCTTGTTTTGGGAGAGAGAGATAGGACAGTACGCATGCCATACACGAAGGATAAAGATGATGTGGGTTGGAATGTTGCCATGAGATATGGGGACAGAGATGATAACATACCCTTGTGGAGTGAATAATACATGAGTGGTTTACAAACAGTAAGAATATTAAGGTAATCATCTTGTGAGGATGTTTTAACACGAGCTATGAGGGATTTGCAAGTGGTACAAGATTGAGTTTGATCACCAAGAAGATGAGCTCAAAGTGTTCTCAATAAAGATAGACTTAGAATTCGAGTTTGAGATGATAAGTGAAATGTGTGGAAGTGTATGTCTTCAATGTTACCTAATACCTAAGGTAATGGATGTTCTGGTTGAGATGTATCTGACTAGTTTGGCTAGAATCTAGAAGAGGTTGTTAGGCTAACCCTAAGTTTGGAAAGGAGATATGTTTGGCTAATACTCCGATGTAATGAGATCTGTTGAACAAATTAATGGTTGTTTGGTTAGCCAGTCTAGTCCTTGATACAATGAAAGGATGGTGGTAAAACCTCAGATGCACTTCTTTAGAAAAGGTGATGAAACCCCGACTTGAGTGGTTTAGGGTTTCTGAGGAATCGATCTTGAGGAATCATGACATACAGGAGATCATGATTTTAAGATCACCATACACCGTACCGCCAAGATGATAAGCGACAATAGGACTTTGGATAAAGTTGCATGTGGTATATGGCCATGCAAGCCAGGAGGTAAAGGACGAACCTCAATAACCCAGTGTATCGATACAGAGGACAAAAGAGTCCCTGAGAAGGAATGGGAGTTCATCATTATGGATGTTGTGATAAGTCTCCCCTAGACCAAGGAAGGTCGAGATGCAATATGGGTTATGGTAGATCGCCTTACCTAGATGACATGAGAAAGAAGAGAGTTCTGTCACGAGACAGATCTGGTTGAACTACTCATGAGATAGATGGTTCAACTACACCATGAATCGAGTTCAAAAGTCCTTGAGTATATCCTAAAGGTTCACTTCCGTAAGGGGGAAGTAGGTACATGAAGGACTCGATGTTAGTATAGTCCATCACCTATAACTAATGGTTAGTATGATCCAGACTAAAGGGTCTGATGAGAGCATATGTGCTCGTTCAGGGTGATATCTAGAGACAGTTCTTGTCCTATGAAAGATGTGACGATGACCACCATAACCAGTATCGGGTTTTATAAGAAGCTCTGTAAGGGAGGTTGTGTCGGTCACCACTTTAGTAAGGTGATGTTGGTGGAAGGACCACATGATGGTTAGAAAAGGGCCACAGTGCGTGTAGATGATGTCGTTTTGATCGTGTAATGGCTGAAAGGAGCCTAGAGATGACGAGAGTCATGAGCAGATGCAAAGTAGACTGACATGCAGTTCACTGTGGGAGAATATGTCACATGAAAATCTGACCCCTCTGAGCTACAGCTAAGAAAGATGAGTCCCCGATACATGGGTCCATTGAGATGGACTGGTGGAGAAGGTTAAGTTTGACCTTACCCCTCAAGATAAAGTAATGTGTGATGAGTTCCATGTGTCCAATTTAGAGTACTATGTGAGGTACACGACCATGTGTTGAACAATGAACCTAGTGAGCCCAAGGGACACTGACATGGCCTGAGTCACCTGTGCAGTTTATAGACGGCAGGATGAAAGGACTCAGAGAAAAGAATATGTGATGATAAAGGTTCTTTGGGAGAGCCATGAGTGCAGTAAAGCCACATAGGGGCCAATGATGGACATGGAAAATTATTATCCTGAATTGTTTGTTTGCTTGATAGAATTTTGAGGACAAAATTCCTATAAGAGGGGAAGGATGTTACATCCCTGTTTTTGGGTTCTTTTGGTGAGAAATGCAATTTCTCACATTAAAGATATTTGGACAAATAATGATACAATTTGTTTTGAATAAATGAAGTTCGTTTACAATAGCCTTGATGATTGTTTGTGGGTTTTATTGGTTATTGGGCCAAAATAACAAGAAAATTCAATTAGTAAAAGAATAATTAAGTTTTTGAGAAAAGAGAGACGTGGAAACCTCTAGAAGGCAAAAGAATGTAATCCAATGATGGATTTCGTGCCTCTTAGGTTTCTTGGGTTCCAAGGAGTCCAAAGTTGCAAAAAGAAAGCAATAAGAAAAGAAAAGATCAATTAAATATTTCTTTATTAAGAAAGAAATTGAAAACAATGATAAAATGTGGATAATAAGTGGAAAGAGGTGGAATTGAGTTATCCATGATGGAATTTCGTATTCCAAGGATTCCTAATCTTAAAAGGAATACCAATGAGGAAAATAAAAGAGAAATAAAGAGAATCCTCAAAATAGATATTTTTTATAAGGAATAAACAAGATATTGAGAAATAATGGATATAGATGCATAATGAGTACCCAATAAAATTCCATGTACTTCCATATGTTCTTTAATGGCTTTTGTGCATCCAATAAGTAGATTTGGGTCGTAGATATATGTGGTTACGTAGAGGAAATGTATTGAATATCTTCCTTTGGGCAACTTGCTTGTATGGCAAGAGAAAAGAAAGGAAAATCGTAAAAGAAGTCTATGGAAGGGAGTATATAGTCAAGTTAACGAGAATAGAAATATTTCCCATATCAGTAAAACACAAATCCACAATTATCTTACATATGAGTTTGCGAGAAAGGGAAATGTTGACCTCCCTCTCCCTTCCTTTCATGATACATGGGAAACCTTTAGGGTTTTAAGTAATGTGCCTATATAAAGAGATCATAAGTAGCCCTCTTGCCACCAGGAACACCCTACCCCTAGCCGTCCATCCTGGATGTGGTTTTTCCACCGTTCCTCATTGTGCTACGCCCTTCCTCATCCAAGACATCCTAAGGTTCTCTGTGAGGCAAGATGCATGTCAACCCAATGAGCTAAGGGGAAACGATGGATGATCTTCTTCAAGTTGCTCTGTTTTGACCTTTCCGTGGGAAGCAATCACAACCTCCCGCGTGATCCAAACCAAACCAGCGACGCTCGAACTGGAGCCATACCAGCAGCGCCATGGACTCCACCCCTTTTATCCTTGGGATTGCAACCCTCAAGGGCGGAACCCTGACTGCTGAGAAGCAGTAGCATCGAAGATCGTCCAGGTGGCGTGAAGGAGGAGACCAAGGTAGCGGCGGACATCGATGCATGTCCAAGCGTGGCCTCGGGCCTATCATGCACAAGTCGGAGGAAGAGGACATGGGAGAAGAGATGCTCCTAAGGTGGCGGTGCTCTGGTCGTCGTGCCGCACGAACCCAGGCAGCCGCCACACCCTGTGCGAGAGAGAGAGGGTAGGCGACACCGGCAGACTGACTGACGCACCAGGGAGCGTCAGTGTTCCGGGAAGAAAGGCGGCGGATCCTAAACGAGAGCAGTAGCGGATGGCATTGCGGAGAAGGCAGTAGTGTAGCCAGCGATGGCGCTCTACGGCCTGAATCACTGACCGGGGATACGCGGACCTGTAGGCGCGCAGAGGAGGAAGGGACGAGGTCCCTATGATGCTAGATGTGCTCCTACTAGGACTACGTCTAGTACTCGCATGCTAAAGAAGGAAGCTTTGTCGGGGCTTGGAGCTCCCACCGACGTCGGCTTGAGCGACAACGTCCGTGGGACGAGCACGGCAGGGCTCAACAGGTTCTCGCGACTCGCGAGGATGAAAGTCTGGACCCAGGTCGCGGGATAGTTGGATCCCAGCAAGAATTCGCGAGTTAGTGCTTAAAGGCAACGCAAGAGAAGATAAAAGGTAACTCTTTTGATGATGTGGCGTCTCCTTATTGGCTTAGAAAATCTACAATTGCATTTACTCTAGAAAATGATTGGTAACTTGAAATATAATGATATCATATATCAATATGATCAGGAAAAGAAGAGTAATACAAATGAAACATCATTAAGACCACAATATACATTAAAGTGATGGTGAATTATGATGCTTAAATCGGTAAATATGGTTAATTTGAGATGTTATCTAACGTTGATTAACATAATGGTGATTTAAGATGGTAATGATGCTAATAATGATATGTAGGATCCTTAATGTGTATAATCTTGCTTATGAGAATTAGGGTTTTAAAACTAAGATATGGTTAGTGAGTGTAAATTGGATCTAAGTGATCATAACGAGCAGATTTGTTGGATATATTAATTAGGGTTACACATGATGTCTAATTTGGACTAATAACTCTAATAAACAATTATGCAATTGAATTAGGGTTTGTACCTTTATTCCTTAACCAGACCGTAATACCCTAGATTTGGACCGAGTAAGGTTACTTGGGATAATATGTGATGGTGACAATTTAGGATTTACATACATGCAGATTAAACGATCAATTGCTTGGTTTGCTTGCTCGGATCTATTAATTGGTTGATTGAATCTACTTGAAGCATAACTGTATATTCTGCATGGAAAAGGTATGTGGTTACGCTTATGAATAATCGTTTTAGTTTCACGGCGATTTCCGAACGTGTTTATCAGTTGCTTGAAAATAACTGTTGGATAACTTTTATTTCATGCAACTATAAAGTGACTATGATTATCACTATGAATATATATATATATATATATATATATAACTGGCTTAGATCCGAATCCACCTCTGTGGCTTGTAAAGGCTAAAAAGGGGTAACCTAGAGTAAGGTCTAGGTTATCGTGGATTAGAAATTGGGCTACAAAGTGTAGTGTCATGAGACCCATTAGCATACCATGAGTTAAGGAGTGGGCTACTTACGAGTAGTGACATGTGACTCAACCCTAGAAACTGGTTCACCTATAGGTGGGACCATGAGGGGTTTAAGCGGGATCTACTATAAGGAAAGTAGTATCCAGGTCCACTGCAGAGACAGCGCAGAGGATAGGAAATGCATGGATTGTGCAGTTATATTTAAAACGTAAAATTGTTTGTTAAATGGTAATTGGCTGCAATACATTGTTATCATAGTTGTATGATTATTGTTTCCCCCACATACCAGCTTCGGCTAACCGACGTTTTGTTTGTCGGCGTTTTAGGTACAAGCCAAAAGGATAAACAATAAATCGTCATATTGTGAAATACATGAAGTAATATACAAGGAGGATTAATTAGAATAGAATCCATAAGTGGATAGAAGTTTAGAGATCCAAATTTTCAAAAAGGTATGCAAAAGTTTATTTTCTTACAGTTTTCCCGTTTTGTCTGTTAAAATTTGATAATTATTCTTGGTTAATTGCCGAACTTTTGATCCGGAAGTTTTGGGTGCGGCTTCGACCTCTCGGTCTCCCTTAATTGGGTGTTATCGGGAGGTGGGGTCGTAACACAGCAGTATCACACATATTATTTAGATAACATTTACAAATTTCTTGATTGGTTTTGCCATCCAGAAAGAGTTAGCAATGCAGCGCTACCTTCGTTCTCAATGTAATATAGTTCACCTGAAAAAAAAAATCATTCATTTGAATATAAAAAGAAGAAACTTTGATCGTCCTGGAAATTATGTGATGCAGGATGAAGTCCACTCAATTAGATTTATTTTGTGTTATTTTTATATGTAGAGACCTAAGTGCACTTAGTTGCAAATTTAAATGTTTTATTTTTATTTTATATTTTGTTAGACAATTTATGCAATTGTCTCAGTTTAGGGTTTTATGTCTTTGAGTATAAATACTAGCCTTGGGGGCTTGTCCCAAGAAGTTGAATATGAATTCAAACAACAAATTGTTGTTTTCCCCTATGGTCTTCTTCTTCTTCAATGGGTTCCCCATCATTTTGAGTCAGTGATAGTAAACTCCCTCAACCTGAAAAGTGTGCACCTTCAGCAATGAAACTGATTTTTAGCTGATACCACTACTATCCAGGACCTTCAGGTTTTAGCACCAAAACTTAGGTAGGCTGATGGAAATTTTGGTAGGACTAACACTTTAGCAATTTTCACATCATAGTTAATAAACCAAAAACAGCTCACCTGGGTATAAGTTTGTGGGTATTTAGCTGACATTTGAACTCTATTCATTCAAGAGGGCCTGCGCAAACGTGGATACAGCATAATTGCTGCCAACTGCCAAGACATCAATGCAGTAGGGGTGTCCCTCCCCGCTCCGGTTGTTACAAGAAAAAAACATGAAGGCAGCAAAGCTGCCTACCATGATGCCTTTGATGCTTACGGGTTCGTCAACGTCACCAGCCATTATGCTGGGCAAATATTCAGTTTTGCGAGTCCAGATATCAGTTTATTACCATGTTATAACTAACGACATCATGCCACCTAGCAAGGAATGATATATGTATATCACAAGATAGTAACTAGATATAACCGTAGGACTGGTTTTTAATTTCTATGAGCGTTAGCAAATTGATGTTTATATGGACAGAATTCATGGTCCCCGGGGTTTCTATAACACACAAAGAGATACACTACTGTAGATAATATGATCATTTCAATGGCACCTATAGCCCTTAAAAATGACCATCGCAGCACAGCCCATCCAAAAGGCCCATGAAATAGGCACTATAGACAATTAGGCAATCATAACTAAATAAAGATTGGTGGCTAACATGCACATTCAATAGAAAGACAGCAAGACCATAAAATAAACCTCCAAACAGAATGAATTATGAAAGATCCTAGGCACTAAGTTAAGGTATCTAACAAGGTGCAGCTCCTTAAGGCAGCATCCTGGCATACACCAAGTATGGGATACACTTGACATGTTAATATAGATTTTGAAAAATGGCAGGAATACGTGAGGACATTCTATACCTTATATACATTAAGAGCATAATGGATAAGTATGACATTTTAATCATTCCTCGAGGATCACAAGATCCATACATCAAACGCCATAATGGTATGCAAGCATGAAATCAGATGACAATGCACAAATGATAGGACAATCCTTGTTAATTTATAAAGAAAAAAGTAAAACCTACTTCCTCGTGTACAGGAGCCAATCGAGTAGACTCCAACTTTTGAGACAAGAAAGGAGAGTAGTGCTCGTCGACATCGGACCCTGATTCAGCAGCCGATGCATCACTGCATGCTCCCTGTTAACAACAATAAGTGAATAATTAAATAAAGACGTCTAAATTTATAAAAGAAAATAATGAAACAACCAGCAATAGCATGTCTTGCCTTTGAATAGTGTGTCCGGGTGCATGTACTTCTGCACTGTCCCTCAGCGGTATACCTCCTAATTTGTCGCAGGCATGTCATTTCAGCATTATGAACAAGCTGCATCGACAAGATCAGATAGAATATGACAATGTTCAGTTATAACTATCAAACCTCACATTAAAAGCAACAACTAGTATGGCTTGATTGTAGTGACTTTAGCAACAAAATATTATGATACATGTTATTGTTAATATTAATATGGCAGTTTAACCACTGGACAAAATGGCCCCGTGCTAATCATGGTTTAGTCCCATCTTTATTCATGTAAAGCCCCTCTGGTCCAAACGTAAATCATTATAGTCTTTCATCTAGCTCTCTCATGAAAAATTGATCTTCAGTACAGTGCCATCTTCAGAATTTCTCATATATTCTACAGAAAGATTGAATTAGTTTGAAATAGCACTTGCATGCCCATTTACCCCAAGGAAGATTATAGCATAAATAACTTTGACCGTGATGATTACAATTTATAATCTGGAGTCTATAAAATAAACCAGAGTGCCATATCATTTGTTGCATATTCACTTATTCAGAAAACCGCATGGTTTAGTGTTTAGAAACAAAGATAGTTATTTGATTAAACTATTAATTACAATCATAAGCATGTGAATCCACCAACAGTTATATCAGTATGCAATTTAGCTATGTTGTTGCTAACTTTTTCACTACAAATGTTCTTATAAGAATGTATATAAATCTAAGTCTACAAATTTCTGTTAGAACAAAAAAAAAACAGAAAATATGCTGCTACCTTCATTATGCATGAGTCATTCCAAGGTCCTACATTTGATCTGAGACATCCACCTTCAACTGCGCAAGAACATGTGCCGCCTAAAAATTCAGGTAATTGGCTGCAAAGGAAAAGAAAAAGGTGACTTGTATCAATCATCTCATATGACTAGGGGCATATATCATGCAGGTAAAAGCATCAAACCTGGCATCAATTGATTCGAGCAGTCTACCCTGATATTTTGTTCCTAATACCTGCAAAGTCAGAAGTGTAGTGTGAAGGAAAAAAACTAGAGATGTGGTCACTAAATTGTCAGATAACTTTATTTGCATCAAGTACATGTATCTTTGAAGCAGTTTTGGGATCAATAAAGCCTTTCACGGTGTTCCATAGAAGCTTGAAGCCATGGCCGGCATTAACAATAAACATCTGATGCAATGACTGCATAAACATGATCATGATGAGTTATTGAGTATAAAAATAAAAGTTAAGAAATGCTAAGTTCTCTGAAACCAGATTGCTATCAGCAGAAAACAATTCATTACCTCGGGGTAGTAGTCACAATCAATCTTTTGCATACTGGTCAAAAGATCCCTTGCAGCCTTGCTGAAGTTTTTAAGACCCTGCAAAATGTTAATAGCCATTAATAACTCAGGCATTAATATAGCCATCAATAACTGTAGTATAAGAAAAGCAAAGAATGCTAAAGTAGGCAGGACCACAAAAAATAGATCTTGGAACGTTATTATATGCATTAACAGCTACAAAACTGGAAGTAAGGAACCAGAAACTGGTATCATCCTACCACACCATGCACATCCAGGATGGTAGTGGTTGAGTTTATGTGCCTCTTTGCAGCTATGGAGCAGGCAGGGAATTTTTCTCGAAATGCTCTTTCAAACTCTTGGACATGGTACTTGAGGTATCTCTCTAGCGTGGTAATGTGCATCAGCTTGTTTGGTTCTACTTTGCCTAGCCTCTCAATATATACAGGCCTTCCTTCTTTGTCCACTCCATGGTACCCCTGAGGATAGTACCGCAGAACCTCTTCCAGTTCATGGAAATGGAAATCCTGAAAAACACAATGATCATCAATGGTTACGCTTAGATGCCATAAGTGGGCAAACAGAACGTAGAAACCATCATATCGTCAGCATAAAAAAATTGCCAAATGGAAACTGGTGTGTGCAACGCGTGAAGCTGGGCATCATCAATGGCTGCTTGTCATTAAGGACTAGTCCTTATCTGTCAGCGCAGAACAATGCATGCCCCCGTCCATGTTATTCTTATGTTGCCCTACCAGATTAACAAGGAAGATTTTAAAAAATATAGCATGACAATGGTCCATCCATATTTTAGCATAGGAAATAGTAAGGAGATAGTAGCCGACAGGTTAGCTGACATCATAACATTGGCTGCATCGTGGAATAAATTTCGTTGTGTTTAATGAGAACAAACCGGCTAAAAGTGTGCAAGGGCTAAAAGTCCCCCAGGAACGCAATGCAGAGGCAAAAATGTAGGCAGGACAGCACATGCCCCTACACTTCCTACAGATGGGCAGCCATTTATAACCCACAGCTACCATTCCAACTAGCAGTAGGAGCTTACCTCTAGAATAGTATCAGTACCATATTCTTTTCTCCACCTCAACATTTCCACCCACATCTGCATCGTCCTCTCAAAATCAAACTTGCGAGCCTTTAAGAACCTGCAGGTTGGTAATAAATAAGCACCTAAAAACGGCAACAGGACAACAGAGAGAGAAGAATAACAAAACAAATGAAAGGACCATTTCCAATGTATCTTACGAGTAAAATAATCTTACTTATGATACAGGGTGTTGATTGAAACATACCTTAATATGGTATGATAATCATCATGCCTCTCCGGCAACACGTCCTTGGCAATCAGCTCCTGCCTGAATGCACATACGGCCCTCTCTTCCTCTTCGTCTCGGATATCCTCAATGGAGATGGACGGCGTCCTATAATCGACCCTCCTCTTCCCTCTCTTCTTAAGCGAGTGCGTGAACTTGTTGGAGGCATTGATCGCCTTCTTCTTGAAGTTTCCTATCTTGGTCTTCCTCCTCTCGTCTTCGGAGTTGTCGACATCGGACCTCTTCTCCCTCCGCTCGTCGTGGATCATCGACGTCGCAGGCCCTCCGGGATCAAGACCTGAACAGAGGAGAAGGAGGAAGAGGGAAAAAAACGCTTCCTGTAGTCAGTAATGTGGACGACCGGGTCACAGGGTGCGCTGTTGTTTTCTTTTACCAACCCGAGGAAAACCTAACCCTCAGGGCGGAGAGGGATACGGGTCAAACCCGCAATATCTGTGGCGCAGAGCGGTGCATCAGAAAAGAGGGTGAGTGTGGGGCGGGAAGTATAGGAAGTTGTCACCTGCCATGTGCGCGCCTCAGGTATCAATGTGATCTCAGCTTTTCAACCCCGCAGCTTCATGAAACGACCAGCAGGTAGTCTCCGAAACTACAAGAAGGGGCAGGCAGGAGAATAAAGATGGGAGGGAAAGAAAGAGATGTCAGTTTTCGTGTTCGACAATGTATATTGACTGGAAAGGTAGAGGGGGGAAAGGATGTCGCGCTGTCCAAGTAAAAGCTAGCTTCAACACGGTGGAGTAAAACTCACGGAGATCGCACGATTCTTTGCCGGAGAAGACAAACTGTTGAAACCCCTGGGGTATACACCGCATAGGAAACCGGTAGAAGAAGATAGAAGGAAAGGAAAGCTCATAAACAACCTACCGAGAAATCACCAACCGTGATCATAAAACCAAGATCACACGAAACGACACAGGATTCACACCCACCGTCGGCACCGACCAAAAGACAAGTGCAACGCACCGAGCCACCTGAACGGTGAAGAAGTACATCCGTGAGTGACTACCACGTGACCGGCATTGCCTCCCGAGATACAGGAAGATCGTCCTCCCGACTGATGGACTAAGTTACATCTCCCTTCCCTCGCGGCGCCATAATAGCCGAGGGAGTTAAAACAACAGAGTACCGGAGCATTTAATTCCCGCGCGTCAGAAAAGGAAGCCCCCACCCGAAACGAAACGGCAGGAGGGGAGGCGGTGGTGAGTTGAGGAAAAGATCACGATTCGCGCATGAACTCAGCCAAAAGCCGCTAGAAGAGGGAGGAAGGAACGAGATAATCCGAAAACCCCCAGCATTCTCTGTTTGTCGTTAGTTACAGATTATACAAAGATTAATAAAATGCCGAAGATACGGTGTCTAGCGGCAGAAAACGCCGGTGGAACTAGATAATCAATCCCTTACCTGCTGTCACCGGCGCCGAGTCGCCGACCTGACACGGCACCCTCCGGGCCGGCAAGGAGTGGTTTGCAGAGATCCGGAAGTGAAGGGAAAGAAGGCCGCCGGGTGGCGTCGTAGGAGAGAGATAAAGACAATGAAGCAATCTCGCTTCTCGCTGGTCACACCAGGCAGGCAGAGTGTGTGTGAAGGGCAAAGCGAGAGATAGAGAGAGAGGTGAACAATAGAATGAAGGAAAGAATGGGGTCTCTAACACTGAAGATTCCCCAACATAGGCCGGTTTGCTTTGTTGAAGGGATCCCGGGAACAGAACGAGTAAAAAGAGAGAGAAAGGAGAGAGAGTCAGAGAGAGCAGAGAGGGAGGAGTAGGAGCAGGACCAGCGGGTAGCGACTTGCAGGTATGCAACAGGAGCCGGCAGGTGTTGATGCAGGGACCGCTGTGCTCTCTCCTCTACTCTCCCACTATCTCTCTCTCTCCTTCACGTACACCCTCTCTCTAGCCCCCTACCAAGCTAACTTGCCTTTCCCGTGTATTGTTTGGCTCGGGTAAATTGCACCTCACGGAAAGGTGCCACGTCGACGTCGGAATACCGGCTGGGGGAATGCGATGCGATGGACTGGATGGAGACAAAGTGTGTGAGTGAGAAAGGTAGTAGTAGTAGTAGTAGAGAGAGAGTATACAGCTACCGCAGGCGTCGCATATGCTGACTGACAGGCACCGAAGAAGCACGAGCTAAGGCAGAGGAGTGGGTCGTCTCGTCTATCAAACCCCGAGACACGGGAAACTGAAAACAGAATGTCAATTTTATGGCTCTGACCCTCGTGAATTTCTCCGTTTCAAGCTTCCAGTTTGTGCACCACCCTTCGGCCCTTCCCTTCCTTTCTAGTTTATTTCCTCCTGCGTGAAAACCGTGATACTCCGTCCGACTTCCTCCCCCACTCCCACCGGACGCGGGCCGGCCGGTGGTGGCGGTGATATTTTGTGTGGCTACAACCCCTTTTTTCCGATTCACCTGACTCGTCGCTTTCGGGTCGATCCGGTGGCCGGTTTGTGGTGGACCAGGAGTGCCGAGACCGATAGACGTCACAGATGGATTCGCGCCTCTCGTGGCAAAGAATTCGGATCTGGCCTGGCCCCACTCCCCAACCCGGTCCAGCCCTACCTCTCGCTCCGCATGCAGCTACTACCGAGCGAGCGGATATCGTATCGTCCAAAGCCGAATCGGGCTTCTGGCGGATTTCGCCTTTTCACCTCGGCCCCGCATTATGCCCTACCCCCCTTGGAACGCAGTTCAACTGTAGTCTGTAGCCCATTGCTAAAAGTTTTTTTACCATATATCCCATTTTTCTCATAAGAGGTGCATCCATCAATTATTGTTCTCATACAGGACACTACGTTGTTGTTGTTGTTTTTAGAAAACGAAGATTATGTGTTAAAAATATATATATAAAATGTGCTTGTTCAGAAAAATCGTACTGTATTCATATATGCCATATGTGTCTTATAGAAAAATCACATTTGAGATATATAGCATGTTAACATGCCATGCCTCCAAATCGTCGTCACGTCCATTGACATGACATGTAACAAAACAATCGCAGTCACGAGTAAAGCTTTGAACCTTATCAAAGATCCTTGTCAACATGTTGGTCCTACCGTGCTTCTTTAGCTTGAATCACCTGACACAATGATTCCTTCGGGTGGGTGTTTTGATAGATCACCTCAAGGCATATGAACAAGCGTTCAATCAAGATACTGATAAATAAAAACTCTATCTCTTATTCGCATTGAACACTAGCAAGGAGAGACAAGAGAGAGGGGTCAAAATATAGCTACTTGGGTAGAATGCAAAAAGTATGCACTTAAACAACCTTGTAACAAGATCATTTAGCTTGTCATTGTCTATCTTCCTTTGCACTAGAAAAATACAAAGATTGTGCATGCAAAATGACCATTTTTCGGGTTATATATGTAAACTTTTCAGCCACGTCTTTTGATGTTTAAGGCAATTTGCTATATCAATTTTCTTCATGCTACCTAATGTCAGTTTGAATGGTCCTTTTGTGAGTGACATCAGATTCCATCATGAGCATTGTTTCCTTATAGATTTGCATCCTCTAACACATAAGTGCCCACTCATTCAGTGTGTTAGTATTATGACCAAGTATAGACACAGTGGATAATCTAGTGTTCGCATGATCTTAGTTTATTTGTGTTTGTTTGTGATTTTCAATAGTTCGGTGTTTTCATAAATATTGTGTCCAATATGATATAAAAGTTACCTTTTTGTCCTCCCAATTTTTTTTTGGATTTTCTCACATTCAGGATCATATACAAACCACCTGATATACTTTTGGTTAACTTTATAAACATAAACGGACTGATTAACAATCAAGTCAGATATCTAGACATGTATTAATAGATTTAGCCATGAATTATAGGTGTATCCAAAGATACATGAGTCTGCATAAAACATTAAAGGTCACATTTTGATGAGAGATCACAGAGAAAGGTGTTAACATTGTTTTTGGTTTGATCGAAATTGAGGTTTATATGCACTTTGGGTCCAGACCCAAGCATACACATCCATTTCAAAATACAATAATCATCAGTCAAGTGATAATGAATGAAATCATGATATCTTAATATGCCAAAACTGGGATATACTTAATTTTGAACTATGGGTGTAACCTTAGTTATCAAAATCCAGATGTAAGGCACTTAAGGTTACATTTTATTGAGAAAAGGCAATAAGAACCTTTTGAGTTTTGAGAGACATCTTGATGTATTTCTAGATACATCGGGGTTCACATTGTACATATAAAGTTTTGAAATGGATCTCTTTGCAAAATGGTTTTAGTTTTTAGTGATTTTTGTTAATCCGCTGCTTATGATTATTCCGCAATAATTAGTAACAATTTGGCTATCAGTTTGGAGGCGGTCGTTATAAGTTTGGTATTAGATCTTAAGATTCGTTGAGTCTACAAAGACACAAGACTAAGGTGTTGAGTCTGTTCTAGTGTCCTCCGGTATATCTTATAGTGACTTCTGCTTACGCAGATGAAAGAGTGAAGTTTAAAAATATCTGGAGAACATGAGGAACATGTTGCTGAGAGCAATGTTGTTGCACCAAGAGAAGGTGCAAGGGATCAGGCAAGAGAAGAACGAGTGCCTGAGAACTCCCATCTTGACCCAATCAGAATAGAGAATCTTGCTTTTTATGCTCTTGTTGGGCATGTTAGGACAATAGTGATGAATATAGTGGACTGGATACTAGCAATACAACCTAGGTTACCAGCCCTCAATGCAGAAACATTGGGTTCTAAAAGGGTTCCTGAATGACATAGTCATGTTGGAACAGTGGAAAATTTGGGAAGGATTAACATATGGCAAGGAAATAGACTTTGCCATAAGTATAGACAAATAGTACATCTGTGATGGCAATGCCAAGGAGGGGAAATCAGCTAAGAACTAAGGAAAGGTCTCTATAATTCTATAGACATTTTCCTAGTTGTTCTAAAAAAACCAACGTTTTTAGTACCACCAGTGTAATAAATGCCTAGTGCACTAGGGCAGTAGTCACTAAGTAAAGGCAAAAGTCCTAACTTTCCACCTATAAGAACTCATGACTTATCTTTTACATCAGTAATCAGATCGATAAGCTACTAAGAGTTCCTTCTCGGTAGTTGCATAATTCCTCTGAGCTTCGTCAAGGGTCTTTGATGCATAGTAGATGACATGATGTTTCCTCTCTATGCACTAGCCTAAAACGGCACCGACTGCGTAGTCACTGGCATCACACATTATTTCGAATGGGTGCCCCCAATCTAGAGCTCGGATGATAGGTGTTGTCGTAAGAGCATGCTTCAGGTTGTTGAAACTTTTGATGCATTCTTCATCAAAATGGAAATCAACATCCTTTAGTAACAAGTTGGTCATAGGCTTGGTTATCTTGGAGAAATCTTTGATAAATCTTCTATAAAAGCATGCATGACCAAGGAATGTGCGAACCTCGGGATGGAGAGTTTGGAAATCACTTTGATCTTTGCCTTGTGCACTTCAATTCCTCGATTACTGACCCTATGCCCAAGGACTATGCCTTCTTTTACCATAAAGTGACACTTCTCCCAATTTAGCACAAGATGTGCTTCTTCACATCATTTGAAGACCATGGAGAGGTGTTTTAGGCATGAGTTGTATGAATCCCCATATACAAAAAAATCTTCCATAAAAACTTCCATAACGGTTTTTGTAAGACCAGCAAATATGGTTGTCATGCAGCATTGGAAGGTTGTAGGCGCATTACATAGCCCGAATGGCATCCTTCTAAATGCGTATGTTTCAAAGGGGCAAGTGAAGGTAGTTTTCTCTTGGTCATCAGGATGTATAGGAATTTGATAGAATCCAGAGTAACCATCGAGATAGCAGAAATATTCATGATGAGCTAGTCGCTCTAGAACTTGGTCTAGAAAAGGCATCGGGAAATGATCCTTACGAGTTGCCTTGTTCAATTTCCTATAATCGATACACATCCTCCATCCGATAACTGTTCGAGTAGGGATGAGTTCATTATCTTCATTATGTATCACAGTAGTGCCACCTTTCTTTGGGACAACATGTACAGGTCTCACCCATGGCAAGTCAGATATAGGATAGATGATTCCTGTAGTGAGAAGTTTAATGACATTAAGGCAAACAACTTCTTTCATATTAGGATTTAGCTTCCTTTGATGTTCAACAGTCGGCTTGTGGTCTTCCACCATTGGGATTTTGTGCATGCAAAGGGCTTGACTGACCCCAGTGAGATCACTCATCTTGTAGACGATAGCTTTCCTTCTTCCTTTTAATTCTTTCAGGTGTTTATCTTCTTGTTCGGTCGTTAGATAGGAATTTATAATAACTGGACAGACCTTGAGATCATCCAGAAACATGTACTTTAGTCCCTCGGGTAGGGGCTTCATTTCAGGAGTTTTGGTTTCTCACATAGGTCTTTGGCTACATTCACATCCTTGAGTTCCTAAAAATTTAGCTTCAGGATCTTCTTCGGCAGCATTAAGTTGGAGAATGCAATCCTTCACTTGACCGTCGATGGAGTTGTCAACAGATGGGTTTGTTAGAGGCACTTCTAAAGGATCGTCTTGTTCATAATCCTCTTGTGTAAGGAGTGACATTTTCTCTATGCAATCAATCAAGTAGACTTCTTCTTGCATGCTTGGTCTTGGCATACTTTCAAAAACCTTGAACTTGAGGGTTTCTTTACCTAGTATGAGGAGCAAGGTTCCTGCTTCAACATCAATCAGCGCTCTTGCATTGGCAAGGAACGGACGGACAAATACGAGAGGGTATCTGGCGTCTTCTTTTATGTCCATGATGACAAAGTCACACGGAACATAGGAGTCTTTGCCTACCTTGACAGGGACATCTTCGATGATTCCCAAGGGGAGAGTCATAGAATTGTCAGCAAGCTATACGGTCATGCTAGTTGGAAGCAATTATGAAAACCCTAGCCTCTTGCAAAGGCTAAGTGGCATGATAGAGATGCTAGCTTCAAGATCGGCCAATCCCTTCTTACATGAAGAGTCACCAATATGGCATGAAATCCCAAAGGACCCTGGGTCTTTCTGCTTCTTGGGAATCTTGCTCTGAATGATATCTATAGTGGTCGTTGCTAACTTAATTGTCTCGTATTCTTCAGTTATATACTTCCTTGTGAGGAGAAACTTCAAGTACTTCCTCCAGGCTGGTATCTCAGCCAGAGCGTTAAGAAAGGGTATATCAACATGAAGCTTCTTCATAGCTTCCTTGAACTTGCTGAATCGAGTATCAAGCTTTATCTACTTCAAACGAGCTGGGAAAGGAGGATGAGGCTTGTACACTGGCACCTCTGGATCAGGTGTTTCTTCATCTTTGATAAAAATAGGTTCTTCTAAACTTACTTTGTCTGTCTTGTCAGCGGTTGGTGGTTCTTTCGGTTGAGATTCATGTACTATAGAGTCTTGGGCAATCTCAAGATCATCATCGTCCGTAACGACCATGGGGATCATAATAGTCTTTTCTAGACCTGGTGGTGATATCCTTCAATTGTTCAGGATGCTTAGGATTGTTCTCTAGTTGGCCAGTAAAATCTCTAGCATGTGGCTTAAGGCTAAGTGACAGTTGAGCTGGTTGAGATTCAATAGCCTTCTGATGGGCTTGCTGGTTCGCTATCATAATTTATTGCGACTGCAACATCTTCTCAATGGCTGAGAGTTTGTCATCAGGAGAGATGGGACTAGCTTGCTGTCCTTGTTGTTGATAAGGGACTTGGTTTGGATTCTAGAAATGAGAATTATTCTGATAATTGTTGTAGTTTCTATTCTGGAAGTTACCTCTAAAGTTCCCTTGATTCTGAAAAAAAATTTGTTAGTTATACTGGAATCCTGGCGGGCCTTGTTGTTGATTATTCAAACCAAGTTGTTACGAGTTTTCCGCTCCTGAAGGATTTCCATATTGAAAACATGGATGGTTCATGTTCTGATTCAGATTATGATATCCTTGACCAAGGATGGTATTGACAGCATTCAGATTTTCCATTTGACCATTATCTCCTTGGGTACAATTATTGTCCAGAACAACATCATAGAGGATATTATAGGCTAGCATAGAATGATCAGTGCCTTTACATGATTCACAGAGCAGTGAAGCTGACTTGACTTGTTCTTATTGTCGAGGGTTCAAATGTCTTTTTTCATAGGTGGCAAAAGATGATTCAAGTTGGTCTTGCTTGGCAACTAAAAGCTTAAGAGACTCGGCGATAAACTTGTACTCAGGATTAGCTTCTGCAATAGCAACCTTCAGCACTAATTTACCTACGGGTCTATACCAGTTGGCTTGATTTTCAGCTCCAAGGGGACAACCTTCCATGCTCTATCATAGTTTTATCGCATGAAGTTTCCCCCAGATGACGAGTCTAAGAACTTCTTGATATCATCATCCACACCCCTATAAAAGATTTCTATGAGTTGATTCTTAGGAATGCCATGGTGTGGACACTTGTGTAGGAGCTCTTTGTATCTTTCCCATGCTTCAGCAAGGGATTCTCCAGGGACCTGAGTGAACTGTGTTATTCGGTCTCTAATTTCATAGGTGAGAGAAGGAGGATAGAATTTTCCTAGGAAGACATTTTGAAGTTGCTCCCAGGTGGTGATGGGTTCACATTGAAAAGAGTTGTACCAACTCATGGCTCTGTCGGCAAGAGAATATTTGAAGAGATGGAGTCTGATGGCATCATTTGTGACTCCATTCTGCTTTGTCGTAGCACATAGATCCATAAATCTCAGAAGATGTTCCTGACTATCTTCTCCTTGCTTACCATAGAAAGGGTTATTCTGAAGCAGCGTAACCTAATGTGCCCTAATCTCAAAATTGTCAACATTGATGGGAGGAGGTTGTACTGGGTGGTGAACATCAACAGCTTTAGGGATTGAGAACTCTCGAAGGTCTTTCTGTAACTTAGCTTGTTGAGCTGCTACTTGAGCTACTTGGATTTCCTCTTGAACTACAGCTCGGGCTTCTTGCATAAGCCTTTCTCTTTGTGCATTAAGGGCTTGAGCTACCCTTCGAGCAATTTCCTCCTCTTGTGACATCCTAGCTTGGTTCTCTCTACTCTGGCGACGAAAGGTTCTTTCTATTTTAGGGTCAAAGCTATCAGCAAGGCTGGAATTGTTCAAGTGGGGCATGCACTAATCTTTGAGGGTACCTAGGATGGAAAGATCTTTCAGAAGTAAGGTGGACGGAGTAGAGTCAAATTCAAGTAGATGATCGATAGTATCAAAAGAAAAAGCAAAACCCTAGATTAGCCTTAATGGAACTAGATTTGACTAGCTGATTCCGTAGTCCCCGGAAATGGCGCCAGAATTTGACGTGGTCTATTATCGCACTAAAAAATTCACTCGGGGTTAAAATCCTAGAGTTTCACCAAAACCTTATGCAATAATACCACCTGAAAGCAGACGAGTCTTATCACAGTATAGTTAAGGATTGAATCTCAAGGGACAACGTTTTTAAGAATCTTTTACTAGTCAAATCTAGTTGAATCAAGACTAATATTTAGAACAAAGGTAGGTTTGAGGTTACTTAAACTAAATGTTAGGAAAGTAAAGAACATGATTAAAGTTGAATCTAGATTAATGATGGGAATCGTTAGGATGGTCCCGGGTTTCACCACCACTACACATGCAAACACATCCAAACACAAACATCCAGGCTAGATATAACTATCCAAATAGAACTGTTGTGAACCCTCCCGGAGGGATGTTTAGGTTCGCGTAAGCATCACCCTAGGCATCAGATTTCTCGTCGCCATCCAGATCATGCTCTTACGGTATCGAAGATACAAATATCATACTGAAGTTGTGGCCCTCTATAGGTTGTTTAGGCACACAGACGTGTCAATGTGGGCTAGATGGCTCGTCCCCTCACGGATCATACACTTACGACCTCAGGGAATCCCATCCGATTTCTCATCAGGGAGTCAATTGTGTTAATCGACATTCAAATCCTACATATTGATGTTCTCGCAACATAGGAATGAACAAGATAAATGCAAGCAGGTGATCAATCCACAAGCACATATCGACAATTAACACCGAAATGAAAAGTTATGTACAAGCCATGGAATGTTTAATATTTGAACATGTAAGCATGGGTAGTGGGGCTAGTCCCCGCACCCCAGCGAAAGGAAACTACTCGCTCATGGTGAGAGAAATAAGAAGAACAAGAGAGAGAGAGAAGATTCCACCATGAGCATGGTGAAGAAGATGATCGCAGTTCGGTGGAGAAACAATCTTCTACATAATGTCAGGGCATATCTGGACGAGGAGGGAAGAACACCACGGCAGATGGGACAAATCTTCTTTCTCCACCTTCTCTCTCTTCTCATAGTCCTAGCTCGCAGTAGGAGGAGTAGCTCATGGACGTGATGGCAGCATAGGCACAGTGTGGATGCAACAGATCTAGATCTAGATCTAGATCTAGATCTAGATCTGGATGGAGTGGCTTGCACCAGGGGTCAAACGCTTCTTGGGTGCAGCCTGGCTGTGGAGGAGACTGTCTCCTTAGGCTGAGGATAGACCTACATCCTAACAGCGTCTACAGAGGATGCCCTGAAAGGTAGGGGGTATGGGCCTATTTATAGGCACAGTTGGGTACTCGGGTATGTTGGTTGTTTAGAATTGAGGTTGCGGTACCGTTTTGGCCTGGGTCGCGGTTTCTTGCCCTGGGGTCACAGTTCTCATGTTGTACAGACCACGAATGTGACCTCTACACTGATCTGGTCGCAGTTCTTGGGCACTCGACCTGGTCACGGATCTTGGGCACTCGACCTGGTCGTGGTGCATCAGCTGGTAGCTGATCGCGGTGTAGCAGGAGGAGGCATGGTCGCAGTTAAGGAAGGTGGAGGTCACGGTTGTTGCACAGGAATCACGGGCTAAGCAGAGGGAGAGGGAAGCAACATGTGAGGTTCCAGTAGATTAGGGTTGTAGGTGGAGATGAGTTGGGAGAAACAGAGGGGAGCAGAGGAGGTGAGACCGGGGGTGTGGGTGGAGGACAGAACCGTGGGCGGTTGCTAGCCACGTAGGTCGTGGTTCTGGAAGAGACACAAATGGTGGTTGCGGTTGTGGAAGATGTGAAGGTGATCGCGGTGTGATGGATGGCTTAGAATATCACAAACGGAGTGAGGGATGCGATCAGGTGGGAGGGTTGATTGTGAATTGCAAAAGGAGGTAGGGAGAGTTCGCGGTGTTAAGGAGGCGTTGATCGCGATCCTTCAGGGATGTGCTCGTGTGGAGGAGTAGGTCGAGGTATTAAAGGAGGAGACCAGATCGCGGTCTATAGGGTGAAGAGGGTGGGTGGTAGTGGTCTGGCGAGGAGGACGAGGAAGGCAGAAGATGGAGGTCGAGAAGGGAGGTGGACTACGACCAAGTGGATGGTTGCAAACAGGAGAGGGGTCGCGATGTTGGTGGAGAAACCTCAAGTCACAATGTTGAGGTTAGGGCAGACTACAGGTGATGGTGTCTATGCTGATGATGGCGGGCGAGGTCGAGGTGCGAGTGTCGATGATGGTGGAGGTAGGTGCTGGTGGAGGTAGGTGATGATGGTAGGTCACGGTTCAGCATCTGTTGAGAACCACAGACATGGTGTAGAGGAGACCACAGACGCGGTTTAGTAGAGGGAGTTTGCAGAGAGACCGCGGTCTGGTGTTGGATGAATCACGGTCCTTGGGAAGGAGGGGTGTAGATCGCAGTTGTAGTGGGGAACCGCAAGTCGCGGTTAGGTCGACCGCAGGTGCAGAGGGGAGATAGATGACGATCGTGGTGTCTGTTGGATCACGAGCGGGGTCACAATTAGGGCAGGAGCCCGTGGCTCTGAGCTTGATGGAGTCGCGGTCTTCATGCTGGAGCAACACTGAGGTTGTGGTTCTGTGGGAGATAACCGCGATCGCGGTAGTTTGTAGAGGATCCACGGGTAATGTAGCTTCAATCAAAGGAAAAGGGTCGCAAGGGTTGTGCCCATGCCCCATAAACTACCTACAAAAAGGGGATAAATCAAATTCAAGCCAAGATAAAATCAATTCAGCTTAGTAGGCTTGTATATTAAAGGATATAGCGGATAAAAGCAAATATACTGAGAAAACTGGGCCAAACAAGGCGAAAAAACCATGATGAATATGCATTCATTAGAGAGGCTACTTATTAAAGAAGAACTTATCTTAGAGATATCTCTAGATGTTATGTATAAGTTGCCTCAACAGATCTAGATAGGGGTATTCTAAGGAATTTAAATTTAGCTTGATAAGCTTTTCCTAAAATGATTCTTCAATTGTTCATTTGATTAGTACATTCTTATCAATGTTATGTTTATGCAGAGCATAAACCCCTAACATATGATCTCCATACTAGAGTTATCTCCAGGTTGGCCCTTCTAGGTAACCAAACATTATTCATCTTATCAGGAGTCATATTCTCACTCTCCCATACCCTCTAGTACATCTTTATCTTGGAACCAACGTCCAAGACGAACTGATACTTTTCTAAGTATCCATCAATTGGACACTTTTAACTCATGCACATCAAGTGTCATAAGACCCACTTGATTTCCATGTCCCTGAAAGGAAAGAACACAAAGAAACATATTCCTCTTATCACCCCCATCATTACCCATAGTTGTTTATCAAATAGAAGAGATTATCATCTCCTCTGATTATTGCATGAACTTTCAACTATTCATGAGTCATTTACTCTTGTTTCATCCTAGGTTCCTTTCCATCAACATAGGAATTATAAGGATGATTACATGTCATCACTCCTTTCTTTGTTATTATCTAACATGTTCATGAACATTTTGTGATTTTATCACATTTCCCATTTCCACATCATGGGAAAAGATATTTACTATTCACACATGCTTTATCAGACAGGGATCATCTCCCTTGTTCTCATTCTCTTTATCATGAGGATTATACTTTTTACTTCCTCATACACATAGATTGATCTGAGATCATCTCAGATTCCATTTAATGCATTTAGGATGTGATAAAAAATATCCATGCCATATTTCCAATTTCGTTATGCTCACTAGATTGTCTCAAAATGACTACTCAATCAGAGTAATTAGAAAGATAATAGTCTAAGAGTTCCATACTTACCTTATCTTCAATAGTTGAATACCTGGCCAGGGTATTCCAGTGAGAGTGTATGATCTCAAATTTAGGTTACAAACACATTTCTACCCAACAACCCAAAAACAACGAACCATTCCAAAAAAATGCATTCAAAAATTATATGCCAAGGTGGGGGCATAATAGAAGCACACTAACATGTAGAAACTATATTTGTAAATGCAAGTGTATGGTCTAGGTAATATACGGATTAAAGGTCCCAAGTTGTCGATTTTAGAGAATTGGGCCAGTAGAAGCTTGCTAACTATTTTTTATCGGCTATCCCTAAGAAATTTTTGATTTGGGATGATTAATTAACTAGTAATTAATTAAAGTAAGTGAAAATTGTTCTCAAATTTAGGAAGATAAATCCTCAAGATATCAAATTCCATCATACCCATCAATTGTCACAGACTTAATCAATCCACTAAAACATAAGTGTTGCAACTAGAGTAACAATTGCATTGTACCACTACATCTTTATAGATCATAGTGTATCCAAGTAATTAAAACCATATGCTCATGGTGCTTTATCTAGTGGAATCAACAAGAACAAAATCCTAAAAGTAATATTCTTAGACAAATAGATATTCTCATGTGTCATGATCTACGCCTATGGAAACAATCTGACATATGAATCATTTTCCAACCACTTAATTTATAAAAGATTGTTATAGTAGGAACCAATTATGACATAACCCAAGTTATAAAATTGTATATGAATAATATTTATCCTAAGGTCATAGAGTATTGGTTCCTCATGGTTAAAACCTTATCTGATTAAATTAGAAAAGAGAGCGAATTGTGCATGAAAGGGACAATTATCATGTATTTCATAAAATCAAAAAGAGAGATGAGAGTGTCTCTCAGATTCTAACCAACCATCCTACCTATATAAACATGACTCCTTGTTATCCCTTTAGAAGAATCACAAATATAGGGATTAAAATTTTGAGAGAAACCTACCCCATTCCTATCTCTCTTGAAAACCTTGAACCTCTCCCAAAGGTTAGGGGCATGTGTGATCCCTAAAGCAATATGTACAAATCATAGGGCCTTGAATTTGCTTTATATTGCGAAAGGTAAAAAATCACTTTCTCATTTGACTAGTCAAGTTGTAGAAAGGGTAAAACTCACCATCACAATATGTTATTATCCCCTCCTTTGTCGATCATAAGTGGTCTAATGTTATAACAATATGTGATTATTAATCATCCGCCTCATTTTCTATTCACCCTCACTTGAAATTTTGTACATATTTATCTATTGTTTGAAGTTTTCACATGTTTTTTTGTACATGCATGATTTTATAGACAACCGTTCACCTTTTTACTCCTCAATAATTTTCATACAATGAGTGTGTGGGGTACCTTACATATTTTCCATATATAACTTAGTTCCTTCCTCGATCTGTAATATCCCACCATTTGAGGCGTCAAATAAAATAATGTTAAAGGCTTATATGTGGTGATGGACCCACCCTTTTGTTGGTATCCATGATTAAAGATAGGTGTACATGGTCCATTCTGGGTCATCAGTGAAACAAGGAAGTTATGAGTCCATGTAGTTGGGCCTTGATGAGGACGCTAAATGTCTAAGTGGGGATATTGTAACATCCCAAGGTTTGGGAAATCAGATAAAATGATCTTAAAAGAAATAATTAACTACTCATTTCACCCAAGCCACACATCCTTTTTAGGGAGCCCATCACTAAAAACTCTATGATTAAGTGTGCTTAGGCCAAAGTAGTACTAGGATGGGTGACATGTATGGAAGTTGATCTGGAGTTGAGAAAAGAGTGAGGACAAAGTACATAGTCCAGGCCGCTAGTTATTTGTGGGTCCATTTGTATTCCAAAAACTCTACTAGAGCCTCAAGCAGTATCCCCCACACTACAAGATTTAGTCGTAAACATTCCTTTTGAATTTCCACCTTTTACCAAGGATCTCTTTATTTCCCACATAAATATATTAGCGGGTCTATTTTTCAATCTTGTATTCTTTCTATTGGTTATGCAACAATTTTTTTCATGTTCGTCATAAGATCCTCTTATATGATGATTATAAAAGTGTACTTTGTATTCCAATCGGTTATTAATAAAGGAGTATGTTTATTTTTTGGATGCACTTTGAGATTATGATTAAACATAATAATATCCTAAGAATGTCTAACTCAATAACATATGGTTTTAGGTTGAGAACTTGAACCTGATATCATATGTATTCTAAGATTATATAAGATAGTATTGTGGAAATCAAGACAAAAATAATACATTAAGATTAGAGTGTGTCTAGTGACCAATGACTACTTCGAATTAATATTAATAGTGGATATCAAGTTAGATATATTGATACATGTTAAAGTAAAAGTGTACATGATAGATTCACGTTCAGAATGATATCTAAAGGCCCCAAAATGGCAATCACAATTAGATCTTGATGCAACCCTATTTTAGGGCTTCATCGTGTGTCATATTGCACTTCAATCACATCTACAACTATTAGATTATATGTTATTTCCCTCAATATGTGTTTTACCATCAAATGCACTTATGGATTCTTTTATATGTTTTATAGGTACTTTAAACACTAAGTTATGGAATAGAGAAATGATGGTTGAATCTAGGGTTTCCCTAGGCTTGGAGGAGCCCAAAACGAGGCCAAAATCACTCCCGGCATATCCAATGTGGTCAAAGAATGTATTGCAGCAATAACCTTCATGGATGACCAAGTTTAAGACTCATATGCAGGGGAAGGGACCCCAGAACGGCCGTCCTACCATGGAATGGCCGTTCTGGGACATGCCCTAATCAACAGAACATTGAAAATGTTACCCGGAATCCCCACAAGCCTGAGCTAGCCAGAGACCATCACTGTCATTCTGGCCAGAACGGTCGTGTTGGCAGACCCAGAAGTCCAAAATTCCCATGTTCACTCCATTCTTCCACCACAGCCATTCCCATCAACCACAACCATTCTCATTCACCCCTAGAATAGTTGTGCTACATGCAAATCTATACAATTTTCTGCACTGCATTCCCTACTTTACCCCCACTTAACCTAGTGCTCCCCACCACCTATATATACTTGGGTGGCTGACCTGACTAAATCACACGTCCAAAACAGAGTGGATCTAGAGTAATCAGACTTTTAGATTTATAACCCGAAACTCAGGCCCCGACAACTATTATACAGGGTCTGTTGTAGTAGATCGAGGTCGAACTACAGGGACGAGGTTGGTATGTGTTAGGAATGTAGAGCCTCAGACTCTAATTGTAACATCCCTGACCTGGGTTATGCTTTAACCCTAGGTGTTTTGATTAAGAAAGTTGATTATATGTGTGTACTTATCTTGTGAAAGGTAATTAAGGCTCTTGAGGAACTTATATTTCAATTTCAGTCCTTTTTGAATAATGTTGAAGCAATATTTGCTTATTTTGGACTAAAGTACAAATTACCCAAGTCAAGGGGTTAACTTGCAAATGTTGCATGATAAGATGTTCCTCTGATGTTAAGACATCATAATAATGAATGTGATGTAGTGGTATGGTTTCCACAAGCTTGGGCACCAAGATTAAGCTTGTAAAGCAATGTTGTGCATTAAAACCTAGTTTTGGTAAAAAGTGCAATTTACCCAAAATCTAGGGTTCAATATGCAAATTACCACTTCAATAAAGTCCCTAATGTTTTTTGGCATCATGTAGAGCAAAGAAAATGAGAGTTACTTCTCATTTGAATTAAGACGGAGGAGAGAGAATCTTGATATTAAAATAATCAAGATTTAATCCTAATTGAAACCCTAATTCAATTTAGGGCAAAAATGAATAAAAATAATTGAAGGGCTTTCAACCAAAATGTTTTGGGTTGATTTTGAATAAGGGTGGACGTTCCTTTGCCAAGATAAGGAACGAAAATATCTTAAGTAGGTGAAATTCCACTCACCTTATTATAAAGAAAAGTAATTTCCACTCACATATGGGATATTAATATAATAAGCATTAAGGTGCTTAATTTGCTTTTCTTTAAATTGAGGATAATGAAGGAGAATTAAAGGCAAAGGGATATGCCTCGTATCCATGGAGTTGAGGGGGAAGAGGCGGCCATAATTTTTGGATTAATTGGATTTTTATAAGGCATATTCTCTCTATAAATTTCTTTATAAAAGTGCCATTTCCAAGCCCAAACCAAGGCCTTTTTCGGATTTTCTTCTTCCCCTTGCTTGAAAAACCGACCAAGGAGCTAGGGAGGAGCAGGGAGCACGTCCCCAACCTGTGGGTAATCCCTTGACCTCCTTGATTTCATGGTGGAAATCGAAAATAAATTATGGATTCCTTCTTATTTTGATCTCCTCTTCAACCCTAGCCAACTTTTGCAATCAAAAGCTTGAGGACGAGCCTAGGGGGAGTTGCTAGAGCTTCATCCACCATTAATGGCATTTGTTGGAAAAGATTTCCTATATGTGGATCTCTTTGCAAAAAGTTTTAATTTTTAGTGATTTTCGCTAATCCGCTGCTTGATGAACGCTTCTGCATTAGTTAATCTTGTTTTCGCGAGACAGTCGTCACAATTTAGTGGTATCAGAGCTCTAGGTTCACTGAGTCTACAGAGACATAGGACTAAGGTATCGAGTCTATTCTAAGTGTATCTTATAGTGTCTTCTGCTTATGCAGAAGAAGACTTATAACTTAAAGATGTCTAAAAGACATGAAGAATACGTTGCTGAGAGCAATGTTGCTGCACCAGAGGGAGGTGCAAGGGATCAGGCAAGGGAGGAACCAGTGCCTGCAAATCCTCATGCTGATGAAATCATGAGAGGAAACCCAGATGTTCATAATCTTTTTGGGGAACTCATGACTACAATGAGGTATATAGCAGACAGGATGCCAGCACCGGCACCTAGGGCACCAGTTCCCAATGAGGGATATGGGTCTGGTAAGACCTTTGAATGATTACGTCGTGTAGGAGCCATAGAATATGTTGGAACATCTGACCCAGCAGATGCTGATCTCTGGCTCACTGAATCCTTTAAGATTCTTAGTATCCCAGAGGCTAACAAAGTTAAACATGCGGTGTACCTTTTGAAAGGTAGTGCTGGACACTGGTGGGCTATAGAAGAAATAAAAAGGAATGATGAAGAGGTTGGATGGGAGGAATTCCGTCGAGAATTCGTCAATAAATATTTTCCAAAGACTTATTTAGATGAAAAGATCTCACAGTTTGAGAAAATACGACAGGGAGCCATGTCAATAAGTGAATATGAGATTAAGCTCATGGAACTTTTACGATTTTGCCCCCAGATGGCTTCTACTGAGGAGGAAAAGATTCGACGTTTTGAGAAAGGATTGAATGTTGAGATGTCCATTCCAGCATCTGCCCTAGAAAGCAGGGAGAGGTTTGCCACATTTGTAGAGTCTATACGGAGGATAGAGAGATCCACGATAAAGAAACACGAGACAAACCTCAAAAGAAAGTCTACACAGTCACCGGGACCAATGAGTAATGGCAGCAGACAACCAAAATCTTCACCAGTCCAACCACAATATAGTACATCTGTGCAGAGGTCATCAAGTTGGGGTCGAGCTTGTCATAAATGTGGACAACTAGGACATTTTAGACAACAATGTCCAAGGAGAAACAGTGAGATGACCCAACAATCAAGGCATAATTTGCAAAATCGACCAGGACCTCAGTCCAATGGAGTAGATGGTGGAGGACGAAGACAAGTGTCACAGTTTGGTCCATCTACTTCTGGTAGTAGAGGACAAAGGAAATAATAAATAACAACTAAGTTCATGTTTTGGGACAGATAAGATGCTTGTTATCTTGTAAAAGGTAGACTTGTCAAGATAAAACTTTCTATTTTGAGCTACCTTTTGTTTTCTACTACAAGAAAAATAGTTGTTGTTCAGATCATCTGTGTAATCCTTTAAGGATATGAGGAAGAGATAAGAAGGATGAAAACTTATGTTCAGTTTAATATTCTCTTATATGTTGAAAATTTCTCTTTTCATGCAGAAAGATGAAAGATGTAAAAACTAAGATACCTAGTAATGAAAATTAAAGGGATGTTAAGAATATGAAACATAATATAAAACAAATACATACTACCTAATTTAAGTTCTTGAATACCCTGTCCAGGTATTCATTTATTGAAGGAAAGGTAAGTATGACATATATAGATTGTTATCTTTTTGACTACCCTGATCAAGTAGCCATTATGAAACAATCTCCAGAGTTTAAATAAGAAGGAGATGTGGCATGGATATTTATACCACATTCTAATTGATATATGAAGGAATTTGATTTTCTCATAAATCAAATTATAAAGGAAAATGAAGATGTAATGTATTACCAATACATGTGTAAATACCAAGGGAAGGAATTCTGGTATCTGAGAAATATCAGATGGTTTAGGTTGACTACCTGGAGTGGTCAACTATGAAATCAGTCTGATTATATGAAATGATATGAACATCATATGTTAGGGGTTTATGCTTTGCATAAATATAAAATTAATAAAGAATGTATGATGTCTCCATTAAAATGAGGTATTATGAAGAGACATGTTGATATGGTGAATGAATGACATCTGTTTCCTTTATCTGAGATTTCGGGGACGAAATCCTTGTTAGGGGTTTATAATTTGTAACATCCCTGACCTGGGTTATGCTTTAACCCTAGGTGTTTTGATTAAGAAAGTTGATTATATGCATGTACTTATCTTGTGAAAGGTAATTCAGGCTCTTGAGGAACTTATATTTCAATTTCAGTCCTTTTTGAATAATGTTGAAGCAATGTTTGCTTATTTTGGACTAAAGTGCAAATTACCCAAGTCAAGGGGTTAACTTGCAAATGTTGCATGATAAGATGTTCCTCTGATGTTAAGACATCATAATAATGAATGTGATGTAGTGGTATGGTTTCCACAAGCTTGGGCACCAAGATTAAGCTTGTAAAGCAATGTTGTGCATTAAAACCTAGTTTTGGTAAAAAGTGCAATTTACCCAAAATCTAGGGTTCAATATGCAAATTACCACTTCAATAAAGTCCCTGATGTTTCTTGGCATCATGTAGAGCAAAGAAAATGAGAGTTACTTCTCATTTGAATTAAGATGGAGGAGAGAGAATCTTGATATTAAAATAATCAAGATTTAATCCTAATTGAAACCCTAATTCAATTTAGGGCAAAAATGAATAAAAATAATTGAAGGGCTTTCAACCAAAATGTTTTGGGTTGATTTTGAATAAGGGTGGACGTTCCTTTGCCAAGATAAGGAACGAAAATATCTTAAGTAGGTGAAATTCCACTCACCTTATTATAAAGAAAAGTAATTTCGACTCACATATGGGATATTAATATAATAAGCATTAAGGTGCTTAATTTGCTTTTCTTTAAATTGAGGATAATGAAGGAGAATTAAAGGCAAAGGGATATGCCTCGTATCCATGGAGTTGAGGGGGAAGAGGCGGCCATAAATTTTTGGATTAATTGGATTTTTATAAGGCATATTCTCTCTCATCAATTTCTTTATAAAAGTGCCATTTCGAAGCCCAAACCAAGGCCTTTTTCGGATTTTCTTCTTCCCCTTGCTTGCAAAACCGACCAAGGAGCTAGGGAAGAGCAGGGAGCACGTCCCCAACCTGTGGGTAATCCCTTGACCTTCGTTCTCCTTGATTTCATGGTGGAAATCGAAAATAAATTATGGATTCCTTCTTATTTCGATCTCCTCTTCAACCCTAGCCAACTTTTGCAATCAAAAGCTTGAGGACGAGCCTAGGGCGAGTTTCTAGAGCTTCATCCACCATTAATGGCATTTGTTGGAAAAGATTTCCTATGTGTGGATCTCTTTGCAAAAAGTTCTAATTTTTAGTGATTTTCGCTAATCCGCTGCTTGATGAACGCTTCCGCATTAGTTAATCTTGTTTTCGCGAGACAGTCGTCACACTAATACACCAGACAAAAAGTGTAGAATAAGGTGTTGTTCCCAAAGGAACAATGTCACTCCAACCATAATGATAAAGCAAAAGTAAGGAAACAAAACAAGACAATAAACTCAAACATGGAATATGTAACCAGAGTATGGAAGGAAACTTGGATCGAGTTTCACCTACTAAGATCTCTCACCAACAAGTAATATTCACACCCCTTTATATACCCTTAGAAAGATTATAAGAAATCATCATATACATCTATTCCCTCCTCTCTCGAGCTTAAGATAGATCTAGATTAAAAGGTTGCCTCTCTCTCGAGATGACAAACAATCAACTACCAAGCAAACTATATGACCATTAGCCTTAGCATTTCCAACATTTTCATGCCTTCATATTAATCCATAACACTTAGATAACATTAATACTACTCTTTCGAGGCAATAACAATCATACATCATAAGATGGTAGCTAAGCATACAAGTGAAGCATTCAAGAATAAGAGTATGGACATAACCATTGCTAAGAATACATATATTGAAAAGGATGTAAATATATACATGTTGGGAGAACTTTAGTGGATACTCCTAACCCAATTAAAGAGTTTAGACACTCATTCTCATGAGTAGAATTTTGCCTTTACAAACGTATGGAGACATGGAGAACTATAGGAAGGAGAATATGAAGAAAGGAAAGAAAATCAAAGCAGGGAAATAGGGGATACACCGATGGTGACCAGGCGATGGACACAACTGATGGGCTGGTTTTTTTGCCCTTGGGTTGAAGCAACAGTGTTGGCAATCTCCTTTTCTCCTTCTTCCTTCCTCTATAGAAGGAGGAACAGATAAGTAGGAGGACAAACAAGGGTTTGTGAGTAGGATCGATGGACTCTCGTCTATCGCTACTATCAGTTGGTGGTGGTAGAAATCAGTCAATGACGACTCCTTCCTTTAGCAGCTCCACGTCAAGTCAGTAGTGCTAACTCTGAAGCAATGTGTGTGACCCCTTCTTCATAGCTGGTTGTACCCCATTTATAGGCATTAGTATGGGTCCTTTACTTGCAACCCAAGCCTCCCAGGTACCTACCCTCGGGGCACACGCTCAACGGTCTCGAGTACAATACCTATCAGGGCCGCCATCGGGTGTCAGTAGTAGATGCACTATCGGCTGATGGGCATAAATGTTCCACCGAATGATGCTGGCAGGTGCGCCATCGACTGACGGATGCCTACATGCCACCGGGTGATGCTTGTAGGTGTGCCATCAGTTGGCAGATGTAGACACGCCACCATGTGATGCCCGTAGGTGCACCTACGAGTTATGGGTTGTTGTAGTTATCAACCAATGGTGTGATAGGGAGCTACTAGGTAACCTTCAATGAGGATGAATCGATGGCTACTCAAGGACCATCGGTTGTCATTCGGTGATGGCTTTTCTTTTGATAATCAAGCTTCTCGTCCTTTATTTTCCTATGTTTGACATTGTTATGACCCACTCCATGATTAACTAATAAATACCTCGAATTACGTAAAACACCTCAATTAGGGTTGAGTATCAAATTAAACATCATGGATAATCAAGATAAGCTAAGATGCGAATTAATAGCTAAGATTGAATCACCTGAGGCAATTAATAATGTCAATGTTGATTATTTAGTACATTAAGTTGAATCAAGTAATCACAGTTGTAATTAGAGCTTTGATCCAGTGAAATAGTCCTTTTAGCATGTTTTGCACTTTGAGGTTATAGAGAATTCCGTGCTTAAACCGTTGCAAGAAAAATCACTCGAAACCGACTTCCGAGTTAAAAGATATGGACAATTGAGTGTTTAGGGACCTAGTTGTAAATATTGGAAATATATGGGAAATTTGCAGCCGGCCCCCTCCATGACCTTTCTCCCTTATCCCTTCCTCACCCGACAAAACAGAGAACGACCGCTTGAAGCGGCGCTCATCAGCCCAGCACCCGATCGAGAGCAGTTGAGGGGGGCCGCGCGAGAGCGATTTAGGGCGAAATAGCAAACAACCGACATCCGCCCGTCCTTCCTTCTCCATTCTTCTTCTTCAACCTTCCATCAACCTCGCCCATCTGCATCCACGATCAGCAGTAGGTCGGCGCCCTAGCCGCAGCGCCGTGCAACAGCCACCCAGCGATCGATCGCCGCGGATAGGTGAAGAAGAGAAGCAGACGATTTTGGGGCTCTTCACCTCCGACCAGTGCGTCCACCCTCTGTTCTCCTACCTCCACCTTCCTTCCTCCTCTGCACGCCCACCTAGCAGCAGGGGTGGCGCCCTACGTAGCAGCAGCAATGGCTGCACGATGCACGACCAGGGAAAAGTTGTTTGGCCCAGCTAGTTCTTCAGGAAGGTACCATTAATTCCGACCTTGAGATTCGCACAAGAATCTGGAGCTTTAGCCCCTGATTCCGCTCCTAGATGAGTTCCCATTTTTCCTATGTGGGTGATGCTACTGCTGCTTGCAGCAGGTTCTAAGTCAAGAACAGACTGGACGCATGAAACGGCGAGCTAGGGTCAGCTCCGAGCTTGACTACGAGGTTAGGATCCAAATCCGCAGCCATTAGTTCGATTTAGTAATCAATTGAAGCTCAATTAGATTTACAGTTAGATCAGTTATCAATCGGCCGAGTTATATAGTGATTCGGCCGAGTTTCTTTATTAGGATTAACGAACAGTGTTTTGATCGGCCGAATTGAGTGTGATTCGGCTTAGTTTCCCTTTATAGGAAATCAAACAGGTTTGGATCGGCCGAGTTGCGGGTGGATCGACCGAGTTGTCAGTCGATCGGCCGAATTCCTAGATTGGTCGGTCGAGTTCCAGAATTGTGAGTAGTAGTTCATTCAGTAATCATTATTTAACTCAAATTAAATGTGTAATTGCTTCTGTATCAATTGGTATAACTTCTAAACAGTGTAGTACATGCAATAGAGTATGTTAGATTCATTAGAACTTGAAATACTTAATATGCTTAATGAAAATGATGAAATTTCCTATATTATAATTGCAATGTATTTACTGATTTCAAAATAGATGTTTAGCATCGAAACTAGATAAATGATATTGAATTATGTTTAAGGATGATAAAGGATATATATTTGCTTCATGTGTTATTTAGATTGTGCAATATGCACAAAATGTGATATTCCTGTTTAATTGGTTATATGTTAATCAGTTAATAGACTTAGATGCCCCAACACCGTAGAACCCCATTGTGCGGTCTGTACCTTTGGGGTGAAACGATCGATCTAGCCTTGTGCCTAGATGGTCGGTGCTCGTACTCAACAATAATCCGTGCGTGTGTCACGGTGGCACGAGGTCAGACAGACAGTGTCCAACAACAATGCGTGCTTGTGTCACGGTGGCACTGGAGATAGATGGGGGTTATTCAACATTAATCTGTGCTTGTGTCACGGTGGTAATCCCCGACCCTCCGACTGTGCACTACAGGGTGGGAGGAGTCCAGAGCACTTAGAGTTAGTGCAGACAGGCCCTTGTGCGCCCGAGAGTCCTGTGCAGACCAGGACAGACAGTCAGACTTAGCATTTCCCGGGTGTGTCGCTAAGTCTTGTACGGTGGGATCGTAGCATGAACTTGTTACGGATCTTCATATGCAGAGTACGCTGCATATGTTTGGGGCATAATAATATAAATATGTAATCATATAGGATCACAGTAAATTAGTATATCCGAACTTTTGCGCCAATTCATAATATCTTTTTATTGGTTTAAATTATATGTTGTTGCATAGAAATGTGATTATATTCTGCAATCTGCTACGTCATTAGAATTGCCCTGCCTGTACTGTATTTATGTTATTTAAATTTATAAACCTTGTGAGTTGTTTAATGATAGCTAAGTGAAATGCTATTCACTGAGCGAGTAGGCTCATACCTCTACTCAAAACATTTTCAGGTCAGCATCAGCATCAGGAATCGGAAGGATCGTTTCATCCTAACGCCTAGTCGATAGAAGGTTTGTAGTTAGTCTAGTTAGAGGTCTCTTAGTCCTTTCCCCTCGATCTTTGGGACAAGGTGTGAGTGAGAGAGAGAATGTGTACAAAGATGTAGATTAACTGTTATGCTTTAATTTTATGTCAAATAATGTAATATGCTATCAACTTACTTTATATTGCTAGACAGTTTAATAAAGATGCTTCCGTAGTTTGTTTAGTTTCATTTTACAGCATAAATCAGATTATCTTTTCAATCTCTTTAAAATGTTTTAAAAAGTGAAGAGTGGTTGGTTTATGTGTAAATCCCATCCTGTCGCGTCCTAATCTCGTGGTTTGTGGTTAATGTGAGATTGGGGTGTGACAGACATCATTGTAATTGTCAAAATAAGTTAATGAGAATATCTACAAGGTAGGATGGAAGTGGATATGAATTTGCCTAAATAGTGGAGGAATATGAATAAAATAAGGCATATAATATCTAAAAAAAATTGGATGTTATCAACTCCCCCAAACTTAGAGTCTATCATGTCCTCAGGCTAACAATTAGAAATAAAGTATGAAATGACTTCAAAGGGCATAATTGGTTATTGTTTATGTGAGTGTAAAAAATGTGATAACGCCAGCCTCAAGTGGATATTTATGCATCTGGTTAAGAGGTTGTTGGCAACAAAAATTTTCTCTCTTATCTAGGATTTGATGTACTCATATTGCTTGTCATGACTTTCTTCATCAGAAAGTTCCTCCCTCATGATGCACTGATGATCCTATTCCAACTTGTACTTGTGCAAAGCTCTAACAGAGGTAGCTTTCACACTCAAATTTTATTTTTTAGGTTTCCTAGCTATTGTGCTTGGGTAGGTTGAGGATTCAATGATTCCTACATTCCTTATGTTTTCTCAACCATTAAGATGCCTTAGAGGCGGTGCTGCCCTAGAGGGCCTTAATTTTATGTCAGGTGGTTGTGTGAGTTTTCCTTGGAATGTAGGTGTGTAAAAGTTGGGTTCCAGACCACTACTGGGTGTGACATATATGCATTCGTGAGTGCAGCAATACACCGGTCAGGTGAAGCCCTTTAACATCTTTCCAGGCGCAACTCTCATGATTTTATTCCTCTTGGCTATTATTCATGCTCACAAGCTTTGGTATAATGGGTTTTTTAGGGAAAGATGAACTTTCGTGCCTCTTTTGATCCTAAAGCAGGGATTTTTAAAACTAGAAGGGGGAGTTGTTTCCTCTTTTTCCATGTTATGCATTTTCCTACCTGTACTTGGGATCATGGTGTCAATCAGGAGTGTGGTAGGCTGAGTCCTCCTTTCCTTGAGATTTCTTCTTGGCTGACTAACATAGTTGTACCTTCTACATTATCTAGAGGTTAGGTTGATGTTAAGACACTATCGAACTGGAAAACTTTTTAAGTAGATTAAGAAGACCAGATCTATAATTTTTGAAATAATTATGCTAATAGCTAGCTTGAAGACAAAAAAGTCTAAGGGTTGGGGTTATGACACAATCTTAGAAAAAATGGATTCAAAATTTTCCTTTTTAAGACTACTTGTGTAGCAGGGTTTTAGCAAGGGTATTTATATGCATGTACATAAATCAAGCCAAAATTATCCAATTAGGCTGAACATATTTTGTAAAAAATTGTTAAGCGGGACCAAAAGTAATTAGTGTCAGAGTGGAGAGATACCATGTTTGCGTGTTCAACCCCCCCCCCCCCCAAACTTATCGTCCACCCTGTCCACATGGTGTCAAACAATGAGGTTGATATAGAACATGTGAATTATAGGTCAGTGTGTGCAATCGACCATTCCAAAGTTGGATCTTCATAGCATATTGTCCTCAAAGGTGGTGGTAGTATTCATCTTGACATTGTTCAACCTTTTAGTCTGAATCCAACATTTGTATCCAATAAAGTACGTAGAATCTGTAGTCATTCGAAAGAGGTTCTTGTTGTAGACACCTATGTCAGGACCGTGGTTTCTCAAACTTGATATCAGTTGGTACGCTGCGGCCAAAGATTCTGATCAATTATGTAATCTTATTGGCTACCAAGGCAATTTTTTCTTCAGTGACGTTGTTGGTTGTTTTGTGATATTTTGGTGGGCTTTATACTGAACATGGAATTGGGGCTGTTATAGAAGATTGATGTCTTATTAACGGTGTCCATTGCTAGTAGTGCCCAGTGGCCATCATGTAAAATTGTCACAAATATCCATCAAGGAATGTTGTAGTTTAAGTGCTCTATCAGCCATTGTAGCTCCCATGATTCCTTTTTTGACACGACATCTCCCACTATTTCGAAAAATGCCATGTATACATTAGTGAGATCGTTGTCCAGTGTAGATGACAAGCAGTCATGACATTTACTGTCATGTTCCCTCATGTTGTCAAGATATCACGGAGGTCTGGGAGCAAGATTTGTACATTTTCTCTTACAAAAATAACAACAAAGTCGTCCTCCCATAGTCGCAAAACATCTAGAAGGAAATGGACTTCTTCTACAGATAAGCCATAGAACACCAATTCATCGAAGTTCTTAAAAGTAAGCGTCCATCTATCGATTTTAGTCTAGTATGTCAACAACTTGTTCTTCTTCTATGCATACCTCACTTCCTTTAATAGCTTGTTCTTTTGGAGGTGAGGTTATTATGATGGTATCAGCAGTGGTTGTGATCAGAAGCAGTTGCCTTTGTGGCGGGCTGGTTGCTTTTGTTATAAATTCTAGAGTTGGTTCCCACTCAATAGTGGTACAGACTCCCACTAGGGCTTCAGGGACTTGTTGAGGTGGTTTCTTCTCAGCATGTATAGATGTTTCATGTGTTGTACGGGGTAGTGGTGGGGTGGTAGGTGGTACTGGTGACGTCCTTCTTTCTTTTTTAGCCCTGAGCTTTCTAAGATCCTCTCTCCAAGGTGTCTTTTCAAGTAGAGGAATAAGAGAATACATACGCCATGGTACGTCTGCCATTCTTTTGTCATAGAAGAACCTCCTATCGTGAATGATTTCCATGATGTGTTTCCCTCGCAAGGTATGGAAATTTTCATTAGCAAATTTCTCCATAGATGTTCCTTGGTTGATGGATTTAATTATCCTCAGTGGTATGAAGGCATTGTCCCCTGAATTTCATCCTTCTTAGGAGAAATTGCATTCAATGGCAGTTTCCTTCCAATTGGGGTGATAGCACCCACTTACTCCTTGTATCAGCCTTTTCAGGTGGGTAGAGATTTCTTGTATTGTTATGTGCTCTGCCTTTTCAAAGACCATTCATCTACAGGGTAGGTCTTTGGTGCTGAAGTTGTAAGTGAGCACTCTTCTTTTAGACAGGTTAACAACTATGAGCAGCCAATGATTGAAGGCTTTGAAGGGCAGGGTGATGAACTTCAAGGATCTGCTTCTGTCAAGGGCTTCCTACAACTTGTGTACTTGATTAGGTGTACTACCAAGTTAGATGTTGCATTGAATATTGGCACATCTTTGTCTCTGTGCATGTAATCCTCTATTATTGTCCCGCATAAGATCTTGAAAAGGAATCTGCTTGTGTTCTCCTGAGTTACAAAAGCATAACATAGATCACCTCTTATTAGATAGTATTCTTTGTTGTGGTAGACAATATCCTGTCTTGGCTTTGCATCGTCGAGGATGTTGACCAGGACCCAAATGTCCTATATCAACATACCAACAACTGATGACATATGCATATCGGCCATCTTACATGGCTATGAGGGTGGTGCGGGTGGGAGTGATGTGTTCACATTCGTTGAGGTTGTAGACGGTTATGGGAAGACTGGGTTTTCTGATTTAATTAGGGGATGCTTTAGCAAACATGTTGTCTAGATTCCTCCTATCCTCTTCAAATATCATCTCTAATATTTCTCTCTCAAAAGAGATAGATAATCCTCCACCCATTATTGGTTCATCCAGAAGTATTTCTTTCATAAAGTTGTCATAGTCGTGTGGGGGTGGGGCCTTGTAGCTGAACAGCGGGTCGAGCCTGTCCATTACATAATCGGTTGTTTTGGTGACCTTCCTCTTGCATCTGCTTGTATTGTCCCGACATCATTCTTTCCCACTTCTTCTTCTTTTTCTGTGAGGATTATAGGATATGTCGTCATAAGGGCACTTTGCTTTCACTGTGCTTTGAGCCCTTTATCTTCATTAATGTTGGTTGAGTGCCTGGGTGAGGCTGGGGATGTGGTTGTGTCATATCCGTCAACGGACACTCCTTTACTGTCGGTAGAAGTTTTTGTCTCTTCTTCCTCCAGAGGTAGGGTGCATCTGGATGTCGTCACCTCAGTCCTAGGAGTTTCTTACTCCATCTTCATCTTTGCCATCATCATGTCCGCTCTTAGGTGGAAATCAATGTCTGATGTTGGTTCTGTGGGAGATGCTTGATGTGCCTCCACAAACATGTTGATAGTTAGTAGCAAGTCCACCATTCTTTTCTCTATTTTCTCTCATAGATTCATGTTTTCTTCTCATAGTTTGTCCTGTTCTTTTCACATGGTGGTAAGTTTACTCATCACTCCAGCTACCTGCGGTTGGTTTGCAACTAGCTGTTGCATTTATAGTGGAAGGATGCAGACATGTTGGATGTCCTCAGTCAGCTTTTGTACCTACACTATTAGTGACGATAGAGTTGTAGTTATATTGGAAAAGTTTAAGTTAGAGTTAGAGACATTCTCATGGAGGTAGTCAATCTTCTATCCTATCTCCATGAATTTTATTGCTGCAGTTGCCTTTGGTCTGAGCTTGTCAATTGAGCTTACTTCCTATCCTTCTCTATGAACATTGGGCAATTCCTTACATGATGTGAGCTTCGTTCTGGTTGTGGTGCCTCTTTCTCAGGCATGTCTATCTTTTCTGCCACTCTGTTCCTGCCTATCTTTCTTGCTAGCTCTACCTTCTTCACTGAAGGCCTCATAGCTTCTTCTTGGTTAGTAGTTGTCCCTTTCTTATGCTCAACCGCTTCTGGGGAAGTGGTTGTAGCAACTTTCTCGGTGATGTCAACATCTTTGGTCTCCAAGTCTACCACCTTCAGAGGGGGTGGTTTCATTGTTGGCTTCTTAGGGATTCACATGAGCACCCTTTTTCTAGATGTTTTCTTGGTGGATACCTCCTTTTGGTGCTTGCTGGTGGTTTCACTCTTGCCCGATATCAGCCTTGAGATCTCTTCTTCCTTGAAGATGAACTTCTTCGTGTCATATCAGCTTAGTTCCAGGAGGGGTAGTAAGAGCTTGGTTTCGTAGAATCGATAGGCGTATCCATGTTGTTTCCTTGCTAGGACATTCACTATGACCAAATGCTTATCGTCTACCAATGTATCTCCTTTAGATCTTAGGAAATATTTAAGCTTGATTGGTTATCTCAGCTGGTGTGTTGCATACGTGATGACCCCCCAACCATTATATAAATCATGGAGACCATCTGCCCCCATTGTTGCAACTAGCTTTTCAATTAGTATCTTTCCTACATTAACCGCCTTTCCTTCCATTAGGCTCCACAGAATGTGGAGGTCCAATCTGGTTATATTCCCTGTGTTGAATCTAAATATTAGGGAATTTGCAAAAGTTTTGTGCTCTACTCTCATGAATCCAGAGTGCATCATCATGACCTTCGACTGGCGAGAGCTGTATTTGGGGTCTTCTAAGAGCTTTTCCCAGGTTTTTTCTGTTGCAAACCCCTTTGCATCCTTATCACCTCATGCCTTGTTAGCGTGCTCAGCTTGTTCGGCTGAGTATGTGAAGATTGCATTAATCCACTTCTTTGCTAGGATGTAGTCTTTCTTCATAATTCTAACTTGTAGCCTGTACTCACCCCCACACTCTGAGATTTCAGTGCTATCCATGAGAAATTTTATGGTGGAGGACATGAACTCTTGTGTCAAATCATCATAACATGTCATGTTTGTGAAACATATTTTGTATATTCCTAGTTGCTTGAAGATTTATTTCACCCTCTGGTAGATCCCTAGTTGCTCTAAGGTACTGACGTAACCAAATCTGGTTGCCTTGTAATTCTTCCTGCTGAATATGTCACACCATATTTCATGGTGTTTTCATCTCTGAGGACCAGTTGATTGTCAAGTTGCTCTCGTTTGTTGGCCTGTACTGGTTGGTTGGGGATATTTATGGGTACGTGAGATTCTAGAGTTGTGGCCTTGACTAATGCTTTGTCCTCAGATATCTTTTCCGCTTTCTTGGCCTCTCCTCATCAACTTCTGACGCAATCCTCTTCTTGGGATTTTACACCTCCTCAAACGGTGTGTATTCAGAGGTTTTTGTTCTTATTTGTTCTTCCTCCTCTTCTGACTCCTTTAGGATTGGTTTGCCTAATATCTTTGCTCTATCTGCTTCCAGCCTAGCCTTGATGCTTTTTAGAGTGGGCTCCCCATGTTGTTCAATGTAGCTCGCATGTTCAACCTTTAGTTTTTACACTCTCTCTATTTCCTTTGTGGTCATTGAGTCTCTCACCATCTTGGTGTACTCAGACTCATGCACTTGGATTTTTCCCTACTTTCCTGCCATCTTATGCTTGTAGATATACTAAGTACCCTAGATTGTAGATCTCTGGGTGTTGTGCTTGGCGGTGGTTAGAAGCGTTGATCTGGCATCCTCCGCTTGGTCAGAGATGCCTTCATCTTATTTGGTGCTAAATGGTGGGTAGAGTCATCTCTGTTGCTCTAGTGTACTCCACTGCTTTGTCTGGTAGGGTTTAGCTTGGTTGCTCAGTAAAAGGAAAGTGGAAGAGGATTAGTTGGCCCCCTTTCATAGTTTTCTATCACTCGGTCTATCGTCGAGTGTTTCAGTGAGCTTTCCAACCTCTTTGACTATAAAATGATGGCTTGGCATGCGGTGAAGGTGCATTGAACACCTAATGGCTCTCCTGCATTTGTCAATCGACGACGTGCATTCACTTGTCAGCCGATGGCTCATTTGTGACTAATGTCTGGTGGAAGCCCTCCTATAATCACCTAGTGGTAGTTTTGCCTTACTCAACTGATGTTGAGGCAGGGAGATATCAACCGGTGGGTCTTTCGGGTACCAATCAATGATTGATATCAACCGATGGCCCGATAGAATTGACTCCTGTAATGAAAGACATGCATATAGACTTCATTAAGTATATTAGTTGCATATTAAATCCTAACAACCAAGTTTGAAACCTTTTTATAGATAAAATTTTGACAAAAGTCTGTTACTTACTAAATTCAAAAGGCACTAGGGCCTTAAAGTAAGAACTATTGAAGAGTAATAGTTTATTATGTAGAAAAGTGGATAGGAAAGACATAGAGAAAAAAGGAAAATCCTTGGGTCGCCTCCCAAGAAGTGCTAATTTAAAGTCTTTAGCTTGACTCTTATTTCTAGCTTCTCATGGGTTTTCAACTGGAGCAGGCATGAGTTCCTCTAGATCTAGTTCTGATCTTTTTATTAAAGCTTCATCCTCATAATATCTTTTGTATATGTGCCCGTCCACCTTAAATCTACCAGTCTTTGCACTGGTAATCTCTATCACCCATATGGGTAAATCTTGACAACAGAGAAGGGTCCAGACCATATGAACCTTAATTTTCCTTGAAATAATCTGATTCTTGGATTGAAAAGCAAAACCTTGTCTCCTTTAGAGACATCCTTGTGATGTATGTGGGCATCATGACATTCCTTTATTCTTTGCTTGTAGATGCGAGAATTCTCATAGGCATGTAGCCTCAGTTCCTCAAGCTCATGAAGTTGCAAATGCCTTTTCTTCCCAGCTCTATCTAGATCCATATTTAAAAAATTTATATCCCAAAGGGCCTTATGCTCTAGTTCAATAGGAAAATGACACGACTTTCCATAGATCATTCAGTAGGGGGTAGTCCCTATTAGTGTTTTGTAAGCAGTTCTATATGCCCACAGGTCATCATCTAACATCGTGAACCAATCCTTACAGGTCCCGCCAATGGTTTTGTGTAATATCTGCTTAATTTATATGTTTAAGACTTTGAGTTGTCCTGATGTCTGGGGGTGGTATGGTGTGGCTACTTTATGCTTGACCCCATACTTCTTTGGCAACACTTTGAACTGTTTCTCCGTGAAATGGGACCCCCTGTCACTAATGACAGTGTGCCAAACCCCAAATCTAGGGAAAATGAACTTCTCGAATAGCCTCACAATTGCTTTTGAGTCACAAGTGGGGTTGCTACAACTTCTACCCACTTGGAGACATAATATACTGTAGCAAGAATGCACTTGTTTCCTTTGGAGGGAGGGAAGGGTCCCATATAATCCACTCCCCAACATCGAAGATATCCACTTCCACCCAGTTAGACATATGCATCTCATTTTTCTTTGTAATATTTCCAGCCATCATCTTTGAAAAGTTTTAGCCAATAAAAGCCTGACTGTAGGACTTTAGATGGAGTCCTTTCACCCTCATCGTGACCTCCATAAGGTGAGGCATGGCATTCCTTGAGGATTTAAGGCCCCTCTTCTTCTTGTCACGCATCATTGGTACAAAACGTCATTAACAAAGCGAAAGCGATCATTAGCAGCAGATTACTGAAAATCACTAAAAATTAAAATCTTTTTCAAAGACATCCAACCACAGGAAAACTCTTTTATCAAGATAAAAAGTATTTTATTTACATCCTGGTTCATAAGTACATATCATGTACCATCCCTTCTCGAGGATTACAAGAATCATCTGCTTTGTTAAAACTATACACAGGCAACATAAGAATCTCTAGGCATCAAGACAAAATCTTAGATCGATTCATTAAAAGATTAACTACTGTCTCCGAGGACCTGAGAGTACAGCGGCGACACATAGGACTTTCTATACAAAATATGACAGCCAGTGCCTCCACCTAGAATTATCACTACCGTTCCTATTGCTGCTTCTCTTTCCTTGCTATAAGATTTCTGCCTCCTGTTCTACGTCTACCTAAATAGTTGGATCCCACGGGGGTGAGACAATTTGAAATTGTCCCAGCGAGAGATATAACTCTCCACCAGAAACATTATTATTGCAGATATACAGTAATAAACTAAACATGAGTTCTTTTATTTTAACAGCAATATTAATAATTGTATGAACAGAATAAGATAATCTCCTTTATCAAGGAGAACAATGCATCTACCCATGGTAGGATTGTACATCATCTATCTACTTTGCAAAGAATGTAAGGAATCATAAATATATCATCTATCTACTAAAGATGCATAAATAAATGTAACATTAGCCAATAATTTTCTTATTCAATCCTTAAGTAAACTTGCTATACGGCTGATTACATTTTACAATCACAATTATGCCCTGAGGAGATGAGGTATACCGCTCATACTCCAACCGACCATTACAAAGTCGAAATCGGTGCCATACAAGGTCAATGGAAGAGCCGGCTACCATGACCTCCCTGATCTCGATCAGTACGAGATTCCATGCAGGACATCTTGTGGCTCTACTAAATAGCTTTCCAGGGTATACCGACAACTTTGCTATAGAGTTACTGTTACGACCCCATTTGAGCTTAATTGGTAAACTAGGGTTTACTTAGACAATTGCAAAAATTAATTGGAATAATCATTCTTGAAATCTAATTAATGACGATAACACAATTAGGATGTTTTAACTATGATAAGAAGTCTAAATGTTCTTTTGTCTTGAGAATTAGGGTTTGAGAAACATAAACCCTAATCGACCCAAAAATAGGGTTTTGATGATGCATGAATACAGAATTTGATAAGTAGAATGTCTCACTAAATGATTTTTAGTATTTTATGTGTAACTCTAATTTACTTCAAATTTGGATATGATTTGGATATATAAAATGTGAACAACATTGGAAAATATCAGAATTTTTGAAGAATTCTCTGACCTGTTTATCGGCCGAGTTTCAAACTCGACCGATCACATTTCTAGATTTATATAGCAGTGTGGTAAATGAATTTTATCTTTTTATTGGTATATCCAATTGATCTCAAATTTTAACTGTGCTTGAAAAAAACACAGTTTTAGACACTCTGTTAAATTGGCATAATTTTTGGATGACTTTTGAATCCCTACAATAAGGGTGTCGGTCGAGTTTTGTGCAGGACAAACTCAGCCGAATATTTTGCAGACTGCAATATAGCAGTGCACTGTTTGATTTTTAATTAATTATTGGTAACTCCAAATGATCTCAAATTTTAATTTAAGCTTTATAGATCAATTATAAACAACGTTCTAAATTCCCATAATTGTTATAGAAGGTTTGATCTCTGAAATAAACGAATTACAGTAACTTTTGTATAACTGAATATTCAGCCAATATAATTAAAGATGAGTGTAGGGTCAATTTGCAATTGACCCAAGCAGCTCAAATTGACTTATAAGGTCGACCACACACACACATAGCTCTCATTATTCGTCATTCATTCCAGAGAAACGAGCTCCTAGAGAGAGAGGGAGAATTAGGGCTTGAGTGGAGAAAGTGGGGGAATTGCTGAATTAGGGTTTTGCGATTCCAGGAAGGGTGAAATCAAGTAAGTTTGGATCCTTTGCATAGATTTTTATGGTGGATCTTCTCTCTCATGTTAAGATTTCCGTCCATGCTCTGATTTGATCCAAGATGATGTCGAAATTCCCTCTTTTCTCACCCTTTCTTCAGAATCCCTCATTTTCAAGGTTTCCGAGTTGAATGGAAGAAGAATTGGGAGTTTTGCTAGGGAGTTGATATGAATTCGAGATTTCCCTGAGTTGAGCTGCAGTTTTAAGGTGTTTTCACACCTTAGGGTGAGTGGGTTCTTCCTTCAAACATTCTAATGCACGAATTTGATTATAACATCCAAATCCCTAAATGCTTAGCATGTGAATTCTAAATCCTGAAATATCCATTTGATTTAAGTTATTGTAAATTGATATGATATGGATTCCTTCTCTGTTTGAATGACTCCTAAATGGTAGATTCATATCAGATACGTATACAACACTTCCTAATGAGGATGCTTTTAGATTTATATCAAATGATGTAATTAGGGTTTGACCTAATTGAGATATCGCTAGAGTTTCAACCTTATTGAAAAGGACTAGTAATCCTATAAGTGGTTAGGATGTACCTCGTGGGTTATCTTAATTGAATCTTATTCTGGATACATGATATCGCAGTGATGATATGGAAAACCTAAATTTAGTTAAATTTCCATGGTTTCATGTCTATATTGATTGCATACGATTTGTTGGAAACAATCTTTATTTAGTGAATGCTTATATCCTATGAAATCCTTATGAGAGCCATGTGACAAGTGAATGAGGTAAATGAAAAGGTGAATGAGGCAAATGCAACCCTAAGAGTAGGGTGTTGGAATGTGATGAATGAATAAGGCAAATGAAACCCTAAGGATAGGGTGTTCAATGAATCATGCTATGGTAATATGAAAGGTCTCGATATGAGATGTGGTGATGCTTAATTGTTAAATTATATGTTTCTAGTGCATTTAACTTTATATGCTTGTTCTCTCTGAGTTGATAATTACATACTGCAGGGCTTCTTATTTTCAATACACATCTCGTAAATTGCAGGTGTTGAGATATGACATGCCCTAGAAAGGGATGTTACTGAGTCATGTTTAAAGATGACAAATGATGTAAATGTGTTTTCAAGTAATGTTAGGAATGTGAAATAAGTATGAAATGTGTTTTTCCTGTTTAATTGTTTACCTGTTAATCTGTTAATAGACTTAGATGCCCTAACGCCGTAGAGCCCCTCGTGAGGTCTGCACCTTGGGGTGAAACGACCTACTAGCGTGTGTCTAGATGGTCGGTGACTCGTGTTCAACAATAATCCGTGCGTGTCACGGTGGCACGAGGGCAGAAAAGCAGTTTTCAACAATAATCCGTGCGTGTGTCACGGTGGCACTGGAAAGAAAAGAAAACACGGTTATCTAACACCATTCGTACAGCGTCACGAAGGTAACCCTGTGACTCTCCGCCAGTGTACTCAGGTTAAAGGAGGAGTCTAGAATACACTCTTTTGAGAGTGCAGTGAGGCCGTGTGAGCCTGGGAGTCCTGTAGCAGACCAGGACAGCAGTCAGACTTAGCATTCCCCGGGTGTGTCGCTAAGTCTTGTACGGTGGGACCGTAGCATGAACTTGCTGCGGATCTTTATATGCAGAGTACACTGCATATATTTAGGGCATAATCTAAAATATGATCATATAGGTTCACAGAGTTCCTTATAAATGAAAGAGTTAAGAAAGACTAGAGCATAGTTTTCTAGTAGTTATTCTTTGGATGCAATATTTATATTCTTTGCTATTTCAATTATATTGTTTTAGAACTGCTCAGTGTAGTATTTATTTTTGTTAAATTTCATATCGTTTACTCTAATTATATCTTTGATCACATTAGTGCATTAGTCTGTTTCCATGAAGTACTCATTCACTGAGCGAGTAGGCTCACCCCTCTACTCAAACATTTTAGGGTTAATCGCGTGGACTTGAAGATGATCAGAGCGTCAGAGTAGATCTGCCACAGGAGTCAAGTATGAGATTAGTTGAGTCAGTCGGTCCTTGTCACTCTAGGTCCTCAGTAAGAGATAAGAGAGAGAATTGTAAATACGATGTGTAATGTTGTTCCTCTTTGATATGTATGCTAATTAGCTAGTTTCATATGCATAATGAGTAAGAGACATTATGAATGTTTATACATGTATCTTTTCTATTAAAGTCTGATTAGTAGAAGAAATGTTCAGATTCCTTGTTAAGATGTTATGTGGTTCAATGCGATGAAACAAGGGTTTAAAAGAAAAGAAAAAAGTTAAGGGTTTTCTTTGTGTTATATATAAATCCTATCTTATGCCCTAATCTCATGATTTGAGGAAATTGTGAGATTGGGGTGTAACAACTTGGTATCAGAGCTTAGGGTGAGTTGTCAAGGACCATTAAGTTAGTAAGTTAGAGTCCTATGTGTAGCAGATAGGAGATGTTTGATGTTAGCTTTGGGGATTTGAGTATTTGGATTTCCTGGCCCGATATCTGAGTACTTGGATCAACCAGTACAAGCTACTCTGTCTATTCTCTCACGTATACCCTGGCCAGGTATACAGTGGAAAAATGGGCTAGAGATGAACCCTAGAAATGTTAGGGTTAGAAAACGAGAAAAGAAACAAGAATTAAGAGCATAAATGTAAAAGGATATAGAACTTACATTTCATAATATTGTTTTTGTTGGAAATGTATAGAAATGCTCTTATATGTTTGAATTGAAATATTCAACACTTTGAAATATGGGTCTTTAATATTTGTTGCACACTATGTAGTTGTTGCATTTATTGATTTCATTCTTTGTAACATGTAGATTAGAAATCATCTTGAAATGAGCTTTTGTTTCTATAGTTTTGCCCGCTGATTCGAGTGAAATTGACATCAGCAAGTCTGTTTAGGTTTTCATTCTGTACACGATTCGGCCGAGTTGTATGTAGTTCGGCCGAGTTTCCTTAATAGGAAATCGAACAGCAAGTTGATCGGCCGAGTTGTATGTAATTCGGCCGAGTTTCCTTTTTTAGGAAATCAAACGGCAAGTTGATCGGCTGAGTTTCAAGCGGATCGGCCGAGTTGTGAAGCAATCGGCCGAGTTTCTGACCAATCGGCCGAGTTTCTGAGCTGTGAGTGGCAGTTCAGGAAGTATGTGATCCTTTGTAATTCTTGGCTTCAGGACTTCAGGTTTGGCCTGGTCCGGTTGGCAGGATGCGTTATTAGGATCTAATGAATCCTATTAATAGCATAATAAGAATAGAATTGGAATAATTAGACCCACATCAGAGTAAGAAGGTACATATAGTAAGATGTTGAAACAGATGGGCAAGATCAGAACAACTAAGAATTAGTTGAAACTGATATCTGAGGTTCAATTTTGGGGCCTCATATGTGAAACCCTTAATTGGGAATAATAGAACATGATATGAAGTTCATAATCAGTTTATTGATCAATATTATATGAACTATACATATGAAATATAGAAAAGATATGTGAAATGTATGTATGGTTCTAGATAGCAAGAATCAATCATGATGAATGAATCATATAATAGAGAACAATGCTTTTATGAACTCTAAAGCAAAGGCTAAGTAGAAGAATAGAGTTGAGCTTTCAATAGGTCCATAGAAGTAAAGAGTCTTCAAAAGAGTAAAAGTAAAGAGAATCGTATGAACATGTAATTCATAAGACTAGAACAACAAACTAGTTTCTAAGCAAAGGACATAGGTGTAGTTTAACGAATGAATAAGTCATACAAAGGTAGACTGTATTCAGAATAGAAAAACTTGATTGAAAGAGAAATTATGTTTGACCCATGCATGATCCACTTGATGTAAAAATGAAGAATATGTAATCTATTCAACATGAGTAAAAACTAATAGAAGGACTATTAATTTAGAATTAAAAATGACAGGTTAAAGAGTAGTATAGGGAAAGAGGACTATGAAATGTAAGAAAGGGTTTGAAATATGATGGAGCAGTTATAAAATAAAGAGGTTGTGAGATTCAAGCAAGTGCTAATTAATCAAATATCTCTGTTGATGACTAAGTAAATCTACATATGAGAATGTATTAGGGGATGTTTGAATACAAGTATTCCAAGTCTTAAAATCATCTTCTCTTTCATATATTCCTTAATGAGAGCAAGGTGGGAATGAAAGGATAAGAGAAAATGAATCATACATGGTGAATAACTACCTTGGTAGGGTCATCTGGTGATACGGTTTGGATGATGTCAGAACATATGGAGAGATACCCTGAACAAGGTAGTCATACTTATTCACTCATATTAATAGAAAGGGATGATAATCAGATTGTCTGGACAAGTAACCCTAATGAGGTGTAGCTTGTTATACCTAGCTCTAATATAACTGAGTGATGGTAATTGAGTATGATTAATGCTTGAATGACTGATACAATTATGGATTACTTTATTACTGTGGTTGAAACTGTAAAATGATATAATACGATGGTTACACTTTGAATTGTGTGTGGGCCCATAAACCACAGGTCCCAGGATCGAAACAGGATAGTATGGGATGAGGTGGTAATGCTTCACCTCATGCATCCATGACCCAATGGGGATGCCAAGAGTAGTATTGTGCAAATGATTGTTGAATCTAGTCTTTTAATTCAAGACTGTTTTGCTATTTGAATAGCACTTGATTAAAGTTTAAAACAGTATGGTGAACTTGCTTTTGTCACTTAAAGGTGATACAGAACAATAGAACTCTCTGAGCAGCATAAGTGAGATAGTTGTATCAGAGTATCATAGTTGCGCAGCGAAAGCGTGGTAGTTTATCTTTGCATTCTATGTTTGGCTGTGGCATAAAGAATTTGCTTGATATCATTGAGAACTATTTGAAACATGTTGTGATTTAGTAAAGAATTAAAAGATCTAATGTTGAAAACTACATTCAGGTATGAAATACAAGAATATAATGACATGGAAGGCTTTAGAAGCTTAGAATAACCTTGAATGTATTTTTCTTGTAGGTTTATGTTTCGAGGATGAAACATTTTAAAGGGGGAAAGAGTTGTTACGACCCCATTTGAGCTTAATTGGTAAACTAGGGTTTACTTAGACAATTGTAAAAATTAATTGGAATAATCATTCTTGAAATCTAATTAATTACAATAACACAATTAGGATGTTTTAACTATGATAATAAGTCTAAATGTTCTTTTGTCTTGAGAATTAGGGTTTGAGAAACATAAACCCTAATCGACCCAAAAATAGGGTTTTGATGATGCATGAATACAGAATTTGATAAGTAGAATGTCTCACTAAATGATTTTTAGTATTTTATGTGTAACTTTATTTACTTCAAATTTGGATATGATTTGGATATATAAAATTTGAACAACATTGGAAAATATCAGAATTTTTGAAGAATTCTCTGACCTGTTTATCGGCCGAGTTTCAAACTCGACCGATCACATTTCTAGATTTATATAGCAGTGTGGTACATGAATTTTATCTTTTTATTGGTATATCCAATTGATCTCAAATTTTAACTGTGCTTGAAAAAACACAGTTTTAGACACTTTTTTAAATTGGCATAATTTTTGGATGACTTTTGAATCCCTACAGTAAGGGTGTCGGTCGAGTTTTGTGCAGGACAAACTCGGCCGAATATTTTGCAGACTGCAATATAGCAGTGCACTGTTTGATTTTTATTTAATTATTGGTAACTCCAAATGATCTCAAATTTTAACTGAAGCTTTATAGATCAATTATAAACAACGTGATAAATTCCCATAATTGTTATAGAAGGTTTGATATCTGAAATAAACGAATTACAGTAACTTTTGTATAACTGAATATTCAGCCAATATAATTAAAGATGAGTGTAGGGTCAATTTGCAATTGACCCAAGCAGCTCAAATTGACTTATAAGGTCGACCACACACACACATAGCTCTCATTATTCGTCATTCATTCCAGAGAAACGAGCTCCTAGAGAGAGAGGGAGAATTAGGGCTTGAGTGGAGAAAGTGAGGGAATTGCTGAATTAGGGTTTTGCGATTCCAGGAAGGGTGAAATCAAGTAAGTTTGGATCCTTTGCATAGATTTTTATGGTGGATCTTCTCTCTCATGTTAAGATTTCCGTACATGCTCTGATTTGATCCAAGATGATGTCGAAATTCCCTCTTTTCTCACCCTTTCTTCATAATCCCTCATTTTCAAGGTTTCCGAGTTGAATGGAAGAAGAATTGGGAGTTTTGCTAGGGAGTTGATATGAATTCGAGATTTCCCTGAGTTGAGCTGCAGTTTTAAGGTGTTTTCACACCTTAGGGTGAGTGGGTTCTTCCTTCAAACATTCTAATGCACGAATTTGATTATAACATCCAAATCCCTAAATGCTTAGCATGTGAATTCTAAATCCTGAAATATCCATTTGATTTAAGTTATTGTAAATTGATATGATATGGATTCCTTCTCTGTTTGAATGACTCCTAAATGGTAGATTCATATCAGATACGTATACAACACTTCCTAGTGAGGATGCTTTTAGATTTATATCAAATGATGTAATTAGGGTTTGACCTAATTGAGACATCGCTAGAGTTTCAACCTTATTGAAAAGGACTAGTAATCCTATAAGTGGTTAGGATGTACCTCATGGGTTATCTTAATTGAATCTTATTCTGGATACATGATATCGCAGTGATGATATGGAAAACCTAAATTTAGTTAAATTTCCATGGTTTCATGTCTATATTGATTGCATACGATTTGTTGGAAACAATCTTTATTTAGTGAATGCTTATATCCTATGAAATCCTTATGAGAGCCATGTGACAAGTGAATGAGGTAAATGAAAAGGTGAATGAGGCAAATGCAACCCTAAGAGTAGGGTGTTGGCATGTGATGAATGAATAAGGAAAATGAAACCCTAAGGATAGGGTGTTCAATGAATCATGCTATGGTAATATGAAAGGTCTCGATATGAGATGTGGTGATGCTTAATTGTTAAATTATATGTTTCTAGTGCATTTAACTTTATATGCTTGTTCTCTCTGAGTTGATAATTACATACTGCAGGGCTTCTTATTTTCAATACACATCTCGTAAATTGCAGGTGTTGAGATATGACATGCCCTAGAAAGGGATGTTACTGAGTCATGTTTAAAGATGACAAATGATGTAAATGTGTTTTCAAGTAAGGTTAGGAATGTGAAATAAGTATGAAATGTGTTTTTCCTATTTAATTGTTTACCTGTTAATCTGTTAATAGACTTAGATGCCCTAACACCATAGAGCCCCTTGTGAGGTCTGCACCTTGGGGTGAAACGACCTACTAGCGTGTGTCTAGATGGTCGGTGACTCGTGTTCAACAATAATCCGTGCGTGTCACGGTGGCACGAGGGAAGAAAAGCAGTATTCAACAATAATCCGTGCGTGTGTCACAGTGGCACTGGAAAGAAAAGAAAACACGGTTATCTAACACCATTCGTACAGCGTCATGAAGGTAACCCTGTGACTCTCCGCCGGTGTACTCAGGTTAAACAAGGAGTCTAGAATACACTCTTTTGAGAGTGCAGTGAGGCCGTGTGAGCCTGGGAGTCCTGTAGCAGACCAGGACAGCAGTCAGACTTAGCATTCCCCGGGTGTGTCGCTAAGTCTTGTACGGTGGGACCGTAGCATGAACTTGCTGCGGATCTTTATATGCAGAGTACACTGCATATATTTAGGGCATAATCTAAAATATGATCATATAGGTTCACAGAGTTCCTTATAAATGAAAGAGTTAAGAAAGACTAGAGCATAGTTTTCTAGTAGTTATTCTTTGGATGCAATATTTATATTCTTTTCTATTTCAATTATATTGTTTTAGAAATGCTCAGTGTAGTATTTATTGTTGTTAAATTTCATATCGTTTACTCTAATTATATCTTTGATCACATTAGTGCATTAGTCTGTTTCCATGAAGTACTCATTCACTGAGCGAGTAGGCTCACCCCTCTACTCAAACATTTTAGGGTTAATCGCATGGACTTGAAGATGATCAGAGCGTCAGAGTAGATCTACCACAGGAGTCAAGTATGAGATTAGTTGAGTCAGTCGGTCCTTGTCACTCTAGGTCCTCAGTAAGAGATAAGAGAGAGAGTTGTAAATACGATGTGTAATGTTGTTCCTCTTTGATATGTATGCTAATTAGCTAGTTTCATATGCATAATGAGTGAGAGACATTATGAATGTTTATACATGTATCTTTTCTATTAAAGTCTGATTAGTAGAAGAAATGTTCAGATTCCTTGTTAAGATGTTATGTGGTTCAATGCGATGAAACAAGGGTTTAAAAGAAAAGAAAAAAGTTAAGGGTGTTCTTTGTGTTATATATAAATCCTATCTTATGCCCTAATCTCATGATTTGAGGAAATTGTGAGATTGGGGTGTAACAGTTACAACGTAAACTGCACTCCTTCGGCATCAAGAGATTTAATGTTTACCTCACATCGATCCGACATTAAAATTACTGGGAGATTCGTGATACATCCATCCCGACTTTGGGGGATTATTGATACATCTACCCCGACATATATAATGAAGGAATGAGAGATTTAATGTTTATCTCACATCAATTCCTTCATTAGAGCGTAAGGATATTTTCTCCCATCACCCCCGCATATTAAAAAATATGCATTCCGGGTTATGCCGCGGAGCAACCTATTTCACCATCCAGAAAAGTCTGACACTGATGGTTATATGGCCAGGGCACTACATGATAAGATTCCACTTGATTAATTAAGTGTATTACCATATTCTTTTAGCATCAGTCAGGTTTTTCAAACATAATTTATTATAACAAATGCAACAAAGAATGTGTAATACTTCTATCAAGTACTTTTCTAAGATTGATAAAACATTGGGATCTCAATCCCTTATCTCATTTCCAGGAATTCACATCCCTCAACATCATCATTATGTTTACTAGATATGGGTATTCAGACCCTTAGTTCATCACTGAACATGGTTACCACTTACCACTTATCAAGTAACTATTACCTCCAGGTCATCTGACCAAGATATTCAGGATACTTGTCACAAAAGCATCTCACATGGCTCACAAGGCCCATTAAGTATATTGTCACCTCTCACTAGGCAATAACTTATTACATGACTCACAAGGCCATTACATCTTGTCACTTCTTTCTAGGTAACAACTTATTTACATGGCTCACAAGGCCATTGCACATCTTATCACCTCTCACTAGGTAGCAACTTATTTACATGGATCACAAGGCCATTGCACATCTTGTCACCTCTCACTAGGTAACAACTTATTTACATGGCTCATAAGGCCATTGCACATTATACTTTTATTCAAGTATTTAACATGTCTTACCAGGTTTATACAACAAAAGAATTACAACCTTCCCATTATTAGGGTTAGGGTTTCCCTTCCTTATTGATTAGAGTTCCTCTTACATATCATCACCCTTCATTAGGTTTAGGGTTTTCCCAATATTAACCATTTAGATTCTCAAGATCATATTATTAATGATCAAGCCCTAATTCATTACTCCACAGAGCTAGGAGCCAACATTGATAACATAAGTATTCAATCATGCTTATTTATTCTCATCATTTATCATTAAATGAATTATCAACACAAGATATGAGCTCCTCTCTCAACTTTACTAGAATATGATTACATCATACTTTATTAATTTGGCTCAACCTTTTCATAAGGTATGTTAGCCTCCACATATTAAAGTGCATTACATCTCAATGTAACAATTCACATGACACACTTCATGTGTTATTCATCCAAGTATATTGGATATAGAATACAACAAGGTGTATCTATCTTGAGGTTCTAGATGTGGTATCTATCATGTCTTGATGTATCACTTCCCTCATCACCTTTATCTTACTTAAGTTCATCAACTTATCTTGTACTAGGGTATTTCCCATCCTAATACTTTATGCACTAGTTCATCACATTTATCATGTAATGTATTGGTCATAAGTCACTTATTTGAATTATTCAACCATTATCAATGATATGGATTCATCTCAGGTTAAGGCATTATTGATATAAGGTTATCCATTATCAACCACTTTCGGTGTTTCACTTATCAATATATTAGTCACTATTCCATTATTAGGAATAGGGTATTCCAACTTTATCAATTAGGGTTTACATAACATCACCCTATATTAGGGTTTCACATAACATCATCATATGTCAGGGTTCCACATAACTTCACCCTAAATTAGGGTTATGGTTTATCATCATATTGCCTAAGATTAGGGTTTCATATAGCATTACATAGCATCACCCTGGATTAGGGTTTCACATCACATTACTGCATTAGGGTTTCACATGGCTTCAACCTAGATTAGGGTTTCATATAGCTTTACCTGAAATTAGGGTTTCATAAAGCATCCTCTTAAATTAGGGTTTTTCATTATACTAACTTGAATTGGGATTTCTCATATAATCATCTTAAATTAGGGTTACACCTTTACCCTAGATTAGGGTTACACCTAGCATTGCCCTGAATTAGGGTCTGGGCTCATCAACCTTCTCAATTAGGGTTTCTTGATCTCTTTATCAAGGATTATATCCTAATTACATATTTAGTCATGTTGAGAGTATCAAGGCTTAACCACTACATGATTATCATACATGTATGAATTCCTCTCTCTCTCTCTCATCCTCTCTAGGATGTTGATTACTTCAAGCTTGATTAGATTAGATCAACTTGAAAGAAGGGTTAGCATAGTGTATTGAGATATTTATTTTCATAGGCATCAATTGTCAATTATTCTAGGTATACTTATTCACTAAGTATCTCAGGGATACCTCCATTGTAATCCACCTTGAGGTACCTTATGATCACTCATTTAGTTTTGAGATTAATTGATCCTCCAAATGATCTTAGACTAGTAATCCTTCAAACGGTTTTGATTTAATTGTGCCTTTAAACTGTTTGGATTGAAATCTCCAAACGGTCTTGAATTAATATCCTCAAACGGTTTGAAACCATTTAGACTTCCAAATGCTCAACTCCTCCAAATGGTCAAAGTACCCAAACGGTTTTGAAGTTCAATTTACCCATTCGGTCTTGAGATCCATTACCCATTCGATTTTGAACTCAATTACCCATTCGATCTTGAAGTCAATTACCCATTCGGTCTTGAACTCAATTACCCATTTGATTTTGAGGAAAATTACCCATTCGGTCTAGAACTCAATTACCCATTCAGTTTTGAGGTAAATTACCCATTCGGTTTTGAACTCAATTACCCATTCAATTTTGAAACCAAATTAGCTCAATCCGTTTTGAAAACCATTTGCCTATTCCTTTGTTGAGGTGTGTGCTTAAGATGACATCATCATCTTCAAGCTTCAAACCTTCGAAATCAATTGTGATTCTTATGGTGATTTCAACAACTAATCAAAAGGAAATCGAGAAAGAAGAAAGGCTCAACACATGATGAATAAATTGCAAGCAATAATGACATTTAAGGGTTCAAGTTATATAACCTGCCTTCAAAATTGAATCCAAGCTTCAAGCTTCACGTTATCAATGGTGCATGAAGCTTCCTCAACTTCCAAAGGCTCGTCCTCAAGTCTTTGAGTGAAATGAATGGCTAAGGGTGAAGATTAAATGAAGAAAAGAAGAAATTAAGCATTGAATTTCAATTTCCACCATGAAGATGACTATGGAGCTTATCTAAAGGTTGGGGCACGTCCTCCTGCTGCTCCTAAGCTCCCTTGTGTTCAACCAAAGCAAGTAAAGAAAAAGGAATCGAAAAAGCCTTTCATGTGGGTTGAAAATGGGATGTATATAAGGGAATTTCAATGAGAGAGAAAGTGATAAATAATTCCTTCAACTCCCAAAATTGGTGCCACATACTCCCCTCAATCCCTTTCATACGAAGCCATCTCCCCCACCTTGTAATTCCTCTTCATTATCCTTCATTTAAAAGAAAACAAATTAAGCACCTTAACCATTTTAATAATAAAATCTAATATTAGTAGATATTACTTTTTAGTTAACTAATGTGAGTGGGCTCTCCACTCACTTTAGATATTTCTGTGCCATTGCAAGGCACAAGTACTTCCACACTTATACAAATTCAACCATCACATTTTTGGTTGAAGGGCACTTCCATTAATATATTTATTTTTGCATTAAATTGAATTAGGGTTTCAATTATGCTTAAATCTTGATTATTTTAATATCAAGATTCTCTCTCCCCCAAAGAGATTCAAATGAGACACCCCTCTGATTTTCTTATCTCTAATTGATACCAAGAAACATTAGGGACTCTTTAGAAGTGGTATTTTTCATATTGAACCCTAGGTTTTGGGTAAATTGCACATTACACCAAAACTAGGTTTTAATGCTCAAACCTTGCTTAATAAGCTCTTTCTTGGTGCTTAGGCTACCACAAGCCATACCTCTACATCATTTTCATTCTTATGATGCTTCAACACTTGAGGAACATTTTATCATGTAACATTTGCAAGTTAACTCCTCAACTTGGGTAATTTACACTTTAGTCCAAAACAAGTAAAACATTGTTTCAATATTATTCAAAAAGGACTAAAATTGAAACATAAGTTCCTCTTGAGCCTTAATTACTTTTCAAAGGATAAAGATAAGAATATAAATGACTTACTTAAGCAAAACCTCTAGAGTTAAGCCTTAACCCAGGTCAGGTATGTTACAATTATAAACCCCTAACAAGGATTTTGTCCCCGGAATCCCAGATAAAGGGAGACAAATATATTCATTCACTATATCATCAGGTCTCCACATAACATCATAATGTCATGGAGATGCCATAGAACTTTGATCAACACAAAGCCCTTCCATACATGGTTATCATAGAACTTGTCACACAGGACACATACTCTATTGTTTCTTTTCATTATTGACTGTAGAGTCAACTATGTGTCAGATAATGCTTTTCTTAGTCAGAAATACATTATACAAACTTCATTTAATTCAGGTGTCAAACCTTACCGATTTATCACCTTTCTCAACTTATAACTTTATGTGACATGATTCTTTATTCTGAGGAGTCTTTCATATTCCTCATTTAGTTAAGAATTTCACTTCCAAGGAAATACAAGAGTTACATTTTATCACCCACTTGTGACTACAAGTATTGTTATACATCTGTTGTGCCATCCAATCTGCTGACACAACACTAAACTTTCACACTACTTGTACCAACTATCTTATTAGTTGTACATACTTTTGTCCTAAGGGAAGGTTACTTGCCAATTAAGAACTTATTTTAGAGGTACCTTTAGAATTATTTTTAACTTGATAAGTTTTTCCCATAATGATTTTACGATTGTTCCTTCAATTAGTACATTCTTACTGATGTTATGTTTATGCAGAGCATAAACCCCTAACATGTGATGCCCATATTATTTTATGTAATTAGACTGATTTCACAGTTGGCCATTCCAGGTAACCAACATAAGTCATTTAATTAGGAGTTATGCTTTTACTTTTCCATACCACCTGATATTTCTTAGATACCGGAATTCCTTACTTTGATATCCATCACATGTGTAGAAAACACATCAAATCCTCATCATTCTTTCATCTTGGGACATTACTTGTTACACATATCTTTATCTTGGAACCAAAGTCCAAGATTGTGGGGTCCGATCTCCAAAACACGAGATAAACTCAGCGGAAGTGATTCGATTAGCAGCGGAATACGAAAAATCAATAAAAATTAAAACCTTTTGAGACAAGATCTTGAAATCATAAAACTTATTTATAAGAAACAAGATAAATAGTTTACATCTATGTTAAATCACTTCTTGAGTGATTATATACAACCAGATACAAAATCTCAAGATTGAAAACCAAAATCTCAGATCTACTAACTCCAAGGACCTGAGAGTACAGAGATGACATAAGACTATCTAACTATAAGACTGGACAACCAGTATCTCCACCTGAGATTCACTGCTGCCCCTGGTGTTGTTGCTGCTGGTACTGATCTCCCACAGACTGGTTCATTCGTCCTCGACGACCACCTAAAAAGTTGAAATCTACGGGGTGAGACAATTTTAAATAATTGTCCCAGCGAGAGTTATAACTCTCCGCCAGAAGCTTTATTATAGTAATCAAAGAACAACATAAGCAATATAAGCTATCATGTAATCAACAACAGATTTGACATTTAAGTAAAGCAACTACATTAAGGAATATGAAGAACATGCATACTGATATAAGCAGTGTAACATCAATCAATACTTCTCGTAGTTCAACCTAAGCAGATATACTACGCGGTTGATTATGTTTTACAAACATTATTATACCCTGCGGAGATGAGGTATACCGCTCATACTCCAACCGATCACTATTAAGTCGCATCGGTATCATACCTAGGTCATCAAAAGAGCCAGATTCTTATGACCTCAACTTCCTCAGTCAGTGTGAGGATGAACTTGTAGGACATCTAGTGTCTCTGCTACTATAGCTCACCAGGGTATTCTGGCACTTTGCTATTAGAGTCACAGTGGCATTCTGTACTCTCTTCACCATTGAAAGATCTCTTGTTTATCTCTCATCGATGTGGCATTAAAGATTCATCGGGTGATTAGTGATACATCATCCCGGTATAAACACATAGTGCAGGGTTGATAGATTAAGATACATCTACATCAACTCCTACACTAGGACGTACGGATATTCACGTCCATATTTACCCACATACTCATAAGTATGTGATCCAGGAGTTCCCTTAAGAAAACCTGTTTCACCATCATTTAACTACAGACAATGATGGATCTATGATCAGGGCTCTACATGGTATGGTTATACTTGATAAATTAGGTACATTTCAGTATTCTTTTAACATCAGGAATGTTTCCAATCATTTAAGTATAAAAGCATTGCTATAACAGAAGAATACTAAATGTATCAAGTTTAACTCATATCCGTTATCAAATGAATATCAATTCATCATAAGTCATCTAATCAGCATGACCTTGATGTTACTCATGGCTCTTATAGCCCATTAACTTCATATGTTGTCATTTAAGCATAGGCAACATAGCATGTATCACTATTCATAAAGTCTACAACATACTTTCAATGAATACACTATCATAGCCCTTACCTGGTTATGATAATCTCTTATAAGAACTTGCATAGTCAATTCAACTTGACGATCATAACATTTCATTTCCAGATCAGCAATTTATAAGGCAGAAATAACATTCCATTTCAAGGGTTGTACCTTTATGCCTTTACTAAGGCTAGGTTCCCTCATTAGTATCAATTAGGGTTATTCAATCCCTTTCATTATGATTAGGAACATTAATTCCTCACCTCATACTTTGATTATAAAGATTCATGCTTAAAAGCATAACCTGGAATTAGGGTTTACTATTCACTTCATAGTGAATTGAGCTCATAGCATCACCATGTATGAAATTATTATCCTTGATGCCCTCAAATTAGGTTAAGATTCATCAATTATCATAATTAGGGTTTTCATGATCTCACATAGGTGGATCATCTAATCATGCACATTCATATACATTGGAGGTACTTTACTTGAGTTTCAAGCATAAATGAAACCTTCTCTCTTCTCTTAGTAATAGATGGTGATTACATCACTCTAGATTAGGTTAGGTCAAGTCACTATTGATTAACATAAGCTAAGTCACCACTATCATGATTATTAGGGTTTGATTAAACAAGGGTGTTATCTACTTGAACCCTTTAAGGGTACATTGGTAAAGTACATCATTGGATCACAACATGGTTCAATCTACTAATCACTTAGCCCCTTATTGTCTTTAGGTATCATTAGGGTTTGGATTAGACAACCATTGAACCAATTAAGCCTTCAAGTTACTAAGCAATCATAACCCTAAAGATCCCCAAACAGTTTTACACCTTAACCTCTAAACAGTTTTGAAACCGTTTGGAAGCGTTGACCGTTTGGTCACTTTGACCTCCAAGACCACATGACACTCAAGACCACATGACCTTAAACGGTCTTGAGACTGTTTGAGTGCGTTGACCGTTTGATTAGAGTTGACTTTGAAACCGTTTGAATTTATGCGACCTTGAAACCGTTTGATCTTAAACGACCTTGAAACCATTTGGTCCCAAACGGTCTTGAGACCGTTTGCCCCTAAACGGTCTTGAGACCGTTTGGTCCAAATGGGCTCAAAACCGCATGGACCTGCATGGACCTCAAAGGTGCATCAAGGCTTGTAATCGATTAGGGTTTTCCATGTTGAACCCCTCAATTGGCCACATCCTTATTAGCCACTTATCAATTGGGCTAATTAGGGTTATCCTTAACCAATTAGACACTCAATTGACCCTCAATTGATAGCCAATTAGGGTTGATACCGATTGAATTAGGGTTTATAGTCATTCAACCATCAACATTCATCAATGTGAGTTAAATTGAAGTTGAACCCATCAATTGGCACTCAATTGGGCCCATACTTGGCCCAAACGGTCTTGAGATCATTTGGACACCCTCCAAACGGTCTTGAGACCATTTGCCCAAAGTTTCATCAAAATCTAAGTCAATTTGATATGGGTTGAACCCTAATTAGGTCTAAAATCAGCACTTTTAACTAATTCATCAACCTATTGTGATTGGACCCTCAATTGATCAAATTATCTTAACCCTAGACCTCCAAACGGTCTTGGGTGACCACCAAACGGTTTTGAGACCGTTTGAGTGAACCTCCAAATGGTCTTGAAACCGTTTGGTCCCTTCAACCCAAAGTTCAACAAAATTGGTCCTTAATTTCAACAATTGAACCCGATTAGAGTTTAGAGGATTGAAGTGCCTTCAACTTGTGATTGGTTTGCAATTAGGTTATGATTCTTTGTAGATGTTTAATTCAATATGTGTACAGCAGACCTCTAAATGGTCTTCACTTGGTCAAACTTTCCAAACGGTCTTGAGACCGTTTGATTCTAAACGGACTTGCAAGACCGCATGAAATCAAATGAACCTGAGATCGTTTGATTTCAAACAGTTTGCAAACCGTTTAGACCAAATGGTCTGAGGTAGTTTGGTAAAGTTACCTAGGAAATCATGCCCATCATCTTCAACCTCAGAACATGTCAGTTTCTTAACGGATTGCTTGCAAGTTTGCAAGGAAAGTTGGGGAAGAAGAAGAACTATCTACTATTTTGCAAGAACAAGATGTGCATAATAAAGCAAGAGGTTTAGAGATATAAAACCCGCCTCAAAGGTCGTTCCTAGAGCTCCAAGATTCCAAGATTTCAAACCTTTAATGGTGTCTTGAGCTCCACAGGTTGGCCAAAGGTATTTCTCCAAGAAAAGGTTGGGGAAAGTCGGCTAGAACAAAAAAAGCTAAGTGAGATAACCATAAAACCAACCTTATAAACCAAATTCCTCCATGAATCTGAGGAAGGTGATGGTCTCTTCTTACCTTAGAACAGGTTGGTCGTCTCCTTTAGCTCCAGATCTCTGCCTCATGTTGGTTGAGCAAGATGATAAGTGAATAAGGTGTAAGGAAATGTTTCTTTGGCTTGCAAAGAAAGAAGCTTATATAGCTTGGGTTAGTTTTCAACATAAGGACCTCTAGTTTCTTGGTTTCTCATATAGGTCCCTCCTTCCTTCTAAGGAACGTTCAATCTATCATAATTAAGCAAAGCCCATCAAAACTCAAGATATAAGGGGAAAGAAGACCAACATGAAAACTAAGGTGCACATATATCTAAGGGTCTCCTTACTTATAACTTGGTGATTCATTACAAGGGTTATCAGTCTTATTTGATTATCCAAATTGAAGTGCCCTCTTCACCATTTCTACTCTAAATGATGTCAAGAGTCACAAAAGATACTCTAGAAGGTGTATTTTACAAGTTGCACCCCACATTTTGGGTAAATTGCACTTTACACCAAAATTAGGATTTTAAGCACAAGGATTGCTCCACAAGTTGTATCTTGATGCCCAAGCTTGGAGAATCCATAATACCTCATCATATTCACTCATATGATGTCTCATCATCAAAGGAACATCTGAATATGTGAAAATTGCAAATTAACCCTTCTAATTGGGTAATTTGCACATAGGTCCCTGCTGTACAAAACAATACTACAACATTGTTTAAAAAGGACAGAATTGAAAATGTATGTTCCTTAGGAACTTAATTACAGACCAGGAGATAATCACAGGAATCTTAATTACATAATTAAATAAAACACTTAGGGTTAACTTATAACCCAGGTCAGGGATGTTACAAATTATCCACCCCTTACAAGGATTTCGTCCCCGAAATCAACAAAACATATTAAGAGAAAAGAGCAGGGTATTTCCTTTTCATCTCTTCCTCTAGTTCCCAAGTGGCTTCTTTGACACCATGATGATTCCAGAGGACTTTCACAAGACTTATATCTTTCTTCTTTAGCTTTTTAATTCTGTTATCAAGGATTGACACTGGTCCTTCCTCGTAAGTTATATCATCATTCAATTCTACCTCCATAGGTTGTAGAACTGACTCGGTATCAGGGTGACATTTCCTCAGCATAGAAATGTGAAACACAGGGTGTAAATTCTATAACTCTGGTGGCAACTCTAGTCTATAGGCTACTTTTCCAACCCGTTCAATGATTGGATAAGGCCCCATAAATCTAGGAGCTAACTTCCCTTTCCTTCCAAAATGAAGAACTCCTTTCCAAGGCGAGACTTTCAGGTACACTCTGTCTCCAACCTGGAACTCTAAAGGTCTACGACGTTTATCGGCATATGACTTCTGCCTATCCTGTGCAGTATTAATCTGTTGTTGAATTACTTTGATCTTCTCTATAGTCTGTTGCACAAGATCAGGACCTAACAACTGATATTCACCGGTTTCATACCAACATACCAGTGATCTACAACGTCTACCATATAAAGCTTCATAAGGTGCCATGTCAATGCTATGTTGATAGCTATTGTTATAGGCAAACTCTATCAAGCTTAGGTGTAGATCCCAACTCCCGGTAAACTGAAGAACACATGCCCTCGGCAAGTCCTCCAAGGTCTGTATAGTCCTCTCCGACTGTCCATCAGTCTGTGGATGAAATGTTGTACTAAACCTTAACTGGGTGCCTAAAGCTCTGTGCAATCGTTCCTAAAAATGACTCGTAAACTGGGGACCTCTGTCAGAAACTATGGTAACTGGAACTCCGTGTAGTCTCACTATCTCCTGAACATACAACTGTGCCAACTTCTCATCAGAATATGTTATTTTGACAGGTAAGAAATGTGTTGTCTTTGCCAACCTATCAACAATTACCCAGATGGAATCATGTCCTTTGCTTGTCCTGGGTAGGCCAACAACAAAGTCCATGGTCACATGGTCCCACTTCCATTGCGGTATGGGTAAAGGTTGCATTATCCCTGCAGGCTTCTGGTGTTCAGCCTTAACTTGCTGACACATAGGACACCTCAGAACGAACTCAGCAACATCCTTCTTCATCCCAGGCCACCAATACATATCTTTCAAGTTTCAATACATCTTGGTGCTCCATGGATGCATGGCATACATCGAAGAATGAGCTTCTTCCAGGATTAAATTTTTCAAGTTATCCACATCCGATACTATATTCCTCCCATGATAACATGCCACTTGGTCATCCGAGTCATGGAAACCATCTCGTTTCTCATCACCATACTCCGATCTCATCTGCTGAACTACAACATCAACTTGTTGTGCCTCCTTAATCTGCTCTCTTAGGGTAGGTTTTATGTGCATCTCAACTAACAACCCGGCTAACAACGACACCTTCAACTGTACATTGTCTTGCCTTAAGGAGATAAGCATATCTCTCCTGGGGCATACTAAAGAATTTAGTTGTGCCCTATCAGAGGATGGTGTTGTTGATTTCCTACTCAGAGCATCTGCAACTACATTGGCTTTCCCTGGATGGTAATCTATCATACAATCGTAGTCCTTGATTAACTCCATCCAGTGACGTTGCCTCATGTTAAGTTCGTGCTGAGAGAAGATATACTTAAGGTTCTTGTGATCAGTGAAAATCTGGAATGTCTCTCTGTAGAGATAACGTCTCTAGATCTCCAAGGCATGAACCACAGTAGCTAACTACAGATCGTGTGTCGGATAATTCTCCTCGTGTTTCTTAAGCTGTCGGGAAGCAAAAGAAATCACTTGCTTATCCTGCATCAACACGCATCCGAGTCCATTCTTGGAGGCATCACAGAAAACCACATATCCTTTGCCTTGCTCAGGTAGCACAAGTACAGGTGCACTTTTCAACCTCTCCTTCAACAGCTGAAAAGACTGCTGGCACTTATCACTCCAGACAAAAGGAACATCCTTCCGGGTCAACTTCGTCAAGGGTAGGGCTATAGAACTGAGGTTCTTAATGAATCTTCGATAGTAGCCAGTCAACCCTAAGAAACTACAAATCTCCGTCAGTGTCTTCGGTTGTTCCCATTGTAGAACATATTCTACCTTTTTAGGGTCAACACGAATACCCGAGGCAGATATCACGTGTCCAAGAAAAGATACCTCCGACAACCAAAACTCACACTTGCTGAACTTAGCATATAGCTTATGTTCTCTTAGCAAGGTCAAAGCTTGACGAAGATGTTGTTCATGCTACTGAGCATATCTACTATAGATCAGAATGTCGTCTATGAAGACAACAACACACTGATCTAGGAAAGGTCGGAAGATTCTATTCATGAGTTCCATGAATGCAGCTGGTGCATTAGTTAGTCCAAAAGACATAACTGTGAACTCATAGTGACCATACCTCATCCTAAAGGCAGACTTGGGTATGTCACTGTCCTTAATACAAAGTTGATGATATCCAGACCTCAAGTCTATCTTTGAGAAGATGGTTGCACCACGTAACTGGTCAAAGAGATCATCAATCCTCGGTAGAGGGTACTTATTCTTTATTGTTACTTTATTGAGTTGTCTGTAATCAATGCACAACCGCATTGATCTGTCTTTCTTTTTAACAAACAAGACCGGAGCACCCCAGGGTGAAGTACTCGGTTGGATGAAACCCTTCTCAAGCAACTCTTGAAGCTATTTCTTGAGTTATGCCATCTCAGCAGGCGCCATCCTATACGGTGTATGGGCTATGGGTTGCATATCAGGGATCAGATTGATTTTGAAATCAATTTCCCGAGGCGGTGGTATACCTGGAAGTTCTTCAAGAAACACGTCTTCGCATTCTCTGACTACAGGAACTTTAGTAGGGTTGGGACTCTCCATGGTGGTATCTACCACATGGGCTAAGTATGCATAACATCCTTGCCTCATCAACTTCTCAGCAACCATAGCTGACACAAGACAGGTGGGTAGAATCTTTCTCTGTCCTTGAAAGATCCATGTGTTGCTATCATCAGCAAACACAACCTGCTTGGAATCACAATCCAAGATGACTCTATACCTTTCCAAGGTATCCATCCCAAGGATTATATCAAATCCTTGCATCTCAAGTGGTATAAGGTCCACTTGAATGTGACGATCAGAAAAGAAGAGGATGCAAGGAGTGCATACCTCTTGCAACACAGCAGACCCTCTCAACGGAGTCTCAAGCAACAAGCTATCTGCCCTATGACTGATCGTCATATTGCAGTTACGAATCACTCTTCGAGTGATAAAGGAGTGTGTAGCACCCGGATCAATCAAAACAGATACAACACAGGGTTTAGATATATCAGAATATAACAACTCCATCTGACCTGCCACAACTCGTGGGTTGATCACTGCATCAGGTGGGTTCATCACATAGAACCTTGTTGTCGCCTGAGATTGACCCGGTGCTGATGATCCAGCTTGGGATGCTTGTCCTCTGGGATCCTTGATGCCTCTGTCTCTGTGGCTATGTCACACTGACAGGCCTAGCCCTGCAGTCCTTAATCAGATGCCCTACTTTACCACAGTTGTAGCAACTCCTATCTTGTTGCTGTGGTCTAGGGGGTCCTGTGACCAACATTGATGCTGAACTGTGAGTCTCCTGAGGCGGTAGGCTCCGTCCTCCACTTCTACTCAGTGTCCACTGTGTCTGAGTACTAGGGTGAGGTGGTGGTGGTGTTGGTGTAGAGAATCTAGGCTTCTTAAAGTCTCTAGATGAAGACCCCTGGAACTGAGTATATATCTTATGGGTTTTCCTCTTCTCGGCTACGGATCTCTCTATCCTTCGGACTGACTCAACAAAGGTAGCGAACCTCTCCCGGTTTTCTAGGGCAGACACAGGAGTAGTCAACTCGGCATTCAACCCCTTCTCAAACCTTCTGATCCTTTCTTCTTCTGTAGCAGCCATGTGCAGACAGAACCACAACAACTCCATGAACTTAGCTTTGTATTCGCTAATGTTCGTCATGCCTTGCCTTAATATCTTGAACTAAGAGATTTTCTCATCTAGGAATGTCTTTGGGAAGTATCTGTTGACAAATTCCCGATGGAAGTCTTCCCATGAAACCTCCACTCCTGGCCTTTTCTGCTCTTCCATGGTCCACCAGTGACCAGCACTTCCTTTGAGAAGATAGACGACATATCTAACCTTCTCAGCTTCGGGGATGTTTAAGATTCTGAAGGCTTTCTCCAACTCAGTTAACCACAGATCGACATCTGTGGGGTCAGCGGTCCCAAAGTATTTGGTCGCCCCGACTCTACGAAGTCGCTCGAACGTCTTACCGATACCTTGTCCTTCTGGCTGAACAGGTGCCCTAGGTGCAGACATGGGCATTCTGTCTGTGATGTGTGTCATGGCAGTCATAAACTGCCCGAACATAGTTTGAACAGCTGGGTTTGCCATATCAACTGGGTCAAACTGAGGTGGCTGCACAGGTGGCTCAGGTACATGATGTTCTATCTCTGGGTTTCTTGCACCTTCTCGCGGTGCGGCGACACTACTCTCGGCCACGTACTCCTCATGCGGCTCAGACATCCTTAGTTATCTTCTTCTCCTGAGGAGCAGAAGACTCTAGTAGATATACTGGAAATACTAAAGATAGACTCGACACCCTAAGTCCTATGTCTATGTAGACTCATTGAACCTAGAGCTATGATACCACTTAATTGTGGGGTCCAATCTCCAAAACACGAGATAAACTCAGCGGAAGCGATTCGATTAGCACGGAATACGAAAAATCACTTAAAATAAAAACTTTTTGAGACAAGATCTTGAAATCATAAAACTTCTTCATAAGAAACAAGATAAATAGTTTACATCTCTGTTAAATCACTTCTTGAGTGATTATATACAACTAGATACAAAATCTCAAGATTGAAAACCAAAATCTCAGATCTACTAACTCCAAGGACCTGAGAGTACAGAGACGACATAAGACTATCAAACTATAAGATTGGACAACCAGTATCCCCACCTGAGATTCACTGCTACCCCTGGTGTTGTTGCTGCTAGTACTGATCTCCCACAGACTGGTTCCTTCGTCCTCGACGACCACCTAAAAAGTTGAAATCTAAGGGGCGAGACAATTTTAAATAATTGTCCCAACGAGAGTTATAACTCTCCGCCAGAAGATTTATTATAGTAATCAAAGAACAACATAAGCAATATAAGCTATCAGGTAATCAATAGCAGATTTGACATTTAAGTAAAGCAACTGCATTAAGTAATATGAAGAACATGCATACTAATATAAGTAGTGTAACATCAATCAATGCTTCTTGTAGTTCAACCTAAGCAGATATACTACACGGTTGATTATGTTTTACAAACATTATTATGCCCTGCGGAGATGAGGTATACCGCTCATACTCCAACCGATCACTATTAAGTCGCATCGGTATCATACCTAGGTCATCAAAAGAGCCGGATTCTTATGACCTAAACTTCCTCAGTCAGTGTGAGGATCAACTTGCAGGACATCTAGTGTCTCTGCTACTATAGCTCACCAGGGTATTCTGGCATTTCGCTATTAGAGTCACAGTGGCATTCTGTACTCTCTTCACCATCGAAAGATCTCTTGTTTATCTCTCATCGATGTGGCATTAAAGATTCCTCGGGTGATTTGTGATACATCATCCTGACATAAACACATAGTGCAGGGTTGATAGATTAAGATACATCTACATCAACTCCTACACTAGGACGCAAGGATATTCACGTCCATATTCCCCCACATACTCATAAGTATGTGATCCAGGAGTTCCCTTAGGAAAACATGTTTCACCATCATTTAACTACTGACAATGAAGGATCTATGATCAGGGCTCTACATGGTATGGTTATACTTGATTAATTAGGTACATTTCAGTATTCTTTTAACATCAGGCATGTTTCCAATCATTTAAGTATAAAAACATTACTATAACATAAGAATACTAAATGTATTAAGTTTAACTCATATCAGTTATCATATGAATATCAATTCATCATAAGTCATCTAATCAGCATGACCTTGATGTTACTCATGGCTCTTACAGCCCATTAACTTCATATGTTGTCATTTAAGCATAGGAAACATAGCATGTATCACTATTCATAAAGTCTACAACATACTTTCAATGAATACACTATCATAACCCTTACCCGGTTATGATTAATCTCTTATATGAACCTGCATAGTCAATTCAACTTGACAATCATAACATTTCATTTCCAGATCAGCAATTTATAAGGCAGAAATAACATTCCATTTCAAGGGTTGTACCTTTATGCCTTTACTAAGGCTAGGTTCCCTCATTAGTATCAATTAGGGTTATTCAATCCCTTTCATTACGATTAGGAACATTAATTCCTCACCTCATACTTTGATTATAAAGATTCATGCTGAAAAGCATAACCTGGAATTAGGGTTTACCATTCACTTCATAGTGAATTGAGCTCATAGCATCACCATGTATGAAATTATTATCCTTGATGCCCTCAAATTAGGTTAAGATTCATCAATTATCATAATTAGGGTTTTCATGATCTCACATAGGTGGATCATACCCTAATCATGCACATTCATATACATTGGAGGTACTTTACTTGAGTTTCAACCATAAATGAAACCTTCTCTCTCCTCTTACTAATAGATAGTGATTACATCACTCTAGATTAGGTTAGGTCAAGTCACTATTGATTAACATAAGCTAAGTCACCACTGTCATGATTATTAGGGTTTGATTAAACAAGGGTGTTATCTACTTGAACCCTATAAGGTTACATTGGTAAAGTACATCATTGGCTCACAACATGGTTCAATCTACTAATCAATTAGCCCCTTATTGTCTTTAGGTATCATTAGGGTTTGGATTAGACAACCATTGAACCAATTAAGCCTTCAAGTTACTAAGCAATCATAACCCTAAAGATCCCCAAACGGTTTCACACCTTAACCTCCAAACAGTTTTGAAACCGTTTGGAAGCGTTGACCGTTTGGTCACTTTGACCTCTAAGACTGCATGACACTCAAGACCGCATGACCTTAAACGGTCTTGAAACTGTTTGAGTGTGTGGACCGTTTGATCATAGTTGACTTTGAAACCGTTTGAATTTATGCGACCTTGAAACCGTTTGATCTTAAACGACCTTGAAACCGTTTGGTTTCAAACGGTCTTGAGGCCGTTTGGTCCCAAACGGTCTTGAGACCGTTTGCCCCTAAACGGTCTTGAGACCGTTTGGTCCCAAACGGTCTCAAGACCATTTGGATTCAAACGGTCTTAAGACCGTTTGGTCCAAATGGGCTCAAAACCGCATGGACCTCAAAGGTGCATCAAGGCTTGTAATCGATTAGGGTTTTCCATGTTGAACCCCTCAATTGGAAACATCCTTATTAACCACTTATCAATTGGGCTAATTAGGGTTATCCTTAACCAATTGGACACTCAATTGACCCTCAATTGATTTCCAATAAGGGTTGGAACCGATTGAATTAGGGTTTATAGTCATTCAACCATCAACATTCATCAATGTGAGTTTAATTGAAGTTGAACCCATAAGTTGGCACTCAATTGGGCCCATACTTGGCCCAAACGGTCTTGAGATCGTTTGGACACCCTCCAAAAGGTCTTGAGACCGTTTTCCCAAAGTTTCATCAAAATCTAAGTCAAATTGATATGGATTGAACCCTAATTAGGTCTAAAATCAGCACTTTTAATCAATTCATCAACCTATTGTGATTGGACCCTCAATTGATCAAATTATCTTAACCCTAGACCTCCAAACGGTCTTGGGTGACCACAAAACGGTCTTGAGACCGTTTGAGTGAACCTCCAAACGGTCTTGAGACCGTTTGGGCCCTTCAACCCAAAGTTCAACAAAATTGGTCCTTAATTTCAACAATTGAACCCGATTAGGGTTTAGAGGATTGAAGTGCCTTCAACTTGTGATTGGCTTGCAATTAGGTTATGATTCTTGGTAGATGTTTAATTCAATATGTGTACAGCAGACCTCTAAATAGTCTTCACTTGGTCAAACTTTCCAAATGGTCTTGAGACCGTTTGATTCTAAACGGTCTTGCAAGACCGCATGAAATCAAACGGTCCTGAGATCGTTTGATTTCAAACGGTTTGTAAACCGTTTAGACCAAATGGTCCGAGGTCATTTGGTAAAGTTACCTAGGAAATCACGCCCATCATCTTCAACCTCAGAACATGTTGGTTTCTTCACGGATTGCTTGCAAGTTTGCAAGGAAAGTTGGGGAAGAAAAAGAACTATCTACTATTTTGCAAGAACAAGATGTGCATAATAAAGCAAGAGGTTTAGAGATATAAAGCCCGCCTCAAAGGTCGTTCCTTGAGCTCCAAGATTCCAAGATTTCAAGCCTTTAATGGCGTCTTGAGCTCCACATGTCGGCCAAAGGTATTTCTTCAAGAAAAGGTTGGGGAAAGTCGGCTAGAACAAAAAAAGCTAAGTGAGATAACCATAAAACCAACCTTATAAACCAAATTCCTCCATGAATCCGAGCAAGGTGATGGTCTCTTCTTACCTTAGAATAGGTTGGTCATCTCCTTTAGCTCCAGAGCTCTGCCTCAAGTCATTTGAGCAAGATGATAAGTGAAGAAGGTGAAAGGAAACGTTTCTTTGGCTTGCAAAGAAAGAAGCTTATATAGCTTGGGTTAGTTTTCAACATAAGGACCTCTAGTTTCTTGGTTTCTCATCTAGGTCCCTCCTTCCTTCTAAGTCACGTTCACTCTATCATAATTAAGCAAAGCCCATCAAAACTCAAGATCTAAGGGTAAAGAAGACCAACATGAATATTAAGGTGCACATATATCTAAGGGTCTCCTTACTTATAACTTGGTGATTCATTACAAGGGTTATCAGTCTTATTTGATTATACAACTTGAAGTGCCCTCTTCATCAATTCTACTCTAAATGATGTCAAGAGTCACAAAAGATACTCTAAAAGGTGTATTTTACAAGTTGCACCCCACATTTTGGGTAAATTGCACTTTACACCAAAATTAGGGTTTTAAGCACAAGGATTGCTCCACAAGTTGTATCTTGATGCCCAAGCTTGGAGAATCCATCATACCTCATCATACTCACTCATATGATGTCTCATCATCAGCGGAACATCTCAACGTGTGAAAATTGCAAGTTAACCCTTCTAATTGGGTAATTTGCACATAGGTCCATGCATTACAAAACAATACTACAACATTGTTTAAAAAGGACAGAATTGAAAATGTATGTTCCTTAGGAACTTAATTACAGACCAGGAGATAATCACAGGCATCTTAATTACATAATTAAGCAAAACACCTAGGGTTAACTTATAACCCAGGTCAGTGATGTTACAAAGATGAACTGATACTTTTCTAAGTATCCATCATTGGATTATTTATAGTCCATGCACATCAAGTGTCACACTACTCACTTGATTGCCATGTCCTTAAAAGGAGAGAACACAAAGAAAAATATTTCTCTTATCACCCCATAATCACCATGGGTTGTTTATCAAAGAGAAAAGATTATCATCTCCTCTAGTTATTGTATGAACTTTCAACTATTCATGAATCATTTACTCTTGTTTCATCCTAGGTTCCTTGCCATCAACATAGGAATTATAAGGATGATTACATGTCATTACTCATTCCTTTATTATTGTCTAACATATTTATGAACATTTTGTGATGTTATCATATTTCCCATTTCCACATCATGGGAAAATATCTTTACTATTCACACAGACTTTATCAAACAGGGATCATCTCCCTTGTCCTCATTCTCTTTATCATGAGGATTATACTTTTACTTCCTCATACACATAGATGGATCTGAGATCATTTCAAATTCCATTTTATTGTACTTATGATGTGATAAAATATCCATACCATATTTCTAGTTTCTTTATGCTCACTAGATTGTTTCAGAATGACTACTTGATCAGAGTAATCAGAAAGATAACAATCTAAGAGTTCCATACTTACCCTATCTCCAATAATTATATACCTGGCCAGGGTATACAAGTACTAAGATTAGGTAGTATGCGCTTTATTTACTATCATATTCCTCACTTTTCATATCATCATAAACACATGATTTAACATTCTTGGATTTTCTTCAGACATTACTTCTATATCTCATCCTTTTTCACACAGATAAGAGAAATTATAAAGCATTTAAAGAAATACTGAGTAAAATATAAGTCCTCATCTTCCTTGTGTCCTCATATGACTGGTCAAAGGAAGCTAAAAAACAACTAATTTCTTATATTTAACACATATAGAATTATAAAATGATATATCAGAATGAAACTGTTTCATCTGACCTGTCTCAACTCGTAGTTTGTGTACTACCTCAGGCTGATTCTTTTCATAGAATCTTACCATTGCCTGATGCTGACTTTGTGCTTTGTTATTTAATGTAGTTGATCCTGCCTGTGACGTCTGTCCACGTCCTCGAGTTCCACTAGAAAACTATTTCCCCTGATGACCTTAATGTCCCTGCCTCGGTGGTTGGGTTACCATTGTGTTTCCAACTGGACAATTCCTTGCTAAATGTCCTACCTGTCTACACTGGTGATAGGTTCTATTCTCTTGATATGGTCTAAAATGTCCTTTACCCTTTCCGGGTAGCCTTTTTCTTAGTGCACTAGACCTAGGTTGTACCGATGGTACCAAAAACTTACCCTTTTTGGAACTACTAAACCTCTGATCTCGAGTTTGGATAAGCCTTTTCTTAATTCTTTCCTCATTATCCTTTTCTGGACAATCCTTTCTAATATGTCCAAGATGCCTACACCTATGGCAAATCCTGATTTCAGGTTGTAACCTATTCCTTTCATCATTATTCATTGCTCCAACATGTTGATGTTGAGCAAGAATCCTATTGGAGTCCAAAACTTCATCATTGGGGACTGGTAGTCTAGGTTGTATTGCTAATATATGGTCCACTATATGCATCATTTCTATCCTAGCTTGCCCAACAATGATATTAAAAGAAGGATTCCTTATCATTGTTGGATCATCCTGGGGGTTCTCAGGCAGTCGTTCTTCTCTTTCCTGGTCCCTTGCACCTTCTGTTGGTGCAACATTACTACTCTCAGCAACATGTTCTTCGTGTGATCCAGACATCTTTAAATTCTTCTTCTCCTATATGAGTAGAAGACACTATCAGATAAACTGGAATACACTAGAACAGACTCAACAACCTTAGTCCTATGTCTCTATAGACTCAGCGAACCTAGAGCTCTGATACCACTAAATTGTCACGCACTGTTGGAGCACAACGTCATTAACAAAGCGAAAGCGATCATTAGCAGCAGATTACTGAAAATCACTAAAAATTAAAACCTTTTCAAAGAGATCCAACCACAGGAAAACTCTTTTATCAAGATCCAAAGTATTTTATTTACATCCTGGTTCATAAGTACATATCATGTACCATCCCTTCTTGAGGATTACAAGCATCATCTGCTCTGTTAAAACTTTACACACGCAACATAAGAACCTCGAGGCATCAAGCCAAAATCTCAGATTTATTCATTAAAAGCACTGAATACTGACTCTGAGGACCGGATAGTACAGAGACGACACATAGGACTTTCTATACAAAGTATGACAGCCAATGCCTCCACCTGGAATTATCAATGTTGTCCCTATTGCTGCTGCTTTTTCCTTACTATAGGGTTTCTGCCTCCTGTTCTGCATTTACCTAAAAAGTTGGATCCCACGGGGGTGAGACAATTTGAAATTGTCCCAACGGGAGATATAACTCTCCTTTAGAAACATTATTATTGTAGATATACAGTAATAAACTAAACATGAGTTCTTTTATTTTAACAGAAGTATTAATCATTGTATGAATAGAATAAGATAATCTCCTTTCTCAAGGAGAACATTGCATCTACCCATGGTAGGATTGTACATCATCTATCTACTTTGCAAGTAATGTAAGGAATCATAAATATATCATATATCTACTAAATATGCATAAAGAAATGTAACATCAACCAATAATTTTCGTATTCAATCCTTAAGAAAACCTGCTATACGGCTGATTACATTTTACAATCACACTTATGCCCTGATGAGATGAGGTATACCGCTCATACTCCAACCGACCATTGCGAAGTCAAAATCAGTTCCATACAAGATCAATGGAAGAGCTGGCTGCCATGACCTCCCTTATCTCGATCAGTACGAGATTCCATGCAGGACATCTTGTGTATATGCTAAATAGCTTTCCAGCATATACTGGCAACTTCACTATAGAGTTACAACATCAACTGCACTCCTTCGGCATCAAGAGATTTAATGTTTACCTCACATCGATCCATCATTAAAATTATTGGGAGATTCGTGATACATCCATCCCGGCTTCGGGGGATTAGTGATACATCTACCTCGACATATATAATGAAGGATTGAGAGATTTAATGTTAAATCTCACATCAATTCCTTCATTAGGGCGTCAAGATATTTTCACCCATCACCCCCGCATATTCAAAAATATGCATTTTGGGTTATGCTGCAGAGCAACCCGTTTCACCATCCAGCGAATTCTGACGTTGTTGGTTATATGGCCAGGGCACTACATGATAAGATTCCGCTTGATTAATTAAGTGTATTACTGTGGGGTCTGATCTCCAAACCATGACATAAACACGATTAAAACTTAGCGGAAGCGAATCGATAATCAGCGGAAGACAAAAATCACGGGAAATTAAAACTTTTCGAGATAAGAACTTGTATCCATAAAAACTCCTTTCATAAAGAGAGGTAACTGTTTACATCTCAGGATAATTACTTCTTGAGTAATTATATACATTCAAGATACAAAATCTCAAGATCACATAACACAAGACTCCAAGACCTGAGAGTACAGAGGACACATAGGACTGACTCTAACTACACCACATGGCAGGACAAATCTCCACCTGAGATTACTGCTGCCCCTGGTGCTGCTGCTGAGTCTGATCACTTGTAGGCTGGTTTCTTCGTCTCCGACGTCCACCTAAAAAGTTGAAGTCTACGGGGTGAGACAATTATACATAATTGTCCCAGCGAGAGTTATAACTCTTCGCCAGAAGCTTTATTATAACATCAAAGATTATTTTAAACAGTAAAGCCTTCAAAGCATTCTATAACAGTTGCAGATATAACAAGATCTCTACAAATTAAGAGATATGGAGAATATCAACATTATTGCAATGTAACATCAATCAACTAACTTGGAGTCATCTCTAACAAGTTATACTACCTGGTTGATTATGTTTTACAAACAACATTATGCCCTGTGGAGATGAGGCTTACCACTCATACTCCAACTGATCGCTGAGAAGCCGCATCAGTATCATACATAGGTCATTAAGAGAGCCGGATTCTCATGACCTTCACCTTCCTCAGTCAGTAAGAGGATCACTTGTAGGACATCTCATGTCTCTACTACTATAGCTCACCAGGGTAAACTGGTCCTTCGCTATTCTAGAGTCACAGTGGCGTTCTGTACTCTCTTCGTCATCAGGAGGTTTCATATTTACCTACCACTGATACGGATATCTGTGCTTTCTTCGTCATCAGGAGGTTTCATGATTACCTGCCATTGATACGGTATGAAACTATAGTGAAGGATGGATGGATTACACATCTACATCACTTTCCTACACTAGGATGTAAGGTTCTACACATCCATGTACCCCACATACTCAAGAGTATGTGCTCCAGGAGTTCCCTGAGGAAAACCTGTTTCACCATCACTTAATTTCTGACAATGATGGATCTATGATCAGGGCTCTACATTATATTTGATTAGTTAGGTTCATTCAGTATTCTTTAACAGCATACATTGTTCTTCAAACAATAACAATAGCATAGCAGCTATAAAAGAAGAATACTAAATGTAACAAGCCTAACTCATATCAATCATCATTTCTCATTATCCTCATCACAAGTCATTTCTAAGGCATGACCTTGATGGTATTCATGGCTCTCATAGCCCAGTATCAGCATAGGATGCCACTGGCAAGGCATCAGGTTACATTACTTATTCATAAGGCTAACAACATGCCTTCAATGAATATAACATCAACATCCATACCTGGATATGATTACCTTCATATCAAAACCTGCATGATTAATACATCTGATAAAGGTAATACAACAATAAGGAATGTACTTCCTACTCTTGTCATAAGAGTTAAATCTTTAATTTAAATCAAATAGAGTTTATTGCTCAAAAGCATGCCATTACCCTCGAATTAGGGTTTACTATTCACATTACATGTCATCACCCTTGAATTAGGGTTTACTATTCACATCAAGGTGAATTAAACTCATAACATCATCATGTTTGAGTAATACCTTCATTGATGCTCCTGGATTAGTTAAAGGTTCATCATTTATCATAATTAGGGTTTCTATGATCTCACACAGGTGGATCATACCCTAATTATGCTCATTTCTGTGTATTGGGGATGCTTCAATTGAGTTTCCATTTAAAAAGGGTACCTTCTCTCTCTAGAAGTACTTTCTCTCTCTAGAAGTACTTTCTCTCTCATCATAAGGTTAGGTGATATCAACATTACTCTAAAACAGGTTGGGTTGAGTCATCATAGGCTAACATAGCCAAAAGCATCACCATTAAGTGATTAGAGTTACTTTCCCTCTCTAGGGTACTTTCTCTCTCTAGATTACTCTCTCTTCCATCATACTAATGGTTGATGATAACATTAGACTAGATCAAGTTATATAGAGTCATTATGACTAAAAACATCATTCTCATGTAATTAGGGTTTGAATTGAGCAAGGTATAACTCAATTGACCCTTCAGGGGTATCTTGGTAATTCACCCCATTGATCATCATCATAGTCAAAAACCTTAGTCAAATAACTCCTTACCATCTTAGATTATCATTAGTGTTTGATTTGAGCAACATTGAACCATCACATGATTGAATGTGGTCAACCATGAGTCATATTGATTAATTCCAATCATTAATCATTAATTGAATTAAGATTGGTTGAAAGTGTTGACCGATTGCCCACTTTGACCCTTCAGGTCCGTGAGCCTCTTCCTAGCTCCAAGACCGTGAGCCTCCTCATGGGCTTGAGATCGTGAGCCTCCTCACGGTCTTGAGGTCGTGAGCTACCTCACGGTCTTGAGGTCGTGAGCCACCTCACGGTCTTGAGGTCGTGAGCTCCCTCACGGTCTTAAGGTCGTGAGCTCCCTCACGGTCTTGAGGTCGTGAGCCACCTCACGGTCTTAAGGTCGTGAGCTCCCTCACGGTCTTGAGGTCGTGAGCCCCCTCACGATCTCGAGATCGTGAGCCTCTCATGGTCTCAACCGCAAGGTCCTTCAACAAAGGTTCAACAAACCAAACGATGATGTCAACCGATGTTGAAGCCTTCAAAAGGTCCAATAACTGTTGACCACCTATGGATTGAGTTAATTAAGGTTATGCTTAACCAAATGGTCATTCAATTGACCCTCAATTGTTGACCAATTAGGATTGAAATCGATTCAGTTAAGGTCTATCAATGTTCACCCATCAACACTCAACAATGTGTATCGACACAAGGTTGAACCCTTCAATTGAGCTCCAATTGGGCCCAAACTTGGCCCAAACGGTCTTGAGGTCATGTGGGTGGACCCCACATGGTCTTGAGACCGTTTGCCCAAGATTTCATCAAAATCTAAGGTGATTTGATAGAGGTTGAACCATGATTGGTCACAGAATCCGAATTTTGATTAAATTGATAACTTATTTGCAATTGGTGTTCAATTGGTCAAATTACTCAACCCTAGACCTTCAAATGGTCTTGGGTGATTGTCCTCACGATCTTGAGGTCATGTGGGTGGACCCCACATGGTCATGAGACCGTTTAGGTCAATCAACCCTAAAAACCCTAATTAGGTCACCATAATTTCAGTACTGATTTTATCTAGGGTTAGCCCTAGTATTCGCCCTTCAACTCTTAGCCCGTTTGGAATTAGACCATCAAACTTGGTGAGTTGTTAATTAACATAATTTTGAACAGTAATATCATGGGGTCAACGCTTAGTCAACGACCTTTCACGGTCTTGAGACCGTTTTCCCAAAAAGGCAATTTCAGACCGTTTGAAAATCAGCAATTAATTCATTTAAAGTTGTGACTTAAAAAGGTCATATCTCCCGATTCCTTTGGAGTTAGTCTCCCAAATTTTGAGGGTATTTAGCCTATATAATTAGGAACAGGTTTCTTATACGGTCCACGCTCGGTCAACAGGGACAATCGGTCTTGAGACCGCGAGCCCTCTCACGGTCTCGAGACCGCGAGGCTCTCTCACGGTCTTGAGGTCGTGAGAGCAAACTGTTAGGACCGTTTAGGGAAAAGAAAAGCGGTGGGTTTTTCTTGGAAATCACGCCTTCATCTTCTAGCTCAAGAACAGTACAGATATCCCACGGGTTTGCTTGCAAAATAGCAGGGAAAAGTAGGGAAATACTAAGAGCTATCATTAAATCGCATACAAAAATGCACATAGTAAGGCATAGGTTTAGAGTTATAAAACCCGCCTAAAGCTTGCTTCTTGAGCTCCAAGTTTTCAAGCTCCAAGCTCTAATGGCGTCCTTGAGTTCCCACAGGTTGGCCAAGGTGAAAACTCCAAGGAAGGATGAAAAGAGACGGCTAGAAAGATAGGGTTTCGAGAATTAGCCATGGAGATGACCTTGAATTCAAATTCTAACCATGGAATTAGGCAAGAAGAGGGGTTTAAACCTACCTTGCACCCCTTGTTCGTCCTCCTTAGCTCCAAGGCAGTCCTTGGTCGTCTTTGGTGAAATGAAACAGTAAAGGGAACGAAGGTTAAGTTCCCTTGCAACTAAAGGAAGGATGGCTTATATACTTGGGGTAGGATTTTCAACATTAGCTCATAAGTTTCCCTTAATTCCAACTAAGTCCTTCCTTTATTACTTGCTCGTCCCTTCCTCTTTATTCTAAGGACAATCCTTCTCTTAAGTTATAGAAAAGAAGGCAAGGAAGAACAATCTAATAATAAAGTTCATACTTAAAGGGATATTGTACATATACCCTGATTATTCAATCACAAAGCCTATTTCTTAACTTGATAACTCATTTGAGGTGAATTCCTCATCATTTCTTCTATAAATGATGGAAAAAGTCTAAAAAGATACTTTAGATGACATTCTTTACAAATTGCTTCCCATCATTTGGGTAAATTGCATTTTACCCCAAATTAGGGTTTCAAGCCCTGGGATTGCTTCCACAGCTGCACCTTGGTGTTCTAGCTTGGGAAATCCCTCAAACTTTGCCAAAGAGATTCTCATGATGTCTCAATATCAGAGGAACATCTCATCATGTGCAAATTGCAAGCTAACCCTTTTAACTGGGTAAATTGCACATAGGTCCCTGTATATCAAAACAATGCTACAACTTTAAATAAAAAGGAGCAAATACTGAAATATACGTTTCTGAGAAACTTAATTACATGCTCAGAGTTAATCACAAGGATTTAATTACATATTTAGGCAAAACACCTAGGGTTAGCTCATAACCCAGGTCAGGGACGTTACAATTACCATATTCTTTTAGCACCAGTCAGGTTTTTCAAACATAATTTATTATAACAAATGCTACAAAGAATGTGTAATACTTCTATCAAGTACTTTTCTAAGCTTTATAAAACATTGGGATCTCAATCCCTTATCTCATTTCCAGGAATTCACATCCCTCAAAATCATCGTTATGTTTACTAGATCTGGGTATTCAGACCCTTAGTTCATCACTGAACATGGTTACCACTTATCAAGTAACCATTACCTCCAGGTCATCTGACCAAGGTATTCAGAATACTTGTCACACAAGCATCTCACATGGCTCACAAGGCCCATTAAGTATCTTGTCACCTCTCACTAGGAACCAACTTATTACATGACTCACAAGGCCATTACATCTTGTCATTTCTTTCTAGGTAACAACTTATTTACATGGCTCACAAGGCCATTGCACATCTTGTCACCTCTCACTAGGTAACAACTTATTTACATGGCTCACAAGGCCATTGCACATCTTGTCACCTCTCACTAGGTAGCAACTTATTTACATGGCTCACAAGGACATTGCACATTATACTTTTATTCAAGTATTTACCATGTCTTACAAGGTTTATATAACAAAATAATTACAACCTTCCCATCATTAGGGTTAGGGTTTCCCTTCCTTATTGATTAGGATTTCTCTTACATATCATCACCCTTCATTAGGTTTAGGGTTTTCCCAATATTAACCATTTAGGTTCTCAAGATCATATTATTAATGATCAAGCCCTAATTCATTGCTCCACAGAGCTAGGAGCCAACATTGATAACATAAGTATTCAATCATGCTTATTTATTCTCACCATTTATCATTAAATGAATTATCAACAGAAGATATGAGTTCCTCTCTCAACTTTACCAGAATATGATTACATCATACTTTATTAATTTGGCTCAAACTTTTCATAAGGTATGTTGGCCTCCACTTATCAAAGTGCATTACATCTCAATGTAACAATTGACATGACACACTTCATGTGTTATTCATCCAAGTATATTGGATTTAGAATACAACAAGGTGTATCTATCATGAGGTGCTATATGTGATATCTATCATGTCTTGATGTATCACTTCCCTCATCACCTTTATCTTACTTAAGTTCATCAACTTATCTTGTACTAGGGTATTTCCCATCCTAATACTTTATGCACCAGTTCATCACATTTATCATGTAATGTATTGGTCATAAGTCACTTATTTGGATTATTCAACCATTATCAATGATATGGACTCATCTCGGGTTAAGGCATTATTGATATAAGGTTATCCATTATCAACCACTTCAGGTGTTTCACTTATCAATATGTTAGTCACTATTACATTATTAGGAATAGGGTTTTCCAACTTTATCAATTAGGGTTTACATAACATCGCCCTATATTAGGGTTTCACATAACTGTTGGTATGTATGCCCTGAGAGCCAATCATGGGATGATTGGTGGGATACATTAAGATTGATTTGATAAACATCAAAGGCGAGCTTCCAATTCTTTCTGGTTCAGTCATATGAGATAGTGATAGAACAGATTGAATGTCTAGAGAATGATAGTACTCAATGACGTATGCTTTCAGGTTAAGGACCTGAACGATGAGATCATACAGATGCTAAGAGTTTGTACATTGTTGTTATGTCCCTAGTCGGATGTCATTGTGGAAGGTAGATATACATCAATGACACACAAGACTAGATTGTGGTGTTGGTTGATGACAAAATCTCATTAGTCATGATATAGAGATATCAAACCAAACACATAGGTACTTGTTAGAGAACAAGTGTACCGGACAGACCCACCGTGAGTTTGACACATGGAACCATGAGATGGTAGTCACAGTCAGTACTCACAGTGATGGTGGTGAGTGTGATTCTTTGACCTGAAATCACTACACTCAACACATGTCGTTGGGCACACTTTGACATCATCAAATGCAGTCCTGAAACATGGGTTGTTATAAAGGTGATGATTGGGTGGCTTTGACACATGGGGATTTTGAGGGGTCAGTGATAGATATGGGATTTGTCCCTCCTGAGGGAGTATGATATCCATGGCCACTTGATGAGTAGGATTGAGAAAGGCGTGCACGCATGTGTGAATCAGTATGTGATACTGATGTCATACATATCTCTTCCAGTCTACTCTGAGATCAAGGAAGTGAATGAACGTTGACAGGATGACGGATCCATGCCTTGAGTTCATTCGGGATATCAGTGACAAAGGAATTATACATTCGCTGTAACACCATTCATAGATTGTAGGATGAAAGTTGTTCTCCAACTTTCTACTTTCACTTGGGTAGCACTGATGTGTGACTAGGCACCGCTCTTTGCTTGTGAAGTCATAAGTGTTATGAACTTTCACTACCAACGTGAAATGGACCTGCAGGGTCACACACATAGGATTTAACCTGGAAGAGGAGTTTTGTCCACAAAGCAATGTTTAGATTGATTACTAAAGGAGTTTAGTAGTTCAATTAAACACTCAATTAATTGATAGCTCAATATCGTATGGTTCAAGGTGTTGGATGCATTGATTGGAGTATCAGATTGATTGAAATTGCATTTGACTGATTCTGCACAACCTGCACTCCCAACCGGTCGGTTCATGAGATGAACCGGTCGGCTGAGGTTGCTGAACCGGCCGGTTCAATTGTTGAACCGATCGGCTCATGCACAGAGTGAAATGACCAGTTCAAGTGTTGAACCGATCGGTTCAAGTGTTGAACCGATCGGTTCAAGTGTTGAACCGATTGGTTCAACTGGTGCAATCGAGCAACTTGGGAAAGTAGGATTGGTGAGAATTTTCCTTTCGTTTCAATTTCCAATGTGATTGGAAATAGGATTTCCAATTTGATTGGGAATATAATTGGTATTTGATACCAATTGGGAAAGAAACAAGGAAAGTCATTTTGAGACGGATTAGGACCATGAACTGATCGGTTCAGGGCACCAACCGATCGGTTGGAGTGCCCCAAATGGTCGGCTCAGGTCCAACCGATCGGCTCAGTGGCTGAACCGACCAGTTCAGTAGTGAACCGATCAGTTCAGGTTGCGAGATGGTTGCTTTTTGTGGAAAATCCCGAACCCTTCTACTCCTGCTTTTAGTCCCGCATTGCCCGGGATGGAGAACCCTGTCCCATGACTCTCCTATATATATAGGGGGTATTTGGGGGCTTCTCAGTACAGCTCAGTGCAACCAGTTGCTCTGCAAGTTGTCGTTTTCTCTGGTTTTGGTAACCGTGAGAGAGCCCGAGCAAGTGCTTCCCGCAAAAGGGAGGTGCAACAAGGGAAGGACAACTGCAGTTGCAACAGGAGGCAGGAGAGCGTGTTGGAGACTAGTACGTCAACAGGAGGGTGCGACTCCTTCCACTTCCTTATAGGACAAGGAGTGTGTAGTTCCAGGTGGTTTGTGTGGACTACTTCAGAGGCGGGAGGACACTGCCGCTTAGGAGGACAACTGTCATCCGACAGTCCGGTTCGAGTAGGAGTTGTCAGTCCCGGTGCGACCAGGAGCTGCACAGACGCCGTTGAAGTCCGGAGTTGAAGACCGCGCATTGCGTGAGGTATTGTCGCCGAGCAAGCCTCGGGACAAGGTATGATTCCGCAAACCATCTTTTCCTATTATATAGACGTTGACGCGTTTCCTTAGTTTGGGTTTGGGGAGAAAATTTTTATTTCCGCTGCCTTCTCTGTCTCCCCTAAAACCCAACAGTGGTATCAGAGCAAGGTCAACTGCTCTATATTTTAGGAATATCGATATGATCGATTTTGGTTTGTCGCCTTTATTTATTGCATGCGATGCGAATAATATCAGCTTTATGCATGTCCAATCCTAAATCCACAAATCCCTAATTACATATATGATATGTATTATTAATGCACTCGATACACGTCACCCTTAAACGAGTTTTGTGGTGGATGTGTGTAGCATGATTATGGCCTATAAACCCCTATCTGTGATTGGTTGTGTGTGGTTGCTTGCATCTCGGTCGGCGCACCGATCTTCCTTCTCCTATTCCTGATGTAACTCGAAATAATTCGAGATTCTTTCCTACCTTTGCTCCCCCCGAATGTAACTCGGGGTTTCCTTTTTAAAGCAATGTAATAAATAGAATAGGATTTTATTTCCTGTTATGTCAAAGATCGGAGGACATCAAGACGTCTGCTCAGACTGTCGGTTCAAGGAGTGAACCGATCGGTTGATGACCGGTTCGAGGAGCGAGATGAGCGGGTGGCGGACATGACGAGATGCACGACGACCAGGCGAACCGATCGGTTGGAGGAGCCAACCGATCGGCTGGTGGCACCCAGACGACCGGCTAGAGAGTACAGATCATTCATGTGATGAGTTGATCAACTCGGATGGCAAGGCACAGAGATCATCTTGTACAGGTTGCATGTGATGTAGACCTAGATGACCGTGATTCCTCTTGGCTCGAGGAATCACATTAGGATGGCCATAATCATCACTTTTTATCGTTTGTGCATGTTTTTTGTGGGATATAGCATGTATATGATATGTACTATGTATTGTGGTGATTGGATATGTATATGTATATAAAACCAAATCCCTCATTAAAATATTAAGTTTTATATGCCTTCCAAATGCGACACACGTGAAAAGCTTGATCGACCAAGTGTGGGCACGCCCAAGCGTGGTGCACCGTCTATCTCGTGGAAGCGTGAAGGATGAATGTGTGGGTCTGCCCTAGTAGGGTACATGTTCATCGTGTTTGCTTTGGGTCGGACTTAACAAGGTGACCTAGATAGGATCTAGCGCCTTGAGGCATGGAGATGATCATTGCAAAGAGTTGTAGATGACATCTTATCAAGAGTTGCATATGATGCAATTGGCAAAAGTTGCCTACCTGAGAGATCTATGTTGTGGGTGACAGCCCTACCTGGTCCATGGCTTAGAGGATTTCAGGATCTTGCCCACTAGAAGGTTGTACGCTGCAATCTTCCGAATTGATGGTGAGGGCTATCAATTTGAAGTAAAATAGTGGGAGCGATAATTAATTAAAGGCCTAATTATATCGTCAAAATTTCAAATCAATCAAATAAGTCAAAAATGAGTTTTGGACTAAAATTGCATATTTTCATTTTTGTAGTTCAAATGGCAACAAACAACAAAAACTTTTCTTTGCGATCGGTCCTTGACAAGGACAAGCTAAATGGGACGAACTTCCACGACTGGTATCGGACATTGAGAATTGTTCTCACTCAAGAGCATAAGCTCTATGTCCTGGATACTCTAATTCCAGAGGAACCCGCTCCTAATGCACCAAAGACAGAAAGGGATGCTTACAAGAAGCATTCTGATGATGCCATTGATGCAAAGTGCTTGATGCTATGTTCAATGAACCATGAGTTGCAAAGGCAAAATGAGAACATGGGTGTCATAGAGATGATTCAACATCTCAGGAACATGTATGAAGATCAGGCACGGCAAGAGAGGTACAATGTTTCTAGGGCGCTGTTCAAGTGCATCATGACAGAAGGAGATCCAGTTGGTCCTCACACACTCAAGATGATTGGGTATGTGGAGAACCTACATAGACTGGGATTTCCACTGAGCCAAGAGTTGGCTACTGACGTGATACTGCAATCGTTGCCGGAATCTTACAGTCAGTTTGTGATGAACTACAACATGAACAACTTTGATAGGCCACTGTCAGAGTTGTTGGGAATGTTGAGGACAACCGAGTTACAGATGAAGAAGGACAAGCCTAAGTCCGTGATGGTGATCACGAGCAAGAAAGGCAAGTCCAAGCGCAAGGACAAGGGCAAAGCTAAGAAAGGTTCTGAAGCTAGCCAGGAGTCCAAGCCATCTTCAGCTCTCAAGGCCAAGGGAGGTGTGACCAAGAAAGGAAATTGCCACCATTGTCAAAAGCCAGGACATTGGAAAAGGAATTGTCCTCTCTACCTGGAAGAACAAAAGAAGAAGGAGGCGACTGAAGCCTCTACTTAAAGGTGTCATGAAAGTAAACTTGTAACACTTTTTGAGATATATGATATCAAGATGTAAAGTGTAAAGCATTCTTATTTGGGGCAAGTGTTGCCTTTATAGATAGGAATACTTTAGTTTATTTTCAGCCAATAAGGCATGTAATACAGTTATGAACTGCTATTTCATACTTTCCAATAGATAGAAACACTTTATTTTTGCATATTGTATGACAATGATAGCAATCAATAAAGTTGTGTTTTCAATCTTAAAGATGTGATCTTTGTGGCAATGCCTTATTTATCTTGTGATACTTGATATGCATAAGATAAGATGATACCTGAAAGTTATAAATAACTCAAACAATCTAATTAGCATTAATCATGAGAAATTCATTTCTAGTTTCCATGTTATGGATAAAACTAGACTCTTTTGGTTAGAGAACCAGTAAGGGACATGAATATCTTAGACATGATTGATCAATCTTCACTAATGTAGTGGTAGAGTGATTATCCTATTAGGTATAATACATATGATGTATTTACATACCTATTGGAATAAATGCTAATACTTCAAATGGTGTTTAGAGAAATACCAATATGAATGTCTTGAAGTGTTCAAGATTATCATAAATGAGGTACAAATTTGGTAAAGTATTAGTTCTTGATGAGATCAATGAATGAAATACTTGGACCAAATGTTTGAGATCCTTATGAGTGATTATGATAGTGTATCATAGTGAACTCATGATTAAGGCATGGTGATGTCTGAATCAAGAAGGAATCATACTCTAAGGAGTTAGAGAATGATTATCAAATAACTGAATTCTTCTTAATAAATGAATACCCCACACTAATAAAAGAAATTAAGAATCACAAGGGTTGTGAGTTCTTATATCTTTAACAGATACACCTCAATTATCTATGTGATCAGTTGTTCATGTGATGAGTCAACTATCAAGATGAATATGAGGAACCGAATCTTGAGTTATGGTTTATGACCATTACATCCTAAATGACTTCCATGTGAGCCATAAGGTATGACCTTGATGGTAGCACTCATTGGATAATATCCATTAGTGCAATTGAGTCTTAAGCGTTAAGACACATGGATAACATTTTGAGAAGGATGATGCTTGTTGATTGCAACTTAATGACTAAAACATTTGGCATATGGATACTAAAACCGCATTCCTATGAGGAATAAAACCAAGATGTGTACATGACACAGCCTATAAGGTTTATGAATCCACTAATGCAAATGAAGTCTATAAGTTACAATGGACTAATCAATGTGATTGATTGAGTACAAGCAACTCAAAATTGGATCTTTACTTTGATGATATAGTCAAAGGGTTTGACTAATATGTCAAAGATAAAGAAGGGATCTGTGATTTAGTGGGAGCGTATTCACATTCCACATATTAATGTGAAATGGAAATGTTCTAGATTGGAAATCCAAAAGTGGAAATTATCTTTAAGGAAGATAGAGATGTTTCCTATGTGATAGGAATAGAGATCTATAGAGATAGTTCTCGGAAAATCTCTTGACCTGCAAAGAGAAAGCATACATTGGCAATCTGTACTGAAGTGTTCAGTATGCACAGATTTAGTGGGAGAAAACTTGTCCATGTTACATGGATATTAGTATCCCAAGGACAAGTGTCCAATTCTTGTGAAGAATGGGAACACTAAGAATAGATATGGATCTATCATGCATGTGATCATCCCATTGTCTTGCATGTGTGACATGGCAAGAATAAAATGCATTCATCATCTTGCATGTAGGACATGGCAATATGATGTGCTCATCCTCATAACTCGTATGTGGGACATGACGAGTGGATGTCTGTCTGCTTCCAGTAAGGGTTACTGGTATACCATGAGAACCTGATAAGTGCTTGTGAAGTACTAGTTCTATGGAGACAAGGAAGAGTTCGATGTAAAGAGTTGCATTGATGCGAACTTCCGAAAATGATAGAAAATTAATCGCAAAATATACATAAGATGTATAAAAGTGAAAGTTTGTTGATAATTGGAAGTGTTCCAATAAAGCCAATTGAAAAAAGGAATGCCGAGTATCTATGTGTTAGTGAACAGCAATGGATACTATATGGATCTGAAAGTTCACGAGATGAACTTATATTCCACTCATTGATGACAAGTCTGGAATCCTTGATCATGCAATGTGGCTAAAGGTTAGCAAAGGAATACTAGATCGCATATTACGGCATCTCCATCTCATACGTGTGACGTATAGCGAAGATATGTGAGACATGCAGTTTGAACAGACTTTGGCAAGATGTTGCCATTACTCACTATGCTGGCACTAGAGCACAGTAACATGTGGGACATGTTTGAAGATCACTATGAATATGATTCATGGGTGATTGGCTCACAGTGCAAGTGGGAGTCTGTTGGTATGTATGCCCTGAGAGCCAATCATGGGATGATTGGTGGGATACATTAAGATTGATTTGATAAACATCAAAGGCGAGCTTCCAATTCTTTCTGGTTCAGTCATATGAGATAGTGATAGAACAGATTGAATGTCTAGAGAATGACAATACTCAATGACGTATGCTTTCAGGTTAAGGACCTGAACGATGAGATCATACGGATGCTAAGAGTTTGTACATTCTTGTTATGTCCCTAGTCGGATGTCATTATGGAAGGTAGATAGACATCAATGACACACAAGACTAGATTGTGGTGTTGGTTGATGACAGAATCTCATTAGTCATGATATAGAGATATCAAACCAAACACATAGGTACTTGTTAGAGAACAAGTGTACCAGACAGACCCACCGTGAGTTTGACACATGGAACCATGAGATGGTAGTCACAGTCAGTACTCACAGTGATGGTGGTGAGTGTGATTCTTTGACCTGAAATCACTACACTCAACACATGTCGTTGGGCACACTTTGACATCATCAAACACAGTCCTGAAACATGGGTTGTTATAAAGGTGATGATTGGGTGGCTTTGACACATGGGGCTTTTGAGGGGTGAGTGATAGATATGGGATTTGTCCCTCCTGAGGGAGTATGATATCCATGGCCACTTGATGAGTAGGATTGAGAAAGGCGTGCACACATGTGTGAATCAGTATGTGATACTGATGTCATATATATCTCTTCCAGTCTACTCTGAGATCAAGGAAGTGAATGAACGTTGACAGGATGACGGATCCATGCCTCGAGTTCATTTGGGATATCAGTGACAAAGGAATTATACATTCGCTATAACACCATTCACGGATTGTAGGATGAAAGTTGTTCTCCAACTTTCTACTTTCACTTGGGTAGCACTGATGTGTGACTAGGCACCGCTCTTTGCTTGTGAAGTCATAAGTGTTATGAACTTTCACTACCAACGTGAAATGGACCTGCAGGGTCACACACATAGGATTTAACCTGGAAGAGGAGTTTTTTCCACAAAGCAATGTTTAGATTGATTACTAAAGGAGTTTAATAGTTCAATTAAACACTCAATTAATCGATAGATCAATATCGTATGGTTCAAGGTGTTGGACGCATTGATTGGAGTATCGGATTGATTGAAATCTCATTTGACTGATTCTGCACAACCTGCACTCCCAACCGGTCGGTTCATGAGATGAACCGGTCGACTGAGGTTGCTGAACCGGTCGGTTCAATTGTTGAACCGATCGGCTCATGCACAGAGTGAAATGACCTGTTCAAGTGTTGAACCGATCGGTTCAACTGGTGCAATCGAGCAACTTGGGAAAGTAGGATTGGTGAGAATTTTCCTTTTGTTTCAATTTCCAATGTGATTGGAAATAGGATTTCCAATTTGATTGGGAATATAATTGGTATTCGATACCAATTGGGAAAGAAACAAGGAAAGTCATTTTGAGACGGATTAGGACCATGAACCGATCGGTTCAGGGCACCAGCCGATCGGTTGGAGTGCCCCAAACGGCCGGCTCAGGTCCAACCGATCGGCTCAGTGGCTGAACCGACCGGTTCAGTAGTGAACCGATTAGTTCAGGTTGCGAGATGGTTGCTTTTTGTGGAAAATCCTGAACCCTTCTACTCCTGCTTTTAGTCCCGCATTGCCCGGTATGGAGAACCCTGTCCCATGACTTTCCTATATATATAGGGGGTATTTGGGGGCTTCTCAGTACAGCTAAGTGCAACCAGTTGCTCTGCAAGTTGTCGTTCTCTCTGGTTTTGGTAACCGTGAGAGAGCCCGAGCAAGTGCTTCCCATAAAAGGGAGGTGCAACAAGGGAAGGACAATTACAGTTGCAACATGAGGCAGGAGAGCGTGTTGGTGACTAGTACGTCAATAGGAGGGTGCGACTCATTCCACTTCCTTATGGGACAAGGAGTGTGGAGTTCCAGGTGGTCCGTGTGGACTACTTCAGATGCGGGAGGACACTGCCGCTTAGGAGGACAACTGTCATCTGACAGTCCGGTTCGAGTAGGAGTTGTCAGCCCCGGTGCGACCAGGAGCTGCACAGACGTCGTCGAAGTCCGGAGCTAAAGACCGCGCATTACGCGAGGTATTTTCGCCGAGAAAGCCTCGGGACAAGGTATGATTCCGCAAACCATCCTTTCCTATTATATAGATGTTGACGCGTTTCCTCAGTTTGGGTTTGAGGAGAAATTTTTTTTTCCGCTGCCTTCTCTGTCTCCCCTAAAACCCAACAATAACATCATCCTATGTCAGGGTTCCACATACCTTCACCCTAAATTAGGGTTATGGTTTATCATCATATTGCCTAAGATTAGGGTTTCATATAGCATTACATAGCATCATCCTGGATTAGGGTTTCACATCACATTACTACATTAGGGTTTCACATGGCTTCAGCCTAGATTAGGGTTACATATAGCTTTACCCAAAATTAGGGTTTCATAAAGCATCCTCTTAAATTATGGTTTTTCATTATACTAACCCGAATTGGGATTTCTCATATCATCACCTTAAATTAGGGTTACATCTAGCATTGCCCTGAATTAGGGTTAGGGCTCCTCAACCTTCTCAATTAGGGTTTCTTGATCTCTTTATCAAAGATCATACGATCTCTTTATCAAGGATCATACCCTAATTACGTATTTAGTCATGTTGAGAGTATTAAGGCTCAACCACTACATGATTATCATACATGTATGAATTCCTCTCTCTCTCATCCTCTCTAGGATGTTGATTACTTCAAGCTTGATTAGATTAGATCAACTTGAAAGAAGGGTTAGCATAGTGTATTGAGATATTTGTTTTCATAGGCATCAATTATCAATTATTCTAGGTATACTTATTCACTAAGTATCTTATGGATACCTCCATTGTAATCCACCTTGAGATACCTTATGATCACTCATTTAGTTTTGAGATTGATTGATCCTCCAAACGATCTTGGACTAGTAATCCTTCAAACGGTTTTGAGTTGATTGTGCCTTTAAACGGTTTGGATTGAAATCTCCAAATGATCTTGAATTAATACCCTCAAACAGTTTGAAACCATTTAGACCTCCAAACGGTCAAAGTACCCAAACGGTTTTGAAGTTCAATTTACCCATATGGTCTTGAGATCCAGTACCCATTCAGTTTTGAACTCAATTACCCATTCGATCTTGAAGTCAATTACCCATTCGGTTTTGAAACCGAATTAGCTCAATCGGTTTTGAAAACCGTTTGCCCATTCCTTTGTTGAGGTGTGTGCTTAAGATGACATCATCATTTTCAAGCTTCAAACCTTCGAAATCAATTGTGATTCTTATGGTGATTTCAACAACTAATCAAAAGGAAATCGATAAAGAAGAAAGGTTCAACACATGATGAATAAATTGCAAGCAATAATGACATTTAAGGGTTCAAGTTGTATAACCCGCCTTCAAAATTGAATCCAAGCTTCAAGCTTCATGTTCTCAATGGTGAATTAAGCTTCCTCAACTTCCAAATGCTCATCCTCAAGTCTTTGAGTGAAATGAATGGCTAAGGTTGAAGATTAAATGAAGAAAAGAAGAAATTAAGCATTGAATTTCGATTTCCACCATGAAATTAAGGTTGAAGATGACTGTGGAGCTTACCTACAGGTTGGGGTACGTCCTCCTATTGCTCCTAAGCTCCCTTGTGTTCAACCAAAGCAAGGAAAGAAAAAGGAATAAAAAAACCTTTCATGTGGGTTGAAAATGGGATGTATATAAGGGAATTTCAATGAGAGAGAAAGTGATAAATAATTCCTTCAACTCCCAAAATTGGTGCCACATACTCCCCTCAATCCCTTGCATACAAAGCCATATCCCTCACCTTGTAATTCCTCTTCATTATCTATGAATTAAAAGAAAACAAATTAAGCACCTTAACCATTTTAATAATAATATCCAATATTAGCAGATATTACTTTTTAGTTAACTAATGTGAGTGGGCTCTCCACTCACTTTAGATATTTCGGTGCCATTGCAAGGCACAAGGACGTCCAAACTTATACAAACTAAACCATCACATTTTTGGTTGAAGGGCACTTCCATTAATATATTTATTTTTGCATTAAATTGAATTAGGGTTTCAATTATGCTTAAATCTTGATTATTTTAATATCAAGATTCTCTCTCCCCCAAGGAGATTCAAATGAGATTCCCCTATGATTTTCTTGTCTCTAATTGATACCAAGAAACATTAGGGACTCTTTAGAAGTGGTATTTTTCATATTGAACCCTAGGTTTTGGGTAAATTGCACATTACACCAAAACTAGGTTTTAATGCACAAACCTTGCTTAATAAGCTCTTTCTTGGTGCTTAGGCTACCACAAGCCATACCTCTGCATAATTTTCATTATTATGATGCTTCAACACTTGAGGAACATTTTATCATGTAACATTTGCAAGTTAACCCCTCAACTTGGGTAATTTTCACTTTAGTCCAAAACAAGTAAAACATTGTTTCAATATTATTCAAAAAGGACTAAAATTGAAACATAAGTTCCTCTTGAGCCTTAATTACTTTTCAAAGGATAAAAATAAGAATATAAATGACTTACTTAAGCAAAACCTCTAAGGTTAATCCTTAACCCAAGTTAGGGATGTTACACTTCTGGTACACAACATCGATATAAATTGTTGGAACACCTCTTGAATAGTAGAGGGTCATCCTAGTAATAATTTTTAGGTCAGAGAAAAGCTTCTTTTTCTAATTATTGGTTATCTCGGGAGGCAATTGTTCACAAGACAGATAACTACATATGTCAGCGAACCAAGGCAGATTGGGTTCAACTGACTTGGCCATCATCTAGGCTTTGTCTACTTAGTTGTCATTTACTGGTATCCAATTTTCTTCTTTGAAACTATTCTACACAAGTGGTCAGCCACCATGTTCTCAGTTCCTTTTTTTTCTATGATTTCGTGGTTGAATTCTTATAGCAACAAAGCCCATCACAACAGTCTCGGGTTTGTGTCCTTTTTCTGTATGAGATATTTGATGGCCCCATGATCTTTGTACACCTTCACCTTTGATCTTATTAAGTAGGATCTGAACTTGTCTAAAGCAAATACTATTGCTATCATTTCTTTCTCGATTGTGTGTAGTTTACCTGAGCTTCATCGAGAGTTTTACTAGCATAGTAGATCATGTGGTGCTTCTTATCTTTTCTTTGCCCTAGTACAACTCCAACGACATAATATCTAACATCACAAATAATTTCAAAAGGCAATCCCCAATCAGGTGCTTGAAGTATTGGGGTTGTGGTTAGACCATTTTTTAGAAAATGGAATGCTTCCATGCATTTATCAAAGAAATCAAAATCCACATCCTTAATAAGGAGGTTTGTAAAGGCTTCACAACCTTTGAAAAATCTTTGATGAATCTTCTATAGTATCCAACATGTTCTAGAAAACTCCTCATTCTTGTGATGGATTTTGGCGGGGGTAACTTTGATATAGCTTCAATCTTACTTTTGTCTACTTCTAAGTCTTTTTCGGAGATTCTGTTCCCTAGTACTATGCCTACTGTCACCATAAAATGGCATTTTTCCAAATTAAGCACAAGCTGCTTATCCTTGCTAAGACCTTTGACAAGTTTTCAACGCATCTGTCAAAGTCAGGCCCATATACTGAGAAGTCATCCACAAATATCTCCATTATGTCTTCTAGGAAATCTGAAAACATGGATATCATGCACCTCTGAAAAGTAGTGGGCACATTACATAATCCAAAAGGCATTCTTTTGAAGGTGTATGTCCCATAGATACAGATGAATGTAGTCTTTTCTTGATCATCAAAGTGGATAGGGACTTCACAAAATTATTAATATCCATCTAGAAAATAGAAATAAGATTGTCCTACAAGCCTTTCTAAAACTTGGTCGATGAAAGGTATGGGAAAGTGGTCTTTCTCATGGCGGTATTAAGCTTGCGGTAGTCGATACACATTCTCCACCTGGTAACCATCTGAGTGGCTAGTTCATCCCCATTGCTTCCTTTCACTAATGTCGTCCCTCCCTTCTTTGGTAAAATGTGGATCAGACTGACCCAATTATTATCACTGATGGGGTAGATGATCCATGCATCACACAGTATTATTATCTCTTTCTTTACTACTTCTTTTAGCATATGATTTAATTTCTTTAGTGATTGAACCAGTGGTTTGGTAGTTTCTTCTAGGTTGATTCTGTGCATACACAGAGCTAGACTAAGGCCCTTGATATCTTCCATAGAATATCCTATAGCCGTCCTATGTAGTCTTAGTTCCTTCAACAACTTTTCCATTTGTTCATTTGTCATATCTGCATTAACTATCACTAGATTCCTCTCTTTGTCATCAAGGAATTCATACTTCAGCCCTTCAGACAGTGGCTTTAATTCGAGCTTTGGCTTCAGTGCTTCCTTCTCTTCAGGTGTTTGTTTGAGTGATGCATACTTCTTTGTTTTGAAGGTTACTTCTTCTTTACCACTGAATTCCTCTTTGTCAGGTTGATTCAAGTAGTCCAGAACCTCGACCACTGCTGGATATTCCAAACTAGGGTTAGGGTTATTCAAGGCTCACATGAGTGGATCCACAGTGGCCTTATCATCTTGCACTTCTTCACAATATTGATTATAGTTATTCATGATGTTAGATGATTCAAACAAAGTGGGTCCCCTCATTGCGTCTTGTACAGGGAAATCTATGTGATCATTACCAATTCACAGAGTAATAATCCCTTCTACCACATCTATTAGAGCTATTCATGTGGCTAGGAAGGGTCTTTCAAATATCATAGGGCACTTTGGGTCCTCAACAATGTTGATCACCACTATGTCTCATGGTATAAAGAATGGTCCAACCCGAACCGGGACATCTTCTACTGTTCCTACAAGTTTTGTAAAGGTGTGATTGTCTAATTTGGTTCTAATTCCAGTCTTCACCATATCTTTCAATCTAAGCCTTTGAGCTAGGGTCAGTGGCATAAGGCTAATGCTCACTCCCAAGTCAAATAACCCTTTTCTTTTTGTGTTATCTCTAATACAAAAGAGTATATTGAATGCCCCTAGATCTTTCTTATTTGTCAGAAGATCAGAATGCACTCGACATTTTGGCCAATTGTATTGTCTCAATGTGGTCCCTTCTCCTTCTTTTTCTGATTAAGTCCTTGAAGAATTTAGCATATGTAGGTATCTCCTCAATTGCATCTAGAAACGAGATATAAATGGGATATCCAGGTGCAACTTCTTTACTGCCTCCATAAACTTCTCATATCTCTTCTTCAGACGAGCTTTAGTTAGTTTGTTGAGAAACAAGACCCTCAGGGCATGTAGGGATTTCTCTATATAAAGGCCTCTTCTATAGTATCTAGGTTCTTGACCCTTGCATCCTTCTTCTTTTTGCTTTTCTCTTCTTCTTTGTCCTCGTTAGTAGGCTCTTCCCTATTAGATTCTTCTAGAACAATTACTTTTTCTGGTTGTGGCTCATTACCGTCTCTTTCCTCTGTGGTATTCTTGGTACCAGAATCTTCCAGTGTCCTCCCAGATCAAAGGGTGGCCATCTTAGCGGTCTCTGTGTTTGACCAGATTTCCTTTGATGGTTTCTTCACGAGCTCTTCCAGTTTGTCTAGTTGTTGATCAATGTGTATTTGATGTGTTTGCATGTCCACCATCCGAGTTTTGATTGTGGTTAACACTTTTGAGTTGGTGATGGCACTTTGGGTAAGCTGGTCATTTACCGAAGCTTGCCTCTTCACAAAATCAAATAGTTGAGTGATCATGTCAGGCTGGTTGTTATCCTTGGTCTGATTCTGTCTTTGATTTTTTCCTTGATTTTGACGACTAGCATGTTTGTTTTAATGTTCACATGTGTTCTTGTTTGACAGATAGCTATTAGTCCTGGTATACTGAGTCTGCCCACTTTTTTTCTCAAATCCTGGGGGTGGTTTAGAAGAACCACTCAGTTGGTGAGAATTCTCAGTAGCGTCTTTGTTGTCATAATTGAATCATGGATGATCTAGCCGCTTGAAATTGGTATAAGAGACAATTTTCTATCTATTCTTCACTTTCACTCTCTTGACTTTCTTCAGGCTGTGTACATATACAATTATTGACTTCATGGCCTCCTTCATCACATGTGACACATTTCATGACTTTCTCAACGAGTTTCTTACTATTTCCTCTAGTGTCTTTTAGTTGTTTGGCGTTTGTGGCAATATTCAGAATTTGAGCCATAATGGTTTCCAAAGATTTAGCTTCAATTGAAGGTCCTTCAGAGCCAACTTTCTTTTTTGAGCCTCTATCACTTCTCTCGTAGTCCATGCCTACTTGGAATAAAACCATGTTGTCGATGATCTTCATAGTTTTGCTCGGTTTCTTTCTAAGAAAATCACTCCCGATGGCTGAATTAAGTGAGGCTTGCTCTGTGGGAGTCAGCCCATTATAAAATGTTGTCACTAGAAATCCTTTGTGGTAGTGATGGTACAAACAATCCCTTTGATATTCTTGATATCGTTCCCAAGCTTCATGAAGATTTTCTCTGGGTTTTTACATGAAGGAAGTTTTCTTTTGCATATTTCAAATGGTTTTATTAGTGGGATAGAATTTAGTGATAAAAGCATCAGCAAGGGGTCTCCATCCATCTATGTATTGGTGAGGTAGATTAAGATACCAAGACAGAGATTTATCTTCTAGAGAGAAAATGAATCCTTTACAATATATGACTTCTTGAGGCACTCCCCTCATCTTGATGGTGTCACATATGTTTTTGAAGGCGTCAAGATGATGGTAAGGATTCTCATTCTTAGAATTCCTTCAAAAAGGCTTGTTCTGGATCATTGAGATGACGACATGTTTCAACTCAAAATTATCCGCATCAAATCATGGGATAACGATTGGGCATCTTGATTCATTAGCCCTAGTTATGACTAGCTCTCTAAGAGTTTTCCCTTCTTCATCATCTTCATATTCGATGTTTTAGTCATCATGTTCATGGTGATTCCTTTTGTGTCTTCTACGGCAACAGTGGTGGTGCTCGTGATGGTGTCGATCCTCTTCACATCATTCATTGTGGTCATCTTCCCATCACTCCTCCCGTTCTTCTTCAATTTTTGAAGGTGGATGGATATATTAGACTCTTGCATTCCGATCCTCCCCAGTAAGGCTACAGTATCTATGAGGCGACATGGTGTCTTGAGAAAGAGAGTGAGGTGTTGATTAATCTACTTCCCTCCAGGATACCTAAATAGATCACACAGTCTAGTTAGAAAATGAGACTTGTAAAATGAAATATTCTAAGCAATCTAGATGTAGCAGACTAAGAGTTTTTTGCAGTCAAGCTTATTACTAAGCTTGAGGCATGGGTGTATATTGAGTAGACTCGTGTTCTCAACAATATCATTTTGTCTTGTCCCTGATAATGGTGCTAAACAGTTGATCGACCTAAATCACATGTCCAAAATAGAATGGATCTAAAGTAATCAAACTCTTAGATTTATATCCTGATACTTAGGCCCCCACAACTATTATATGGGGTCCGCTATAGTAGACCAGGGTTGAACCAGAGGGACAAGGTTGGTATGTTCTAGGAATGTAGAGCCTCAGACTCTAATACACCAGACGAAAAGGGTAGAATAAGGTGGTGTTCCCAAAGGAATGATGTCACTCCAAATAGAATGATATAAAGCAAAAGTAAGAAAACAAAACAAGAGAATAAACTCAAATATGGAATATGTAACTAGAGTATGGAAGGGAAATAAGATCGGGTTTCACCTAAGAAGACCACTTACCAACATGTAATATTCACACCCCTTTATATACCCTTAGAAAGATTACAAGCAATCATCATATATGTCTATTCCCTCCCCTCTCGAGCTTAAGATAGATCTTGATTAAAAGGTTGCCTCTCCCTCGAGGTGACAAACAATCAACTACCAAGCAAACTATATGACCATTAGCCTTAGCATTTCCAACATTTTCATGCATTCATACTAATCCATAACACTTAGATAACATTAATACTACTCTTTTGAGGCATTAACAATCAAACATCACAAGATGGTAGCAAAGCATACAAGTAAAGCATTCAAGAACAAGAGTATGGAGATAACAATTTCTACGAATATATATATATATATATATATTGAAAAGAATGTAAATATATACATGTTGGGAGAGCTTTAGTGGCTTCTTCCAACCCAAGTAAAGAGTTTAGCCACTCATTCTCATGAGTATAATTTCATCTTTACAAATGTATGGAGACATGGAGAGCTGTAGGACGGAGAATATGGAGAATGGAAAGAAAGAAAAACCAGGGGACCAGGGGATACACCAATGGTGACCAGGTAATGAACACAATTGATGGGTTGGTTTTATTGCCCTTGGGTTGAAGTAATAGTGCTGACGATCTCCTTTTCTCCTTCTTCCTTCCTCTTTTACAGGAAGAATAGACGAGGGGGAACAGGCGGAGGTCTGGGGGTAGGACCGATGGACTCTCGTTTGTCACTCCTATCAGTCATGGTGGCAAGAATCAGTCAATGATAGCTCCTTCCTTTGGCGGCTCTACGTCAAGTCAGTAGCGTTGACCTTGGAGCAATGTGCACAACCCCTTCCTTTGCAGTTGGTCATCCCCCATTTATAGGTGTCATCCCGGGTCCTTTACTTGCACCCCAAGCCTCCCATATACCTACCCGCGGGGCACATTGTCAATGGTCCCGAGTACGAAACCTATTAGGACCACCATCGGGTGTTAGTAGTAGGTGCACCATCGGCTGATGGGAACTGACACTCCACCGGGTGATGCTTGCAGGTGCGCCATTGGCTGACAAACACAGACACACCACTAGGTGATGCCTGTAGGTGCAACATCTGTTGATCGCCACATACACACCACCGGATGATGCCCACAGGTGCACCTACAAGTGATGGATTGATGCAATTATCAACCGATGGACCGCCAGGGAGCTTCTAGGTAACATCCAGTGAGATTGAACTGATGGCTACTCAAGGACCATCGAGTGTCATCTGGTGATGGCTCTACTTTTGATAATCAAGCTTCTAGTCCTTTGTTTTCTTGCATTTGACGTCATTGTAATTGTCAAAATAAGGTAAGGATAATATATGCAAGGTAGGAGGGAAGTGGATATGAATATGCATAAATAGTGGAGGAATATGAATAAAATAAGGCACATAATATCCGAAAAATTGGATGTTATCATTGGTGTATCTAGAACAAGGTTAGCTACCCTAAAACCATTCTAGACTCCCCATTTCATCCTCCATCAATTTCCCCCTCATTCCACCTCCATTACACCATTTCCACCATTAAAACCCTAGTTTTCTAGTGTTTTAGCCACTTTCCCCCATACATCCATGCTCTTGCACCTTGGAGGAGGAGGGAGGTCGACCTTGTAGTTACTAGAGAGGAAGACACTTCCATCTACACTGAGCTCCATGGCTACTTCTACCTCTTTCTCCTTTCTTTTTGTATTTTCCATTTCCATGAGTAGCTAGGCCCCTTGGGTGGGCTGTTTGGGGCCAAAAATGTTACTTTGATGCCATGTTGTGAATAAATGTTATGTAAACATTGTAATTTCGTTTGCTAATGATTATGTTCTATTTTTATTCTCACTTTTAATAAATTTCTTTTTGGTTAGTGCTTTAAATCACCTAGGAATCTAGGGAAATTGGTTACATGTGTGAATTTTGGGATTTGCTCCTAGGTCCAATTCATGGATCCCTAGCTAGCCAGCCATCTTCCTACATGCTAATCAATTCTCGTAACCCTAATTGAGAGATCTAAGTAGCTATATTAGATGAATTTAGTGTGCTTAGCATGGAGCTTTTTCAAGTCTAGAATGTGGGTGATGTGATGCCTAAAACCTCATTTCCACTCTTATTACTACCCTCAACCCCTAATCACCCCAAGACCCTATAAGAAACCGAGGTTATTAGACTCTGATTGAATTGAACCTAAACCCTAACCCAATTGAGACTCGTAAGGGTAGTAGGAGGTGTTAGGGACTAGTTCCCCTATACACAACCTATCCTATCCATGGCCAGCTAGTAGTTTAGGACAATTCATTAGCCTCTAGCTAGTTGTTTGGTATGATAATCTAAATAAAATCATAATGTTCACATGTCACCCCCAACCTAATTGATAAGTGCATCCCCCAAATAGCCCATGTTTCCCTCTATTTATTTAAAACCCTAATTGTCTTCTTGCTTAGCTAGTGTTAGCTTAGTTAGTTATTTACTTTCTCAGTTAGCTTCTTGCCTTGTTGTTGCTTTGGTCTTGCAAGTTTAGGTCTTTAATTGCTCTTTTACCATGTTTGCTATCTTAGTGTAGTGTAGACCTCTTCTTGCTTGCTTGAGTGTAGCTTTATATTTTCTTTGCTTTCCTTGTCTTTTCTTGCTCAATAGAATTAAATGTCTAGGGTTACTTAGGTTTGATCTTGTTTGTTCTCCTTTATTTGCTTTCTTGTTCAACCCTTAGTGTAATCAATAAAATCAACTTCAAACCCTTCAAACCTAGACTCTATAGTAGGAACCTAGCCCAAAAATAACCTAGCTCTAGTGCCCCCTTTTCTCCCTATGGATCGAACATATACTTTCTTCCCTCCTATACTACAACACAACCCTGTGCTCTTGTAGGTGTAGTGTTTTTAGTACAAGTAGGTATGTAGGTTTAGGTCCTTATAAATTTTGAAAGTGATCCCAGCGTGTATGTTGCGATCTCATGGGGTACATCTAGTTAGACCCAATTGATTAGTGTCTGCACCTCTCGTGGGACACACCAAGCTTTCTCATGTTGTTTTCGAGGAGAAAGGTACTTGACCTAGCTAGTTAGTTTTGTTTGTATCTTTTCCTACTTCCCTCATCATTGCTACTATTTGTTCTTTATTCTTTGCATTCTTTGTGCATAATGGTTTGCTAACTTGTTTTCTTTATTTGGTTGTGCCTTGTACTATTGTGCATGTGTCAAGCCATGTGGGGAAGATAAGATAGAAGGCCAAAATGCACCTCACAAACCACTTCAAGAGTACTTCATGCCTAGCAACTACAAATCACCAATTTCTAGTAGAGTTGATCAAATACCAGGGGAGCAATTCTCCATCCCTCAAGGTCTTCTTGGGCTCCTACCCGCCTTCTACGGTTCAGAGGATGATAACCCCTATAAGCAATTGGACTCATTTCTTGAAGTATGCTCCACCTTCAGGACGCTGACGACCAGTTATGACACAATCTGGTTGACCTTGTTCTCATTCTACCTCAAAGAGAAAGCCAAAGATTGGTATGATTTGAGAAGGGACATCATGGATTGGGAAGAGATGAAGAATGCCTTCCTAAGGCAATTATACTCTATTGCAAGGTTGACACAAATGCGGCATGCCATTGTGAGTTTCAGTCAGATGGGCAATGAGTAGTTTCAAAATGCTTGGGAGAGATTTAAGAAGATGTTGAGAGAATGCCCGCACCATGAGATTCCTTTGTGGAAGCTAGTTCAGTCCTTTTACTCTGGTCTATCTTCAAAGGATCAAGCTATAATATATTCTTCTCGTGGAGGAGTTTTTATGGCTAGACCACATGAGAAGACAGAGCCTTTATTTGAGAAGCTGGAAGAAAGTTTAAGAATTTGAGCTTCTAGCATGATGAATGACAATGGTCATGCCTTTGGTGTGATATCACCAACTCATAGTGACTCAAGCTTGCAAGTGATGGAGATTCTTGGTGACATGGTGAGCTTCATGAAGAACCAAGTCACAAATGTTCCTTGCCACTTAGTCAATTCTATTGAGCTCCATGGTGAAGAAATGAAGACACCTCACTCCTATAGCTACTAGGAACCACAAAGTCCAAGATATAGCTCAAGGTTTGATGAAGAAGTTCTCTCTAGGTGGAAAAGCTTTGATGATATGCAAAAGAATGTTACAAGGCTTGAGGAGAGGATAGAGGATCTATCTTCCATACTTGCTCTCTAAGAAGAAAAATGGTCTTCAAAAACCATCTTAAGTTTCAATGAAGTAAGTGGACCAATGGCTTCCTCACAAGTATTCTATAGTCCACCTCACATTTAAGTTCAGCCCATATACCACTTCCAAGGCCATCCAAAGCCTTACACTCCTCTTCCTCCATCACCACAACTTTCTCAACAATTCACTTTCCAACCTCAATTCCCCCCTCCAACCTCAATTTCAATAGAAAGTGCCACCTTCACCTCCTCCATAGCCACAACTAGCTCCCCCTCTCCACCATGAGCAAGGAAGTGCTATGATAGTTCTAAGGAGTGGGAAATCTCTAGATAAGCCCACAAGTTGAAGAAAGGTTGATAAAGCAAAGCAAAGGTATCCAAGTGGTTATACTATGATTGAGATTGGTGAAGATTATTCTGTGATATCTCCTATTGAGTTTGTGGTACCATGTACTCCACTTCATAGTCCATTTGTAGGTCCTACCATCCCAGTGTTCCACTTCATCAAGGGAATCATGTTGATGTAAGTAAGGCCAAAGAAAGTAAGCCACCATTCATTGAAGCATTAGATGAGCCACCAGAAGTAAGGAGGATACAAAAGCACAATGTTGACATTCTTGAGGTGTTTCTCCAAGTGAAGTTCAACATTACCTTATTGGATGCTATCAAGATGATTCCATCATATGCCAAGTTCCTCAAAAACTTATGCACTGTGAAGAGATTGTCAATGGGGAGAATACCAATAAGAGTCAAGTTGACTAAACAAGTGATCTCAATCCTCCAACACCCACTTCCTATGAAGAGGAAAGACCTAGGAGCCTCACTCATACCTATCTACATTGGGGGATATCACATAGACAAATCCCTACTTGATTTGGGATATAGTGTGAATTTAATGCAATATAGTGTCTATGTTGAGCTGGGATTAGGCAAGTTGAAATCGGTACATTTCACTCTCCAATTGGCAGTTCATTCCATCAAAGTGCCAAGAGGAAGAGTGGATAATGTCTAGGTGATGACAAATAAGGAAATAGGTGTAGGGTTCCCAACAGATTTCATTGTTCTTGACATGGAATAGGATGATAGGAAGATTCCCATCATCTTAGGAAGACAATTTTTATCTACAGTTGATGCCAAGATACATGTTTGAAGTGGCATAATGACAATCTCTTTCATGGATATGAAGATAAAGATCAACATATACAAATCCAACCCGGCGAGTTCGAGATGAGGATATTGTACATGGTCACTACAAGAGTCTAACTGGTCATTTGAGAGGAGGAGATTTGAATGAAAGATTTGAGGATATATTTAATGATCAAAAGGATGAGGAACATAGGTTGAGTGCAAATGATAGATGTTACAACCCCATTTTCTTGAAAATGTAACGTGAAGCATATTTATCTTTTGATAAATAAATGAAATCCTTTTATTTGAATTTTGATAGATTTCGTGAGAAATGGCTTTGATTGAATGATTGTGGGCTTTGTTGGCCCTTAAGCCCAATTGATAAGAAAAGGGAATTAAAAAGGAAAAAGAATTGATTAATAAAAGGGAAATGTGAGTAATTGATAATTAAAAGAGGATAAAAGCAAACCAATATTCCCCAATATGGGAATCCGTGCCTTTGGGTTTCCTTGAAGTCCAAGGGACCCAAAATAACGAGATAATCACAAAGGAAAAAGGAATATAAATTAATTTGGACTAATTAATGAGAAAACTTGGGAGAGAAGGAAGCCTTCTCATCCATTGCAATATGTTTTCCAAATTTCGTATAAAGTCAGATAATGACAAGACAAAACTTCCCTTAAAATTTGAGTTATTGGAGTTATGGTTTGGGAGATATCAATTTTCCAAGTTATCTCCAATTTGGAAATTATTTGGAATTGAAGAAATAGATTTTTCTCCTTTGTGTTGAACGCGAACAACAAGGTCAGTTGGATCTTGATCCAACGTGGAACGACCTTTGCTTAAGTCCCAGTGGGACTGTGTTTCTGCAGCCAATTGAGGGACTTTCCCTCTTTGATTTCTTGTGATTCACTGGATGTGCAAGCCTGGCAACTGATTCTTTAGATCGGGGGGTTGAAACCGAAGGGAAAGGTCCCTGGTTTAGCTAGGTTTGGACGCGTTTTTGGAAAACACCCAATCTAACATGGACTGCCTCGACCCTATATATAGGGGAGGTTGAACGGAGGCACTAGTAATTCTTTCATCTCACCCAACCTCTACGGAAGAGAGAGAGCTTTGTTTCCGTGCCTTCAATTGGACGATTCATTCAGACCTACACCCCCATCATCGCGGAGACCCTCACCGGAGTCCGGCGGGAAGGAGCAGCTTTGGCGTGCACCTGGCGGGTAATTGAACCCCTGATCAAGTTCGTCGACGAGAGACGAAGCTCCCCAACCTGTTGACGCGATCACAGGTAGCGAGGGTCGCCAAGTCAACCCTGAGGTTGACCAGCGGCGCGCAACAGAGGAGCAACGCAAGGTTGAAGAAGGCCCCGCAAAATTACCACATTAGCCTTCATCGTCTTCAGTCGCGCCAAGGTTAGATTTGACCTTTGGTTCTTTTGTTTGCTTAAAGAGGGTGGGCTTGATCCTGGACGTTGGATCCTATGAGGTCCAGCGGACCACGGATCAAGCGATCCTGGTTGTTCCTAATTTCTTTTGGAAAATAACAAATAAATCATAAAAGGATTTTTTGTGAAAAAAATCATATCTGGAGCTAGAAAACTCGGATGCAAAAAGTCAATACATGAAAAATGATCAGAAAAATATGAGGAATATGTTAAAAATGGTTTGAACATCTGAATCTATATATTTTTGCAAGAGTACATATTTTTATGGAAAAAGAGTTAATTTGTAAAAAGAAAACCCTAATTGATTATCAAGGATATATTTAGTCATGTAATTATGGTAATTCGAATATGTTTAACCCGATTAATGATTAAGATGGTTTTTAACCTATTTTGATGATAGAATTACATGTTTAGGGTTTTTAACCTAGTATGTTGATTAATATGTTTAGAAACCCTAGAATAAAGAAAAGAGAATGAAAGGTGATTATAATCTGAAATTTAGAGTTTCCTTTTTGGTAAAAGATAAAATTAGATCTTTTGATGAAAAATTAGGGTTTGCAACTGATTTGGTGAAATTAGGGTTTAAAGTAATAAAAAGGAAATAAAACCCTAATTATGGTTAAAACCCTAAAAAGGGTAAATAACCTAGGCAACAACTAGGATGAATGGATCAAGATGACGAATTTAATGATAAAGAAATTGGATGCTTTTTCAGGAATAATTGTGTGTGTGCTTGCTTGAATCCTGGTTGATTGGTTGTTTCTGCATTCAAATCTACTTAGCAGGTATGTGGTTAAATATGAATAACCGCTTTAGTTTCCCGATGGATTCCCGGATGTTTAATCACATTGAATGCAACTAAACTGTTTGGATGTTCATACTGCAATTATAAAGTGACTATGACTATCACCATTTAATATAAATGTGTAAATCCTACACCTACATGCCACCCTGATGGAAGATGCCATAAAGGTCAGGCCCATGAGGGTAGACCAATGGGCACCATGAGAGGTGACCCTAGACACCAAGATCGGGAATGAGAAGGTGATTGATGAGGCAAGACTAAGGAGCACCATGAGAGGTGACTCCCAGGCACCAAGCTCGGGATTGAGAAGGTGGCCTTAAGTCAAATCTAGGGTTAGGGAAAAAGCGGTGGGGATTGCCACATGGAAAATGTAAATTGACTTGTTAATTACCTTGATTGCAATACTTAAATTGTTAGACCTAATTGTGAAATTTTGGTTGCCTCCACATACCAGCAATTGTTGATCGATGTTTTGTTTGTCGGCATTTTAGGTAATATCCTAAAAATCACAAACAATAAAGTGGCACATCGTCAAATTAAGAAATAAAGTGCAAGGAGGATTAGATAGATTATTTCAAGCTGTGGATAGTTAGATTTCCCAGTTTTATAAAGGTAAGTAAAAGTTTTATTTTTTGTACCCAATTCCAGTTTAGTTAGTAGAATTTTATAATTATTGTTGATTATATGATGAACCTTTGATCCTGTAAATTGATTAACGATTCTGACCTTCGGGTCTCCCTTAATTGGGGGTTACCGGGAGGCGGGGTCGTTACAATTGGTATCAGAGCCTAGGTTCTCCATCTAATCATCAATAATTATTAAATTTTACAAATTCTATAGAACCGAGGGAGTTATTAGAGGAGTGTCCGAATGATTGAGGTGTCTAGAAAAGGATCACTTCTGGGGCTGGCAAGATTTTCCTCCGCACCGCTAATCGGAATACGAGGACTCCCGGATTGTGTGACTGCCTGGCCGATGTCTTAGGATATGACTCGAAATAAGATACCTTTAGGACTCTCTCATCTTAATCATCCCTGCTCAACTCAATTTTCTCTTAAGGATTGTAAGGATTAGGGTTTTCTCTCTCTTCCTCACACTCATGTGGTATGGGTTAAGGTTGATAAGGTCTAAGGGATCCTCCACCAAATTAATAAAAAAATACGTAAGTAAGATGTCATTTGTACAAGTATAATTAGTTTAAAGGAAGTAGTCGACAAGGCCGAAGCTTGGCTGCTTGCAGTCGAGAATGGGTTCCGTATGCTTGAAGTGCAGCCGAATAAGAAGGTTCTGTTTGCTACTCACCTTTTGGAGGGTGCAACCAAGATATGGTGGGAGAACCATATCAAAGGAAGAGACCTAAGTGAAGAACCGATGGCATGGACTGACTTCAAGACCATCTTCACCGCCAGATTCCTCCCCATCTCAGCAAGGAAAGAGGAAGAAAGAGAGTTCATGAGCATGACTCAAGGAAGTTCTTCAGTTGCGGACTTCGGTCACATGTTCCGCCTCCGGGAACGCTTCGGACATATGTTGGATGAAGAGAGGAGGGTGGACCACTTCATGGAACGTCTACACCCTGCCATCAAGCCTCATGTGATGGCAAGTAAGCCAAAGACCTTTGCTGAAGCCTACAACACCGCCTTAGACATGGAAAGGATAGTGACGCCTGCACAGAACCAACCCAGAGGGTACTTGGGTTTCACTGAAGGAGCTCAAGGGCCAAGGAATGAACACAGGAAGGGACAAGGACGCAACCACAACAAGAACAAGCATGGGCACAAAGGCAAGCCACGTGGTCGTCTCCAGCAGTGTCGCACCTGTAGACGGGCACATCCTGGGAAGTGTCGCTTTGAGAAGAAGGTATGTTTCAGATGTCAACAAGAGGGACACTTCATCGCCAACTGCCCTCAGCCTGACCCAAGGGGACCTTTGGGGTCACAACCTGTAGCAGCACAACCAGTAGCTGCAACACCCCCGGTAGGAGCACCATCCGGAGCACCTCCAGTTGGAGAGAGGAGGCAAGCTAGAGTGTTCGCCATCGACAATGAAGAAGCTCAGGCGAATGCTAATAAGTTGATTGAGGGTAATAACCCATAGAGGTTTTCCTTTTAGTTCAGTAAACCATGTAATAGATTTCTGATATGGAATAACTTTGTAGGCTTGCTGGAAGTCATGGGACAAAATGTAAAAGCACTTTTTGATTCTGGTTCAACTAATACTTTTATTTCAAGAAACCTGGCAACTATGCTTGATTTGGATATCAGGGATTTGGGTTATGTTTTGGATGTCACAACCCCGAGTGGTCGTATTTATACCTCTCTTTTGAAAACCCCTGTGTTGCCAGTTAAGTACCTAGACCATGAGCTTCCCACTGACTTCATCCTTCTTGATATGAATGATTTTGATGTAATCATCGGGATGGACTGGCTTTCCACCTATAGGGCCCAGATTGACTGTAGAGAGAAGAAGATTCTCATTATAAAGACCAACTATCCACACTTCACCATTCGAGGAAGGAAAGATGCGACAACCAATCTTTACATATCCACTTTGAAAGCTGAACGGATGCTATCCAAGGGTTGTCGAGCCTACCTAGCCATAGTTACCGTACCCGAGGTTAAGGAGCAATCCTTAGAGGACATAGAGGTGGTTCAGGAGTACGCGTATGTGTTTCCAGATGATCTACCAGGGATTCCCCCTGAGAGGGAGGTAGACTTCTCGATTGAGTTAGCTCCTGGGACTAACCCTATATCTAAGGCGCCCTATAGAATGGCCCCTGCTGAGCTGCTTGAGTTGAAAACCCAGTTGCAAGAGTTGTTGGATAAGGGGTTTATCCGACCCAATACCTCACCATGGGGAGCACCAGTCCTCTTTGTGAAAAAGAAGGAAGGGTCGCTTCAGATGTGTATTGATTATTGGATGATCAATCAGGCAACCATTAAGAATAAGTATCCTTTACCCAGAATAGATGACCTGTTTGACCAACTCAAATCAGCTCGAGTCTTTTCCAAAATCGATTTGAGATCAGGATATCACCAGGTGAGAGTGAGGAGTGAGGATATACCCAAAACGGCTTTCAGAACCCGTTATGGCCACTATGAGTTTGTGGTCATTCCGTTTGTATTATCCAATGCATCGAGTATCTTTATGAACCTCATGAACAGTGTGTTCCAACCTTTCCTTGACTCTTTTGTGATAATGTTCATAGATGACATTTTGGTATACTCAAATGACCTAGCTCAACACTGTGACCACCTGGGTAGAGTCCTTGATATCCTGAGAAAGCATAAGTTTTTCGGAAAGTTCTCGAAATGTGAGTTTTGGTTGGACCGAGTCATGTTTCTTGGACACATCATCTCAGGAGGAACCATCGCCGTAGATCCAGCCAAAGTATCGACAGTTTGAGACTGGCCAGCACCAAAGAACCCTTTTGAGATTCGCAGCTTCTTGGGGTTGTCCGGATACTACCATCGCTTCATCAAGGATTTCTCCAAGACTGCTCTACCGCTAACCATGTTGACCCGAAAGGATGTGAAGTTCGTGTGATCTGACGTATGCGAAGCTCGTTTCCAAGAATTGAAAGAGAAGCTGACCACCGCTCCTGTGTTGACTCTACCTTCTGGCAATGAGGGTTTCATGATATTCACCGATGCATCCAAGATGGGACTTGGCTGTGTGTTGGAACATGATCGGCATGTGGTTGCATATGCCTCTCGACAACTCAAGCCAAATGAGGTGAACTACCTGACACATGACCTGGAGTTAGCTGCTATAATCCATGCCTTGAAGATATGGCAGCACTACCTGTACGGTGCTACCTTTGAGATCTTCACCGACCATAAGAGCTTGAAGTACCTGCTGACACAGAGAGACCTGAACCTAAGACAATGTCGATGGATGGAGTACATGAAGGATTATGACTTCACCACTGCCTACCATCCTGGTAAGGAGAATGTCGTAGCTGATGCTTTGAGTCAGAAGCAGCTTAAGTGTGCAACTGTTTAATCCAGTCAGTGGAAAAGTTTGAAGGAACTTGTGGAATGGAATCCACATCTACTAGAGGACCGAGTTCGGTTGGCTAATATCCAGATTCAATCTGGGTTGTTGAGTGAGATCATAACTGCACAGTTGACCAGTGGAGAGCTAGACAAGATGAAAGGTTTAATGATGAAGCCATAGACTCGTCTATCCGTGGGAGTAGATGGAGGGATTAGGTTTGAGAATCGCGTATGGGTTCCAGCGGATTCATCAATAAAGGAACGCATCTTGCAAGAGGCTCATGGGTCCAAGTACACAGTGCACCCAGGGACTACTAAGATGTACAAGGACCTACAACGGTTTTTCTGGTGGCCAGGAATGAAGAAAGACATTACGTCATGGGTGGTCAGTTGTCTTACGTGCCAGATGGTGAAGGCTAAACACCAGCGACCCGGCGGACTTTTACAGTCAATAGAGATTCTAGAGTGGAAATGGGAGCAGATCACCATGTATTTTGGGGTGGGTCTACCCCAGACTAAGAGAGGCCATGATGCGATATGGGTCGTGGTAGATCGTCTTACCAAGTCAGAACACTTCCTTGCCCTGAAGACCACTGCTAAGGTGACAGACCTGGCTGAGTTGTATATCAGAGAGATAGTACATTTGCATGGTGTGCCAGGATCGATCATTTGAGATAGAGACCCGAAGTTCACTTCCAAGTTATGGAAGCAAGTTCAAGAGGAACTTGGTACAAGGTTAAAGTTTAGTACCGCTTATCACCCCCAAATAGATGGTCAGTCAGAAAGGATGATCCAGACATTAGAAGATATGTTGAGAGCTTGTGTGCTCGATTGGGGTGGCTCATGGGAGCAATACTTACTGTTGGCAGAGTTTGCCTACAACAATAGCTACCAAGCCAGTATCAGGATGCCTCCGTATGAAGCTTTGTATGGGAGACCGTGTCGGTCACCACTTCACTGGGATGATGTGGGTGAGAGGACCCTGTTGAGGTTAGATGAGCTCCAAGTGTATGTTGATAAAGTGGCTTTGATCAAGCAAAGGCTAAAGAGAGCCCAGGATCGACAGAAGTTGTATGGTGATGCAAAGCGGACTGATGTGCATTTCACTGTGGAAGATCATGTGTTTTTGAAAATCCGACCGCTCCGAGCTATAGCTAAGAACAGAGGAAAGCTGAGTCCCTGATACGTGGGTCCGTTTGAGGTGTTAGAACGGATTGGTGAAACTGCATACTGTTTGGCGTTACCCCCTCAGTATAGCATGATGCATGATGTGTTTCACGTGTCTAACCTGAAGCGATATGTGCAAGATCCTAGCCACGTGCTGAGCATTGAACCTATTGAGCTTCAAGGGAAGATGACTTATCCTGAGACACCTTTGCGGATTCTAGATACCAAGGTGAAAGAGCTCAGATGAAAGAATATATAGATGGTAAAGGTTCTTTGGAAGCACCATGGAGAGGATGAGGCCACATGGGAGCTGAAGGCAGACATGGAGAAAACATACCCTGAATTGTTTGTTTGATTGTTTGAATTTTGAGGGCAAAATTCCTATAAGGAGGGGAGGATGTTACAACCCCATTTTCTTGAAAATGTAATGTGAAGCATATTTCTCTTTTGATAAATAAATGAAATCCTTTTATTTGAATTTTGATAGATTTCATGAGAAATGGCTTTGATTGAATGATTGTGGGCTTTGTTGGCCCTTAAGCCCAATTGATAAGAAAAGGGAATTAAAAAGGAAAAAGAATTGATTAATAAAAGGGAAATGTGAGTAACTGATAATTAAAAGAGGATAAAGGCAAACCAATATTCCCCAATATGGGAATCCATGCCTTTGGGTTTCCTTGAAGTCCAAGGGACCCAAAATAACAAGATAATCACAAAGGAAAAAGGAATATAAATTAATTTGGACTAATTAATGAGAAAACTTGGGAGCGAAGGAAGCCTTCTCATCCATTGCAATCTGTTTTCCAAATTTTGTATAAAGTCAGATAATGACAAGACAAAACTTCCCTTAAATTTGAGTTAATTTGGAGTTATGGTTTGGGAGATATCAATTTTCCAAGTTATCTCCAATTTTGAAATTATTTGGAATTGAAGAAATATATTTTTCTCCTTTGTGTTGAACGCGAACAACAAGGTCCGTTGGATCTTGATCCAACGTGGAACGACCTTTGCCTAAGTCCCAGTGGGACTGTGTTTCTGCGGCCAACTGAGGGACTTTCCCTCTTTGATTTCTCATGATTCACTGGATGTGCAAGCCTGGCAACCGATTCTTTAGATCGGGGGGTTGAAACCGAAGGGAAAGGTCCCTGGTTTAGCTAGGTTTGGACGCATTTTTGGAAAACGCTCAATCTAACAGGGACTGCCTCGACCCTATATATAGGGGAGGTTGAACGGAGGCACCAGCAATTCTTTCGTCTCGCCCAACCTCTGCGGAAGAGTGAGAGCTTTGTTTCCGTGCCTTCAATTGGACGATTCATTCAGACCTACACCCCCATCATCGGGGAGACCCTCGCCGGAGTCCGACAGGAAGGAGCAGCTTTGGCGTGCACCTGGCGGGCAATTGAACCCCTGATCAAGTTCGTCGACGGGAGACGAATTTCCCCAACCTGCTGGCGCGGTCGTAGGTAGCAAGGGCCGCCAAGTCAACCCTGAGGTTGACCAGCAGCGCACAACAGAGGAGCAACGCGAGGAGCAACGCAAGGTTGAAGAAGGCCCCACAAAATTACCACATTAGCCTTCATCGTCTTCAGTCGCGCCAAGGTTAGATCTGACCTTTGGTTCTTTTGTTTGCTTAAAGAGGGCACGCTTGATCCTGGACGTTGGATCCTATGAGGTCCAGCGGACCACGGATCAAGCGATCCTGGTTGTTCCTAGTTTCTTTTGGAAAATAACAAATAAATCATAAAAGGATTTTTCGTGAAAAAAATCATATCTGGAGCTAGAAAACTCGGATGCAAAAAGTCAATACATGAAAAATGATCAGAAAAATATGAGTAAAAATGGTTTGAACATCTGAATCTGTATATTTTTTGCAGAAGTACATATTTTGATGGAAAAAGAGTTAATTTGTAAAAAGAAAACCCTAATTGATTATCAAGGATATATTTAGTCATGTAATTAGGGTAATTCGAATATGTTTAACCTGATTAATGATTAAGATGGTTTTTAACCTGTTTTGATGATAGAATTACATGTTTAGGGTTTTTAACCTAGTATGTTGATTAATATGTTTAGAAACCCTAGAATAAAGAAAAGAGAATGAAAGGTGATTATAATATGAAAGTTAGAGTTTCCTTTTTGGTAAAAGATAAAATTAGATCTTTTGATGAAAAGTTAGGGTTTGCAACTGATTTCGTGAAATTTGGGTTTAAAGTAATAAAAAGGAAATAAAACCCTAATTATGGTTAAAACCCTAAAAAGGGTAAATAACCTAGGCAACAACTAGGATGAATAGATCAAGATGACGAATTTAATGATAAAGAAATTGAATGCTTTTTCAGGAATAATGGTGTGTGTGCTTGCTTGAATCCTGGTTGATTGGTTGTTTCTGCATTCAAATCTACTTAGCAGGTATGTGGTTAAATATGAATAACCACTTTAGTTTCCCAATGGATTCCCGGATGTTTAATCACATTGAATGCAACTAAACTGTTTGGATGTTCATATTGCAATTATAAAGTGACTATGACTATCACCATTTAATATAAATGTGTAAATCCTACACCTACATGCCACCCTGATGGAAGATGCCATAAAGGTCAGGCTCAGGAGGGTAGACCAATGGGCACCATGAGAGGTGACCCTAGACACCAAGCTCGGGAATGAGAAGGTGATTGATGAGGCAAGACTAAGCAGCACCATGAGAGGTGACTCCCAGGCACCAAGCTCGGGATTGAGAAGGTGGCCTTAAGTCAAATCCAGGGTTAGGGCAAAAGCGGTGGGGATTGTCACATGGAAAATGTAAATTGACTTGTTAATTACCTTGATTGCAATACTTAAATTGTTAGACCTAATTGTGAAATTTTGGTTGCCTCCACATACCAGAAATTGCTGATCGATGTTTTGTTTGTCGGCATTTTAGGTAATATCTTGAAAATCACAAACAGTAAAGTGTCACATTGTGAAATTAAGAAATAAAGTGCAAGGAGGATTAAATAGAGTATTTCAAGCTGTGGATAGTTAGATTTCCAAGTTTTATAAAGGTAAGTAAAAGTTTAAATTTTTGTACCCAATTCCAGTTTAGTTAGTAGAATTTTATAATTATTGTTGATTATATGCTGAACCTTTGATCCTGTAAATTGATTAACGATTCCGACCTTCGGGTCTCCCTTAATTGGGGGTTACCGGGAGGCGGGGTTGTTACAATAGATGCATTTACCGCAAGAATGGACACATGATGATGCCAAATAGATGAATGATGCAAGAATATCGAAGAAGCCCAGCTGAAGGCATGAAACTTAGCACTTGTGGGAGGCAACCCACATAGGTTTAAGATTTTTCACCAACCTTCCTTTTTTGATACTTTTGGTCATTTTTACATTTTCCAAGAAAACACACACTTGTTTTTGATAGTTTTTGTTTAGTTTTAAGATGTGCACGTGAAAATAGGTTGAAGTGAGATAAATTAAATGAAATTGAGAAAAGGTTTCAAAGAAAGATCACTTTGAATCAAGATTTTGAGTTTTTGATAAAATTTCAAGTAAAATATAGCAGCTACAGTGTTCATCATGGCCGTGGTGAAATACATACAAATCGAACAACATCCCTGGATCCAAAGAAAATTGAGAAGAATTGACAAAATGAGCCAACAAAGTCGTGCCATGCAGCACAATCGTGCACCGAAGCCAACACAGTCATGCTGTAGCCTGACTTTAGCAAATTAAGTCAGTAATCAACAGTTTTTCTAACTTCTCATTTTCATTTCTCACGAATAGAATGGGCATTCTCCGCACCCTAGTGACCGTATAGTGCTTTGCGCCCCCTCTCCAACCCTCAAATCACCACCAAATCACCCCCGATCCATCTTTAATGAATCTCCATCATTTCCACTACCTTAATCTACAAATTCCACCCATTTTCATCCACGAAATCCACTTTTTTTCTCCAATCTGCCCCAACAGCCATGCTCTTTGGAGAAAACCTAAAATCCAAAATTTCTCCATGGAAATCAGCTCAAGATTAAGAAAGTGGACACAAAGGCAGTGAGAATACCAAGGGTGTGCTTTCCTATGAATGCCGACCCAAGAATGCATCATCTTCAAGTCCAACGTCTACCGCTCCGCCGTCCACCTCCAGCTCTGACAGAACTGCCCATTTGACAAAAGCTGAATTTGATGCTTTGATAGAACCAATTATGGAGGATGCGTCCCCACAACCACAATGTGCAACACCACTGCCCTTGTCATCCTGACCCTTAGTTTCCTCAACTCATCTATCAATTTCAGCGACATGTCCTTTGACATCCTCAACATCACAACCACAACTACAGCCTCAGTCTCAACCTTGAGCACAAAGACAATTACTTCTAGATGATGAGGATTAGGTGATGCCAGATGCATCACATCCAGAGGCACCCCAACAATAGCTAGAGAGAGCCTGAGGTTACTAGTAGTCGGGTGAAGAAGCCGAAGCACCTAGAGTGCTTAACACACAAGGTGATTGCCACCTGTTATGCGTGTCAGGCAATGATGGAGAGCATGGGTTTCTACACCTATTTTTAGGTCATAATGGAAGCAATGGTCCTCTTCGACGTCTTAGAAACACCACATGATACACATGTGGAGACAACACGCCAGTTCTTTGACACCTTAGAGAAGGTGTCTAATGATGGCAAAGATTACATTAGAGTGGTGATTGAAGATAGACGATGGGTTCTCACTTCAAAAATGCTAAACAAAATCTTAGCATCCAATGATGAGATAACGACCCTCTTAGATAGGGGAAGGATAGAAAATGATTTGAGTACAACTTAGATAACCATGTGGAAGAACTTCATTGGACATAACAACTTTGTAGAGTGGAAGTCTAAAAAAGTCTGATTAATAGTCCATTCCTCCACTACATGCAAAAGTGCTTGCAAACACAATCTTTGATAGGTATGAGAATCGAGGCAACTGCACAAAGAAGGACCTTTTTGTCTTGGGTTGGTTGATTAAAGGGAATTATGTAAATTGGGTGCTTTGTTGATAGATCATCTGAGGACAGTCCCCTCCAAGAGAAAGAATCCATTCAATATGGGGGTATCATGACGTCCATTATAGTTTCCTTAGGTCACGATGTTTCTGGATATACCAAGGCAGAAGGGGGGAAGTTAGTAGACATGCACTACCTATTATGTTCCTCCATGATTTTTGTAGTAGATCAAAAGATCATATATCAGATCAACCCCCCCATGCATGTATCTCACTGGAGTTACCCTACCACACTCTGCCTCTCCTAGAGGAGCATGGGCACACACCAGATTTCTTGGAGACCCTGAGGAGATATGAGGAGGAGCACCCAAGAGAGGAAGGAGTGCCAGAGGTGATACTGACTGAGGGACTGGGAGAGCCTTCATGGGCGGTAGAGCAGAGGAGAGAAACATAGGCTAGAGATGCACATTGGGTCAGGAGATGGGAGGTGGAGACATCACAACAGACACAACAACCTTCAATGAATGCATATGACATGTCTACTATACATGCCCAGTTGGACGATATTTAGAGCACACAAGATAGGATTTTGATGGCATAAGAGGGATATCAGTGCACACATGATTCAATGTGGTTGGATCATCAATAGGTGCATTATTAGATCAACCACATGTACCAGTTTCAGCATGTCCAAGCCCAGAGGAACCCCCAATGGGGGGAAGATTGTGGGGTGCATTGTCTGCATATCATGATTCCTACCTACCTCCACAGTCAGACTACTGAAGAACCTACTACAAACATCCTCCACCACAGGGAAGACCACCATTGGAGCCACCAAAAGGATCATCTACCCTATCACTCCTAGACTTTAGTGTCATGCTGAGGACAACATGGTTCAAAAGTTTGGGGTGGTAGGGTGCTATGCCCTTTCCCATTTCACTCTTTTTGCATTTCACCTACCATTTAGTTTTGTTTTCTTGTTTGTTTTGTTACTTTTTCTATATAGAGTATATTTTACCTTATTTGCATGCTTGCATGTCATGTAATTTACTTTCTGCCAATTTTGTGTAATTTTCAAAAAGTTTGCTCCTTTTATCATTTATTGCACATCATGTAGATTTTTGTAATTTTTGCATGTTTTAGCTAGGATTTGCTTGTTTTCTTCTTTATGTTTCGTAATGAAGGCTTAGATGTGATTGTAGAAAATTTGACACCATTTTGGCCAATTTTTCCCAAATTTAGAATGTTCATCCCAAAAAGCATGTTTTGACCCAATCTCTACTTTGTGGATTGAAAATGATGACCTTAGACTAATGCAAGTGAATTATCATGTTTTATTGCTAAATGGCCTCAGTCTTGACTTTTTACATGCAAACCACCTCTCTCATGCTTGTGAACTGTTTGGTTGAATTGTGATTTAAGCAAGCTGTAAATGCTTATAGTTTTGTAGAATCTCATGATAGAAATATGGATTTAATATTGCTCATTCATGTGGCGTGTCTTTGCTTGATGAAATTGTTGGAGTAACTTTCATGCAGGATATCTCATGTTGAAGTTCATACTAGTAACCCCTCTTTGACTCACTTATGTTCTGCCATCTTCTTACCTCTCTGCCTCATGGAAGGATGCCAAAGTGGACATCTGCAACCTTGGCCACCTCTAGAAGTTTGAAGTGGCCATATCTATACCCACCGCTTCACTCTCACCACCATGTGCCCTAGATACACCAAGGGAAAAGAAAAAAAATGCAAAAATAAAAAAAATATGTTCTAGTTTGAGGGCATCTAAACAAAGAAAAGATGAGTGTGTAAAAGCACTCCAAACTCTTACTACAACCCTTTCATCCTTTTGCACACCCATGGAGCTAGGAAACATTAATCCTAGCTCATTTTGTCATTTTTTGTAGCCAAGTGGGTTACTTAGTGTGGATGGACATATGAGATTGAATGCATGAATGTAAAATAGCAAAATTAGTCATTTTTTACTTTCACCACCATGAAATGGTTTACCCAGAGTGATATGACAACCATATGGATTTATTGTATTTTCTTTGCTCTATATTTGAAGTTTGCATGCTCAGTGCTTTAATCATGATTGGTTTATGAAAGAGGAGATGAGAGAGATGGAATGCATGCACTTAGACACCTTTGAGCCCTTTTAGTCAATATTCATCTATTGTGTTTTCTTGATTGTTGAAAAATTGAAGAGAGATTGAGTTTTAGCATACATGAGGACAAGTATGTTTTAAGTTTGGGGTGGTGATGTAGCCCTATTTTAGGGCTTCATCTTATGTCATATTGCACTTCAATCACATCTACAACTGCTAGATTACATGTTATTTCCCTCAATATGTGTTTTACTATCAAATGCACTTATGGATTTTTTATATGTTTTATAGGTACTTTGAACACTAATTAATGGAATAGAGAGATGATGGTTGAATATAGGGTTTCCCCAGGCTTAGAGGAGCCGAAACAAGGCCAAAACCACTCCCAACATACCCCAAGTGGTCAAAGAATGTATTGAAGCAATAACCTTCATGGATGACTAAGTTCAAGACTCATATGCAGGGAAAGGACCCCAAAACGGCCATGCTACCATGGAATGGCCATTTTGGGACATGCCCCAATCAACAGAACATTCAAAATATCACCCAGAATCCCAACAGGACCGTGCTCGCCATTAGGCCCGTGCTGTCCAGAGCCCAACACGATCGTGTTGGCCAGAACAGCCATGCTGGCAGACCCAGAAGCCCAAAATTCCCATGTTCACCCCATTATTCCACCACGACCATTCCCATCCACCAAGACCATTCCCATTCACCCCCAGAACGACTTTGTTGCCAAGCACGACTGTGCTACATGCAAATTTACACAATTTTTTGCACTGCATTCCCTACTTTACCCTAACTTAACCTAGTGCTTCCCCACCACCTATATATATACTTGGGTGGTGGCTCTAGTACAAGGTTAGCTACCCTACATCCCCTCTATACTCCCCATTTCCTCCTCCATCCATCCCCCCTCATTTCACCTCCATTACATCATTTCCACCACTAAAACCCTAGTTTTCTAGTGTTTTAGCCACTTTCTACCATACATCCATGCTCTTGCACCTTAGAGGAGGGAGGACGACCTTGCAACTACTGGAGAGGAGGAGTCTTCCATTTACACCGAGCTCCATGGATACTTCTACCTCTTTCAATTTCCTTTTTGTATTTTCCATTTCGATGAGTAGCTAGGCCCCTTGGGTGGGCTGTTTGGGGCCAAAAATGTTACTTTGATACCATGTTGGGGGAAAATGATACGTAAACATTGTAATTTCATTTGCTAATGATTATGTTCTATTTTTATCCCACTCATGAATTTCTTGTTGGTTTGTGCTTGAAATCACATAGGAATTTAGGGAAATAGCTTACATGTGTGAATTTTGGGATTTGCTCCTAGGTCCAATTCATGGATCCCTAGCTAGCCAGCCATCTTACTACATGCTAATCAATTCTCCTAACCCTATTTGAGAGATCTAAGTACCTAGTTTAGATGAATTTAGTGTGCGTAGCATGGAGCTTTCTCAAGTTTAGAATGTGGGTGATGTGAGGCCTAAAACCTCATTTCTACTCCCATTACTACCCTCATCCCCTAATCACCCTAAGACAATCTAAACTAGAAACCTAGGCTTGTTTAGACTCTAATTGAATTGCACCTAAACCCTAACCCAATTTAGCCTCATAAGGGTAGTAGGAGGTGTTAGAGACTAGTTTTCCTATACACAACCTATCCTATCCATGGCCAGTTAGTAGTTTAGGGCAATTCATTACCCTCTAGCTAGTTGTTTGGTTTGGTAATCTAAATGAAAGCATAATATTCACATGTCACCCCAACCTAATTGATAAGTGTATCCCCTAAACAGCCCACGTTTCCCTTTATTACTTTAAAACCCTAATTGCCTTCTTGCTTAGCTAGTGTTAGCTTAGTTAGTTCTTTACTTTTCTTAGTTAGCGTCTTGCCTTGTTCTTGCTTTGCTCTTACTAGTTTAGGTCTTTAATTGCTCTTTTGTCATGCTTTCTAGCTTACTGTAGTGTAGACCTCTGCTTGCTTGCTTTACTATATCTTGCTATTTTCTTTGCTTGCCTTGTATTTTCTTGCTCAGTAGAATTAACTGTCTAGGGTTAACTTAGGTTTTTATTTTGTTTGTTCTCCTTTACTTGCTTGCTTGTTCAACCCTTAGTGTAATCAACAAGATTAACTTCAACCCCAGACTCCACAGTAGGAACCTAGCTCAAAAAGAACCCAACTGTAGTGCCCCCTTTTCTCCCTATGGATCGATCCTATACTTGTCACCCTCCTATACTATGACATGACCCTATGTGCTTGCGGGTGTAGTATTTTTCAATAAAAGTAGGTGTGTAGGTTTATGTCATTATAAAGTTTGGAAGTTATTCCGCTGTGTGTCCCGATCTCATGGGGCGCATCTAGTCAAATTTCAATTGGTTATTGTGTGCACCTCTAGCGAGATGCACGACATCTCATTTTGATAGTAATGATTGTGATCCTTATATCTGAATGACTATGATGACCACATGTTATTCGTTTTACTATTACACTACTCAACAAGAACTTAAATAAGGGTTGATAAAAGTAGTGGTTAGATGCATTGGGATACATATCGATCACTATAGGTGACATTGATGAAATTTTTACCTCCTATTGAAGTAAAATCTTGGACTCTTGATGAGTGAGACTATGAAATGCCTGACCATCATCATGTAGATAAACATTGGATATTGAGATCACATGTATTTAAATAGTCCACTATAGATCAAGAAACATAGACTGAATATTATGAGGATGAAAATTGTGTGCCTCAAATTCAATTTGGATATTGATGACAAAGAAAATATACTTTAATGGTAACATGGTCATAAAGTTGAAGTTGTTCTCTTACTTATGAAAATACTTGGGTGGAAATGATGTGTTGCTAGATAACATTCATTACTTTTGAAATCATAATATTATTAGGAACATAACTACCAATATCATGTCGAACATATGGGGTATCACATATACAGATGGACTTCAAGAGGAGGATATTCATTTAGTTTACTTAAGGTTTAGTGAGAACCAATTACACACGGTAGTGGTTAATATATTAATTGGACCAGGACCTGTTCACATGAACCCGATATGTTTTATTAGGTTTATAAACCCTTCTTATGTTATATATATATATATATATATATATATATATGATTCACCATATCATTTGTGCAACTTTAGATTTTGAAACCCTAGACTATACATACATATTGGGATAGAAATGAATCTATAAAGCTAGAACCCCACAGAAACTAACATCCTCCTTCCATATACAGTTCACATCCATCTCCATGGAAGAGTAGAGACATGAGTGCACGATTCTTACATTTGTATGCCTGCTTTGTTGCACACGTACACGGAGAAAGAATATGATGGGAATACGGATGTGCATTGTATTCACAAGAGGAAGACACAAAAGCTTATATGCGGCAAGGCATATCTTGTAATCCCTCTATTTTTGAACATGTTGTTGACAATAAGATATTGTTGTAGGGTCTTTATAGTGCATGTCAACATTCCAATACCTAAAAAGCAATACCCCCATGTCTTTGCACAATGAAACAAAGTGGAGACTTCGCTAAGGATTGCATGATTTCTAAGATCCCATGAGAGGTCAATGATTGACTATTGCACTTATGTATCCCAGAATATTGGCCATGTTAAAGTATGTCCACTTTCCCATTGTGGTCTTGCATGCATGTACCACCTACATCCTTTGTTGTTAATCTAATTTTTTATATGGTCTTGTTGTGGGTGCCCTATTGTTCAATTTTGGTGTTGTCATTTACTTCAAATTTTTATCTACTCAGAGAGATACTTTGGGTTTTAGGAAAACATGCTCATATGGAGTTCCCTGATTTTCCATGCCATTATTAGGTCCATTTGATCACTATGACTAAGGTTTTTTTATCCTAACTTTCATATTTTCTTGACCTTATGGTGAGAGTTTGTCACACACCCAAACTTATCTTATAATTTCCTCCAAATTGTGAGATAGACACACACTTGTGGCTTGTGACCAGAAGTGACACCCTTCTTTTAAGCCCCCTTCTAACTCTAGTCAAGTAGTTGTGATGCTTTTATTTAAACTTGAAAGATTTCCAGGGACGCTCGCATTGCATAGAATCTTGGAAAGAATATTGAGAAAGGGGAAAATGATTAATGATAGGATGGCCCAAATGATGAGTCACAAAACAACTTAGAGACTCACAAAAGGAATCACGAACCTCATCAGAGGTTACACAATCAAAAGATTTGAATTATACCCCTATTATAAAGCAGAAGGGGTGGTTTATATACATACCAACATATTAAAGGAGGTTGAAGGAAATAATTTTTTGGGTTTATGGATGTTTGTTGATTGTTTCTAGAAGGAAGTATTTATTTGTTAAGGCTCATTTTGGAGGGAATGATAAATGGATTTCAAGGTAAGGGGAAATGGGTGGTCCAAGCTGAATTGACCTTTTTGGTGGATGAAACCATATTGAACACAGGATGGTTCTGCTTGCAATGAGATTTTAATGCTAACAATTTTGGTATATCCTTTTTAGGTTGTTATGGGAGACAGACAGAGAAAAAAGGAATCCTAATTACTGCTAACAATTGTGCACCATTCCTATCAAGTGTGTGAGATGACCATGGAGGTCATATATGTTCTTGGTCAAGAGTTTGACTGAGGACAAACACTTTCATACTTAGGGTGTGTGGGCATAAGATCCATGTGGTTGGGATTAGAATGTTCTAAAGTAGTGATTTTTTGATCTCAAGCTAAAACAAGGTCATGTGTTCATATATATATATACATACATACATATATATATATATATATATATATATATATATATATATATATATATATATATATATATATATGTGTGTGTGTGTGTGTGTGTGTGTGTGTGTGTGTGTGCGTGCATGTATAATGTGATTATCTTTGCTTTTGTTTTGATTTGTTTTTGTTTTATTTATAGTGTCTAGGATTATCAAAAACTAATAAAACCAGTTTCCTAGATAATTAGGAAGTGTAGAGCTTGAATATAAGATTAGGTTTTTATTTTTAGGTTTATAATCACTTGAGTGAGGTACTTGAGATATATCTAAATCTGATTGTCTAGAATTATATAGAAACCTTTTGTAACGTCAATGCCCATTCACAAACTCAAAGTTGTGAGAATGATGAATAGCACCATAGATCACCACTAGCCTTGGTTTCACACTTTGTCCTCTCTCATGCAAAGATTGATTTCAACATTTTGACAATTCTAGTTTTACTATGAGATAAACATATTTAATTGCAAAGTAGGTCATCTTAATTGTATGGGTAGCCCAAATTCTTTAAAAATCACTTTATCCAAAGTACAATCTTCCACACTTAGAGTGTTTATGTCCTTTTCAAGGCTAAACTATATGACCTCATAATCTATTCCCTAGTTCGTTGTAGGTCCTAAGTAGCCCATGCACACCCAACTTTTACTCACCGATATCAACACTAGGGTGGCTCCATCTTGCCTCAACACATATCCCCTTTCCTCGTGCATAGAACACATGGCTCAAGACTGTAATCCTACAAGTCCATGTAAGCCCCACCTACTAGAGGGGAAATAGATATGATACTATATATAATGCTCGGTTCCACATCCCAAGATTCTGGTAGAGTTTCAAGAATGATGACTAGCCCCACAAACCACCACTACTTTATTGTGTGTTTTTCCTCACCCAGGAACAACTGAGGTTCCACTTCCCGAAAGTCACTCATCCTAGTACTACTTTGAAATAAGCACCCTTAACTACACAATACTATTGATGGACTACCTCAAAAGGAGGTGCACCTTGCTGATATGGGTTGCCCAATCATTCCTTTCAAGATCACTTGATCCACGACCTCATATCCTAGGATTTTATAGGTTTAAAGGTTTGAAAGTTGAGGAGAGAAATTTCTCATCTTATGTAGCCCATGTATTGTTTTTGTCTCACAAAGCTTGTTGTCCCCCTTTTTCGAAGAATAAATTAAAAGATTCAAAGGTAAATGAAGGTAGGAAACAAGATTGCACAACACAAACCCCAACATTGAAAAACATACCTAAGAAGAAAAGATACATGTACACTAAGGCATTACATATTAAGAGTATCAATATAAACATTCACACTAGACCATCATTTATCAAAACCTTCAAATTTGTCTTACAAAGTCCTTTGGTTTCTATCATGTGAAATATATTAGAGAACTAATATAGAACTAATATTCTCCTTCTTGATATTGAAAGAGAGTCGTCCCTTAATCGACAAAGGAGTAGTAGTATGTATCTATAATCTTGTAATCTATATCATACTATCTTTGCATATTCACAACCAAAAAACACATGATACATATTCTCTTTGTGACTTTTGTAGAGTATACACATATATGGGAACTAGGATCCTTTATGGTGTACATATGATCTTGAGTAAGAACATATTTTGAATGTCCTCCAACCATAACACCTTAAATTAGGAGCAAACTATTTCCAAATCTATTTCCCCATTCAGCCGCAAGAATTATCTCCCTAGAAAACTCCCAAAAATATGTTAACTCCTTTCTTTACAATCCAATAAAATAAAGTCATCTCCTTGTCCCAAGGTACTAGCCAACAATTTTATAGTCTCCAAAATCTTTCTGTAATTCATGGATTCGGGATCAATCCAAACTCCATCATTATAGATATCATAACCATTTTGCTAACTTCCCTTCGACTAGATTTAGAACATCTCTTTCATTTGTAACCACCTCAAGGGAAACACTTGCATCCACTTAGGGGTCCCTCTAAAGCATAATGTTGGCTACATTTATAGAAACAATACTCACACTAGACATTATACACAATCTAAATTGAAGAAGACGTTTTGAATCCATGAAGATGTTGGGTTTTACATGGTCAGAGTAGGCATTGAAAGCAATTTTTTTACTTGACCATGAACCCATAACCAACAGATCGCATCATCATCTATGTAATGGAAAGGATGGTTTTAGTGAGATATACCTATTCCTGAGGCTTGCTTAGTGACTATACCTCACAGCAAATGCAGTCTTCAACCACCTGTCTTTGACGGTGTCTGTACAACTCCTAGTCTTAACTCAGACTGTGGTTGACTGTCATCCTCGAGTGGCAGAAGTCTCCCGTACAAACTACCAGGAACTCTAGTCGTCTTGAAGGAAAAATTATAAGGAGTTGTCCCCTTCTGTCGGCGTACTAGCCATTGACACACTCTCCCACCACCGGTTGTTTTTTGTAGTTGTCTTTCCCTCGTTGTTTTTCCCTGGACGGGTAGAACTTTCTTAGGATCTCTTAGTTACCATAACTAGAGAGGACAAAAACTTTACAGAGAAACTCATGTTCTAAGTTGTGTCTCTGGAGAAGCCCCCTCTACCCCTCGATTTATAGTAGAGGGCATGGTCAGGGTTCCCATTCTGTGCGGGAGTAGAAGGGTCCAGAATTTTCATGAACAATTTACATCACAGTAGGAAAACTGGTCGTTTCATAACTGAAACAGTCATTTGGGAGTGTGAGCCGATTGGTTCACTAGTGAACTAGTCGATTGGGAGTGTGAGCCAATCGGTTCACCTAGTAAACCGGTCATTTCACTTCCCAGACCTGCCTACAATTGACTTTCCTTATTCATTTCTAATTAACACAAATATTAATTCTTGTCTCGATCGATTTGAACAAGTGAAACAAAAAAAATTTATCACAAATCGAGAAAACCTAACACTACTCATTTGGTCCAAGTGAATTGATCGGTTCACCAGAGTGAACCGGTCGTATCACTGACCATGAGCCGATCGGTTCACCGAGTGAACTGATCGGTTGGTGGTCCAAATTGTGTAGAACATAGTCAACTCAGTTCTCAATCAATTTGACACTCTAATCAGTTGGTTCAACACTTGAACTTGATGATTCTGAGTTAAGTTTATTGATTGAATGTTTTATTGAGTACCTAAACACTTTAGTAATCAATCCAAACATCATTCATGGATAAACTCCTCTTCCAGGTTAATCCTTTGTGTGTGACCCTATAGGTCCCATTTCACGTTGGCAGTGAATGTCCATAACTAGCTTATGACATCACAAGCAAAGAGCGGTACCTAGTTGCACATCACTGCTACCCAAGCGAAAAGGAAAGTTGGAGAACAACTTTCAATTCTACTATTTGTGATTGGTGTTTTAGGGAATGCATAATTCCTTTGTCTTTGATGTCCTGAATGAACTCAAGACATGGAGTCATCATCCTTTCAATGTTCATTCATGTTTCTTAAACTATAGCAGACTGTTTGAGATATGTATGACATCAATATCAGATATTGATTTCACATGTACATGCACATGCCTTTCTCAGTCTCACTTATCAAGTGGCTTGGACATCATACTCCCTTAGGAAGGACATATCCCATATCTATCACTCACAGTCTATCTCATGCGTCAAAGCCACCCAATCATTACCATTATAACAACCCATGTTTCAGGACTGCGTTTGATGATGTCAAAGTGTACCCAATCACATACAACGGGTGTAGTGATTTCATGTCTAAGAATCACAATCACCACCATCACTATGAGAGATGATTCTGACTACCATGTCATGGTTCCATGTGTCACTCTCATGGTGGGTCTGTCTGATACATTGTTCTCCAACATTTATCTGTGTTTTTAGTATGATATCATATATCATGGCTAATGAGACACTATCATCAATCAACACACACTCTAGTCTTGATGTGTCATTGTTGTCTATCAACCTTCCATAATGACATCTGACTAGGGACATAACAAGAATGTACATACTCTTAGCATCCATATGATCTCATTGTTCAGGTCCTTAACCTGAACACATACGTTATTGAGTATAGTCATTATTTAGACATTCATTCTGTTTCATCATTATCTCATAATTGATTGAGCTAGAATAAATTGGAAGCTTGCCTTTGATATTTATCAAATCAATCAGAATATATGCCAATCCAATCATCATATGATTGGCTCTCTGGGCATACATACCAATGGAAGAATTGTATTAATATGTACTCTCCAAAAGGAATCCCTCTTTAAGTATCTTTCATATATCCATCTCAAGCATAGATTATCCTTTTTCATATCAATGTTCCAGATGTTCTTGGCCACACTATCCCTATTAATATCAATTGTATTTCTTAGAGAGAGTCCACCTTCTATTTTAGGGATGCATATTTCTTTCAAGGGATCCATATGAATACTTTGTAAATTTCATCGGATTATGCTCTAGATGAAAATTGGTTCAAGTTAAATTTGAACACTCATTTGCCATTCATTAACCAATTACGACTTTAGTTTTGCAAACTGATCACAAATTAGTTAGTTAGTTATTCATTACTTGGTAAAACTAGGGTTATATAAGTATTTTAGTTTGTTAACACTTTATTTGGGCCAATCATGATCAATAAAGCAACATCTAGATTTTTTGTTGTTCAAGTAAAAATTTGTATTGAGAATTCTTAATTCGGGTTTCACACTCCTAGTAGGTATTAGGTTACATTATGTGGGTTTCTATATGGTTCGATGACACCAATAAATTAAAATACCTCCATAAGGAAATTATTCATTTTCACATTAATAACCCATTTGCATACGAATGGATTAAGAAGATTATATACTCTAGACACCTTGATTTAAGGATGAGTGTGTCAATTTATAAACTTACATTGATAAATATGCAAGGTAATATGCATGCATTGATGATTGTGTATTGTATTAAGTAAAAAACTGGTATATAATTTTGGTAGCTGATAAGCATGAACTTATAAGAGTAGAATGTAACAAAATTCCATGAATAAGCACGTTAGAGGATAAACATGCATATATAAGCTTGCCAAGAGATAAATGTGTATTTGGGAAAGTTGAATAAAATAATAGAAAATACATATAAGTGAAACATGTAGATGAGTTCTGAGAGATAATTCAAAACATGTGGATAGTTATAGCTAATGAAATTTGTTTATTAAATTATCATATGTTATACTACGTGTATATATTTAAGGATTAAAACATGTTGTCAAATATCTTATCACTATATTGTAGAGTGTTTACCACCAAATTATTATTAATTTGTGAACTAATTTAATTATTACTCATTCAATATTGTATATAAAGATTCTTAATGAAAAACTATCAAATTATTTTACTTGAAGATAATGTTTCTTTTTTGGCATCATTAAGAGAACAATATAATATAGAAATTACATATCGTCATAATATATGTGTTATTCTTTGCAATAATTCAATTTGAAGTAATTTTCCACACTGGAAACTTTTTGTTTCACAAGCTATGTTTTGTATAAAAAGGTAACTAAATTCAAAGTTGTTGAATTTCTAGTTAGGATTATAGTTAAAGTTATGATGTAATTGGCCCTACAAAAGTTAAACTACTTCCAAGATGTAAGTGTGTTCCTTTTTCCTCTGAAGCCTCACGAATTTTCTTATCATAAATATTTCATTCATTATCATAATAATTAATGGAAACATTAAGCACCCATACTGTATTCTTAATATTATTTAAAATTTAACAAACTCCATTAAACTTAAAAAATTATAAATGCAAATATCTGATACTATAATGAGATTCATCAAAGTATAAAATTCATAGTTTCGTCCTATAGGAGGCCATGTCCCTCAACATAAATTTTTACAAATAAATATTGACCTAACACAATGAATGTTGGGTCTTATAAATTCAAGAGGGCCATGATGACACATTACCTGGTAGAATGTTGCATTCCATTACTATTAATGTATGAACATACACATTATCACATTACTATGGGTTTGGTTTGGTAAAAAATTCCAAATATTCTTATGAAACAATGTCAATGTCTGTACAACAATTACAATTTTCATTCAGAAAACTTTGATTTTTTTTCTATGAGTTTCTACACATACATCATATAAACTTAGAGTTGCTTTATTGAATAGTTAACTATGTGATGAATGCATATTCATCGTGGAATTCAATTATCATTTTGGGACAAATTCAACTCAATACATTCAATTTCATTTGCTAAATAACAAAATGTGCAAAATTACTTAATTGGTCCAATTATCATGATTTTAATTGAATTTATGTTGATTTGATGCAGGTCCTGATAAGGTCAAACAATCAGCTGGGACCCGCCTATATCTACCCTCACTCACCCTCAGTTTCATTAAAATGGTCTTGCCCATACGGTCGTGCGCGACCGGTTTCATCCATACGGTCATGCGCGATAAGTTTCATCCAAATGGTGTTGACCATACGGTCGTGCGCGACCAGTTTCATCCAAACGGTCTTGCCCATACGGTCATGCACGACCGATTTCATCCAAACGGTCTTACCCATACGGTCGTGCGCGACCAGTTTCATCTAAACGGTCTTGCCCATACGGCCATGCACGACCGGTTTCATCCATTCGGTCTCAAGACCGAATAGACATGCTCACTGTGAGACCGTTTGAGGAGTATCGGTCTACAAGACCGTTTGAGGAGTATCAGTCTGTGAGACCGTTTGAGGAGTACCGGTCTGCGAGACCGTTTGGAAGAGGTCACGAGACTGTTTGACGGGACTGCAAAACCGAATTGAGGCTAGTCTCAAGACCATATAGACATACTCACCTCGAGGCCATTTGGAGAGTACCGGACTGTGAGACCGGTTGGAGCCAGACTGCGGGACCGTTTGGAGGAATGCAACAAGATCAGTTTAATAATGCTACATATATGACCATTTGAGAAATCAACCGCGTAGACCGAATGGCCACATCACGTGAAGACCTTTTAGTGGATCGTAAAGAGTAGCAATCCGAATGAAGCTAGAGACGGTTTGCAAAAGTATTCACATGAGAACGTGCGAGATCATTTGGGCTATTCATTCAGTTTCCAAACCGATTAGAATATGGAATCATTGCAAGACCGTATGGAAGTCATGCACCAAAACCGTTTGAATTATGATAATCAAAGACCGAATGACCACTTGCTGACCCAAGACCGTTTGGTCTTTTGTAAAAAACCGTATGGACATGCAGCACAATACGAGACCGAATGAAAAATATCTGCCAAACCGATTGGATAAAGCCCATACATGAAGACCGAATGCTACTCAAAACTGTTTGATGCTCATGCATGTAGACCGTTTGCTTTTGTGGCAATATGAGACCGTTTGCTAATTTTACAAGACCGTTTGATAAAGATGAACTCACAAGACCGTTAGATAAAGTCGACTGCAAAATCATTTCATATAGTACACTGTGAGACCGTTTTCATCCAAACTGATAGAGATGATTGAAAAAGTTGGCTTTCATGATACCTACGTGCATGCATGAAACCGCAAGGAGTGCTGATAATGCAAAACCGTTTTGCATGAAATCATTCTAGAGACATGCACGTAGATCCAAAACTGTTTGATAATTAAACGGTTTCCAAACCGTTTGCTGCTGTCAGCATGTAGACCGAATGCTGAATGAAGACCGTATGGGCATACAAAAACAAGACCGTTTAGTCACATTTCAGTAAACCGTTTGGTCAAATTACTTAGCAAACCGTTTGAAGAGAAAATATCTCTAAGACCATTCGGACTGGAATCACACCAAAAATGTGAGGGTCAGTCCAATGCCTATAAATAGGGTCTGCATAGTCCTCATTTTGGGGGGAGGGGGATCGGTTCCGGGACACCGATAGGCTGCCCATACACAGGTCCGATCCAGTTCCGTCCACACTGCCACTTCACCTGCCGTTCCTGCTACAATTCCAGGAGACTGAGAAGAGAAGAAAGGAGGAGTGAGAAAGACTGTCTGATTTATCTTGGCGTCCCTCGTTCTTCTAATTTTTCTGTGACACAACATAGAAGACCACATCATCTTCACCGAGCTGCGACTACCTTCTGCATCATGCTCATGGTGGATTCCTCTCTCTTTCTTATCCTTCTTATTTCTCACATCATGAGCGAGTAGTCCCTTTTCACTGGGGTGCGGGGACTAGCCCCGCTGCCCATGCAATCATATTCTTTTGTTAAACTTTCCATGGCAATGTATATAACTTTTCATTTCGTTGTTAATCATTATGTTTGTAGTTTGATTAATTGCTTGCTTTCATCTTTGTTCTTCCTATGTTGTGAGAACTTCTATATGTAGGATTGAACAGGTTGACTCCCAAACTAGAAACAGAATGAGATTCCTTGAGGTCGTAAGTGTATGATCCGCAAGGGGACGAGCCATCTAGCCTTCAGTGATGCTTCTGTGTACCTAACGCCTGTATAGGGGGTTCACAACCTTAGTTGGATTTTGTATCTTCTTTGTTAATCGTCGATGTTTGCTTGTTGATTGATCTCCTGCTTACTTATCGATTAATGCGGTTGACTCCTTGACGAGAACTTCTGATAGGATTCCTTGAGGAAGTAAGTATGTGATCCGTGAGGAGACGAGACATCTAACCTACGGTGACACTTCTGTGGTCTAAACATCCCTTAGAGAGGACCACAACCTTAGTTGGATGTTTTATCTATGGAGCCGTAAGTATATGAACCAGATGGTGACGAGACATCTGATGCCTAAGGTGATGCTTACGCGAACCTAATGCCCCATTGAGAATGAGGCTAAACCTTACACTGGGATTGAGTCTACCCATGTTGAACCTCCTGTCACATCAACATCAGTAGGCATTGAGGCTACCCATGTTGATCCTCATACATCATCTGATGTCAGGACACATGATTATGATCCCAATGGTGCAAAAAACCTTTCTTATAGTGACCTTAACATGGGTCCAAGAAGATCTCAATGTGGACATTGGCCAAATCCACACTATGCTAATTCAACAGTCACATGTTACTCTTCAGAATATGGAAATTTTTTAACTACTCTTCATATAGATCTTGTTTTATCTTCATATCAGGAAGCTTCTAGTTCTATACAATGGAAGAAGGCTATGCTAGAAGAGATCTAGGCCTTTGAATGCACCCGCACTTGGGATCTCATTCCTTTACTCGCATGTACTTCACCTATAAGCTACTTGTGGCTTTACAAAATCAAGCACAAGGTCGGTGGCATGATTGACAGATATAAAGCACCCCTAGATGCGAGAGACTTCATTTAGGAGTATGACATAGATTATGAAGAAATACTTGCTCCAGTTGCTCACATGACCACTGTCAGAACTCTTCTTTCTGTTGCAGTAGCCCGTCATTGGACTTTATACCAGATGGATGTGCAAAATAAATTTCTACATAGAGAACTCTCTAAAACCGTATACATGGATCTGCAATCAGGACTAGTAGTACCTGAATCTCATGTTTTTCTTCTACGTCTATCCATTTATGGACTCAAACAAACACCCATGTCCATGTTTGAATGTTTCAGACAAGTCATTACATGTGCATGTTGCACCCAAAGTTTACATGATTATTCAATGTATGTGCACCATACACCTCAAGGGAGAGTCATCCTACTCCTGTATGTAGATGACATGATCACTACAAGAGATGATGTAGTAGGTATCAATGAATTACAACATTATCGTGCTAAACAATTTTCGATGAAGGACCTTATACAACTTCACACTTTTCTAGGCTGGAGATTGCTCATGGGCAGAAAGAAATTCTAGTCTCTCAGCAAAACTATGTAGCAAATATCATTGATCATGCCAAAATATCTGACTTACAAGATGCATATACACCTCTTGAACTTCATATAAAATTACGTCCAACTGATGGTGATCCGTTACTTGATCCCACAAGGTATCGTCAGTTAGTAGGACAACTGCTCTACTTGTGCCTCACTAGGCTAGATATTCAACATGTTGTTAGCATTGCGTCACAATTCTTATCTTCTCCCCGAAGTGTCCACTATGTTTTTGTACTACATATCATAGGCTACATACGGGGAACAATCACACGATCTCTACTCATGAGCTCGTCTTCTGACCTTATCCTACATGCATATATTGATGCTGACTGGGCTGGATGTCTAACCACTAGACACTCCACTACTGATTTTTATCTTCTTCTTATTGATTCTTTAACGTCATGGAAAAACAAGAAACAAGATATTGTATCTCGTTCTTCCATTGAGACAGAGTATAGAGCAATGTGTGACACCACTCAAGAAATAGTGCACATCTGTTGGCTTCTAAGTAACATGGGAGTTGTCATTTCTAAAGCTACACCTATATTTTGTGACAACAAGAGTGCCATGCGAATTGTTAGTGATCCAGTTCTTTATGACATGACTAAACACATAGAGATAGAATGTCACTTCATGAGATAAAAGCATGTAGCTGGCATCATCACGCTCCCCTTCAAAACTCTAAAGATCAGATTGCAGACCTCTGCAGAGAAACACAAACTGTACGAAATTACAACAGGTTGATTCACAAATATGCGTCTTTGATCCACCCTGAGTTTGAGGGGGGTGTTAGTATTAATTGATTATCAATTAATCTATGTATTGATTGTTAGTTAATGTTAACATTGACCATATGTATATTGTTGATCGTTGACTGTATTTATACTGTTGACTGTCAATTTCTTTAACATATTTATTGTAAAAAAGATCTCATCCCCATATATAAAGGGGAATACTCCTTGTACAAAGACATCAAAAAGACTTACTTATTTTTTCAAGTTCAATTCATTCACATACATATACGAAGAAATTCTAGAGGTCGATGGATAGTCTTGGTGTAATTGTTGCTGTGGACTAGAACATTTTCTCTACAAGCGAGATATGCTTTAGTTGAGTTTGACCCTGAGGTAGAGTTTTTTTTTTGAGTCTTAGGGAGACCCCGCTCCCCCTCCTCCTCAAACAGGTGCCAGAGCCCGGATGACCCAATGAGTTGGTAATTACAGTGCGCTCAGGGGGATTCGAACCCGGGTCCCCCAGGGAGGACAAGTCAGACCGAACCACCTGAGCCACACTGGCCGGGTACCCTGAGGTAGAGTTTATTACATACTAGATGGCTATATTTAACAACAATGTATTCAATCATTTATGGTAATCTAATTGTAATACGAACAACGTAATTAATCTCTCTGTCTGAGTTATCTATCTATGTGTTGATTGTTGAAAAGATGGTTTCATTTTTAAGTAAAATATCATTATGCATCATTTATGCAGTCGGTTAGATATATGCACCGGAGCAACTATATAACATGCATATCACATTATGCAATTTTTCTATCGTGTCAAATTGTAAAACAAGATCACACCAATTACTGTAAAAACTGACAAATGCATCCAGTATAAAGCATAACAGAATGTAGCTGAGCCAAAACAAATAACCCCATATTTACACTATATTCAGATTGATTTATACAGTTTAGATTGGCATCCATATGAAATCCGACGATATACAGAATGTAGTTAGACATAAGACTGTAGTTCAGACTACAATCCAAACAAATTAACACTGGAATTAGACTGCAACTAGATTAAACACCGTAATCTAGATTGCTAACTAAATGGAATCAAACTACATGTAGACTGAACACTGTAATTCCGACCGCTAATAAAACACTGTAATTCTGACTGCTAACAAAAAAAATCAGACAATCCTGCAATTCTTATTACTGGTCAAACAAATACTGAATGGAATTCGGGTTGCCAAAAAGAAACTGTGTTCAATCAAGACCGGTTAATTTCAATTCCTTGACCAACTCAATCCAACTCTCAATATCCCAATCATATGCTAAATGGAGGCTTAGAGAAACAGAAATCATTCTACCAAAATGTGATTGTCATCCCAATCGGTTAAGCTTTGGTGCACATGTTATGCAATAGGATAACTTGTAGAGCTTTTTTCTTGCTGTTGTTTATGTATCAAAAAGTTATCGGACGCCGGTTTGCATTTATGGAGAACAAATGAGGTTGCTTTGCTTCCACATACAGCGAAGGCTCCAAAGGTTTATTGCAGTTTAATGGTCAGCTGCAATAAAGATGCCACAACTCGGGACCGCGGGAGGGGGAATAGCCACGCTACTGCTACAGTAGTAGGACAGATTAAAAGCGTATACGGATAGACCGCAGGCTTACAGTTAGTTAATAGTGTCAGGAATGCACTGATAGAGTCATTCATTAGAGCCGATCGGCCAAGTTTGCTGAGGCGAGTCACACTGTACACAGATGGAGCATTAATGGATGTAATAGTAACAAATGACGGAGGGGGGGGCGACGAGATTTGTTGCTCCCGGTGCTTTCAACAACGGCGTATGGTACGTACACAGATTGTTGCTCACAATGAATGAATGACGACGGGGCAACCACATTTGTGAAGTTATGATACGTACACAGATGGATGGCGTTGTTGGAGCGCGCGGGTTCAATGCAACAAAACCTCCTCTAGTTTTCTAATACTAGCAAAAGCCACATGTCAATTACGTGTGATATAATTGATTTAATCAAATACAAGTCTGTTAAACATAAAATTATGAATGCAACTGTTTTTCTGTTGTTTTATATCTTTATTCATATAATTGGTCTCTTGTCTTTAATGATACAAAACAAGCTCAAGCTATTGAAAATACATTGTCAAAATATCCAGATTGGCAAAGAATTTAAATCTGATTTGGTTTTAATTTGGACATAAACTTCCAATCCTGAAACTAATTAAAAAAAAAAAACGTTTGTTTCCAAGTCAGACCCTGATAGGACTTTTTTAGTTAAAATAGAACTTCAACAATTATCATGGTTAATATTATCTATGGTTGATATCTATGAATTCTACAAATAGAAAGACATGGTTCACAAATATGATCGAGTTTGACGTGTCGTTGAAGAATAACAAGCATGTAGCAAGCAGAAATAGGCATGCTTGACACAATATGTAGATATTGATATCAACTTAAAAATCATCATCAAAATAATTAAATGGACCTGAAAAAAGTAGTCATGTAGGCTAAAAGAAAAGGCATATATATAGAATCGTCGTTGATGCTTATTAAAGAAAAAACCAACATGACAATAAAAGTTCACTATTATCATAAGGTTAGATTGTTGAATAAAATTTCACATCTTATCTAAGGGAAATCACATCCATAATGTTAGATTGTTGAATACAAATTCACTATTATCATAAATGAAAATGGGTACATGTAAGCTACATGTACTCAGGTACACAATTCTTTTAGCATATATATATATATATATATATATATATATATATATATATATATATATATATATATATATATATATATATATATATATATATATATATATGAAAGTATATTGTTAACTGTCAACAAAATGGTTATCAAGTTCTAGTCCTGGATTGACCCAACTAGATTGTAAAGATTGAGACTCGAGAGAGATTTCTTTCTTTACTTTTTAAGGAAAAACAACACAATCTAACCCAAAAACAAATCAAGCATAGTACTGGAAGGAAATGGTGCATAAATATAAAAAATATAAACATGGAGAATATGTAAAATAATAGACGAAATATACACTAATTAGTATAGAAATAAAAGTACAGTAATCTTGCTCACATGGTGGCAAACTAAAAGGAAACTAGTAGTACAACTATTAAGACTAATTGCAGAGAGCAACCTGACCATCTGAGAAAAGTACTTAGCTATTTAGGCTTATGTAAGGAGTGAGACCGAATAGTGGAGCCACTCAACTTACTTGAGGGAATAAATAAAAACCTCCAATGGCAAAGTAAAATATTTTTGTTGGCAAAGGATGATAAATTAAAATTAAAATTAAAATATGTATTGTATTATTCACCATAAGATTAGCAACAAAAGATCAAAGTATAACTATTATATTATTTATGTCTATCATTGTTCTTCACCACACATGGTGTATATGAAAGAAAATTAGAAGAAAATAAGCCGCAAAAGCTAAGTCAACTTCAATCTACCTCCCAAGAAAGATTAACTACACTTGATAAGTCTTGTTCAATTGTGTTCCACACCTTCTTACTCTCTACTTAGGAGTTGGAAGCATACCACACAAGAGAAGACAAAGTAGATGTTGTTAGCATAAAAGCCGATATGGTATATAATAATGATTTCAAAATTTTAAGAAAAAAAGAAAAACAAATAATGTAACAAGGCTTCCTCAACAAGAGAGAGAATGCAGATATTCAAATAGATATAAAAAAATCTTCATATAGAAACACCAAAAGATAATACGATGAACAAAAAAGTTTACAATTTATGATTCTTGCCTTAATATATCAAATTAAAGAGCAACATTGAATAATTAGAGTTATGCATTCAGATTATCATGAGATGACAATTATAATAAAATTCAAGATATATGGCATCACTACATAACCACATATCCTAGGATCACCATCATAATGTTGGGAGGAGTAATGGCATCACAACACTATTATCCAGGGACAAGAATCACCATTTGCATCCTCTGTTGGTAATGCACACAACATGGATACACAACCTAGTGTGTACATCATACATGTATTCTAATCAAACATGCATTTTACATAGAGAGGCAATCATCATTTCAGTAGATCACAATGTAGTATCCAAATTAGAAAGACATCTCAAAGATGTGTAAACATGATTGATAATTCAATCATGGCCAACATGCGACAGCTTAAGGTTTCCACTGAAAATGGATCAATAAATTTATCAAGATGCAAATTGAATGAAACATCACTAAATTTTAAGAACATGGTTCAATTGCAATTATAACAATCCATCAAACTAATTCCAAGATTTGAAACCAATTGGTTCAACTATATGTAAACATGCAACTTTTAAGATAGTGTGTCACAATCAAGTCCAACAAAGATAGAATAAACAATTGTCCAATATGATTCATATGAAAGTGAAACATAGCTCAAATATGTGTATAAAAGTTTAGGGTCCAAACCTAGATCCAAAATTTGTAAGTTTACCTAATAACACATTAGGTGTATAAATAATTATTCAAGGTGTATATTATAAATACTAAAATTTCAACTTCTTATTACAATGGATATAGGTTATGAAACTGATACCATCAGATAAGGTTTATTTTTCTGGTTTTCTGAAGACATTTTCACACTTTTTTTGTTTTGTAAAAATTTAGTAATGAATTAATTAAGATTATACTATTTACTGAAATCCTCAAGAAATGAATACATCCAAATGACCATATTAACCTCACAGGACACATCATTAGACTAATGCATGACAATGTAAATAAGGGAATAATTCATTAAACACCCCCATCATGCCTAGATATTAGATCATCATGTGAAAAGTAAAACAACCATATTGTACATGATAAAAATAAACCAAGGAAAAGACAAAAGCTTCAAATAAATATTACATTCCCTTCGATCAACGAGGAACTACACCAAAACACCTACAACTCAACCAAGGAATCTAGGCTCGATCTTAACTTCCAATAAATACCACATGAACACCTCACAGGCTTAGAGGCGTTGCCGATATCAATGGCCTAAGCTGAAAGGGACAAGACACTATGAACACCTAGAGCCAGTGATCACCATGACCAAAGCCCGAGGAAGAACTGTGAGCTATGATAAGAAGGAAGTAAGCATGATACGGCTACAGATGGGTCTAGAAACTTAAAGTAAAATCAACCATGAAGAAAGAACATGAAGTGACCAACAAAAACCCAACATCAATCGAGTTATATGAAGCAACAAACCTAAAATCAGAAAGGGGGAAACACAACTTGCTCTACTTTTAAAGAAATCAGAGCCATGCGAAGCATTAATAAGGTTCATGGAACCAAACTAATCCTTCAATTCAAAACACCAATCCAAAGACGACGTCGACAAACTCCACCTTGACAGATCTAGAATGGGGGTGAATATAAATAAAATAAAATTTATGCAATTTCAAACACAAGGAATGTTAGATTGTAACTTAATTAAAATATAATGTAGTGGAAATATAAAGCAAGTTTTAGAAAAAATAAACACAATCACAACAAACATATGATATAGAGTGGTTATGTAGAAATACACTAGTCCACTACCTAGTTGTTCCCGACTCAGATTTTCAACCTATATATTATTCCTTTGCTTAACCGATACAAAATACACAAAACAACCAATGTATTTGTTGGATCAAGACAATCCTCCTTTTATAGATCAAGGAGAACTTGCACAATGGAGTAGATCATAATCAACCTCCCGCCTTGGTTGCAACCTTATCACAAGAAGTAGCTCTAAGAAGCTTCTCCATAGCCTCCTCACAAGAAGTAGTTGGAAACAACAAGAACACTAAAGAGAATAAGAGAGGAAGAAGAAATTATAATCCTCACAAGATTTACAATTTATGGCTATCTATGAACAAGTGATGATAAGATTTCCATAAGGAATAGGCAGGGCTATATTTGGTGGAGTAGGACACTAGTATTGAACTATGACTCGAATCTAAAGATAGAAATATATAATTCTAAGCTTGGAGAAGGATAACATGTAAAGGATTGCACAAGTTTGTCTTCTATGTGTCCATATGGCACTCCTACATATAGGAAATACTTAGTAATGGTCAACATAGATGTTGGGAGTTCTCAATCCAAGTTAAATGTTAAATTGGCAATTAGAACGTCAAAAGTCAAAAGTCAAGTTTAAAATAGCTAAATTTTGGCTATAGAACATTCTCAGTTGAATTGTACTTTTCCTGAGATCCAATTCGGTCAAACTATAATTTGACCTAGTGTATTTTTTTTGGCAAGTTTGCAATGAATCTTTTTCTATATTACCTTTATCACAATTGATGTGCAGTTTGACCAAATAGATCTTGATCGAAGAAGAGATTAAAAAAATATTCCCTACAAACTCACTTGGAAAATATATTATATGATTTCCCTAGTGATTTTTATCCCAAATCTGAGTGTGGAAAAGGGTTTAGGATAGGTTAGGCTGATCATCGGTTATTCTTACATCATTCCTAGTAAGTTTTACAAAATACACTTGTGCAAAGCATATATATGGTAGAACTTAATCTATAAGCATCCAAACACATATATTATAACATGTTCTTTATTGTTGGATCTTATGTAAGTTCCTTGATCACCTAAAACACAAAATGTACATATCAGCGACACAAATGGGAAATATTTGCATCATTGACATAAGAGTGTGGGATATCAAAAACGCCAACAATCTCTCCCTTTTTGATGATGAAAAAAATTTCTACAAGATAATTTGGGAGAAAGTAATTTTGAGCATCATAGATTTAAATTGTTAATTATTGTATGTAGACAAATTTATATTCAATTAAGTTTCACCCCCTTTATCGAAGTCAAAATGGGGTTATACTTACCAATGCTCCCCATCAAGGAGACACTCACCCACAACAAGATGGTCATTTTGAAGAGGAAATATATATCCAACCAAAAGAAGGATATACCAACTGAAATTTGAAACCAATATGATTACAACAAAAGGAAACAAATCACTGTATAGAAAAAAGTCATATTGGATCAAGGAATTATAATTATTATCTAATTACCAATGAGAGGAATGTTAATTACTTCATGATAAAAATACCTCATTAATAACAATGCATCAAAATAATACTCTAATCTAATGGTAAGGAAGGTTAAATCCACCATTCATATAAAGATGCCATGGAAAAAATCTATCATCTAAAGAATATCTCAATATCAATGCAAGAAATGTGAACTTCTCCATGATATAGAGAATGCCTTAAAAGCTAAATGTCAACAAAGAATCTCTAGACAAAATATATGGGATGTTAAGCCCATAATTGATATAGTGAAGCCATTAAGAACATAATCTAATAATGATGAAAATATCAATCTCATGATTTGAGCTCCTCGTTAATATCATACTCACAAAAATTGATCTCAAACAAACAAACTAATTACCAAATAACAACATATAAATATAGAAATTGAAAAAATAAACATTTAAGGATAAACCAAATAAAATAATGTCAAGATACAAAGTTAATATCCAATGTAGCCCTTGATCATATTACAAGTTCATGTAGAGATAGGTTCTTGGTACCCTAATCATGTTGTAGTCATTTTTTATCTTGAAAGGGCATGATAAAGCATAGTGAAAAAACTTCCCACAACCATAACAAGTAACATAATTAATAGAAATGTAAGAATTAGATTTTGGTTAACAAAAATAGGTATGTGGTTTTTCTTTCTTTTAACATTTTTTGGAATATAATCAAGTCCATGAGTCCCAACGTGATTATTGTGAGAATTTAAAATATTTTTCAACATGTTTCTACTTTTTCAAAATTATCCAAAGATCTTTCCTTTCCTTGTCAAGCATCAAAGAGATTTTAGTAATATAAATTAAAAGTTTTCCAGTACTATCAATGTTCTCTTGAAGGATATCAATTCTATCATTTAACTCATCATTTATTTAAGGATAAGATCATAATCAAAATGTGAGAAACAAATAGGTTGTTTCTCCATATTGCTCAACTTATCTAAAAGAATAAAAAGTTGAGTTTGTAAGGAAGTATTTTGAGAAACAATCTCATCTATTATTTACTTATCTCTAGCATATTGATCATTTAGCTCATTAAGTTCTTCATTTAAAGTATAAAAAATATTCACCCATTTATTTTTATTTTTCTTATACTTTTCAACGTTATACAAAGTAAGATCTACAAGTTCAATAAGTTATTGTTTAGATAAAAATCAAAGAGATACCTCATCATCATTACCTTGTGCACCTTCTTCTTTTTGTTCATCATTGCCTATATGTTTGGCAATGAAGCATTCAACTACATGATGACATATTTCTTCATCACTTGCCTCTGAGTTTGAGGAATCATCCCAAGTAGCATGATATTCTTTATTATTCTTATACATGGAGTTATTCTTCTTCTTCTTCTTGAATTTCAGGCATTTATACTTCCAATGTCCTTTCTCTCCACATATGCGACACTAGTTGAAAAGATCTAATATTTTTGTTAGAAGAAGAACGAATATATTTCTTACCTTTATGATGTACATCTTCTTCACCACTAGATGAGCTACTGGAATAAAATGATCTTGAAGATCTTGCTTTGAATGCAACACCCTTCTTCTTAGTAATTTTTTATTCTTCTTCTTCTTATTCTTCTATTTTGACCTCTAGTTGAAGATTCATTTCATGTGTCTGCAAGTTTTTTAAAAAACTGATCCATTAATAATTTTGAAAGATCGCTAGATACTTCTATAGCACTTACCTTATCTTTGAACTTAGAAGGCATAGATCTAAGTACATTAGAAAATTTATCTTTGTCATTTATTTTCTTTCCTAAGGCACTCAAACACCATTTATTATAGTAGAAAATGTATCATACAATTCAACAATAGTTTCAGTTTGAGTCATGCAGAATAATCCAAATTTACATTTTAACATATTAATCTTTGTACTCCTAATTTGTTGAGTTCCTTCAAGTATAATCGATAGTTTTCTCCATATATCATATATGGTTTCACAAGAAGATATTCTAATAAATTTACTAGGAGATAGATAAGAGTATAACATACAAATTACGACGGCATTTGGAGTTATCTTTCTTATCATATGTAGATCCCATTTCTCCATCTCTATTGTTGGAGATTCATATGGTAAGGCAGTCATCTTCCAGAGATCAAAGTTGATGCCTTAGATGTGGAATGACATCCTTCTCTTCCAATATGTGTAGTTTTCCATATCAAACACCGACAATTAACTTACATATGATCCTTTGAGCATAATATGGTTGTGCACATTTTCCTCCTTCCTTCAAGACTTGTAAAGGCTCCTTGAAGACCTAATCTAGAACCAATTGAAAGATCTTGAGGGGAAGTGAATAGAGATAAAATAAAACTTATGCAATTCCAAACACAAGGAAGGTTAGATTGTAACTTGCTTTAAGGGTAATGTAGCAGAATTATAAAGCAAGTGTTAGACAAAATAAATACAACAACAAGAGACACATGGGGTTTCGTCAAAAGACGTCAGTCCACTATCTGCTTGTTCCTAAACAGAAATTTAACCCATATTTTATTCCTTTTCTTAACTAATACATAATGCACAAAACAACCTATGCCTTTTGTGGATAAAGACAAGCCTCTTTTTGTAGATCAAGGAGAACTTGCACAACAAAGTAGATCGCAATTAGCCTCCCACCTTGGTTGCAACCTTCTCACAAGAAGTAGCTCTAAGAAGCTTTCCCACTCTTGCAAGAAGTAGTTGGAAGTAACAAGAATAATATAGAAAATAAGAGAGAAATAAGAAAGTACACCTCTCATAAGATATAAAATTTGTAGTTCTCCATGAACAAGTGATGATAAACTGTTCACAAGGAATAGGCAAGACTATGTTTGATGGAGTAGGATAATAGAATTGAGCTATGGGTTAGATTTGAAAATAGCAATGTAAAATTATAAGCTTGGAGAAGGATAAAATGTAATTAATTGCTTGAGTGTGTGTTCTATATATCCATAAGGCACTCTTATTTATAGGAAACACTTAGGAGTGGTCAATATAGCTTTTAGAAATGTTTATTCCAAGTTAAAAGTTAAACTAGTTGTTAGAATGTCAAAAGTCAAGTTTACGATGACTAAAATTTGTCTACAGACCATTCTCAGTCAAACTATACTTCGAATGAAATCCAAAATATAGTTGACTGAGAGTGGTTTTTAGGCAAGTTTGCAACAACTCTTTTTCTACAATGGCTCTATATCAGTCGAGGTGCAGTTTGATTGAATTAGATCTCAGTCGAAGAAGAGTTTGGCCAAAATATTCCTTGTAAACTCACTTGGAAAACATATCAAATGATTTTTATAATAACACCTACCCATTCTAAAACCTGATATAAGTTTGGAAAAGAGTTTAGGATAGTATTAGGCTTATTATCACTTGTTCTTACATCATTCTAGAAAGCTGTACAAAATACATGTGTACAAAGCATACACATGGTACAACTTGACCTATAAGCATCCAAACACATATTATATAATGTTCTTTATTGTTGGATCTTGTTTAATTTCCTTGATCACCTAAAACACGAAATGCACATGTTAGTGAGATAAATGGGAAATATTTGCATCATGGAAATAAGAGTGTGGCATATCTAAAAAGCCAACACACCTGTTGAGCACCAACCGTCAGAGTTGGGGGAACAAGCTTTGGTTGTATTAGTGATCAACCAACGGTTGGGAGAGGTCTATGGGGTTTATTGAAAAGGGATGAAAGTATCCTCTATAGGTGAGGTGTCACAGACCAGAGAGGAGACCCAACTGGGGTTAGAAAAATGGGAACAAGGAGCTCCCTCATCAAATAGAAAGTTGAGGAGAAGAATCCCTATTGAATTAGGGGTCAAAATTCTTGACTAAGTGCGAGTATCATGGAGGGAATGAGAGTATAGGATGAGGAGGAGAGAAGACTGAGAGAGAATTGAGGGAGAAGGAGATGGAGGGCGCTCAGATTATAGATGTAAGACCCCTAACATAGCTTAAGGATTAAACATTCTTACTTAACTTAATTGGGCTCTTAAATCCTTAATGAAAACCTAAATTATGATTTGATATCATGAGACTAATATATGCTTCATGTTAAATCCAATTTGGACACTATTTGTTTATGTTTTGCAATTTATGTGTTTATGTGGGCTTTTATTCAATTTTCCCATATCCAGGGTTTTATCTATAATTTTCACATGTATATTGTGACTCATAAGTTTTCATAAAAGGTTTGATATAATTACACCTATGTATGCCTAGATGCACCATCAGATTGTTGCTCTTTCTCTGTAGGGTTGAGAACTTAGGGTTTCTCACCTAAGTGATATTTTTTTTTCAAAGTATGGGAGGAAGTTGACGATTTAACCTTGTGAGTGATGATTCAATGGTTTTTACTTATGATATAAGATTTGATGACCTTCCTTTGAGGTCAAAATCCTATTGTTACCCTGGTTGAAGCACACAATCTGATGGGAGATTAAAACTTGCAAAATGGGTAAGTAAACCATAGAATCTGATGGGTTTTCTGATGATACATATGTATAATACAATGGGTACTGTGATAGTACTTGTTGAAAATTTCACTAAGGCATTAATTTATTGATGGTCTTGAGTAAAGATCTGATGGAATTTATGACATGCATGGATAAGATGGATGTTGAGTTTTGGCCCATGGCAAGTAAAATTTTCAGCCTTTTGACCACCCTTCTCTCTCCTTTTGGATATATATAGCCTCCACCAAACTCACTAATGAACCCTTCACACCATTATATTGTTCTTACTTCTAGAGAGACCCTATACCATCATTTTGTGAAGGAGAATCTCTTGGAGGCTAAAGCTTGGAGAGATCGTGGATGCATGTTGCCCTAGGGTTTAGATCAAGCTTCTCTAAGGATGTTTAGAGCTTCATAACCTAGTTTGTTTCCCTAACCAAGTAAGATCTTCTTCTCTACTCTAATTTTCTTTCTATTCTTCCTTCTCTCCTCATCCATGGGCATAACTCTAGAGTTCTTGATGGAAGTTCATGCATATGATTGAAGAGACTCTTTGATTCTCTCTTTTGCTCTAGATCTACCTTGCTCTTGAAGAAAGGATCTACCTTGGAGATTTAGAAGTGCAAACCTAGGGTTTTTATTGAGTCACCTTGTTGTATAAACATTCATCTTCATCTTGAGGAGAGTGATATAACTTTCATCCCATTTCTTGCTTGCTTTTAAATTGTTTCGTATAGATCTTTCCCTAAAACTTGGTATTATGAAAAGAAATGATATTATGTGCATTGCTTTACTTACATGCACGGTAGATGTAAGTTGTTAAACTACCCTTAGATTATATAAACTTTCCTTCTAGTGTGGACGTGGAGTACCTTTGGTTTTAATGCTATGAATCAATGTTTACTTAGTGTAAAGAAGTGGTCTTTACTTAGTGTAGAAATCATTGGCAATACTTGGTGCTAAAATTGATAGTGATACTTAGCCTATAAATCTATGGCTTTGCTTTTACCTTGAAACAATGTTTTGTTAAGTGTAGGAGATGATAATATTGCTTTGCGATCTGAATAAATGACTCTAGCTTGTCTCTAAACCAATGGCTTTTACCTAGTTTTGAAATTGATGACCATACTTAGTCTCTAAATCAATGGTTCTACTTGTCCTTGGAACAATGGGTTGTTAAAAGAGTAGGGGATGATGGTATTACCTAGAGTGAGAAATATTGACACTAATTTGTAAATTAACTAATGTAAATGTAAGTCAATAATCCAATGGTTATGTTATGAAAGGGAATGGATGACCTTGTTGACCATGACATTGATGGTTTTGATTCTTGGTTAAGTATTTGTATTATCCGATCATTTTGGATTTTGGTTAGGTACCTTGATGATCCGATGGTTTTAGATTTTGGTTAAGTACTCTAATAATTCAATGGACTTGTTCTTGACCTAGTACTCTCATGGTCCCATGAATTTGTTTTTGACCCAGTATTCAAATGATCCTATGGTCTTGTTTTTGGGTGTGTATTATAATGAACCAATGGTTTTACTTGGTGAATAGAATGATGGTTTATCTAACACATAATCTGATGGTTTTTGTATATACTGAAGATCTGATAGCTTTCTTTTTCTAAGTCCAATAATGAAATGATGGTTATGCTTTGGCTAAGTAACGCCAATGATCCGATGGTAATGTTTTGGTTGAGTTCATCAATGATTTGATGGCTATCCTTTTGGCTAAGTGTTTTAAGATTTTGATGATTTTTCTAATAAGTATATAAATAATTCGATGGGAATTCTAGGTATAAGAAGATAGGTTTTTGATTAAGTATAAAAATGAACCGATGGTGTTGTTATATGTACTAAAAGAATCGATGAGTTATCTATGAGTGCAAATGAAACAATGGTTTGATGTAATGTTTACCTGAGTGTGCCAATGAAATGATGGGTTATCCATGCATTTGTCGAATGTGATAATGAACCAATGGTTTATCTATGAATGTTGATTTGTGATACAAATCCGATCTACATTGTTGAATCATTCTTGTAATGGTCAAGAGGTGATGATTTAATACTTCTATCTTCCTCTAATGTTGAAATGATGAATAAACACAATTCATATTGCTATATGTAACTCTGTTTGTTACTCTTGGAAATGTCATAACTATTTATTATGATTGATGAACCATGATGCTGAGTCTAAAAGTAATAAGTGTGTTGGTGATATGTCTATCCCTCTACAAGGTATGTAATGAATGATGCCCTTAAGGAAGTAATGTTGTTTTGGCCTAAATAGCTTTTGGGTATGTACAGATCCCTGATGAAAATATAGTCTCTTCATGGATGGAAATGGACTAGTACCCTATTTCAATGTGATGAGCAATATGTTTCATACATTTTATATCATCTGGATTTGTCATATATCAATGTTTTTGTAGAAATAATTTCGGGTTTGTATGTATAACTTGATTGATTCGACCTAAATTCATCCAATTGTCTTAACAAATCAAGTGAAACCCTAATCATGTAGTGCCCTATGCCGTCAAACTATTTTAGTGTCAGAATTTTCTAGATAGGGAAATGAGTATTCCAAAAGGGAAACTCAGAGTTGTACAATGTTAGATATATGCGGGTGTAGGGAGTCTATATCCTTTTCATCCAGATCCCAAGGTTATGGAGAATGGTCAAGGCCATATCTCATATGAATATAAATATGTATATGTGATGTTATTGAGGACAACTACAATTGTACCTCGATGATAGGGTTGAATACCCTAATTTATAGTGTTGTGGGCCATGTACCAAGGGAGGACTGTGCTGATTACAACATTACTGATATGTCACTGCGGCAAACTCATACTGACTGAGGGGAAGAGATCTTAGGAATCTGAATCTTTTAGATCTTGTATGGAGCTAATTGTGACTTTATAGTGGTCAACTGGAAGTTTGAGTGGTACACCTCAAACTCCCCAGGTAAGTTTTAATCCAATTGTGTAGCATATCTATTAGGGTTATTCAACAATTCACATTGGATGATAACCCTTTCTTTGCTTCTTTTCATATTTAGAAAGATGTATATTGTGGTAAGAGAAATCAAATATTCTTATGATGCTAGCTATGGTTATGATGTTAGCCATGCTATTGATGTTATCCATGCTTAAGATGTTAGTTATGCCTAGTCTTTTATTGAATAATATTAATCTATCAATCCTATAAATTAAACTCTGATTATGACAGTACTTAGTGAAGATTGTATATTTGGCATTTCAATCTTGTCATATTTAATATATATATTGAATTCTATAATTTGTAGTAAGAAATAGACATTTTTGAGAGTTATATCTCTCACTGGGACATGGGTATCACCTAGTGGGTCACCACATCTCTTTAGGTGGTCATCAGCAGCACTGACAGACCTGTGGCAGCAAGGAGGAGCTGTTTTGGAGAACCATAGAAGAAGGATGTTTTTTTGTCTAGTGTAAAGAATGCTAAGCACCCCTTTACTAATAATGGTAAACAAAAGACCAATGAATAACAATGGAGTAAAATAATGACGATATTCAATTTCACAAAATGTACATTTTATTCACCCATAAGGATATACATGAAATTATCACAAAAGGATCTAAGATAGAGGGAAACCAAAATATATCAATATGTCCCCAAGAAACAACTTCATGACTTAGGTCTGTGCTAGAAGTCATATATTTCTCATCATGATCCTAAGCTAGACTTCCATACTCTGGTTGCACACTCTGATCCTAAACCTGGGTGGTTGTGATCACCCATTAAGAGGAGAAATAAAGTATGTGTCAAATGAGGAATAAGAACAAATAAAGTATATCCAAATGTAAAAATGGAGTAATGATTCAACCATGCAAAGTGAGTCACGAGTATGAGGCTTTTAACAAATAAGAATTCTGCCAAGTCAAATAATAATAAAGTTGCATGCATGAATATTAATATGACTACAATAACTAAAGTAAGGCTGACGCCCCTAACTAACCTCAAGCAATATGTGAGGGAGAGTAACACATTCCCAAACACCTAAAATACATATAAAAGTGGGGAGAGTAAACAAATGAAATATTGCTAGCGGTTTAAAACCCCAAAATTAATCGAAATAAAGGAGACAAAAAGGCAATGATAAGATTAAAGGATAAATTATGCCTCACTGGGAATATTAGGGTTGGATTATGAAATGCCCAATTGAAGGGTGAAGGAATGCACATACTCACATATGCACATAAGCACATACCTCAATGTAGAGCCCTAGTCATCGCTTCACCACTAAGTTGATTCCAAGACCACTTTAACCTAATTACAAAGTATATCACATGTGTTAGGGTTTTGTAAAACATAAAAGTGTAAGAAACTTTAATTTTGGCCTTCTAAAAAACCTCTGATTTTGGACTCAAAACTTAGACCAATCAGGGAATTAGATTTTACTAATCAAGAAAACATATTTGATTACTTAATTTGGAGTTGAAATAAGTTAATTACAAAATTTAGTGCTTTTTATATAAAAAATTAAGTGTTTCTGATAAAAATTAGAACAGGGCAGAAAAACATGACTTGGAAACCCTAAAATCAGAATCCTTGTGAAAAATCCTTTCCATCAAATATTTATTTGTATTTTTCAGAATAACCTACGATTTACTATGAATTTTCAAACAACTAGCCAATCAAAATCCAAGTAAACATATGAGCGACATGTTGGGTTTTAGGGAAAGGCAGTGGAAACAAAAAAAATTTCTCCCCCAACCCATACCGAGGAAACGCGTCAACGTCTATATAATAGGAAAGGATGGTTTGCGGAATCATACCTTGTCCCGAGGCTTGCTCAACGACAATACCTCGCACAATCTGCGGTCTTCAACTCCGGACTTCAACGGTGTCTGTGCAGCTCCTGGTCGCACCGGGACTGACAACTCCTACTCGAACCGGACTGTCAGATGACAGTTGTCCTCCTAAGCGACAGTGTCCTCCCGCCTCTGAAGTAGTCCACACGGACCACCTGGAACTCCACACTCCTTGTCCCACAAGGAAGTGGAAGGAGTCACACCCTCCTGTTGATGTACTAGTCGCCAACACGCTCTCCTGCCTCCTGTTGCAACTGCAGTTGTCCTTCCCTTGTTGCACCTCCCTTTTGCGGGAAGCACTTGCTTGGGCTCTCTCACGGTTACCAAAACCAGAGAGAACGACAACTTGCAGAGCAACTGGTTGCACTGAGCTGTACTCTGAGAAGCCCCCAAATACTCCTATATATATAGGAGGGTCATGGGACAAGGTTCTCCATCCCGGGCAATGCGGGACTAAAAGCAGGATTAGAAGGGTTCAGGATTTTCCACAAAAAGCAACCACCTCACAACCTGAACCGATCGTTTGGGACCCTTGAACCGATCAGTTCACTCATGAACCGGTCGGTTGGGGTTCCAGGTTGGTTCCCGATTGACTTTCCTTGTTTCTTTCCCAATTGGTATCGAATACCAATATTATTCCCAATCGAATTGGGCAATTTGAAACGAAAGGAAAATTCTCACCAATCCTACTTTCCCAAGTTGCTCGATTGCACCAATTGAACCGATCGGTTCAACACTTGAACCGGTCGTTTCACTCTGTGCATGAGCCGATCGGTTCAACAATTGAGCCGACCGGTTCAGCAACCTCAGCCGACCGGTTCATCACATGAACCGACCGGTTGGGAGTGCAGGTTGTGCAGAATCAGTCAAATGCGATTTCAATCAATCCGATACTCCAATCAATGCGTCCAACACCATGAACCATACGATATTGAGCCATCGACTGATTGAGTGTTTAATTGAACTACTAAACTCCTTTAGTAATCAATCTAAACATTGCTTGTGGAAAAAACTCCTCTTCCAGGTTAAATCCTATGTGTGTGACCCTACAGGTCCATTTCACGTTGGCAGTGAAAGTCCATAACACTTATGACTTCACAAGCAAAGAGCGGTGCCTAGTCACACATCAGTGCTACCCAAGTGAAAGTAGAAAGTTGGAGAACAACTTTCATCCTACAATCCGTGAATGGTGTTACAGTGAATGTATAATTCCTTTGTCACTGATATCCCGAATGAACTCGAGGCATGGAACAGTCATCCTGTCAACGTTCATTCACTTTCTTGATCTCAGAGTAGACTGGAAGAGATATGTATGACATCAGTATCACATACTGATTCACACATGCGTGCACACCTTTCTCAATCCTACTCATCAAGTGGCCATGGATATCATACTCCCTCAGGAGGGACAAATCCCATATCTATCACTCACCCCTCAAAAGCCCCATGTGTCAAAGCCACCCAATCATCACCTTTATAACAACCCATGTTTCAGGACTGCGTTTGATGATGTCAAAGTGTGCCCAACGACATGTGTTGAGTGCAGTGATTTCAGGTCTAAGAATCACACTCACCACCATCACTGTGAGTACTGACTGTGACTACCATCTCATGGTTCCATGTGTCAAACTCACGGTGGGTCTGTCCGGTACACTTGTTCTCTAACAAGTACCTATGTGTTTGGTTTGATATCTCTATATCATGACTAATGAGATTCTGTCATCAACCAACACCACAATCTAGTCTTGTGTGTCATTGCTGTCTATCTACCTTCCACAATGACATCCGACTAGGGACATAACAAGAATGTACAAACTCTTAGCATCCGTATGATCTCATCGTTCAGATCATGAACCTGAAGGCATACGTCATTGAGTACTATCATTCTCTAGACATTCAATCTGTTCTATCACTATCTCATATGACTGAACCAGAATGAATTGGAAGCTTGCCTTTGATGTTTATCAAATCAATCTTATTGTATCCCACCAATCATCACATGATTGGCTCTCAGGGCATACATACCAACAGACTCCCACTTGCACTGTGAGCCAATCATCCATGAATCATATTCATAGTGATCTTCAAACATGTCCCACATGTTACTGCGCTCTAGTGCCAACATGGTGAGAAATGGCAACACCTTCCCAAAGTCTGTACAAATTGCATGTCTCACATCTCTTCGCTGTACGTCACACGTATGAGATGGAGTTGCCGTAATATGCAATCTAGTATTCCATGCTAATGTTTAGCCACATTGCATGAACAAGGATTCCAGACTTGTCATCAATGAGTGGAATATAAGTTCATCTCATGAACTTTCAGATCCATATAGTATCCACTGCTGTTCACTAACACATAGATACTCGACATTTCCTTTTAAATGGCTTTATTGGAACATTTCCAATAATCAACAAACTTTCACTTTTATACATCCTATGTATAATTTGCGATTAATTTTCTATCTTTTCGGAAGTTCGCATCAATGTAACTCTTTACATCGAACTCTTCCTTATCTCCATAGAACTAGTACTTCACAAGCACTTATCAAGTTCTCATGGTATCCTAGTAACCCTTACTGGAAACAGACAGACATCCACTCGTCATGTCCCACATACGAGTTATCAGGATGAGCACATCATATTGCCATGTCCTACATACAAGATGATGAATGCATTTTATACTTGCCATGTCATACATGCAAGATAATGGGATTATTACATACATGATAGATCCATATCTATTCTTAATGTTCCCATTCTTCATAAGAATTGGACACTTGGCCTTGGGATACTAACTCCATGTAACATGGACAAGTTTTCTCCCACTGAATCTGTGCATACTGAACACTTCAGTACAGATTGCCAATGTATGCTTTCTCTTTTCCGGTCAAGAGGTTTTCGAGAACTATCTCTATATATCTCTATTCCTATCACATAGGAAACATCTCTATCTTCCTTCAAGATAATTTCCACTTTTGGATTTCTATTTTAGAAAAATTCCATTTCACATCAATATGTGGAATGTGAATACGCTCCCACTAAATCACAGATCCCTTCTTTATCTTTGACATATCAGTCAAACCCTTTGACTATATTATCAAAGTAAAGATCCAATTTTGAGTTGCTTGTACTCAATCAATCACATTGATTAGTCCATTGTAACTTATAGACTTCATTTGCATTAGTGGATTCACAAACCTTATAGGTTGTGTCACGTACACATCCTTGTTTTATTCCTCATAGGAATGCGGTTTTAGTGTCCATATGCCAAATATCCTAGTCATTAAGTTGCAATCAACAAGCATCATCCTTCTCAAAATGTTATCCATGTGTCTTAACACTTAAGACTCATTTGCACTTATGGATATGATCCAATGAGTGCTACCATCAAGGTCATACCTTATGGTTCACATGGATGTCATTTAGGATGTAATGGTCATAAACCATAACTCAAGATTTGGTTCCTCATATTCATCTTGATAGTTGACTCATCATATGAACAACTGATCACATAGATAATTGAGGTATATCTGTTAAAATATAAGAAATCACAACCCTTGTGATTCTTAATTTCTTTTATTAGTGTGGGGTATTCATTTATTAAGAAGAATTCAGTTATTTGATAATCATTCTCTAACTCCTTAGAGTATGATTCCTTCTTGATTCAGACATCACCATGCCTTAATCATGAGTTAACTATGATACACTATCATAAACACTCATAAGGATCTCAAACATTTGGTCTAAGTGTTTTATTCATTGATCTCATCAAGAATTAATACTTTACCAAATTTGTACTTCATTTATGATAATCTTGAACACTTCAAGATATTCATATTGGTATTTCTCTAAACACCATTTGAAGTATTAGCATTTATTCCAATAGGTATGTAAATACATCACATGTATTATACCTAATAGGATAATCACTCTCCCACTACATTAGTGAAGATTGATGAATCATGTCCAAGATATTCATGTCCCTTACTGGTTCTCTAACCAAAAGAGTCTAGTTTTATCCATCACATGGAAACTAGAAATGAATTTCTCATGATTAATGCTAATTAGATTGTTTGAGTTATCTATAACTTTTAGGTATCGTCTTATCTTGTACATATCAAATATCACAAGATAAATAAGGCATTGCCACAAAGATCACATCTTTAAGATTGAAAACACAATTTTATTGATTGCCATCATTGTCATACAATATGCAAAAATAAAGTGTTTCTATCTATTGGCAAGTATGAAATAGAAGTTCATAACTGTATTACATGCCTTATAGGCTGAAAATAAACTAAAGTATTCCTATCTATAAATGCAACACTTGCCCAAAGTAAGAATGCTTTACACTTTACATCTTGATATCATATATCTCAAAAGTGTTACAAGTTTACTTTCATGACACCTTTATGTAGAGGCTTCAGTCACCTCCTTCTTCTTTTGTTCTTCCAGGTAGAGAGGACAATTCCTTTTCCAATGTCCTGGCTTTTGACAATGGTGGCAATTTCCTTTCTTGGTCACGCCTCCCTTGGCCTTGAGAGCTGAAGATGGCTTGGACTCCTGGCTAGCTTCAGAACCTTTCTTAGCTTTGTCCTTGCCCTTGCGCTTGGACTTGCCTTTCTTGCTCGTGATCACCATCACGGACTTAGGCTTGTCCTTCTTCATCTGTAACTCGGCTGTCCTCAACATGCCCAACAACTCTGAAAGTGGCCTATAAAAGTTGTTCATGTTGTAGTTCATCACAAACTGACTGTAAGATTCTGGCAACGATTGCAGTATCACGTCAGTAGCCAACTCTTGGCTCAGTGGGAATCCCAGTCTCTGCAGGTTCTCCACATACCCAATCATCTTGAGTGTGTGAGGACCAACTGGATCTCCTTCTGTCATGACGCACTTGAACAGCGCCCTAGAAACATTGTACCTCTCTTGCCGTGCCTGATCTTCATACATGTTCCTGAGATGCTGAATCATCTCTATGACACCCATGTTCTCATGTTGCCTCTGCAACTCATGGTTCATTGAACATAGCATCAAGCACTTTGCATCAATGGCATCATCAGAATGCTTCTTGTAAGCATCCCTTTCTGTCTTTGGTGCATTAGGAGCGGGTTCCTCTGGAATTGGAGTATCCAGGACATAGAGCTTACGCTCTTGAGTGAGAACAATTCTCAATGTCCGATACCAGTTGTGGAAGTTTGTCCCATTCAGCTTGTCCTTGTCAAGGACCGATCGCAAAGAAAAGTTGTTGTTGTTTGTTGCCATTTGAACTACAAAAAGGAAAATATGCAATTTTAGTCCAAAAACTCATTTTTGACTTATTTGATTGATTTGAAAATTTGACGATATAATTAGGCCTTTAATTAATTATCGCTCCCACTATTTTACTTCAAATTGATAGCCCTCACCATCAATTTGGAAGATTGCAGCGTACAACCTTCTAGTGGGCAAGATCCTGAAATCCTCTAAGCCATGGACCAGCTAGGGCTGTCACCCACAACATAGATCTCTCAGGTAGGCAACTTTTGCCAATTGCATCATATGCAACTCTTGATAAGATGTCATATACAACTCCTTGCAATGATCATCTCCATGCCTCAAGGCGCTAGATCCTATCTAGGTCACCTTGTTAAGTCCGACCCAAAGCAAACACGATGTATATGCACCCTACTTGGGCAGACCCACATATTCATCCTTCACGCTTCCACGAGATAGACGGTGCACCACGCTAGGGTGTGCCCACAGTTGGTTGATCAAGCTTTTCACGTGTGTTGCATTTGGAAGGCATCTAAAACTTAATATTTTAATGAGGGATTTGGTTTATATATACATATACATATCCAATCACCACAATACATAGTACATATCATATACATGCTATATCCCACAGAAAACATGCACAAACGATAAAAAGCGATGATTATGGCCATCCTAATGTGATTCCTCGAGCCAAGAGGAATCACGGTCATCTAGGTCTACATCACATGCAACCTGTACAAGATGAACTCTGTGCCTTGCCATCCGAGTTGATCAATTCATCACATGAATGATCTATACTCTCCAGCCGATCGTCTGGGTGCCACCAGCCAATCGGTTGGCTCCTCCAACCGATCGGTTCGCCTGGTCGTCGTGCATCTCGTCATGTCCGCCACCCGCTCATCTCGCTCCTCAAACCGGTCATCAACCGATCGATTCACTCCTTGAACCGACCGTCTAGAAGGTCAACCGATCGGTTCACTCCTTGAACCGACCGTCTGAGCAGTCGTCTTGATGTCTGCCGGTCTTTGACATAACATGAAATAAAATCCTATTCTATTTATTACATTGCTTTAAAAAGGAAAACCCCAAGTTACATTCGGGGGGAGCAAAGGTAGGAAAGAATCTCGAGTTATTTCGAGTTACATCAGGAATAAGAGAGGGAAGATCGGTGCGCAGACCGAGATGCAAGCAACCACACAACCAATCACAGATAGGGGTTTATAGGCCATAATCACGCTACACACATCCACCACAAAACTCGTTTAAGGGCAACGCATATCGAGTGCATTAATAATACATATCATATATGTAATTAGGGATTTGTGGATTTAGGACTGGACATGCATAAAGCCGATATTATTCGCATCGCATGCAATAAATAAAGGCGACAAACCAAAATCGATCATATCGATATTCCTAAAATATAGAGCAGTTGACGTGGGTCTGATACCACTTTTGGGTTTTAGGGGAGACAGAGAAGGCAGCGGAAACAAAAAAAATTTCTCCCCCAACCCATACCGAGGAAACGCGTCAACGTCTATATAATAGGAAAGGATGGTTTGCGGAATCATACCTTGTCCCGAGGCTTGCTCGACGACAATACCTCACGCAATGTGCGGTCTTCAACTCCGGACTTCGACGGTGTCTGTGCAGCTCCTGGTTGCACCGGGACTGACAACTCCTACTTGAACCGGACTGTCGGATGATAGTTGTCCTCCTAAGCGGCAGTGTCCTCCCGCCTCTGAAGTAGTCCACACGGACCACCTGGAACTCCACACTCCTTGTCCCACAAGGAAGTGGAAGGAGTCGCACCCTCCTGTTGACGTACTAGTCACCAACACACTCTCCTGCCTCCTGTTGCAACTGCAGTTGTCCTTCCCTTGCTGCACCTCCCTTTTGCGGGAAGCACTTGCTCGGGCTCTCTCACGGTTACCAAAACCAGAGAGAACGACAACTTGCAGAGCAACTGGTTGCACTGAGCTGTACTGTGAGAAGCCCCCATATACTCCTATATATAGGAGGGTCATGGGACAAGGTTCTCCATCCCGGGCAATGCAGGACTAAAAGCAGGAGTAGAAGGGTTCGGGATTTTCCACAAAAAGCAACCACCTCGCAACCTGAACCGATCGTTTGGGACCCTTGAACCGATCGGTTCACTCATGAACCTGTCAGTTGGGGTTCCAGGTTGGTTCCCGATTGACTTTCCTTGTTTCTTTCCCAATTGGTATCGAATACCAATATTATTCCCAATCGAATTGGGCAATTTGAAACGAAAGGAAAATTCTCACCAATCCTACTTTCCCAAGTTGCTCGATTGCACCAATTGAACCGATCGGTTCAACACTTGAACCGGTCATTTCACTCTGTGCATGAGCCGATCGGTTCAACAATTGAGCCGACCGGTTCAGCAACCTCAGCCGACCGGTTCATCACATGAACCGACCGGTTGGGAGTGCAGGTTGTGCAGAATCAGTCAAATGCGATTTCAATCAATCCGATACTCCAATCAATGCGTCCAACACCTTGAACCATACGATATTGAGCCATCGACTGATTGAGTGTTTAATTGAACTACTAAACTCCTTTAGTAATCAATCTAAACATTGCTTGTGGACAAAACTCCTCTTCCAGGTTAAATCCTATGTGTGTGACCCTGCAGGTCCATTTCACGTTGGCCGTGAAAGTCCATAACACTTATGACTTCACAAGCAAATAGAGGTGCCTAGTCACACATCAGTGCTACCCAAGTGAAAGTAGAAAGTTGGAGAACAACTTTCATCCTACAATCCGTGAATGGTGTTACAGTGAATGTATAATTCCTTTGTCACTGATATCCCAAATGAACTCGAGGCATGGAACAGTCATCCTGTCAACGTTCATTCACTTTCTTGATCTCAGAGTAGACTGGAAGAGATATGTATGACATCAGTATCACATACTGATTCACACATGCGTGGACGCCTTTCTCAATCCTACTCATCAAGTGGCCATGGATATCATACTCCCTCAGGAGGGACAAATCCCATATCTATCACTCACCCCTCAAAAGCCCTATGTGTCAAAGCCACCCAATCATCACCTTTATAACAACCCATGTTTCAGGACTGCATTTGATGATGTCAAAGTGTGCCCAACGACATGTGTTGAGTGCAGTGATTTCAGGTCTAAGAATCACACTCATCACCATCACTGTGAGTACTGACTGTGACTACCATCTCATGGTTCCATGTGTCAAACTCATGGTGGGTCTGTCCGGTACACTTGTTCTCTAACAAGTACCTATGTGTTTGGTTTGATATCTCTATATCATAATTAATGAGATTCTGTCATCAACCAACACCACAATCTAGTCTTATGTGTCATTGCTATCTATCTACCTTCCACAATGACATCCGACTAGGGACATAACAAGAATGTACAAACTCTTAACATCTGTATGATCTCATCGTTCAGGTCATGAACCTGAAGGCATACGCCATTGAGTACTGTCATTCTCTAGACATTCAATCTGTTCTATCACTATCTCATATGACTGAACCAGAATGAATTGGAAGTTTGCCTTTGATGTTTATCAAATCAATCTTATTGTATCCCACCAATCATCACATGATTGGCTCTCAGGGCATACATACCAACATGACATCATTTAAATCAGAGATAATTTTGATGTAAATAAATTGTGAAATGAAAAAGAGAATTTACACATGCTGACACATTAATCAGAGGGACTGGGGAAAAAGAGCCATTATATCATAAATCGAATTCACACATTTGATAAATAAAGCACCAATAAAAGTACTAAACTGTCCTTGTAAAACACATCATTCAATTAGCATTGTGGGGGTCCCTGGTCAATTGATGACCTGGTTTGTTTCACCCCCATCCATGGTGAGGGTAGCAGATTAGAGCTCTCAGGACCTCACCTTGAACAAGGATTTCCACTACTTCCCGAGAGACTGATGCGATCATCAATCTCCTCACGCCAAGCTGAAGCTAATGACTCTTGTCTATGGAGGAAAGGTCCATAGGAGCCCAAAAAGTGCCCCAACCATGGTTATAATAGGGGAGAAGGAACAGGGAGGAAAACCATCCAAAATGGACTAAAAAAATGCTAACCAAGCTTCCAAAGAGACGCACGGGAGCAAGGTGAGGTCAAATGAGGAGTCTGTGTTGCTGCAGAAGCACCAAGTGGCCAAAAATAATGCACACCAGCGAGGCTATAGAGCGGTCTATAGGATACAGTGACAGGGGTGATCACAGGGAAAATGGATGAAGTGAAAAAGAAGAAGGGGGTCTATGGATGCTCACCCGATCGTCAATTGCATGGAAGTAGACGGTGACAACTGAGGTGAAGCTAAGGTCGTCGGATTTGCAGATCGAGCAAGGCTGGGAGTTTTGGGGAGAAGGAGGTGAAATTAACTGAGGAGAAGAGAATGTGGTCCCTCAGTACTAAACACTACCTTATATAAGCAAGTGGGGAGTCAGATCACCCTCCACAACTTGGGGTGGTAAGGCTAGGATGATCCATATCGAGCATTTTATCAATATAGACAACTAGACAACGAGTGATAGATGGTTTGATTCGAGGCAGAAAAATGGACCCATTACAGAAGAAACCTTATGAAATGATGTAGTAATGAGGGAGCTAAGGGTCGACGAAGGACAATCCTGCGTAATATTTCTTGACCGCAAAATGATAAGAGGTAGGTGACAAGGCTTAGAACCATCCGATCATGGGTCACTTAAATCTTGGCTGTCGAGTGGCACGTGAGGGGCAAGGCAACACGTGACAAGTGAATAAATCACATACTATATGTTTAATACATTACATTAATGATTTTGAAATCAAAAACTTAGTTACACTATATTCAAACTCAATTAATTCATTTAGAGGGTCAAATAAATTCATAATAACTCCAAATTTGGACCATAGACTAATTTTGTGGTTTAGAATATTCCTGGTGCATCTGAGCCAGAGGTGCACACACTAACCAATTAAGTTTAATTAGATGTACCCCATGGAACTCGAACACACTTGGGATCTTCCGATATTTATAGAAACCCTAAAAAGACTCAGTCACAATACCAAATAGGTCACCCGCAGGCGCATAAGGTACTATTGTAGTAAAGATAAGAGGCAAATATAGGGGTCAATCCTCAGGCATAGAGGGGTTACTAGAGCTAAGTTAGCATTGGCTTCGTTCCTAAAGTGGAGACTAGGGTTGAAGGCTTTAAAAGGGGTTTTGGTGTGATTACACTAAGCAAGCAAGCAAGTAAAGGAAATATGAAAACTAGATTACCAAAAATTAGGGTATCCTATGCAAGTTAGGTCTAAGAAACTAGATTAAACAAGAAACTACATAAGATCAAGATGATCTATGCTACTCTAGCAAGGCAATTAGCAACTAAGAACTAAGTTAAACACTAAAGCAAACAAGAATCTAAGTTAACCCTAACTAGCAAAACCAAGCAACTAGCTAGAAGAAACAAAGGCAATTAAGCTAAACTAGCATTGACAAGCAAGAAGGCTAAGGTGGGCTTCAAGAAATGGATTAGGTAGGTGGGCCATTTTGGAACGTGATTTGATATTAGTTGGGTGGTGTCAACATGGAATGTAATTACCACAATTCAATCTATATTATCAAACCAAACAACAAGGCAAGTGCTATTAGAATGTACCCTATAGTACTAGTTGGAGAACTAGGGTTAGGTGTAATTCTAGTAGGACTTGTCAAGTATAGGTTTCTAGGGTAAGTGATATGGGAAATTGAGAGACAAGGGTAGGAATGGGAGTAGAGATGAGGGGTTTTCACCTCTTGCTACTAGCCGTCTAGCCTTTAGAAAGCTCTAGGCAATTGCACTAAACACACTTACACTAGATACTTAGATCCCACACTCATTTATAGAAGGAGGAATATGTATGTATGAACAAAGGGGGCTATCTAGCATCCACTAATTGGACCCAGGAGCCATTCCTAAGATTACTACATACACTCCAATTCCTCCTAGAAGATAAGTGTAATAAAACATCACAAAGCAAGCAATTTATGTTTAAGAGAAAAAACCACATGCTAGATAATGGGAAAAGATATAGAAGCAAAGGCAATCATCATAGAATGAAATTATGTTCATTACAAATTATTCTCCCCCAACGTGGTATCAAAGTCACATTTTTACCCCAAACAGCCCACCACTAGGGGCTTAGCTAGACATAATCAAAGAAAAGGCAAAAGAAATGAGAATAAGGGGATATGACTCCATGGATCTCAAAGTAGTCCTCCTTCACCTCCTAGCTGCTGTGTGGCAGCCTACTTCCTCCAAGATGGATGATGGGCATGAAAATGGAGGGCGTTATGATAGAAAACCTAGAAAACTAGGTTTCTATGGTGGAAATGAGATGGAAATGGTGGTTGGAGAGCATAAATACAAGGGGAATGCAATGAATAATCAAGAGAGAGAGAGAGAGGAGTAGTAATGGAAGATGGGGGAGAGTAACCTTCATGCTGTAGCCGCCACCTCTCTATATATAGATGGTGGGGAAGGATTAGGGTAAGTAGCGACAAAGTAGGAAAAACAGTGGTGAAAATGGGTAGGGTTAGGTGATCACCACAGCCGTATTGAGGTGCCACAACCATGGTGGGGGTTGCATGACACGGTCGTGGGGGTGTGTAATGGCCAAGGTGGGAAGTGGAGTGGAAATGGTAAGTATATGTGGTGGCCACAACTGTGGCAAGGTTCCACGGTCGTACTGGGTAAGGGGTACAACAACTGTGTGGGGTGCCACGACCGTGTTGGAGGAGGAGGCCATGAGTTAGGCAGCTTGGAGGTCATCTTCTCTTTAGTTCACCACGAGCATGGGGTGCGCCAAGGGTGAGGTGATTTTCAAGGGTCACAGTCATGGTGATGGCCACGACCATGGTCATTCACATGTAAAATGGACCACTTCCCTATTGATTTTGGGAAACTTTGTGCATAATTTGCCACTGGAGAGGTGATGTCCATAGGTAAGTTGAAATGTGGTGGCCACAACCTTTTTGGGGCCCATGACCGTGGGGTCTTCAGTGACCACAACCATTTTTAGCTCCATAGTAGTGGTCATTCATGTGTAAATTGAGTGCATTCATTGTTGATTTTGAAGCTCTTTGTGCATAAATTACCACAGTTGTGGTGGATGTACTGATAACACCCAAATTAACGCATATTTTCTATGCATTTTATCTATAGTTTTGTGCCACTTTAGTCTTAATATGCACTCTTTTGTTCATGTTTTGTTCTTTTTATCTCGAGTTAGATAAAAGTAGTAAAATTAGCCAATAATGTAGCTAATTAGCCCATTTTTGGCTTACAGACACCTAAACTAGCCAATTTTGGGACTCTCAAGTACCGAACCTGAAAAGACAAGAATTCCAGCAGCTGGCCGATACGGCTGCCCGATACGGCCTGCCCGATACGGCTGCCTGATACGACCTGCCCGATACAGCTGCCTGACACTCCCCCTGCCCGACACGGTCTTCGAGCGACAGTCATATTGGCCCTCCTGATGCCTCAAGATCGAAGCCACTGATGAAGGACATGTGGTCCAATAAAAGCTACAACTCCCATCAACTCACTGCCTATAAATAGCAACTGCCAACCTACAAAGAAGGGGAGCCGGAGGGAGGACCCTGCAAGAGCTTGTGCCTGGACCAAGGAGCTGAAAAACCACAAGAGGGGGGGGGGTGAATAGGGTTTTATAATAATTTTAATGTAATTTAACTCAAACAACCAACCACAAGATTATTGGACAAGGGGACAAGGATTTAGATTGGTTCCAACCTTAGAAAATACTAAGGAAGTCAGTCCACTACCCGATTGCTTACCCAACCAGGATTTTGAAAGAATCAAATTTTATTACCTCGCAAGGATTTTACATAAAATTACAATTCTTTCACCAAACCCTTCGGACAGCCTTCACCTAGAAGTAATTGCACCAACCTTGAAGCAGCCTTCTTGAAGTAACTTCAAGCTCCCCCTTGAAGTAGCCTTCCTCTTGATGTAGCTTCCCGTTGCAATAGCCTTCTTGAAGTAGTCCGAAGTCCACCTTCTCCACCGAGAAGAACCTTCTCCAATCCGCAGCCTCCAACCCTAGGAGTAGCAAGGAGAATACAAAGGATAAAAGGAACAAGAAGGAAAAAGGAAATTACACTTAACCTTTGAAGCACAAGGCTTGATTTGCCTATATCAAGCGTGTAGATCTCCTAACCAATGTGTATGGAAGTGTGATTGCTGTGGATAGGAGATACTAGACTATACGACACGAAATTAGAGCAAGGATAAAAATAGCCAATGCAAGTGTTGCTCAATTTCTCAAAATAGATTGACAATTGCAAGTGTAAGCTCAAGTGTATCACAAGTGTAGATTGGTGAGTTTAGGTGTCCTAAGGCATGTCCTATTTATAGGAATGACCTACAAGTGCTTAAGAACATTATAGACACTTTCTAGGGGGTTATAAGTTCTTAACTATCCGTTAGGTATACTTTAGTTGCTTTAGCAACGACTAGTTAATTAATTCGGCAAGTGGTGTCACAACTCATTTCGATCGAGGAATTGTCGACCGAGATACCTACTCGGTCGAAGGTTTGTCGACCGACAGGCTCTCTGGAGAAAGTGTTTGCAACGTTCATATCCAACTGCCAACTACCTTGTCAGTTGTGTCTAACGGCTACTTGGGTCTTTCTCAGTCGAGAAGTTTGTCGACCGAGAGTGTCTCGGTCGAGGATTTTGTCGACCGAGATTGACACTGTTTCAAATAAAGTGCTAAGTGTATGTATGAGTGTGCATATGTGACACTATTGAAGGGGATGACCTATCTAAGTGTAGTGATTGGCTAGGGAAGATCTAACACTTGATTTACATGATGTCTAAGTACTTGTACATTATATGTTTGTACAAGTTTTACAATTGATTACATTTCATGAAATTACAATAATTCAAGCATATAGATTTCCCAATTCTTTGTCATCTACCTTATTCGTGCAACACTCAAGTAGCACGTTAGATCGACAAGAATGAAATGTTTGTCATCATCGAAATAAAGGGATTATAATAATGTCCAATTTAGCCAACAATCTCCCCCTTTTTGAAGATGACAAACATTTCCTTAATATAAAATAAGGAAATATAAATCATATGAGTTTCATACCTGAAGTTTACCTTTTGTAGCCATTCTTGTTTTGCAAGTGGGTGCTGGCCGAGATATTATGAAACTCATTTTATTTTGTGTGTTTAATTTTATATTATTTCTCCCCCTTTGTCATTTCAAAAAGATATCCAAGATAATCATTTAGAATGACTTTTTAATTCTCCCCCTTAATTTTATGCTATGCTCCCCTTTAAATTTAATTTCAAGGGATTAATATATAAATGTAAGCCATTTATTGTCGAATTTAGCCACAATGTATTTCTCAATCATTTGCAAAGGATGTTAAGCCTTGAAATGATATGAGTTCCTTTTAAGTTCGTGGCATTTGTGTATTGATTTCTCACCCATTTTACAAGGGATGTTAAGCCCTGAAAATGATATGAGAATCCCTTAAGCTTAGAGTTCATGAAAGGTGTCTCTAACCAAAAACACGGGATGTTAAGCCCTGATTTGTTTAGAAAATTCCATTAATAACAAGATATCTATCACATTCATGAAATTTGTAAATTCCTTTAATTGCATAACCAAGATTAAAGATACTAAGGTCATAACAAACTTCAAATGATGTTTATAAAGTTTTGTAAGCTTCTTAATCTTATAATCAAGATAGTTTGTGTGAGACCCCCCTTAATCTTATAGTCAAGATAATTTAAGAATTTTTTTTTTTTTGATAATTTAAGAATTCTAAGGTCACATTAGGTTGTTAAGATTTGATTTTGACCGTTTATTAAAGTTTTTTTGTATTAAAATCATGTTTTCAATATGATGAATATCTTTTGAATCAAAATACTAAGATTAAGTGCAGTAAAATGATGTACAAATAAGCATTTTGTCAAGCTTATTTTAGGTCGACCTTGACTACGACCATAGCGCCCCTTGGTCAAATTTAATTTCAACCAAGAGGCGAATTCTGCAGATTTCATATTTGAACATTCATTTGTGAAGTATAATTTCTGCAGGTAGATAAATAAATAGCAATTTGAGGCACTTTGAGTGATGTCTATTATGAATGATGTCCCCTAATCTTTGCTATGGGAGCATGAATATCAAGTCCTATTTCTTCTTGTGCTCATATTAATCATAAGATTCTTCAAGAAAAAATATATATATATCCTTGAAAGCAAGAATAATATCTCAAGTTGTTAAAGATACCAATTGAGAAATTTTGTATCTTATGTGTTATGAAATTTTGCTCTTGCAAGCATTTAAGTTCTTGTTCTAAGCAACATATCAAAAACGAATCATTTTGCTTGCCTATGTATCATCAAGAATCATTCATGTATTACATGGGATGACATAATCCATGCACACAATAATCATTATCTATTTGTGCCATAGAGTTTTATTTTTACACAACATAGCATCATCTTTATATGTAGAGAGCTGAATGATGAAATAGTGAAAGCATATCCATGGTGTAATGATAGAACAATAAAAGCATGAAATTCAACACATGATTTCTATATTAGATCAAGGAATACTTAGAATAGACCATGAAAGAAGTAATTTTCCTTGACTTAAATCGACATGGCTCATAATTTTCAGTTTTAACCCAAACCATTTAGAGAATAAACCAAAATAATATCATATAAGTTTTCAATTTAAGAAAGACTTTTATAACTGATCATGCCTAAGAAACTTTTTCAAACAATAAATAAGGTTTGTTCACGATCAGTCTTCTTATAGCATATTTGTATTATGTTTAGGAATTTTCATAATTATTTATCTTAAGTCATGATGCAAAAGATTAATATATTTTGTTTCAAGGATGGTTTCCAGAATTTATTCTTTGTTTTGCATGTAAAAACAATTATTAATAGCAATTTGATCAATTGAAAACATATTCAGTAGATTTATTGCAGACTGGAAATCAATAACCTGCTCGGTCGATGATTTCTCGACCGACTGTTCTCTCGGTCGACAGTTTCTCGACCGACAAGGTTTCTGTACTGTTTTCAGAACTGTTAATTGCTTCCAAGTAAAACAAAATTATGCAAGTAGAGCTCGTTTGTGTTGAGATATGACATTTGTATATCAAGAACCAGTTTAGGTCAAATCTCAAGTAGTTAAATTTAAGCTTCTAAGTTTTAGGAATCCAAGCTAGATCATCATTTTTTTTCTTATATGGGCATGAAAATGAATAATGTCCAAGACGTAGACAAAAGTGACAAGTAATAGAATCAATTTCATTTCTCTTTCTAGAAATTTTGTTTTTAGGTATAAACATAGTCTGAGTCTTGGATTCTTTAGCTCTTTTAGGGTGATTTTTCTTTGGAGCATATCCTAATCCTCTTCTTCCATTGACACTAGAAGAAATTTCCAGATTTAGGACGTCTTTACCCCTTAAGTCATTTATGTTTCTTTGTAGCTTAGAAATGTCATCCATCTTCTTATGTAAATCCTTCTTTACTTGATCTAAATCAGATAATAGGGAGTCTCTTTCTTTTACAACATTGTCATAGTCTAGATGGTTACATAAGATTGGTTGGGTCTGAAAATCATTCAGTTTAGCTAACAAATCAATCTTTTCTTGAGAAAGAAGATCAACATTTGTTTCTAGAGTAAGTAATTTTCTAGTGCAGTCATTTAAAGAAGTTTTTAAAGATAAGTTCTCAAGATCAATGTTGTTCTTTTCAGAAGAGAGATCATTTAATATAGCATATGACTCATCATTTGTTTTGGTAACCTTCTTTAGTTTCTTTTTGCAGTCAACATATTTATCATGAGTTTCTTGTAGAATAGCAATTAACTCTTCTTTAGGAAGATAAAAAAGACTTACCTCTTCTTCTTCATTTGTTGTAGCAATGAGGCATTCTACTTCTTCTTTTCCATCATCACTATCATCACTTGAATCATCCCATGCAACTTTATATGCTCTTTCTTTCTTTTTGTGAGATGATTTCTTCCCTTTCTTGAGTTTTGGACAATCACCTTTCATGTGTCCCTTCTTGCCACATTCAAAGCACCTGGAAGAAGAAACACTAGAAGTTTTATTAGTTTTAAAACTTTTATATTGCTTACCATTTACAATGAGAGTTTCTTCTTCACTATCATATTCACTTGTGTCATGATTGTCCTTGGTTGATGCTTTGAATGCAATGCCCTTCTTTTTCCCTTGTTGAAGTTCACGTTCTCTTCTTTCTTCCTCTTCTAAAGTTGCCTCATGAGCTTCTAGGTTGCCAATGAGTTGTTCCATCTTTAGTCGGGTGAGGTCATTTGCTTCTTCAATGGCCGTCACCTTGGGCTTGTATTTGGGAGGAAGTGATCTAAGGATCTTTGACACTTGATCTTCTTCAAGAACAACTTTACCTAAAGCATTCAAACCATTTACAATAGAAGAGAATTTTGCATACATTTCACTAATAGATTCATTCGGATCCATACAGAAATGTTCAAACTTTTGTTTAAGCATACTAATTTTGGAATTCTTAACTTGAACAGTCCCTTCATAAGTTATGGAAAGTCTATGCCAAATTTCATAGGCTGTATCACAGTTTGATATCCTATTAAATTCTCCTACTGAAATTGAACAATAGAGAATACTTACAGCCTTTGCGTTCATTTGAGCCGACTTTACCGTATTGGTGTCCCAAGCTGCATATTCTGCTTGAGGAAGCTCATAGGGGGTTGACACCATCCTCCATAGATCCCAGCGAATCCCTTGGAAGTAGAATTGAATCCTTCTCTTCCAGTAGGTGTAGTTTGTTCCATCAAACATAGGAGGCCTAGCCACGAGTGTTCCTTCAAGGTTGAGGTTGTTGAGTACCCCGTCACCCATTCTTCATGACCTGGTTAGGGTTCCTTGAAGCCTACTCTGATTCCAAATGAAAAACCACTAGAGGGAGGGTGAATAGGGTTTTATAATAATTTTAATGTAATTTAACTCAAACAACCAACCACAAGATTATTGGACAAGGGGACAAGGATTTAGAGTGGTTCCAACCTTAGCAAATACTAAGGAAGTCAGTCCACTACCCGGTTGCTTACCCAACTGGGATTTTGAAAGAATCAAATTCTATTACCTCACAAGGATTTTACATAAAATTACAATTCTCTCACCAAACCCTTCGGACAACCTTCACCTAGAAGTAATTGCACCAACCTTGAAGCAACCTTCTTGAAGTAACTTCAAGCTCCCCCTTGAAGTAGCCTTCCTCTTGAAGTAGCTTCCCGTTGCAATAGCCTTCTTGAAGTAGTCTGAAGTCCACCTTCTCCACCGAGAAGAACCTTCTCCAATCTGCAGCCTCCAACCCTAGGAGTAGCAAGGAGAATACAAAGGATAAAAGGAACAAGAAGGAAAAAGGAAATTACACTTAACCTTTGAAGCACAAGGCTTGATTTGCCTATATCAAGCATGTAGATCTCCTAACCAATGTGTATGGAAGTGTGATTGCCGTGGATAGGAGATACTAGCCTATAGGACACGAAATTAGAGCAATGAGAAAAATAGCCAATGCAAGTGTTGCTCAATTTCTCAAAACAGATTGACAATTGCAAGTGTAAGCTCAAGTGTATCACAAGTGTAGATTGGTGAGTTTAGGTGTCCTAAGGCATGTCCTATTTATAGGAATGACCTACAAGTGCTTAAGGACGTTCTAGACACTTTCTAGGGGGTTCGAAGTGCTTAACTAGCCGTAAGGTATACTTTAGTTGCTTTACCAACGACTAGTTAATTAATTCTGCAAGTGCTGTCAGAACTCATTTCGGTCGAGGAATTGTAGACCGAGATACCTACTCAGTCGAAGGTTTGTCGACCGACAGGCTCTCTGGAGCAAGTGTTTGCAACGTTCATCTCCAACTTCCAACTACCTTGTCAGTTGTGTCTAACGGCTACTTGGGTCTTTCTCGGTCGAGAAGTTTGTCGACCGAGAGTGTCTCGGTCGAGGATTTTGTCGACCGAGATTGATCCTGTTTCAATGTTTCAAATAAAGTGCTAAGTGTATGTATGAGTGTGCATATGTGACACTATTGAAGGGGATGACCTATCTAAGTGTAGTGATTGGCTAGGGAAGATCTAACGCTTGATTTACATGATGTCTAAGTACTTGTACATTATATGTTTGTACAAGTTTTACAATTGATTACATTTCATGAAATTACAATAATTCAAGCATATAGATTTCCCAATTCTTTGTCATCCACCTTATTCCTGCAACACTCAAGTAGCACGCTAGATCGACAAGAATGAAATGTTTGTCATCATCAAAATAAAGGGATTATAATAATGTCCAATTTAGCCAACAAGAGATAGTGTGTCGAGTTCTCCAAAAATTCTACTGCCCGATACGGCTGCCCGATACGGTTGCCCGATACGGGTGCTCGATATGGTCTAGAGAGAGAGATGAGGAGTCCAGAGGGACGAAGAGAATACACAAGGGCCGAGATCCGACCTGCACAAAGGTCGAGGAGCGAGAGCCACCTCTCCTCTACGGGCTATATATCTTCCCTCTTCTTTTCCATTCTACTGCATTCCTTTGTTTCTTGTACAAATGATGTTTATCCATCTTTGTTCGGTGCCAGCTATGCTTGTCTATGGCTAGTTAGCTCCTTCTTGGCTATGTAGCCCGATCTGGGCATGTTTATATACTTTTGCCCTAAGAAAGTAGATTCATATCAAATCTAGTATGTTGAATGTTCTATTTTCTCTTTCCAAGTTATGATTGCTAGTTTGGTTGATCTCTTACTCGCTTGAACTGCTGTTTCTGCCTGTATCGAGAGATCCGTTGTAGGAATAGCTAAGAGATGATAGTTTGGATCCGAACCTAAGAGGGGGAAGATCCGAGGTATTCTGCTCCTAACACCTCGGAATATCCTAAGACCCGAGAGGGAACTTAGTGTATTACGAGGTGTTGATATGTCATTCCTCGAGAGAGGATCATTGACATATTGTTGATGGTTTTAGTCACACATTGTGAGAGTGAGTGGGACGACCCCACAAGACAAATGCCACTGTGCATACTAGATGCTTGCTTGGGTGTTCAAGGGTTATCTACGCCCGAGAACGAGTGCATAGACTGCCCCGTTTGTGGTTACATAGCCAGGAACTCTCTTTATCTGTTTAGTAGAATTACAAGCTCTGATTTGTTTTGTTTTCTTTTCTTTGTTTTGTTTTATATCGTGACAACCCTCTAGACTAGTTCTAGCACTTACTTTTATCGACTATCGTCTTGACTCATCTGACTAAGGAACGAGATCTGTGGCGTCCTAAAAGTCACCACGTCCCTGTGTTCGACCCCGTATATCTATTTCGACCCCGTAATAAAGTTGCGGGGGCCTAGAAGGTTTCGGGTTCTAAATTTAAAGCGTGATTCCTTCCTTTGTCCCGCGTTCATTTCCGGACGCGTGAAAAAGGCCGGTCAACTTTTGGCGCCGTTGCCGGGGACGTGGTTTTCCACGTTTACACGCATAGTAGATTTTTGTTCTGTCACTATAAGTCTGTATATACATGCATAGTTTTCCTCTTGCTTTACGCATACTTGTTCATATATACTAAATCACTTTTCTTTTTCTCATACCTTTTTCAGCCATGGACCTTGCTTCCGCAAGACAAGTCATCTTGTCCACCTGTCGTCCCGAGTTTTTCCGTAGTTCCAACTACTGGCAAATAATTGAAGGTCGTGCTCTACAACTAGTCGAGTTATACTCACCTCCACCGTCGTCATATGTTGAAATTCCAACAAAGGAGACTTCCAGTCAACCATCGACCCCCATTCTATCATGGGATCAAGAACTGATTAAGGCAGTGGAGTTGGATAGGGAAAGTATTCAAGCACTCACCTCCTTAGCCCCTCATCTCCAAGAAGATGTCGATCCAATGCAACAACTGCTAGAAGAGCACGATCGTCATATCAAAGTAGCCACTGAGACTGCAGACTGCAGTAGAAGTCTAGTTCAAACTGTTGAGCGAGGATTCATTCAAGTGCATCAGTTTGGTACTATAGGTCAGCAACCGATGTGCATAGCAGAATCGACGGGTCTCGAAAGCATTGCTGCTCAAGTACAACAACTTCATGATAAAGATGTTGAACAAGGCATGAGGCTCCAAGAGCTCATTGATTTAGTTATGATCCAATTACAAATGCCATCACAAGATAATGAAGATGTTAGTCATCAGTACCATTCCATTGGGTATGAAGTGGAGTATGCATCACCATCCTATTCAGACCATCAACTGGATTCACCAAGATTTTTCTGTGAAGACAAACCCACTTGGGGAAGCCCTTCATTCTATCCAGATGACCCAGCTGATGAACCAATGGAATAAATGAGTCATAGACATGAATGGGTCTATGATGACGATGATGAAGACTCAAAAATCCAATCGACCTCACAACCAGAAGGTTGGCTTGAGGAACCAGAGTCAGATATTGAACCATACTAGAGTGACATTTCTTATATTGAGACTTGTCATTTCGCTTTGAGCAGTACGCCAACCATGGTTTGGAACAACTTATTTGATGATGACGATGACAACTGTTCGACATGGAGCAATGAGTATAGTAACGAAGACGAGTTGGAGCAGCACGAGCCATCATTCGCCACCACCCCTTTACAAGGCTTGGTGGACGTCAAGGGGGTAGGATGGACGGTTCACTACAACATGGCTGCTGAGCATGAAGACACCCCTGACTCCACTCCAGGTGATAAGCTTGGGGTGGTAGAATCACAAACATATTGTTCAGGGGGTACTTTTTGCTCAGAAGATGATTGGATGACTCAGACAGTACATAAAGATTTATCTGAGCATCCAAACTCAAGTGCAAAGATTGAGAGAGAAGATATGAGTCCTCAAGATGATGTCCAACCTCTCTCATCTATCTCATCCTGTGTCGACATCCCAAGACCTTCATTTTCAGAATCATATAATGAAAGGTACCCTGAGGATGATATGCCAAAGAATTCATCCCAGTATAGTTCAAGCCACTTCTAGCACAAAGATGACTTCACCGAGTCACTGGATTTCACTTCGCTTCTTCAGACTCGGCAGGGCCAACACATCCACCAATTCTACTCCTACTATGTGGTGGAACCCGTCGGGAAGACACTGGTCCCAAAACTTAAGATTTGGGATCCCAATGTCGGTATCGTGGGGCAACCACCCCCTTTTCTATTACCCACCCTCTTGACCTTTTATTACAATAAATCTTGCTTTTCATGATTCTTGTTAGTTTCTTTCCTCTAACTATTTTCTATCCTTGCATCCATGCATCATCTTTAGAACTTCAATAACAGTCGTTAAACTCATGCATTCCTACCTCACTATTTCAAGTTTGAGTGTTGCTCGAGGACGAGCAAAAATTTTAAGCTTGGGGTGTTAGGCTTTGCCCTTCTTTTCTCTTCACCCTTCTTGCATGCATGTCTATTTCCTGCATTTAGTCTTAAATTTTCAGCTTTTTAGCTTTGCAATTATGGCTATATGGTGCAAATCTAATAGATAAATGCTTGACTGTATGCCTAGATGCACAATTTTCATCTTAAATATTGCTTGACCTTTTTCTTGACTTGCTCTTTGACTCTTTCCTTGAGTTTGGAAATAAATCTAAGGTTATGTCCATTTTTCATAGCTTAAAGCTAAATTCCCTTGATCTATGTCGTGATTGACAAACCCATGGTAAAGGACCGTTGGAATGAGCTAAATCATGATTAAAGTCTCCTAGCTGCGAATTTCACAAGGTTGCCTCTATTCTAAGGATGCTTGAATCATAATTGCAACTTTTCACACAGGTGTCAAGCGGATCATGATGATTTTTTGAGCTATAATGAAGATAAAATGTTTTTCCTTGATGGACTACGTGCCTTCTCACATTAGATTGAGTCAAAAAGATGAAAAATATAAAAATGTGCAAAAGAGGCTTGGCCGCCCACAAAATCCCAAAATATCTATATAGTTCTCACCCACGCCTACAAATAGAATGCAGATGATAAAAGCCTGAGTGTGAACAATAAATGAGTGTTGTTTTCTCTTTTAGGAGAGTTGAGGATGGTGCCCATCCGGTGTATGACTGCGCTCATGAACATGGATATGTCGTGCCTGGTAGTACCACTCTAAAAGCTCATTAGAGAGTCACTAGGAACCCCCTAGGTGACCTATGAGATCATCTCAGTAGCAGGGTTGGTTCGGGCACAGTACGAGGAGTTCATCTCACTACTTTGGACCAACTGGTTCGGACTGCAGGGACTGTTGCTTGCTACATGGACCAACCTGACGCAAATCGGGATCCTCAGAAGTCATTAGAGTCTTTTTGCTTTGGATCTTAGGACATGAATAAGTGAGAGGCGTGTTGTTCCATATTGGTATGCATGGATTCATGGTGATGGCTCATTACTCATCACCTGCTTGATCACCTAAAATGACGACTCTTTCATGTTTAAATAATTATGATTCAAACCCTCATGAGTATCGACAGGCTAAAGTTAATTTGCTTAATCTTGCCTGGACATTCTTTGATCTTGCTTTGGCAGGATTGTGCTTGTTTGGTGGGGGTTTGTTCTGAAATGACATGGATCAAGAGTATTGATGCTTTAAACTATTTTTCTTAACTTTAGCATTTATTGCCAAGCTTAATTTGGATGTTATCTTTTATTCTTTGAGCACAGTCTTGCTTGAGGACAAGCAAGTTTTTAAGCTTGGGGTAGTTGATAACACCCAAATTAGCACATATTTTCTATGCATTTTATCAATAGTTTTGTGCCACTTTAGTGCACTCTTTTGTTCATGCTTTGTTCTTTTTATCTCGAGTTAGATAAAAGTAGTAAAAATAGCCAATAATGTAGCTAATTAGCCCATTTTTGGCTTACAAGCACCTAAACTAGCCAATTTCGGGACTCTCAAGTACCGAACATGAAAAGACAAGAATTCCAGCAGCTGGCCGATACGGCCTGGCCGATACGGCCTGGCCGATACGGCTGCCCGATACGGTCTGCCCGATACGGCCTGCCCGATACAGCTGCCTGACACTCCCCCTGCCCGACACGGTCTTCGAGCGACAGTCATATTGACCCACCTGATGCCTCAAGATCGAAGCCACGGATGAAGGACATGTGGACCAATAAAAGCTACAACTCCCATCAACTCGCTACCTATAAATAGCAGCTGCCAACCTACAAAGAAGGGGAGCCGGAGGGAGGACCCTGTAAGAGCTAGTTCCTGGACCAAGGAGCTAGTGTGTCGAGTTCCCCAAAAATTCTACTGCCCGATACGGCTGCCCGATAAGGTTGCCCGATACGATTGCCCAATACGGCTGCCCGATACGGTTGCCCGATATGGCTGCCCAATACGGTCTAGAGAGAGAGAGATGAGGAGTCCAGAGGGACAAAGAGAAGACACAAGGGCCGAGATCCGACCTGCACAGAGGCCGAGGAGCGAGAGCCACCTCTCCTCTAGGGGCTATATCTCTTCCCTCTTCTTTTCCATTCTACTACATTCCTTTGTTTCTTGTACAAATGATGTTTATCCATCTTTGTTCGGTGCCAGCTATGCTTGTCTGTGGCTAGTTAGCTCCTTCTTGTCTATGTAGCCCGATCTGGGCATGTTTATATACTTTTTACCTAAGCAAGTAGATTCATATCCAATCTAGTATGTTGAATGTTCTATTTTCTCTTTCCAAGTTATGATTGCTAGTTTGGTTGATCTCTTACTCGCTTGAACTGCTGTTTCTGCCTGTATCGAGATATCTGTTATAGGAATAGCTAAGAGACGATAGTTTGGATCCGAACCTGAGAGGGGGAAGATCCAAGGTATTCTGCTCCTAACACCTCAGAATATCCTAAGACCCGAGAGGGAACTTAGTGTATTACGAGGTGTTGATATGTCATTCCTTGAGAGAGGGTCATTGACATATTGTTGATGGTTTTAGTCACGCATTGCGAGAGCGAGTGGGACGACCCCACAGGACATATGCCACCGTGCATACTAGATGCTTGCTTGGGTGTTCAAGGGTTGTCTACGCCCGAGAACGAGTGCATAGGCTGCCCCGTTTGTGGTTACAAGCCAGGAACTCTCTTTCTCTGTTTAGTAGAATCACGAGCTCTATTTTGTTTTGTTTTCTTTTCTTTGTTTTGTTTTATATTGTGACAACCCACTAAACTAGTTCTAGCACTTACTTTTATCGACTATCATCTTGACTTATCTGACTAAAGAATGAGATCTGTGGCGTCCTAAACGTCACCACGTCCCTGTGTTTGACCCCGTATATCTACTTAGACACCGTAATAAAGTTGTGGGGGCCTAGAAGGTTTCAGGTTATAATTTAAATCTTGATTCCTTCCTTTGTCCCACGTTCATTTCCCGACGTGTGAAAAAGGCCGGTCATGTACCACGACCATTTTGGGCCTTTTGGTGCTGATGTTTACTTCATCTTCTTCATCTAGCCTCCTTTTGCTTTGAATTGCTCTTGTGCAACCAAGGAAAGCTTGGGGAAGAGGTAGGTCCACTCTTGGGGAGTAAGACCCCATCACTACTATATTTTTGGCCAATAACGTCGCTGCCGAAAGTGTCACTTTTACTAGAAAAATTGACCTAATAAAAAATCTGGGTATCGATTGAGGTACAAGGTTGGTTTCATCAAAAACTCGACCTAACAGGTTTCCGACGGAAAAAATTGGCTCCATTTTGCCTTCGTGCCTCCACAACATGTCGAGCTATAGGGTCGATTTTTTCCAAATAACCGACCTAGCAATCTACAAAAAAAAATTTGGGCACCGCTTACCTCTGTTGGGTCAGTTTTTTAAAACAACCAATCTAGTACGGTCGAATTCTTGGGTCAGTTTTTTATATATAACCGTCCTTGTAGTGTTCGTGCCGACACCGACCTCTATTAGGTCGATTTTTTCCTTTTAACCGACCTTGTAGGGTTTTACCGGTTGAGTCAATTTTTATAACAAAACCATCCTTGTAGATTTGTGCGGGCACCAGTGGTCCCTTTTGGGTCGGTTTTTTCTAATAATCGACCATAGAGGTCGAGCTCCATTATTAGCAGCGTTCTCTGTCAGGTGAGACAAAAAGCTAGAACCAAAGCAAAGACACTCGTTCTTGTCATCCTATCCGAGGAAACCCAGTGCCATGCCTGTTCTCTGTCATTGTATCCGACGAGCCATCACTGCCATGCCCGTACTCTAGTCGTTGACTCTGAGATGCCCCCGTTGTCGCGTTGTGGCCACCGCTGCCACGCCACTCCAAAGGTCACAAGGTACTACGTCTATTTTGCCCTTAAATCATTGTGTGGACGCCGTCGGGATAGACTCCCTATATGGATCCTCTGGCCTCTTCCCCCATGACGATCTGGGCCAGAACACACCTCTTACTACCTGTACAGATGTCACGGTGATGGGGAGGTCAAGAGATGCCCTAAGCCTTGCACCTCCGCCTCGCCAGTCTAGGAATCCTGGTCCGGAAGGGACACCGAGGGCGAGGACAGATCTGAGGTTGGGAGGGAAGTGGAATCCAAACCGCGCCTCAGCGAGTGCAAACTCAACGAGAGTGAGACCTGGGAGGACCTCAATGTCGAATGCCTTTAGGCATGTTAGGATTGAGTTTGCAAGTGGGATGAAACTGCGGTAGTAATTATTGTTGTTGTTGGTCTTTTGAGTTGGTTAACGAAGCACATTATGTGATCGAATGATTATAGTAGGAAGATATCTAGGAATTAGGATAAAAAACTTCACTGCTCCATCTCACCTAGTTCTCACAAGCTCTACTTTTTGTGATAAGATTATTTCTCTATTCATGACAACTCTTTGGCATGCCCTTCAGTTTATATTTGTCAAGAGCACCGAATTGATTTTCAATTCAGTACATATAATGAATGTTTATTTATGAAAGTACTCTTAGTCTGCCCATATTGTTCAGGATAGTCTTCCTCTTGCTCGCAGTAGCTCCGACACTCAATAGAAATCCTTGATGTTTGCCACCTACGCGGCTTCCACTACCCACAGTCTACTCTCATTTTCATCTCAACAGCTCAGGTCAGTTACATTGTTTTTCCATTTTATTTGACTAGTAACCCAACCAATAATAAACATGTATTCTTTCATATCTACATTTGATTAGCAATCACATATGTAATCATTGTATACATTCTAGAATTATGAGGGTAGACATTGTGTAGTGCCAGATTGACACTTTAGGGTTTATAGATGCGATCATCGATGCATGATGTTTAACTTAATATATAAATATGACAATAATACCTTTATATATTAACGTAGAAACCCGTTCAAAATTCACTCATTAGGAGTAAATTTTGATAGTCCCCAGTTTGGGACTATTTTTGGATATTTAATCTCACTTAGGATGTAAGTGTATTTGTATGTTTAGTTTTGAAGAAAATTTTAGTAGTATTTCCTCATTTGTTCTCTGGGTACATATATGGGTTATTATTTTCCATTTACATCGATGTACTTGGAGAACTTAGGGGAAATGCTGCTGAAATTTTCTTAAAAAGTAAACATGCATTATACAGTTACTACTGAGATTGAATATTCAAAAATGGGATAGGTGGTACACTTTAGTATAAAAAAACTAACTTCCTATCAATAAAAACTTATAACTGATAATATCAATATTAAATGCTCAGTTTTATAATTAATTTTAATGTGATCTAGAAAATGAATCGAAGTTGGATGTCTATCAAGAACTGTTGTAGTACAAAGTTTGCCAAAGGTCTTGATGAATTTATCAGATTTGCTGAGGAACATAGGAAACTACCTACAAATATGTTCTATTGTCCATGTAGAAATTGTGGTAACAATATGAAAGTTGATACTGTTGAGGAAATTAAGAATCATGTCATATGCAATGGATCATACAAGGTTATAATGAATGGTATTGGCATGGAGAGAAATTTAATTATGGATCAGAAAATGTTGATACTAATAGTTGTGGCATAGAAGATATAGATAATGATGATAATGTTAATGATGAACCGATTCATGATGATATGGTTGATGAGATGCTACGTAGTTGTCTAGACAATGTAATTGATCCACCTTCTTTATTTGCAAACATTGTCCACGATACTGAAAGACCATTATATAAAGGTTGTACTAAGTTCATGAGGTTGAGTGTTGTGATGCGATTATATACTCTTAAAGCTCAAAATAGGTGGAGCGATAAGAGTTTCACTTCACTGTTATCTTTGTTAAAGGAAATTCTTCCTAAAGACAATGAGCTTCCAATTTCAACATATCAAGCAAAGAAAATAATGTCCCCAATGGGAATGGAGGCTAAGAAGATTCATGCATGTCCAAATGATTGTGTGTTATTTCAGAAGGACTATAGTAATTTGATAAATTGTCCAAAATGTGGTGTGTCAAGGTATAAGACCACAGATTCAGGTAAAGATAAGAATGGCTCTCCTGCCAAGGTAATGTGGTATCTACCAATAATATCACAATTTCAACACTTATTTGCTAATACTGAAGATGCACGAAATTTGTCTTGGCACGGGGAGTTGAAGGCCAATGATGATGGCATCCTAAGACACGCTTCTGATTCACCACAATGCAAGAAAATTGATTTATTATACCCTCAATTTGGTAAAGAAAGAAGGAACTTAAGACTTGGACTTTGTACAGATGGAATGAATCCTTATGGTACATCAAGCAACCAACACAACACTTGGCTTGTTATGATTGTTATATACAATCTTCCTCCTTGGTTGTGTATGAAAACTTAAGTATGTCATGTTGTCAATATTGATATCATGGCCCAAGCAACTTGGAAATGACATTGATGTTTACCTTCAACCTCTAATTGATGACCTAATGAAACTATGGGAAGAAGGTGTTATGACATATGATGCGATCATGTGAAGAGATCTTTAGTTTGCATGCTATGTCGTTTTGCACGATTAATGACTTTCCAACTTATGGAAATTTGTCTGGATATAGCATAAAAGGATACAAAGCATGTCCTATTTGTGAGGAAAATACTGATTCAATCTGACTGAAACATGGTGGTAAAATCATATATCTTGGTCATCAGAGATTTCTGCCACAAGTGTATCCTTATCGAAGGAAACACAAAACCTATAATGGATCAACTGAGGAACGAAGTGCTCCTAAACCCATATCAGGAAATGTTGTATATGATAGGGTGAAAGATATTGTTAATGAATTTGCAGAGAGTTCAAGTAGTTGTACTCTCACATGTGACAAATCTCTATATAAGAAGAGGTCAATATTCTGGGATCTTCCTTATTGGAGATTCTTGTCAATTAGACACTGCATTGATGTCATGCATGTTGAAAAAAATGTTTGTGATAGGATCATTGGTACGCTATTGAATATAACGAGAAAGACTAAAGATGACATCAAATCTAGAAAATATTTAGAATTAATGGGTATAAGAAAAGAATTATCAGTGGAGATCAGGGGTCACCGCACATATTTACCACCAGCTTGTTACACTTTATCAAAGCAGGAGAAAAAGACTTTCTATGAGTGCTTGCATATTATTAAGGTTCCACAAAGATACTCTTCTAATATTCATAGATTGGTATCAAAGAAGGATATGAAGTTGATAGGTCTCAAATCTCATGATTGTCACACCTTAATGCAACAAATTTTACCTGTGGCTATTTGATCTATATTGTCGAAGCATGTAAGGTTTGCAATCACAAGACTCTATTTCTTCTTCAATGAAATATTCAACAAAGTGATACATCCTGATACTCTCGATAAATTACAAAAAGATGTAATTGTTACCATGTGTCAGCTTAAAATGTACTTTCCTCCATTTTTTGATATCATGGTTCATTTGTAGTACATATAACAAGGGAGGTGAAGATGTTGGGTCCAATTTTCTTACACTGGATGTATCCATTTGAACACTACATGAATGTTTTTAAAGGTGATGTTTGGAATCACTATCGTCCTGAAGGGAGTATTATTGAGGGTTATGTGGCCAGGGAGGTGATGGAATTTTTCTATGATTTTTTGAATTGCAATAAAACTTCTAGCGATCTAAAAAATTCCCATCACATTGAATCTTATTGTGGCAAAGGAACTCTGGGAGCACGAATGAAAGGAATTAGTTGTGATTTGTGGGAACAAGCACATTTGTATATTTTACACAACATCGATGAAGTTAATAGCTACATCATAGAACACAATGATCTTATCAAGAGAAATCATCCACGATCCAGTTCAATGTGGCTTGCAAGAGAGCATAATCAAAAATTTATTAGGTGGTTCGAAGAGAATTCTTTAATCAACTATATGAATCACCAAATAATGTTGCTGAGAACATAAAATGGCTCGCCTTTAAGCCAAAAATGAATGTCATGTCATATGAATGATATGACATAAATAGATTTTCATACTACACAAAGCGTTAAGATGAAAGTAGTGTAGTCCAAAATAGTGGGGTCACTGTTCAAGCTTGTTCATTGTATTTTGCTAGTGTCAAAGATAAAAGATCACACAAAGCTGAGATGTTGTATTACAACATCATTGAGTACATATGGGAATTGGACTATACAAATTTTAGAGTTTCTATCTTTAGGTGTAGTTGGGTTGATAACAACAAAGGAGTTTTAGTGCATGAGTTGGGTTTCACATTGGTGAATTTTAAAAAGATTGGTGAGCTTCATCTCTCTTCCATGCATCAATGCATGCATAAGTGCCCTGAAATACACCCAAAAAGAGACATACGTGCATTTATCATTTAACATCACATTAAGGGGAATAAATTGTAATCTAAACTATTTATATGTGATTACCATGCAAAAAGGTACACGATGAAGCCCTAAAATAGGGCTGCATCAATTCCTATACACTTAGATTTTGATTTTGTACTTGTTTGGGCCCTTAATTCTAATACTAGCCATTAATCTATATATTAATGCACTTAAAGGGTGAATTAATATGAAAAGGTTTTTCTAGTTAAAGCTTTGGATGAAATATCGAGATAGACAACATATATTAATTTAAAGAGTCATCTCTCACCGCATTATTCCCTTTTCATGTTTTATTTCCACATAGGAGGAGAGAGAAAGAAAGGAGGACCATTACTCTCATTCACTAGCTCAATATTACATTACCTCTCATTTATTGCCCCAAAAGGCCAAAGAAAATATAATTTAACGATTATCACACTTTAATGCTCATTTTGCATTTTAGACTCTAATTAAAATACTACATGAGGTATTTTGTGCACAAACCCATTCATTGGCATAAATATTGGTCAAATAAAATCCAAACCACTAATAATTCCACAATTTCAACACTAAGGACAAAAAAAGATAAAAAAGATAGGAAAGTTTAGGAAAAAGGCTACAAAGGACATAAATGAAAGCAAAAGCATGGAAAGAGGTTAAAATGAAAATATTCCCAAGTTTTTGGTATGTTACAACACTCCAACCCTTAAAGAGGATTTCGTCCCCAAAATCTCAATAAAAGGGTGAGTACGTAAAATCCCAACACTAAGAATTTAGGTGGTTACCTGTAATCTATGGTACTTCACATGCTGTATTCATAAGTTAGGTTATCATGGACCACTAAGGGTTCCATTATTAGATTACCTTTTATTAAATACAACACAATTATTTTTGGTGTATTGGCATTATCTTCATTATGATATTACATCATACTTATTATTCTATTAATTGTGACATGTTATATTCACAATGTTGCCAAAAGAATTACAACTCAACATCATGCACAAATCATTAAGAATTTTAAGCACAATTAGGGTTTACTCAATTATCTCAAATCTACTAATATATTAGATCACAATCCTTAATAACTTGAACTTAGACCTCACTATCCTCATATTATCACCATATCAGATTATTTTGCATGAAATAAAAAATTCTATCCAATTTGTTATTTGGACTACAATTAATTCAAATAATTTCACATTAATTTCTTATATCTATATTAAACATTTTCACATTACCTTTCTTGCTCCCATTAATGTCATCATAAATTATTCTCTCATATTCATTCACTTCCAATTATTGATTATGCACTTTTAACACCACATTAGGCATTCATGCGTGTTTATGTAATTCCAATTGCTCATTATCATATTTGAGTCATTATAAGTATTTAGTGAATAAGGTGGAACATATTACATATTAATGAAGTGTTTCACATACCAATGTTATAATTAGGTGACTAAATTAGGTGTTATTATAGAATAAGGTGATATGCACTACATATATTGATAACTTGATTAAATTACAATTAGGTGATTATATTCCATTTATGTGTATCAAAGTATGTTATCTGATTATGACACCTAATGTCACCAATGTATCATGAAAGGCATTAAAGATATATAGGTTAAGGTTAGATGATTACATATTAGGGTTTAGGTCAACATGACTGTTATGTTTCTCTTATACCTTCTTAGCATGTATTAAGTACATGGTTAGGTTCCATCTATCTTACTCATCATATCATTAGGGTTTATTGGTTGATAACAAGGTTAACATCATGTGTATCTAAAATTAAGATTAATATGTGAGTTACTCATATTATATGCATTAGGTATTCATTAGGGTTCAAACATGTGAACTATTCATTATATATGCTCATTAGTATATAAACAAACATGCGGGTTTTCAACTATGATTCATTTTAGATGAATCTAATGATTTAAACACACTAACCTCCTAATCATGGAGTTAGAGTATCTAAAGTCAGAGTAGCTAGATTTTGGTATGTTATAGGATTCCATCTCTCTAGAAAGGGATTTCATCCTCGAAATTAGCTTATCCATGTTCTACGAGGTGCTATTGCTCCACCCTTTAAAGGGTTGACATACCAAGTCAAACTAAACTAGAGGTAAAAGAGCGAGTCTAGTTAAACCATGTATCAGAACTATCACTTCCACCTCAAAGTCTAGGTTTGAGGGATATTCTACACAAATATGTAGAATCTAAGGCTACTATAAGGAACTTATGGGACTCTTATGGGGCATAAGGGAATTTTATTGTATAACCAAGTCATCAAATTAGATTCCCAAGGGTATCTACAATGTATGTTGTTTTAGACAATCAATAATATCTCAGGCCAGACATGTATCATACGGATCCGTGAGTCCTCGTAAACCAAGCTAGGATGCAGTGGAAAATATTGCTAGTGCCCAGATCCTGATCATTTCTAGGCACCTTTACTTTTAGCTTATGCCCTAATAGCTACCTAATTGGATCATTACATAAAGGTTATCTAAATATATTTCTAATGTGAAACTCTTGGGTGAACATCTTAACTAAAGGGGAACTATGTAAGGTAAGGATTCTAATTAGGGATACAAAATTGAAATAGTCAGATTATGACTACCATGGCCTTTGATACCATGTTTTAAAGAAGGCTAAACACCCCTTTACTTATAATGGTAAACAAAAGACCAATGAATAGTAGCAGAATAAAATAATTACTATATTCAATTTTATAAAATGTTTATTCACCCATAAGGGTATACATGAAATTAACACAAAAGGATCTAAGATAGAGGGAAACCAAACTATATCAATACATATCCAAGGAACAAATTCATGAGTTAGGTCTATGCTAGAAGCCATATATTTATCATCCTGATCCTAGGTTGGACTTCCATACTCCAACTGCACACTCTAATTATAAACCTGGGTGGTTGGGATCACCCAGCAAGAGGAGAAATAAAGTATGTGTCAAATGAGGAATAAGAACAAATAATGTATAGCCAAATGTAAACATGGAGTAATGATTCAACCATGCTAAAGAGAGTCAAGAGTATGAGGCTTTAAACAAATAAGAATTCTGCCAGGTCAAATAACAATAAAGTTGCATGTATGAATATTAATATGACTACAATAACTAAAGTAGGGTTGAGCACCTACCTAGCCTCAACCAATAGGTGAGGGAGAGTAACACATTCCCAAACATCTATGATATATATAAAAGTGGGGAGAGTAAACAAATGAAATATTGCATAGGGGTTCAAAACCCAAGAATTAATTAAAATAAAGGAGCCAAAAAGGCAATGATGAGATTAAAGGATAAATTATGCCTCACTGGGAATATTAGGGTTGGATTATGAAATGCCCAACTAAAGGGATAAGGAATGCACATACTCACATATGCACATATGCTCATACCTCAATGTTCATCACTTTCACCACTAAGTTGATTCCAAGACCACTTTAACCTAATTACAAATTATATCACATGTGTTACGATTTTGTAAAATATAAAGTGTAAGAAACCCTAATTTTGGACCTTCCAGAAAAACCTTAGAGTTTGGACTCAGAACTTAGACCAGTCGATCAATTAGATTTTACTAATCAAGAAAACAGATTTGATTACTTCATTTGCAGTTGAAATGAGTTATTTACAAATTTTAGGGCTTTTTATATAAATAATATAGTATTTCTAATAAACATTAGAAACAAGGTGGAAAATATGACTTGAACCATAAAATCAGAATCCTTGTGAAAAATCCTTTCCAATGAATATTTATTTGTATTTTTCTGAGCAACCTACAATTTACTATGAATTTCCAAACAACTGGCCAATTAGAATCCAAGGAAACATAAACGTGATATCATTTAAATCAAAGATAATTTTGATGTAAATAAATCACAAAATAACAAAGAGATTTTATATGTGCGTGACACATTAATGGGAGGGGCAGGGGCAAAAGAGTCACTAGATCATAAATCAATTTCACACGTTTGATAAATAAAGTACCAACAAAAGTACTTAACTACCCTTATAAAACAAACCATTCGAATAGCGTTGCTGGGGCTCAATGGCCAATTGATGACCTAGTTTCTTTCACCCCCATCCCTGGCAAGGGTAGAAGATTAGGGCTCTCAGGACCTTACCTTGTACATGAATTCCCACTGCTTCCTGAGAGACTGATGTAATCATCAATCTCCTCACGCCAAGCCGAAGTCAATGCCCCTTGTCTGTGGTGGGGAGGTCCACATGAGCACAAAAAGTGCCCCAACCATGGTCAAAATAGGGGAGAAGGAATGGGGAGGCAAACCACCAAAAATGGACTGAAAAAACACTAACCAAGCTTCTGAAGACACGTGCGAGAGCAAGGCGAGGCCAAATGAGGAGTCTGCGTCGCCGGAGAAGCATCAGGTGTCCAAAACGATGCACGCTGGTGAGGCTATACAGTGGTTTACAAGATACAGTGATAGGGGTGATCATAGTGCAAATTGATGCAGTGAAAAGGAAGAAGGGGGTATATGGTGCTCACCCATTCATCAATTGCGTGGAAGTAGACAGTGACAGTTGAGGTGAAGCCAAGTTCGTCAGAGTTGCAGATTGAGTAGGTCTGGGAGTTTGGGGGAGAAGGAAGTGAAATCAATTGAGGAGGAGTAGATCTTACGGTCGCTCGATACTAAACACTACCTTATATAGGCAAGAGGGGAGTTAGATCACCCTCTACAACTCAGGGTGGTGATGCTAGGATGATCCATATTGGGTATTTCATCACTATAGAGAAACTAGACAATGAGTGATAGCTCATTTGATTTGGGGTGGTAAAATGGACCCATTGGAGAAGAAACCTTGTGAAATAATAAAATAATGAGGGTGCTAGGGTCGATGAAGGGAAATGTTGTCTAACGTTTCTTGACTGCAGAATGATCAGAGTTAGATGACAAGGCTTAGAACTGTCCGATCGCGGGTCACTTAAGTCATGGCCATCAAGTGGCATGTTAGGGGCAAGGTTACACATGACAAGTGAATAAATCACAGACTACATGTTTGATAAATCACATTAATGAAATCAAAATCAAAACCTTCAAACTCAACTAATTCATTTGGAGGGTCAAATAAAGTTATAATAATTCCAAATTTGGACCATAGACTAATTTTGTGGTCTAGAATATTCCTATACACTTAGATTTCGGGTTTGTACATTTTTTGGCCCTTATTTCTAATATTGGCCATTAATCTATATAGTAATGCATTTAAAGGGTGAATTAGTATGAAAAGGTTTATCTAATTAAATCTTTGGATGAAATTTTGAGATAGACAACATATATTAATTTCAAAAGTCATATCTCACCAAATTATTAGCTTTTCATGTTTTATTACCACATAGGAGGAGAGAGAAATAAAGGAGGACCGTTACTCTCATGCACTGACTCAATATTACATTACCTCTAATTACTTGCCCCAAAAGGCCAAAGAAAATATAATTTAATGATTATCTCACTTTAGTGGTCATTTTACATTTTAGACTCTAATTAAAACACTACTTGGAGGTATTTTTTGCACAAACCCATTCATCGGCATAAATATTGGTCAAATAAAATCAAAACCACTAATGATTCCACAATTCCAATATTAAGGACAAGAAAGATTGAAAATATCGGAAAAAGGCCAAAAAGGATATAAAGAAAAGGAAAAGCTTGGAACAGGATTGAAATAAAAATATTCCCAAGTTTTGGTATGTTAGCTATAGTGTGTCCAAGAGTCATTCGTGTATACCCAGGTCCAAGCGGAAAACTTTTGTATATGACGTTTCATCGACTTGAGTTTTTTATAGCATTCTGATGCTTGTACATGTTGTATATGTGAATAACATCTTTTGTCCATATATGTTGTGGCTGAGGCCATGAAACAATTGTTTGGTATGTGAATTTACGCATGATGTTGGGCATTTACATAAATATTTTTGAACATGTTGAAGATGTTTAACTTGGTTTTAATTATTCCCCTTTCTAGTGATGTGATTAATTAGTGATCGACCTTATTTTGGTTTTCGGTAATCTTGTTTAGCGTGACGAGTTTCCACAGTAGAGTCTAGATGGGCAAGTAGGTGTGCTAGAGGAGAGATCTAGACACCATTGGATCACAATCTAATGTCTTTCCAAGAAGCCAGAAATTAAAGGATATGTGACACATAACCTTAGGAAATTGAGAATAATATCTGGGAATAGGGACTTTAGGTGAGTGACATAAATCTAGAAATTAAAATGTGTGACATCAAATTAATATTTAAATATACTGAACCATAGTTTAAAACACATTGGGATTGAATAATATAATATTTTTGTCTTTAATCAAATTGGGATGACTATAATTCTTCAATTTCTCTCAAAGTTGACATCTGTTCTAATTACGACCCAAAGAATACAATTTTGGGCTTATATTTAAATATTGAGATTATTATGTTTGAGTTTGAGTACCATAAAGGTTTATATCAATTATCTCAAAAATTATTATTACATATTACCATTATCCTCAATATTTTGGATTTAGAGTTCAAATTCCCTTATATTATCAACATTGGGGTTATACTATATTATCTCACAAGAACTATTTGTTTCCAATTTCCACTTAAATTTCATTGATGTCAATATTCCCTTAAATAGTAGCACATTAATTACGTCCTTTCACATTAAACATCCAACTACTAACACATTATATCTATTAGTCACATTATTACCCAAATGGATAATTCACTTATATTCATTCACACACAAGTACTAAAGTCATTTATGTACATCTATCTAAATCGAATTACTTCTTAATCACATTTGAGTCGTTAAACATATATTAGTGAATTAGGTGAATCATATTACATATTGATGAACCGATTTACATATCAAGCTATGTTTGGGTGATTATGTTTAGACTATGTTGGTTAATATATGATATATGATTAGTGCACATAATGTCACTAATGCATTATGAACATCACCAGGGATGTTAGGGTTGAGGGTTAGTCATACCAACTTAGGGTTAAGGTCAACATGATCACTATACATCACATACACCTTATCAACATGTATGATATCTAGGTTAGGTTCCATATATCTCACTCATAATCACATTAGGGTTTATTGGTCCCTGACATGGTTTGGATCCTATGTATCCACAATTAGGGTTAGTATGTGAGATACTAATATTTTTTGCTATAAATGTTGATTACAATACAAATAATCCTATTAGGGTATAGATCAAACCTTGTTTGGTAAATTCTAAAGATACAAACACACTGTCATCCCAATAAAAGAATTAGAGTTTTTCTAGAGTTGAGATAGACAAATCTCATTATGTTACTAGACTCCACCCCTTAAAGAGGATTCCGTCCCTAAAATTAGCATATACATAAAACACAAGGTACCAAACTCCATCCCTTAAAAGGTGTAACCTAATAATCAACACAAAATTATTAGCACAAAAACAAATCTATCTAAACCACATGTACCATTATCCATTAACAATACTTATATCTCATCATGGCATGATATCAAGCAAAAATGGAAAAGAGAAGCATAAATGTATACTCAAGTTTAACTATAAGTATATAGGTTACCTTTGTCATTTTGTTTATAATTCTCTTATTCACCACTAGTGGTATTTAGATGTGCTTCATGCCCATCATTAGGTCTTCCTCTAATTTTGTGGTTGTTACCATTATCCCTACATTGTACATGTACTTGACCTCCATGAAGTTGAGGACAATGAAGCTTAATATGACCATGTTCTCCACAACGATGGAAGATGATCGGTCGTTCAAGTTTGTGAGGACAAATCCCAGGGGAATGATTCTTATGGGACTTAGAATACCTATCGCTCTTTGAGTCTTCACTAGGTGACTCCCCCTTGTGATTAACCTTTGCTTGATAACCAGAGTAAGCTTCTACAAAAAGGGATTTAGCCACCAATCGAGGAAAGGCCAGGGGTAGATGATGAATCAACATATGTTCAATACTATACCACAACCACTCAGAAAAATACTAGCACTTCACTTGTCAGTCATAGCATTAGAATAATGATCTAGGAACACAAAATGTTGCACATACTCAACAACTATCATGGAATTTTGACATAGGTTGTAGAACTGAGATTCCTTCTTCCTTAATGTTTTAGAGTATAAACACTTTTCTCCAAATAAGGGTAGGAATTGATTTCATGACATGGAAGTGACATCACGAGTCTTTGCCATACTCTTCCATTGATGACGTGCTGGGCCATTGAATACATAAGTAGCAAAACAAAACTTCTGATGCTCAAGATAAGCAATGCCATCAAAAGCCCATTCGATAGCAAGAATCTAATCATTGGATTTGTCTACCGTGTTGACTTCATTCTCACCACTAAAATATATAGGGAGCATCTTTAGAAAATTAGTGAGATTATACTACTTAGGTTTGTCTATAACAACTCCATAGCTAGCTTTTCTTACTAGGACTCTGGAAAGTATATATCAAAGATAAAGTATCTCCAGGTTAGGGTGAATACCCAAACTTGAGATAGTTGATGCTTATGCCGAGGTAGATGGAACAACTATAGGTTGAGTCTCAGCTGACTGGGAAACATGAGACACCAGAGGAGTAAAAGGAGGACCCATCCTCGACATTCCATACTTTGGGTCCTGGCATGTCTCAAAACCAACTAGGTTATGATAGTTGAGTTGCCATCAACCATATTGTTGGGCCTATACAAGGCAATGGTATAAGGTATAAGAAATCTATAGGTTCCTTAGGGAGATAAGATTGAAATATTCAGATTAGTGGGCTACCTTGGATATGATACCATGCTTGAAAGGAGTGGGACCCGATAGGGGATCCACTCAACTTACTTGAGGGAACAATAGAAAACATACTTTTCCGAATTAGACAATAATTTTTTAAAAATGATAATAAATGAAAAATTCAAGTATGTATTGTATCATTCACCAAAAATGTAGCAACAAAAGATAAAAGTCTAACTATTACAAAAATGATGTTTATCATTATTCTTCACCATACAGGATGTAACATAAAAGAAAACTATGGGAAAATAAGCCATAAAGGGTAAGCCAACTACTTCAATCTACCTCCTAAGAAAGATCAACTACACTCACTAAATCCTGGTCAAATGTTGTCCAAGCCTCCTTGATCTCTACCTAGGGGTTGGAAGCATACTACACAAGAGAAAACAAAGTGGATGTTGTTAGTATAAAATCCAGTATGTGCATATTATACTGATTGGACAATTTTTAGGAAAAAGGACATCAAATAATATAACAAGGTTTCCCAACCAAGAGAGAAAGCAAACACCCAAATAGAAATAAAAAAATCCTCATATAGTAAGACAAAAAGATTATATGAAGAACAATAAAGTGTACAATTAACAATTCTTGCCTTTATATCTCAAACTAAAGAACAACATTGAATAATACAATTATGCATGTAGATTATCATGATTATAACAAGTATAATAAATTAAGGTATGCCGAATCACCATCATAACCACATATTATGTGATCACCACCATAATCCACGAGTGAGTAATGGCATCAGAACACCATTAACAAGGGACATGAATCACCATATGCATCCTCTATTGGTAATATACACAATCGGGATACACCACCTAGCGTGTACATTATACAAGTTATCTAAATCAAAGATGCATTTTACATAGAGAATCAAGCATTAGTTTAGTCATATCACAATATAGTATCCAAATTAGAAAGACATATAAGATGTATAAACATGATCAATAATTCAATCGCAGACAACGTGTGGAAAATTGGGGTTTTCATTCAATATGGATCAATGAATTTATTAGGATGCAAATTGAATGAAACATCACTATGGTACAAGAATAGGGCTTAATTTTCAATTATAATAGTCCATAAGACTAATCTCAAGATTTCGAACCAATCAGTTCAATTGCTACTATAGAATGGGAATACGACATCGGTTATTTTAGGCATTTAACATTAGTTTTAAAATAATGACCAAGTGGGTGACACTAAAACTGAACCATTCTTCGTCGGTTAAAACAACCAAAAACAAAATTTTCTTCATCTGTTCTTTGTTATAGCAGAACCGATGACTTAACTCACAATGAGTGTTGCTTCGATATTTCCTCGTCGGTTGGGTGATGACAAATAACCGATGCTGAATGACTTGATGTCAGTTTTATCAGTGATTGAACAGTGAAAATTTTAGGTATATCCCATGTGTTTATTATAAATAATAGATGTAGAAAATTTATGTAGTCAGTTATTTACAAATAATTGATGAGAAATATGTATTTTTTTATATAGTAGGACTGCAAACCTACTGTCCATCCTACTAGCTTGTCTGGAGCCTGCTATTCTTCAGAACTGAAAGTTTTGAAATACAATAGGCTCTCTGTAAGAATCATAGCTTAAAAATAGGTTGGCACACCTGCAAGAAAAAGATAAGTTATACAAAGTAGCCACAAACATGCCACATTCTATCATTTCTTCATTTCAAATTGCAAACAAATCCATGAAATCATAGTTGAATTGTTTCATTTCTCAGCCATAATTCAATTTCATACATATACACACAAATAAACATCATTCTCTTCCTCATGCCTTCACATTCATTCACACACACATATGCACTTAACATTCAATTACACTCAAAAAATAACATCAACATCAATTGCCATCTCAGATTTGTAAGTCACAATATAATTATATAACAAATATATATCAACATTCAATTCACACTCACAATTACATAAAAAAAGAAATTATTTCAATATCTTGAACACATAAGTGATATTGTTAAGTAGCCATAAGAAATCATAAAAATGTAAATAATTCAATACCTTGAACACATCTATTTGTCTCTACCTAACAAACTCCTTCCAATCATATTATCAATTTTGTTCCATTTAAGAGAGGGATCTTGATCCTTCTTGTCTCCAAAGACATAGTCTTTTGTGATGATTGTCTACCACTCTCTATTGATTCTCCCGACGAGCTACATAACAAACTTGCAAATTGTAATGCATCTTTTCATCAAGTTCACACTGGCCCTAAAAAGGTTTAACATTCAATAATTGTTTAGAAATGTTAAAAGAAAGGATAGGAAAAAGAATATTAAAATCTAATTGCATTTATCTCAGCTCTAACTTAGTACAACCTAAGTATAACGGTTTCTCAATGTCATGGACAACATCTTCTAAATAAGGGAGGTGGGTCTCTAACATTTACCCCACAACTATCTAGCATCACATCAACCATGTCTATTGGAATTCATTTGTTCTCATCAACATTGTCACCCATTTCTTCTTAGACACAACTACCACTACCAACATCTACTGATCTCATGCCAGGAATCTCTTGATGCCATTACCATTATGTATAACCCTATACAATCCCATTGCACATGACATGATCTTTGATAATGTCAAAAATGTCAACTTTCAAGTTGTTGAACAATTCCTATAGGGAAAATAGAACCTATCTCCATGTTGTTTTCTATATTCCTCTACAAATCTTAAAAACTCCTCAAGACCATTAATTAACTCTAGACTATAGTGATTTGGTTTAGACATCCATGATCAATCCATTTCTATATGATCAGATGGGGGATGAGTAGCTCATTAGGTTCTATCTAGTAATTAATTTTAGGGAATAATTATGTTTGAATAGTTGAACCCTAATCATGTAGTAGCATTCATATTCATGAATGTGTACCACCTATACCATTCTTGAGCACTTCATCTCACTAGTAAGTGTATAATGTGTGTTGAGTTTCAATAATTTTCGGTAGTATTCCCCATAGTTCTCCATGTACAGCGATGTAGAGGGGAAAATACCCACCTATATCTGTACCCAGAGAACAAAAGGGTAAATATTGTCAAAATTCAATAAAATCAAACAAATATTATACATTTACATCCTAAGTGAGATGAGGTGCTAAAAAATGGTCCCAAATTGGGGACTAGCCAAGGTTGAATCCTAATGAGTTAATCTGGGAGGTGTTTCTAGGCCAACAACATGGTTTAGGAATTAGGGCTTTGGATGGTTTACAAACTAGAGTTTATAGATTAAGAATTCACAAATTAGGGTCTATTTACATATTCAAGTTTACAAATTAGGGTTTATTCACATATTACTTTCAATATCTCATACATCATAAAACATGATTTCGTTTAGACTTAGTGTGACACATAACAGTTGAATCAATGATCTAATGATGAGGATATCTATATAAAAATGGGAAATCATATGATTCTAGCAAGACAACCAATATAAACACTGACATTGTCAAATCAAGTTAATTTAGAGTCATTTTATATGCAAGCGTAATCATTAGAGCATACTTGGTATCCACTTGAAGGCGATTTATACATACGAACATAAGATAACATTATCCACCATAGTAACATAATTTCTAAAAATTAGCATCATTTTAAATGAATCTCCATATCCCTTCCCCCTCTCCTCCTTCCTCCTCTCTCCTCCTTCCCCTGCCCTTCACAATTTATTCTCTATATTGAGAAGAAAGCATAGGATAGGGGAAGGAGGAGAGGGGAAAGAGAGATGGAGAACTGATGCATGAGAGAAGAGAAATGAAGACATGAAGAAGGAGGCCACTTGTGGCTAGCATCAGAGGAGCAAAGCTGGAGGAGGAAGGAGTAGTGTCACTATCAGCGAGGAGTACGACTAGAGGAGGAAGCAGTGGTGTTGTCGACGAGGAGCATAGGTGGAGGAGCACAGTAGAGCATGACTAGAGTAGTGGCTTGAAGAGCACGGCTGGACGCATCGATGGATGCACAATCACGGGTGGAGTAGAAATCACCAGTGGACACTCCAGAAGCAACAATGGAGGCAGAACGGGAGGGGAAATTGTTATAAAAACATCGGAGACCTATCCCATTAGTTATTAATAAAATCGATGATCTAGGATTTAGGTTGTCGGTTGTAGACAAAAAACTACCGACAAAAACAAAAAAAATTCATGGGTTGTCGATGAAAAACTGCCAGCTAATCTCACAACCCAACATTACCTACACGATCATGGTTAGAGAAACTGATGAGAAAAATCAAGTGAGGGTGGGAAAATTTTCATGGGACACATGGAGAGAACAACTTTGTCATCAATCACTATAGTTACAACTGCTGATAAACATCAATTGTTCTCTGTAGGACAGATGATTCGTACACCTCTTTATTTTGTCAGTTATTTATGAAAGAACCGTCAACTTAGGTTTTTAGAGGCAAATGAAATGCTCACAATTTTTTTGCATGAAATTCTATTTTTGTGGGTGATATATATTGTTGGTTGTTATGTGAAAAACTGACAAAAAAATTGTAGCCCATGTTTTCTCAGCTGGTCAAACCACGATAGTTGTCTACAAAGAACCAACGCTAAATATAACACCATCATTGTTTCTTGAAAAAACAACCGACACAATATGTCATATCTTTTATATTGAACGATATGTAAACATGCATAATTTAATATAGTATGCCCCAATCAAGTTTAAGAGAGAGAAAAATAAACAATTGTTCAATATGATTCAAAAGGGAGTGCGACATACCTCAAGGATACATATTAAAAGTCATGTCCATATATCTATATTATGCACGTTCACCTAATAACACATCTGGTGTATAAATCTTTAAACAAGGTGTATATTATAAACCCTAAAATTTTGACTTCTTATTAAATTAGATTTAGGTTGTAAAACTAACATCACCGGGTAGGTTATTTTTTCTGGTTTCAGAACATATTTTTACACATTTTTCTGATTGGTAAATAATTACTTATTAATTAATTAAGATTATACTATCTACTGAAATCTAAGAAATAAATAAAATCAAAAGATGATACTAACCTTACATCACACATCATTAGAATGAAGTGTGACATGGTATTTAAAAGGAATGAATCATTAAATACACCCATCTTGCCTAGAGATCAATTCATCATGTGAAAGGAAAAACAACGATACTGTGCGTGGTAAAAAAACCAAGACAAAGGAAAAAGCCTCAAATTAACACGACGATCTCTTCGATCAACAAGCTCAATACATCAGAAGATCCTACAACTTAGCCATGGAATCTGTACTCAATAAGCACTGTCCCTTAGTACTAGATGAACACCTCATTGAGGTCGTCAGGCGTCACATTTGTCAAAGGCCTAATCCAGAAGGGGCATGACACCATCAAGAGCCGGAGGTGGTCATCACCATGACTAGATCCTGAAGAAGAACCTTGAGCTCTGAAAAAGAGGAAATGAGCATGATAGGACTACAGACGGGTTCAAAAACTCAATGAAAAGTCAACTATGAATAAAACACATCAAGAGACCAACTGAAATATGACATCAACTAATTTGTATGAAACAACACCTTTTTTGAAGAAATTAGAGGCATGGTAAGCTTGCGTAAGGTTCCTTGAACCAACACAAGACTTCATGATGAAACACCACTCTAATGATGGTATGAAAAACTTAACCTATAGAACATCATCCGTTAGAATTGGCAGAACAAGCTTTGGTTGTATTGTCGGTCAACAAGTGGTTGGGAGAGGTCTATGAGGTTTATGCAAATGGAAGGGAAGGGTCCTTTATAGGTGAGGAGTCATAGATTGGAGAGGATACACAATTGGGGTCATAAATAGGGGAATAGGGAGCTCCCACATCGATTGAAAAGTTGTGGAGAAGAATCCCTATTGAATCAGGGTCAAAATTCTTGACTCAATGTAAGGATAGTGGAGGGAATGAGAGCCCATGGCAAGGAGGAGATAAGAGCAATATAAAATCAAGGGAGGAGGAGATAGAGGATGTTCATACTGTAGAGTCTAGGTGGGGAAGGATACAAGGTAGAAGAGAGATTCAGACACCATTAGATCACAATCTAATGTCTGTCCAAGAAGTCGAAATGAAAGGAAGTGTGACACATGTTGACTCTAGGAAACCAAAAAATAAGTGCATAACATAGGGACTTTATGTGAGTGAAATCCAAAATTATACTAATCAACATCAAATCGAGGTTTAATTATATGGAACCATAGTCCAAAATGCATTGGGATTGGGTAATGCAATATTTTCATTAATTAAACTGGGATAGCTATACTTATCAATTGTTTTTAAACTTGACATCCAGAATGATTAGGGCCCAAATAATCCTATTTTGGGCTTTGATTTATAGATATTACTTTTTACGAGTTTGAGTACCATTAAAGCTTAACTCAATTATTTCCATAATTATTATTGCATATTACCAATATCCTCATTAATTTGGATTTCGAGTTCAAATTCTATCATATTATCACCACCAAGGTTATACTAGATTACCTCACATGAAATGCGTTTCTTTATCCAATTTGTGCCTAATTCCATTAATATCAAGATTCCTTACCATAATGGCACATTTATTACACCCACCTACATTTGACATCCAACTTCTATAACATTATCTCTATTGGTCACATTATTGTCCTCATGGATCATTTGTTTATATTCATTCACATTCACTTACTAATATACACATTTAACCTTACATTAGTCATTTATGCACATTTATGTCAATTCAATTATTCTTATCCATATTTGAGTGATTAGATGTATACTAGTGAACATGATGAATCATATTACATATTGATGAACTGATTTACAAATCAAGATATGATTAGGTGATTGCATCCACACTATGTGCGTTAATATATGATATATGATCATGGCACTTAATCTCACTAATGTAGTATGGATGTCACTAGGGATGTATGTGTATATGGTTAGTCATACCGACATAGGGTTAACATAAACACGATCATTATACGTCACATACATCTTATCAACATGTATGATGTCCATGCCAGGTTCCATATATCTCACTCATAATGACATCAGGGATTATTCGTCCCTAACATGGTCAGGATCCTATGTATCTACAATTAGGGTTAATATGAGAGTTACACATATTTTTGCAACAAATGTTCTATATGGTAAAAACAAGCATATTAGGGTATATATCTAACCTTTCTTGGTAAATTCTCAAAATCCAAGCACACAATCATCCTAATAAAGGAAATATAGTTTTCTAGAGTCAAATTAGACAATCTGGGTATTTTACAACTTGCACATGTCCTTGTCGGTCCAATCTAGCAACATGCTCAACTTTTATGTAGTTTTGAGAATGACACTCAAAAGTAAAGATGAGAGAAAGGTATGTGCAATTCAATGGTGTTTATGCATTGACACATTACTTGGGCATTTAGAAGAACCACATACAAAGAGCAAGGATATTCTTAGTCATGAGAGGATTTGGACAAATAGATGATAAATTCAAGATATAGGACAACACAAGAGTGATGGATTTCTTTTCTAGAAACAATGCAATGTATATGAAGTTCCTTTCCATTTGAACCATTTCACAAATTACAACAAATATAAGGTGCATGCAAACATTAACCAAGAATACCATATATATTAGGATTTAGATAACATAGAATGCCAAATCAAGGTTGGGTGGAAGTAGCATGCCTTAAGAGGAAATAGTGTCCATTTATATAAGTAGGTGGAAGTGGAGAGCACAGGGCAAAAGTAGTGTTCCCTATGTATGATAGTTGAAAAGCACCACCACTCTAGATGCATTTAATCTAATTATCATACATACAAATAGTGTGGAACTATATGTGGTTCTTTCATTATAAATTCCAATATGATGGGATCATACAAATAAACATAGCATGTGGGGCCAAGAATCCAAATCAATCAAGCAACTTCATTATCCACAACAAGATCATATATTCTCAAATGATGACACAAGAGATTGCCAATCAAATCAAGAATGGAATAAATCCATGTTTAGCATGATTATAGATAATTGGGGTTTAATCAACAAAATTGCTAAATTTAAATAGGGAGATTTACATACCTCCAATGTTTAGTCTATATCCACATCATGTCTAGGTAAAGGATCATGATATTTCAACACCTAGTTACATTATATATGTGTTAGGATTAATATTATACTATTTATTAATTGACAGCTAAAATTTCATTATGGGAACCTAATAATTTGGGTCTAAAATCCATAAAATAATCGAGCACTTTTTTAGTTCTAAAATATATTTAGCTATAATTTCTAGTGACCCGACTATTAACTATGATTTTTGTAAGATAAAATCACGAACAAGTTTTTATTAAACCACAATGATGGTTATAAGTTTTGATATACCACATGCCCAATTATGCAATGACCAAATGTGACCCATCCTCGCATTTGTCTTTCAAGTCTCCTAAACCATCATGTTAGCTAGCCTAAACCTAGATGCAAAAAGATGATGATACCCCTATAACTATAGTTTGTGCGATGCTTGGCGAGTTAGAGTTGGGAATTCATAGGGAACTATTCTCTCTTTCCTTCCATGGATGATAGGATAGGAATCTTGTAATGTCCCATGATTTACCTCCTTTTCTGGGAACCCATTACTAAATAACTCCATAGTCAAGCGTGCTCAGCTTGGAGTAGTACTAGGATGAGTGACTAGTCGGGAAGTTGATCCTAGCTTGCGTGTGAGTGAGATTATAGCGCGCAGTTAAGGCTAGTGGTGGTCTGTGGGGCTCGTCGTCATTCCTAAAAATCTACTAGAGCCTTGGACAGTGGGCCCGGTTGTTACAAATGGTATTAGAGCCAATTCCCCTCCATTAGGTGGGGCCCACATGGGCATGTGGCATGCCAGTCTTGAGCCGTACGGTCCATGCATGTAGGAGATGGCTATCAATGGTGATGTAGCCACCCTTGCACTGGTATTCCATGATCGGGAGCTAGGTGTCCATGGGCCATGTTAGGTCTGCACTGAAATGGGGAAATATTGTGAGGCCACATAGTTGAGCCTTGACGAGGACGTCAAGAGTCTAAGTGGGGGAGATTGTAATGTCCCAGGATTTGAGGCTTTGGATAAGATGATCGTAAAAGAAATGATTAGACTACCCATATCACCAACGTGCACCTCCTTTTTTGGCATCCCATTACTAAAGAACTCCAAAGTTAAGTGTGCTCAACTTGGAGTAGTACTAGGATGGGTGACCAGTCGGGAAGTTGATCGTGACTTGCGTATAAGTGAGATTAAAGCGTGCAGTTAAGGCTAGTGGTGGTCTGTGGGGCCCGTCATCATTCCTGAAACTCTACTAGAGCCTTAGACAGTGGCCCGATTGTTACAGATCTCATACCTAGGTCATGGGTTCACTCTTCTTTATCATCACACATGGGAGATTTTCTTGTGGAGTTCTTGAGGATGAATCAAGCATAACAATGTTAGGAAATACAACATCGTATATGGTATCTGAAACAAAAAAATTACTGGCCATATTCTCATCAAACATTAGATTGTCTCAACAACTATGAGTAGGGAAGGAAAGTTCCAAGATATATACCAAGTCTTGGATCAAGTCTAGAAACAATGCTTGATGCAGCGTGCTACTTTTGTTGAGTTGTACCTTGATGGATGTCATTGTCGTCTTCCTAGTCTAACACCACAAATGGTGGTTGATGACATCTTCCTAGAAGTAGGAAGGGACTCCTTGCCTCTAGAGTAGTTCACATGGACAACTAGGAACTCTTGTTGTTCTAGATGAACAAACAAGAAGGAGTTGTCCCTTCTAGTTGGCGTGCTAGCATCAACTTGCACTCCCGCAATTGTAACACCCTTGTTGTTCCTCTCTTTGACGGGTAGAAATTGCTCCGGCTCTCTTGGTTACGACAACTAGAGAAGACAAAAACTGTGAGAGTTTATTGTTGTGCATGGGAATCCCCCAATACCCCTCTATTTATAGGAGGGCTAGGGTCACGACTCCCAGTTTGAACATGAGTCAAAGGGGATGGAATTTCACAAATTTTTACAACCTACGAGTAGAAAAATGGTCATTTCATAGGTGAAACAATCATTTAGCATGTGATATATTCGGTTCAACCCTCGATCCATTTATTTCAACCTATTTCCCAATCACAATTGTTTTGTAAATTAATATTTGATTAATTCACAACATATTGTCAATGCTAATCTTTGATCCAATCGAATTGATTGCCCAAATGACCGGCTCTCAACCTGAGCCGGTTGGTTCATGGACTTGAGCTGATTGGTTCATGCAGCTGAGCCAATCAGTTCATGCACCTGAGTCAATTGGTTCACTTGTTGAACTGGTTATTTCAAAGTGTAGATTGCCAATGTTGTTTAAATTGTATACCTAACACTTTAGTAATCAGTGTTAAACAACATTCATGAATAAACTCCTTTTCCAGGTGCATTCCTATGTGTGTGACCCGATAGGTCCTAAATTATGAATTTTCATAATTAATTGATGACATCACATGCAAAGATTGGTATCTAGCATGACATCATTGCTATCTAAGTAATTCAGAAAGTTAGAGAACAAACTCAACCTACAATCTATCATAGATGTTATAATGATGTATATTTCCTTTGTCTGTGATACCCAGATTGAACTCTAGGCATGGAATCGTCATCCTCTTCAACTTTCAATCCATATTCCTTGAACTAAAGAAGACTGTCTGTGATAAATGTATGCTCAATATCATATATTGACTCACATGCACATGGCCATGTATTTCTCAATTGTGTTTATAACGTAGCCAGGATGTCATACTCCTATAGGAAAGGCAAATCCCATCTACATCACTCACAATCATCCCCATGTGTCATAATGCACCCGAGCACCACCTTTGCACCATCTTTATAGCAACCCTTATTCAAGGTCACGATGGAAGATGTCAAAGTACATCAAACGACATGTGACGAGTGTAGTGACTTCAGGTCTAAGAACCACAATCATTACCATGAGAGATGATTCTGACTACCATTCTATGGTTTTCATGTATCACTCTCAAGGTGTGTTTGTCTGATACACTGTTCTATCACAAGTATCTATTTGTTTCATTTGATATCGTATATTATGACTAATGATATTTTGTCATCAACCAACACACACTCTAGTCTTAAGTGTTATTGTTGTCTATTAGCCTTCCATAATAACAACTGACTAGGGAAATAACAAGAATGTATATACTCTTAACATCTACATGATCCCATTATTCATGTCCTCAACCCAAAGACACACATAAATGAGTATTATAATTCTTATACATTTTATCATGTAATATCATATTCTGATAACTGAATAAAACAGAATAAATGGAAGATTGCCTTTGTTATTAATCAAATTGTGTACAAGTTATGCCTTTATAATCATCATATGATTGGCTTTCTGGGCATACATACCCATAGACTTGATGAGTGCATACTCATCATGGAATTCAATTACCTCTTCGGAACAAATTCAACTCCATTTCACACCTTTTTACCCAAATAGGAATCATAATGTGCAAAACTACTTACCTGATTCAATAATCAAGGTTTTAACTAAATATTATTCATTTAATGCAGGAAAACCAAGCAATTCCATCCATACGGTCCCAAGACCGTTTGGATCCATGCGGTTTCAAGACCGTTTGGGTTCATGCGGTCCCAAGACTGTTTGCTGGAATCCATGAAAGAACGAATGACAAGGCCGTTTGCCAAATAAAACCGAGCGAGCTGTAAACGGCATGTCCATGCGGTCTCAAGACCGTCTGGGTCCATGCGGTCCCAAGACCGTTGGGGTCCATGCGGTCCCAAGACCGTTTGGGTCCATGCGGTCTCAATACCGTTTGGGCCCATGCGGTCTCAAGACCATTTGGGTCCATGCGGTTTCCAAGACCGTTTGACGCAAGCGCGAAGACCAATTGAAGAACTGAATCCGCACATTCACGCGAGACCGAGACCGACCCCAAGATCGATCGACGCAAACCGTTTGGCGCCCAAACGGTCTCCAAACCGTTTGGCACCAAACGGTCTTTGTGCATACTCATCATGGAATTTAATTACCTCTTCGGAACAAATTCAACTCCATTTCACACCTTTTTACCCAAATAGGAATCATAATGTGCAAAACTACTTAGCTGATTCAATAATCAAGGTTTTAACTAAATATTATTCATTTAATGCAGGAAAACCAAGCAATTCCATCCATACGGTCCCAAGACCGTTTGGGTCCATGCGGTTTCAAGACCGTTTGGGTTCATGTGGTCCCAAGACCGTTGGCTGGAATACATGAAAGAATGAATGACAAGGCCGTTTGGCAAAGAAAACCGAGTGAGCTGTAAATGACATGTCCATGCGGTCTCAAGACCGTTTGGGTCCATGCGGTCTCAAGGCCGTTTGGGTCCATGCGGTCTCAAGACCGTCTGGGTCCATGCGGTCTCAAGACTGTCTGGGTCAATGCGGTCTCAAGACCGTCTGGGTCCATGCGGTCCCAAGACTGTTTGGGTCCATGCGGTCTCAAGACCGTTTGGGCCCATGCGGTCTCAAGACCGTTTCGGTCCATGCGGTTTCCAAGACCGTTTGACGCAAGCGCGAAGACCAATTGAAGAACTGAAGCCGCACATTCACGCGAGACCGATTCCGACCCCAAGATTGATCGACGCAAACCGTTTGGCGGCCAAACGGTCTCCAAACCATTTGGCACCAAATGGTCTCCAAACCGTTTGGAGCCCAAACGGTCTCCAGACCTTTTGGAGAAGATATTTCCAGCAACTTATCCAAACTGTTTGGGATCAGATCTGAACCTATAAATAGACCCCCAGGGTCCTCATTTGGAGGCATCGGATACGAACACCGACAGGCTGCCAGAGCACCACTCCGATCAAGTTCCACTCCACCTACTACTAGTATTGCATCCAAGGAGGCCGAGATGAGAAGGAAGACGGAGCAAGGAGCGCATCTTCTTCACCGGGCTGCGACCACTCTCTGCACCGAGCTCATGGCGGATCTTTCTTTCTCTCTCATCCTTCTTGTATCTCGCATCATGAGCGAGTAGTCCTCTTTCGCTGGGGTGCGGGGACTAGCCCCGCTGCCCATGCAAACCATGTTCTTTTGTTAAACTTTCCATGGCAATGTATATAACTCTTCATTTTGCCGTTTATCGTTAAGCTCGTAGGTTGGTTATGTGCTTGTTTTCATCTTTGTGCTCCCTATGTTGTGAGAACTTCAATGCATGGGTATGAACGTCGTTTGGCAAGTTAGACTCCTTAACGAGAACTTCCAATGGGATTCCTTGAGGTCGTAAGTGTGTGATCCGTGAGGGGACGAGCCATCTAGCCTTCGATGATGCTTCTGTGCGCCTGACGCCCGTATGGGGGGTTCACAACCTTAGTTGGATTTTGTATCTTCTTGTTAATCGTCGATGTTTACTCGTACTATAATCTCTTATGTGCTTATCGGTTGACACGGCTGACTCCTTGACGAGAACTTCCGATGGGATTCCTTGAGGTCGTAAGTGTATGATCCGCGAGGGGATGAGCCATCTAGCCTTCGGTGACGCTTCTATGCGCCTGACGCCCGTATGGGGGGTTCACAGCCTTAGTTGGATGTTGTATCTTCAGAGCCGTAATACATGTGATCCGGATGGCGACGAGACATCTGATACCTATGGTGATGCTTGTGCGAACCTGACACCCGTATGGGGGGTTCTGCAGCAGCTCTACTTGGAGTGTTATATCTTGCCTGGATTTTTTGCAATGGAGTATGTTTGTGTGTGTAGCGGTGGTCAAACCCGATACCATCCCAGCGATTCCATATCATTGATCTAAACCTATCTTTAATTCTGCATTTACTTTCCTGCAATTAGTTTAAACAAACCCAAATCAACCAATTGTTCTAAATATTAGTCTTACTTGAGCCAGATTCAACTGACAAGGATTCTTAAAAACGTTGTCCTTTGGGTTCGATCCTCAACTATACTGTGATAAGACTTGTCCGCTTGCGGGTGGTATTATTGCACTTGGTTTAGGTAAAAGCTCGGGGATTTCAACCCCGGGTGAATTTGCTAGTGCATTCAAAAGCCACGTCAAATTCTGGCACCGTTGCCGGGGACAATGGAATCAGTCAGTCTAATCTAGTTCCTTTAAGGCTAATCTAGGATTTTACTTTTCTTTTGAAACTATCGCTTATCTACTTGAATTTGATTTTACTTTGTGGATCTCATTTTCAAATATTTCAAATTTTCAGGTGCTCTTCGACGCGTAGTGCATGCACCGTTCAGAAAGTCCCAGACTCACCGCAAGCTTTGATCCCGAAATTGATATAACCTTCCATCGTAAGATCAGAGAGAATCAAGCTAGGATGGCGCAAGAATAAGAAGTAGCCTGAAGAGTGGCTCAAGCCATCAATGCACAAAGAGAGAGGCTTATGCAAGAAGCCAGAGCTGTGGTTCAACAGGAAATCTTAGCAGCACAAGCAGCAGCACATGCAGCCGAACTACAGAAAGATCTTAGGGAGTTCTCCATCCCAAAAGCTGCGAATGTCTATCACCCAGTGCAGCCTCCTCCCATCGAGGCTGCCAACTTTGAGATTAGAGCCCATTGGATTACTTTGCTTCAAAACAACCCTTTCTATGGCAAACAAGCGGAAGACAACCAAGGTCATCTTCTGAGATTCATCGACTTATGTGCTATGACAAAGCAAAATGGTGTCTCCGATGATGCCATTCAACTCCGTCACTTCAAGTATTCTCTTGCTGATAGAGCCATTAGTTGGTACAATTCACTACAGAGTGAAGTACATATCACCACCTGGGAACAACTCTAAAATGCATTCTTGGAAAAGTTCTACCCCCCATCTCTTACATATGAAATCAGGGGGCGAATCACGAATTTCACTCAAGTACCTGGAGAAACCCTTGCAGAAGCATGGGATAGGTACAAGGAGCTCCTGCGCAAATGACCACACCACGGAATCCCAAAGAATCAACTTATAGAAATCTTCTATAGGGGTGTGGAGGATGATGTTAAGATGTTCCTAGATTCCTCATCCGGAGGAAACTTTATGCGTCAAAGCTACGACAGCGCATGGAGAGTCGTCACCCTGGGAGCAGAAAATCAAGCCAATTGGGGCAGATCTGTAGGGAAAGGAGTCTTAAAGGTAGCCATGGCTGAAGCTATTCCAGAATATAAGTCTATCGCATAAACTTTGAAAGTCTTAGTTGCCAAGCAAGATCATATAGAATCATCTCTAGCTGCTATTGGAAGAGGACATTCACCCACGAGACAACAAGAACAGGTAAAGACCACTTCTCTGTTCTGTGAAGCATGCAAAGGCACAGATCATTCCACTCTATCATGCAATGTTCTCTACAATGTTGTTCTAAGCAATGCTTGTGGGCAAGGAGATAATTGCCAGATGGAAAATCTAAATGCTATTAACAACATCCCTGGGCAGAACTATTACAATCCTAGTCAAAATAGGAATCACCCAGGCTTCCAGTATGGAAATCCTTCAGGAGCTATGAACTCGCATCAGTTCGGTCCCAACAATCAGCTGAGAGGGCCATCAGGATTCCAGTTTAACCAACATCAGAACTTTGGGAATCAAGGAAATTTCAAAGGAAACTTTCTGAACAAAAACTACAATAATTATCAGAACAACTCTCAGTATCAAAACCTGAACCAACAAGGACAAGCAGGAGCCAGCCCCGATGACAAGCTATCCACTATTGAAAAGATGTTACAAACTCAGAAAACCATGATAGCTAACCAACAGGCTCAACAGAAAGCTATTGAGACTCAACTAGCTCAACTTGCAGCTCGCATAAAGCCACCGACTGGAGTCTTTGCCGGCCAACCTGAAAACAATCTGAAACACCCTGAACAATTAAAGGTTGTCAACACCAGGTCAGGGAAAGATTATTCAAACCCCCCAGTAAAGACACCTGTAGTTATTACTGATAAAGATGAACCTGTGATGATCCAAACTCCGACAACACCAGAATCGCAACCACAGGAATATGAAACTAACAAGGGAAGCTCTGAGAAAATTGCTGATGAGGAAGCTGAAACTCCAGAGATGGAAATTCCTATATATAAGCCTCGTATACCCTTCCCATCCCGCCTAAGGCAAACTAAGCTCGATACAAGATTCATCAAGTTCAAAGAGGCTATGAAGAAACTCCATGTTGATATACCCTTCTTAGACGCTCTTAATGAGATACCAACCTGGACTAAGTATCTAAAGTCACTCCTCACCAAGAAGTATATAACTGAAGAATATGAAACTATAAAACAGGCTACGACCACATCTGATATTATACTGAGCAAGATGCCAAAGAAACAGAAAGACCCAGGATCCTTCTGAATTTCATGTCACATTGGTGACTCATCATGCGAAAAGGGACTGGCAGATCTTGGGGCAAGTATTTCTATTATGCCATTCAGTCTATGCAAGAGGTTAGGGTTTGCAGAATTGCTTCCAACTGCTATGACTATTCAACTTGCAGACAATTCTATAAAGAGATCGTTAGGAATCCTCGAAGACATCCCGATAAAGGTGGGCAAGGACGCATATGTTCCATGTGATTTCGTCATCATGGATATAAAAGAAGACACCAGATATCCTCTTATCTTTGGTCGTCCATTCCTTGCCACTGCTAGAGCTCTTATTGATGTTGAAGCAGGTACCTTACTGCTCAGGTTAGGAAAAGAAACTCTGGAGTTCAAAGTTTTCGAAAGTATGAGAAGACCGAGTATACAGGAAGAAGTCTATCTGATTGATTGCGTTGAGCAATTGTCACAACTAACTCAAGAATACGATGAATCATTCGACCCCTTGGAAATTGCTTTATCCGATCTACCGATCGATGTACCTATAAACAAACAAGCAGAGGGTCACATTGAACCTCTCGAATCTGCTGAAGAAGATACTAACAAAACCTATGAAGAACTCAAAGCTACTAAAATTACAAAAGAAAGAAGCAAAAAACTTGAAGCTCCCGAAATGAAGCCCCTACCTGAAGGACTAAAGTACATGTTTTTAGACGATCTCAAAGTCTGTCCTGTCATTATAAATTCCGATTTAACAACTGAATAAGAAAAGAAACTCCTGGAGGAATTAAGGGAAAGAAAGAAAGCCATCGACAATAAAATGAGCGACCTCACAGGGGTCAGTCAAGCTCTTTGCATGCACAAGATCCCTATGATGGAAGATCACAAGCCAACTATCGAGAATCAAAGGAAGTTGAATCCAAATATGAAGGAAGTTGTCCGTCGTGAGGTCATCAAACTTCTCACAGCTGGAATAATCTATCCGATATCAGACTCGCCATGGGTGAGCCCAGTACACGTGGTGCCAAAGAAAGGTGGAACTACTGTTATGAGGAATGAAAACGATGAGATCATCCCCACTCGAACAGTCACCGGGTGGCGGATGTGCATTGATTATAGAAAACTAAATAAGGCTACTCGAAAAGATCATTTTCCTATGCCTTTCCTCGATCAGGTCTTGGAGAGATTGGCTCACCAAGAATATTTTTGTTACCTTGACAGTTACTCTGGATTCTATCAGATTCCCATACATCCAGATGATCAAGAAAAAATGACTTTCACCTATCCTTTCAGGACGTATGCTTTTAAAAGAATGCCATTTGGTCTCTGTAATGCTCCCGCAACTTTCCAACGTTGCATGGCTGCAATTTTCGCGGGGCTTACTGAAACTGTTATGGAAGTCTTTATGGATGATTTCTCTGTATATGGAGACTCATTCGATTCTTGTCTCAAGCATCTCTCTATGGTTCTCAAATGTTGTGAAGAAGTACATCTGGTGCTAAATTGGGAGAAATGCCACTTTATGGTTAGGGAAGGCATTATCCTGGGCCATAGGGTTAGCAGAAGAGGAATTGAAGTTGATAAAGCCAAGATTGAAGTGATATCCAAATTGGCTATCCCCACAAATGTGAAAGAAGTTCGCGCCTTCCTTGGTCATGCTGGATTCTATAGAAGATTCATAAGAGATTTCTCCAAGATAACTAAGCCAATGACCAACCTGCTTCTGAAAGATGCTGAGTTCAATTTCAATGAAGAATGCGTCAAAAGCTTCGACACGCTGAAGAACGCCCTTAACACTACCCCCATCATTAAAGCTCCCGACTGGGACCATCCTTTTGAAATTATATGCGATGCCAGTGATTACGCGGTGGGTTCCGTGTTAGGGCAATGCATAGAAAAGAAACATTTTGTGATCTACTATGCATCGAAAACTCTCGACGAAGCTCAAAGAAATTACGCTACTATGGAGAAAGAACTTCTAGCAGTCATATATGCTTTCGACAAATTTAGGTCATACCTTATCAGTTCGAAAGTCATTGTCTACACTGACCATGCTGCTATTCGTTACCTAATGGCAAAGAAAGATGCTAAACCAAGGCTGATACGATGGATCCTCTTACTACAGGAATTTGATTTGGAGATAAGAGATAAAAAAGGGACGGAAAATGTTGTAGCAGATCACCTCAATCGCATTCACACTCTGGATGCTGAGAAGATTTCGATCAATGACTCCCTACCAGATGATCAGCTCATGAGGGTCTCAGAATACCATGGTATTCTGATATTGTAAATTACCTTGCTGCTGGAATCATCCATCCCCAATGCACCGGGAATGCATTAAAGAAATTTATGCATGAGGTGAAGCACTATCACTGGGATGAACCATATCTTTTTAAACTTTGCGCTGATGGTCTGTATAGACGATGTATCGCCAAAAAGGAAGCTCAATCTATCCTGGAACAATGCCACTCAGGACCCGTAGGTGGGCATATGAGCTCTAAAAAGACTGCCTTAAAGGTTTTACAATGTGGATTTTTTTGGCCAACCTTATCCAAGGACTCTTACGATTTTGTCCTATCCTGTGACAAATGTCAAAGATTTGGCAATATAACCAAGAGAGATGAGATGCCGCTGAACCTATGGCAAGAAGTCGAGATATTCGATGTTTGGGGGGTGGACTATATGGGTCCATTCCCATCGTCTAATGGATTCTCGTATATCCTAGTGGCGGTCGACTACGTCTCCAAATGGGTTGAAGCTATAACAACTATCACTAGTGATTCAAAACTTGTCATCAAATTATTCAAAGATGTCATCTTTCCACGATTTGGAGTTCCGCGAACCGTGATATCTGAAGGAGGCTCCCACTTCATTGAAAGAAGTTTTGAAGCTTTACTAAGAAAATATGGTGTCTCGCACAAGGTAGCTTCACCTTACCATCCACAAATTAGTGGACAGGTACATGTTTCTAACCGACAACTAAAGGCTATCCTTGAGAAAACCGTTGGACGTAATCGAAAAGAATGGTCAACAAAAATTAACGACGCCCTATGGGCTTATCGTATTGCTCATAAAACTCCCCTTGAGACTACCCCTTTTCGATTGATATATGGAAAAGCTTGTCACCTGCCAGTCAAATTAGAACATAAGGCATGGTGGGCAATTAAACAATTGAACTTCGATATGAAAGAAGCAGGGCAAGCCAGGACTCTGCAACTCAACGAGCTGGATGAACTAAGAATGACAGCCTATGAGAACGCACAAATCTACAAAGAACGTACAAAACTTTGGCATGATGGACATCTAAAAAGAAAAGACATACAAGTAGGAGACCAAGTTCTGGTTTTCAACTCAAGATTAAGGATATTCCCAGGAAAACTCCGCTCACGCTGGTCAGTACCATACATCGTCAAAAGCATCTCCCCTCATGGCACCTTCTCCCTATGGAGTGAAGAGTCAGGGGAATTCATAACCAATGGCCACCGCCTGAAGAGATATTTCACCACAGCAGACATAGGCACCAAATCAGTACTGGAACTCACCGATCCAAAGGACCCCACATGAAGACAAAGGACTTTGTCGAGCCATCGACATAAAACAAAGGCGCTTGTCGGGAGGCAACCCGATCAATAATTTTGTTTTACTTTTCCTTTTCAAATTTTGTTTTCTAGTTAACTTTTCCTTAAATAAAACTTGCCTTTTAAGATAGTTTTTCTTTCAGATAAAAGATCGGAGTCGCGCTGATCAAAATGTAATCACACTCGGCGGTCACAACTGGTGTAACCTTTCCCCTCCATCTTGGATTTAGGGTTTGCCCGGGACGAGCAAATTTCTAAGTTCGGGGTGGAGGGTGGGCGGTACGTACTTCACTCCCACCCTCTTTTCATATTCAAATTGTCTTTATCATAAAAATTTTCAAATTGTTGAACAGATACCTGATGAAATTTTGTCTCTTGTTGATAAAATGTAACTAACTACCTTGCTATGCATCTTCAATCATATATCCTCCTTATTCGAAGTAAATCCTCAAGAGGGCTAATTTTTGAAACTTGCATTTTGCCTGAAATCATCCTGTGAAGCTTATGATTCCTAACATCATAATACCTTTTTCAAAAAGGATAAGTATCTGTCAAACTGATAGGGATCAAACACGCCACACTTCCTAACTGGCTAGTGGAACAATGGCCCGGAATCCCCACCGGATCCGCATCAAGTCATTACTTGAGTAGAGTATGACAAGGAGAATAACCCGATTTTGAATTGTAAATCAAGATGCATTCCGATCTGAACTCTCTTCTACACTTCTTCTATCATCTTCGTACCCCTCCATCCATCAAAAGCAACAAAAAGCAGACTATGTGCCAAACCCTAAGTTTGGGGTGGCACACCACTTCCCCCTTATCTGCTTCTTCCATACCCCTCGCGGTAAATAGGGGCGTACCACCAAAAATGCAATCTCGAGTCGAATAGAGGAGAGATTTGCAAACAAAAGATGCCAAAGTGCACACAAAAAGAAATGCAATTTCGAGTCGAATAGAGGAGAGATTTGCACAAAAAAATATACAATAAATGAAATTGCAAAAGAAATAAAAATCTCGAGTCGAATAGAGGAGATATTCACTTCTTCTTTCCATACCACCTTTCACTCCTTTTTCTACCTAAGGGCGCAATACATGCCCCACCATCCTGAACTACACCAGTGTCAGATCGGATGCATATTTGTTGATTCTGCGGGTATCTCTGAACTCTTACAAAACTCTTTTACATGCTTGATGTTGGAAAAAGTGGGGAGGAAGGGGTGTTGGGAAACGAACTCAGGAACGAAGCTATAGAAAGACATGTTTAGTGGTCCCAGGAAGTTAAGGTACTCATTCATACTAAGCAGAAAGAAACATTTGTGATGTGAAGATGAAGCAATCACACGAATAGAAAGTATTCATTTGGCAACTATTTCAAATTTTATGTTACTCAAGGACGAGCAACGTCTAACTTTGGGGTATTTTGATGAGTGCATACTCATCATGGAATTCAATTACCTCTTCGGAACAAATTCAACTCCATTTCACACCGTTTTACCCAAATAGGAATCATAATGTGCAAAACTACTTAGTTGATTCAATAATCAAGGTTTTAACTAAATATTATTCATTTAATGCAGGAAAACCAAGCAATTCCATCCATATGGTCCCAAGACCGTTTGGGTCCACGCGGTTTCAAGACCGTTTGGGTTCATGCGGTCCCAAGACCGTTTGCTGGAATACATGAAAGAACGAATGACAAGGCCGTTTGCCAAAGAAAACCGAGCGAGCTGTAAATGGCATGTCCATGCGGTCTCAAGACCGTCTGGGTCCATGCGGTCTCAAGACCGTCTGGGTCCATGCGGTCCCAAGACCGTCTGGGTCCATGCGGTCCTAAGACCGTTTGGGCCTATGCGGTCTCAAGACCGTTTGGGTCCATGCGGTTTCCAAGACCGTTTGACGCAAGCGCGAAGACCAATTGAAGAACTGAAGCCGCACATTCATGCGAGACCGAGACCGACCCCAAGATCGATCGACGCAAACCGTTTGGCACCCAAACGGTCTCCAAACCGTTTGGCACCAAACGGTCTCCAAACTGTTTGACACCAAACGGTCTCCAGACCGTTTGGAGAAGATATTTCCAGCAACTTATCCAAACCGTTTGGGATCAGATCTGAACCTAGAAATAGACACCCAGGGTCCTCATTTGGAGGCATCGGATCCGGAAGCCGACAGGCTGCCAGAGCACCACTCCGATCAAGTTCCACTCCACCTACTACTAGTGTTGCATCCAAGGAGGCCGAGAAGAGAAGGAAGACAGAGCAAGGAGCGCATCTTCTTCACCGGGCTGCAACCACTTTCTGCACCGAGCTCATGGCGGATCCTTCTTTCTCTCTCATCCTTCTTGTATCTCGCATCATGAGCGAGTAGTCCTCTTTCGCTGAAGTGCGGGGACTAGCCTCGTTGCCCATGCAAACCATGTTCTTTTGTTAAACTTTCCATGGCAATGTATATAACTCTTCATTTTGCCGTTTATCGTTAAGCTCGTAGGTTGGTTATGTGCTTGTTTTCATCTTTGTGCTCCCTATGTTGCGAGAACTTCAATGCATGGGTATGAACGTCGTTTGGCAAGTTATACTCCTTGACGAGAACTTCCGATGGGATTCCTTGAGGTCGTAAGTGTGTGATCCGCGAGGTGACGAGCCATCTAGCCTTCAGTGATGCTTCTGTGCGCCTGACGCCCGTATGGGGGGTTCACAACCTTAGTTGGATTTTGTATCTTCTTGTTAATCGTCGATGTTTACTCGTACTATAATCGCTTATGTGCTTATCAGTTGATGTGGCTGACTCCTTGACGAGAACTTCCGATGGGATTCCTTGAGGTCGTAAGTGTATGATCCGCGAGGGGATGAGCCATCTAGCCTTCGGTGACGCTTCTGTGCGCCTGAGGCCCGTATGGGGGGTTCACAGCCTTAGTTGGATGTTGTATCTTCAGAGCCGTAAGACATGTGATCCGGATGGCGACGAGACATCTGATACCTATGGTGATGCTTACGCGAACCTGATGCCCGTATGGGGGGTTCTGCAGCAGCTCTACTTAGAGTGTTATATCTTTCCTGGATTGTTTGCAATGGAGTCATGTTTGTGTGTGTAGCGGTGGTCAAACCCGATACCATCTCAAAGATTCCATATCATTGATCTAAACCTATTATTAATTCCGCATTTACTTTCCTGCAATTAGTTTAAACAAACCCAAATCAACCAATTGTTCTAAATATTAGTCTTACTTGAGCGAGATTCAACTGACAAGGATTCTTAAAAATGTTGTCCTTTGGGTTCGATCCTCAACTATACTGCGATAAGACCCGTCCGCTTGCGGGTGGTATTATTGCACTTGGTTTAGGTAAAAGCTCGGGGATTTCAACCCCGGGTGAATTTGCTAGTGCATTCAAAAGCCACGTCAAGACTCCCACTTGCACTTAGAGGCAATCACCCATCAATTTAACCCCTAGTGATTTAACATGATTATCATTCTTATGTTGTTATAGTGTTTTTATTAAGGGGTCATCAATATTGCTTTCGGTTGGAACTTTGAAAATCTTCACATCTCCATGCCGTAACATTTGTCATATGAGACGGTACCGCCTTTGTATGTGCTTGCAAAAATGATGTGATCTGGGTTCCTTAGCTTGTGCAATAGCTCCATTGTTGTCATAATATAGCTCAATTGCATCATTGATGATTGGAACCACCCCAAGTTCGTAAATGAACTACTTTATCCATACAACTTACTTGGATGCATTGGATGCAACAATATACTCATCCTCTTTTGTAGAATCTGCAACTATCTCTTGCTTGGAACTCTTACAACTTACAACACCACTATTGAGGAAAAAGACAAATACTAATTGCGATTGATAATCATCTTTATCATTTTGGAAGTTCGCATCAGTGTATCCTTGTACCACAAACTCATCCTTACCACCATAGACAAGAATATGATCCTCAATTCTTCTCAAGTACTTAGGGATGTTCTTTATGGAAGGCCAGTGGGCATCATCAAGATCTGATTGATATCTTCTTGTCATGCTCAAGGCATAATAGACAATAGGGTGAGTACATAGAATTACATACATGAGAGATTCAATTGTAGATGCATATGGAGTCTCATTCATGTGTTCCCTTCCTTCACAATATTTAGGACATTGATCTCTAGAGATAGCAAAGCCATGAGACATGGACAAGTTGTCTACCTATGAGTTCTCCATGTTGAACCTCTTCAACAATTTGTCAATGTATGTGCTCTGACTGAGTCCAAGAAGCTTTCTAGATGTATCTCTGTAGATATTGATTCCTAAGATATAGGATGCTTCACGTAAGTCCTTCATAGAAACTATATTTCCTAGCCAAGTCTTTACCATCTGTGAAGTAGGGATGTTATTCCCTATCAATAATATTTCATCTACATACAATATGAGTATTACAATCATGCTCCCTCTAAGCTTCTTGTAAACACACTATTCATCTCAATTTTGACTAAAGACAAACTCTTTGACTGTTTCATCAAAACGGAGATTCTAGCTTTGAGATGCTTGCTTCAATCCATAGATTGACCTTTATAGCTTACAAACTATATTTGTAGCCTTTGGATTTATAAAATCCTCAAGTTATGTCATATACACATCGGCAAGAAGACTCTCATTAAGGAATGCAGTTTTAACATCCATCTGCCAAATCTCATCGTCATGATAAGCTGTAATGGCAATCATGATCCTGATGGACTTAACCATAACAACTGGAGAAAATGTTTCGTCATAGCCAACACCTTGAACTTGTTTGAAACCTTTTTCAACCAATCAACCATTGTAAGTTTGTACATTACCATTAATGTCAATATTCTTCTTGAGGATCCACTTGCACCCTATGGGTTTTACCCCTTCACATGAATCCACCAAGGTCCATACCTTATTGGTGTACATGGATTCCATCTCGGATCTCATGTCTTCTAACCACTTCTCAAATTTTGGTCCTTTAACAACTTCTAGATAGGTAATTGGCTCATCATTATGACCAATTCATTGCCTTCTTGAGTAACAAGATAACCAAATATTTCTAGCTCAATGCGTGTCCTACTAGATCTGTGAGGTTCCTATGTTATTTGAGGAAGTTGAGATTACACAACAGTTTGTGATTCTCTATGTTCCTCTTGTACCTCTATAGGTTCAAAGCCTTCTTATTGGTCTCAAACCTCTTTGAGTTCTACTTTCTTTTCACTGATTCCTTTGGAAATGAATTCCTTTTCTAGGAATGCAATGTCCCAGACAACAAACACTTTATTGTTAGGTGGGGTACAAAAGTAGTATCCTTTGGTTTCCTTAGGATACCCAAAAAAATAAAATTTATAGGATTTGAGTCCAAGCCTTTTTGGGAAACTTCTTTCTCACATAAGCTTCACAACCCCAAATCTTCATGAAAAACACATTGGACTTCCCATACCATATCTCATATGATGTCTTTTGAACTGATTTAGATGGCACACAGTTTAGTGTAAACACGACAGTCTCAAGAGCATAACCTCAAAAGGAAGTTAGAATATCAGCAAAACTCATCACTGATCGCACCATATCTAGAAATGTGTGATTCCTTATTTGTGATCTCCATTTTGTTGTGGTGTTCTAGGTGGAGTCCATAGTGATACGATACCCAATCTCATAGAAGGACCTCAAACTCCTGACTTAAATATTCTTCACCTCTATCAGAATAAAGTGTTTTGATACTCTTTCCAAGTTGGTTTTGTACTTCATTCATGAAATCCTTGAACTTTCAAGAGTATCTTATTTATGTTTCATTAAGTAAACATAACCATACCTACATAAATCATCAACAAAGGTAACGAAGTACCGATCCCCAACTCAAGCATTTGTTCTAAAAGGGACACATACATCAGTTGGTATGAGTCCTAATAGATCACTAGCTCTTTCACTATTGATAGTGAAGGGAGTCTTGGTTATCTTGTCCAACAAACAAGATTCACATGTCTCTATTGGTTCAAAATAACAAGAGTCTAGATAACCATCTTTATGGAGTCTGGATATGCGATTATCATTGATGTATCATGAATAGAAATACGAAAGATATGTTTTTTTGAGTTATCAAGTTTTAGACTTTCGGTATTTACGTTATAAACATATGTCTTAAGATCTAATAAATAAATACCATATATAGGATATTAGGGCACTTCCATAAAAGATCTCATCTTTTAAAATAGAACACTGACCATTATTTAAATTAAATTCATGTCCATCCTTGTCCTTACAAGATATAGAAACAACATTATTATTTATGATAGGTATAATATAGCACTTTTATAACTCTATTACAAGCCCCATAGGTAGAGATAAACTATAGATCACAAATGTAGTGGCATGAAATCTTGCTCCATTTGTAATGCACAGTTCAATGCCGCCCTTTCATAAAGGTTTACTTCCTTTCAGATCCTACATATTCAAACATGTGTGAGATCCACATCCGCTATCTAGTACCCAAGATGAAGAAGTAGATAGATTTATCACAATAACATATATAACTGAAGTGGAGATCACTACTCCCTCCTTCATCTTCCTCATTTCCTCCAAATAGAGAGCACAATTTCTCTTCCGATGTCCAAGCTGGTGACAGTGGTGACAATTGCCTCCCTTGGTGACTCCGCTCTTTGCTTTGAGTGAAGATGACTTGGGCTTCTGGATAGCTTTATAACTCTTCTTAGATTTTGCTTCACCCTTATACTTCCCTTTTGTTCTGTTGATCATCATGACAAACTTTTGCTTGTCTTTCTTCATTTGTGCTTCATCTGTTCTCAACATGCCAAATAATTCTGACAACGACTTGTCAAAATTATTCATGTTGTAGTTCAAGACAAACTGACTGTATGACTCTAGAAGTGATTGCCGAATCACGTCAATGACTAACTCTTGGCCCAAAGGAAATCCCAGTCTCACAAGATTCTCCACATAACCAATAAGCTTGAGCACATGTGGGCCTACTGGATCTCCTTTTTCCAATTTCAGTTGAACAACACTTGGAGACACCATATCTCTCCCGTCTTGCCTGATCTTGGTATATTTTATTAAGATGGGTTACCATCTCAATCACATCAATATTCTCATGTTGTCTCTACAACTAATAGTTCATGGATCACAATATTAGGCATTTGACATCTACAACATCCTTGGAGTGCTTCTTGTAAGCATCTTTGTCATCCTTTGGTACATCAAGATTAGGTTTAGCTGGCTCTGATGTTTCTAGGAATTAGAGCTTGCTCTCTTGTGTGAGAATCATTCTCAATGTCATGAAACAATCATGGAAATTATTCCCATTCAACTTGTTCTTCTCAAGAACCAATCGCAAAGATAATGTGTTGTTTATCATCATGTGATTCTATAAGAAAATTTGCAATTTATTCAATTTTTTTATTAAAATAAAATTTGATGATTTTCAATTAGGCCTTTCATTAAATAAATTTTATTCAAATTGATAACCATCCTTTATCAATTTGTAAAATTGCATCATACAATCTTCCAGTGAGCCATGACCTAAAACAATCAAATTATTATCTAGCCAACGCCAACTTCCATAACCAGTTATTATGGTAGGCAACTTTTGCCAATTGCATCTTATGCAATTCTTAGATAGATTGTATGCATAGCTCTTTTCCATAGTCATTTTTATGCTTCAAGGTACTAAATCTCATTACGATCACCTAGTTAAGTTTGATCCAAAAGACCACGATAGTAATGCACCCCGCTTGGAAGGCCCACATAACTACCATCACACTTCCACGAGATATACATTGCACCATGATTGGCATGTTCAGGCATTATTGATCAAGATTTCCATGTTGTTGCTTATAGAATATAAGACTTAATATGTTTGATTATTAAGGAATTTTATATTTATAAATATATATATCTACATATCTATCACCACATACTTATAGTACATATCATATACATGCTATAACCACAATGAAAACATGCAATAATAAACATAAGAAATGATTATGGACATACTATTGCAATTCCTTGGAGCCACAAGGAATTAATGCCACCCAATGTATTTATCATATGCAACAAACTGTTGTTCATGACGATATGTGCTAGATCCATCTTGGGTCAATTGGATAGACCTTTTGAACCGATCGATCGGTTGGTCACTTGAAAATATCGTCTGGCCTTCGGTCCTTGAAACTTTAGGACTCCTCCAACCGGTCGGATGGGTCACTAGTCAATCAGTTGGATCCTCCTATCATCAGCCTCAGTCCTCTAGCTGACCGTTTCATCTCCTGAATTGGTCATTTTGCCTGGATGAACGTCTTCTTTTCCATAACATGAAATAATAGCTATGTTAATCCTTTTCTAACATATTACATTATAATTGGAAACCTTGAGCTAAATACGAGGGGAGCATAAGAAGGAAGAATTTAATATTTCTATATATGGAAATAAGAGAGAGGCCTCATACCAAAACTGAGATATAAAGAGGAACATAATTCAACACAACACAAAAGGTCTAGGGTAAAGTCCATAACCATGCTACTAATCACCATCAAAAAGACGCATATTGTGTATATATCATATCATATTTATAGGGATTGTATGTGGGATCAGTCGGATATGCACATTTATCATTTTAAGTGTTCACATCACTTTTGCAATAAGAATTGATAAAATAGAAATCTAACCATATTGATTAAATCCCAAAGCATAGTGAATTGACGTGGATATGATACCACTATTAGGAAATATGGAAACAGAAGAAAAAAAATTACTTACCATATTCCCATTGGATAGTAGATCATTTCAACAACTATAAGATTGGAAGGAATGTTGCAAGATATATAATTGGTCTTGGAGCAAGTCCATCGACAATGCTTGTTGTAGAGTGCTAATTTGTTGAGTTACACCTTGATGGTTGTCATCGTCGTCCTCCTAGTCTGGCACCACATATGGCAGTTGAATACATCCCCCCTAGAGACAGGCAAAGCCTCCTCGCCTCTAAAGTAGTCCATGCAAACCACCAAGAACTCCTATCATTCTAGATGAATGGATAAGAAGGAGTTGTCCTTTCCAGTTCACGTTCTAGCGTCAACTTGCTCTCCCACAATTTCCTCTCGCATGATGTTCCTCTCTTTGATAGGTAAACCTTGCTTGTGCTCTCTTGGTTACCACAACTAGAGAAGACAATAAATTTTAGAGCTTGTTGTTGTGTTTGGGAAGCCCCTGATACCCATCTATTTATAGGAGGGATAGGGTCAGGATTCCCAGTCTGAGTGGGAGTTGAGGGGGATGGAATTTCATGAATTATCACAACCTACGAGCGACAAAACGATTGGTTCACAAGTGAACTGACCGGTTGGCATGTGAGCCTATATGTTCAACTCTTGAACCAATTTTTTCAACTTGTATCCCAATCGCAATTGTTTTGGCAACTAATATCCAATTAATATACAACATGACATCAACACTAATCCTTGATTCAATTGAATTGACCGACCAAATGACCAGTTCACAACTTGAGTCGTTTAGTTCATGAACTTGAGTCGATCGGTTCATGCAGCTGAGCCGATCAGTTCATGCATTTGATCCGGTCAGTTCACTTACCGAACTAGTCATTTCTGTGTGCAGATTGCCAATGTTGTTCAAATTGAATACCTAACACTTTAGCAATCAATGTTAAACATCATTCATGAATAACCTCCTATTCCAAGTGCATTCCTATAGGTGTGACCCTATAGGTCCCAAGTTATGTGGGCAGTGAATGTCCATAACTAATTTTGGACATCACAAGCAAAGAATTGTATATAGCAAGACATCCATACTACCCAAGTAATTTGGAAAGTTGGAGAACAATTTCAACCTACAATCCATGGTAGGTGTTACAGTGATTATATATTTCTTTATCTTTGATATCCAAATTGAATTCAAGGTGTGGAATCTTCATCCTCTTCAACATTGAATCCATGTTCCTTGAACTAGAGGAGACTATCTGAGATATATGTAATCTCAATACCATATATTGACTGACATGCGCATGGCCATGCATTTCTTAGTCTCACTTATCAAGTGGCCAGGATATCATACTCCTATAGGAGGGACAAATCCCATATACATCACTCACAATCATCACCATATGTCACAATGCACCCGAGCACCACCTTTATAGAAACCCTTATTCAAGGTCACAGTGGATGATGCAAAAGTACATTGAATGACATGTGATGAGCGTAGTGACTTCAAGTATAAGAACCACAATTACCACCATCACTATGAGAGATGATTCCGACTACAATTCTTTGGTTTCCATGTATCACTCTCAAGGTGGGTTTGTATGATACATTGTTCTCTAACAAGTATCTATGTGCTTGGTTTGATATCATATATCATGACTAACGAGATTATGTAATCAACCAACACACACTAAAGTCTTAAGTGATATTTGTCGTCTATTAACCTTCCATAATAACAACCAACTTGGGACATAACAAGAATGTATATACTCTTAATATCTGACTGATCTCATTGTTCATGTCCTCATCCTGAAGACACACGTCATTGAGTAATATCATTCTTTAGACATTTATCATGTAATATCATTATCTCATAATGAATAAAACAAGATAAATGTGAAGATTGCCTTTACTATTAATCAAATTGTGTACAGGTTATGCCATGACAATCATCATATGATTGGCTCTCTGGGCATACATACCAACAAACAAGTCATTTCTTGAGGCTATAAAACCATTAGTGCAAGGCAAAGAGATTACACCTTGGATATACAAGGGGTAGAGAAAAGAACTATCACCACACCGGGAATGCAAAAAATATATGGGAAAATGAGACTGATCTTAGCAATGTTCCATAAGAAGAAACCAACAAAAACCAGGATCAGAGGTGTGTAAATGACTTCACGAATCCACAATGCATCAGAGCAACTTGAAAATTAAAAAACATGGTAAATGCCAACAACAAGGCAAACTAGCATGTCAAGAAGGTTCTTCAATGTCCATGGGAGGATTGTACAAGGTCTTCATAACTGGAGCACAAGAGGAGATCCTCGCCAGAGTCTGGGTAACATGCAAAGAATTTGGGGTTTGAGAGATAACGACAACAAGAAGGACATGAAAGTAAAGCCTTCCAAAGAATGAGAGAGTGTATGCTACTTACTATCGAGACAATTCAACTATAATAGTGTGATGTATAAGCACATATGTCCAGTCACTAAAGAGAGAGGTGGACCTTGAAACATAAATACAGAAGGTCTCAAGTGCAATTGATAATGCAGAGTAGTGGAAAAAGGGTTGGGTGTGTTTTTTGGGTGGTTATTTATAGAAGCAGTTATGTTAATAATCCCACCCACATGAACTGATGGATCTTATAATAGTATCAATTATGATCAAATCCCAAGGGACAACCTAATTATGAACTATGTTGATTAAACTAATCTATTTGGGACCCATATTTAAAGGTGACATTTGTGGTTGATTGTTGAAGTCAATTGCTATAAATAAATTTTGATTAAGAATTTATTCTAAATTAATTTTGGAAACACTATAGATAAAGGGCTCAACCTTGCTACTGTATTTTCTCAAGTGCATTGAGTTACCACATATATGATAGAGAAATTGGGGTCACAAAATTTCCAATCCTTTTGATATTATAAAAATGCACAAACAAATATCACTAAAGTCTTGTCATATAGTTACCTAATAAATCTAACCATTTCAATGGAAAACACTCTTCTAAAGTTCTCATTCAACAGACAACATGAATAAAACATATTCTAAATCTTATATTTGAAATTTATCTATGTATAAAATTGGATAAACATGAAATCAAGGTAATCAATAAAGAAAAAAAGCATTAAATGGTTCATCCATGATGAAACTAGTACATATAATTGATAAAATTTCAAATATATGGGATAAGGAGCTACTCACGTACCTCTACGAGGAAATTACCCGCTCATCATGCAAGAAGCAAAATGAATGAGGAGAGAAAAAGAAGAATTCACTGTCAAAGTAAGAGATAGTTAGTCATGGTTTGTAACAATTGGTCTTCAAGTCTAGAGGAAATGGTGAATTTGAGACAATAGTCAGAGAGAGATTTAGACCTTTGTTGGAGCTTATTGTTCTTCTTATTCTTCTCTATATTCTTGGAGTAGCACATGTAAAGTTAGGAGTCTGAATTCTCAATCTAGAATTATGCCAAAAGCTTTTATACATCTATTTCTGGGACCAACCAACTTTCAGTTTCGTGGTAAGGAAACTCATAAAAGCACTTTAGAAGAATAACAAAAATTACGGCAATAGATCCCAACATAGAAGACCGAAACAATAACATTACCATTAGTTGTGAAACATAGCACACATACCACACAACATGGAAAACAATGATACCTCTAGTGTAGGGATTAAGGGACATAGGTAGATTCATAAAGCACTTGCTTGGTAATATTGAAACCCAGTGAGTCTTGCGGTGGTCTTAAGAGAGATGATGGGAACATGGTGGTTGTGGTAGGAAGGTGGGGTTGGACGAAGTGTGTGGGATAGAGGAGGCATGAAAAATGATTAGGAACATTTTTTTAGAGTATCAACTATGGTGCAATGAGTGTTAATGATTGAGAATAAGGCATGTAGTGGACGGTGATCCTCAATAAATTGGGAAATAGGGGAGAGGAGGTAGCCAGGGTGCAATTGGGATGTTGGGGAAATAATGCCCAATAAAGATAGGGATTGGGAGAACCCTGATCATGAGAGGAATGAGATGTAGAGGAAAGCATGGTGTAAGGTTGAGAGGGGAGAAAGAACGAGCAAGGGAGAAGTAGGAGGAGATAATGGGTGTATGCAATATCGATAGGAGGAGGAATGAGAAGGGGAGACAATGGGAATCCAAAACAAGGGACCCAAACCTAGAGTCCAATACAAGTCAAGAAAAAAAATAGAGAGAGTGTGTGACATCCAACCATATGAAAATAGATAAAAATCCAAGTAAATTAAGTTTTATGTATATATAGAATGCATTTTTTAGAATTATACTCTCTAAATTAATATAGTTTGTATTATTGATTAAAATAAAACTAGGTATAATAACTAGCTAGGACCCAAAGAATCTAATTGTAAACATAGAATTTTCTTTTAACACTTGTTTTTACAAGTTCTAATTAAATTAGGGTTCAACCTCATTACTTTAATATATGTTTTATATTGCACCAATACCACCACCACCACCACCACCACCATCATCATCTTTCATTTAGTATTTAGAGTCGTATTATCCTCATATAGTTACAATCAAGGCTATATTAGATTATGTTGCATGAAATATTATTTATTAATTAGTTACCCCATTACTTCCATTAAAAATGTTTTTTACATAGAAAACCATTAATCATTTCCACTCACACGAAATGTACAATTATTATTCCAATATATGCATTATATCCATTCACATCCCATCATTGATTAACCACATTTAAGTCATTACGTAAATAATGCATCATGCATGACATATTTAATGAACTCACTTACATATTAAGCCATATTTAGGTTATTAGGTAAATTTCATGTGTATTATAATATATTATGTGGTTGTAACATCTAACATTATTAATTCAAGGTTTAGGTTAACATGATTGCTATATATGATCAACATGCCACGCTTAGGTTCCATATATACAACTTATCATCACATTAGGGTTTTTTGTTATAGAGCATGGTTAGGGTTACATGTATTCATAGTTAGGGTTTACATTTGAGTTACTAATGCTATATGAATTATATGTTTATTAGGGTGCAAGAAAAAGTATTAGGTGATATTGTGAAGAAATATGTCATCTAGTAAGGCAGCAGAAACAAAAATTTTACTTGCCATATTCCCTAAAGATAGTAGGTCAGGTCAACAACTATGAGATGGGAAGGATGGTTGCTAGGTTATACCTGGTCCTTGAGCAAGTCCAACGACAATTTCCTTGTAGTAATGGGCACCTTTTTTCAAGTTGCACCTTGCTGTCTATCGTCGTTGATCTCCTAAGCCGGCACCATGTATGATTGCTGAGATCATCCCCCTAGCATATGGCAACGGCCTCCTTTCCTCTTGAGTAGTCCACATAGACCATTGGGAACTCATGTCATTCTTGTGGAATGGATAGGAAGGACAATCAATGTGCTAGTGTCAACTTGCTATCCCAATTGTCTCTCCCTTGTTTTCCTCCCTTTCGTGGGTAGAACTTTCTTAGGTTCTCTTGGTTACCACAACCAGAGAAGACAACAATTGTTAGAGCTTATTGTTGTGTCTGGGAAGCCCCCAATACCCTCTTATTTATAGGAGGTCTAGGGTTAGGGTTCCCAATCCATCTGGAAGTTGAAGATATGGATTTTCATGAATTTCCAAAACCTACAAATTGTGAACTGGTTGACTCACTCACCAAAATGTCAGTTCGTGCATGAACCGATCAATTCGTGACCTGAACTAGGCGGTTTGTGCATGATTCCTATTCTGAATCACATTGGTATTCAATGCACGATTAATACAGATCATGACATCAACATCAATCCTTGATCCAATCAAATTGACCATTGAACCAGGTGGTTCATCACATGAACCGATCACTTAGGACCGTGAACTGGTCGGTTCACTTAATATACTAAACGATTCATGCCCTGGTTCATGCATTGTTCAACCAATGTTGTTCCCAATTGACCTGACACTCCAACTGATAAGCTCAACACTTGCACCGGTCAGTTCGAAGTCCAGACAGATACTTTTGAACCAGTGTTGTTTTGAAATTGAATAACTAAACACTTTTAGTATTCAAGTTAAACATAATTCATGAATAAACTCCTATTCCATGTGCATCCTATATGTGTGGCCCTATAGGTTCAAAGTGACGTTGGCAATGAATGTCAATAAATTTTATGACATTAGAAGTAATGATTGGTATCTAGAAAGACATCATTGCTACCCAAGAATTTTAGAAAGTTGGAGAACAACTTCAACCTACAATCCATTATTGGTGTTATAGTGATTGTATAGTTCCTTTGTCTTTGATATTCATATTGAACTCGAGCCATGGAATCATCATCGTCTTTGATGTTCAATCCAAGTTTCTTGAACTAGAGCAGACCTTCATAGATATATGTGAGATAAACATCATATATTGATTCAAATGTGCATGACCATGCTTTTCTTAGTTCTTCTTAATAAGTGGCTAGTGTATCAAACTCTTGTACGAGGGACAAATCCCATCTACATCACCCACAATCATCCTTATGTGTCACAATTCACCTGAGAACCACCTTTATGAAAACCCTTATTTAGGATGACGGTGGATGATGTCAAAGCACACTGAATGACATGTGATGAGTGTAGTGATTTTAGGTCTAAGACCCACAATAACCACTATCACTATGAGAGATGATTCTAACTACCATTCAATGGTCCTAAACATCACACTCAAGGTGGTTCTGTTTGATACACTATTCTATAGGAAGTATCTATGTGTTTGGATTGGTATCAAATATCATGACTTAATGAGATTCTGTTATCAACCAACACACTCTAGTCTTATTTGTTATTGTTGTCTATTAGCCTTCCATAATAACATCCGACTAGGGACATAACAAGAATGTATATACTCTTAACATCTATATGATCTCATGTTCAGGTCCTTAATTTGAAGACGTACATCATTCTTTAGGCATTTATTATGTTGCATCATAATCTCATAACTGGATAAACTAGAATAATTTGGAAGATTGTCTTTATTATTAATCAAATCGTTTACAAGTTGTGCCATTACAATAATCATATAACTAGTTCTCTGGGCATACATACCAACAAACTCTCACTTGCACTTAGAAATAATCAGTCACGAGCTTAAGCCCAAGTGATCTAACATGACCCTTATATTTCTGGTGTGAAAATGCTCTTGTCAATGGGTTAGTCACATTGCTTTCAGTTGGTACTATGCAAATCTTCACATTCCCTCATTGTGCAATTTCTCATATGAGATGGAACCATCTTTTTATGTTCTTAGAACATTGATGCGATTTGGGTTTCTTAGCTTGTGCAATATCTCCATTGTTGTCACAATGTAGCTCAATTAATCACTGATGCTCAGAAGCATCCCAAGTTCAGATATGAACTTCTTTATCCAAACAACCTCCTTTTTCACCATTGGATGCAACAATATACTCGACATATGTTGCAGAATCAAAAAATGTCTCTTTCTTGGAACTCTTCCAGCTTAGAGCTCTGTCGTTGAGGTAGAACACACATCCTGATTACGATATATAGTCATCTTTGTCAATTTGGAAGCTTGCATCGATGTGACTTTTTACCACCAATTCTTCCTGACCATCGTAGATAGAACTAATCCTTAATTCATCTCAAGTACTTAAGGATGTTCTTCATGGTTGTCCAGTAAGATTCACTGGGATCTGACTGAGATCTGCTCGTCATGCTCAAGGCATACGAGACATCTGGGTGAGTGTATAACATTGTGTACATGATGGATCCGATTACAAATGCATGTGGATCCTAGTCATGTGTTCCCTTTCTTTAAAAGAACTGGGACATTTAATAAAAAATTCTAGCTACGAGATGCTTGCTTCAATCCATAGATTGATCTTTGTAGCTTACATACATTATTTGCATCCTTTGGGTTTATAAAAGCTTCAGGTTATGTCATGTACACATCCTCAAGTACATTCCCATTAAGGAATGTAGTTTCAAAATCCATCTATCAAATCCCATAGTCATGATAAGCTGCAATGTCAAACATGATCCTGATATACTTAACCATGGCAACTGGAGAAAAGGAGTCATCATAGTTAACACCTTGAACTTGTCTGAAACCCTTTGGAACCAATCGACCCTTGTAAGATTGTGCATTACCATACATGTCGTTCTTCTTCTTGAAGACCCACTTCACCCTATGGGCATTACCCCTTTAGATGGATCCATCAAGGTCTATACCTTGTTAGTATATATGGATACCATCTCAAATCTCATGAATTCAAGCCATTTCCCATACTCTAGTCCCGTAATAGCTTCTAGGTAGGTTGTTAGCTCATCATCAATGACCAGCTCATTTCCTTCTTGAGTTACAAGATAGCCAAATATTTCTGGCTCACGACGTATTCTACTAGATCTGTGAGGTTCCTGTGTTACATAAGGAATTTGAGATTCTATAAGAATTTTTGATTCTCTCTGTTTCTCTTTTACCCCCACTGGTTCAATGATTTCTTGTTGGTCATGACTTCTTCCAACTCTATTTTCTTCCCACTGATTCCTTTAATATGAATTCCTTTTCAAGAAATACAAAATCCCTAGAAAAAAATACTTTGTTATTAGATGAAGTATAATATTAGTATCCTTCGATTTACTTAGGATATCCAACAAAATATTATTTATCCAATTTGTATCCAAGCTTATCGGGAAACTGCTTTCTGACATAAGCTTTAGAACCCCAAATCTTCATAAAAGACACGTTGGGACTTTTGCCATATCATACCTCATATGGTGTCTTTTAATACGATCTAGATGGAACAGAGTTTAGTGTAAACACTATGATTTCAAGAGCATAACCCCAAAAGGAAGTTGGAAAATCAGCAAAACTCATTATTGATCACACCATATCTAGTAATGTGTGATTTCTTCTTTCTCAAACACCATTTTATTGTGGTGTTCCAGTTGGAGCCCATTGTGATACAATACCACAGTCTCGTAGAAGGTCCTCAAAATCTTGGCTTAAATATTCTCCACCTTAATCAGAATGAAGTGCCTTCATACTTTTGCCAAGTTGGTTCTGTGCTTCATTCATGAAATCCTTGAACTTTTCAAGAGTTTCTGATTTATGTTTTATTAAGTAAACATAACCATACTTACTAAAGTAATTAGTGAGGGTAATGAAGTACTGATACCCACCTCTAGCATTTGTTCTAAAAGGGTCACACACATCAGCATGTATGAGTCCTAATAGATCACTATCCCTCTCATTATTACCAGTGAAGAGAGTCTTTGTCATCTTTCCCAAAAAAGACTCACATGTCCCTATAGATTCAAAATCAAAAGAGCCTAGATATCCATCTTTATGGAGTCTAGAGATGCGATTTTTATTGATGTACCGAAGAGGACTGTGCCAAAGATATGTTTTGTTTGAGTTGTTGATTCTCTACCTTTTGGTATTTACAATTTAAAAATTTGTATTAAGATCTAATAAATACAGATCATAAGACATTGGGGCACTGCCATAAGAGATCTTATCCTTTGAATCAGAACATTGACCATTTTTTATATGAAAATCATATCCATCCTTGTCCATACAAGATACAAAAATAATGTTTCTACTTCTGGAAGATATAAAGTAGCAGTTCTTTAACTCTATTACAAGCCTGATGGGTAGAGATAAATCATAGGTTCCAACTGCAATGGAAGAAACTATTGCTCCAATTGCAACACGTAATTCAACCTCATGCATTAGTAAAGGCTCACTTGTTATCCAATCCTCCATATTCAAACATATGTGAGATCCACATCTAGTATCTAGTACCCAAGATGAAGAAGTATATAAATTTATCTCAATAACATATATACCTAAAGTGGAGATCTCTATCTCCCCTTCTTCCTTAGCTCCTTCAGATAGAGAGGGAAATTTATTTTCCAATGTCTAGGCTGGTGACAGTGGTGACAATTGCCTCCCTTGGTAACCCCTCTTTCTAGCTTTAGTGTAGAAGACTTGGGCTTCTAGCTAGATCTAAAACTCTTCTTAGCTTTGCCTTTTTCCTTGGACTTTCCCTTTCCTTTGTTGATCATCATAACATACTTGGGCTTGTCTTTCTTCATTTGCACTTCAGATGTTCTCAACATGCTATTAATATCTGACAACAACTTGTCAAAATTGTTAACGTTATAGTTCATGACAAACTGGCTCTATGATTCTTGAAATGACTACAAAATTATATTTGTGGCCAACTTTTAACCCAAGGGAAATCCCAGTCTAGTAAGGGTTTTCACATACCCAATAAGCTTGAGTACATGGGGACCTATTGGATCTCCTTCTGCCATGTTGCACTTGAATAATGCCTTGGAGACATCATATCTCTCCTATCTTGCCTGATCTTGGTACTCGTTCTTAAGGTGCATTATCATCTCAATCACATCCATATTCTCATGATGTATCTACAACTCATAGTTCATGAAATGCATCATCAGGCATTTGACATTTATGACACCCTTAGAGTGCTTCTTGTAAGAATCTTTGTCAACCTTAGGCAATTGGGAATAGGTTCATTTGACTCTGGTATTCCTAGGACATAGACCTTGCACTCTTGTGTGAGGAAAATTCTCAATGCCCTAAACGAATCATGGAAATTATTCCCATTTAATTTGTCCTTCTCAAGGACCGATCACAAGGAATAGGTCTTGTTTCTTGATACTTGATACTATAAGAGAAATTTGCAATTTTTCAAACATTTTTATTTTATTTGATTAAACAAAATTTGATGATGTTTAACTAGGACTTTAATTATCATTTGTTCTTTAACTCTATTACAAGATATAAAAATAATGTTTCTATTTATGGTAGATTAAAAGTAGAAGTTCATTAACTCTATTACAAGCCCGATGGACAGAGATAAATCATAGGTTTGAACTACAGTGGTAGTAACTCTTGCTCCATTTGCAACACGTAGTTCAACCTCATCTTTCTGTAAAGGCTTACTTGTTTTCTGATCGTGAATATTCAAACATATGTGAGATCTACATCCAGTATCTAGTACCTAATATGAAGAAGTAGGTAAGTTTATCTCAATAACATATATAACTGAAGTGGATATCTCTATCCCCTCATTCTTCTTCCTCAATTCCTCCAGATAGAGAGGACAATTTCTTTTCCAATGTCTAGGCTGGTGATAGTGGTGACAATTGTCTCCCTTGTTACCCCCTCCTTTTGTCTTCAGTGTATAAGACTTGGTATTTTGGCTATATTTATAACTCTTCTTAGCTGTTCCTTTTCCCTTGGACTTCCCCTTTCCTTCTTTTATTATCATCACATAATTGGGCTTGTCTTTCTTCATTTGTGCTTCATCAATTCTCAACATGCCAAGAAATTTAGATAACAACTTGTCGAAATTGTTCATGTTGTAGTTCATGACAAACTAGCTATATGATTCGGGAAATGACTACATAATCACATATGTGACCAACTCTTGACCCAAGGGAAATCCCATTCTAGTAAGGTTTTCCACAAACCCAATATGCTTGAGTACATGGGGACATAATGGATCTCCTTCTTCCATGTTGCACTTAAACAATGCCTCAGAGACATCATATCTCTCCTGTCTTGCCTAATCTTGGTACATGTTCTTAATATGCATTACCATCTCAATCATATCCATATTCTCATGATGTATCTACAACTCATAGTTCATGGAACACATCATTAGGCAGTTGACATTTATGACATCCTTAGAGTGCACTTGAAAGCATCTTTGTCAACCTTAGGCACATTGGGAGTAGGTTCATCGGACTCTGGTGTGTCTAGGACATACAACTTGCACTCTTATGTGAGAACAAATCTCAATGCCCTGAACCAATCATGGAAATTATTCCCATTTAATTTTTACTTCTCAAGGACTAATCACAAGGAATAAGTGTTGTTTCTAGTCACTTGATGATACAAGAGAAATTTGCAATTTGTCAAACATTTTGATTTGATTTGATTACACAAAATTTGATGATTTTTAACTAGGCCTTTAAATATCATAGGTTCACTAACTCTATTATAAGATAAAAAAAATAATGTTTCTATTTATGGCAGATATAAAGTAGCAGTTTTTCAACTCTATTACAAGCCCGATGGGCAAAGATAAATCATAAGTTCCAACTGTAGTGGCAACAAATTTTGCTCCATTTGTAACAGGTAGTTCGACCTCGTCTTTCCGTAAATTCTTACTTGTTTTCTGATCCTGCATATTCAAACATATGTGAGACCCACATCCAGTATCTAGTACCCAATATATATGAATAAGTTGATAATTTTATCTCAATAACATATATAACTGAAGTGGAGATCTCTATCCCCTCATTCTTCTTCCTCAGTTCCTCTAGATAGAGCAGACAATTTCTTTTCCAATGTCTAGGCCGGTGACAGTGGTGACAATTGTCTCCCTTGGTAACCCCTCCTTTTGGATTTAGAGTATAAGACTTGGTCTTCTAGCTAGATTTAGAACTATTTTTAGCTTTGCCTTTGCCCTTGGACTTCCCCTATCCATTGTTGATCATCATCACATACTTGGGCTTGTCTTTCATCAGTTGTGCTTCATTTGTTCTGAATATGCCAAGAAATTCTGACAACAACCTGTTGAAATTGTTTGTGTTGTAGTTCATGACAAACTAGCTATGTGATTCTAGCAATAATTACAGAATCACATATGTGGCCAACACTTGACCCAAGGGAAATCCAAGTCTAGTAAGGTTTTCAACATACCCAATAGGATTGAGTACATGGGGACATATTGGATCTCCTTCTGCCATGTTACACTTGAAAAATGCCTTGGAGACATCATATCTCCCCTGTCTAGCCTGATCTTGGTATATGTTCTTAAAATGTGTTACCATCTTAATCACATCCATATTCTCATGATGTCTCTACAACTCATAGTTCATGGAACACAAAATTAGTCATTTGACATCTACAACATCCTTAGAGTGCTTCTTGTAAGCCTCTTTGTCAGCCTTAGGTGCACTGCAAGCAGGTTCATCTGAATCTGGTATTTCTAGGACATAGATCTTGAGATCTTATGTGAGAAAAATTCTCAACATCCTAAACCAATCATAGAAATTATTCACATTTAACTTGTCCTTCTCAAGGACCGATCCCAGTAAAATTGTGTTGTTTTTTTATCATTTGATACTAAAAGAGAAATTTACAATTTGTCAAACATTTTGATTTGATTTGATTAAACACAATTTAATGATGTTTAACTAGGCCTTTAATTATCATAGGTTCTTTAACTCTATATAAGGCAGATACAATGTAGCAGTTCTTTAACTCTATTACAAGCCCGATGGGAAAAGATTAATCATAGGTTTCAATTGCAGTGGTAGCAACTCTTGCTCCATTTGTAACACATAGTTCAACCTCATCCTTTCGTAAATTCTTACTTATTTTCCTATCCTGCATATTCAAACAAATGTGAGATCCACATCCAATATCTAGTACCCGATATGATAAATTTATCTCAATAACGTATATACCTGAAGTGGAGATCTCTATCCACTCCTTCTTATTCCTCAGTTCCTCCTGATAGAGAGGGCAATTTGTTTTCCAATGTCTAGGCTGGTGACAGTGGTGACAATTGCCTCCCTTAGCAATCCTCCCTTTTGGCTTCATTGTAAAATACTTGGTCTTTGAGATAGATTTAGAACTCTTCTTAGCTTTGTCTTTGTGACATATAACTCTTAAAACAAGATTAACTAATGCGGAAGCGATCGTTAGCAGCGGAATTACTGAAAATCACTAAAAATTAAAACATTTATCAAGAGATCCATTCACATGAAAACTCTTTCATTTAGAACCAAAGCAAAACATTCCATTCTGGTTCATATATACATTACATGCATCATTGCACCTCGAGGCATACATGTACAAAATCTCAGATCGAAGTATCAAAAAACTAACACCTAGGACCTGAGAGTACAAGGACGACTATAGGACTATCTACACATAACTAGACAGCCAATGTCTCCACCCGCTGGATCACTGCTGTCCCTGTGACTGCTGCTGCTGCTCTTCGCCTGCAGAAGAGATTCTGCCTTGACGTCTGCGTCTACCTAAAAACATTGGATCCCACGGGGGTGAGACAATTATAATAATTTCCCCAGCGGGAGATATAACTCTCTGCCAAAACATTGTCATTGCAGTTTAATAGAAATAAACTGAGTAGTGGAATAATATAAATCAATATAAGATAATCAACATGTGTACAGATTAGAGCAACATTCTTATGCAAGTATTTCAGTGATAAACTAATAAAGCAGCATTTCTCATATTCAATATGAATAAAAGGAACATGAGTACATTCTTGTATCAAGGGCATGCTAAGCAGTATATCATCAATTAGTGTTTCTCATATTTTAATCTTATGCAAATACTCTATACGGCTGATTATATTTTACAAATAGATTTAAGCTATGAGGAGATGATGTATACCGCTCATACTCCAACCGACCATTTCTGGAATCGAAATCGGTACCATAAATAGGTCAATGGAAGAGCCGGATTCCCATGACCTCCCACATCCTGGTCAGCATAAGACTACAAGCAGGACTGTTTCGACTGCTCAAATAGCTTTCTAGGGTATACTGGAACTTCACTATAGAGTTACATCGTCAACTGCACTCTCATCGGTAATCGAGAGCATCAATGTTTATCTCCATCGACCCGACATGAATAACATTGGGAGATTAATGATACATCCATTCCAACCATCAGGAGATTTATGATACATCTATCCTGACACATGAAGGATTGAGAGATTTAGTGTTTACCTTCCCTCAACTTCTTCACCCAGACGTAAGGATATTTTTGCCCATTTAGCCCCACATATTCAAAATAAGCGAATTCCAGGAATTCCATAGAAAACCTATTTCACCATCACCAACTGCTGACGATGATGGATCTATGGTCAGAGCACTACATGAATAGATTTCACTTGATTAATTAAGTACATTTTCATATTCTTTTAGCATCAGTCCAGTTCTCAGACACAACTTATTATAACAATTCTATAAAGAAACATGTACTATTCTCATCAATTACTTAACAATCTTTAAAAGGAATCGGGGACTCCGTCCCTTATTTCAAAGCTGGGAATTCTCATGCCTTCACAATTACTTCACCATAATCATATGGCCCTGGGTAATTAAACCCTTGATTCATCATTAAGCATTGTTACCACTTTTCCAGGTAACCATCAACTTCAGGTCAATTGACTATGGCAAACATGATACTTGATATTACAAGCATCACACATAGTACATGAGGCCCATTAATTCTCTTGTTACCTCTTACCAGGCAACAAGGTATATTATGGCACTCAAGGTACAATCACAATAGTGAATTAAATATCATAGCTCATACATGGCCATGATCATCATTTCAACATACCTCCATGGTTAGCACAGATGATAACCGTGATATCAATTGCATAACAGAACCATGCTCAACAAACATGAATTCACTACTCATGGGTAACACCACTACTCCCTTACCAGAGTTAGGGTTTCCCATTTCATGTCATATGAGGATAATCATCTCATTTCCACATCATAACTATCACCATATTTCCCAAAATTAGGGTTCATTAAACAATATAGCATTACCCTGGGTTTGAGCTTCACAACACATCAAACATCAGGGTTTCTCATGAAACCATCCTTGGTTAAGGTTTCACATCAAAATCACCCTATAAAGGGTTTACATTCAATACTCCACAACTAGGGTTTACTATTCATCCCAATTAGGGTTTCATGTTTCATCACCCATAATTAGGGTTTACTATTCATCCCAATTAGGGTTCATAATCCATTACCCATAATTAGGGCTTATTATTCATCCCAATTAGGGTTTCATAATCCATTACCCATAATTAGGGCTTACTATTCATCCCAATTAGGGTTTCATAATCCATTACCCATAATTAGGGCTTACTATTCATCCCAATTAGGGTTTCATAATCCATTAGCCATAATTAGGGCTTACTATTCATCCCAATTAGGGTTTCATAATCCATTACCCATAATTAGGGTTTACTATTCATCCCAATTAGGGTCTCATAATCCATTACCCATAATTAGGGTTTACTATTCATCCCAATTAGGGTCTCATAATCCATTACCCATAATTAGGGTTTACTATTCATCCCAATTAGGGTTTCATAATCCATTACCCATAATTAGGGTTTACTATTCATCCCAATTAGGGTTTCATAATCCATTACCCATAATTATGGTTCACTATTCATCCCAATTAGGGTTTCATAATCCATTACCCATAATTAGGGTTTACTATTCATCCCAATTAGGGTTTCGAATTACATTACTCATTATTAGGGTTTACTATTCATCCCAATTAGGGTTACATCCATTCCTTGGATTAGGGTTTCAATTATAAATTGCCCTGGATTAGGGTTAAGGTTCATCAACCTTGTCAATTAGGGTTTATGTTCATGTTTAGAGTTTCAAGATCTCTTTACTTAAGGATCATACCCTAAATCACCACATAAATTAAACTCATGTATCAAATTCATGCTATTATCCTCTCAACTTGATTAGGTCATATCAACCCCTCAGTCAAGTTCATACAACTATAAATGACATAGTGTACCAAGCTATTGATCTTATGACAATTACAGTTCCTTCCTTAATTGACACAAATCCCTAGGTACTATTAGGGATTCAACCTTTGTACCTTTATTGACTAACCATCATTGGATAATTGGAATCATCATTGCCTTCAGTATCTAAATGATTAAACCACTAACAACCTCCATGCGGTTTTGAAGTTTCATCACCAAACGATTTTGAAATCGTTTGCCACCAAACGATTTTGTAACCGTTTGACCCCAAACGGATTTGAAACCGTTTGGCCTCAAACGGTTTCAAGACCATTTGGTCTCAAACGGTCTCAAGACCATTTGGGCCAAATCAGTCCCAAAACCGCAAGGGCTCATTAGGTCAACCATCAATTCCATTGATCTCCAATTGCATCATTGAATCGACTATTAGATATTCAATCGAAGGATTCATCAATCTAAACCATTATATCATCATTCATGGGTCAAGGATCAACCTCCAATCCACCAAGTGGTTTTGAAACCATTTGGTCCCAAATGGTCTCAAGACCGTTTGCCCCAAATTTCCTTGAAATCATTAGGACCAATCAAGGATTTCTTCAATCAATTCAATTAGGGTTTCCACTTGAAGGATCGTGCACACATTGGATCAATCAATTGAGTCCATTGGATCATCATCCAACCTATGATTAAGTTCAGACCCTAAAAGGTCAACCATACTAAACGGTCAACCATGTCATGCGGTTTGGAGTTCAAACAGTCAACTATATCAAACGGTCAACCATTCCATGCGGTTTGGAATCCAACTTTACCAAACGGTTTGCAAAACCATTTGGACCAAAAGTCAAGACCGTTTGCTATTGTTCTTTGATTAAGGTGTGTGATTATGAACAGGTTATCATCTTCAACCTTTAAACTCACGGAACTACTGCCATTTTCCATGCCAACTCCATCAATTAAGCAAGGCTATTGCAATAATAACAATTAAATCAATTGTAAGTAGAAATCGAATTCAATGACAAGATTAAGGGTTAAAGTTATATAACCCACCTTCAAATATGATCCCAATCTCCAATCTTCACGGCTCCAATGGTGGTTGTAGCTCTAGCAACCTCCCAAGGTCGTTTCTCAAGCTTTTGGAGTGAAAGGATCAACTAGGGTTGAAGATGGAGTGAAGAAATGAAGAAATCATGTGTTGTTTTATGATTTTCACCATGAAATCAAGAAGAACGAAGGTCAAAGGCTTACGAACTGGTTGGGGACGTGCTCCCTGCTGTTCTTAGCTTTCTTGATCGATTTTGCAAGCAAGGGGAAGAAAGGAATTGAAAAAGACCCTTAGGTGGGTTGGAAAAAGCTCTTTTATACAAAAATTGATGAAAGAGAAAATGTTTTATTAAAAATCAATTAATTACAAAAATGGTACCACCTCTTCCTCCTTGGTTTGCTTGCATAAAAAGGCAACTCAAAGCCACCGAACTCCCTTCCATTATCCATGGATTAAGGGAAAAGAAATTAAGCACCTTAATCCATTATAATATTAATATATATTTTGAGTGGAAATTCTTTTCCTTATAATAAGGTGAGTGGAATTTCACCTCCTTAAGATATTTTCGATCCTTTAAAATATCAAGGACGTACACACATACATCTGAATTCCACCATTTTAATTTTGGTTGAAGGCCCTTCAATTCTTTTATTTATTTTTGCATTAATATATCCATTATGCTTAAATCTTGATTATTTTAATATCAAGATTCTCTCTCCTCCAACTTAATTCAAAAGAGGTGCCCCTATCATTTTCTTTGCTCCACATGATGCCAAGGAACATTTGAGACGTTATTGAAGTGTTAATTTACATATTGCACCCTAGGTTTTGGGTAATTTGCACATTACACCCAAACTAGGTTTTCATGCACAAACATTGCTTTATCAGCTCTTTCTTGGAGTTCAGGCTATCACAAGCATACCTCTGCATCATCTTCATTCCCATGATGCTTTAACACATGATAAACATATTATCATGCACAATTTGCAAATATACCCCTCAACTTGGGTAATTTGCACTTTAGTCCAAAATAGGCAAAATATTGATTTCAACAATATTCAAAAAGGACTAAAATTGTAATATAATTTCCTCTTGATCCCTAATTACTTTTTAAAAACAAAAGCATGCATATAATTACTCTCATTATGCAAAACACCTAGGGTTACTTCATAACCTGAGTCAGGGATGTTACAAGTTTATCCACCCCTTACAATGATTTCGTCCCCGAAATCATCAACAAAACATCAATAGAAAAGAGTAGGATATTTCCTTCTCATCTCATCCTCTAGTTCCCACGTAGCTTCTTCAACGCCACGGTAATTACAGAGGACTTTTACAAGACTAATATCTTTCTTTTTCACCTTTTTGATTCTTCTGTCAAGAATCAACACTGGTCCTTCAACATAAGATATGTCATCATTTAGTTCTACTTCCACATGTTGTAGAATTAACTCAGTGTCAGGATGACACTTCCTCAACATAGAGATATGAAACACTGGGTGCAATCTATGCAACTCAGGTGGTAACTCCAGCTTATAGGACACCTTTCCTATCTTTTCAATGATTGGATAAGGCCCCATAAATCTCGGAGCTAACTTCCCTCTCTTTCCAAATCTCAGGATACCTTTCCAAGGTGAAACCTTGAGGTACACCCTGTCTCCGACTTGGAATTCTAAGGGTCTACGACACTTGTCAGCATAGGATTTCTGTCTATCCTGGGCTGTTTTCAACTGTTGTTGTATGATCTTTATCTTCTCAGTTGTTTGCTGAACCAGCTCAGGACCCAAAAGTTGATATTCACCAGTTTCATACCAACATAGGGGAGATCTACAACGTCTACCATACAAAGCCTCATATGGTTCCATGTCAATACTGTGCTGATAGCTGTTATTATAAGCAAACTCTATCAGGCTCAAATGTAGATCCCTACTCCCCACAAACTGAAGGACACATGCCCTAAGCAAGTTCTCCAAGGTTTGTAATGTCCTCTCAGACTATCCATCTGTCTGAGGATGAAAAGTTGTACTAAACCTCAGCTGTGTACCCAAAGCTTTATGAAGTCGTTCCCAAAAACGACTCGTATACTGAGGACCTTTATCAGAAACTATTGTAACTGGGATCCCGTGCAGCCACACTATCTCATCTATGTAGATTTGTGCAAGCTTCTCAGCTGTATAGGTTGTCTTGACAGGTAAGAAATGTGTTGTCTTTGTCAACCTATCAACTATCACCCAAATGGAATCATGACTTTTGGTTGTTCTAGGCAAACCAACCACAAAGTCCATAGTTACATGATCCCACTTCCACTGTGGTATAGGCAGAGGTTGCATTGTTCCTGCGGGCTTTTGATGTTCAGCTTTAACCTGCTGACACACTGGACACCGCATAACAAACTCAACAACATCCTTCTTCAAACCAAGGCACCAATACATATCTTTTAAGTTATGATACATCTTGGTGCTCCCTGGATGCATAGCATACATTGATGAATGAGCTTCCTCCAGGACTAACTTTCTGAAGTTGTCAACATCACGTACTGCCATCCTACCATGGTAACAGACTACTTGATTATCAGAATCATGGAAACCTTCTCGTTTCTCACTACCATATTCTGACCTGATCTGCTGAATCATAGAATCAGTCTTCTGTGCTTCCTTAATCTGCTGTCTCAGAGTTGGTTTTATGTGCATCTCAGCTAACAACCCGGCTAACAATGACACTTTAAGCTGTACATTGTCTTTCCTTAAGGAGATAAACATATCTCTCTTAGAGCACACTAAGGAGTTTAGTTGTGCTTTATCTGGGGATGGTGTTGCTGATTTTCTACATAGTGCATCAACAATCATATTGGCTTTCCCTGGATGATAATCACTTGTACAATCGTAGCCCTTGATTAACTCCATCCATCGGTGTTGCCTCATGTTTAACTCATGCTGAGAAAAGATGTACTTTAGGTTCTTATGGTCCGTGAAAATCTGGAATGTTTCTCCATAGAGATAATGTCTCCAGATATTTAAGGCATGGACCACAACTGCTAATTCTAGATCGTGTGTCGGATAATTCTCCTCGTGTTTCTTAAGCTGTCGAGAAGCAAAAGAAATCACTTGTTTATCCTGCATCAACACACATCCTAAGCCATTCTTAGATGCATCACATAAGACTATATACCCCTTTCCTTGCTCAGGTAGCACCAGCACAGGTGCACATGTTAACCTTTCTTTTAGAAACTGGAAAGATTGTTAACACTTGTCATTCCAGACAAAAGGAATCTCGTTTCTTGTCAACTTAGTCAGGGGTAAGGCTATTGAACTGAAGTTCTTAATGAACCTTCTGTAATAGCCAGCCAGTCCTAAGAAACTTCATATCTTTGTCGGTGTCTTCGGCTGTTCCCATTGCAGAACAGATTCTACCTTCTTAGGATCAACACAAATACCTGAAACAGATATTACGTGTCCAAGAAAGGAAACTTCTGGCAACCAGAACTCACATGTGCTAAACTTGGCATATAACTTATGCTCCCTTAGCAAATTCAAATCTTGGAGAAGATGCTGCTCATGTTGTTGAGCATCTCTACTATATACCAGGATGTCATCTATAAAGACGACAACATAATGATCCTGAAAAGGTCAAAAGATTCCATTCATAAGTTCCATAAATGCAGCTGGTGCATTAGTTAGTCCAAACGACATAACAGTGAACTCATAGTGACCATACCTTGTCCTAAAGGTAGACTTAAGTATGTCACCCTACTTGATACGTAACTAGTGATATCTCAACCTCAGATCTATCTTAGAAAAGATAGTCACACCACACAACTGGTCAAACAAGTCATCAATCCTTGGTAGAGGATACTAGTTCTTTGTGGTGACTTTGTTTAACTATCTATAGTCAATGCATAATCACATAGACCCATCCTTTTTCTTAACAAAAAGGACTGGAGCACCCCAGGGTGAAGTGCTCGGTCGGATAAAACCTTTCTCAAGCAACTCTTGCAGTTGTTTCTTGAGCTCTGCTATTTCAGCAGGCGCCATCCTATACGGCATTTGTGCTATTGGTTGCGTGCCCATGACTAGATTAATCTCAAAATATATCTCTCGAGGCGGCGGAACACTTGGGAGTTCTTTAGGAAATACATCTTCAAATTCCCTGACTACAGGAACTTCAGTAGGATGAGGGCTTTCCATTGTGGTATCAACCACATGGGCTAAGAATCCAAGGCATCCTTATCTCATCAGCTTCTCAGATACCATAGCTGACATAAGACAGGTTGAAAGAATCTTTCTATCTCCCTGAAAGATCCATGTGTCACCACCATCTGTGAATACAACTTGCTTGGAACTACAATCCAAGACAATCTTATACTTCTCTAAGGTGTCCATTCCAAGGATTATATCAAAACTCTGCATCTCAAGTGGTATAAGATCCACTTGAATGCGGTGCTCATAAAAGACAAGATTGTAGGGAGAACACACTTCCCGCAAAACTGCAGATCCCATCAAAGGTGTCTCTAACAGCAAGCTATCTATTCTATGACTAACAATCATATTGCACTCATCAATCACTTCTTGAGTGATAAAAGAGTGCGTAGCACCCAGATCTATTAACACAGATACGAAGTAGGATAAAGACATATCAGAATAAAGCAGTTCCATCTGACCTGTCACAACCTGAGGGTTGACTACTGCTTCAGGCTGGTTCATAGTATAGAACCTAGCTATCGCTTGCTGTTGACCATGTGCTCGATTGTTAGATGTCGAAGAACCAGATTGGGATGCTGGTCCACGTCCTCTAGCACCACTGCCAGGATGTTGCCTCTGAGAGCCCTGCTGACTCTGCCTCGGTTGTTGGGTCACACTCCTAACTTTCTCAGGATAATCTCTCACCACATGGCCTTCTTTTCCACATCTATAACAGGTTATAGTCCCCCTTGGTGGTCTGGGTGGTCCTGTTACTGACATAGAGGCTGAGCTGTGAGCTCCCTTTGGTGGTAAACTATGGTTTCTACCCTTACTTGATGTCCACTGCGTTTGGGTATTAAACCTTGGTGGTGGTGTAGGCACAGAATACCTTAGTTTCTTGAAACTCCCAGCACTCTATCCTTGAAACTGTGGGTATTCCTTCTTACCCTTGGTCTGTCGCTTCTCAACTACAAACCTCTCTATACGTCTTACAGATTCCACAAATGTTGCAAACCTCTCCCAATTCTCCAGAGTAGACACCGGAGTGGTTAATTCAGCGTTCAACCCCTTTTCAAACTGCCAAATTCTCTCCTCATCATTGGGTGCCGTGTGCGGATAGAATCGAAACAACTCCATGAACCTATCCTCATATTCGCTAATGTTCATTGGTCCTTGTTTAATCCTCTCAAATTGAGAGATCTTCTCATCTAGATACGTCTTGGGAAAGTATCTAGCGACAAATTCACGTCTGAATTCATCCCATCCAATCACAACTCCAGGTCTTTTGCCCTCCTCAATGGTCCACCAGTGACCAACACTCTCTTTGAAGAGATATACAACATGTCTGACTCTCTCATCACCAGGAATCATGAGGATTCTGAAGGCTTTCTCCAACTCAGTACCAGCATACTCCAAGGCTCCTACCGTCTTAAGCCTTTCAAAAGTTTTGTCGACACTATGTCTTTCATCATGGGCTGGTGCCCTAGGTGCAGGTACGGGCATTCTATCCATCATGTGGGTCATAGCTTCCATAAGCTGCCCAAACATAGCCTAGAAGGATGGGTTCCCCATATCAACTGGGTTAAACTGGGGTTGTTCAGGTACAAGTTCCTCCATGTCCTGGTCTCTTGCACCACTTCTCGGTGCAGCAACACTGCTCTCAACAACATGTTCTTCGTGTGATCCAGACATCCTTAGTTCTTCTTCTCCTATAAGAGAAAAAGACACTATCAGATAATCTGGAAGACACTAGAACAGACTCAACTATCTTAATCTTATATCTCTGTAGACTCAGCGAACCTAGAGCTCTGATAACACAAATTTGTGGCATATAACTCATAAAACAAGATTAACTAATGCGGAAGCGATCGTTAGCAGCAGGATTACTGAAAATCACTAAAATTAAAACCATTTATCAAGAGATCCATTCACAGGAAAACTCTTTCATTTAGAACCAAAGGAAAACATTACATTCTGGTTCATATATACATTACATGCATCATTGCACCTCGAGGCATACATGCACAAAATCTCAGATCGAAGTATCAAAACACCAACTCCTAGGACCCGAGAGTACAGAGACGACTATAGGACTATCTACACATAACTAGACAGCCAATGTCTCCACCTGCTAGATCACTGTTGTCCCTGTGACTGCTGCTGCTGCTCTTCACCTACAGAAGAGTTTCTGCCTTGACGTCTGCATCTACCTAAAAATATTAGATCCCACGAGGGTAAGACAATTGTAAAAATTGCCCCAGCGGGAGATATAACTCTCCGCCAAAACATTGTCATTGCAGTTTAATAGAAATAAACTGAGTAGTGGAATAATATAAATCAATATCAGATAATCAACATCTGTACAAATTAGAGCAACATTCTTAGGCAAGTATTTCAATTATAAACTGATAAAGCAGCATGTCTCATATTCAATATGAATAAAAGGAACATAAGTACATTCCTGTATCAAGGGCATGCTAAGAAGTATATCATCAATCAGTGTTTCTCGTATTTCAATCTTATGCAAATACGCTATACGACTGATTATATTTTCCAAACAAATTTAAGCTCTGAGGAGATGAGGTATACCGCTCATACTCCAACCGACCATTTCTAGAATCGAAATGGGTACCATAAATAGGTCAATGGAAGAGCTGGATTCCCATGACCTCCCACATCCTGGTCAGCATAGGACTACAAGCAAGACTGTGCCGACTGCTCAAATAGCTTTCCAGGGTATACTGGAACTTCTCTATAGAGTTACATCGTCAACTGCACTCTCATCAGTAATCGAGAGCACCAATGTTTATCTCCATCGACCCAACATGAATAACATTGGGAGATTAATGATACATCCATCCCAACCATCAGGAGATTTATGATACATCTATCCCGACACATGAAGGATTGAGAGGTTTAGTGTTTATCTCCCCTCAACCTCTTCACCCGGACGTAAGGATATTTTCGCCCATTTACCCCCACATATTCAAAATAAGAAAATTCCAGGAATTCCATAGAAAACTTGTTTCACCATCAGCAACTGCTAATGATGATGAATCTATGGTCAGAGCACTACATGAATAGATTTCACTTGATTAATTAAGTACATTTTCATGTTCTTTTAGCATCAGGCAAGTTCTCAGACACAACTTATTATAACAATGTTATAAAGAAACATGTACTATTCTCATCAATTACTTAACAATCTTTGAAAGGCATTGGGGACTCAGTCCCTTATTTCAAAGCTGGGAATTCTTATCCCTTCACAATTTCTTCAATATAATCATATGGCCCTGGGTAATTAAACCCTTGATTCATCATTAAGCATTGTTACAACTTTTCCAGGTAACCATCAACTTCAGGTCAATTGACTATGGCAAACATGATACTTGATATTACAAGCATCACACATAGTACATGAGGCCCATTAATTCTCTTGTTACCTCTTACCAGGAAACAAGGTATATTATGGCACTCAAGGTACAAACACAATAGTGAATTAAATATCATAGCTCATACCTGGCCATGATTATCATTTCAACATACCTCCATGGTTAGCACAGATGATAACAGTGATATCAATTGCATAACAGAACCATGCTCAAAAAACATGAATTCACTACTCATGGGTAACACCACTACTCCCTTACCATAGTTAGGGTTTCCTTCATGTCATAGGAGGATAATCATCTCATTTCCACATCATAGTTAAGGTTTATCACCATATTGCCCAAAATTAGGGTTCATTAAACAATACATAGCATTACCCTGGGTTTGAGCTTCACAACACATCAAACATCAGGGTTTCTCATGAAACCATCCGTGGTTAAGGTTTCACATCAAAATCAACCTATAAAGGATTTACATTCAATACTCCTCAATTAGGGTTTACTATTCATCCCAATTAGGGTTTCATGTTTCATCAACCATAATTAGGGTTTACTATTCATCCCAATTAGGGTTTCATGTTTCATCAACCATAATTAGGGTTTACTATTCATCCCAATTAGGGTTCATAATCCATTACCCATAATTAGGGTTTACTATTCATCCCAATTAGGGTTTCATAATCCATTACCCATAATTAGGGTTTACTATTCATCCCAATTAGGGTTTCATAATCCATTACCCATAATTAGGGTTTACTATTCATCCCAATTAGGGTTTCATAATCCATTACCCATAATTAGGGTTTACTATTAATCACAATTAGGCTTTCATAATCCATTACCCATAATTAGGGTTTACTATCCATCCCAATTAGGGTTTCATAATCCATTACCCATAATTAGGGTTTACTATTCATCCCAATTAGGGTTTCATAATCCATTACCCATAATTAGGGTTTACTATTCATCCCAATTAGGGTTTCAGATTACATTACTCATAATTAGGGTTTACTATTCATTCCAATTAGGGTTACATCCATTCCTTGGATTAGGGTTTCAATTATAAATTGTCGTTGATTAGGGTTAAGGTTCATCAACCTTGTCAATTAGGGTTTATGTTCATGATTAGGGTTTCATGATATCTTTACTTAAGGATCATACCCTAAATCACCACATGAATTAAACTCATGTATCAAATTCATGCTATTATCATCTCAACTTGATTAGGTCATATCAACCCCTCAGTCAAGTCCATACAACTATGAACGACATAGTGTACCAAGCTATTGATCTTATGACAATTATGGTTCCTTCCTTAATTGACACAAATCCCTAGGTACTATTAGGGTTTCAACCTTTGTACCTTTATTGACTAACCATCATTGGATAATTGGAATCATCATTGCCTTCAATATCCAAATGATTAAACCACTAACAACCTCCATGCGGTTTTGAAGTTTCATCACCAAACGGTTTTGAAACCGTTTGACCCCAAACGATTTCAAGACCGTTTGGTCTCAAACGGTCTCAAGACCGTTTGGGCCAAATCAGTCCCAAAACCACAAGGGCTCATTAGGTCAACCATCAATTCCATTGATCTCCAATTGCATAATTGAATCGACTATTAGATATTCAATTGAAGGATTCATCAATCTAAACTATTAGATCATCATTCATGGGTCAAGGATCAACCTCCAATCCACCAAACGGTTTTGAAACCGATTGGTCCCAAACGTTCTCAAGACCGTTTGCCCCAAATTGCCTTGAAATCATTAGGACCAAACAAGGATTTCTTCAATCAATTCAATTAGGGTTTCCACTTGAAGGATCGTGCACACATTGGATCAATCAATTGAGTCCATTGGATCATCATCCAACCTATGATTAAGTTCATACCCCAAATGGTCAACCATACCAAACGATCAACCATGCCATGCGGTTTGGAGTCCAAACTATCAACTATATCAAATGGTCAACCATTCCATGCGGTTTGGAATCCAACTTTACCAAACGGTTTGCAAAACCGTTTGGACCAAAAGTCCAAGACCGTTTGCTATTGTTATTTGATTAAGGTGTGTGCTTATGAATGATTTATCATCTTCAACCTTTAAAATCACGGAACTACTGCCATTTTCCATGACAACTCCATCAATTAAGCAAGGCTATTGCAATAATAACAATTAAATCATTGTAAGTAGAAATTGAATTCAATGACAAGGTTAAGGGTTAAAGTTATATAACCCAACTTCAAATCTGATCCCAAGCTCCAAGCTTCACGGCTCCAATGGTGGTTGTAGCTTTAGCAACCTCCCAAGGTCGTTTCTCAAGCTTTTGGAGTGAAAGGATCGACTAGGGTTGAAGATGGAGTGAAGAAATGAAGAAATCATGTATTGTTTTATGATTTTCACCATGAAATCAAGAAGAACGAAGGTGAAAGGCTTACCAACAGGTCGGGGACGTGCTCCATGCTGTTCCTAGCCTTCTTGATCAATTTTGTAAGCAAGGGGAAGAAAGGAATCGAAAAAGACCCTTAGGTGGGTTGGAAAAAGCTCTTTTATAAGAAAATTGATGAAAGAGAAAATGTTTTATTGAAAACCAATTAATTCCAAAAATGTACCACCTCTTCCTCCTTGATTTTCTTGCATGCAAAGGCAAATCAAAGCCACCGAACTGCCTTCTATTATCCATGGATTAAGGGAAAAGAAATTAAGCACCTTAATCCATTATAATATTAATATATATTTTGAGTGGAAATTCTTTTCCTTATAATAAGGTGAGTGGAATTTCACCTCCTTAAGATATTTTCGATCCTTTCAAAGTTCAAGTACGTCCACATATAAATATGAATTCCACCATTTTAATTTTGGTTGAAGTCCCTTCAATTATTTTATTTATTTTTGCATTAATATATCCATTATGCTTAAATCTTGATTATTTAAATATCAAGATTCTCTCTCCTCCAACTTAATTCAAATGAGGCGCCCCTCTCATTTTCTTTGCTTCACATGATGCCAAGGAACATTAGGGACCTTATTGAAGTGGTAATTTACATATTGCACCCTAGGTTTTGGGTAATTTGCACATTACACCAAAACTAGGTTTTCATGCACAAACATTGCTTTATCAGCTCTTTCTTAGAATTCAGGCTATCACAAGTCATACCTCTGCATCATCTTCATTCCCATGATTTTTTAACACATGAGGAACATATTATCATGCAAAATTTGCAAATAGACCCCTCAACTTGGGTGATTTGCACTTTAGTCCAAAACAAGCAAATATTGATTACAACAATATTAAAAAAGGACTAAAATTGTAATATAATTTCCTCTTGAGCCCTAATTACTTTTTAAAAACAAAATCATGCATATAATTACTCTCATTATGCAAAACACCTAGGGTTACTCCATAACCCCGGTCAGGGATGTTACAGTCTTTTCCCTTGGAATTTCCCTTTACTTTGCTGATCATCATCACATACTTGGGCTTGTCTTTCTTCATTTGTGCTTCAGCTGTTCTCAACGTGCCAAGCAATTATGACAACAACTTGTCAAAATTGTTCATGTTGTAGTTCATGACAAACTGTTTATATGATTCTAGAGATGACAAAAGAATCACATCAGTGGCCAACTCTTGACCCAAGGGAAATCCTATTCTAGTAAGGTTTTCCACATACCCAATAAGCTTGAGTACATGGGGACCTACTGAATCTCTTTTTGCTATGTTGCACTTGAACAACACCTTAAAGACATCATATCTCTCTTATCTTTCCTGATCTTGGTGTTACACCACTCGCCACAAACCACAAGATTAAAACAAAACACTAAGAATAGATTACCAAATATCACTACAAATTAAACCAATTTGCAATAAGCACCAACATCAGAAACTTGTGACATAAAGATCCATAACTTGCCATATGTATCTTAAAATAACATGCTTACAAAATATTCTAGATCTAATTTGTCACACATAATATTTGTTTTTTTTACATATACATCTTCCAACTATAAACCACAATAGATACACAAGCCAAAACTTGTGCCGATGCTATATCTACAAAACCCATTGAATGCAACTCCCAAGACCCGAGTGTACAGGGATGACTCTAGGACTCTAATACCAAGAGGCAAGCAACATGTCCACCTTAGAAGCTACTAGTCTTATTGCTATTGCTCCTCCTTAGCTGCAAGATCACCACCATGTCATGCACGACCACCTAAAAGATGTGGAAACCCACAGGGAGAGACCAAACATCCCACTGGGAGATATAACTCTCTGCCAACATTATTAGATCATAGATAAAGTAACTAAAGAATAGAAGTAAAGCTACAATGATTTTAAGCGGATTCAATTACTGACATGAGCAGGGTAGTTATTATCATCTATGAATATTAGGTAGTTACAATAGAGCAATTGCATCTTTTATAAACTAAGAAGGAATATGAATAACATGTATATTTTCTGCCAACTAAATTATACAAAAGCAAAGTAAGGCCTCATCCAATATTTTTGTACTGAACTTACAAAAGAACCACTACTAAGTCCTTATTGATACCTCACATGGTTAATGGAAGAGACATATTCGATGAACTTTCTAACACCTCCCGGTTAGCATGAGAGTGGCACTACAATGTCATATTAGTCAACAGATGGATCGGCTCACGCATGGCCATCCATATATCACAAAGGAATTGGCTCACACATTGTCGTTCCAAAAAGGAGTGGCTCATGGATGGCCATCCATATATAACAAGGAAACTGGCTCACACATGGTCGTTCCATGTATCACAATGGGGTTGTCTCACACATGGTCATCTTTTAATTATGCCAATTAAGTGTCTTTTAGAATCAATCAAGTAATGTAAAAAACCAAAACAAGCACTAGAAAGATAACGACATTGTATGACTTTTTCATATATATAAAAGGTATGAACTTGTCATACTATCACAACATAAAATTGTATCACTTCCATTCACAAGACCATCATCACTGTTGCACAACCACTCAAGGATATTACTAATGTCACATCACTGTGGAATATCAATCCCTTAATCGTAGCATTAGAGGGTATCACATTACAACATGCATCAAGTCACCATTAGGTCATAGGACACATGCACATCATTCATGTATCACAAGTCTATCAACATGCCTCATAAAGGCCCATTCAACCAGTGTCACACCAAACTCATCATAGCATGTACTAGCTATGATATTCAAGTTCATATCACCTGCATGGTTAAAAATTGATAAATGAGAAATAGAAAACATCCTAAAACCATTTTTCACATCATTGTCTTCATATGCCTCATTATACACAACCATCATCATAGCATACCCAAGAATTGTCATGCATTCAACCTACAAGGCTAGAGGTTCATAACTTAGAGATATAAATCATCACAATCATAATGGCCATTCCAAGAAGGAGAAGCAAACATGTCACCTTACCCATCATTAGGGTTAGGGTTTTTCCCTCCATAGACGATTAGGGTTTTCAAAGCTAGGTTCAAATACCAACCCTAGGTTCATCACCTCCCATCATCTTAGAGTAGATTAGGTTTAAGGAACATGATTAGAGTTGATTTGATGTCAATCCAAATAACACATATAAAGATTATACATAACTCATCCAAGTATATCATTAGGTGTCCAAGCATATACCTATTAACTACCTACCACCACTAAGTGTTGACCACATAACAATTGGGTCACGATCACCCAACTTGGTCCATGTCACAAATGTGCACCTATCGTGCTTCAACCACTCATACCATTAGGTCGTGACCTCCGCCGCGTAGACCATGTCGTGTCCGCGACACCTAGAGTTAGGGTTCACAAATGTCTCAACCTAGAAGTGTCTCGACCTCAAGGTTGTCTCGACCACCAAACATGTAGCAACATGTCACCACCAAGATCCCTGTCATGACCTTTCTTTTGGCATGTCACGACCAAGTCAAGGGCAACAACCCAACCCAAATAGGGGTTAACTTAACCTCCAACATAAAGTGTCACGACCTAAACACCACTAGGTCCAACCCGTCAACAAGGGAAGTATCTCGACCCAAAACTATCACAGTGGCATCCAACATGGAGAAGGGTGTCTTGACCACCCCAGTATGTGATATATTGGTCTCAAAATAGGAATAAGACCAAGGGGATCCATAATCATCATGAAGGAAAAAGTTTCATGCAAAACGATCACCAAAAACCCTAAGTCAGGTAGCATGAAACCACCAAGCAAGCATCTTGTCCAAGAGAGAGAAAACCATAATCAAGATACCCAAAATAGAACGTAACCTCTCTTCAACTTCTAGGGACACTAACACCATGAATGAAAGCAATACCAAGGTCAAAAGATAGAGGGATATCACTATAACACACAATCACCATAACTGGGTATATGAAATTAGAGTTTCAGAGTTCTACTAAACTAAGCAAGATAACCACCATGAAACAAATTTTAGAGCGTGACACTACTGACTAGCACATTAGGAACATGATTTCAAGGGAGAGACATCAACATGCAAGCAAATTAATGTGCATTAATAGAGAGGGTAAGGGTTATATCACCCGCCTTAGGGAGATCACCACCAAGGATTCCAAGCTCCATGATCAAGGGCTCCAAGCACACGATCCAACGGTTGAAAAAGCTCCTCAAAAGGATCCACTCTAGGCCACAAGAGCACCTCAATAACAAGAAGGTTCCTAGGTCAAACCTAGCTTAAGAGAATATAGAAAAAGGGCTCTAGTTTGAACCAAAAGAAAAAGAAAGAAAGAGAGAAGAAATCTTTGTCTCACTTAGGTCTACCTTGTCAAACATGGTGTATGACCCTTGTGATGAGGAGTTTCTCTCCTAAACAACCATCATGGTTGAACCATGATCAATGGCCGCCAAAAAAGAAGGAGATGCAGGTAGGATATTAAAGGAAATGCCATCAAGGAAAGGTAAATACTTACCAAGGTAGAAGATGAACTATGGTTGCCACAAGCACCACATGCAAGAAGGGTTCGGTCACCAAGCTCCAAGATCAGATCTTCTTGCTCCACCAAGCTCTAAGAATAAGCAAAAGAGAAAAAGGAAGATGAAGGTCCAAAAGGGGTAACTTGTTTGGAGAGAAGAGGGTTTATATAGATGTAAGATGAGAGAGAAGGCAAAGGATGATGTGTCAACACTCCAAGGAGTCAAAGGGAGACTTGCCACTCAAAAGACTAACATGCAACCACTATAACCTAACATGAAAGACATGGTGATACACTCTAGGTTGGGTATCAACCACCATGTTCACCCACATGGTCGCGGTCGTGACCCATCCATGTTCCTCACACCATCATCTACTATCACCACTTGGTCGAGACAAGGAACCACCTCAAACCCTAGGTCGAGACAACCTATGTGAGGACAATCATCTTGACCCAAGACTGCCCTAGACCTCCTTGGTCGTGACATCAACTATAACCTTGGTCAATACCCAAGGTTGAGACAACACACCATATACATTTAGGTCAAGAAACACAACACTCATATGAACCCTAGTCACCACTAAGGGTGTTACTCCTCAACTATGGTTCAAACAAGGCACCCACTTCTTTCTATCTGGTCTAGATGATGTCAGGAAGAGAGGGGGCACTATATAGGTGACAAATTGCACATCAATCCCCTATTTTGGGTAAATTACAATTTGCACCAAAATTAGCACATAAAACACACACAAAATCCAACAAACTCAAAGTTGGAACTTAAAATCTCCACATGCCCTAAATATGACTCAAAATATTAGAGCAAGTTTCAAGAACATGATCAAGCCAAAGCAAATAGGGTTACCCCAAAACTCAAGTCAGGGGCCCTACAAGCCATAAACCCCTAATAAGGATTTTGCCCCCAAAATCCAAAGCGAAAAGAGACGAGTACGATTTCTACATCTCTTCCTCAAGCTCCCATTTAGTGAACCCATATCAAATATAAATAGATGCTATCACATCAAAAAGAATAAACTTCATCTAACCTATCTCAACTTGAGGGTTGGCCTCTCCTTTTGGTTGACTTAGGGCGTAAAGTTGAGTCGTTGCCAGTTTTTGTCCTTGTCCCCCACGATCCTGTCCAACTTGTGATACATGTCCAAGACCTCTTCAACTGTTATTGTACTACTATCTCTACAAGCCTTGTTGGCTCTGCCTCAACTGTTGGGTCATTCATCATCTTTTATAGGGAAAAATGGTCTAGTACGCCCAATCTATCCACACTTATAGCATGTCTTACTCTTGCACCAAGGCCTAGGTGGCCCTGTCACCGACACCAATGCAATACTCTGGGCTCCTGTAGGTGGAAAACTACGCCTCCTGCCCTTACTAGGTGACCACTACGTCAGTGTACTAGACCTCTGTTGTGTTGGTGGTGTCGTCAACCTAGGTTCCTTAAAGTCACCCGACGACTGTCCTGGGTACTCAACAGGCTTCTTCTTGGCACTTTTCTCTCTCTTCTCAAACAAAAACCTCTCTATCCTCCAAACTAACTCCACAAACATAGAGAAACACTCTCTATTCTCCAAGGAAGCCACCAGTGTTGACAACTTGACGTTCAATCCTTTCTCAAAATGTCGAATCCTCTCCTCATATGTAACAACCATGTGTGGACAAAACCTCAACAACTCCATAAACCTTGCTTCATACTCATTGACCAACATGTATTCTTGCCAAATCCTCTCAAACTAACTGATCTTTTCATCTAGATAGGTCTGGGGAAAGTATTGACTGACAAACTCATGTTAGAATTCCTCCCAAACGACAACTCTAGGCTTCTTTTCCGCCTCTATGACCCACCACTGTCCAACATTCCCCTTCAGAAGGTATACTGCATGCTTCACCTTATTAGCCTCTGGGATACTAAGGATCTTGCAGTCTTTGTCTAGCTCTATCAACTAGAGGTCTACATCTGTTGAATCTGCCATCCCAACATATTCTATTTTCCCAACAAATCTAAACAACTGGAAAGTCTTCCCAGAGACCAGGAATTCCACGTTGGAAACTGATGCCTTAGGATGAGGTGCAAGCACCTTATCTGCAATATGGGTAATTGTAGCCATGAACTTCCCAAAAAGAGATTGAAAGGTAGGATTCTCAATCATGGCTTGGTCTAATTGGGGTCCCTCAAGCACATGATCTTCTCACGCCTACTTCTTTGCACCTCCACCTAGTGCAGCAACACTGCTTTCAGTAGTGTGTTCTTCATGTTCTCCATACATCTTTAAGCTTTTCTTCTTCTTATGCATAAGCAGAAGTCACTATAAAACTGACTAGAGGATACAAGAATAGACACAGACCCTAATCCTAGGTCCCTGTAGACTCATCGAACCTAAATATCTGATACCAATCTTATAACACCACACGCCACAAACCACAAGATTAAAACAAAACACTAACATTGGATTACTGACAATCACTAAAAATTAAAACCAATTTGCAATAAGCACCAACACCAGAAAACATGTGACATAAAGATCTGTAACAAGCCATCTGCATCTTAAAACAACGTGCTTACAACATATTCCATGACCTACTTTATCACACATAATATATGTTTCTTTTACATATACATTTGCCAACTATAAACCACAAGAGACACACAAGTCGAAACTCGTACGAATGTTATATCTACAAAACACATCAAATACAACTCCAAAGACCTGAGTGTATAGAGATGACTCTAGGATGCTAACACCAAAAGGCAAGTAACATGTCCACCTTAACAACTACTAGTCTTGTTGCTGGTACTCTTCCTCAGCTACATGATCACCACCACGTCGTGCACGACCACCTAAAAGATGTAGAAACCCACAGGGTGAGACCAAACGTCCCATTTGGAGATATAACTCTCTACTAACACTATTAGAGCACACATAAAGTAACTAAAGAGCAGAAGTAAAGCTACAACAATGTTAAGTAGATTCAATTACTGATATGAGTAGGGTGGTTATTATCATTTATGTAGATCAGGTCGTTATAACAGGAAGTAGTATATTTTATAAACTAAGAAAGAGTATGAAGAACGTGTATATTTTCTACCAACCAAATTATACAAAAGCAAAGCAAGGCCCCATCCAATATCTTTGTATTGGATCTTACGAAAGTACTACTACTAAGTCCTTATGGATACCTCACATTGTAAATGGAAGATCCAAATTTCATGACCTTTCTAACACCTCCCAGCTAGCATGAGAGTGATACTATACTGTCATAGTAGTCAACATATGGATCGAATCATGCATACCCATCCATATATCACAAGGGAATCAAATCACGTATGGCCATCTCAAAAAGGAGTGGCTCACGCATGCCATCCATATTAACAAGGAAACCGGCTCACACATGGTCGTTCCATATATCAAAAAAGGGTCGACCACTCATGGCCGCATTTTAATTATGCCAATTAAATGTATTTTAGCATCAATCGAGTTATAAAGTACAAAACCATAACAAGCTCTAAAAAGATAAGGGCATTATATGAATTTTGCATATATATAAGGTATGAACCTATTACACTATCACCACATAACAATTGTAACACTACCATTCACAAGACCATCATCACTGTTGCATAGCCACTCAAGGCTATTACTAATGTGACATCATTGTGTGATATCAATACCTTAATCATATCATTAGAGGGTATCACATGACAATAGGAATCAAGCTGCCACCGGGTCATAGGACCCATTCACATCATTCATGTATCACAAGTATTTCAACATGCCTAATAAAGTCCCATTCAACCAGTGTCACACCATACTCATCATTGAATGCACTAGCTATGATATTGAAGTTCATATCAATTGCATGGTTAGAAATCAATAAACAAGAAAGAGAAAACATCCTAAAACCATTTGTCACATCATTGTCTTCACATGCCTCATTATACACAACCATCGTCATAGCATACCCAAGCATCGGCATGCATTCAAACTACAAGTTTAGAGGTTCATAACTTAGAGATATAAATCATCACAATCATAGTAGACATTCCAAGAAGGAGAAGCAAACATGTCACCTTAGCCATCATTAGGGTTTAGGGTTTTTCCCTCCATTGCCGATTAGGATTTCCAAAGCTAGGTTCAAATACCAACCCTACGTTCATCACCTACCATCATCTTAGAGTAAATTAGGTTTAAGAAACATGATTAGAGTTGATTTGATATCAATCCAAATAGCAAAAAGAAATATTATACATAACTCATCCAAGTATATCATTAGGTGTCCAAGCATATACCTCTCAACTACCTACCACCAACAAGTGTTGACCACATAACAACTGGGTCGCGATCACCCAACCTAGTCCATGTCATGACTGTGACACCTATGGAACTTCAACCACTCAAACCATTAGGTCGTGACCTCCTCCATGTAGACCATGTCGTGCCTACGACACCTAGAGTTAGGGTTCACAAACATCTCAACCTAGAAGTGTCTTGACCTTAAGGCTGTCTCAACCACCAAACATTTAGAAACATGTCTCGACTAAGCACCCTGTCATGACCTTGCTTTAGGCATGTCATGACCAAGTAAACGGAAACATCCCAACCCAACCCAACCCAACCCAACCCAACCCAACCCAACCCAAATAGGGGTTAACTTAACCACCAACATCAAGTGTTGTGACCTAAACACCACTAGGTCCGACCCGTCAACAAGGGAAGCATCTCGACCCAAAACAATCATAGTCACATCCAACATGGAGAAGGGTGTCTTCACCACCCCAATATGTGAAATCTTAGTCTCAAATAGGAAAAATACCAAGGGGATCCATACTCATCATGAAGGAAAAAGGTTCATGCAAAACAATCACCAAAAACCCTAAGTCATGTAGTATGACACCACCAATGAAGAATCTCATCCAAGAGAGAGCAAACCATAATCAAGGTACCCAAAATAGAACCTAACTTCTCTTAAACATCTAGGGACACTAACACCATGCATTAAAGAAAGACCAAGGTAAAAGATAGAGGGAGATCACAATAATACACAATCACCATAACTGGGTATATGAAATTAGGGTTTCAGACTTCTACTAAACCAAGCAAGATAACCACCATCAAATGAGTTATAGAGCATGGAACTACTTACTAGCAAATTAGAAACATGATTTAGAGAGAGAGTCATCAACATGTAAGCAAAGGAATGTGCATTAATAGAGAGGGTTAGGGTTATATAACCCTCTTAGGGAGATCACCACCAAGGAACCCAAGCTCCAAGATCATGGGCCCAATCACACAATCTAAAGGTTGAAGAAGATCCTCCAAAGGCTCCAATCTCGACCACAAGAGCACCTCAAGAACAAGAAGGTACCAAGGTCAAAGATAGCTCAAGAGAAGATATCAAAAGGGCTCTAGGCCAAACCAAAAGAAAAAGATAGAAAGAGAGAAGAAACCTTCCTCTCAGTTGTGTCTACCTTGTCAAAACATGGTCTATGACCCAACGACCATCATGGATGAACCACGATCTAAGGATGAGAAAATAGAATGAGATGGAAGTAGGAGGTCAAAGGAAATGCCATCAAGGAAAGGTAAACACTTACCAAGGTAGAAGGTGAACTATGGTCACCACAAGCACCACATGCAAGAAGGGTTCAGTTACCAAGCTCCAAGATCAGATCTCCTTGCTCCACCAAGATCCAAGAATAAACAAAAGAGAAGAAGGAAGATGAAGGGACGGAAGGGGTTACTTGTTTGTAGATAAGAGGGTTTATATAGATGGAAGATGAGAGAGAAGGTGAAGGATGATGTCTCAACACCCTAAGGAGTCAAAGCGACACTTGTCCACTCAAAAGACCAACATGCAATCACTTAACCTGACATGCAATACATGGTGATACACTATAGGTTGGGTCTTGACCACCATGTTCACCCACATGGTCATGGTCACGACTCATCCATGGAGCACCATCCATGGTCACGACACCATCATCCACTATCACTACTTGGTCGAGACAAGGAACCACCTCAAACCCTAGGTCGAGATAACCTATGTGAGGACAATCATCTCGACCCAAGACGTCCCTAGACCCTCTTGTTCATGACCTAAACACCTAGAGGGGGTGTCTCGACTGATACACCCACCCAACCTAACCTTGGTCGCAACCCAAGGTTGAGACAAGACACCATATATACTTAGGTCGAGACACTTGACATCATAGGAACCCTAGTCACCACTAAGGGTGCTACTCCTCAACCATGGTCCAAAAAAGGCACCCATTTCTTTTTGTATCCTCTAGATGATGTCAAGGAAGAGAGGGGGAACTCTAGAAGTGAAAAATTGCACATCAGCCCCCCTATGCTAGCACATAAATCACAAACAACATCCAAACAAACTCAAACTAGGAACTTAAGCTCTCCACAAGCCCTAAATACATATAAAAGGATTGGATAAAGATTTTAAGAACATGATCAAGACAAAGAAAATAGGTTTACCACAAAACTCAGGTCAGGGGCCTTACACTTGGTACATGCTCTTAAGATGTGTTACCATCTCAATCACATCCATGTTCTCATGATGTCTCTACAACTCATAGTTCATGGATCAAATAATCACGCATTTGACATCTATGACATCCTTAGATTGCTTCTTGTAAGCATATTTGTTAGTCTTAGGCACATTTGGAGTAGGTTAATCTAACTTTGATGTTTCTAGGACATAGAGCTTGCACTCTTGTGTGTGAACAATTCTCAACATCCTGAACCGATCATGGAAATTATTCCCATTTAACTAGTCCTTCTCAAGGACCGATCACAAGGAAAATGTGTTTTTTAATGTCATTTATAATACAAGATAAATTTCAAAAATTTTAAACATTTTGATTTGATTAGATTAAATAAAATTTGATGATATTTAACTAAGCCTTAATTAATCACCACTCCCAATATTTTGTTCAAATTGATAACCCTCATGTATCAATTTGGAAAATTGATGTGCACAAACTTCTAGTGAGGCAAGACCCAAAATAATTGAATTATTACCAGACCAACGCCACCATCCATAATCAATTACTAAGGTATGCAACTTTTTCTAATTACATCTTATGCAACTCTTAGATAAATGAAATGTGCAACTCCTTGTCGTAGTCATATGCATGCTTCAAGGTGCTTAATATCATTAAGATCACCTAGTTAAGCCTGACCTAAAAGCCAACATGATAGAAATGCACCCTGCTTGATAGGCCCACACAACTACCATCACACTTCCACGATATAGACAACACACCAAGCTTGGATTGCCCACACTTGTCAATCAAGCTTTTTATGTGTGTTGCTTATGGAGAGCATTTAAGACTTAATATTATATTTGAGATATTTTTTATAAATACATACACATATCCAATAACCACATATTTATAGTACATAGCATATACATGCTACAACCACAACAAAACATGCAAATTATAAAAACAAGAAATGGTTATGGCTATTCTAATGCAATTCCTTATAGCCACAAGGAATTACTACCACCTAAGGTCCAAATCATATGTAGCAACCTGTTGTTGATAACGATATGTGTTGAACCAATCTAAGACGATTGGTTCAACCCTTGAACCGATTGAATGACCTCCTTATCGATCAGTTGGTTGCTCGAATTGATCTCCTGGCCTTCGATTCTTGTGATGTCTAGACTTCACCAGTCGATCAGCAGGGACACCAATTGGTCAGTTTGCTCCTCCTATCAATTCCTCCTTGGTCCTCCATCCGATCGATGACTCTTGAATTGGTCATTGCACCCGATGAGCCAGACGGACCGCTTAAAGCATAATGCCTTCTTTTCCATAATAAGAATTAAAACCTATCCTAATATTACATTGTAGTTGTGAAACCTCGAGTTACGTTCGAGAGGAGAATGAGGAATGAATTAATACATCTACATATGGAAAAGAAGAGAGAGGCTTGGTATGCAAACTAAGACCATCCACCATGTGCAAAAGGTCTAGGGGTATATGCTATAACCATGCTACCAATCACCATCAAAATGATTTTAAGGCGACATAATAAATTGCATATATATATATATATATTGGGATCATTTGTGGTGCTAAAATGGATATGAACATTAGCCAAATTAATTATTTGCATCGTATACAATAAACAAATGATAAAACCAAATTCTGGTTATATCAATTAAATACCAAAACATAATAAATTGGCGTGGATCTGATAGAACTATAAGGAAATATGACATCTGGTAAGTCAGCATATTTTTTTGTACTTACCATATACCCTAATGATAGTAGATCGCATAAACAACTATGAGATGTAAAGGATGGTTGTGAGGTTATACTTGGTCACATAGCAAGTCTAGTGACAATTCCCTCATAGTAGTGTGCACCTTTATTCAATTTGCACCTTGATGTGCGTCATCATCAACCTCTTAATCTAGTTCCACGAACCACTGTTGACTTTATCCTCCTAGAAGTAGGTGACGACCTCCTCACCTCTAGTGTAGTCCACGCAGACCACCAAGAACTCTTTCCATTCTTGTGGAACAGATAGGAAGGAGTTGTCCCTTCTAATCAACATGCTATAATTGACTGGAAATCCCAATTGTCTCTCCCTTATTGTTCCTCCCTTTAATGAGTACAAATTTCTTAGGTTCTCTTGGTTAACACAACTAGAGAAGACAACAATTGTCAGATCTTATTGTTGTGTCTGGGAAACCCCCGGTACCCCTCAATATATAGGAGGGACAAGGTCAGAGTTCTCAATCCATTTGAGAGTCGAAGAGATGACTTTTCATGATATTTTTGGAACATGCGAACGGAGAACCAGTCGGTTCACTCACCAACCTATCGGTTCATGCATGAACCAGTCGGTTCCTGATGAAAACCTATCAATTCATGCATGTTTCCTATTCTAAACCAAATTAGCATTCAATGCACAATAAAAGTAGATTGTGATATCAAAATCAATCCTTGATCGAATCAAATTGACCATTGAACCAGACGGTTCATCACATGAACCGGTCATTTGGGGCCATGAACCGTCGATTTACTTAGTGTATTGGTCAGTTCCTGACCCAGTTCAAGAATTGTTCAACTAATGTGTTGCCAGTTATCTTGACACTCCAACCGATAGGTTCAACACTTGAACCGGTCAATTCTGAGTCCAGACAGTCAATTTGAACCAATGTTGTTTAAATTGAATACCTATACACTTTTGGTAATCAAGTTAAACATCATTCATGAATAATCTCCTATTCCAAGTGCATCCTATGTGTGTGACCCTATAAGTTCCAAGTTATGTTGGCAGTGAATGTTCATAACTAATTAATGATATTACTAGCAATGAATGGTATCTAGTAAGACATCATTGCTATAAAACTAATTTAGAAAGTTAGAGAACAACTTAAACTTACATTATGTGATTGGTGTTGTAGTGATTGTATAGTTCCTTTATTTCTGATATCCAGATTGAACTTGAGGCATGGAATCGTCATCCTATTCAATGTTCAATCTATGTTCCTTGAACTAGAGAACACTATCTAAGATATATGTGAACTCAACAACATATATTGATTCACATGTGCATGGCCATTCTTTTCTCAATCTTTCTTATCTAGTGGCCATGATATCAAACTCCTATAGGAAGGAAGATCCCATCTGCATCACTCATAGTCATCCCCATGTATCACAGTGCACCTGAGCACCACCTTTATGAAAACCATTATTTAGGATCACGATGGATGATGTCAAAGCACACTGAACAACATGTGATGAGTGTAGTGATTTTAGGTCTAAGAACCACAATCACCACCATCACTATGAGACATGATCCTGACTACCATTCAATGGTTCCATGCATCACTCTCAAGGTGGGCTGGTCCGATACACTATTCAATAACAACTATCTAAGTGCATGGTTTGATATCATATATCATGACTTAATGATATTATACCATAAACAAACACACACTCTAGTCTGATGTGTTATTGTTGTCTATTAGCCTTCCACAATAGCATCCTACTAGGGACATGACAAGAATGTTTAAAATCTTTGATGTCATTGTTCAGGTCTTAACCTGAAGACATATGTCATCAAGAAACATCATTCTTTAGACATTTATTATGTTGCAATTGAATAAACAAAATAAATTGAAGATTGCCTTTATTATTAATTAATTTTTTTACAAATCATGCCATTACAATCATCATAGAATTGGCTCTCTAGGCATACATGCCAGCATATATATCTCACTTGTTTGATAATTTCTAATATCCAAATATATTAACATGTAAGACATGGAATGATACTTTCAGATAAGTAGATTTCAGTATGTTAGAATTTCCTAGTTGTGTCATATTCTTAGTCTTACTAAATGATGAATGCTCTTATGACATGAATTTTATCTCACTTCATATTGTATGTTTATTGTTGTCTTTGATAGTATGATGTCACATTAAGTCTAAACTGAGCTCTACTAGAGGAATAATATGGATCTAGTGAAAAATGGAAACTTTAATGAGTATATAGTAGGACCCTAAACAACATTGTTTCTTCTTGAGATATATACTTGAGTAAAGGATAGTGTCACTCTTAGTGAGTCACTTGGATCACTAGAGGAACCAAGATCATAATTGACATGGCTTTTATTGAACTAAAAAATTCACTAGGGGTGAAATCCCTCGAATTTACCTTACCAATTATAATAATCACCACCTACAAGTGGACACATCTTATTATAGTATAGTTTGGGATCAAACTCAAAGGGAAATATTTTAAAGAATTGATCTGATCAAAGTAACCACATAAGAAGTATCACTTAACACAAAAGGTTGATCGGTTGATTATACTAAAGTACAAATAACAAGAAGGTCAAACTAAAGGTTGATAAACCAATGAATGGGGATACTAGGGTGGAATGTGTTTCACCACCACTACCTATCATATAATCTCTCACTGCATCATATGAAACATGAACATATATATCGAGGCTAGGAAAATCTCCCATTTTGTGTTAGGATTAAAACCTAGATAGACATCATTCCAAGCTTGCCTTCGCATTACCTACAGTTCATGCATATATCACCTCAACCAATACATAACTGAAGTTCTCATCAACGGTTTAACTAGAAACAATTGATATCCTAGGCCATGGCTTCAAAGTTCTCTACACCCAAAGTCTGATAAACATGTAAACCTACTGATGAGATAAGAATACAAGCATAAAATAATTAATTCTAAACATGCAATGGTTTATAGAAAAGTAGATGCATATACAAGAGAAAAATCGAGTTGCAGGGATACTCCCCACACCATAGAGAGAGGACTACTCGCTCATGGTAGAAATAATAGAAATAATACTAGAATAAAGTAAAGAAGTCATAATCATAGTATACAACAAAGGGGCAACCATGGTGTTCAGATGGTTGTCTTTGAGGTGTGGAGCAATGACAATGAATGCACCAACTGGATTAGTCCTCCAATGTTTATCGAAGGAAGTCTTGAAGGGTCCATCTACTTTCACCACAATTAAATCAAGTTACTTTGAATAAAAGTGATAGGTTGATGATGGTGGAGGTAATCAATCAATGGAAGGATGGCATCATCTCCAAAACCTCCTTCAAGGCCATGACCTTCCAGCCTTGGCGGAGTGGAGGTGGCAGGTCTTCGGTTGGTGCTTGCAAACTGATGGAGATGGTCAAAGGTTGTTGAAGGTCGAAGGTGAGTGGAAATAGCAGCCTAGAGGAGTCAATGGTGGATGCCCTTTCTATAGGTCATTGTCTTCTATTTATAGGCACAGGGTAGGGTTTAGAACCCTCCCAATTGCCATGGAATGAAGTCCTGGCCACCATGTAAGTGAAGAGTCAGTAGAGACATGAGGAAGATGAAGGGTTCATGATCTGCAATAATGGCATAAGTACGTGAGGGGTATCCCGACATTCGCTGGACCCATCAGTAAGCGAACAAATGTAGAACAACTATTGGAAGGTGAAGTCGATGACCCATATGAAGGCGAATACTATTTTTCCATTGGAGGGCTAAGCATGGGTGACTTTAGTTAATGATGTAGAATGGCCATCACTTGGCAGGTGCAGGGGTTCCTTCAGAAGACAATGCGGGACATCCACCAGAACACGCGAATAGGGGTCCCATCAGAAGGCATGCTAGAGACCCATTAGAAGGCGCGACACAGAGGTTCTGTCGATCTTCAAATGCATGCTGGTCATTGATAGGCAATCACTGAGTTTCCTTTAGTTGTCAACCAATAGAAATGCTAGGCAAGACAATCCCATCTATGGGTGGGGGCCATTGGCGCAAGGTCGATGGTCTGAGATAATGGAGTATCTATCGATGGAAGGGTAAAATGAAGGAAACTGATGGCTTGGCAGGTGCAATGCGATTCGATAGTTTCAATAACTGATGTAGGAAAGGATCATAAAAAATACGGTCCATTTGGTTTAAAGTTTCTTGGGTCCGACCACCGCATCCTACACTCCTTTCATGCAATAAAACTCAAGTCTATTGTAGAACTAGAGAAATGGATCAAAATCCTACAAATTAGCATAAAATTAAAAAATCTAAATGTTAGCTAATTCTAAGCTAAAATAATATGATTAGATGTAAAACTAGGTTGAAAATGCAACTATGGGTTAGATGAATTGCATTAATTAGTAATCTACATCCTAGGTGGAAATCAAAAATCATATTTGTGTACACAAAAAATCTCAAAGAATCTGCTAGAAGTAGAAGAGATATAACATTGTCGAGAAAAGTCAATTAAAAATAACATGTCACCGGAATTATAACAATAAACATATACATTTTGAGGCATCACCTTATTGAAAACATCATGTAATAGCAGTGACAAGAACATGTTGAGGCATCACCTATTGAAACATCCTTCAAATCTTTTTGTTAAACATTTTTCTTGAATCATCTTGATGTTGGTCAAACAAAAGTAGTCATTCATGATTTGCTTGTCGAAGGTCCTCTCTGAGCCTTGGGGATAACCGACCACCCTAAGACTTGAGAAAAAACATGAAAACAAAGTAGACTCGAGAAGACTGCATCACTAAATTGGGTTCGAATGTTGAGATTCTCACCAAGGTAGTGGAGGTAGTTGGGGGCATGAGATTCAACTCATTTTTTGTTACTATCTCATGATTTTCTCGATTCATCCTTTCCTCTGGGTAGGTCAGTCAGTCAGTTCTCTATCATCGGATGGTTTTGGTTTTACTCCCCTGCTACCTTCTTATTGTTGAGTCCTCTTATTACCTAGTGTCGCCTATTTTCTTAGAGGCTTATTAGCGACCATGTTCTTTATATTGTAGCTTGTTATGAGCTTTTGCTACTACGACTTGGTTAGAGATTCCTCCCTTGCATGACGGCCCGTAGCTCTGTCTCCTGGGCACGTGGTGTGGATATTTCAGTATGGAACTCCCACATTGGGCAGATTGGAATGGCGAAGCTCGATATATAGTTAAACAAATACTAATTACGAATGCGACAGGGAATTGTTGTTTTCTGCATCTACGAGAAGACAGTGTCGGTGGCCATACCCAACTATTGGAGAAATAGGTTTGTTATAGGAACACAAAATGAAACCAGAAATGAGACTTTTTATGTCCTCACATGTGTACAACAACAAAATTGAGGAGGGAAACAAGTTACTTCTATTTTCTATTTTATTATACCTATGTGGGGAGAAAAATGATCCCGTTTTTGGTCTTATTTTTTGTTCATGTAACATTGTTCTTAGAAAAACAGAGATCACTCTAACTTAGTGTACATGTAAGTTGTCATCTCAATCAGCGAATCCTTGTTGTCCTATTTTTGAATACAATAACTTGATACGTTTTCCTCGTTGTTTTTTGGCGCACGCACAAGTGCACGCCTTTCCTTTCTACGGAAGAACAAATGAGGTTGATTTGCTTCCACATACAGCAAAGGTTCCACAGGGTTTATTGTAAACTAACGGCCAACTCAAGACGGTGGGAGTGGGGATGGAGCGTGTAGGCCCCGATTAAAAGCGGATCGTATCACTATTGTATTGGTTGAGTCATTCATTGATGCCGATGTCTTCAATGCGCTAAGGCTGGTGAGAGGGAGCATTCATGGATCATGTAATAGTATGGACGAAGGGAGAATATCTTGATAACGTCATGGCCTCATTGAATGTCAGCGGGGGTTATACATTGATATTTATAACACAGTGGGGGGAGGGGGTGATTCAGGGGTCAAACTTTCAAAGACATAGATAGATGCCATCTTCTATAGTTATGAACTTATGATCGGAGTCAATGCAATCTTCTGTATTGTAATAAAGGTCTGCTGGACACATTTTGGAATCTAAAGTAAAATTCAAATCATTCTGCATCATAAAACAAAAAGGCATCCAAATAAAATAGCATATTACTTACTGTTTTCTTTATTTTGTAGTAGATAATGATTTGAATCCCATTTTGAGTCCTAAATGGAAATGTACAACCACATTAACAGAAACGCACAATCTCACCCCACGTAGCAAGTTGCCATCAAGTGGTGAAAACTCAAGGTCACAATCTTTTTGGACCTTTTTGCCCTTCTTGTTCATCATTCCTACCATCCTTTCCATTGAACACGGGCACATTGGATGTCGACATGTGGATCATTGATGGATGTAGGATTGTACTTGCGGAGACAGAGATTTTCCGCATTGGTGTGGTGTATTGTTGATGATATAGTGGAAGGACGCCGCGTCAAGGATTATATTTGTACTTGTTGGATGTAACAAAATAATCTGAAACCTAATATAAACACGATATCATAAATGCTTATGCTGTGTTTTGCAACGTGGTGGCTTTTGTAGCCTATGCTCAGCCACTGGCTGACTCACCGCGTCTTTTTTGATGCAGTGAAAATTCTGAGAGATTGGTCACTTGCAACAGCTTAAAACAAAACACTACTACATAATGGCGAGACATCGTCGGTTATATTTGTAAGACTGAGAAAACTTACATTGACTGAGAGGTCAGCAATTTTTACGATTTGCGCAACTGAGAAAACACGGGCCGCATTTTTTTGTTGTCGTCAGTCTCTTCTTTAGGAAACAGACATTATACATTACCCGCAAAAAATAGAATTTTGTCCAAATTTTTTTGGAGCATTTCATTTGCCTCCAAAAGATCTTTATCGGCAATTTTTTTTCTAAAACACCAATGAGATAAAGATGTACATGCGCCATCTGGTTCGCGGGAATAAATTGAACTTTGTCGGCGATTCTTTACTGAGGGACCGACTATAAAGGTTTTTGCGCCAATTGTCCTGCGAATTTTTTTCCACCCTCAATTAAGATTTATCATCAGTTACAGTAGACATATCCACAGATAAAGACATGTTAAGAATCACTTAGGGGATGCAAGATTCGTCGACGGTCGTTCACCTATAACCGACAGTATATGTCTTACTTAACACCCTCGACAAACCCTTTCTCCCCTCTGTCCTACCCGCATCTCCTATGATATTGCTACTTCGGCGATTAAAGTATCTCCTCTCTACCGCGTCATTACTACTGCTCGCCGCTACTGATGCTGGTCGCCGCAGCCCAAGCTTGCCGCCATTACTATGTTGGTGATCGTAGCCGCCTTCCTCCTCTGCTCTATTGTTGATTGCTGCTGCCGCCCGCAATTGCGTTACCACATGTCCGTCGTGCCATTACTACTGCTGCTCACCACTGTTGCTACTACTCGCCGCCGCCCAAGCTCGCCGACACTGCTCTACTGCTGATCGCCGCTGCCTTCCTCCTCCGCTCTGCTGTTGATCGTCGTCGCCACTAGTCTTCCTCCTCCTCCTCCTCTGTTGTTTGCTCTCCTCCTCAGATTTGTTCTTCTCCTCAGATTTTTTCTCCTCCTCTTCCTCCTCCACCATTCACTCTTATTTCATTTTAGAAAATGATCATTTTTTTATTCCTAAATTAGCAAACTACACTGTAATCAATGTCTTGGACCATTATATGCCTTGTGATGCACTATCATGACTATAAGTGTTGCAACTCAATCATATGTGAATTTTAGACCTAATTTATCACCATGAAATGATTGAACTTTGAAATCAGTAACTCAACTTGTGTCGTGTACCCATTTGAACCAAGATCTTATACTAATATGCTATATTTTCCTTATAAGAGCTCATGTACATAGTTTGTGCATTTAAATTATCAAGTTGTCCTAGTTTGAGTTGGGTTTTCTCTAGCAATCTTACATGGTAATGAACATGCATGACCTAGTTTATAATTCATATTGTATGATGTAATATGATAATATGTGAGTAAACCCAAATTCATAAATTCTTAATCCGTAAAGTCTAGTCTATAAACCCTAGACTGTGTCGTTAGCCTGGAAATCCGTCTAAGATTTATTCATTAGGAGTAAACCTCAGATAATTCCCGGTTTGGGACTGTTCTTGAGCACATCATCTCACTTAGGATGTAAGTGTATAATTTGTGTTTGATTTCAATAAATTTCTGACAACAATTCTCATTTGTTCTCTGGGTACATCTGTAGGTGGATATTTTCCCATCTACATCGATGTACTTGGAGAACTGTGGGAAAATGCTGCCAAACTTTTTTAAAATCAAACACGCATTATACACTTACTAGTGAGATGAAGTGCTAAAAAATGAGATAGGTGGTACACATTCATGAATTTGAATACTACTAGATGATTAGGGATTATTTATTCAAACATATTTTTTTCCTAAAATTAACTCATCTCCTATCTGATCATATAGAAATGTATAGATCATGGATGTTGATACCAAACTGCTGCACTCTGGAATTTATTAATGGTCTCGACGAATTTGTAAGATTTGCATAGAACATAGAAAATAACCTAGAGATAGGTTCTATTGCCCATGTAGTAATTGTAGAAACAACCTAAAAGTTGACACGATCAAAGATCATGTCATGTGTAATGGGATTGTACATGGCTATATCGAATGGTACAAGCATGGAGACATTCCTAGTATGAGATCAGTAGATGTGGGTGGTGGTAGTTGTGTCTAAGAAGAAATGGTCAATGATGTTGATGAGAACGGAAAAATTCCGACAGACATGGTTGATGCGATAGTAGACACTTGCGGGGTAAATGTTACAGACCACCTCCCATATTTAGAAACATTGTGCATGATGCTAAGAAATCGTTATACTTTGGTTGTACTAAGTTTATAAAGTTGAGCGATGTGTTAAGATTGTATACTCTGAAAGTTAACAATATATGGAGCAAAAAAAGCTTCACTTCTGTATTGTCTTTGTTGAAAGATATTCTCTCTGAAGGTAACGAGCTTCCAATCTCAACATACACAACAAAAAAGATAGTGCCCAATGAGAATGGAGGCGAATAAGATACATGCATGCTCGAATGACTATGTGCTATTTCAAAAGGACTATATCGATATGAAAGAATGTCAGAAATTTGGGGCGTCTACATACAAAATGACAAAATCAGTTAGGACCAAAACCGAGTCTCCTGCCAAGGTGATGTGGTTTCTACCTATAATACCCTGATTTTAACACTTGTTTTCTAATGTCGTAAATGTACAAAATTTAAAGAAAAACAATGATGGTATGCTACGACATGCATATGATTCGCCATAATGGAAGAAGATTTATTTATTATATCCTGAATTTAGTGAAGAAGCTAGGAATTTAAGACTTGGACTTTGTACTGATGGGATGAATCCCTATGGAATATTAAGCATCCAACATAGTACTTGGCATGTCATGCTTGTTGTATACAATCTTCCTTCGTGGTTGTGTATGAAGAATAAGTATGTCATGTTGTCATTGCTGATATCGGGCCCCAAACAACCTGACAATGATATTGATATCTACCTTGAACCTATGATTGATGACTTAAAAAACTACGGGGAGAAGATGTGATGACTTATGATGCTTTGCGCTAGGAGATGTTTAATATATGTGCTATGTTATTTTGTACTATTAATGACTTTACTGCTTATGGAAACTTGTTTGGCTACAGTGTTAGAGGATCCAAGGCATGTCCTATATGTACAGAATATACATATTCTATCAGAATGAAACATAGTGGTAACACTATATATTTTGGTCATCGAAGGTTTCTACCAAGGGTGCATCCTTATTGAAAGTTGTACAAAACATTAAATGGCTCAACTGAGGAATGGAGTGCACCTGAAACTATGTCAGAGGAGGATGTTTATGCAAGAGTAAACACCATTATGAATCATTTTGGTAAGAGACTATGTACTACTCCCACAGATGAAACCTCTTTATTTAAAAAGAGGTCGATATGGGATCTTCCTTATTGGAGTTCTTTGATAGTTAGACATTGTATCGATGTCATGCATTTTGAGTAATATGTTTGTGATAACATTATTGGCACTCTGTTCAATATACACAATAAGACTAAAGATGGCATCAAATCCAAAATGGACCTAGGTTAACTGGGCATAAGGAAAAAAATAACAAACGTAGTTGTCAAAGATCATTGCACATATCTACCTTCTGCTTGTTACACGTTGTCTACCAAGGAGAAGAGAACCTTTTGCGAGTGCTGGTGTAATGTTAAGGTACCGCATGGATACTTAGCCAATATCCATAGATTGGTATCAATGAAGGATGTGAAGCTGATAAGTCGTAAATCTCATGATTTTCACACTCTAAAGTAACATATATTGCATGCGGCTATTCAAACTTTCCTTTCTAACCATGTAAGGTTGGTCATCACTAGACTTTTCTTCTTCTTCAACACTCTATATAGAAAAGTAATTCATTATGAGATTCTAGATAAGTTGCAATGAGTGGTCATTACCCAGTGTCAACTTGAGAAATATTTCTCCCCTTCATTCTTTGATATCATGGTACATCTAGTTATCCATTTGACTAGGAAAGTGAAAATGTTCGATCAACTGTCGAGGCTCGAGATGATTGGGAAACAAAACCAAATCAGCAAAATGAGTGTCCCACACACAGTAGATAGTCCAGTGTCATGTCACCTAGTGAAATGGTGAGAATAGGGTATAGATTAGTGTAGCTACCCAATACCTATGATCTCTATATGGAAAGGGTTTCACACACTTATCTAAACCTAGTTCTTGAACATCTAGGTTCTAACTTAGAGGCTAAGTCAAACCTTATTCTTACATAACAACTTACTAAGTTTCTAGGGTTTAAAGTGAAAGGTGAGGATTTTGTTATATATATCATGGTGAGAAATTGTTAGGAGTAGCTATTGTTCATGCTCTGACACCAACTGTAACGTCCCCGGATTCTACCGTCTCGAGACTTAGAAGGCCCGAGAGGACAAATGTAAAAATGTTAGCAATTACATCAGAGAGCGATGTGGAAGCAATATGCGCATACATGAACATCAAACCATAACATACACCAAAAAATTTGTCAACATTCAACATGTATATATTACCAAGTGAGTTATTATAACACGATTTACAATTACATATTGAATGAAAATTCTACAGTCTAAGAACATGTATGCTAAACTAGGATCTACACAATAGGTACAAGCTGAACACTGCTCACTTCACGTCTTTTATCCCACACTAGCTCTGAACCTAAAACATACGTGAAACAACGAATCAACACAATGTGTTGTATACATGGGTAGAAAGATACATATATTTATGGTTTTCATAATTTAAAAAGACTTGCAGAAAGAAAGGAAGAAAATCATAGAAAACATTTCTTCATTAAGCAAAATACACCAATTTTTACTCATTTTTCTAGATGGATTGCATTACTAAGGTGGACTAGTACCAAGACATATATTTTGGGCCCATCCCCGTGTACCGAGTACTCTAGGGAAATTCCCCATACACTGTGTGCTCTAGGGAGGTGTACTAGTCAACATTAATCCATTCCCTCATAAGGGGGATAATGAACACCTTAAATAACTACAAAACATCTACTCATAATTTATGTTTTCTAAGTGACAAAACAATGAGTACTACATAGAAATACTACATTCAATATTTGCAAATATAAGAGAGCATACATACATATCATGATTGCAAGCAAGAAAACCATAGTCATATAATTAAATAAACCCACGTACATGAGTTCAAAGATTTCTAATAATTCTTGATCATCTAGATATCTGGTCATCACCTGATTAATAACATTTAATCGTCATTAATACAATGTTCACCATTATTAATGATATTTAGGTTCAAATTAGGTCTTTGGCCAAACCTAGGTTTTACTGACCCAAAACATGTGTATCATATTTTTCTACTGATCAGGGGGTCATTCTAGAGGTCTGGTCCAATTTTTGTAATTTTCTGATGCTTAGTTTATTTTCTAGAATTAATATAAGGCTAAAAGCATCTAGTTATGCATTAATGGGAAAATACATAATATTCTGAAATTGTAACTTTATCAGAGTGCATATTTGGTTGCCACATGATATTAGGTTCATAACTAATTTTATCAGATTTAATCTGCATCATTTGCTAATTATTCTAATTATATGAAGCTCATAAAGGAGTATTATATATTAAACTAAATATTGCCATGTCTTTAAAGTCTAATCTAGAGGTTTCATAAGAAAGAGGGCATTTTTCTGAGTCTAGGGCTATTTTTCGAGCATTTATTGGCTAAGGGAGCTACTTTTAATCATTTCTACAAGTTCTGCATATGATTTAAGATATTTACCTATCTCAACTTTTATGGGTCGTCAGATCTCTCTTTAAGGGGCTTGGATCGCTGCCACACCCTATAGGGGTGTGGGGACTTGCAGATCCTTGCTGGGCCAGGCGAGTTGGATCCTACTGGCGATCCGATTAGGGTGGAGTCCAGCCAACCCGGTCGACCCTCGCCTCTTTCGTCTTGTGAGTCCACGCAACCTGACTCTATTCTGTTCTTCTGCGGTTCCTGTGAATGCGTGCACTCACCAAAAGGAAGGGTCCTAGTGCGAGCTCTGACGCTTGGTCCTCCGCTCAGGTTTCATAGTTCGAGCTCTCTCTCACTTCCTCGCGATCTATCCGGTTCCTCCTATTTCTACAGAGTAGGGTGGCATCGTGGAACAGAACCTCGATAGCTCGGCGTCACTACTTCTGTGATCGAGATCGGCGAGCAATGGTTGGGCTACGTGCCCTCACATTGGCTAGAAAAGATGGGTGAAGCTCTGCCCTTCCCCTCCTCAGAACGTTGGATAGTTACCCATCTATCAATGGCCTGAATCGTTGGCTCCTCCAGACGACTTGTGAGGTCCCTTCGAGCTCCATGTCTGGTTGGGAGCCATGCCACCACCATGAAGAAGGGGTAGAGGGAAAGGATTTCCAGACAACCAAGATGCATGAAAGGTGTTCTATTGAAGGTTGGTACCCATGCTCCTAACCCAACTCCAACCTGGGCTCCCTACCTTGGCAGTGTTCTTCAACCATGAGGAGGCTTCTGAATGACCAAATGATACTACCCAACAGACTCGTAGACATCTAGGGTATGCAGCGATCTCTCCAAGTGTTTCCCCGAGTCTCCTCTTCATCAGCGACAAGGGATGACCTCGACATCCATGGAAGCTACTCCCCATCATTGGAAGGCCACCCACAAAGCCACACACATGTGTGAGTCATTTTGAGGATCCCTGAAGTACGGTGGATTCAACTATTTTAGCCAATGCTTTCATATCTCTCACGAGGACTCCGTCCTCCAGATCCACAAAAAATGGCCACCTGCTCCTCACTTCTCAGAGTTAGGTGGCTATGAGATCTTCATTCGGTCTCCAAGAAGCAGGTAAGATCAGGCCATGCTGCCAAGAAGAAGGCCGCGCCCGAGTGAAAGACTAGGCTGGCTTGTGTGACATAAAAAATGTCATGGCCCCTAGATTATTATCAAAATTAGGCCCAAACTCCTATGTATAACCTTAACTTCATGAAATTGTAACCTCAACATTTTTTTGTGGTGTTGTGTTTGGACCCCAAATTTTCAAACATAGGTTCAAACAAACTAGAGTACTTTCTGTTCAGGTGTTTAGACTAAAGAAATTACAATACTTAGATAGTTAATCAATACCTCCAAATAGCTTAGTTCTTTTTGGAATACTATGGACTATGGTCGATGAAGTTACCAACTAGCCTCCAAAAGATCTAATCAACTCAAATTAACTTTTTTTGACCATGCAACACCTCAAAATCCATTGCAAGACATTCTACTCCACATGTGCCCTCAATAGATGTTCAACCTCATAAATATTCAATTGATTAATAAAATATATTCATCATGATTAAGCTCATTTATATTTGATAATTATCGATTGCATCTCTAGTTACAATTTTTGAGTGAAACAAGTCGATGATTGAATAATCCATTCCTCAATTCGGTATCAGTCACCAACATATCATTCACGGTCTTAAAATAACATGTTAGCTATCAAAACCCTAAGATTTCAGGGTCATCACATGATCATTATCTTAAGCATTCCAGCATTCTCATGCATTCATGCATCTATATAACACTTAGATAAGATTAGTACTACTCTTTCAAAGCACTAACAATCTAACATGACAAGATGGTAACTAATCATAAAAGTGAAGCATTTAAGACCTAGACTATGGAGATAATCATTGCTAAGAGCATATATATTTAAATGGATGAAAATATATACATGTCGGGAGTGCCTTAGTGGCTACTCCCAACCCATGTTAGATGTTTAGCCACTCATGTTAATGTGCATCATTACAAATTTACAAAACATTGTGAGACATGAGAGAGAATGACAAGATGGATGAAGTAGATGGAAGAGGGTGAATAGATCTAGAGGAGAAGAAGGGAGATACACCAACTATAACCACAAATCACCAAGGTTGATGCACGTCTCCTTCAGATCTGGATCTGGAGTGAGAGTTGAGGGGCAACAAGTCCTTTCAAAAAATAGGTCGATGGTGTCAGTGATGGCATGGATCCTCTCTCTCTTCTAGACTTTTGTCTTTTGAGATCTAGGATTGATGAAAGGATTGATGGGTGGAGGCTTTAGAATGTGGAAGCACTTCATTGTCTCTCACATCACGACCCCCTTCATGGATGAAGTGGGTGGCTATTTATAGGCACATGTGTTAATGTAACCGACTTAAACATCAGCAGTTGTTGATATTATGTGGGTTAGTTGGTCGCTGAACTAATGAGTCTTCATCGATCATTGAGATTGTCAACTCAACAATGGTTGAGATGTATCTGTTTCTTGATCGGTGGTCAGTGATGGTGGTTGATGAAAATAACTGATGAAGAGGTAGACCAATCAGTCACTAAGAAGGACTTGTCTTATAGTCACAGGGATGCAAAGGCCAACAACCCCTGAGGTGATGCGACTCCCATCTATCTCAATAATGTATGAATGTCAGTGACCATCATGTTGTTGGGGCTCAACGACCACTGATGTACTATCCTAGTAATAGCTTTCCTTAGGCTCGACGATCACTTAAGAGTGATATTGTCTATGCCTAGATTGAAGTTTGCTTGTGGTAGTACTTTGTGCATATCAAGGAAGAGGGAATGATATCTAGTGATTACTTCAATACTTGTCAAAACAATTAGATTCATCAAAGTAAAACACCATTAAGATGTCAATATTAAGATAAAATAGGCACCCAAATATCCACAAAATTGAAGGCTATCACCTACCTAGCAAGGAACCTCTTCCTCCACTGGTATACTTCTAAGGCCACCAGCCAAACCAACGTGCTGCATCCTTCATTAACTTTACATTGATTTCTTCCCTGACTCATCTCCTCCCTTCCTTACAGTAATGTAAACCCAACAATCTTAAAAATCCTCAATGATCACCATAAAGGAAAAATGCAACCCCCTTCACACAACCATCGTTCAACACCACCATCTCACCCTTCCACTTACTCCTTGCTGATAGTACACAAACATAAAAGCTAGTACCTCATATTCCACTCCATCCATTTATAGACACAACCCCATCCATTTTCCAAATAGGAACCTACCGACCCAACTCGCCCACTTGAAACCTATATTCTTTACCCTTCCACCACCTCTAAGGATTCATCACCCATCTGAACATCCTCAACTGGTCTCCTAATTGATGGTCACCATGTAAGAAACCTTCTTCACCACTACAAACTAAGGGTCTGAAGCTCATAGACCTTCTATCAGCCTCGTTGGTTCTACTTCTCCAACCCAATTTCATCTAATTCCAAGCATTTATTCATGTTGAATTCCAAGCAAGAGCTGACCGACCTTACTCAAACCTACTCTATGAAAGTTGTACATGATGACAGTTCTCAGTTTTAGAGGGGTGAGAAAACCTCAATACATTATTTTTGAGTCATTAATTGACCGGCCTAAATTGCACGTCCAAAAGGAGTGGATTCAGAGTAGTCATACTTTTAAGGAGATAACCCGACTCTCAGGCCCCCGCAACGATAAATGGGGTCCGACGTAGCGATCAGGATCAAACATAGGGACAAGGTTCGCAGTGTTAAGCATGCAAAATCTAGCTCTCGTATACTCCAGCTGAAGAGGGAATGGAAATGGTGTTCCCTAAGGAACGGTGGCACGTAAACTAAAGTAGTTCAAAAGAAATAAGAACAACAAGAACAAAAGGAAAGAAAGAAATAAGATGAAACAAGTATATGGAAGGAAACCCAGGTTGGGGTTCACCTAATAAAGCATCTCACCAACATGCAACATCATCTCTCTCTCTCGCATACTCTTACCAAGATTACAAGCAACCATCAAAAGTGTCCATTCCACTCTCTCTTAAGATGAAGAAGAATCTTATTCTAAGCGAAGCCTCTATCTCGAGATGACCACACGTAAACTTTGCAACATAACATACAGTTTTAAAGCCTTAGCATTCCAACACTCTCATGCATTCATAATACTCCATGACACATGATAAAAGTGATATTACTCTCTCGAGATATCAACAATCAACATCACAAGATGGTAGCTAAGCATACAAATGGAGCATTAAAATAGGTGCATGGAGATAATCTTGATAAGAATACGTATACTCAACAGAATGAGACAATATACATGTTGGGAGGGCCTTAGTGGCTACTCCCAACCTAAGTTAAGGTGTTTAGCCACTCATACTTGCGGACATCATATCGACGTTATAGAAAAATAGATCCATGAGATGCCCACAAAGAGATGAGGGAAGTATAACATGATGGAATGATAGATCTAGAAAGGAAGAGACGTGATACGACACCATACTTCTTCAGATCCGGATCTATCACATGGATCACATGGACGGTCTTCTTCTCTCAAAGAAGGGGTCTTCAATCTTCTCTCTCCTCAACTTTCACCTTTGGAGATCCAAGACTGATGGATGGGATGGTCCAGAACGCAGCAACACTTCGTGGTCCTCGGGATCCGATCTATGATGTGATGATTTGACAAGATAGGTGGGTTTGCTATTTATAGGCACATTCCACCAACATAAGCTTGGACCGCGGTCGCGGTCTTGGTTGAGTGAGGGTGAGACCACGGTCGTGGTTTGTGCTTTATTCATCCTTCACCGTGGATGAGCTTGGTCACGGCCTGGTGATAACCGCGGTCGAGGTTTGCTTGTAGGTTGTATCCAGGTTGTTGAGGTTGAGGTCTTACCGCTTGGTCGCGGTTTGCAAGATCTAGTCAGTGACCGTGGTTTTGAAGCTGACCGCGGTCCTTCTTGATCGCAGTCTGCCTTGATCACGGTCCTTCTTGATTGCAGTCCTTCTTGATCGTGGTCCTTCTTGATCGCGGTCTCTCTCCACACCGTGACCACTGGTCTATCTTAGAGGCACATGTTCTGATCGTGACCATCCATGTTGTAGCGTCAAGACAGACTGCGATCCCTCCTTGTCGTTTGATGATCACGATCTCTTGGGAACTCTGGAACCGCGATCGTGGTTGAGGTACAAGTAGATCGCAATCACGGTCTTGATCCACGATCTAGATTGTGAATATACCTGAAACCATGTAAGTGAGGCTTTAGTTAAAAAGATAGAAAAACTATGTTAAAAGCTAACAAAAGATATACGAAAATTAGTGTAATATATATATAGAAAGTATGTTGAAATGGAGTGTTATCAACTCCCCCAAACTTAGAGTCAATCCTATCCTCAGGCTACGTGTAGGTTTGAGAACTCAGAGAGAGAATGAACAATCTTATAAGAAAACATTATAACCCGACTAAAATATCTCATTCTTGCATCAAGACCGTTGTTGCATGTTTCCAAACCCTTAGGTCTCATTCCTCCCCCTCAACCAGAGTTTCATAACTTCATTTCCTTGTCATTACGTTCAATTATAAAAGGTTCCTCCTTCTCAACTTATCACCCCCTTCCCTTAGGTAATGACCGTACTAATGAAATATCTTTTTCGAAGGGTAGCTTTCACACCAATTCTTTATTTTTCAGTTGGCCCTATGCTTATGTGTTCATGTAGGCTTAAGGCTTTAGATGTTTTCCTCTTTCCCCTGAACTCCTCACCCACAACTTTTGCAAGAACAATGTTGCCCCTTTTGGGTTTCTGACTTTAAGTCAGGTGGTTTTGTGAGTTTTCATTCAGGATTGGAGGTGTGTAAGCTTGGCTTCAAGATTCTACTTATGGGCATGACATATCTGCATTCATGAGTGCAGCAATATACTGGTCGTGTGGAAACTTTTGGCTTCTTTTGGGCACAACTCTCATTATTTTTTTTCTTTCTTTTTGACTTTTTACACCTCCTTTCAGGCTTGGGTGCAAGGGGTTTTACTTGGTCTTCTGGGCGGCCAAGCCTCTTTTCAGCATGCTTTGAAGAGGGCAGTTGTTTCCCTTTCTACGGAGATAAGGATTTTCTAGTCAAAAGCGTCAGGTGAGGGTGGTTGGTCAGGAGAATGACTAGGTGAAGTTCTCTAGTCTCAGAGGGTTTCATGAGTTAAGGTCGTTGCATTTACAACGTCTTATTGCAAGAATGAGGTAAAGAAATATTGCTATGACTGTTGTTTTACTCGTATATACATGTATATGTTGCTCATGTATTTCTCTCTAAGAGGGCTGAAACACTACAATCAGAAAATTCAGCAAGAGAGGAGGTGAGCTTTTAAATTACAAGGTAGTTAAATTCAAAATTTCGAAAATTTCATCAAAAGTTTTAGAGGTAAAAAGATGGTAAATGTACCTACGTAGCCCGTTTATGACTCCTCCCCCAAACTTATCCTACAGCACGTCTCGGGGTGTCAAAATTTGAGCATGATGTATAAATGGGCTTTCTTTATTTGTTTTTGTTGTTGTTGGTGGAGGCCCACTTGGACTCAAGGATCATGCTTGCATATATTCATCTTAGTGCATGGTATTGTTCATATTGCATGTTTTCCACGTTGAAGCCAATAGTGGCTATGGCCACCATCCAGGATAGACAGAAGAAGCCGCAGTCGTTTGATAGGGCCACCTACTAGGGGATCCTGTGGCAGAATTGCATCTTCTTGAAGTCCTTTCCTATCGAATGGTCGTACCCTCTACAGTGACTTCGTATAATGTCGATGATATCCTCAATGCATGTGTTTGCCTTTTCTTCTATTGGTGTCTTTGTTGTTGTCATATTATCTTCTTATTAAGTGCAAAGGCGCGTTAGAGCTATTGTAGAGTACAATAGTCCTCCTGAGGATGTTGACATGTAGCAAAGTCCCATGATTATCGTGAAGAATAGGTAGGAAGATGTGATTTGGTGGGGATGTCTCCAGGCATTATTGCAGCAGATCCTTCTCTCTTGACCTTTTATCCTTTAGGATGTCATCTACCAGTAAGAAGTATGCCATGTGGGCATTTGGCATCGTGTCGCCTAGTCGCCTGGTAAGATGAAATCGTACTTATAGAAAGGTATCCTCCTATTTTCAAAATTTCTTAGTGGTCATATTTTAGCATGCAGATGCCATCTCTCTCGAAGATGACATCTCCCGGCAAATCGTCTTCTTTCAAAGAACTCATAATTATAGTTAGTTCTTCTAGGGACAGACTGAAGCAGCTCCATCTGTCAAAATTTTTGAAAGAAGGTGTAATTTCTCCTACCGGTCTGTCTGGTCTATCATTGCCCAGATCTTCTTCTCCAGCCTCTCCTTCCTCAGGTCGTTCTCTCAGAGGTTGATTTTTAGGGACTTCTGCTACTGGAGGCTTCTTTGGTTCTTCATCTGACGTGTGTTTTGCAACTTCTCCAGAGATTTCATGCCAACCTTCTTTCCATGTCGTAGCCCTGGCTGGTTTAGTTGGATCAACTCACATGGTCTTTAGCTGTTCCCTCCAAGAGACCTTTTCAAGTAGGGGGATTTCCATGCAAAGGCTACGGGGTACAAGTTCTACAGGCATCGCTAGATCGTTGAAGAACCAACGATCATAGATGACCTCCATAGCATACATACCCCGTAGTCCATGCAGGTCTTCATTGTCTAAATCTTCCAGAGGGATGCCCTTATTGATGGCCTCCATCATTCGTAGTACTATGAAGGCACAATCCCCCGAACCGGCCTCTTCTTGGGGGACTTTCTTATTTATTGATAAGAGCTTCCAAGACCCTTGAAACTTGTTATCTGCATCCTTGATTGCTCGTTGTAGGCGTAGCGGTATTTTTAAGGAGTCTCTAGCATCCTTCCTCTTGTAAACCAGAGAGGTTCTATCCAGTTCAGCTGCACAGTAATTGAGCACTATCATTTTCCGCTCATTTAGATCAATGACTTTCAATGCCCAATGCTTTGTATTCCTTATGGGCAACACCACATGTCTTGTTTCCTTCTTCCAGACTGCCGCCTTCAGTTCAACTATATCAGCCGCCTTGTAGTCTTCATTGTAGAGGAGGCTGGCTAGATGTGTTGTCCCGTTGAAAACTGAATGCGGCTTGTCCAGGTGTAGGAATTCTTCTAGGAGGGTGGCGTAGAGTACCTTGAATAGTCTTTTGTATACTCGCGCCTTCTTCTTGAATATTCCCTGGAAGTGGTCTCTGGACAGATGTCTACCCTTGTTGCTATATAGTATGTCTGATCTGAGTAGATTGTCGCTGAGGACATCTGCCAAGATGTGGATGTCTCTACATGTGATCCATGATACTACAGTCATGTTCGTATCCTTCATCTTGTAAGGCAGAGGGGGAGCTTCCCCTAGTGTTTCTGCTTCAACTGGTGCGATCCACTCCCTGGCAGGCTCATTTGTAAAAAAGGTTGCCAACCCGCCATCCTCATCATTGGATGTTCCTTCCTGTGTCAAGGGTGCCGAAGTTTCCTCTTTTATCGGCATTGCCTTGGCAACTTATTCACCCACCTTGTGCAACAATTGTGTGGTGGCCCCAGTTTCGGCTACCTCTGAAGAGGCTGCGACAGCTATGTTGTCTTTGACATGACTCTCCTCAGAAGTTTTCCCTAACTTGGCTTCCGCCATCATTTTTAGGGTCGCCTCCATCTTCCCATCATAGAGATAGTCGCTATGATCATGATGTGGTTGGAATAGGAGGAATTCACTGCTCTCCTCGAGTCCAGCCCCCAACTCAGCTAGCATTCTGTCAAGCTCTGCCGCTCCTATTGTGCTGAGTTTGATGACCACTTCTTCTCGATGTGTAGTAGCAATCTACTCTTCTATTGTTATTGTATGCGTAGGCAGTGTGAATTGAGGCTCTGCTAGCTTCCCACTGTCTTCTGCTTCTTCATCTAGACCTTCTTCTGGATTGCAGTTAAGGTCGAGCCCTCTTGACAATGTCACATTTTCTTTGTTTGTTTATCGTTGTGGGGGCTCGACCACTGTGGTGGATCATTTCTCTTTGGCTCAGCTGTAGGTGCCACCTTTGTGTTGGCACTTCCTTCTTTTGGTGTGCCCACTCTTGTACCTGCTCCTCCCACATTCTCATCATCATTGTCGTCGTGGCTAGATGGGCTGTCTGAATAGTGCGTCGGGCTTGCTGAGCGCTTGGTCTTCCTTTTCATCCACTGGTTCTTGAGTTCTTCGCATTTCTTATCGAGCTTCCGGAAGTCTTCTTCTAGTCGTTGACGTTCTTCTTTATGTTGGGGTTTGTGGAGAAAACAGGCGCGGCGGAAGCAATAAAATCCATGCAACTCGAAACAGGATCTCTCGTCGACAACAACGTATTTGGAAAGAGTGTTTGCGAGATATACCTTATCGCGGAGCAAGTCCGGTGATGTCCCGCTGCACGACGGTGCAACACTGCTTGTCTACACGGACGGAACTTCTCTCCCGTTCGCTGTCACAGATTGATCCGGCGGCGCTCCTTTGCGGCAGTGATGTCCGCCGCTCGTAGCGCATGCAGGTGGTCATCGACGTCCTCCGAACGCAGGCGTCAATGCGTCTACTTCTCTACTTCGTCCACGCGGATGGACGAAACTCCACGCTGCGCTTCTCAAGCCGACGGGAAGGAGTGTGTCTCTGCGGTGGCGTGGTAGCGGCGCATTTCCCTCCTTTCTCTCCTAAGGACGATGACGGATAGGGTTTACGTGCGTGAGCATAAACTAAAAGCGTCTATCTATCTTATATAGATATCGGCCATCAATCCTCCTTTAAACAGGATACGAAGGGAAATAGGGTTTCCTAAACCCATCGGTAAACAGAAACATTGTGTTAATTAAAACGCTCGTGGATTAATTAGAATATTCTGGAATTCATTAATTAACCAAATAATCACATTAATTGATTAATTAATATCTGACTCCATGCAATCACTTGGGATGGCTTTATGTGCATATACGCCAACAAACTCCCACTTGCACTTAGAGCCAGTCACTCCAATATTATTCTAATTGATTACATAAACATTCTAGTAATCAATGTGATTCGAAGCAATTTCAATCAAATCCACAATTATACTCCTATTCCAACACATCCTATGCGTGTGACCCGGTAGGCTCCAAATTACGTTGGCAGTGATATCCATAATCATATTATGATTTCACAAGCAATGATTGGTATCTAGCAAGACTTCATTGCTACCCAAGTAATCGGAGAAGTTGGAGAACAACTTGATCTATCATTCATGACTGGTGTTACAGTGATTGTATAGTTCCTTTGTCGCTGATATCCAGATTGAACTCGAGTCATGGAATTGTTATCCTTTTCAACGTTCAATCCATGTTCCTTGAACTAGAGCAGACTGTCTGAGATATATGTAAGCTCAATATCACATATTGACTCACATCAGCATGGCCATGCATTTCTCAGTCTCGCTTATCAAGTGGCCGGAATATCAAACTCCCGTAGGAAGGACAAATTCCATCTACATCACTCACAATCATCCCCATGTGTCACAGTGCACCCAAGCACCATCTTTATAGCAATCCTTATTTAGGACCACGGTGGATGATGTCAAAGTACACCGAATGACATGTGATAATTGTAGTGACTTCAGGTCGAAGAACCACAATCACCACCATCATTATGAGATGTGACTCTAACTACCAATCATGGTATCCATGTGTCACTCTCAAGGTGGGTCTGTCTGATACACTGTTCTCTAACAAGTATCTATGTATTTGGTTTGATATCTCCATATCATGGATAATGAGATTCTTCCATCAACGAACATACATTCTAATCTTATGTGTTATTGATGTCTATGGATATTTCCACAATAACAACCGATTAGGGACAAAACAAGAATACATACTCTTAGCATACATATGATCTCACTGTTCAAGTCATCAACCCGAAGAAATATGTCATTGAGTATATTATTCTATGGACATCTATAAGTTTTATGGTCATCTCACATTATAAAACACAAACATATAGATTGGAAACTTGCCTTTATTGTTATGGTCAATGTAGTATTACAAACTGTTTACATAGTATCCCATTACAATCATCGAATGATAGTCTCTATGGGCATACATACCAACAGATTCCCACTTGCACTTATACCCAATCACTCATGAATCTCAATCCAAGTGACCGAACATGTCTGTCATGTTTCTGCTGTGAAAGTGCTTTTGTGAGCGGGTCAGCCACATTGCTTTCTGTAGGTACTCTGCAAATCTTCACATCTCCTTGTTGTACGATCTCTCGTATGAGATGGAACCACCGTAGAATATGTTTGGAACGTTGGTGGGATCTTGGTTCTTTAGCCTGTGCAATTGCTCCATTGTTGTCGCAAAACAACTCAATTGCATCACCAGCGCTTGGAACCACTCCAAGTTCAGAAATGAACTTCTTGATCCACACAGCTTCCTTCACAGTATTAGATGCGGAAATATATTTAGCCTCTGTTGTAGAATCCGCAACCATCTCTTGCTTGGAACTCTTCCAGCTCACAGCTTCGTTGTTCAGGAAAAACACAAATCCAGAGTGCGATCTGTAGTCATCTTTGTCAGTTTGGAAGCTAGCATCGGTGTAACCCTTTACCACAAGCTCTTCCTCACTGCCGTATACCAAGAATTGATCCTTAGTCCTTCTCAAGTACTTTAGGATGTTCTTTACGGTTGTCCAGTGACATTCACCTGGATCTGAGTGATACCGGCTCGTCATGATCAAAGCATACGACACATCAGGACGAGTACATAACATTGCATACATGATAGATCCAATTGCTGATGCATATGGAATCTTACTCATGCGTGCCTGTTCATCACATGAACTAGGACATTGGGATTTAGAGATTGTAACCCCATGGGACATGGGAAAGTTACCTCTCTTAGAACCCTCCATGCTAAACCTCCTTAGCACCTTGTCAATGTATGTGCTCTGGCTTAGGCCTAGAAGCCTTCTAGATCTATCTCTATAGATCTTGATCCCTAGTATATAGGATGCTTCACCTAAATCCTTCATAGAGAAAGTCTTCCCTAGTCAACCTTTTACTGTCTGAAGAGTAGGGATGTCATTTCCCATCAATAGTATGTCATCCACATACAATATGAGAAATACGATTGTGCTCCCACTAACCCTTTTGTAAACACAAGGTTCATCTTCATTTTGACTAAAGCCAAACTTTTTGACTACTTCATCAAAACATAGATTCCAACTCCGAGATGCTTGCTTCAATCCATAGATTGACCTTTGTAGCTTACAGACTTTATTGGCTTCCTTTGGATCGATAAAACCCTCAGGTTGTGTCATGTACACATCCTCAAGTAAATTCCCATTAAGGAATGTTGTTTTAACATCCATCTGCCAAATCTCATAGTCATGATAAGCTGCAATGGAAAGCATGATCCTGATGGATTTAACCATGGCAACTGGTGAGAAGGTCTCGTCATAATCAACACCTTGAATTTGACGGAATCCTTTCGCAACCAATCTACCTTTATAGGTTTGAACATTTTCATCCATGTCAGTCTTCTTCTTAAAGACCCACTTGCACCCTATGGGTCTTACCCCTTCGGGTGGATCCACTAAGGTCCATACCTTGTTGGTGTACATGGATTCCATCTTAGATCTCATGGCTTCGAGCCATTTCTCAGATTCTGGTCCCTTAGTAGCTTCTAGATAGGAAGTTGGATCATCTGCTATGCCCAATTCATCACTGTCTTGAGTCACAAGAAATCCAAATCTCTCAGGCTCAAGTCGTGTCCTACTAGACCTACGAGGTTCATGTGTTACATTTGGAACATGAAATTCCACAACAACTTGTGAGTCTTCATGTTCCTTATGTACCTCCTCAGGTTCTCTGCTTTCTTGTTGGTCTCAAACTTCTTCGAGCTCTACATTCCTCCCACTAATTCCTTTGGAAATAAATTCCTTTTCAAGAAATACAACAGTCCTAGCAACAAACACTTTGTTGTCAGTTGGTGTGTAGAAGTAGTATCCCCTAGTTTCCTTGGGGTATCCAAAAAAATAGCATTTTTCCGATTTGGGTCCAAGCTTTTCAGGAAATTGTTTCCTAACATAAGATTCACATCCCCAAATCTTTAACATAGACAAATTGGGACGATTCCCATTCCATATCTCATATGGTGTCTTTTGAACCGATTTGGGAGGTACACGGTTAAGTGTAACGCTACAGTTTCAAGAGCATATCCCCAGAACGATATTGGAAGTTCGGCTGAACTCATCATTGATCGTACCATGTCTAATAATGTAAGATTCCTTCTTTCTGACACACCATTATGTTGTGGTGTACCAGGTGGAGTCCATTGTGATACAATACCACGTTCTCTCAGAAGGTCCTCAAACTCTTGGCTTAAGTATTTGCCACCTTGATCTGAACGGAGTGCTTTAATACTCTTACCAAGTTGCTTCTCTACTTCATTCATGAAAGTCTTGAACATTTCAAGAGTTTCTGACTTGTGTTTCATAAGATATACATAGCCATACCTACTGAGGTCATCAGTGAAGGTAATGAAGTATTGATAGCCTCCTCTAGCATTTGATCGAAAAGGTCCACATACATCAGTATGTATGAGCCCTAGCAGATCACTGGCTCTCTCACTGTGTCCAGTGAAAGGAGTTTTGGTCATCTTCCCTAATAAACATGCCTCACATGTCTCTAATGATTCAAAATCAAAAGAGTCTAGATAACCATCCTTATGGAGTCTAGATATGCGCTTCTCGTTTATGTGTCCAAGACGACAATGCCATAAGAATGTTTTGTTTGAGTTGTCAAGTTTTAACCTTTTAGTATTTACGTTATATATGGTAGTCTCAAGTTATAACAAGTAGATACCATAAGACATAGGGGCATTTCCATAAAAGATCTCATATTTAGATATAGAAATAATTCCATTCTTAATGTGAAATTCAAATCCACTCTTGTCCATACAAGATACAGAAATAATATTTCTATTAATGGCAGGTACGTAATAGCAATTCTCTAATTCTATTACAAGGCCCGTAGGCAAAGATAAACTAATAACTGCAACTGCGGTGGCAGCAACTCTTGCTCGATTAACAACCCACAGCTCGACTTGGCCCTTTCATAAAGGCTTACTTCTTATCAGATCCTGCATATTAGAACATATGTGAGATCCACATCCGGTATCCAGTACCCATGATGAAGAAGTATTTAAGTTTATCTCAATAACGTATATACCTGAAGTGGAGATCTCTATCCCCTGCTTCTTCTTCCTTAGTTCTTCCAGGTAGAGAGGACAGTTTCTTTTCCAATGTCCAGGCTGGTGACAATGGTGACAACTACCTTCTTTGAAGATCCCACCTTTAGCTTTGAGCGCGGATGACTTTGGCTTCTTCCCGGCTTTAGAATTTTTCTTAGCCTTGCTTTTACCTTTTGACTTTCCCTTTGCCTTGCTGATCACCATCACAGACTTGGGCTTGTCTTTCTTCATCTGTGCTTCAGCTGTCCTCAACATGCCTAACAATTCTGACAACGGCTTGTCAAAATTGTTCATGTTGTAGTTCATGACAAAATGATTATATGATTCAAACAACGATTGTAGAATCACATCAGTGGCCAACTCTTGACCTAGGGGAAATCTCAGCTTGGATAAACTTTCCACGTACCCAATCAAGGTGAGTATGTGGGTGCCAACTGAGTCTCCCTCTTTCATCTTGCTTTTGAACAAAGCCTTTGAGACATCATATCTCTCCTGTCTTGCTTGATGTTGATACATGTTCTTGAGATGTGTTACCATCTCCATGACATTCATGTTCTCATGTTACTCTTGCAACTCATAGTTCATTGAGCACAACATCAGGCACTTGACATCCACAACATCATCAAGGTGCTTCTTGTAAGCATCATTTTCAGCCTTGGGCGCATTTACGGCAGGCTCCTCTGGCTCTGGTGTTTCAAGGACATAGAGCTTACGCTCATGTGTGAGAACAATTCTCAACGTCCTAAACCAGTTTTGAAAGTTGGTTCCGGTAAGTTTGTCCTTCTCAAGGACCGATCGCAACAAGAAAGTGTGAGTGTTGGTTGCCATTTGATTGCTACAAAAGAAAAATTTGCATTTAGTCCAAAACATTTTGACTTGTAAAGATTTGATAAACGAGATTAATTAGGCCTTTAATTAATTACGCTCCCACTATTTTATTCAAATGGATAGCCCTCACTATCAACTTGGAAGATTGCAACGCACAACGTTCTAGTGATCCAAGACCCAAAATAATTGGATCAATGCCCAACCAACGCTGGCGTTAAAGACCAAATACTAAGGTAGGCAACTTTTGCCAATTGCATCATATGCAACTCTTAGATAGATGATCATGCACAACTCCTTGCCATGATGCATCTGTGTACCTCTAGGTACTTGATCCTATCAAGGTTCCCTAGTTAAGTCCAATCCATAAGCCAACACGATGAGTGTGCACCCTGCGGAGGCAGACCCATACACCCACCATCACACTTCCACGAGATAGTCAGTGTACCACGCGGAGGCGTGCCCACACATAGTCGATCAAGCTTTTCATCTGTGTTGCTTTATGGAAGGAAACTAAAACTTAATATTATTAATTGAGGGGTTTTATTAATACATATATATATCAAAACACCACATACTTATAGTACGTATCATATACAACTATATCCACAACCACAAACGATAGACATGTAATCACAAACACAAATACATCGGTTATGGCCATACTATTATAATCCTTTGGAGCAACAAAGGATTACTGTCCACCTATGGTCTTATGCATCTCATGCAACACCTGTGAATCAACCTGTAAGCATGTAATGATCAACATTACAATGAACAACTTCATGGATGCTTCGTGAGGTTGGAACTTCAAGTTGCTTCTTGGAATTGGATCTTCTTCTTGCTTCTCCATGGATGCTTCTTGGAGTTGGATCTTCAGGTTGCTTCTTAGAATTGGATCTTCATGGTGCTTCTCCATGGACACTCCTTGGAGTTGGATCTTCAAGTGGCCTCCTTACATCAAGTTTATAAATACTAAAACTAATCCTATCTCTATTACATCATATGAGTATAAATATAAAAGGAAAGAATGAATTACACTTTGAAATAATAGATGAGGCTCGGCATGCAAGACGAATACTATATACAAAGGATCCATATGTAACCACTATACATCCATATAATTCACAAACAAACATATCCACAAGATTGACATCAACATTCATTCACAACATTCACAAAAGGGGATATTAGGCCATAACCGTGCATGCACTCACCACATAAAACAGATTTTAAAAACGACGTGTATGCTATCATAGGTATATCTACATATACATATATACATATTAAAATTGCAGTACTTTTAATGCGGGACATTCCCCATTAAAAATGTTTGACTCCCACGCAGACAATGCGGGGTACACAGGGGCAGCGCCCCTGTGCGGGGATCCTGCCCCTCGCAGGGTCTCAGGGGCAGAGCCCCTGAAAGGTCTACGGAATTTTACTTCCGTGCACTTAGGAAAATCACTATTTTCCATAGTAGACCCCGTCCAAAACGTCAAAAACAATAGCCTGCGGCGTATGTGGAATTAGGTTTAGATTTGCACATTAGCAGGTTTAATTCGCATCGTATGCAACATAAAAAATAATAAACAGCGATTCGATCATATCGAAACGAATCCAAATACGCCGTAGATCGACGTTGCTCTGATACCACTGTTGGGTTTTGTGGCGAAAACATGCGCGGCGGAAGCAATAAAATCTACGCAACCAGAAACAGGAACTCTCGTCCACAACAACGTATTTGGAAAGAGTGTTTGCGAGATATACCTTATCGCAGAGCAAGTCCGACGATGTCCCGCTGCACGACGGTGCAACACTACTTGTCGACACAGACAGAACTTCTCTCCCGTTCACTGTCGTAGGTTGATCCGGCGGCACTCCTTTGCGGCAGTGATGTCCGCCACTCGTAGCGCGTGCAGGTGGTCGTCGACATCCTCCGAACGTAGGCGTCAATGCGTCTACGTCACTACTTCGTCCACGCGGATGGACGGAACTCCACGTTGCGCTTCTCAAGTCGACGGGAAGGAGTGTGTCTCTGCGGCGGCGTGCTAGCGGCGTGTTTCCCTCCTTTCTCTCTTAAGGATGATGACGGCTAGGGTTTACGTGCTGAGCGTAAACTAAAAGCGTCTATCTATCTTATATAGATATCGGCCGTCAATCCTCCTTTAAACAGGATACGAAGGGAAATAGGATTTCCTAAACCCATCGGTAAACAGAAACGTTGCGTTAATTAAAACGCTCGTGGATTAATTAGAATATTCCAGAATTTATTAATTAACCAAATAATCACATTAATTGATTAATTAATAATCGACTCCATGCAATCACTTGGGATGGCTTTATGTGCATATACGCCAACACTTTAAGGTTAGAGATAGCTGCATCATAGCCCCGACGCATGTGCTCATTGTCGGCTCGGATGGCATGCCTCTCCTTTTGTAGGTCTTCCATGTCATCTTTCATTTTCTTTATCATTCCCATCATCATCCATTGGTTGCTTACAACTTCTTGGAGGAAGTCAGGGAGTGCTTTTATCCTTTCATCAAGGACTTGTACCTGTGTTGTTAATGTAGACAGAGAAGAAGAAACAGTGGTATTTATTTTATTGGTTTGATGCATGTGTTCGCACATTACATCAAACCTTGTACCTAAGGAACCTCCAAAGGAAGGTGCTCGCTGGTGCAACTGATGCTCCATGCACGTCATTGACGAGCTTGACACCGTAGGTTGTAGAGGAGGTGGCAGTGGACCTTGTTCTTTCTCCTTTGGCTCATCTAGTGGGTCCACCTCTGCTCCACTGATCCCCGTATCTGGTATTGCTTGAGAGCCTTGTCCTTCTGGCTCTGCCTCTGGTTCGTTGTCGGGTTGTGGGTTGGCTGCTGCAGCCTTCTCTTTCTCCACCTCTGGCTCCACAAAAGTTGCTTCTTTGTGTGGCTCAAGAGGTGTGGGTTCTGGAATTCCCACTGGTACTTCTAGAGCTGGAGCTATGGTGTAGGTTGTTCTGTGGTTTTCTCCCTCACGATTGGCAGAGCAGTTGTTTCTGCTGTGTTCTTTTTCTCTACTGCCTATTTCTTCTGCGGCTCCGTGCTCTTCTTCCTTTCTAATTTAGTTGGGGCACTGCTTTCTCCAGCTGTACTTACTGGGTCTGTATTTGTGCTGGCCTACAGTGCCCCAGAGCACATCTTTTCGATGTCATCTAGCATGGGCCGCAGCTTGTGGGCATCATAGAGTGCCATTTCTGGAAGGGGGAGTAGCCTTTTTTACCCTCTTTGTTTGAAGTACAACTTCTCCCCCTTCTGTGCCAGGATACCAGTGATGATAAGAGACTTTTTGTTTATTTTTTTTTGTCCCTCCATTTCTTTATATCTCTAGACTTCTCTTTCACCAAAGAAGTGTATGCAAAATTCCTCTTTGCGTCCCCACCTACAACTGCTGATAAATGGTTGATAAGTATCTTCCTGATATTAACCAGCATTCTGTTTATCATCGATCAGATCAGGATCAAATCTCCCTTGCTAACTGTTCCTATTTTTAACCTTGCATGAATCGTGTGGGCGGTGATTTTCTGTATTGTACGGATAAAGCACGATGTAATTAGTGAGGCCTTGGAGTTCTTTGAACTGTGTTTTTCCTCCCAGTTAGCTCTTCCCACATTTCATCGCTTTCATAGGTGGCGACTTCTTTCTCTCTTGGGGCGGAGGAGTAGGCCTGGGCTTCTTCCTCTATCTCGGTGAATATTCTATTCAGCCTTGCATCTGTGACTATGTGAGTCTCACCCATAGCCTTACTTGCAGCTAATAGTCTCCACCTCCCGCCCTTCATGTTTTTCTACTGGTAATGACCTTCTTAAGCAAAGATAGGAACTCTGTGGTTAGTTTCTTATAGGATATCACCTCTAGTTTTCATAAGGCGCGTAGATTTGCACCTTGTAGGAATTTTACCGTCCTGTCGTAGATTCTCATCTTTTTGAAATCTTCTACGTCTAGGTAACGAGCAGGGCAGAACTCCTTGTTTTGGTACATCTAATCATAGGTAGACTGGTGCACGCCATTCTTGGGCACAGACGGGGTTCTCCAGATTGTGCATATGTCTCCCCCACGACCTTCTTAGCCTTGCTTGCCCCCTCCTTATTTGGTTTTTGGCATCTACTGACTTCCTTCTTTCTGCCCTTGGTTTTCTTGAGTGCAACTTTTCTTTTCTTTCCTTGTACTCAGCTTTCTGACTCTCCTGGTTGGTAATCGAAGGTCTCAGTATGCCCAGTCTGTTCTGTTTCTTGTGGGGAGTCCTCCTGTGGCATCCCCCCAATATCCTTTGATATTGTTCCAATCTCAGCTGTATCTCCACACAATCGTGCACTGGTAGAGAAGTATCCCTCTTCAGTGCTGCTGTTAGGTCGTTTACTATCTTCTCTACCTCCTTCAAGGAAGTAGCCTTCTGGTACAGGGGTCGCTGTTGCTTGGAGAAGATATTCTGCAAATTTTTCAATGAATTAGTATCTAGTTGTTTTAAACTAAAATTACCATTATTACAATTATTTGGGGAAGGTATTTCTTGCACAGAGTAGGTGTTCAATAAAATATTAAATGTCATGTTCAAGAGTGTGCATAGAGACCGAGGTCGCGCTTTTGTTGGTAACTCATATGACACCGTGGTCGCGATCTGTGAAAGAGATCGTGGTCGCGGTGTAATGACAAGGGATCGTGGTCGCGATTTCCTGAGTAAGGACCGTGGTTGTGGTTTTCTGATTAGGAACGACGGTAGTGGTCATGGGTGCGGTCATGGTCTTCTTTCTTGTTATGGCCAGGTTGTGATTTAGGGGACCGCGACCTAGAGTAGCATTCTCCTACACCGCGACCCGTGGCAAAACTGGTAGTTGGATTGAACACTGCGGCCGATGTTAGGGTTTATGAGCACACAATGGTCATGGTTGTAGAGGTGATGACCGTGAGCCACAATATTTCTTCTTCTGACTATTCTGATTCCTCTCTGTAAAGAGTGGGATAAACCACCCTCTACTAAAATATGATAATCAAAACTCATTGGAAAGCAACAGAATAAAATTTTCTTTGACTATATTCAATTTATAAAAGATTGTACAAAATCTCCCTTTTAGGGTTTACATCATCATACACAACTAGGATCTAGATAGAGGGAAGTCTAGACTACTCCAGTTTTATCTCCAAGCAACATATCCATCAGCTAAGTCCAAGCCAAGATAAGATCTTCAAGTACTATTCATCACCTTGCTCCACATCTGGGTGGTTGGGAAAACACCCAACAAGAGGGAAGGAAAAATAAAAGTATGTGTTACAAAAACTGTTCTAAGATGGCAAGATAAGAAAAACATGTAAAAGTAGGCTAGGGTTCATCATAAGATGAGACATCAAGAGAATGATGACCTATTTATAAAAGAATATTTCAATAGATGCTTGCCATAACAATATATAACCAAGGTTTGCATGCATGATTAATATTGACTATCTTAACTATGTAGGGTTGAGGCAACTACCAGACCTTCAACCGAAAGGGTGAGGGGAGAGTAACACATTCCCAGTCACCTGTACATATTTCATGTGCGGGGGAGAATAACACGTTCCACAGGGGAGAAATAACACATCCCCCAACTACGGGTGGTTATACATACAAGTACCACTACACTAGTTAATTAGTCTAATAAAATCAACATGCTAGAAAAATATTTATGGCAAGGTTAATCAAAGGATTTATACAACATGGCGGCGGGGTATAAAAACCCAAACAAGATAATACTACAACTAATTTTGAGGCATAAACAAATAAAGTTTAAAGAACAATGGATTAGGTCAAATTAAGCCTCATTAGGGAACATGGATAATGGTATAATAAATTTCCCAAATGAAGGGGGTAGATGCACATACCTTTAATATTTAGAATCCTAGAATCACTTTCATAACTTTTACATGAGATCAGATCCATTTTCCCTAATATCATCATTAGATCCATGCATTAATACTATGTTTAATTATTAAAGATTCAATCCCCGAAACTACAAACTTTTTCCACAAATGATCGAATTTGATTATGAAAACCTCACTAATGTCCTAGTTACATTCTTCTGATCAAAATAACATATAGGTTTGTATATTTTTGAGATACTGACTTTTTAGGCTATTTTCCATATTTTTAAGTAATTTAATTTATCCTTAAAAACACATATTCGAAAACATAAGAATCAAACCACGAAATTATTTTTTTTAGATATATTACATTCTTCCGATTCCAAAACATATTTGAGTTTTAAATTTGGATAATTGAGTAAAAAGATATGATTTTTCAAAACTAGACCAATCACAAAATTCCACATCAGCAGCGGTCAACGCCGGTCAGAGGCTGACCAAACGAGCAAAATTTGAGGATACCCTCTGGATGGAACAGAGAGAAGAAGAGAAGATCGTGGGGGCAAAATAGTCATTTGACCAGTGACCTTCTTCTCCAACTGAGCTGTGCCATGGCCGGCGGGGTGGATGTTGCGATTTGGGCGAAATCACTATAGGTGATGAAAATCTGCGCACAAGTAGTCGGACTGAAGCCCATAAGAACCCAAACTAGATAGTACCTTTTATTTTTCCAGAGACGAAGAGATGAGGGAGAAAGGGGCGCCGCAATCTAGGGACACCGGCGGCTCGTCGGGGGTCAAAACATCAATGAAACAAGAAATCAAAAGGTGTGTTGGGTTGAAAAAGCTCCGACAAAGCCAAGGGCTGGGTTATTTATATATGAAGGAATCTAAACTAGGGTTTGCATAGGCAAAGTGAGAGGAGAGCTTGCATCCCAATTGGGGCTTTCTCGAATCTTCGTCAAAATAAGAAAATATTAGGATAAACTTGTGCGGATTTGTGAGAGGAGTTCGTAGGATAAAAAATATTGAATTTCATTGAGTAAAACTCGAGATATCTGAATTTGAAAATATAGCAATAAAGCAACCTGTTGCCAAATCGAGCCAACGAAGAAGACAATCCATGGACCCTCTGATCGAGATCCAACGGTCGATGATCATCGCGATATAACAGTTGCCATCAATTATTCCTATTCAAAATTGACTTAAAAGACATATCCATTTAAATGTTTTTCTCTCTCCTATTTGGAGGCTCAAACGTTATCCAAAAATTACCAAATTTTATATTCTAACTTATTTTGATGCGTAGAATCCAAATATGAAGTCATTGTTGCCTTTTGGAAAAGTTTGATAGGTTAAATAATTAAAATAACATTTTCTCTTTCGTCCTTCAAAAGAGGTGATAACATTATCTAAAATTTGTGCAACTTCACCCATAAGTCTTTTTAAGTATGTTGGATACGAATACATTATTATTTCCATTTGTTGAAGCTATTTGCTTTTTTAAATATTGAGTTTAATATTTTACACACTTTGTCTCTCCTAAATTTATCTTCTCATCAAATATTTTCCAAATTGAGTCAAAATTCTTACAAAGATATATTTTAACATGTAGAACACGAATTTGACATTATTTTACTTTTTTGAATACTTTTATTATTTTATTTAATTCATTTATATTTTACCACTTATTTATCCTTTTAATTTATTAGAGGTATCTAGAAACTTTCTAAAAATTTAAAACTTGGCCTATAAGCAATAATAAACGTGTGGAACACGATTTTGGCATTAATTAATTTTTTTCAACATATATTTAATATTTTTGGTCTTTAAGTCATTTTCTCTCTCCTGAATAAATAAAATATTAAACATTGACCAAATTAAATAAAAAATTCACACATAGACTCATTTTGATATGTAGATTACGAATGTGGAGTTGTTTTTCCAATTTGAGGATGTTAGATATGTTATTTCACCTTATTGGCTTATCTCCTATTTTCTTTTACTAAAGACTTTAATATATGCATTTATCTTCCAAATTATGTGATACTTGGCCCTTAAGTTTCTTTTAGATCAAGAAAACGAATTTTGTTATCAAATTATCTTGTGGCTTCCTATTTATGATTTTTAAAACAAGATATTCCATATTATCTCCTTTTATATAAAAATATACCATATTATTTCCAATTACCACATTTATCATCTCATTTATGTATATTTGGGGATTTCCTTTCTTTTTCATATTCTAAAAAGCACTAGAAAGTTCTAGGACGAAATATTTTATTATCTGTATTACTTAAGTGGACATTTTACATATTTAACCCGTTATTAAGCTTTCACTGAGGTATTTGTGCATAAAACCCAAATATTGGAATAAAAGGTGAACAAATGTTCATTAAACCATCATATTCTTCACAAAATAAATAGGAAGGTCAACGAGAATAGAAATGAGAGGAAAAGATGAAAAAGAGGACCAAAAGGCAAAATGCCCAGAATTTAATATGTTACACTCTCTCTGTCCGATGATATGTTCTTTATTTTTGTCGGCAGCAGTTGTTCCGTTATTAATGTTTTTAGGGTTTTTATTTGTTAATTGCAAATGCCGCCATAAGGCAGTTAGGGTAAGAGGGAAACCTGGGCAATCTGTCAACGGAGCGACTTATAGCCGTCAAGAGTTAAAATGGGAAGAAGCGTTTCAGGTGACAGATTAAATCGGAGGCGACAATGTGATTCATCGATTTAGAAGTGGAAAAAGGGTTTTCTTGTTACCTTTTCGTTGGTTGCGATGCAGGAATCGAACATGGAGCGGAATTGAACATGATGGAATCAGCTATCGACTTCGCTATGATGGCAAGTTGTCAATCGCGGTTAGAGCAGAGGTTAGGGTTTATCTTAGACTTGGGGAAAGCTAGGAGTGAAAAGAGTCTAAGATGTGATGGTTTAAGGATATATATACTAATGTAACAGTGACCAAACAATCAAAGGGGGGGTGGAAAACCGTGGTCATGGTGATCATAAGAAACAACCGCGGTCGCGGTATGCTTGTGAAGCACAACCACAGTTGTTGTTCTCTACTGAATCAAAGACGACCTTGGGTCGCGGTCGAGGTGCCTTGTAGCGTGTGCCGTGGGTCGCGGTCTTGCGTGATGCAAGTGCTATACCACGACCGCGGTCTAGACCATGATCAACTCAAAACAAAGGTTGTTTTCTTAGGTAAATCATAAAATACTCAAAAGAAGATGGATATGTACATCACTTAAAAGAGAAGGAAACTAAACAAAGCAAAAAAGTAAGAGAAAACAAAGCTTAAGAAAAAGGTAAAAATTTGTGTTGCCTCCCAAGAAGCACTTGCTTTAAAGTCTCTTATCTAGAATGCATAAATCTTCACTCCTTGGGTCCTGCAGTTGGATGTGGCAACTCTTGATTCCTTTCCTCATTTGACTGAGTTGGTTCCTCTAAATTGATCTCGAATCTTCTCACAAAGGCTTCATCTTCATAAAATCTTTTTACTCCGTGGCCATTAACTTTGAAGATTCCAGTCTTGTCTCCTTGAATATCTGTCATTCCTGATAGATAAATCTTTAGCATAGAGAATAGGCCTGACCATCTTGTTCTAAGCTTCCCAGGAAGAGCCTAATTCTATAATTGAAGAGAAGTACTTTGTCTCCTTCACGAACATCCTTGTTCTTTAGGTGGGTGTCATGTCACACCTTAGTCCTTTGTTTGTAGATCCTCACATTCTTGTAGAAATGTAATCTTAGCTCCTCGAGCTCCTGTAGTAGCAAAAATCTTTTCTGACCTGCCTTTTCCAGGTCCATATTCAAAAACTCCAGAGGTAAATGTCAGGACTTGCCATAGATTAAACTATATGGCGTTGTGCCTATGGGTGTCTTAAAAGCTGTCCTATAAGCTCAGAGAGCATCCTCAAGATTCATGGACCAGTCCTTTCGAGTGCGGCTAATAGTTTTTTCTAGAATCTGCTTAATCTGCCTATTATATACCTCTACATGTCCAGAGGTTTGAGGGTGATAGGGTGTAGCAACTTTGTGTTTTACCCCGTACTTCTTTAGTAGTGCCTCAAACTGCTTCTTTCCAAAATGTGACCCCCCATCACTTATCACAGTGCGAGGAATTCCGAAGCATGGAAAAATGATTTTCTCAAATAGCTTAATCACATATTTAGAGTCGTAGGTTTGAGTAGCTACAACCTCTACCCATTTCGACACCTAGTCAACAACCATTAAATATACTGATAACCTTTTGATGAGGGGAAATGACCCATCTAGTCTATCCCCCAAACATCAAAGATTTCTACTTCTACCTAGTCGGCCATAGGCATCTCGCTCCTCTTACTAATATTTTTGGTTAGTTGGCATTCCTTGCAAGCTTTGACAAAAGATGTTGCGTCTTTGAACATGGACGGCCAATAAAACCCTGACTGAAGCACTTTTGCAGCTGTTCCTTCCCCACTATGATGCCCTCCATATGGTGAAGAGTGACATTCTCTTAAGATTATTTGGACTTCCTCCTCTGGTATACATCTTCTATACAAATTGTCAGAACATCTCTTAAATAGTAGTGGGCCGTCCCAATAACAATTTTTGACATCAGAGAAAAGCTTCTTTTTTTGGTTGTAGGTTATATGCTGCGGTAGTTGGCCACAAGCCAGATAGTTATAGGTATCTGCAAACCACAGAAGACTTGGCTCGTCAGACTGAACCATTAACAGATCTTCATCAACATAGTTGTCATTTACTAGCAACTGATTTTCTTCATTGAAAACTATTCTGGACAGGTGATCTGCGACCACATTTTCTTTTCCTTTCTTATCAATTATCTCATGGTCAAATTCTTACAGTAGTAGGGCCCACCTCAGCAGTCTTGGCTTTGTGTCCTTCTTTTGCATTAGATAGTGTATGGCCCCATGGTTAGTATAGACCTTTACCTTGGCCCATATAAGATATGATCTGAATTTGTTGAACACGAAGACAATCACTAACATCTCCCTCTTGGTAGTAGTGTAGGTCACTTGGGCTTCGTCCAATGTACGACTGACATAACATATGACATGTTACTTCCGGTCTTTCTTTTTCCCTATGACTAGACCTATGGCATAGTCACTTACACCACACATTATTTCAAAAAGTAGCTCCTAGTATGGAGCCTACAAGATCAGTGTAGAGTTTAAGGCCTCTTTTAGGGTCTCAAAAGCTTTTAAACACTTATAATCGAACTCAGACACTGCGTCCTTAATCAGAAAATTTGAAAGGGGTTTTGATATCTTCGAGAAGTCCTCAATGAACCTCCTATAATATCCAGCATGACCCATAAAACTCCTTACTCCTGTCACTGACATTGGTGGCGGGAGTTTGGAGATGGTCTCGATGTTGCTGAGATCCACCTCAATACCTTTCTTTGAGATCTTATGCTCCAGGACGATTCCACTTCGAACCATAAAGTGGCATTTTTCCCAGTTTAGGATCAAATGTTTCTCTTTGCATCTTTGCAGAACCAGGGACAAATTTCTTAGGCAAGCATCGAAATCTTTTCCATTAACAGAGAACTCATCCATAAACACTTCAACTATATCTTCTAAGAAGTCAGAAAACATGGAGATCATGAAGTGCTGGAAGGTTGCAGGAGCATTACATAAGCCAAAGGGTATTCTTCTGAAGGTGTACGTGCCATAGATGCATGTAAACGTCATTTTCTCCTGATTGTCCAGGTGTATTGGGACTTGGTAGAATCCAGAATATCCATCCAAGAAGCAGAAGTAATCATGGTGGACAAGCCTTTCAAGAACTTGATCAATAAATGGTAAGGGAAAATAGTCTTTCTTCGTGGGCGAATTTAGCTTTCTATAATCAATACACATTCTCCATCATGTGACCGTTCTGGTGGTGACTTCATCACCATTGTCTCCCTTCACCACAGTCATTCCACCTTTTTTGGGTACTACATGAATGGGACTTACCAAGTTGCTATCGCTTATTGGGTAGATGATTCCCGCATCACGTGGTTTTAATATCTCCTTCTTGACAACTTCCTTCAGCATTTGTTTTAATTTCCTTTGGGGTTGTACTAAAGGTCTCGTTGATTCTTCTAGGTTAATTCTGTGCATGCACATGGCTGAGTTTAGTCCCTTGATGTCCTCTATGGAATATCCAATAGCTCTTCTGTGCTCCTTCAATTCTTCCAGAAGTCTTTCTTGTTGTTCTTTGGTGAGGTTAGCATTGATGATGACTAGGTTCCTCCCTTTGTCATCTAGGAACTCGTACTTCACCCCTTTTGGTAATGGCTTTAGTTCTGGCTTTGGCTTCAGAGTTTCTGGCTCTTCAGTTGATGGTCTCAAAGAAGCATACATCACTGTTTCTATTACATCTTCATCAGTAAGACTCTCTTCACCTTGGTTAAAGTAGTCTAGAATTTCGACCACTTCAGGGTCTTCTGTCAAAGGATTTGGGTTATTCAGGGCTCTCATGAGCGGGTCCACAATGGCCTTCTCTTATTGAATTTCTTCACAATACTAGTTGTAGCTATCCATGAAGTAGACTGACTCAGAAAGAGCTGGCCCTTTCATAGCATCCTTTACCTTGAAGTCGATGTGGTCACTTCTCGGAGGGTTATCACGCCTTCTGCAACGTCTATCAGGGCTCTTCTAGTGGCTAGAAATGGTCGTCCAAAGATTATCAGACACTTAGGGTCCTCCACAATGTCTATTACAACAATATCACAGGGTATAAAGAACCGTCCCACACAGATTGGAACGTCTTCCACTATACCCACTGGTCTCTTGAAAGTATGATCGGCTAGCACGATTCTCATACTTGTCTTGACCATGTCGGTCAATCTAAGTCTTTGTGCAAGGCTTAGGGGCATTAGATTTATGCTGGCTCCCAAGTCTGCCAGCCCCTTTCTTTTGACATTGTCTCCAATACAAAAGGGGATATTAAAGGCCCCTGGGTCTTTCTTCTTTGTAGGTAATTCATCTTGAACAAACACACTAGACTTGTTCACTAGGTGTACCATTTTGACTTGACTTCCTCTCCTTCTCCTTGTAATAAGGTCCTTGAAAAACTTAGCATAAGTTGGCATCTCCTCTAGAGCATCCAGAAACGAGACATCTATATGGAGTTTCTTCACGGCCTCCATGAACTTTTCATATCTCGTGTTCAGGTGGGCCTTGATGAGCTTTTATGGAAATGAGATTCTCGATGCATATGGGCTTTTCTTCATAAAGATTTCTTCTACAGGATCAAGATCCCTAGCTTTTCCACTTTTCTCAGAGCTTCCTTCAGTAGGCCCCTCTGTGTCAACAAACTTCTCAGAAGAAACTTCCTTCTCCTGTTGTGGTTCTTCGTCTTTTTCTTCTTCTTTATCTTTTCCTATTTTAGAATTGATCAACGTTCTCCCTGATCGGAGGATTGCCATTTTTGTAGTCTTGGTGTTTGATGGGATCTTTCCTGAGGAGTTCTTTACTATCTCATCCAACTGCGCAAGTTGTTGGTATATCTGGCGTTGATGTGTTTGCATATCTGCCATTTGGACTTACATCGTAGTCAGGACGCCCGAGTTGGCTAGGGCACTTTGTGCTAGCTGATCATTCATGGTAGCCTGTCTCTTGGAAAAATCAAATAGTTGAGTCACCAAGTCAGATTGGCTGTTATCTTTCACCTGACCCTATCCTTGACGTTGGCCTTGACTCAGCCCTTGATTTGGTCCTACTCCTTGACGAGTTTGGTTTGTGCCTTGTGTTGAGTAGTTATTCTTGTTTGTCTGGTAATTGGTTGTTCGAGTATACAACACTTGTCCACTCCTCTTCTCAAATCCTGGCGGTGGGTTTTGTGAATTTCCCAGTTGGTGTGAATTCTCAGTTGCATCCTTGTTCCCATAGCTAAAACAAGGGTGATCCGGCCTCTTGAAGTTTGCATAGGAAACATTCTGCGTCAATTCCTCTTCACTTTCACTATCCTCACTTTCTTCAGGTCTAGGGTAAATGTAGTTATCGACTCCATGTCCTCCTTCACCATAGGTGACACACTTCATCACCTTCTCGGTGTGTTTCTTTCCTTTTCAATCAGTGTCCTTCAGTTGTTTAACATCAGTCGATATCTTCTGGATTTGGGCGGTTATAGTTTCTAAGGCTTTGGCCTCCATAGATGGTCCTTCAGAACCAATCTTCTTTGACGTGCCTGTATCATTCCTTTCATAGTCAACTCCTGCTTGGAGCACAGCCATGTTCTCTATAATCTTCATAGTTCGGTTTGGCTTTTTCCCCAAGAAGTCACTGCCTGCGACAACATTTAGAGAAGTCCTCTCCGTGTGGGTCAGCCAATTATAGAAGGTGGTTACAAGGAACCCCTTATGATAGTTGTAGTGTGGGAAGTCTCTCAGGTATTCTTAATAACATTCCCATGCCTCGTGCAGGTTCTCCCCTGGATTTTGTGCAAAAGAGGTGATCTTCTGCATGTTACGGATGGTCCTCTCAGTAGGATAAAACATGGTGACAAAGGCATCCACAAGGGGTCTCCACCCATCTATAGACTGGTGGGGGAGAGTTAGATACCAAGAGACAACCTTGTCTTCCAAAGAGAAATTAAATTCCTTGCAGTAGATCACTTCTTATGGGACACCCCTCATCTTAATGGTATCACATATGTTCTTGAAAGCATCAAGATGGCGGTATGGGTTCTCTCTTGGATTCCCGTGGAAAGGTTTGTTTTGGGGTTTACCTACTAAAGCATCTCACCAACATGCAACATCGTCATCTCTCTCTCTTGCATACTCTTACCAAGATTACAAGCAACCATCAAAATCATTTATTCCACTCTCTCTCAAGATGAGGAAGGATCTTAGTCTAAGTGTAGCCTCTCTCCCAATATAACCACACGTAAATTTTGCAACATAACATACTGTTTTAAAGCCTTAACATTCCAGCACTCTCGTGCATTCATACTACTCCATGACACGTGATAAAAGTGATATTACTCTCTCGAGATATCAATAATCAAACATCACAAGATGGTAGCTAAGCATACAAGTGAAGCATTAAAATAGGTGCATGGATATAATCTTCATAAGAATATGTATATTCAATAGAAAGAGACAATATACATGTTGGGAAGGCCTTAGTGGCTACTCCCAACCTAAGTTAAGGTGTTTAGCCGCTCATACTTGCGGACAATATAACAGTGTTATAGAAAGATAGATCCATGAGATGCCCACAAAGAGATGAGGGAAGTACAGTAGGATGGAATGATAGATCTAGAAAGGAAGAGAAGTGAAATGACACAATATTTCTTCAGATTCAGATCATCATGTGGATGGCATGGACGGTCTTCTTCTCTCGAAGAAGGGGTCTTCAATCTTCTCTCTCCTCAGCTTCCTCCTTTAGAGATCTAAGACTAATGGATGGGATGGTCTCGAACAAATTTGGAATGCAACAACACTTCATGGTCCTGAGGATCCGATCTATGATCTGTTGATTTGACAAGACAGGTGGATGTGCTATTTATAGGCACATTCCACCGACTTAAGCCTGGACCACAGTTGCAGTCTTGGTTGAGTAAGGGTGAAACTGCGGTCGCAGTTTGTGCTTTATTCATCCTTCACTGCAGTTTAGCTTGGTCAGAGCCTGGTAATAACCGAGGTCGAGGTTTTATTGTGGGTTGTATCCGGGCTATCGAGGACGAGGTCTTTCCGCTTGGTCACGATATGCAAGAGCTAGTCAATGACCATGATTTTAACCTGACCGCGGTCCTTCTTGATTGCGGTCTACCTTGATCACAGTCCTACTTGATTGCGGTCCTTCTTGATCACGGTCGTTCTGGATCACGGTCTGTCTCCACACCGCGAACACTGGTCTATCTTTGAGGCGCATGTTCCGATCATGAACATCCATGAGGTCGCAGTTTAGCGATGACTGTGGTCCAGACAGACCGCGATCCCTCCTTGTCATCTAATGATCATGATCTCTTGGGAACTCTGGAACCGCGATCGCAGTTGAGGTACAAGTAGACCGCGATCACGGTCTTAATCCACGATCTAGATTGTGAATATACCTGAAACCATGTAAGTGAGGCTTTAGTCAAAAAGATAGAAAAATTTTGTGAAAAGCTAACAAAAGATATACTAAAAGTAGTGTAAAATATATACAGAAAGTACATAAAATAGAGTGTTATCATTAATCTCCATTATTTTGACTTATTCCACAAAACATTTATATGACCAATAGATGCAATGATTTTAGAGAACTATGGGGTAACATGTGACCTATAGCTAATTCAAATTGTTAGTAGGATTTACCTAATCATTCAACCTAAATAATGTTGGGCATAAGTATCATAGTATGTATACTTACATCAACACAATATCTTATTCTATTTTTCTATGTGGCCTAAATTTGGTAGAAATTTATAAGAAAATATTCATATTATTTTGTGTTGATTTATAATAAAGTATAGTGTTCTTTATTTTTATAAGGGACACATATAAGAAGGATGGCTCTATGACACTAATAAGTTTACATCCAAAAATGACTTAAATTCATGTAGTAAATTATTTATCAATGTTAAGTTTCTTCCTTCATGCATCTAATTAAGAAATAAATACATGAGTACATTCATAAATATGATTGAGATCAAACACTTGTCCATTGGTGTGCATTTATAAGATATAAATGTTTGTTAGATATAAACCCTTACCCACTCCAATAAGGTTAGTCGAATCCAATAATATCCCATGTAATACATAACCTTGATCTAATTAACAGAATTTAAATATACGAGGATGACATTAAAAATCCTAAAGTGCATATAATTACATATATATATATAAATATATATATATATATATATATATAAATATAAATATAAATATATATATATGTATATATATATATATATATATATAACCTAGATATACTTTTAATTGACAAAGTAATATGCAACATATGTCCACTTCATAAAATTACAATCCCTAATACACCATTGGTTGATCGGGACTATTTAGGAACAATATAAAAATCTGTGATAGGAATGTACACATGCAAGGAGTGCAATCTGAGAGGGGATCCACTCACTTCATCAATGTGAAATAATAAAAAACCACCCAATTCCAAATTTGAGAATAAATTTTCACAAAGGATAGAAGACTAAAATTCAAGTATGTATTGTATCATTCACCAAAAACGCATAAGCAGAAGAGAAAAAACTAAAGTTTATGATAATGATGTATAACATTGTCACGCCGTTTACATCAGAAAAAAAATATGTCTAACATCGTTCTTCACCAAATAAGGTGTACATAAATGAAAACTAGAGGAAAACAAAATGTAGAGGGTAAGAAAACCAATCCAATCTACCTTCCAAGAAAGATCAACTACTCTTAGATAAGCCATGGTTAACTTCACTCGACTCCTCCTTGATCTCTACCTAAGGGGTTGGAAGCATACCCCACAACATGAGACAAAGTAGATGTTATATAAATAGTGATTGTGCAATTATATGTGAAAAAGGGCATTAAATAAAAGTAAGGCTTCCCAAACAAATACGAAAGTTCCATCCAAGTGGATATCAAAAGGAAAAAGTCCAATAAGAAGATAATAAATAGATGTACTTGCCTTAAATTGAAATAAAGTATTCCTTAAGGGTATACAGAGAGAAATTAGGTTGCATGACCCATCAACATTAATGAATAACCAGCATGCATGTGATATAAGCATAACACTAATTACATATAATAAAATAATGGAAGCTTGAGCATGTAATGTTGGTATGTATGCCTACAGAGCTAGTCATATGATGATTGTATTGGGGCATCATGTACTTGATTCAATAATAATAGCAAAGGAAATTTCGTCCATTACATTTGTCTCAGTCATGATATGATGGCACAAACACGATAGATGTCTAACAAATGATGTTACTCGACGACATATGTCTTCCAATTGAGGACATGAACAATGAGATCATATGTGTGATAAGATTAGATACATTCTTGTTATGTCCCTAGTCAGATACTATTGTGGAAGAAAATTAGATGACAATAATACATAAGATTAAATTGTTTGTTGATTGAAGACAGAGTCTCACTAATCATGATATTGGATATCAATTTGAACATATATGTACTTGTCAGAGAACAATGTACCTGACAGACCCACCTTGAGAATGATACATGGAAACCATTGAATGGTAGTAAAAATTAGCTATCAAAATGATAGTGGTGATTATGGTTTTTAGACCTAAGTCATGACACTAATAATGTATCTTTAGATGAACTTTGACACCATTCAACATGACCTTGAATAAGGGTTGCCATAAAGATGGTGCTTAGGTATGTTGTGACACGTGGGGATTGACTGTGATTGATGTAGATAAGATTTACCCCTCCAGCTAAAGTTGATATCTCAGTCAATTGATAAGAAAGATTGGGAAATGTATAGATATCTGAGATCACATGCATATCATACAACCTACTCTAGTTTGAGGGACACAAAATGGATGTTAAGAGGATGACAATTCCATGTGTTATTTTCAATCTGGATATTTGAGACAAAGGAACTATATGATCATGATAAAACTAATCATCGATGTAAGTTGAAGTTGGTCTCCAACTTTTAAATTACTCTGGTAGCAATGATGTATTTCCAGATACCAATCATTGCTTTGGATGTCATAAGCAGGTTATGGACATTCACTCCCAATATAATTTGGTACCTATAGTGTCACATGCATATGATGCACTTGGAATAGGAGTTTACTCATGGATAAGATTTAACTTTATTACTAAAAGTGTTTAGGTAATCAAATTAAATAACAATGGTTTTCAGTCAATTGAATGGAGTGTCTCATTAACTAACTGGTGTACCATCTGATCCTACGGAGTGCTCAGTAGACCAATTGACTATTTTGGGCACTGGCCGATCGAACTAGCCAGTTGATCGATTTGAGAGTCCAACTGAGCGACTAAACCATGTTCCCAACAGATGGGTAAAATATTCAGTTGACCGATTAGAGTGTCCAATCGATCAGTTGGATTCAAAACAACCAATTTGACTGGGTCAAACAGTTAATGATATATGTAACAATATGCATTAGTCATAGCATTAAAACCAATGTTATTGTGTCACTAACCACACACGAGTCAATCAAACTAGATGGTCTAGTCAATTGATTGACAATATAGGATAGCCGTGAAACCATGAGATTTGCCCTTTTGTATCCCCTGGGTTTTAGAAACCCTTGCCCATCCACTCCTATATAAGGACGGGGTGGCCAAGTCTCACAACACATAATAGAGATTTCTCTTCTCATAGTTTTGGTAACACATGAGAGATCCAAATTAGTCTTCCTAAGAAAGGGAGAGACAACAAGGGGAAAAGGAATTCGATACTAGCATGTTGACAAATGGAAAGATTGATCCTTCTTGTCGACTTGGGAAGTGTAACGTGGAGTTTCTGATGGTCCGTGTGGACTATGTAAAGGTTTAGAAGTCAATGTTGTCAAGGTAGGAGGATCCCATCAATCACTATCTGTGGTTATATATTAGAAGGATTCAGTTAGCTAGCGTTTATGTGCTGCTTGTGAAGGTAGCACATTACTGTTCAAGGATAAGCATTGGAATTGCTCCAAGACAAGGTATATCTTGCACCCTCTTTCCAGATTCATTATCGTTGACACAATCTTCTAGTTAGGGAATATATATAGAAAAAAATTCTTGCCTACTATGTCTCCATATTTACCAATAGTGGTGTCAGAGACACATCAATTTATGGTGTATTAGGTTTAATTTGATGTAATCAGATTTAGTTGTATCATTTATTTTGTTGCATACGATGTGAATATTTCAATGGCTAATTTACATATCTGGTTAAAAACCACATACTCTTGTAAATGTCTTATAGATCCTCTATACATATTTGATATAATATATCGACAGCTCATTTGCATTGCCTTGAAATAGTTTTGATGGTAGACGTATGTGTGGTTATGGCCAATACTCCTTGGAACTTGTGTCAAATTGAGTCTTCCTCTTTCTACTCCAAATATAATTAGTGCTTAACCCCATTTTCTCCTCTTGAATATAATTAGAGGTAATCTCATTTCATAATGTAATGTATAGATAGGATTAGTAATAGTTTTCATTTTAGCAAGAAGCATGCATTCTTACTAGTTGTGTCAACCAATAGGAAGTCAAGTCGATCAATGAGTCGATCAATTGGAGGACAGCAAGAGCCAGCTACCTAACTAGACTCTTAACAAATGCTTAAGCAAGGAGTTAATTGACCGACCGACAGAAACCAGCCAATCGACTCGAGGTCCAATGGATCGTTGGAATGATCATTCGACCAAGTGGCCCGTTCCCAGCACAAGAATTTCTCATTACAGGTTGCATGTATATGGTGTATGACCTTAAGTGGAGCAATTCTTTTTGGATCCAAAGAATTATATTAGTATAGCCATAACCATCGCTCGCATATTTGTGATTGTATGTTTCTTTTGTGGATATAGTATGTATGTGATACAAATTATACATATGTGGTTATTGGATATGTATTTGTATTTATATATAAAATACCTCAATAAATATTAAGTATTAGATGCTTTCCATAAGCACAACACATGAAAATCTTGATCGACCAAGTGTGGGCACATCAAAGTGTGGTACGTTGTTGATGTCATGGAAGTATGATGATAGTTATGTGAGTCTGCCTAAGTAGGCTGCATTTTTTTCATGTTAGCTTTTGGGTTAGTCTTAACTAGGTGAGATTAATAGGATTAAGTGTCTAAAAGAATGTAGATAGAATATGACAAGGAATTGTACATACCATCCATCTAACATTTGCATTAGATGCAATTGGAAAATGTTGCCTGCCTTAATAATTGGTTATGAACGTCGACGTTGGCTGTATGATATTTAAACGTATATTGGATCTCATCTCACTAGATGATCACATGATGCAATCTTTCAAATTCGTGATGAGGGTCATTGATTTAAACAAAAGAGTGGGAGTGATAATTTACTAAAGGTGTAATTAATATCATCAACATTTTCAAATCAAATTTAAATGTATTTTAACATAATGCGAATTTTATATTATAGAAACCAATGTCAACTAACAAATCTTTTTTGTTGCAATCGGTCCTTGAGAATGGAAAAATAAATGGGAACAACTTCTATAACACCCCAATTTTCATACCACATAAGCAGAAGCAAAAAAACTAAACTTAGGGGTATCACCAATATGATATGCATAATAATCATGATACAAAAATACCATTAAATAATGTGTATGGAATAAATTATCATCATATTCTCAAAAAAGAAACTTGGTTACATCAAAACTTATAAGAAAACCATGACACATGATGTAAAAGATTGTACCTCTATCATAAGGTTTGGGATCATGTAGATGGTGCCCCACCAAGCAAACCTCTTAAAAGTTGTAGTTGTATCCTCTATCTTGACCAATCTTCCTGAACATTAGTATCTGTGACTATCTCATTCCCAGTCATGCACAAATAGGAAAACTACTGGTAGAGTAAGTGGCATTGAATTTCTAATGTGATTAACATGAATTTACTTTAAATGGAAGTTAGACTAATATATGGAAGCCATAATATTAAACTAAATCGATGTGTCTTTTGTTTATGTATTTTTTACAATTTGTGGTCACTATTATAATATTAATCCTTCTCTAAATTTGTGTGACGATGTCTCTGAATTGGTACCAAAAGTACCTCTGAATTGGCACTACATACCTTTCCATGACACTGAGGTGTCTCTGAATTGGTACCTAGTACCTCTAAATTGGAGTAAACACTCCTCTGAATCGGCACTACATGTCTCTAAATCGTTCCAGGAATAACTGAATGCGGACTTATCCTAAAGTATCTTATGTCAAGATTCTGACTTAATTGTTCTAAATCTAAGCTTACAAATTGAATATGAACTTATCTTATATTGAAACTAAATACTGATATCTAAACATGTATTGATTCTAAATCTAAATCTAAATCTAAATCTCTACTCTTAACTTCTGGATGAATTTAGATATGAATCAAAATCTAAAATTCTTATTATCTAGATAAATCTTAATTAGAAACTTTGATTTAACTGAATGTCTTAGTTAAATTTTGTCATCAGATATATGATATTTGAGTCCAAAGGATGGAAAAAAATAAATTGAACTGCATATACATATACTAAGTACTTGAAAGTAGACTTAATAATAGGAATCTAGAATTTGATATTTTCACAACATAAGTCCATCTAAATAAATTCTTTTTACTCAAAGCATCATTGAATATAAAATAAATATGAAATATTGAATGTATGACAATAACTTATTATTTGAGTCACTTTGCAGGGATGTACATGATGAATCATAATAATAATGAAATTCAATAGACATGGCCCACTTACCTCTAATATTGGTGATTTCATGAACATGTTATTGATTGGTAGTTCCATAACTTAATTGCTCGGACATCAACCGATTTCTATAAGTCCATGTGTATATCCCTTTTTCTTTGTTAAATCTCAAGCCCCCATCACAATAACCCCCTAAACTAATTTAGGGTTCTTATTTAAACTGATCATATCTCGAATGTAAAACCATGATAAAAATCTTAGCATTGAACATATATCAAAAATCACATTATGTAGTTACTATATACTTCATACTCAAATAAGTCATAACAATAAGATAATACACTAATATGCCATCATATTGATCCATGATAAAAAGAAAACTTTCTAATATAATTATATGTCTCTAGTTACTATGATTTATATAAAATCAAAGATAACTATTCCTAAAACTCTATTTCTTAATGATTAAGCATATATCTATGTAGTATCTCATCAATATCCATATAACACATCATACAATATCCTCTTAAGTCTTAAAACTAGATACTAATTTAAAAAGGCATGGAAGATCACCAAAACTTAAAAAATAGTAATGGTACCATGTACTAGGGTCTAGATAAAAATATCAGATCATTCCATAGGCAAACAATATGTGAAATATCTACAACACCCTTATTATGTTTTACATTAAGAACCTTAATAAAACTTCAAATTAGAATGATCAACTTGTAATCATATTAAACATATAAAATACCCTTATTATAAAAATATTCCTAAATTTATAGGGTCCTTAGTTATTTAACTAAACACAATTAATATCATATACATTTAAATACACAAAATAGATTTATTAATAACATTGTGTTGAAGGTACTTTTATAACATAGTACACTCGAAGGACTTTCTATTGATACATTCTAGACCCAAAATAAACACCAAAATCTCAAGTTATGATTTTTTAAAGTTACCTTAGTTTGAATTGATATCATCCATTGATTCTTTATCCAAAGGGTGTGATATCCAACCCTGTTTCTTACCTTTTTCCTTATTCTTTCCCTTTAGCTCATGGATCAGATTTGGATCCACCCACTAGGCCACCCAGACCCAGCGGTTCCCTACTTTTCTTCTTCCTTGCTCATCCTTTCTCCGTTCTCTGCATGTGGCATAATAGAGAGTTGACGATTATGCTCTCTTCTACCTCTATATCTCTCTATATTGCTTGCCTTGGATCCTTATGCATGCACACAATAATCTTCCTTCACGAAAAACACCACTGTCATCTTGCCTATGTGTCACCTTGTGCCCCTCTTTCCTTACGTCACCTTATCCTTATTACTCAGTGGCTTCCATGACCTTGTGATAACCGTCAGGAGCTACTTTGGGGTCACCTCTATGACCTCCTATCTTGTCTCACTCTCTCCGCCTGACTCAGATCACAAGGAAACCACTCTACCATCTGTAGTACTACTTCCACAACGACATCCTCCATTGATGGTTGACCTTGATAGTTGCATTGAGATGTCCCATGTCAATCACTCTTATGTTCCTCACTACCTTACACCACTGTCCATGGCTCCAAGATTGATGGGGAAATAAGGAGGTTATTCCACGATCATCACTTAGGTGGCATGAGATGATAAACACTGATTTCATCAAAATGAATGCACAACCATGGGTTGGATGTGAAAACCCTCTTGGGGGTTTACCTCCTAACATCAGAGTCAGGGATTTGACAAATCTTAAGCTTATTATACAGACGTTGGTAGTTCTAGTTTCATAATGTATAAATTCAACCATGAGACTTTAGTGAGAATTGGAGTTCTCAATGCTTTTTTCATAAATCCACTTTAGAAACACAATTGTACACTTAAATAGATAATGTTATGACCATGTCTTGATACCCAAATGGGGAGGGATTGTGCTTGCCTCGTTTTCACTCCTCCTTCACTAACAATGAGATTATTGTGGCATCTAACATTTTCTTTCTTTTAAATATATTGATGTTCCTTCTTCTAGTCCTCTCAATTAAACATTGAACAGTCTAACTTTTTATTTAATAGGGTCTTATACGACACAGTCCAAGTCCTATACCACTTACTTTAATTTAAATATGTTCTTTCACAAAAGTATACCTTGGATTATATGTAGTAATAGATTATCTACAAAACTTATACATGAGTTTTTGTCATCCTCATATACCAATATGATTTTCTAAGGTCTAATTCTCTTTTAAAAATTATCTAAATACCTAAGATTCTCCTTACTGGCTCCACTTCATAGATCTCAAAACAAAAGCACCATCTCGACTTCAAACAAAATTTTTTATTGATGTCTTATCATAACTTGATAATCATAAAAAACTTATCAAACTTGTACATGTAGGTTGCCAAACCTCAAAATCATATAATTACATAAAATACCATCGTCCTCGTATCTTTCCCTTTGGCATCCAAAGATCACCAAAATTGGTTGGAATCATATTCTCAACCTATCAATCAAATCCTCAATTTTATACAGACCATTTTAGCATGATAAGATGGTAAACTTATATATTTTCCCATAAAGTTCCACGAATACTAATATGGGATCAAAACTGGTTGGAAGTGTCATACTTCGGTCCATAATTCTAGAGTGCATCCTATTAAGGTTTTGTCAAGACCATTACCATTTACTTAGTAGGTTCTAAAAACTAGTGTGTGACAACGTCCATGACTGGTTTACGAATCTAAGAATCATTCTCACTCATTAGCATAAGCTCTATCCTAGAAATACCAGAGCCGGAGGAACCTCCTTGCTATGAGCCCAAGGTTGAACAAGATGCTTACAAGAATCATTTCGACGATGTCATAGACAACAAATGCATGATACCATACTCAATGAATTATGAGTTGCAGAGACAGTATGAAAACCCAAATATTATTGAGATGGTAACACATCTCAAGAATATATTCTAAGGTTAGGCTATACAAGAGAGATATGATGTCTTGAAGGTGTTGGTTAAGTGCAATATGGTAGTGGAAGATCTAGTAGGACCCCATGTGCTCAAGTTGATTGGGTACGTGGAAAACCTATAGAGACTGGAATTTCCTTTAGGCCAAGAGTTGGCCATAGACATGATTCTACAATTGTTTCTTTAATTATATAGCCAATTTTTCATGAATTACAACTTGAACAATTTTGCTAAACCATTGTCTGAGTTGTTTTGTATGTTGAGAACTACTGAGACATAAATGAAGAAGGATAATCCTATATTTTTGATGATGATCAGTAGAGGAAATAAGATGTCCATGGGTAAGGGCAAGGCCAAGAAGAGTTCTAAGGCCAGCCAAAAACCCAATTCTTCAACATTTAAAGCAAAGGGAGAAGTCAATAAGGAAGGGAATTGCCACCACTATCACCAACCTAGACACTGGAAAAAGAATTACCCTCTTACATAGAGGAACTCAACAAGAATAAGCAAGGTAAGGATACATCCACTTTAGGTATATGCGTTCTTGAGATAAATATGCCTACTTCATCATATTAGGTATTGTATACATGATGAGTATCTTACATATGTTATTATGTATAGGACCTGAGAAGTAAGCAAGATGAGGTGAAACTACACAGAGTAAGATTTGCTTCCACTATAGTTAGAACATGTCATTTATCCCAACCAAACAGGCTTACCATTAAACATCATCTTTGTAGCTTGTTTGTGCAAGATTGGATTCAAATTTCATTTCATGAAAGGTTTATGTTTTATTTTAAAGATAAAATATTTTATCTCATAGTCTATACTCAATAGTTCTAGAGACAAAGTACATATAATGTAAATACAAAAAGACTTGATGACTTAAAAAAGCATAAATATAGCATTGCCAAATAAGGCACATAAATGAGAAACACATATTCATATTCCATAAAGTTGGTCATCTAGACTCTTTTGGTTTTGAACCAATAGAGACATGTGAGTCTTATTTATTGGGTAAAAGACTAGAGCACCTTTCACTGGAATCAGTGGGAGAGGGAGTGTTTTATTAGGTTTCATAAATAGTGATGTATGTGAACCTTTTAGAACAAATGTTAAAGGTGGTTACTGGTATTAAAGCACCTTAAGAAGATTGATGTAGAGAATACTTAAACCTAGAGTTTGAGGTATGTGTGTCAATGGTATTTTATCACAATAGAGACCACCTGAAACATAATGGTGTATCAGAAAGATAGAATTGTATCTTGTTGGACATGGTGTGATGATCGAAGATTCTAGCTAATCCTCCAACTTTCTTTTTGGAGGTATGCTCAAGAAATTGGAGAGTTTACACTAGACTATGTACCATGTAAATTGGTCCAAAAGACACCATATAAGATACGACATTGGATGTGTCCCAATATGTCTTTTTGAATATTTGGGGATCTGAACCTTATATGAGAAATTAGTTTCTTGAAAATCTTGGTCCCAAATCAGATAAGTGTTATTTTGTTGGATTCAGGAGGATATTACTTTCATCCAAAAACAAAGTATTTATTTTTAGGACTATTATATTCCTTGAGAAGGAATTTGATTCCAAAGGAAACAATGAGAGGAAAGTAGAACTCAAAAAGGTTTAAGACCAACAAAAAAATATTGAACCTGTAGAGTTAGATAAGGAAAAAGTGAGTCACAAAACATTGTGAAGATTCAAGTTCTTCATATGACACAAGAACATCATAGATCTAGTAGGACACACCCTGAGTTTCAGATATTTGGATATCTTGTGACTGAAGAAGGTGATGAGTTGGTCATACATTATGAGCCAACAACCTACCTAGAAGCTATAGAGGGACCAAAATCTGAGAAATGTCTTGAGGACATGACATCTAAGATGGATTCCTTATAACTAATAAGGTATGGACCTTGGTGGAACCTCCTGAAGGGGAAAAACCTATAGGGTGCAAGTGGGTCTTGTCGAAAAGGATGAACATGGATAGTAATGTACAAAGCTATAAAGGTAGATTGTTTGCAAAGGGTTTCAAACAAGATTAATGTGTTGAACATAACAAAGCTTTTTCACTAGTTGTTAAATCCATCATGATCATGCTTGCCATTGCATGTTGACAACCATCTCGAAGCTGGAATATTTGATTTGAAAAGGTTGTCAAAGAGTTTGACTTTAGTCAAGAAGATGAAATATGTTTTTACAAGAAGGTTAGTGGGAGCATATTTGTATTCCACATATAGATGGGTAATGACATATTTACCCTACAAATGGTAAAGAACAAGATGGGAAGTACATTATCTATGAAGGTTTTAGGCAAATCATACAATATATTAGGAATTAAGATTTAAAGAGGTAGATCTAGAAGTATCCTTGACCTAAGTAAGAGTACATACATTGGGAAAATGTTGAAGAGGTTCAACATGTAGGATTGTAAAAGAGAAAATTGTCCAATTCAATGGAATTGGTCTCTTAAGAGCTGAGCGTCCAGATTCTTTTGAATAACGGGAATACATGAGTAAGATTCCATCAGCAACCACAATTGGATCTATCATGTTTGCAATGTTATGCACTTATCCCATTATATTGTATTTTTTGGACATGATGAGCATATATCAGTCAGATCCCAGTGAAAGTCATTGGACTATCATAAAGATCATCTATAAGTACTTGAGAAGAGCTAAGGATCAATTCCTTGTTTAGGGTGATAAGGAAGAGTTGTGTGTAAGGGGTTACGCTGATGCAAGCTTCTAAACTGGCAAAGATGATTAATGATCACAATCTAAATTTCTATTTTTCCTTAAAATAGAATTGTAAGCTAGAAAACTTCTTAACAAGAGATAATTGTTGATTCTGCATAGAAGTTGAGTACCTAGTTGTTTTGAGCATAGAAGAGGATACCGTATGGATCAAGAAGTTCATTGGATGAACTTGGGATGGGTTCAACTATTTATAATGTAAAAAAATATTGTGAGAACAATGAAGATATTAGATAGGATAAAGTACCAAGAGTACATAATACGTCATTTCCATCTCATACAAGAGACCGTACAACAATAAGATTGGAAGATTTCCAGAATACCAACTGAAAGCAACGTTGTTGACTCGTTGACAAATGCACTTGCACCACAGAAAGATGATGGTCATTTTAGATCACTTGGATTTTATTTGGGGTTGATTGTCTCTAAGTGCAAGTTAGAGTCTATTGGCATGTATGCCAATAGATCTAATCGTGATGATTGTATTTCAACATCTTGTACTTGATTTGATAATAATAGAGGGAATTCCGTTCATTATGTTTGTCTCAGTCATAAAATGATGACACGAGCATGATACTCGATGTTACTCAATGAAATTGTCTTTAGGTTGAGGACTTGAATGATGAGATCATATGTGCAATAAGAGTACATACAATCTTCATATTTCCCAAGTCATATATTATTATGGGAGCAAAATAGATATAAATAATGCATAAGACTAGATTCTGTGTTGATTGATGACATAGTCTCATTAGTCATGATATTGGATACTAAGTCAAACACATAGGTACTTGTTAAAGAAAAGTGTATTGGACAGACACACTTTGAGAGTTAGAAGTCAGTGAATGGAAGTCAAAAGCAGCTGTCAAAGTGATGGTGTTGATTGTGGTACTCAAACCTAAAGTCACTACACTCATCACATGTCGTTTGATGAACATTGACACCATCCAATGTGACATTGAATAAGGGGTTGTCATAAAGGTGATTCTTAGGTATGTTGTGACACATGAGGATTAAGTGTGAGTGATGTAGTTGGGATTTGTCCCTCCTATTGGACTTGATATCCTAGTCACTTGATAAGAAAGACTTAGAAATATATGGCTATACTCATGTGACTCAATATGTGATATGTGATCTCACATGCATCTCATACAGTCTTCTCTAATTCAGAGAACATAGATTGAATGTTAAGAGGATGAATTTCATGCCTTATGTTCAATCTAGATATTTGAGATAAAGGAATATACGATCATCATAACATTGATCATAGACGTAGGTTGAAGTTTTTCTCCAACTTTCCCATTACTTGGGTAGCAATGATGTATTGCTAGTACTGCTCATTGATTGTGATATCATAAGCTAGTTATTGCCAATGTAATTTGGGTCATATAGGGTCACACACATAGGATGCACTTGGAATAGGAGTTTAGTCATGGAGATTTGACTTGGTTAGTAGAAGTGTTTAGGCAATCAACTTAAACAACATTGGTTGTGAGTTGACAGACGTAAGTGTACATTGGACTGACTAGATTGCTTTTATCACTGGTTGATCGAACTAGCCAATCAACTAATTGAAGTGTCCAATCAACCAATTGAACCATGTTCCTAGTGGATGGTCAAAATACTCAATTGACTGGTTGAAGTGTATAACCTATCAACTGGATGCAAAATGATCAATTTGACTGGGTCAATTGGTTAATGATATGCATTCACGAATCATCACATTAAAACCAATTTTATTGTGTGCCAGACCACAAAAAAATCAACATACTAGATGAACTAATCGACTGACTGGCAGGGCACCATAATATCTGCCCTTTTGTGTCCCTTGGGTTTTGAAAATCCTAGCCCATCCACTCCTATATAAGGGGGGGGGGGGTGGACAAGGTTCACCATACAAAACAGAGACTTCTCTTCTCACATATGTGGCAATGTGTGAGAGAGCCTAAGTAGTCTTCCCAAGAAAGGGAGAGAAAGCAAGGGGAAAAGGAAGTCGATGCTAGCACATTGACAAATGGAAGGATAACTCCTTCCCATCAGCTAGGGAAGTGTGACATAGAGTTCCTAGTGGTCTTCGTAGACTACATAGAGGCGTGGAAACTATTGTTGTCATTCTACAAGGGTGTTGTCAACCGTCATCCATGGTTGTAACACTAGGATGACACCTTTGTCTACCGTCTGTGTGCTAGTTGTGAAGAAAGCACATCACCATATAAGGATTGTCATGAAACTTGCTCCAGTACAAGGTATATCTTGCACCATCTTTCCACATGCATTGTTATTCATATGATTTGTTGGTAAGAGAATATGGATAGAAATTGTTTGTTTCTGTTCTCATCACATAACCCTAAACCTGATAGAGCATGGCACGTAACCAAACTCCAAAATATATAAAAGTGGGAACAAAACCCGTGTATGGGGATGTAACCTCCATCCCAAAAACAAAAGAGTACATAACCCAAAAACCAAAGCATATTATAATACCCTAGTACTACTAAATCAACAAGCATGCAATATAGTGGCAAGTAATTTTTAGTCATTGTATTAAATAACATTGACCAACTAAAAGTGGAACATTAGACCATAATTATCCATCATTATCATATTAGGATTCAGTACACGAATAGCACAAAATAGATCAAATCCATTTTCAAATAGAGATAGCATGAACAAGACTACAAATCTTAGATGCCAAAGTGCAATATCAATTGAGCACTATTAATATACAATTGATTTCAATATTCCTGTCTCAAAAGAATTAAAATAAATATCAAAGGAGAGATTTCACTTATATTCTTCAAATTAGGTCAAAGTAGAGATAAAGTAAAATATTTTCTCAATATAGACTCAATGGGATGCAACTAAATTTGATGATGCTTGCAATAGATTAGGGTCCAAACCCTAGGTTCGTATTATGCACTTTCACTTAATAGCACATTAGGTATATAATTCATTAATTAAGGTGTATATTATAAAGCCTAATGTTTTGACTTCTTATTTATTAGATTTTGGTTATGAAACTATATCATTGGGTGGGATTTATTTTTTATTCTAAAGGATATTTTTACACAATTTTATAACTAGAGCATTAGTTATGAATTTCATAAGATTAAATAATTTATTGAAATTCTAAAGAAATAAATAAAATCAAAGGATTGTAATGCCCTCGAATCACACATCAAATGTTGAGCGTGAGAGGGCATTGTAGGTCATTTATCCAAAATAAATATAGGACATGGTGAAAATACAAAGATATGAAAAAGGACAAAATTGCCCACATATCTTGTGATAGGAAATTAATCAAAACCTAGAAAAAATTGTAAAAGATAGAGCCATCACCTTCTTCCCAGATCACTCACTTATGCGAGAAATAAAACTTCAATGAAGAACTTTAATGAGATATCCAAAGTCCCATGGTGATGCAAACTAAAGATGAAAATTAGTCCTCTATCTCCACATTGTACTTCCAATCTTAACATGCCCAAAAGAAGGTCATGAGGTCTTCCAGAGTGGTGGTACCCAACCACCACCACTACTATTATAAAGGTGTGGCACTCCTGACTCAAATAAGGAGCCAAAATCTAAGCAAATGTCTCAGAGAAAATTAGGGGTTCATTACAAAGACATTGCCCAGAACGATAGAAGAAAAAAAATTGAAACATAGAAATCCAAATATATAGTGGAAACCAAGACAATCTGACAAGAACAAAGGAAACAAGAACAAATTGCAAGAAGGGGAAACATCAATGCATACCATGATTTTTCTGAATGAATGCCTTGAAGTCTCCCTATAGTCTGTATGAAAGAAATTGGGTGAATGTGACACCCTTGAAGATCCTATCCTCACAACCAAAGCCAAGTAAGGAACACCAGATGACCAGAGATGTGTAGATGAAAATTGACCAAATATCGATTAATGAAATTTGGAGATTGATTCATGGGGATGCTATGGAGCTTGTTGGGGGTTTATATAAAGATCTAATGTCACATACTAGCCAAGAGTCCCAATAGAGGTGGGATACAGGTGACCCAAGGAATGCTCTCGTCAACTAGAGTATAAACACACCCAAATATCGATAACGTATGTATATGTGGCTTCAGCTTGGTGCTAGGACCGAGGGAGGTAGAATAATGGGGAAAGAACCGAGGGAGAAATAAACAAAGAACACACAGACTGTGGATTCATGTTGAGAGAGGGGAGCGGGAAAGGAGGATGATGGATTAATGCGGTTTAGATCACAATCCTACTCAAATTAGGAGTGTGGCAACCATTGAGTTAAAACTTAATGACTGCCAATAAATGTAATGTATGATCATAAGTTGAGATTTAAATCAACAACAACATTTGAGTTCATATTAGGATTATATAATTCAAAATTATCTTCTCCCATCAAATTGAGGCATCATACATTATCCTATTAAGTGGATAATATGCACCTCGACTAATTAGGACCTAAAGAATCAAATGTTGGACATAGATATAGGTTTTTAGATTATCGAGTATGAGTTTTAGTATGATTAGGGTTTAAGTCAATTGTCTCATTATTTATTATTATATTAACATTATCTTCAAGGTTTTGAATATAGAGTCCTATTATTAGTGTCTTACTACAAATAGAGTTACATGATATTATTTTACATGATTTAAATTATTTTAAACAATTACTCAATAAGTCCATTATTGTCAATATTAATATATATCATTGCATGGTAATAATTTAGTTTTACATGAAATGACTAATTCTTATCCCATTGCACATATTGAGCACATTAGATACTATCCCAACCAATTATGCATGCTTATACACATCCAATCCTTGTTAATCATATTTAGGTACTTATATGTGTATTAGTGAACAATGTGACATATATTTTATATACTCATTCACATATTAAGTCATGGTTATGTTATTGGGTAGATATGAGTGTATCATGTTATGTGTTGTGATTACATAACCTAAAGTCACTCAATGTATCAATAATATCATAAAAAACACATATATTAGGCTTTGTTATTAACTATGCATTAGGGTACAAGAATGTGAATTACTAATTGTTTTTACATTATATGTTTATTAGGGCACGAACAAGCATGTCAGGGTATAACTCTAACCTTGTTTGGTAAATTTAAAAGAGCAAGCCTACAAATCTCCTAGGAGTTAGGGTTGCTGGGGTTAGATTAGGTAGATTTCAGTATGTTGCAAGGCTCCATCCCTTAAAAGGTTTTTGTCCTCAAAATCCACATTTCGATGGACTGCAAATTACTACAGCACCCCTTAAAAGTTGTAACTTAACAAGTCATACAAGACTAAGGAATAGGATATCTAAATGATATCATTTGAAGGTAAAAATATAACTATATAGGAAAGCTAACTAAGAGAATAAGGGTCACCTTTAACATGTTCTTCCTCTTGTACTTCATGCCTGTCTAAGGTAAAGACACATCCTACACACTTCTCAATAGGATTTCCTCCATTATTGTTGTGGCCACTATTTTTTGGAAGATCTTGATGTTTTTGTTAATGAGTTGTCGCACGTCCATCATGAAGCTTAGGGCATCCAGACTGGATATGTCCAAACTTTCTAAAATGATGACATATAACCTGGAAGTCTGATTTCGAGCAGTTGGATTTCCTATAGAGGGACACTTCTACAAGGATTCTACTCATGACACTTGGCACACTTGTCCCTCTTTTATTCTTCACCCAAGAAATTCCTCTTCTTATTAAGATCTTGGGGTAACTAACTAGGGTAAGCCTCAATCTCCACAAATTTGTCCACCAATTGCTAAAAAAACAATGAAAATTGAGGCACTAGAGCATGATCAATATTGTAGTTGTGTTGTTCAAGAAACATGTAACACTCATATCTTCAGCCAAACCCTTGGTGTGCCTTTCTAATAGGGTGATCATATGTGCGTACTCCACCACAGACATAGAGTGCTACTTTAGATTGTAAAACTCTACTTCCTTCTTCCATAGTAATGCATATGAGATGTACTTCCCACAGAAGATCACCAAGAATTGCATCAAAGAAATAGAGGAGGCGTCTCCAGTCCTTGCAATGATGTTCCACCAATGGAGAGTGGGTCCATCAAGTAAGCAAGTGGAAAACCTAACCTTCTAGTTCTCAGGACATTAAATACCGTGAAAAGTATGCTTAATGACAAGAACCCAGTCGTCGACCTTATCACCACATTGAACTCACTCTAACCTTTGAAATGTGTGGGATGCATCTTCATGAACTTTACAAGATAGTACTGCTTGGGGTTCTCTAGAGTGGAAACTGGGGTAGCCTTCCCTGTTAGGGTTGTGGAAAGAAACTAGCCTAGGAAGGACAACTCTTTCTCAGGAGAGATGCATGAACTCAAGTTGGTCATAGCTAGCGTCAAGGTAGGTGTGTTTACTACATGTTGACCACCAGTTGTTACATGAGATTGAGATGTTGAATGGGTGAAAGGAGGACCCATCCTTAGCATCCTGCACCTTGGATTTTATGGTGTATCAAATATAGCTAGGTTATCAACGGATGACTTGTCTCCAGCCATTTATGTGATCCTGCACAAGTCAAGGGGATAGGGTATAAGCAACCTATGGGAAAGATAAACAACCTAAAGGAGATAATATTAGAATAGTCATATCAACATGCTGTACTAGCTTTGACACCATACTTATAAGGAGTGTGATCCGAGAGGGGAGCCACTCACTTGATGTGAAACAATTGAAAACCATCCAATGCCAAATTTGAAAATATTTTTTGCAATGGATAGAAATCTAAATTTCAAGTATGTATAATGTCATTCATCAAAAGTGTAGCATCAGAACATGAAAATCTAACTATTATAATAATTATGTCTAACATTATTCTTCCCCATGTAGGGTGTACATAAAAAGAATTAGAGGAAAATACATTGTTGAGGGTAAGCCAACTACTTCAATCTACCTCTCAAGAAAGATTAGGTACTCTTAGATAAGTCATGGTCAACTTCACTCTACTCCTCTTTTGCTCTCTACCAAATGTTTTGGAAGCATACCTCAAAAGAGAAGACAAGGTGGATGTTGTCAGTATAAAGTTACCAGTATGTGCATATAAATAGTGATTGAGCAATTAATGGGAAAAAGAACATCAAATAAAAATAAGGCTTCCCAAACAAAGATGAAAGTATCATCCAATTAGATATCAATAGAAACATACCAATAAGATGATAGTAAATAGATCTACTTGCCATAAAAATAAAGTATACCTCAAGACATACTAAGAGAAATTAGGGCACATGACCCATCATCAGTAAGAATAATCAGCATGCATGTGAGATAATCATAATATTAGTGAAATATAATATAACAATGGTGGCTAGAGCACATAATCCTAAACCTGATATGGTATGAAACATGACCAAACTAGAGATAGCATGAACAAGATTACAAGTCTTAAATGCCAAAGTACAATATCAACTAAGCAGTGCTAATATACAATAATTTTCAATATCAGAGTCTCAAAAGCATTTAAATAAATGTCAAAGAAGATATTTTACATATATCCTTCAAATTAGGAAAAAAGAGAAAAAAAAAGTAGAATAATTACTCAATATAGACTCAAAGAGATGCAACATATCTCGATGATGCTTATAACAGATCAAGGTCCAAACCCTACGTCCAAATTATGCACTTTCACTTAATAACACATTAGGTATATAATTCATTAATTAATATGTATGTTATAAACATAAAAATTTCAAATATTGACCAACTCTTAGGCAAACAGGGATAAATTTTTTTCTTGCTGCGCGTGGACATCGTAAAAAAACACCATGCACAACAGAGACATAGACACCAATCTACAAGCCCAAATTCTTGGACACAATTTTTCATGATAGGTGCTGTGGAAATCCATTGACTGGCCCACTCGTGCTACTAACCAATTTCAAGTTCAGACGCGTTATACTGTAGTCGTCCTCACCTAACACCTCGCCAGGCAATCTCAGGGACTCGGTTACATACACATTAACCCACGGAGTATATAGTACTAAGGTGAAACGCTGTCTTTATTTTGTCTTATAGAATGCATGTCGTGTGGGTCTAAGACAAGCGGCATGGTTGCTGCTTATTGTCGATGGGGAAGAGCACCCAGAGTAGGATTTGGTTTAGATATACAACGCGGAATTAGCGGTAGAATAAAGCTGACAAATTAGCGGTAGTATAAAGCTGGCCCGGTGAATTATTTGGCCGTGGACTGATCACGTATAGTGGTCAGGCATCGGAATCGGATTTTTGTCTCTAATGCAGAGTATATCTCGTCTGACTTTGACCGTGACGTGCCAGTAAGTATGGTTTCGTCGTCGTAGTCTCTCTCTCTGGGCTGGCTGATGATTGTATAAAAGAACAAGCAGAAGCGACGGATGCTGTTTACAGATCACGGCCAGTAAAATATGGTCTGTCGGCGTCAGCTTGTACAACGTGAAGGGTTTCGTAGGGCTAGGAAGATGAAGGGTAAGAAAGACATAAAATGGGCTTGTGCAACAATCGAATAAATTGCAATTGCCACTAGGACTAAGGCGGCAATAGACAAACATCAGCAATTACAGGCACTATCGAGTCTTACTAAAACAAAGATGAACGACCGTTTAGGGTTTTCTTTCAATACTACAGAATGGGATACACCCTCGGTTATTTTAGTCATTCGGCCAGTTTAAGACCGACGACCAAGTGGGCAACGTTCGGGCATTTCTTTGTCGGTTGTGTTAACCGTCGACCAAAAATTTTCACATCGGCACTTTGTTAGAGAGAAGCCGACGATGTAACTTTCAGTAAGTGTTGCTCTGACAATTCCTCGTTGGTTGTTTACAACCAAGCAACCAGAAATAACTTGACGACGGTTTTATCAATGATGAAACAGTAAATATTTAGGTATTTGTCAGTGGTTACTTGAAAGCACGGACGTGGAAATCAAAGGTAGTCATTTTCATCAGGTTTAGAACAGAAATGTCTAGGTATTTGCCAGCAGTTATCTCAAAATACCAACGTGGAGAAGTAATTTAGTTCAAATTTTCTGGACCCTATTCTTCTTCTGGACTGAATTCTGAAGAACAACAGGCTCTTTGTAAGAATCGTGGTCAACAACAGGCCAGCACACCAGGAAGAAAAATATATAATATACAAAGTAGGCACAAAAATGTCACATTTTATCATTTTTTTTCACTTCAAGTTTGCACAATACTCCATGAACTCACATCTCAAATTTAACCCTCAGCCACACTTCAATTTCATATACTAAATCGTCATTTCTCTTCATGCCATCAAATTTAAATTCACACACACATATACACTTAACATTTAATTCACACTCATAAAATACATATCAACATCAGCTGTTATCTCAAATAAATTAAGTTCCATGTATTCACACTCAGAATTACATATAAAAAGTCTGACATCAAAGATCAAACTACCAAAAAATATCAATCAACCGTCATATTTTTCATTCAAGTGCATATTTTTGATGAAGTAGGTTGTCCACTGTTCATGTAGGTCATTCTCTTCTCCAATATATATGGCTCAATATTTGGAAAAGACTGCAGAGAGAATGAGACTTCTAATTAGATTTATCAAAAATGAGAATATTTTCCTAATATAATATGATCCAAGACTAATAACTTACATTCAGTATAGACTTGCAATTTGTGTGATTGGCAATCACATGCATATACAACATCACGTATATACATATTCCCAACCATTGTCTTGTATAGGAACATGTAGATTTACAATTTTACATTAATATATAATTAAGTAGAGTTGATCATAATATATTATGCAATTGGAAAATGAGAAGACTGTACATCAACACTCCTCCAAGTTACTGATTTCCTTTTCTTATCTGGCTTCCCTCTGCCGGTACGAAATGCTTACATGCCTCTATAAGTCAAATTAACATATATGTTGCATTATTAAATTGTCATTTGAAAACATTAACAAAATATATTGGGAACCAAAGAACTATACTTACATACAAATTGAAATTTCTATTAGGTGCCCCTCATTTATTTCCATTTTCTACGAGAAGGATCAATTAAAATACACACTCCAAGACTCAAAAATTATCACCATTAACTGCCAGATCCTATTTCTAAAATAGAAGGCAAATAAAATAAAAACTTGTATCCATTAGGTTAAGATATATAAACAACAAGCCAAAAACTTACCTAACGTTAAAGGGAGTTAAGATCACGTTCTTGGAAGCACCAAATTCTTACATCGTAGTAGTCACATATTCTTTGATGTCACTCAAATCTAAGTACATCGCTAATCAAAGATGGCAGTAGAAATCTCAAAATTTTTATTGCTCAATCACGAGCCATGAAATACAAATGACTAAAAGTATTATATATAAACCATATGTAAGAAATAATTATACAATATTTCACATATGAAAGGGTTTTCACAGTCACTGTATCCAAAATTCTATCACTGATGTATTCAACCAATCATATATAAATACCCCAGTGACATCTGTCAACACTATAACATTTTCATGTTATATACCTACAACGTCCTCCCCAAGGTGGATCACAATGGTATCGGTTTGGTCTATAGTGTCTGACCATCTTGTCAATGTCTATCATTTAGGGCCTAAGAAGTCAAACAACTCTTGTGGAATAAAATGAGGGGGCGGACGCTTCAAAACCTTAGGGGGGCTTCTTAGTTGTTGTAGGTTGTATGCATATATTCTAATATTAGCTTGTTGTGGAATATATTCTAACACCATTATGATTATTTTATATAACTTTCAATATACATTGGTCATACCTAAAGAAATATAACGAGTCATTTGGGCCACCCAGTAAAGTTGTCTTCTATCACCCCGACTGTGGTGTGGTCTAGATGCTCATATGGGAAAGGTATGTCCCTCATTCTAGAAAATGCACGCATGATTCTCACTCGATGGTGATAAGTGCGAAGGGGAATACTATGAACCACAATGGCATTATCAACCTCGGCATCTTCCACGATGTGGCATGCTGGTTCATTGATGAAAAGATGATATTTTTTGGGCTGCAATTTTAAGAAACATAAAATTTTAAATTTGACAAACATACATATTCATTTGAGAGATTATTTTTATCTCAAATAAATGACTTAAATTGAAATCTTACCTCAGTTGTGCCTTGCGGGTCTGATGAGCTACTCCCAATGCACTCTGTGGCATAGTGATGAACATGTATTGTAATTGTTGCATAAGCAACTTTCTACGTATCCTGAGAAGCAAAGTGTTTCTCCAAGGCTGCATCTAACAATCTCTACACGTATTTTGGGTCCACTTCCCCTTATTTATTTGTTTGCTCTTTTGCTGGGATGAGCCAAATTTTTTTTATACAAAAACCAGCTCCAACGCCCTTAACACGTCCCAGATGCTCTTCTATGTCTAGAGCAACAATCAACTCATAGTGTGTGCACTAAGGTGTCCACTTGCCCTCCCTTGCTTGGGAAGCTAGCTCCAACTGATTAATCATTAAAAGATGAGTTTTTAGTAAAAATCAACACCAGTTAAAAAGCAACAAGAGCATTATCACTAGACCAAGAAATTTACCTTTTTTGTAGCCACCTCCTGTGTTGCTTGGACAGGGATTTCTCTAGCTTTGTTTTTTCTCTCATCTATCCAATCAACACAGTGAGGCAACCGTCCAGAAGAACTAGAAGACTCACAGTAGGAATAAATACAAAAGGCCCTTGCTCTTGTTTCTTCAATCTCAACTGGCGGCGGTTCCAACAACTACCTGAACTCGACCGGTGGTTGAGCACATTCTTGTCAAACCTGTCTATTTGAGCTGCGTGAAGGGCATGATTAATTCATACAAGTGATATTGTTAAGTAACCATAAGAAATCATAAAAATGAAATTAATTTAATACCTAGAACTCTTCTGTTTGTCTCGGTCGAACAAACTCCTTCCAATCATATTGACAAATTCAGTTCCATTTTTCCCAGGGTTCCTTCTTATCTCCAAAGACATAGTCTTTGGTGAGGATTGTTCACCAATCTGTATGTCTTCTCTTGATGAGCTGCATAAAAGGCTTGCGATGCAACTTTTAATCAAGTTCATACCAGCTCTAAAAAGGTTCAACATTCAATAATGTTTAGAGATGTTAAAAAAAGAATAAAAATAAGACTGTAAAATGTAACTGTATTTATCTCACCTCTAACTCCTTCCAATGAGGTCTTTACAGTATGGAATCACTTGTCTCCAATCCTTAGAGAGGAGAGGCACCTTGCTTTGCCTAAGGACCCCACAATAGTTGACAAACTCATTAGTTAATGGGGTGGCTGCTTCATTGAATTCAACAATTATCTTCTTCCCTTTCCTATTTGTGGCATCTTTCATCACAGTTATCCCTCTAACTCCCTTATGCTTTTGGTTCTAAGCACCATCACCACCCTGATCAAGATGCTCAACATGCTCACACTAATTATCACTTTGCTCCTGGTCAGATTACATCTATAAAATCAAAAGTAAACAAAAAAGTCGAATCACATATAAAAGTCAACACTATAATGAAATCAGATCACATTTGAACAAATAAGCATGTTATATAATGCGAAAAAAGTCAAATTACATATGAGCAATATAACTTAAACTAATATCCCTTCTGTGTGATCTTCACATGTATACTCATTAGTGTTAGATTCAACATTTACACTTGGTAAACCAACAAAAAAAGGACTAGCGTCATCATACTTGTCATAGTACTCTTCTTCGTCAATATGATCTGTAATGAATTGTCTTTTACCATGAAGAACGACAGACCTATTTTCTTTAGAAGGATTGTTGATATATACATGTTTTGCCTCTGATGCCAAAATGTAAGGTTCATACTTCTCGCCTATCCACAAAAAAATCACTAGTGTGAAACTGAGTTCGTCAACTAAAACTTTTTTATTGTTATCAACCCATTTACACTTAAAAAATGGAAGTCTAAATTATGTTTAGTCAAATTACCATGTCTTCAATGACACCGTAATAAGACATCTTTCCTTCATGTGGACTCTTATCCTTAGCACTAGAAAAATGCAATGAAGACGCATGAAGGGTGAACCCGCTATTTTGGATGACAGTTTTATCATCTTGACGTTTTGTTTAGTATGAAAAGCCATTATGTCAAACCGTTCATAAGATGTAACATAGATCTTTGGTTTATATGCGAGCCATTTGATAGTTTCTATAACATTATTTGGTGTTTGATATAGTTGATTGAATACTTCTTTTTTAAACCGCCTAATAAATGCTCGATTATGCTCTCTAGAAAGCCACATTGAACTGGCTCGAGGATGACTTCTATTGAGCTTATTGGTGTGTTCGGTGATATAAATACCCACATCATCAATGTTATGTAAAATATACAAGTGTAACTTGTTCCCACCGTTCAAGACTGATATTTATTTGTCATTCTCCCAAAATACCATTTCCGGAATCAACATCAGAGTTCACAATATTTGCAGCAATTTTGTTACAAGTCAGAAAGTCTTTGCAAAAGTCCATAACCTCCCTAGAAATATAGCCCTCAATGATACTCCCTTCAAGATGACAACGGTTCCGAACATCAACTTTAAAACACTCTTGTATCACTCAAAAGGATAAAACCAATGTAAGAAAGTTCTTATTTTTCAGAGAAAAATATATAATATTTTTATTATATATATGTAAATATAAAAATGTGTCCCTCACACAGGAGAGTAGTTAGTGTTCATGCAACCTAAGTGAAAGGGAGTGACATTAGTCTAGAAGAGAGAGTAGTCTATATTAGATGTCTAGATCCTTATCAGATGTTTGACAGTTAGAGTAGATGATATATTGATAGATGATATAAGCAAGGATGATTAATATAAGTTTGATACTGATGATATATCTTGTGTTATATTGGTTCAAGTTGTATATTAGTTCTGATCCATTTCACAGAAATATGAGCTAAGTCTTGATAATGAAAGTATGTAGGTTTTTCCACTTAAGATGAGCTAAGCTTAAGATAAAGTTGAATATGCATGAGCCTCAAGCTCTTTTATAAAGGAGGATCTCTAGTTTTAGGACAAGATATGTGGTGAACTCTAGAGAGAGTGAGACCCACAAGGAGAGGTTCGTAGGACCTACCCTGAGATATATGTGAAATGATGTGTCCTAAGCTGGGTTACTCCTAAGTAGATGAGCTGAGTCCTTTTGCATGATTCAATCCTATATGTGAGAGTTGGATAAAAATGATGGGTAGGTGGCTCATAATGGGAAAACAATCCTTTTGATTGAGTTAGGTCCTAGCTTGAGTGACATATGTGTGTGAATCTCATCATTAGATGCAAGTGAGGTAATATATGTACTCTAGTTCTAAGAGAAAAATGTATTGTGCATAAGATACTCATAAATGTTGCTCCTTCCACTTATCCTTCTTTATATACGATACTAGAAACCTCATTTGCGCTATATAGATGATTTATTTATGAGGAGTCACTCGTATAAGGGTGGACTAATATTTTCCATATTCCCTTCCTATATCATACATGTAATATGCAAGTTTGAAATCATGATAAGATGGCTTAGTGTATTTTCTCTCCCTCTATATCCTACATGAAAGATATAAGTCTCAAATCATGAGGTAAACATAATGATATTTTTGGATCATAGGCTACATGATCACAAAATATAGTTCTTAACCTCAATTTTTTTTCAATCTATGCTTCTAAGTTTGAGGATAACTCCCAAACAATAGGGTGAAACCCTAATATGTAAATATGAAAATAATCCCCTCTAATGATGAAATACTAGTATGATGTTGGTCATAAACCACACTAATGTTGTTAAGCCTGATAATTCTGGTAAATGATGGCATGAAACTTGACATCACCATATGATTAATTGGGTGAAGCATGAATCCTTGAGTAGTACCTTTTTAACTTCATATGTATGGATAAAACCCTTGTCCTTAAAGGACTAGGAGGATGCAAATCCTATAATATAAGAATGTCATTTGATGACTATGACACTAAGTGATGCTACAATTCCTTAAAAAAATGATGCTTCCACCTATATAAGGCGGGACGGGTACACCCTATATGCTCTGAATCCTAAGATCACAACTTTGGGTGCATGCAATGGTATGACACACCTATAAGTGGTGACTTAGAGAATGTAGAGACTCCTTGATATCACCTAAAATTTTAGATTAGTTGAATTTCGAGGATGAAATTCCATATAAGGTGGGGAGAATGTGATGACCCTGAAATCTTAGGGTTTTGATACCTAACATGATATTTTAAGACTGTGAATGATATGTTGGTGATTGATACTGAATTGAGGAATGGATTATTCAATCATCGACTTATTTCACTCAAAAAGTGTAACTAGAGATGCAATCGATAATTATCAATTATAAATGAGCCTATCATGTTGAATATATTTTATTAATCAATTAAGTATTTATGAGGTTGAACATCTATTGAGGGCACATATGGAGTAGAATGTCTTGCAATGGATTTTGAGGTGTTTCATGGTCAAACAAAGTTAATTTGAGTTGATTGGATCTTTTGGAGGCTAGTTGGTAACTTCATTGACCATAGTCCATAGTGTTCCAAAAAGAACTAAGCTATTTGGAGGTATTGATTAACTATCTAGGTATTGTAATTCTTTTAGTCTAAACACTTGAAGAGAAAGTACTCTAGGTTGTTTGAACCTATGTCTGAAAATTTGGGGTCCAAACACATCACCGCAAAAAATTGTCGAGGTTACAATTTCACAAAGTTAAGCTTATACGTAGGAGTTTGGGCATGATTTTGTTAATAATGTAGGGGCCATGACATTTTTATGTCACGCTAGCCAGCCTAGTCTTTCACTCGGGCGCGGCCTTCTGCTTGGCAGCGTTACCTGATCTTACCTGCTTCTTGGAGACCAGATGAAGATTTTATATCCACCTAACTCCGAGAAGTGAGGAGTAGGTGACCGTTTTCTGTGGATCTGGAGGATGGAGTCCTCACGAGAGATATGAAAGCATTGGCTAAAATAGTTGAATCCACCGTACTTTAGGGATCCCCAGAACCACTCACAGATGTGTGTGGCTTTTTGGGTGGCCTTCCGATGATGGGGAGTAGCTTCCATGGATGTTGAGGTTATCCCTTGTCGCCGATGAAAAGGAGACTCGGAGAAACACTTGGAGAGATCGCTGCATACCCTAGATTATCTAAAAGTCTGCTGGGTAGTATCCTTTGGTCGTTCAGAAGCCTCCCCATGGTTGTAGAACACTACCAAGGCGGGGAGCCCAGGTCGGAACTGGGTTAGGAGCATGGGTACCAACCTTCAATAGAACACCTTTCAGGCATCCTGGTTGTCTGGAACTCCTTTCCCTCTGCCCCTTCTTCGTGGTGGTGCCATGGCTACCAACCAGACATGGAGCTCAAAGGGACCTCACGAGTCTTCTGGAGGATCCAACGATTCAGGCCATTGATAGATGGGTAACTATCCAATGTTAGGAGGAGGGGAAGGGCAAAGCTTCACCCATCTTTTCTAGATGACGTGAGGGCATGTAACCCAACCATCGCTCGTCGATCTCGATCACAGAAGCAGTGACACCGAGCCGTAGAGGTTCTGTTCCATGGCGGCACCCTGCTCTATAGAAATAGGAGGAACTGGATAGATCGCGAGAAGGCGAGAGAGAGATCGAACTGTGAAACCCGAGCGGAGGACCAAGCTTCAGAGCTCGTGCCAGGACCCTTCCTTTTGGAAAGCGCCCATGCTCACAAGAACTGCAGAAGAACAGAACAGAGTCGGGAGGCATGGAGTCACGAGATGAAGAAGGCGAGGGTCGACTGGGTTGGTTGGACTCCACCCTAATCCGATCACCAATAGGATCCATCTCACCTGGCCCAGAAAGGATCTGCAAGTCCCCACACCCCTGTACGACGTGGCGGTGATCCAAACCTCCTAAAGAGATATCCAACGGCCCACAAAAGTCGAGACAGTTAAATATCTCAAATCATATGCAGAACTTGTAGAAATGATTAAAAATATCTCCCTTAGCCATTAAATGCCCGAAAAATAGCCATGGACTTAGAAAAATGCCCTATTTCTTATGAAACCTCTAGATCAGACTTTAAAGACATAATTGCTGGCAATATTTAGTTTAATATATAATACTCCTTTATGAGCTTCATATAATTAGAATAATTAGCAAATGATGCATATTAAATCTAAAAAATTAGTTATGAACCTAATATCATGTGGCAACCAAATATGCACTCTGATAAAGTTACAATTTTAGAATATTAGGTTTTTTTCCCATTAATGCATAACTAGATACTTTTAGCCTCATATCAATTCTAGAAAATAAACTAAGCATCAAAAAATTATGAAAATTGGAACAGACCTCTAGAATGACCCCCTGATCAGTAGAAAAATATGATACACATGTTACGGGTCGGTAAAACCTAGGTTTGGTCAAAGACCTAATTTGAACCTAAATATCATTAATAATGGTGAACATTATATTAATGATGATTCAATGTTATTAATTAGGTGATGACCAGATATCTAGATGATCAAGAATTATTAGAAATCTTTGAACTCAGGTACATGGGTTTATTTAATTATATGACTATGGTTTTCTTGCTTGCAATCATGATATGTATGTATGCTCTCTTATATTTGCAAATATTGAATGTATTATTACTATGTAGTACTCGTTGTTTTGTCACTTGAAAACATAAATTATGAGTAGATGTTTTGTAGTCATTTAAGGTGCTCATTATCCTTCTTATGAGGGAATGGATTAATGTTGACTAGTACACCTCCCTAGAGCACACGGTGTATGGGGAGTTTCCCTAGAGTACTCTGTACATGGGGATGGGCCCAATATATATGTTTTGGTACTGGTCCACCTTAGTAATGCAATCCATCTAGAAAAATGAGTAAAAATTGGTGTATTTTTCTTAATGAAGAAATGTTTTCTATGATTTTCTTCCTTTCTTTCTGCAAGTCTTTTCAAATTATGAAAACCATAAATATATCTATTTTTCTACCCATGTACACAACACATTATGTCGATTTGTTGTTTCATGTATGTTTTAGGTTCAGAGCTAGCATGGGATAAAAGACATGAAGTGAGCAGTGTTCAGGTTGTACCTATTGTGTAGATCCTAGTTTAGCATACATGTTCTTAGATTGTAGAATTTTCATTCGATATGTAATTGTAAATCGTGTTGTAATAACTCACTTGGTAATATATACATGTTGAATGTTGAGAAATTTTATGGTGTATGTTATGGTTTAATTTTCATGTATGCGCATATTGCTTCTACATCGCTCTCTAGTGTAATTGCTAATGTTGTCGGATTTGTCCTCTTGGGCCTTCTAAGTCTCGAAACGGAAGAATTTGGGGACGTTACAGATCACATGTTTATATTTTTGATTGTGTGTTTGCCATCTCGAGAGAGAGCGAGAACCTTATAATCTATATCTATCCTAAGATTGAGAGAGGAGGGAATAAACATATATGATGATCTCTTATAATCTTGCTAAGGGTATACAATGGGTGTAAGTATTTCATGTTAGTGAGAGACCATAGATGGTGAAACCCAACCCAAGTTCCCATTCATATTAGTTATATCACTCTTTGCTTCTACTGGTTCCCTTATTTTACTTCTTGCTTTGTTTTTCTTATTTTTCTTTATTTGATTGGTTTGAGTAACATCACTCACTAAGGAACTCTCAAATTTATCCTACCCATTTTTGATTGGTGTAACTAAGATAAGGTTCTATGTTCTTAGAACTTGCCACTCCTTTTACCTATGGATCAACCTCAATTTACTACAACATACCCAATATAATAGTTGTAGGGATCTAAGTGTCAGGTTACAAATTTAAGGGTACGACTACTCTAGATCCACTATTTTTGGACGTTTGATTTAGGGCGGTCAACATTTTGGCACCATTTCTGGGGATAGGTACTATTAAGAAGCTGAATCTACTCACCATACACATTTGCCTCAATTCAAGAAATAGACTTGACTGCACTTTCTCTAATCCACACTATCTAACTATCTTGAATACTTAATTTCACATGTCCAATTTCTAACTCGAATGTGCAAACTATTTTAGGTAGCTTGGAAAGAGATGGATAATTAATTCAACCACCCACTTGCATCAACATGCCTCCTTGTACGGGTGGACACCAAGCAGGTTCCAACCACAACCTAAGGATGGAACCACCTCAGCCAAAGTAGAAATTTGAATATGAGGAATATCACTCTGGCATAGGAGGACCTAAATACCAACCTTAGCGAACCCCACCACCACATGGAGATGAGGAGTGTGAAGAACACCAATGTGATGAAGGGCGTCATCCTATAGAAAGGAGGAATGGAAGAAACATCCATGAGAAGAAGGGCAACAATGATAAAAACAACAATGACAATGAAGATGATGGTCCTTCTCTCCACGAGCTGGCTGGTACCAGGGCCAACAAATTGAGGTGCCCGATCATCATCCCAAGATTTGATGCCCTAAATTTTGAACTAAAGCCCACGCTAATTTCCATGATTCAAAACAAAACTTTTAGATGCAATTTGTGGGTTGAGAATCCTAACCACCACCTGGACGCCTTTAAGAACATATGTGACACGATTAGGATGAGAAGGGTGTTGTAGGACGTGATATACTACAAAGGGTTCAACTTATCCTTAAGAGACAAAGCATTGTTGTGGTACCTACTCTATCAGACAAGGCCATCAATGGGTGGGTACTACTGGCAGATGCTTTTGTCACAAAGTTGTACCTGATTGAGAAGACCCTGAGGAATAGGCATAAGATTATTGGGTTCATACAAAAGCCTGGAGAGAAACTCTATGAAGACCGAGAAAGATTCTAAGAATACTAGAGAGATTTTCCTCACCACATCTATGAAAAATAAATTCTAGTAACCACATTCTACAATGATCTGACATCTGCAGAAAGGACTTAACTAAATGCCCCTACAGGAAGTGACTTCCTCGACCAAAACTTAAAGAAGTCTACGAAAATCATTGATAACATGGCTTCTCTACAAGTGGGTCTAGACTATGAAAGAGGTGACATAAGTTTAGCAAAGAAGGCAACATTGATGGACCAACTGCCAAATTTAAGGTCTTGGGACTATAACCTCTCAAATCCAAGAGATCACTTTAGATGTGAACAAGTGAAGGAAATTGGGAACAAAGGAAATTACAAACCTGAGGAAGTCATGAAGTGCATCATCTTTGGAGTGAAAGGACATGGTATTGGCAATTGTATTTGCAATCAAGTAGAAGAAGAAAGCAACAAGGAGGATATTGAGAATATTTCTTATACCAACTTCAAGAGACCAAGACAAACCACCCTGGTTTAAGGTATAGAAACAAAGATGTTGCTAAGAATTCTCACCATCTTAACAATACACATAAAGGACCACATGGATTTGGGAGGGGCGGAGGGAAAACTATATTCATCCATACTATAAAAAACTAGCAAAACAAAAACAATTATCAAGGTCATGGGCAGAGCCAAAGTCAAAACAAAAATTTGATTAGGCCAAGCCAAATAAAGGCAACAACCAACCTAACATGGTATGCGAGCTCTTTCAATTAGCAAAGAGACAAGCTACAGTAAATGAATAATTAACAAAAAGTGCTCTCACCAATACAAGTGTCTTGAGCATGATGCATACTCAAATGGCTGACATGCATACGCACCAGAAGTAAATCGATCAACAACTAGAACAACTGTCGAAGTTCATCAAAAATTCAGAAGGAAAGATTCCATCAAACATCGAGAGTGCTAAAATGTCCACTCTTCATTTTTGAAAAAGTCAAGGCGGACCCTAAGGACAAGACTAACCAAGAAGGTAACTTCAACGCTGAATTACAACATCATCCAAAAATTGTAGAGGAAGCATCTGAAGAGGAAGTGGCTACTGAGAAAGATCAAGCAAAAAAGAAAGCCAAGGGGAAGATGATTGCAAAAGAAAAGAAGCCTATATCTACTAATGCTGCTTTTGCAAATAGGGACCCACACTCTCCAAGGGTTCCTTTCCCTTATAAGTTGATCAAGGCCCACCTGAAGAAAAGATATGAGAAATTCTTGGATTCTTCAAAGAAGATACAACTTGATGTATCATTCTTGGACGATATTGAGGAGATGCCAACCTATTCCAAATTGTTGAAAGATCTAATTTCAAAGAGAATATGGGGAGACTACATGTAAATAGTGAGGCTAGAAAAATGTCCAATGCCTTTGTTAAAGCCTATATTCCCATGAAGAACAAGGATTCAGGGGAATTCACAATGTCATTAAATGTTGGAGATAACAAGGTAAGACAAGGACTCACAGACCTGGGAGCAACTATCAGTCCCGTACCCCAGACTTTCCTAGAGGTTAGAACTCACAGATTTGGTAATTACTAGAATGATCAGATGACCCCACTTCTTGTATACTTTCCATGATGACATTCCCTTAATATGTGTACACCCATATCAATAAGATGTCAAGAGGGAAAATACAAGGGATTGTGGTTATCATCTAAAATACACAAAAGCCATGTCTAGTTCACAAACATCATGTAATTTCCACACAAAACCATCATCCATAAATGAGAAAGATTGTAATGTTTACATTACTGCATAGAAGAAAGACTAGCTATAAGATGATAGAAAGTACGAAGGACATAAAACATCCTATAAATCAACTAAGGAGAAATGAAATGAAATGCAAACTAGCTGTAAGAAATAGAAAGGAACATCCATCTATGCTAACATCCTTTAAGGAGAATTTTCTTTGGGAAATGATGTTTCATTTATTAATACCATGCAAAGCATGGTAGAGTCACTACATCAAAATGATGATAATCAACATTATATAAACACATAGGTGAGTACCTATACACAGAAAATTCTGTGACATTATGTTCATGTAACTTTGTTATAAAATCTACTTCATGGTTCTCCATTCTGGAGCATTTTTGGATCTAGACTTGTCAAGGTCTTGTGAGAAAATCCCATATAGAAACTAGTTATGAATGACAAATTTGGAATCCTCCATATCTGTTGTTAACAATGGAGACCGCAAGAGCACTATTTGTTTGGATCAGAATTCCAGTATATTGTAATGATTAGATATGATGAAGTGCCATATGTATTGCCACTATTTTGGCCTCTAGAATAGAGTTGGTGTAGATAGGTTTTGACCATGCACCTATCCATTGACCTTCAAACATATGTCCAACTGCATCAATAGTGCTAGAGTTTATTGTAACTGAAGTGTCAATGTTAATTTTAATACACTAAGCTGGGACGTCATTCCTAAGTGAGTCAATAGTATCTAAATAAGAGGGAACAAACTGATAAAGAGCAAAGAATGCCTAATCAATAGAACCAACTAAACATATAGCCACAAAAATTATGCGTTGAACACTAATCTATTAGTGGTTGAAGATGAATTCATTCCATGAAATCCATAGTTTGTAACACAGAAAAATGTAGAGAACCATATGTGAATAGGAGATAGCCAGGGAAGCTTCAACCCATGGTTGGAGCGAGTAATTGAAGAAATCAAGTAAGTAATCTATGATGTTTACCTATATCCAAACTTGAGTAGCAGATGGACAATCCCAAATAGTGTGAAGTATATTCTTATCGATATGAGACCGAATCGGGCAAGTAGCATCAGAAGTAAAATGGTGACTAAATCTCCTCACATTGGTCATTAATGCCTAATGTAACATCAACTAAAGAAAGTGTCACAATTTGTATGGCATCTTACTGGACCATGTACATTTTGATGGACCTACTGTATGTCAAGTAATGTCATTAATACAAATAGAATAAGTAGTTGAGGTAGATAATATTCCATTATGTGTTAACAACCAAGAAAGAATATCATTTGGATATGTACATGTAGGTATAGGAAGGCTTAGAATGTGATTTGTTGTAGCAGTTGAAAAATAGCATCGAATGAACTGGTCATCCCATACTCCATTTAAGTTAATCACAGAAGCTACTGTTAAATCATCTAAGTCTGGTGGAATTGGTCTAAGTACAATATAAGCTTGACCTTGAATACCTGGAATTGAAGAATCATACCAAACAGAAGTTTGTTGCCCATTACCAATAACTTTGTGACTATGGTAAGACCAAAGTTTTTATAAAACACACCATCCTCCAGAAAGGAGTGATGTGAAGACCTTGACGTACAGAGAAATTGTGGTATTTATGAATTATACCAGATAAAAAAATCATGTTCCTTCCATTCATAAACTCCTACATTGATTTCATTATTAAGGACTTGTTCCATTCATGCATAGAAACTAGACCAAGCCCTCCTAACTTTTTTTAGGCAATGACTTTAGCCCAAGCAACAAGTGATAATGGTGATTGAGATGGACCTCTTCTCCAAATAAATCACCTAATCATGGAATCTATATTACTAAAATAGAAATTGGGAGGATAGAAATTTGCATAGTAAAGGTAGGAATAGTCATAAGAACTGTCTTCACCAAACAAACCCACTACGAAAAGGATAGAGATTTGGCCACCCAACTTGTGAGCCTTCTTTGAATTTTGTTAGTAATGTGTGAATAAGTTTGATTTGCGATACGACCATGAATCACCGATACACCTAAATAAACACCAAGATCATATGTGGCTATCATAATGGCTTTATAACAGATCCGTCTCTACAACATTGTAGGAACCATCTTGGAAAGAAATATCATACTCTTTCATGTTGGGATGGATTGCCCGAACGCTTCACCAAAAGTATTGAAACACTACGGAATTGTGTCTATGCGATTCATATCTGCCCTTGAGAATAAGAGAGCATCAACTACAAATGCTGCATGTGAAATAGATGGACCATGTGGGGACAATTTAATAGGTTTCCAAAATGAATTGTGGACATTATCGTGTATTAATTTGCTAAGATGATTCAGAAAAAGAACAAATAAATAAGGTGAAAGAGGATCACTTTGATGTAGACCTCTTATAGATCTAAAACTTAGTAAAGTGTCTCCATTACATATCACAGAAATACAACCTCCACATATCAAATTCACAATATAAGGTACAATATTATTCTGAAGATCAACTTTTGTTAGGGTATCCGGGATGAAAAACCACGTCATCATGTCATAAGCTTTTTCAAGATCAATCTTGATAGCAATTAAAGGAGTAGTTCATGAACAACACATATTATGGATAAGATCCTAAACCAGAAAATATTGTCTGTAATATGTCACTTAGGAATAAAGCTAGATTGCTCCGTGAAATCCAATCATCCATGCATTGTATTAATATGCTGACAATAATTTGAGATATAAGATCGAGGCATACAGTATGCAAGGAAATAGGCTTTAATTGAGAACATTGTGTAGGATTTGGACTTTTAGATTTAATATCAGAAGGACATCACACAATTCATCAGGAATATGATAGCCTTGTAAACAGTGATGTACAATTTGAAGAATTGATTCTTTAATAGTGTTCTAGTTACTCAACATAAACTCGACATTTATTCCTTTAGGTCCTAAAGTATTGTTATGTCCCATTGAATTAAGTGTATTATACACTTCTAGTTCTAATGGCATCTGAGCATGGATCATCCACTGATATGGATTAAGAAGACCACAAATTCCATGAACCCTAAGAAGGGACAAGGATGAAGAAGTATGATCCGACATAAACATTTGTTTTAAAAAGTCCCTTACATGTTGCTTTAAGTGGAAGGGATCTAGAATATCATTTCCATTTTCATCTAAACATATGTGACTTTTAAAAAAGGAATAAAAAGAGAGGTATAAGCATCCCATCATGGAGCCATTGGATATGGGATTTATGTTTCAGGTCAACAATCTCTTTAGAAATCAAGGCATCATGTTGTTGTTGAAGGTGATTACAATAAAAATCCTTTTGTGATGAGAATTAATCCACAAGCACAACCTGAAGAGTAGTAATACATTTTTATAAATGATGCTTTGCACTTCATTGTTGCCGACGTGTGTTTTGGTCCCAATGAATAATATGTTTCAAAACTTAATGAACTAGCGAGAAGTCACCGGTTACAGGCCTAACCTCTGACATCATATTTTTGAAGTTTATGTATGAGTTCCAACTAACTTTTGTTTGGAATATAGAATGAAATGAACTTCATTGGGATTTTAAAAACTAGATCAGATTATGATCTGATTGAATTCATGTCAGATAATGTACATGGTACATGTGTTGGCATGGAGAAAATGAGAGTTAACTAGAACTCAACAATTTTTCATGAAGGATTCCAAATTTATATGCAAAAGTATATTCAGAGAAACCAAAATCAGTAAGATCACATTGCATCAAGCAATCACTAAAATGAGAAGCTTCAATGAACTGGACTATGTTGTTTCCTATTTTCTCCAATGGTGGCAACATTACATTAAAGTCACCAACAACTATCCAAGAAGTATGCATTAAAGAATCAATACAAAATATTTGACTCCACAGTAAATGTTGAAACTAAGGTGAATGATGTGCATAAACAAAAGTGATGAAGTAATAACTATAAACAAAGCAGTGTAGGTATTCACATTGACTCTCCACCGATTCGACCTTAGTGTATAAGGGATGCCAAAGAATCCAAATTCCACTAGAGAATTCCCAGGCCTCAATCCTATGGGAGTGTGCAAAACCTATCCACTCAATGACTAAGTCTACGAATGTTCTAGATATATGAGGCTCAAGAACAAAAACTATCTTAGGTTTGTGAACAAGTATCAACTATATAAGACGATCCTGAAAAAGATCATTACCAATACCCTAGACATTCCAGAAAAGTATGTCAACCATCTTAAGACGTCAAAATTAATCTCTACATGAGAGAAAATCTCTAAATCCTGAAGTAACTTTACATGACCCCATGTTAAGTAAGGAGGTAACTTCATTTTGCCACTAGAATTCCTCATTTCTGACCCAATTTTCCTAGAATTAGAGAGATTAGAGGGAGAACTATGAGAAGGTACAACTTCAATAGAAGAGATAATATCCATAATAGAGGTACCATCCTTATGAGGAATAACTTCATCCAATTCTAGATTAACCATTGTATGAGACCTATGGGCTACAATAGTAGATCTATAGTCCATTCATGGTGGATCGACATGAACCATAGATGGTGTAACCTCCTTATTATTCTTTGAATGTAAGTTTTGGGCAGAAAAAGAAGACTTTCATTTACCATTCCATATTTTTGGCAGTGGTTGATGTGGAGGATAAGAGATTGACTCCTAAAGATTGGGGGTGTGGGCCTCAGCTTCAACTTCATTAGCAGAAAGAGATGCAAAATGGTTACACTGTAAACGCTGATTGTGAATTGCCTCCTTTTGTTTACCCTTTTGTTGTGAGAAATTCCTTTCATTTTGACGAGAATGAATATTTCGACTATAATGCACTTGCCATCAATCCTCATTAGGAATCCAAACTAGCCCAGAATCATCTATGTTCTTTGTCAGAACTAGTTCCATGGGTGGTTGTTCACGTGTGAGTGAGGCACATTCTCCTTGATAGTGTCTGAGTTTTCCACATGATAGGAAAATCATAGAAAGAGATTCACATTCAACTCTATATTCCACACTCTCAATAAGTATAGTCGGTGACATAGGAACAACAATATCAATTTCTACTACAATCCTTGGAAAATGGCTTCTTGTAATATTCAATGCATGAGAATCAATTCGGAACAATTTCCCTTGTACCTGAGCAATCTATTCAAAGACATATCAGTTATATAGATGAATCAATATGTCCATGATTCTTGCCTAAACAAAAATACAGTCCGGTAGCCCCACTGATGTCATGAAATCTGGAGACCATTAAGAAACTTCCAAAAACTGACCATGGACCATATATTAGAGCATGATCATTATGCTTCTCACATGAAAATTGGATAATAACATTATTCAGACATAGTTCATAAGTTTTCCAACTTGCAATAAGCTTCCACAAGGATTTCAACTTATCACACAGAGTAAGATAACCCACACTACGACCAATAATCTTAACCACAACTGAGTATGACCAAGGTTTTTGAAGGATACAATGAGCATCATCAGTAAGTCAGACTTTAGATTGTCCAAAAGTATTTGCAAAGTAAACATCATTAGGATTAAAGTCATAGAAATTACCCTCATCCAAAAAAGAAGCTTCTGAATACCAATTTTTGGCAATTGCATCCCTAAAACTCTTAGGGAATGTACTTTTAAAGGGTGATCGTTCAGACTTAGAGCTAGATTGATGATGCAGGTGATGCATATAATCATCATTATGGAGCGATTCAGAAGAGTTCTTTCTATCCAAAGGATTTGAAGCCCCAGAAGTAGAGGTTTGATTCTCATGTACCACCTTATAAGTGAACTGGATTTCCATATCTTTTAAACAATGTACACTTGATAATTCCTGAAGCAGAATGAGAGAATTATCCTTTTGTATTTTTGACTCTAAAGGACCTTGAAGTGGTTGTACTAGATCCATCTCTTCTATAGTTGTAGACAAGGATGCCAGAATTGTAAGCCCATCTACAAATTCTTGATCATGGTCCTCATCCAAGAGACCCATCACAATGTCATCATCCCCTTTGCATCCCCTTCCAGACCTACCATGGCCGAAGAACCTTCCCTGACCACCATAATCACCATGACAAGCACTCATGACATGAAGCATTTTGTCGCTCTCCATTCTTTTTCCCAAAAAGTTCCAAGCAGCTTTATTACATGCTTTTTGGTACTTTGAGTGCATTTATTAGTTCTTTGCACCTAGAAAAAATGTGAAACAGTCGAATCAACATTAAATGTTGTGTATATGGGGTGAAAGATACATACATACTAACTTGCATATTTGAAAGATTTGAAGAAAGAAGAAAATAAAAAGATACTTGTACTTAGAGTGAGAATCAAGCAAACCACTTCTTTTAAGCATGCCTTTCATCCAGTTGCACTATTAAGTGTGTCACCAACTTCTTACTTTTATGTTGGGCCCTACTACCCCTAGGGCTATGGGGATGTGTTGACCTTAGTGTTAATAGAGAGAGAGAGAGTATATATATCTCACTCAGTAGCAACAACCCATATCTTTAATTATGTTCTTGATGTTATGGCAAAGGCATAATACAATAATATGCATCCAAGAACTTTACACAAATATGGCATCCAATATTTCATATTTAATGCACACAAGCAAAACTAGTCATATACTTATAGTCCCACGTACCTGGTGTATCAGATACTGATTCCAAAATACCAACCATTAAAGATAATCCCTAAACCTAAACCTAGATTATAAACTAAAACAACAAGTTCTTGAAAAAGGTGATTAAAAATATATGAAAATCACAGGTAATTTTTTTCCTTTTTCTTTCTTCACAATTTTCTCAAACCAATGTAACATCAAGGACATTACATTTAGATATAGCAAATCTTATTCAACTCTAGTTAAACTAGAATCAAATCTTACTTCTCACATACAATTCAGTTTACATCAAATACATGTACATGAAGAACAAACTCAATCTACAAGCCATATGGGGAAAGAGAGAGTACATGGACATTCCAATCTATCTAGATTATGCTTTTTATATCTTCTTTTCAACACTCTCTCCTATGGATAAAATCTTACCAAAAAACAATGGAAACAACCTCATCAGACTCATATAGAGATTTAATGAGTGGATACCTCCCACTCAAGCTAGGTACATGCATCAACATCATATTAACTATAATGAACTTAAAAGAAACTTAAAGATATTGAAAAGTCTAGGAATTACTTCTAGCATCTAATGAAGTCCAGATTATGATAATGATCTAATCAATATGGTAGGTAATCCTTAGACCAAATAAAACTTTGAAACATATTTTAGAGCATGTCTACAAACAAATTAGTAGATACATCTTAGCTTAGATTAATAATCCTTTAGTACAAGTAACAAGTCAAGATATAAACATTTGAATCAATACATAACATTAACATCATATTTTTGACACCCCACCATCCGGACCACGAATACATATTGTCCTAAAGTTGAAGTACACATAAAATATATCTATCAAACAATGCTATCAGATGACAAGCAATACAAATCATTTTCAAAGTGGAAATAAATCCCAACAATCACTACTTATCAACAAGAGACATCAGAATACGAAATAGATAATCTATATAACAACATAAATATTTTCCACAACAAGAAACATAGTCAACAATGGTAAATTATCAACTATCAGGTACAAGGAATGTAACAAACATTCAAATCATGTTTTACATGACTTGTCATCTTATATTAATTTTCCCAGAAACTACTTGATTTGCACCTCACCAAGTAGAAGTCGCCACACCTAATTCTTGTGCCAAGGACTCACTGTCATTATCTTAAGGTTTATCCGACCACCCTAACATATCAACAACAGACCCTGGACACCTCAAGTTTGCCTAAAGAGGATCACATCCTCATCTCAGGTGCACGAGATAGGAACTAGAAAGACAATAAATCACATATCACAACATTTCACATTTTTTCACTTTTCACATATTTCATATCATCATAGCCTATTCGTCATGGATATAGACTTTCACAGCAAGGATTAAGGGCCTTATCCACTCTAGATAACTCATTCCTAAATCCTAGTGGACTAAACTTTAAGGTCTCGATCCACAATTTGAAAATCCTTCACATCATTTATCAATTACTACAAGGAGATCCATTTCCCCCCAGGGTGGTCCTCCGGGGAAACTCACGGTGTTCAGGGAACCTAACTATATGTTTCATCATTTCACTTGTTATGATTCTCTTTTACTCATCTTAAAGAATTCAAAACATCATATATCATATGTGTATATTCTCGCATAACTAGAATAACATGAAACAAATTAAGCTTATCAAGAAAGACAATGACTAAAACTAGAAGCATAACAATATGTAATTTACAACATATACAATTCTTTATATTTCCACATCATCTCATAGCAGTAATCATCAATGGGCCTTCACCCTAGAAATAATATCATGTCCAACATTTACCCCATCAGGGTTTTATCATCATTAGTAGGCCTTCAGCCCAAGACATAATCTCATTGTGCAACATTTACCCTCATCAGGGTTTCTCAAATGTAATTAGTACATGTTGAATTCAATCTCATCATATTTCTTAGCATTTCACTTCTATATCAAAGTTCTCAACAAAATATTCATAGAGACATAAGAACTAGAAACAATAAAAGCATATATGTATCTTGTATCATTCATCTTACTCAGGATAGATTTATCAAACAACATATAATTTTCCATCCAATTTAAACATATGCAAATAAATTTCATTCATATACATGCATAAGACAATTAGTTATCTTCTTCTTTTATTTCACATTATTTAGTTAGGGTTTCTCATCAACACCTGTTGAATATCATTTGAAGTCCATTGAAATAGTCCATCTTCAAAGTAAAACTATTCTCTCAAACAATCGAAGAATACATTCTTGTAAATCAATTCAGATGTTGAACCTCATCTTTTAATTGAATTCAACTACAGTTATGTGCTTTCCTTGATCTCTAATTTGAGATTGTTACTCATTATCATCATCTAACTCATCATTTTAGAGTTAGAGCTAGGTTCTTAGCTTCATCTACTAATTCCCATCTTTATCCTTCATTTTATATTCATCAGTCTCAACTTCTTTCATGTCATGTTCAACACATTATCGAGACTAATCATTCTTGATTCACTTGATATACAATGCTTCTCTTTTGTTGACATCCATAAAGTCCAATTTTAGTATATTTCATTCAATTTGGGTTCCACATGTAATTAAAATAAAATATTAAAGAATTCATCCTAATCATTTCATTAGTTTCCCTTTAACTTGCCACTAGTATTCAGTGCATATTTATTCATATCATTTCTTATATTTAGATAAGGGTACTATGTAATTAACTTCTTATGAAATTCCCATTATCAACACTAATCATTCTTTAATATAATACTCATCTTATTTTAAAATAATGGTTTAGGCTTTATCTTCTTACACCATAATCCATAATCATCCTTCATGATTATTGTTATGTATCTTGTATAAAAGGACCCAAATTTATGTGAGGGATTACTCATGATTTTAGAAGTTATACTAAAACATATGCATCAAACTTATGTCATGTTAGTAAGAATCTTCATATTCATTTAAGTATTAATACTTACACTTCAACATTTCATCACATTTACACAATTATATACAAGTTCTAGCTTAATCACTCATAATTTTCTTAATATAAACTTTTCGAGTTTTCAAGAAGTCATTCCAAAGTTCAATACATCATAAGAATCATGTCATTCAGTAATCCAATCATGATGCAGAAGGGTTAATTAGGTCTATTCACAAACATGGAACTAGTTTCCATTTTCACAAATTTCATTCATCAATCATAAGTATACATTGGTTAACTGACTTATTTGATTTAATCCTTCAACGCATACCCTAAACATGGAATATATCTACCTCATATTGATTTTTATGTATATATCACATCCAATTTTAGTAAGAGTCAACAATACACTTGTATAATTCATTCTAATACAATTCAAATATGATTATATACATGTGAGTTCATTCCTAAGCATATCGGCCATTTGGCTGAGTATTGGGCAATATATTCAAATGAAATATCATTATCATCTATCCATATGATTCTTCATGGATCATCAATCAATATATCAAGAACTAAGCAAGTTCCAATACATGAGAAATAATTTAAATCAATATAGTTTGATTCCTTAATATCTTTTCAAATCAATACCCAATCACATACAGATACAAGCAAGGTTTCTAATTATGTTAGCTTGATAGAATTAGTCTTTCAACATGAAAACACACGGGTTAGGAGGGAGAAAAAAAGTCAAATAAGGTGACAAGAACTTTAAAATGTAGGTTAATACCTGAATTTTTAGAAAACTAGTCAAACTCTAGCAACTAAATCCATTTCTTCCTCATCTCAACTCAGAAATCCTAGAAATGGAGATTAGAAGAGAAAGAGTGAGAAAGGTGATGATTGGGTATGATTTGTATAAAATAAGAGGGAAAAAATATTGACATGTGAGAGAAGAATCACCATAAAAGGCTATGTAAAGAAGCTAAACTTATTTGATTTCATCATATCTTGGATAGTAAAACTCTAGATCAACAATTCCACCACTTTCTCCTCTCAAACCCTAACTATCCCTCTCTCTAGGATTTCTTTTGTCTAGATTGAATCCCGAATTATGAGAGCTCCTAGTGTTTTAGGTTGATCATATAGAGTAATTGAGGTTCTTGGGTAATTTACACATTGCGCCCCCACTATACTTTCTCTTAATTTAATTGAATTTTCTATCATTAAATGTGTTATTGTAAATCATTTACTTTAGAGGTCAAACTTCCTCCAAAAATTATGTGAAATTAACATATTGTTTATAATTGAGTATAAAAGACCCATAAAACTTCATATCATTCATAGTTACTAATAAATAAATAAAAATCAAATACAATACTTCTATATTGTAGTCTACAATATGGTCAGTTGAGATACAAACTCAACCGACACCCCTCTCTGTGGAAATCAAACATCATCAAAAAATTATGAAAATTTAAAAGGATGTATATAATAGGTTTTATAACTATATTCAAAATGTGAGAGCAATTGGATATACTAATAAAAAGATAGTATTCAATTACCGCACTATTATATTTCAATATGAATACATGATAGGATGAGTTTGTCTTGGGAAAACTCAATCGACAAAAAGATCATAGAAATAATAAAAAAATCTGATACTTTTCATGAGTGTTAAAAATTGAGTTATGCAAGTCATGTAGAAATTTCAACTAAATCGGAGTTGTATATAAAATATTAAAAAATCATTTAGTACACCACTACACTTATCAAATAATGTATTCATATGCCATCAAACCCTAATTTTGGCCGATTAGGGTTTTTACTTTTTGAACCCTAATTATGTGAATCAAAGTATGATTAAATATTATTACTATAATTAAAACATCAAAGTTAAAATACTATCATTAATAAATATTTAAACAATGATGAATCTGGTTAAGCATGCAATCATCCAAGTAAACCATGATTAGATGACTACTTTGAAAGTGGGTCATTTCAAATTCTCCCCTCCTTATAGGATTTCATCCTGAAATCTAAAAAAGAGGTGGAATAATATCAAATCATCTAATCATTCATCTCTCTCGGGATGAAGTTAGAAAGACTTCCATTTAATCATTCTTTCATATGACATCATCATTTTTTGCTATTGTATTAGATGGATATTTCATCCCTTGTCGTCATCATATCTCTCCTTAAGTATTACAAAGTTTGACTTTACAAATCTTAGTGATACATCATTTATCAAGATTTGATACACATCACCTTTTATATTGTTTTAAAATTTTATTATGTATCTCATGGATCAATATTATGACTCATTCTATATTATCATTCACATTCATCAATTTCCTTCATAAAGAAGATCATTTAGTGTGCATGTTAGTTCATAGCTTTTTCTCACAATTTCAGATTTCAAACTCAGATTCAAACTCATTAGATATTGTCTTCATAATCCATTAAGCTTTCATCTTTCTTTTATGAAATTTCTTGCTTGCCATAGTTCCATATTGAATTATAAAATTATTTTCTCTTTAACTATTCTTTTTTTATCATCATGCATCGTACAATACTACCGACCTATGTTCATCTAGATAATTTGTAAGGGAATCTAGAGGAAGTCCAATCGGTGGTTCCATACTAGGTTATCTCAATACCCAAAACTTGACCAAAGTATATGGATATTGAGTTCAGCCAGTATGCAAATCATTTGGGTTATATTCAACATCAACATTATCATTTAGTCCTAGATCCTATTATCCCTGTAGACTCATCTAACCTAGGCTATGATACCATATTGTCGTGACCTCTATTTAGTTAGCATAAATACCAACCTTTAGAGATAATACCTAAACCTAACTTGGGATAATAAACTAAAACAATGAGTTCTTGACAAAGGCGATTAAAACAATATACAAATCACAAATAATTTTTTTCTATTTTCTTTTTTCACAATTTTGTCAAACCAATATCACATCAAGGACATCACATTTAGATATCAAAAATCATATTAAACTCTAATTAAACTGGGATCAAAATTATTACCCACATACAATTCAGTTTACATCATATACATGTACATGAAGAACAAACTCAATCTAAAACCCGTCCCGGGAAAGAGAGAGTACTGGGGCATTCTAGTCTATCCAGATTATGCTATTTATATATTCTTTGTCATCACCTCTCCATTTATAGCATTATACCTAAAAACATTTGAAATATACTCATGAGACTCATACAGAGCCCCTGTGAGTGGATACCTCCCACTCAAGCTAGGTGCATGCATCATCATCAGATTAAGTATAATGAACTTAAAAGAAACTTATAGATATTGAAAATTTTAGTAGATAGTTCTAGCATCTAATCAAGTCATGATTATGAAAATGATCTAATCAATATGGTAGATAATCACTTAGACCAGATAAAACTTTGGAACATAATTTAGAGCATGTCTATGAACAAATCAGTAGACACATCTTAGCTTATATTAACAATCCTTTAGTACGGGTAACAAGTCAAGATCTAAACATTTTGAATCAATATATAACATTAACATCATCTTTGTGACACCCCACCATTAAAACCAGGAACACATCCTATAGTCCTGAAGCTGAGGTACATATAAAACATGTCTACCAAATAATACTATCAGATGACAAGAAATCTAAATAATTTTCAGAGTGGACATAAATCCCAACATTCACTACTTGTTAACAAGTGAGATCAGAATATGAAATAGATAATCTCTATAACAACATGATTATTTTCCATAATAAGAAGCATAATCAACAATGGTAGATCATCAACTAGCAGTAGAAGGAATGTAACAAACATTCAAATGATGTTCTACACAGATTGTCATCTTTTATTGATTTTCCCTGAAACTACTTGGCTTCTACCTCATCAAGTAGAAGTCACCATGCCTGTTTCTCATGTCAATGACTCACTCTCACTATCTTGGGGTTTATCAGTCCACCCTAAGATACTAACAACATACCCTGGCCACCTCTGCTGGATAAATTGGACATTATGATAAATTCCTTTGTTTCGATGATGACAAACATTTCATTCTTGTTGATCTAACGTGCTACTTGAGTGTTGCAGGAATGAGGTGGATGACAAAGCTCTAGGGAATCTATATGCTTGAATGATTGTAAACGTCATGAAATGTAATCAATAGTAAACTTGTACAAATATATAATGTACAAGTACTTAGATTTCATGTAAATCAAGCGTTAGATCTTCCCTAGCCAATCACCACACTTAGATAGGTCATCCCCTTCAATAGTGTCACATATGCACACTCATACACACACTTAGTGCCTTAATTAAAAGATTGAAACAAGGTCAATCTCGGTCGACAAACTCCTCGACCGAGACACTCTCGGTCGACAAACTCTTCGACCGAGAAAGACCCAAGTAGCCGTTAGACACAGCTGACAAGGTAGTTGGGAGTTGGAGATGAACGTTGATCCAGATAGCCTGTCGGTTGACAAAACTTCGACCGAGTAGGTATCTCGGTCGACAATTCCTCGACCGAGAGGGACTCTGACAGCAACTGCAGAATAAAGTAACTAGCCGTTACTAATGCACCTAACTTATATCTAACGGCTAGTTAAGCACTTAGAACCCCCTAGAAAGTGTCTAAAACGTCCTTAAGCACTTGTAGGTCATTCCTATAAATAGGACATGCCTTAGGACACCAAAAATACACCTAAGCTACACTTGTGCTACACTTGAGCTTGAATACTCATTGGCAATCTGTTTTGAGCAATAGAGCAATTCCCACATTGGCTATTCATTCCTATTGCTCTAATTTCGTGTCCTATAAGCTAGCATCTCCTTTCCACAGCACTTACACTTCTACACTCATTGGTTAGGAGATCAATACGCTTGATATAGGCAAATCAAGCCTTGTGCTTCAAAGGATAAGTTGTAATTTCCATTTTCCTTCTTGTTCCTTTTATTCTTTGTATTCTCCTTGCTACTCCTAGGGTTGGAGGCTGCGAATTGGAGAAGGTTCTTCTCGGAGGAGAAGGTGGACTTCAAGCTACTTCAAGAAGGCTATCGCAACGGGAAGCTACTTCAAGAAGGCTATTGCAACGGGAAGCTACTTCAGGAGGAAGGCTGCTTCAAGGTTGGTGCAATTACTTCGAGGTGAAGGTTGCTTCAAGGTTGGTGCGATTACTTCTAGGTGAAGGCTGCTTGAAGGGTTTAGGGAGAGAGTTGTAATTTTATGTAAAGTCCTTGCAAGGTAATAAAATTAAATTCTTTCCAAATCCCGGTTGGGTAAGAAACTGGGTAGTGGACTGACTACCTTAGTATTTGCTAAGGTAGGAACCACTCTAAATCCGTGTCCCCTTGTCCAATATTCTTGTGGTTGGTTGTTTGAGTTAAATAATTGTTAAAATATCTTTAAAACTCTATTCACCCCCCCTCTAGTGTTTTTCAATTGGTATCATAGCAGGCTTCAAGGAACCCTAACAAAGTCTTGAAGAATGGGTGACGGGGTGCTCAACAACCTTAACCTTGAAGGGACATTTGTTGTTAGGCCTCCAGTGTTTGATGGAACAAACTATACATATTGGAAGAGAAGGATGTAGTTCTACTTCCAAGGCATCAGTTGGGACTTATGGAGGATGGTCTCAACCGCATACGAGCTTCCTCAAATGCAATATGCAGAGTGGGATGCAAATACGGTAAAATCGGCTCAAATGAATGCAAAGGATGTAAGTATTCTTTATTGTTCAATTTCAGTAGGTGAATTTAATAGAATATCAAATTGTGAAACAGCCTATGAAATATGGCATAGATTGTCCATAACCTATGAAGGTACGGTTCAAGTTAAGAATTCTAAGATTAGTATGCTTAAACAGAAGTTTGAACACTTTCGTATGGATCCGAATGAATCCATTAGTGAAATGTTTGCAAAATTCTCTTCTATTGTTAATGGTTTGAATGCCTTAGGAAAAACTGTTCTTGAAGAAGATCAGGTGTCAAAGGTACTTCGATCACTTCCTCCCAAATACAAGCCCAAGGTGACAGCCATCGAAGAAGCTAATGATCTCACTAAACTGAAAATGGAGCAACTCATTGGCAATCTAGAAGCTCATGAGGCAACTTTAGAAGAGGAAGAAAGAAGAGAACGTGAACGTCAACAAGGGAAAAAGAAGGATATTGCATTCAAAGCATCAACCAAGGACAATCATGACACAAGTGAAGATGATAGTGAAGAAGAAACTCTCATTTTAAATGGTAAGCAATATAAAAGTTTTAAAACTAATAAAACTTCTAGTGTTTCTTCTTCCAGGTGCTTTGAATGTGGCAAAAAGGGACACATGAAAGGTGATTGTCCAAAACTCAAGAAAGGGAAGAAATCATCTCACAAAAAGAAAGAAAGAGCATATAAAGCTGCATGGGATGATTCAAGTGATGATAGTGATGATGGAAAAGAAGAAGTAGAATGTCTCATTGGTACAACAAATGAAGACGAAGAAGAGGTAAGTCTTTATGATCTACCAAAAGAAGATCTAATTGCTAGTCTTCAAGATACTCATGAGAAAAATATTGAGTGCAAGAAGAAACTTAAAAAATCAAATAAAGTAAATGATGATTTAAATGTTAAACTTCTTGCTCTTGTATCCGAAAATGAAAATCTCAAAAAGGAAAATGAAGATTATGATCTTAAGTTAAAATCGGTAGAAGCTAATTGCAATCTTCTTTCCTTTGAAAAGTTAAACTTGCAAACTCAAGTGAATGATCTTCAGAAACAACCTGTTCTATGTTCACATTTATATTATGATGAGGTTGTCAAAGAAAGAAACTCTCTAGTATCTGATTTAGATCAAGCAAAGAAAGATATAAATAAGAAGATGGATGATATTGCTAAGTTACAAAGAAATGTAAATGAGTTAAGAGGAAATGACATGCTTGAAAATATTCTGAAAATTTCCTCTAGTTATAATGAAAGAAGAGGATTCGGATATGATCCAAGGAGAAATAAACCCAAAAGAGTTAAAGCATCCAAGACTAAGATTATGTTTGTACCTAGGAACACAATTCCTAGAAAGAGAAATGAAGTTGACTCTATTAGTTGTCATTATTGCATGCGTCTTGGACATTATTTATTTTCATGCCCATATAAGAAAAAGAATGATGATTTAGCTTGGATTCCTAAAACTTAGTAGCTTAAAATTAACTAGTTGAGATTTGACCTAAACTGATTCTTGATATACAAATGTCATATCTCAACACAATCGAGCTCTAACTTGCATAATCTTATTTTGCTTGGAATAAATTAACAGTTCTGAAAATATTCCAGAAACTTTGTCGGTCGAGAATCTGTCGACCGAGTGAACCTCGGTCGAGAAATTGTCGACCGAGCATATCATTGATTTCCAGTCTGCTGTAAAATTGCTGAATTCTTTTTGTAATCGATCAAATTGCTATCTATTTGTGATTAATGACTGTATATATTTTGGAAATCATCCTTGAAAACTTATATGAGATTAATTTGGTTTATTCTCTAAATGATTCAAGTTAAAACTGAAATTATGCTTAGCTTAATAAAAAAAAGGAAATTTCTGTTTTATCATTATTCACATGATTTTTCCTAAAGTATTTTCTGGTCTACCCATATAGAAATCATGTGATTACAATCATGGAATTATCATTTTCATCATGATGATGTGTTAGCACCAATAGATAATGATAATTGTATGCATGGATCCTTGATGATACATAGGCAAGCAAAATAATTCAATGATGATATGTCTCTTAGAAATGCTTGCAACACATAAGATAAAAATTTCTCAATTGGCATCTTTAAAAGATTTGAGATATTAATCGTGCTTTCATTTTTTAAGAGGATGTTTTCATATTGAGTATCACTAAACATGCTTCAAAATTGATATCTAATCAAGTACTTCACATATGAGTGCTTAAATTGGAAATCTGCAATTTTTGCCTCTTGGTTGAAATAAAATTTGACCAAGGGGCGCTAATGGTCGAAGTCAAGGTCGACCTAAAATAAGCTTTGACGAAATGCTTATTTGAACATCATTTTATTGTACTTTATCTTAGTATACTTTTAATAAAGGTCAAAAATCAAATTTTAAAATCATTTGTGACCTTAGAAGCTTTAAATTGCTTTAAATTGTAAGATTAAGGGGGAGCTCATAAAAACAAATTTGATTTTTTGATTAAGAAGCTTACAACAAGATTGTAAACATCATTTGGAGCTTATTACAACCTTAGTATTTTTACTCTTGGAAATCTATGAATTTCATAAAAAAGATATATCTTGCTCTTAAAATAACTCTCTAATCATTTCAAGGCTTAACATCCCTTGCAAATGATTGAGAAACATATTGTGGCTAAATTAGACAAAAATGATATTAAAATCCATGTTCCTAATAGAATATCTATTTAAGGGGGAGCATAGTATAAAATTAAGGGGGAGAAGAAATATAAAATATTCAACCTGGATATCTTTTTGAAATGACAAAGGGGGAGAAAGAATATAAAATCAAAAATATAAATGAGTTTCATCTTGATGGCCAGCACTCACTTGCAAAACAAGAATGGCTACAAAAGGTAATCTTCAGGTATGAAACTCACATGCTTTATATTTCCTTATTTCATATTTAGGAAATGTTTGTCATCTTCAAAAAGGGGGAGATTTTTGGATAAATTGGACATTATGATAAATCCCTTTGTTTCGACGATGACAAACATTTCATTCTTGTTGATCTAACATGCTACTTGAGTGTTGTAGGAATGAGGTGGGTGACAAAGCTCTAGGGAATCTATATGCTTGAATGATTGTAAACGTCATGAAATGTAATCAATTGTAAACTTGTACAAATATATATTGTACAAGTACTTAGATTTCATGTAAATCAAGTGTTAGATCTTCCCTAGCCAATCACCACACTTAGATAGGTCATCCCCTTCAATAGTGTCACATATGCACACTCATACACACACTTAGTGCCTTAATTAAAAGATTGAAACAGGGTCAATCTCGGTCGACAAACTCCTCGACCGAGACACTCTCGGTCGACAAACTCTTCGACCGAGAAAGACCCAAGTAGCCATTAGACACAGCTGACAAGGTAGTTGGCAGTTGGAGATGAACGTTGATCCAGAGAGCCTGTCGGTCGACAAAACTTCGACCGAGTAGGTATCTCGGTCGACAATTCCTCGACCGAGATGGACTCTGACAGCAACTGCAGAATAAAGTAACTAGCCATTACTAATGCACCTAACTTATATCTAACAGCTAGTTAAGCACTTAGAACCCCCTAAGAAGTGTCTAAAACGTCCTTAAGCACTTGTAGGTCATTCCTATAAATAGGACATGCCTTAGGACACCAAAAATACACCTAAGCTACACTTGTGCTACACTTGAGCTTGAATACTCATTGGCTGTCTGTTTTGAGCAATAGAGCAATTCCCACATTGGCTATTCATTCCTATTGCTCTAATACTGTGTCCTATAAGCTAGCATATCCTTTCCACAACACTTACACTTCTACACTCATTGGTTAGGAGATCAATACGCTTGATATAGGCAAATCAAGCCTTGTGCTTCAAAGGATAAGTTGTAATTTCCATTTTCCTTCTTGTTCCTTTTATTCTTTGTATTCTCCTTGCTACTCCTAGGGTTGGAGGCTGTGAATTGGAGAAGGTTCTTCTCAGAGGAGAAGGTGGACTTCAAGCTACTTCAAGAAGGCTATCGCAACGGGAAGTTACTTCAAGAAGGCTATTGCAACGGGAAGCTACTTCAGGAGGAAGGCTGCTTCAAGGTTGGTGCAATTACTTCGAGGTGAAGGCTGCTTCAAGGTTGGTGCGATTACTTCTAGGTGAAGGCTGCTTGAAGGGTTTAGGGAGAGAGTTGTAATTTTATGTAAATTCCTTGCGAGGTAATAAAATTAAATTCTTTCTAAATCCCGGTTGGGTAAGCAACCGGGTAGTGGACTGACTACCTTAGTATTTGCTAAGGTAGGAACCACTCTAAATCCTTGTCCCCTTGTCCAATAATCTTGTGGTTGGTTGTTTTAGTTAAATAATTGTTAAAATATCTTTAAAACTCTATTCACCCCCCCTCTAGTGTTTTTCAACCTCATGGTTGCCTAAAGAGGCTCACGTCCTCATCTCAGGTACACAAGATAGGGACCAGAAAAATAGTGTATCACATATCACAACATTTCACATATTTTTTTTCATCATAGCCTATTCCTCATGGACATAAACTTTCATAGTAAGGATTTAGGGCCAAAGCCACTCCAGATGACTCACTCCTAATTCCTGGTGGTCTAACCTTTAAGGTCTCAATCCATACTCTGGAAATCCTTCTCATTATTGGTTAATTACTACATGGAGACCTATTTTGTTTCCCCAATGTGGTCCTCAGGGGAAACTCACGGTGTCTAGGGCACCTAACTAGATGTTTCATCATTTGACTTGTTATTAATCACTTTTACTCATCTTAAAAGAATTCAATACATCATATATCATGTTTTTGTATTCTCACGTAACTAGATTAACATGATACAATTAATAATATCAAGAAAGACAATGACTAAAACAAGAAGAACAATAATCAAGAAATTTACAACATATAAAATTTTTATATTTCCACATCATCTCATAGTAGTCATTATCAATGGGCCTTCAACCCAAGACATAATCTCAGTCCAACATTTACACGATCAGGGTTTTATCATCATCAATAGGCCTTTATCCTAAGACATAATCTCATCTTTCAACATTTACCCTCATCAGGGTTTCTTAAATGTAATCAGTGCATGTTGAATTCAATCTCATTGCATTTCTTATCATTTCATTATATATCATAGTTCTCAACCAAATATTCACAGAGACATAAGAACTAGAAAAAATAAAAGCATATAGGTTACATGTATCATTCATCTTACTCAAAATAGGTTTATCAAACAGCATATACTTACTCCATCCAATTTCAATAGATGCAAAAATAATTCATGCATATACATGCATAACACACTTATTTATCTTCTTCTTTTATTTCACATTCTTCAGTTAGCATTTCTCATCAACACACGTTGAATCTCATTTAAAGTCCATCGAAATATTCCATCCTGAGAGTAAAACTATTCTATCAAACAATCACAATATAAGAATACATTCTTGGAAATCAACTTAGATGCTTGAACCTCATCTTTTAATTGAATTCAACTATAGTTATGTGCAATCCTTGATATCTCATTTGAGATTTTTATTCATTAGCATCTTCTAACTTATTATTTTATGGTTAGATCTAGGTTCTTAGGTTCATCTACTAATTCTTATATTTATCCTTCATTCACAATCACTAGTCTCAACTTCTTTCATGTCATGTTCATGACATTATTTGGACCAATCATTCTTGATTCACTTGATATACAATGCTTCTCTTTCATTGACATCCATCAAAGTCCAATTTTAGTATATTTCATTCAATTTGGGTTATCCATGTGTAATTAAAATAAAAGATTAAAGACTCTATCATAATAACTTCATTAGTTTCATTTTTAATTTTCCATTACCATTCAGTACATTTTTTATTCATATCATTTCTTATATTTAATTAAGTGTACCATGTCATTAACTTCTAATCCCATTCCAATAATTAACAATGATCATTCTTTATTATACTACTCACTTTATCATAAATAATTGTTTTGGTTTCATTTTCTTACACCATTATCTCTAATAACCCTTCACGATTCATTGTTATGTAGCTTGTATGAAAGGTCCCACATTCATGTGAGGGACTACTCATCATTTCATATATACTAAAATATATGAATTAGACTTAGATCATATTCGTAGGACTCATCATATTCAATTGAAGTATTAATACTTACACTTCAACATTTCATCACATTTAAAACAGTATTTACAAGTTATAGCTTTATCACTCATAATCATCATAATACTAAACTTTCAGAGTTTTTAAGAAGTCATTCCTTAGTTCAACATATTATAAGAATCATATCATTAAGTAACCCAATCATAATGCCCATGGGTTCATTAGGGCTATTCATAAACATGAAAACCCTAGTTTCCATTTTCACATATTCCATTCATCAATCTTAAGTATAAAATGATTAATTGACTCATTTGAGCTAGTCCTTCAATGAAAACCCTAAATAGGGAATATCTCTACCTCATACTGATCCTTATGTATATATCACATTCAATTTCAGTATGACTCAACAAAACACTAGAATAATTCATTCTAATGCAATTCAAATATGACTATGTACATGTCAATTCAATTCCTATTCATATCGGCCATTGGGATGATTTTTAGGCAATATTCACATGAAATAGCATAGTCATCTACCTATAAGATTCTCCATGTATTTCAATCAATATATAATGAAATAAGCAAGTTCCAATACATGAGAAATAATGAAAATCATTAGAGTTTGATTCCCTAATATCTTTTCAAATCAATACCCAATCACATACAAGAAAAGAGGGAGGGACAAAGTGGGGTAAAGCCAACACCTCGACCTAACCTTTCTCTACTCTGGGAGGACAGAGTTAGTAGAGCTTCTTGGGTTTCTCTTGTCTATGCCCATGATGTCGTTTACTTGTAAGTTTTTTTCCTCTGTTGTGTTCTTGTGGAGTCTGCAGTGTTTCTCCTTTGGTGTTGTCGTTACTTGTGGTCAGGTCTAACCTTAGTGCCTTCTGGTATATATGGGTTGTGATCTTGTTCTTCCTATCTATTATGGGATGGATGAAGGTGCTTACCAGGTTTTGTAGTTCTGTTAGCTTGGAACTCTGTCTTTGGGTTTATGTTGATGCAAGAGCCACCCTTGATCGTGGAGTGATTGCATTTAAATGTTGTTTGATCCAGCATGTTAGGGAGGAATTCAGGATGAAGTGCCTTACCTTTATCTGATATGTTTTGTGTTTCAACATTGTACCTCGTATCAGTGAGTTACCAAGTTTGTATGGATCTCTGATCTTTGTAAATGCCTTTTTGCTCTTCTTAATATAATGGCAATGCTTATCTTCAAAAAAACATACAAATACAAGCAAGTTTTCTAATTATTTTAGTCGGATTGAATTAGATTTTCAACATGGATACATAACTTAGGAGGGATAAAAACACTCATCTAAGGTGACAAGTACCTTAAAAATGTAGGTCAAACTTTGCATTTTGGAATACCAATAAAAAACTCTAGCAACTAAATCTATTTCTTCCTCCTCTCATCTCAAAAACCCTTGAAATGAAGATTAGAAGAGAAAGAGTGAGAAAATAGGATTATTTGGTCTGATTTTGAGTCAAATCAGAGTAGGGATGGAATCTTGACATGCGAAAGAAGAATCACAATGAATGTCGATGTAAAAAAATTAAACATACTTGATTTCATCACATATTAGATAGCAAAACCCTAGATGAACAATTCCACCACTTTCTCCTCTCAAACCCTAACACTCCCTCTCTCTAGGATTTAATTTCTTTGGATTGAATCAAGAATTAAGCGAGATCCTAGTGTGTTAGGTTGATCATATCCAGTAATTGAGGTGCTTGAATAATTTGCACATTGGCCCCTCACTATACTTTCTCTTATTTCAGCTATTTGTTTTTCATTAAATGTATTATTGTAAATCATTTACTTAAGAGTTTAAACTTTCTCCAAAAATTATGAAAGATTATCTTGTTATTTATAATTGAGTTTAAGAGCTCCAATTACAATTTTATATCATTTAGAGTTACCAATAAGTAAATATAAACAAAATACTAAACTACTATATTGTAGTCTACAACATGGTTGGTCGAGTTACAAACTCAACCGGCACACCATGTAGAAATAAAACATCATCTAAAATTACAAAAATTTTAAAAAATGTCTATAATAGGGTTTCCCAACTATAGATAAAATTTGAGATAAATTTCAAGTACCACTAAAAAGATAAGATTCAATTACCGCACTTATCTTATCTTTTTTTTGGTACTTGAAATTTAAAAAGATAAGATAAGATTCAATTACCACACTTCTATATTGGCACCGTCCAAATCACCCGGTCCAAATGGGATACATGCTGGCTTTCTATAGGCCAACTGGACCACAATTAATAACTCTCTCATCTACACAATCCAAGAAGCTTTTGACATGGGGATTGTTAACCAATGTATGGCCGACTCATACATGATCCTTGTTCCCAAGACCAGAAAACCATTGAGTTGTTCTGATTTGAGACCTATTTCTCTTAACAACTACTACATTAAACTCATTTCAAAGGTCCTGGTTAAACGTATGAAGCCACACCTCAACAGTTGGATCTCCACTACACAGTCACTCTTCATCCCAGGCAGACAGATAAGTGACAATATACTTCTGGTCCAGGAAGTAATTCATTCCATGAAACAGAAATCTGGCAAAACAAAATGGGTCAATATAAAACTTGATCTCTCTAAAGCTTTTGACAGAATGAAATGACCATTTATCAGTGACATGCTTTGCAGGATAGGGCTCCCGGATAAGACTATTAAACTGATCATGAATATCATTTCAACGAGCAACACATCTATCTTGTAGGAAGGAGAACCGTTGCATCCCTTCCAATCCTCCCAAGGCGTGTGCCAGGGAGACCCCCTCAACCCCTATATATTTGTCCTCTGTATGGAACGTCTCTCATAAGCCATCAACCAGTCAGTTTCTAGATCACACTGGAAACCCATTCGTCTTACACGTCATGGAACTCCTCTTTCAAATGTGTTTTTCGCCGACGATATAATTCTTATGGTAGAAGCAGACCCATCTCAAGCAAGCAATATCCTGCACATCCTTGACTCCGTTGATGTTGCACCAGGTCAAGTAATTTCCAAAGAAAAGTCTAGATGCTTCTTTTCATCGAACACTTCAAGGGAGGAAAGATGAACCTTATGTAGTGTATTAGAATTGATCACACCGATGACCTAGGGTGCTACCTTGGTGTGCCCATCCTTCATCACAGGGTCAATAAACATACACATCAACAAATCAAAAAATCCATAAAAGAGAGTATGACAAGTTGGTCGGCTAGACACCTCTCCTGGGCAGGAAGAATAACCCTTGCAAAGTCCACTCTGCAATCCATCCCATCATAAACCATGCAAACAGTCCGTTTATCACCTGCACTTTGTGATGATATCAAAAAACATGTCAAGAACTTTATTTGGTTGGGAGGTAGAGACCAAAAGAAGCTCTCTTGTCTCCTGGAAGAAAGTCACCTCACCCAAAAATATGGGAGGACTAGGAATTAAAGATGCAAGAGACCAAAATATTTCTCTTATGCTCAAGAATGTCTGGCTCTTCATGAATAATCACTCGGCTCCATGGGTCAATGTGATGAAGGAAAAATACATGTGCAACAACAAAATCAGTAAGAAACCTAGCTCCTCAGCTTGGGCTTTCATCAAGAAGAACATCACTATGCTTTCGTCCATTAGCCATAGAGTCGTCAACTCTGGAACAAGCTCCAATGTTTGGACCGACAAATGGATACATGGCAGTTCAATCCTGGATTCTAATCCGACCTGGAACGTTCATGCGGATCTTATGGACCTCAACATATGTTCCATGTGTGAGACCAATGGTGAATGGGACATGCATTTTATCACAAATTACCTTCCAGCAGGTATGTCAGACCAGATCAAGTCTATCCCACCCCCAGAGGACAACTCAGGAGCGGATACTTGGTCCTGGCCCTATGAGGAATTAGGCAGGTTCACTGTTAAGTCCGCATACGAATGGATTCATGACGATCGTAATTTTTCTACTCCAAGCAGGTGGGATGCTATCTGTAAACTCTGGGTCCCAGAGCGCATCCGAGTCTTCACCTGGCTACTTCAACACTGGGCACTGTTAACCAATTCTGAAAAATAGTGCCGCCATCTAAATGTGGACTTCATATGTTCAATTTGCAACAACCACCCAGAAACACTCTTGTACTGCTTGAGGGACTGTACAACCAACCGACAAGTGTGGGCAGGACTGGGAGTTCATAATGACTTCTTCACACTATCTGAGGAGCTATTGGTACAAGACATCATATGCAACAATAGCAAAGGTGAGAGAGATATCCAGAATACTATAGCATGCTGGCACTTATGGAAGATGCGGAACGATCGCATCCATAACAACACACCACTTTTCCCTGGTCGCAGTATCACTTTTATCAAGGAGAGAACTAGAACCATCCTTAGCCTTCCCATCGAGGCAAGTTCATCCCCAGCGAGGCCACAACCTGCTTTCTCCAGGCCGTCTGGCTACGATGCAACTATCTTCATAAACACATCCTTCAATCATAGTTCTAAAAGAAATGGAGCAGGTATCCATGTCACAGATCCAGTAGGAAACTGCATCTATGGGAAAGGCACACCATTCTTCTCCTCCTCAACCCTTGAAGCTGAGGTCCATGCTGCCCTTCTTGCAGGACTATTGGAGTTGGAACTCGGTTTATTGAACATAGTCCTGATGACTGACTCTAAATTAGCCACGAAGCTGCTCAGGCATAGCCAACCTCCACCCTCTAAGCTCCAACCCCTTTGGAGGAAATTTCAAACCATTGGTAATGCTTTTGCTCATATTAGTGTGGTGCATGTACCGCGTGATCTGAACAAGGTTGCTGATGGAATAGCAAAACAAACTATGTGTACTTTTCTTTCAAGTAATTTTAGCATTCATAAACCTTCTTGGCTCCAAGCTGAAGTTAATATCAACTTGGACCATTTATGGCCTGCACTAGAGAGCGGGATGAATAAATAACTCTCTAGTTTTCCAAAAAAAATTTACCACACTTCTATATTTCAATATGAATACCGGATTAGCTGAGTTTGTCTAGGCGAACTCGACCGACAAAAAAATCATGGAAATATTCAAAATTCTGATATTTTTAAAGAATATTATAGTTGACTTGTCCAAATCATATTGAAATTTTAACTAAACCAGATTTGTATATAAAATACTAAAAATCAATTAGTTCACTATACTTATCAAATTATGTATTCATATACCATCAAACCCTAATTTTGGTTGATTAGGGTTTTCAATTTTTAAACCCTAATTATGTGAATAAAAATATGATTAAATCTTATCACAAGATTTAAATTATAAAAGTTAAACTACTATAATTTATCAATCTTTAAACATGATCAATCTGCTTAAGCATCCAATCATCCAAGAAAATTCGTAGCTGGTCTTTGAACATTGTGGTTGTTTCAGATGAACTATGTACTTTGACCCATGTGCCACACTGAGAAACTTTGTCTCTACAGCTGACTGCTCATGAACCCACATACAATTCTTATATCGAAGACCACCATTGAAACCCATTGACAAGGGTGTTTGAGGTTTAAACAAGAGAGAAGAGAGTTCTTCAGGATTAGGACTAGCCTTTTGTGCCTCAAAAAGTTCAAGATGTAGACCAAGATTGATAGAAATATTGTTAAAATGGACATTATCATGCAAAAAATGTAGCTTCCAGTCCATCAAAACCTCCATCTTCTTCCACTAGGGAACAAATAAAGATGCACATACTACCATTTTTCTGCTAAGGGCATCAACGACTACATTTGCCTTACCCTGATGGTAGGCAATGGTGAAATCATAATCTTCAGATACTCGATCCGTAGACATTGATGTAATTTCAGGTCTTTTTGGGTCACGATGTACTTCAAACTTTAGTGATTAGTTAAGGTGCCAAAAGTTTCCCCATACATGTAGTACCTCCAGATTTTGAGAGCATGAAATATTGCATCCAATTCCATATCATGGATGGGATAATTAAGTTCAATTGGTTTTTGTTGTCTAGATGCAAAAGCCACTAACATCCTATTTTACTATAGGACACAACCTAGGCATTCCCCAAAGCATCAGTGAAGATTACAAACCCTTCATTTATAGAAGTTACAACCAAAACAAGCGATGACGTCAATTTCTGCTTTACTCCTGGAAATTGGAATCACAGGCAGTTGACCATATGAAACTTTAGAGAAACTAGGGATGAAGCAACGATAGTATCCAACAAGACCCAATAATCTCTAGATTTCAAAAGGATTATGGGGAGGTTGCCAATTGAGAACGACATATTCTTTTACAAGATCAGTAGATATACTGTCTCCAGAAATGACATGGACAAGGAACATGACTTTATCAATCCGAAATTCACATTTGTAAAGTTTCCCATAGAGCTTCTGAGCTCAAAGGACTTTAGGAACTGCCTTCAAGTGTTCACAATGTTTCTCAATAGAATTAGAATAGAACAAAATATCATCAATGAAGATGACTACAAACTCCTCAACATAGGGTTGAAAGACCTTATTCATCAAGGTCATGAATATGCCAGGTGCATTGATTAACCTGAATGGCATAATTAGAAATTTGTAATGCCCATAACGAGTTCAAAAAATTGTTTTACAAATATCAGAATCTTTGACTTTGAGCTGATGATAGCCAAAACGAAGATCAATTTTGGAGAGAACTTTGGCAGTCGATGCTAATCAAAGAGGTCATCAATGTAGGGAAGAGATTACTTGTTTTCAGTTGTGGTTTTGTTCAACATGCGGTAGTCAATACACATGCACACAAAACTATCTTTCTTCTTTACAAAGAGAACACACGTACCCCAAGGGGAAACACTAGGATGAATGAAGCCTTTATCAAGAAGTTCTTGTAAATGTTTCTTTGGCTCCAAAATCTCAGTAGGAGCCATCCTATATGGGCCCCTAGAAATCATAGTGGTTGTAGAAAGAAGATATATAGAGAACTCAATGTCTCAGTCTGTAGGTGGCCTAGGAAGATCCTATGGGAATATGTCAACAAAATCACATACCACCTCCAATATTTCTATGGGTTCGTTACTAGGAGAGTTCTCTAAGACTAATGTGACAAAGACTTTGCAACCTTTAGCAATAAGCTTTTTAGCTTTAAGAGAGGAGATTATAATGTTATTACAGAACCACTTCCCCTAGGGATCACCACAACATTAGAATGAGGTTTAGAGAGGACTATCATCTTCTCCCTATAATCAATATGTGCATAGTACTTGTATATCCAATCCATACCAAGAAAAATATCAAAAATTTCCATGGTCAAGAGGATGAATTCGAAGGGCATATCATGATTTTCGAATTTTATAAGTAGGATATCAGTTTACTATAGTTTAGTGAGTATTTTTCCACTAGGAGTTGACACATCAAGAATATAACTCATATCTCCTATATGCAAATCTAACAAAGATGCCAGATTTTGTGATATGACAATATTTATAGATCTAGAATCAAATAAAGATTTAACATGATGGTCATTAGGAAATACAATGCCTACATAGATTAACTTTTGTCATGAATATTTGAAGGCATTGAATGGGATATTTAGATAATTGAAAAGGAATTAAGGTTACATTCAACCGACTAATTTGGGTTTACCTTAGTGTCCTCTATAGTCACTGCAAACACTCTGGCATTGCGGCGCCCCTAAGGAGGTGGAGCCCCACTAGAGGGTGGCTAAAGACAGATTAAGTTGGGCACTTGGCAATGAAATGGCCCTCCTTCTTGTAGTTGTAATAAACAGACTTGGCATAGAGACAAGGTCCATCATGTCCTCGTCCAAAAGTGTTACATTTTCTTCTATAAGTCTTCAAGTGATTCTAGTTGTTTCTCTGACCTCCTTTACCTGAACCTCCTTTTCCTGATCTCCCTTGTTATGGCTAGGGTGAAACTTCCTAGACTTATCTTCATTGATGGTGGTTAACCCTAAGCATCCCATGCTCGTATGTTTCTATGTACCCTGATCCCTTTCCAGCATAAGGGCCATATATAGGTCTTCAACAAAGTTTTTGAGATAGGAGGTGATGAATAGGGTCCTCAAGTTAGCAACTAGGCAATCAATGTAGTTCTCTAAGAGGCAATCTTCTGTCTTAATGGGTGGATAATGCTCTAGAAGTCTAAACTTCTGAGTGTAGTCATCCACCAAGATATTTACTTCCTTAAACTCAGTGTACATCCTCTTCTTCCTCTTCCTCTCATCTATGGGCATAAAATGGTCATTGAAAAGGTTTTTGAATGCTTTCCACTCCATGATACTAACTTCTTCTTCCTTAACCCCACTAAAAGTTTCCCACAAAACTTTTGCTCCCCCCTTAAGTAGGTGTGTGTGTCAAACTTAACCTTCTATCTATTAGGTACTTCTAGGGCATGGAAGGCATTCTCTACTGATAGGGTCCAAGATTCTACTTTATGCATCACCTCAGGTTGGTCTCCCCCATATAGTATCATGGTTTAGTTTGACAAAGTGAAGCATTATCACCTCCTTCTTAGAAGAGCTAGGTTTAGAGGTTCCTTTTAGGGAAATAGTTTCCCTGAACTCTAAGAGGATTTTTTGTTTTGTTTCCACCTACCCTTGTCCATATTCTTAAGATTAGGTTCACCAAAAGTTTCAGGTTCTTTTCTCTTTTTGGAGGACAACTCTTCAGAGGCCTTAGAGCCATGAGTTTTTGGAGACATCCTAAAAATTAGGTGAAGTAGATTAGATATTTTTGCTCTCTTTTTTTCAAATGTATTTCATAATTTTTATTTATTGATTATTCATGATCTTAGTGTTATGATTTGTAGAGGATACCCTAGAATTCCTCAGTCAAGAATCAATCAATCCTTCAGACTCTAAATAGAGTGACTCAATTCTGTCCTATATAGAATAGAGAGAGATGAGTGGGAATATCTGTAAAATAGAGAGAGATGAGGGGAATATCTATAAAACATATAGGAATGAGAGGGAATATCTATGGATGAGAAGGGTCCTTGTTTAAGGTATGCACAAGAAGTAGGGGACACTTAGGGTTTTGTCCGGGTAGTCTTATACTACCATATAGGTAGCCTCTAGGCAAAGTAGCTCGGAGACATTTTCCAGCCCCATGGAAGATTCTATCCTAGACACCTCCACTTCTTATATCCCTAACTTGTAGACTACTATAGACTCACAATAGGGTGAATGAGATTACATACAGATATGATGTGTGAACTCCGGCTCTAATACCTATTATAACGACCCCAATTCCTACATACTTTCCATGATGACATTCCCTTGATATGGGTGCACTCATATCAATAAGATGTCAGATCTAGGGTTAGGGTTGCACTTGGATCATAAATACCTTTACTATTTAGAGAGTGGAAAATAAGTTTAGGGTTTCCAAAAAGTTCAGGTCATCATTGATTTACTTCTTTAAGGTTCATATTATCTAACAATATTAGAGTTGGATCTAGTGCTTTGATTTGAAATTAAATGAGATTAGACCAAGTATATCATTTCCATATCACGAAAAATATAATATATAATCAAGTGGATTAATGCTATTATTTTCAAAAAAGGAAATAGATTCAAGTTCTGATAGTATTTTTATTGGGTTGCTTACATTGTTTTGATAAAAATGGTATATAATTTTTCTATCATATGATATTTCTAGCATTAAATGTGTCTTTATTAAGTTAATTTGATTCTAATGGTTTTGCTTAATAAATAAAAAGGAAGAAAAGAAATGATACTTGGATCGACGGCTTGATCTGATTGGATCAAGGACTCTGATCGATACTAATTGCTGACCCATGCTTGTTGACTCACACTTCCAGTTGAGGTGGCACTTGAAGATCGGCTCACTTAGTCCAAGCTAGATCCATGTGAACAACCTTGTCCCATTCGTTTCCTCCACGTGAGCAACAACTCTAATCTAATCCTATGAGGTGGTGAGGCTACTACTGCCAAAATCAGGGTGCAAAGGGGTACTATTTCCTTTATGTGGTATTTTTGCGTCTGTTTGGCTAACTCGATTGGTGCAACACCCCTTGAGGGCCTATGTCGCCGTTGTAGGCAGAGAGGTCTCTATAATAATGAAGGTTTGAGGGGAAGAAGAAAGTTGCAGGGTGGTTTATATGCTATGTAAGCTTGTGAGAACTTGACGAAGATGATGACAAGAAGTATTTGGTGTGGGGATATGCATGGAGGTGCGACTGAGGTGGTGTAGTGGTGGAAAGGAGGTGGGATAGAAAGTGATGGTTAGAGGACTCTGACTTCGATTGGAGTTATGTGATGACTAAAGGAGGGTGGTCAGAGGTAATGGATGTCTTAAATATGCAAATGGAGGCGTATATGGGGAAGCCTTAAAATGGGTGTGCTGCCGGATGAGAGGTTTGAGATGGCATAGGCTCATTCTCTCTTATCTAGGCATGGGGGAAGATGTGGCAGGGTTTGTTGAGTTTGGTTTTGAGAGAGGGGAGAAATATTCTGTGGAATGAGCGAGAGGTTGCCAAGTTTGGTTGTGGGAGATTGAGGGGTTTGTTGGCCAGATGTTGGAGCAAAGTCAGGTATTACAGAAGGTTGATGATGGGTTCCTACCGTCAGATCCCCGCACAACAGATGGGATCATGATCCCTTAGGCTTGATTATGTAGATCAGTCATTGAAGTCATGTGACACATTTATGTGTCACGACTTGGATATTTAATTCTAAAACTTTAGTCTAGGGCCGATAATAAACAAAATAACGGGTATAATTCCAATGCTCATAACTCTCAGTTGGTGTATGCAATTATAGTGAAATTTTATATGGGGCCTTGTGACATGGTTATCGAAATTTGGTGTGAAATTGGGATTGAAATCGAATTTTGATTGTAGTAATTGACTAGGTACCTTAATACACATAATTTACTCTAATTCTTATTTAGGGTAGTATTATTTTGAAATTTGTATATCAATATGGTCAAATTAGTAGAGGGAGGTGATTGAGGGTATTTTAGGAAATAATTTGAGAAATTATTTATATCATTAATTTTGTAGGAGAGAAAATAATGTAAAAAGTCACTTTATTACAATTTAGGATTCAACTGGTGAACCATAGAGGGATTATGGAAGATGTCTCTATCGGTGTGGGAAGATTCTTTATCCCATGCGACATTGTCATAATAGATATGGTAGAACACCCTACATGCCCAATGATCTTCAAGAGTCCATTTCTTTCATTAGAGGAGCATTAATTGATGTCGAAGATGGAATTGTTACTATTAGAGAGGGAAATGATCATATTGAATGCCATGTTAAAATGATATGTAAGGACCCTCTCTTTTTGAGTTGGTTTATTTCATAGACAATTAGAATCAAATCTATGAGGAGGTACAAGAAGAAAATGACATAGTTGATATGCTAATGTGGGCCCTCAACAACCCTGACCCAAGTATTGAAGATCTTGAAGTCGCAGAATTCCTGGACTACCTGAACCAACCAAAGGAGGAATACAATGATGACAAGGAGGAAAAAGTTGAAACAGTGATATATGCCTAGGTCAAGCAAACACCTAAGGAGAAGGAAGTGCCAAATCCCAAGTAGAGATGAAGCAGCTACCTAAATGGCTAAAGTACATATTTCTTGATGATGAAGAAAGAAATCTAGTTTTCATTAGCTCCCCTCTGACAAAGATCAAAAAGATAAAATGATAAGTGAACTCAAGCTACGTAGAAAGGTGATCAATTATTCTATAGAAGACATCAAATCCTTAAGTCCGGCTATCTGCATGCACCAAATATACCTAGAAGAGACTGCCAAACCCCTAGACCAACCTCAAAGGAAACTGAATTAAATGTTAAGGGAGGTAGTCAAGAAAGAGGTAATAAAGCTGTGTGATGTAGGAATTATATACTTGATTAGCGGAAAAAATTCGGTAAGCCCAATACACGTCGTATCTAAAAAGGAAGTAATGACATCCGTGAAGGTTGAAAAAGAATATGAAGTAGCAACATGGATAGTGACTGGGTGGCGGATGTGGATAGACTACAGTAAGCTCAATGCCACCACTAGAATAGATAATTTTCTACTGCCATTCATTGATCAAGTTCTTTGCCCCACCACTCATATTTCTACTTCCTAGATGGATATTTAGGATTCTACCAAGTCCCTATTCACCTTGATGATCAAGAGAAGACCACTTTTACCTACATATATGGAACTTATGCCTTTCAACGAATGTAGTTTGGTTTATGCAACACACTGTGACATTTCAGAGGTGCATGAGTTTTAATTTTACAGACTTTTTAGAGAATATAATGGAAGTTTTAATTGATGAATTTTCAGTGTATGGGACCGATTTTTACAAATGACTAAAGAACTTGCCTCGAGTCTTACAAAGATGTGAGGAGAAACAATTGGTCTTGAATTGGGAAAGTGCCATTTCATTGTACATGAAGACATCACTCTTGGCCATAAGATTTCCAAAAGTGGGATCAAGGTGGATCTTAGAAAGATAGACGCAATTCCTGCCCCCCAAATTAGTGACTATGGTAAGAAGCTTTCTGGGACACGTTAGATACTATAGAAGGTTTATCAAAGACTTATCTAAGATTTTCAAATCCCTATCCATCCTTCTCATTAAGGATGTTGAGTTTGACTTTTTAGACAAATGCCTTGAAGCTTTTAATATTTTGAAGAATTCTTTGAAAACAACTCCAATATTGCAATATCCAGATTGGGAGTTGACATTCAAGATAATGTGTGATGCTAGTGACTATGCTATTGGAGCCATTCTTGGGCAAAGAAACGACAAGAAACACCATGAGATATACTATGCTAGCTAGACTCTGGATGATGTCCACATCAATTACACCACAACTGAAAAGGAAATGCTAACAATAGAATTTTCCTATGAAAAATTCAAATATTATCTAATAGGATCAATAGTCAAGGTGTACACTGATCAGGGTGCGATCAAATACTTGATGCAGAAAAATGACACCAATACCAAGCTCTTAAGGCGCGCTCTTCTATTGCAAGAATTTGACCATGAAATCATTGACAAGAATGGAATAGAAAATATGGTTGTTGACCACTTGTCAAGGATCAAAGTTACCAAAAAGGATTCCTGACTTGTTAACGACAATTATTCCAATGAACCCCTAAATCGTCTATTGAGAATTGCATTATCAATGACCATTGAGATCAAAATCTTAGAGACCATCAACACTAACCTTTAGCAACAGTAGTGAGTCAAGAAACTTCATTGACCATTGGTGCAGATTTTCACCAACCAAGGGACTAGAAACCATTCATCAAAGATTTTCAATGACCATTTCTCAGTTATTGCTTGACCAAGATTTTCAATGATCAGGTAAACCCGAGGGTATAAACCCTCATGTCCATCTCCAACCTGCAATCCTATAACAACTGAAGTGAAGATCTCGCAAAATTCCACGACAAAGTGAACACACCCTAAAGATGAAGTGTGACACCCGACTTTCTCCCCCCACCACCATTGTCTTTGGTTACAGCTGCTCATGCCAAACCAACACTAAGCACCAAACTTTCAAAGATCATTGCCGCTCGAGCTACATGACATAGGTAGGAATCATGGAGAGACCTGCTCTTTCCAAGAAACCAACCTCAAAGTGACAATAACTCTAGTACTTTATCATCCTAATCTTTCCAATTTTCTCTCACCTAGTGATCCTTCTTCCATATCCTAGAATATTAGGGTATCTCTGTGGGTTTTTCCCCTCACCCACCCATCATGTTTTCCTAGCTCTCAAGACTCAGTGGCATCCACTAGGACCTTCTTGGAGAACCTTTGATGATCATGTTCTCCAAATTCCAATGAACTTTTCAACTTCTCTGCACCCACCCAGACAAAAATCTCAGCAACCACTGAGCGAATTTCTCATCGATCTCCTGACCAAAGTCTTCATCAATCGCCTTTTCTCAGACTTTCCAATGACCATTGAGATTCCAGCAATCACATCCTTTTGAATTCTCAATGACCAATTATAAATGACCTATTTAGCCAATTTCTCAATTATCGCTGAGAATTGTCCAAGAATCGCAATGACTACCTTCTGATTTTCTTTCTCAGAAACTGTTGAGGTAAATTCTTAATGATAGTCGTGCTCCCTATTTTTTTAGTGATCAATGACATTTTAGGTTCTCAGTGACCGCCGAAATTTTTTGACCACTCCTTAGCTCATCTCATTATCGTATACTAACTTACCACCTCTCAATGTTTTGTTCGGTTGAGTGCAACTGACTTTCACATACGAATTAAACAATTTTTTTTAATCAACATGATGTCTTCAACATCTTCTGACTCCTTAAAAAAGAGGGCCACTTCTAAGGAAGGGGTAGAGAAGAGGATGATGTTAAAATTTCTCTAGTAGGAAATGAACCCCATAGTCAGGTGAGGAACCTAGAAAATCTGAAGGGATCAACGCAACATAATATGCCCCTTCTGAGGAAGAAACAAAGACAAAGAAGAAATAAAATGTGAAATGGTCAAGTCAGGAAGCCCCAACAAAGAAGAAGAAGAGAGTAGTTGTGAAGTCAAAAATAGAGATTACGGGGGTAGTATCATCTAACACACCAATAGAAATGGCCTCTAGTGAAACAAAACAATCAACGAATGACCTTCATGCACATCTAACGATCTCCCACCAGCCTAGGGCCAAGAGCACCTCAATAAGTACAACCTGTTCGTGAAGAAGAAAAACTTCAAACCAACTCAACATATGGATAGATACGACTTCAGAAAACTATGGTTCCATGACCAAGTAATGAAATTTGTGAAGGTGGAAAATCTACACATAATGTGGACAGAGGTGTAATGCTCCTACACAGAACTCGCCACACTAGTTCATGTCCTCCCTAATAAAGGTACATCTCACAAAAAGAGAAAAATATGAGGCAGGTGGAGAGTTCAAATTGCAAGTACAGATTAAAGGGAACAACTAATTTTTAACGGAGAAGACATTGAATGGGATATTTATGGATATAGAGGAACTCTCTGGAGCCAACATGGTGGTGAGGTATGATAGGGAGGAGATCGGAATCAGAAGCCAAAAAACCTAAGAGAGATCAATAGGAGAATCCAAACACAACCTTAGGAAATCTAAACCAGTACAAGTGCACTCTTTCTTTATCACAATGATCCAGAGGATCCTTGCCAACATAGTGTTTGCAAGATCTAAAACTAGAAACATCTCCAGAGGGGATCTCTTCTTAATTTAGTCAATGCTTGAGAAGAGGCCAGTCAACATCGAAAGGATACTGATTGACAAGTTATTTGTAGTTGCCACCCCAGATGGAACAAGGGATTTCTGCATGGAGGCTAGTCACATCAATATAATTGTACTTCATGAACCTATAATAAGTTAGGAAGTATGATGTGACTAAAGGAAATACCCTCATTGATTGCAAATACCTCATCATAGTCGGGATACAGACATGAAAAGGGAACAAGATCTACTATAAGTAGGTTAAGTCAGATACATTCCTTGCCCTCCTTTCAATGAGCCATTGTGATGCTCATAAACTACTAATCTCTAGAGACAATATAACAAAGTTGATGTCTAGTACTATTAGGAAATCTACAGACCCACCCTCACCCATGATCATCTTATAATAACAAGACATATAGAAAGAAAAAAAAACCTATAAAAAGAAAAGCTACTAGTGAATGTCTGAAGAGTGGTCCCTAAAGAACGAACATCAGTTTTAAAACCAGTCTAGACACAAACAAAGGGTAGTCCTAGTATAGAGAAGCTAATTTCATAGAACATATGTGTTCAATAAAGAAGGGGTCAAAACTGTTACCAGTGCCCAACCACCTTCACCTACGAATGAAGGAGTACCAGAAGTACTTGCCCCTACATAAAATGAACAACAAAAGACCATGGGAGATGTCCAAGTAAAGACAACAACATCAGAGAAACAAGTGAAGGCATCACCAACCACATGGGAAATAGGTACGAAACAACTAATGGATCTAGGGAAACCAACTCCTCCTCAACAAAAGTATAAAATGACATCACCACCACTAACTGCACTAGCAGATGCAACAACCATAACACAAACAAAACATCTATGGCCAACAAGTCTTGGAGAAAAATGAGGGTGTCAATTCAATGTCAAGTGTAAGAAAGTATAAAACTCTTCTTCGCATTCCACACTTATTTCATGTAGCATACAAGAACTAACCTTAACTCCCACAATTTATGATGGACTTCCTCGCCAGCCAAGTAGTAATGATGCAGACTATGCAAGCTATAGTGATAGAGATGGCATAATTCAGTTAGGAAAGGGATGAGATGTATAGAGAAAGAGAAATCCTATGCAAAGAACTCGAAGAACCTCTAATAGAAATAGAGGAGGAACATAGGCACATAAAGGAGTGGTGATCCTGAACAATATCAAAATGGATAGAGAGACCTTAACAATATCAAGCCTCTTCAAGTCCTTCAAACCAAGATCCACACAAAGAAGAAGAAGTTTCAAATACCAACAAAGCACAGTGAAGAGCATGTCCAAGAAGAGGAACGACATCAACATGAACAACCATCTGCAGCCAACATCAACATTGACATGCAAGAGATTGATTTAAGATCCTCACCCACTGATGACATCCCTATTTTGGAGGTTCAATTGATAGAAGATCCATCCAAAGAAGGATAAATTAGCATGAACAAGTCCATGAGCTATAACAAAAAATGCTTCATAGATATCATGACAAGATGAAGATTGGGATGAACATCTACTACGTCTACATACAAGATCTAGGACATAATAAATAGACTGATGTCATATCAGATGGACAGATGTCTACCAATCTTACTGCCCGAGATGCAGCTATGCTTGAGGCAACACCAAAAGAGTCAACACAATCGGCAGATGTAGCAGCAACAACGACAATGCCACCCTCCCCATAAACTCCAGTGATACATTTGCAAGATCAAGTGTTGACAACTAAGGCAATGAAAGCTGGAGACAGGACATCAAATGAAGATGAAGGAAGTATTTCTTCCTTCCTTCTCCATTAATGCACCACTAAGAGAATATAGGCCACCACCAAAATAAGAAGAGGACCAATCCCTACCCCACTTTCAATAAGATGATAGGCATGGATATGGCTTCCATGTAGTGTATATCATGCATAGATGTCCATGTCTTTGCAGATATATTGGATGGCAGTATCCCAAGAATATAAGTAGTATATACTAACCATAGGAGAATCCCAACCATGGATCACTTTAGGGTAATATTCTAAAAAAACAAGATTTCATAAAAGATTGCATAAGGTGCTATGTGTCATAGCGCTGGAAGAATTCCTTCACCCTGATAAGCTTCAATCTATTTTTAGCGAGACATCTATTGTAGAAAAGAAACTATTTGAAGACAATTTTGATTTAGAACCAGTCTAGGAGCTACAAGAGGCAGTTACACGGGGGGATACATGATTTGTCACCTTGCCAATCAGAACTATTAAACACAGGGTGTTGATTGTAGTAGATCTATGCAACTGATGTAAGACCCCTAACCTGAGTTTTGGGGTAAACCTATATTCTTTGGGTTAATCATGTTCTTATAACCTTGCTATACTCTTTTGATATGTAATTAGGGCTTGTGAAGATCTTAAGTTTAAAGTTTGGGCTTGTTTGGATGTTGTTTGTGCTTTATGTGCTAGTTTTGGTGCACAATGCAATTTACCCAAAGTAGGGGGTTAACGTGCAATTTCTCACTCTAGAGTGTTCATAATCTTTATTGACATCATATAGAGGATAGAGAAAGAATTTGGCACCTTGTTTGGGCCTTGGTATAGAGTAGACACCCTTAGTGATGATTAGGGATTCTAAGTGATGAGTGTCTCGATCGGGGTTTACCTAGTGGGTTGTCTCAACCTAGGCTGCGATCTAGGGTGTGCTTTGGTGTATGTCATGGTCAAGACACACCCTATAGGTGTCATTCTCGTGACCAAAGTGGTCTTGGGTCGAGATGGTTGCCTTCTTATAGGATGTCTCAACCTAGGGTTAGAGGAGATCCCTTGTCTCGACCAAGTGGTGATGGACGATGCTTGTTGAGGCCATGGAAGGTGATCCATGGAGGGTCGTGACCATGACCATGTTGGGTGACCAAGGTGGTAGACACCCAACCTAGCGTGTATCACCATGTCTTGCATGTTAGGGTAGATTGGTTGCATGTTGGTCTCTTAAGTAGACAAGTGTCCATTTGGTACCTTGAAGTGTTGACACCTCATATCTTGACTTCTCTCTCATACCCTCATCTATATAATCCATTATCTCTCCATGATTATAACCCTTTAGGACCTCCATCTTCTTCCTTCTCTTTTTCTTTCTCTTAGATCTTGATGGAGCAAGGAGATCCGGCCTTGGAGCTCTTAGTGACCCACCTCTTCTTGCATGTGTTGCTTGTGGTGACCACATCTCATCTTCAACCTTAGTAAGTGTTTATCTCTTATGATGGAATTCCCTTAGATCTCGTACCTCCATATCCCTCTCTTTTCTCATTCCTAGACCATGGTTTCTCCATGGTGGTCGTTTTGGAGGAAAACTCCTCATTACAAGGGTCATAGACCATGTTTTGACAAGGTACACCCAAGTGTTAGGAAGTTTTCTCCTCTCTTTCTATCTTTCCCTTTTTGGTTCAGCCTGGAGCTTTTTTCTCTCTTTTCTTGGGCTAGATTTTACCTTGGTCCCTTCTTGTTCTTGAGGTGATATGGTGTCTGAGAGTGGAGCTTTTAGTGGAGCTTCTTCAACCCTTGGATCGTGTGCTTGGAGTTCATGATCTTGGAACTTTGAATCCTTGGTGGTGGTCTTCTTAAGGAGGGTTATATAACACTTAACCTACTCTATTATTGAACTGCTTTATGCATGTTGGCTACTGACTTTTCTCTCTAGAATTCTCACTTATCATGATGGTAGATCATGTTAATGTCTAAAACTTGTTTGCTGGATATATCTTGCTTGGTTTGGTAGAATTCTGAAACCCTAACCTTCATGCACCCATTTTTGTGGTAGATATGTTATGGAGGTTCTTATATATATTTAAACCTTATCCTTGCACTCTTAGATGGTATTCGTGTACCTAGGTATTGAAGGGTGGTTAGGATCTATTTTGGATATCTTGATCATGGTTCCTTCTCTCTTAGATGAGATCCTTCCATGGTAGTTTCATGGTGCATGCCTAAGGTTTTTGGTGATAGTTTTCATGAGCTTTCTCCTTCATGTTGATCATGGTTTTCCTTGGTCTTGTCTTCTATTTTGGGACCAAGACATCACTACTAGTGATGGTTGAGACATCTACCCAATGTTGTTCACGACCATGGTTAGTCTTGGTCGAGATGTTTCCCTTTTTATGGGATAGGCCTTGTGTTGTTTGAGGTCGCGACACTTGGTGTTGAAGGTTAAGTTAACCCTTGTTTTGGATGGGTTGTTGCCCTAGTTTTGGGTTATAGTCTTGCCCTTTTCTTGGATCTGATATGACCTTGAGAGAGTTTGTGGCATATAGTCTTGGGTCATGACATGATGTCATGGCTTGATATTGAGACAACCATGTCTCTTATTGTGGTTGAGACACCTATGATCCAAGAGTTCACGATAGGTGCTATGATTTTGGTGAATGGAACCCTAACCCTAGGTGTTGCGGTCGTGACACTCTAGGTTTCATAGTCATGACATAATCTAGGTAAGTGTGGTCATGACCTAGTTATATGGAGTGGTAGTGACATGATGATGATAGGTGGCTAAGAGGTATGCTTGGACACATGATGATATCCTTGTATGAGTAATACATAAGCCATGTACCGTGTTGTTTGGATAACATCTAATATACCCTAATCATGTTCTTTAACCCTAAGAATGCTCCATGATGATGGGAGATGGTGAACATAGGGTTGGTGATTGAACTTAGCTTATAAAACCCTAATTGGCTAAGAAGGTGCTCTAACCCTAATAGTATGCAATGTAACATGTTTGTCTCTCTTTCATGGAATGGCTATAATATTATGATGTTATCTCTCTTGTTTATGAACCTATAACCTTGCTCGTGTTATGGGCTTGATAATCATAGCTAGTATGTTGTAGTGACTATGATATGAAACAAGTTGAATTTTCCTTCATGAGGCATGGTGAGGCACTTGTGATGAAGGAATGATGTGAATGGGTCCTATAACCTGGAAGTGGTTTATTGCCTATTATGAGAGGACATTTTCCCAATAATGAGTTGATGGATTGATATCCCATGGTATGTGACCTCGATATTGATGATGTAGTGAATGGAAGCGATACATGCATCATGTAGTGATAATGTGACAGGTCCCAACCACAAACATTTTATAGCATCTACAATTGTATCATTTGCTATCTTGGAATAGCTTGTTATGGATTTGGTGCATTATAACTTGATTGATGCTAAAAGACATGTAATTCACTTAAATAATCAAGTGGAACTTAATCATGTAGTTTTGCCCTGTGCCATAGATCCATCTCAGTGTCAACACTTGTTGGATGGTGAAAGGGGCTTTCCCGAGAAAAAGCTTGGAGTCATATACTATTGAGTATATGCATTCAAGGATTGGTTGCATCCAATACCCTGGTAGGTGTGTGGTTGTGGGCCGTATCTTAGTGACTTTGATGCTCATGAGGTTTCACAAGATTGGTTGTAGGCCATACCCTGGCAGGAGTGTAGCTACATGCCATAGGTCAATGTCACTAGCGTCATGACCTATACCGAGGCAGGCTAGGACTTTCACTGTTTGAATATATGTCACATGATGTAGTTGACTGGTATGTCTCTATTGTGTACTCATGTACTGAACACAAGGTCTGGTTTGGTCAAGGATTTTGGCTCTTCCATAGGCTTGTTATGGCATGGATTTTGACTTTGCATTGGTCGATTGGATTTGGGTGGTACGACTCAAATCCTCAGGGCATAATGAAATATGTAACCAGTCATGTAGTATACTTGCTTAGGATCAAACTCGAGAACATTGGTTGAAACCTTGCCTTGCATTTATACTTGTTAGTTGGTAGAAAATATACATGTTTTTCATATTCCTTATAAGATCATTAATTATTCTACTACTTAGTGTTAAGTGCCCAATATTTCTTAAATTGCATCATCTATTAGATACATATCAAGTAACTGAACCTACTCATCCTTCTTAGTACTGTATCTACCCAGTTTATTTTTTCTGTGCAGTAATAGTGTTGTTAGAGAGTTATATCTCCTGTTGAAATTTGGATCTCACCATGTGGGTTTCTTCGCATCTTTTAGGTGGCCGTATACGATGAGGTGGTGATTGTGTAGATAAGGTGGAGCAACAACCATAGTAGTAGCTGAAAGGTTGGAAGGGCTTTTGATCTTTTGGTGTAGAGTCCTCTAGTTGTCCCTATACACTCACATCTTAGGGGTGTTTTTCGATGTGTTTGTATTTATGTTATTGTCATGAGGTTTCTGGCATGAGTGCCTTTTGTTTTATAGTTTTGACAGATGTGCATGTATATATAAATGGTACAAATATGATGTGTAACATGTCAATGACATGACGTAAAAGTGTTCTATTAAGGACTTACGTGTGAAACCTTTAAGCTCGTGTGCTTCTATGAAATCGATTTTAATTTTTCGTGTTTTTCAGTAATTTGTTTGTTGTTAGTGTTAATTCTGGGCTTGGTTTTGAGTAATATCACTTTGTGTGACAGAGAGTGTCACATTTGGTTGGTATCAGAGCTTTAGGTTCACTGAGTCAACAAGGACCTAGGACTAGGTGTTTGTATCTGTTCTTGTGTCCTCCAGTCTATCTTATAGTGACTTCTGCTTATGTAGAAGAAGAAGAAAAGTTTAAAAATGTCTAGAGAACATGAATAACACGCTGTTGAAAGCAAGGTAGTTGGACCAGGTGGAGGTGCAAAGAACCTGGTGCAAGAGGATCAGGTGCCTGAGGTCCCCCATTTTGACCCATAAATGCTTGAAATCCTTCTTTCCAATCTCTTTTTTAGCAGTTCATGGAAACCATGATGCATATGATAGATAGGTTTCCCGCACCTCAACCTAGGGTACCAGTTCCCATTGCGGTATCTTTGGGTACTGATAAGACTTTTGAGCAACTTTGTTGTGTTGGGGCAATAGAGTCTGATGGGAAGGCTGATCCAGTAGATGTTGATATGTGGCTTACCAAACTCGAGAAAGCCTTCAAGATCCTTAACATCAAGGAGGTTGATAAGGTGAAGAATGCAATGTATCTTATGAAAGGGAGTGTTGGCCATTGGTGGGCCATCGAAGAAGAGAAGAGGCCTAGAGTGGTTGTTGGATGGGATGAGTTTCGACATGAGTTCATCTGTCGATACTTTCCTTGGACCTATTTTGATGAGAAGACTAGTTAGTTTGAATGAATCAGGAAAGGATCCATGTCTATCAATATGAGGCTAAGTTTATGGAGATTCTTTGGTTCTATCTTCACTTGGATACTATGGATGTTGAGTGGATTTGACATTTTAAGAAGGGGTTGAATTTTGAGTTGTCTACCTGAGTGGCTTCTTTAGAGGATCGTGAGAGGTTTGCCACATTTGTGGAGTCTATTCAAAGGATAGAGAGATAAGTGATAGAGAAGCGGGAGACAAGTGCCCGAAAGTGGTCTGCATAGTTCTAGGGATAGTCGACAGGAGGCTTTAAGAAGGTGAGATTTTGTGCACCACCAATACCACAGAGGGCCAGTGCACAGACATAGTGGTCACCAAGTAAAGGTAGAGGGAATAGCCTTCCACCTACTGGGGCTCACAACATAGTGTCAGTGACGGGTTCGTGTAGACTACAACTTGAGACCATAGCTTGCCACAAGTGTGGGAAAGTAGGATACTTGAGGTGAGAGTGTCCAGTGAGAGACAAAGAGGTGACCCAACAATTAAGGTAGAGCCAGTAGGGTTTACAAAGGTAGCAGTTCATTAGTGCAGGAGGATGAGGGTTTGGAAAAAATTGCATGCCAGATTGTATGCTTAAGGAAGAAGAGAACGGGGGTGACAATAGGCAACATCTAGATTCTACGCCATGAGTCATCCTGAGGGGATGGTTAACCTATGGGTACTAACAAGCTACATGGAGTTATTTCATTCTTATTTGTCTTCTTCTTACTTTGTATCTATTTTGGTTGACCGAGGATGCAACACACTCTTTTATCACTCATGAAGTGCTTGACAATTGTATTTTGCCTATTAATCGTAGGAGAGATAGTTTGTTGTTCAAAACCCCATTAGTCAATTTTGCAAAGTTGTAGGAGGTGTGTCCTTCCTGTGTCCTTTATTTTTCATGGCAAGTGGATCTCATACCACTCGATTTGCATGGATTCGATGTAATCCTTAGATTGGACACCATGTAGAAATATAAATTGGTCTTGGATTATAGTTCCAAGTAGGAAATATTTTTGGAGGGTGATAAGACATGGATCTTCTAAGGAGATAGGAAGATTCATCCGACATGTATGGTGTTGGTGATGGTGGCAGAGAAGTTATTGTCACATAGTTGTGAGGCGTTATTGGCACATGTGTTGGATACCAAGGTGGTGGGTCCTTGTATACAGGAGGTCCCACTTATTAGGGAGTTTGAGGACATGTTTCCTGAGGATTTCCCAGAAGTTCCTCCACCTTGAGAGATTGATTTTGAGATCAATCTAGTTCCACGCATGCAACTGATAGCTCAGACACCATACATGATGGCTCCAATTGAGATGGCAAAGTTGAAGAGACAATTGCAAGAGCTACTTGATAAAGGTTTTATTAGGCCAAGTATGTATCAATGGGGATATCCAATGTTGTTCTTGAAGAAGAAGGACAGGTCCATGAGGTTGTGTATAGACTACAGACAATTAAACAAGGTGATGATAAAGAACAAGTATCCCTTACTAAGGATAAACGACCTATTTGATCATTTGTGTGGCGCGACAATGTTCTCAAAGATAGACATGAGGTTAGGACATCACTGTTGAGGATCATGGAGGATGACAAACCTAAGTTATATTTTAGGATAGGGTATGATCTCTATGCATTTGTTGTTATGTCGTTTGGGCTAACTAATGCACCAGTAGCGTTAATGGACTTGATGAACATATTGTTCTAGTCATTTATTGATCAGTTTGTGGTGGTCTTCATAGATGAAATCTTCATATATATTTTTGATAGTCAGTAGCATGAGAAGCATCTCTGTCAGGCATTGACCCTATTGAGGCAACATCAGTTATATGTTATGTTCAGCAAGTGCAAGTTCCGGCTGAAGGGGGTAGCTTTTCTGGGGCATGCTATCTCTACTGAGGATGTTCGTGTGGATCCCAAGAAGGTTGAGTCTGTGGCAGAATGGGAGCAATCGAGGATGCCGACTGAAGTACACAACTTTCTCGGTTTGGAAGGCTAATGCAGGAGGTTCATCAAGAACTTCAGTGCCATAGCTCTACTACTAACTAAGCTGACAAGGAAGGATGTGTCATTTTTTTGGGATGATAGATGTCAGTGTGCTTCTTTGACATTGAAGGAGAAGTTAACAAGTGCACTATTTCTGGTCTTACCTGAGCAAGGAAAAGGCTATATCATCTTCTGTGATGTGCCCAGGAATGGCTTGGGTTGTATGCTGATGCAGGACAAGCAAGTGGTTTATTTTGCTTCCTGATAGTTTAAGAAACACAAGGAGAACTACCCAACACACAACCTGGATTTATCTTCCGTGGACTATGCTTTAAAGATCTAGAGGCAGTAACTTTATGGAGAGGTGTCAGATCTTCATGGATCACAAGAACCTGAAGTATATCTTTTCGCAGCAGAAGCTAAACATGAGGTAGCAATGATGGATGGAGTTAATCAAAGACTACAATTGCATAATCGATTGCCATCTAGAGAAGGCTAATGTTGTAGCAGATGCACTAAGTAGGAAGTCTTTGTCTTCACCTATTGATAGAGCCTAGTTGAGTTCCTTGGTATGCTACAAGCAAGACATGTTGGTCTCCTTGCATCAGATGAACATACAATTGGAGTTGTCATTGCTAGCAGGGATGTTGGCACAGTTGCAGGTGAAGCCCACTCTGAGACAGTAGATTAGAAAGGCACAACAGGTTGATATCATTATATACAGTTTAGATTAGAGTTTGGCAGTGAGAAGCGTGATGTATTCCATGAGGCAGAGGACAAGACAGTTTGTTACCATGGTAGAGTCATGGTTCTTGATGTTGATAATCTGAGGAAGATGGTTCTGGAGGAGGCAAACTCGTCTATGTAAGCTATGCATCTCGGTATCACCGAGATGTATCACAATCTAAAGGACATGTATTTGTGACCTATCTTAAAGAGAGATGTAGTTGAGTTTGTTGTGAAATGTTTTGTGTGTCAGCAAGTTAAAAGCCGAGCACAAGAAGCCTACAGGGACGTTGCAACCATATTCTATCCCATAGTGGAAACGGGATCATGTAAGTATGGATTTTGTGGCTGGCCTACCTATGATAGCCAAAGGTCATGATTCCATCTGGGTGATGGTTGATAGGTTGACCAAGTCAGCACATTTCCTTCCTATGAAGACAACATATACAACTAGGAAGATTGCTCAGATCTATGTTTATGGGATAGTGCATTTGCACAGTGTCCCATCTACCATTGTGTCTGATAGAGGTCCCCAGTTCATGAGTCTCTTTTAGGACCAACTACGCACAACTTTGGGTTCACACTTGAGGTTCAACACTACTTTCTACCCTCAAGTGGATGGTCAATCTAAGAGGTCCATTCAGACCATAGAAGACCTGGTAAGAGCATGTGTTCTTCAATTTTTGGGCAGTCAGGACATACACCAAAATCATATAGAGTTTGCCTATAGTAACAATTACCATAATAGAATCGACATGGCACCATACGAGGCATTGTATGGGAGTTGTTATAGGTCTTCGTTGTGTTGGTATGAGATAGGTGAGTATCAGCTTCTTAGTTCTGAGCTTGTGCAACAAATGACGAAAAAGATCAAAGAGATTCAACAATAGTTGAAGCCACCTCAAGACAGGTAGAAGTCATATGCAGATAATCACGGTAGACCTTTAGAGTTCCTATAGGGAGACAGAGTGTACCTCAAGGTCTCTCCTTGGAAAGGTGTATTGAGGTTTGGGAAGAAGGGTATGTTGGCTCCCAGGTTTATGGGACCTTACCCTATGGTGGAACGTGTTGGGAAGGTAGCCTACAGGTTGGATTTTCCACTTGATTTACATAGGATCCATCTAGTTTTCCATGTGTCTATGTTGAGGAAGTTCCTTCCTGATACAGAGTCAGTGTTACATCTAGTGGAGGTGGAGCTTCTTGAGGATATGTCCTATGTGGAAGGTCTAGTGTTAATCATTAACTGGAGAGTGAAGAAGCTGAAGAAGAAAGACATAGTTCTTGTGAAGGTTTTGTGGAATCACCATGGTTTTGAGGAACCCATGTGGCATCTCAAGTAAGAGATGAGGAGGAAGTACTCCTCTCTTTTCTCTAAGTGTTTCGGGGACAAAATCCTTATTAGGGGTTTATGGCTTGTAAGACCCCTGACCATAGTTTTGGGGTAACCCTATTTGATTTGACTTAATCATGTGCTTAGAACCTTTCTATAATTTTTTGAGATGTAATTAGGGATTTTGGAGAGCTTAAGTTTCAAGTTTGGGCTTGTTTGGACGTTGTTTGTGGTTTATGTGCTAGTTTTGGTGCAAATTGCAATTTACCCAAAGTAGGCGGTTGTTGTGCAATTTATCACCTCTAAAGTGTTCCTTCTCTTTCTTGACATCATATAGAGGATATAGAAAGAATTTCCCTCCTTGTTGATCCTTGGTAGAGAGTTGGCACCATTAGTGGTGATTAGGGTTTCTAGGTGATGAGTGTCTCTAGGTGTACCTAGTGGGTTGTCTCGATCGAGGTCGTGACCTAGGGTGAACTTTGGTGGGTGTCATGGCCGAGATACCCCCTCTAGGTTTTTAGGTTACTAACAAAGTGGTATTGGGTGGTCATGGGTCGAAATGGTTGCCTTCTTATAGGATGTCTTGACCTAGGGTATGCGGAGATCCCTTGTCTTGATCAAGGGGTGATGGATGATGCTTCTCACGACCATGGAAGGTGATCCATGGAGGGTCACAACCACGATGATGTTGGGTGACCAAGGTGGTAGAGACCCAACCTAGAGTGTATCACCATGTCTTGCATGTTAGGGTAGAGTGGTTGCATGTTGGCCTCCTGAGTGAACAAGTGTCCCTTTAGTGCCTTGAAGTGTTGACACCTCATATCTTACTTTCTCTCTCATCCCCTTATCTATATAACCCCTTATCTCTCCGTTCTTGTAACCCTTTCAGTCCTCCATCTTCTTCCTTCTCATTTTCTTATTCTTGAAGCTTGGTGGATCAAGGAGATCTGTCCGGAGCTTTGGGTGACCAACCTCTTCTTGCATGTGGTGCTTGTGGTGACCATAACTCATTTTCAACCTTGGTAAGTGTTTATCTTTTATGACGATGTTCCTTTTGATCTCCTACCTCCATCTCCCTCTCTTTTCTTGGACCTACACCATGGTTTCTCCATGGTGGTTGTTTTAGATGAAAACTCCTGATCACAAGGGTCATGAACCATATTTTGACAAGGTAGACCCAAGTGTGAGGAAGTTTTCTCATCTCTTTCTCTCTTTGCCTTTTTGGTTTGGCCTAGAGATTTTTTTCTCTCTTTTCTTGGAATCTTTGACCTTGGTACCTTCTTATTCTTGAGGTGATCTTGAGGTCCAGAGTGGATCTTTTGGTGAAGCTTCTTCAACCCTTGGATCTTGTCCTTGGAGCTTGGAATCGATGGTGGTGATCTTCTTAAGGCGGGTTATATAACACTTAACCTACTCTATTATTGTACTCCTTTGTGTATGTTTTCTACTAACTTCTCTCTATAAAATGCTCACTTATCATTCTAGTAGATCATGTTAAATCTCTAGGACTTGTTTGGTGGAGATATCTTGCTTGGTTTGGTAGAATTATGAAACCATAACCTACATGCACCCATTTTTGTTGTAGATATGCTATGTAGGTTATTTCATATATTTTAACCTTGGTCTTTCTCTCTTTCATGGTGATCATGTACCTAGGTATTTAAGGGTGGTTAGGTTTTGTTTTGGATATCCTGATCATGGTTCCTTCTCTCTTGGATGAGATCCTTCCATGGTGGTTTCATGGTGCATAACTAAGGTTTTTGGTGATCTTTTTGCAAGACCTTTCTCCTTCATGTTGATAATGGTTTTCCTTGGTCTTGTGTTATATATTACGACCAAGACATAACTTCTAGTGATGGTTGAGACATCTACCCCATGTTGGTTGTGACCATGGTTAGTCGTGGTCGAGATGCTTCCCTTTTTATGGGTCAGACCTTGTGTTGTTTGAGGTCGTGACACTTGGTGTTTATGATTAAGTTAACCCCTATTTTGGATGGGTTGTTGCCCAAGCTTTTGGGCTATAGTCTTTCCCTTGTATTGGTCACAACATGTCCTTCAAAGAGGTTGTGACATGTAGTTTTTGGCCGTGACATGATTCCATTTCCTGAGGTCAAGATAGCCATGCCTCTTCTTGAGGTTGAGATACCTATGATCCAAGAGGTCATGACATGTCTTATCATTTTGGGGAATGGAACCCTAAACCTAGGTGTCCTGGTCATGACACTCAAGGTATCTTGGTCCTAACATGATCTAGGTAAGTGTAGTCACGACCTATTTATATGGAGTCATTGATACATGATGACGATAGATGGTTGAGAGGTATGCTTGGACACATGATGATATCCTTGTATGAGTAATACATAAGACATGTAACATGTTCTTTGTATAACATCTAAGCTACCATAATCATATTCTTTAACCCTAAGGATGCTCCAAGCTGATGGGAGATGGTGAACATAAGGTTGGTGATTGAACCTAGTTTTTAAAACCCTAATCGCTAAGAAGGAGCCCTAACCCTAATAATATGTAATCTAACATGCTTGTCTCTCTTTAATGCCTATAATTTTACGACGTTATCTCTCTCGTTTATGAACATCTAACCTTGCAGGTGTTATGGGCTTGATAGTAATAGCCAGTGTATGCTATCATGACTATGGCATGAAACATGTTGAATGTGCCTTCAAACATGTGACGCTGGGATGATGTGGACGGGTCCTATGACTTGGAAGTGGTTTGTTGCCTGTTATGAGAGGACATTTTCCCAATGATGAATTGAGGGATTGATATCCCATGGTATGTGACCTCAGTATTGATGATGGGGTTGTTTGATCTAGGGCTCTAAAGCGGGGTGAATAGAGATTTAAAATACTCACAAGAATAGTTAGACCTTCAAATTATATCAATTGAAATCAAAATCTTAAGAAAAATTTGAAGTCCTATCTAAGCAAGCATAGAAAGGATGAGAGAGATAGAAACATACACATGGACAAGGTGGTTAGAGTGGTTCCAGTCTCAAACTAGGAAACCACTGATCCACTACCTAGAGAGGTCAACCTCTAGGACTTTGTAACCCATGTGTACTTACATTCCATCATTAGAGATTCAAGGATACCACCATACATCCAAGGGCTCATCTACTCCAGACAAGAGTCTTTCAACTACACAAGGACTTACCTACTTGATCAAGATGTCTTCATCCTTCAACAAGGACTTACCAACACTTGCATCAAGTCTTTGGCCTTGAAGGAATTACCCACTCTTTTTGAATCTTTGCCTTTTCCTTATCCTTAACCAGGAGAATATCTTCACACCTTCTCCAACATTGAAGAAGAAGAAGAACTTCACCTTCACTCGTAGAAGCTCACTTCAACTTTGGTCTTTGAGAAAGGGGATAGGGAAGATGGAAGGAATGAGAGATTTACAAGATAACATGGAGCTAGCTCTCTTACAACATGCCTAACTCACTCATAGTCATGAAATGCTTTGTAAATGAGAGAGAGAAAGGGGCTCAAAGGGTGGTAACATACTAAACTATAACAAGGACCAAGGATAGCATGAATGAGCAAACTTGGAATAACTCCAAAGGGGTCCTATTTATAGATGAGGGTGTTCCTCTGAGTGTGGGATAACTTAAGAATAAAAAATAGTCATTTTACAACTTGCAATGGATCTATTTTTGTTTCTAACAACTCTTCAATGCTTGGAATCACTTTTTCTACATTTTTTTACAGTACATTTGGTCGAGTTTCAATAAAGGTAACTCGACCGATCCACTAACCAATAAAGATAATTTTCAAACCATCGTTCGATTTTGTCCTGGGAAACTCGACCGATAAGTCAAAATCAATTTTGGTCAATGATCCGATCGGTTGAGTTCTGTGAGTGTACAACTCAACTGATTGACCCATTTCCAAAAACCCACACCGGTGGGTCAAGATCCAAACTCGACCGAGAGAGTTGCTCAGAACAGTTTTTCAAAATGGTTTATGAGTGACCAAACGTTGGACTTAAGTGTCCCTCATTTTTTATTATCTTTGTTACAAGTCATATTATCAATACAAGTGACTACAAAAATCTAAGGTGGCTTGTAGTGATTTCCCAAATTTTACACTTGCATTGCTTTTGACTTGAACTTGGACGAACTAGGGCTTGTGTAATTTGATCCTTTGCATGTACCTAAAGCCTAAAATCTATTTTAAAAAAAATATTGTATACACATGAATGGAATGGTTAAGTCATTATTAAAATATGAACAATTTATAGATCTAAAGTCAACATTCTCCCCCTTTTTAACAATGACAAACCATTCCTCAATCATATTAAAAAGGATATGTAAAGTTATACCTTATCCTTGTGAATTGTAGGGGGATTCATGATTTTAACAATGTGAATTTCTCCCCCTCAATCTGTGCTCACTCTTACTTGTATAGTTAGTCTTTCTACACAAAGAAAAATAGCATTTATACAATATGATCCTTTAGCAAGTCACGTATAAAGCATACATTGAACAAGAAAAGGATCACATAGACAATAAAACCAATATGTTTGAGCTTCTAGACATTAAACATATCTTTCCCCATTTTGGCATTATCAAAAAGGGAGGGGGTAGAAGAGCACAAAAACATGTCTTCTCCGAGCACAATTAAAACATATATTCACAAGATAAAATATGGAACCTCAAACCACACAATAGACAAAGATAAGAGAGAGATAAGAAAACTATATCATAATCAAAATATGGGTAACATACCACCAACACATGAGATATAGTAAACCATAGAGTAAGTGTACATATGATGAATATTACAACACTAAAAGCATGTCCTCAAAACAAATACAAGCCAAAATGAGTAAAACAACATGAGGATAGAAATAGTACATCTCAGACAATGTGGCCATATGTATTTAGTACAAAATAGTCTAGAAAGATATATACGATAAGCATCTACAGACTGAAAACTAAAACATCTAAACATTTAGTCTATCTATGTCATCAACATCATCATCATCCTCATTAGAAGTTTCAGGCTCGTAGTCATAATCTCCATCTAAAGGCACAATAGAGATAGTAGCTTCACCTTCATCACCAGATATGCAAGCAAATCTATCATCAGATCCATCTAAAACATCCTCTCCATCATCCTCAGATGCCTCCTTAAAAAAAGCAACAACAACTTCCTCACCAGCCTAGTCTGGCATCTCCTCATTAGTAGAAAGACTAAAACCATGACCAAGGCCACATGGCATTCTACTCAGCCCATGACATACCAAGGTTATGCAACTCTTGGTCTTGAGGAAAAGTAGGAGCAGATGTGCCAAGTCCTGCAAGCAAATATGACTAGTAGGGAGACGTAGAACTCCAGGTGTAGATCCACCAACATCAGAGGGTGTAGCAACAGAAGAAGGAAGTGGAGGGGCTAGGTAAAAGTGATTATATTCATAGGATGCATAATAACAACTCGGGTAGGGTAGGTAGGCAGGATAAGGATGGGCATAGGATAGGTTCATGGTAGATATGATAGCACTGAGTTCCTAATGCATATGCACCTGTACCTAAAGGTTATATGAATGTCGATGCATCATGTAACCCATGAGGGTTTCATTTGATACATGGAATGAGGCATGGGCAGGTCGAAATGGATGAGGAGGTGGAGGTGCCTGGGTGGAGGTGGAGGCTCCAGGTGTGGTAGAAGAAGAGGTAGGTACGTTCTTTTGAATTGTGGTCTCACTGATACATACTCGTTTTCTAGTAGGTTTGTAATGAAGATCATGAAAAAGAGACTTGCCAGTGGTAGATTGAAAATGATCACAAATCAAGGATGGGTAGGGTGGGTGGGTTCCATGGGTGTTCTTACCAAAGTCGAAGCAGGTCATGTGATGAACAACATATCTAGTCCACTTGACTGCAATGTTCTTTAGAAGTCCAAACATAATCGCTGAAGTATTCTCTACAATCTCAATTTGATTTTTCTTTAGATGATTATTACAGTTGATGTCCAGAGCAAGAATGCAGTTCTTCAGGTCTAAGGCAGAGGAGGCACTACTACAGAAATGGCTTATAAAGTCACTTTTCAAGGTGTCGGTTGTATACATAAACTGACACCTAAACTCTACAATGTCGGTTGATAACATAAACCGACATCCAATCTATGAAGGGTGACCAGACACGGGTACCGCTTTTATTAAGTTTCAGTTACTTAATAAAAAACCGACACCTAAAATTAACCGCCAAAACCAAAATTTCCAACGAAAAAATTACCTCCAAAATTTGACATATGGCGTCGGTTAATAAATAAATAACCGTTGACTAAAGGTTATTCGCGAGACAGAAATTGGCATCGGTTGTCTTTTAGTTAAAAACCGACGACTATAATCTAGTATTGGTGTCGGTTTTTTATAAGAACCGACACTGTTGTTTTAGGTGTCGGTTTGTTTTGAATAACCGACACTTATGGTCAACTTAATAGCACCAGCGCGAGCGACTCTTCCCCTTTCTCTGTTTCATTCCCGATTTCAGTTAGGTCCGACGATTTCTTGCTCGCACCTGCCGGTCATTGCTCCGTGCTCGCACCCGCCGCTACTCCGTGCTCCGCCGCCTCTACTCCGTGCTCTGTCGGCACGCCGCTCCCTGCCCTCCTGCTCACCGACGGCCCTCTGTGCTCTCTGTGCTCACCGACGCTTTCCCTCTCTTCTCATCGGCCCTTTGTGCTCACCGGCGGCCGTGCTCGTCGGAAGGCCCTCTCACTCTCCCTCTCTGGTCTCTGGTCGTCGGTGCTCTGTACTCGTCGGCCCTCCGTGCTCCAGGCCAGGTACTTCCTTCTTCCTCCTTACTTCCTCCGCCTAGGCGGCTTCTTGGGCGGTGCCAATGCACGCCCAGGCTGCTGTTGGGCATTTTTTAATTTTTTTTAAAGTTATTTACTTATTGGTAACTTGATAAATAACTCATATACACTGATCTATGGCAATGCCTTAGTTGATCACTCTTTATATTAGAGTTGCAAGCCTGTAACATTAAGTAATTTTTGAAAGTAAAATATATATTGACTGTAATATATTGAACTTATATACAATACATGTTCTATGATAAGCCTTAGTTAATTTAATATGCATACTTTGTATGTAAGACATAGTAATCGGGTATTGCTGTATATCCAAGTAAATTACATGTAACTAATCATGACATAGATTTTAGAATGCATACTTTGGTTAAATGTACTGCTATAATTTTTGACCAAGTGATGATATGTAAATGTAGCAATAAGTTAGTAAGGAATGATAAGTCTGCTGTAATGTGATGCAAAATAGTTATTGTACCATGCATATCTTAATACCTTTTTGTTTTATAGTTGTATAGGGTGTTTTATGTGTGACAAGTCTATTGTTTAATAGTTTAGCTATAATCATTGTTTTATAGTTGTGTTATAAAGTATTTGGGTGTTTAGTATGGTTATTTAGGGTGTTCAGATATGTATAAAGGTTCCAAAAAGTATAGTATATATATGCATACATGTGCATTTTTTTTATAAAATTGTATAGAAAATCAAAACCCGTTCTTGGTGAGAATCCTAATCACCCTTCTTGCTTAATGATGAACTGTAATGCACACATGTGACATGCTTGGAATGTAAATGATGAACTTTTCCCTAAATTTCCAATCATGCTTTTAAAGACATAAATAATCACCCTAACTTGAAGAACTAGGATTTTAGGTATAAGAATGACAACACATTATTTGTTGGCCTAGAAACCCATCCAAGATTTACTCATTAGGAGTAAATCTTGGATAGTCCCCGGTTTGGGACTGTTCTAGAACACCTAATCTCACTTAGGATGTAAGTGCATAATGTGTATTGGGTTTTCAAAAAAATTTCGGCAGCATTTCCCCGTTTGTTCTCTAAGTACATATGTACTTAGAGAACATCGGGGAAATGCTGCCGAAATTTTCTTGAAAATCCAATACACATTATACACTTACTAGTGAGATTAGGTGTTCAAGAATAGATAGGTGGTACACATTTATTATATATAATAATGACATCACATGTATTTGTTAACCCTAGACCTTAATCTTGTCCTAATATATACTTGTTTTCTCTTTGATCATAGAATGGATAGATCATGGATGTCCATTCGGAATTGCTGCACCCTAGAGTTTAATTCTGGTCTTGACAAGTTCATTAGATTTGCCGAGGAACATAGGAAACAACCTGGAGATAGGTTCTACTGTCCATGTAGGCATTGCGGTAACAACCTGAAAGTCAACACTGGTGACAAAATCAAAACTCATGTCATGTGCAACGGGATTATACAAGACTATACAGAATGGCACTGGCATGGAGAGATTTCAAACCCGAAACCAGTAGATGTCGATAGTAGTGCTTGTGTGGAAGAAGAAATTGCCTACGATGACGTAGATGTGAATGAACCAGTTCCAGTAGACATCGTTGATGCGATGCTGGATAGTTGTGGGGTAGAGCACGCCGATCCACCTCCCATTTTTAGAAACATTGTGCATGATGCTGAGATGCCGTTATACACAGGTTGTACTAAGTTTACGAAGCTTAGAGCTGTGTTGAGATTGTATAAGTTGAAAGCTAACAATAGATGGAGCTACAAAAGCTTCACGTCATTGTTGTCTTTGTTGAAATAAATGTTTCCTGAAGGAAACGAGCTGCCAATCTCAACATACCAGGTAAAGAAATTGGTGTGCCCAATGGGAATGGATGCCAAGAAGATACACGCATGCCTAAATGATTGTGTATTATTTCAAAAGGACTATGCAGATTTGAAAGATTGTCCAAAATGTGGTGCGTCACGGTATAAATTGACGACTTCGGGGGAGTCCAAAACTGGTTCTCCTGCCAAGGTGATGTGGTTTCTACCTATAGTATCACAGTTTCAACACTTGTTTGCCAATCCGATAGATGCGAAGAATTTGAGGTGGCATGCAGATGTTAAGAAAAACAATGATGGGATCCTACGACATGCGTCTGATTCCCCACAGTGGAAGAAGATTGATCTATTGTACCCTGAATTTGGTGAAGAAGTCAGGAATCTAAGACTTGGTCTTTGTACAGATGGGATGAATCTGTATGGGACATTGAGCAGCCAACATAGCACTTGGCTAGTCATGCTTGTTTCATACAATCTTCCTCCCTGGCTGTGTATGAAAAATAAGTACGTAATGATGTCGTTGTTGATATCAGGCCCTAAACAACCTGGAAATGACATCGATGTTTATCTTGAACCTCTGATTGATGACTTAAAGAAACTCTGGGGTGAAGGTGTGATGACCTATGATGCTTCACGAAGAGAGACATTTCATTTGCATGCTATGTTGTTTTGCACTATTAATGACTTTCCAGCATATGGGAATTTGTCTGGATATAGTGTCAAAGGAGCTAAAGCGTGTCCTATATGTGAACAGAACACTGATTCAACAAGACTAAAACATGGCGGTAAGAATGTATATCTCGGTCATCGAAGGTTTCTTCCAAAATTCCATCTGTATCGTAGGAAGCACAAAGCATTCAATGGATTGAATGAGGAACAGAGTGCACCTAAACCTATACCAGGGGAGGTAGTTTATGAAAGAGTAAAAGACTTTGTCAATGAATTTGGTAAAAGATCACAATGTACTATACGGAGTGACAATTCTTCATTCAAGAAGAAGTCAATATTTTGGGATCTTCCTTATTGGAGTTCTTTGACAGTCAGACATTGTATCGATGTAATGCACGTTGAGAAAAATGTCTGTGATAGCATCATTGGTACTCTGTTAAATATACCATGTAAGACTAAAGATGGGATAAAATCCAGACTGGACCTACGTGAAATGGGAATAAGGTCAGAATTAACAAAATTACGTGAAATGGGTTATAAAAGAACATACTTACCTCCCGCTTGTTACACGTTGTCTAGAAAGGAGAAGAAAGCATTTTGTGAATGCTTGGTAAATGTTAAGGTGACACATGGTTACTCATCCAACATCCGTAGATTGGTATCAATGAAAGATCTGAAGTTGATAGGTCTTAAATCTCATGATTGTCACACTCTAATGCAACAAATATTGCCCGTGGCAATTCGATCTATATTGCTGAAGCATGTAAGGTTTGCAATCACCAGACTTTGTTTCTTTTTCAACGGTCTCTGCAACAAAGTTATTGACCCTGAGACTCTCGATAATTTGCAAAGAGAAGTGGTTGTTACCCTATGTCAGCTTCAGATGTATTTCCCTCCTTCGTTCTTTGATATCATGGTACATCTTGTTGTCCACTTGACTAGGGAAGTGAAAATCTTGGGACCGGTTTTCTTGCATTGGATGTATCCCTTTGAACGATACATGAGTGTTTTTAAAGGTGATGTTTGAAACCGTTATCGGCCTGAAGGGAGTATTATTGAAGGTTATGTGGCGAGAGAGGTTATGGATTTCTACAATGACTTTCTCAGTGGTAATGACACTCCTGATAATGACAAGAATATTGACGAGCTATTTGGCAAAGGAATTTTGGGATCACGTGTGAAAGTAATCAGCCGTGAGCAGTTGGAACAAGGTCATTTGTATATTTTACACAACATGGACGAAGTGAATGTTTATATCGAGGAACATACCAATTTCATCAAAAGACAATATCCTCGAGCCAATACAATGTGGCTTGCTAGAGAGCATAACAAGACTTTTATTAAGTGGTTTGAAGATAAAGTCTTACATCAACTATCTCAAACACCAGATGATATTACTGAAACTATCAAATGCCTCCCTTTAAACCAAAGTTGACTGTTATGTCTTATGAAGGGTATGACATTAATGGATTCACATATTACACAAAGCGCCAAGATGATAAGAGTGTCGTCCAAAACAGTGGGGTCACCCTTCAAGCATCGACTATGTTTTTTGCAAGTGCAAAGGATAAGAGTCCACGTGAAGCTAAAATGTCATATTACGGTGTCATTGAAGACATATGGGAATTTGACTACATAGATTTCAGAATTCCACTCTTCAAATGTAATTGGGTTGATAACACCAAAGGAGTTATAGTGGATGAATTGGGTTTCACTTTAGTGAACTTTGAAAAGATTGGCGAGAAGGCTGAACCATTCATATTGGCATCATAGGCGAAAAAAGTATTTTATATCGATGATCCTGCAAATGATAAATGGTCGGTTGTTCTTCATGGTAAAAGACAGTTCATTGAAGATCCTATAGATGAAGAACAATACTATGATAAGTATGATGACTCCAGTCCATTCTCAGTTGGGTTGCCAACACCAACAAATATTGAAGCTAATGATGACTTGCATGTGCGCGGAGATCACAATGAAGGATTGTAATTGATAAAAAAATTGCAATATTAGAGGTATGTTTTGTTTTATACGTTTTTATTTTTCTGAATATGTGAACTTTACAATTTGAATTACTTTAACTATACAAAAATAATGAAAATTTAATATGTTGTTCAAAACTGAGTATCAAACCATCACTTAAAATTTGAGCTTAATTTATAATGTGAATTACTTTACAATCTGAATGTGAACTTTACAATGTGAGCTTTACAATTTGAATTTTTGTACAATGTGAACTTTACAATTTGAATGTGAATTTGTAGATGGTTGACCATTCTCCTGATGACCGTGCTTATGATTACCGTGAGGGTGAGGACATCAATGCGCCGCCTCACAATGTAAGTTTTAAAAATATATCATATATTTATATCTATATGTCCATTTATAGTTATATCTTGTAAATGTGATTATTTTGTCAAATTATAGGTTGATGATGCACAGGTACCATCTGAAGCACATGAGGCACTTGATCAACAACACCAAAAAGTTGACAAGAGAAGGGGCATCACTATGATGAAGAAGTTAATTGCGCAAAAGGGCAATGGACCCAAACTTGTTGTGGATTTTGATAATGTAGGAAATGCATGTGGTGTGAATCGCAATTCATTTGTTTCATATCTTGGGTTTGTTACTCGTAGCCATTGTGGTTGTCACTTAGATTCTTGGCATAACGTTTCTAAGGAGAAGAAAGACTTAATATGGACGGATTTATGCGTGAGTTATTATTAATTTGCAATTCTATTTTGTAGATTACTAAATTTTTGGATACTAGTTAATAGCAATTCTATTTTGCAGAGTATATTTGAATTGGATGAAAAGATGCATCGTAAATGCGTGATGCAACGCTGTGGGAGAGTCCTAAGGAACTATAGGACAAATCTCACCCGAGAATACATAAAAGAAGCTAACAAGAGGAAGAAGACAACCACTGAATAGTGGAACTTCCAAGACAAAGAAGAATGGGACGCGTTTGTCGCTTCAAGACAAACTGATGAATTCAAGGTATTAGGCATCAGTCTCAATCTCAATAATTAATATATGTTGTATTCACCTATTCAATATTAACATTTAGTGTTACTAACCAAATCATTAATGTGCATACTAATTAGGCCCTCAGTGAGGCACAAAGATCAAGGCGTGCACTGAATGTGCATGACCACACAATGGGTCCAAAGGGGTATGCAGGCATTCACCAAAGACTACAGTTTGAGGCTGCTGCTCAGTCTGCTACTACTCAGGAGTCCTCTACCATAGGTAGCACACCTCTGCCTCGCCATGATGTCTGGATAGTTGGGAGGCAAAATAAGAAGGGAGAAATAACGAAGGCCGCAACTGCTGAGGCGGCTGTAAAAATGGTAAAATACAACTCTTACAACAATCATTCAAATATTGATTATTTGTGATGTTTACTTAATTACAAAAAAAAATTTGGCGATTAGCGGGAGCTGCACGAGCTGAGGAAACAAGGCAAGTTCATCCCTGAGGGAACAAGGGATGAATTGACAGTTGCTCTGGGTAACACAGAGCATCCTGGACGTGTTAGGGCTGCAGGCGCTGGTGTGGGCATCAAAGCTTTTTTTGGGCCATCCCAGCACAAACATGTCCCAAAAGCGGGACTTTCACAAGAAGAGGTAACATATTCTTTCTTTATAATGTTACTGTAAAAGAGAATTAAATAATTAGAATTTGACGTTTCTTTTATCCATGTATAGGTAGATAAGCTATTTGATAGGAAACTCGAAGAAAAACTCGAAGAAGCAATGAAAATGTGGCAGACATCTCATACTGCCACTTACCAGACAATACCTACTGCAGGCTCTACTCCTACTCCTACTATAGAGGTTGGGAGTAATCTTGTAGAACCACCACCTAGCACATCCGCTGTAAGTATTTTTATGACATAGTAACTAGTTTTTTAATTCAAGATGATATGTATATATGAAATTATAGTCGTTTCAAAAAACGATAATATGTATATATGTATATAACATTCTTTACACAAAAATTTGTAGGGGTTGAAGCAATGCCATCTAAAAAGTAATGAATTTGTCGTTGCAGAGGCGTCGGCTTACCCATCCCTACCCGTGGAACAGTTTCACGGGTCTCCATTACCAGCTGGTTGGCTTCGTGTGAGCCCGGTACATATATTGCAAGGATGGGCGGATCTTCCATTGCCATATGCCCACCCAGATTGTGAAACGCTTGGTGAGGCAGAAGGATGAGTGATATTGTGGCGAAAAGCGGATGTCCTCTTTACCGAAACTGTATGATAAATTTACATTATGTTAAATTGTTTGTGTGTGTATATGATGTCAGTTGATATGAAATTATATATATATACAGGTTAAAAAGAAGACACCCACATCATCTAGGCCTCCACTTCCACCTCCTACATTACCTAGTTGGGTTCCACAGGACCTACCTATCCCGTTAGGTCCTAACTGTAGGGGTATGGCAATATGGTTAGGCGAACATGATATAAATTGCCCTATAACTGTTTCTTCCAATTCAGATTCTACAGGTTAGTCATACGAAACCAAACTATTTATACAAGATATTTTGGAGTTGTTTGGAAATGATTAGCTAAATACATATGTGATAGAGCCATGGATAAGGTGAGATCTTCTTTATACATCCATATACCTTGTGTATGATTTGGTGATCTGGTTTCTTATTTATTAATGCATGTGTAATTAATACATATTTTGTAGCTACTTAGACAAGATATGTGCAGATTTTGGATTTCAAACATGTAGGGTTTTTTATTCCATCTTTGATTAGTCTAGTAGCTAAAGACCCTACGTCAGTTCAACAATACTGCTGTGAGGCTTTTACAAATTTTGCTGTAAATAAGAAGATGGTGATAATGGCTCCATTCAATGTAGAGTAAGGTTACTTTGCTTATTATAATTTGGACTTAAGAAAATTACATTTTTATTATGGATTTTGAGTTATTAATTTTTAACTTTTTTACCTCTAGTGGTAAGCATTGGGAGTTACTGGTTATTGTCCCTGAGATGTTCACTGTCTATTATCTAGATCCTAAGGGAAGTAAATTGAATACAAGATTTGGACACATAATGAAAATGACATTATTCCGGTGAGAAATATTTCATTTTCATATCCGTTAACATATGTTATTACATTACTATTTAATTGCAATGTTCTGTGTTACATTAACATGTAGGGGTTTTGATGAGTTCAAAAAGGCTGGAGGAAAGGTCCCCAAGAAAAAGAACCAGCCAATAATTTGGAAGAACATGAAAGTAAGTTCCCGACTGCAATATATGTATATATTATTTATGTGAACAATGCTTAATTAGTTGTATTTTTTAATATTTTTTATGTTTGAATTTATAGCGTGCTACACAAGACAACAAATGGGCATGTGGATACTATGTCATGCGATATATGCGCATGATTATCAAACATGCCGCACTGGATATCGAGTGTATTGCTCAGGTATTATTTAGTCTCATTAGATAATATGATCGAAATATATCAATTTTATTTATAGCTCATTAATTATATATATACATCATTCTCTTTACAGGTGTTTAAAGCTGACCCCATTACAAGACATGACTTACCAGATGTACATGCTCCCTATACGATGGGAGAATTAAATGAAGTAAGAGAAGAATGGGCAACATCCATACAAATAGTGGGGATTTAAAATATAATTGGGATCCTGATAGCGAATAATGACTAAACAATGATATTTTGTAAATGAATTCCTGAATTATAATATATATGTGTGAATGTTTCTACATGTCTGGATGTTTCTACATGTGTCTGAGTGAAAATGAATGAAAGTGTTGGTTGCTATCTGATTGTTTCTACATGTGTGAATGTGAATGAATGGAACTACAGATTGCTAGCTACATGAATGTTTCTAAATGTGTGAAAATAAAATGGAACTGCAGGTTGCATTGCTAAATGCATGTGTGAATATATATTTTTGTCGTTAAATTTGCAGGTTTGTGGCATGTTGTTGGCTGATATCAATGGATGTCGTAAAACCTGCAGTTCATAACTGAACTGCAGGTTTCTCATCCTGCGACCAGCCATAGCAGGTCTACAGACTAACAAAAAAAACAATAGGCGTCGATTATTTGTATAAAACCGGCACACAAAGTTATAGTGTCGGTTTTATATAAATAACCGGCGTCTATTTCCTGTGGCGCGAAGATATATGGCGTCAGTTTCTTACTTATAACCGACACTGATAGTGCCCAAGATGGCACCCTTTCTGTGGCGCGAAGGGTTTGGGTGTCGGTTTCTTATCTAATAACTGACGCATGTAGTCCCATGATGGCGCGTTTTCAGTGGCGCGCGAAGAGTTTGGGCATCGGTTTTGGAACTGACGCATAATGGGTGAGCTTTTAGTGTCGCCCACATAGGTGTCGCTTAGAAACCGACACTAAAGGCCTTAAATAACCGACACTAAAGGTAGGTTATGTAGTAGTGAGGGAAGCGTAGACTTCTTCCTATAGGGAAAATGAGGCTTCTTCAAGAATTTGTGTATGTTAGGGAGAGTGATATCATATTGCTTGTAGAAGGCCTCACAGTTTAGGTGGTCAAAATACTCAGGGTAATCCTTTCTCCATGTGTCAATCACCTCAGTACTAGAGAAATGATATTCAGGGTATTCTTTGAGACTTGGAATATATTGCCGACAATCATGGAAGTCAGAGCGTCTTGAGTACTTTGTGTAGGTACAAGAGCATCATAAATCCATTGCAAATTTGTATAGAATTTGTGAACAGATTTGGTGCTTGTGCTAGATTTGTTATAGCATGCACGTTCAACACTCAGGGCGGAGAGGTGGTGGTCGTACAACAACTCGACAACCTAATCAATAACCTTTTGTTTATGTTGGTGTGGCTAAAATAGGGCACGAAAAGGATAGGGGTTCCTCGGAAGGAGCTCCTTGTACCTATTTAGAGCATCATTGGAGACAAAGAAGGTATCATCAAAAGGAATCAAGCAAGAGTTGTAGGAGGAGGATGGTGCTTTAGAGGAGGCGGCTCTCTTTCTCCTATTTGAAGTCATGGAGGCGAGATAAGAAGAAAAGAGAGGTCAAAAAAATAGAGAACACCACCAAAATAGGACCAAGCATCTAGGGATGATAATCAAGAGGTCTCGACAGGTCAAGCAAGGCCTGGCTAGGGCTAGGAAGAGGATGGTTGAGGCTAGGGTTCAGAACTTGAGGGAGATGGAGAGTGAATCAGTCAATTTTTCTCTAGTTGAAAGGGAGAATATTCGGCCGAACCATACTTAAGTTTGCTCTATACTGGCCATTGGTAGAGTTATGAGACTAGGAAACTCGACCAAGTGGTTATTTACAAAAGCTCTTAGCCACCCATCAGTCGAATTTGTAACTCGGTCGACCGAAAGTTTAGAATTTCTAATTTCTAGCCATTTGAGTGTCAATTAAATTTATATTTCTAGTCAATTTTGCATTTTAAACATATTTAGGCACATATCACTCATCATTGGGTACTATTTAGCAATAAAATAAGTGTTTGCAAAAAATACCCAAAACAAGCGAAAAACAAGGCATACAAACATGAAATTTTTAGCACTTTAGCAAGCAAAGGTGATCATGACATGAGCATATATATAGGATAGATGGAAGTTAACTAGAAGGCATATCATATTCATCCAAAGCAATTATGAGTGATTTAGGTCTAATAAAATTAAATTTCTCTCTAGTTATAGGTTTAGTGAAAATGTGACATGTGTAGAACGTACGTGTAAAATACAAGTGTACGTTTCTAAGTAATATAGGCCTATGAGGTCCGAGTGTCAAAATTAGGCAATCGTTTACCAGAGACAACTACTTACGAAAACCAATTCATCTAGACCTAAAAAATAGTTGATTGTTTGTTTAATTAATTAAAATAAAATGCAAATGCGAAACAAGAGTAACAAATGAGTGAATCAGAGTAGAACGTATTCCTTAGGGACTACAAGTAACCGCTACACACTAACATCTATTACTCATATCCCTAGATAAAGAGCCTGTAGCAAGAACTACCCACTCCTGCAGTGTATTTGACTACCTATTCTAATGCCAATCTCAATCCCATTTCCATAGTAAGACGTGCTTTAATGAATCCTCTGGGTAACCTATTCATGTTCATAAGACACCTTTCCCAAAGGGAAACATAAAACATGTGTTATTATGGATTTCCAATCCTTAATCCTACTCCCATAGTTATCAAGGATCTAGTTAATCACCTATGATGCACAACACAGATTCGATATGATTTCATAGCAATATGCCCAAGAATAAGGAGAAAACAATATACTAATGCAAAAGATCCATATACAATGTACAATCGGGATACTCCCATGTCCTAGAGAACACGAGGATTGGCCCCTCATGGTTTCCATGGACAAAAACATGCAAGGAAGAAGAAAAATATGGAGAACATAGAAAAACCAATGTACCCCCTGGTGAAACGTGACTAGGATGCTCCACGCAGACAAACGGATCAGCAAACCATGAATTTTGCCCACCGAACATGCCTGGAACCTCCCAAACGTGTGGTTCTCCTTCTTGTTCTCCACTCCCATGCCGTAGCCATCGTGCAATGGAATAGAATGTGATTGATTAGGTTTGTCCAAACTCCCCTTAAGTCATAGAAGTGACTTAGGGTGAAATAAATCCTCAACCGTCGGATTAAACTTGATTTTCAGACTTTCCTGATCATGTAGACTCAGTAGTATCAACTCTGTAAGTAAGTAGTACTGAGACTATTCTTCAAACCTTCTCTCTCTCTGATGCAATCTTGATACTATCGACTTTGAACACGATAGTAACGAGTCTGTACAATTCCTTGAGTCTTCTACTGATGTGATTTCAATATTATGGCTTGTGAGGTTGGTAGTACCGAGTCTGTGCGACTCTTTGATGTGTGTCGTTGTACATGAAACAATCACTAGGAAAAGTCCTAGAGTTTAACCTTCTAACCCGGTTGTCAACTTGTTGTGAACAACAAGTCAACTTAGTATAGAAAGGTATCGATCCAAGGGACGGCAGAAAAGAAAAGTCAAAATCAAAATCCAATCGCAAGTATAAGAATGAAATCTCGATTTGAGAGAGTTGTTAATACTAAGAACAAAAATAAAAGTGCTGAAATAAAGTTTAACTAATCAAGAAATAAAGATTTGGGGTCCGGAAGATCACCACCAAAACCACGTTCCTATTCAACTAATCAAATTCTAAACTCCAAGGATCAAATCAGGACCTTGTGTTTACATGTCCTTACGGAAAAAATCACAAGGTTCAGACTTCCCGTGAACTCGTTGGCCCCGACGTTCACGGATCATTGCCCAACCGTCCAACATGCCATTATCCACGGTCATATAAAAAAGCATGTGAATTCAAACTGGCGTTCAAACCCAAGGCTTAGGTGGTCGCATCACCATGGATTATAACAAGAATAAGATTAAATATATGAAAAGATGATAATCAAAATTAAGGGACTATTGTTTCATTCTTACAGAGATCCACGGTCATATCACTCCATAAGAATATATCAGATCATCCAAATAACCACAAAGAAACAAAGAGAAGACATTTATTCGATGGAGGAATATAACTGATTATATTGAATAGAACCAGGCTAAGGGGCTACTCTCATGCCCCAGAGAAATTTACTCAGACATAACAAGACCAAAAGAAATGCAAACTAAAATGAGATCCAACATTATACAAGATGTGGCCTACAACTAAAAATTGGATGAAATAGAATGAAGAATGGAATGCTTTTATAAGTGAAGAGTCCCTCTTTTTATAGGAGGGTGAGGGGGTAGGCTTCCCTAAAAAGAGGGGGAAAAGAGAGGGAGACTAATTTTTAAATTTTCTGTATCTGGTCAAATCGAAAGTTGGTTGTCTTTAATTATCTTGACCATGTAACTCCCTTTAATGTATATTCTCACAGCATCGATTTCAAACATATTTTTCTCCCATGAAAAGACAAAAGTGGTCCAAATAATAGGATTTTATTTTTGGAAATTAAATTCCCTTTCTAATGAATACTTGTACACTCACTTTGGAGTTCGAATGCAAGAGTTATGTCACTTTTGGTGGATGGTATATATGAATTTCAGGACTGCTACAAATTATGTAATTTTCCTACAAAACCCAAGAAAATAGAATTAAAACTCCAATTAAAGAGAAAAAAACTAAAATAACACAATTAATTATGAAACTAAGAGAATAAATAACAAAATAATCCTAAAAAAATATCAAAAATATATAAATAAAAGGGATAAATATACATTCATCAAAATACCCCAGACTTGAATCTTTATTTGTCCTCAAACAAATAAAATCACAAATTATTCCAATTTAGACTAACAATATGTCTATCCTCACCCTTGTAACATCACTTTATTCCTTACCCAAATTTTTCCAAGCAACCCAATCTCCTAAAACCACATAACACAAAATTCTATATTCCCTCTTAAAAACGAATATCATATCTTGGTTCTAAATCAAGATTTTGTAGAAAAACATGCTTCATCTTACTTTTGCTTTGACACTCTCATTTTTATAAAAAAAAAATTTGTGAGTTGTTGTAAAAGAACAAGATGAAATTAGGGGGTGTGAAAACAAAGAAGGAAGTGATGAATTTTTTTTATCACTCCTCTATTTGACTTGGGATTTAGATTTGTGGAGTTGTGGCTACATTGGTCACAATTTTTTTCATGTGCACTTTTGGCATCTTTTGATGGTACACCCCTTTGTGGCGTATGGATTTTTTTATGGGAAGCATGCCACCCCGGACTTAATTTTTTTCTGGTGGTGATTCATTACTTCTCTTTTTTTAGAAAGAAAATAAGGGGGAAATAAAAAGTGTCCTTGTGCTTATAACTTCACACATTTATTTTCTCCCTTTTTTTGAAAGTGTCATTACATCAGAAAGAACATTCATATCAATCACATTATACAAGATTTTTATCAAGTTAATCAACAGTTTAAAAATAGAGAAAATTTGTGTTTGATTTTGATTGATTCCATACGACTTGCCAACTTTTCCAAGGAGTGATGTTATTTTGGGATCCTAGGTGACATGGTGGTTTCAGATATGGCAATTTGTAACAATTTTTACAAAAGATTTACTAAATTCAAAGGGGTACAATGATAAACATATATTCATATTGGCCGACTAGATAAAGGCCATTTTGCAATAAAAGAAATAAAAGTATGGCCGACTAGATAATGGCCATGAACAAAGCAACTATATGCAAAATAAAAAAGAAGGTAGAAATAATGCAAGAAAAAAAGATAAGGTGGGTGGAACGGAAACATACCACCCACCTCCGCCCCAGACTTAGATTTTTGCTTGTTTCGAGAAAAATTAAAACCTGAGATGGAGGGAAGAGAAGAGTGAGGATTTCTAGGTGGCACAGGTAGCTCAAAAAATGTCCAGCTGAAGGGGATGTGTATGAGAGTTGGGACCTTTATCTGAGGAGCTTCATAGTGTACCCTATGATAGTGTAATTGTAGAAGCTCAGCGGGGTGTTCATATTTTCTTTCACCTCGCATTACCCCCAATAATATCCATAGATCTTCCTTCATAGAAAGGGAAGTGTTGAAGATGGATGTGGATTGGGGGAGGCTGACGGGTACCCCACCAGTAATGCTAGTGGAGCATGATGAACTGAGTAAGGTGGAGGATCTGGTTCAGGTTTTCCACCATCATGATGACCTGCACATGGGAGAATTGATGCTAATACAAAAATTTTAAAATCATTTACAAAAGTGTTTTGTTTCTCCTTAAAATTAATACCACCAACATTCGGTTTGGTAAGTTTCATTGTTGATGTAACATATGTCTCTAGTTTTTTTGTACAAGGGTTCCCCAAGTATTTAGGAGGGATGTTGATGTCTTCCTTGCAAACAATAGAAGGGGGTGTGTGGGCTTCTTCCAATGGTGGTATCTCCCCTTCTAGATCAGCCATGTGTGGGATGGAAATTGGTTGTGACGGCTTGGGAAGAATCATAAAGGGGGTTAGATTCTCATTATCCAAAATAGACTCAAAAGAAGGGTATTGGTCTATGGTATCATTTAGATTTATGTTGAGGATGGGAGGAGTTTTTGGATCTTCATAATGACTCTCCGACTTTGACATTTCATATTCAAGTAAAAGAGTCTCTAAAGGAAAGATAGGGATACCAACGTCCTCATGACACACAAAATATGGCTCCATGGTTTGTGTTGTTTCTTCAGGATCCGACATATATGACAGAAAATAAGGATCATCATCGTCGTCGTCATCCAGAAGAACCATCTTGGGTTGCTGAAGATCTATTAGGGGAGTTTGTGGTTGATCCTCTAGTAAAGTGGCTAACATGGCTTGACTGGATTCAAGTTTTTCTTGTCCTTCTGCTGCCATCTTTTGTAGGGCCTTAAGTCTCTCTTCCAGTTCAAGATTAATTTGCATTTCACCATAGGATTTATACACCCCAAAATTTTGGTCATCCTCGCCACACTCCCCATAGTGTCCTTGGCCATAGTACTCCTCATATTATTTTGGGTGACATTACTCCTCATAATAATCTCCAGAAGATGGTGGATTGTAATTTCCATTGCGTCCATCTTAGTAGGAAGATTCAATATTATAAGGTGTCACCAAATCATGAGGTTTGGGATTCTAGCAGGGTGGTTAAGAAGGCTTGATTGGATTTTAGTTTTGTTTCTCCTTCTACTACAATCTTCTCTAGGGCCCTAAGTCTCTCTTCTTGTTGAAGATTACATTGGGTTTCATAAACACGCTCATAAACCCCAAGGTTTTGTTGGTTACACCCCACAAATTTTTTTTGATCATATCCCCCATTAGAATATGGATAGCAAGGTTCCCCATAATGGTTCTCAGAAAAATGTGGATTCACATTGTATCCACCAGGATGTAAGGGCTCGCAATTAAAAGGGGTGCTATTATAAGCATGGGGTATAATCAGACACGCTAGAGATGCATGGTGGTAAAAACCACAATAATAACATTGTGGAGGATATTGGGATGCCCACTCCATTTGAAAAGAAAAGTTCTTGAAAGATATGTCAATCAACAAATGAGAGAAGAAAGATTACGAGATAAAAGGTTAGTCAAAATTACAAAGAGAACTAAAAATTATAAATCTAAGAAATTATGAAATAACTAAAATTACAAAAAAAATAACTAGAAAGCAGTACTACTGGAATGGAAACTCAGCAGAAAGAGGAGATACACTTCAAGAATTGTGCTCGGAAGGCAAAAAGAAATTACAAAATTCTAAAAGAAATTATAAAAAAGACTAAAGTTATGAAAGCTAGAGAATATGAATAAGGATTATACAAGATATACAGCCAACCAGATCTTAGAAACAACTGTGTCGTCCCCGACAACGGCGCCAAATTGATGTGCATCATTGTACATGCAACAATCACTAGGAAAAGTCCTAGAGTTTAACCTTCTAACCCGGTTGTCAACTTGTTGTGAGCAACAAGTCAACTTAGTATAGATAGGTATCGATCCAAGGGATGGCAGAAAAGAAAATTCGAAATCCAAATCCAATCGCAAGTACAAGCATTAAATCCCGATTTGAGAGTTGTTAATACTAAGAACAAAAATAAAAGTGCTGAAATAAAGTTTAACTAATCAAGAAATAAAGATCTGGGGTCCGGAAGATCACCACCAAAACCACGTTCATCTTCAACTAATCAAATTCTAAACTCCAAGGATCAAATCAGAACTTGTGTTTACATGTCCTTATGGACAAAATCATATGGGTCAGACTTACCGTGAACCTGTTGGTCCCGGCGTTCACAGATCATTGTCCAACCGTCCAACATGCCATTATCCACGGTCATATCAAAAAGCATGTGAATTCAAACTGGCGTTCAAACCCAAGGCTCAGGTGGTCGCGTCACCAAGGATTATAAAAAGAATAAGATTAAATAGATAAAAAGATGATAATCGCAATTAAGGGACTATTGTTTCATTCTTACAGAGATCCATGATCATATCACTCCATAAGAATATATCATATCATCCAAATAACCATAAAGAAACAGAGAGAAGACATTTGTTCGATGGAGGAATATAACTAATTATATTGAATAGAACTGGGCTAAGGGGCTACTCCCATGCTCCAGAGAAATTTACTCAGACATAACAAGACCAGAAGAAATGCAAACTAAAATGAGATCCAACATTATACAAGATGTGGTCTACAACTAAAAATTGCATGAAATGGAATGAAGAATGGAATGCTTTTACAAGTGAAGAGTCCCTCCTTTTATAGGAGGGGGAGGGGGTAGGCTGCCCTCAAAAGAGGGGGGAAAAAGAGAGGGTGACCAATTTTTGAATTTTCTGGATCTGGTCAGATCGAAAGTTGGTTGTCTTTAATTATCTTGACCATGTAACTCCCTTTAATGCAGATTCTCGCAGCAGCTATTTTGAACATATTTATCTCCCGTGAAAATCACAAAAGCGGTCCAAATAATCGGATTTTATTTTAGGAAATTAAATTCCCTTTCGAATGAATACTTATACACTCAATTTGAAGTTCGAATGTAAGAGTTATGTCACTTTTGGTGGAGGGTATATATGAATTTCAGGTGTAATTTTCCTACAAAACCCAAGAAAATAGAATTAAAACTCCAATTAAAGAGAAAAAACTAAAATAACACAATTAATTATGAAACTAAGAGAATAAATAACATAATAATCCTAAACAAATATAAAAAATATATAAATAAAAGGAATAAATATACATTTATCACTCTTATGGTACCTGAAAAGCAAAAAAACATACATAAGTTCTTTGAAATATAATAAATCATTTGAAAACAATAAAATTATATTTATTTGATGCAATTCAGTAACACATGCTAATATTAATAAATCATGCACCAATTATTATGAAATATTAATAGTAAGTGCACAAAAATCAATATAAAATAGTGTGTGAAAATGACAAATATCCAGTGCATCAAAATGTCTGCCAACTAGTTTTTATTGTCCACATGTGAGATATAGATATCCTCTTTGGAAATGTGATCACAAAGAAAATGATGATGAACCTCTATATGCATGGCTCTACTATGCAATATAGGATTATAATATAAATTGATTACACTAGTATTATCACAAAAGATAGGAGAAACATCAAAATAAATGTTAAAGTCATGGAACAATTGCTTCATCCATAGAACCTAGGCAGAACAACTCCCGACTGCAATGTATTCATCCTCGATAGTTGATAAAGCCACAGTTCTCTCTTTAATGGAGAACCAAGACATCGAGCATTGTCCTAGGAGGAAGAAAGTGCCACTTGTGCACTTTCTACCAATCAAGCATCCTATGTAATCGACATCACTATTATCTGTAAGAGTAAAGTCCCTTGACTTGGGATACCATAGTCCAATATTTGGAGTTCTGGCTAAGTACGTTAAAATCCTCTTAACAGCTATAAGATGTGATTTCTTGGGATTTAATTGCAAGTGAGCACTCAAGCCAACACTAAACATTATATCAGGTCTAGAGGCAGTTAATAAAGTAAACTTTCAATCTCTACATATCTTCTCATCCACTTTCTCAACTTCTTCATCTCTATCAAGTTTGGTGGTGTTTGGCATGGGTGTGTCCATCGGCTTGGTGTTCTCCATCCCCAATCACTTAAGTAGCTCACTTGTGTACTTGTCTTGGTTGATAAAGTTCCCATCTTTAGTTTGCTTGATTTGAAAGTCAAGGAAGAATGCAATCTCACCCATCATGCTCATCTAAAACTCACTCTAAATAAGATCACTAAACTTTTGCAAAGATCAAGATTAATTCCGCCAAAAATGATATCATCAACATAAATTTGAATGATAAGAAAATTGGTAGAAGTGTTCTTGAGAAACAAGGTAGAATCTTCTTTGCCCATGATATACCCATGACCTAACAAAAAGTTCTTTAATTTCTCATACCAAGCTCGAGGTTCTTATTTGAGTCCATAGAGAGATTTTTGCAAAAGATAAACATGGTTGGGTAAACTATCATGTTCAAAGCCCAGAGGTTGTGCAACATACACTTCATCCTCAATTGTACCATTCAAAAATGTACTTTTAACATCTATTTGATAAATAAAAAAGTTTTTATAACTAGAAAAAGCAAGAAACAAACAAATGGACTCAAGTCTATCTATAGGTGCATATGTTTCATCAAAATCTATACCTTCCTACTGATTGTAGACTTGAGTCTCTAACCTTTCTTTGTTTCTTACCACCTTGTCACTTTCATCTAGCTTGTTGCGGTAGACCCAACTAGTGTCAATGATCTTTCTATCACATGGTCTTGGCACTAGGGTCCATACTTTGTTCTTCTTGAATTTCTCCAACTATTCTTGCATGGCTAGGATCCATTCATCACCCCCAAGAGCTTCTTTGATGTTCTTTGACTTGAGTTGTGAGATGAAGGTGTTGTTGGCTTGTTCTTTGTTGAAAGCATCCCGCGTCTTCACTCTTTCAAAACCTAAAATCAGCTCTTTTACATGATTCTTTGCAAAGTGGGGATTTGCATCCTTCTTCTCTTCATTGTTCTCTTCTTCTTGAGTGGCCCCCTCTTTTCCCTTTCGAGTGATGTTGAGCTATTTTAAGGTAGGAATCACTTCACCTGCAACATCATCATTTGGAATAATATCTTTGGGAATAGAGGGGTTAGTCTCAATAAACTTTACATTAATAGATTCTTCTAGTTTAGCAAGATCAACATTTCGTATTGTATAAGCCTTGCTAGTAGTGCTATAGCCAAGAAAGAAAGCCTTGTAAGATTTCGGATCAAACTTGTCAAGAGAATCTTTCATGTACAAAACAAAACAAGGACATCCAAAAACATGAAAGTATCTCGATAGAAGGCTTCCTACCACGCCATATCTCATAGGGGTTTTTCTTCAAAGAAGGATGTGTGAAAACCTAATTTTTCACAAAACATGAGGTACTAATGGCTTCAGCCCAATACTTCTTTGGAGTATCATGCTCTAAAATCAATGTCCATGTCATTTCCTATAGTGACCTATTCTGTTGATGTGTCTGAGGTGAAGCGAAGTTGTGTGCATATCCAGATTCTTCACAAAAATGTTCAAAAACATCATTTTCAAATTCTTCCCCGTGATCACTACAGATGGAAAAAATCCGACAAGAAGCTTCGTTATCAATTTGTTTATAAAAACTAGATAAAACTTGAAGAGTATCACTCTTGGAAATGAGAAAGAAGGTCCAAGTATATCAAGAGAAATCATTAACAATAACAAGACAATACTTGGAACCATAAAGCGATTGAGTTATTATTGGCCCAAATAGATCAATAAGGAGAAGTTCAAGAGCTCTCTTGGTACTAAGGACTCTATCGGATTTGAAGGAGGACTTGGTTTGCTTTCCTTGGGTACAAGGTTGGAATTCCTCATCCTTTTCAAAATCCAATTTGGGAAGTCCCTTGACGAAGTCCTTTTTGTTCAACTTCTTCATTCGATGCATATTTACATGACCAAGTTGACGATGCCAAAGAGAAATATCATTCAAATTGACTACTAGGCATATACCAACCATAGGCTTAATATAGTAAAGCAACATTACATAAAGATTACCATTTTGAGTTCTCTTATATATGACATGATAGGTGAGGGAATCTAGAAGCAAGCATTAAACAGAAGTAAAAAGCACAAGGTAACCATTATTACATAATTGACTTAACCTTATGAAATTGTGATGTAGGTCATCCATAAGAAAAAAATCCTTGATACACAAGGATTCACCTACATCACCCTCACCTTTTACCTTACCTTTCTTGTTGTCCCCAAAAGTAACCGAACCTCCTTTCTTCTTTGTGAATTTGTTGAAATGGCTTATAACACTTGTCATGTATTTAGTGCAAACTATATCAACAATTCATCTTCCTTTTTCTTGCAAGAAAGGAGAGTGTTAGTTCCCAAATCAAACTTTGGGTTCTAGAGTTAGCTTGGGGACCCATTTCATCTTTGGTTTGGTCCCCTTAGGCTTGTAAGGACAATAAGTAGAATAATGATAATCGCTTTTGCAATGTGAGTAAATCATAGGGTTCTTAGTGCCAGAAGACTCTCCAATGAAAAAGGAGGTTTCCTTACTCTTTTTCTTACCTTTGGCCTTGTTCTTTCCTTTAGGTGCTCCCCCTAAAAATCCCAAACCACTAGTACCACTTTTTTTGGTAAAATTGTCAAGGACTTCATTTAGGGAGTTTTTCCCATTGAGGAATTTCTATAGAGAGGCTCTAAGTCGATGATTGTCATCAGTGGGGATATAATAGTAGAAGATAAACTTGCAAGATCATCTCTAGCTTAAACAAGGTCGACCTCTAAACATAGGGCTTCAGTAAAATATTTTTTTTTCAAGAGAGATAGAAGCAACAACGTTACTAGGCAAAATAGGTCTAGAAGATAAATCATTAACTTGACCAAGAAACCTAGCATTTTCATATTTAAGAGATTAAATTTCTTTAATATAAACATCCCTCTCATCTATTAGAGAATCAACAATAAGCTGGAATTCAACATTTTCAATGTTAAGTGTCTCAAGCACATTTAGGCATTTTTAGTGGTCTTCCTTAAGAGATTCAATGTTCTTAAGATAAAAACCATTCTCTACCTAAACTCCATTGTATTAGAATTTAAGATAAATAAATTGCCCTTGGAAGTTATCAATGTTCTCAAGATGAATTTTCTCATTTTGCTCAAGAATATCAAGTTTAGCATACAAGTCATCAATGATTTTACCTAACCTCTTGTTTTTGGATTTACATTTAGAATAAGAAGAAAGGGTAGAAACATTCATGTCAATAAGAGTTTCTTTAGATAACTCATGCAAGCTTACCTCACTTACCTCACTTATCTGATCAATATCTTCACTTGTAGAGGCAATGAGTGTAAGGTTGCACTCTCCAACTTCATCGGATCATGATCCACTAGAGGATGATGCTTCCCAAGCTACATGAGATACATCTTTGTGTCTCGTCTCCTTCTTATCCTTCCTCTTATACTTGCTATCTTTCTTGTACTCTTCCTCCTTCTTGAAGTTGCTCCAGTGGTGTGACTTTCTAGCCTTGGGACATTCACTCTTATAGAGTCCCTTTTGACCACACTTGTAGCATCTTAGAGTATAAGAAGAAGATTGCTTTCCCTTAAAGTGATTTCCCTTAGAAAAGTTGACTTCATGCTCACTGGGGCCATCATCTTCACTACAGGAGGAGGTAGAGGTCCAGCAAGCAAGTTGTTGTTGAAGGATGACAACCTCCACTTGATCTTTGAAGGCACTGTCTTTGATCTTTCTTGCTTCCTTCTCTACTTTCTTGGATTCCTCTTCTATGTCAAGTCTTGGCTCATGAGCTTGTAGATTTCCAATAAGCTCCTCGGTTAGAATGTCGCCAAGACTTCTCACTTTTTCAATGTAGGTCACCTTTGACTCCCATCTCTTTGGAAGATATCTCAAGATATTTGAGTTGATTGCACCTCTATCCAAAGTGTGTCCCAAAGCAAACAGTACATTTATGATGATGTTTATCCTAGAGTACATCTCAACAGCTCCTTTATTCTCCATCTTGAAGTTTTCTAGGATTTTATTCAACATGTAGATCTTTGCCTCCTTCACTTGCTTTGTGCCTTCATTAGTGATGCACAACTCTTATACCATATCTCATAGGTTGTATCCCATTAGGAGATGCAGTTGAACTTGGTTGGAGTGAGGGTTGCATATTGGATGTTAATAGCTTTGGTATTGAGCTGGGAATTCTTTAGGGCAACTTCATCCCATCTTGACACAACTCTGGTTGGCTCCTTGTAGTGTGTAATCATCACCTTTGACATATCAAATTTCATCCCCTAAATGTAGAACTGCATACGCCTCTTCCAATAGAGGAAGTTGGAGTCGTCAAAAACTGGGGGCGCATGGAGAAGCCTCCCTCTAGGTTGAGTGAACCAAGTAGGGTCTCACCCATCTTCTCGTATCATGGGAGATTTGTTGGAGAAGATCCAAGCTCTGATACCACTTGTTAGATCTAGGGATCTAGAGGAGGGTGAATGGAGCTTCAAAATTCTCATAAGAATAGTTAGACCTTCAAATGATATCAATTGAAATCAAATGCTTAAGAACAATTTGAAGTCATATCTAAGCAAGCATATCCAGGATGAGCGAGATTAAAGGATACACTTGGACAAGGTGGGTTCCAATCTCCAAACTAAGAGACCCTCAATCTACTACCTAGAGAGGTCAACCTCTTGGACTTTATAACCCATGTATACTTATATTCCATCATAAGAGATACAAGGAGACCACTATACATCCAAAGGCTTACCTGCTCAAGACAAGAGTCTTTCATCTACACAAAGACTTATCCACCTGATCAAGATGTCTTCAGACTTTAACAAGGACTTAACCACACTTGCATCAAATCTTTGCCCTTGAAGGAATTACCCACTCTTCTAGAATCTTTGCCTTGTACTTGTCCTTCACTTAGAGAAGATCTTCACACCTTCTTCAATCTTGAAGAATAACAGTAGCTTCACCTTCACTCGGAGAAGCTCACTTCAACCTTTACGCTTTGAGAAAGGGGATTGGGAAGATGGATGGAATGAGAGATTTATAAGATAACATGGAGGTAGCTCACTTACAACATGCCTAACTCACTCATAGTCACATAATTCTTTGTGAATGAGAGAGAGAAAGGGGCTCAATGGATTGCAACACACTCAACTATATCAAGAACCAAGGATTGCATGAATGAGTAAACTTGGAATGAACTCAAAGGGGTCTTATTTATAGTTGGGGGTGTTCCTTTGAGTGTGGGATCACTTAAGAACAACAAATAGCAATTTTTTACAACTTACAATGGATCTATTTTCATTTCCAACAACTCTCCAACAGTTGGAATCACTTTATTTGCATTTTTTGTACAATACATATAATCGTGTTTCAATAAAGGTAGCTTGACCGATCCAATAACCGACAAAGATAATTTTCAAATTATGAGTCGAGTTTGTCCTAGGAAACTCGACTGATGAGTAAAAATTAGTTTTGTTCACTGAGTTGGAAGGTCGAGTTCTGTGAGTGTACAACTCGTTCGATTGACCCATTTCTATAAGTCTGTCACTGGTCAGTTGAGATCCAAACTCGACTGATAGAGTTGCTGTGACAAATTTTTCAAAATGGTTTATGAATGACCAAATGTTGGAATTAAGTATACCTGATTTGTTCTCATCTTAGTTACAAGTCATATCATCTATACAAGTGAATACAAAAATATTCTAAGGTTGTTTGGAGTGAATTGTCAAATTGCACACTTGCATTGCTTTTGACTTGAACTTGGACAAGCTAGGGCTTGTGTAATTTGATCCTTTTCATGTACCTAAACCCAAAAATCAATTTTAAACAAACATATTAGATACACATGAAAGGAATGGTAAAGTCGTTATCAAAATATGGACAATGTATAACTCTCAAGTCAATAGTAGTGAATGGAAACAATACATGCATCATGCAGTGATAGTGTGATAAGTCCTCACCTCAAACTTTTATAGCTTCTAGAGTTGTATCATGTCCTATCTTGGTAGGGCTTGTTATGGATTTGGTACATTATAACTTGATTGATCATAAAAGACACTTAATTCACTTAACTAATCAAGTTGAACTTAATCATGTAGTTTGACCCTGTGCCATAGATCCATCTCAGTGTCAGCACTTTCTGGATGGTGAAATGGGCTTTCTCTAGAAAAATCTTAGAGTTATATAATATTGAGTATATGCATTCATAGGATTGGATGTGGGCCCTAGAAGGAGTGTGGTTGTGGGCCGTAGCTCAATGACTTTGATGCTTATGAGTTTTTATAGGATTTTGTTGTGGGCCATACCCTGGAAGGTGTAACAACCGACAAAAAAATCATTACTAATTAAGCGGAATTAAACATAAATAGCGGATTAACAGAAATCACTAAAAATGAAAACCATTTTACAAAGAGATCCGTTTCTAGGAAAACTCTTACTGAAAGATACAACACCTTATATACATCATTGTTCACATTGTACATACCATGTACATCTTCATCTCGAGGGTTACATAAAACAGTGGCTTTGCCGAACTATACATAAGCAACATACATCCTCAAGGCATACAAGCTAAAATATTTGATTGATCATAAAACCATAACAAACCAACACCAAGGACCTGAGAGTACAGAGACGACACATAGGACTTCTATCTACAAGACACGACAGACAATACACTCAACCTGAGTTGTCACTGTTGTCCCTACTGTTGTTGATGTACCTCTGCAGTATGGTCTCCACCGCCTCGTACACGTCCACCTAAAGAAATGTGGATCCCACGGGGTGAGACATTAGTCCCAGCAAGAGATATAACTCTATACTGACCATATTATTATCACAGATTAAACATTTATAAACTGAGCAGAGGTTCTTTTTATATTAATAGGCAGGATAAATTACTGTATAAACAAAATGAAGTTATCTCCTTTCTCAAAGAGAACATTAAATCTACTCATGGTAGGGTTATCAATCATCTATCTGCTTTGCAAGGAATGTAAAAAACGTAAATAACATCTATCCACTAAGGATGCATAAAAGAAATGTAACATCAGCCAATGATTTCTGTATTCAATCCTTAAGCAAACATGCTATACAAATAATTACATTTTACAATCACACTTATGCCCTGAGGAGATGAGGTATACTGCTCATATCCAACCGACCACTGCAAAATTTAAATCAGTACTATACAAGGTTAATGGCAGAGCCAGTTGCCAAGACCTCCCTCGTCTCAGCCAGTCCAAGACCACAGGCAGGACATCTCGTGTAACTGCTAAATAGCTTTCCAGGGTATACTGGCAACTTTGCTATATACAACTACATCGTCAACTCCACTCTCTTCAGGAGAGAAAGATCTCGTGTTTATCTAACATCCATCCTGACCTTCATCATCGGGAGATTCGTGATACATCCATCCCGGCACATAATGAAGGATTGAGAGATCTCGTGTTTATCTCACGTCAATCCAACATTAGGGCGTACAAATATTTTCACCCATCACCCCCGCATATTCAAAAATATGCAGTCTCTAGGTTATGCCGCAGAGCATCCCGTTTCACCATTCAGGATGAGACCTGGCGCCGAATGGATCTACGGTCGGGGTACTACATGATGAGATTCGACTTGGTTAATTAAGTACATTACTGTATTCTTTTAGCATCATTCTAGTTTTCAAACATGAATTATTATGACAAATGCTACAAAGAAAAGTGTGATACATCTATCAAGTACTTTTCAAAACTTTATATAACATTAGGATCTCAATCCCTTATCTCATTACTGGGAATTCTCATCCCTTAACATTATCATCATCATGATTACAGATATGGGTATTAAAACCCTTAGTTCATCACAGAACATTATTAATACCTCTAGGTCTTAGGACCAAGGTATATTTGATACTTGTTACCCAAGCATCTCACACGACTCACAAGGCCCATTAAGTATCTTGTCACCTCTCATTAGGCAACAAATTATCACATGGCTCACAAGGCCATTACACATCTTGTCACCTCTCACTAGGCAACAACTTATTCACATGGCTCACAAGGCCATTAAACATCTTTTCACCTTTCGTTAGGCAACAACTTATTCACATGGCTCACAAGGCCATTTCACATCTTGTCACCTCTCATTAGGAAACAACTTATTCACATCGCTCACAAGGCCATTAAACATCTTGTTATACAAGTATTTAACATACCTTACAAGGCTTATCCAATAAAAGAATTACAACCTTCCCATCATTAGGGTTAGGGTTTCCCTTTCTTATCAATTAGGGTTTCTCTTACATATCATCACCCTTCATTAGGGTTAGGGTTTTCCATTATTAACCATTTAGGTTTTCAAGATCATATTATCAATGATCAAACCCTAATTCATTTCCCCACACATCTAGAAGCAAACTTTGATATCATAAGTATTCAATCATACTCATTTATTCTCATCATTTATCATTAAATGATTATCAACACAAGGTATGAGATCTTCTCTCATCCTTACCAGAATATGATTACATCATACTTTATTAACTTGGCTTAACCTTTTCTCAAGGTATGTTAGCCTACACTTATCAAAGTGCATTAAGCTCATTACATCTCAATGTAACAATTGACATGACACACTTCATGTGTTACTCATCCAAGTATATTGGATTTAGGGTATATCAAGGTGTATCAAACTTGAAGTGTTGGATGTGATATCTATCATGTCTTGATGTATCACTTCCCTCATCACTTTTATCTTACTTAAGTGTATCAACTTATCTTGTATTAGGGTATTTCCCATCCTAATACTTTATGCACTAGCTCATCACATTTATCATGTAATGTATTGGTCATAAATCACACATTTGAATTATCCAACCATCATCAATGATATGGACTCATCTCGGGTTAAGGCATTGTTGATATAAGGTTGTCCATTATCAACCACTTTAGATGTTTCACCTATCAAGGTATTAGCCACACCATTACTTGGTGTTACACTCATCACTTCTAAGAGTATCTTTCCCTCACCTTTACAAGGTGTCTCAGGTTAGAGGTGTGCATGTGTTCATCATATCGGGTTGAAGGTGTATAAGCACTCACCATATCAGGCTAGAAGTATATGAACACCAATCATATCAGGATAAAGGTGTTTATATGTATTACCTATGTTGTTCATGAGGTACTAAGCCATCACCATGTTGGGCTAGAGGTGCATTCAATCACCATATCAGACGGCTCACCATCTACGGTTGGCCATGACAAATTCGGGTTTGCCATATCGGGCTCAACCCAATATACATGTCAATTGTAGTGTAGGGCACCAAACCATATTGGGCTACACCATCAAACATTAGGCTGCAACACCCATGTCGGGTTAGGGTTGATTGTGACAGGCACATGGTACATATATGTGTCGCCCATGAAGTTTAAGAGGTATCAACTCATCACCATGTCGGGCTACCACATTGTTTAGGGTTTTATATCATGCAACCCTATCATGAAAGGTCATGTGTCGTGCAACCATGTCGTGCAAGGTCATGTAGGCCGCATGATACTAAGTACCAATGATGTGTTATATGATCATATCATGCAATAGCATTTGTTACTCTTCACTTATATCAGGTTACCCAAATTAGGGTTTCTTATCAACTTACAAGTATACAATTGACCTAGTATTGTGCATGGAATCTATAATAGACTTCCTATCATGAAAGAGGTGTATAATACACCCCCATATCGTGCAAGAAGGTATACAATGATATCCATATCGTTTTAGTGAAGTAGGTGCATCATCATATCAGGTTGGAGGTGCTTGCTTATGTGCTTGCTCTCGATATCACTTTTATAAAGTGATACCATCATCTTCAAGCTCTAGACCTTTGTTATAACTGTTATAGTTCATAGAAACTGGTCTAAGCAACTACTAGAACTCATAATTTTCATCAAATATTTCAGGAAATTTCGGAATTAAAAGTAATTCATTAAATATAGCAATTTAGGTGATGAATAATAACATGGTTGAGTTCAAGTTATACCCGACTTAAGAACAACTTCAAAGCTCCAAACTCCAAAGCTCCATGTTCCTAAGGTTGAAGATGACTTATAAAAGGTCCAAGGCTCGTTAACATCTCCTTCATATACAAGGCATCACCATGGATAAGCAATTGGTGAAGAAGAAAAGAAAGGTAGATCATAACCCTAGTTCCGTGCTTCAATTCAAGCTTGAAGACAACTATGGCTCACCTTAGAGTTAAGATTTGAGCCCTTGAGCACCTTGTCCGACACCCTACCACTCTTGGATGATATGTACTTCCTCTTGGACGATACAACTTTGCTTTTGGCCGATATCTCACTCTCATGGCCGATATCTCACTTCTCATGGCCGATATTACCCTTCCTGGACGATATCACCCTACTTGGGCGATATGGTCTTGCCATGGGCGATACCTCAAGGCCCATGAACGATACCGCAGAATCCCTTCACGATATAGGAGCTCTATGCACGATACAGTAAGGTAGGAGGGTGGTAAGGGTCGCAAAATTTCATCAAGGGGTGAAACTAGGGGTATATATACTTGTTGTTCATGAAGGAATGTAAAAAATGAGGTGTCATCATTTGAGCGAGTAGGTGCCACATATCCATGCATGGATGACACGAGTACATTCATGCATCAACATTTATATTGTCTTGAAAATCAGTTGAGGATCATGTAGAGATGCAAATTCGTCCATTACTTATCCCTTTGAATAAAATATATCAACAAAATCACCACTTTATTCACAACTCATCACAACTTTGCTAAGGAAATTGTAACCCGACACAACTCACATCCCTGAGGTGATTTGCACAACATGGACTTTTCCAATAGTACACAAAACGATATGAGACACCTCCTTGGGCTCCTTGGCCGATAGTCACTCATATATAAACTTTTCAACTTCATACAACTCAAGTTAAGCTTTCATATTCAACCCTTTTCTTTGTCATTTCATCACCAAGAACACCATCATTCATAATTGATGCAAACATGGTGTATCATTAATTATATCTCCTCTAAATGATATTAGGAGGTAGTAGGGACACTCTAGAGGTAGTAATTTGTATATCAACCCCACATTTTGGGTAATTTACAATTTGTACCAAAATTGGTACACATGGTACCAACATTATCCAAACAAGTTCAAACTTGGAATTTAGGCTTTCCACAAGCCACCACCTTGCATAATTTCTCTCTTATGATGATAAAACATATAAGGCACGTTAAACATGTGACATATTGCAATATAACCCCTTAACTTGGGTAAATTGCTCTTTGGTCCAAAATAAAGGAACATTGCTCAAACAACATTCAATCAGGACCAAACTTGAAACATAAGTGTGTCACATGATAACAAAACACCTTAGAGGATTACATTAAAGTTATAAGTAACTTTATTAGCCAAAACAAATAGGGTTACCTCATAACCCAGGTTAGGGTTGTTACAAGTTACGTCCCTGAAATCCCAGGTAAAGGGAGACATATATTATTCAAGAATTATATCATCAAGTCTTCACATAACATTTTAATGTCATGGAGATGTCATAGAACTTTGACTAGCACAAAGTTCTTCCACACATGATTATCATAGAATCTATCACATAGGATACATACTCCACTGCCTTTTTCATTATTGACTATAGAGTCAACTCTGTGTCAGGTAACACTTTTCTTAGTTGGAGAAGCATTATACATACATATCACTTATGAACTTATCTTGGAGGTATCTTTAGATGTTATTATAAGTTTCTTTAACAGATCTAGGTAAGGGTATTCTAAGGAATTATTTTTAGCTTGATAAGCTTTCCCGCAATGATTTCACAATTGTTCCTTCAATTGATACATCCTTATCGATGTTATGTTTATGGGGAGCATAAACCCCTAACATGTGATGTCCATACTATTTTATGTAACTATATTGATTTCACAGTTGGCCTTCCCAGGTAACCAACATAAATCATCTAATTAGGAGTTATGTTTTCCATTCCACCTGATATTTCTTAGATACCCAAATTCCTTACTTAGGTATTCGCCACATGTGTCAAAAATACATCACATCCTCATCTTTCTTTCATCTTGGGACATTATTTGTTACTCATATCTTTATCTTGGAACCAAAGTCCAAGACGATTTGATACTTTTCTAAGTATCCATCAATTGAACACTTTTAACTCATGCACATCAAGTGTCATAAGACTCACTTGATTGCCATGTCCCTGAAAGGAAAGAACACAAAGAAACACATTCCTATTATCACCCCATCATCACCCAGGGTTGTTTATCAAAGAGAAGGGATTATCATCTTCTCTAATTATTGCATGAACTTTCAACTATTCATGAGTCATTTACTCTTGTCTCATACTAAGTTCCTTGCCATTAGCATAGGAATTATAAGGATGATTACATGTCATTATTCCTTTATTTGTTATTGTCTAACATGTTCATGAACATTTTGTGATTTTATCACATTTCTCATTTCCACATCATGGGAATAGATCTTTACTATTCACACATGCTTTATCAGACACGGATTATAACGTCCCAAGACTTTGAGGCCTCAGATAAGATGATCTTAAAAGGAATGATTGGATTATCCATATCACCAAGGTGCACCTCCTTTTTCGGGAGCCCATCACTAAGAACTCCATAGTTAAGCGTGCTCAACTTGGAGCAGTACTGGGATGGGTGACCTTTCGGGAAGTTGATCCTGACATGCGCGTGAGTGAGGACAAAGCGTGTAGTTAAGGATTGTGGTAGTCTGTGGGGCCAGTCGTCATTCCTGAAACTCTACTAGAGCCTAGGACAGTGGGCCCGGGCGTTAAAAATGGTATCAGAGCCTAACCCCTCTAGTAGGTGGGGCCCAAATGGGCATGGCATGCCAGTCTTTAAGTCGTGCGGTCCAGGCATGTTGGAAAGGGCTGTCCATGGTGATGTAGCCACCCTTGCGCTGGTATTCCGTGATCGAGAGCTGGGTGTCCATAGGACATGTTGGGTCTACACTGAAATGGGGAATGATTATGAGTCCTTATAGTTGAGCCTTGACGAGGACGTCAAGAGTCTAAGTGGGGGAGATTGTAGCGTCCCAGGACTTTGAGGCCTCGGATAAGATGATCTTAAAAGGAATGATTGGACTACCCATATCACCAAGGTGCACCTCCTTTTTCGGGATCCCATCACTAAGAACTCCATAGTTAAGCGTGCTCAGCTTGGAGTAGTATTGGGATGGGTGACCTATGGGAAGTTGATCCTGGCATGCGCGTGAGTGAGGATAAAGCACACAGTTAAGGCTAGTGGTGGTCTATGGGGCCATTCGTCATTCCTGAAACTCTACTAGAGCCTAGGATAGTGGGCCCGGGCGTTACAGGGATCATCTCCCTTGTTCTCATTCTCATTTCATGAGGATTATACTTTTTACTTCCTCATATACACATAATGATCTGAGATCATCTCAGATTCCTCTTTCTAGTACTTAGGATGTGATACAATTATCCATACCATATTTCCAGTTTTTATTATACTCACTAGATTGTCTTAGAATGACAACTTGATCAGAGTAGTCGGAAAGATAACAATCTAAGAGTTCCATACTTAACCTCTCTCCAATAATTATATACCTGGACAGGGTATACAAGTACTGAGATTAGGTAGTATGCACTTTATGTAGTATCATATTCCTTACTTTTCGTACCATCACCAACACATGATTTAACATTCCTGGACTTTCTCTAGGCATCACTTCTATATCTCATCCATTTTCACATAGATAAGAGCAATTATAGAGCATTTAAAAGAATACTGAACAGAATATAAATTCTAGTTCTCATCATTTATTTCCTATGTCCCCATAGGATAATCAATAGGGAAATCAATAAAAACAATCATTCTTATGATTATCAGATAACATCAGGATAAGGCATATCAAAATGAAAAAGCTCTATATGACTGTTACCCCTCACAGTCATCTACCACTTTAGGTTTACTCAACACATAGAGTCTATTTATTTCATGTTGTTACTCTTGCATTTTTTACATTATTAGCTATAAATTTCGTAAGCCCCGCCGAGTCTACCTCGGTTGTTGAGTCATTTCCTCCCTTATTTTCAATGAAAAGAGTTTAGTATGCTCAACATGTACACATCTATAACATGTATTATCCTTGTACCATGGTCTTATCGATCTTATTACCGATGTAGAGACTAATCCATGGGTTCTTACAGGTGGAAATTTAGGACCTTTGCTTTTACTTAGTGGCTACTTCCCTGGCACACTAGGCATTTATTGCACTGGTGGAACCAAAAAAAATTTGGCTTTTTAGAACAACTAGGCAAATGTCTCTAGAATTGTAGTGACATTTCCTTAATTCTCAGCGTATTGCCTCTTCTTGGGCATTGCCATCACAGATATACTATATGTCTAAACTTATGGCAGAGTCTATTTTCTCGCCATATGTTAATCTTTCCCACATTTTCCACTATTCCAACATGACTATGTCATTTAGGAACCCTTTCAAAGCACAAAGTTTCTATGTTGAGGACTGGTAACCTAGGTTGTAATGCTAGTATCCAGTCTACTATATGTATCAATGTTGTCCTAACCTACCCAACAAGAGCATAAACATAGGATTCTCTATCATGATGGGAATTCTCAGGCACTCATTCTTCTCTTTCCTGATCCCTTACACCCTTTATTGGTGCAACAATATTGCTCTTAGCAATGTGTCCCTCGTGTTCTCCAGTCATTTATAAACTTTTCCCTTTCTTCTGCACAAGCAGAAGTCACTATAGGGTATACTGCAGGACACTAACACAAACTCAACACTTTAGTCATATGTCTCTGTAGACTCAGTGAACCTTAAGCTCAGATACCAAAATTGTAACGACCGACAAACAAATCGTTACTAATTAAGCGGAATTAAAAATAAATAGTGGATTAACAAAAATCACTAAAATTTAAACCATTTTACAAAGAGATCCATTTCTAGAAAAACACTTACCGAAAGATCCAAAACCTTATATACATCATTGTTCACATTGTACATACCATGTGCATCTTCATATCGAGGGTTACATATAATAGTTGCTTTGCCAAACTATACATAAGCAACGTAAAACCTCAAGGCATACAAGCTAAAATCTCGGATTGATCATAAAACCATAACGAACCAACACCAAGGACCTAAGAGTACAGAGCTGACACATAGGACTTCTATCTACAAGACATGACAGACAGTATACTCAACTTGAGTTGTCACTGCTGTCCCTGCTGCTTTTGATGTACCTCTGTAGTATGGTCTCCACCGCCTCGTGCACGTCCACCTAAAAAAATGTGGATCCCACGGGGTGAGACATTTGTCCCAGCGAGAGATATAACTCTCCTCCGACCATATTATTATCACAGATTAAGAATTTATAAACTGAGCAGAGGTTCTTTTTAAATTAACAGGCAGGATAAATCACTGTATAAACAAAATGAAGTAATCTCCTTTCTTAAGGAGAACATTACATCTAATCATGGTAGGGTTATCAATCATCTATTTGCTTTGCAAAGAATGTAAAGAAATGTAAATAACATCTATCCACTAAGGATGAATAAAAGAAATGTAACATCAACCAATGATTTCCGTATTCGATCCTTAAGCAAACATGCTATACGGCTGATACATTTTACAATCACACTTATGCCCTGAGGAGATGAGGTATACAGCTCATCTCCAACTGACTACTACGAAATCGAAATTGGTACCATACAAGGTCAATGGCAGAGTTGGCTGTCAAGACCTCCCTCATCTTGGCTAGTCCGAGACCACAAGAAGGACATCTTGTGTCACTGCTAAATAGCTTTCTAGGGTATACTGGCAACTTCGCTATATAGAGCTACAACGTCAACTGCACTCTCTTCGGGAGGAAAGATCTCGTGTTTATCTAGGCCTTCATCATCGGGAGATTCATGATACATCCATCCCGACACATATAATGAAGGATTGAGAGATCTCGTGTTTATCTCACGTCAATCCAACATTAGGGCGTATGGATATTTTCGCCCATCACCCCCGCATATTAAAAAATATGTTGTCTCCGGGTTATGTCGCGAAGCAACCCATTTCCCATTCAGGATGAGACCTGGCGCCAAATGGATCTATGGTCAGGCCACTACATAAAGAGATTCGACTTGGTTAATTAAGTACATTACTGTATTCTTTTAGCATCAATCAAGTTTTCAAACATGAATTATTATTACAAATGCTACAAAGAAAAGTGTAATACATCTATCAAGTACTTTTCAAGACTTTATATAACATTAGTATCTCAATCCCTTATCTCATTGTTGGGAATTCTCATCCCTTAACATTATCATCATCATGATTACAGATCTGGGTATTCAAACCCTTAGTTCATCATAGAACATTATTAATACCTCTAGGTCTTAGGACCAAGGTATATTTGATACTTGTTACACAAGCATCTCACATGGCTCACAAGGCCCATTAAGTATCTTGTCACCTCTCACTAGGCAAAAAATTATCACATGGCTCACAAGGCCATTACACATCTTGTCACCTCTCACTAGGCAACAACTTATTCACATGGCTCACAATACAATTAAACATCTTGTCACCTTTCATTAAGCAACAACTTATTCACATGGCTCACAAGGCCATTAAACATCTTGTTATACAAGTATTTAACATGCCTTACAAGGCTTATGCAATAAAAGAATTACAACCTTCCCATCATTACAGTTAGGGTTTCCCTTTCTTATTGATTAGGGTTTCTTTTACATATCATCACCCTTCATTAGGGTTAGCATTTTCCATTATTAACCATTTAGGTTTTCAAGATCATATTATCAATGATCAAACCCTAATTCATTGCTCCACACATATAGGAGCAAACTTTGATATCATAAGTATTCAATCATACTTATTTATTCTCATCATTTATCATTAAATGATTATCAACACAAGGTATGGGATCTTCTCTCATCCTTACCAGAATATGATTACATCATACTTTATTAACTTGGCTTAACCTTTTCTCGAGGTATGTTAGCCTACACTTATCAAAGTGCATTAAGCTCATTACATCTCAATGTAACAATTGACATGACACACTTCATGTGTTACTCATCCAAGTATATTGGATTTAGGGTATCTCAAGGTGTATCAACCTTGAGGTGTTGGATGTGATATCTATCATGTCTTGATGTATCACTTCCCTCATCACTTTTATCTTACTTAAGTTCATCAACTTATCTTTTATTAGGGTATGTCCCATCCTAATACTTTATGCACTAGCTCATCACATTTATCATGTAATGTATTGGTCATTAGTCACACATTTGAATTATCCAACCATCATCAATGATATGGCCTCATCTCGGGTTAAGGCATTGTTGATATAAGGTTGTCCATTATCAACCACTTTAGATGTTTCACCTATCAAGGTATTAGCCACACCATTACTTGGTGTTACACTCATCACTTCTAAGAGTGTCTTTCCCTCACCTTTATAAGGTGTCTCGGGTTAGAGGTGTGAATGTGTTCATCATATCGGGTTGAAGGTGTATAAGCACTCACCATATCGGGCTAGAAGTATATGAACACCAATCATATCAGGATAAAGGTGTTTTTATGTATTACCCATGTCATTCATGAGGTACTAAGCCATCGCCATGTTGGTATAGAGGTGCATTCCATCACCATATCGGGTGGCTCACCATATAGGGTTGGTCGTGATGGATTTGGGTTTGCCATATCAGGCTCAACCCAATATACAAGTCAATTGGAGTCTAGGGCACCAAATCATATTGGGATACACCATCAAACATTAGGTTGCAACACCCATGTCGGGTTAGGGTTGATTGTGACGGGCACATGGTACATATATGTGTTTCTCATGAAGTTTAAGAGGTATCAACTCATCACCATGTCAGGCTACCATATTATTTAGCGTTGTGTATCGTGCAACCCTATCGTGCAAGGTCATGTGTCGTGCAACCATGTCATGCAAGGTCATGTAGGCCTCGTGATAATAAGTACCAATGATGTATTATATGATCATATCGTGCAATAGCATTTGTTACTCTTCACTTATATCGGGTTACCCAAATTAGGGTTTCTTGTCAATTTACAAGTATACAATTGAACTTGTATCGTGCATGGAATCTATAATAGACTTCCTATCGTGAAAGAGGTGTATACTACACCCCCATATCGTGCAAGAAGGTATAAAATGATATCCATATCGTTTTAGTGAAGTAGGTGCATCATCATATCGGGTTGGAGGTGCTTGCTTATGTGCTTGCTCCCGATATCACTTTTATAACGTGATACCATCATCTTCAAGCTCTAGACCTTTGTTCTAAATGTTATAGTTCATGGAAACAGGTCTAAGCAACTACTAGAACTCATAATTTTCATCAACTATTTCAGGAAATTTCGGAATTAAAAGTAATTCATTAAATATAGCAATTTAGTTGATGAATAATAACATGGTTGAGTTCAAGTTATATAACCTTCCTTAAGAACAACTTCAAAACTCTACACTCCAAATCTTTACGTTCCTAGGGTTTAATATGACTTATCAAAGGTCCAAGGATCGTTCACATCTCCTTCATATATAAGGAATCGCCATGGATAAGAAATTGGTGAAGAAGAAAAGAAAGGTAGATCATAACCCTAGTTCCAGGCTTCAATTCAAGCTTGAAGAAAACTATGGCTCACCTTCGAGTTAAGATTTGAGCCCCTGAGCACCTTGGCCGACACCCTACCACTCTTGGGAGATATGGACTTCCTCTTGGACGATAAAACTTTGCTTGTGGCCCATATCTCACTCTCATGGATGATATCTCACTTCTCATGGCCGATATTACCATTCCTGGTCGATATCACCCTACTTGGGCGATATGGTCTTGCCAAGGGAGATACCTCAAGGCCCATGCACGATACCACAGCATCCCTTCATGATATAGGAGCTCTATGCATGATAAATTAAGGTACGAGGGTGGTAAGGGTCGCAAAATTGCATCAAGGGGTGAAACTAGGGGTATATATACTTGTTCATGAAGGAAGGTAAAAAATGAGGTGTCATCATCTTGAGCTAGTAGGTGCCACGTGTCCATGCATGGATGACACGTGTACATGCATGCATCAACATTTATCTTGTCTTGCAAATAGGTTGAGGATCATCTAGAGATGCAAATTCGTCCATTACTTATCCCTCTGAATAAAATATATCAACAAAATCACCACTTTATTCACAACTCATCACAACTTTGCTAAGGAAATTGTAACCCAACACAACTCACATGATTGAGGTGCTTTACACGACATGGGATTTTCCAAGAGTCCAAAAAATTATATGAGACACCTCCTTGGGATCCTTGGCTGATAGTCACTCATATATAAGCTTTTCAACTTCATACAACTCAAGTTAAGCTTTCATATTCAACCATTTTCTTGGTCATTACATCACCAAGATTACCATCATTCATAATTGATTCAAACATGGTGTCTCATTCATTATCTCTCCTTTAATGATACTAGGAGGTAGTAGGGACACTCTAGAGGTGGTAATTTGTATATCAACCCCACATTTTGGGTAATTTACAATTTGTACCAAAATTGGTACACAAGGTACCATCATTATCCAAACAAGTTCAAACTTGGAATTTAGGCTTTCCACAAGCCACCACCTTGCATAATTCTCTCTCTTATGATTCTAAAACATATCAGGCACGTTCAACATGTGACATATTGCAATATAATCCCTTAACTTAGGTAAATTGCACTTTGGTCCAAAATAAAGGAACATTGCTCAAACAACATTCAATCAGGACCAAACTTGAAACATAAGTGTGTCACATGATAACAAAACACCTTAGAGGATTGTATTAAAGTTCTAAGCAACTTTATTAGCCAAAACAAACAGGGTTACCTCATAACCCAGGTTAGGGTTGTAATAGAAGGAGTGTGGCTATAGGTTGTAGCTCAGTTTTACTAGTGTCGTGTCCTATACCGAGGGTGGCTAGGGCTTTCACTGTTTGACTATAGGTCACAAGATACAGTTGATTGGTATGTCTCTATTGTGTATTAGTGTACTGACCATGAGGTTTGGTGAGTTTGTGGATCCCATCTCTTCATAGACCTTGTATGGCATCAATTTCAACTTAGTAGTGGTCGGTTGGATTTGGGTGGTACGACTCAAATCCTAAGGGCATATTGAAATATGTAATCATCCATGTAGTATAATTTCTTAGGATCAAACACAAGAACATTTGTTGAAGCCTTGCCTTACTTTTTTACTTGTTAGTTGGTAGAAAATATACATGTTCTTCATATTCCTTCTTATTTTATTAATTGTTCTGCTACTCAGTGTTAAGGTCCCAATATTGCTTAAATTGCATCATCTATAAGATACATATCATTTAGCTAAAGCTACTCATCCTACTTAGTATTGTATCTACCTACTTTAGTTTTTTTATGCTATAATATTGTTGGTGGAGAATTATATCTCCCGCTGATATCTTGATCTCACCATGTGGGTTTCTCCACATCTTATAGGTGGTTGTGCATGATGAGGTGGTGATCGTCTAGTTGAGTCTAAGTAACAGCCAGAGTAGTAGTTGAGAAGGTTGTAAGGGTTTCTATTCTTTTAGTGTAGAGTCCTAGAGTCATCCTTGTACACTCATGTCTTAGGGGTGTTTTTTGATGTGTTTGTATTGATGTTATCATCATGCGTTTTCTGGCATGAGTGCCTTTTGTTGTATAATTATGATAGATGTACATGTATATATAAATGGTATAGATATGATGTGTAATAGATCGATGCATTGACGTACAAGTGTTCTGTAAAGCACTTACATGTGAAACCTTTAAGCTTGTGTGCTTCTATGAAATCCGTTTTACTTTTTGTGTTTTTCAGTAATCTGCTTGTTGTTAGTGTTGATGTCGCACTTGGTTTTGAGTAATCCTTCTTTGTGTGGCAGAGTGTCACAACCAACATATGATTATTTACAACTAGTGTAGTGTCGAGTTTCCCAACATCTCTCTAGTGTTTAAAAACAAAGAAGCATGTGACATTCTAAAGGTGTCTATACGCCTCCAGCGCGCCATCTAGAAGATAAGAACGTGTCATATCTCTTGCTGGAAAAACTTCACGATCAATACCAAGGTTCCACAAGAACAGGAAGGGTCAGGGGATTGTGCTTTCATCATACTACATCTGATTGAAGTAGTTAATAAAGGCATCCCCTTTAAAGATCTATTTCATGAAGAACTGCATGGAATTTGAGGTATATATGTGATGGTTGTCATCTATGATCATTTTTTTTTCAATGAACCAATAATACCTCATGATGTAGTGCCTCATAGACTCCATACGATGGGTGACACTACATGAGAAGCATCCATGGCGTGAGGAACTATGAGACCTATGGAAGGACCCTTCTAAACCTGAGTAGGCATCAAAATGGAAGGTAGCGTGGCAAGCAGAGGAACAAGCTCAAGACAAGGGTAAACCCGAAGAGTAATAAAATAAAAAATATGTAACCCAGACCCAAAAAATCATAGTGACACCAGATCCCACAACCATTCCAAAATCAATTACATAATAAGAAACAACAATGCAGGGGGAGGGAGAGATAGAAGAAGAAGAATTGCAAGAAGCATGAATTGATGGGCCAGCTAGAACAATAGAAGTCAACTTCCCGGACTTCAACAAATGGTCATGTGAAAACACCTCTATTTCGAGTCGCTCCAAATAATAATGGATAAATTTGAATCAGATGATCATCTGGGTGAAGTAGGCTTTGAAAGAGAAGGCATATGCATTTTACATGATGATATTTGCAAGACACTAGGACAAAATGGTTACATGATCGTGAGTGTAATGACGGCCTATCAATTTCGACTTGGAGACAGTATGCCTAACACTCACATCGCTTACTACATGCTAGTGGAGGATATTATGAAGAATAAAGACTCTGGCAAGAAGAAGTGACTGCCGCAACATCAACAAAGTTTGATGTTATAGTTCATCTTTTTGCCACTCCTTCACAACAATCATTGAACACTCATTGCCATAAACATCAAGGAAATGACTGTAGTCCTCTACAAACACTCTAATGTGGTATTCTCCTTGAAGAAGTATACTAATACAACAACACTAAAGAGTGTCACAGAAGAGAAAGAGCAAGCTTGTGCAGAATTGATAATTGCAATGATAGAACATGGTGGAGGATGGAAATACAAACTAGCTAAGATCTTCAACAAACCACAATTCTACCACAGAAGCCCTCAACAGATCCAACAATCCAACAATTGTGGTTTCCACTGCCTTTGATGGACGTCAACTTTGGAAGAATGGGGAGTGAAGGTCGAGAGTATGTAGTAGGAGTGGTACCAGGAGCTTTAAGTTTCTATTTTGACATGTTGCTGGTCCAGATGGGAAACAAAAGAACCTTGAAATGAAGAGTAAACCTCTCCCATTTATTTCCAACCTCTATCTTTGACACTTTGTGACAAAGTGTATGAAACATTTGGGAATTATAAATGACTGTGATAGGTACTTTTGTCATACCCTCTTCTCATTTAAATGTGTCTATCTGATTTTGTAACCTCCTTATTTTGTGTATCTCCTTATTTTGCAGTATTGCAAATTTTGATATAATTTTGACCTTGAAAATACACCCCTTGAGAGGGAAATGTTGACAAATCTTAAATTTTCTGAACAATTAGAATCAAATACATTAGGCAAAAGTTTGGATCCAATTTTCATAGATACAGGCATAACTCCCATTCTTAGAGTTACTTATCTTCATGCTAATATTTAGCATAATTATTTCAAGAATAATGTATTCATGCTATTTAATTCACCTAAAGTTCAAGTATGATAATGTTTAATCGTAATCCTTACCTCAAGATAATATAAAATGGACAAGGATGCTTGTCCTTCCAAAGTGAATCTTGAGGTAAGGAGAACTCTATTTAAAATGCTCATGATTGATCTCCTACACTCAAGTACATGTAGGAAAGCACACAATTTGGCAAGGAGGAAAGAACTACCCTTCTAGTGTAAAAATCGTCGTTTTGGGATCAAAAGAGACTTGGCAGCCCAAATCTCACCTAAATCCTATCATCCCCAAGCCCGTGAGTAAGATAAAAGCTGAGAGGAATAAAATCATGAGAATTGTGCCTAGTAAGATGCCAAAAGTCTCCACCCAGCCAGTGTATTACTACACTCAAGAATGCAAATATGTAGTGCCCAATAGTGGAGACTGGAAGCCAAACTTTTATACACCTACTTTTTGAATCTCACACAACCACTTGACATTACACCATGACCCTTTTTGGTAACACTGTCATTACAATAGTAAACATGTTTGAGCAAACTTGAGAAAGGCATGATACACTACAACACTAGCCTATCCCAAAATAATTGCTAGGATTCCTAAAAAAATATAGTTGGGTGTGAAATCTACCTCAGTGAGAACCTTGCACAAGTACATCCTGGAAACAGAGCATGTGGGTATCACGATGGAGAAATCCTTTATTAGAAGGTCATGTCGCACAATATCAGTATCACAATTCTAGATATAAGAGAGAGAGTTCTGGGTTTGGCAATGCCAAGTCATGATACATATGTCCCAACTTAAGGATGAGGTTATGACATTCTTCACAATCACAAAAAAATAATTCAATAAGGCCCTCTGAAGGTGTTCGATGCTTTAATTCTACTTGTTAGTCCAAGGACATGATAGACTCTAATTTTGGGGGAGCTGATAATCTCCAATTTTTTGGATATTTGAGTGCGTGTTTTATCTTCATATTGTCATCTAGGTGTTGTTTTACTTAGATCAATCTAATTGTTTTGACAAGTTTTCATGTAATCACTTGATATTATTCACTCTTCCTCAATCTACACAAAGTACTACCAGAAGTTGACTTTAATCTAGATGATCGCAAATAACATCACTCTTAAGCGTTCGTCAATCCTAAGGCAAGCTATTACCAGGACAGTACCTTAGTGGTTGATGGTCCCCAAAAGCACAATGATCACTGATATTCATACATCTTGGTGACTGATGGGAGTTGTGTCACCTCAATGGTTGATGGCCTTTGTATCCCTATGATCGTAAGAAAAGTCTACCTCAATGACCGATTGGCCTACCTCTTCAGCGGTCATCTACATTAGCCACCTTCAACGACTACTGACCAAGAGACCAATACATCTCAACGATAGGTGAGCTCACAGTCTCAGCAAAATGATGAAGACTCATTAGTTTAGCGACTGAGTAACCCACATAATACCAACAACTGTTGATATTAAAGTCAATTACTTCAGGACCCATGCCTATAAATAGCCACCCACTTCATTCATGAAGGGGGTCATGATGTAAGAGATGATGAAGTGCTACCGCATTCTAGAGCCTCCATCCATCAGTCGTTTCACCGGTCCTAGATCTTAGAATATGAAAGTCCATAAGAGAGAGAGAGAGGATCTCCACCATCACTGACACCATCAACCTATTCTTCAAAAGAAGGACCAGTTTCCCTCCACACTTGCTCCAGATCCAGATCTAAATGAGACATGCATCAACCTAGATGATTTGTGGTCACAATTGGTGTATCTCCCTTATTCTCCTCTGGATCTGTTCACCCTCCTCCATGAACTTCATCCATTTTGTCATTCTCTCCCATGTCTCACTACATTTGTAAATTTGTAACGCTGCACATGAACATGAGTGGTTAAACATCTAGCTTGTGTTGGGAGTAGCCACTAATGCTCTCCCAACATGTATATACTTTGAATATATATGCTCTTAAGAATGATTATCTCCATACTCTTGGTCTTAAATGCTTCACTTGTATGATTAGCTACCATCTTGTGATGTTTGATTGTTAGTGCCTCGAAAGAGTAGTACTAATCTCATCTAAGTGTTATGGAGTTGCATGCATGCATGAAAATGTTGCAATGCTTAAGCTAACGGTCATACAATTATATTTGAGATTGTTTGTTTTCCATCTCGAGAGAGAGAGAGAGAATCTTATAATGTAGATCTAACCAAAGATCCAGAGAGGAGGGAATATACATATATGATGATCTCTTGTAATCTTACTAAGGGTATATAACGAGTGTGAGTATTACATGTTGGTGAGAGACCTTACATGGTGAAACCCAATCCATGTTCCCATCCATATTAGTTATATCACTCTTTGTTTTTATTGTTCTCTTGTTTTAGTTGTTTTTTTCTTTTACTTATTTTGTTTTATTTGATTGGTTGGAGTAACATCATTCCCTAAGGAACACCACACACAATCCTACCCCTTTTTTATTGGTATAATGAGACAAGGTTCTACATTCTTAGCACTTTCCACTCCTTTTCCCTGTGGATCGACCCCAACTTTACTACATCGAACCTCATATATAGTTGTCAGGGCCTGAGTGTTGGGTTACAAATTTAAGGGTCTGACTACTCTAGATCCTCTATTTTTGGACTTGTGATTTAGATCGGTCAGTAAGAAGACACAAGGTTGGAGAAAGAGGAAAGGAAGAAAGAAGTAGATGAAGAGGAAATGGTGACATTGGATGCCTGGATTTTAGTCTCTTGCAACGCTAGGGTTGCGGAGGTGTGAGGATTTATAGAGCCATGGGCAGCGTGCTTTAGCTGGTAGAATTATTCTATCACCATGACGGTTGGCACATAGATTGGAGAGAAAAGTGATGTTTAGGGTTTTGGCCAGCTAGGGCAAGAAAGGAGAGGGAAGATATATGGAAGGGAAGAGGAGGAAGTGAAAAATAAGGATAGGAAGGAGAAGAAACACTGACGATTACCTTGTTTCTAGTTGCTGTTGGCACAGTCGGTGCAAGACTACAACTAGAGGAAATGAGTGACAGAGGAGAATGATGGGAGAAGAGAAGGAGATGAGATTCTGAGGAAGGAGGGGTTGACGATTTCACAATTCACGACAACAACCATAGAAAATGTACATACGCGCAAGGAGGAAGACAACAAAGTAACATAGAGTGTTACGTTGGTGATGAAATTAATTGAATAAATTGACCAAAATGATAAGTGAACCCTGAATATATTTAGACTATAATTATAGCCATGTAGTTAATAGTGAACTGGAATCTGACTCATACAAAAAGTATCAGATTGGATAATTAAGGTGTGGCAAACTCAATCTAAATTACCAGTTTTACTTTTGAAATATGTTTAGAATTTTATTTTATGATTTGTAAGTTAAGTACTCAATTAATGAATTGAATAATTTTTACTTAAGATGATACATTATTTTATGATCTTCAACTTCATTTCTTCAATTAGTCTTGTAATAATCTTAGGGTGCTAGTTTAGGGTCAAATTTGATTAATTGGTGAGCTTGTATAATCAAATCCCAAATGAAGGCCTCATTTATTAATTAATCATTAACATTATATGAAAGGTTGTTTGTTAAAACATTATATTCTATTGGCCTTATTCAATCCATATTTAATTCAACTAGAGAAAGATATATTTATATCAATATAATCAAAGAATGCATAAGAAAGGAGAATGTTAAACTACATGACTAGATTTGGGTATGTTATACATCACCTTGTCAAAGCACCCTTCAAAGAATATAAGTGTACATGCATATCTTATAATGTACATAAAACACACTCCATGCAAACACAAGCTTTGTATTAGGGGGTGTTATAGACTACTACACAATCTCTAATGACCAAAAGGCTTCAGGTGGTGTCCTCTTATATGTAAAAAATCAACATGGAATTCATTTTATAACGACTGTTAGTGAGTGAAGAATTTTCAAATCTCAATAAGAAACATAATTGGCAACACAAAGAAATTATGATTTAAACATGAATAAGCTTTAAATAAATTTAGAAACTATTATTGTTAATTCCATTTATATTGAATATAAGAAGTAAGATAGCATTTAAGTTGGCCAGGGGCAGATCTAGAAATTTATGATACAGAGGGGTTGGGTTAGTATGAGAACTGACTATATTGATTGTATATATAGATAGGGAAAATAATACCTACATATATAAAATTTAAAAAAGACCTAACATAATGTCTCATTGCCTCCAACATACAAAATAATATATTTGTAATATATAAAAATATAAATAAACGACATGATATAATTCACTATGTCTAAGTAGTGCAATTGTTTAGATGTCTAAATTATAAATAATACATTATTTGACCATGTCTTTTAAATTAAATAATGAAAAATAATCATTTTCATGGTCTTGATCTGTGCAATGTGTATAATGTTAGTTATACATAAGAATAGTACCAATTATATGGAATATGAGAACAAACTCACTTTTTCAGTGGAGAACAAGTACCAAAATATAATATGACATACTTCAATAGATAGTGTCATACGGGAAGACCCAAAAATATTTTGTAACAATAAAATATTATAATTCAAAGGATATAAGTATATTGTACTAGGTAATGACAATTTAATTTAAGATTTTGGCACAATGATTAGTATGAAGGTAACTTCTTAAAGAAAGCAGAAGGTAACTATTTTATGTGATTGTATAAACAACAAATGATGTAGAAGAAAAGTTGAGGAACAAAATGTGACTCATGCATGTATGTCTTTATTTGTTAAAATTATAGTTGGAAAAGATAGGATATGAAAGTAACAATAATATATTTTTGTTGACTTCCATTTTACATGTATGTCTTTATTTGTTAAATTATAGTTGGAAAAGATAGGATATGAAAGTAACAACAATATATTTTTGTTGACTTCCATTTTACATGTTGTCCTTCTTTTTCTCTCTCCATTTTGGTTAAAATTATATCTACAAGATAGATTTCCCTACCTTCTCTTCTCCTTCTTACCCACATTTCACATGTTTATTCGTACTCTTTTATACCTTATATCAAAGATAAAATTTATCTGATATAATCTTTTTTATAGATAGAATTATTATCAATGTCTTTTAAGTTCTTATGAAGTTTTATAAAGTTGTAATATTTAAATGTTATGTAACTACGAGTTTGTGAAAATAACATGTAACAAGAAAATATAGGTTGGATTTATTGATATATAGTATCATAAATCTTTTTTTTTATTTGAGAGTGATCGACTAGGTAGTTGTACGCGTATGGTTATCATATTTTCAATAGTGTATAACTTTAACATAGTGGGCATTCACAAATTATATTTAATAATGTTCTTCAACTACCAAGTCAATAGCATTACATCAAATTCTAATTAATATGTCAATATTATATCATATCTTTTTATAAACTTCATATTATATAACTACATATAAAGGGTAAATGACACCCTAATCCTAAACTCCAGTTTCAAACACGAGAGATGATATGCATAATTCCTTACATGATTGATATAAAACTATTAATTAAAATTAAATAAGAAGGGAACCAAAAATATATTGGCGTAACCCTTCACTCACTCAAAATAGTTATTGACGATATACATATTAGCAATCTAAATTTTATTTGATCCTAAAATATATTGAGTTTTAACCGCTATGTAGTTTCCACAAAGAAGGGTGAAAGAATTGTTTGAAATAATAAAATTAAAAGTTACATTTTAAGTTGTATAATATAATAATTTTATATAATTTTATTCTGTACATGACATCATACTAATAATAAAAATATTTTTTAAAGAGGTGACTTTAACCTGAACAGCCTCTCATGTGGCTCCGCCCCTCAAATAGGCGAAACACTAAAGTCAATAAAATTTTCAGTTAGCAAACATATTATTCGTTCAACATTTTTCATGAATCATCTTGATGTTAGTCAAATAGAAGTTGACATTCATGAAACTCATGTCAATGGCCCACCTTCATAGCCTTGGGGATAACCGACCACCCTAAAACATAATGGGAAAAAAGTGAAAAACATGGCAGTGTGATATCCTATGGCTCGAGAAGACTACGTCACTGAATTGGGTGTTAGTGAGGTTCACACTAAGGTAGTGGAGGTTGGCGGGCATTAGATTCGCCTCGATTTTGGTTTGAACTCATGATTTCTCCTCCGTTCATAGTAATTGGTGAGTCAGTCCGTCCTTTATACTGGGATAGTTTTGGTCTTGCACCCCTGCCCCCTTCTATGTAGTTGTTAACTTTTCTTATTACCAAGCGTTGTCTATTTCTCAAAGGCTTGTTACCGACCTTGTTCTAATATTGTAGCTTGTGGTTTGCTGTTGCTACTCCGACTTGGTTGGAGATTGCACCCTTGAATGACAGCTCATAGTTCTGTCTCCTGAGTATATTTGCAGGGTTTGGCAACACGATTGGTGAGCCAACACTCTGATACAGTGAAATGATAACCGTAAAAATTTTATCCGGTGAGAAAAAACTACCGTTGAACGCTACTGAACACTAAAAATGATATAAATTCAAAGCAGTGTGTGATCTTGCGTTTGGTAACAACGATTACGAGTGATTGTAGCATACCCGACCTTGCTTCATCGTTGCCCGGGCAATCATACCACTTTTACCAAACCGAGCAGACTCGTGTGGATGTTATAGTATGTGACTCCCACATTGGGGCAGAATGGTATGGTGACGTTCAAAAAATAGCTAAAAAATACTAATTAGGAATGAGACAGGGTATTGTTGTTTTCTGCATCTATGTGCTTAATAACCTTCAATGGAATACTATTTGTCAAAATAAAGTAAAAAAACCCCACTAACTCATTAAACCTTTCACACTCGAGGAATTACAATCTGCTATCTATGATCTCGGCAAAAATAAATCTCCTGGTCCTGATGGTCTAAATGTGGAATTCTACTTGGCAAACTGGAACCATTATAAACATGACTTTCTTGCTTTTCTTTCCGCCTTCCATGCAAGTTCAAACCCTCATAACATCATCAAATACATCAATAACACATTCATCTCTCTCATCAAAAAAATAGTAAACCAGAATTAATCTCACATTTCAAACCTATCAGTCTCATAAACACCTCTTACAAAATCATTACAAAAACTTTAGGATATAGGATCAAACCTATCGTGGACGACACCATTCCTCTTAACCAATCCGCCTTTCTAAAAAACAAAAGCATTCAAGATGCCTTTTTAATGGTAAATGAAACAATCCATCTCTGTCACACAAAAAAACCCTCCTTGCCATCAAACTGGACTTCGAAAAAGCATTCGACTTTGTTAACTGGAACTGCCTACTGCAAACTCTCAAGGGTTTTGATTTTCTTGACAAATGGATCTCTTGGATCCATGCATGCATATCCACAAATCACTTCTTCACAATCATCAATGGCGTTCCTTTTGGCTATTTCCATAATTCCAATGGACTTAGAAAAGGGGACCCTCTCTCTCCTTACCTTTTTATCATATTAACAACCATTCTCTCTCGCATGATTCATATGGGAAAGCAAAACTGACTCATTTCGGCTCCTGATGTCTGTAAGGAGAACATTATTTAATTCGTTGATGACACCATCATTTTCTCCTCTCCAGATATATCCTCTATACAGAATATTTTCAGGATCATAGGTATATTCTCTTATATCTTTGGGCTGAAAGTAAACATTCAAAAATCCTCCATTTTTGGGGTAAACATTCAACAATCGACTTTGGAGAACCTAAAAGACTTCTTAAAATGCAGAACAGAAGATTTCCCGATCAAATACCTGGGTCTCCCCATCACCCCATATAACATTTCCAATGTTGTTTGGAAACCCATAATTTCAAAAATAAACACAAAACTCACCAGCTGGGAAAACAACTTCCTAAATCTCTCGGGGAGGCTCACCCTGCTTAATAGTGTCATCACACCTATAACAACACACTTCTTAAGTTGCATACCCTTACCCTCAAAAACTAAATCCATACTAGACAAAATCCGAAATAATTTCCTTTGGAACAATGTCCAAAAACTAGATAAACCTGGGAAACACTATCATCTAGTTAATTGGAAAATGATTTCAGCTCCAATTGATCAAGGCGGTTGGGGAATTATAAATATTAAAACACACTCTCTCTGCCTCATTGCCAAAATCATTGATTGTCTTACCCAAAATAAAAAGAAAATCTGGACAAATCTCATCACTAACAAATACTACCATAACTCACCTCCTTGGCACCAAATCCAGTGGAAATCAGCTTCCCCACTCTGGAAATTCATTAATAAAAATATAAAAACGATTTCACAAATCTTAATTACTCCTCCCCATTCTCACAAAAACATCTCCTTCTGGTCTGATCTATGGTATGAAAACAGCTCTGTTGTAAATCTCAAAACATCTTGGTCTATTCCAAAAAAACTCCTCAACCTAAAAATTGATAAAGCCCTTTCGCTCATCACTAGTAACAGATCAAACTCTTTCAAAAGATGTATCCTTTCCCAGGTAAGTCAAAATGAATTCAGAAATCTCTCTAGTTCTTTGGAAAACAACACCACAAATAACATCACTTGGAAATGGGGGAAAGAATATTCGGTCAAACTAGCTTACAACTTTCTCTCATTCAGAGGTATCTCCCCATCTTCATCAAAGCTTTGGAAACAAAAATGACCACAAAAATACAAAATATTCTTATGGCTTCTTTTACATAATAAACTTCTTACAGGAGAAAACATCACAAGAAAGGGTTTCGTTGGACCTTTTAGATGTGTCCTCTGTGAAAAAAATAGTGATTCAGTCAGTCACATCTTCTTTAAATGCACTTTCTCTCAAAAAATCTTTTTACACTTCATGCGAAATTGCCTTCCTGATCTCCAGGAAGCCATTTTCCCCATCCAAACAACTCCTTCAAGACATTACAGAAATTTCAAAAGCAATGATCTTTTCATCACAATCTGCTGGAACCTTTGGAAAGAAAGGAACAATAGAACTTTCAACAACATCAAAAAAAAATTGGCAAGAATTATTATAACACAAATAGATGTCGATCTTCACATCCTTACTAAACTGCAGGAAAAATAGCAGATGGAAGAATGGACGAATCGGAAGAAGGTGAATCTGAAGCAGCATTTCTATGTGATCTTAAAGCTATGGTGGACGATGAGGCTAGGGTCAGCTTAGTGCAACAACTTCTGTGATTTTATTTCTAAATCAAGGACTGTTCAAATCAGGGAAATCTCTATGATGCAAAAATATTATATTTTGATAGGAGGTTTGTCTTAAAGGGTGTCTCCCCCAGCTAGCTGAACTATGCCTCCTTATGCTTTTTTCAGTTTTTTTCTTTCTGCTGCAGTTTTTTCTTCCTAAACTCTCTGTTCGTACTCTACATAAACAGGTTTTCGCTTACTTGATGTGTTTATTAAATATATAACATTACCTTTCCTCAAAAAAATATGTGAAGAAGATAGTGCCGCTCTGCCGGTGGCCACACCGAGCTATTGGAGAAACAGGTATCACGCTAACTTACTGTACATACTTGTCATCTCAATCAGCGAATCCTTGCTGCCCTATTATTGCAATACAATAACTTGATACGTTTTTCGACGCACCCAGAAGTAAGTGTAAGCTTTTCCTTTCTACGGAGAACAAATGAGGTTGATCTGCTTCCACATACAGCAAAGGTTCCACATACTAATGGCCGGCTGCACTAAATATGTCACCAATCAGGAGGGCGGGAGTGAGGGCGGGAGTTGTGTGTTGAGCGTGTAGGACAGAAAAATAACGGATACGGTTGCACTGCAGGTTAGAGTTACTAAAATGTATCAATATTGTAGAGTAACGTTACCCGTAGTAAGCTCTACATCTGTCCACATATATGATTCTCGGGACTCCAAAAAAGGCTGGTCTCAGCTATTATCTCTCATGAAGATTAACTCCACACCAACTACTCTATGCAGAAATTAAAGAGTCTTTAAGTGCTAGCTCTCTCCACTCCTATTTCCACTCCCAAATTTGAAAATTTATATTTTCTTTTGCTACTGTCTTTCCAGCTCCATTCCTGTCACGTATTTCTGCACTAGTACAATACACAATTACATATTTGATTTGTAAAATACTTATAAATATAGAGTACTTTCAATCAAATTGTACATGCAGTACAATAAATCAATTTTTCATACATTCAAAAAGTAGTGTTTGACAAAATTGTGTACAAGAAGTAAAATACTAATAGATACATTATACTAGAATAACAACCACATTTTGAAGGTCAAGATGTACCATATAACAAATATAACGTTACAGTACAAAACATACAGTACGAGACGTACAATACAAGATGTACAGTACTAACAACACATTTGACATGTGTTGCGCATATTTTATTATTTACACAACATTATAGTACAAGACGTACAGTACATGACGTACAAAATTAATTATATAATTTATAAATATTTTAGTAGTAATATTAGTAATGTATGCTTCGTATTGTACATCTTGTACTGTACGTGAAATTTGAGTTAAAAATGACAATAATTATTCATGCGCAAATATTGCAATATGTAATGTTGTGTAAAATAATGTATGTATGATTAATATTTTGAAACTGTATTGGTGTACATATATAACAATATGAAATGTAACATATGAAATAAATTATAAAAAAAATCAGTAAGTGTACGTATAGTACATACACATTTGTGTAATATAATAATTATTATGTATGAGAAAGTATGTCAATATGTAACGTTGTCTTAAATATTGTATATATGACTAAATTTAAAAGCTATATTGTTTTTTATGTAACATTATTAGACGTAACATATCAAATAAGTTATAATAAAAAATGTCAACAATTGTCTTATTCAGTATGTGCGTTTACAGAACGTGAGCTGGAGGGAATTGGAAACGAACTAAAATTTACTTGTATATATTTTTATAATCTGTGGTGGAGTTAAGATATCACAAGTGCTATTATTTGGACAATGGATGCAATAACTACAGTCTGCATATTTTTTCATAACCGTTGCATGGGCAATACCGACGTTACATGGGGCAATAATGGTTGTGAGTGGAATATCTTTGGTCATGCAATAAATTCTATTTTTCCCCATGTTCCCGGTATGCTAGCGGGTGGAAGAGTGACTCTGGCTAGAATTACTCATATTGTATTGGTTGTATCATTCATTGATGCCGATGGCTTTAAGGTGTCATTCATTGATCATGTAATGGTATGGGATTACAATGAGTGTCAACGGGGGGTGATAGACTGATAGTTATGACACGAGTAGGGGGTGGGGGTAATTCAGGGATCAAAGATATAGATAGACGGCATCTTAAATAGTTATGAAAGGGGGCAATGCAATCTTCTGTATAGTAACATGGGTCTGCTATATGGACATATTTTGAAATTCAAAGTGAAAATCAAGTCATTCTTTAGCACAAAACGAAACATATCCAAATAAAATAACATATTTTATTTGTTATTTCTTTATTTTGCGGTGGAGATCGATTTGAGATTTATTTTGAGCTCCAACATAAAATCCATATAGCAAATACGGAAATGGATGATCCCACCATGTAAGTTGCCATCCGAGTGGTGCCAACTCAACGTCACAATCTTTTTGGACCCCATTGTTGGACATTCTAAGGTTTCTAATTATTGTTTAAACAAAACTTTTAATATACGACAACAATTTAATCCAATCAATAATATAGATAAAAGAAATAACATAGTCTAGATAAGCTTGTGGGAGAAGGCCGGTCACAAACATCATTTTCGTGAAGACAAAATCTGTCACTCCTATGCATGAGCTTTATTGGCGTCTTGTCTCCCATATTCAATCACCCCACAGCTCAGGCTCTGCCTCCTGGTGCCAGTAAGAGGACAGTGTGGAATTGTCCTTTGGCCCTCGAATGTCACCCAAAAAAGTCACACAAAATACTCTCTAATGCACAATATTGGGTGGAGAAGAATGGTGAAGAACAAATTGGGAGAAAATAGAGAAGTGGCCAAGAACAAAGTCGCACGTAGCAACAACGAGCAACACACAACAAGAGTAATGGTCGCACACACCAAATTCTTATTGTGTTGTTTCTAATTTTCAGTATATTCTGTATGTTTCAGTATATTCGTTGTATTAAAAATGGCTTAGGTGTGTCCTATATATGGATGTAGCTCCTCAAATTGACAAATAAACAACCAAGTCTCCTTTAATAATTTTTTGCATCAAGTTCTCAAATAAAATGGTTCATTAGGCGCACCCAAAATGAAACCGAAGAGACATAATGGCTGGACAATTGAGTGGATTTAATTCAATGGAATGAATGGTTTGGATGGCTTTAATACAGTTTCTTTTCCAAGACAATTAAAAATGAGGAATTATGCATCTTCAAATTTTCAAATGATACAACTAAAGCGTCGTCAAATAAAACAACATACAAACAAAACAACATAAACAACTTACGCTTAATAAAAAATTCAAATTGTACGTACGTATTGAGTCGGACGAGAGCTTTTAAAATACAAATGAAAATATGGATGGATTACAACATTTGCCCACATATTTCATCAACCTCAAAAAATTATGAACGATAAAAGAGAAAAGAAAAAGATAGGAAAGAAAGGAGACTAAAAATTATGTCGTTTAGCATATGTAGCTTAGGGATTTGAACCTTGCCTAGCAATAGATCATCTACATCCGATAGACATGGTGAATTGTATCTTGAGCATGACTGATTTAGATTTTAATAAGTCGTGCATAACATAGTGAGGGCATGAGGATTTATTCATACCAGTGTTCATATTAAGGCCTTTGTTAGAATCTGTTTCATGAGAGCTCTAGCGAGTATGTCCAACTCATATAAACCCCCGTCTAGGGTTACACTCACATAGTAGGGATCTCCCAAAGGCGTACTGTCCAGTACTATACCCTACCAAACATATGACCTCAACCCCACTCAGTGTAAAAGCTCTTCCTCTACTAAGACAGTTCTGAAGCACAAATGCCATAGGGAAGGGTCTGTAGTACAATTCCAAGAAATGTTCTTCTACCGAATACATGCACAACTTAGTTGTCCCTTTGAACAATTCCTATGGGATCTCTAGTTTTGAGATGGTAGGGTTACCAGTGTGGTGTTTAACACATGGGAAAAAGACATGTCCCCCTCGACGTACTAAGTACTAGATTTCTAACTAGACCTTTTGTGAGAGGATCAACAATAATCTTTAGTGATCTAACAAACTATAGAGATATAACACCATGAATAATGAAGTATCTCACCTATTCCTACCTTAATCTCATAAAGAGCTTACCCAGATTATTGTTACATTGTTTATCTTTGTCTATGGTTGATATGTTGTCATAATGTATTGGGATAGAAGAAAATGTATTTGAAATTAAATGTATTTTGAGTAAAAGATTTCTAATCCTATCAAGTAAACAATAATCTAAATCTAAGGCTATAAAATCGGACTCCATAGTGGATCTATCCCTTAGAGTTTTCTTGGATGATTTCCAAGAGACTGCAACACCACCTAGGCAAAAGACATAACAACTGGTGGACTTGGTTTCATCAAAGTCAACAATCTAATTTGCATCCGTATAGTCCTCTAACACAGCTGGAAAACCAGTGTAATGAATACCATAACTCATGGTACCTTTGAGATGCCTAAATACTCTAACCAAAGCCTTCCAATGATCTGCATTAGGACAACTAGTGTACCTAATTACCCTACTGACTACATAAGAAATATGTATTCGAGAACAATTAGCTAAGTAAATCAAGTTTCCTATAGCATGGGCATATCTAGTGCGATCCACATGGTCACCTTTGTCTGCCTTGTGATGTAATGAAGGATCATAAGGAGTACTAACAGACCCACAAGAGTACATATTAAATCTATGTAAAATCTTTTATACATAGTGAAACTGGTTTAAGGAATACGTAGAAGTAAATCTACTTAATTAAACGCCAATAATAATATCAACAATTCCTAAATCTTTCATATCAAAATTCTTGGAAAAAAAGGATTTTGTTTCAGAAAGGATGTTAGCATTGGATCCAAAAATTAATATATCATCTACATACAAGCATGTGATCAGAACTGCATCATCAACAATCCTAGAATAAATGCATCTATCAGATATATTTGTAGTAAAGTCATAAGATAATATAGTTTTATTGCATTTGTCTTTCCACTACTTAAGTGCTTGTTTTAGACCATACAAAGATTTTACAAGTCTAAAAAATTTGTGTGCTTATCCTTGGACCACTAAACCCTTGAGTTGATCCATATAGATTTCTTCCTCAAGATGCCCATTGAGGAAGCAGTCTTTACATCCAACTGGTTAATTTCAAGATTATGGATCATGGTCAAAGCAACAAGGACACAGACGGAGGTGATCTCTATTAAACAAGCATAGGTGTCAAAGTAATCAACTCCTTCTACTGCTTGTAACCTATATCTACTAGCCTGGCTTCAAACTTTTCTATGCTACCATCTGCCTTTAACTTCTTTCTATACACCCATTTGCATCCAACAATTTTTCAACCTGGAGGAAGATCAGTTAGAATCCATATGATTGTTTATAACTAATTTTATTTCACTGTCGACATCTTCCTTCCAGAAACCATCATCTATGATTTCAAGGCATCTTCATAGGTCTTAGGGTCTTCTTCTATTAAGAAGGTGTAGAAGCTAGAGCCAAAGTTCTTAGCTACTTTAGTCCTTTTACTCATACCAAAGTCACTGAGAGGCTCAACCACTTCAAGGTTCAGCGGTTCTAGTTCATGTATGTGTATGTTGGCTAGAGGAGTTGAATCTTGATTGGTTTCTGAAGGTTCAGAAGTTTCCATATTTTAAGAACCTTCACCAACTTATTTGAGAACACTAGGCTTGAAAGGAAATATTTTTTAATAGTAAAAATCATCTATAGGTCTTACATCTATTATGGAGTTTGTTTTAATGTCAGGGATGTATGACATTATTACTAGAACATGTTTGCATTGTTCTTTTCAACATAACATATGAAAATGGTATCAATGGTTTTGGGACCAAGCATTCTTTTATTATTTTCAGGGATTTAACTTTGGCCAAGAGTCCCCACAGATCAAGATAATTTAAAGTAAGTTTCTTATTAAACCAAAGTTCATAAGGTGTTTTCTCTATGTGTTTGAAAGGGATACAGTTCCAAACATAGTTTGCGGTTAAAAGAGCCTCCCCCACATTCTTTGATGTAGACCAGATTCAGCTAGCATGACATTTACCATGTCGATCATGGTTTTTTTCTTTCTTTCAATTACACCATTAGATTATGGGTTGTATGGGGTGGTGGTTTCATGAATAAGGTCATGATCTTCACGGAACTATCTAAGTTCATTAGAAGTATATTCACCTTCTCTATTAGATCTAATCCTTTTAATATTCTTCTTGATTTGTTTTTCTACTTGTGACTTATAAATTTGAAGTTTTTCCATTTGTTCACCCTTGTATTTCAACAAGTAAATGAAATGGTATTTATAATCATCAATGAATGTCACAAAGTAGCGCATGCCATCATGAGTAAGAACATTATTTAAATCACATATATCAGTATGAATAAGATCAAGTAGTGATGTGTTCCTTTCTACTGATCTGAAAGGTTTCTTAGGTAATTTGTCTTGAACAATAAAAAATCATTAGAGATTGGAGTCTTGGGAATTATGTCCATGTGAACCATTCATTTCATAGTGTTTTTTTCACATGTCCTAGACGAGCATGCCAAACATCACAAGATATAGAAGTAGAAAGGGTACTTAAACAATTATCATTAATATGAGAGGTACCATTACAAGAAGAGGCACATAGCTTAACTAAACCCCCATAGGTGTACCCAACACCTATGTAAGAAACAAATATAGATATTACAACTTTGTTTCCTTGACATAAAGGTGTGTAACTAGATGACATGATCAAGACTTAACTAACTAAGTTTTTTTAAAACTAGGAACATGTAAAACATTTTGTATTCTAAGGATTTTCCCAGATGTGAGCTTTAGATCTACATGTCCATAGCTCTAAAATCTATTTGGCAGACACATCATTGCCTTAAGAGATCACATGACTGTTGTCTGCCTTTTAGAAGACGACGCATCAACCCCCACATTGATCATGTTCACTTTTGCATTCTAAGGGGCCTGGTAAATTTGCTTCCTTTCACCTTTATGGTCCCTATAAATATCTGCAAGATGACCAGGCTAGCCAAATGCATAACAAATGTGTTGGCCCCAAAATCAGAGTTATTATTTTGTTCGGGCTAGTTGCCTTACTTGAAAGATTGTTTAGACTTAAGATTGAACTTGTTTGGTTTCCTCTTGAGTTTGAGATTATCTACTAGGTTGATTGGGGTATTAACCTTGGCATCCTTTTCTCTATGATGGAATTCAATTTGAAGAGATTTCACTAAGGAAGAAATGGTTAACCTATTATGTGTATGACAAAGAAACTTGGCAAAGTCTTTCTAGGATGGAGGAAATTTTTCAATAAGGGTTGCCACTTGCACATTTTCCTCAAGCTTATAACCACTAAAGATGGATTTTAAGACTAGGTCCTAGTACTCAAGTACTTGGGTTGGAACATGTTTATTATCTGCCATATTATATTCATACCATCTTACGAAGGCATATTGTTTTAGACCATCATTTTGCATTCCAAACTTGTCATTTAAAGTTTGTCAAAGCTCAAAGGTAGAAGGTTGCTTGTGGTATATGTCATAGAGCTTATCGAAGAGAGCAGATAAGATCCTACCATGATAACTGTAATCTAAATATTTAAATGCTTTGAGTAGGAGAGGAGTATATGGGAGAAAATGAATCATTGTATGTATGAATCAGGATATCAACAATATTAAAGGATGATTCCCATTCCTTCAGTGGTGTGGTAGCTAAAACTAGACCTAAGTAAGTAAACCAGAACTTCATCTTTTGTTGCCAATGACGGAAATATAAACTCATAATTTTTTTGGGCCTAAGACTAGCTATGTATACCATGGTCATCATGTTTCTAGGCTCCATATTCAGTAAATAGAATTGTTCGAATTATCAACAAATAATCAATAATTAGAAAGGGGATTTTGTCTTCACTAATATTGGAAAATTAAATAGTTTTTAATTATTGTTTAAACAATACTTTCAATATATGACAGTATTTTAATTTGATGAATAATAAAGAACAATGAAATAACATAGTTTAGATAAGCCTGTGGGTGAAGGCGTGCCACGAAGATCACTGTCGTGAAGACAAAATTCATCGCTCCTATACACGAGCTTTACCGACGTCTTGCCTCCCAGATTCAATCACCACATAGCTCAACTACTACCTCCTGGTGTCAGCAAGAGGACAACGTGGAATAGTCCTTTGGCCCTTAAACATCATCATCATCATCATCTAAGCCTCAATCCCAACTATGTTGGGGTCGGCTACATGGATCCTTCGTTTCCATTCAGCTCTATCATGGGTCATATTCTGATTGAGATGTAGAGATTCAAAATCTCTCTTTATAAGTTCATCCCATGTTAATTTAGGCCTTCCTCTTCTTCTATTTATAGTGTTTGGCTCAATAGCATTTCTTCGTATAGGCGCACTAGTAGGTCTGCGTTGCACATGTCTGTACCATCTGAGTCGGCCCTCACGCAACTTGTCCTCAATGCTCGCCACCCCCACTTTATTCCTGATATAGTCATTTCTCAAACGATCTTTTCTTGTCTTCCCACACATCCATCTCAGCATACGCATTTCGGCCACGTTCATCTTGTTGAGACCTTGTTTCTTCACCGCCCAACATTCACTCCCATAGAGCATGGCTGGTCGTATAGCTGTTCTATAAAACTTACTTTTTAACCTGAGAGGGATCTTCTGATCGCATAAAACTCTAGTTGCACTCCTCCATTTCAACCATCCTGTAGTGATCCGGTGACAAACATCATTTTGGACATCCCCGTCTATTTGAATAATAGAGCCTAAGTAACGAAATTTGTCACATTTTGGTATATCTACTCCGTCCAACTTGGCTCCATCATTCACACTGCGAGATTGGCTGAAATTGCAATGCATATACTCAGTTTTGCTCCTGCTAATCATCAATCCATTTGATTCCAATGCCTTTCTCCAACATTCAACTTTATCATTCAATCCATCTTTTGTTTCGTCAATCAAAACAATATCATCAGCAAATAACATACACCAAGGAATATCATCCTGAACATTCTTTGTTAACTCATCCATAACCAGAACGAATAGATATGGGCTGAGTGTGGATCCTTGGTGTACCCCAACTGTAATAGGAAAAGTTGGTGTCTCTCCTCCAGGAGTCTTGACACTTGCAGTAGAGTTATCATACATGTCTTTGATCAAGTCAATGTATTGGATAGGCACACCCTTTTTCTTCAAAACCATCCATAACACTTCTCTGGGTACTCGATCATAAGCCTTCTCTAGATCGATAAACACCATATGAAGATCTCTTTTGCTTTGTCTATACTTCTCCATAAGCCTCCTTATCAGAAAAATAGCCTCTGTTGTTGATCTTCCAGGCATGAAACCAAATTGGTTGTTTGATACCTGTGTTATAGATCTTAACCTCTGCTCAATAATCCTCTCCCAAAGCTTCATCGTGTGACTCATCAGCTTGATACCTCTATAGTTTGTACAACTCTGAACGTCACCTTTGTTCTTGTAGATTGGGACTATAATACTATTTCTCCACTCATCCAACATCTTCTTGGTCTTCATAATCTTGTTAAAGAAATTTGTTAACCATGTAACTCCCTCATCCCCCATACTCTTCCATACATCAATGGGAATATTGTCTGGTCCGCATGCCTTTCTCATTTTCATCTTTTTCAAAGCATTCTTGACCTCAAATGGTGAAACTCGTCGTGTGTAAATGATATCTCTCGTATTCATGTCACACGAGTCACTAACATTATATGCAGTATCTCCATTGAAAAACTTATGGAAGTAATTTCTCCACTGGTTTTTGATATCATCGTCCTTCACCAATACTCTACCATCTTCATTATTTATGCATTTTACTTGACTCAAGTCTCTTCCTTTCCTTTCTCTTATACGAGCCATTTTATATATATCATTTTCCCCTTCTCTAGTGTCCAGCTTCTTATACATATCATCAAAGTATCTAGACCTTGCCTCCCTAACCACCTTTTTAGCTTCTTTCTTTGCTTGCTTGTATCTTTGGAACGTTGCATCATCTCCATATTTGGGCAAGCTCCTATAGATCTCCCTTTTCAGTTTAATAGCCTTTTGTACTTCATCATTCCACCACCAAGTCTCCTTCTGTGGAGGTCCACAACCTTTAGACTCCCCCAAAACCTCTTTGGAAATTTTTGTTATGCAGGAGCTCATGTTATGCCACATAGTGTTAACATCAGACTCCAAGTTCCAAGTTACCTCCTTGATGAGTTTATCATGAAAAGTCAATTTCTTTTCTCCTTTAAGATTCCACCACTTGATCTTGCTATCTTGGTTTCCGTTATGTTTGCCTTTATTGATCTTCATGTTAATATCCAAAACTACCAACCTATGTTGGGTCGTGAGTTCTTCGCCAGGAATCACTTTACAATCCTTGCATATGTTACGATCCACCCGCCTTGTAAGGAGGTAATCAATTTGGCTACAGTTGTGCCCACTCTTGAAAGTAATCATATGGGATTCTCTTTTCTTGAAATGGGTGTTACTCTTAGACATGGTTGAAAAATAAATTGTGGGAATTACTCTTAGATGCACAATATTGGGTGGAGAAGAATGTCAAAGAACAAACTTGAAATGTCTCGTTTTCAAATTTGTCATCTAATTAGGGTTTGCTTGGTTGATAGTATGCTTAACTAAGTTGATCATTGTTTAAAGCTTGATTAATGACGGTAGTTAAGTTTTTATGTTTTATATATAATGAGAAGGTTTAATCATACTTTGATTCACATAATTAGGGTTAAGATTTGGAAACCCTAATTGGCCCAAATTAGGGTTATGATGACATATAAATACAAAATTTGATAAATATAATGTCTCACTAAATGGTTTTTAGTATTTTATGTGTAACTCTGATTTAATTAAAATTTGGATATAATTTGGATATCTCAAATGTGAGAACTATTGAAAAATATCAGAATTATTGAAGAATGTTCTGACCTATTTGTCGATCGAGTTTCAAACTCGACCGCCATATTTTCATATTGATATGGTAGTGTGGTAATTGAATTTTATCTTTTAATTTGTATATCCAGTTGATCTCAAATTTTAAATGTAGTTGAAAAAACCCATAATAGACAAATTCTTAAATTGGTGTAATTTTTAGATGAATTTTAATCTCTATAAAGTGGTGTGTCGGTTGAGTTCTGTGTAGGACAAACTCGACCGACCATGTTGTAGACTGGAATATAGAAGTGTAGTATTTGATTTTATTTATTTATTGATAATTCCAAATGATCTAAAACTTTTAATTTTTCTTATAAACTCAATTTCAGATATTGGGTTAAAGTTTCATAATTTTTGGACAATTTTTAGCTTCTAAAAAGTGTGGTGTTGTTCGAGTTTATAACTCAGCCGACCAACCAGTCTGAGTAAAATAAAAATACAATGAAGGGCTTGATTGCAATTGTTCTAAGCACCTCAATTCATCTATATGACTAACCTAACACAAAACGAGATCTCATAACTCATCATTCCCATGAAATAAATGAAATTCTAGAGAGAGAGAAGAGCTAGGGTTTTGAGAAGAGAAAGTGGTGGAGATGTTGACTTAGGGTTTCTCTATCCAAGATTTGATGAAATCAAGTGAGTTTAGATTATTTGCATTGAATTTCATGGTGAATATTCTCTAACATGTTAGTATTTTGTCCCTCCTCTTATTTGATTCAAAATCACATCAAATCTCTCCCTTTTCTCATTCTTTCTCTTCTAATCCCCATTTCTAGGGTTTTCGAATTGAGAGGAGAAAGAATTGAATTTATTTGCTAGAGTTTGTTTGGGTTTCCAAAATTTCAGAGGTTAATTGGCACCTGAGGTGAGTGTTTTTATCCCTCCTAATCTCTATATACATGTTGAAAGCCTAATTCTATCTGGCTAAAATAATCAAAATCCTTCTTGTATATGTATGTGATTGGATATTGATTTGGGAAAGATATTGGGGGATCAAATTCTACTAATTTTTATTATTTCTCATTGTTTGAAACTATATTAGTTCCTAATATATTGATTGAGAATCAATGGAGAATTCTAAGGATAGATGAATATGCTATTTCATGTGAATTTTGCCTAAAAATCATCCCAATGGCCGATATGCTTGAAAATGAATTGACATGTATAAAATCATATTTGAATTGTACTAGATTGTATTATAAAAGTGTATTTTTGAATGTTAATGGAATTGAATATAATATACATATATGGATCAGTATGAGGTGAACACATATCCTGATTAGGGTTTGTGTTGAGGAATTGAATAAAATCGGTCAACTAATCAATGTATACTTATGATGGATGAATGAAATATGTGAAAATGAAAACTATGGTTTCCATGTGTGTGAATAGCCCAAATGAACCTCTATGCATCATTATGAAATTGATTAGTGATATGACTCTTATGATGTGTTGAACTAAGGATGACTTCTTGAAAACCCTAAATGTTTAGTATTAAGACCAGTATGAGTGATGAAGCTAGAACTTGTATATGATGTTGCAAATGTGATGAAATGTTGAATGTAAGTATTTACTTCAATTAAAGATGATGAGTCTTACTAATATGATCCAAGCCTAATGAATTTTTTTAGTACAATTTGTGGAATAATGAGTATCCCTCATATGAATGTGGTGATTTGTGAAGGATGATCAGAGATTATGATGTAAGAAGATGTAACTGAAACCATTATTTTAAGCTAAAGTGATTAGTATGACAAAGAATGATCACAGTCGATTATGGAAATGACAATAGTAGTCAATCACATGGTACACTTATCTATATATAGGAGTCAATATGAATAAAATGTACTTAATGTTTATTGCAAGTTAAAGATGAAACTAATGAAGTTAGTATGATGAAATATTTTATCTTTTATTTTAATAACATGTGACTTAATCCAAATTAAATGAAATATACTAAGAACTGGACTTTGATAAATGTGAAGTATAAGAGAAGCATTGTATGTAAAGTGAATCAAGAATTATTGGTCTGAATAATGTAATAAACATGAAATAAAAGAAGTTGAGATTACTAAATATAAAATGAAGAAAAAAGATGGGAATATGTAGATGATTCTAATAATGTAACTCTTACCCTAAAATGATGAGTTTGATGATTCTGGTGAATAACAATCTCAAATGAGGGAATAAGGGATGCACATAACTGTAGTTTTTTTGGTCGGCTAAAAATCATGTTGATGTAGAGAAAAACCAAAAACTTTGGGAACTGTACAAGGACCCCTAAATCTAAAATTGTAGAAAAAAATGGAATACGAGCTCTCGCAGGAGCTGTTCCATTCCAAAAAACAAAACTGGAAAGATAGAAAACCTCGAACTAATAGCTTGAGGCTACATAAGAGATCCACCCATAGAAGACATAAAAGGCCTAAAAGATACATCAAAAGTGACACTAACATATAAGATCACCCACAAAGGGTGCCCCTTTTTAAGAGCTTGCAAGCACTCATCTGACAGCCAGAGAGATCTAGTCTGTGGCAAGCAAGAGATCGCATTTTTTGAGATCCATTTTTTAGAATTATGAACAGCTATAGACATCTAGGCCTCTCTAAGATAAGAGACAAGTAGATGCGTAACCTGGTTGTTGAAAGCAACTTCCTGCCCTGCATCCGATAACAACAAATCAACCTTGCCAAATCTAGAAATGATCTCCACGCATCCTGTAAGACATAACTCATCTTCCACTATCATTAACCACACCCAAAAATTATGGAAGCCAAGGACCACCGCAAACAAGATCTATCGAGGAGTTGAATCTTGAACTAGATTTGATAAGTGGTAGCTCTAAAAACGTCTACAAATGCTATCAAACAAGAACAGAAAGCAAGAGAAGGTAGGAGAAACTGGGGAGATCAGATAGAGTCATCAATCCATGACACTTCATCTGATCTTATTCTCCTCGGCTTCTTCTTTTTCTTCCTTGGTCTGGGGCTTTCACTAAGCTTGACCTCTAGCATTGGGTCATGTTCGAGATCATAGGAGCTTGTGGACTCGTCTGCGGATACTTGTTCAGAAGCTTTGTAGTAATCGAGAGAGATGTCGGTGTCATGTACTAAATTCTTAACACATTGAGGTGTAATCCTTAGACTTGAAAGGGATAACTCCCATTCTAAGTCAAGACTATCCTCTTCCATGTAAGGAGAGTTACATTACATGTCTGGTTCAGCAGGAGCCTTTGCATCACACTGGGCTGCATTGGCTGGGATTTGGTTGTTGTTCGCACTGCTACCAGTCTCAGAAGCATTCCTTCGAGCACCTGCAGTGCCGACCACTTTCCCTACACAGATCTACAAGTCGCTTTTATGAGAATTCCTAATGCCCGTGGGATAGGATGCAAAACGGTGTCCAAAACATGAACATTTTGAACACAGTAGGGGCCTAGAGATGTACTCGACACCAAGAGGCCTGGGAGTTTCATCTACTTCAATGGAGATTCGTTTAGGGAAACCAGAGTTGGAGCAGAGTTCTACACACACCAAGGCTTCTTTGAGGTAGTTGACGGATAGCGCCGCTTCATCAAAGTCCAGTGGGCGACCGAGCAAGCTCGCAACTCTGCCGAGTCACGCCTTTGTCCAAGGTGCCCCTGGGTTTTCAATTTTTGGCCATACCAGGAGTTTCTAGAAATACAACGGGGGAAGAGGCTCGCCTGGCTCGCAGGGATGGATGATCATGAGTGTGCCTTCCATCATCCAAGGGGCTTCATCGATGATCCTCTCGCTTTCCTTGGCAGTCAGGAGTTTAACAACAAACCCTACCATCTCTTCCACGATGACTTGGAAATCACCACTCGGGAGCCAATTTCTCTTGATCCACCCATGGAGCTGGCCTTTGTATGGCTTCCAGCCAGTGTAGAGGATGGACATGAACTCCTTCCAGTTCAGAGCAGACTCATCCTTGCTTGAGAAGGCAAAGCACTTAGAGCCGTTCTTCACTACTGGTTCGATGTAGTCGATAACAGATTGGACCTTGCACGATCTACCTGGATGACTAGAGTGCGGGCCATGCGGCCACTCGGGAAGATCACACTGACCGCATACCGTATATACTCATTTCCATTCGACGGCGGATCTACGGTAGGGGAAGATGGAGGGGATGATGATGAGGTCGAGGGACCTTTTGGATTGGCACGATTTTAGGACGAAGATTTGTTTTCCACTCCGACAGCCGCACTTGAGCCATTCAGAGGAGTCGAGGACAACTCGCAAACAGTGACATTCCCGTCCCTAGCACTCTCGCCGCCTCTAGGGTTCCTTCCTCCACCTCTCCCTCTCCCACCTCATCTGCATCGTGCCATCTTGTTAATGATTTTTTTCCTCATTTGCACATAACTGTAGTTGAATTCAACTAAAAGACGAAATTCAAGTATTTGAATTGATTTACAAGAATGTGTTCTTGAATTGTGACTTGTACTATGAGAATGGACTAATAGTACAAACTTCAAAAGATAGTCAACATGTGTTGATTAGTAATCCCATCTGAAGAATGTGCAATAAAAGAAGAAGAGAAATAAGTTTGTTATGCATGTATAAGCATGAAATTTATTTGCATCTATTGAGATTGGATGGAACAAAGCATATGTTGTATGATAGATCTACTATTACTATGATGAATGATACATGATATCTATATGCTTTTAATGTTGCTAATTCTAATGCCTCTACTAATATTTGTTTAGAACTATGATATAAAATGAACTGAGAAGAAATATGTTGAAATTGAATTTAATATGCACCCCTTACATTTGAGAAACCCTGATAAGGGTAAATGTTGCATAATGAGATTATGTCTAGGGGTGAAGTCCCATGGATGATGCTAGACAATATGATTATGTCTCGAGCTGAAAACCCACTGCTGATGATATTTATGAGATGATGTAAAAGATAGAAATAATCATATGTGTTCAATCTACATATCTATTGTTCTTCTTGCTTTGATCATTGTTTGTATTGATAAACTTAATCTGTTTCATGTTATATCAATTACGCGAGAATACATATATATGATATATGATGTTTTGAATTCTTTAAAGATGAGTAAAAGAGACTAATAACAAGTGAAATTACATAACATCTAGTTAGGTACCCTGAAGGACGTGAGTTTTCCCTGAGGACCGCATTGGGGAAATAAAGCATATCTCCTTATAGTAATCAATGAATTATGAGAAGGATTTCTAGAGTGTGGATTGAGACCTTAAAGGTTAGACCACTTGGATTTAGGAGTGAGTCGTCTAGAGTGTCTCTAGCCCTAAATCGTTTTTGTGAAAATCTATGTCCAGATGTAATAGACTCTGATGAAATGAAATATGTGAAATTTAAAAATATGTGAAATACAGTGATATGTGATATACAGTTTTGTTGAATCCTATCTTGTGTACCTGAGATGAGGATGTGATACTCTTTAGGCAGCCCTAAGGTGGCCAGGGTCTGTTGTTGAAATCTTAGGCTGACTAGCTAAACCCTAAGATAGTGACGGTGAGTTGTTGACACAAGAATCAGGCATGGCGACTTCGACTTGATGAGGTACAAGCCAAGTAGTTTTAGGGCAAATGAATAAAAGATGATAAGTTGTGTAGAACATGATTGGAATGGTTGTCATTCCTTGTACTGATACTTGATGATTTGTCAATGTTGATTATGCTTCCTATTATTGAAAGTAATCATGTTACTATATAAATTTTTTATTTCATATTATACGTCATGTTGATGAGTTATAAATGATGGGATTTATATCCATTATGAATATGAGTTGGATTGGTTGCTATTTGTATTGTTTGGTAGATATGCATTATGTGTACTTCAGCTTCAGGACTATAGGATGTGTTCCTGGATCGGGTGCTGGAGTGTCACAAATATAATGTTATTTTTATGTATTGATTCAAAATTCTTAGAACTTGACTTATTACTCATGTAGTAGGATTCTTAATCTGAACTAAGAAGTATATGTTGATTTGTTCATAGACATGCTTTAAAAGATGTTTCAAAGTTATAATTGGTTTAAGTGATTACCTTATCTATTGGATTAGATTATCCTTGTAAGTTAGATATAACTTATGATAGAACTATCTGCTAGACTTTTAAATATCTGCATGTTTCTGTTAAGTTTATTATACTTAATCAGATGTTGATGCACACACCTAGCTTGAGTGGGAGGTATCCACTCACTGGGGCTCTATATGAGTCTCATGAGGTTGTTTCAAATGTTTTTAGGTATAATGCTATCCATCAGAGAGGTTGTGACAAAGAAGATATAAATAGCATAAGCTAGATAGATTAGAATGTCCCTATACTCTCTCTTTCCTGGGATGGGTTGTAGACTAAGTTTGTTCATCAATGTACATGTATCTGATGTAAACTGAAACTCATATGAGAACAAGATTTGATTATAGTTTTAATGGAGTTGAATAAGATTTGTGATATCTAAATGTGATGTCCTTGATGTGATATTGATTTATGAATTTGTGAAGAAAGAAAAAGGAAAAATTTATCTGTATTTTTTGTATATTGTTTAATCACCTTTTTCGTTATTTCATAATCTATTTTTAGATTTTGGGATTATCTCTAATGGTTGGTATTTATGCTGATAAAAAGAGTGGGTCCCGACAACTTGGTGTCAGAGCCTAGATTAGATGAGTCTGCAGGGACAATAGGATCTAGAAATAAACGACAATGTAGATGTTGAATATAACTTGAATGATGTGCATACTGACTGAACTTAGTATCCATATACTCCGGTAAAGTATTTGGATATTGAGCTAAGCTAGTATGGAACTACTGACTGTACTTCTTCTGGATGTCCTGACCAAGTATTCAGATGAACATAGTTTGGTAGTATAATGAGATGCATGATGAAAAAGAGAAGAATGGAGACAAAATGGTGAAAAAGAAAAGGATTTCATAATTCAATATGGAACCTATGGCAAGTAGGAATTTCATATAATAAAGATAAAATCTTAATGGATTATTAATACAAACTCTAATGAGTTTGAATTTGAGTATGAAATCAGATTTTTTAAGAAAAAGCTAAGAATTAAAATGATGCACACTAAATAATATCCTTTATGAAGGATCTTGATGAATGCAGATAATAATATGTGAATGAGTCATAATCTTAGTCTATGAGATACTCAATCATTTTTTTAAAGGATGTGAACGGGGATGTGAATCGGATCTTGATAAAGGATGTATTACTAAAATTTGTAAGGTAAGTGTTTGTAATAGTCAAGGAGAGATATGATGATGACAAGGAATGAAATGTCCATTTAATGCCAAAAAAATTCCATATGAAAGAAAGATAAAATGAAAGATTTATAATTTTATGCCCAGAGAGGTGAACAATTAGATGATATGATATTTTTCCATATATTTTCTTAGATTTTGGAGGAAATCCTAAAGGAGGGGAGAATTTTTAATGACCCATTTTGAAATAAGTCATCTAATTAGGGTTTACTTAGATGATTGTATGCTTAACTAATTTGATCATTGTTTAAATCTTGATTAATGATGGTAGTTTTTTAAATATAACGAGAATGTTTAATCATGCTTTGATTCACATAATTAGGGTTAAGATTTGGAAACCCTAATCGGACCAAATGAGGGTTTTGATGACATATGAATACATAATTTGATAAGTATAATGTCTCACTAAATGATTTTTCGTATTTTATGTGTAACTCTTATTAAATTTAAATTGGGATATGATTTGTATATCTGAAATGTGAGCACTATTGAAAAATATCAGAATTTTTGAAGAATGTTTTGACCTATTTGTTGGTCGAGTTTCAAACTCGACTTGCCCTATTTTTAGATTGATATAGAAGTGTGGTAATTGGATTTTATATTTTTATTAGTATATCAAATTGATCTTAAATTAGACATACTATTAAATTGGAGTATTTTTTGCATGATTTTTGATATCTACAAAGAGGGGTGTTGTTCGATTTCTGTGTAGGACAAACTCAATCGACCATGTTGCAGACTACAATATAATTGTGTAGTATTTTATTTTTAGTTATTTATTGGTAACTATAAATGATGTAAAGTTTTTAATGTTTCTTGTACTCAATTTCAGACATTGGGTTAAAGTTTCATATTTTTTTATGATTTGGATTTTAAAAAGTGTGATGTCGGTCGAGTTTATAACTCAGCCGACCAACCAGTCTGAGCAAAATAAAAATACAATGAAGGGCTTGTTTGCAATTGTTCTAACCTAACACACAAGGATCTCTCATAAATCATCATTCATGTGAAAGAAACAAAATTCTAGATAGAGAGGAGAGATTGGGTTTTGAGAAGAGAAAGTGGTGGAGATGTTGACCTAGGGTTTCTCTATCCAAGATATGATGAAATCAAGTAAGTTTAGCTTATTTGCATAGAATTTCATGGTGAATATCTCTCACATGTCAATATTTTGTCCCTCATTTGATTTGTTTTGAAATCTCATCAAATCTCCCCCTTTTCTCACTCTTCTCTTCTAATACCCATTTCTAGGGTTTATGAGTTGAGAGGAGAAAGAATTGGATTCATCTGCTAGAGTTTGATTGGGTTTCCAAAATTCAGAAGTTGACCTATGTTTTTAAGGTGCTTGGCACCTAAGGAGAGTGTTTTCATCCATTGTAAGCTCTGTATTCATGTTGAAAGCCTAATTTTATCCGGCTAACAAAATAAAAAACCCTTCTTGTATATGCATGTGATTGGATATTGATTTGGAAAAGATATTGGGGGATTAAATTCTACTGATTTTGATTATTTCTCATTGTTTGGAACTTTATTAGTTCCTGATATATTGATTGAGGATCCATGGAGAATACTACGGATAGATAACTATGCTATTTCATGTGAATTTTGCCTAAAAATCATCCTAATGGACGATTTTCTTGGAATTGAATTGACATGTATAAAATCATATTTGAATTGTATTAGATTGTATTGTACAAGAGTATTGTTGAATGTTAATGGAATTGAATATAATATACATATAAGGATGAGTATGAGATGACCACATATGCTAATTAAGGTTTGTGTTGAGGAAGTGAATAAAATATGTCAATTAATCAATGTATACTTATGATTGATGAATGTAATATGTGAAAATGGAGACTATGGTTTCCATGTGTGTGAATAGCCCTAATGAACCTCTATGCATAATTATGAAATTAATTAGTGATATGGCTCTTGTGATGTGTTGAACTAAGGATGACTTCTTGAAAACTCTAGATGTTTAGTATTAAGACGAGTATGAGTGATGAAGCTAGAACTTGTATATGATGTTGTAAATGTGATGAAATGCCGAATGTAAGTATTAATACTTCAATTAAAGATGATGAGTCTTACTAATATGATCTAATCCTAATACATCAGTTTTAGTATAATTTGTGGAATAATGAGTATCACTCATATGAATGTGGGTCCTTTTATACAAATTACATAATAGTGATTTGTGAAGGATAACCAGAGATTATGATGTAAGGAGATGTAACCTAAATAGTTCTTTTAAGCTAAAGTGATTAGTATAACAAATAATGATCATTGTTGATTACGGAAATGACATTAGTAGTCAATGACATGGTACACTTATCTAAATATAAAAAACAATATGAACAAGATGTACTTAATGGTGATTGCAAGTTAAAATGAAACTAAGGAAGTTAGTATGATGAAGTATTTTATATTTTATTTTAATTACATGTGACTTAACCTAAATTAAATGAAATATACTAAGAACTAGAATTTGATAAATATTAATTCGAAGAGACACATTGTATGTAAAGTGAATCAAGAAAGATTGGTCTGAATAATGTAATGAACATGAAATGAAAGAAGTTGAGACTACTGAATAAAATGACGGAAAAAGATGGGAATTGGTAGATGATTCTAAGAATGTAACTCTTACCCCAAAAATGATGAGTTTGATGATGCTAGTGAATGACAATCTCAAACGAGGGATTAAGGGATGCAATTAACTATAGTTGAATTCAACTAAAAGATGAAATTCAAGTATTTGAATTGATTTACAAGAATGTGTTCTTGAATTGTGACTTGTACTTTGAGAATGGACTAATAGTAAACTTCAAATGATAGTCAACATGTGTTGATTAGTAACCCCATCTGAAGAATGTGAAATAAAAGAAGAAGAGAAATAAGTCTGTTATGCATGTATAAGAATGAAATTTATTTGCATCTATTGAGAATGGATGGAACACGCATATGTTGTATGATAAATCTATTATGAGTATGATGAATGATACATGAAATCTATATGCTTTTATTGTTACTAGTTCTAATGCCTCTTCTAATATTTATTAAGAACTGGGATATACAATGAACTAATATGAAATATGTTAAAATTGAATTTAATATGCACTCCTTACATTTGAGAAAGCCTGATAAGGGTAAATGTTGCATAATGAGATTATGTCTAGGGATGATAGCCCATTGATAATGATGAAACCCCGATGGGGTAAATCCTGGACAATAAGATTATGTCTCAAGATGAAAACCCACTGTTGATGATTTCTATGAGATGATGTAGAAGATAGAAATAATCATATATTTTGCAATCTACATATTTATTATACTTCTTGCTTTAATCATTATCCTTATTGATAAACTTAATTTGTTTAATTTTATTCTAGTTACACGAGAATACATATATATGATATATGATGTTTTGAATTCTTTGAAGATGAGTAAAATAGATTAATAATAAGTGAAATGATGGAACATTTAGTTAGGTGCCTTGAAGACTGTGAGTTTCCCCTGAGGACCACACTGGGGAAACAAAACGGATCTCCTTGTAATAATCGATGAATTATGAGAAGGATTTCTGGAGTGTAGATTGAGACCTTAAAGGTTAGACCACTAGGATTTAGGAGTGAGTCATCTGTAGTGGCTCTGGCACTAAATCCTTGTTGTCAAAGTCTATGTCCAGATGGAATAGCTCTGATGAAATGAAATATGTGAAGTGTAAAAATATGTGCAATATGGTGATATGGGATATATTGTTTTGTTGGTTCCTATCTCGTGTACCTGAGATGAGAATGTGAGCCCCTTTAGGCAACCATGTGGTGGCCAGGGTCTAATGTTGATATCTTAGGGTGGCCGACTAAACCCTAAGATAGTGACGGTGAGTTGTTGACGCGAGAATCAGGTGTGGTGACTTCTATTTCGTGAGGTATAAGCCAAGTAGTTTCAAGGTAAATGAGTAAAAGCTGATCAGCCATGTAGAACATGATTTGAATGGTTGTTACATTACTTGTACTGTTGCTTGATGATTTTTCATTATTGATTGTGCTTCTTGTTGTGGAAAGTAATCATGTTGCTATGGACATTTGCTATTTCATATTATGATGTCATGTTGATGAGTTATAAATGATGGGATTTATATCCATTTTGAATATGAGTTGGATTGCTTGCTATTTGATAGTATTGTTTTGTAGATATGTATTATGTGTACTTCAGCTTTAGGACTGCATGATGTGTTCCTGGTCTAGCTGGTAGAGTGTCACAAATATAATGTTATTGTTATGTATTGATTCAAAATGCTTAGAACTTGACTTATTAGTCATGCAGTAGGATTCTTAATCTGAACTAAGAAGTATTTGTTGATTTGTTCATAGACATGCTTTAAAAGATGTTTCAAAGTTATAATGGGTTGAAGTGATTACCTTATCTATTGGATTAGATTATCATTTTAAGTTAGATATGACTTATGATAGAATATCTGCTAGACTTTTCAATATATGCATGTCACTACTACAGAAATGGCTTATAAAATCACATTTAGAGGCGTCGGTTGTATCCCAAAAATAGACGCCTAAACCCTACAATGTCGGCTGAAAGCACAAACCAACATCTATATGTGAAGACCGGCTAGACACGAGTATCACTTTTTATTTAGCGTCGGTTGCTCAGTAAGAAATTGACGCCTAAAATCGCCCGCCAAAATCCAAAATTTTCAGTGCAAAAAAATTACCTCCAAAATTTCACATACGTCGTCGATTGTTTACCAAACAACCGACGACTAAAGGTTTTTCGCGAGATAGAAATCAGGCCCATTTTTGTCTTTAGTTTTCTTACAACAACCAATGTCGATGAGATTTTGCACGTTGTCCCTGCGAAAATTTTTACCCCCCTTTTGGCGTCAGTTTTTTACAGCAACCGATGCCATTTATTGTAAGCGTCAGTTGTTTTTAATAACCGACGTCTATTGTTAACTTAATAGATCCTACACAAACCAGGCTCTTCCCTTTTCTCTATTTCATTCCCGATTAAGTTTAGGTCTGGCGATTCCGCTGCTTGCCTAGTGCTTTGCCGTCGCCGCTCGCCTGCCGCCTACTGCTCCGGATGCCTGCTCGCCTGCCGTGTGCCTACTGCTCTGGTTGCCGCTTGCCTGCCCCCTACTGCTCCGGCTGCTTGCTTGCCTGCCGCACCGCCGTCGCTGCCGCTGCTCGACAAGTACCCTTCTTCCTCCTTTTCTTCGTCCTATCTTTGCATTACGCAACTGGTGAGCAATTTGTGTGCCCTTCTCCTCCACTGGACTCCCTTGTACTACTCCTTCTACTACTCAAAATCCACGCCAATGCCAACTCCTCATCAGTGTGGGGTTCTGATAAATCCCTTTTTCAGTGATGTACCTTATTTTGGTGATTGGTATTATCATTTTAAGCATTTTATTGTTTAGTTGGATCCATAGTCATTGTTCCTTGTTCATTGATGTGCTTTTTCCATCTATTTCCACTACCCAATTTCTTGAATTATGTTTGATAAGAACTGTTGAATAATGTTTTAAAATAATATTATGATGCATGAATGTATTGATTGTATAAAATTGTTATACTGCATGATTGTTTGCTAAAATTCCATTTTGTTGGTTCCATATTAACCACAAACTAGATGCATGGGGTACAAATATACATGTCTTAATAATTCAATATGAATCTAGAATAATCAAATAAAAACTAATATATGAGGGAAAGAATAGTTATATATATGAAGGTTGTTCTTATTAATATACATATGGATGAGTTTTAGTAACATAAATTTAGATTATAAACCATGGAGTAGAATAATTGATTAAATACCCTATTATAGTTCATCTATATCGTACTTGTATTTGGGAACATAATAAAGATACAAGTAAATCACTAGTGTATATTAAGGTATGTTATATTAAACGATAGATATCCCTAGTAAGGATATATTGAGAAATAAACATATTTGATCCTAGTAAATAAACAAAACATATATAAGAGGGTATGGTTAAGACTACAAGATGTTGCTACTGTAAATCAACTCATACACTGTTTCTAATCTTGTTGGCCTAGAAACCCATCCAAGATCTACTCATTAGGATTAAATCTTGAATAGTCCCCAGTTTGGGACTATTCTTGAACACTTAATCTCACTTAGGATGTAAGTGTATAATGTGTATTGGGTTTTCAAGAAAATTTCGGTAGCATTTCCCCATTTGTTCTCTAAGTACATATGTACTTGGAGAATAGCGGGGAAATGATGCCGAAATTTTCTTGAAAACCCAACACACATTATACACTTACCAGTGAGATTAGATGTTCAAGAATGGAATAGGTGGTACACATTTATTATATATAAGACCTTAAACCCTAAACTTTTAACCATAAACACTAATCTTTTAACCATAGACCCTAATCTTGTTCTAATATATACTTGTTTTCTCTTTGATCATAGAATGGATAGATCGTGGATGTCCATTCCAAATCGCTGCACCCGAGAGTTTATTTCTGGTCTTGATTAGTCTATTAGATTTTCTGAGGAACATAAGAAACAACCTGGAGATAGGTTCTACTGTCCATGTAGGCATTGCGGTAATAGCTTGAAAGTCAGCATTGGTGACAAAATCAAAAGTCATGTCATGTGCAATAGGATTGTACAAGGCTATACAGAATGGTACTGGCATGGAGAGATTTCAAACATGAAATTAGTGGATGTCGATAGTAGTGCTTGTGTAGAAGAAGAAATTACCTCCGATGGCATAGATGTGAACGAACCAGTTCCAGTAGACATCATTGATGTGATGCTGGATAGTTGTTGGGTTGAGCACACCGATCCACCTCCCATGTTTAGAAACATTGTGCATGATGTTAAGATACCGTTATACACAAGTTGTACTAAGTTTACAAAGCTTAGCGCTGTGTTGAGATTGTATAAGTTGAAATCTAACAATAGATGGAGCGACAAAAGCTTCACGTCATTGTTGTCTTTGTTGAAAGAAATTCTTCCTGAAGGAAATGAGCTACCAATCTCAACATACCAGTTAAAGAAATTGTTGTTCCCAATGGGATTGGAGGCCAAGAAGATACACGCATGCCTGAATGATTGTGTATTATTTCAAAAGGACTATGTGGATTTGAAAGATTGTCTAAAATGTGGTGCGTCAAGGTATAAATTGACGACTTTGGGGGAGTCCACAACTGGTTCTCCTGCCAAGGTGATGCGGTATCTACCTATAATATCACAGTTTCAACATTTATTTGCCAATCTGATAGATGCGAAGAATTTGAGGTGGCATGCAGATGTTAAGAAAAATAATGATGGGGCGTTTGATTCCCCACAGTGGAAGAAGATTGATTTATTGTACCCTAAATTTGGTGAAGAAGTCAGGAATCTAAGACTTGGGCTTTGTATAGATGGGATGAATCTGTATAGGACATTGAGCAGCCAACATAGCACTTGGCCAGTTATGCTTGTTATATACAATCTTCCTCCCTGGTTATGTATGAAAAATAAATACGTTATGTTGTCATTGTTGATATCGGCCCTTAAACAACCTGGAAATGATATCGACGTTTATCTTGAATCTCTGATTGATGACTTTAAGAAACTCTGGGGTGAAGGTGTGATGACCTATGATGCTTCGTGAAGGGAGACATTTTGTTTGCACACTATGTTATTTTGCATTGTTAATGACTTTCCAGCATATGGGAATTTGTCTGGATATAGTGTCAAAGGATCTAAAGTGTGTCCTATATGTGAAGAGAACACTGATTCAATATGACTAAAACATGGCGGCAAGAATGTATATATTGGTCATTAAAGGTTTCTTTTAAAATTCATCTATATCGTAGGTTGTGCAAGCATTCAGTGGACGGAATGAGGAACGGAGTGCACCTAAACCTATACTGGGGGAGGTTGTTTATGAAAGAGTAGAAGACTTTGCCAATGAATTTGGTAAGAGATTACAATGTACCATGGCCACACAGAGTGACAAATCTTTATTCAAGAAGAAGTCAATATTTTGGGATCTTCCTTATTGGAGTTCCTTGGCAGTCAGGCATTGTATCAATGTCATGCACGTTGAGAAAAATGTTTGTGATAGTGTCATTGGTACTCTGTTGAATATACCAAGTAAGACTAAAGATGGGATAAAATCCAGAATGGACCTACGTGAAATGGGAATAAGGAAAAAATTAACAAAAGTAGTTAGTAGTGATCGGAGAACATACATACCTCCCACTTGTTACATGTTGTCTAGAAAGGAGAAGAAAGCTTTTTGTGAATGCTTGGTAAATGTTAAGGTGTCACAGGGTTACTCATCCAACATCCGTAGATAGGTATCAATGAAAGATCTGAAGTTAATAGGTCTTAAATCTCATGATTGTCACACTCTAATGCAACAAATATTGCCCGTTGCAATTCGATCTATATTGTCGAAGATTGCAATCACTAGACTTTGTTTCTTTTTCAACAGTCTGTGCAATAGCGTTATTGACCCTGATACTCTCGATAAATTGCAAAGAGAATTGGTTGTTACCCTATGTCAGCTTGAGATGTATTTTCCTCCTTCATTTTTTGATATCATGGTACATCTTGTTGTCCACTTGACTAGGGAAGTGAAAATGTTGGGACCAATTTTCTTGCATTGGATGTATCCCTTCGAACGATACATGAGTGTTTTTAAAGGTGATGTTCAAAACCGTTATCGGTCTGAACAGAGTATTATTGAAGGTTATGTGGCGAGAGAGGTTATGGATTTTTACAATGACTTTCTTAGTGCTAGTGACGCTCTTGTTAATGACAAGAATATTGAGGAGCATTTTAGCAAAGGAATTTTGGGATCACAGATGAAATTAATCAGCCATGAGAAATTGGAACAAGGTCACTTGTATACACAACATCGACAAAGTGAGTATTTATATAGAGGAACATACAAATTTTATCAAGAGACAATATCCTCGAGCCAATTCAATGTGGCTTGCTAGAGAGCATAAAAAGACATTCATTAAGTGGTTTGAAGATAAAGTCTTACATCAACTATCTCAAACACCAGATAATCTTACTAAAACTATCAAATGCCTCACCTTTAAATCAAAATTGAATGTTATGTCTTATGAAGGATTTGACATAAATGGATTCTCATATTACAGAAAGTGTCAAGATATTAAGAGTGTCATCCAAAACAGTGGGGTCACCCTTTAAACATATTTATTTTTTTTACAAGTGCAAAGGTTAAGAGTCCACATGAAGCTAAAATGTCATATTACGGTGTCATTGAAGACATATGGGAGTTTGACTATGTAGATTTCAGAATTCCGCTCTTTATATGTAATTGGGTTGATAACACCAAAGGAGTTATAGTAAATGAATTGGGTTTCACATTAGTGAACTTTGAAAAGATTGCCGAGAAGGGTGAGCCATTCATATTGGCATCATAGGCGAAATAAGTATTTTATATAGATGATCCTACAAATGATAAATGGTCGGTTGTTCTTCATGGTAAAAGACAGTTCACTGAAGATCCTATAGATGAAGAAGAGTACTATGATAAGTATGATGACTCCATTCCATTCTTAGTTGGGTTGCCAAAACCACCAAATATTGAAGCTAATGATGACTTGTATGTCCGCGGAGATCACAATGAAGGATTGTTAATTGATAAAAGATCACAATATTAGAGGCATGCATGTTTATATTTTTTATATGTACCTCATTTTTTAGAATGTGAACTTTACAATGTTTTATTATCTTCTAATTATGTAAAATGCTAAATGTTTGATTTTTAATGACACTTTCAGATGGTTGAGCATGAGCATGATGATTGTGATTGTAATGACCACATTTGTGCTTAATTGGTAAACTAGGGTTTACCTAAATGATTACATGCTTGATTGGATTGAACATCATTTAGACTTGATCAATGATAGTAGATCAATTGTGATGTTTCAAACCTAATAAGAAACTATAAGTATGATTTTATTTTGAAGAATTAGGGTTTGAGAAATGTAAACCCTAATCGGCAAAAATTAGGGTTTTGATAGTACATAAATATGGAATTTGATCAGGATAGCTGTGCGGTAAATGATTTTTCATATTTTCTGAAATTTTTGTATTTAATTGAATTTTGGATATGGTATGGATAACTCAATCATGAATATTTAAAAAAAAAGTTTAGAATATTTGAGTGTTCTTTGAATGTGGTTCTCGATTGAACTATACTTAGACCAAAATGCTGACAGAGTACTTTTCAGTTGTGTAGTGTTTTATTTTTATTTATTTATTGGTAAGTACAAATGATCTGAAATTTTAAATGGGGTTCTAAAACTCAATCATAATTGGCATGTAAAATTTTCATAATTTTTGGATGCGTTTAGACCTTATCAGTAGACGAATTATGGATTTATTTGTATGATAGAAAATTCAGCTGAAATAAGAGAACGTATAGTGAGGGGTCAATGTGCAATTGACCCAAGAAACTCAATTTATCTATATTGTCAACCTAACATACAAGGAGCTATCATAATTTTTGATTCAATCTAGAGAAATGAAATCCTAGAGAGAGAGGGAGAGTTGGAGTTTGAGAGGAGAAAGTGATGGAGATACTGACCTAGGGTTTTGCTGTCCGAGGAATTATGAAATCATATAAGTTTAGCTTCTTTGGATATAGTTTCATGGTGAATCTTCTCTTAGATGTCAAAATTCGGTCACTCCCCTGATTGGATTCAAAATCATATCAAATCAAGTCCTTTTCTCACTCTTTCTTCATAATCCCTCATTTTTAGGGTTTCTGAGTTGAAAGAAAGAAGAATCAAATGAATTACTAGGGATTTGATATGAGATCAAGCTTTTTTAGGGATGAGATGCATTGTTAAGGTTTTTTCACACCTTAGGGTGAGTGGGAACTTCCTTTAAATAGTTTATTGCATGAAAATTGGTTAAATCGTCCATAATCTTTAATTGCTTAGTATGCAACTACAAACCCTGAATTGTGTGTTTGATCTATGTTGTTGCACAATGATATGAAATGGATTCTTCCTCTATTTGGATGAATTTCAGATGATAAAATCATATTAGACGTGTATACAATACATCCTAATGAGAATTCTCTAAGTATTCACAGAGGTAATAAGAGTAAACTGAAATATAGGGAATTTGTCTGTGACTTAAATTGCTGTATAATTAAATAGAGAAATTTGTTTATATGGATACCATTGGTTATGAATGATTGTTTATTTGAATGCATAGTACATATATGTCAGATACTATGGATTTCATTTGATGTGAATAGTGTTTTCTTGATATCTTTCTAAAGAGGGTGAAGCCCTATATGAGTGGAAAGTTGGAAATTTGTGAATAAATATGGTGAAATCTGTTTGAAGTGTTTTTCTTGGCATCATAGACTCTATTTAGGCAATGTAATTCTTGATTCATAATATCTCAATGAATGGCATGGAAAATCCTAATTTAGTTCAATTCAAGGATTTCATACATATGTTGATTGTATATAACTTGTTTAAAGCAATTTGTATTAAGTGGATGTTTATAACATATTAAATCCTTATGAGAGCAATGTGATAAGTGAATGAGGTAAACGAAACCATAAGGATAGGGTGTTCAATGAATTAAGCATTTTGATTACCATGTTCTCAGTATGAGATGCACAACCCAAGATTTGGGTCGATGTGCACGTTTTCTAAGAAAGTGCAAATAATTTATGGGTGCAAATGACAATTACTCGTATGCCAAGTAATTAGCTCTTATCAGTATATTAATATGTTTAATTGCATGATTCTAGTGTATAAGTGCCAAATGTACATGCATTATGTTTATTTAAGTATTTCAATCTGTCTGCATGCATGGTATATGGATTACTCAATAAATTACAATGTTTTTGAGTATACTGCTATGTCAGGTCTAGAATGATATTCATGTTGTGATTTGAACTAAAATTAAATAGATGAGATGCCATAGAAATACCAGAGTCGAGTATAAGTAAGAAAAAGGTTCAACATAGTAAGAGTTTTCTAGAAAATAATAAAATTATAGATTTAAGGGCCCTGACATTGTAGAACCCCTATGTGAGGTCTACGCCTTAGGGGTGAAATGACCTAACCCTGGCAACGTCCAGTATATGGGGGTCAGAACGTGCTATCAGGTGGAATGGGGGGATGAAGCCCTAGTGGAAGTCTCCTTAAATTATAGTTTGCAGTGTCCAACATCAACCAGAAGTCATGGTAGCACTAGAGTACAGAACAGCGTGTCCAACATCAACCAGAAGTCCTTGTGGCACTAGAGTACAGAAAAGCCAATAGGTGGCTTGACTCTCCTCCTGTGTTCTCAGGTTGGAGGAGGAGTCCAATTTATGGCACAATAGGAGTGTCGAGGCCAGAGATCCAGTTTCCCTATTGCAAACCAGGAGAGTAGTCAGACTTAGCTATCCCGGGGTGTCAGCTAAGTCTTGTACTGTGAGATCGTAGTTCACTACGAGTCTTCATATGTAGAGTACACTGCATATAATCAGGGCATAAGCTAAAATATGATAATATAAGTTTTAAAGAGTTTCATATAAGTAAGAAAGGGCATAATAAGATGAAGGAGAGGTTAACCAAGTGTGTGCAGTTATTCAATTATTCTTTGTATGTTTCTGAATTATTAGTTCTCTTTATGATCAATCAAGCATTTCATATATTCATTTACTCTTGTTGATATCTAGAGTATCCTGTCATATTTATGATTTGTCAATGATCAATCTCTTTAAATCTTACTGTTGTTATAATTGATATCAATTTCTCAAAAGTATATCTATAATTATATAAGTGCTTTAGACTATTTCTTTGAAGTACTCATTCACTGAGCGAGTAGGCTCACCCCTCTACTCAAAATTTTTAGGGATATCACATGGACTTGAAGAAGGTCATTGCATCAGAGTAGATCTACAACAAGAGTTAAATCTGAGTATAGTTAAGTTCACTCGGTCCCTGTCACTCTAGGTCCTAGTATAGATGTGAGAGTGTTGTAAGGTATATTTTGTATCTTTGTTTCCTTAATAAGAGAGAATGTATTTGATTATCATGTCGTATGTACCTGAGAATGAATGTATGGATGTGTATCATTTATGTTGAGATCATATTAAAGAAATCAATGTTTAGATTTCCTTGTAAAATTAGTTTATGTGGTTCAATGTGAGAAAACAAAGAGTTTGAAAAAGAAGAAAAAGTTAAGGGTGATCTTTGTATTACGTTAAATCCTCAATTTATGCCATAATCTCATGATTAATGGTAATTTTGATATCAGGGTGTAACAGTGATGATGATTACCGTGAGGGTGAGGATATCAATGTGCCACCTCACAATGTAAGTTTTAAAAATATATCCTATATTTCTATCTATATGTTAATTTATAATTATATCATGTAAGTGTGTTTTTTTGTCAAATTTTAGGTTGGCGATGTACTCCCTAAAGAAATTGGGGCATGTGATGAGAAGAAAAAAAATTGAGAAAGTGAGGGGCATCACAATGCTGAACAAGTTACTACAGCAAAGGGGTAATGGACCCAAACTGATTGTGGATTTCGATCATGCAGGAAATCCAGTTGGAGTGAACCACAACTCATTTATTTTATATCTTGGGGTTCTTACGCGTAGCCATTGTAGTCCTATATTAGAATCATGGCATAAAGTTCCTAAGGGGAAGAAAGACTTAGTATGGAAGGAACTATGTGTGAGTTATTATTATTTGTAATTCTATTTTTGTAGATTACTAATTTTTAGGATACTAGTTAATAGCAATTAGATTTTGCAGAGTATATTTGATCCGGATGAAAAGTTGCATTGTAAATGTGTGATGCGACGTTGTGGGAGGGTCCTAAGGAACTATAGGACAAATCTCACATGATATTACATACATGAAGCTGAGAAGGGGTTCTTGATTGATTCCCAATTTTAGACATTGATCACTTTTTGACTAACTCTACACTAATAATTTTTGTTTGTATTCTCTTTAAAAAAATTATATAGGAAGAAGGCAGCCACTAAGCAATGGAACTACATGGACCCCAAAGACTGGGAGGAGTTTGTTACCCAAAGTAAAACAGATGAATTCAAGGTATTAAGTGCCACTCCCAATTTAATTAATATATGTTCTGATGTATTCACCTATTCAAGATTAACCTTCAGTGATACTAACCAAATCAATGTGCTTACTAACAAGGCTATCGGCGATGCTCAAAGACCAAGGCATGCACCGAATGTGCATGACCACACAATGGGTCCAAGAGATTATGCATGCATTTTCCAAAGACTACAGGTTGAGTCTACTGCTCAGTTTGCTACTACTCAAGAGACTGTAGAGTCCTCTACTATTGGTCTCACACCTCTGCCTCTCCATGCTATGTGGATAGCTAGGAGGCAAAACAAAAAAGGAGATATAACCAAGCCCACAACTGCTGAGGCGTCTACAAAAATGGTAAAATTCAACTCTTAGAGCAATCGATATTGATTATTGTAATGTTTACTTACCAATTTCTATTGATGGCGATTAGCGGGAGCTTCACGAGTAGAGGAAGGAAGGCAAGTTCATCCCTGAGGGCACAAGGTATGAATTGACAGTTGCTCTTGGTAACCCAGAGCATCCTAGACGTGTTGGGGGTGCATGCGCTGGTGTGGGCATAAAAGTGTTCATTGGGCCATCACAGTGCAAAATTGTCCCAAACGCGGTATTATCAAATATTGAGGTAACCTATTCTTTTTTTAGAATGTTATTACAAAAGGGAATTCAATAATCAAAAGCTAGTGTTTCTTTTGTCTATGTATAGGTAGATGAGTTAATTAATAAGAAAATCCAAGAAGCAATGGTGAAGTGGCAGGCGTCTCAGGCTGCCACTCAGACACTACATGTGGCGTGTCGCTCCTCTCCTACTGTAGAGGTTGGGAGTAATCCTATAGACCCACCTAGCACGTCCACTGTAAGTATTATTATGACATAGTATCTAGTCTTTTCAAGATGATATGTTTATGTATATATGTATATAACATTCTTTACGTAAATTTGTAGGGGTTGAAGCCATGGTATCTAAAAAGTCAATAATTTATCATTGCAGAGGCACAAGCTTACCCAGCCCTTCCAGGGGACATGTCTCATGGGACTCCAGTACCATCTGGTATGGTTTGTGTGAGCCTGTTACATGTACTCCCCAATTGGAGGGATCTTGCATTGCCATATGCCCACCCAGATTCTGTAACGCTTGGTGAGGTATAAGGTGGAGTGATAATGTGGCCCAAAGTGGATGTCATCTATACTAATATTGTATGGTAAATTTACATTATGTTAATTTTTTAGTGTGTATATATGAGTCAATTGATCTGAAATTATATATACAGGTCAAAAGGAAAACATATGATACATCTTGGCCTCCACCTCCACCTCTTGAAGTACCAAGTTGGCTTCCAAGGGACCTATACGCCTCGTTAGGGCCTAATTGTAGGGGTATGGCAGTATGGATAGGAGAACATGATCCAAATTGTCCTATGAATGTTTCTATTCCAGAGGATGCTGCAGGTCAATCATACGATAACAAGCTATTTATACAAGATATTTTTGAGTTGTTTCGTTATGATTGGATGAATACATCTATGATAGATCTATGGATATGGTGAGATCATGTTTATACATCCATATACCTTATTTTATATACGGTGATCTGGTTTCTTATATATTAATGCATACGTAATACATGTTTTACATCCACTTACACACGATATGTAAAGATTTTTCATTTTCCCATGTGGGATTTTTGGTTCCATCTTTGATTAGTCTTGTATATAAAGACCCTTTTTCAACTACTTCATACTGCTGTGTTGTTTTCAAATATTTTGGCAAAAAAAGAAGACGGTGATAATAGCTCCATTCAATGTTGAGTAAGTTTACTTTGCTTATAATTTGGACTTAAGAAAATTACATTTATATTGTGGATTTTGAGTTATTAATTTTTAACTTTCTTACCTGTAGTGGTAGGCATTGGGAGTTACTAGTTATTATCCTCAAGACGTTCACTGTCTATGATTTAGATCATGTGGGGAATGAATTGAATACATTATATGGACACACAATGAGAAAGCCATTATTCCCGTGAGAAATATTTCATATGTTTATATTTGTTAACATCTATTATTACACTACTATTTAATTATGCAATTTAATGTGTTACATTAACATGTAGGGCTTTACATGATTTCAAAAGAGTTGGAGGAAAGGTCCCAAAAAAAAAGAATCAGCCACTAATTTGGGAGAATGTGAAAGTAATTTCCTGACTCCGATGTATATATTATTTATGTGAACTATGCTTATATGTATTTTTGAATATTTTGTATGTTTCAATTTATAGTGTGTTACACAAGACAACGGTTGGGAATGTGCATACTATGTGATGCAATTTATAGACCTAATCATCAAACATGTCGCAATGGAAATTGATACTATACATAAGGTATTATATATAGTCTTATTAGATAATATGAAATATATCAATCTTATTATATATTATTAATTTTATATATACTTCATTATCTTTGCAGGTATTTAAAACTGACTTGACTACAGGTGGAAAGTTATTAGATGTACATACTCCCTATACGAGGGAAAAATTAGACGATGTAAGATAAGAATGGGCAAAAGCCCTATAAGTAGTGGGAATTTTTAAATATAATTGGGATACTAATGGTGATAATCACGATGATTAATAAAGAATGATATTTCTTAACTTTATTCTCATAATTGTTTTTGTGTGACTGTGAATGAATTTTTTCTAAATTATAATATGTGTGAATGTGAAGATGATCAATACATGAATGTTTCTACATGTGTCTGAATGTGAAAATCGATGAAATGAATGGACTGCAGGTTGCTAAATGTGTGTGAAAATGGAGGACATTTGAAATGGAACTACTGGTTTCTACATGTGTGTGATAAAAAATAATATGAATTAAATGTGCTTATACATGTGTGTCATCATAAATTGTTGTCCATCTTGTTAATTGTGCAAGTTTGTGGCCTTTGTTGGTTGATATCAATGGATGCTATAAACCTATAGTTTAGAACTGAACTGTAGGTTCTGCATCCTGTGACCAGCCATACAGCAGGCCAAAAAACTGATAAGAAAAAAATCATAAAATAGGTGTCGGTTATTAGTATAAAACCGACAACAAAGAAATACGATGTCGGTTACTAGCAAAAAACCGACTTCTATGTGGCTATGGGTGTCGGTTATATATCAAAATCGACGTCGATGGTGTCCTTGCTAACGTGTTTTATTGGTGGTGGGAAGGGTTATATAGTGTCAGTTTTTGTGAAATGTCGACGTCTTTGACATGGATATAGCGTCGATTTTTTTAAATAACCGATGCCTATAGTGCCCTTGGTAGCACGTTTTGGTGGCGGGAAGGGTTATGGTGTCGGTGTTAAAACCGACGTTGAAGGTTTCGACTTTTAGCGGTGCCCACTTGGGTGTTGCTTTAAAACTGACGCCAGAGGCCTTAAATAACTGACACTAAAGGTCGGTTTTGTGCTAGTGATGTTTTTGTTAAGTTTATTATACTTAATCTGATGTTGATGCATGTACCTAACTTGAGTGGGAGGTATCCACTCACTAGGGCTCTATATGAGTCTCATGAGGTTGTTTTAAATATTTTTTGATATAATGCTATCCAGTGGAGAGGTCGTGACAAAAAATATATAAATACCATAGTCTAGATATATTAGAATGTCCATGTACTCTCTTTTTCCCAGGATGGGTTGTAGACTAAGCTTGTTCATCAATGGACATGTATCTGATGTAAACTGAACCACATATGAGAACAAGATTTAATTTTAGTTTTAATGGAGTTGAATAAGATTTTTTATATATGAATGTGATTTCCTTGATGTGACATTGATTTATGAATTTGTGAAGAAAGAAAAAGGAAAAATTTATCAGTATTTTTTGTATATTGTTTAATCATCTTTGTCCAGAATGCATTATTTTTATTTCATAATATGTGTTTAGATTTTCATATTATCTCTAATGGTTGGTATTTATGTTGATCAAAAGAGTGGATCCCAACAAAATTGGGAGAAAGTGGAGAAGTGGCGAAGAACAAACCTGCACACAACAACAGTGAGCAACACACAACAAGAATAATCGTCGACCACATCAAATTCTAGTTGTTTTATTTCTAATTTTTGGTATATTCAATATGTTTTGATATATTCCCTGTATTAAAAATAACTTAGGCTTGTCCCTTTTTATGATTGGACGTGGGCCCTCAAATTGGCAAACAAACCACCAAGTCTCCTTTATCAATTATTAGGTACCAAGTCTCCAAACAAAATGGTATATTGAACACCCAAAATGGAACCGAAGAGACATATTGACTAGATAATCTAGTAATTTTCATTCAAGAAAATTAATTGTTTGAATGGCTTTGATACAGTTACTTTTCCAAGACAATTAAAGAATGAGAAATTATGCACCTTCGATTTTCCAATTGACATAATTAAAATGTCGTCAAACAAAATAACATAAACAACTTATGTTTAATAAAAATGTTATATTACATGTAGGTATTATTGGATCCTAGATGGGTGATTTTATGCTCTAGAGGGGGGGTGAATAGAGCTTAATGTACTTAAACAAAATTCTTTAGACCTTCAAGATATATCCCATGATAAGGTTGCTAAATAGGAAATTTGAGTGCAACTAAAACATGCATAGCAAGGGAGAGATAGATTGAACATACACCAATTGACAAGCTCTTTAGAGTGGCTCCACACTTCAATAGAAGTATGTCAGTCCACTACCTAGAGAGGTCAACCTATAGGATTTCTTAACCATTGCACTCTTATATTCATTCATAAGACTTAAAATACATGACCACCAAAGGACTTACCCATCCAAGAACAAGGAGTATTCACCTTACCAAGGACTTACCCACTTTGCAAGAGTCTTCAGGCTTTGCCAAGGTCTTACCCACTCAAGTACAAGTCTTCTTCCTTCAAGGACTTTTCCACTCCTCTTGGATCTTCAGCCTTTAACTTCACCTTTACTCGAAGAAGCTCCCACCAAGGACTTACCCACTTGAGCAAGGAGTCTTATGCCTTCACCAAGGGCTTATCCACTCTTTCTCCAACTCTTCAACCTTGATCTTCACTAACAGACTCCTTCCCTTGTTCTTCTTCACCTCTCTTAGCCAAGAGAGAGAACCTTCATCTTCATAGTTGAAAAAAGAGATGGGGAGATTGTGGAAGTGAGATCCTCACAAGATATACATGTAGGACTAGCTCTCTTATAGATTTCCTACTCACTCTAACAAATGTAGCAAGTGATTAAGCTTATAAACAGAGGAGGGTGTAGGAAGCACTCTACTATAGAATAGGAACCTCACATTGAGTTTTGCATTGAATTCTCAACCTTAGAATGAAGCCCAAGGGGTCCTATTTATAGCTGGGGATGCCTCTTAGCCTTTGGGAACACTTAAGAATGAAAACTAGATATTTTATAGCTTGCAACAGATATATTTTCACTTGTTGCAACTCCACAATGGCTAGAAACACTAATCTGCTCTTTTCCGTACAGTGTAATCGATCGAGTTTCTATATAGGTAACTTGACCGATCCCACTAAGAGGCAAGACAAATTTAGGCAATCGATTGAGTTTGTCCTGGGGTAACTCGACCGATTCGCTTAAATAAGTTTTGGTCTGTAGAGGGATTACTCAAGTTCTGTGAAATGTAAACTCTACCGATCAAAAGTCATTTTCAAGATCCAATCAGGATCGATCAAGTTTGCAACTCGACCGATGAACAACCTAATGTGGATTTTGGAAAATTGCTTTTGAGTGATTAAATATTCGATCTAAGTGCTCCTTAGTTTTTTCTAAGCTTAATTATAAGTCATATAATCATTAAAAGTGATTTATAACATGATTCTAATAGATGTACATTATATTCCTAAAATGTGCACTTGTATTGACTTTGATTTGTCTTTTCTCTAATTTGAGATGCACAAATTAGGGTATTTGGAGTTTGTCTATACCTAATCTAAAATCACTCAAGTAGAGACATTAGAGACAAATAATTGGAATGGTTAATTTATCATCAAAATAAGGATTTAGTCAATTTAGAGCTTGAGTCAACATTCTCTCCCTTTTTGAAGATGACAAACTATTCCACAAATTTATTGAAAGCATTTAAGTAAAGACATACCTTTGGAGAAACCTAGAGGTTTCAATAGAATTGAGTTTGTATGCTCCCCCTCATTTGATTCTAGTGGAGTTCTCATACTCCCCCTCAATTGGTGCTATTCTCCTACACGGTTAGCTTTCATAACATTTTTATAATACTATGTTTTCTACTCATATATGTTCTAAACATATATGTCTTCTCCCCTTTACATGAACATGCTTCTCCTCTTCATGTATGACATACCTTCTCCCTCTTTTGCCAAAAGAAGACATATTGTTCGCCCCCTTTGTCATTTCAAAAAGTGGGGGTATAAAGAAATAAGAAACACCACTTGTTAAAATAAAAGAGATAATAAAAAGTTATATAAGGAGAGTAGAAGAGGACAAATAGGGTCTTGTCCAAGCATAGAAATAAAAGCAAGTTAAAGCAAGCACTTGAACAACACAAAATGTAAGATAAAGTGTTGTAGAAAAATAATAAATCATTACTTTTGTCCCTCAAGATGAAGGAATTCGCCCAAAAAGTGTCTGGTCTCATGGCAAAGCAATAATTCTTACTCATAAGGTTGTTTCTTCATTGAAAACACTAGTCTTGTACCAAAAACTGAAATTGGAGCAAGATCTGCATAAAATTTCAAGTATGCTCCAAATTCTACATACAATGTAGCTCTATGTATCCTGTATCACAAAGTTATGTGAGCTTCTCATGATAGTAGATATGCAATTTAAGAAACAAATTTGAGCAAATATGAAACAAGATAAAAGCATAGCATATAGTTAACTACCACTTGATAAGTAAGGCTAGAACTACATGTATATGAACTACTAGTAGATGATGTCACAAGTTAGGACTACTAGTAGGATCTAGATCATAGCAAAAAATGGACAAGTTAAAGAGCAAGGGATGAGTAGATGTAGAGATATATCCAAACAAAGAGATAGATAAGTTTAGAAGAAAGTAAGGATATAACTCACTAACAAATATGCATCATTACCAAAATATGATTACCATTAAGAACCTCAAGGTTGTATCAAAACAAGATATACAACTATATAGATGTAGCAAGTTAGAGTACAATGGAAGCAATTTAAGACACAACCTAGAGAACCAAAGAGATCATCATCGGAACTTGCAAAACACCTCAAAGCCAGTAATTGCAAGATATAGATATACCAAGTTGGAGCAATTAGAAAGATAGAGTTATAAGAAAGATAGGAAATTTAGGACATGACAATATGCATATATAATGGTATCAAATGAGAGTACCAAATAATAAGGCTATTGGTTGAGAAGATCTAGTTGAGAGGAAAATTCTCATCCAAAAATCCAAAAGTATATTCTGTGTACAATGTTGTCAGTAGAGTTCTGTGTATTGACAACTCGATCGATGACAACTGTTGGCAACACCCATTGGTACCTATCGGTCGATTTTCAAACAAGACAAACTCGATCAAGAAAGTTGCTAACAAAAAGTACAAATATCATAAAAACATATTTAAAGACATGCTAAAGATATAAGCCATATCCAAATATGTGTAAGTAAGTTAGGAATGCACTATAAGATCTTTAGAAATAGTTTTTGAACAAGAGTGTGAAGAGAAACACAAAATACCACTTTTAACTCATAAACCACATGCAAAGTGCACACTAACTTGATAAAAACAACTCAGGATTGGATATAAGCAAGAAAACATTTACCTTTATTCTTACCATTCCTTTTTCCACTTATTGTCACCCTCTACACAACTCACCTTTCTTCTTTCATGTGGATTGAGAAGTTAATTTGCAATTCAATGGATCAAGTCAATCCATTTGTAAGTACCTACAAGAAGAAAGAAGAAATGGTCCCCAATCATATTTTTGGGTCTAGAGGAGTTAGCATAGCAACCCAAGTCCTAGTTCTTTTGGGTGCTTTCCTAAAAGGGCACCAAGTAGAATGATGAACAATTTCATTGCAATAGTTGCATGCGCCCATAGTCTTGGAACTAGAGGATTCTCCATGAAAGATTGGAGGTCATTTACCTTTGTTGTTCCTTTGACTACCATCATACCCTAAACTATGTCTACCAATTTATTTAGTAGTATGGTGTAAGATATCATTAAGATTATTTTTACCAACTAAACATCATTGCAAAGAAGATCTCAAACTATTATTATCATGCAAAAGAGAAGTAACAGTAGAAGATAAATGATTGATGTTAACTCTAGCATGCAAAAGATCATTTTCTAAGCAAAGAGCCTTAGTTAAACAAGAATCTCTATCAATATGAAGAGTAGAAACATTATTCTCTCAACTAGTAGAACTAGAACAAGATTCAAGAACATGGATTTTGGCAAGCAAGGAAGCATTTTCATTTTCGAGCACAACAATCTTAGAAGATGAACACCATTTTCAGATTCTAATCCCTGCAAAACAAAATATTTGTCCTTATTTTCAGATTTAATAACATCAATATCATGCATGAGAGAATCAACAATTAAATTATGCTCTTGATCAGTACTAGGCATGAGAGGTTGAAATTTTAGAAATATAATCTTATCAAGCAAACTAGCATTTTAGAAGTTAAAGAGAGTCTACTTGGCTAAGATAAGAATTTTTGTCATCAAGCAAGCAAGAATTAGCATGTTCAAGATCATCTAATTCTACATGCATATTATCAACGATTCTAGAAAGCTTTTTCCTTTTATTTTTAGAAGACTTAATAGAGGCACGAGGAGCATTAATGATAGCAATTAAAGGTTCTTTATCTAAAGAGTTTAGATTTACCTCATGTGAGTCTTCACATTTTGATTCCATAAGAGTAAAACACCATTCTCCTTCATCACTAGAGCTTGAGTTGGAGGTTTCACTTGAGTTTGAGTTGGAGGAGTCACTTGATCTTGAGTGCCACTTCTCTTCTCTTTTATTGTGATGATGGGTCTTTATTACTTGTGGGCAATCTATCTTGAAGTGACCCTTCTTTCCACACTTGAGGCACCAGATGGAGGAGGAATTCTTGCCTTTGTAAAATCTATCCTTGGAGTACATGGCATCTTCGTCAACATGAAAGGGTGGAGAGGCTTGTACCATAATACCTTTAATTTGAGCCTCCATTATATCCTTATTCATTCTCTTTAGCTCTGTCTCTTCTTGTCTTTCAACTTCTTCTCTTTTGTCAAGTGTGACTTCATGGGCTTGTAGATTTCCAATGAGCTCTTCAATGGGGATGTCATCAAGAGACATTACTTCATCAATGGAAGTCATCTCGGGTTCTCATTTCTTGGGGAGAGTTCTAAGGATCTTAGAGTTGATCTCTCCTCTACTCATTGGATGACCTAGGACGGCACAACCATTTACAATTGTTTGAGTCTTGAGTACATGTTGGCTATCTTCTCCTCCTTTTCCATCTTGGAGTTCTCAAGCAGCTAATTGAACATGTAAACTTTGCTTTCCTTCACTTGTTGAGTCCCCTCATAAGTGATGCATAGCTTTCTCCATACCTCATAGGAAGTCTCACAAGAAGAAATCTGATTGAACTCGGTGGAGGTCATGGTGGCATAGAGGATGTTGATTGCTCTTGCATTCAAGGTGGCTTTCTTTATGGCAGCTTCATCTCATTCTTCTATCTTTGTCACTGGTAGTTGGTATGGATGGCCCACCATTTGTCATAGCTCAAAACTTGATCCTTGGATGTAGAATTGCAGCCTTCTTTTCCAATAGAGGAAGTTACTCCCATCAAAGATTGGAAGGTTGTTGAAGTATCTCTCACTTTAGTAGTCACTCATCTTCTCCTACTTGTTGAAGTATGTTTGGAGAATCCCGCTCTGATACCAATTGTTGGATCGTAGATGGGTGATTTGATTCTCTAGAGGGGAGGGGTGAGTAAAGTTGAATACACTTAAACAAAATTCATTAGACATTTAAGATATATCACAAGATAAGGTTGCTAAATAGGAAATTTGAGTGCAACTAAAACGTACATAGTAAGGAAGAGAGAGATTGAACATACACCAATTGGCAAGCTATTTAGAGTGGTTCCACACATCAAACTAGAAGTATATCAGTCCACTACCTAGAGAGGTCAACCTCTAAGATTTCTTAACCATTACACTCTTATATTCATTCATAAGACTTACAATACATGACCACCAAATGACTTATCCATCCAAGCACAAGGAATATTCATCTTACCAATGACTTACCACTTTGCAAGAGTCTTCAGCCTTCGCCAAGGTATTATTCACTTAAGCACAAGTCTTCCGCCTTCAAGGACTTTTCCACTCCTCTTGGATCTTGAACCTTTGACTTCACCTTCACTCGGAGAAGCTTCCACCAAGGACTTATCCACTTGAGCAAGGAGTCTTCTGCCTTCACCAAGGGCTTACCCACTCTTGTTCCAAGTCTCAGTCTTGATATTTACCAAGGGACTCCTTCCCTTATTCTTCTTCACCTCTCTTAGCCAAGAGAGAGAACCTTCATCTTTATAGTTGAAAAGAGAGATTGGGAGGTGGTGGAAGTGATAGCTTCACAAGATATGCATGTAGGACTAACTCTCTTACATATTTCCTACTCACTCTAACGAATTTAGTAAGTGATTAAGCTGTGAGAGAGTGAGAGAGGAGGCTGTAGGAAGCACTCAACTATAGAATAGAAACCTCACATAGAGTTTTACATTCAATGTTCCACCTTGGAATGGGGCATAAGGGGTCCTATTTATAGTTGGAGATGCCTCTTAGCCTTTTGGAACACTTAAGAACGAAAATTAGTTTTTGTGTGGCTTGCAACAGATATATTTTCACTTGTTGGAACTCCACAACGACTAGAAAAAAAATTATACTTTTCCATACAGTACAATCGGTCAAGTTTTTATAAAGATAACTCGACTGATCCCACTAAAAGACAAGATCAATTTAGGGCATCGGTCGAGTTTGTCCTGGGGTAACTCAACCGATTCACTTAAATCAATTTTGGTCTGCAGATGGATCGGTCGAGTTCTGTGAAATGTCAACTCAACTGATCAAAAGTCATTTTCAAGATCCAATCAGGATCGGTCGAGTAACAACCTGATGTGACTTTTGGCAAATGACTTTTGAGTGCTTAAATATTCGATCTAAGTGATCTTAATTTTTTCTAAGCTTAATTACAAGTCATACAATCATTACAAGTGATTTACAACATGATTTACATCATATTCGAAAAGCGTACACTTGTATTAACTTTGATTTGCTTTTTCTCCAATTTGAGATGCACAAGTCAAGGGATTTGGAGTGTGTCTATACCTAATCTGAAATAATCTAAGTAAAGATATTAGACACAAATAATTGGAATGGTTTAGTCATCAACCAAATAAAGGTTTAGTCAATTTAGAATTTAAGTCAACATGTATCGAATAGGATGAGTAATTTTGAAATACAACTTGAAAATAAAATTCTGGATGGAATAGAACACCTTTTGCCCTTCTTCTTCTATCATCCTTCCCATCCCTTCCACCGAGGGCACATTGGATGTCGACAGCTGGAGCATTGATGACAGAGATTTGTCCACCGGTGTGGGGTACCGTTGGAAGGACGATGAATCGAGGGATTGTGTTTGCACTTGTTGAATAAACCTAATATAAAATTGATATTATATTAGTTGATATTAATTGATAAAATGGATGCTCTGCCAATATTGACTCACCGTGCCTTTCTGGGAGATTGGTTCACTTGCAACAGCTTATAACGATAGAAAATCTAAGCCGCTGTTCATCTTTGTTTCAGTAAAGACCAATCACAATGCTGCCCGTAATTGTTGATGTTTGTCTATCGCTGCCTGCCATCGATTTACTCATTGTTGCGATTACACAAGCCCATTTTACATCTTTCTTACCCTTCGTCTTCCTACCCTTACCAAACCCTTCACCATTCACAAGTTTTTTTTGGTCCTCACCATTCACAAGTTGACGTCCACATACCATATTTTAGTGGCCGTGACCAGTAAACAGCAGCCACCGGTTCTGCTTGTTCTTTTGTACAATCAGCAGCCAGCCCAGAGAGAGAGAGAGAGAGAAACTACGACGACCAAACCATACTTACTGGCACGTCTCGGTCAAAGTCAGACGAGATGTGCTCTCCATTACAGACAAAAAGCCGATTCTGAAGCCTGACGAATATATGCGATCTGTCCACGGCCGAAAAATTCACTGTGCCAGCTTTATTCTACCGCTAATTTGTCATCGCTCCATTATTATATATCTAACCAGATCCTGCTCCAGGTGCTCTTCCCCATCAACAATAAGCAGCGAGAATGCCGCTCGTCTTATACCCACACGACATACGTTCTATAAGAAATGTATGTACTATCAACGTACTCTATCAAATTCGTTTATTATTGATGTAGCACCGGTCTGAACAAGAGATAAAATAAGGATAGCGTTATACCTAAGATCCATATCTCCTTGGGACCCCTTAATCTGTTAAAAGGAATATGCGACCGCGTCCCTGAGATTGTCAGGTGAGGACGACTAGAATATGACGCGTCTGAACTTGATATTGGTTAGTTCAAAGGTAGACATATAGCGCGAGTGGGTCAACGGATTTTCAAAGCATCGTCCTGCCCCCAAGGCTTTGGGCTTGTACATTGGTTTCTTTATCTCTACACGGGGAGAAGGGAGCAGGACAGTTGTTGAAGCTGAGACCTTTCTCCCAGTGTTGTCTATAGGTTCCTTGGCTCCTGTTTAGTTTAAGATCGAGATTATGAAATCCAGACTGGTTATCAATAGATTTGGATTAATTTATCTGGATTAAATCATATTTGTGTTTGGCAGCTCATCCCATTTTAAGCACTCATTACATTAGACCGATCTCGTAACTTGTGTTTTTCAGTCTGACATATAAAACAAAATAGCACAGAAGATAGAGTCAAATTCGAATTGGGATATAAAATCCTTTTCATAGCATGACTAACTTGATCTGCATTAGAAGATTACATAACCCAAAAAGGACCCTGAGAGTCTGATTTCAACCAAACAAAACAAGACTGGAATTGGATTGTGTTAGTCGAGATTGGCACATACGTGGCACAAAAAGATAGCGGCTAATCTGGATCACATCCCGAACCAAACAACACCTTGATGATTAAGGTACTCCTATGGAATTTTTGTAGAATCGTCGACCAAGACACTAGGATGCATTTGAAGGTTTTGTCTAGGATGCAAAAACCCGGGATAATTTTTTATCTCTAAGCCATTCATGTCTTTGGTCCTTCTCCTTGCATAGTCTCAACTGAGAGTTACCAACCACAAGAGAACAATTCATGAACATAGAGACGTTGAGTGCAGGGGGAGGAGGATCACCATCTCTGGGGTATATGCCTACTGCAATATGATCACCAAGAGATCCCTCTGGGAGGATCTGATCAAGAAGTGCACATGCTAGAGGAGGTGTGTTGAATGGTGACATGTGATTTCAACGTAGTCTTCAGAGCAAGCGAGAGGATGGGTGGTGATCCTCTTGACCCAATGGCGGTAAATGAATTCTCTAGATAGGTTCACTACGCCAACATTATTGAGGTACCTTTCTAGGGAGGGTCGTGTACATGGGTTGATAAGAAAAACATTGGAGTGTCTTCACAGTGGTCCAGACTTTGATCGAGGTGTCATCAACACATGCTGGTGGCAGGAGAACATCCAAGGTAGGCTACAATACCTTGTAGAACATCCCAATCCTACCACACTCCCTTCCTGCTCGAGTTCTCCATGTCAGACGATGTGGTGCATAGAGGTTCCTTCTGCTTTATGAGGATGTGGATGCTACAAGAGGGCTGATGAAGATATCATAGACAATTGAACCATGGACGGATGGGGTAACCCGAGTTATCGACATCTTGCTAAGATGCAAAATCTCAAGAAGACACTCAAGAGATGGAACATGAAGGTGTTTGAGAACATGTTCTCCCTAAGTCTGGTGAGCATGATGTAGAGGAATGCTAAGTCTGTCTTGACGACAACCCCTCATTTGAAAACAAGACCACATGGGAGCATGCAGAGAAGGGTTATGGTGGCCTTAAAGAAAGAGGAGATATACTGGAAGGAGAAATTAGGGGTGAAGTGGTTGAAGGAAGGGGAGAGGAATAGAGTGTACTTCCATGCCAAGGTGAAAGAGAGGAGAAGAAGAGGCACATTGTAGACTCCAGAGGGAGATGACAACTGGATTGAAGGCGAGGAGCTAGTCATCAAGGAAGCATTCAGGTTCTACATTGACCTCTTCACAACATCGATGAAATGTAGGCCAGAAGAAGTGTAGTGGAACCTAATTCCCAACCTCATCACTGAGGGAGACACTTCCTAGATGTTATCCATGTTGAAAATGGAAGAAACCTGGGAAGCCCTTAACATCCTCGATGCGGAAAATGCTCATGTACCCAATGGTTTTGGAGTGATCTTCTTCACCTTTTCCTGGGAGGTGGTGAAGGACGACATCCTAGCCTTTATCCATCAGTTCTTTACAAGGGATATGATCCATAGAGAGATCCTAACAACCAAGGTCGTGTTTCTACCCAAGGGGGAGTTTCAAATGATGCTCGTCGATTTCCGACTCATTAGCGTCAACAATGTGGCTATGTGTTTGGCCTCAATAATCATCTCTCTTCGCATCAACCCGCTCCTCCCAGCACTCATCTCTAATGAGAAGAATCTTTTTGTGAAAGGCAGGGATATCATGAACAATATTCAGCTGTCTCAAACAACAAGAGGATCAAGGCTTCCAGAATGTGATGAGGAAGATTGTATGGCCACATCCTTTGACAAGGTGTATTGGGGGTCCTTTATAGAGGTTTTGCTAGCCTTTGTTTTTAAGGAGGAGGAGTTGTAGATCATTCTTCACCTCACTACTAACGACTGGTCTTGGTAGTACTTAATGGGAGCTCAGTCGGGTTCTTCTAAGTGACTAGAGATGTCAAACCGGGGGACCCCCTCTCCTCCATGGTATTTATATTAATGCAGGAATACCTAATAAGTGTTGGTATGTATGCCTAGAGCCAATAATATGATGATTGTAATGGCATAACTTTAATTTATTCGACTATTAAATAAAGGGAAGCTTCCAGTGTATTTTGTTTAATTTAGTTATAAGATAATGATGTAACATTATAAATGTCTAGAGAATAATATTACTCAATGATGTATGTCTTCAAGTATTAGACTTGGGGAAATGAGATCATACATATGTTGAGAGTACATATATGTATTTTCATTATGTCCCTGATTGGTTTTTATTGTGGAAGGTTGATAGACAACAATAACACATAAGATCAGAGTGTGAGGTGGTTGATGACAGAATCTAATCAGTCATGATATGGCAATACCGAACCAATCACACAAATACATGTTAGAGAATAGTGCATCAGACAGACCCACCGTGAGACTAACATGTGGAAGTGATCATCATGGAAATCATAGCCAACTCTCACAGTGTTGGTGGTGGTTGTGTTTCTTAGACTTGAAATCATTGCACTCATCACATGTCGTTGGGTACGCTTTAACATCATCAAACACAGTCCTAAAACATGGGCTGTTATAAAGGTGATGAATGGGTGAGTTTGACACATTGGGATAGACTGTGAATGATAGAAATGGGATTTGTCCCACCTATATATCTCATACAGTCTGCTCTTAGTTCAAGAAACAAGATCTAATGATGAAGAGGATGATGGTTACATGCCTCGAGTTCAATCTAAGAATTAATGACAAAGGAACTATACAAACACTACAACACCATACACATATTGTAGGTTGAAGTTGTTCTCCATTACATGGATATAATTGATATGCGACTAGACACTTCTCACTGCTTGTGATGTCATAAGTTGTTATGGACATTCACTTCCAACATAGTATGGGACCTTTAGTGTAGCGACCCACACTTTTGAGTGTCTAAAACACCTAAAAGTCGCGAATCATTACTCATAAATTCCAGGATAAGATTCAAGAAATAATAAAAAATGGTAAACAATTTCCATTAATGATCAAATATTTACATGTTTACATAAAAACCTCCTCTAAGGAGTTACATAGCTTTTAAACAGAATTATCTTTTACATGTGTGAAGATAAACCATTAAGACTAAACCTTCATGATTAAACTGTAGTGTCTTCAATATCTCTATCTGTACCCGCATGTCCACGAATCAAGTATATATGATACCTAAAATGCCAACAAATAAATACGCAGTCAATATATTGCTATACTGGTACGTAGGTTCAAACAATAATCACAAGTAACATATATGCAAACATCTTTATCTTGCATATAAGAACATAAACTTGTTTTCCTATTCTAACCCATATTTGGTCAACTACCTCAGGTGTAATCGATGTCCCTCTGGGCTCGTGTGCATTACCCTTAAGATGAGTCTAACCCAAGGTTCAAATTATTATTATTTACTTTACATGATACTCATAGGAACTTTATAATTTGCAAGAAGCAAATAAACAAGCAAGTAGTTTATTTATTGTTCAATCTCATCGAGAAACATCGACAATCTCAAAATTTAATACATGTATTCATAAGTGTAACCATGTACCTTATGCCATCGCAGAAACCATGTAGATCTAACGCGTACTTTAAGAGTATATCCAAACATCCAAGCAACATGGCATGTAATCAACAAGTATATGAAACAAAGCATACTACATATGTGTCACCATGTATTCACATTGTACTAACCAGATCTAGATGCGTTCTTAAACTAGGGTTTAGGGTTGTCTCGTGTTTGGACTAGGGATTAGGGTCACCAACCCTAATTCCACCATATTATGGTTTCTAAGTTTACAAATTCAATTATGCATATTAGGTGAAACCATATTCATCATCTTAGTCATATAGACAATTTATGATACCTAGATCACATTATCATCATTAGATCATAGTAAGACGTCGACATTGGTTTTTAAATCGTAAATTAGCATGAATAAGATTATTAATCTACAACCACCAATTATTTCTCATTATCACAGATTTCTTCATTATACATAGTAAGATCATGTGTTAACTTATCATGAATGAATCTATTCAATTAAGCATCAGATTAAGGCAGATGTAGATTTTCCCTTTATTCTAATCAAATCATGTATACTTTTGGAATAGTAAACATAATCTGGTTCTAATAGTATTTTATTTGGATTCCTCTCATTTTTCTGAGTAAGTTCCATATATAACTTATTACAAACAGAGTTACCAATAATTTCCTACAATTATTTCAAGGTTATTTGGTTCTGACCAATCGTTAGTCGCCACATCAGTATTTAATTATGCTTAACTATTATCCAGACAGGAAAACACCAGCCAGTGGCGCAGTGCCATGTCAGCCCAGAGCCTCTATGTGGTCCTGGCTCGCAATAGGATAAATTACCCTTATTGTCCCTGACATTGTGAACTAACGACGTCACACGCTCCCGGGCCTATGGTCATTTCCACATAGGGATTCTTCCCCCATCTATAGCTCATCTGTTGCTTCTGGCTGCCATGGCGAGGTCAACCCCATGGTTGACTCCCACCATTACTCACCTAAAAAACTGAAAGCATCAAAGATGCCTTCTCCTGGCCCGGACGAAGCTATCCAACTTCATCTCTCTCAAAGAGCACCAGCTATGTGCCCGGGGTTGGCTACGCACAATTTTATAGTGAAAGGGAAAGACAGGTGAAAGGAGGATCATTACCTCACAGAATCCCATTCTGAAGCCTTGATAAGGTGCCCTAGTGTCTCTGTGTGGTCCCTGATGTCTCCGCATCACCCCAGTCCATCTTTTGGCCGACCTCCTTGTCCCTCCTTCAATAATGGCTGACGGATCTTGGTTCCAGCCTCTGAGTCGCCATCAAGCCCCTTCGTGGATCAGGACACCTTTGTGGTCATCCCTTGAACCTTTAGACCAAAGAAATTAGTCTTCGTTGTTCTGAACCACCATGAACAGGTCCAGGTTGCTGTCATCTGGAAACAGAGTCCCTTGGGGGGAGGTCCCGAGCGCTTTAGAGAAATTGGTCGAGGATAAGACTATCCAAGGTTGAGACTCCCCTCTCCGCTTCTTATCTAAGCCAGGGGAACAGAGTGCCCAATATTCCAATGTTGTCCTACAGTCCCGCCATCCCTGGGATTTGGGCATTATTGCGTCCCTTGACAATAACACCAACCCATGAGTTGGTTGGGTTCAGATCAAGCTCTGAAAGACAATAGGATAGTAGAACTTTGTTCAGTTACTGGGATAGGGAGAAGAGTCCCAATTTCCCTGGTCTCACCTATTGTCACGGATGAGACATGAGTTCGGGTCAGAGGGATGACCTCCCCACACTTGGCTCTACCCAGATCTGAGTCTGAGTTTTCTTGGACTCAACTATTTCTTAATCCTTTAGTTCACAAAATCACACTTTCTTATCATAATTGTTTAGGGCACACCATAGTCCCAAATCATATCAAACTTTGGGATAAATCTTAAACTACCATTACCTACCTTCTATTAAAAGGTGGGATCTCAATTCCCTCTCTAATTATCCGAAACAGAGTCCTCAATAAAAAGATGGATAAATCTTCAACTAATTATCCAAGTCACATAATAACTTGGATCCTTCTAGATTTTCACATATTAACTTATGTTCTAATTATCTATCAACCAAAACTATCTTGGATACTTATCATAATCACGAAACTCCTCAATATCCAAAACATAACTCAGGGACCTGTATGTAAACTCTGAGTATCCCATTGGGTCAAAAAGTGACCCTAATGTCCATGAACCACATCTTGGGCCTTCCAAAGGCTCCATCATCTTATTTGCATTCCTAATTACCACACTTGAGGATTTGGTAACTATTGCATCTTATATTAGCCTCATATGATCACATATGTTCAACGCTCATTATTAACTAAATTGAACATTTATTATGAATGTAGGGTTTGGAATCATCACCCAGACCCCTCAAAACTCTTCATTGTTATATTTTCCCTAATTTCATTTAGGATTGAAATCCATGAATTTCAAGGATGTAACATATAGGGTCACACTCATTGGTCTCAACCTAGAAGAGGAGTTTGATCTTGACTGACAGATGAATTTATTGCTAAAACATTTAGGTAATTGATTCACACAACAAGCAGCCTGACTACACTTCCAAAAGCCTGTCTCATGGCATGAGACGACTGTATAGATTACCAAACGACCATATGTAGGGTTGCGATGGGCATTTGGAGTGTCAAACTGATTCAAGTTGAAATTAGCTATGGATTGAACTGACCGGACTGACTCAACTCACCAGATGACCGTCTAGGTAAGCAAGACAGCTGCCTCACATGGGTGAGATGGCCCAATTCGACTGAGGGAAGGTTTTAGATATTTCCAAGTTTGTTTCTGTAGCACATTACTTGTTGTACAACGAATTAATATGCATATTAATTAGAAACAAATTGTGAATTTTGTATGTGATTGGAAAACTGTAAAATGAGTGTCTCCAAGTATGAGACGATCATCTTATATGTCATACCACCGTCTGGTGTTCCAGTACGACTATTTTGGTGGTGGCATATTGAAAAAATTTAAGATCTTTTGGACCCTTGTACTCCCGCACAGACTGGGAACCCTGGCCCAAATCCTGCCTATAAATAGAGGGGTACTTGGGGCTTCCCAGAATACAACATAGAAAATTCAGAATTAGATGTTCTGATAATAGTTGTCCTCTCTGGTTGTGGTAACCATGAGATCCCAAGAAAGTCCTACCTAACTATAGAAGGATAGCAAGGGAGAGAACAACTGAGATCAATGTTGTTGGAGAGTGAGTTGGTGACTAATATGCCAATAGAAGGGACAACTCCTTACTGTATATTCTAATAGGACGATAAGAGTTTTAGGAGGTCCATGTGGACTTCTCTAGAGGCGGGAGGCCATTCTCTTCCACTAAGGAGGACATCATCAACCAACAGTCTGTGATGAGAGGAGCTGCTGCAGAAGACAATGTTTGAGTTTGTTGTTTGTGGAGGAGCAGTTAGACGAGTTATAGTGCAACTAGGAGTCAGAGCTGCACAATGAAAACAACGAGGATATGTCGCTAGACTTGCTCCTTGACCAGGTATATCCTCAAAACCATCCTTTCCATATTATAGTTATTGATGCAATCCACTGGTTATGCAAATATGTACATAATTTGTTTTGTTTCTGTTGCCTGCTCTGTAGCCATATTTTCCTACAGTGGTATCAGAGTCAAATTCATTTACTATATTATGGGATAATCGATATGATCAGATTTTTGGTTTGTTGTTCTATTATTGCATGTGATGTGAAAAATATATTATCAAATTCTAAACGATAGGAATCTCAAACTATATATATATATATATATATATATATATATGAAATTTACACCTTAGCCCTAAAAGTAGTTTTGATGGTGGATGAGTAACATGATTATAGCCAATAACCCCTGTTGTTTGTGCATGGTTGTGTGGTTGGTTGATCTTTTTATCTCGGTATGCATACCAAGCCTCTATCTTATCTTTCCAATATAAAGTTAATTATTTCCTACCTTTGCCCCCTCGAATGTAAGTCAAGGTTTCCATATAATCATGTAAAAGTAGGATAGTTTACTTTCCTGTTATGACGAAGAAGAAGACATTCAAAAGACGAGAAGACCGACTGAAGGACCATGCAGGGCCAGGAGGATGATTCGAACTGATCGCCTGGTGGCAGATCGGTTATCCAGAGGAGCCAACAGATAGTGGATAGAAGAACCAGATGACTGGTGAGATGTCCAAACAACTGGCCAGGGGGCGAGATGATCGATTTAAGGATTGAATCGATCAACCCAGATTGGTACGCATGGAACTTCATCAACAATCGGTTTCTGCATGTGATGTATACCCAGATGTGGCAATTGCTTGTAGATCTAAGGAATTATGTTAGGCTGGCCATAACTATGACTTTCATTTATTGCATGTTTTCATTGTGGAATGTAGCATGTATATGATACATACTATATATGTGATGACTGGATAAAGTATATGTATTATTACAAACTCCCTCAAATAAAATATCAAGTCTTAGATGCGTTCCAAAGGTGGAACACATGAAAAGTTTGAACGACTAGGCGTAGGTTACGTCTTCGCATGGTGTGTCATATATCTCATGGAAGTGTGATGGTAATAAGGTAGGTTTCACCTCTGTGAGGTGTATTATTATCTTGTCAAATTTTGGATCAGGCTTGACTGGTGATTCTCATAACGTCTGGGCCCAGAGGCATGCAAATGGTTATGGCAAGGGGTCATGCATATTATCTATCCAGAATTGCATATGATGCAATTGGAAAAATATTGTATGCTATAATATTTTGTATTGATATTGAGGGCTATCAATTTGAATAATAATTAAATACCTAATTAATATCATGGAAATTTTTAAATCAAATTAAATCAAATCAGAAAGGGTTTTTGACAAATGCAAATTTTCTCTTATAGAATGAAATGATGAACAAATCCATATTTTGATTGGTCCTGAAGAAGGACAAACTTGACAAGAGAAATTTCCATAATTGGTTTTGAACTTTGAGATGGGTTCTCAATGAAGAGTGCAATATGTATGTCCTTGACAAACCAGTTCCATAAATACTTGCTCCTGATGCACCTTGCACACAAGTGGATGCTTACTAGAAGCATGCCAATGATGCCTTAGAGATAAAGTACCTTATGCTTAGCTGCATGAACTATGAGTTGCATGACCAAGGTGAAGACATGAGTGTAACATCCCTGACCTGGGTTATGACTTAACCCTAGGTGTTTTGCTTAATAAAGTTAATTATATGCTTGCTCTTATTTCTTGAAAAGTAATTAAGGTTCAAGGGGAATTTATGTTTCAATTTTAGTCCTTTTCGAATAATGTTGAAACATTGTTTTGCTTATTTTGGAGTAAAATGCAAATTACCCAAGTTGAGGAGTTAAATTGCAAATGTCACATGATAAGATGTTCCTCATGTGTTGAAGCATCAGTATAATGAAGATGATGCATAGGTAAGGCTTGTGGTAGCTTGAGTACCAAGAAAGAGCTGAAAAAGCAATGTTTGTGCATTAAAACCTAGTTTTGATGTAATGTGCAATTTACCCAAAACCTAGAGTTCAATATGCAAATTACCACTTCATAATAGTCCCTAATGTTTCTTGGCATCATTTACAGAAAATAAAATGAGGGGGGTGCCTCATTTGGATCACTTTGGAGGAGGGAGAATCTTGATATTAAAATAATCAAGATTTAAGCATAAATTGGAACTTTACTTCAATTTAAAGCAAAAATAAATATATTACTTGAAGTGCTCTTCAACCAAAATTGTGTTGGTTGAAATCCATAGACATGGACGACCAAGTGCCTTGCAAAGGAACGAAAATATCTAAAGGAAGTGGATAACTCACTCACATTATTAAAAGAAAAAGAATTATCCACTCACTTTAGCATATTAATATTATAAGGGTTAAGGTGCTTAATTTTCTTTTCTTTAAAACATGGATAATTGAGAGGAATAAGAGGCAAAGAAGATATCCTAGTAACCAAGGAAGGGGAGGGGGAAAGTGGAAAGGAAATGGAGGAGATTATCCCTACTTTCTCTCTCCTAAAATGAATTTTTAATAAAATTCATATATATGCTCCGTTATCCATGAGTTGAAAGGGAATTTCGAATCCATTTTCACTTCTTACTTGCAAAAACGACCAAGGGAGCTTGGCGCAACAGGAGGACGACCCCCAACCTGTTGGTAAGCTTCTTGACCTTCGTTTACCTTGATTCCATGATGGAAATCGAAAATCAATGCATGATTTCTTCATATCTTGATCCCATCTTCAATTCTAACCATTCCTTTTCACTCAAAGCATGAGGACGAGCCTTGGGATAGTGAAAGGAGTTGCATCCACCATTGTTGATGTGAGCTTGAAGCTTTGAAGATCAATTGGAGGCAGGTTTTATAACTTGAACCCTTGAACATTGTTATTGATTCCATATCTTTATCAATTGTTGATTCCTTCATTATTCCCAAAATTTTATTTGAATGATTGGTGAAATCACCATGGAAATTATAGAAAGTTCCGTGGGTTTGTAGCTTGAATATGATGATGTCATATTAAGCAACACCTCAACATGGGAAACCAGTTTTCAAAACCGATTGAGTTAATTCGGTTACAAAACTGAATGGATAATTGATTTCAAGACCGAATGCGTAATTGCTCTCAAGATCAAATGGGTAATTGATCTTAAGACCAGTTGGAGATACTTTCTGATGTAGTTGTACGTTGATCCAATGGACCTTATTGATTGGTTGAAAGAAACCCTAGATGCCCAAATAGTTTCAAAACCATTTGGTGTTGAAATGCCAAAATCGAATGGAGATCTAAAGTGATCAAATCATTTGGAGATTTAAGGTGATGATTGATCCATTGATCCAATGGTTGATAATAATTATTATCTATGATAGGTACAAAGGTTGAAATCCTAAAGTACCTAGATGATCAGTACCTTTAGAATGGTTAAACCTAAAAGCTTATGAAAGCAATGTCTCAATACACTATGTCAACCATAGTTGTACATATTTGATTGAAAGGTTGATGTAACCTAATCAAGTTGAGTGGATGATAGAAAGGAATTCATACATGAATATTAATTATGAAGAATATGTGATTAGGGTATGATCCTTAGTAAAGAGACCATGACACCCTAATCGAGTGGGTTCATAAGACGTAATCCTAAAAGTTGGGCAATCCTGAGTGAAACCCTAGACTAGAGTAATGATGTAACCCTAATTTAGGGTGATGATATAAGAAACCCTAATTATGGGTAATGGAAGATGAAACCCTAATTGGGATAAATAGTAAACCCTGATTATGGGTAATTGAATGGAAACCCTAATTAGGATGAATAACCCTAATTGTGGATAATTGAATTTAAACCCTAATTGAGGGTGATGTCATGTGAAACCCTAATTGAGGGTGATGCCATGTGAAACCCTATGCAATGGTATGATGAGGAGCCCTAATACAGGGTGAAGGTATGTGAAACTCAAATTTTGAGTTATAATAAGTGAAGCCCTAATCTTAGGCAATATGATGATAAACCATAACCCTAATAAGAGAACCCTAATGATAAAATAGTGGGTATTACCTTATAAAGATGAAACATCTCAAATGGTTTATCATAGCCAACGTTATAGTAAGAAATGCCTTAACCTGAAATGAGTCCATATAATTGAAGATAGTTGGACCATTCTTGTGTGTGACCTATGCACTTCATGGTAAAAGTTATAGGTTATTGGATGAAAGCATTACGATGGGAAATACCTTAATCCAAGATAAGTTGATAACTCAAGTAAGTTGGAAGTGATGAGGAAAGTGATACATCAAGATATGATTGATATCACTTTTAGCATCCCAAGGTTGATAAGCATTGATGTACCTCAAATCCAATATAGTTGGATAGGAAACACATGAAGTATGTTATGTAAATTGTTACAATGAATTGTAATGAGTTTGATATACTTTGATAAGAATCGGCTAATATACCTTGAGAATGGGGTTAAGCTAAACTAATGAGTATGATGTAATCATACCATGATAAGGATGAGAAATGAACTCATACCTTGTATTGATAATCATTTAATGATAAATGTTAAAAGTAATAAACGTGATTGAATACTCGAGATGTTAATGGATGCTCCTAGAGGTGTGGAGCAATATATTAAGGTTGATTTGATAAATATGAAATCCTAATTAATGTGAGATGGGAAACCCTAACCCTAAATTAGGTAATTGGACATGAGAAACCCCAATGTGACGTGAATAGTAAGCTCTAACCCTATTGAGGGTATAGTGGTGCTACAATTGCATTACATGAGGTGATATGTTATTGTTGCCTAGTGAGAGGTGACAAGATGTGTAATGGCCTTGTGAGCCATATGATTAGATGTTGCCTAGTGATAGGTGACGGATGTTTAATGGCCTTGTGAGCCATATGATTAGATGTTGCCTAGTGAGAGGTGACAAGATATTTTATGGGCCTTATGAGACATGAGAACAATTGTGGCATAGTGAAAGGTACCAAGATGATTATAAAAGTTTATTGTAAGAAATGATAATGTTTTAATAAACTTAATAAAAGGAACAATTGTATTCAATAAAGAATGTGAAAAGCTATGAAGGCTAACCTCAGGGTTCAAAGCCTAGAGAAGGATGTGATGATCAATGATGAGTTAAAGGAATTTATATCCCATGATCTATGTAATTAGGATTGGTAGAGTCCACTGCCTGGCTGTGTAATCAGGATTGGTTACAGTCCAACACTTTGCAGAGGCATGAAGCCTGTAATCAGGAGTGGTTAGAGTCCAATGCCTGGCTGTGTAATCAGGATTGGTTAAAGTCCAAAACCTGGCAGAGGCATGAAGCCTGTAATCTGGAGTGGTTAGAGTCCACTGCCTGGCTGTGTAATCCGGAGTGGTTAGAGTCCACTGCCTGGCTGTGTAATGAGGATTGGTTAAAGTCCAATACCTGACAGAGTCATGAAGCCTGTAATCAGGAGTGGTTAGAGTCCACTTCCTGGCTGTGTAATCAGGAGTGGTTAGAGTCCACTGCCTGGCTTTGTAATCAAGATTGGTTAAAGTTCAATACATGTCTGAGGCATGAAGCCTGTAATCAGGAGTGGTTAGAGTCCACTGCTTGGCTGTGTAATCAGGATTGGTAGAGTCTAATTCCTGGAGGTGTAATCAGGATTGGTTAAAGTCCAATACTTGGCAGAGGCATGAAGCCTATAACCAAGGGATTGGCATAGTCCAATGCCTAGATAGAATATGATGATGTATACTCTTATGTCTGGAAGAATTTAATATTTGTTTAGCAGATTGGCTAAGGCCAACAGATGAAAATAAGAATGAATCATGGGTGACATATTAGGATAATAAGGAAAAGCTTGAGATGTTGAAATGATATGGTAGATAAATGATATACATGTTCTTCCTATTCCTTATTAATAGGATAGATGATTTATTGTTCTATCATAAATAGTTGCAATGCTTTAAAAGATGAGAATGCTTTAAACTGCTTATCCTATGCCTAGTTTTATATCATTAAATTGAAATAATAATGTTTTTGGTGGATAGTTATATCTCTCGCTGGGGCAATTACAATTGTCTCACCCCCGTGGAATCCAACATTTTTAGGTGGACAAGCACGGAGGAGACTGAGAATATCTTGTAGAGGAAGAACATCAATAGCAGCAAGGACAGCAGTGACATCTCAGGTTGAGTGTACTGTCTATCGTATCTTATAGATAGAAGTCCTATGTGTCATATATGTACTCTCAGGTCCTTGGAGTTAGTAGTTAGTTCTTTTAATGTATCGATCTGAGATTTTGGCTTGATGCCTTGAGATTTTGAGTTGCTTAAGTATAATTCTAACAAAGTAATTGTTGTATATAATTCTCGAGAAGAGATAGTACATGTGATATGCTTATGAACCAGGATGTAGTTGATATACATCGCTTCTTGATAAAAGAGTTTTCTTGTGTATGGACCTCTTTGCAAAAGGTTTAAATTTTTAGTGATTTTTGTTAATCCGCTGCGAATGATATGCTTCCGCATTAGTTAATCTTGTTTTTATGAGTTGGATGCCACAATTAAGTGGTATCAGAGCTCTAGGTTTGCTGAGTCTACCGAGACATAGGAATAAGGTGTCGAGTTTGTTCTAAGTGTACCCCGATGTATCTTATAGTGCCTTCTGTTTATGCAGAAGAAGATATATAACTCCAAGATGTCTGGAGAACACGAGGAACACGTTGCTGAGAGCAATGTTGCTGCAACAGTGGGAGGTGCAAGGTATCAGGTGAGAGAGGAACCAGTGCCTGAAAATCTCCATGTTGATGGAGTCATGAGAGGAAACCCAGATGTTCATAATTTTTTTTGGGAAACTCATGACTACACTGAAGTATATGGCAGACCGGATGCCAACACCAGCACCTAGGGCACCAATTTCCAATGAGGGATATGCGTCTGGTAAGACCTTTGAACGACTACGTCGTGTAGGAGCCATAGAATATGCTGGGACATCTGACCCAGTAGATGTTGATCTCTGGCTCACTGAGTTAGAAAAGGCTTTTAAGATCCTTAGTATCCCAAATGCTGACAAAGTTAAACATGATGTGTACCTTTTGAAGGGTAGTGTTGGACATTGGTGGGCTATAGAAGAAATAAAAAGGAATGATGAAGAGGTTGGATGGGATGAATTCCATCGAGAATTCGTCAATAAGTATTTTCCAAGGACTTATTTAGATGAAAAGATCTCACAGTTTGAGAAGATACGACAGGGAGCCATGTCAATAAGTGAATATGAGGTTAAGTTCATGGAACTTTTACGATTTTGTCCTCAGATGGCTGCTCCTGAGGAGGAAAAGATTCGACATTTTGATAAAGGATTGAATGTAGAGATGTCTATTCCAGCATCTTCCCTAGAAAGTGGAGAGAGGTTTGCCACATTTGTGGAGTCAATTCGAAGGATAGAAGGGTCTATGACAAAGAAACATGAGACAGACCATAAAGGAAGTCTAAACAATCACAAGAACAAGGAATTGGTGGTACTAAACAATCAAAGATTTTAGTAGTACTGACTCAACCACAATGTAGTGCACCCAAGCAACAATCACCTAAAAGGCTCAAAGCCTGCTATAGATGTGTACAAAGAGGACATCTGAGGTGGCAATGTCCAAATAGAAAGTGATGGGGTGACCCAACATACAAGACACTAGATAACTGGTAGAAGGTAGACTTATCAAGATAGAACTTTCTATTTTGAATTATCTTCTGTTCCCTACTATAAGAAAGGTAGTTGTTATTTAGTTTATCTGTATAATCCTTTGATGATATGAGGAAGAGATAAGTAGAATGAAAACTTGTATTCAGTTTAATATTCCTTTATATGTTTTGAAATTTCTCTTACTCCTCTAAGGAAGGGAAGAGATGAAAAGGAACTCAGAGAAAAATCTGAGATATTAAGTATATCAAAATTTAAAGAGATGAAAACATAATATAAAATAAATACATACTACCTAATTTCAGTTCTTGAATACCCTGGCCAGGTATTCATTTATTGAAGGCAAGTTAAGTATGACATACCTAGATTGTTATCTATCTGATTAATCTGATCAAGTAATCATCCTGAAACAATCCAAAGAAGGCTAATCAAGAAGGAGACGTGGCATGGAAATTTCTACCACATTCTAATTGATATACGGAGGAATTTTATTTAATTATAAATATACTTATAATCATAAATGAATATGAGGATATGATGTGTTTATTAACACATGTGTTATATACCAAGGTAGGGGATTTTGGTATCTGAGAAATATCAAGGCTATTTTAAGATGGTTACCTGGAATGGTTAACTGTGGAATCAGTCCAGTTACCTAATGTAGCATGGACATCATATGTTAGGGGTTTATGCTTTGCATAAGCATAACATTGATGAGAATGAACTATTTGAAGGAATAATTGTAAAATTATTGCAAGAAAAGTTTATCAAATTAAATTAACAAATAACCTCGATCTAAACAAGAAAAGTGTTACCTGACACAAAATTAACTCCACAGTCAATAATGAAAGGATAATGGAGTATGTGTCCTATGTGTTTGATTCTATGAGAATTTTGTGTGGAAGAAATTTGTATTGATCAAAGTTCTATGGTGTCTCCATAACAATGAGATGTTATGTGGATACTTGATGATATAACAAATGAATAATATCTGTCTCCTTTTTATCTGGGATTTCGGGGACAAAATCCTTGTTAGGGGTTTATGATTTGTAACATCCCTGACCTGGGTTATGACTTAACCCTAGGTGTTTTGCTTAATAAAGTTAATTATATGCTTGCTCTTATTTTTTGAAAAGTAATTAAGGTTCAAGGGGAACTTATGTTTCAATTTTAGTCCTTTTCAAATAATGTTGAAACATTGTTTTGCTTGCTTTGGAGTAAAATGCAAATTACCCAAGTTGAGGGGTTAAATTGCAAATGTTACATGATAAGATGTTCATCGTGTGTAGAAGCATCAGGAGAATGAAGATGATGCACAGGTAAGGCTTGTGGTAGCCTGAGTACCAAGAAACTAACTGAAAAAGCAATGTTCGTGCATTAAAACCTAGTTTTGGTGTAATCTGCAATTTACCCAAAACCTAGGGTTCAGTATGCAAATTACCACTTCAAAATAGTCCCTAATGTTTCTTGGCATCATCTAGAGAAAAGAAAATGAGGGGGGCGCCTCATTTGGATCACTTTGGAGGAGAGAGAATCTTGATATTAAAATAATCAAGATTTAAGCATAAATTGGAGCTTTACTTCAATTTAAAGCAAAAATAAATATATTAATTGAAGTGCTCTTCAACCAAAATTGTATTGGTTGAAATCCATAGACATGGACAACCAAGGTACTTACAAAGGCACGAAAATATCTAAAGGAAGTGGATAACTCACTCACATTATTAAAAGAAAAAGAACTATCCACTCACTTTAGGATATTAATATTATAAGGGTTAAGGTGCTTAATTTGCTTTTCTTTAAAATATGGATAATTGAGAGGAATAAGAGGAAACTAAGATAGCCTCATAACCAAGGAAGGGAAGGGGGAAAGTGGCAAGGAAATGGAGGAGATAATCCCTAATTTCTCTCTCCTAAAATGAATTTTTAATAAAATTCATATATATGCTCCTTTATCCATGAATTGAAAGGGAATTTCGAATCCACTTTCACTTCTTACTTGCAAAAACGACCAAGGGAGCTTGGAGAAACAGGAGGACGACCCCCAACCTGTTGGTAAGCTTCTTGACCTTCGTTTACCTTGATTCCATGGTGGAAATAGAAAATCAATGCATGATTTCTTCATATCTCGATCCCACCTTCAATTCTAACCATTCTTTTTCACTCAAAGCTTGAGGACGAGCCTTGGGATAGTGAAAGGAGTTGCATCCACCATTGTTGATGTGATCTTGAAGCTTTGAAGTTCAAATGGAGACATGTTTTATAACTTGAACCCTTGAACGTTGTTATTGATTCCATATCTTTATCAATTGTTGATTCCTTCATTATTCCCGAAATTTTATATGAATGATTGGTGAAATCACCATGGAAATTACAGAAAGTTTCGTGGGTTTGTAGCTTTAATATGATGATGTCATCTTAAGCACACACCTAAATATGGGCAACCGGTTTTCAAAATCGATTGAGTTAATTCGGTTACAAAATCGAATGGATAATTGATTTCAAGATCGAATGGGTAATTACTCTCAATATCAAATGGGTAATTGATCTTAAGACCAGTTGGAGATACTTGCTGATGTAGTTGTACGTTGATCCATTGGTCCTAATTTATTGGTTGAAGGAAACCCTCGATGCCCAAACAGTTTCAAAACCATTTGGTGTTGAAATGCCAAAACCGAATGGAGATCTAAAGTGATCAAATCGTTTGGAGATTTAAGGTGATGATTGATCCATTGACCCAATGGTTGATTATAATAATTATCAATGATAGGTACAAAGGTTGAAATCCTAAAGTACCTAGATGATCAGTACCTTTAGAATGGTTAACCCTAAAAGCTTATGAAAGCAATGTCTCAATACACTATGTCAACCATAGTTGTACATATTTGATTGAAAGGTTGATGTAACCTAATCAAGTTGAGCGGATGATAAAAAGGAATTCATACATGAATATTAATTATGAACAATATGTGATTAGGGTATGATCCTTCGTAAGGAGACCATGAAACCCTAATCGAGTGGGTTAATAGGCCATAATCCTAAAAGTTGGGCAATTCTGAGTGAAACCCTAGTCTAGAGTAATGATGTAACCCTAATTTAGGGTGATGATATAAGAAACCCCAATTATGGGTAATGGACGATGAAACCCTAATTTGGATAAATAGTAAACCCTAATTATGGGTTATTGAATGGAAACCCTAATTAGGATGAATAGAAAACCCTAATTGTGGATAATTGAATTTAAACCTAATTGAGGGTGATGTCATGTGAAACCCTAATTGAGGGTGATGCCATGTGAAACCATATGCAATGGTATGATGAGGAGCCCTAATACAGGGTGAAGGTATGTGAAACTCAAATTTTGAGTTATAATAAGTGAAGCCCTAATCTTAGGAAATATGATGATAAACCATAACCCTAATAAGAAAACCCTAATGATAAAATAGTGGGTATTATCTTATAAAGATGAAACATATCAAATGGTTGATCATAGGCAACGTTATGGTAAGAAATGCCTTAACCCAAAATGAGTCCATATCATTGAAGATAGTTGGACCATTCTTGTGTGTGACCTATGCACTTCATGGTAAATGTGATAGGTTAGTAGATGAAAGCATTAAGATGGGAAGTACCTTAATCCAAGATAAGTTGATAACTCAAGTAAGTTGTAAGTGATGAGGAAAGTGATACATCAAGATATGATTGATATCACTTTTAGCATCCCAAGGTTGATAAGCATTGATGTACCTCAAATCCAATATACTTGGATAGGAAACACATGAAGTATGTTATGTAAATTGTTACAATGAATTGTAATGAGTTTGATATACTTTGATAAGAATAGGATAATATACCTTGAGAATGGGGTTAAGCTAAACTAATGAGTATGACGTAATCATACCATGATAAGGATGAGAAATGAACTCATACCTTGTATTGATAATCATTTAATGATAAATGTTAAAAGTAATAAACATGATTGAATACTCAAGATGTTAATGGATGCTCCTAGAGGTGTGGAGCAATAAATTAAGGTTGATTTGATAAATATGAAATCCTAATTAATGTGAGATGGGAAATCCTAACCCTAAATTAGGTAATGGGACATGAGAAACCCTAATGTGACGTGAATAGTAAGCCCTAACCCTATTGAGGGAATAGTGGTGTTACTATTGTATTACATGAGGTGATATGTTATTGTTTCCTAGTGAGAGGTGACAAGATGTGTAATGGCCTTGTGAGACATATGATTAGATGTTGCCTAGTGATAGGTGACAAGATGTTTAATGGCCTTGTGAGCCATATGATTAGATGTTGCCTAGTGAGAGGTGACAAGACATTTTATGGGCCTTATGAGCCATGAGAACAATTGTGGCATAGTGAAAGGTACCAAGATGATTATAAAAGTTTATTGTAAGAAATGATAACGTTTTAATAAACTTAATAAAAGGAACAATTGTATTCAATAGAGAATGTGAAAAGCTATGAAGGCTAACCTTAGGGTTCAGAGCCTAGAGAAGGATGTGATGATCAATGATGAGTTAAAGGAATTTATATCCCATGATCTGTGTAATCAGGATTGGTAGAGTCCAGTGCCTGACTGTGTAATCAGGATTGGTTAAAGTCCAATAGCTGACAGAGGCATGAAGCCTGTAATCAGGAGTGGTTAGAGTCCATTTCCTGGCTGTGTAATCAGGATTGGTTAAAGTTCAATACCTGGCAGAGGCATGAAGCCTATAATCAGGAGTGGTTATAGTCCACTGCCTGGCTATGTAATCAGGAGTGGTTAGAGTCCACTACCTGGCTGTGTAATCAGGATTGGTTAAAGTCCTATACCTGGCAGAGGCATGAAGCCTATAATCAGGAGTGGTTAGAGTCCACTTCCTGGCTGTGTAATCAGGAGTGGTTAGAGTCCACTGCCTGGCTGTGTAATCAGGATTGGTTAAAGTCCAATACCTGGCAGAGGCATGAAGCCTGTAATCAAGAGTTGTTAGAGTCCACTGTCTGGCTGTGTAATCATGATTGGTAGAGTCCAATGCCTAGCGGTGTAATTAGGATTGTTTAAAGTCCAATACCTGGCAGAGGCATGAGGCCTATAACCAAGGGATTGGCATAGTCCAATGCCTAGATATAATATGATGATGTATACTCTTATGTCTGGAATAATTCAATATTTGTTTAGCAGATTGGCTAAGGCCAACAGATGAAAACAAGAATGAATCATGGGTGACATATTAGGATAATAAGGAAAAGCTTGAGATGTTGAAATGATATGGTAGATAATTGATATACATGTTCTTCCTATTCCTTATTAAGAGGATAGATGATTTATTGTTCTATCATAAATAGTTGTAATGCTTTAAAAGATGAGAATGCTTTAAACTGCTTATCCTCTGCCTAGTTTTATATCATTAAACTGCAATAATAATGTTTTGGGCAGAGAGTTATATCTCTCGTTGGGGAAATTACAATTGTCTCACCCCCGTGGGATCCAACATTTTTAGGTGGACAAGCACGGAGGAGACTGAGAATATCTTGTAGAGGAAGAACATCAATAGCAGCAAGGACAGCAGTTACAACTCAGGTTGAGTGTATTGTCTGTCATGTCTTGTAGATAGAAGTCCTATGTGTCGTCTCTGTACTCTCAGGCCCTCAGAGTTAGTAGTTAGTTCTTTTAATGTATGGATCTGAGATTTTGGCTTGATGCCTTGAGATTTTGAGTTTCTTAAGTATAATTCTGACAAAGTAATTGTTGTATATAATTCTCGAGAAGAGATAGTACATGTCATATGCTTATGAACCAGGATGTAGATGATATACATCGGTTCTTGATAAAAGAGTTTTCCTGTGTATGGACTTCTTTGCAAAAGGTTTAAATTTTTAGTGATTTTTGTTATTCCGCTGCGAATGATATGCTTCCGCATTAGTTAATCTTGTTTTTATGAGTTAGATGACACAATGAGTGTACCTAAGATGGAAACACATCTAAAGAAAGTGACACTTGGTCTTACAAAGCAAGAAAGGGATGATATCCTAAAGGTGTTGCTTGAGTCAAAGATGACATAGGGACTCTCAATAGAAGAATATGTGCTCAATATGATTGGACATGTGTCTCATCTTAAAGAACTGGGATTCACCTTGAGCCAAGAGTTTTCAACTGATATGATTCTAAAGACTATGCCAGAATCATATAGCCACTTTAATGCATGTTATCATGTGAATAATACAGCTAGACAAATGTCAGACTTGCTTGCCATGTTGATTCATGCTGAAGAAAAATTGAGTAAGGATAAGACTGTGATGGTGATTAATGGAGTTGAGTCTAAGGATAAAAGCAACAACTAGAAGATTTTTCAGGTTGAGCCTAAATCCAAATCTTCAACACTCAGGAGAAAGAAAAGTACAACATAAACTCATCATTTGTACTTGAATGCATTTAGGAAGAAGAAGACGGGGATGTTGATCTCCACTTTAGGTATATATGTTATTGAGATAATTCTATCCACTTCATCATCATGGGTATTAGATATCAGATGTGGTCTCACATATGTTCTCATATGTAGGATCTGAAAGGAAGTAGGCCTTTCGGAAAAGTCGAGGGGGAACTGTGAGTTGCTAATGGTGTAAGAATTGAGGCCAACACAGTTGGAACCTATCTCTACCCACAGGGATTGTAATAGAGTTAAATAACTGCTATTATGTACCTTCCATAAATAGAAATATCATTTCTATATCTTGTTTGGATAAGGATGCATTTGAATTCCATATTAAAAATGGTCACTGTTCTAATTCAAAAGATGGGATCTTTTATGGCAGTGCCCCAATGTCTTATGGTCTTTACTTGTTAGATCTAAAGACATATGTATATAATGTTACCAAAAGAGTAAAACTCAACAACTCAAACAAAACATACATTTGGCATTGTTTTCTAGAGCACATAAAAGAGAATCACATATCTAGATTCCATAAAGATGGTTATCTAGACTCTTTGGATTTCTTTTTTTGTGCAATACCGATAGCTCGGTTACATGACTGAGTTCTAATCAAATTACAGAAAAAGGCCTTGTCTTCTAGAAAGAATTCTTCTCCTAGGGTTGGGCAGAGCTGCCAGTCACCTTCAGACATAGGTTGCTTGAGGCAGGATTTAGCAAGAATATCTGTGAGCTTATTTTGATTTCTCTTGATATGGACGATATCAGTGACACTTATAGTAGCCAGAGCTTCTCGTACTTTGCAGACTGCAGTGAGGTATTTCCCTGGGACCGTTGCTAGGCCTTTCACCCATTGTACTGAATTCCAGGAATCTAAAAGGAAGGTACCTTTGTTATGATTTAGTTGTCTCACGAGTTCTGCCCCATGAAGGATGGCCTTGAGCTCCCCCTCCATAGCATCAGTGCCAGGATGCAGACAAGAGGATCCCCCTATCCAGTCTCCTATGATGCTGTGAAGAATAGCACATGTGCAGGACATGTTGGACCTGGATGAAGTGGTGACATCTACATGAAGGATGAAATTAGTGTTGTGCAGGCGGATTGGATGATCCAGGCTGGACTTCTCCAAATGATCAGATGGGTTACAAGAGAAGGCCAGGTCAGATGAGCGGGCTTCAGCATAGCATTGTGCAGCCACAATTCGTGGTGGTATAACAATTTCCTCAAAGATTTGCGTGTTCCTGCTTTTCCAAATCTTCCAACATGTGATGGCAAAAAGCGTCTTCCAAGTAGCCGACACCTTGATAGTCCTAATGTTGTAATCCATCCAGCCCTGAATAGTCTGACTTTCATAGAAAAGATTCACCTCCCTGGGAAGAATGAACGACCATATCTGTCTAGCCGATCTGTAGTCCCGCAACGCGTGCAGGCAATCTTCCTCCAAGTTGTTGCAGCGCGGACACGTTGGGTTATCAGTCATCTTCCTTCTAGCTCGCATGACGTTGGTAAGTAAACAATCATGCAGCGACAACCATAAGTGAGCGCATACCCGGTGCGATACTGGTAGAGACCAAGCCACTGCAAACAGAGGTCGTGATGCATCTGGCGTTGGCTGGAAGAGAAGGTTGTAAGCGGATTGGGCAGTGAAACCGCCATAGCTGTCCAACTTCCAGATGAATGTGTCATCTACATAATGGATTCTAGGAGTGGGCATATGACTAATGGAAGTGACGGTTTCTTGTTCAAACCAGTAGTTGAGAAAGTCCTGATCCCCGGATCTGTCATCTCGGACTAGGCTCGAGACCTTGAGGTCAGCAAGCTCCTCCGAGACCATAAGATCGGATTTGATAGCGGGTGTCACACCGGCTCCGATCCATTCGTCCGTACAAACCAGAGTGTCCAGGCCGGACACTGTGTGACGGTGCACGTTCTCTTTGAGGAGCGGAAGAAATGTTCTCAAGCTTTGCCATAAGTGGGAACCGGTTGATTTAGGCAGTCCATTTGTGATGTATTTAGAACGCATGACATTCACCCAAGGTATACGCCTGTTTTGAAAGAAGTCCCAACCCATCTTCATCAGCAAGCAGGAATTAAAATCCTTCGATTTCCGCAAACCAAGACCTCCATTAAGCTTGGGGTTCGTAACCGTGCTCCAAGAAACCAGATTGAGACGTCTGTGGGAGCCTCCGTTCCACATGAAGTTCCTTGTAATCTGATCAATTCGATCACAAACTGAGATAGGGAGTTGGACTGCCTGCATAATGTAACAAGCTTGCGATTGGAGGACCAATTTAGTAAGCGTAATTCTCCCTGCAAGGGAGAGGAGGTTATTCTGCCATTGCGATATGTGCTTCTGAAACTTCTCCAGCAGAAATGAGAAAAGCTCTTTGCCTTTCCTCCGGTGGATGATGGGAACGCCCAAGTGGTGACCAAGGTTGCTCGTCTGCTGGATCCCCAACCTATTACAGATCCTTTTTTTGACTGATCGGGGGGTGTTGTGAGAGAAGAAGACAGTTGATTTCTCATGAGATAGAGCGAGCCCAGAGGCGTGATTGAAGAGCTTAAGGCAATGAAGGATCACTCTTGCTTGGTGGGTGGAAGACTCCCCAAAGAGAATGATGTCATCCGCGAAGCTCGCATGGGATATAGGGATTCAGTCTTTGGTGATGACGATGGGTCTCCAAATTCCTTTGCCGATCTCCTCCGCTATCAATTGACTAAATCGCTCTAGGCACAAAACGAAGATGTAGGGGGAAAGAGGGTCCCCTTGCTTGACACCGCAAGAAGGGCGAAAGGTGCCTGCAACCTCTCCATTCCAGAGAATAGAAGAATCTCCAGAGCAGATAATATGCATAATGATATCAATGATTTCCTTGGGCAGCGTAGTTCGAGTAAGCGTGTCACGGATGAAGTGCCAGCTTAATTTGTCAAAGGCTTTTATCAATTCCAGCTTCAACGCCATTGTTCTTTTCTTACTGGATTTTGATTCAATCGAGTGCACCACCTCCTGGACCAGCGCGATGTTGTCAGCAATCTTCCTTCCAGGGACAAAACTCGACTGGTAAGGGGAAATCCAGTCATTGAGGTAAGGTTTGAGCCTGATGGTGATGGCCTTCGAGAGGAGCTTCGTGCAGACATTATTGAGAGAGATAGGCCTCAATTGGGAACATTTCTCGGGCGGGTTACTCTTGGGGATGAGGATGATGAGTGAATCATTCGCAGAAGGGGGAATCGGGGTGCCCGTGAAGGGCGCTTGGATAAACTGACAGAGCTGGTTGCTCAAAGCATTCCACTTCTCTTGGTAAAAACCCACATCCACTCCATCCGACCCTGGAGCTTTGACTGGCGACATGGAGCTCAGCGCGTCCCAAATCTCCTTAGATGAGGGGATAGAGACCAGCTTCTGGTGTTGATCAGATGTGAGAGGAGTAAAGGCCCCAGGGAAGGTGATGCTTTTAGATCGTCTATGATCGTCGTCAAACTCCTGATATACGTTAGAGAAGAAAGATAAAATGAGGGATTTGAGCTCGGATGCATTGTCATACCAGACTCCATTCTCGTCTTTGAGGCGGGTAATCTTATTCCTCCATTGTCTAGCTTTCGTAATAGAGTGGAAGTAATTGGTATTATTGTCTCCCAACTTGATCCATGTGCATCTCGATCACTGTTGACTTTCAACCTCCTCTCGCCGTAGGATGCCGTCCAGTTGAGCTTGGAGTTCGACTGTCTCCCTCGCCAGCGAATGATCGAAATGAAGCGAAAGATTCATCTGGTTCCATCTGATCTTGTTAGTGATCTGATCTTTACTTCTTCTATCTTTTTTGCGTGAAGTAGTGTCCCAGTTTTTCGCCTTCTCCAGCATCGACATGTTTGTAGTGAGCATATCAGAGTCCTTCAACCATGCTTCTTTGAAGAAATCTTCATATCCTGGCGACGAGTACCATCTCGCGCTGGTACGGACGTGCGTCTTCCCCTGGAAGGGAGGAGATGCTTCCGCGCACACCATCAAAGGCGCGTGATCAGAGTGGTTCTTTTCAAGGACCAGAACCTCCTTCTTTCGTGGTTGCTCGATCCACTGCCAGTTACCCAACGGCTTATCCATGTGTTCATGTAGGAGTCCCCTTCTGAAGGTGGTGCGGGGCCCGATCGCTCCAAGGTCAAGAAGCGAGCAGCTCTCGGCGGACTCTATGAAGTCCATATTGTTGGCTTTGTCGAAGATATTCCTTCCAATTTTCTCAGAAGGATGCATAACCACATTAAAATCTCCCATCACTATCCAAGGATCAATGATTGAGAGGGAAATAGCATTGAGTTGACTCCAGAGAAGTTTCCTCCCACCCCTTGTCGTGCTAGCATAGACAAAGGTGAAGAAGGTGTTATGAATTTTACAATGGACAAATTGTTTATGAGATACAAGGATCTCAACTTGGGTGCTATGCTTCTAGAGCACCAAAATGCCCCCAGAGAAACCAACAACTTCGACTCTGTGTGAGTTCGGAAAACCCAGAGTCTTTATAATCCCCATAGCTTGAGTTCCACTGCATCTTGTCTCCAGGAGACACATGACCGAGATCTTGTATTTCAAGGTCAGATCCTTCACCGTATTTTGGGCGTCTTTGTCACAAACACCCTGTACGTTCCATACTGTAAATTTCATTTATCAACTTTAGTAAGGGTGGATTTGCCCATGGTCCTCACCTCGTCTTCCAGATCCTGCAACAAAGATGTCTTCCCTCTTTTCCTCAAGGAGGATTTTGAGGTGTCGCCGGAGTTCAGTATCTTCTGATTCCTCAAGTGAATGCCCGCCGAGTTTCGACTGGGATATGGATGGGTTTGACGGTCAGTTCTTGTCGAGTCGCCAAAGGTAAAAGGTTCATGGGCAAATTGGTTCGGCGGGTTCTCCCTCCGTTGCACAAGGGAGTCTCCATTGGGGTTGACGGTAGTGTGCGCGGAACTCGGTTGAGGTGTCAGATTCAGTGTTGTTCGGGGTGGGGCAGTCGGCTCCTTTGATTTTCTCTGCGCGGGGACAATATTGTCTTTGGTCCTGTGCGGATTGTTCTACTTGTATATCTTCTTTCGTGCTTTCCAGTCAATTCCATTAACCACTCACTCTACAACCAAATCGACGTCAATAACCTCCGTATCGACAGCGTCGTCTTCCTCCTGGTTCTGCAGGTTTTGAAATCTATTGTTGTTTCTTTGATTGCAGGGTTTGGTTGCAGCGTTTGGGCATGGTTTCCGTGGCAGGGGTCGCACATGAATGTAGTCCGTTAAACCTTGGACAAGGGGTCAGAGCGGTTGACTTGCAGAAGCTGATTGTCCTTCCTTCAGGGATATGTTTTCGTCGGTGATTCTCTTGGAGCAGTCCTTCTCTAGATGTCTGGCTCGACCACAATACATGCATATGCATGGGATGTTCTCATATTCAATTCTGTATCATTTGCCTTCAACCATAACGAGAGGCGTGATAGGTTTGTGTAGGTCTAGTTTGACCGCAATTCTAGCAAAACGGCCCCGGCGTTGGGAGATGGTGTTGAGATCGACTTTGATCGTCTTTCTGTTTGAATCGCCTATCTTAGCCAGCAGGACTTCGCGGTATAAGTGGATGGGAACATTAGGGATGCGAATCCAGGCGACCAGTTTTGGCGGGGTAGTGGATTCAGGCCAGAAATCAGGGTTCCATCTTTGGACCGAGAGATACGATCCAAACAGTGGCCACGTGCCACCTGTTAAAGCATGCATGTAGTCGTCTTCTCGCTGGAGTTGAACGACGAAGAAATCATTGGCGAGATCAATCAGATTGAAGTTCCCCTTAGGTTTCCTAATGGATTGGATCCTATCACGTAGGGTTAGGAATCCTATCTCTTTGGATAGAAGCTTGACAACCACCATGAACTGCCATGGCTTGAGCAGGCTATCCCTGGCATCCATCGTCAGATCAAAGGACGACACCCCATTATCGGAGGAGACCAGTATGTCTTCTGGTGTCAGAAAGATGTCAAGTTCTTCTGCATTGATGTTTATCCCTCCTTGTGCTACTGCAGACCCTTTACCGACCATGGCACTGTAAGACGGCCATGCCGGTTGCGACGGAGGTGTTGCATGGCGCTGTCGTGAGGGGAGTTTAGGGAATTGAGAAGCTTCATGCGTTCCTGCATCAACATCCATATCCTGCTCCAGGTTGTTGTTTCCGGATGTTCTTCATGTCCCATGGGACGCGTAGTTCAGCGAGATGCCAGAATTCCTAGCGGGACCGCGTTGCTCACTCCACTACAATCCACATCACCGTCGACATCGCAGAAGTCGTCTTCATGCACCCTGCCGCCGCCGCTCCCGGGAGCGCTAGGGTTTCCCATCATGTATTTTGACATTAAATTGAAATCAAGTGCAAACTCTTTTTAATTCTAGTAAGTAAACCAATCATCAACATAGACTCTTTTGATTTCTAATCAATAGAGATGTGTGAATCTTATTTATTGGGCAAGATGTCTACGACCCCTTTCACTAGTAACAATGAGAGGGCTAGCGATCTATTAGGACTCATAGATACTAATGTATGTGGACCTTTTAGAACCATCGCTAGAGGTGGGTATAAGTACTTCATTACCTTCACTAATGACTTCAATAGGTATGGCTATGTTTATTTAATGAAACATAAGTCAGAAACTCTTGAAAACTTCAAGGAGTTTATGAATGAAGTACAAAACCAACTTGGTAGAAGTATTAAGGTACTTCCTTCTGATCGAGGTAGAGAATACTTAAACTAAGAGTCTGAGAATCTTCTTAGAGACCACAGAATTGTATCCTAGTGGAAACTGCCTGAAAAACCTCAACATAATGGTATATCAAAAAGAAGGAATCACATATTACTAGATATGATGTGATCAATGATCAGTTTAGCCGAGCTTCCAACTACCTTCTAGGGTTATTCTCTACATGATGTCGTATATACACTAAACCGAGTACCATCTAAATCAATTCAAAAGACACCATATGAGATATGGAATGGGAAACAACCTAAAATGTTTTTTAAGAGGATTTGGAGGTGTGAAGTATGTGTCAAAAAAATGCTCCCTGAAAAGCTTGGCCCAAGATCCGATAAATGCTATTTTGTTGGATATCCTAAAGAAAGAGGATATTACTTTTATTCTCAATCTGAGAACAAAGTGTTTTTTGTCCGGGATGTTGCATTCCTAGAGATAGATTTCATTTCCAAAGGAACCACGGGGAAAAAGTGGAACTCAAAGTTGTTCTACACGAATAAGAAATCATTGAACTGATAGATGAACAAGAGGAATAAAGAGAATCACAAGATGTTGTGGAGTCTCATATTCCTCAAGTAACATAAGGACCTCATAGATCTAATAGGATACGCCTCGAGCCTGAAAGATTTAGATATCTTGTATCTCATGAAGGCAGTGAATTGGTCATAGATGATGAGAGAATATCCTATCAAGATTCTATTGACAGACCAAAGTCTGAGAAATGGTTTGAGGCCATGAGATCTAAGTTGGAATCCATGTATACCAACAAGGTATGGACTTTGGTGGATCCACCTGAAGGGTTAAAACCCATAGGGTGGAAGTGGGTCTTCAAGAAGAAGACCGACATGGATGGTAAAGTACAAACCAATATCGGGAGATTGGTAGAAAAGGGTTTCAAACTAGTTCAAGGTCTTGACTATGATGAAACCTTATCTCTAGTGGCCATGGTTAAGTCCATTAGGATCATGCTTTCTACTGTAGTTTATCACGACTATGATATTTGGCAGATGGATGTCAAAACTGCATCGCTTAACATTAATCTTCTCAAGGATGTGTACATGACACAACTTGAGGGTTTTATAAATCCAAAAGATGCAAATAAAGCATGTAAGCCACAAAGGTCAATCTATGGATTGAAGCAAGCATATCAAAGCTAGAATCTTCATTTTGATGAGTCACTCAAAGGGTTTAGATTTATTCAAAATGAAGCTGAACCTTGTGCGTACAAGAATGTTAGTAGGAGCATAGAAACATTCCTCATATTGTATGTAGATGGCATACTATTGTTAAGTAATGAAATCCATACTTTACAAATGGTAAATACATGACTTCAAAATACGTCCTCTATGAAAGACTTGGGAGAATCATCCTACATCATGGGGATAAATATCTATAAAGATAGATCTAGAAGGCTTCTTGGACTAAGTCAGAGCATATACATTGAAAAAAATGTTGAAGTGATTCAACGTGAAGAACTGAAAGAGAGGAAACCTACCTGTGTTGAATGGAGTGACCATCTCTAAGAGTCAATATCCTAGTTCCTTTGAAAAAAGGGAACTCATGAGTTTGATTCCATATGCCTCAACAATTGGATAAATCATGTACACAATGTTGTGTACCCGTCTAGACATCTGTTATGCCTTGAGCATGATGAGCATATATCAATCAGATCTAGGTGTTGCTCATTGGACTGCCATGAAGAACATCCTCAAGTACTTGGGAAGGATTAAGGATCAGTTCTTGGTCTACGGCAAAAAGGAAGAGTTGGTGGTAGAAGGTTACACCAATGCTAGCTTCCAGAATAACAAAGATGGTTACAAATCACAATTAGGATTCATGTTTTCCTTGAAAAATGAAGTTATAAGATAAAAGAGTTCTAAACAAGAGACAATTGTTGATTCTACAATAGAGCCTGACTTTATTTCTGCATTAAGTGTAGCAAAGGAGGTTGTATAGATCAAGAAGTTCATTACAAAACTTGGGGCCATTCCAAACATCATCGACATAATCGAGCTATATTGTGACAATAATGGAGTTGAAACCCAGATCACATCAGCGTTCAAAGCGTATAGAAAGGTGGTTCCATCTCATATGAGAGATTGTACAATGAGGAGATGTAAATATTTGTAAAGTACCAATAGAAAACAATATTGTTGACCCCTTGACAAAGGTACCTTCATGGAAGAAACATGATAGTCATGTTAGATCACTTGGAATCCGATTCGTGTGTGATTGTCTCTAAGTGCAAGTGGGAGTTTGTTGGTATGTATTACCAGAGAGCTAATCCTATGATGATTGTAATGGCATACCTTGTAATTGATTTGATTAATAAATAAAGGTAAGCTTCCAATTTATTCTGTTTAATTGAATTATGAGATAATGATGTAACATTATAAATGTATAGAGAATAATATACTCAATGATGTATGTCTTCAAGTATTAGCCTTGAGGAAATGAGATCATATGAATTCTAAGAGTACATATACATATTCTCATTATGTCCATGATCAATTGTTATTGTGGAAGGGTGATAGAAAACAATAACACATAAAATCAGAGTGTGAGTTGGTTGACAAAAAAATTTCATTAGTCTTGATATGAAAATATCAAACTAATCAAACACTTACATGTTAGAAAATAGTGTATCAGATAGACCTACTGTGAGACTGACACATGGAATTCATCATCATGGAAGTCACAATCAACTCTCTCAGTGTTGGTGGTGGTTGTGGTTCTTAGACCTAAAATCATTGCACTCATCACATGTCATTGGGTACACTTTGAAATGATCAAACACGGCCTTGAAACATGGGTTGTACTAAAGGCGATGATTGTGTAACTTTGACACATGGGGATAGACTTTGAATGATAGAAAGGGGATTTGTCCCTCCTAAAAGAGTTTTATGTTATAGGCCTCTTGATTGGTGAGAATGAGAAATGCATGGTCATGCACATGTGAGTCAATATGTGATATTGAGCTTACATATATCCCAGTCAGTCTGCTCTTGGTTCAAGAAATAAGATTGAACGATGAAGAAGATGATTGCTCCATGCCTCGAGTTCAATCTAAACATCAGTCATAATGGAATTACACAAACACTACAACAACATACATAAAGTGTAGATTGAAGTTGTTCTCCAACTTTCCATTTACTTGGGTAGCATTGATGTGTGACTAGGCACCTCTCATTGCTTGTGATGTCATAAGTTGTTATGGACATTCATTGCCAACGTAATATGGGACCTATAGGGTCACACACATAGGTCTCGACCAAGAGAGGAGTTTGATCTTGAATGATAGATGAATTAATTGCTAAAACCATTAGGTAATTGATTCACACAACAAGCAGCCTGACTACACTGCCAAATGCCCATCTCATGGCATGAGAAAACTATTTGGAGTTCCAGACTGATTCAAGTTAAAGTTGGTTATGGATTGAAGTGACCGACCCAACTCTGCTCACCAGAAGACCGCTTGGGTGAGAGAGACAACCATCTAGTATGGATGAGATGACCCAGTTTGGCTAATGGAAGGTTCTAGATATTTCCAAGTTTGTTTTGGTTGCACATTACTTATTGTGTAAGGAATTTATATGTCATATTAATAGGAAATAAATTGCCAATTTTGTATGCGATTGAGAAACTATGAAACGACCATCTTGCACTATGAGAGTACTGTCTCGCATGCCAAACAACCATCTGGTGTACTAGATGGCTGTTTCAGTGGTCTCAAGTTCTCAAAATTCAAGATCTTCTAGTCTCTTCCACTCCCGCACAGACTGGGAACCTTGGCCCAAACCCCACCTATAAATAGAGGGGTACTAAGGGATTCCCAAAACACAATACAAATAATTGACAATAGTTTCTCAGACAATTGTTGTCCTCTCTGGTTGTGGTAACCACGAGAGACAAAGTGTAACGACCTCGCCTCCCGATAACCCCCACTTAAGGGAGACCAAGAGGTCAGAGCCGCTATCCCAATAAACCAGATTAAAGGTTTAACAAGTAAACAATAATAATTATGAAATTATACCAAATAAACTGAAATATGGTATAAAATAAAACTTTCCATACCTTTTAAAAACTTTGAATATCTATTTATATCCACAGCTTGAGTCTATTCTATCTAATCCTCCTTGCACTTTATTTTTTATTTTCACAATGTGTCACTTTAGTGTTTGTTCATTTTAGAGTTGTACCTAAAACGCCGACAAACAAAACGTCGATCAGCATATAGGAATATGTCGGTGTGTGGGGACAACCAAAATTTCACAAATATGGCTAACAATCTAAATATCACATTCAAATTAATTAACAAGCCAAATTACGCTTTCAATGTGACATTCCCCACCGCTTTTGCCCTAAACCTCGAATACCCTCTTTAGGGTTTCTCTTTTGCCATTGACTTAAGGCCACCTTCTCATTCTCGATCTTGGTGCCTGGGGTCACCACTCCTGGTGCCCATTAGTCATGCAATAAAAACCACCTTCTCTATCCCGAGCTTGGTGTCAGGGGTCACCACTCATGGTGCCCATGGGTCTTCCCTCCTGGGCTTGACCTTTTGGCATCATCCATCTGGGTGGCATGTAGGTGCGAGAATACACACTTATATTATAATTGTGATAATCATAGTGAATTTATGATCTGCAAGTATGAACATCCAAACTGTTAGGTTGCATTCAATGTGATTAATCATCAGGAAAACTTTCGGGAAACTAAGTGATTAACCATAATTAACCACATACTTGTCAGGAAAACTTGAGTCCAGAAATAATCCAACTAAGCAAGACATCCAGTAAACAAGCAAGCACACAAGATGATCCTGAAATATGCATCCAATTTTCCTATCATTGATCAGGTCATCATGGTCTATTAAACCTAGCTCGCTTCCTAGGGTTTCTAGTCCACTTTTTAGGATTTCGATTACAATTAGGGTTTCACTTCATTTTTACTTTCTTAAACCCTAATTTTATAAAATTACTCACAAACCCTAATTATCTCATCTACTCCTCATGAAAGGTATTAAGGTTACCTTTTAACAACATATAACCCTAATTTTGGATTAAAGGTCCTTTTCTTTCCTTTTCCCTTATTTAGAGTTTCTAAGGATATTAACCATCATATTAGGTTTAAAACCCTAAATCTTGCAATTCCATCTTCAAAATAGGTTAAGATTCATCTTTATCATTAAATAGGTAAACAATACTCGAACTAACCTATTTGCACTTGTAAAACTATCCATTATCATCAACTAGGGTTTCTAACAAAAAAATAATACATTTTCATCAAAATAATATACTTTAGCAAATAGGAATGAAATCAGGTTCTCAAACTATTTTTAACGTGTTCCTTATATTTTTCTGATCAACTTTCATGTTTTAACGTTATTCATCAGAGCTTCCTAGCAATAATTATCATTTTTGCATGGTAATTCAGTTCCTTGAATTATTTGTTATTTTTAGAAAAACATCAACCGCTAGATCCGTGGTCCATAGACCATGCGGGATCCAATGACCCACACTCCACCCGCTCATCTTGCGATGAAATTAAAGTATTGGGCGAGAATGCCCTTACCTGGATAACGCAAGAGCGAGGGCAAAGGGGTCTTTTACCCCTTGGTCATCTTCTACATCGGGCTGGCTCATGAGTAGCCCTACAGAGTCAACTCCAAAGTTGAATTCAGGCTATCTTCTACCTGCGATCAAGCCGAATGGACCGAGAGCGTCGCCTAGCTCTTTCGAAATCGTACCTGCCCTCAATTCCTCGTCCTCACTAGTGCTTCACCACCAACGCTCCGCCGGCGCTCCAGTGAGGGATGCTGCTGGACAGGGGCAAGAGCATGTTGATGGACCAAATTGAACGAACAAAGACGGTCGTCATTGTGTCGCGGTCATGAGAGGGTAAACTTTATGTTTGCTCACATTTTTGTGTGCACTACCCTATAAATAGGGTGGCCGTCGAATCCTCGATGAATTGGGGACTTCCCCGTTTCACAATGAAACTCCACCAACCTTAGGGTTGTTGGGTTCAGAACAAGCTCCTGAAGGAGATGGACTCCTTCACATATTCGTAGATGGCTTCTAACTTGCAAAATATCTGATTGAAAATTCATAGCCTAGACTCGGATATTCCATGTTATGACCCACTCCATGATTAATTAGTAAGTACCTTAATTAGTGCTAAGAATCTAGTTAAACATCAAGGATAATCAAGATAAGTTAATATGTGAATAAATAGTTGAGATTGAATCATCTGAGGTAATTAATGATAATTGCAATGTTAATCGTAAGTTATATAATGCCCAGGAAGCGATTAGCATTTTGATTAGCTGAGGCAAGATAATTAGCATAATTTCTCGCTTCTAGGTTGTAGTGGATTTCGTACTTGAAAGTTTGCAAGAAAAATCACCCGAATCGGACCCCCGAGGCCATAGTTATGGCAATTTTAAGAGTCTTGGACTTGAGATGCAATTTTCCCAATAATTTACCCCTTAAGTGGGTCGGCTACCCTTTCCTTTGTTTTATTTCTTCATTTATCTGTTTCCTTCTTCACTCACCCGATAGAACAGGAGCAGCCGCAAGCGGCGCCCTGTACCCCGCCCGACCTACAGATAGGGCAGAAGAGGCGATGGCTGGGCGATTTCTTGGCCCATAGCCGATTCAACTACACCGCTCCCTCCTTTACCTTCCCTCTTCCTCCACCCTTCTTCCTATGGCTCAACCTAGAAGCGCCACCATCAGCCGCCAGAGCAAGAAGCTGACATAGCTCCGACCTGCAGGAGCATGCCATGGCCGACCAAAGCAACTGCAGTGCGGCCAGCAGTTGGGGGAGTGAGAGGACGGCTCCGCAGCACCCCAAGTAGTAGGCAATGACATCCCTACCTCCTTTCTCCACCGCCTAGCCACCAGCAGCTTGATCTAGCTATTTGGGCGGCCGACCAGTAGCTGCGGCTACGTGAGCTAGCGGTTGGGAGCCCCTGGGCGCGACTAGCAACAGCCAGCTAGGCTGCCCAAGGTACGCAAAGCTCCAGGAAAGTGCAGCTCCGAGCTCGGCCAAGAGCTTTGAGCAAGAATCCGCAGCCATAGCTGTGTCTAGCACCAAGAACGGACACTATCTTCAACCTATTCGTGAAGATAGAGGAAGCTGTTAGCAACTGGTTCAAATTGGAGATCGATTTACATACAATAGAGCAAGGTAAGACCGGGACAGAGTTCGATTTTGGAGGATAGAATTAGAATCTGTAGTCTTAAATTAAGACTTAGCTTTAGAATCGAGCCATATGTAGATTTTATTTTGGGTAATGAAGCTAGTTGTTGTTTATTTGCAGGTCAGTGTCTTGGTCGGCCGAATTAGGTACGATTCGGCCGAGTTTCATTTATAGGAAATCAAACAGGGATTCGATCGGCCGAGTTGCCTAGACTGATCGACCGAGTTTCTGGCCAATCGGCCGAGTTCCCAGATTGGTCGGCCGAGTTTCAGTACCGTGAGTAGTAGTTCATTCAGAAATCATTATTTAACTCAATTTAAATGCTTAATTGCTTTTGTATCAGTTAGTATAACTTTTAATCAGTGTAATACATACAATAGAGTATGTTAGATTCATTGGAACTTGAAATACTTATTTTACTTAATGAAAGTGATGAAATTTCCTGTATTATAGTTGCAATGTATTTGCTGATTTAAAAATAGATGTTTAGCATCGAAATTGGATAAATAATACTGAATCATGTTTAAGGATGATAAAGGATATATATGTGCTTCATGTGATATTTAGATTGTTAATACTGAATCATGTTTAAGGATGATAAAAGATATATATGTGCTTCATGTGATATTTAGATTGTTAATACTGAATCATGTTTAAGGATGATAAAGGATATATATGTGCTTCATGTGATATTTAGATTGTGCAATAAGTATGGAATGTGATTTTCCTATTTAATTGGTTATATGTTAATAAGTTAATAGACTTAGGTGCCCTAACACCATAGAACCCCTTTGAGAGGTCTGCACCAGGGGGGTGAAACTCGTGTTCAACATTATCCGTGCTTGTATCATGGAGACACGAGGATAGAGAGGCAGTGTCCAACAACAACACGTGCTTGTGTCACGGTGGCACTGGAGTAAAAATGGGTTATTCAACATTAATCCGTGCTTGTGTCATGGTGGTAACCCGATAAGACTCTCCGCCTGTGTGCTCATGTTTGAGGAGGAGTCTAGAGTTCACTCTTTTGAGAGTGTAGTGAGGCCTTGTGTGCCTGAGGCCTTGTGAGCCTGAGAGTCCTGCAGCAGACTAGGGCTGGAAGTCAGACTTAGCATTTCCCGGGTGTGTCGCTAAGTCTTGTACGGTGGGATCGTAGTTCGCTACAGATCTTTATATGCAGAGTACACTGCATATGATTAGGGCATAATAATATAAATATGTAATCATATAGGATCACAGTAAATTAATATATTTGAACTTTTGTGCCAATTTTATACATCTATTTATTTGTTTAAATAATCTGTTGTTGCATAGAAATGTGATTATTAAATACAAATCTGCTATGTCATTAGAACTGCCCTGTTTGCACTGCACTTATGTTTTATTTCAATTTTATAAACCTGATGAGTTGTTTAGTGATAGCTAAGTGAAATGCTATTCAATGAGCGAGTAGGCTCATCCCTCTACTCAAACATTTTCAGGTCAATATCAGCAACAGGAATCGGAAGGATCGTTTCATCTTAACGCCTAGTCTATAGAAAGTTTGTAGTTAGTCTAGTTAGAGGTCTCTTAGTCCTTTCCCCTTGATCCTTGGAACATGGTGTGGGTGAGAGAGAATATGTAAGGCGAATGTGTATAAAGATGTAAATTAACTGTTATGCCTTACTTTATGTTAAACAATGTAATATGATGTAGACGTTGTTTATATCTTTTGTCAGTTTAATAGAAATGTTTCGGCAGTTTGTTTAGTTTTAGTTTACAGCATAAATCTGGTTATTCTTTTAATGTCTATAAAATGCTATAAAAAGTGATGAGTGGTTGGCTTGTGTGTAAATCCCATCCATCGCGCCCTAATCTCGTGGTTTGTGGTTAGTGTGAGATCGGGGCGTGACATTCCAGATCCTGGTGAGACCAAGATTTCTCCCAGGCTGTGGATCATAGATCCAACGATCACAGATGAGCGCCCAAAATCGAAAATCAGGTTTATTCCCAGATAAATCGGGACACATGATCATTATGCCATTAATGTCCACACTTTAGGATATTTTTTAAATTACATAACATGGAAACCGTGCATTGTTTTCCAACCAAATTTTAAGGGTTTCTCTCTCTTTCCCCTATCTACTTGCATGTCAAGTTTGAGTCCGAAATTCCAAAAGAATGGGACTATTTCTTCATAGGCAATTTACTCATTAATCAAATCCATTTAGTGGTTATTTTCTCTTTCCTCAAACCATCATCTTGCTATTTTGGGACTCCTTGGACCCCAAGGAACCCTAGGCCACAAATTCCCTTCTTGGAGGATATTCCTTGCCTTCTAGAGGTTTCCACCTCTCTCTCTCTCTCTCTCTCTCTCTCTCTTTATTCCCCTTTTCTTTGTTATTTATTTACCTTTTATATTTTCCTTTATTCTTTACTATTATTGAATCCAATAGCCAGTAAGACCCACAAAGCAACCAACAAGGCTATTTTAAATGAAATTTAATCAATTGCGGCCATCAATTCCACTTTCTAAAGATTTCTACATATTTCTCATAATTACTTTGCTTAATATCCATTATCTTGTATCTTTTCCTTTTATTTGGACTTTTGTTCTTTTCTTCTCTTTTATATCCATTATTGGAGTTATCTAATAATAGAAATCACAAAATTCCTATCCAAAGGGATATTTGCAAAGAAATCCATCGTTTGAAGCAAAGCATACAACCTTTTCAATTAAGTCCATATTTGCAAAATCTTTACAATTCAATTATGAAAACATATGCAAAATTTGAGGTTGTAACATCCTTCCCCTCTTATAGGAATTTTTCCCTCAAAATTCCCTCAAACATACAAACAAACAGGATAAGACTCCCTCTTGTCCATCATGGCTCCCATGTGGTTTTACCCTCTCCATGGTGCCTCCCAAGAACCTTCATCATCTCATATTCTTGCATCTGAGTTCTTTCTCACCTTGGTACATTGTACCCTCATAGGTGACTCAGGACATTTCAGATTCTCTCAAAGCTAGCTGGGTTCATGACTCAACACATGTCTTGGGTACCTCACATAGTGCTCTAGATTGGACTCATGGAAAACATCATGTAATCCTGAGGGGTAAGACTGAAGATAACCATCTGCACCAATCCATCTCAAAAGGACCCATATATCGGGGACTGAACTTTCTCAGCTATAGCTTAGAGGGGTCAGATTTTCACATCACATATTCTCCCACAGTGAACTGCATGTCAGTCTGCTTTGCATCAGCTCACATCTCATGGCGCCCCTGGGCTTCCTTAGCATAGCATGATCAAAGCGACTTCATCTCCACATATCGTGGTCATTTTCTGACCTTCGTGAGGTCCCTTCACCAACATTATCTTAATGAAGTGGTGACCGACACAACCTCCCTTACAAAGCTTCTTTACGTCCCGATACTGGCTATGGTGGTTATCATCACATCTCTCATAGGGAAAGAAGTGCCCCCCATGTATCACCCTGAATGAGCACACATTCTCTCATCAGACCCTCTTGTCTGGATCATACTAACCATTAGTTAGGGGTGATAAGCTGTACTCACATCAAGTTCTTCATGTATCTACTTCCACCTTATGGAAGTGAATCTTTAGATCATATTCAGGAACTTTTGAACTGGCATCCTGGTGCAGCTGAACCATCTCTCTTACTTGTAGTTCAATCGGATCTGTCTCTTGACAATACTCCCTCTTTCTCTTAGATTATGTCATCTAAGTTACGCGATCTTACCATAATCCATATTCCATCTTGACCTTCCTTGGTCCATGGGAGACTTACCAAAACATACATAGTTATGAACTCCCATTCCCTCTCAGGGACTCTTTATCCTCTATATCACTCACTGGGTTACCAGTGTTTGTCCTTCACCTCCTGGCATGCATGGCGACAAGCCACATGCAACTTCATCTTAGGTATCCAATGTACTACTAAAACTTACCATCTTAGCAGTACCATGGTGTATGGTGAACTCAAAAACATGATCTCTTGTATGTCATGGTTCCTCAAGATTGATTCCTCGGAAACCCTAAATCACTCTAGTCAGGGTTTCATCACCTTCTTTTCCATATTAGTGCATCTGAGGTTCCACAACCATCCTTTTATCGCATCAAGGCCTAGGCTGGCTAACCAAACAACCACTAACTTGATCAACATATCTCGTTAAATCTGAGTGTTATCCAAACATATCTCCTTTTTCAAACTAAGTCTAACCTAATAACCTCTTCTAGCCTCTAGCTAAACTAGGCATCTGCATCTCAACTAGAGCATCCATTACCACCTCACATCCTTATGTGTAAGGTATTGTTGAAGAGATACACCTCCATGTATTCCACTTATCATCTAATCTCAGACTCTAAGTCTATCTTCATCAAGGAAACTCAGAGCTCACTCTATAGTTCATAAGTTTCACATAGCTCATGATAAAATCATCCTCATAAGATGACTATCTTAGTACTCTTGGTGTCTATATAACATCCGCACATCTTACACTCCACAAGGGTACGTTATTATCTCCATCCTCATGTATCATAGCAACGTTTCCACTCACATTATCTTTATCCTTGGTGTATGGCATGCAAACTGTTCTATCTCTCACTCCCATAACAAGAGCAAATAAGCATTTGACAGCAGTCCAAATACAAAGTTCTTTCCATTCCAAGAGTAGAGATGGTACATACCACATTTTCGGTACACCTAAAAATCTAAACTAAAATGTGCCTCACATGCATCTACATCATGAACATCTCAATATCTAGGTTACTTCCATGAAAAAACTGGTCTCGAACCCACATGGGTCCACACACCATCCTTGGTCATCTCCTGTAGGTCTATAGGGTGCAGGCATTTTTGGGGTCATCCCTATTCCCTTATGCATCAGAGAGTGCCCTCTTCATCTTCCCTTTGTGTCCCATGAGTTCATGAAGGTGATCAATCTCCTAACCCATGGCCCTCAGACAATGATAGTTGTTACCTCCCGACCCTATGGTCATGTGCAACTAGAGAATTAGGTAACTCCTACTTCCATCGGTCTTATCCCTACCTGACCATAGGATAGACTTAGGATTCTAACATAGTACATGTCCAACTTAGAACCTTACACAAGTCTCCATCATCTCTCTTAGAATTTGTGGTTTTACTTACGTCCTTTCATAGGGGTCATGGCGACCTATCTACCTCGGTCAGGCCCCATACCGGTTATCTCCATGGTAACACATCCACATGGACTCAGAGATGATCATCTATGGGTCTACAGGTTCACTCTTATACTATGTACTCTCCACTTAGCTTCTCAAGATCCTATGAGTCCTCTTAGGGTTTCTTCAAACCCAACAAAAGCTGATATACACCCTAAAAAAGGGTCCCTCTCCCAGGATGGTAGGAAACTACATCTTGATAACAAAGCTCACAATGTCCTTATGTCCAGGGTTTACCTTCACACGAGCATGCTTAGCCGTAGTAAGCTACTAAGGCACATAGCTAACAAACAAACCACCTTCTAAACCATACTAGGTCTCCATGGTAGGTCCTACTTATTTCTATTCTTTCACATTAGACCCTCATGATACCCGCCCATGTCACCAACTTATAGACGATGGATTCATCAAACATACCCCTTAACTAAGGGGTTTCCTTTTCCTCCAAACATGAGGGGTGCCATGCTCAAATCTATGGAAGCTCAAATATCATCATGAGCATCAGATACACCCAACACTACTACTTCCCCTCTTAGGTCTAGGAACCCTAGGTTCACCTTTCTGATGTCCAACTGCATGCTCAACCATGTACCAAGCATGTTCAAGGTATGCACTTCCTATTATCCTTCTACTCGAGTAACACCTCAAAGTTGAGTCCTCCTCAAGGACAACCAACTAGGTAAAAGGCCTCGCAACTTGTTACTAAACCTCTTCATGGTCTAAGGAACTCTACTTCCTATCTCAAAAGGTAAACACCTATACCATAGGCACATAGGTACCAATAGTCTCATCCTCCCTCTAGGGTTTGGTTCCTCTAAAGGCAACCAAGATACCATCAGCCTCCAGGGATCGTGCATGAGGCAACCGCAACCATCCTCTTAGGTTGCATAATCCTCAAGTTCTCTGGGTTTCTCCTAGCCCAGATTCTAAACTTCCAATCTTCTAGCTCGGGCCCTGCTCTCTCTCTCTCTCTAGATATTAACCCTACAACAACCTTACTACTGGAGGTCCTCTCTCTAAGGTGGATAAAGCTCACAAGCGTACACCTACTTGAGAGAAACCTATTTTCACCCAAGATTATCTAAAACTCTTCATGCTTATCTCATAAGTTATCCAACATATTCTCCTGGCTAGGGTTTTAGCCTATTGTCAGCCCTACTGACATACTTTGGGTGCAACTTTTCCATGCTCAAATAAGCTCATAGGGTTTCTATATGGTCATCACTAACCTCATCAATGAAGGAGATATCCTTCACTCTACCATGCATGACCCTTCCCAGGGTTGGGTCGCCAAAGGTACTAGGTCAACCAACCTCACATGGCTCAAATTGTCATGGATATCCAAACTAAAAGCATGTACACCCACACACATGGTCTACCATGACATCTAACTCATCGTTTTATCCCTCTCTAACCACCACTTAGGGTTAGGGTTAGCATCATCCTCAGAGGATGTACCGGGTCTCTACCTTTAATGGAGATCTCTGCCTCCAAAACCAACTCTCTGCTCGTCCTCCTGACCAGAGGGTCTAACCTCAAGTCTCTCATGACAACACATGTCATACGACCTAAGCATGCAACTATTCTTTAGTTTACGCTTAAACTATTAAGCTTATGTCCATGACATCTTATTTACATGTTGTTTATTAATTTGGTGGAGGATTACTTAAACTTTATCAACTTTACCCATACATCAAGAGGGTGGGGAAGAGAAGGAAAACCCTAATCCTTGAAATCATTAACAAAATTTGAGTTGAGAAGGGATGAACAAGATGAGAGAGTCCTAAAGGTATCTTATTTCGAGTCAAATCTTGAGACATTGGCCAGGCAGTCACACAAATCCAGTAGTCCTCGTATTCCTACTAGCGGTGCAGAGGAAAAATATTGCCAGCCCCTAGATGTGATCCTTTTCTAGACACCTCTATCTTTCAGAAAATCCTCTAATAACTCCCTCAGTTCTATGGAATTTTTAAAATTTAATAATTATTAAAGATTCAATGAGGAACTGATTCTCTAATACCAAATGTAATGACCCCGCCTCCTGATAACCCCCACTTAAGGGAGACCAAGAGGTCAGAGCCGTTATCCCAATAAACTAGATCAAATGTTCGACAAGTAATCAGTAATAATTATGAAATTCTACCAACTAAACTAAAATATGGTATAAAATAAAACTTTGGAAACCTTTTAAAAACTTTGGATATCTACTTCCATTCACAGCTTGAGTCTATTCTATCTAATCCTCCTTGTACTTTATTTCTTATTTTCACAATGTGTCACTTTACTGTTTTGTTCATTTCAGAGTTGCACCTAAAATGCCGACGAACAAAACGTCAGTCAGCACATAGAAATATGCATGTATCTGAGGACAACCAAAATTTCACAAATATGGATAACAATCTAAATATAATAATCAAATTAATTAACAAGCCAAATTACACTTTCAATGTGACATTCTCCACTGCTTTGGACCTAACCCTAGAATTCCCTCTTTGGGGTTTCTCTTTTACCATTGACTTAAGGCCACCTTCTCATTCTCGAGCTTGGTGCCTGGGGTCACTACTCATGGTCCCCATTAGTCATGCAACAAAGACCACCTTCTCAATCCTGAGCTTGGTGTCTGGGGTCACCACTCATGGTGCCCATGGGTCTTCCCTCCTGGGCTTGAACTTTTGGCATCATCCATCAGGGTGACATGTAGGTGTGAGAATACACCCTTATATTATAATTGTGATAATCATAGTGACTTTATGATTTGCAATTATGAACATCCAAACTGATAGGTTGCATTCAATGCAATTAATCATCTAGAAAACTTTCGGGAAACTAATGCGATTAACCATAATTAACCACATACCTGTCAGGCTGACTTGAGTGCAGAAATAATCCAACTAATCAAGAAATCCAGTGAACAAGCAAGCACACAAGATGATCCTGAAATATGCATCCAATTTTCCTATCATTGATCAGGCCATCAAGGTCTATTATACCTAGCTCACTTCCTAGGGTTTCTAGTCCACTTTTTAGGGTTTCGATTAGAATTAGGGTTTCACTTCATTTTTACTTTCTTAAACCCTAGTTTTATAAAATTACTCACAAACCCTAATTATCTCATCTACTCCTCATGAAAGGTATTAAGGTTACCTTTTGACAACATATAACCCTAATTTCATATTAAAGGTCCTTTTCTTTCCTTTTTCCCTTATCTAGAATTTCTAAGGATATTAACCATCATATTAGGTTTAAAACCATAAATATTGCAATTCCATCTTCAAAATAGGTTAAGATTCATCTTTATCATTAAACAGGTTAACAATACTTGAATTAACCTATTTGCACTTATAAAACTATCCATAATCATCAATTAGGTTTCCTAACAAAAAATTAATATCTTTTTCATAAAAATAATATACTTTTGCAAATAAGAACTAAATCAGGTTATCAAAATATTTTTAGAGTGATCCTCATAATTTTCTAATCAACTTTCATGTTTTAACTTTATTCATCAGAGCTTCCTAGCAATAGTTATGATTTTTGCAAAGTAATTCATATCCTTGAATGATTTGGTATTTTTAGTAAAACATCAGCCGCTAGATCCGTGGTCCACTAGACCATGCGGGATCCAACGTCCCACACTCTGCGCGCTTATCTTGTGATGAAATTAAAGGATTGGGAAAGAATGCCCTTACCTGGCTAACACAAGAGCTAGGGCAAAGGGGTCTTTTACCCCTTGGTTTCTTCTACCTTGGGCTGGCTCGCGAGTAGCCCTGCAGAGTCAACTCCAAAGTTGACTTTGGGCTATCTTCTACCCATGATCAAGCCGACTGGACCGAGAGAGTCGCATGGCTCTCCCAAAATTGTAGCTTACCTCAATTCCTCATCCTCACTAGTGCTCCACCGCCAATGCTCCGTCGGAGCTCCAGTGAGGGTTGCTGCTGGGCAGGGGGAAGAACATGTCGATGGATCAAATTGAACGCACCAAGATGATTGTTGCTGCACTGCGGTCATGAGAGGGTAAACTTCAGGTTTGCTCACATTGTTGTGTGCACTACCCTATATATAGGGTGGCCATCGAGTCCTCGGTGAATTGGGGACTTCCCCATTTCACAACGAAACCCCACCAACCTTAGGGTGGTTGGGTTTGGAACAAGCTCCTAAAGGAGATGGACTCCTTCACATATTCTCATATGGCTTCTAATTTGAAAAATATCCGATCGAAAAATTCATAGCCTGGACTCTGGGCCCCTGTTTGGGAATGGACTCAGATTTCGTAGTCTGGACTGGATTAGACGGGGTTAGTCAGGATTCAGTCTGATTCTGTTTGGCAACCCAGTCTGATTCTATTTGGCAACCCAGTCTAATTCTGGTCAGCTGGTCTGATTTGAGTCTGATTGCAGTCTGATTCTGTTTGGCTGCTAGGATGGATTCAGTCTGCTTTTGTTTGGCAACGTAGTCAGTATCTGCTGATTCTGTCCTGATGTTTTAGAACTATTTTATCAAGGATAAGGAATGTGTAGTTGTGCTGCCGCTTAAGCAGAAGTTGGCCGAAGTGTATTATATACTAAATAACAAATACATAATATATAAAATGCATAATTGATGTATTTAAATTAAATAGTAGCAAACGTTCATAGCATGTTTGTAGCAGAACGTAATACCACATAAATAAAAAGATAATATTTTATTGGTTCTCAGGCAAATACATATGTAACATACAAACTGAAAGGAGAGGTCTGCCCTGGACCTAGACAAAGACAAAGCTACACAATCTAAGTTGGTGAGCAAGCAGCCAACTTCATGCCTCGTCTTACTCGTCGGCCAACTTCATGGCCTCGTCGTACTCGTCCCACGACACAGGACAAGCTTCGTCCAACAACTGATTTGTATCCTATTTGCTGGCGTCTTTTGGCCACTCAAACAACAACGACAGATGGTGAATAGGATGAGTAACACCCTTTGCTTGTTCATCTCTCTCATTTGGGCCCTCATCGCGTGTAGGCTCGCAACATTTTTTCTTGCAAATAAGGTTTTCTTCTACATATTTTTTAATCTTCGACAGAGACATCATTAGTTTTTCAAATTTTGTCCTTGCCTTTGAATGTGACCGTGATGATGACATCTATAGTTAATAAATAAATATAAGTATTAGCAAATATCAATAATAGTAAGAAAACTGTGACAATATTGAATACAAATAAATGCTCCAAACAAACTTAGCTACAAATAAGTAAGAACATGATGTATGCATTCAATACATAACAATAAAGCTCCAAACAAACTTAGCTACATACAAATAAATGTTGCGAAGTAAACACAAACAACTACAAAGTCGTGGAAATATATTACAAGTTAATGTGTTATTTTCGCCGTCTAACGTGGTTGTTTGATTCACTCATCGGTGTTAATAAGGTATTCAGTAACCCCAGGTGGGTAAATGCGACGAGTCGTCATGAAGTTGTGTTGCACGGCCAATGGCGGGGAGGCAATAAATCTCCCAAAATAAAAAGATTGTCTCTTATGAACTCTCTCCTTATGTGTTGCCATCTCATATGCAACTCAGTCAAAGATATGTAAGCCCCCCCAGTTATGTTTCAGAAGTCACGCCATGCCTCCATCCAAGCCTGTGTAGTATAGACTCCATTAACACATCTCCCCAACTCATATTGGTTTCTCGTCATACCTCTGTGAACCATATCAAGCTCCGTACACCACATAAAAGAAGGCGTCCTTGGAGGCCCAACCATAGTACAAATTCTGTAAGTAACATGTTTTAGATGTAAGGGTGTATCACACAATTAAGGGAATATAAAATGCATATTCAGTGCTAACTAAAATTTATCAACATCACGGTGAAAAACATACACCCTCCATAAAACATACACCAACATTATGATAAATAACAAAAGCCTGTTAATGTCGGATGAATTCAGAAATATTTAATGTTCAAAACATCGAATGGTGGACAATGTAAATTGACACAACAAACTAAATGTAGCTCTCTGCCATTAAACGTTATGGCGTCACCATCGGTGAAGGAATGTCTAAAAGAAGACTACTATCTTCCTCCATACTGGCAACGTTGCGTTCTAGAACCTCATGCTCATACTTTTTTGGGTGTATATATCATCGTAGTTGTGATGAATTTCAACAAAGTCCTTCATGTTCATTTCCTGGCCCCACACTGACTTGCACTCGACAGTTAGTACCATAATCTCATCTTTCAAAGAATCAATTGTTGGGGGGAGATCGACTGCCCAACGGAAGTATCTGCACCGATCTTTTCCCTACAATGTATTATCAAGTTTCATGAATGAAAAAGAATGTGCAGCATACACAACGACAACCTATTATCTATGTATTTACTAGTGCACCTCACGAGAAGGACATATGTAATACATTTCGCCCGACCTTTCACTCAGAATGCCAAAATCATACAACCCTACATCCTTTGTGTTGAGCCGCAAGGCTGCATCTAACCCACAATCACACCTCAGAACTTCAGATGGATCCATTGACATCTAAAACATGATTGAGGATTAGTAAAAATATTTTCGAATTCTGAACATAGATTTCAAATACAAATTTCCGAACATAAAATAGGCATAAGTGCTTGTTCTATGATGTATTGTATCCGTCCTCGTTTGAAGAGTCATTATTGCTCATGATGTGAAGTCATTGGCGAAGATATTGGCACCTCTCACGTAGAGTGGAAATATCTTATTTGAGCCTATCGATGTCTGCTCTTGTCGAACTGACAAAGTCACATTGTTCAGACCATAGCTTGTGTTCGTTGCGTGCATATGCAAGTTGTGTTAGCATAGCATCCCTAACTGTAGTAAGTGTGGCAACTGTGGGTGGTACACGCTGCACGGGCAATCTAAATATGACATCTGTTTGAAACAAGCCCCCTACCACATGTAAAATACGGTCTGTGGGGGTTGTTATTTTCATAACGTCCATTTGCCGCGTCCGCGTCATCCATATACACACGTACAGTGCATTGAAGGCCGCATGTACAACAAGGCATTCCATTCTCCATTTCAAGACAACCTACCGATTCATTATGTCAAGTATATTATTAGGATCTAGTAAAAAGTTCATAAAAAACAACTAAAGGATACAAAGTTATGTCGTGGACAATTTTTCAAATAATGTCGAAGACTATTACAGATACAATTGTACGTCAACGGGCATCCCATAGAAAATTAGAAATGGATTCACGTAAACGATCGCCCTCCCTTGAATCGGCCTCAGTTGTTTGTTGGAGGGAACTCAGGTCAACCCCAGCAGGGGAACGACAGATGTTGAAATGTCATCTGGGAGTTCTTCCATGATACTTTCGCCATCATGTTGGTGGCGTATGAAATTGTGGAGGATACAACAAGCCATTACAAGGCAACACTGTGAATGCATGGGATATGTCGCCCCCTTTTTAAGGTAGGCAAACCGCCGCTTCACCATCCTAAATGCTCTTTCTACAACATTACGTAATTATGCGTGGCGGTGGTTGAACATCTCCTTCTTGCTGGTGTAGGCATGTCTGTTTCCTCGGTACTCAGAAATATGGTAAGCTGTGTTGCGATACGGTGCAAGGAATTGTGGAGTGTTGGCATTCCCTACATCAACTAGGTAAAACTTTTCCGGCAGAACTTTAAACCTGCCCATGGTCGTCGCTAACTGTAGGACCTGTTGGTCAGCAGCCGATCCCTCCCACCCAGTTAGGACATATGTAAACTCCATGGAGAAGTCAACGACATTAAGAGAGACATTCCCTTTTCTGTCTCGGTAGCGATTTTGCTTCTCTTGTTTAACCAAGACGGGGATGTGTGTTCCGTCAATTGCCCCAATGGCATTCTATAACACCAAAATAGGTTGTAAACATACTAAATATTTCCAAATGATTAAAGATTTTAGGGGCTAACTATTACCTTGAAGTACGGGTAGAACCTTGGGGTCTCCAATATACGAGAATGTGTTGTCGTGCATGTCGCTGCAGTTTGCATGACAATGTACTCATTGGACAACGAACACACATCGTCCAAGACTTCATTGAACTTTCTACTGATGGTCTCACCAGAGTGAATGTAGTCCTCAGCCAAAGCATGATTTGTAAGTCCATGGCCAACCATTTGTAGGAAGTAGCACACAGCCTCAACCGAACTGACGCCTCTAGTACTTCGTAACAAGGCCCGACTCTCAAGCTTGTCCACAAGGGCCAATATAGAATGTGGTCTCATTCGATATAGGTCATAAGCCCTTTGTTCATGACCGTTTAAAATTTCTAAGACCTTCTGGTGGCCACTCCTAATGCTAACTGACCTAGGTATTGTAGGTGGTACGTCGGAAATGTCGTCAATGCTGGAGTTTGCTATGGACTCAGCTATTGTATCAGCAATGTGATTAGCTTGGCAGCTTGGGACCTTTCCCAAAGGTCTTGCAACCATATGGTTATCTTTTGAGGTGTGTCTATAAGGATGAGGTAGATGGTGCGGTTTGTTGAGTCCTTGATGGCGTTCACAAGTGTTGTAAACACAGCAGTGGGGGCATCTGGGTAAGTGTCATGGAAATGTTGTAAGATGGTTGTAAACTCTTTCTTTTCAAAGGCTCTAGTTGCCACACCACTGCCTAACTTGTGAACCTTTGCATAAACCTATGTAAATTCAGATAACACTTCATTTGAAAACCCACATCGGTCTTGAGCCATTGATGGCCTCTTCTTGCGCCTAACGACAGGAGGCCTCCCACCAACACTCAGTGTATCTGTTCCGCCTCCCCCAGTGTCTCCCTCACTTTGCATCCCATATGCGCCCATATTAGCTTCCCCTGATTGGCTTCCAGTGTTCATGGGTGTGTCTGGGCCATCTAAGTCGACAGTGACATCATCCTCGGAGGCAACGTCAGAAGGGATTTGTGTGTCCGTTGAAGACATTGCATGATGTCCTCTAGCAATGTTCCTCCCCGCCATCATCTCGATGTCATAGTAGTGGGGAAACAACTTGTTAAGCAACCTAGCAAGGTCCTTGTTTTCCTAAGTATACAAAAAAATTGTATTAGGAAATTAAAGTTTAATATATGACATTATTTTTTTCAATTAAGGGACTGGTTATTGGATATACCGCAAGGCTCTCCCTCCATTCAGGGTTGTCAGGCAGCGTGGGCGTGTGCCTAGTGTCATCCCATCCAACGCCGCTCTTATTCGTCACAAGCTTCAAAGCGGCATAGTCCCTCCTCAAGTTCTTCCACTGAGTTTTTAGCTGGTCTATATTGCATGTCGTCTTCCCCATCCTATTTTGCATTTCCACAGTTGCCTCCCTCCAAGCCTCCCTAGTGAAATGACCATCGACACACCTACCTAGGTCATATTGTCTGCACAATGCAGATACTAGAGCGGCTTCAGACTCTCTTGCCCAAACAATACGAAACTTGGGGTCAGCAGAAGACATACCCCCGCAGGTGCTGCAATATATTATGATACACAAATCGTTATATCTTTTATCTTTTCAGAGAAAGTATTTACTTAGAGAGAAACCAAAACATAAATATCTTTTATCTTTTCAGAGAAAGTGTTTCATGCCCCTATGCAGCAATACAGAGAAACCAAAAGATAGTTTCAAGTTGGATTTCTAGCAAGGATGTATGAGATATACTTTATGTTTGCCTCAAACATGTCAAGATGTAGTTACTAAGCACTCAGGTGACATAAAAGTTTGACAATAGATACACTCACACAAATGATAGAAAGTAACATGTAACATATGGGTAAAATGGTGATATATTGTAGTATGTTTTTTCTAGGATGGGGAATTTTTTATTAATACCACATACGGGAAACTACAAAAATACATACTAAAAGACCAATATGCAGAACATTTGGATCAAAGAAAACTTGAGGAAGTATATGAACCTATTTATATATGTTTTATACATTGTACATGCGATGACATGCTTGCTAGTATTTACCCAGCAAACTTGCTCTATATTTTATAAAATTGGACATCAATGTGCTCACCTCCCCATACACAGATTGCAACCATAATGACAAAATTGTTGTTCATCAAAGTAAACTGCAACAATGAAAGATCAATAAGATATGTCATATTGATGACCAAAATAAAGATACGTCATACATATACAAAAAATTATTTATATTGCAAGATTTCGAACTGATTTGTATATAGATATGTCGTTAACACAAAAAAGAACTAAAAGATGGGTCAAGTGAAACAAGATCCAAAAATGAGTACCCACACACACCATGAGGATGAAAACCAAAATTCTCAACATTTTGGTGGATTTACTTGTTTTAGGAATAGCAATTTTCAAGTAAGAATTACCTTTGGGTGCTAGACAGAATTCTCTAGCTGAAAAGTAAGAATTGTAGGAAGTTCATGGTGCTCAACGCATTGAGTAGATTTTGCATGCTAACCACAATGCCACCTGATTCATAAAAGTGATTTCCATCTATATTTTCTAACCTAACATATTGCATGATAGTCACTAATAAATTAAGAAAATCGTATTTGTATAAGTGAAGCTCATAGTGGTAAGAGCCTTGAATAAACCATAGCATTGATCAATAGGTTAGAGTATGCCAGTGTAAAAAGAGCAAAAACTCAATGGTTATAGAGCTTGGGTGGTGTGTATCACATCACAACTGAGGTCAGGAATGAAGTTGTTTCTGCAACTTTAACTTTATATAAGAAGAAAAATAGAGGTCAAGAATGAAGTCACCTTTGCTCAAGCATCTTATTTGTAGCCATCCATACTGTATCTGAGCAAGAAATTGTAACAACCCTTCCTCATTGAAAAAGTAGGATCCAACTGAACTAGACAATAGCTTTGCAAAATGCCAGGAACCACCACTTTAAGGATAAATGCAATAGCTTTGCAAAATGACAGGAAGCACTTATCAATAGAAGACAGCTAGCCATATAAACAGATTCCAAATGTCTTAGCCTTCACATTTCATACAGAAAAGGAAAGGATCAACAGATCAAAAATAGTATGGAGCCTTGAGATAAACATCATTTTATCAATCTAATTAGCATCAATTACCCCGATATACTTGAGAATGTTAAAGCAAACAAGGCATGGAAACTGAAGAACAAACATCATTAACGAAACTTTTGAAACATCTGTTTAAGAAACAATGATGGGATAAGAGAATAGTTCATATCTCTATAAAATATTTTGAAACATCTGTTTAAGAGCTAACTATTACTAACTTATACCATGATCATCAAAGAGCCTAACCATATGTTAGACTGTCGGGAAGAAGATGAAGCTCAACCTTTGCATAAAGATTCAGTACAAAAAATGAACTCAATATTCATCATCACCAACCTATTCAGAAGTGTTCGACAACGAGCAGCAACTGCGGAATCGACGGGATGAGAAGCACCGCCGGAGAACCAGGGATGACAACCAACTTCCTCCAAGATGCGTAGGTAGATGTGAAGAACCTCGATGTACAAGGCGATCAATATGAAGGAACACGGACACTGCTTTCCCTTGCTAGGGTTTGTCCTGTGCGTCGACAAGATGGGACGATGACTACTCAACCTGAGTCAGGTGGACGGTGCAGATATTCGATGGTCAGAAGGACAGGACAGGGCACGAGTACCTTGCCTTTGCAGGATGTAGCCGCCCTAGTAGACTGGCGATCGTAGATGGCCGCATTGAATCACCAGGCGGTGGACGCTCCGCCCGACGACTACTGCCCTCCATCCGTGAGCTGCTCGAGGTAGTAGACCTCGCTTTAACTCATGGACCAACAGTGAGCCGGTAGCAGGTAGAGGGAGAGGGGAAACCAACTGTAGTGAAGGAGAGGGGCTAGAGGGAGAGGGCCGAGAGGAAGAGGGAGGGGCGCGAGTGAGAGGGAGGGGAGTGAGGGAGTCGGGGGCGCTAAACCGGACTGAGATTTGCAATCCCGCCTATACTAGGACTGGGTTAGTCCGGATTATGGGATTCCATTATCCCAAAACAAGGGTCGAATGGGGTTGCGAACCAAACAACATTTTTTCCCAAACCGGACTGAGTTACTCTAACCTGGCGCTAGACGATAGCTCTTAATCCGGATCCAATCCGTTCCCAAACAGGGGCTGGTATTCCAGATCCTTGTGAGACCGGGATTTGTCCCAAGCCGTGGATTATAGATCCAATGATCGCAGATGAGTTCCCAAAATAAAAAAAATCGGGATTTATTCCCAGATAAATCATGACACATGATCATTATGCCATGAATGTCCACACTTTAGGATATTTTGTAAATTGCATAACTTGGAAACCATGCATTGTTTTCCAACCAAATTTTAAGGGTTTCTCTCTCTTGCCCCTATCTACTTACATGTCAAGTTTGAGTCCTAAATTCCAAAATAAAAGGACTATTTTATCATAGGAAAGTTACTCATTAATCAAATCCATTTAATGGTTATTTTATCTTTCCTCAAACCATCATCTTGTTATTTTGGGACTCCTTGGACCCCAAGGAACCCTAGGGCACGAATTCCCTTCTTGGAGGATATTCCTTGCCTTCTAGAGGTTTCCAACTCTCTCTCTCTCTCTTTATTCCCCTTTTCTTTGTAATTTATTTATCTTTTGTATTTTCCTTTATTCTTTACCATTATTGAGCCCAATAGCCAGTAAGGCCCACAAAGCAACCAACAAGGCTATTGTTAACAAAATTTAATCAATTGTGGCCATCAATTCTACTTTCTAGAGATTTCTACATATTTCTCATAATTACTTTGCTTAATATCCATTATCTTGTATCTTTTCCTTTTATTTGGACTATTCTTTTCTTCTCTTTTATATCCATTATTGGAGTAATCTAATAGTATAAATCACGAAATTCCTATCCAAAGTGATATTTGCAAAGAAATCCATCTTTTGAAGCAAAGCATAAAAGCTTTTCAATTAAGTCCATATTCACAAAATCTTTACAATTAAATTATGAAAACATATGCAAAATTTGAGGTTGTAACATCCTTCCCCTCATATAGGAAATTTTTCCCTCAAAATTCTCTCAAACATACAAACAAACAGGATAAGACTTCCTCATGTCCATCAAGGCTCCCATGTGGTTTTACCCTCTCCATGGTGCCTCCCAAGAACCTTCATCATCTCATATTCTTGCATCTAAGTTCTTTCTCACCTTGGTACCTTGTACCCTCCTAGGTGACTCAGGACATTTCAACTTCTCTCAAAGATAACTGGGTTCATGACTCAGCACATGGCTTGGGTACCTCACATAGTGCTCTAGATCTGACTCGTGAAACACATCACGTTATCTTGAGGGGTAAGACTGAACATAACCATCTCCACCAATCCATCTCAAAAGGACCCATATATCAGGGCTCAACTTTCTCAGTTGTAGCTCAGAGGGGTCATATTTTCACATCGCATATTCTCCCACAGTGAACTGCATATCAGTCTTCTTTGCATCAGCACATGACTCATATTACCCCTGGGCTTCCTCAACAATCGCATAATCAAAGCGACTTCATCTGCACACACACTGTGGTCTTTTTCTGACCTTTACGAGGTCCCTTCACCAACATTATCTTAATGAAGTGGTGATCGACACAACCTCCCTTACAGAGCTTCTTCACATCCCCATACTGGTTATGGTGGTTATCATCACATCTCTCATAGGGTAAGAACAGCCCCCAATGTATCACCCTGAATGAGCACACATGATCTCATCAAACCCTCTTGTCTGGATCATACTAACCATTATTTAGGGGTGATAAGCTGTACTCACATCGAGTTCTTCATGTATCTACTTCCACCTTATGAAAATGAATCTTTAGGTCATATTCAAGAACTTTTGAACTTGCATCCTGGTACAGTTGAACCATCTCTCTTTTTTGTAGTTCAACAAGATCTGTCTCTTGACAATACTCCCTCTTTCTCTTAGATTATGTCATCTAAGTAACACGATCTTACCATAACCCATATTGCATCTTGACCTTCCTTTGTCCATTGGTGACTTACCACAACATCCATAGTGATGAACTCCCATTCCCTATCGAGGACTCTTTATCCTCTATATCACTCACTGGGTTACCGGTGTTCGTCCTTCACCTCTTGGCATGCATGCGACAAGCCACATGAAACTTCATCTTAGGTATCCAAAGTACTACTAAAACATACCATCTTAGTAGTACCATGGTGTATGGTGAACTTAAAATCATGATCTCCTTTATGTCATGATTCCTCAAGATTGATTCCTCATAAACCCTAAATCACTCTAGTCGGGGTTTCATCACCTTCTTTTCCAAAGTAGTGCATCTAAGGTTCCACAACCATCCTTTGATCGCATCAAGGCCTTGGATGGCTAACCAAACAACCACTAACTTGATCAACCGATCTCATTACATCTGAGTGTTAGCCAAACATATCTCCTTTTTCAAACTGAGGTTAACCTAATAACCTCTTCTAGCCTCTAGCTAAACTAGGCAGCTGCATCTCAACTAGAGCATCCATTACCACCTCACATCCTTATGTGTAAGGTAATGTTGAAGACATACACCTCCATGTATTCCACTTATCATCTCATCTCGGACTCTAAGTATATCTTCATCAAGTAAACTCAGAGCTCACTCTATAGTTCATAAGTTTCACATAGCTCATGATAAAATCATCTTCATAAGATGACTACCTTAGTACTCTTGGTGTCTGTACAACATCCGCACATCTTACACTCCACAAGGGTATGTTATTATCTCCATCCTCATGTATCATAGCAATGTTTCCACTCACATTATAATTATCCTTGGTGTATGGCATGTGTACTGTTCTATCTCTCACTCCCAAACAAGAGGAAATAAGCATTTGGTTGTATCCAAATACAGAGTTCTTCCCATTCCAAGAGTAGAGATGGTACATCCCACATTTCCAGTACACCTACAAATCTAAACTGAAATGTGCCTCACATGCATCTACATCATGAACATCTCAATATCTAGGTTACTTCCATGAAAAACTGGTCTCGAACCCACTTGGTTCCACAAACCATCCTTGGCCATCTCCTCTAGGTCTGTAGGGTGCCGACACTTTTTGGGTCATCCCTCTTCCCTTATGCATCAGAGAGTGCCCTCTTCATCTGCCCTTTGGGTCCCATGAGTTCATGAAGATGATCAATCTCCTAACCCATGGCCCTCAGACAATGATAGTTGTTACCTCCCGACCCTATGGTCATGTGCAACTAGAGAATTAGGTAACTCCTACTTCCATCGGTCTTATCCCTACCTGACCCTAGGATAGACTTAGGATTATAACATTCTACATGTCCAACTTAGAACCTTACCCAAGTCTCCATCATCTCTCCCAACATTCTTGGTTTGACTTACATCCTTTCATAGGGGTCATGGCGACCTATCTACCTCGGTTAGGTTCCATGGAGGGCGGGGAGGATGGGCCAAACTGATCGCTTGGTGGACCCGACCAATCAGCTAGATGAGCCAGTAGATGGTGGACAGAAGAACCAGATGACTGGTGAGATGACCGAATAGTTGGCCAAGAGGTAAGACAATCAGTTCAAGGGTTGAACCGATCAACCTGGATTGGCACACACATATCTTCATCAACAATAGGTTTATGCATGTGATGTAGATCTATATGTAGTAATTCCTTGTGGCTCCAAGGAATTACATTAGGCTGGCCATAACTATCATTTTCATTTATTGCATATTTTCATTGTGGGAAATAACATGTATATGATATGCACTATATATGGTGATTGGATAAAGTATATGTACTATAAAAAACACCCTCAAATAAAATATCTGTCTTAGATGCTATCCAAAGGCAAAACACATAAAAATCTTGGTCGACTAAGCGTAGGTTATGCCTTCACATGGTGTGTCGTATATCTCATGGAAGTGTGATAGTAATAAGGTAGGTTTCACCTCTACGGGGTGTACAATTATTGTGTCTGCTTTTGGGTCAGGCTTGAATGGTGATTCTTAGAGCATCTGGAAGCAGAGGCATGCAGATGATTATGTCAAGGGGTTGTGCATATTATCTATCAAGAATTGTGTATGATGCAATCAATGAGAGTTTCCTACCTTGATGGTTGACTGTGTTTTGTGGTGTTGATTGGGCCACAGTCGAATTATTTTGGATCTGTCCCACTAAAATATTGTATGCTGCAATATTTTGAATTTATATTGATGCACTAGTACATAACCGGCCTTTAATGTCGGTTATTTAATCCCTTTAGTGTCAGTTTTTAAGCAACACCTATGTGGGAGCCGCTAAAAGCCCAACCGTTACGCATCGGTTCTCAAACCGACGCCACAACCCTTCGCGCGCCACCGAAAACGCGCCAGCAGGGGGTATAGGCGTCATTTATTAGCTTAGAAAATGACGCCATATACCTTCGCACCACAGAAAGGGCACTATCAGTGTCATTTTATTAGTGATAACCAACACCATCTCACCCGCTGCCATGGCCGTGCTGACCAGCACGGTCGTGGTGTCTGGCCTCTAGGGAAATCGACGTCAGTTACTAGTAGGGCAACCGACACTGTTACCATATGTCGTCAGTTTTATACAAATATCCGATGCCTATTTTATGTTTGGTCTGCTACCACGACCGTGCTGGCCAGCATGGCAATGGTGTTTGGCCTCATTAAGGAAATCGACGTTGGCTACTAGTATGGTAACCGACACTATAACCATATGTCGTCGGTTTTATAAAAATAACTGACACCTATTTTATGTTTTTTTTCTATCAGTCTGCAGACCTGCTGTGGCTGGTCGCAGGATGAGAAACCTACAGTTCAGTTATGAACTGCTGGTTTTACGACATCCATTGATATCAGCCAACAATAGGCCACAAACCTGCAAAATTAACATGATGGACAATATTATATATATGTGATTCACACTTATGTATAAGAAAATTTAATTCATATTATTTTTTCATCACACACATGTAGAAACCAGTAGCAACCTGCAATTCCATTTATTTCATCTCTTTTCACATTTAGACACATGTAGAAACATTCATGTATTGATGATTTTCACACACATGACAATTTATAAAAATTCATTCACGTTCACACAAAATTAATTATGAGAACAAAGTTATTCTTTATTCATCATTATCATCATTGTCAGCAAAATCATATTGAAAAATTCCCACTCTTTGCAGGGCTTTTGCCCAATCTTCTCTTACAGCATCTAACTCATCTCTTGTATAGGGAGCATGTACATCGAAATGCTTTGCACCTGTGTTGAAGTCCTCAGTTTTAAAGACCTACAAAGAGAATGATATACATACATAATTATAATAATATATAATAAGATTCATATATTTCATATTATCTAACGAGACTATGTATAATACCGGTTGTATGTTATCGATTTCCAATACGATATGTTTGATGATTAGGTCCATAAATCGCATCACATAGTAGGCACATGCCCAGCCGTTGTCTTGTGTAGCACGCTATAAATTGAAACATACAAATATTCAAAAATAGAAATAAGCACAGTTCACATAAATAATATATACATTGGAGTCAGGAAATTACTTTCACATTCTCCCATATGAGTGTCAGATTTTTTTTCCTGGGGACCTTTCGTCCAGATTTTTTGTACTCTTGTAAAGCCCAATGTAACACATTAAATTACATAATTAAATAGTAATGCAGTAACATATGTTAATAGATATAAAAACATAAAATATTTCTCACGAGAATAATGGCCTTTTAATTGCATGACCATATAATACATCCAACTCACTCCCCACGGGATCTAGATAATAGATGGTGAATGTCTTGGGGAAAATAACTAATAACTCCCAATGCTTAGCACTACAGGTAAGAAAGTAGAAAATTAATAACTCAATATCCGCAATAAAAATGTAATTTGTTTAAGTCCAAATTACAAGCAAAGTAAACTTACTTGACATTGAATGAAGCTATTATCACCGTCTTATTATTTTTACCAAAATATTCAAAAGCATCACAGCAGTATGAAGTAACTGAAGAAGGGTCTATATCTACAAGACTAATCAAAGATGGAACCAAAATCCCACATGGGAAAACCCAAAATCTGTACATGTCTTGTATAAGTGGCTGCAAAACATGTATTATGTATGCATTAATATATAAAAAACCAGATTGCCGTATATAAAATAAGGTATATGGATGTATAAACCAGATTGCCGTATGCATTAATCTCACCATATCCACAGCTCTATCATGGATGTGTTCAACCATTCATAACTAAACAACTCCAAAATATCTTGTATAAATATGTTGTTTCTGAATGTTTGACCTGCATTAACACGTATCCAGAACTTCTATTACATATGCACTAATACGTATGCTAAACTTGTATAAATAGATTGTTATCGTATGATTTACCTGCAGCATTCTCCAGAATAGTAACATTTATAGGGCAAATTGGATTATGTTTTCCGATCCATACTGCCGCACTCCTACAATTAGGACCTATCGAGGCGTGTAGGTCCCCTGGAAGCCAACTTGGTAGTCGAGGAGGTGGAGGCCAAGATGTAGCGGGTCTCGTCTTTTTGACATGTATATATAATTTCATATCAATTGACTCATATATATACACACTAACAAAGTAAAGTAATGAAAATTTATCATACAATATCAGTATAGAGGACATCCGCTTCGGGCCACAGTATCACTCCGCCTACTGCCTCACCAAGTGTTTCAACATCTGGGTGTGCATGAGGCAGTGCAAGATTCGTCCAGCCAATGGGTATATGTATCGGGCTCACACGTACCATGCCATATGGTACTAGACTCCCATGAAACATGCACCCTTTAAGGGGTGGGTAAGCCGATGCATCTGCAATGATATATCCTTCACTTTGTAGTTGGCATGGCTTCAACCCCTACAAATTTACGTAAAGAATGTTATATGCATATATACACAAACATATGATCATCTTGAACATACTAGCTATTATATATGCCATAAAAATACTTACAGAGGGCGTTCTAGGTTGTGGGTCTATAGGATCACTCCCAACCTCTGCAGTACGAGCAGTAGGAGAAGAGAGGTTCGCCACAAGTTTTGTCTGAGTGGCAGTCTGAGACGCCTGCCACTTTTTAAATGCTTCCTGGAGTCTTTTGTTAACTACTTCCTCGACTCTCCTATCAATGAAGGAATCTACCTATACATGGATAAAAGAAAATGCTAGTTTGTGATTATTGAATTCCCTTTCGCAGTAACATTCTAAAATAAGAATAAGTTACCTCAGCTTGTGAAAGTCCCGCTTTTGGTACAGGTTTGCGCTGGGATGGCCCAAAGAATGCTTTGATGCCCACACCAACGGCTGCAACCCTTACACGTCCAGGATGCTCTGGGTTACCCAGAGCAACTGTCAGTTCATCCCTTGTGCCCTGAGGGATGAACTTGCCTTCCTTCCTCTGCTCGTGCAACTCCCGCTAATCACCATCAACAAAAATTCATAAGTAAACATAATAATAATCAATATCAATAGATTGCTCTAAGAGTTGATTTTTATCATTTTTGCAGCTGCCTCAACGGTTGCAGGATTCAGTATATCTCCCTTCTTGTTTTGCCTCCCAGCTATCCACATAACATGACGAGGCATAAGTGCGGGAGCAGCAGTAGAGGACTCTGCAGTCTCCTGAGTAGTAGTAGGCTGAGTAGACTCAGCCTGTAGTCTTTGGCGAATGCCTACATATCCTCTTGGACCCATTGTGTGGTCGTGCACATTCAGTGCATGCCTTGCTCATTGAGCATCGTTGATAGCCTAGTTAGTTAGCACATTGATTTGGTTAGTAACACTAAAGGTTAATCTTGAATAGGTAACAAGTTAGTTACCTTGAATTCATCTGTTTTTCTTTGGGTAACAAACTCCTCCTATTCTTTGAGGTCCAAGTAGTTCCATTGCTATGTGGCTTCCTTCTTCCTATATTTATTTTTCAAAGAGAATACAAAAAAAAATATTAGTGTAGAGTTAGTGAAATACTTATCAATGTCTAGAATTGGAATCAATCAAGAACCTATTCTCAGCATCGCGTATGTAATCTCGGGTGAGATTGGTCCTATAGTTCCTTAGGACCCTCCCACAATGTTGCATCACACATTTACGATGCAGCTTTTCATCCAGATCAAATATGCTCTACAAATTAAATAGAATTTCTATAAACTAGTATCCTAAAAATTAGTAATCTACACAAATAGAATTATAAATAATAATAACTCTCACATAGTTCCTTCCATATGTGATCTTTCTTCCCCTTAGGAACTCTATGACATGATTATAGGATAGGACTGCAAATGGCTTCCAGTAAGAACCCCAAGATATGAAACAAATGAGTTGCGGTTCACTCCATATGGATTTCCTGCCTGATCGAAATCCACAGCCAATTTGGGTCCATTGCCCCTTTGCTGTATTAACTTGTTAATCATTGTGATGCCCCTCACTTTCTCAATTTTCTTTTGCTACTCATCGAGTGCTATAATTTCTTCAGGGGGTACATCACCAACCTAAAATTAGATAAAAAAAACACACTTACATAATATAATTATAAATGAACATATAGATAGAAACCTCAGGGATATATTCTTAAAACTTACATTGTCAGGCGGTGCAAGCACGTCCTCGCCCTCATGGTGATCATCAACAAGGTCCTGATCATTCATCTGAAAGTTCACATTCAAATTATAAATTTCACATTGTAAAGTAACACTAATTGTAAAGTTCACATTGTAAAGTACACATTCACATAGTAAAGTAATTCACATTGTAAAGTCCACATTCACATTGTAAAGTTCACATTCACACTGTAAAGTTCACATTGGACAGTAGAACCTATCTCTAGGTTGTTTCCTATGTTCCTCAGCAAATCTAATAAACTGGTCAAGACCAGATATAAACTCTAGGGTGCAGCGATTGCGAATGGACATCCATGAGCTATCCATTCTATGATCAAAGAGAAAAAAAGCTATATATTACAATAAGATTAGGGTCTAGGGTTAATAGATTAGAGTTTATGCATGGTTAAAACTTTAAGCCAACAAATACATGTGCTGTCATTCTTATATATAATAAATGTGTACCACCTATCCCATTATTGAACACCTAATCTCACTAGTAAGTGTATAATGTGTATTGGGTTTTCAAGAAAATTTCGGCAACATTTCCCCGCTGTTCTCTAAGTACATATGTACTTAGAGAACAAACGGGGAAATGCTACCAAAATTTTCTTGAAAACCCAATACACATTATACACTTACATCCTATGTGAGATTAGGTGTTCAAGAACAGTCCCAAACTGGGGACTATCCAAGATTTACTCCTAATGAGTAAATCTTGGACGGGTTTCTAGGCCAACAAATTCATGTGTTGTCATTCTTATATATAATAAATGTTTATAAACTACAGGCAACATGGTTAATCCTAATCTATAGAGCATTATTAAATAATAAATCAAGAAATAAGTAGTTTCAAACATGCAATAATTCACAATGCAATGTTATAAACTACATGCAACATGGTTAATCCCCACACTCTAGTAGACAGACTAACCTTAGATATAGTGATGTATAAGAGATTAAGAAAAAAAATTCTTAGGTAAGAGTAAGATGAAACTCACTCAACATGTATCCACAATTATCATCAAATATAGGACAAAAAGGTAGATTAGAACCCTAATTTAATCAAACATGTATAAAAATTACCCTAATAACAAAAAGTCTAGGAATCTTTACTAGACATTATATATATAGCCCTAATCATCATATTTAACATACTACGTTATTAATAACCCTATTTCCGCATGTACATCATTATCAACTTTAAAACCCTATAAGTCATTGAAATCATTCTAATTCAATTTAAGATGTTGGGATCGCATAATTATATACTGACATCATAATAAATAAAAGAATCATAATTAACATGATTAACAACATGCTCATCAAACTAGGGTTTTCTTGAATATCATCTAATATTCGTGTACTAACTATACCTTTGTAACAAGAAGAATAATAGAGCTTAAGTATATTTTATTCACAATCTATGCATTTTTCTGATCAAAACCATATACAACATGGTAATATTAATGTGAATCAAAGCATTTTTATTCACAATCTACGCATTTCCTACATTATTCGAGCAGGAGCAGGGTACCTGCTTGAGGGCGGAGGAAAAAGAGGAGGAAGAAGAGAAGGAGCAGGGTACCTTTGTGGAGGCATTGGGCACGCAGGAGCAGTGGTCGGAGCTGAGCAGTAACCTGGAGAGCAGGGAGCAAAGCACTAGGAGCCGCGGCCAGCCTGGAGAGCAGCGGTCGGAGAACTGGCAGTGCCTGGCGGAAGCAGAGGCGGCGGAAGCAGAAGCTAGCAGAGGTGTGGCGGAAGAGGAGCGGCGACTAGAGGTGGCGAGTGGTGGCGGTGTCAGCGACCAAAGCGCGCACCAGCAAACGGCATTGGAGGTGGAGGCGGAGGCAGAGTAGCAGCGAGCGGCGGTGGAGCAGAGGAATCGTCGGATCAGCAAACCCTCAGCGGAAATGAATGAAACAGAAAGGGAAGAGTCTGCCTCGCGCGGGTGCTCTGTTAAGTTAACAATAGGTGTTGATTATTAACAAAAACCAACAATAGAAACTATCGGAGTCGGTTAGCAACAAAAAACTGACACTATTATTCAATTATAGGTGTCGGTTCCAAACATAAAAATTGACATCTATATTTATATGCTGACAAAAATAAATGTTCTCGAATTAAGACCATAGTCGTCGGTTTCCTTATAAAAACCGACACTAAAGGGAGGTGAAAATTTTTGCGGTTATGCGTGTAAAAACACAATGGCGTCAGTTATTGTAACACAATCGACGATAAAAATTGGTCAAATTTCTGTCTTGCAGAAAACCTTTAATCGTCGGTTTCTTTTTTTAAAACCGACGATGTATGTTAATTTTTGGAGGTAATTTTTTTCACTGGAAATTTTGGATTTGGCGGTTACTTTTAGATGTCGATTTGTTATTAAGGAACCGACACTGAATAAAAGTGATACACGTGTCTGATCACCCTTCACAGATTGATGTCAGTTTATTTTATAAACCGACGCGGTATTGTTTTGGTGTCGGCGTATTATTACAACCGACACCTTTAAAAGTGACGTTATAAGACATTTATATAGTAGTGATGGCTATCAGTTTAAATAAAATAGTGGGAGTGATAATAATTTAATACCTAATTAATATCATCAAATTTTTTAAATCAAATAAAAAAAGGTTTTTTGACGAATGAACATTTTCTCTTGTAGAATCAAATGACAAATAAATTTGTATTGAGATTGGTCCAGAAGAAGGATAAAATTGATGAGAGAAATTTCCATAATTGGTTGTGGACTTTGAGAAGGGTTCTCAATGAAGTGTGCAAACTCTATGTCCTTGAAAAACTAGTGTCAGAAATACTTGCTGCTGATGCACCTAGGGCACAAGTGGGTTTCTTACAGGAAGCATGTCAATGATTCCTTAGAGATAAAGTACCTTATGCTTAGATGCATGAAATATGAGTTGCATGAGAAATGTGAAGGCATGAATGTTCTTGAGATGGTATCACATCTTAAGATAATGACACTTACAAAGAAAGAAAGGGAAGATATCCTGAAGGTGGTGCGTCAGTCAAAGCTGACAGAGGAAACCTCAATAGAATAACATGTGCTCAATATGATTATACATGTGTATCGTGTTGAAGAATTGGGATTCACCCTGAGCCAAGAGTTGTCTACTGATATGATTCTAAAGACTATGCCGGAATCACATAGATTATTTATTATATGTTATCATGTGAATAATACAACTGGACAGATGTCAGACTTGTTTGCCATGTTGAATCATGCTAAAGAAAAATTGAAGAAGGACAAGCTTGTGATGGTGATCAACGGATCTGAGTCCAAGGATCAAAGTAAGACCGAGAAGAGTTCTGAGATCGAGCCTAAATCCAAATCATTGACACTCATGATAATGAGAAAGAAAAGTACAAGAGGAACTCATTCTTTTGTACTTGAAGGCATTCGGGAAGAATAATATGGGGATCTCTACTTTAGGTATATACGTTATTGAGATAAATATATCTACTTCATCATCATGGGTATTAGATATTGGATATGGATCTCACATTTGTTCTCATATGTAGGATCTAAACGGACTTAGGCCTTTGGGAAAAGGTGAGGTGGAACTGCGAGTTGCTAATGGCATAAGAGTTGTGGCCAGCGCAATTGGAACCTATATCTGCCCACAAGGCTTGTAATAGAGTTAAAGAACTGCCATTATGTACCTACTGTACATTATAAACATCATTTCTGTATCTTTTTTGAACAAGGATGCATTTGAATTCCATATTAAAAATGGTCAATGTTCTATTTGTAAACATGGGATCTTTTATGACAGTGCCCCAATGCCATATGGTCTTTACTTATTAGATATATAGACATATGTATATAATATTAATACCAAAAGGCTAAAATTCAACAACTCAAACAAAAAATACCTTTTACATTGTCGTGTCAGGCACATAAATGAGATTCACATATCTATACTCCATAAAGATGGTTATCTGGACTCATTTAATTTTGAATCAATAGAGACATGTGAATTTTGTTTGTTGGGCAAGGTGACTAAGACCCCTTTAACTGGTAACAACGAGAGGGATAGTAATATATTAGGAATCATACATATTGATGTATGTAGACCTTTTAGAACAACTACTAGAGGTCACTATCAGTAATTCATTACCTTCACTAATGATTTCAGTAGGTATGACTGTGTTTATTTAATGAAACATAAGTCGGAAACTCTTGATAAATTCAAGGAGTTTATGAATGAAGTATAAAAACAACTTGGAAAAAGTATTAAGGCACTTCATTCTGATCGAGGTGGAGAAGAATTAAACCAAGATTTTTAGAATTTTCTTAGAGCCCATGGGATTGTATCCCTGTGGACTCCACCTGGAACACCTCAACATAATGGTGTATTAGAAGAATGAATCACACATTACCAGATATGGTGCGATGAATGATGAGTTTAGTTGAGCTTCCTACTACTTTCTTGGGTTATTCTATACATGCTACCACATATACACTAAACCAAGTACCATCTAAATTGGTACAAAAGACACCATATGAGATATGGAATGGGAAGCGTCCCAAATTGTATTTTATGAGGATTTGGGGGTGCGAAGCTTATGTCAAGAAAATGTTTCATGAAAATCTTGGTCCAAGATATGATAAATGTTATTTTGTTGGATATCCTAAATAAACTAGAGGATAATACTTTTATTGCCAATCTGACAACAAAATGTTTGTTTCTAGGGATGTTTCATTCCTTGAGATGAATTTCATTTCCAAAGCAATCAGTGTGAGAAAAGAGGATCTCGAAGAGATTCAAGACCAACAAAAAAACATTGAACCGATAGATGAACAAGAGGAACAAAGAGAATCATGAGATGTTGTGGAGCCTCAAATTTCTCAAGTAACACTAGAACCTTGTAGATCTAATAGGACACACCTTGAGCCTGAAAGATTTGGATATCTTGTAATTCAGGAAGGCAATGAATTGGTCATAGATGATGAGCCAATATCCTATCAAGATGTTATTGATGGACCAGAGTCTAACAAATGGCTTGTGTCCATGAGATCTGAGATGGAATCCAGGTATACCAACAAAGTATGGACTTTTGTGGATCCACCTGAAGAGGTAAAACCCATAGGGTGCAAATGGATCTTCAAGAAGAAGACCGACATGGATGGTAAATTACAAACCTATCAGATTGGTAGCAAAAGGTTTCAGACAAGTTCAAGGTGTTGACTATGATGATACCTTTTCTCCAGTGATCATGGTTGAGTCCATTAGGATCATGGTTGCTATTGCAACTTATCATGACTATGAGATTTGGTAGATGGATGTTAAACTACATTCCTTAACATGAATTTTCTTGAGGATGTGTACATGACACAACATGTGGGTTTTATAAATCCAAAAGATGCAAAAAAAGTTTGTAAGCTACAAAGGTCAATATATAGATTGATGAAAGCATATTAGAGCTAGAATCTTCATTTTGGCGAGTCAGTCATAGGGTTTGGCTTTATTGAAAATGAAGATGAAACTTGTGTGTACAAGATGGTTAAGTGGGAGCATAGTTACATTCCTCATATTGTATGTAGATGACATACTATTGATGGAGAATGACATCCCTACTTTACAAAAGATAAAGACATTGCTTGGAAATACATTCTCTGTAAAAGACTTGGAATAAGAATCCTACATATTGGGGATAAAGATCTATAGACATAGATCTAGAAGGCTTCTTAGACTAATTCAGAGAACATGCATTGACAAAATGTTGAAGCGATTCAAAGAGAAGAAACCTACCTACATTGCATGGAGTGACCATCTCTAAGATTCAATGTCCCAATTCTTATGAAGAAAGGGAACACATGAGTTTGATTCCATATGCCTCAACAATTGGATCAATCATGTATGCAATGTTGTGTACCTGTCCAGACATCTCATATGCCTTGAGCATGATGAGAAGATATTCGTCAGATCTTAGGTGATGCTCATTGGGCAACCATGAAGATCATCTACAAGTACTTGAGAAGGACTAAGGATCATTTCTTAATCTACGATAGAGAGGAAGAGTTGGTGCTAAAAGGTTACACCGATGAAAGATTCCAGACTGACAAAAATGATTACAAATCACAATCAAGATTTGTGTTTTGCTTGAACAATAGAGATGTAAGATGGAAGAGTTCCAAGCAAGGGACACTTGCCAATTCTATAGTAGAGGCCAATTATATTGTTGTTTTGGGTGCAAAAAAGGAGGTTCTAGGAATCAAGAAATTCAATATAGAACTTGGGGTCATTCCAAGCATCAACGGCACAATCAAGCTATATTGTGACAATAATGGAGATATTCCACAAGCTAAGGAACCCATATCACATAAGCACTCAAATCATATGCAAAGGCGGTTCCATATCATATGAGATATTGTACATCAAGGAGATGTAAAGATTTGCAAAGTACCAATTGAAAACAATGTTGTTGACCCCTTGACAAAAGTACTTTCACGGCAGAAGCATGACAGTCATGTTAGATCACTTGGAATATCATTCGTGGGTGATTCGCTCTAAGTTGAAGTGGTATTTTGTTAGTATGTATACCTAGAGATCCAATCATATGATGATTGTAATGGCATAATTTGTAATTTATTTGATTAAAAAATAAAGGCAAGCTTCCAATTTATTATGTTTAATTCAGTTATGAGATAATGATGTAAGATTATAAATGTTTAGAGAATAATATTACTCAATGACGTATGTTTTCAAGTATTATCCTTAAGGAATAAGATCATACAAATGTTAAGAGTACATATACATATTCTCATTATGTGCCTGATTGGTTGTTATCGTGGAAGGTTGATAGACAAAAATAACACATAAGATCAAAGTGTGAATAGGTTGATGACATAATCTCATCAGTCATGATATGGTAATATCAAATTAATGACACAGATACATGTTAGAGAATAGTGTATCAGATAGACCCACTGACTGACACATGGAAGCCATCATCATGGAAGTTATATATAGTCATCTCTTATAGTGTTGGTGGTGGTTGTTGTTCTTAGATCTGAAATCATTGCACCCATCACATGTCATTGGGTATGCTTTGACATCATCAAACGTAGTCCTGAAACATGGGTTGTTATAAATCTGATGACTGGGTGACTTTGACACATGGGGATAGATTGTAAATGATAGAAATTGGATTTGTCCCTCCTACAGGATTTTGATGTTCTAAACCCTTGATTAGTGAGACTGAGAAATGCATGGCCATGCACATGTGAGTCAGTATGTGATATTGAGCTTACATAAATCTCATCTAGTCTACTCTTGGTTCAAGAAATAGGATTGAATGATGAAGAGGATGACTGCTCCATGCCTCGAGTTCAATCTAAACATGAGTGACAAAGGAACTATACAAACATTGCAACATAATACACAGGTTGTAGGTTGAAGTTGTTCTCCAACTTTCCATTTTCTGGGTATCAATGATGTGCAACTAGGAAGCACTCATTTCTTGTGTTGTCATAAGTTTTTATGAACATTCACTTCCAACATAATATGGTACCTATATGGTCACACACATAGGTCTTGACCTAGAAGAGGAGTTTGATCTTGAATGACATATGCATTAATTGCTAAAATGTTTAGGTAATTGATTCACGCAATAAGCAACTTGATTGCACTACCAAATGCATGTCTCATGACATGAGACGACCGTTTAGAGTGCCAAATAGTTGTCTCAAGTCTTACAATGGGTGTTTGGAGTGTCAGACTAATTCTAGTTGAAATTGGATATGGATTGAACTGACCAGCCTAGCTCAACTCACCAGACGATCATCTGGGTGAGCTAGATGGCCGTCTTGCATGGGAAAGATGTCCTAGCTCAGCTGAGGAAAGGTTCTAGATATTTCCAAGTTCATTAAGGTTGCACATTACTTGTTGTTCAAGCAATTAATATGTAATATTAATTGGAAATGAATTACCAATTTTGTATGTGATTGGCAAAGTATGAAATGACTATCTCACATGCCAGGCGGCCATTTCAATTGTTGCATGTTAGGAAAATTCAAGACCTTCTGGTCCCTTCCACTCCTGCAAAGACTAGGAACCCTGTCCCAAACCCCACATATAAATAGAGGGGTACTGAGGGCTTCCTAGAATAAGACACAAAAAATTGATAATCAATTTCTTTGGCAATTGTTGTCTTCTCTGGTTGTAGTATCCATGAGAGCCCAAAAAAGTCCTACCTAACTAAGGAGGGAGGGCAAGGGAGAGAACACCTGAGATCATTGTTGTGGGAGAGTGAGTTGGTGATTAGTACACCAACAGAAGGGACAACTCCTTCCTGACTATTCTAGTAGGACGATAGGAATTCTAGGCGGTCTGTGCGGACTTCTCTTGAGGCAGAAGGCCGTTGTCTGCTGCTAAGGAGGACATCATCAACGAGCAGTTCATGACAATAGGAGATTTTGTGCAAGACGATGTTTGAGTTTGTTGTCCATGGAGGAGCAGTCAGATGAGTCCCAATGCAATTAGGAGTTAGAGTTTTGCAACGACAATGATGAGGAGATTTCGTTGTACTTGATCCAGGACTAGGTATATCCTCGAAACCATCCTTTTGGTATTATAGTTATTGAAGCAATCCACTGGTTTTGGAATTATGGTAGATAAATTTTTTGTTTCCACTACTTGCTCTGTAGCCAAATTTCCCTATAAGAAGAGCCCTTTGTGCAAGCCTCAACAGTGTGTTCATCTGTCACTTAAAGACCAGAGGGAGAGGGCTAGCTCCTTCACACTTCGACAATATCCTGCTCTTCCTTAATGCGGTCAACAACTCCATCCAACATTGCAGAGAGGTCCTAGACCAGTACTCCCTTGTCTCATGACTACAAATTAACATCAACAAGTCCTTTTTTTATATGCCCCAAACTATGGAGGAGCACACTAGAGCAATCGAGGCTGAATTGGGGTTTCCTTTGAGGGAGGAACCTTGCAACTATCTAGGACCCCGCTCTCTCTAGGGTGAGTTACTAATCCTTCCTATGAGACCTTGTTGAAGAAGATTGCGACAAGGATAGAGGGATGACAAGGGAGGTTTCTATCAATGGGTGGATGCATCAGGCTCATCAGACATGTTTTGGCATATGTCCTGGTGTACACACTTGCAGAGGCAAATTATAACATCCCTGAACTGGCTTTAGGTCTAACCCTATTGCTTTGTCTAAGTACGTTGCTTAAAACTTTAATATAATCCTCTAAGGATTTTTTTTATCATGTGACACACTTATGTTTCAAGTTTGATCCTGATTGAATGTTGTTTGAGCAATGTTCCCATGTTTTGGACCAAAATGCAAATTATCCAAAATAAGGGGTTATATTTCAATATGTCACATGTTGAATGTACCTCGTGTGTTTTAGAATCATAAGAGAGAGAATGATGCAAGGTGGTGGCTTGTGGAAATCCTAAAATTCCAAGTTTGAACTTATTTGAATAATGTTAGTGCCTTGTGCACCAATTCTGGTACAAATTGTAAATTACTCAAAATGTAGGGTTGATATGAAAATTACCACGTCTACTATATCCCTATTCCCTCCTAGTATCATCTATAGGAGAGATAAAGAAGGAGGAACCATGTTTGAATCATTTATTAGTGATGGTATTCTTGGTGATGAAAATACCAAGAAAGGATGGAATGTGAAATCCTAATTTGAAGTTCGTATCCGGTTGAAGAGTTCATGTGAGATTGCCGATCGACCAAGGATCCATAGGGTGAGTCTCATATCAGTTTGTGAACTTTTATCCTTGTTCATAACGGGAAAAACACCTCAAGGAGGTGAAGTGTATCGATTTACAACTTCCTTGGACAAGTGGTATCGGTTTGTGAATAACGTGGTGATTGAGTTGAGATATCTTATCCAACAAGATAAGTGATGGCCAAAATATCATCTCTAGATTATCCTCAAGTGTTTTTCATATCAAGATAAATATCAGTTCATGCAAGGACAAGTGTCAACCATGCATGGACACGTGGCATCCAGTAGCTTAAAATGATGACACCTCATATACACACATTTTCATGAACCTCAAGCATATATACCCTTCCTTTTGCCTATAAGTGAAATTCTTGAAATTTACCACCCTCTTGCTATTAGATATCATGCATACAATCTTAGTATCGTGAATAGGAAGATGGGTATCGTGCATAGAGCTTTGGTATCGGCCATAGCAAGGTGATATCAGCCATAGCAAAGTGGTATCGACCAAGTGAAGTAATATCAGCCAAGTGAGGGATATCAGCCACAAAGTGGTGATGTATCATGCATAGTATTGAGGATCTCAAGTCTTTAACCTTTGATAAGCTCATCTTCAAACTTGGGAATGTGAAGCTTTGACGCTTGAAGCTTTGAAGTTACTCTTGAGGTGGGTTATATAACTTGAACTCAATTATGTTATTATTTACCATCAATCTTGCATTAATTAAATGATTTACTTTCAAATAGATTTTTCTTGCATAATTGATGAATCCATGAGATCTAGTAATAACATAGGACTATTGTTCATGAACTAGAACAGTAAGAACAAGAGTCTAGAGGTTGATGATGATGACATCATCATGGTTCAACCGATGTTGGATTGAAGCACCTCTAACCTGATATGGTGTTGAAGGATACACCTATTACCCGATATGATGTTGAAACCCTATATAGTGATGGTTATACACCTATAGAACGATAGGGTGATGAGCATAAACCGTATGCATGATATGGTGACACACACCTAATGAACAATATGTTGATAAGCATAAACCTTTTGCACGATATGGTGACACACACAACCACTAGCATGATATAGTGATGAATTTATACCTCATGGATGATATGAGTGACACATACACACACCTTTTTCATGATATGAGGTCAAGTACACAACGTATACCCGATATGGTGTTGAGTATATACCCTAACCCGATATGATGTTTAAACTCAACATGGTGTTGTGAAACCCGATATGCAAACCCCTAAGGTTGAGTAATCTAATATGGATTCATGATATGGTGATGAGGATACACCTCTATACCCGATATGGAAGCATACCTACAACTCTATACCTGATATGGAGAAAGCACCTCAATCCAGTACACTTGATTGAGTGATACATGTAGTATGTTATTCAAATGATAATTTAAGACATGAAGGGTTTAATGCATTTTGATAAATATGGGCCAATGTACCTTGAGAGAAGGATTGAGCCAGCCTAATGGAGTATGATGTAATCGATATCCTAGTGAGGGTGAAAGAGAAACTTATACTTGTTTAATACTCATGTAATGAGTATACATTGATACTCCTAATATGTGTGGAGTCTGAATTAGGGTTGTGATTCTTGATGAATGTACTTGAAAATCCAAGTTGGCTTATAAAGAGAAACCTTAACCCTAATGTAGGGTAATGATATGATTTGAAACTACAATTGGTTAATAAAGGGAAACCCTAACCATATTGAAACCATGCTGGTAGCACGAGATAATGAGCATAGCTAAGCATGAGCTGTGATGTTTCATATAATACTGATTATATAGGTCTTATGACCTAGAGATAGTTGTTGCCTAGTGAGAGGTGACAAGATTTTTAATGGGCCTTTTGAGCCATGTGAATAGTTGCCTAGTGAGAGGTGACAAGATTTTAATGGGCCTTGTGAGCCATGTGAATAGTTGTTTCCTGGTGAGAGGTGACAAGATGTTTAATGGGCCTTGTGAGCCATGTGATTAGTTGTTGCATAGTGAGAGGTGACAAGATGTTTAATGGGCGTTGTGAGCCATGTGAATAGTTGTTTCCTAGTGAGAGGTGACAAGATGTTTAATGGGCCTTGTGAGCCATGTGAATAGTTGTTGCCTAGTGAGAGGTGACAAGATGTTTAATGGGCCTTGTGATCCATGTGAACAGTTATTGCCTAGTGAGAGGTGACAAGATGTTTAATGGGCCTTGTGAGCCATGTGAATAGTTTTTGCCTAGTGAGAGGTGATAAGATGTTCGGTGGGCGTTGTGAGCCATGTGAATAGTTGTTGCCTAGTGAGATGTGACAAGATTATTAATTGGCCTTGTGAGCAATGTGAATAGTTGTTGCCTAGTGAGAGGGGACAAGATGTTTATAAAAGTCTCATGTAAGAAATGGTAATGTTGAAAATAAACTAGGGAAATAGAAACCTAGTAACATCATAATAATAATAAATGGTGATAATAATAATGCAATCTTGTCCATACATGCTTTATGCTTATAGACAAATAAGGGCTATAGTGTTTTGAATATTCTTAAATGAAATATGAGTAATACTTGTATTACATAAAGGATGGGAATAGGTATGATGGCTTGGCCAAGTTATAATGCCTAGTAAAGGTGATGTGGTATTGAATGATGAATTTAAGGGATTGATATCCCATAATGAAAGTGCAAGGGAAACATAAAGGTATCCCAACTACTATGGGATCCTTAGAAATATGGGCATGATCTCATAGGATTGGTACAATCCAATACCTGGTTGAACTCTCTCAGGATTGGTATAATCTAATACCTGGTTGTGATCTTACAAGATTGGTACAATCCAATACCTGGCTGAACTCTCTCAGGATTGGTATAATCCAATACTTGGCTGTGATCTTACATGATTGATACAATCCATTACCTGGCTGAATTCTCTCAGGATTGGTATAATCCAATACCTGGCTATGATCTTATAGGATTGGTACAATCCAATACCTGGCTGAACTCTCTCAGGATTGGTATAATCCAATACCTAGTTGTGATCTTATAGGATTGGTACAATCCAATACCTGGCTGAAATCTCTCAAGATTGGTATAATCCAATACCCGTATGAACTCTCTCAGGATTGGTATAATTGAATACCTAGCTGTAATCTTATAGGAATGGTACAATCCAATACCTGGCCGTAGTCTCACAAGGTTGGTATAATCCAAAACCTGGATGGAACATAATGATGTATATTCACAAGAATTGGTAGAAATCAATATCTAACTAGCAGATTGACTGAGGCCAAAAACTAGAAATGAGAATGATTCATGGATATCGTACCATGATAATATTATCACAAGATAAGCTTGATATGTTGGTATAATATGAGAGGTAAATGTTACGCATGTCCTTCATATTCCTTATAAAGTGAATAGATGATTTACTTCTCTATCATAGATAGTTGCAATGGTTTAAGAGATGAAAACGTTCTAATCTTCTTATCAATAGTAATTAATCTTGCTTATTACTATAAAAGAACCTCTGCTCAATTTTATATTGTTTACATGTGATAATAACATTGTTGGAAGATAGTTATATCTCTCGTTGGGACAATTGTCTCACCCTGTGGGATCCACATTTTTTTAGGTGGACATGTATGAGGGGGTAGAGACCGTACTGTAGAGGAAGAACAACAACATTAGTGATAGTAGTAATAGCTCAAGTTGAGTGTACTGTCTGTCGTGTCTTGTAGATAGAAGTCCTCTATGTCATCTTTGTACTCTGAAGTCCTTGGATTTAGTATGTGATCATTTTATGAAAATCTGTGATTTTGGATTGTAAGACTCAAGGTTTTATGTTGCTTCAATATATGTTTTTACAAAGAAACTATTGTATGTTATCCTCGAGATGAGATGGTACAATGTATGTACAATGTGAACCTTGATGTATATGAAGTTTCATTTCTTTCATAAAGAGTATCAAGGAAATGGATCTCTTTGCAAAATGGTTTTAAATTTTAGTGATTTTTTTTTAATCCGCTGCTTATGGTTATTTCGCATAATTAGTGATGATTTGGCTATCAGTTTGGTGATGGTTGTTTCACAAATGTGCACAAAGTGTTCATCATACATGTGTAGAGGACGATGGTGGGTTTCCTCTAGAATATTTTTGATGGTCAGAGGTGTCGTCATTGGGTGGGATGGGACAAAGTCTCTTGACTAATAGAGGAAGGAGAAATTGACATACAAAGTTGGAGGGTGTCAATCAAGGATTGTGCCTCAAGGTGGCGTGGTCGGTCCTTTAGGATATCTCAATTTGGGAGATCTTCTACCATCATAAATACAATAAAAAAGAGTGAACGCTTGATGTTGATCACCCATCATGGGTCAAGAAGGGATCTTTTTCTACAGTCTACTGGAAATGGATCCAGGACTCCTTCCCATGCTCCGTATCTTTTCTAGATGGGAAGTGGGAAGAGGCACACTAACCTTCTAGAATACCCGTTGGTGCGACACACTGATGGTAAACCGTTCTCCCCTAGAGGTAGAAATGTCCCTGGAGATTCACATTAACGATTTTTTCTTGGCTGGTGGTGAATAAGATTGGATCACATTACACTCCCTAATCACCAATGATGGAATCACAACCATCCACATCTGGCATCGACTCAGAGAAGCTGAGAGGGATAATATTCTATGGGAGCCATCAATGGACTGACACTTCAACACCAAAACTGCTAAGCCAGTTAATGGAGTGAGGATTTACTCGATCCCATATGTGAGATGATATGGTATTAGGGTTTTCAATGGGGAGGGTATTACCAATTTACCCTTTATCCATACCATGTAGGATAAGGGTAAGGGTAAAGGTTTTTGTTACCCGTTCCCCATTTATTATTTCCTCATTTCCCCACCACATTAAAAGGGGAGGGTAAGGTATGGGCATTATCCATACCCTTTTACCCTTTTACATGCATCAATTTAAAATATATATAACTATATAGAAGCTTCTAGTTCAGTTTCCAAACTATTTTTCCATTAGGAAATATTGTGAGCTATGTCTTTATTCCCACCCCACTCACACTCAAATGCATGTTGTATATTATTATTATTATTAAATATTAAACTAGTTGATAGGGTTGTTGAACAATCAGAAAAAGATGATTGTGACACCTTAAAATAAGTTAGTCTTGGACCAATGTCTAAACATATCACACAAGTATAACACTTTCCTACTTCTTTTCATATTTGTAAGAATGTAACTCAAGAAATATGTGCCTTAATCATTATCACGCTACACACCAGCTTAAAATCAGTTCATTTTTTATAAAATTTGTTTTATATCAAAATTACTCATTTACTTGTTTACCCTCCCCATTTACCCTATGGGGAAGAGGGTAATGATAAGGTGCAGGTGAGGGGATTTCCAAGAAGGGGATCTATCCTTACCCTTACCCGCTAGAGGGTAAGGGTAAGGGTAAGGGTAAGGGTAGAGCCTTACCCTCCCCATATCCTCCTCGTTGACAACCCTATCTAGTCTCCACATGTTTTGTTGAAAACCACCACTTTGGCTTGGAAGACCCTTCACAATGTGGTGTCAGTGGATGCATGGATACATGATTACTTCATTGCTATTGTATCAAAACACAAATGTCGTGTAGAAGGAGGGTGGGAGTCACTGAATCAACTCTTTCTAGAGGAATACATAGCCAAGTACCTCTGGTCCAAGGTGGATGAGATCCTAGAACTCATGAGTCCCTTTAGCCACTCCATTAAGTCAATGCTCCACTAGTATTGGTCTCAAGTGAACTCGTCCTCCATTGGAGGAATCCTCTTTAAGATTTTTCCACCAATCATGTGTTGTAACATCTGGACAACGAGACGCAACAAGAATTTTGAGGGTAGGCTTGAGCGCGCATTCGACTTGGATCTGGAAACAGATCAAATGCACAAAATTGTTGGCTTGCAATGAGATTGTTTTCAATAGATAAAACATGCAAGAGCACACGTCACATATTCTCTTACATGGATTCTCCCCTCATAGGGTCATGCAGCTCAATACATAGACAATGTATTGGAGGAAACCATGAAGGAGAAAATACAAGATGAACTTGAGATCTTGCCTTACAAAATGAGGAAATGTCAGACAACAATGATATGTGGCTTCATTCAAGATGAGAATGGGGAATTCATCTTCTCATTCGCCACGATACTTGGGTAGGAGATCGACTTGGAAGTAGGGATTGTTGCAGTCCTATACTCCTACAATTTTTAGGGTTGTTGGGATCAAAGATGATCAATTAGAGATAGACGCTTTTGTGATTCTCAAGACAATCATAGGGGAATACATAACCCCATGGAGGAAGAAGGCATGCATTATAAGGATACAATGATTCCTTGAAGAGTAATGGATCTTGTGCAACCTCATACTCGACGAGCTAATGGTAAAGCTATCTCCCTTGCCGAGCACGCCATACATCATTCCATGTAGGTGACCTACTTAGATTGACGACACCATCAACTGGATGATGGGATGTGATAAGATATCAATGAGACATGATTCACTAGATCCTTGCTACGTTGATAGATACGCAGTGTATAGAGTCGCAATATAAGTTATACATTTGTGTTTTTTCAATTTTTGTCTTTTTCGGAGCGGGCTATTTTTGTTAGTGTTTATGTATGCCCAGAGAGTCAATCATATGATGATTGTAATGGCATATCTTGTAAAAAATTTGATTCATAATAAAGGCAATCTTCCATTTATTCTATTTTATTTAATAATGAGATAATGATATTAGATAATAATTGTCTAAAGAATGATGTTATTCAATGACATATATCTTCAATTGAGGACCTAAACAATGAGATCACGTGGATGTTAAAAGTAAATATATATTCTTGTTATGTCCCTAGTTGGTATTAATAGAGAAGAATTATAGACATGAATAACAAATAAGACTAGAGTGTCTATTAGTTGATGACAAAATTTCATTAGCCATGATATGTGATATCAAACCAAACACATAAGTACTTGTTAGAGAGCAATGTATCAAACAGACCCACCTTTAGAGTGATACATGGAGACCATGGAGTTGTAGCCATAATCAATTCATAGTAACGCTGGTTCTTAGACCTAAAATCACTACACTCATCACATATCATTCAATGTACTTTGACATCATCCAACATGACCTTGAATAAGGGTTATCATTAAGGTGATGCTCAGATACATTATGATACATGTGGATGAGTGTGAGTGATTTAGATGGGATTTGTCCTCCTATAGGAGTTTGCTATCATGTCCACTTGATAAATGAGACTGAGAAATGCATGGGCACGCACATGTGAGTCAATATATGATATTGAGCTTACATATATCTTAGACGACGTGTTCTAGTTCAAGGAGAATGGATTGAATGATGAAGAGGATGATGTTTCAATGCCTCGAGTTTAGTCTAGATATTTGAGACAAAGGAACTATACAATCATTGTGACACTAATCACAAATTGTAGGTTGAAGTTGTTATCTAACTTTAAAATTACTTGGATAGAAATGATGTCTTCAAAGTTACCTCTCATTGCTTATGATGTCATAAATCAATTATATACATTCACTGCCAATGTAACTTGAGACCTACAGTGTCACACGCATAGGATGCACCTAGAATAGGAGTTTACTCATGATGTGGTTTAAAACTAAATTGTTAAGTATTCATTTTAAAAAAGATTGGCAATCCAAACACTAAAACGACTACTTCAACAAGTGAAAAGATTGGTTCAAATGTTTGAACCTACTGGTTCAGGTTGTAAACCAACTATTTGGTTGATCAATGATATTGGAACAAGGATTGATATTGACATCATGTTGTGCATTAATAGAATATTAAAAGCCAATACAATTGTAAATAGGAAACATGGTGAATTGACCAGTTCAAGTGTTGAACTGATTATCTCACATGTTAACCAATCGATTCATGGTCTGCAGGTTTCAAAAAGTTGATGAAATTCCATATGTTCAACTCCTGATTAATATGGAAATACTGACCCCGACCCTCGTATAAATAGAAGGGTGGTCGAAGCTTTCTGAAGATACAACAATAACGTCTGACAATTGTTGTCTTCTCATAATTGGGGTAATATGAGATTCCAAGCAAGTCCTACCTATAAAAGAGAGGGACAAAAAGAGAGTGAAAATAAGGGAGAGCAAGTCGATGCTAGCACATTGACTAGAAGAGACAACTCCTTATCTGTTCCAAAATAATGACAGGAGTTTCTGATAGTCTGTGTGGACTACATAGAGGCGAGTTGGCCTTTGTTGGATACTAGATGGGTGAGTGGATGCTCTAGAGGAGGGGGGTGAATAGAGCTGAAAGCACTTAAATAAAATTCATTAGACCTTTCAAGATATATTACAAGATAAGGTTGCTAAATAGGAAATTTGAGTGCAACTAAAATATGCATAGCAAGAGGGAGAGAGATTGAACATACACCAAGTGACAAGTTATTTAGAGTGGTTCCACACTATAAACTAGAAGTGAGTCAGTCCACTACCTAGAGAGGTCAACCTCTAGGATTTCTTAACCATTGCACTCTTATATTCATTTATAAGACTTGCAATACATGATCAACCAAAGGGCTTAGCTATCCAATACAAAGAGTATCCACCTTACCAAGGACTTACCCACTTTGCAAGAGTCTTCATCCTTCACCTAGGTCTTACCCACTAAATCACAAGTCTTCCGCCTTCAAGGACTTTGCCACTCTTCTTGGATCTTCAGCCTTTGACTTCAACTTCACTCAGAGAAGCTTCCTCCAAGATCTTACCCACTTGAGCAAGGAGTCTTCTGCCTTCACCAAGGTCTTACCCACTCTTGCTCCAAGTCTTCAGGCTTGATCTTCACCAAGGGACTCCTTCCCTTATTCTTCTTCACCTCTCTTAGCCAAGAGAGAGAACCTTCATCTTCATGGTTGAAATGAGAGAATGGGAGGTGGTGGAAGTGAGAGCCTCACAAGATATACATGTAGGACTAGATCTCTTACAGATTTCCTACTCACTCTAATGAATGTAGAAAGTGATTAAGCAGAGAGAGAGAGAGGAGGATGTAGGAAGCACTCAACTATAGAATAGAAACCTCACATAGAGTTTTGCATTGAATGCTCAACCTTGGAATGAAGCACAAGGGGTCCTATTTATAGCTGGGGATGCCCCTTAGCCTTTGGAAATACTTAAGAATGAAAACTAGCCATTTTGTGGCTTGCAATGGATATATTTTCACTTGTTGCAACTCCACAATGGATAGAAACACTTTTTTGTACTTTTATGTACAGTGCAATCGGTCTAGTTTCTATAAAGGTAACTCGACTGATCCCACTAAGAGACAAGACCAATTTAGGCCATCAGTCGAGTTTGTCCTAGGGTAACTCGACCAATTCACTTAAATCAGTTTTGGTCAGCAGAGGGATCGATCGAGTTCTGTGAAGTGTAAACTCGATCGATCAAAAGTCATTTTCAAGATCCAATCAGGATCGCTCGAGTTTGCAACTTGATCGATGAACAACCTGATGTTGATTTAGAAAATGGATTTTGAGTGCTTAAACATTCAATCTAAGTGCTCCTTATTTTTCTAGGATTAATTACAAGTCAGATAATCATTACAAGTGATTTAAAACATGATTCTAATGGATTTACATCATATTCCAAAATGTGCACTTGTATTGACTTTGACTTGTCTTTTCTCCAAGTTGAGATGAGCAAGTTAGAGCATTTGGAGTGTGTCTATGCATAAACTGAATTCGCTCAAGTAGAGAACTTTAGATGCAAATTAGTGGAATGGTTTAGTCATCATCAAAATATGGGTTTAGTCAATTTAGACCTTGAGTCAACAACCTTTTCCACCAGCTAAGGAGGACTTCATCAACCGCCTTCCATGGTGATCAACCAGGAGGCCTCTATTGACATTCGTCCAAGTGAAATTTGAGAATGAACCACTCTACAACAAGGATAGTCATTGGACTTTCTCCAGGACCAAGTATATGCATTGCTACCTTTCCTTCCCAATTCATAGTTCTTGACACAAATTGTTGTTTAAGAGGAATATGGCAGTAAAATTATTTTTTACGCTTCCATATTTGATGTCATATTTTCCTACAGTGGTATCTAAACCACATCAATTTACTATTTTGGGATTTAATCAATATGATCAAATTTATGGTTTTAATTGTTATTTTATTGCATAGGATGAAAATATTTAAAATGATTAAAGTGCATACATGATTAAATACCACATATGAACCCTACACACACACAAACACACACACATATATATATATTTTATTGCATAAGATGTTATGCATCAAACGAGCTGATCAACATAGAAGTCAAATCGATCGACTGGAGGATTGGGAGGCTAGATGAAAGGAGGAGTCAGTCTATCAGTTGGTGTCCCAAACAATCAACTGGAGGAGTCCAAAAGTTGCTCGAACTGGAGAATAACCAAATGATCCGTGGCACCAACTGACCAACCAGGAGGCCAATCGATTAGTTTTGAGTTGAATCGATCGACCCAGACGGGCTCCAACATAGTTCTTCATGAATAACAAGTTTCTACATATGATGTGGACCTTATGTGGTAGTAATTCCCTCTAGTTCCAAGGAATTACAATTAGTATGGACATAACCATCACTTGTGTTTTAATAATTGCATCTTTCATTTGTGGATATTGTATGTGTATGGTACATATAAGTATGTGGTTATTGGATATGTATATATAATTATATAAATATAAAATCTCTTAGTCAAATATTAAGTCTTAGATGCTTTCCATAAGCAAAATACGTGCAAAAATTGATCGAATAAGTGTGGGAACGCCAAGCGTGTTGCGTTATCCATCTCGTGGAAATGTGATGGTAGTTATGTGGTGCCTAGAAGGGTGTATTACAATTGTGTTGGATTTTGGTCAGACTTAATTAGGTAACCTTAATGAGATTAAGTGCCTAGATGCATGCAGATGACTATGGCAAAGAGTTGTGTATACCATGTATCTAAGAATTGAATGAGATGCATTTGAAAAAAGTTTCCTACCTTAATAATTAGTTATGCACATTAGTGTTAGCAGGTAATAATTCAATTGTTTTGGGTCTTGGTTCACCAGAAGATTGTACACTACAATCTTCTGTATCGATACGTGAGGTCTATCAATTAAAAAAAATAGTGGGAGTGATAATTGATTAAAGGCCTAAGTAAACATCTTCAAAATTTATCTTCAAACAAATAAAATCATAAGTACTTTGACAAATTGCAAATTTTTCTTGTAGAATCAAATGGAAACCAATAACACATTTTCCTTATTAAAAGTCCTTGAGGAGGACAAGTTGAACGAGAATAATTTCCATGACTAGTGTAAGATGTTAAGAATCATTCTCACACAAGAGCGCAAGCTCTATATCCTAGAGACGCTAGAGCCAAATGAACCTGCTCCCACTATGCTTAAGGTTGACAAGGATGCTTACTTGAAGCACTCTGAAGATGTCATAAATGTCATGTGTCTGATGTTGTGCTCAATAAACTATGATTTTTAGAGACAACATGAGAACATAGATGTTATTGAGATAGTAACACATCTTAAGAATATGTACCAAGATCAGGAAAGACAAGAGAGATATGATGTCTCCAAGGTGTTGTTTAAGCACACCATGGTATAAGGAGATCCAGTAGCTCCCCATGTGCTCAAGATTATTGGGTATGTGGAGAACCTTTCTAGACTGGTATTTCCCTTGGTTCGAGAGTTGGCCATAGATGTCATTCTTCATTCACTGCCAGAGTCATATAGCCAATTTTTCATGAACTACAAGATGTTGTTAGAATTACTTGGCATGTTGAGAACAGTTAAGCACAAATGATGCAGGGCAAGCCCAAGTCTATGATGATGATCATTAGAGGCAAAGGGAAGTCCAATGGCAAAGGAAAAGATTAGAGGGATTCTAATGATAGCCACAAGACCAAGTCTTCTACACTCAAGGTAAAGGGAGGGGTGACCAAGGGAGGCAATTGTCACCACTGTCACCTGCCTGGACACTAGATGAGGAATTTCCCTCTCTACTTTGAGGAATTGAGGAAGAAGAAGGAAGAGATAGAGATATCCACTTAAGGTATATGTAGTATTGAGATATATATGTCTATTTATTCATCATGGGTGCTATATACCAGTTGTGGATCTCACCTATGTTCGAATATGTAGGATCTAAAAAAAGTAAGTCTTTTAGAAAGGGTAATGTCAAACTGCGTGTTACTAATAGAATAAGAGTTTCTTCCACTACAGTTGGAACCTTTAATATATCTCTACCCATGAGGCTTGTAATAGAGTTAAAAAAACTACTATTATGTACTTGCTATAAATAGAAACATTATTTTTGTATCTTGTATGGAAAAGGATGGGAATTTCATACAAAGAATGGTCAATGTCATATTTCAAAACATGATATTTTTTATGATAGTGCCCAATGTCCTATGGTCTTTATTTGTTAGATCTAAAGACATATGATTATAACATAAATACTAAAAGGTTAAAACTCGATAACTCAAAATAAAACATAACTTTGGCATTATCGTCTAGGGAGCATCAATAAGAAACACATTTCTAGATTCCAAAAAGATGATTATCTAGACTCTTTTGAGTTTAAATCAATAGAAACACGTGAGTTTTGTTTGTTGGGGAAGATGACAAAGAATCCCTTGACTGGTACCAGTGAGAGGGCTAGTGATCTATTAGGAATCATACATACTAATGTATGCGGCCCTTTCATAATAAATGATAGAGGCGGTTATCAATATTTCATTACCTTTACCGATGATTTCAGTAGGTATGATTATGTTTACTTTGTGAAACATTAGTCAGAAACCCTTGAAAAGATCAAAGATTTCATGAATGAAGTACAAAACCAACTTGGTAAAAGATTAAGGAACTTCATTCTGATCAAGGTGGAGAATACCTAAGCCAAGACTTTGAGGAACTTTGAGAGACTGTGGTGTTGTATCATAATGGACTCCACCCAGAACACCCCAACATAATGGTGTATCAGAAAGAAGGAATCGTACATTACTAGATATGGTGCAATCAACAATGAGTTTTTATGATCTTCTGACTTCCTTATACAATTATGCTCTTGAAGCCATGATGGTTACACTAAATTGGGTACCATCAAAACCTATTAAAGAGACACAATATGATATATGGTATGGGAAGTGTCTCAATGTGTCTTTTGTGAAGATTTGGATATGTGAAACTTAAGTGAAAAAGTAGTTCTCGAAAGGCTTGGTCCCAAATTTGATAAATGTTATTTTGGTAGATATCCTAGGGAAACTAAAAGATACTATTTTTATACTTCATTTGTCAACAACGTGTTTGTTTTCAGGGATGTTGTATTCCTAGAAAATGAATTCATTTGCAAAGGAATCAGTGGGAGGAGAGTAGAATTTGAAGAGGTTTGAGGCCAACAAGAAAACATGAAACCTATAAAGGTACAAGAGGAACATAGGGAGTCACTAATCATTGTGAAATCTCAAATTCCTCATGTGACACAGGAGCCTCATAAATCTAGTAGGATACGCTTGGAGTCATATATATTTGATTGTCTTATAACTCAAGAATGCAATGAGTTGGTCATTGATAATGAGCCAACAACCTACCTAGAAGTTGCTAAGGGACTAGAATCTAATAAATGGCTTGTGGACATGAAATCTGAGATGGAATCCATGCACACCAATAAGGTATGGACCTTGATGGATCCACCTGAAGGGGTAAAACTCATAGGGTGCAAGTGGTCTTTAAGAAGAAGAATGAAATAGATGGTAATGTACAAACTTACAATGGTCGATTGGTTATGAAGGGTTTCAGACAAGTTCAAGGTGTTGACCATGACGAAACCTTTTTCTCTAGTTGCCTCGATTAAGTCCATAATGATCATGCTTGCCATTGTAACCTATTATGACTATGAAATTTGGAAGACAGATGTTAAAATTACATTCCTTCATAGAAATCTTCTTGAGGATGTGTACATTACACAACTTAAGGGTTTTATAAATTCAAAGGATGCAAATGAAGTTTGTAAAATACAAAGGTCAATCTATGGATTGAAGAAAGAATAACAGAACTGGAATATTTGATTTGATAAAACAATCAAAGAGTCTATCTTTAGTCAATATGAAGATGAATCATTTGCTTACAATAAGATTAGTGGGAACAAGATTGTATTCATCATATTGGATGTGGATGAAATACTATTTTTGGGGAATGACATCCCTGTTTTATAGATGATAGATACATGGATAGGAAATACATTCTCTATGAAAAACTTAGGCGACGAAGCCTATATCTTAGGAAAAAAATATATAGAGATAAATCTAGAAGGATTCTTGGTCAAAGATAGAGCACATACATTGACAAAGTGCTAAAAAGGTTCATCATGGTGGACACAAAGAGAGGAAACTTATCCATGTCCCATGGCGTTAGTATCTCTAGAACTCAATGTTCTAGTTCTTGTGAAGAAAGGGAACGTATGAGAAAGATTTCATATGCATGTGTAGTTGTATCTATCATGTATGCAATATTATGTACTCGCCCTAATGTCTCATATGCCTTATGTAAGACTAGTAGGTATCAGTCAGATCCCAATGAATGTTACTAAACTGTTGTAAAGAACATCCTTATGTATTTGAGAAGAACTAAGGATCAATTCCTTCTCTACAGTGATGAGGAAGAGTTGGTGGTAAAGGGTTACAACAATGCAAGCTTCCAAACTAATAAAGAAGACTATAGATCACAATATAGATTTGTGTTTTTGATAAACAACATAGTTGTAAGCTAGAAGAGTTCCAAACAAGAGAAAATTGTTGATTCTATAATAGAAGTCGACTATATTGTTTCATTATGTTTGGATCAACAAGTTTGTTTCTGAACTTGGCATGGTTCCAAGCATTAATGATGAAGTAAAACTATATTGTGACAACAATGGAACTATTGCACAAGCTAAGGAACCCAGACTATATCAATGCTCCAAGCACGTACAATGATTGTTTGATCTCATAGGATAGATTGTACAGTGAGAGGATGTGAAGATTTGCAGAGTACCAACTAAAAGTAATGTGACTAACCCCTTGATAAAAGAACTTTTGTAGTATATGCATGGAGGTCATATTAGATCACTTGTGATTATTTTCAATTGTGTTTGGCTCTAAGTGCAAGTGGGAGTCTGTTGGTATGTATGCCTAGAGTGCGAATCATATGATGATTGTATTGGCATATCTTATAAATGATTTTATTAATAAAAGTCAATTGTCCATTTATTCTATTTTATTCAGTTATGGGAATGTCTAAAGAATGATTTTACTAAATGAGGTATGTCTTCTGGTTCAGTATATGAATAATGAGATCATATAGATGTTAAGAGAATATACATTCTTGTTATTTTTTTAGTCAGTTGTTATTGTGGAAGTTGATAGACAACAATAGCACATAATACTAGAATGTGTGTTTGTTGATGATAGAATCTCATTAGTCATGATATGTGATATCAAACCAAACACATAGGCACTTGTTACAGAACAATGTATCACATAGACACACCCTGAGAGTGATACATGGACCATGAAATGGTAGTTAGAATCAGTTCTGATAGTGATGGTGGTGATTGTGGTACTTCTCATCACATATCGTCAATCCACTTTGATAACATCCAATATTACCTTGAATGAGGATTATCATAAGGGTGATGCTTAGATACATTGTGACACATGGGGATGATTGTGACTTATGTAGATGGGATGTGTCCCTCCTATAGGAGTTTGATATCCTGGCCACTTGATAAGAAAGATTGGGAAATGCATGTCCATGCATGTCACTCAATATATGATATTGATCTTACATATATCTCAAAAATATACTCTAGTTCAAGGAACATGGATTGAATGACAAAGAGGATGATGATTGATGCCTAGATTTTAATATGGATATCATAGATAAAGGAACTATATGATCACTATAATACTAATCACATATTGTCGTTTGAAGTTGTTCACCAAATTTCCAATTACTTGGGTAGCAATGATGTCTTTCTAGATACCACTCATTGCTTGTGATGTCGTAAATATATTATGAACATTCACTGCCAACGTAACTTGGGACTATAGGGTCACAAGCATATGATGCACTTGGAATAGGAGTTTACTCATGAATGTGGTTTAAACTTGATTAATAAAGTGTTAGGTGTTCAACTTAAACAAGATTGATAATCAGAACTCTAAAACAACCAACTCAGTGAGTGAACCGAACACTTTAGATGTTTGAACTGACCGGTTCAGGTTGTGAACTGACTATCTGGTTGATCAATGAAATCAAATCCAGAATTGATGTTGGCATCATGTTATGAATCAATGGAATATCAAAAGCCAATACAATTGAAATAGGAAACATGGTGAATCAACTGGTTCAAGTGTTCAACCAATGGTCTCACATGTAAACCAACTGGTTCACTAGTGAACTGACTAGTTCATCATTCATAGGTTCTATAAGATTTATAAAATTCTATCTCTTCGACTCCCGATTGATTATGAAATCTTGGCCCTAACCCTCCTATAAATAGAGGGGTAGTTGAAGCTTTCAGAATATACAACAATAAGCTCTGAAAGTTGTTATCTTCTTACAATTTTAGTAACGTGAGAACTCAAGAAAGTCCTTTCCATAAAAGGAGGATGGAAAGGGAGTGACAATAAGGGAGAGAAATTCAAAGCTAGCAGATTGACTAAAAGAGACAACTCGTTCTTGTCTATTCTAAAAGTTTATCAGGAGTTCCTGGTGGTACGCGTTGACTATATAGAGGTGAGGAGGTCTTTTCCACCCACTAAGGAGGACGTCGTTAACCACCGTTCATGGTGATCAACCAGGATGTTGTTGTCGATTGCCATCCAGGTGCAACTAGAGAGAAAATAGGTTGCAGTAAGGATAGTCATTGGACTTTCTCTAAGACTAGGTACATGTCTTGCAACCTTTTCTTTCCAATTTATTGTTGTTGGCACAATCTATTTCTTAAGGGGAATATGTTAGTAAATTTTTTATTTTTTTTGCCATATCGGATGCCATATTTCTATACAATTACTAGGTGTGAGTCTTGGATAGGTTTTTATTTTACCGATAGTAGGTCCCACGGTGAGATTTTTGTGAGTTTTAGAGACTTCTTTTGATTGATGGGAGACAAGATGAATATACATCTCCTGATTTAAGCTAATTTTTTTTAAATAGTGATTTTACAATGTTAGACACACAGTGATAAGAAAGTGTTCCAGTTAGCTCAAGAGTTGGCCAGTGCCAGTTCCTACATAGTGCTTTTACAGTATCAACATGCTGTGAGAAAAAAGAGTCTACATTTTCACATGTTACACATAGTTAGTGGCCTCTTTTCTCAACTTAAAAGTATTCTTAAAATGATGAAAAACTCAAAGCATGAGGAGAGAAGAGAGAGATTTAATCGGGATGCATCATTTGAAATGCCCGATTGGTTAGTATATTTTTTAGGAGAAGGCAATACCATACTTGTAATTAGTATAACTAATCTTTTATTTTTATGGTAGTATAAATTTCAGTCATGGTGGATGCTTGAAGGTTTCGCTCCACCTAACGCATGTCCATCGACTATTTTTTCTCAAGATAAGACTACCCCACCGTTGCCATCCATGCTTTGACTATTCCTAACAACATGATTAACCCAACACGTAAGATAGTGACAGACTTGACCGTACTTGACCAGTTCATCAAAAGGGTCTATCCTATATTGGAAACTGGATTTTAAAGGCCCTTTCATGGAGACATAATTGGGGTGTCAAGTGATTAGCACAAATAACAAGCATCCTTAATCTCATGAGGATAACCATTGAGAACAATGATGTTGTTGTTTAACTTTAATCTATATGGGGGAGAAACATTATTAAAACATTGCTTGCATAGACAAAAATGACCCAACACAAATGGATCCATCCATCCATTGGTGCATACAGACAACTTTGCACTAGTGGGAGCACTAGGGTTTTTTCCAACACCAGAAATAGGGATGGGGAAATCTATATGGATAAAAAACTAAATTCAAAATTAAACTCCATCTGACTATGTACATGCAAAAAGATAAATAGAAGGAGGTTAAATAGAAGGAGGTAAGTAACAAATGAACCCTCCTCATTTTATCTTTGTGCATACACATCAACAAATAGAGTATAATTTTGAGTTTAATTATGATTCTATATAGCACATCTTAGCAGAGATCCTCACGGTGAAGGTTGTTAGTGGGATGGTATTATTATAATATAATTAGTGAAGATCACAATATATAACATATCTGGTTTGTAACTTTCTCTCTATATATATATGGGTGTTAAATAATGCTCTTTAAATTCTCTATGCTTCCATTCCAGTGTGCCTAATTTCTATATCTTTCCTTATTACTTTTACAACATTGGAGCCTTCCTACACAAAAGTGTCCCAGTTTACAATGTCGACACACATTGAGAAGAAAGTGTCCGAGTTTGCTCAAAATAATATATATCAACGTTTGTATGGAGGTGATTCAGAAGGAATGGAGGAACGAGGATGGGGGAGTTTTCTTTTCGAAGGTGATGAATCTTTGTAAATTCCTTAAAATATGGAATGTAAAAGTTTTTGGAAACATTCATCACAAGAAGGCTAGTCTGGAGGACGTTATTCATGCCCTCTAGCTTGATTTTGATGGTAATCTTCAAGTTTTAATGATATAATCCTAAAAAGGGATGAAAATTGTAAGGACCCTGACCTTCGTTTAGGGTTTACCCTGTTTGCTTTGCTTAACCTTGGTGCTTTGTGGCTTGCTAATCACCTTTGGTGGTGATTAGGGTTTTGGTTGTGCCCTGTTGAGAGTTGGCGGTGCTACTTGCAAATAACCCAAGTCTAGGGTTTTGTTGGCAAGTTTGCCACCTTGTGAGGTGTTTTTCCCTCTCTTTGCTTCCTCTTGTGTAGAGAGGAAGGCTTGGGCTCGTTGCTTGAGTTCTTTTGGGCCTAGTTGAGCTTGTTGGGCCTTGAGGTGCCTTGCTTTGCTTTGGTTGAGCCTTGTATCGGCCAAGATGGTGAGTGTATCGGCCAAGAGGTGTGTGTGTGTCACCCATGGCAAGGAGTGTGCTGCCCAAGGAGCAAGATGTTGTGTCACCCATGATGCTTGACCTAGCCTCGACCTTGTTTAGTGGACACTTGGTACATATCTTGGACATGTGTATGGAGCTTGCTAGAGTGGTGGCTCGTGCACTAGGACAAGTGTCCCTAGGCAAGTGACACCTTGCTTGGACCAACCTTGTTTTCTCATCCCTTTCCTTCTATATAGGTGGTTCCTTTCGTTAGCTTAGGGTCCCTTTGGTCCTTTGGTTCCTCTCCACCTTGTTGCACAACACAACCCTCTCTTTGCTTGGTGGTGGCCGATATCCCCTTGAAGAAGCAAGCTTGTTGGCCGACACCCCTTGGAGAAGCTAGTAACCGATAGCCTTGGAGTCTCCATATTCCTTGCTTGGTGGTGCGTGGAGCTAGGAGCTTGGAGCTTGCTTAAGGCGGGTTGCATAACTTCTAACCCTAACTACAATATCTCTTGCTATGATCTTGTTTATATGCATGGTAGTAGCTTAATTCTTGCTTTGATATCCATGTTGGCCGATCCATGTGAACTACTGTTTTAGGTGAGCAATACTCCTTTCTCTCCTTGGTCTAGAGGGTGAGCTTAAGCCTCTAGTATCATGAGAAACACCCCTCTTTCTCTTAGACGATTGAGGTGAGCTTGTGTTCTAGTTGCTTGAGAAATACTCCCCTCTCACCATGGGCTAGAAGGGTGAGCTTGGATATGGTGGTGACTCTTTCTAGGGTTCCTTTGTGTTTCCCGTGTGGGAATGGTTGGTGTGCAAGACCCCTCTTTCCTAGTTGATTGAGGTGAGCCATCTTCATAGGGTTCAGGTGCCTTTGTGTTTGGGGAAGATGATGTCTTTGTGTGATGTAGCTTGGAAGAGATGAGAGTGGGGAGGTGCTGCCCGACAACCCTCTTGCCCTAGCCTTGTGCGTTAACAGCGAGTGAGTGAGTGTTGGGCGACAAGCTTGTGGGACGGGTGTCATCCCTTGTTGCTGTGACGGGCGTCACATCCTTTTCCTTATCTTGTGATGGCCGTTAGGCCTTGATCAATTGGTTGCACGATAGTAGGGTTGGGTTATCTCTCTCTTGGACATTAGCCTTTGTGGTGACCTGGCCGATATCTGCCCTGTGACGGGCATTGCTGGGCAAAGTTGTGACGGACGTCACATGCCCGATAGATGCTCTTGTATTGGCCGATAACACCCTACTGTGACGGGCATTGCTGAAGTGCCCGACATACCCCTGACGCGCGACACTCCTCCTGTGATGTCGCGTTGCTCGCCTGGTTGCCTTAGTAGCAACGCAGCGTTGCGGGCTGAGATGTGTTGATCTTTGGTAAGGGTCGGTGGCCAATACAACCTTTAGTGAGGATTCTTAGTACCTATAGTGAGGGTTCCTAGCGCCTATAGTGAGGGTTTCACGGTCCATGGAATGTAGATTGTTATATATGTTCTTGCTTACTGAATGTTAATGGTAACGTTGTCCTTTATATCTGACATGACTAAATGCATGGAATTAAGCATCATGATTAGCTGTTAGTAATAAGGAGAATAATGATATTTATGTTAAATGGTTTGCCTTTTAACGTGCCTTATGCACATGATCATCAGTTGATGTATGATTGATAAATATAGAATCTTTAATGTCACTCTATATTGGTAAGCATAGTCTTTCTGTTGAGCCTATGATTATTGTATACACTAACCATGCAGGTGATGAATAGCCACAAAAGGGCAATGAGAAATATGTGATGAGTAACATCACTTTGATAGTCACTCTTGTTGATGAGATTGCATGAATGATGTGATGATGATGTAAGTCTTGAAAGGCAGAGGCAATATATGATGAGGGATTGAGATCCCATGGTGTGTGATGATCCTTGAGATGGATCTGGATGATTGGCAAGAGGCCAAGTGGTAACATGTGATGTTGGATCCTTGAAATGGATCAATTTGATGTGACTTCAATAAAAACATAATGTTGAGTTTAATGTTTTTTATTTCCTGTTATAGTTTGCATGTTATACAACTTGGTTGAATCTTGCAATCCATATAAAAGATACTAATTAATCACAGTGGAATATATCATGTAGTTGCCCTAGGCATAGATCCATCATTGTCAGCAGCTGGTGATGGTGAAATAGGTTCTCCTACGGGTTAACCTGGAAGCGCATATTGTTGAATATGTGTGGTTACTCCTAGCCTTAAATAGAGAGGAAAACAAGTGCAGCTACGGTTGCAGACTTGGATATATATATATATATATATATATATATATATATATATATATATATATATACACATACATACATACATACATACATATATATATATATATATATATGAAGAGCATGATGAGTAAGCCCATGGCTCAATGTGTTGGAGCATGAACATGTTTGTTCATGGCTCAAATATTCTAGCGCTGAGACCTGTACCAAGGCGGGCTAGAAAGGGTAGCCTATGGAGCTGACCCTGTGGCTAAGGTCACTTAAGCATGAGACTACGATCCTGCTTTAGTTATCGTGCACTGACCACGAAGGGTGAGGTCATGGATTCCGGCTCTTCCATTGACCATGTATGGCACCGGCTATGGGCTTCATAGCCGAAGGTTGGATTTGAACGGTACGGTTCACTTCCTCAGGGCATAATAAAACGTAATCCAGTCATTTACTATTTACTGCTTAAGACAAACACGAAACATTGGTTGAGGCCTTGTTTGTGTAGTTAACTTCGTTATATCTTGAAGTTGCTTATATGCTTCTCATATGTGGCAAATCCTTAATATTATCCTGTTAATCATGTTCATAAAGAAATAGTTGGATATATGCTTGAGTACATCTGGTAAGTTTGCAAAGTATAAACAGCCTTATTTCATAACTGCTCTTGCTATACTTTTCATCAGTTAGACTGCTTTATATATACCTGAGGTTTTGTAGTTTCGGTGGGGAGTTATGTTCCTCGCTGGGACAATGTTCAATTGTCTCACCCCGCTGGTTTACACCCTTTTTAAGTGGTCGATCTAGACGTGGTGATGGTCGCAGAGTTGTGGCCGAGCAGCAAGAGGAACAATAGAAGGCAAGCGATGAACATGTTGTTGTTTTGGATGCTTTGTGATAGAGTCTAGAGTCATCCCTGTACTCTCAGGTCCTTGGCGGTGTTTTGACATTGTTTCATGATGTACAACTGTAGATGTTTTGTATATCCTGCTGCTGGCCAGATGTGGGCCTTCATGTATGTGTAAACAGGTGATGACTCATGTGATGACCGACAGTTGTTGCTCTAAGCTATAGACATGTATCATGGCTTGTATGAATGTATATAACCTGTTTTCTTGCAGGATGTGGACTAGAATGTAATAGTTTCTCAGTTTATCAGTTTTCTGAAATCGGTTTTAATTAACTCATGTTTTGATAATCTGTGGTTATGGTGATTTCCGCATGTTTTCGCGTAACACCTCGTTGTTTGTGTGATAGTGGGATGTGTTGCCACAAAGTTTTTGGTATCAGAGCTTTAGGTTCGCTGAGTCTACAGGGATTTAGGACTAGGTTGAGTCTGTTATTATGAGTTTTCTAGATTTTCTCACAATTATCTTCTGCCCCCAGTGGAAGAAATGCCAAGATGTCTGGAAACCATGCAGAACACCCTGCTGAGCACAATGATGTTGCATCTGTTGATGGAGCAGTAGGCCAGGCACATGAAGATCGGGTGCCTGAGGTCCCCCAACCTAATCCAGCCATACTTGAACATCCTGCCTACCAACAACTTATGGCATAGATGATGGCTACGATGAATCTCATGGTTGAGCGATTGCCAGTGCCTCCTCTGAGAGCACAGGCTCCCCATGGTGAAACATCGGGTATTAGGAAGACCTTCGAGCGGCTTCGTCGAGTCGGAGCTTCGGATTATGCTGGAACAGTTGATCCAACGGATGGAGATCTGTGGCTGACAAGTCTTGAGAAGTTTTTCTGGATCCTCGACATCCCTGAAGCGGACAAAGTAAAGCACGATGTCTACCTTCTGAAAGGTAGTGCTGGTCACTGGTGGACCATCAAGGAAGAGAAGCGGCCAGGTGAGGTGATCTGTTGGGAGGTGTTCCGGCGTGAGTTTGTCACCAGATACTTCCCAAAGACATATCTGGACGATAAGATCAGTCACTTTGAGAGCTTGGGACAAGGAACGATGAATATCATCGAGTACGAGGCAAATTTTATGGATCTGTTGAGGTTCTGTCCTCACATGGCAACAACAGATGAGGAGCGGATTAGACGTTTTGAGAAGGGCCTGACCCCTGAGCTTACAACCCCTGTGTCTGCATTGGAGAATCGAGAGAGGTTTGCTACGTTTGTGGAATCTGTTCGGAGGATCAAACGATCAGTTAGGGAGAAGAGAGAGTCTATGGCTAAGAAAAGACCTGCTCAGTTTCAAGGTCAAAGGTTTGGTGGCTTCAAGAAGCCAAGGTTTGTAACACCGTCAGTGATGAGAGGTTCTGGTGGACCATCTCAGTGGTCTCCAAGTAGGGGAAGAGGTTATGTTTCTTCACCATCTAAGGCACACCGTACGGCTTCTGTGGTAGTGATAGGGCCATCCAGGCCACGGGTTGATGTTAGAACATGGGCATGTCAAGATGAGTTGTCCCTATAGATATGTTGAAGTGATGCAGCAGCCGAGGCAGAATCATCAAGGATCGGATCGACAACAGCCTAGTGGTAGCAGAGGACGAGGACGTGGTCAAGCGTCTCAGGCTGGATCGTCTGCTCAAGGAAGCAGGGGACGTGGACAACAAGCAACAGCTCAATTCTATGCCATGAGTCAGCCAGAGGCGATAGTCAACCCGCGAGTGGTGACAGGTCAGATGGAGTTATTTCATTCTGATATGTCTTCTTCTTGCTTTATATCTGTTCTGGTTGACCCGGGTGCTACAAACTCTTTTATCGCCTATAGTATGCTTGAGAAATGTCATCTACCAATTAGTCGTAAGAAGGATAGTTTGTTGTTAGAAACCCCTCTTGATGGTTCCTTGTTGCTTCGAGAAGAGTGTCCATCTTGTGTCTTGTCTTTCTCAGGACAGCCCATTCAAGTGGATCTCATACCACTTGATATGGATGGGTTTGATGTTATCCTTGGGATGGATACCTTAGAAAAGTATAAGGTTGTTTTATACTGTGGTTCCAAGCAGGCGGTGTTTGACGATGCCGGAGAGAAGTGGATCTTCTAAGGAGATAGGAAGATTCTTCCGACATGTCTAGTATTAGATATGGTGGTGGATAAGTTGTTACGATAAGGATGTGAGGTGTTCTTAGCTCATGTGGTGGATACCGTTGTGGCTACCAAGGCGAAAGGTCCTAGTCTCGAGGAGGTGACCGTTGTTCGGGAGTTTGCAGATGTGTTTCCCGATGAGTTTCCTGGTGTTCCCCCACCTCGAGAGATTGATTTTGAGATCAATCTGGTCCCAGGTACGCAACCAATTGTACAGACACCGTACAGGATGGCTCCAATAGAGATGGCAGAGCTTAAGAAATAGTTGCAGGAGCTGCTGGACAAAGGTTTCATCCGACCGAGCACGTCTCCTTGGGGTGCTCCCGTGTTGTTTGTCAAGAAGAAGGATGGTTCGATGTGGCTTTGTATAGACTACCGGTAGTTGAACAAGGTCACGATCAAGAACAAGTACCCATTTGCCGAGGATAGATGATCTATTTGATCAGTTGTGTGGTGCTACAGTGTTTTCAAAAATTGATCTACGGTCCAGATATCATCAGCTGAGGATCAAGGAGGATGACATACCAAAGTCAGCTTTCAGGACGAGGTATGGTCACTTTGAGTTCATGGTTATGTCGTTCGGGCTCACCAATGCACCTGCTGCTTTCATGGACTTGATGAACAGAGTGTTCCATCCGTTCTTAGATCAGTTTTTAGTAGTCTTTATAGAAGACATCTTGATCTATAGTCGGGACAGGAAAAAGCATGAGCAACATCTTCCACGAGCGTTGACTCTTCTTCGCCAACATCAGTTGTATGCCAAGTTCAGTAAGTGTGAGTTCTGGTTGGAAGAGGTGACTTTCTTGGGTCATGTGATATCTGCTGAAGGAGTCAAAGTAGATCTGAATAAGGTGGAATCCATTGCAAAATGGGAACAGCCGAAGACGCCGACAGAAGTTCGCAGTTTTCTGGGTTTAGCAGGATACTACCGGAGGTTTATCAAGGACTTCAGTACGATTGCGCTGCCAATGACGAAGTTGACAAGGAAGGACGTACCTTTTGTCTGGGATGATCGATGTCATCAAGCTTTCCAGAGTTTGAAGGAGAAGCTGACTAGTGGTCCAGTGTTAATCCTGCCAGAGCCTGGGAAGGGCTACGTAGTTTTCTGTGATGCTTCCAAGAAAGGCTTAGGTTGTGTGCTGATGCAGGAGGATCATGTGGTTCTTTTGCTTCGCGACAACTTAAGAAACACGAGGAGAACTATCCGACTCATGACTTGGAGCTGGAAGCAGTGGTTCATGCGTTAAAGATTTAGAGACACTATCTTTATGGGGAAGTGTGTCAGATCTTTACGGATCATAAGAACCTGAAGTACATCTTTACGCAACAAGAGTTAAACATGCGACAACGGCGATGGATGGAGTTGATCAATGACTACGACTGCACTATCGAGTATCATCCTGGTAAAGTGAATGTGGTAGCTGATGCACTTAGTCGAAAGTCTTCTTTTTCTTCCAAGAAGGCACAGCTGAGTTCCCTGGTATGCCCTAGGAGGGATATGTTTGTCTCTTTGCGGCAGATGAACGTACAGATGGAAGTTTCCTTGTTAGCTGGACTTTTAGCACAGATGCAAGTCAAGCCTATGTTGAGACAACATATCAAAGATGCCCAACAGACAAATGATGCGGTACAGTTGATCAGATCAGAGTTCGGCAGCGAAAAGCGTGATGGGTTTCATGAGTTTGAGGATGGGCTAGTCTACTATCGTGATAGGATGGTGGTTCCTGATGTTGATGAGCTGAGGAAGTTGGTGCTCGAGGAAGCACACTTGTCGATGTATGCTATGCATCCATGTGTCACCAAGATGTATCATAGTCTAAAGGACTTGTATTGGTGGCCCGACTTGAAGAAGGATGTAGTTGAGTTCATGGAAAGATGTGCGGTGTGTCAGCAAGTCAAGGCTGAACATCAGAAGCCGGCAGGTACGTTGCAACCTTTGCCAATACCGCAGTGGAAATGGGATCATATAACCATGGATTTTGTAGTTGGTCTACCCAGGAGAACTAGGAATCATGATTCCATTTGGGTGGTAGTGGACAGATTGACGAAGTCTGCCCATTTCATACCTGTGAAGACGACGTATACCGTAGAGAAACTCGCTCGAGTTTATGTGGATGAGATAGTACGTTTGCATGGTGTGCCAGCGATGATAGTTTCTGACAGAGGTCCGCAGTTTACGAGTCGTTTTTGGGAACAGTTACACAGAGCATTGGGAACACAGTTGAGATTCTGTACCGCTTTCCAACCGCAGACTGATGGACAGTCTGAGAGGACTATTCAGATTCTGGAGGATCTCCTTCGAGCTTGTGTTTTGCAGTTTCTAGGCAGTTGGGATATACATATTAGTTTGATAGAGTTTGCCTACAACAACAGTTATCGGTGGAGCATTGACATGGCTCCCTATGAGGCCTTGTATGGGAGGAAGTGCAGATCTCCTTTGTGTTGGTACGAGTCTGGGGAGTATCAGCTTTTGGGTCCTGAGTTAGTACAGCACACGACAGAAAATATCAAAGTGATACAACAACAGCTGAAAGTGGCACAGGACAGGCAGAAGTCTTATGCAGGCAATCGCCGACGACCTCTGGAATTCCAGGTAGGAGACAAAGTGTATCTTAAAGTCTCGCCGTGGAAAGGTGTGCTGAGGTTTGGCCGGAAGGGTAAGTTGGCACCCAGGTATATGGGGCCTTACCCAGTCATAGCACGTGTTGGTTAGGTAGCTTATAACATAGAGTTGCCTCCAGAGTTGCACAGATTACATCCAGTGTTCCATGTCAGTATGCTGAAGAAAAGCCATCCTGATTCAGGAACAGTGATACAGCCAGTTGAGGTTGAGCTTGATGAAGATGTGACCTATGAGGAAGGTCTTGTGGAAATCCTTGACAAGAGGGTTAAGAAGTTGAAGAGGAAGGATCTGGTTCTTGTGAAGGTTCTTTGGCATCATCGTGGCATTGAGAAAGCCACGTGGGAGCATGAGGAAGAGATGAGGAGGAAGTATCCCTCGCTTTTCTCTTCGAATTTCGGGGACGAAATCCCTTAAAGGGGGTTAGCTTGTAAGGACCCTGACCTTCGTTTAGGGTTTACCCTGTTTGCTTTGCTTAACCCTGGTGCTCTGTTGCTTGCTAATCACCTTTGGGGGTGATTAGGGTTTTGGTTGTGCCCTGTTGAGAGTTGGAGGTGCTACTTGCAAATAACCCAAGTCTAGGGTTTTGTTGGCAAGTTTGCCACCTTGTGAGGTGTTTTTCCCTCTCTTTGCTTCCTCTTGTGTAGAGAGGAAGGCTTGGGCTCGTTGCTTGAGTTCTTTTGGGCCTAGTTGAGCATGTTGGGCCTTGAGATGCCTTGCTTTGCTTTGGTTGAGCCTTGTATCGGCCAAGATGGTGAGTGTATCGGCCAAGAGGTGTGTGTGTCGCCCATGGCAAGGAGTGTGTCACCCAAGGAGCAAGATGTTGTCTCACCCATGATACTTGACCTAGCCCTGACCTTGTTTAGTGGACACTTGGTACATATCTTGGACATGTGTATGGAGCTTGATAGAGTGGTGGCTCGTGCACTAGGACAAGTGTCCCTAGGAAAGTGACACCTTGCTTGGACCAACCTTGTTTTCTCCTCCCTTTCCTTCTATATAGGTGGTTCCTTTCCTTAGCTTAGGGTCCCTTTGGTCCTTTGGTTCCTCTCAACCTTGTTGCATGACACAACCCTCTCTTTGCTTGGTGGTGGCCGATATCCCCTTGAAGAAGCAAGCTTGTTGGCCGACACCCCTTGGAGAAGCTAGTGGTCGATAGCCTTGGAGTCTCCATCTTCCTTTCTTGGTGGTGCATGGAGCTAGGAGCTTGGAGCTTGCTTAAGGCGAGTTGCATAACTTCTAACCCTAACTACAATATCTCTTGCTATGATCATGTTTATATGCATGGTAGTAGCTTATTCTTGCTTTAGTATCCATGTTGGCCGATCCATGTGAACTAGGGTTTTAGGTGAGCAATACTCCTTTCTCTCCTTGGTCTAGAGGAGTGAGCTTGAGCCTCTAGTATCATGAGAAACACCCCTCTTTCTCTTAGCCGATTGACGTGAGCTTGTGTTCTAGTTTCTTGAGCAATACTCTCCTCTCACCATGGACTAGAAGGGTGAGCTTGCTTATGGTGGTGACTCTGTCTAGGGTTCCTTTGTGTTGCCCGTGTAGGAATGGTTGGTGTGCAAGACCCCTCTTTCCTAGTTGATTGAGGTGAGCCATCTTCCTAGGGTTCGGGTGCCTTTGTGTTTGGGGAAGATGATGTCTTTGCGTGATGTAGCTTGGACGAGATGAGAGTGGGGAGGTGCTGCCCGACAGTCCTCTTTCCCTAGCCTTGAGTGAGTGTTGGGCGACAGGCCTGTGGGACGGGCGTCATCCCTTGTTGCTGTGACGGGCATCACATCCTTTTCCTTATCTTGTGACGGTCGTTAGGCCTTGATCAATTGGTTGCACGATAGTAGGGTTCGGTTATCTCTCTCTTAGACGTTAGCCTTTGTGGTGACCTGGCCGACATCTGCCCTGTGACGGGGTTTGTTGGGCAAAGTTGTAACGGGCGTCACATGCCCGATAGATGCTCTTGTATCGGCCGATAACACCTTGTTGTGACGGGCGCTGCTGAAGTAACCGACATACCCCTGACGCGCGACACTCCTCCTGTGATGCCGCATTGCTCGCCTGGTTGCCTTAGTAGAAATGCAGCATTGCGGGCTGAGATGTGTTGATCTTTGGTAAGGGCCCATGGCCAATATAGCCTTTAGTGAGGATTCTTAGTACCTATAGTGAGGGTTCCTAGCGCCTATAGTGAGGGTTTCACGGTCCATGGAAAGTAGATTGTTATATATGTTCTTTCTTACTGAATGTTAATGGTTACGTTGTCCTTTATATATGACATGACTAAATGCATGGACTAAAGCATCATGATTAGTTGTTAGTAATAAGGAGAATAATGATATGTATGTTAAATGGTTTGCCTTATAACGTGCCTTATGCACATGATCATCAGTTGATGTATGATTGATAAGTATAGAATCTTTAATGTCACTCTATATTGGTAAGCATAGTCTTTCTGTTGAGCCTATGATTATTGTATACACTAACCATGCATGTGATGAATAGCCACGAAAGGGCTATGAGAAATATGTGATGAGTAACATCACTTTGATAGTCACTCTTGTTGATGAGATTGCATGAATGATGTGATGATGATGTAACTCTTGAAAGGCAGAGGAAATATATGATGAGGGATTGAGATCCCATGGTGTGTGATGATCCTTGAGATGGATCTGGATGATTGGCAAGAGGCCAAGTGGTAACATGTGATGTTGGACCCTTGAAATGGATCAGGTTGATGTGATTTCAATAAAAGCATAATGTTGAGTTTTATGTTGTTTATTTCATGTTATAGTTTGCATGTTATACAACTTGGTTGAATCTTGCAATCCATATAAAACATACTAATTAATCACAGTGGAATATATCATGTAGTTGCCCTGGCCATAGATCCATCATCGTCAGCAGCTGGTGATGGTGAAACATGTTCTCCTACGGGTTAACCTGGAAGCGCATATTGTTGAATATGTGTGGTTACTCCTAGCCTTAAATAGAGAGGAAAGCGAGTGCAGCTACGGTTGCAGACTCGGATATATATATATATATATATATATATATATATATATATATATATATATATATATATATATATATATGTATGTATGTATATATATATGAAAAGCATGGTGAGTAAGCCCATGGCTCAATGTGTTGGAGCATGAACACGTTTTTTCATGGCTCAAATATTCTAGCGTCGAGACCTGTACCAAGGCGGGCTAGAAAGGGTAGCCTATGGAGCTGACCCTGTGGCTAAGGCAACTTAAGCATGAGACTACGGTCCTGCTTTAGTTTTCGTGCACTGACCATGAAGGGTGAGGTCGTGGATTCCGGCTCTTCCATTGACCTTGTATGGCACCGACTATGGGCTTCGCAACCGAAGGTTGGATTTGAACGGTATGGTTCACTTCCTCAGGGCATAATAAAATGTAATCCAGCCGCTTAGTATTTGCTATTTTAAGACAAACACGAAACATTGGTTGAGGCCTTGTTTGTGTAGTTAACTTCGTTATATCTTAAAGTTGCTTATATGCTTCTCATATGTGGTAAATCCTTAATCTTATAATGTTAATCATGTTCATAAAGAAATAGTTGGATATATGCTTGAGTACATCTGGTAAGTTTGCTAAGTATAAACAACCTTATTTCATAACTGCTCTTGCTATACTTTTCATCAGTTAGACTTCTTTATATATACCTGATGTTTTGTAGTTTCAGAGGGGAGTTATGTTTCTCGCTGGGACAATGTTCAATTGTCTCACCCCACTGGTTTACACCCTTTTTAGGTGGTCGAGCTAGACGTGGTGGTGGTCGCAGAGTTGTGGTTGAGTAGCAAGAGGAACAGTAGAAGGCAAGCGATGAACATGTTGCTGTTTTGGATGCTTTGTGATAGAGTCTAGAGTCATCCTTGTACTCTCAGGTCCTTGGCGGTGTTTTGACGTTGTTTCATGATGTACAACTGCAGATGTTTTGTATATCCTGCTGCTGGCCGGATGTGGGCCTTCATGTATGTGTAAATAGGTGATGAACTCATGTGACGACTGATAGCTGTTGCTCTAAGCTGTGGACATGTATCATGGCTTGTATGAATGTATATAACCTATTTTCTTGCAGGATGTGGACCGGAATGTAATAGTTTCTCAGTTTATCAGCTTTCTGAAATCGGTTTTAATTAACTCGTGTTTTGATAATCTGTGGTTATGGTGATTTCCACACGTTTTTGCGTAACACTTTGCTGTCTGTGTGATAGTGGGATGTGTTGCCACAAATTTTAATGATATAATCTCGAAAAGAGATGAAAATGGTCTACTTGAGTTCTGGACAAAGAGGAGTGGATATGGAAATAAAAATCCTAAGTTAACTGGATGATGGGTGATGACTGCAACACTAAGTTCTATCATGTTGCGGTCATAGGGTTCACCATTCGTCAGATGGTCCATAAGATTTCAAATGATAGGGGGATATCTTCACTAATTAGAATCTCACAGTAAAGGAATCCGCTCGCTTCTTATAGGATTTCTACCATGACATTTACAAGGAAGAGGATTTCACTGGGAATCCTTTCCCAGACCTAATACCTACCATCCTCACCACTGATGATGATCTTCATCTAATGGCTCCACCTGTTGAGGATAAAATTCTTAAGACGATCATGGAGATGTAACAACACAACATATTGGGCCCTGATGGTTTCTCTGTCCATTTCTTCTTAGAATCTTAGAATATCATAAGAAAGATCTGACAAAGTTAGAGGCTTTCTTCTTTGGTGGGGGTCAGTGTCATAGAAGTCACAAATGTCGGTGTATGATTCTTATTCTCAATTTGAATGATTCTTTCTCTCTATCTTCTAACTTTAGTCTAATGTCAAACACGATGACATAAAAATGGAGTTGACACTATGTCAGTATATGAAAACATGCAAAATAGAAACTAAACCAAAAAAAGTGAAGACGAACTCTCAATGATATGACATTCTAGAAATGGCTTATCTATGCACGAGGAAGGTGTTAGGAACCCTATAAAATCAACTTGGGTTGTATTTTCTATCTTGGTAAGAAAAATGAGCACAATAAGTTTGAAAAGAAGAGTGGTTATGGTTCATAAACTTCAATGTGTTGGGAATATTTAGGCAAGGAGAAAGAACATGAAGGAATAATAATAATAATAAAATGGGATCCTCTATCTATCGTATCTTAGTGCCTTCCTTAGATCTCACAAAATAAAAAAAAATGCTACATTATACCATTTTAGTTGCTATCATGTTCAATTGTGGCTTGGTAGTTCCACATTGACATCTTGCTAGTATTCTCTAGTGTTACAAAGGTCTGGCTAATGGTTATGTTTGGAGGTGGTTATCAAGGAAGGATTAAGAAAGATGTTGTCTATCAAGGTTAGGGGCACTTGTAGCTCTAAGTTTTCTTTGACGTCTCCTACTACAAAAGTCTAGATTAAGGTTGTAGGGGAACTTATTTATAGAGTTGAGGTGGTACCTAGGTGCTTCAATACAATATTTGAACATAAAAATGCTTAAAATGAGATATTAAGATCTGAAGGAAATATCCCATTTATACCTATAAACCACATATGTTCACCTGACCACAAGATCAATGCACAAAAGCGCACCTTGAGATCGATTGAGTTACACAAGAAAATTCTAAAAACAAAAGAGGAACCCATCATTCAGATCAAGAATGCAAGGTAATGTATGAGTAATCTTCCAACATCATTCACATAAGAGATCACATATAAAGGTTAATACATTTATACTCTGATAGGTAACTGTGCAAAGTTCCAAGATATTAATATTATTTTTTAGTTGTTAATGTAAACCCCTATTCTAATCAATGTTTGACATTAATTGGTATTGTTAGTCGGCTGAAGTTATCACTTGCAATATTTGGGGATTTGTGTCATTTGTAATATCGTTAGACATCCATGTGTGAAATGCTATGTTAACTGCATGAACAAATACACATTTGTGATGATTTCCAAATGGAATGAACTAATTTGTTTTGAGATAACACATCCATGGGGGATATGCAACTTTATTTGAATCGGTCGCCTATGATAAGTAGTGGTTTTATTATACTAGTTTTAGAGGATTCATGAAAAAAAATCTAATGTAATACTTTAATGCATATACAACATGTATATTACGGATTTGCATCCAAAACCAGATTCCCTACAAAATAAATTATAAGTGATCATTTATCATACCATGAATAACTTTGTAGGCAATGGTTGATTCATTGATCAATTTTTATGTCATTCGTTGGTGATATTTAGTGTGATTTTGTTTGTATGCAAATTGTGTTTCATCCCTTACAATTTTGTTGGCTACATACCTTTCATAAATCTACATGTTTTAGTATGTACTACACATGAATGTTAGAGACATTAAGTTGGCATTTCCTATCATATATTATGAGGATATTCCATGTCAAAACAAAATTTTTTTCTCTCGTATTTGGAATGTGCTAGTTGTTCTAAAATAATCTAGTTTTTTGGCACGTCAAGGTATATTCATATGAACTTTTAGATGTAGTCATCCTTTATTTATATGAATTACTTCCATTATGGACATTCCTTGCATAATTAATATGCAATGGTGGTCTCATTCAGAGTTTTTTTAGTTGCTTAGTTTTGATTGCCTCCACACAACTTAATATGCAAAGTGTTTGTATTTTTAGTTGCTTATTTTGTACTGTCTTCACACAACTCAATATCAAACCATGGTGTAACGATCGCCACCAAACTGACAGCCAAATCGCTACTAATTATGCGGATTAACAAAAAAAATCACTAAAAATTAAAACCATTTTTGCAAAGAGATCCATTTCAAAATTTTATATACATTGGGGTTCACCTTGTACATACATTGTACCATCTCAGCTTGAGTTCAACATATAACAGTCACTTTTTTAAAACACATACTAAAGAAACATCAACCTTGAGGCATATAAGCCAAAATCTTAGATTTTTCATAAAACCGTCACATACTAAATCCAAGGACTTGAGAGTACAGAGACGACACATAGGACTTCTATCTACAAGACACGACAGACAGTACACTCAACCTGAGTTGTTACTATTGTCCCTGCAGTTGTTGTCCTTCCTCTACAGAACGGTCTCTACCTCCTCGTCCACATCCACCTAAAAAAATTGTGGATCCCATGGGGTGAGACAATTGTCCCAGCGAGAGATATAACTCTCCGCCAACAATGTTATTATCATAGTTAAATAGTATTAAATTGAGCATAGGTTCTTTTATAATAATAATTAAGGTTGATCACTATGGATAAGCAGATTAAAACATTTCTCTTCTCTTAAAGCATTGTAACTGTCTATGATTGGGTATTAAATCATCTATTCACTTTATAAGGAATATGAAGAACATGTGTAACATTTACATATCATACTATATTAACATCTCAAGTTTATCTTGTGATACTTATTATCATGGTATGACATCCATGACTCATTCTCATTTCTATCTGTTGGCCTCAGTCAATCTGCTAGCCAGGTATTGGATTGTACCAGTCATGTGGATATACATCAGTATATTTTGTCCAGGTATTGGGCTTTGCCAATCCTGTGAGTTTTGCATCTAGGTATTGGACTATGCCAATCATGTGAGGTTTGCATCTAGGTATTGGACTATGCCAATCCTGTGAGGTTTGCATCTAGGTATTGGGTTATCCCAATCCTATGAAATTATATCCAGGTATTGGACTATGCCAATCATGTGAGTGTTGCATCCAGGTATTGGGTCATCCCAATCCTATGAAATTATATCCAGGTATTGGATTATGCCAATTCTGTGAGAGTTGCATCTAGGTATTGGGGTATCCCAATCCTGTGAAATTATACCAAGGTATTGGATTATGCCAATCCTGTGAGTGTTGCATCCAGGTATTGGGTTATCCCGATCCTGTGAAATTACATCCAGGTATTAGATTATGCCAATCCTGTGAGTTTTGCATCCAGGTATTGGGTTATCCCAATCCTGTGAAATTATATCCAGGTATTGGATTATTCCAATCCTGTGAGTGTTGCATCTAGGTATTGGGTTATCCCAATCCCGTGAAATTATATCCAGCTATTGGATTATGCCAATCATGTGAGTGTTGCATCCTGGTATTAGGTTATCCCAATCCTGTGAAATTATATCCATGTATTGGATTATGCCAATCCTGTGAAACTATATCCAGGTATTGGATGATACCAATCCTGTGACACTATATCCAGGTATTGGATGATACCAATCTTGTGAAACTAAATCCAGGTATTGGATGATACCAATCCTGTGATATCATGGCCATATTGCTAAGGATTCCATAGTAGTGGAATACCTTTATGTCCCCCTTTCACTTTCATTATGGGATATCAGTCCCTTACACTAATCACTAAATACACATCACCTTTACTAGGCATTATACCTTGGCCAAGCCATCATACTTATTCACATCCTTTATGTGATACAAGTATTCTTATTATCTCATTTAAGCATATTCAAAACACTACAACCCTTATTTGGCTATACACATAAAGCATGTATGATCAAGATTTCATTATTATTATTGTAACCATTTATTATTATTATCATCTTACTGATTTTCCATTTCCTAGTTTATTTTAAACATTATCATTTCTTACATGAGATTTTTATAAACATCTTGTTACCTATCACTAGGCAACAACTATTCTCATGGCTTACAAGGCTCATTAAACATCTTGTTACCTCTCACTCGGAAACAACTATTCTCATGGCTCACAAGTCCCATTAAACATCTTGTTACCTCTCACTAGGAAACAACTAATCATATGGTTCACAAGGCCCATTAAACATCTTGTTACCTCTCAATAGGCAACAACTAATCACATGGCTCACAAGGCCCATTAAACATTTTGTTACCTCTCACTAGGCAACAACTATCTCTAGGTCAAAAAGACCTAGATAATTGGTATTATATGAACATCGTAGCTCATGCTTAGCTATGCTCATTATCTCATGCTACCAGCATGGTTTCAATATGGTTAAGGTTTCCCTTTATTAACCAATTGTAGTTTCAAATCATATCATTAACCTTCATTAGGGTTAAGGTTTCCCTTTTTAAGCTAACTAGGGTTTTCAAGTACATTCATCAAGAATGACAACCTTAATTCAGACTCCACACATAATATGAGTATCAATTTATGCTCATTACATGAGTATTAAACAAGTGTTTCTCTTTCATGCTTACTAGGATATTGATTTCACCATATGCCATTAGGTTGTCTCAATCCTTCTCTCAAGGTACATTGGCCCATATTTATCAAAATGCATTAAACCCTTCATGTCTTAAAGTATCATTTGACATGACATACTACATGTATTGCTTAATCAAGTGTATTGTATTGAGGCGCTTCCTCCATATTGGGTATAGAGGTGTAGGTATGCTTCCATAATGGGTATAGAGATGTATCCTTAACACCATTTCATGCATCCATATCAGAGTACTTAACCTTAGGGGTTTGCATATCGGGTTTCACAACACCATGTTGAGTTTCAACATCATATCGGGTTAGAGTATATACTTAACACCATATCGGGTATAAGGTGTGTGTTTAACCCCATATAATGCACAAGGTGTGTGTATGTGTCACTCATAACATCCATGAGGTATAAATTCATCACCATATCATGCTAGTGTTTGTGTTCATATCATCATATCGGGTTACCATATCACCATCAAGCGTTTTAGCACCATATCGGGTAAGAGGTGTATGTGTGCTCACCATATCAGACTTGAGGTGTATGTGTGTGTCACCATATCGTCCAGGAGGCATATTCTCATCACCATATCGTTCTATAGGTGTATAACCATCATTATCTAGGGTTTCAACATCATATTGGGTAAGAGGTGTATCCCTCAACACCATATCGGGTTAGAGGTGCTTCTACCCAGTATCGGGTTGCACCATGATGATGTCATCATAATCAACCTCTAGAATCTTCTTATTACTGTTCTAGTTCATGGACAACAATCCTAGGTTACTACTAGATCTCATGGGTTCATCAATTATGCAAGACATTTTGAATTGAAGTAAATCATTTAACTAAGGCAAGATTGATGGTAAATAATAACATAATTGAGTTCAAGTTATATAACCCACCTCCATAGAAACTTCAAAGATCCAAGCTCCAAATATTCACATTCCAAGGTTTAACATGAGCTTCTCAAAGGTCCAAGATTTGAGCTCCTTAGCCTCATGCACGATACCTCACCACTTGTGGCCAATATCCCTCACTTGGCCGATATCACTTTGCAATGGGTGATATCACTTTGCTATGGCCGATATAAAGGCCCTATGCATGATAATCCTTCACCTTTGCATGATATCAAGACTCTATTCATGATATCTAAGAGCAAGGGGGTGATAGATTTCGAAAAATTCCACTAATTGGTGAAAGGAAGGGTATATATACTTGAGGTTCATGAAAAAGTGTGCATATGAGGTGTCATCATTTTAAGCTACTAGGTGCCACGTGTCCATGCATGGTTGACACCTGTCCTTGCATGCACTCATATTTATATTGTCATGAAAAACACTTGAGGATAATATAAGGATGATATTTTGTCCATTAGTTATCTTATCTGATAAGATATCTCATCTTTATCTCATAAATTATGCAAACTGATACAACTTTTGCAAGGAGCATCTAACTCGACATGGATCACCTCCTTGAGGTTCTTGTCCCATCATTGACAAGGCCAAGATTCCACAAAATAATATGGGATCCCCTCTATGGCTCCTTGGCCGATAGGCACTCCCATATGGACTCTACAACCTGATACAAGCTCAATTTAGGGTTTCACATTCAACACTTTCTTGGTCTTTTCATCACCAAGAGTATCACACTTAAATATGATTCAAACATGGTGCATACTTATTTATATCCCCTCTAAATGATACTAGGATGGATTAGGGACACTCTAGAGGTGATACTTTTCATATCAACCCTATATTTTGGGTAAATTACAACGTGTGCCAAATTGGTACACAAGGCACTAGCATTATTCAAACAAGTTTAAACTTGGAATTTAGGCTTTCCACAAGCCACCACCTTGCATAATTATCTTTCTTATGATGATAAAACACCTAGGTCACGTTCAACATGTGACAAATTGCAATATAACCCCTCATATTGGGTAAATTGCATTTTGGTCCAAAATTAGAGAACATTTCTCAAACATTATTTAAACAGGACCAAATTTGAAACATATGTTTGTCAACTAATAAAAAAACTCTTTAGAGGATTATACTAAAGTTCTAAGAAACTTATTTAGACAAAAAATAGGGTCAACTCATAACTGAGGTCGGGGTCATTACACATGGGTTCATTATCGATTTATTTAATTAATTATCCAAGTTATATTATTTTCTATGTTTTACATGTATAACATATGCATCATTCATAAAAAATATTTTGTTCATATTTTATATAAATCACCAATTTGATCTCTTCACATTCTATCCCTAGGCTTTGTAGTTGAGGGTTGACTTATATGAGTCAGTAAAAATTCTACCAACTAGCCTCTTTAGCACTTCATTTCAAACTTGTGTAAAACTCAAATGGTAGGTAATAGTCCTACAAATAACTTAAGACTTGCTTGTTGTTTCAAGCTAGCTTTCCACCACGTTAAAGTAGGACTTGTGCCTCAAATTATAATCTGAAAACCCCTTTGTATTAGACCTACATTTTAAAATTGACCCATCAAAATTTATTTCATAAATTATATAGACTAAAACTTAGCTCTATACAAGTCCATAAACACACTCACCAATATCAAGGACATCATAATGCTCCATTTAAATTATTTGGTTCATCAACCATAGTTGGATCACAAATCATGAACACATACACCCAAGTTTTTTTCCAAATCGATTTGAGACTTAATTGATCTTAACTAAGGGTCTAGTCAGACTCCATTTATTATTTAGGAACTATACCATTCATATTATGTAGTTTCCTTAAATAAAAAGCATTCATGTTATCCAATTTGGGTTTCAGTACTGAAATCTCTTAATGAAGTGTGACTTTTAGATATCAAAATCTATTGAGATATGTATTTTTCTATAGTTGTTTTATTCCCTTTTAATTCTTTTTACTTAAGGTTAAGTGATAGGGTTTTCTATGTGCTTCTTTGTTGTTTCTCCTATTTATAGGAGAGGGATGTACTCCTTTTGAATATAGAAATATGATTGTTCTCAACATGGTATCAGAGCTGGCTTGATAGCCGCCACATGACCTCTCCTTTCAACCAACATCGTCGTCGTCTCTTCCTCCATCCCCATCCATCATCTCCTCCCTTCTCTACCACTTCTGATCACACCAAAGGAGGTCTAGTCTCCTTTCCATCTTTGTCTTCTTCCCAACAAGGGGATCCAAGAAAACTACCTATGGACTTTCTGTCGGTCTTATGCCATAAAGGTTGGTGTTTGTAAAGCCATTCAGAATCTTGTTTGTGGTCATCTATGACCACCTTCTATAGGATGTTGTTCACATATTATTTGATATGATTGGATCATTTCAACATATCACTATTTATATGAGTGATCTGTAAGGTGCACCATACATTTTGGACCTTCTTTTCTAGGATCTGTTGTTTCTCCATTCTACACAGTGTGTGCCTTACCAACATGTCATGTCAAAGACTTTCTACTCTAGTTTGCTACAAGCGAAACTACATGTCATCCTCTTGACATGACATGTTAGTGACCTATTGCCCCTATTTCTATCTTTCTTGTGGCTCTCCATTATGCCTTACATTGGTATATTATGGGGTCCTCTTCTTCTGGGATTGGGATGTCTGAAACTCATCCCAAGTGTATTAATTCTGTAAAATTTAAGGTCACCAACTATGTTTTATGGGTGCACTCTTTTCAAATCTACACACAATCCTATAGAAGACTAGAATAACTGATAGTTCTACCTCCACCAAAAGAAGACCCACCTGACAAAAAAGAAAACTATTGAGAAAGCATCTGCGAAATTGAATTCATATTGTAAGAGGTGGGCTGAACACAATTCACTAGTTCTCTCCTGGATCTTGAATAGTTATGAATCACACATATCTTCTAATCTTCTCCTCACCAACACCGCTAAGGAGGCAAGGGATTAACTTTCCCAAGTATATTCTAGTAAAGGAAATGCATCCTGAGTATTTGAGCTATAAAAGTGTTTGCATTCTCTAAAACTTGAAGATAGCTCTGACTTCACCTTCCACTTTGATACCTTCAAAGGTATTTGGGGTGAACTAAGGGTTCATCACCCCTTATCATCTGACATTGTTAAAATGCAAAAGAAATAAGAGGAAATACAACTTTGTAAATTTTTGGCAACTCGACCTTCTAGTTATGAAGTTGTTCATCAACAAATTCTTGCCTCTGAACCTTTATGGACATTAGATGATGTTTATTTGTGATTGTCTCTCTCTATCTCTTCTACTCCTACTACTGAGGAGCTTGCAACCCTTGTTGTTGCCAGACAAGGCAATCCTAGACTTGGCAGGGAAAAGTCCCAATAATAGTGGGTGAGGATCCTCTTCTTCCTCTTCCCAACCCAATTATTGTAACTTATACAAGTGAACAAATCAAACTGAAGACAAATGCTGGAAAAAGCATGGAAAACCCAAACATGCAAATAAAGTGTCAACTCTTGTGCTTATCGAGATTCTACCTTTGCTCCTCATGTAACTAATCCTTAGATGGTGACACTGAGTTCTTATGACCTTGATAAATTAATCAAGACCACTTTTGTTGCTACTTTTACTCCTCAAACAAACATTGCCCAGCACTCAGGTGATACTTTGTGTCTTCAAGCTTAGTCTTCTTCATTAAAAGATGATTCAATTATTGATTCAGGTGCTACAACTCATAAGACTGGTAATAAGAAATTCTTTACTTATCTGAAGAAATTTACTTGCCATCCTCCTATGCATCTAGAAGATGGGACCACCTCTTTACTTATTAGGAGAGGAGATGTAAACAACCACCTCCTTAAATTTATCTTGTTTGTGCCTAAATTTCCATTAAACTTGATCTTTGTCAATAAAATTATCAAAACTTTATACTGTAATGTAACCTTCTTTCCTTACATTATCTCTATGCAGTATCTCAGGATGAAGAACATGATTGGTGGGGGATATGAAGGTGTATATCTCCTACATTACTTACAAACCTCATCAAATCTGACTACTATTGCTCTTACGGCCCAGTCTAGTTCTCTTCATCAGTGGCACCTATTACTCGGTCACCCACCTTGTAACACCCCTAACCAGGGTTTTGGGGTAACCCTATTTGTTTTTCTTAAGTAGTTTAAAACTTTAATATAATCCTTTGATGTGTTTTACTAACATGTGACATGCCTATGTTTCTAGTTTGGTATAGTTTGAATAATGTTTGTACAATGTTTGCCTATTTTGGACCAAAGTGCAATTTATCCAAGATAAGGGGATATCTTTCAACGTCACATGTTGAGTGTATGCTAAGTGATTTAGCATCATAATAGATAGGATGATGCTATGTGTCACCTTATTAAGGGCTTAATTTTCAAGTTGAGCCTATGTGAATGATGTTTGTGCTTTATGTGCTAATTTTGTTGTAAATAGCAATTTACCCAAAGTAAGGGGTTAACATGAAAATTACTATCTCTAGAATGTCCTTATCTCTCTTAGCATCATCATGAGGAGAGAGATAGGAGGGGGAGCCTTGTTTGAGTCATGGGTGAGTGATAACATTCTTGATGGTGAAAGAACTCAAGAATATTGAGTACCTTGAACCCTAAATAAGGTTGTGTCAAGTTGTGAAGTGTATATGGGAGTGCCTATCGGCTTGGAAGCCATACAGGATGCCCCATATTAGTTTAGAAACTTTTTATAAGCATTCATATCGAGATAAGCACATTAAGTAGGGAATCCTATCCGTTTATATGTTCCTTGCAAAAATTGTATCGGTTTGCATATAAAGCAATATTGGCTTGTGATATCTTGTCAAGCAAGATACCCAATGCCCGATACCTCATCCTTGAGTTATCCACATGTGTTTTGCATGTTAATATAATCATGGATGCATGGAGTCACCATGCATGGACACGTGTCACCCAAGTGCATATGGTGATGACACATCACATACACTCTCTCTCATGAGCCTCAACTATATAAGCCTCTCTTTTCACCTCCTAGTAAACATTTTGACCCTCATACCATTCCTTGGTGAAAGACCCTAGGATATCAAGGATCAGGAGGAAGGTCAAGTATCTTGCCTAAGGTGAAGCCATGTTCATCTTCAACCTTGGGTGGACTATGCTTCTCAGATCATGATCTCTTCCTTTCTTTCTTTTCTCCTTCACCAAGTTTATAACTATCATACTTTCTTCTTGATGGAGGTGAAGCTATAGTTGAATATTGGACCTTTGTATAAGTCATCTTAAACCTTGGGAATGTGAATATTTGGATCTTGAAGCTCTAGTGGTGATCTTGAGGTGGGTTATATAACTTGAACTCAACTCTATTATTATTCACATTCTATCATGCAATATTTGGTGATTCCTTTTCCATTTTGACTTTCCTTGATTAAATGATGATTCTATGACATCTAATTCATATATGGGGATTTTTTCCATTAACTATAGTGTTAATGGATGAAGGGTTGGGTCTTAAAGATGATGGGATCCTCTTTTCACAAATCGATATAGGTTGAGAAACCCTAACCCGATACAAGGTTATATGAGGGAAACTGAAGAGGTCCTAAACCATTATTGGTTTGTTACATGTGAATGACTATTATTCTTGTAGTTGTCTAGCCTGTCACCAAAGGCTAAAGATGAATACATGCCGATATCTTGAAGATGACAAAGTTGACGCATACACTAAGTTGAGTGGTCGTCATGACTAGTGATGTTCAAACCGTGACGCCCAACTCATGCTCAAATTATGACATTCAATTGATACTTAAATTGATATGTTTGCTAAACTAATTTTCTTTGAGAGTGTTATCATGTCATGACCAGGATGTTATCTTGTTAGTTGATATGTTTTGAGTACTAGACCGTGATGCCTTGGTTGAGCAAGAGGTCGACATGACAATACCTTAACCATAACAACCTGTCACACTTAGGGTTGCCTGTCACATTTCAAGTAGTGTTTCCTGACACACCTTTCCTGACACATCTTGGTCGATACAAGTAGAGAATGTCAAAGACGACACAAGTGATAGTGTCTAGGTTGACACAAGTAGATGTGTCTAGGCCGACACAAGTAGATGTGTCTAGGCTGATACACCTAGATGAGTGTAGGCTGACAGATGAGGAGTATAATCAAGTTGATACACTATGAAGTAGTGAGATGAATATAATTTTATAAGACAAGGTCAAAGTACCCTAAAAAGGGTCAAGTCAATACATCAAGTTAAAGTTCAATCTAGTATCCTAAAGAGGATGAGAGAGAAACTTATATCACTCAAGTTGATAATCAATTTATGATAATTGATGAGAGTAATCAAGTATAATTGAATAGTTATGGCAATGAAAAAGGGTCCTAGATGTGAGGAGTTATGAATTAGGGTTTGATTGTTGAATATAAAAACGCTAACCCTAATCGTGAGAAGGTTGTAACTTGATTGAAGGATTTTTATTTTATTGCATGGTGCAAATATTTAAAGTGATATCTCTTTTATATGAGATCTTACCCATGCAAGTGTTTTGAGATAATATGGGCATAGACAACTATGGGCTATGGTGATGTGACATTGCATAGATTACATGAGCCATGCGTGAACCATGTGAAATACTTGTACAAAAAGTATGATGTTTGTATGGGTCTTATGACCTAGATAAGGTTGTTGCCTAGTGAGAGGTGACATTTTTCAATAATTAACTAAGGGGATTGAAACCCTATAGAATGTTATATGATGATGAGATGAGATTCTTAGTAGTGTGTTTAAAGGAATGAGATCCCAGGTTAAGTAACAAGTATTTGTTACAATTGTTATGTGATTTATTGAGGGATGTGTTCCACTATTCTTTGTAGCATTTACTTGTGTGGTATATTTGTAACTTGATTGATGTTGTGATATACCTAAGGTTGTAGGTTACCTTGGCCATAGATCCATTCAGTGTCAAAACTTACTGGATGGTGAAATGAGTTTATCTTGAAACACATATTATTGAATATGAGTGGGTGTATAGTTAATCATCTTCCTCCATATGCAAAATCATTATGAGATATGGATGGACATGAGTGAGACAATCCTTTTATAATAATGGGCATGAGTGAGCCAATCCTTTTAGTGAACAATGGCCATGTGTGAGGTCATGAGTGAGACAATCCTTTTCCTGAATAATGGCCATGAGCAACCCAACTCTTTATATATTAGAATGGAAATGAATGAGCTAATTATATCTGAATAGCCATGAGTGAGCTATTCTCCAGCATCAAGACATGTATTAAGGAGGGCTACTTTATTAAATAGTTGACTATATGTCACTATCAGCAGTTGACTAATATGTCTCTGTGTTGTCTCTCGTACTGACCAGGAGTTGTGAGTGAGGTCTTGGAGTCTAGTTCTCCTTGGACCTTGTATGGTTCCATTGATGTCCCTTTGTAGGGGGTGGTTGGATTTGGGTGGTGCGACTCAGATCCTCTGGGCATTAGTTAGGGTATAAAATAGAATCTATTGTATGTGATTGAATGTAAAATGTGTGCATTATAAGCTTGAACATTGTGTGCCTAAGTATGTGCATAATCACAAGATTGATTATTGAAAGATTCAATTATCTGTGTAGCATATTTCTCTTGAGAATGGAATGCATAAATGTTGAAGTCATCTATAATTGTATTTGTATGACATAATTAGTAGTTTTCATACATGTTGTTCATATTCCTTCTAAAGTGATTACTTGATCTACTATTCAATAGTAGTTATAAGAACTACATAGTTATGAAAATATTCTGCCATGCTCATAATATATGATCAATCTGTTTAGTATAGTGCATCTTTACTTCCTATAATAAATAATAGTATATCTACGATAATAATATTGTTAGTGGAGAGTTATATCTCCCACTGGGACTTTTGTCTCACCCCATGGGTTCTACAACTTTTTAGGTGGGCGTGCCCGAGGAAGTAGTTATTGTGTAAGCTGAGACATGACAATAGTGGGAAGAAGACCTAAAGTTTGAAGGTGGTGTGCTATCAGTTGTGTCTTATTATAGATAGAAGTCCTATGTGTCATTCCTGTACTCTCAGGTCCTTGAGGGGTAGTCTCTATGATTTCACAATTGATCTGATCTTTTGAACTTATATGTTGTTATTTCTTATAGTTTACTCATGTACATATTTCGAACAATGGTAAACTTGTGTTAGATGGAATAGTAATGCACCATGTTGTATATGTATGGTAGTTTATGGGCCTTCTTATAAAGAGTTTTCTAGTAGTGGATCTTTATGGAAATTGGTTTTAATTTATAGTGACTTTTGGTAATCCACTATTAATGGTAATATCTGTGTGATTTTTTGTAATCTCATTGTTGGTGTGATTATGGGTGTTACACTTCTATCTCCGAATTGAAGTCTTTATTTCCAACTTTATCTACTGAGAACTTTTCATGTCAATCTTGTCAACTTGGAAAACATTATCAAACGATCTTTCCTCATCTTCATAACAATATAAGTTCAAGTTTGTTTTACTTAGTTCATTTATATGTTTGGGGACCAAGTCGTATTGGAGAATGTACTGTTGTATGGCATTTTTTTACTTTTATTGATGATTGGTCTCGTACCACTTGGATCTATTTGTTGAAAGATAGTTATGAAGTTTTAGATGTTTTCTCAACATTTCTAAATGAGATAAAAACTCAATTTTCTACTACTACCAAATTTTTCTGCACTAATAATGCTTCTGAATATAAGCAAAATCATTTTCAAAAGATTTCTATTGCCAAAGGGATCATTCACCAAACTTCATGTCCATATAGTCCACAACAAAATGGACTTGTTGAAACAAAGAATAGATCTCTTCTTGATGTAGCTCGCATTCTTCTAATTGAAATGAAAGTACCTAAATTTTATTGGGTTGATGCAATTCTTTTAGCTATTTATCTCATCAATTGGATTCTGTTTTCAATGCTTCAAAATATGATTCCCTATAGTATTCTTTATCCTTGTGAACCAATCTTTTCTTTACTACCAAAATTTTTTGGATGTCTATGTTTTGTTTAGAATCAGCAACCTGGAAATGACAAATTATCACATCATGCTTTCCATTGTTGTTTTCTTGGTTACTCTCGTACAGAAAAAGGGTATAAATATTTTGATCATCTTGCATGTCGTTTGTATGTCAGTGTGGATTCCACCTTTTTCAAGATACATCTTTCTTTGCTGAACAAAGTAACCTGGTGCTACTTCCAACTATGGCCATTCCTGAACCTAATGTGTCCAACATACCTAAATTATCCCCTACTTTGACATCTTCAAAGATCGATGATCCACCTCAAGACATGGTAATGTTACTAACTCTGTTACTTTTTATTCTGACATGTCCATTGCATTACAAAAAGGGGAACGTTCTGGTGCTAGATATTGTAATTCCCAACATGTGTCCACAAATCATTTAAATGCTTCCATTGCTAAATATACAACTACTTTACCTACAATTTCTATTCCTAAGAATGTTTGAGAGACACTACTACACTCTAGATGGAAACAAGTCAAGAATGAGGAGTGTTTATAAATGATATCTTGATATACTCTAGGAAATTCGGCAACATGAGAAGCATCTACGCAAAGCGTTGACGTTGTTGAGGCAGTACCGATTGTATTCCAAGTTCAGCAAGTGTGAGTTCTAGTTTACTGAAGTATCTTTTCTTGGTCATGTCATATTTTTAAGGGTGTTTGCTTAGACCCCAAGATGGTACAATCAGTGTTGGAGTGGGAGCAACCCAAAATACCGACTTAACTCTGAAGCTTCTTGGGTTTGACAGGTTACTATAGGAGTTTCGTTAAGAATTTTAGTGTTGTAGTGTGACCCCTAACAAAGTTGACCAGAAAAGGAGTTCCTTTTGTATGGGATGACAAGCGTTAGCATTCTTTCCAGTTGTTGAAGGATAAGTCAACTATTGCTCTAGTGTTATAGCTACCAGATTAAGGGAAAGGTTATATCATTTTTGTGATGCTTTGAAGAATGCCTTAGGATGTGTGTGATGTAGGACAAGAATGTGATTTCTTTTGCTTCACGTTAGCTTAAGAAACATGAGGAGAACAACTCGACACATGATCTAGATCTTGTAGAAGTGGTTCATGCTTTGAAGATTTGGAGGCACTATATGTATGGAGAGAAGTGTCAGATCTTCACCGACTACAAGAACATTCAGTACATATTCTCAAAGTAGGAGTTGAACATGAGGCAGAAAATATGGATGGAGCTAATCAAGGACTGTAACTGCACAATATACTATCATCCAGGAAAGGCAAATGTGGCGGTTCATGCATTGAGTAGGAAGTCATCTTCATAATCATCTTTAGACAAGACACACTTACACTTTCGGTGTCATAAGCGGGACATGTAAGTGTTGCTTCTCCAGATGAACGTGAAGTTGGAGGTCTACTTGTTGGAAGGATTTCTCGAATAGTTGCAAATTAAGCCTACTTTGATATATCAGATTAGAGACATGTGGAATAATGATATCGTGATACAAAATATGAGTTTAGAGTTTGGTAGAGGGAAGCATGATGGCTTCTAGGTGTCAGTGGATAGGACAATATTTTTTCATAATCGAAAGTAATTTCATATGTTGATGGCTTAAGGAAGATGGTTCTTGAGGAAGCACATTCCTCAATGTACGTGATGCATCCTGTCAGTACCAAGATGTACTATAATATGAAGGATTTGTATTGGTGGCCAGATCTAAAGCATGATGTGGTAGAGTTTGTTTCTAAGTGTCCCATTTTTCAGCATGTTAAGGTAGAGCATCAAAAGCCTATAGGAACTTTGCAACCTTTGTCGATACCACAGTGGAAATAGGATCATATAACCATAGACTTTGTGATTAATCTTCTTAGGATGGCCAAATGTCATGATTCCATATGGGTGATAGTTGAAAGGCTAGCCAAGACTACTCACATCTTTCTAGTTAGCACTATGTAAATAGCAAAGATGTTGGCATAGATCTATGTTGATGAGATAGTTCGTCTACATGGTACTCCAATGACCACAGTGTCTGACAAAGGTGCACATCTCATGATTTGGTTTTGGGAACATCTACATACAACTATGGGGACACAACTGAGGTTCAACACCACTTTCCACCCACATTTAGATGTCCAGTTAGAGAGGACCATTCAAATGTTGGAAGATCTTTTTAGGGCATGTGTCCTATATTTTATTGGTAGTTGGGATGTTCATCAAAGATTGATAGAGTTTTCCAACAATAACAATTACCATAGGAATATAGATATGGAATAGTATGAATATTTGTATGGGAGGCATTCACAGTTACCTCTTTGTTGGTAAGAGACAAGTGGTATCAACTTTTGGGTCTTGAGCTAGTACAATAGACTACAGAGAAGATCAAGGTTATACAACACTAGTTGAAGGCAACCCACGACAGACAAAAGTCGTATGCCAATAACTATCATAGACCATTAGAGTTCCAAGTTGGAGACCATATATACCTTAAGGTTTACTCTTGGAAGGGCGTGTGAACATTTGGTAAAAAGGGTAAGTTGGCTCCTAGGTATAAGGGACCATACCCTATTCCTGGACATGTAGGGAAGGTGGCATACAAGCTTGAGTTGCCACTAAAGTTGCTCAGGTTGCATGACCCACACATGGCAGGTTCGATCCTTAGTTACCGAATAGAGTTCCAATGCTAAGGAAGTGTCATCCAAATACTTACTAGATGCTACATCCAGCAAAGGCTCAGTTTGAGGAGGATGTGCCTTATGTTGAGGGTCATGTGTTGATCTTGGATAGGAGAGTGAAGAAGTTGAAGAAGAAGGATATATCCTTAGTGAAGCTTTTGTGGAATCACTGTGGTGTTGAGGAAGCCACATGGGAGTTAGAGTAAAATATTCGCAGGAAGTACCCATCCTTGTTTTTGTAGGATTTTTGGGGGAAAATCCTTGTTAGAGTTTATGGTAGTAAGATCCCTAATCGTGCTTTATGGATGAACATGATTGCTTATCATAATAACATGATTAAAACCTTAATCTTACCCTAATATGTGCTTTTTTAGAGTAAGTTCGAAGGTGCTTTTATTCATCACGCCCTCCTCCTATAGGGATTTCCATTTAAAGTAACTACATTATCTGAGAAAGTAAATGAGGTAGAGATACTATCATTACAAGAAGGGGGGAAGGAGTGACCCAAAAGGATGAGGGGAGGGTGTATGTAAAATAGATCCTCATTATGGTGTTTCATGTGGTGTTTGGCCAAAGAATCTACCATGGAATTCTCAAACCTCTTGATCTTCAAAAATTTTATCTCCTTTCAGTTCTTCCAAATTTTCTCAAATATTTGCTTCCATGCATCCATCTGGAGGGAGTGGTGTAAAGTAATACCTTCATGTATGGCTTTAATGGCCTTACTGCTGTCACTGCAAATGAGTACTTTTTTGTGTTGAAAGAGTTGTGACAGATCCACTGCAAGCATCATAGTTCAGATCTCATCTTCTACAAATGTGGCGACTTTAACAAATCTGCATGTTCCTATGACCCAGGTGCCATTCGATTCATGCATAATGATCACCACTATTGCTCTGTTGTTGATGACCACTACGTCACACCATATAATGAGGTTATCTTCCGGAGAAATGTTGTTGGAGATGATGTCCAGGGTAGGAGGTTCTGCATTTTCCATCAAAGTAGTTGTGCTCCTATTTTTGTCTGATGCTTGGATGTTTAGGAAGTAAGAAATTTCAACGGTCTTTTACAATCTACTGATCTGCGTAATGAGTCTGTTCTTTCTTTATTAGTCTCCCTTGCATTTCGTATATTCCACTCTGTTGTAGGGTTCCAAATTTTATCTAACCCACTTCAAAAGGTTTATAGAGATCCCAGTTAGTGGTTAGGATGTATTGAAACTCAAGTTTATTTAGCCAGGGTGCTTGGACTTTTAAGTGGTGAGTTTGGTTACCCTTGTCATTCTTTAAGATGACCATTGGGCTATTATCTGAGCTTATATGGCGTAGTACCTTGGAGTACATATAGCTATATTGTTGGATCCATTCCACATTAGAGACAGCTCTGTCAAGTTTCTCATGGAGGGTGCCCTTTCTGTAGGTGAATTTATGGCCCACACTACCAATATTAGTTAGGCAAATGAGGATAAGTGCATTATTGAAGTTAGCAGTTTCGTTATAATTGAATTAGTTTCTATCTATCTTTTCATTTGGAGAGAGGTTACAGTTGAAATCACCCATAATGATATGTGGCTTCTTAGTCCTGAGACTAATGGTGTGAAGATGATACCAGAGGGTAGGATGGTTGCTTGGGTTAGAGCAGGCATAGACAAAGGTGATGTCCGTGTTACCACTAAAACATCAATGAACATACTACTTGTGTCTTTCCATGATTTGGATTGTAACAACCCCGTTCATTCTATAGGACCGATATTCCCCCAAAAAAATCCCCTTGCTTCAACGTGGTGTGAACTAGAGAATCCCAATTCCTTTATTGTTGTTTCAGCTTCCTTACTAGATATCTGACGATCTACTATCACCACCAGTTTGATTTGTTAGAGTTTGATCAGTTTTTTGAGAGTGTACCTGGCCTTAGGATTTCCAACATCTCTAATATTCCATACAATCATATCAATCCTTAAAATGATGTTTAGAAGATGAGAAATTAGCATGCATTCTCTGCTGAGCATCCTTGGTCACTTGAACATTTCCTGGATTTACTTCTAGTGTTGTATGGGTGACTAGTTATAGAACCCAATGTTGCAATTCTCACTTATTTCCTTGGATTTCCTATTGGCATTGATAAGTTGTGTATTGGTATCAACATTGCCTGTGTTTTCCACCTGGATCATCATCTCCCTTTTTGGGGTACTCAACCCTTTGTTTTCCTTGCCTATGCTTTAAAAGACTTCATCTCCCACTGGGGTAACCACATTGTGATTCTTTTCCTTGTCTCTCTCACCATTGTTGGCTTGTGCCACAATTTCAGTAGGTTTTTTAGAAGGTTTATCATATGTTGTCAGCTCCTTACGGTTCGTGCGGTCCTTCAGGGCTTCCTCATGGTCTTTACTTGTCTTCTGTTTCTTTGTCTAGACTTTAGGACCATAGAATTCTTGCGAGTGTTGTTCTCTTGTTGTTCATGCACCTCCTCTCTCTCTCCCTCTTTTTTCCCCTCCTCGTCAATCACTTGGTATTTATTGGCATTCCCTATCCCTTTGAGTTGTTTCTTTCTTGTCTCTTTATTATGAGGTGGCATGTACAATAGTATCTTCTTACCATAGTACACCTACCATTTTTCCTCCTCTTTGACCCATCAAACACCTTCTTTATAAGGGTTATCTGGAGGTTTAGTTTCGTCGGGGTCCCCTTCACCTTTATCTTGGTTCTTGCATTCCTTCTCCACATGTCTGAGTTTCCCACAATCCAGGTAGAGGTTTGACAATGATTCATATTTTGTTTTGTACTCTCTTGCATTTATAAGGATGGTCAGATGAATAGGTTGTCATGTATTAATCTCTATGACTAATGTCGTGAACTTACTTCTTCTGCAATTGGATGAGTGATCTTAATGTGAATCAACCTCCCCACTGCTTGTCCTATTCCATCGAAGATCTCTTTGTGATAGTAGTGCAGTGGAAGGCCAACTACACAAATCCTTGTTACGATATTGTTTGGTATCCCATTGGTAGACTCAAAGTAGCCATCCCAAGGCCACACCATAATAAAACCTTCAAAAAGTGACCATGGCCCTTTAGTCAGGGTGTTAACATGATCTCCCTTGTTTGAGAACTACACCACATAATATTAGTTTTTCAATTCAATGAGTTCCATGTGGCATGTAGGTCGCCATAGAAATTTTAGATGCTCCTCCACGGTGAGAAATCCAACCGTTCTATCTATCAACTTGATGATAACAACATATTTATAAGTTCTGCTCAGGATCTCTTCCACCGTAGGTGGGATGAAGATCTCTTGGAAGCCTCTTTCACTGACTAATTCTGTGTCTTCTGGATTGATAATTTCCTCTGGGCTCATAATCAATGAAGTAAGGGTTTAATGCACTTCCCTTGTTGGAACCGAGAACCGCTGTGAGAATAATTTTTTAATTATTGGTGGGGATTTGCCATCATCAATGTAATAGTCTTATACCATTGATGTGGAGGTTTTAGTCTCCATTAGGACTATCTCTTCTATTGATAGAGGTGTGGGTGTCCCCGCCATGCCAATGTAGTTTAGGTTAATGTCAAGTTCCTTCAAACATTTGATTCACTCACACCATTCCATGGAGACAGAGTGTGTCTTCTTGCCTCTTCCTCAGATACGGTAGTAGAGACCTTCTTCGATCTTTGATTTGCCTTTTCATTATCATGTCATCCTTTCTTGTCATTGTCATCTATTAGGGATTTTCCATTGGCTTCCTGGTCATCGCCACCTTCTTTCCCCCTCTCACCCTGATGCCCGCCATTATCCAGAACCTAATATGTGCTTTGTGTTGGTATGTATGCCCTGAGAGCCAATCATGGGATGATTGGTGGGATACATTAAGATTGATTTGATAAACATCAAAGGCGAGCTTCCAATTCTTTCTGGTTCAGTCATATGAGATAGTGATAGAACAGATTGAATGTCTAGAGAATGATAGTACTCAATGACGTATGCCTTCAGGTTCATGACCTGAACGATGAGATCATACGGATGCTAAGAGTTTGTACATTCTTATTATGTCCCTAGTCGGATGTCATAGTGGAAGGTAGATAGACAACTATGACACACAAGACTAGATTGTGGTGTTGGTTGATGACAGAATCTCATTAGTCATGATATAGAGATATCAAACCAAACACATAGGTACTTGTTAGAGAACAAGGTACCGGACAGACCCACCGTGAGTTTGACACATGGAACCATGAGATGGTAGTTACAGTCAGTACTCACAGTGATGGTGGTGAGTGTGATTCTTAGACCTGAAATCACTGCACTCAACACATGTAGTTGGGCACACTTTGACATCATCAAACGCAGTCCTGGAACATGGGTTGTTATAAAGGTGATGATTGGGTGTCTTTGACACATGGGGCTTTTGAGGGGAGAGTGATAGATATGGGATTTGTCCCTCCTGAGGGAGTTTGATATCCATGGCCACTTGATGAGTAGGATTTAGAAAGGCGTGCACGCATGTGTGAATCAGTATGTGATACTGATGTCATACATATCTCTTCCAGTCTACTCTGAGATCAAGGAAGTGAATGAACGTTGACAGGATGACTGTTCCATGCCTCGATTCATTCGGGATATCAGTGACAAAGGAATTATACACTCGCTGTAACACCATTCACGGATTGTAGGATGAAAGTTGTTCTCCAACTTTCTACTTTCACTTGGGTAGCACTGATGTGTGACTAGGCACCGCTCTTTGCTTGTGAAGTCATAAGTGTTATGAACTTTCACTGCCAACGTGAAATGGACCTGCAGAGTCACACACATAGGATTTAACCTGGAAGAGGAGTTTTGTCCACAAGCAATGTTTAGATTGATTACTAAAGGAGTTTAGTAGTTCAATTAAACACTCAATCAGTCGATGGCTCAATATCATATGGTTCAAGGTGTTGGATGCATTGATTGGAGTATCGGATTGATTGAAATCACATTTGACTGATTGTGCACAACCTGTACTCCCAACCGGTCGGTTCATGTGATGAACCGGTCGGCTGAGGTTGCTGAACCGGTCGGTTCAATTGTTGAACCGATCGGCTCATGCACAAAGTGAAACGATCGGTTCAAGTGTTGAACCGATCGGTTCAACTGGTGCAATCGAGCAACTTGGGAAAGTAGGATTAGTGAGAATTTTCCTTTCGTTTCGATTTTCAATTTGATTGGAAATGGGATTTCCAATTTGATTGGAAATAGTATTGGTATTTCGATGCCAATTGGGAAAGAAACAAGGAAAGTCAATTTGAGCCGGATTCGGACCATGAACCGATCGGTTCAGGGCACCAACCGAGCGGTTGGAGTGCCCCAAATGGTCGGCTCATGTCCAACCGACCGGTTCAGCAATGAACCGATCAGTTCAGGTTGTGAGATGGTTGCTTTTTGTGGAAAATCCCGAACCCTTCTACTCCTGCTTTTAGTCCCGCATTGCCCGGGATGGAGAACCCTGTCCCATGACTCTCCTATATATATATAGGGGTACTTGGGGGCTTCTCACAGTACAGCTCAGTGCAACCAGTTGCTCTGCAAGTTGTCGTTCTCTCTGGTTTTGGTAACCGTGAGAGAGCCCGAGCAAGTGCTTCCCGCAAAAGGGAGGTGCAGCAAGGGAAGAACAACTGCAGTTGCAACAGGAGGCAGGAGAGCGTGTTGGCGACTAGTACGTCAACAGGAGGGTGTGACTCCTTCCACTTCCTTGTGGGACAAGGAGTGTGGAGTTCCAGGTGGTCCGTGTGGACTACTACGGAGGCGGGAGGACACTGCCGCTTTGGAGGACAACTGTCATCCGACAGTGCGGTTCGAGTAGGAGTTGTCAGTCCCGGTGCGACCAGGAGCTGCACAGACACCGTCGAAGTCCGGAGTTGAAGACCGCGCATTGCGCGAGGTATTCTCGCCGAGCAAGCCTCGGGACAAGGTATGATTCCGCAGACCATCCTTTCCTATTATATAGACGTTGACGCGTTTCCTCGGTATGGGTTGGGGGAGAAATTTTTTTTTCCGCTGCCTTCTCTGTCTCCCCTAAAACCCAACAGTGGTATCAGATCCACGTCAGTTGTTCTATATTTTAGGAATATTGATATAATCGATTTTGGTTTGTTGCCTTTATTTATTGCATGTGATGCGAATAATATCGGCTTTATGCATGTCCAATCCTAAATCCACAAATCCCTAATTACATATATGATATGTATTATTAATGCACTCGATACGTGTCGCCCTTAAACGAGTTTTGTGGTGGATGTGTGTAGCATGATTATGGCCTATAAACCCCTATCTGTGATTGGTTGTGTGTGGTTTCTTGCATCTCGGTCTGCGCACCGATCTTCCCTCTCTTATTCCTGATGTAACTCGAAATAATTTGAGATTCTTTCCTACCTTTGCTCCCCCCGAATGTAACTCGGGGTTTCCCTTTTAAAGCAATGTAATAAATAGAATAGGATTTTATTTCATGTTATGTCAAAGACCGACGGACATCAAGACGACTACTCAGACGGTCGGTTCAAGGAGTGAACCGATCGGTTGATGACCGGTTCGAGGAACGAGATGAGCGGGTGGCGGACATGACGAGATGCACGACGACCAGGAGAACCGATCGGTTGGAGGAGCCAACCGATTGGCTGGTGGCACCCAGACGACCGGCTGGAGAGTACAGATCATTCATGTGATGAGTTGATCAACTCAGATGGCAAGGCACAGATGTTCATCTTGTACAGGTTGCATGTGATGTTGACCTAGATGACAATGATTCCTCTTGGCTTGAGGAATCACATTAGGATGGCCATAATCATCGCTTTTTATCGTTTGTGCATGTTTTCTGTGGGATATAGCATGTATATGATATGTACTATGTATTGTGGTGATTTGATATGTATATGTATATAAAACCAAATCCCTCATTAAAATATTAAGTTTTAGATGCCTTCCAAATGCGACACACGTGAAAAGCTTGATCGACCAAGTGCGGGCACGCCAAAGCATGGTGCACCGTCTATCTCGTGGAAGCGTGAAGGATGAATGTGTGGGTCTGCCAAAGCAGGGTGCATATTCATCGTGTTTGCTTTGGGTCGGACTTAACAAGGTGATCTAGATGGGATCTAGTACCTTGAGGCATAGAGATGATCATTGCAAATAGTTGTAGATGACATCTTATCAAGAGTTGCATATGATGCAATTGGAAAAAGTTGCCTACCTGAGAGATCTAAGTTGTGGGCGATCAGCCAAAGCTGACTCATGAGTTAGAGGATTTCAGGATCTTGCCCACTCCCACTAGAAGGTTGTACGCTGCAATCTTCCAAATCGATGGTGAGGGCTATCAATTTGAAGTAAAATAGTGGGAGCGATAATTAATTAAAGGCCTAATTATATCGTCAAACTTTCAAATCAATCAAATAAGTCAAAAATGAGTTTTTGGACTAAAATTGCATATTTTCCTTTTTGTAGTTCAAATGGCAACAAACAACAACAACTTTTCATTGCGATCGGTCCTTGACAAGGACAAGCTAAATGGGACAAACTTCCATGACTGGTATCGGACATTGAGAATTGTTCTCACTCAAGAGCGTAAGCTCTATGTCCTGGATACTCCAATTCCAGAGGAACCCGCTCCTAATGCACCAAAGACAGAAAGGGATGCTTACAAGAAGCATTCTGATGATGCCATTGATGTGAAGTGCTTGATGCTATGTTCAATGAACCATGAGTTGCAGAGGCAACATGAGAACATGGCGGTCATAGAGATGATTTTGCATCTCAGGAACATGTATGAAGATCAGGCACGGCAAGAGAGGTATAATGTTTCTAGGGCGCTGTTCAAGTGCGTCATGACAGAAGGAGATCTAGTTGGTCCTCACACACTCAAGATGATTGGGTATGTGGAGAACCTACAGAGACTGGGATTTCCACTGAGCCAAGAGTTGGCTACTGACGTGATACTGCAATCGTTGCCAGAATCTTACAGTCAGTTTGTGATGAACTACAACATGAACAACTTTGATAGGCCACTGTCAGAGTTGTTGGGCATGTTGAGGACAACCGAGTTACAGATGAAGAAGGACAAGCCTAAGTCTGTGATGGTGATCACGAGCAAGAAGGGCAAGTCCAAGCGCAAGGGCAAGGGCAAAGCTAAGAAAGGTTCTGAAGCTAGCCAGGAGTCCAAGCCATCTTCATCTCTCAAGGCCAAGGGAGGCGTGACAAAGAAAGGAAATTGCCACCATTGTCAAAAGCCTGGACATTGGAAAAGGAATTGTCCTCTCTACCTGGAAGAACAAAAGAAGAAGGAGGCGACTGAAGCTTCTACTTAAAGGTGTCATGAAAGTAAACTTGTAACACTTCTGAGATATATGATATCAAGATGTAAAGTGTAAAGCATTCTTACGTGGGGCAAGTGTTGCCTTTATAGATAGGAATACTTTAGTTTATTTTCAGCCAATAAGGCATGTATTACAGTTATGAACTGCTATTTCATATTTGCCAATAGATAGAAACACTTTATTTTTGCATATTGTATGACAATGATGGCAATTAATAAAGAGATGTTTCAATTTATAAAGATGTGATCTTTGTGGCAATGCCTTATTTATCTTGTGATATTTGATATGCATAAGATAAGATGATACCTAAAAGTTATAGATAACTCAAACAATTTAATTAGCATTAATCATGAGAAATTCATTTCTAGTTTCCATGTGATGGATAAAACTAGACTCTTTTGGTTAGAGAACCATTAAAGGACATGAATATCTTGGACATGATTAATCAATCTTCACTAATGTAGTGGGAGAGTGATTATCCTATTAGGTATAATACATGTGATGTATTTACATACCTATTGGAATAAATGCTAATACTTAAAATGGTGTTTAGAGAAATACCAATATGAATATCTTGAAGTGTTCAAGATTATTATAAATGAAGTACAAATTTGGTAAAGTATTAATTTTTGATGAGATCAATGAATGAAATACTTGGACCAAATGTTTGAGATCCTTATGAGCGATTATGATTGTGTATCATAGTAAACTCATGATTAAGGCATGGTGATGTCTGAATCAAGAAGGAATCATACTCTAAGGAGTTAGAGAATGATTATCGAATAACTGAATTCTTCTTAATAAAAGAACACCCCATACTAATAAAAGAAATTAAGAATCACAAGGGTTGTGAGTTCTTATATCTTTAACAGATACACCTCAATTATCTATGTGATTAGTTGTTCATGTGATGAGTCAACTATCAAGATGAATATGAGTAACCGAATCTTGAGTTATGGTTTATGACCATTACATCCTAAATGACTTCCATGTGAGCCATAAGGTATGACCTTGATGGTAGCACTCATTGGATCATATCCATAAGTGCAAATGAGTCTTAAGTGTTAAGACACATGGATAACATTTTGAGAAGGATGATGCTTGTTGATTGCAACTTAATGACTAAGACATTTGGCATATGGATACTAAAACCGCATTCCTATGAGGAATAAAACAAGGATGTGTATGTGACATAGCCTATAAAGGTTTATGAATCCAATAATGCAAATGAAGTCTATAAGTTACAATGGACAACTCAATGTGATTGATTGAGTACAAGCAACTCAAAATTGGATCTTTACTTTGATGATATAGTCAAAGGGTTTGACTGATATGTCAAAGATAAAGAAGGGATCTGTGATTTAGTGGGAGCGTATTCACATTCCACATATTGATGTGAAATGGAAATGTTCTAGAATGGAAATCAAAAATAAAAAATTTTCTTTAAGGAAGATAGAGATGTTTCCTATGTGATAGGAATAGAGATCTATAGAGATAGTTCTTGACAAATCTCTTGACCTGGAAAGAGAAAGCATACATTGGCAATCTGTACTGAAGTGTTCAGTATGCACAGATTCAGTGGGAGAAAAACTTGTCCATGTTACATGGAGTTAGTATCCCAAGGCCAAGTGTCCAATTCTTATGAAGAATGGGAACACTAAGAATAGATATGGATCTATCGTGTATGTAATCATCCCATTATCTTGCATGTATGACATGGCAAGAATAAAATGCATCCATCATCTTGCATGTAGGACATGGCAATATGATGTGCTCATTCTGATAACTCGTATGTGGGACATGACGAGTGGATGTCTGTCTACTTCCAGTAAGGGTTACTGGAATACCATGAGAACTTGATAAGTACTTGTGAAGTACTAGTTCTATGGAAGTAAGGAAGAGTTCGATGTAAAGAATTACATTGATGCGAACTTTCGAAAGGACAAAAAATTAATCGCAATATATACATAAGATGTATAAAAGTGAAAGTTTGTTGATAATTGGAAGTGTTCCAATAAAGCCATTTAAAAGGGAAATGTCGAGTATCTATGTGTTAGTGAATAGCAGTAGATTCTATATGGATCTAGAAGTTCATGAGATGAACTTATAGATATTCCACTCACTGATGACAAGTCTGGAATCCTTGATCATGCAATGTGGCTAAAAGTTAGCAAAGGAATACTAGATCGCATATTACGGCAACTCCATATCATACGTATGACGTACAACGAAGAGATGTGAGACATGCAATTTGTACAGACTTTGGCAAGGTGTTGCCATTACTCACTATGTTGACACTAGAGCACAGTAACATGTGGGACATGTTTGAAGATCACTATGAATATGATTCATGGGTGATTGGCTCGCAGTGCAAGTGGGAGTCTGTTGGTATGTATGCCCTGAGAGCCAATCATGGGATGATTGGTGGGATACATTAAGATTGATTTGATAAACATCAAAGGCGAGCTTCTAATTCTTTCTGGTTCAGTCATATGAGATAGTGATAGAACAGATTGAATGTCTAGAGAATGACAATACTCAATGACGTATGCCTTCAGGTTCATGACCTGAACGATGAGATCATACGGATGCTAAGAGTTTTTACATTCTTATTATGTCCCTAGTCGGATGTCATAGTGGAAGGTAGATAGACAACTATGACACACAAGACTAGATTGTGGTGTTGGTTGATGACAGAATCTCATTAGTCATGATATAGAGATATCAAACCAAACACATAGGTACTTGTTAGAGAACAAGGTACCGGACAGACCCACCGTGAGTTTGACACATGGAACCATGAGATGGTAGTCACAGTCAGTACTCACAATGATGGTGGTGAGTGTGATTCTTAGACCTGAAATCACTGCACTCAACACATGTAGTTGGGCACACTTTGACATCATCAAACGTAGTCCTGGAACATGGGTTGTTATAAAGGTGATGATTGGGTGGCTTTGACACATGGGGCTTTTGAGGGGCGAGTGATAGATATGCGATTTGTCCCTCCTGAGGGAGTTTGATATCCACGGCCACCTGATGAGTAGGATTGAGAAAGGCGTGCACGCATGTGTGAATCAGTATGTGATACTGATGTCATACATATCTCTTCCAGTCTACTCTGAGATCAAGGAAGTGAATGAACGTTGACAGGATGACTGTTCCATGCCTCGAGTTCATTCGGGATATCAGTGACAAAGGAATTATACACTCGCTGTAACACCATTCACGGATTGTAGGATGAAAGTTGTTCTCCAACTTTCTACTTTCACTTGGGTAGCACTGATGTGTGACTAGGCACCGCTCTTTGCTTGTGAAGTCATAAGTGTTATGAACTTTCACTGCCAACGTGAAATGGACCTGCAGGGTCACACACATAGGACTTAACTTGGAAGAGGAGTTTTGTCCACAAGCAATGTTTAGATTGATTACTAAAGGAGTTTAGTAGTTCAATTAAACACTCAATCAGTCGATGGCTCAATATCATATGGTTCAAGGTGTTGGATGCATTGATTGGAGTATCGGATTGATTGAAATCGCATTTGACTGATTGTGCACAACCTGCACTCCCAACCGGTCGGTTCATGTGATGAACCGGTCGGCTGAGGTTGCTGAACCGGTCGGTTCAATTGTTGAACTGATCGGCTTATGCACAGAGTGAAATGACCGGTTCAAGTGTTGAACCGATCGGTTCAACTGGTGCAATTGAGCAACTTGGGAAAGTAGGATTAGTGAGAGTTTTCCTTTCGTTTCGATTTTCAATTTGATTGGAAATGGGATTTCCAATTTGATTGGAAATAGTATTGGTATTTCGATGCCAATTGGGAAAGAAACAAGGAAACTCAATTTCAACCGGATTAGGACCATGAACCGATCGGTTCAGGTCACCAACCGATCGGTTGGAGTGCCCCAAACGGTCGGCTCATGTCCAACCGACCGGCTCAGTGGCTGAACCGACCGGTTCAGCAATGAACCGATCAGTTCAGGTTGTGAGATGGTTGCTTTTTGTGGAAAATCCCGAACCCTTCTACTCATGCTTTTAGTCCCGCATTGCCCGGGATGGAGAACCCTGTCCCATGACTCTCCTATATATATATAGGGGTACTTGGGGGCTTCTCACAGTACCGCTCAGTGCAACCAGTTGCTCTGCAAGTTGTCGTTCTCTCTGGTTTTGGTAACCGTGAGAGAGCCCGAGCAAGTGCTTCCCGCAAAAGGGAGGTGCAGCAAGGGAAGGACAACTGCAGTTGCAACAGGAGGCAGGAGAGCTTGTTGGCGACTAGTACGTCAACAGGAGGGTGCGACTCCTTCCACTTCCTTGTGGGACAAGGAGTGTGGAGTTCCAGGTGGTCCGTGTGGACTACTACGGAGGCGGAAGGACACTGCCGCTTTGGAGGACAACTGTCATCCGACAGTCCGGTTCGAGTAGGAGTTGTCAGTCCCGGTGTGACCAGGAGCTGCACAGACACCGTCGAAGTCCGGAGTTGAAGACCGCACATTGCACGAGGTATTGTCGCCGAGCAAGCCTCGGGACAAGGTATGATTCCGCAAACCATCCTTTCCTATTATATAGACGTTGACGTGTTTCCTCGGTATGGGTTGGGGGAGAAATTTTTTTTTCCGCTACCTTCTCTGTCTCCCCTAAAACCCAACACTTTGATATCATGTAAGAAGATTAAGTTTCAAGCTTGGTCCAGTTTTGACACTGTTTGAGCAAGGTATGTATTTATATGCTTGTTATAGATTTTTATAAAATTTACCCATATCTAGGGTTTTTCTTGTAATTTGTCACATTCTTTTTGTGCCTCACTTGTTTTCATATCATTCTAGAGATATTTGTTCCTTGGTCCACCTAGTTGCACCTTGGTTTGGGTGGTGACATCTACCTAGGGCTGAACTTAGGGTTTACTCTCACTAATGGACTACCTTGAGTGATAGAATTCAATAATTATCTTAGTTTGATGAGATATGATGGTTTTCCTTGTGTGTTGGGATCTGATGGTGGTCCCTAGAGGTGTGAGGGTTAATGGTTTTCTCTTTGGATCTCCTTGGATTGATGGTTCACCTAGAGAGGTGCTCAACCGATGGGTTTTCTCCCTTGTGACCAAGGGATCCAAAACCAATGGTTCCCTTGTTGATGGAGGTCGATGGACACCCTGTGAGTCAACATTGATGGCCCTCCTGACTCTCACAACTGATGGACCTACTGGTTTGCATGGATGTGATGCTTTGGTCATAGGACACTTGGCAAACATGGCTAGACACCTTAACCTTCTCTTCTCTCTCACCCATAGCACTATATACCTTCCTCCTCCCATGAAAATGATTTCTTTACACACCTATATTTCCCTTTATTCTTCCTTTCTTCTTGTATCTAGTCCCCCTTTTTCTTGGTAGAGAAGAAGAAGCTCAGGGTAGAAGAAGATCGCCGATCCTGCTTGCATGTGCCCGTAGAGTTACGATCTACCCTAGTTGAGGTCTTTTGGTGCTTCCTTTCTTGGTTTCTTGGCCTAGGAAACTGAGATCTCCCTTCCTTATATCATTTTACTTTTTTTCCCACCTTCTTCTCTATTCTTCTTGGTCAGATCCATGGTGAAGCATGTGCTAGAGGTTGAAGACACCTTATTTCTTGCTTCCTTGACCTAGGGTTTGCTTCCCTTTTGGGGAAGAAGCTAGCTTGGATGAGTGGAGTTCTCAATCTAGAATTCTTCCTATTTTTCTTGAGATCCCTTTCTGTGTGGAGCTTCATCTTCAACCTACAGGAGATTTATATAATTTTCTCCACGTTTATTGCTTTCTCCTAGCTTGCATGTACAAGATCTTGCTTTAAAATGAAGTTATAAGTAGAAAGGTAGCATCTTTGCCTAGGGTTTATGATTATATGGTAGTTCTTGAGTAATTTTCTTCTTGCATGAACCGTAAATCTTGTACATGGCCTTCCTTTGGTAGTGGAAGATCTAGACCTAGATTGCATGTGGAAAATTTTGGCTTTCTCTCTCACAAACGATGGTTATTTTCCAGGGTTTTGAGTTGATTTCCCTTCTCATGTTGCAACTCGATTATTTTGTTCTTGGTGTTGTTTTGCTTGACCTTCTCGTAACAACCAATGTCCTTGAATTAGTTCTATTTTGGATGATCATATGCTCAAGAAACGATGGTTTTGGTGCTCCTTTAAGTGGCGCAACTCGATGGTTTCCCTCCCTCTCACAACTAATGGTTTTACTTGGTGTTGAGGCTTGTTTCTCCACCTGTTGACAACACTTGATGGTTCCATTGGGTGCCACACTCGATGGTCTCACTGGGTCATCAACCAATGACTCTTTTGGGTCCCAAACTCAATGGCTTTACTGACTCGAAGGTTGATGGCTTTGTTGGTTATACACTCGATGGCTTCACTAACACTTAGTTTGATGGTTTCTCTGGGTCTTTGACTAGTGATTTCAATCAATGGTTATTACAGCTTCATGATCTGCCGGTGGTCCTTTGGTTTGCAACCGACAGTGGACCTGATGTCCACAACCGATAGCACTTTTGATGTCCACAAACGATGGTGCTTTGTGTGTCAACAACCAATGGCTTGACTAGGTCAAGTTAGATGGCTCATTTAGGTCACAACTCGATAGTTTCTAGACATATGATCCAAGGGATTTGTTTGTATGTAAACCAATGATTTTGGATGAGGTTTATGATTTGATGGTTTGGGTTTAATCCTATGATTAGAAGGTGATGTCATGGTTTAAGGACATTCATGCTTTTGATAGGAAAGTTGAATATGAAATGTGTGCTTTGACCTAAGTAAGTGTATGAACCTAGGGTTTACTTGAAGTGCTAATTTGTACAATCTTTTCTCACATATCTTAATGAACTTAACCTAATGCAGTTAAGGAATGGTGATTAATCATACTTAACTTCCGTTTATGATATGATGAAGGAATACTCTCTCAATGTTGTTGAAACCCTAATATGTTTCCATATGAACATCTTAGTTCTTTAATACAATGTTATGTTAAACTTGTATATCATATGTATGTCGATTATTTGTCGAAGCCTTTGGTAAGGAATGGATATATGATGATGTCCTTGTAGGGATTAATGTGATGGTCCTAATGACCCTTGGGCATGGTTGATCCCTAATGGAGTTGTATCCTCTTACTTATGTGACAGGGATTGACATCATGTGTTGATGTGATAAGAATTATATCCCATACGTGTTATATCTTCTGGACTTGTTACAAACCAATATTTTTGTAGAACTATTTTAGGGTTTGCTTGTAACTTGATTGATGCAGTTAAAAGACACTCAATTGCCATTAACTAATCAAGTGAAACTCTAATCATGTAGTGCCCTATGTTGTAGAACCATTCCAGTGTCAGGACTTGCTAGATGGGGAAACGGGTATTCCTGAAGGGAGGCCCATAGTTGTATACTCTTGAGCATAGAGTCGTATACTCTTAAGCATATGTAGGTTATTGATAATGGTTGTGGTCATACCCTGACATGGGAATGGTTGCGGTTGAATCTCATATATGTATATATATATATATATATATATATATATATATATATATATATATATATATATATATATATATATATATATATATATTGCACAGTACAATGAAAGTTGTAAGTTGTGTTCGGGGGGGAGGGGGTTAGCTAAATTGGCTAAAGGAATGGGACTTATCGATTCTATATATCTATATATATATATATATATATATATATATATATATATATATATATATATATATATATATATATATATATATATCGTATATACATATCATCCTCTTGAACCAGCTACTGATCATGGAACATCTTGAAGTAATACCTGGAGTAGGTGATTCAATTATTTTTTATATGTTATTTATTTATTAATGATATAATTGATATATAAATAGCAAAGAAAAGAGATATATATATACATATATATGGGCGTTCATTCATTGCCCCCGCAGGTAGCCTGTATTTTCACTACTCGGAAGCCAAAAAAGTAACTCTCCTGGTCAAAAAAAGCAACTTTGCTGTCAAAAAAGTAACTATGGTGATAAGAAAGTAACTACACGCATAAAAGAGAAACTCTGTACAAAATATACAACAGATATATATAAGGACGGGTTTTTTTATTTTGGTGGGGCAAATGATATTATTTTTGGATGACATTTTTTGGGGAGCTTGATAAATTGTCCTCTACAATTGTGAAATTATTTTTTTTGAAAAAAGGTGGTCAGAAGGGTGGGCAGGTAGCTACCCGTGCGGGCAATAAAGATGGGACCTATATATATATATATATATATATATATATATATATATATATATATATATATATATATATATATATATATATATATATATATATATATATATATATATATATGACATGTGATTGAGGACAATGCAGTTATACCTTAGATGATAGGGTTATGTATATGCTAGTTACTAGTGCCATGTACTAAGGGTTGACAAGGCTATTTTGTAGCTTGACTATATATGCCATTGTGGCAGACTTGTACTAATTGAGGGATTATGAGATCTTAGAATTTTGGCTCTCCTAGATATTGTACAAAACTGATTTTGACTTTGCAATGGCCACTCAGAAATTGAGTGGTATACCTCAAATTCCCTAGGTCTTAATAAAAGACGTGATCTAGTCGTGTAGTGTACCTATGTAGGGCTAAATACAACTCACATTGGTTGTTTTCCCTTTCTTTGTTTCATGTAATATTTAGTTATCATGTAACGTGGTAAGAGAAATCAACTATATAAAAAGTGATAGATTTACCTATTCCTATATGTAACATGTTAATCATACTTAATTTGTTTTATTACTTAACTTGCTTAGTCTTCTTAATTCATTTAACATGTTTAAATAACATAACATGTTGTAATAATCATTGTTGAGAGTTATATCTCTCTCTGGGACATGGGTCTCACCTCATAGGTCACCACATCTTATTAGGTGATCGTGAGTGACGTCGCCGGGTCCGAGGTGTTGAGGTAGTGTAGCTTGGAGAGTAGTAGGAGCAGAAGGTTGGCTAGTAGTTAGACTGTCATAGAGTTGTTCATGTACTCTCGAGTCTGGGAAGGGAATGTTTTGTAGATAATATGTATACTGACTCAAGTTTTGAAAGTATTTTGATATTGTATATGACATGTATATGTGGACCACATCTTTTATATATAGGTTTTATATGAGACCACTAGACAGATATCTAGATACCTGATATGGTATATGGTGTTATGCAAGTTGTTGGACTTGTATGTAAATGTTTCTTAATATGTTAGTGATGTTTAAATCGGTTTAATTTTCTCTCTTTGATTCTATGTGGTTTATTATCAATCTATCATGTGTTTTGTTTTCAGTAATCTTGTTTAGTGTGGTGGGGACGTCACATCATTGGCTTCATAGAGGTCTGGAAAGCTCAGTCTGACCCTTGGCCGCAACTACTGGGGCCAATATCCCTGTAATGACCACATTTGTGCTTAATTGGTAAACTAGGGTTTACCTGAATGATTACATGCTTGATTAGATTGAACATCATTTAGACTTGATTAATGATAGTAGATCAACTTGTGATGTTTCAAACCTAATAAGAAACTCTAACTATGCTTTTAGTTTGAAGAATTAGGGTTTGAGAAATGTAAACCCTAATCGGAAAAAATTAGGGTTTTGATAGTACTTGAATATGGAATTTGATCAGGATAGTAGTGTGGTAAATGATTTTTTATATTTTCTAAAAGAAAATTATTTAATTGAATTCTAGATATGATATGGATAACTCAATCATGCATATTGGATAAAATTTTCAGAATATTTGAGTGTTCTTTGAATGTGGTTCTCGGTCGAACTATACTTCGACCAAAATGCTGACAAAGTGCTTTTTAGCGGTGTAGTGTTTTATTTTTATTTATTTATTGGTAACTCCAATGATCTGAAATTATAACCAGAGATCTAAAACTCAATCATAAACAACATGTAAAAGTTTCTTATTTTCTTGATGCATTTAGACCTTCTCAGTAGACGAATTACAGTAACATTTTAATGACAGAAAATTCAGCTGAAGTAAGAGAAAGTATAGTGAGGGGTCAATGTGCAATTGACCCAAGCAGCTCAATTGCTCTATATGGTCAACCTAACACACAAGAAGCTCTCATAATTTTTGATTCAAACCAGAGAAACGAAATCCTAGAGAGAGAGGGAGTGTTAGGTTTGAGAGGAGAAATTGATGGAGATGCTGACCTAGGGTTTTGCAGTCCGAGGAATGATGAAATCATGTAAGTTTAGCTTCTTTGGGTATAGTTTCATGGTGAATCTTCTCTCAGATTTCAAGATTCCATCCCTCCCTTGTTTGGATTCAAAATCATATCAAATCAAGTCCTTCTCTCACTCTTTCTTTATAATCTCTCATTTCTAGGGTTTCCGAGTTGAAAGGAAGAAGAATCAGGTGAATTTCTAAGGATTTGATATGAGATCAAGATTTTCAGGGATGAGCTGTGTTTTTAAGGTGTTTTCACACCTTAAGGTGAGTGTGAACTTCCTTTAAACAGTATATTGCACGAAAATTGGTTAAATCATCCAGAATCTTTAATTGCTTAGTATGCGACTACAAACCCTAAATTGTCTGTTTGATCTAAGTTGTTGCAAAATGATATGAAATGGATTCTTCCTCTATTTGTTTGAATTTCAGATGATAAATTCATATTATAAATATATACAATACATCCTAATGAGAATTCCCTAAGTATTCACAAAGGTTATATGAGTAAATTGAAATATAGGGAATTTGTCTATGACTGAAACTTGATGTATAATTAAATAGAGAAATTTGTTTATCTGGATCCCCTTTTTTATGATTGATTGTTTATCTGAATGCATAGTACATATATGTCAAATACTATCTTGGATTTCATGTGATGGGAATAGTGTTTGCTTGATATCTTCGTAAAGAGGGTGAAGCCCTATATGAGTGGAAAGTTGGAAATTTGTGAATAAATATGGTGAAATCCATTTGAAGTGTTTTTCTTGGCATCATAGACTCTATTTATGAAATGTTATTCTTGATTCATAATATCTCAATGAATGGCATGGAAAACCCTAATTTAGCTCAATTCGAGGATTTCATACATATGTTGATTGTATATGACATGTTTAAAGCAATCTGTATTTCGTGGATGTTTATGACATATTAAATCCTTATGAGAGCCATGTGATAAGTGAATGAGGTAAATTAAACCCTAAGGATAGGGTGCTCAATGAATTAAGAATTTTGATTACCATGTTCTCAGTATGAGATGCAAAACCCATGATTTGGGTCGATGTGCACATTTTCCAAGAAAGTGCAAATAATTTATGGGTGCAAATGACAATTTTTCGAATGCCAAGTACTTAGCTCTTATCAGTATATTAAGATGTTTAATTGCATGATTCTAGTGTATAAGTGCCAAATGGAAATGCATTATGTTTATTTAAGTATTTCAGTCTGCTTGCATGTATAGTATGTTGATTTCTCAGTATATTACAGTGTTTGAATATACTGCTTCGCCAAGTTAAGGATGATATACATGTTGTATTATAAACTTCAAATAAATTTACACAGTACCATAGAGATACCAGATTCAAGTATAAGTAAGGGAAAAGATACAATATAGTAAGAGGTTTCCAAGAAAAAAAATAATAGACTTAAGAGCCCTGAACACCGCAGATTCCCTACGGATGTCTGCACTATAAAGAGGAAACGATCCACCCTGGTAGCGACCAGTATACGAGGATCGGATCACACCCACAGAGCGTGCGGGGAGACGAAACCCTTGAGGAAGTCTCCTAAGAGAAGATTGGATACCCAACATGAACCGGAGATCCCGGTGGTAACCTAGAGGTACTCACAGAGTGTACCAAGATGAGGCCCACAGAGCATCTCAGGCCCTCTGCATGTGTACTCAGCCTAGAAGGAGAGGTCCAGTTAAAGGCCAGCTATTTAGCCTCCTTAGTCAGACGTGACGGTTCGAGTCAAGCAGACTCGGATTCAGTTCTAGGCTTAGCTTCCTGGGTTTTAAGCTAAGTCTTGTACGGTGAGATCATAGTTCGCTACGAGTCTTCATATGTAGATTATACTACATATGATCAGGGCATAAGCTAAAATATGTTCATATAGGTTTAAAGAGTTTCTTATAAGTAAGAAAGGTTAAGAAGAGTCGAGCAAAGTTTTCACAATAATTGTCCTTTAAATGTAATTTTGGCATTCTATGTTATTTAATTGTACTGTTTTAGATCTGGTCAGTATAGTAGAGGTTAAACAAGTGTGTGCAGCTATTCAATTATTCTTTATATGTTTCTGAATTATTAGTTCTCTTTATGATCAATCAAGCATTTCATATATTGATTCACTCTTGTAGATATCTAGAGTATCCTATTCTTAAAAGCTTACTGCTGTTATAATTGATATAAGTTGCTAAAAAATATATCAGTAATTATATCAATGCTTTAGACTGTTTCTTTGAAGTACTCATTCACTGAGCGAGTAGGCTCACCCCTCTACTCAAAAATTTTAAGGAAACCGCAGGATTGAAGATATCATTGCATCAGAGTAGATCTGACACAAGAGTTAAGTCCGAGTATAGTTAAGTTCAGTCGGTCCTTGTCACTCTAGGTCCTTGTAAAGAAATAAGAGAGAGTTGTAATTGATGATGTATAACATTATTCCTCTTTTAGCAAGATATGCAAATCAGCAAGTCTTATGTTCTTAAAGGTATGAGAAACATAATGTTCATACATGCATTTTTACTGTTAAAATCAGATTAGAGAAATGAATGCTTAGATTCTCTTGTAAAGTTAGTTTATGTGATACAATGCGAGAAAACAAAGAGTTTGAAAAAGAAGAAAAAGTTAAGGGTGATCTTAGTATTACGTTAAATCCTCAATTTATGCCCTAATCTCATGATTAATGGTAATTGTGAGATCGGAGTGTAACAACTTGGTATCATAGCTTAGGCTGAGTTGTCAGGGACCATTAAGTTAGTAAGTTACAGTCATAAGTGTGGCAGATAGGAGATGTTATGATGTTAGCTCTGGGAATTTGAGTAATTAGATATCCTGGCCCGGTATCTGAGTACTTGGATCAACCAGTATCAAGCTACTCTGTCTTTTCTTTCACGTATACCCTATCCAGGTATAAAGTGGAAGGATGGTCTAGAGAGGAACCCTAGAAATATTAGGGTTAGAAACAAGATAAGTAACATGAATTAAGAGCATAAATATAAAATGAGATATAACTTTCATTTCATATTGTTCCATTGTCAATTGGTTTTGGGTTGAATACCACACATTCTAATATGGTATCAGAGCAGACCCCACAAGACAAGTGTGAGGACCACACCCTACCTAAAAAAAATAAGTGCAAGCATGCAAAAGTGACTGCACTTGAGGGGGGATGTTAAAATAGTCCCATACCACTGAGCTTTGGGGAGGTCTTGGAGCTTATAAGGTGTGTGGTCCCTTCAACCATTGTCAATTGGTTTTGGGTTGAATACCACACATTCTAATAAACCCGACACATTGTTTTGGCTGTCTTGAGATTGTAGTTAAGTATCTATACTATATAAGAAAGCTCGTTCAGGGTTTCTTTTGCAATTTTTGGCTTCATATTTATAAATTACAAAGCGGTCCGCAACACTTTTGTTGTATATGAAAATGGTGGTTTGGGGATTTTTTGCAATTGTATGACCCTGTTGGTGAGACAATGTTCCAGAAGCAGCCAGCTTTGGTTATTTCCATTTCTGTAGTTTGCATTGGCTGCTAAGGTTGGGCATCGAGAGGAAATCGGAGAAGGTGGATTGACAATATGGCCTGGCAACATGCTCTGCTCAATACCGTGGACGGAGGTCAGGTGCCTCTGGATATTTTCCAACTCTGTCGAATGCTCTTTTCTATGTCCTTCATTACTGGCTGCTAAGGTTGGGCATCTGGAGGAAATCAGAGAAGGTAGGTTGGCATTCTGGTGGTAGGCGGCAACATGTCGTGCTTAGTATCACAGGTGGCCGTCAATTCTTTTTGACTAACATATCATATTCGGTCCTAGTAGGTGATGCGTTTCTGCCCCTTTCTTGGTCTTCCCCCACAATGGAGTGTTGATCGGATCCAAGTTCCCCTAGAATCTTATGTCTGATTGCTCCCAATCGATCTTTGTCGCCCAACTCACTCCAAATAGTTGCCTAATTACATATTCGTCGCATATTCTGTTGTATTCCCGGCCTCTATCATCTAGCATTCTGCTGCAAGACTTTCCCATTTACCTTATTCGATGGTGTGGTTAGGCACGCCAGGTTGGCTATTGAGGTCCGAAGTCCTGGGCTCCATGTAACCGGCTGGAAACCACCCAATAATACTGCATGCTCTTACAACGATTTGCTTCCTCACCTCTTTGTCTTCCCATATCTCCTCCAGCGTGGTTTTCTTCTACCCGTTCCTTGTCCCTCCCTCTTTCTTTTTAGTTAGGGAATCAGTAAAGAACATCCATCACATTCTCATGCTTCCGGTGGATAGCAAACACCTACCCCAATCCACTTCTTTATATAAACGACTCCATGTATTCTATGTTACAAGAAAATTCTACAGGTGCACTTGAATATTATGCATGGTAGCATATATCATGTGATGGGGCATGAGTAAAACACTTGTATGCAGAACGTGAGGGGCCATGTATTTAATGGTTTTCAATCTTGACGGTATAGTAATCATATTCTGGTTCTTTGTTTCATCTTTAGATGACAATTGGTGTGATAGACCCTTCCAAAGCAAAATGGTATATTGTATCTTACCTACATAGAGTACCATGACGTAAATAAAGGGATGAAGAACATATTTCTTTTTCTTCTGTATTTCTTTGCTTACAGTTTTAGTTATTTCAGATGCTTTCCTCAGAAATTTCAGATTAGGAGGTGCTGATCCTACACATCTTAATTTGAGTTCTGATTTCATGTATATCCATCCGTCCTGTCCTACATGTCTCCTTATTCCAGCTCCCAATCCCAGTTCTCTCTTCTCTTTTGATAACTTATTCCTCTCCCTGGTTTGTCTACCTATAACTATTTTTTGTCATCAAAATTTCAATGCTAACAATATTATCAATTGTTACATGTTTGTTCTTTTGTAGTAAAACTGTATTATGTTTCATATTCACTACACTAAAGTGCCAATTATAGGTCATATTTTGGCCAATTGATTTGTTGATGTTTATTGTTTATGCATTACTTCTCTATGAATACATCATGTTGACGATTTAAAATTCTATATTGAATAAAATCTCATTTGTTTCTTGCAGTTTGGAAAATATCTCTTAGATGACTTAGAGGGAAGTCTATGGACCAATGACAATAATGATACAAAGCAGCTAAAAAAAGATGAACATAAAATGATCATGTTATAAAAAAAGGTGCTAATAGTTCTAGTTGTTCCATGTTACACGTACTGAACGTTTATTACTTAGTAATGAGGATCATCTGGGGTTTTACTTTGTTGGCTTTTTGATTGTTTAGTTTCGAGCCATAATGCAGGCCAACTGCTTTTGTCTCATTATTATGCATCATTTTTGTTCTTCGTCTCATGTACATAATCTTGCAAAAATATCTCTAAACATATGAATGAAACTCGACTTTTGATGTTATATGTGTGGTATGTATGTTGCTCTTTTCTAGCAAATTTAGTTGTATTAGGATCTGTATGAATGAATTTCGTTCCTCTACTTCAATTTGAGCTCCTAGTTATATTTTTTCTATTGGTACGGGATTGGATTACGTTTTGTAATAAAAATAATTTTTTGTTATACCTATAATTGAGTTGAGAATAAATCTCCATACAACAAGTATCTTATGCAGCTAGCCAAGTACAGTTTTGATCCGTCCAACAGCTGTATTCTTTTTCTACTAGAGTGGGACCAAATTATCCTCTTCTGGAGCAAAACTAATTCTACTATACCAACGTGGTGCAATTAAGAACAAAAATATGTGTTGTTAAACTTAAAACTCCAATTTAAATGTGGTTGTATGTATCATGACTCTTAATTTCATTTTTCATATTGTATAGTGGGTAAAAAGGTATACAGCTGGTTAACAATTCATGGGTTGGTGGTAAGCCCAAAAGATTAAGAAACTCGGAGTCATGATAAGTTGTTTGAGCCGCCAACAGAGCTGGTTAGAGAGAATAGAGACAGATGACCCAAATTAATCTTTGTTACTATATTTTATAAATTCTACTTTCGTATTTGTGAAAAGTACTCCAAAATTGGCATGAAAAATATGTGTCAAAATAATATGACATAAGAAACATGAATACGGAAAATTATCTAACTTGATCAATTTAATTACTATAAGATAAAATATTTTGTATGATTAATAATATTTAAACAAACGTGGTTGTATTATAGTCGTACGTAGCATGAGTTCATACCTAGTTATGCAAAGTAGAGGTAGTCACTAACATACGAGCCAAAGTTCATGGACGCAATTCCCCAAAGTTGACGAGGCCAGCGTATTGTTACGTTTTGGCAGTGACAAATTGGCAGTAGATCAAAGCTGGCACAATGAATTAGTTGGCCGTGGACTGATCACAAATTATCGTCGGTCATCGGTACGGGAATCGGCTTTTTGTCAGGTATATATGCGCTCTCTCTCTCTGGCCGTGGACTGATCACTAATTATCGTCGGTCATCGGCACGGGAATCGGCTTTTTGTGTATATCTCGTGTCACTTTGACTGCACTACTATAGAACCTACCTTTAGTGTCGGTTATTTAAAGCTTTTAGTGTCAGTTTCTAAGCGACACCTATTTGGGCAATACTAAAAGCTCAATCATTACGCGTCGGTTCCAAAACCGACGCCCAAACTCTTCGCGCGCCACTGAAAACGCGTCATCGGGGGACTATAGGCGTCGGTTATTAGGTAAGAAACGGACACCATACACCTTCGCGCCACAGAAAGGGGCGCCATCTTGGGCACTATCAGCGTCGGTTATTAGATAAGAAACTGACGTCATATACCTTCGTGCCACAGGAAATAGACGACGGTTATTTATATAAAACCGACACTATACCTTTGTGTGTCGTTTTTAAATAACCGACGCCTATTGTTTTTTTTTTTCTGTCAGTCTGCAGACCTGCTGTGGCTGGTCGCAGGATGAGAAACCTACAGTTCAGTTATGAACTGCAGGTTTTACGACATCCATTGATATCAGCCAACAACAGGCCACAAACCTGCAAAATTAACAACAAAAATATTCACACATGCATTTAGCAATGCAGCCTGCAGTTCTATTTTATTTTCACACATTTAGAAACATTCATATAGCTAGCAATCTGTAGTTCCATTCATTCACATTCACACATGTAGAAACATTCATATAGCAACCAACACTTTCATTCATTTTCACTCAGACACATGTAGAAACATCCAGACATGTAGAAACATTCACACATATATTATAATTCAGAAATTCATTTACAAAATATCATTCTTTAGTCATTATTCGCTATCAGCATCCCAATTATATTTTAAAACCCCACTATTTGTATGGTTGTTGCCCATTCTTCTCTTACTTCATTTAATTCTCCCGTTGTATAGGGAGCATGTACATCTTGTATGTCCGTTCCTGTAGTGGAGTCAGCTTTAAACACCTCTAAAGAGAATGATGTATATATATAATTAATGAGCTATAAATAAGATTGATATATTTCATATTATCTAATGAGATTATATAATACCTGAGCAATACAATCGATGTCCAGTGCGGTATGTTTGATAATCATGTGCATATATCGCATCACATAGTATCCACATGCCCATCCGTTGTCTTGTGTAGCACACAATAAATTCAAACATACAAAATATTAAAAAATACAACTAATTAAGCATTGTTCACATACATAATATATACATATATTGCAATCGGGAACTTACTTTCACGTTCTTCCAAATTATTGGCTGGTTCTTTTTCGTGGGGACCTTTCCTCCAGCCTTTTTGAACTCATCAAAACCCCTACATGTTAATGTAACACAGAATATTGCAATTAAATAGTTGTAATAACATATGTTAACGGATATGAAAATGAAATATTTCTCACCGGAATAATGCCATTTTTATTATGTGTCCAAATCTTGTATTCAATTTACTCCCTTAGGATCAAGATAATAGACAGTGAACGTCTCGGGGACAATAACCAGTAACTCCCAATGCCTACCACTAGAGGTAAAAAAGTTAAAAATTAATAACTCAAAATCCATAATAAAAATGTAATTTTCTTAAGTCCAAATTATAATAAACAAAGTAAACTTACTCTACATTGAATGGAGCCATTATCACCGTCTTCTTATTTAAAGCAAAATTTGTAAAAGCCTCACAGCAGTATTTTTGAACTGACGTAGGGTTTTTATCTACTAGACTAATCAAAGATGGAATCAAAAATCCTACATGTTCGAATCCAAAATCTGCACATATCTTGTCTAAGTAGATGCAAAATATGTATGAATTACACATGCATTAATAAATAAGAAACCGGATCACCAGATCATACACAAGGTATATGGATGTATAAAGAAGATCTCACCTTATCCATAGCTCTATCACAGATGTATTTAGCCAAGCATATCCAAACAACTCCAAAATATCTTATATAAATAGTTTGCTTTCGTATGACTGACCTGTAGAATCTGAATCAAAAGAAACAGTTATAGGGCAGTTTATATCATGTTCGCCTAACCATATTGCCATACCCATACAATTAGGACCTAACAGGACAGGTAGGTCCTGTGGAACCCAACTGGATAATGTAGGAGGTGGAAGTGGAGGCCTAGATGATGTGAGTGTCTTCTTTTTAACATGTATATATATATAATTTCAGATTAACTGACATCATATACACACACTAACAATTTAACGTAATGTAAATTTATCATACATTTTCAGTAAAGTGGACATCTGCTTTTCGCCACAATATCACTCTGCCTTCTGCCTCACCAAGCGTTTCACAATCTTGGTGGGCATATGGCAATGGAAGATCCACCCATCCTTGGAATATATGTATTGGGCTCACACGAATCCAACCAGCTAGTAATGGAGACCCGTGAAACATTTCCCCAGGTAGGGATGGGTAAGCCGACGCCTCTACAATGACATATTCATTACTTTTTAGACAGCATGGCTTCAACCCCTACAAATTTTTGTGTAAAGAATGTTATATACATATATACATATTATCTTTTTTTGAAACGACTACAATTTCATATATACATATCATCTTGAATTAAAAAACTAGTTACTATGTCATAAAAATACTTACAGCGGATGTGCTAGGTGGTGGTTCTACAGGATTACTCCCAACCTCTGCAGTAGGAGTAGGAGTAGAGCCCGCAGTAGGTATTGTTTGGTAAGTGGCAGCCTGAGATGCCTACCACTTTTTCATTGCTTCTTTGAGTTTCCTGTCAAATAGCTTATCTACCTATACATGGATAAAAGAAACGTCAAATTCTAATTATTGAATTCTCTTTTACAGTAACATTATAAAGAAAGAATATGTTACCTCTTCTTGTGAAAGTCCCGCTTTTGGGACATGTTTGCGCTGGGATGGCCCAAAAAAAGCTTTGATGCCCACACCAGCGCCTGCATCCCTAACACGTCCAGGATGCTCTAGGTTACCCAGAGCAACTGTCAATTCATCCCTTGTTCCCTCAGGGATGAACTTGCCTTGTTTCCTCAGCTCGTGCAGCTCCCGCTAATCGCCAAAACAAAAATTAATAATTAAGTAAACAACACAAATAATCAATATTCGAATGATTGTTGTAAGAGTTGTATTTTACCATTTTTGCAGCCGCCTCAGCAGTTGCGGCCTTCGTTATTTCTCCCTTCTTATTTTGCCTCCCAGCTATCCAGACATCATGGCGAGGCATAGGTGTGCTACCTATGGTAGAGGACTCCTGAGTAGCAGCAGACTGAGCAGTAGCCTCAGACAGTAGTCTTTGGCGAATACCTGCATACCCCTTTGGACCCATTGTGTGGTCAAGCACATTCAGTACACGCCTTGATTTTTGTGCCTCACTGAGGGCCTAGTTAGTATGCACATTAATGATTTGGTTAGTAACACTAAATGTTAATCTTGAATATGTGAATACAACATATATTAATTAATGAGATTGAGACTGACGCCTCATCAGTTTGTCTTGAAGCGACAAACGCGTCCCATTCTTCTTTGTCCAGGAAGTTCCACTGTTCAGTGGTTGTCTTCTTCCTCTTGTCAGCTTCTTTTATATATTCTCGGGTGAGATTTGTCCTATATTTCCTTAGGACTCTCCCACAGCGTTGCATCACGCATTTACGATGCAGCTTTTCATCCAATTCAAATATACTCTGCAAAATAGAATTTTTATTAACTAGTATCCAAAAATTTAGTAATCTACAAAATAGAATTGCAAATTAATAATAACTCATGCATAAATCCCTCCATATTAAGTCTTTCTTCTCCTTAGAAACTTTATGCCAAGAATCTATCTTACAACTGCAATGGCTACGAGTAACAAACCCAAGATATGAAACAAATGAATTGCGATTCACACCAGATGCATTCCTGCATTATCAAAATCCACAACAAGTTTGGGTCCATTGCCCTTTTGCGCAATTAACTTCTTCATCATAGTGATTCCCCTTCTCTTGTCAACTTTTTGGTGCTGCTGATCAAGTGCCTCAAGTGCTTCAGATGGTACATGTGCACCATCAACCTCAAAATTTGACAAAATAAACACATTTACAAGATATAACTATAAATGGATTTATAGATATAAATATATGATATATTTTTAAAACTTACATTGTGAGGTGGTGCATTGATGTCCTCACCCTCATGGTAATCATCAGCACGGTCATCAGGAGAATGCTCAGCCATCTGAAAATTCACATTCAAATTGTAAAGTTCACATTGTAAAGTAATTCAAATTGTAAAGCTCACATTGTAAAGTTCACATTCACATTGTAAAGTAATTCACATTATAAATTAAGCTCAAATTTTAAGTGATGGTTTGATACTCAGTTTTGAACAACATATTAAATTTTTAGAATTTTTGTATAGTTAAAGTAATTCAAATTGTAAAGTTCACATATTCAGTAAAACAAAACATACCTCTAATATTGCGATTTTTTATCAATTAACAATCCTTCATTGTGATCTCTGCGCACATACAAGTCATCATTAGCTTCAATATTTGCTGGTGTTGGCAACCCAACTGAGAATGGACTGGAGTCATCATACTTATCATAGTATTGTTCTTCATCTATAGGATCTTCAATGAACTGTCTTTTACCATGAAGAACAACCAACCATTTATCATTTGCAGGATCATCGATATAAAATACTTGTTTCGCCTGTGATGCCAATATGAATGGTTCACCCTTCTCGCCAATATTTTCAAAGTTCACTAAAGTGAACCCCAATTCATCCACTATAACTCCTTTGGTGTTATCAACCCAATTACATTTGAAGAGCGGAATTCTGAAATCTATGTAGTCAAATTCCCATATGTCTTCAATGACACCGTAATATGACATTTTAGCTTCACGTGGACTCTTATCCTTTGCACTTGTAAAAAACATAGTCGATGCTTGAAGGGTGACCCCACTATTTTGGACGACACTCTTATCATCTTGGCGCTTTGTGTAATATGTGAATCCATTAATGTCATACCCTTCATAAGACATAACAGTCCATTTTGGTTTAAAGGCGAGGCATTTGATAGTTTCAGTAAAATCATCTGGTGTTTGAGATAGTTGATGTAAGACTTTATCTTCAAACCACTTAATAAATGTCTTGTTATGCTCTCTAGCAAGCCACATTGTATTGGCTCGAGGATATTGTCTTTTGATGAAATTGGTATGTTCCTCGATATAAACGTTCACTTCGTCCATGTTGTGTAAAATATACAAGTGACCTTGTTCCAACTGCTCACGGATAATTACTTTCACACGTGATCCCAAAATTCCTTTGCCAAATAGCTCGTCAATATTCTTGTCATTATCAGGACTGTCATTACCACTGAGAAAGTCATTGCAAAAATCCATAACCTCTCTCGCCACATAACCTTCAATAATACTCCCTTCAGGCCGATAATGATTTCGAACATCACCTTTAAAAATGCTCATGTATCGTTCAAAGGGATACATCCAATGCAAGAAAACTGGTCCCAAGATTTTCACTTCCCTAGTCAAGTGGACAACAAGATGTACCATGATATCAAAGAACGAAGGAGGGAAATACATCTCAAGATGACATAGGGTAACAACCACTTCTCTTTGCAAATTATCGAGAGTATCAGGGTCAATAACTTTGCTGTAGAGACTGTTGAAAAAGAAACAAAGTCAGGTGATTGCAAACCTTACATGCTTCGGCAATATAGATCGAATTGCCACGGGCAATATTTGTTGCATTAGAGTGTGACAATCATGAGATTTAAGACCTATCAACTTCAGATCTTTCATTGATACCAATCTACGGATGTTGGATGAGTAACCATGTGGCACCTTAACATTTACCAAGCATTCACAAAAAGCTTTCTTCTCCTTTCTAGACAACGTGTAACAAGCGGGAGGTAAGTATGTTCTTTTATTACCCATTTTACGTAATTCTGTTAATTTTGACCTTATTCCCATTTCACGTAGGTCCAGTCTAGATTTTATCCCATCTTTAGTCTTACCTGGTATATTTAACAGAGTACCAATGATGTTATCACAGACATTTTTCTCAAAGTGCATTACATCGATACAATGCCTGACTGTCAAAGAACTCCAATAAGGAAGATCCCAAAATATTGACTTCTTCTTGAATGAAGAATTGTCACTCCATGTGGCCATAGTACATTATGATCTCTTACCAAATTCATTGACAAAGTCTTTTACTCTTCATAAACAACCTCCCCCGGTATAGGTTTAGGTGCACTCCGTTCCTCATTCAATCCATTGAATGCTTTGCGATTCCTACGATACGGATGGAATTTTGGAAGAAACCTTCGATGACCGAGATATACAGTCTTACCGCCATGTTTTAGTCTTGTTGAATCAGTGTTCTCTTCACATATAGGACACGCTTTAGCTCCTTTGACACTATATCCAGACAAATTTCCATATGCTGGAAAGTCATTAATAGTGCAAAACAACACATGCAAACGAAATGTCTCTCTTTGTGAAGCATCATAGGTCATCACACCTTCACCCCAGAGTTTCTTTAAGTCATCAATCAGAGGTTCAAGATAAATATCGATGTCATTTCCAGGTTGTTTAGGGCCCGATATCAACAACGACTCATTACGTACTTATTTTTCATACACAGCCAGGGAGGAAGATTGTATATAACAATCATGACTGGCCAAGTGCTATGTTGGCTGCTCAATGTCCCGTACGGATTCATCCCGTCTGTACAAAGCCCAAGTCTTATATTCTTGACTTGTTCACCAAATTCAGGGTATAATAGATCAATCTTCTTCCACTGTGGGGAATCAGACGCATGTCGTAGGATCCCATCATTATTTTTCATAACATCTGCATGCCACCTCAAATTCTTCGCATCTATCGGATTAGCAAACAAGCGTTGAAACTGTGATATTATAGGTAGATACCACATCACCTTGGCAGGAGAACCAGTTTTGGACTCCCCCGAAGTCATCAATTTATATCGTGACGCACCATATTTTGGACAATCTTTCAAATCCGCATAGTCCTTTTGAAATAATACACAATCATTCGGGCATGCGTGTATCTTCTTGGCATCCATTCCCATTGGGCACAACAATTTCTTTACCTGGTATGTTGAGATTGGCAGCTCGTTTCCTTCAGGAAGCATTTCTTTCAACAAAGACAACAATGACGTGAAGCTTTTGTCGCTCCATCTATTGTTAGCTTTCAACTTATACAATCTCAACACAGTGCTAAGCTTCGTAAACTTAGTACAACCTGTGTATAATGGTATCTCAGCATCATGCACAATGTTTCTAAAAATGAGAGGTGGATCGGTGTGCTCTACCCCACAACTATCCAGCATCGCATCAACGATGTCTACTGGAACTGGTTCATTCACATCTACGTCATCGTAGGCAATTTCTTCTTCCACACAAGCACTGCTATCGACATCCACTGGTTTCGGGTTTGAAATCTGTCCATGCCAGTGCCATTCTGTATAGCCTTGTATAATCCTGTTGCACATGACATGAGTTTTGATTTCGTCACCAGTGTTGACTTTCAAGTTGTTACCGCAATGCCTACATGGACAGTAGAACCTATCTCCAGGTTGTTTCCTATGTTCCTCGACAAATCTAGTAAACTGGTCAAGACCAGAAATAAACTCTGGGGTGCAGCGATTGAGAATGGACATCCATGATTTATCCATTCTATGATCAAAGAGAAAACAAGTATATATTATAACAAGATTAGGATCTAGGGTTAACAAATACATGTGATGTCATTATTATATATAATAAATGTGTACCACCTATCTATTCTTGAACACCTAATCTCACTAGTAAGTGTATAATGTGTATTGGGTTTTCAAAAAAATTTCGGCAGTATTTCCCCGCTGTTCTCCAAGTACATATGTACTTAGAGAACAAACGGGGAAATGCTGCCGAAATTTTCTTGAAAACCCAATACACATTATATACTTACATCCTAAGCGAGATTAGGTGTTCAAGAACAGTCCCAAACTGGGGACTATCCAAGATTTACTCCTAATGAGTAAATCTTGGATGGGTTTCTAGGCCAACAAATAATGTGTTATCATTCTTATACCTAAAATCCTAGTTCTTCAAGTTAGGGTGATTATTGATGTCTTTAAAAGCATGATTGGCAATTTAGGGAAAAGTTCATCATTTACATTCCAAGCATGTCACATGTGTGCATTACAATTCATCATTAAGCAAAAAGGGTGATTAGGATTCTCAATATACTCAACAATGAAACAAGTTTCCGAAAGAGGTTTGGTGAAGATATCTATAACTTACTTAAACATTCAATTATAAAGTACATATACACTTAATTCAGAATAGCATGACGCACAAAGTTGCAGTCAACATCAGTATGCTTTGTTCTATCATGGATTATCAGATTGTTAGTAATGAAAATGGCAGTCTTTCTTTCTAGTGATATAAGAATATCAAACACATATACAAGAAAATGCTATTATAGTTTCATCTGTTGTGTAGCCTACAACAAGTTATTCAACTTTACTACCCACTTTTCTTTGTTCTTTTTATGATCTTTTGTAGCTATTACTACCCACTGTTCTTTGACAATTTTTATTATTATATAAAGCATGGGAAAGAAGAATGTATGTGGTTGTGATAATAAAACATTGTCATCATATTTCCCACCTGCGGGGCTATCAACACGGCCCACCTGCAGATGGTTCCCATACTGGCACTCAAAATTGGGACAAACAAGGAGCAAAATGAGGAGAGGAAGAAGCCGGCGTACCTTGAGGGAAACGAGGTGAAGCTGGCAGTGTCGGAGCAGAGGAGAGCAGCTAGAGGTGAAGTTGGAAGCGCCGGCGGCGAGGATCAGAGGAGAACTGCAGTGACGGCGGCGAGCGGTGACGGCGATGAGGAGAACTGCGACGACAGCGGCAAGCGGCGATGACGACGAGCGGCGAGAGGCAGCGACGGCAACGGCGGCGAGCTGCGCGCGAGGAGATGAACGGCGGTGGGGAGCAATTGGGGGAAATCGCCAGACCTAGCGCACGTCGCAATGAAACAGAGAACAATGGGAAAAAGTTCTATTTGCGGGGCTATTAACTGTACCATAGGCGTCGGTTATTCAAAAAAACCGACAACTAAAACTAACAGTGTCGGTTCTTAACAAAAACCAACACCAATAGTTGATTATAGTCGTCAGTTTTTAACTACAAAAAAAATCGACGTCTATATTCATATGCCGATTAAAAAATTCATTCTCGATTATGGATCATAGTCGTCAGTTTCTACTTAAAACCGACGCTTAAAGGGTGTGAAAAATTCCCCGCGGACAGTGCGGGAAAACTCATAAGCGTCGGTAGTTGTAGTAAAACCGATGACCAAAATGTGCCCAATTTCTGTCTCGCAAATAACCTTTAGTCGTCGGTTTTTTATTTATCAACCGACGCCATATGTCAAATTTTGGCGGTAATTTTTTTCGCTGGAAATTTTGGATTTGGCGGTTAATTTTAGGTGTCGGTTTTTTATTAAGTAACCGACACTTAATAAAAGTGGTACCCATGTCTGGTCGCCCTTCATAGATTGGATGTCGGTTTATGTTATCAGCCGACACTGTAGAGTTTAGGTGTCGGTTTATTTATACAACCGACACCTTAAAAAGTGACTTTATAAGCCATTTCTGTAGTAGTGTTGTGACACACCAGTATATATGCTCTCTCTCTCTGGGCCGGTGGATTTGTTGTGGGTGTGGATAAAAAAGATACTCCTTATAAACGGGTGGAAGAAAAGTATATATAATCCAATCCAGCAGATTGCAGGTTGTCCGCAGTTGCACATATAAAATATATCCAATCAACAATAAGTTTCTAGTTGTTTTCCTTAATACTAAAAATTACATTTAAAACAACTCGTAAGTATTTTTTTTATATCAAATATAGTGCAATGGGACCAACTAACTACTATATTTGACATCAAACTTTTCGATTAGTTGTCAACATTATGTTTATACTAACTTTAAAAAAAATTGCAACTAGTTGTTGTATGCCTATGTAAAATAGGAAAACCAATGTAGTTTCCATAGATATCACAAAAACTAACATATAATTTTGCAATGTAACATGAACCATTCCTAAAATTACAAGTTCTTATTTTTGTCTATTACAAAGACAAAATAAAGATAATACAAATATCGTCGGTAAAGGTAAAAAGTTAACTTGTGTAAAACAATAAACATCATTTAATAAGTGTATATATATATTATGAATATAAATATATTCAGTTCAATTAATTGGGTCACCAACAGTTGTCTGCGGGTCGCCCATGAAACCCGCTATATAAATGGGTGCGGTATGAGTTTAGGTGATTTTCAATGAGTAGTAAATTTCATCACCTAAACCCAATTTAAACGGATCAAACTGTCACTACTAAAGAAAATGCTTTTTATAACAGTTCATTTTCTCAATTTACAACAGGTGTTAACTGTTGTATTAGATCATGTGGTCTTATGGGGGGTGCTTTACACAACATGTGATCGCATGTTGTAATAGATGTATTTTATACAACAGTTGAAACATGTTGTCTTTTAAGGAATGGTCTGTTGTAATATGGGTGTTTTACACAACATGTGGTGCACCTGTTGTATATATATTATACAACAGTTGAACGACATTGTCTTTCACTAAACACACCCGTTGTAATAGGTAGGTATATTACAACATGTAGTGCACCTGTTGTAATATACATGTTTATACAACAGTTGGAGTATGTTGTCTTTCCATACATTTAACCGTTGTAATAGGATTGTTTAGACAACCTGGTGTGTGTCTGTTGTAATATACACAATTTATACAACAGGTTATGCATGTTGTAGTTTACTAGAAACACCTGTTGTAATATGTGTATTTTTTCCTGACAAACATGTTGTAATAGGTGTGGATAACACAACATATATTGTTTGTTGTAGAATCATACATTTTACAACATATCATTAACTGTTGTCTTTGATTAGAGTTTGACAGGTCATATATCGAACCAATTGTATTGATGAAATTAACCATATTATTAATAAATTATATAAATATGCAATTATACTTTTTCATTTCACAAACAAACACATAGTTGAATAAAATTTCCATCAAACCTTTAAGAAAACTCATACTAAATTTAATTAATATTAAATCATCCATACAACGATTTAATAATACAAAGTACTGAGTATCCACTCTAGAATCGAACTGAAAACTAACTAAAAAAGTTTCACACATTGTTCTATGCTAAAGAATAAATGTCTCCCCACATGTCACATAATCTTATGTGTGTTCAAGAACACATGTCGCCCACTCGTTTTGTACCTCATCGATTTCTTCTTGGTTGAAGCAACAACCAATATACTTTGAATAATATTGTAATCATATGACAAATATATCAACATATTGTGATTTTTTTAATTTATTTAGAAATTTGAACAAACTAAAAGAATATAATGTTAAGTAGCTTACACATTCAGGAATATTTCTATTTCTCACATCAAAGATGTCTTTCATATACTTCAGCACATAATACCCGCAATCTGTATTGTTCGGCTGCTTTGGACACTGTACAAAAAAATATTAATTTGTTAGCCAAATAATTGTGAGAACTTGTTAGCAAATAAGAGTATGGAAAGGTATAAATATCCAGAAAACTTAATAAAAGGTATTTGTAAATAGAATCAAAAATGCTATAAGAGTGAAAAACACATAGTTTATTGCTGAAGAAGGCGCGGTTTATATGCCATACTGGATGATGTAAAACTTGCTCTTGCAAGAGGGGGATTTTGTAAGAGTGAAGAATGCCACCCTTCCAAATGGAACCTTTGTTAAACTGCAACCTCACAACATTTAAATTCAATTCAAGTAGACCACTGTCAAGCAAACAGTCATTAAACTCCTATATACATTCTAGAAGAAGGCTCTTTACAAACTTATTATATGTCCTTACAATTGGGGTCTACCTATAGGGTCTACTTGTAAACCCAAAGTGTAATATCTTATTTCAAAGGATAATGCCCGAGCAACTTGATGATATTGACCCAAAGAAGATCTAATCGATATATGTAAAAATAAGAGCATTTGTAAAAATAAGACCATATCAAATCAAGTAGCAGAATCTGAAGAAACTAGAACAACACTTCTATTGGTGAATCAGAAAGTAGTATTTTTCTAGATCAAAATGGTAAATTACCTTGATAATTTCTCATTTCAAATTCTTCTTATATTGCACATCTCTCTTTTGATAAACTTTATGAGTCCTATTCAAATTCATATCAAGAATTTTATGCATTAGTAACTATATATGAAACTTTCAATACATTTATTATGTAATTGAAATTGTTTTATGAAGTACTTACGACTCCATGAGTTTTTCCACGTTCCCACGTAATTTTCCTCGTAACAGATCAAGACAGTGGCACTTACCCCACATAGGGTCGAAGATGCAAAGTATCCAATGTCCCCTACGCAATATGAGTATTACATTTTAAGATTAATGTATTTTTAAGCAACATTTAAAGTAAACAAATAACATATAATCGACAAAATGTATGTGTACCCCACATTATAAGGTATAAAGAACAATTCTAATATTTGTTTCTTCCCTCTAATGAACTGGTCTGCTATGTATTGCGCCCGAGTTTCCACTTTATCATTGTATAATGGATCTATAAAATGTCACTACTACAGAAAATGCTTTTTACAACGGGAGATAGACAACAGTTCTGATGATTTTGTTGTAGTTAGCATACTTATCACAACAAGCCCATTTTTGTGTTGTATATTGTACATTTTATACAACACAAGTCATTTACAACATGCCAAACCTGTTGTAGTATAGGGGGATACTACAACAACTACTAAAGTGTTGTAATAGGTTGTAGTATCACAACATATTCAAAACCGTTGTAAAAGATGTTATTTACACAACATATTTTGACCCGTTGTAATAGTCACATGTTGTAATAGACCATCATTACACAATGCAGACTCACCCGTTGTAGTATGTATTAATTATACAACATGCCTTTACATGTTGTATTTGGTACATGTTGTAATAGACCACCATAATACAACATATTAGAACTCGTTGTTATATCCCAACATGAGACAATAGACTCTAACCTGTTGTTATACATTATAATTACACAACATGTTATAACATGTTGTAATATCCACACATAAAACATTGTTGTAATAGACCTCCATTACACAATGTAAGCTAAACCATTATAATATACTATTATTACACAACATGATATCACTTGTTGTACTAGCTACATATTGTAAAAGATCATAGTTAAACAACACGTCATATTCACATAATTCACTGAAATTTTCAATTATTCGCGTATAATATGAGAATTTTTTTTTAGACGTATGGTACACCTGAATTTCGTATTAAACCCATATTTTCCCCGAACTTTATGAATTATTCGTGTGTTCGCATTTTCACGTATTATCTCGAACAAAACAATTTATTTCCGAATTGTTTAAAAAAATACTCACTTAGCATTATTTCATATTTTAATATTTTCTAAAGACTATTTCCCCTCAATCACTACTACAAAACTCAACAAGGCCAAAGGATTTTTCCTCAAGGACATAATCTCTAACGGCGTGTTTGGTTCACAGTATTAGAGATATGATAGGATTAGAAACCCATTAGTACTCCCAATCCTATGTTTGTTTGCGTAAATATGACATCAGGATATTAATCCCTGGACAACAAGTGTCCCATCTAAATATGACTTTTGAGTGTCGCACCCCCTAGGTATTAGGTGGTATAACTATTTGCACGCCCCGACTCCAAACCCCTAAACTTTTCTTGCGACCGACTCCTAACATATTTCTGTGGTGGCGCCTCTTCCCGGTGTGTAGAACACCTTGCAAGTAAACTTCGTTGCTGAATTCTTGGCATATAGACGAGTCTATCCTGCAGCATGCGATGGCCATTAACGGATCATCATGGATGTGTTATAGAGATGACAGCAACAACAAGCGTCAATATTTTATCAATTAGCTTTGGGTGATCGACAATGATGCTTGATCCTAGTCAACGCATACAAACCTGCTAATCTTTCATAATCTGAGCCGTTCCGGTCATTAATTGACAAACTTTTCATCAGATTCTGCTGTTGGAAGAAAAAGATTAACTTGCCTCTTGTATTTTTTATTCAAGCATGATTGATGACTTCGTCATTGACAACTTCAAAAACAACTATACAGGTATTCTTTTTTCAAATTCTCATTAGTGTTCAAGGCCACATGACAATCTAACATATGCATAATTTCTGTATATAATATAATATTTTAGATTGAACAACTAGCGGACTTTAAAACAGCTGATGCTTTCGCAGAAACTAATTAATCGGTTTTGTTCTTTCGGCAAGCATTCTCATGTGTAATGCCCGGCCCGTACCAGTTTGATCATTACAAAGTTAATTTTTTTTAATATTTGTGGATCTCGATGATCAACATAACTTAAGACATGATTGGAGGAACAATTAAAATGAATAGACCGCATCACTACTAATCCTATCATGCATAGCATCCAAACATAAGATAGGATCTCCCAATGTCCCATCTTCCATCTATACTATTCAATCTCATCCGCTTGTATATCCTCTTTTAATCCTTTTATGTGAACCAAACACTCCCGCTCCGGAAATAAAACAACGTCAAAGTCCCGCCTCCAAAACCAGAACAAGCACTCCCTCTCCTTGTGTCGATGCAAGTCTTCTTCTGTCTGGTCTTCTTCGTCAGGATTTAATATGTTTTGCCTCTGTATTAGCCATCGGAAGTCTATGATTATTTCTGCAAGGAGTCTTCGGCATGGTTCGTCTACTGTGGCCAGGCCTAATCGGGTAACCAGCGACGTTGGATAGGCCATTATCTAGTGGGTGCCTTCTCCAGCCATTAGATTGTTCCTTATCCATTCTTCTCCCACGTTGGATAGGTCATTCTATTTTTGCCTCTACTTCTGGTGAGTGTCTTCTCCGACTATTAGATTGTTCCTTGTATACTAAAATTATATTTGTCCCTACACCAGGAACCATTATCCTCGCCCAATCTACCTAGACAATGTTAAAAGGGGCATCTTTTAAATCGCATCTCTAGGTGACAACAGTCTCCAAGGCACAGTTGCGTAGTAGCAAGGACAATACAAATTAACATATTTTCATTGCGGCTGAAGTCAAGTAATTTCTCATTTCTGAAAAAGGGTTCCCTTATCTCTGATTTTTTTGTACATATATTATCAGTGTTCTTAAGAGTCTGTCCGAAAGAGAATATACAATATGTTTTTTTTATTTTATATAATAAAAACTTGAACTTGAGAGTCATTGACATGTTTGTCTAGATATTGCATCCATATTTTTACATGTCAACCCCTCAAATGAGATGTTCTTGTTATTTTATATAAAACTTACATGTAAAACAGTGATTTATTTGAATCATGATAGACATTACTCTCCCCCTCCCTCAACCCCTAGCAGAGGCAAACGCTCAGAAGGGTGGTAAATTCAATGCGGCCTCTGGGAGTCAAATTCGGGTCCTTTTATTAAGGGACGTCGTGCTTGACAAATCTTGTATATGGGAATGATTTATTTCATGCCTTGAGTTTGATGTATGTTCTCTTTTTGTTGGAATTGTTGTCAATTCCGTATTTAGTAATTTTTTCTGATCTTAATTTTTTTTCGTGTTACTGATAAATATGTGAGATCATGTTTAAATTAATAATATTAGATCACTCTAAAAAATAAGGTTTATCATCATTACATACTCTTGACAATCAAATATTATCAAGTGGTAACAATATCTTAGTGTTAGTATTAAAAAATCATGATTGGCGTACATTGTTCATTCAACTATATAAGTTAATGACCTATTTTCTCATTGAGTATGTATTACTTGGATAAAAAAATCTTAACCTTTTTCTATAAATAGGCCAAAATAGTATACATCAAAATTTTACAATACATGATCTATCATCATTATTCTAATTAATTATATTAGGTTGCTTATATTTAAATTTGTTATGGCATCCTAGAGCATGCCGTTGTCGCTTTTTTAGATCATGATAAGGTTAAAGTCCTCTTTACCTTAAAAAATCGTGTTTGTTCAGCATAGCGATGAAGACATATTTTTTTAATAACTTTTCCATTCTTTTTTCTTTTCAGTTATCCTCTCTTTCCCACATGTTACTAAACAACCATTTTTAATAAATTTTCCATTTCCTTTCCTTTCCCATTTGTCCTTTCTTTCCCAAATGATACCAAACAACCATTTGTAATACCTATATCAACTAAATTATTAGCAATGATCTACTTTTAGAATTAATTACATTTATCTCATGCATATCCAAATTCTTGTCATTGTTTTATAATGAAATAAAATTTTGATATACATGCTTTTATTTTATTTATTTTATTCATAGTAAAAAGTTAAGATCAACTAGATATAGAATATTTTTAAAGAGCATGCTAAGTTTGTTTTGTGAACTACATTACTTGTACTTTTTCTCTACAAATGATAGATTTTTTAGTTAAGTCAAGTGATCTTAGTTGAACTTTGTTTACATTTAATGATGAAGATATTGTAATATTGAATAATGTCATATTGTTACACATTAGAACATGAAGATTTAATGAAGATAAAAACAAATTAATAAATTCCTAATTTGAATAACACATTCAATACAACTTTAAATGATCAACTTGACATGCTATGTTAGATGCAATAATATATTATAAAAAGAAATTAATTAAATAAGGCATATCTTGCTCCAATTTTTATCAGTAGATTTTTCTATAACACTTGAATAATGTCATGTTGTAGACAATTACTATACTTACATGTGCACGTTATAATTTTTTTCAAACATTTTGTAGTGATATGTATTTCTGGTTCATATATTTTCAAATGACATAGTCATAATTCAAATACAACTCTTTAATATAATGCTATTTTACTTAAGTCAAATGTTCCTAGCTGAACATTGTTTTCATTTAATGATGAAAATATTGTAATGTTGAATAATGGTATGTTGTTACACATTAGAACATGAAGATTTAAAGAAGATAAAAACAAATTAATAAATTCCTAATTTCGATAGCACATTCAATACAATTTGAAATTCTCAAATTTGCGTGCTATGTTAGATGCAATAAAATATCATAAAAAAGAAGATTATTTAAAATAGGCATATCTCCAATGAAGCTGAAATTGTTGATGGTGTATTTAGAAGATGATGAGAATCGTAACATCTCTCTTCAGATGTCTGAAGATGTAGTAGGTTACACACATGAGCTGATTATCACACCAGAATTGGTTAAAATATGCCATGATAAAGACCAACTAGAAGCCTCGCACATATCAATGTACATAAAGTAAGTTTCTATACGAGTAATATGTGTTTCTATACAAGTTTATGTACAAGTACAAAGACTAAATATGTGTTTCTATACAAGTTTCTATACAAGTACAAAGACTAAATATGTGTTTTTGTAGGCATTTGTTCAACAAAGTGACCTCGGGAAATGTATTTAATATATTTGGCTAGCAAACCACATTTTAATCTTGCATGAATGTAAATAATAAAGTGTCACTTTCACATTAATTCGATTAAAACTTACTTGCTCCTAATATGTTCAGGGTCATGTTTGGGATTAGATTAGGATTAAGGGTACACACCCTAACTCCATCACATATTACTTTATTCATACACATCATACATCACATGTAACCCTAATCATTATATCCAACATATCCTCTTTGTTATGATCATTAGATCCAGTCAAGTTCATTAATCAAAATAACCATATATGACCTTGGTTTCATAACTCACATGTATAGCTATCCACCTCATTAACTATAATCATCATTTTTTTATCATAGTCATCTTATATTCTCGTTATGTCCAACAACATCAGATATTAACACAAAACAAGGCTTTTAAACATATTCAACGCGTTAATACTCAAAACTAGGGTTTTTATGCTTTAATCACCACTTCAACCCATATTTGCACTACTTTTGGAATTAGAAGCAAAATTAGACTGTGAAACTATTTTATTTGAATTTACATATTTTCCTGATAAATTTTCATATATAACTTGTTTTCATCTGAGTTACCAATAATTAAAAGAATTTTACAAGATAAATCATTATCATCCAATCAGTGATTTGTTGACTTAAGAGTTATACATTGCCCATATTTTGATAATGACTTAACCATTCTATTCATACGTATCCAATATATTTGTTCAATATTGATTTCAGGCTTTAGGTACATGCAAAGGATCAAATTATGCAAGCCCTAGCTTATTCAAGTTCAAGTCAAATGCAATGCAAGTGTGCTTTTGAGAAATCACTCCAAATGACCTTAGATAATTTTTATAATTCCTTGTATTGATGATATGACTTGTAAATAAGATGAGAAAAAATTAGGGACACTTTATTCCAAGGTTTAATCACTCAAATGTCAATTTAGAAAATTTGTCACATGCTATTTATCGGTTGAGTTGAAAACTCGATTGATCCAGTGATGGATTTTCTGAAGATGACCCATCGGTCGAGTTGCACACTCACAGAACTCGACCTACTGACTCACTGATCAAAACTAATTTTAGCTCATCGGTCAAGTTTCCCAGAACAAACTTGACCGATAGTTTGAAAATTAGCTTTGTATAATTTAGTGGATCGGTCGAGTTACCTTTATTGAAACTCGACCAAATGTACTATAGAGAAAATGTAGAAAAAGTGATTATAACCATTGGTGAGTAGTTTTGGGTGAGAATAGATCTATTGCAGCTTGGAAAATGACTTGATTTTGAACTTAAGTGATCCCACACTAAAGGGAACACCCCCAGTTATAAATAGGACCCCATGGAGTTCATTCTAAGTTTGCTCATTCATGCTATTCTAAGTCCTTTCTGTAGTTGAGTGTGTTGCAACTCCTTGAGCCCCTTTCTCTCTCTAGTTTACACTTCATTTCATGATTATGAGTGAGATAGGCCAGTTGTAAGAGAGCTACTTCCTTGTTCTTGTAAAGCTCTCATTACATTCCATCTTCCCTACCCCTTTCCTCCATGAAGCAAAGGTGAAGCAAGCTACTCTGAGTGATGGTGGAGTTATTTCTATTCTTATTCAAGGTTGAAGAAGAGGTGAAGATCTTCTCCAGGTGAAGGAGAAGGCAAAGGCTAAAATCTAAGAAGAGTGTGTAATCCCTTGAAGGCTGAAGACTTGTGTAAGAGTCAAGTCCTTGGAATAAGGCGGAAGACTCTTGCAAAGTGGGTAAGTCCTTGGTAAGGTGGAAGACTCTTTGTATTTGGATAGGTAAGCCCTTTGGTGGTCTTTTTTTGTAACTCTTAATGGTGAATATATAGAGTAAAGTACTTATAAAGTCCTAGAGGTTGACCTCTCTAGGTAGTGGACTGACTCTCTCCTAGTTTGGAGAGTGGAACCACTCTAAACAAACTTGTCAAGTGATTGTTCCTTTTCTCTCATCCTTGCTATACTTATTAGTTAGGACTTTAAATTGTACTTAAGCTATTATTTTTTATTGATATAATTTGAAGATCTAATCTATCTTGTGAGAATTTTTAAAGCTCTATTCACCCCATCCTCTAGAGAACATATATTAATAATATATGTATATTTTTCAGATTTAAAAATTTTCAGAGCAGATATAGCCATATCCAATATCCTATTTGAAATTTTCAAATATGAAATTTGATATCCTAAACGCAATTTGGATTATGCGTACGTCAAATATTTTTAAAAATTTGGACTCGAATCCAGATCAAATATGCGGATTCTAGATATTCATTTATAGGCGTGGATCTTTTTCAGAGTCACCAACTTCTTATCAGTCACATCACAAAGCTAGTGATACTTACGTGAATTTGCTTTGTCTCTGCATGATGCATTGTTCTCTTACTCAAGTCAACAACACTTTGACTATCATAGAAATAATTGAATCAACCTGATTTATACCCAACTCACCTAGAAATCTTACAATCCAAAATATTTCTTTTCCTACTTATGCTACTGCAATGTACTCTTCCTTTATAGTAGAAAGCACAATACACATTTACAACCTGGACTACCAAGATACGACTTCTCCTGTAAAAATGTAAATATACCCAGAGGTAGACTTCCTGTAATCAATATCACATGTCATGTTAGAATCAATGAAGCCTTTTAGAACTGGTTCAGAATCACCAGAGATCAAACACATGCTACTAGTGCCTCCTAAGCATCTTAACATACACTTGACAAATTCCTAGTGATCATTCTTAAGGTTTGAAAGAAACATGCTCACAACATCAAACACGAGAAATATCAGAACGCGTACACACCATTGCGTACATAAAACTCCCCATTATAGAAGAATAGGGAATCCTGGCCATCTTGTCATTCTCTTTGTCAATAGATAGACATTACTTCTTGCTTAGTTTAAAATGAACTGATAATGGAGTACTCATGACGTTGTACTTGCTCATGTTGAACCACTCCATAATCCATTCAACATATATTTCCTGTGAGAACTACAACCTATTATGCTTCCTATCACATGTAATCTTCATCTCTAGAATTAGCCGTGATGGACCCAAATCCTTCATCTCAAAGGTTTTGGAAAGCTCTTTCTTTATTTTATGATCAAATGGATATCTTGTCCCAAAATCAACATGTGATCCACATAAAGTAGTAATATAATGAGATTGTCATTGGGAAACCTTTTGAGGCAGACACATGGAACTACACTATCTTCTAGAAATTGTGAATTTTATGTAAGAATCAAATTTCTTATACCACTTCCTAGGACCTTGTTTCATGTTGGTATGTATGCCCAGAGAGCCAATCATATGATGATTGAATGACATAACTTACAAATGATTTGATTAATAATAGAGGAAATATTTTAATTTATTCTATTTTATTTAGTTATGAGATGATGATGTTACATAATAAATGTGTAAGGAATGATATTACTCAATGACCTATCTTTTCGGGCTGAGGACCTGAACTATGAGATCATACATATGTTAAGAAAATATACATTTTTCTTATGTCCCTAGTCCATTATAATTGTGAAATCAATTACACATAAGACTAGAGTGTGGGTTGGTTGATGAAGGAATTTCATTAAGTCATGATCTCATATATCAAACCAAACTGATAGATAGTTGTTGGAGAATAGTGTATCAGATAGACCCACCTTGAGAGTTATGCATGGAACCATTATTTGATAGTTAGAATCATCTTCATAGTGATGGTGGTGATTGTGGTTCTTAGTCCTAAAATCACTACACTCATCACATTTTGTTCGGTGTTATTTGACATCATCCACTGTGATCCTGAATAAGGGTTTCCATAAAGATGGTGGTCAGGTGCACTGTGACACATGGGGATGATTGTGAGTGATGTAGATGGGATTTGTCTCTCCTACAATACTTTGATGCCATGGCCACTTGATGATAGAGATAGAGAAAAGTATGGCCATGTGCATGTGAATATATGCTATTGAGTGTGACAACCTTTGCCACAAAAAGTGAGATTACTCAAAACTTAATCACAATCCACCATTAACAACGGATTACCAAAAATCATATGAAATTAAAACAGATTTGCAGCAAGCACCATGAGTTAAGATTTATTACACAAGAGTTAGTACTTGCATTTCATTACATATATTCAAAGTGCTACATCATTGTTTTCCAATCAACTTATTACATAGATAACATTTCACATGTATATACATACCACCAAAGGCACACAATCTAGAAACCACATATGGATCACCATATCTACAAAACACACACTACTAAAGAAATGGTCTTTGGCATTGGTTATTTAAGGCCTATGGTGTCGGTTTCCAAGCGATGCCTAAGTGGGCGCCGCTAAAAGTCGACACCATCAATGTCGATTTCCTAACCGACACCATCACCCTTCCTGCCACCAAAAAGACGCCAGCAAGGGAACTATATGCATCGTTATTAAAGAAAACTGACACTATATCCTAGTTAAAGACGTCGGTTATTAAATAAAAACCAACACCATTACCCTTCCCGCCACCAACAAAGTGCCAGCAAGGGCACCATCGGCATCGGTTTTTATACTAATAACTGACGTCATATCCTGGTTAAAGACGTCGGTTATTAAACAAAAACTGACACCATTATCCTTCCCGCCACCAATAAAGTGCCAGCAAGGACACCATCCGCGTCGGTTTTTGTACTAATAACCGGCGTCATATCCCCTGCCACCATGGCCGTGCTACCAAGCACGGTCGTGGTACCTGTCCGCAATAGGAGTTGGTTTTTACGGATAACCGACGCCAAAAGGGATAAAGACGTCAGTTTTACACTAACAACCGACGCCTATGTGTTTTGTTGTTAGTTTTACACAAATAACTGACGCTTATGTTCTAATTTTTTTTCTTATTAGTTTGAAGGCCTGCTGTATGGCTGGTCAGTAGGATGTAGAATCTGCAGTTCAGTTCTGAACTGCAGGTTTACATCATCCATTGATATCAGCCAACAACATGCCACAAACCTGCAAAATTAACCAGATGGACAATATTATATATATGTGATTCACACACATGTATAAGCACATTTAATTCATATTATTTTTCATCACAAACATGTAGAAACCAGTAGCAACCTACAATTCTATTCATTTCATCTCTTTTCACATTTAGACACATGTAGAAACATTCATGTATTGATCATCTTCACATTCACACATGACAATTCAGAAAAATTCATTCACATTCACATTCACACAAAAATAATTATGAGAACAAAGTTTAGAAATATCATTCTTTATTCATCATCGCCATTATCGCCATGATCCCAATTATATTAAAAATTCCCACTACTTGTAGGGCTTTTTCCAATCGTTCTCTTACATCATTTAAGTCTTCCATCGTATAGGGAGTATGTATATCTAACAACTTTTGACCTGTAGTGAAGTCAGTTTTAAACACCTGCAAAGAGAATGATGTATATACATAATTAATAATATATAATAAGACTGATATATTTCATATTATCTAATGAGACTATATATAATACCTGATGTATGGTATTGATTTCCATTGCAGCATGTTCGATAATTAGGCTCATAAATCGCATCACATAGTATGCACATGCCCAGCCGTTGTCTTGTGTAGCACACTATAAATTGAAACATATAAAATATTCAAAAATACAAATAAGCACAGTTCACATAAATAATATATACATTAGAGTCGGGAAATTAGTTTCACATTCTCCCAAATTAGTGGCTGGTTCTTTTTCTTGAGGACCTTTCCTCCAGCTTTTTTGAACACATCTAAAGCCCTACATGTTAATGTAACACATTAAATTGCATAATTAAATAGTAATGTAATAAAAAATATTAACGGATATAAAAATATGAAATATTTCTCACTGAAATATTGGCATTTTCATTGTGTATCCATATAATGTATTCAATTCCTTCCCCATAGGATCTAAATAATAGACAGTGAACGTCTCGGGGACAGTAACTAGTAACTCCCAATGCCTACCACTAGAGGTAAGAAAATTAAAAATTAATAACTCAAAAGTCACAATAAAATGTAATTTTCTTAAGTCCAAATTATAAGCAAAGTAAACTTACTCGACATAGAATGGAGCTATTATCACAGTCTCTTTTTTTTACCAAAATATTTAAAAGTAGCACAACAGTATGAAGTAACTAACCTAGGGTCTTTATCTACAGGACTAATCAAAGATGGAACCAAAAATATCACATGGGAAAATGAAAAATATGTACATATCGTGTGTAAGTGGCTGCAAAATATGTATTACGTATGCATTAATATATAAGAAACCAGATCACCGTATATAAAACAAGGTATATGGATGTATAAACAATATCTCACCATATCCATAACTCTATCATATATGTATTCAGCCAATCATAACTAAACAACTCCAAAATATCTTGTATAAATAGCTTGTTATCGTATGATTGACCTGTAACATCCTCCGGAATAGAAATATTTATAGGGAAGTTTGGATCATGTTCGCCTATCCATACTGCCATACCCCTAGAATTAGGACCTAACGAGGCACGTAGGTCCCTTGGAAGCTAACTTGGTAATTCAGGAGGTGGATGTGGAGGCCTAAATCTAGCGGGTGTCTTACTTTTGACCTGTATATATAACTTCAGATCAATTGACTCATATATACACACTAACAAATTAACGTAATGTAAATTTACTATAAAATATTAGTATAGATGACATCCACTTTGGACCACAATATCACTCCGCTTTATGCCTCACCAAGCGTTTCAGAATCTGGGTGGGCATATGGCAATGGAAGATCCCTCTAAAGGGGGAGTACATGTATTGGGCTCACACGAACCACACCATGTGGTACTGGAGTCCCATGAAACATTTTCCCCAAAAGGGGTGGGTAAGCCGACACATCTGCAATGACATATTCTTGACTTTTGAGACGACATGGCTTCAACGCCTACAAATTTACATAAAGAATGCTATAAACATCTATACATAAACATATCATCTTAAAAAGACTAGATACTATGTCATAAAAATACTTACAACGGACGTGCTAGGTGGTAGGTCTATAGGATTATTACTCCCAAGCTCTACAGTAGGAGAAGAGTGGCCCGCCATAGGTACTATCTGAGTGGCAGTCTAAGACGCCTACCACTTCACCATAGCTTCTTGGATTCTCCTATCAATTAACTCATCTACGTATACATAGATAAAAGAAACGCTAGCTTTTGATTATTGAATTCCCTTTTGCAATAACATTCTAAAAAAAGAATAGGTTACCTCAACTTGTGAAGGTCTCGCTTTTGGGATAGGTTTGTGATGAGATAGCGCAAAGAACGCTTTGATGCCCACACCAACGCCTGCACCCCTAATACGTCTAGGATGCTCTGGGTTACCCAGATCAATTGTCAGGGATGAACTTGCCTTCCTTCCTCTTCTCATGCAGTTCCCACTAATCACCATCAACAGAAATTGGTAAGTAAACATAACAATAATCAATCTCGATCAATTGCTCTAAGAGTAGAATTTTACCATTTTTGTAGCCGCCTCAGTAGTTGCGGGCTTCGTTATATCTCCCTTCTTGTATTGCCTCCTAGCTATCCACATAGCATGGCGAGGCAGAGGTACGTGACCAATAATAGAGGACTTTGCAGTCTCCTGAGTAGCAGTAGACTGAGTAGTAGACTCAGCCTGTAGTCTTTGGCGAACGCCTGCATAGCCTCTTGGACCCATTGTGTGGTCATGCACATTCATTGCACGCCTCACTCTTTGAGCATCACTGATAGACTTGTTAGTAAGCACATTGATTTGGTTATTAACACTAAATGTTAATCTTGAATAGGTGAATACATAAGAATGTATATTAATTAAATTGGGAGTGGAACTTAATACCTTGAATTCATCCATTTTTCTTTGGATAACAAACTCCTCCCAGTCTTTGGGGTCCAGGTAGTTCCATTGCTCAGGGGTTGCCTTTTTCTTAAATTTATTTTTTAAAGAGAATACAAAAAAAAATTATTAGTGTAGAGTTAGTCGAAAAGTGATCAATGTCTAGAATTTGAAATAAATCAAGAACCTCTTATCAGCATCGCATATGTAATATCGGGTGAGATTTGTCCTATAGTTCCTTAGGACCCTCCCTCAGTGTTGCATCACGCATTTACGGTGCAGCTTTTCATCCAGATCAAATATACTCTGCAAAATAGAATTTCTATTAACTAGTATCCTAAAATTAGTAATCTACAAAAATAGAATTGTAAATAATAATAAATCATGCATAGTTCCTTCCATACTAAGTCTTTCTTCCCCTTAGGAACTTTATTCCAGGATTCTACGTTAGGACTATAATGGCTGCGAGTAAGAACCCCAAGATATGAAATAAATGAGTTGTGGTTCACTCCAATTGGATTTCCTGCATGATCGAAATCCACATCCAGTTTGGGTCCATTGCCCCTTTGCTGTAGTAACTTTTTCATCATTGTGATGCCCCTCACTTTCTCAATTTTTTTTACTTCTCATCAAGTGTCCCAATTTCTTTAGGGGGTACATCACCAACCTAAAATTTGACAAAAAAAAACACTTACATGATATAACTATAAATGAACATATAGATAGAAACCTCAGGGATATATTTTTAAAACTTACATTGTGAGGCGGCGCATTGACGTCCTCACCCTCACAGTAATCATCAACACGGTCATTAGGTGAATGCTCAACCATTTGAAAGTTCACATTTAGATTCTAAAGTTCACATTGTAAAATAATTCACATTGTAAAGTTCACATTCACATTGTAAAGTAATTCACATTGTAAAGTTCACATTCAGAAAAATAAAATATATAAAAAAATATAAACATGCATGCCTCTAATATTGCAATCTTTTATCAATTAACAATCCTTCATTGTGATCTATGTGCACATACAAGTCATCATTAGCTTCAATATTTGGTGGTTTTGGCAACCCAACTGAGAATGGACTGGAGTCATCATACTTATCATAGTATTGTTCTTCATCTATAGGATCTTCAATGAACTGTCTTTTACCATGAAGAACAACCAACCATTTATCATTTGCAGGATCATCGATATAAAATACTTGTTTCGTCTGTGATGCCAATATGAATGGTTCACCCTTCTCGCCAATTTTTTCAAAGTTCACTAATGTGAAACCCAATTCATCCACTATAACTCCTTTGGTGTTATCAACCCAATTACATTTAAAGTGCGGAATTCTAAAATCTACGTAGTTAAACTCCCATATGTCTTCAATGACACCGTAATATGACATTTTAGCTTCACGTGGACTCTTATCCTTTGTACCTGCAAAAAACAATGAAGACTCTTGAAGGATGACCTCACTGTTTTAGACAACACTCTTATTATCTTGACGCTTTGTGTAATATGGGAATCCATTATGTCAAACCCTTCATAAGACATAACATTCAATTTTGGTTTAAAGGTGAGGCATTTGATATTTTCATTAAGATTATCTGGTGTTTGAGATAGTTGATGTAAGACTTTATCTTCAAAGCACTTAATAAATGTCTTGTTATACTCTCTAGCAAGCCACATTGAATTGGCTCGCGAATATTATCTCCTGATGAAATTGGTATGTTCCTTGATATAAACACTCACTTCGTCGATGTTGTGTAAAATATACAAGTGACCTTGTTCCAACTGCTCACGGATGATTACTTTCATCCGTGATACCAAAATTCCTTTGTAAAATGCTCCTCAATATTCTTGTCATTAACAGGAGTGTCATTACCACTCAGAAGGTCATTGCAAAAATCCGTAACCTCTCTCACCACAATACCCTCAATAATACTCCCTTCAGACCGATAACGGTTTTGAACATCACCTTTAAAAATGGTCATGTTTCGTTCAAAGGGATACATCCAATGCAAAAAAACTCATCCCAACATTTTCACTTCCCTAGTCAAGTGGACAACAAGATGTACCATGATATCAAAGAACGAAGGAGGAAAATACATCTCAAGCTGACATAGGGTAATAACCACTTCTCTTTGAAATTTATCGAGAGTATCAGAGTCAATAACTTTGCTGCACATACTGTTTAAAAAGAAATAAAGTCTGGTGATTGCAAACCTTACATGCTTCGACAATATAGATCAAATTTCCACAGGCAATATTTGTTCCATTAGAGTGTGACAATCATGAGATTTAAGGCCTATCAACTTCAGATCTTTCATTGATACCAATGTACAGATGTTGGATGAGTAACCCTGTGGCACCTTAACATTTACCAAGCATTCACAAAAAGCTTTCTTCTCCTTTCTAGACAATGTGTAACAAGCGGGAGGTAAGTATGTTCTCCGATCACTACTCTGTTAATTCTGTCCTTATTCCCATTTTAGGTAGGTCCATTCTGGATTATATCCCATCATTAGTCTTACTTGGTATATTCAACAGTACCGATGATGTTACCACCAATATTTTTCTCAACGTGCACGACATTAATACAATGCCTGACTGCCAAAGAACTCCAATAAGGAAGAACCCAAAATATTGACTTCTTGAATAAAGATTTGTCACTCTATGTGGCCATCATACATTGTGATCTCTTACCAAATTCATTGGCAGTGTCTTTTACTCTTTCATAAACATCCTCTCCTGGTATAGGTTTAGGTGTACTTCGTTCCTCATTCCAACCATTGAATGCTTTGTGCAACCTATGATATAGATGGAATTTTGGAAGAAACCTTCGATGACCAAGATATACAGTCTTGCCGTCATGTTTTAGTCATATTGAATCAGTGTTCTCTTCACATATAGGACACGCTTTAGATCTTTTGACACTATATCCATAAAATTCCCATATTCTATAAACTCATTCACAGTGCAAAACAACATAGCGTGCAAATGAAATGTCTCTCTTTGTGAAGCATCATAGGTCATCACACCTTCACCCCAGAGTTTCTTCAAGTCATCAATCAGAGGTTCAAGATAAACGTCAATATCATTTCCAGGTTGTTTAGGGCCCGATATCAACAATGACAACATAACGTACTTATTTTTCATACACAACTAGGGAGGAAGATTGTATATAACAAGCATAACTGGCCAAGTGCTATGTTGGCTACTCAATGTCCTGTATGGATTCATCCCATCTGTACAAAGCCCAAGTCTTAGATTCCTAACTTCTTCACCGAATTCACGGTATAATAAATCAATCTTCTTCCTTTGTGGGGAATCAGACGCATGTCGTAGGATCCCATCATTATTTTTCTTAACATCTGCATGCCACCTCAAATTCTTCATATCTATCGGATTGAAAAACAAGAGTTGAAATTGTGGTACCACATCACCTTGGCAGGAGAACTAGTTTTGGACTCTCCCGAGGTCGTCAATTTATACCTTGACGCACCACATTTTAGACAATCTTTCAAATCCACATAGTCCTTTTGAATTAATACACAATCATTTGGGCATGTATGTATCTTCTTGGCCTCCATTCCCATTGGGCACAACAATTTATTTAACCGGTATATTGATATTGGCAGCTCGTTTCCTTCAGGAAGAATTTCTTTCAACAAATACAACAATGACGTGAAGCTTTTGTCACTCCATCTATTGTTAGTTTTCAGCTTATACAATCTCAACACAGCACTAAGCTTCATAAACTTACAACATGTGTATAATGGTATCTCAGCATCATGCACAATGTTTCTAAACATGGGGGGTGGATCGGTGTGCTCTACCCCACAACTATGCAGCATCACATCAACGATGTCTACTGGAACTGGTTCGTTCGCATCTACGTCATAGGAGCCAATTTCTTCTTCCCCACAAGTACTGCTATCGACATCCACTGATTTCAGAATTGAAATCTCTCCATGCCAGTGCCATTCTGTATAGCCTTGTACAATCCCATTGCACATGACCTGACTTTTGATTTCGTCACCAATGCTGACTTTCAAGTTGTTACTGCAATGCCTACATGGATAGTAGAACCTATCTCCGGGTTGTTTCCTATGTTCCTTGGCAAATCTAAACTGATCAAGACCAGAAATAAACTTTGGGGTGCAGTGATTTAGAATGGACATCCATGATCTATCCATTCTATGATCAAAGAGAAAACAAGTATATATTAGGGTTTAGGGTTAAAAGATTAGGTCTTATATATAATAAATGTGTACCACCTATCCCATTATTGAACACCTAATCTCACTAGTAAGTGTATAATGTGTATTGGGTTTTCAAGAAAATTTCAGCAGCATTTCGCCGTTGTTCTCCAAGTACATATGTACTTAGAGAACAAACGGGGAAATGCTACCAAAATTTTTTCTTGAAAACCCAATACACATTATACACTTACATCCTAAGTGAGATTAGGTGTTCAAAAACAGTCCAAAACCGGGGACTATCCAAGATTTACTCCTATTGAGTAAATCTTGGATGAGTTTCTAGGCCAACAAAATATAACATCAGTCCCTTGTTCACAACCCCATTCAACACACAATTTTCTTATAAAAACACTTGTGGACAGCCATAACAACATATCAATGCTTCCTAAATTTATCAATGTATTATTTTATAACATAAATCGTGGTGGGTATAATATAGCAAAAAACTCAACATGTCACAACGAAAACATGTCCTTAACCTAATATACAGATATTTGTAACAAAACTCATTAGGAAGACCATTCATAGATATTTGTAACAAAACATATCCTTAATACAACATTATTTAAAAGATATTATGTTCATGTGACATCAACTTAGGGTTACAACAACATAGAGAGAGAAAGTACTCTATCATTATAATAGTCATACAAGAAGCTATGTACCATGATCTCTTACTTGCATTAGGGTTAGGTTATGAATTATAACTGATCTTGTCATATTTGATTAGAAATTCTTGATGAATAATTGAAGTTTTTAGATTAATAATATTATTCATGCTAATTTAGTGTTTTGAAACCATGGACATCTTACTAATTTTATGATCTTAATGCTAATAATATGATCTAGGTATGATGGAACCTAATATGCTTAAGATGGTGAATAAGGTTTCACCTAATATGCATAACTAAAGGTTGTAATCTTAAAAACAATGATATGATCGAATTAGGGTTTGTAACACTAACTCCTAGTTCAAACACGAGACAACCCTGAACCCTAGTATATGATCGCATCTAGATCTAGTGAATGTAATGTGAATACATGGCATCACATATGTAGTATATGTGTTTTAGATAATGTTGTTTGAAATTCAATGGAGGCTCGCACTTCTAATTAGTACACATTATGTAGCATAAGAATGCATGTTATATATTGTATACTACTAACTAATTCTATCACATTCTCACAAACTGGGTTGATCTTAGTTTTGGGCTTCTCAAATATGAAGTTCGGATGGTGTTGATGTTGGTGTTGTTGATTTAAGTCCATGGATGAGTAGGCAAGAAGGTACCTTTTGATCAAGAAGATGAGCGACGCGGCGGCGGCAAGCGGGCGACCAGGCCACAGCTAGGAGGAGCAGTGGTGGCGAGCAGGGACCCAGTGAGTAGGGAACAACGGCAGCGGCGGTGAGCAGGGAGAAGGAGTGGCAGCGGCGGCGGGAAGGGAGAAGGAGCGGTGTGGCGGCGGTGAACAGGGAGCGCCAGGCGGAAGCGTGCAAGGAGGGGGGAGTAGGGGGCGGAATCGCTAGACCTAACCTTCAATCGGCAATGAAACAGAGAAAGGGGAAGAGTCTGCTTTGCACAGGTGCTATTAAGTTAACAATCGGCGCCTATAATAATAGGCATCGATTCCCACAAAAAAATGACACCTATGCTCAATGATAGTTGTCAGTTTCAACTAGAAAAACCGACGTCTATCACATGTGCCAACAAAAAAAAATGTTCTCAAATTCTAACCATAGTTGTCGGTTGCCGTAGAAAACCGATGCTAAAGGGGGGTCAAAATTTTCGCGGGGACAACGCGCAAAAACTCATCGGCGGCGGTCATCACAGGAAAACCGAAGATAAAAATGGGCCCAATTTCTGTCTCATGAAAAACCTTTAGTCGTCGGTCAATTAGTTAATAACCAATGTTGTATGTTAAATTTTGGAGGTAATTTTTTTTCACTAAAAAATTTAGATTTGGCGGTCGATTTTAGGCGTCGGTTGGTAGTTGAAGAACCAATGCTGAATAAAAAGTGATACTCGTATCTGGACACTCTTCATAGATAGATGTCGGTTTGTGTTTTCAACCGACATTGTAGGGTTTAGGTGTCGGTTTCTAGTATACAACTGACGCCTGTAAATGTGACGTTATAAGCCATTTTTGTAGTAGTGACATCAAGAACACCCCAATGACCTGAGTGTACATGGACGACACATAGGACTCCATTACTAGATGTTATCTGGATACCATGATCCACCAAGTGTAGTTCCTCTTCATTTTATGTTCTCAGCTATCTTATCTTTAGTTTGGCATGTACGTCCACCTAAAAGATATTTAACCAACGGGGTGAGACAAAAAGTCCTAACGAGAGATATAACTCTCCTCCAGCTCTATTATTGTCATGGATAATTAAATAGATAAACTAACTACGAAGCAGGTTGAATAGAATTAACAAAATGACATATACCTCATGATTAAAGTAAATAGAGAAGAAATATGCACTTGTTGTTGAGTAGTAGAACAATTAACAATTTGAAAGGAATATGAAGAACATGTCTAATTGTTATAAACTAAATAGTATGAAAGCAAGGCAAGAATTCAACCAATGTTCTCATTTTTTATTCTAAACGAATATGCTACATGACTATTTATGAGTTTATTTATGCCCTGAGAATTTGAGTCATACCACCAAGATCCAACTGATCACTATGAAGTCAAAATCAGTGCCATACAAGGTCAATGGAAGAGTAAGAATCCACAACTTCTCCACACCTTGTGGTCAGTACACGAGAACACCACAGAGACATATCAGTCAACTATAAAAGTTACATATAGTTGCATCAAGGGGGTTGGCTCACACATGGCCATCTATATAATACCTAGTCCACCTTGGTACAGATCATGACACTAGAAAAATTGAGCTACGGCCCACAAATGCTCTCCTCTCAAGGTATGGCCGGTAGCCAATCATGTATCACATATCACTAATATCACAAATCTTAAGGCATTATCTGAGGCTCACATATGACCAAAGTCACCCTCAATTACTTGATATTAGGGTACCAAGATGTCCCCACATACTTAATAGTATGCGCTCCAAGTTTCCTGTAGGAGTTACTCATTTCACATCCAGTAATGAAACCGACTCTGGAATGGATCTATGGCACAAGGTAAGCTACATTATTAGATTTCACTAGATTAATTAGACCAATTAAAGCGTATTTTAGCATCAATCAAGTTATAACGTACAACCCATAGACAAATTCTTCAAAAGAAAGGGCATAGTATTACAACAGAAGATATGATCATTTAAACTATAAATGGATTCCCATCATCTCACAACACTATATCACTGCCATTTATAAGGCTATCACCATCAACATATTATCATGGGATATCAATCCCTTATTCTAGTACCGAAGGATATTGCCTCAACTAGGCACTAAGACCTTTCCAGCTCCTAAGACCCATCACATCACACTTATGATTGATTTCCATCTCATCACACTTCATTGAGCATATACGTATTACTTATACCAGTCATCATTTGTGCCACATCACACATACATACCATAGTAATCATTAACTATTACATTCATATGTGTGGCAAAGTTAGTATTATATAATTAGAGAGAGAATACATTTTAACACATTAAACACCTTTAAATAAAGCAAGCAATGTATAAAGGTTCTCTAATTTAGGATTAGGCTTCATGCTTATTCCACATAGGGTTCTCAAGCATCATTCTATCTTAAATCTCTAACTTTCACTACCTCCCATAAGTTGGAGTCTATGAGACTAAGAATTAGACAATATAACCAAGTATGCACATTCACATATTTATAATTTCCGTGTTCCCTTATTGAGGCTTATAGCCAATGCTTTATACTATTTAACCATCCTCATAGTATTCACAAGTTATAACACCCAATTAACTCACAAGGTTAAATTCATGTAATTTAAGAGAGAGAACAATATCATGCTTTATATTCATACACATTCAATAATATCACCTTCCTTTACAATTAGGGTCAATGCTCTTCACATATAATCGATTAGGGTTTTACCTCATGGTTACATCACCCACCGTAATTACATAAATTTCCACTTTCTTGAAACTAATTAGATTTTATCAACATTAGTTAGCTATGAATAAATCATTGTGTCATCAAACACATGGTATCACCATTTTATAATTGTATTTGTATATCACCTCATTAAGTTATGTGCGGGTCACAATAGTGCATTATGTAAACATCTTGATTGTTGCACCAACATGAGATTTCATCATTATGTGACCCATATGTTGTTACCCTTCATAAGTTATCAACCACATTATCATACTAAGGAATGTCAAACCATAGATTACATGACTAGAGGGTTTTAGTTCAAATTATACACAAGGTACTTATTAGACCTTTAAACTTGTTCTTATGATTTCCTCATGAAACTAACTCCCCTTGATTCCAACAAGGCTCATCTCCACTATCATGTACACACATAGTTGTCTCATTGACCTCTTTCATAAATTATGATCATGTAGAAAGGAATATAGAAGACACTTTCTGTCGCACCCCAATCTCACACTAACCACAACCCACGAGATTAGGGCGCGACGGAGGGATTTACATACAAGACAAACCACTCATAACCTTTTAAACATTTTAAAGACATTAAAATGATAACCTGGTTTATGCTGTAAACTAAAGCTAAACAAACTACGGAAGCATTTTTATTAAACTGACTAGAAATATAAACAAAGTATACAACATATTACATTGTTCGACATAAAGTAAAGCATAACAGTTAATTTACAACTTTATACACATTCCACATACACACTCTCTCTCACCCACACCATGTCCCAAGGACCGAGGGGAAAGGACTAAGAGACCTCTAACTATACTAGCTACAAATACCTTCTACAGATTAAGCGTTAGGATGAAAAGATCCTTCTGATTCCTGGAACTGTTGCTGACCTGAAAAAATGTTTGAGTAGAGGAGTGAGCCTACTCGCTCAGTGAATAGCATTTCATTTAGCTATCACTAAACAACTCATTAGATATATAAAATTGAAATAAAGCATAAGTGCAGTACTAAGCAGGGCAGTTCTAATGACATAGCAGATTTACAGATAATAATCACATTTCTATGCAACAACAGATATTTTAAACAAATAAACAGTTATAGAGAATTGGCACAGAAGTTCAAATCTCTTAACATAATGAATTTACTGTGATCCTATATGATTACATTTTTATATTATTATGCCCCAATCATATGCAGTGTACTTTGCATACAAAGATCTGTAGAAAACTACGATCCCACCGTACAAGACTTTTTTTTTATTAAGTCAGGAGGTCATCTATTCATCTCACCCTCCTCGTGTGAGCATTAAAAGAACCAAATACATCTCCTGCTTATAAAATGCAGGTCGAACCCCCACAAGGACATCAACAACATAACTCCACAACACAACTCCACAACACAGACCCCGACCACACAGAAAACCAAACAAGGAAGACACCAAACAACACCCCAACCAAACCATTAAGGATGCTTAAACTTCAAAACCACGTAAGGAGTGTGGTTCTTCTCAAGAAAAGCCATACCGCGAACTCTAGCCGGCAATCTGCTAGGATCGGAGATCACGATCGATTCCTGACTGAGAACACCCCACTTACCGATCTCTCTGGGAATGGAATTGATGGCCATGTGTATAAGCGATCCTACAATGCCTTCTTCCTCCATGTAGCTCTTCAACTCCCTGACGATACGCGATAACCTCCAAGGTATACAAGCAGTGCCCCATAACATGTGATAGGTATTGTCATCGTCTAACTCCACCACTGTGATCCGAAGAGATTGATTCTCCGCCAGCTTCAACCCTATAGCACAAGCTTGAAGGAACGCAGAGATATGATCTGTCACAGTTAACCATGCGCTGCAAATCACCTGCAACTGATGCACACAACCACGAACTAGCTGTAGGGAAGGAGGAGGACGAGCTAGGGCTGCTCTTCGCGTCCTTTCTCTCTCCTGGCCGCCGCTGCTGCTAGCGCAGCTCCTGCTGCTAGCGCAGCTCCTGCTGCTGCTGGATCAGTTGGCGAAGAAGGAAGGAGGGGAGAAGATGGAGGGGCCACAGCTGTTGGCCGGAATAGAACTAGGGCTCCAAATCGCCCTTCTCTCTCAGATCTCTCTCACGTGAAGAAGGGAAGAAACGCTCTGCGTTTCTCTCGTTTCTGAAAAGTGAAATGAGAAAAGGGAAAGAAAGGATAAGAAGGAAAAACCTAGTGATCAAAACGTAAAGTCCAAGAACTTTCGAAAACTACAAACAGGTCCTTGCATGCCCAAAAACTTACAACTTTTGACTCGAAAGTCGGTTTCAGACGATTTCTCTAGCAACGCCTCAAGCGCAAGATCCTACACGTTTTAAAGGCTAGGATTCACACTACGCACATATCATATCTGTTTTAAACGTTATTAACAAAAGCAAGCTTACAACTTAGCAAAGCAGCTAAAACACATGCTTAACAGCATACTTACAGGGTAAGCTCAACACGGGTCGTAACAATCTCCCTCCCTTATAAGAATTTCGTCCCGAAATTCCTAAAAGAGAAAAGGAAACTTGCTAGGCATCTCAGACTCAAGCTCCCACGTAGCTTCTTCAAGGTTATGATTCCTCCACAGAACCTTCACCAACGGTATCTCACGGTTCTTAAGCTTCTTGATTCGATGATCAACTATCTGCACTGGTCCTTCCACGTAGGACACATCTATCCTAAGCTGCACCGGTTCTGGATCTAAAATCTTTTCTGTACTGGGATGACACTTCTTCAATATAGACACATGAAACACATCATGAAGACTTGCCAACTCAGACGACAAATCCAACCTGTAGGCTACAGGTCCAATCCTCTCAATGATAGGATATGGGCCCATATACCTAGGGGTCAACTTGCCTCTCTTGCCAAACCTTAGCACTCCCTTCAACGATGAAACCTTCAGATAAACCTCGTCACCAACCTCAAACTCAAGAGGTCGACGTCGTCTCTCTGCATAACTTTTCTGTATGTCCTGAGCAGCTTTCAACTGCTTCCTGATCACAGATATCTAATCTGTAGTCATATCGACTACCTCAGGTCCAAGAGTTTCCTTCTCGCCTACCTCATACGAACAAACTGGCGATCGACACTTCCTGCCATACAAAGCTTCATACGGGGCCATTCCAAGACTAGAATGGTAACTGTTGTTGTATGCAAACTCCATTAGGCTTAAGTGTTCATCCCAGTTACCTCTGAACTGCAGAATGCATGCTCTCAGCATGTCCTCGAGAGTCTGAATGGTTCTCTCAGACTGACCATCTGTCACGCCCCAATCTCACATTAACCACAAACCACAAGATTAGGACGCAACAGGATGGGATTTACTCATAACCAACCACTCTTTACTTTTTAAAACATATTAAAGACATTAACATGGAAATCCGATTTATGTTGTAAAAATGAAACTAAACAAACTGCGGAAGCATCTTTATTGAACTGACTAGCAATATAAATAGAGTTTACAACATATTACATTGTTCGACATAAAATAAGGCATAACAGTTAATTTACATCTTTATACACATTCACTCTCTCACTCACACTTTGTCCCAAAGATCGAGGGGAAAGGACTAAGAGACCTCTAACTACTAACTACGAACCTTCTATCGTCTAGGCGTAAGGATAAATCGATCCTTCTGATTTCCTGCTGCTGATGATAACCTGAAAATGTTTTGAGTAGAGGTATGAGCCTACTCGCTCAGTGAATAGCATTTCACTTAGCTATCACTAAACAACTCTTCAGGTTTATAATTGAAAATAAACATATAAGCAGTATTTAACAGAGCAGTCCTAACAACATAACAGAATTGCAGAATGTAATCACATTTCCATGCAATAGCACATGAATTGAACAGATGATCAGATATAAAGAAATAGCACACAAGTTCGAATACTTAAATTTACTGTGATCCTATATGATTATTTATCCATATTTTTATGCCCCAAACATATGCAGCGCACTCTGCATATGAAGATTCGTAACAAGTTCATGCTACGATCCCACCGTACAAGACTTAGCGACACACCTGGGAAATGCTAAGTCTGACTGTCTGTCCTGGTCTGCACAGGACTCTCGGGCGCACAAGGGCCCCAGGCGCACAAGGGCCTGTCTGCACTAACTCTGAGTGCTCTGGACTCCTCCCACCCTGTAGTGCACAGTCGGAGGGTCGGGGATTACCACCGTGACACAAGCACAAATTAATGTTGAATAACCCCCATCTATCTCCAGTGCCACCGTGACACAAGCACGCTTTGTTGTTGGACATTGTCTGTCTGACCCCGTGCCACCGTGACTCATGCACGGATTATTGTTGAACACGAGCACCGACCATCTAGGCACAAGGCTAGATCGATCGTTTCACCCCAAAGGTACAAACCGCGCAATGGGGTTCTACGGTGTTGGGTCACCTATGTCTATTAACTGATTAACAATTCAACATATAAACAGGAATATCACATTTCATGCATATTGCACAATCTGAATAACACATGAAGCAAATATATATCCTTTATCATCATTAAACATGATTAAGCATCATTTATCCACTTTCGATGCTAAACATCTATTTTTAAATCAGCAAATACATTGCAACTATAATACAGGAAATTTTATCATTTTCACTAAGCATATTAAGTAATTCAATTCCAATGAATCTAACATACTCTATTTTATATACTACACTTCTTAGAAGTTATATCAATTGATACAGAAGCAATTAAACATTTAAATTGAGTTAAATATTGATTTCTAAATGAACTACTACTAACCCCTCTGGAACTCGGCCGACCAAACTGGGAACTCATCCGATCGGCTGACAACTCGGCCGATCCACCCGCAACTCGGCCGATCCAAACCCTGGTCGATTTCCTATAAAGGGAAACTCGGACGAATCATGCCCAATTCGGCCGATCAAAACACTGATCGTCAATTCTAATAAAGGAACTCGGCTGAATCATACGCAATTCGGCCAAACAGTGTACAGACTAAAAACTAAAACGAACCTGTTGCATTGGAACAGTGCACGCACACACGTCTAGGTTGGGATCAAGCTCAGCTGGTGCTAATACTTGGCTATTGGTTGCGGATTTGTGGTCTGGACCTCAAGGTGGATTCGTTGGCATCAATTTCGATGCTAGATCGCGCCCTAGGTGACCTAGAGCTGCGGCGGGAGCTGCTGCTGCCCGGACAAGCTGGGGGCACCGCCCAAGCTGCTTGGGCATCCCTGGAGCGATGAAGGATAAAGATGAATCGGGTGCTACGGATTTGTGCTCCGGATCATCGGCTGAACTCAAAGATGACCTTCCCTTGAAGTTTTGTGCGTTCATGGGGGCTATTTGGCCAGGCCGAAGCTGCTTCTTGCTGGGGCGCCGCCCAGCAGATCAGTAGTTGTTGGGCGCCACTAGGGCATGGAGGACGAGGAAGAAGAGAAGAAGGGGAGTGGGCGGAGGTAGAGGAGAGGTGGGCGTAGCCGAAATCAAGGTTGGGAGCAAGAATCGCCCCTGTTCTCCCTTTCTCTCTGTCGCTCAGTCGGCTACTGTTCCATCGGCCGACTGAAGGACAAGATAAGCGAGAATGGTTGCGGAGGGGGCCGGCTACAATTTTCCCAATTATTTCCGATATTTACAACTAGGTCCCTAAACATTCAAAAGTCCGTATCTTTTAACTCGGAAGTCGGTTTCGAGTGATTTTTCTTGCAACGGTTTAAGCTCGGAATTCTCTATAACCTCAAAGCATAAAATTATGTTAACTAGTTTGTCACAACAGATCAAATCGCTAATTGCAACAGTGAGTACTCAACTCAACTTAATGTACTAAATAATCAACATTGACATTATTAATTTCCTCGGGTGATTCAATCTTAGCTATTAATTCGCATCTTAGCTTATCTTGATTATCTATGATGTTTAATTTGATACTCAACACTAATTGAGGTGTTTTGCGTAATTCGAGGTATTTATCGACTAAGCAAGGAGTGGGTCATAACAACCTTTTCCCCTTAAAAGAATTTCGTCCCGAAATTCCTAAAAGAGAAAGGAAACGTGTTACTCACTTCTGACTCGTGTTCCCACGTGGCTTCTTCTAAGTTATGGTTCCTTCATAAAACCCTCACTAATGGTATCTCGCGAATTCTTGAACTTTTTGATCCTCTGATCAACTATCGGCATAGGTCCCTTAACCTAGGACACATCTGATCTGATTCCAGATCAACCCACAAGACATTGTCTTTCCAGAACTGTTATAACAGTATCTCAATTTATGGTAATTACCAACAAATTATTATACTATACATGCAAACAAACTAAAATTCTAAAACAAAATGCATGTCAATTTGGTACTAAAATTAAATCATGCAATTTAACTGTTAAACATCACTACATATCATACTGAGAATTGATATCAAAATACTTGATTCATCGTACACCCTATCCTTAGGGTTTCATTTGCCTTGTTCATTCATCACATGCCAACACCCTACTCTTAGGGTTATCTCATTCACTAATCACATGGCAACACCCTACTCTTAGGGTTTCCATTATCTCATCTGTTTAATTGCAATTCAAATCACAATACGGTATCATTCTGGATCTGGCAGAGCAGTATATTTCAAATCATTGTAATTACTGAGTAATGTTTACATCATGCATGCAGGCAGATTAAAACTTCATAAGTATTCCAAACTCAAATCAATTTTGGCACATACATACTGGATTTCATGTAATTGAACATCCTATGACACCAATAAAAGTAATTTTCTCCACTAATAAGAAACCATCTGTAATATTTATCAATTATCTGAAATTTCTCGAAGTACGTGCATATTTACCAAATTCCTGGTTTATGCATCACATAACTCAATTAAGAGTTATTTACGTATCATATCACAAATATTTAGTAATACTTGAGAATTTCTGATAATATCTCAGAGAAATGTGCCAATTCATGTAAATGTCAGGTCACACATATTAACATATCAGGAAGCATGGAATTAGGTTTATTTACATATTTTAATGCTGTCTTGTTAGCTTGAAATCATGCATCTAATGATTTACCAAATCTGTGTTTTTCTGGGTTCATACTCAAACCGTACCATTATCAGTTGTGTACTTCTAAACTCAATATGATATGATTGAAACTGGATTACCAAGCAACCTAATTATTTTATCCATGTATACCTTAGTCAAGTCTCGAGACATCAAAGGTCGACTTAATATGAAGAAAGTGAGCAGACTAAATTAGTCTATCCACAATTATTCATATCGAGTCACAACCTCTAGGTGTCCTGGGTAAACTTACCACAAAATCCATTGTGATATATTCCCACTCCCATTCAGGCATAGAAAAAAATTGCAAGGTAGCTATAGGTTTCTAGGGTTCGACCTTAACTTACTGGTATACACTACTTTTAACCACATACTTAGCTACATCCTTCTGCATATCTGACCATCCATTTCAATTTCTAGGAATTCATATACATCTTAGTGTTTCCTGAAAGCATAGCATACATCAATACATACATTTCCATAAGAATCTTTTCTTTCAGGCTTTTCCCCTTAAAAGAATTTTACTCCATCTCGAGGTACACACAACATGTCATGCTAATACAACACCTTACCATCTAAAAACTTAAACTCTAGTCTCTTTTCCTCCTATCAGGTCATTCATGGTCTGGCTTAGTTCACTATTACCCTTTTGTAGTTCCTTGATTTGATCATAAGAAGTAAGCTTGAACCTACATCTCTACAATCAAACCACTCTGTGCTATCATCCCTAAGTCTAAGTCCAACTCCCACATTTCTACTAACAGGTCTCTATTGAAACCTGTCATAGAGAATGCATTGGTTGTTGAACCTAACTTTCTGCTGAAAGCATCATCCACTATATTCTCTTTACCAGGGTGATAATCTATTGTCACATCATAAAGATAGTGACACCATGTCTTAAAAACATGAACTACATCAGCTATCTTTAGATCATATATCGGATAATACTCCGCTTTCTATGTTACTTACTTATTGTTACATTTTAGGTTTATGTCTTACTATTTCCTCTAAGTCATTTCATGTTGTTCATGTACCGATTAGATTATCTATTTCAAAACCCTAGATCACTATCAAAGCCAGTTTACTTTTCATAGAACAAATCTCAAGGTCTAATTTTACAAAGATACTAGTATTCAAGGTTTAATCACTAATGAGATCTCTTAAACTACTACAACTTTAATCACTCTAGGGTTTTGGTCTATATCAGTAACATAGCATTATTGTGTATGTGTGGTCGATCATGTAGATCAATTTGAGTTGTTTGGGTCAATAGCATATTAACCCAACACTCAACTTTAATTACATTAGCTGAAAATTCAGTTTTTACAATAGTTTCTGTAATTCGTTTATTAAACAGCTAACAGAAGCTCCAAAAATTCTGGAAATTTTATATGTTGTGCCTAATGAAGTTTCAGACATCCAGTAGAAATGTCAGATCATTTCAAGTTACCAATAATTAATTAAAAATCGAACAGTGCACTGCTATATTGCAGTCTGCAGCAGGTTCGGCTGAGTTACAAACTCGGCCGACACCCTTGCTGTAGAGGTCAAAAGTCATCCAAAAATCATGCCAATTTAACAGAGTGTCTAAAATTGTATTTTTCAAGCACAGTTAAAATTTGAGATCAATTGGATATACCAATAAAAAGATAAAATTCAATTACCACACTGCTATATCATTCAGAAAATGTGATCGGTCGAGTTTGAAACTCGGCCGATAAACAGGTTAGAACATTCTTCAAAATTTTTAATGTTTTCCAATGTTGTTCACATTTTATATATCCAAATCATATCCCAATTTGAAGTAAATCAGGGCTACACATAAAATACTAAAAATCATTTAGTGAGACATTCTACTTATCAAATTCTGTATTCATGTGTCATTTGAATCCTAATTTGGGCCAATTAGGGTCTATGCTTCTCAAACCCTAATTCTCAAGACAAAAGAACATTTAGACTTCTTATCATAGTTATAAAATATTAATGTATATACATTCTCACTATGTTACGGGTCTAAACCATCCAGAGTCTATTCTTATTTTACTGTTAATAGGAGTCATTAAATCCCAGTAACGCATCCTGCCAGCCGGACCAGGCCGAACCTGTATTCCTGAAGCCAAGAGCTACTCGGGATTAATCAACCCCTATTAATCTTAATCATGTGGAAAGAATATCCACTTAGGGCAAACTCAAATAAACATAATTTCGGGTCTACTTTAATACAAAGAAAACCAACATTAAACAATTCACTTCATATCACATCATTATAAAAGAATCATACTTATTGTACAAACTGAAAGTCTAAATTCATGCATATAAGAGCGTTTCTAATGATCTTTAATCAATAAGCAATGTAAGGTAGGAGTTATATCACATCCTTTATTTAAATCTCTTACTCCTACATTATTTTATTGTTTCTTAACCCTAAGATTTCTAGGGTTTTCTCTCTAGCCTATCCTTCCTCTGCATACCTGGCCAGGGCATCCAGAGAAGAACAGACAGAGTAGCTTGATACTGGTCAATCTAAGTATTCAGACACCTGGCCAGGGTATCTAAACACTCAGACCTTCCAGAGCTAAAACTCATCATTTATTATTCGCCTTACTTATAACTTTATCTTTTGACCTTAATGATTCTTAACGACTCAACTTAAGCTCATTACTTGATTCTCGTGACCACATCCTCTTCCTGCTATCTGCAATAGTATAACAGAACACTTCCTTTTAGAAAATTACAGATAGAAGAAAGACACCTAAACCTTAATCCTATTGATCTCTTATCGTCCCCTGACCTTGAGTAACTATGTACTCAAACCAAAGCTCTGATACCAAAATTGTCACGCCCCAATCTCACATTAACCACAAACCACAAGATTAGGACGCAACAGGATGGTATTTACTCATAACCAACCACTCTTTACTTTTTAAAACATATTAAAGACATTAACAGGGAAATCCGATTTATGCTGTAAAAATGAAACTAAACAAACTGCGGAAGCATCTTTATTGAACTGACTAGCAATATAAACAGAGTTTACAACATATTACATTGTTTGACATAAAATAAGGCATAACAGTTAATTTACATCTTTATACACATTCACTCTCTCACTCACACTTTGTCCCAAAGATCGAGGGGAAAGGACTAAGAGACCTCTAACTACTAACTACGAACCTTCTATCGTCTAGGCGTAAGGATAAATCGATCCTTCTGATTTCCTGCTGCTGATGATAACCTGAAAATGTTTTGAGTAGAGGTATGAGCATACTCACTCAGTGAATAGCATTTCACTTAGCTATCACTAAACAACTCGTCAGGTTTATAATTGAAAATAAACATATAAGCAGTATTTAACAGAGAAGTCCTAACAACATAACAGAATTGCAGAATATAATCACATTTCCATGCAATAGCACATGAATTGAACAGATGATCAGATATAAAGAAATAGCACACAAGTTCGAATACTTAAATTTACTGTGATCCTAAATGATTATTTATCCATATTGTTATGCCCCAAACATATGCAGCGCACTCTGCATATGAAGATTCGTAACAAGTTCATGCTACGATCCCACCGTACAAGACTTAGCGACACACCCGGGAAATGCTAAGTCTGACTGTCTGTCCTGGTCTGCACAGGACTCTCGGGCGCACAAGGGCCCCAGGCGCACAAGGGCCTGTCTGCACTAACTCTGAGTGCTCTGGACTCCTCCCACCCTGTAGTGCACAGTCGGAGGGTCGGGGATTACCACCGTGACACAAGCACGGATTAATGTTGAATAACCCCCATCTATCTCCAGTGCCACCGTGACACAAGCACGCGTTGTTGTTGGACACTGTCTGTCTGACCCCGTGCCACCGTGACTCACGCACGGATTATTGTTGAACACGAGCACCGACCATCTAGGCACAAGGCTAGATCGATCGTTTCACCCCAAAGGTACAAACCGCGCAATGGGGTTCTACGGTGTTGGGGCACCTATGTCTATTAACTGATTAACAATTAAACATATAAACAGGAATATCACATTTCATGCATATTGCACAATCTGAATAACACATGAAGCAAATATATATCCTTTATCATCATTAAACATGATTAAGCATCATTTATCCACTTTCAATGCTAAACATCTATTTTTAAATCAGCAAATACATTGCAACTATAATACAGGAAATTTTATCATTTTCACTAAGCATATTAAGTAATTCAATTCCAATGAATCTAACATACTCTATTTTATATACTACACTGCTTAGAAGTTATATCAATTGATACAGAAGCAATTAAACATTTAAATTGAGTTAAATATTGATTTCTAAATGAACTACTACTCACCCCTCTGGAACTCGGCCGACCAAACTGGGAACTCGGCCGATCGGCTGACAACTCGGCCGATCCACCCGCAACTCGGCCGATCCAAACCCTGGTCGATTTCCTATAAAGGGAAACTCGGCCGAATCATGCCCAATTCGGCCGATCAAAACACTGATCGTCAATTCTAATAAAGGAACTCGGCCGAATCATACGCAATTCGGCCGAACAGTGTACAGACTAAAAACTAAAACGAACCTGTTGCAATGGAACAGTGCACGCACACACGTCTAGGTTGGGATCAAGCTCAGCTGGTGCTAATACTTGGCTATTGGTTGCGGATTTGTGGTCTGGACCTCAAGGTGGATTCGTTGGCGTCAATTTCGATGCTAGATCGCGCCCTAGGTGACCTAGAGCTGCGGCGGGAGCTGCTGCTGCCCGGACAAGCTGGGGGCACCGCCCAAGCTGCTTGGGCATCCCTGGAGCGATGAAGGATAAAGAGGAATCGGGTGCTACGGATTTGTGCTCCGGATCATCGGCTGAACTCAAAGATGACCTTCCCTTGAAGTTTTGTGCATCCATGGGGGCTATTTGGCCAGGCCGAAGCTGCTTCTTACTGGGGCGCCACCCAGCAGATCAGTAGCTGTTGGGCGCCACTAGGGCATGGAGGACGAGGAAGAAGAGAAGAAGGGGAGTGGGCGGAGGTAGAGGAGAGGTGGGCGTAGCCGAAATCAAGGTTGGGAGCAAGAATCGCCCCTCAATCACCCCTGTTCTCCCTTTCTCTCTGTCGCTCAGTCGGCTACTGTTCCATCGGCCGACTGAAGGACAAGATAAGCGAGAATGGTTGCGGAGGGGGCCGGCTACAATTTGCCCAATTATTTATGATATTTACAACTAGGTCCCTAAACATTCAAAAGTCCGTATCTTTTAACTCGGAAGTCGGTTTCGAGTGATTTTTCTTGCAACGGTTTAAGCTCGGAATTCTCTATAACCTCAAAGCATAAAATTATGTTAACTAGTTTGTCACAACAGATCAAATCGCTAATTGCAACAGTGAGTACTCAACTCAACTTAATGTACTAAATAATCAACATTGACATTATTAATTTCCTCGGGTGATTCAATCTTAGCTATTAATTCGCATCTTAGTTTATCTTGATTATCTATGATGTTTAATTTGATACTCAACACTAATTGAGGTGTTTTGCGTAATTCGAGGTATTTATCGACTAAGCAAGGAGTGGGTCATAACAACCTTTTCCCCTTAAAAGAATTTCGTCCCGAAATTCCTAAAAGAGAAAGGAAACGTGTTACTCACTTCTGAATCGTGTTCCCACGTGGCTTCTTCTAAGTTATGGTTCCTTCATAAAACCCTCACTAATGGTATCTCGCGAATTCTTGAACTTTTTGATCCTCTGATCAACTATCGGCATAGGTCCCTTAACCTAGGACACATCTGATCTGTTAGTCTATCCACAATCACCCATATCGAGTCCAAACCTCTAGGCGTCCTGGGTAACCCTACCACGAAATCCATCGTGATGTGTTCCCATTTCCATTCAGGTATAGGAAGCGACTGCAAGGTACCGGCAGGTTTCTGATGCTCAGCTTTAACCTGCTGACACACTCCACATCTAGACACATACTCAGCCACATCTCTCTTCATACCAGACCACCAATACAGCTCTTTGATATTCCTATACATTTTTGTGTTACCTGGATGCATAGCATACATAGAAGCATGCGCTTCTTCAAGAATCTACTCTTTCATCTCACTGTTCCCATGTACACACAACCAATCATGAAGATACAACACACCATCGTCAGAAAACCTGAATTCTGACCTTTTACCTTCTGACATATCCTGCATAACCTGCCACAACTCGTCATCACTCTGTTGCAACTCCTTAATCTGATCATAGAAAGTAGGTTTGACCTGCATCTGAGCAATCAACCTACTCTGTCCAGACACATCCAGGTCTAAGTTCAACTTTCGCATATCTACAAACAAGTCTCTCTTGAAACATGCCATAGAAAATGCATCATCTGTTGAACTCGACTTTCTACTCAAGGCATCTGCCACAACATTCGCTTTACCAGGATGATAATCGATTGTTACCTCATAATCCTTGATCAGCTCAAGCCATCTTTGTTGTCTCAGATTCAAATCCTTCTGAGTGAAGATATACTTCAAACTCTTATGGTCTGTAAACACCTGACATGTCTCACCATACAGGTAGTGACGCCATGTCTTAAGAGCATGAACTATAGCAGCTAACTCCAGATCATGAGTAGGGTAGTTCTCTTCATTCTTCTTAAGCTGTCTAGATGCATAAGCCACAACTTTGCCTTCCTGCATCAGCACACAGCCCAAACCTCTCCTGGAAGCGTCGCAGAACAATGTATAACCTTTGTCTGCCTCTGGAAAAACCAACACTGGTGTTGAAGTCAACTTCCTCTTCAAAATCTGAAAACTCTTCTCGCAGTTATCAGACCAAACAAACGGTGCATTCTTCCTCATCAGGCGTGTCAAAGGTGATGCCGTCACACTGAAGTTCTGTATAAACCTTCTATAATAGCCTGCCAAACCCAAGAAACTTCTAATCTCAGTAGGAGTCTTAGGATGTTCCCACTGAAGTACAGAATCAACTTTCTTAGGATCAACGCTAACTCCATCTCTCGAGATAACATGTCCAAGAAATGCTACCTCTGCCAACCAGAACTCACACTTGCTAAACTTAGCATACAACTGATGTTGCCTCAGCAACTGCAACGTCATTCTCAGGTGTTGCTCATGCTGTACATCATCTCTGGAGTAAATCAGAATATCATCTATAAAGACTACAATAAACTGATCTAGGAACGGTTTGGAAATCCAATTCATCATATCCATAAAGGCTGCTGGGGCATTGGTCAGTCCAAATGACATGACCAGAAACTCATAATGCCCATACCTGGTTCTGAAAGCTGTCTTGGGAATATCAGAAGCCTTTATTCTGAGCTGATGATATCCAGATCTCAAATCTATTTTAGAGAAGATCGTCGCTCCACGTAACTGATCAAACAGATCGTCTATTCTCGGAAAAGGGTACTTGTTCTTAATAGTGATCTTGTTCAGTTTCCTGTAATCTATACAGAGACGCATGGTACCATCCTTTTTCTTAACAAACAGGATTGGAGCACCCCACGGCGAAGAACTGGGTCTGATGAAACCCTTATCCAGCAACTCCTGCAGCTGCACCTTGAGTTCCTTCAACTCTACAGGTCCCATTCTATAAGCTGGCAGTGCCACTGGATGACTACCTGGATATACCTGAATCTCAAAATCAATGTCTCTGACAGGAGGTAAGCTTGGCAACTCTTCTGGAAAAACATCAAAAAACTCACTAACTACCGGCACATCATAAACACTGGCGGTGCTCTTCTCTGCGCATGTGTCAACCACATGAGCAAGGAACGCTTCACATCATTTCTGTAGCATCTTATCAGCTACTGCAGCTGATACAATGCACGTAGGCAGAACTTTCCTGTCTCCAGTAAAGACACAAGAAAATTCACCTTGTTGAAAGGTAGCTTCCTTCTTCCAACAATCGAGTTGCACTCGATATGTCTGAAGACAATCCATACCCAAGATGACTTGAAAAGTATTTACATCCAGGGGTATGAGATTAGCTGCAAAGGTGTAACCTCCAAAAGATAACAAACATCCGGGACAGAACTCAGATAAAACTCTTGGTCCACCTAGTGGAACCCTCAATGCTAACTCATCTACCAACTCTTGAGTTAACAGATTAAGTTTACCAACTAAAGAACGTCATATGAAAAAGTGAGTAGCACCCGGATCTATCAAAACTAAAACTGGTATACTATTAAACAAAAGCATCTCTCTTGTAATGACTTGTGAAGAGATTATACCTTCCTGAGGTGTCAAAGAGAAGAAACGTGCTGAAGATCTCCCTCTGCCACGCTGTCCTCTCAGATCACTTCTGCCACTGGGCACACCACGACCTCTATAACCGGAAGCCACAGAAGAACTCGGTCCTTCCACTGCAGGTTGTCTCTAGTCATCATAAAACTGGGGCTGAGAAGCTGGTGATGCTGCTGGTTGAAGCTGAGGGCAAAACTTCTTTATATGTCCCATCTGACCACAATGATAACAACCTCGAAAATCTAAACCCCGACACTGACCAGAGTGTGATCTTCCACAAGTATTACATACTCGCGTTTCCTGCCTCAGTGGACCAGTCACAAAGGTAGATGATCCAGATGGCCGCCCACTAGAAGAAGATGTCACCTCACCAGATCTTGGTCTGCTGAAACAACCAACACTGCGTCCCAGCTTGGAGAAGAAACCTCTACCTCCACCTCTGTACCAACTACTGGACTGTCTTCCACTAAAATCTGTAGACCTCTTCTTGGTCTCACGTATCTTATCAGCATTCACAGATTCTTCAACCTGTCTGGCCGCCTCAACGAACTCACCAAAATTCTCTATGTTCCTTCTACTAGTAGCAAATACTGTATGCCGAATCTCTGGCCTCAGCCCTTCCTGAAACCTTCTGCATCTCTCTAAGTTATTAGGGACAAGATCAGGACAAAAGTTCGCCAGCCTGGTGAAAAGTTCTTCATAATCAGTAACTGACATGTTCCCCTGCTTAATATTCTCCATCTGTCTTATTTTCTCATTAATGAAAGTAGGTGGATAATATTTAAGATGGAACTCTTCAGAGAAATCCTGCCAAGTAAGCTCTGAACCTCTCCTTTTATCCTCCACACCGTGCCACCACAACTCTGCATCGCCTGTCAAAAGATAAACTGTGTGATTAATCTTTTTCTCTTCTGGAAGCTCCATCAGGCGAAAAACCTTCTCTATCTGCCTCCACCACTCATCAGCCTCTGCTGGATCTGTAGTACCACTAAATTCTGTACCACAAAGCTTCTTCACAAGCTCATATGATCTCATCAGATCCTTACTGCGGGTAGAAGTAGAAGCTCGCCTATCAGCCTTGTATCTCTCTCTGGTCTCCAGAAACATCCTGTACATACGGGATGCTTCATCAACATGATCACCTCCACCTGGACCCATGTCCTGTGGATCAGGACCAACATGGCTCTCGGCCTGATCATCATGACCAAAACCTCTTCCTGCCATCTGCAGTAATATAACAGAATATTTCCTGTTAGAAAACTGTAGATAGAAGAAAGACACCTAAATCCTAGTCCTATTGGTCTCTTATCGTCCCCGGACCTGGACTCTGAGTATCTATGTACTCAACCTATGCTCTGATACCAAGCTGTCGCACCCCAATCTCACACTAACCACAACCCACGAGATTAGGGCGCGACGGAGGGATTTACACACAAGACAAACCACTCATAACCTTTTAAACATTTTAAAGACATTAAAATGATAACCTGATTTATGCTGTAAACTAAAGCTAAACAAACTGCAGAAGCATTTTTGTTAAACTGACTAGAAATATAAACAAAGTCTACAACATATTACATTGTTCGACATAAAGTAAAGCATAACAGTTAATTTACAACTTTATACACATTCCACATACACACTCTCTCTCACCCACACCATGTCCCAAGGACCGGGGGGAAAGGACTAAGAGACCTCTAACTATACTAGCTACAAATACCTTCTACAGATTAAGCGTTAGGATGAAAAGATCCTTCCGATTCCTGGAACTGTTGCTGACCTGAAAAGATGTTTGAGTAGAGGAGTGAGCCTACTCGTTGAGTGAATAGCATTTCATTTAGCTATCACTAAACAACTCATCAGATATATAAAATTTAAATAAAGCATAAGTGCAGTACTAAGCAGGGTAGTTCTAATGACATATCAGATTTACAGATAATAATCACATTTCTATGCAACAACAGATATTTTAAACAAATAAATAGTTATAGAGAATTGGCACAGAAGTTCAAATCTCTTAACATATTAAATTTACTGTGATCCTATAAGATTACATTTTTATATTATAATGCCCCAATCATATGCAGTGTACTCTGCATACAAAGATCTGTAGCGAACTATGATCCCACTGTACAAGACTTAGCGACACTCCCGGGGAATGCTAAGTCTGACTGCTGTCCTGGTCTGCGTCAGGACTCTCATGCTCACACGGCCTCACTGCACTCTCAAAAGAGTGTACTCTAGACTCCTCCTCTAACCTGAGCACACAGGCGGAGAGTCTGGGTTACCACCGTGACACACGCACGGATTATTGTTGAATAACCCCTATTTACTCCAGTTCCACCGTGACACACGCACAGATTATTGTTGAACACGAGTCACCGACCATCTAGACACATGCTAGGTAGGTCGTTTCACCCCAAGGTGCAGACCTCTCGAGGGGTTCTACGGTGTAAGGGCACCTAAGTCTATTAACTGATTAACATAAAAACACTTAAACAAGAATATCACATTTCATACTTATTTCACATTCTGAACATCACTTGAAAACACATATACATCATTTGTCATCTTTAAACATGACTCAGTATCAACTTATCCAGTTTCGATGCTAAACATCCATTTTATGCTCAATGTATACATTACAGTTGTAATACAGGAAATTCTATCATTTTCATCAATCATATTACGTATTTCAAGTTCCAATGAATCTATCATACTCTATTGTATGTGCTACACTGTTTCGGAGTTATACCAACTGATACTGAAGCAATTAAGCACTTAAATTGAGTTAAATAATGATTTCTGAATGAACTGCCACTCACAACTCTGAAACTCGACCGATTGGTCAGAAACTCGACCGATTTCTTCACAACTCGATCGATCAGCTTGCAACTCGACCGATCAGCTTGCTGTTCGATTCATGCTGATGTCGATTTCACTCGAATCGGCGGGCAAAACCACATATTTGCGCTGCAAATCACCTGCAACTGATGCACACAACCACGAACTAGCTGTAGGGAAGGAGGAGGAGGAGCTAGGGCTGCTCTTCGCATCCTTTCTCTCTCCTGGCCGCCGCTGCTGCTAGCGCAGCTCCTGCTGCTGCTGGATCAGTTGGCGAAGAAGGAAGGAGGGGAGAAGATGGAGGGGCCGCAGCTGTTGGCCGGAACAGAACTAGGGCTCCAAATCGCCCTTCTCTCTCAGATCTCTCTCACGCGAAGAAGGGAAGAAACGCTCTGTGTTTCTCTCGTTTTTGAAAAGTGAAACGAGAAAAGGGAAAGAAAGGATAAGAAGGAAAAACCTAGGGATCAAAAGTAAAGTCCAAGAACTTTCGAAAACTACAAACAGGTCCCTGCATGCCCAAAACTTACAACTTTTGACTCGAAAGTCAGTTTCAGACGATTTCTCTGGCAACGCCTCAAGCGCAAGATCCTACACGTTTTAATGGCTAGGATTCACACTACGCACATATCATATCTGTTTTAAACGTTATTAACAAAAGAAAGCTTACAACTTAGCAAAGCAGCTAAAACACATGCTTAACAACATACTTACAGGGTAAGCTCAACACGGGTCGTAACACTTTCCATGGATTACAATCTTTCACTTAGGAGAGCACATAAGTCTTACCATGTTATAATTAGGATTATCGTATGGTTACTTTACCACTAAACCCTACATCTATAACCTCCCACCTTATTGGAGAGTTTTAGAGCTACACATCATAACTAAGGATTGACCATTCATAGTCTCCATGGGTGTCGGTTTAACCTTACTTGGAAGTGTGTCGGTCTCTCACTCAACAAGGTAGTATCTTGGCTTAGCTTCACCCTGATGTATCAACCACTTACTCCACAAAGTGTGTTGGCCTCTCTCCTATGGGATGGTACCTTGGTTTAGCACCTACATGGTTTTTTATCTTGACTTTATCAAGGTGTATCATCCTACACACTAACCCTTGTGTCGGCCTAGACACATTCACTTGGGTCGGCTTAAGATCCTCACTTTGTATCGGGTTAGACACATGTATCGGCCATACCATCATCTAGTGTGTCAGTTAAAGCACCAATTAGGAATGTCAATTTAAGCACCACAAGGCATGTCATGCTAGCACCCTCAGGGCATGTCGAGCTAGCTCCCTCAACATATCAGTCTAAGGTGTCGTCTAACAAGGCATATCGGTTTAACCCCTCTAGATCATGTCAGGTTTGAACTAGCTTGGAGTGCCATTTAGATCAAAGTGTGTCAACTTGTCATCTTTAACCTTAGGATATAGACCGCTAGTTCAACTGTTATCCTGACAGGAAAGTATAATATATGGATAAAAAACTAAACAAGGTTCCTTCATCAAATCAGTTCAAGACCATCATAAACTACTAACATATATGAGATAAATGGTTTAGAGATGGGGATCAATATAAGAACATGAAAGAGTGAAAATAATAAAGAAGGCTAAGAGTTATATAACCTTCCTTAAGAAGGTATTGATCAAGGGTTCAAGATCCGTGATCAAAGAACCAAATCCCACATTTTCTCAAGGTTGAAAATGATCCATCAAGTGTCCCAAACTCAACCTCAAACGTTTATCCAAGAAAGAAGAAGAAGATGCCAAGGTTATGATAGCTCAAGGAGGAAGGAAGGAAAGAGAGAACCGTGACCTATTTGACCTTTATTAAAGGTATGATCCATGTACAAGAGGGGAAGAAGAAGATGAAGAAGAGAGCTCAAAGAAATCACCATCAAGAAACATAACTCACCAAGATGGAAGTTAAACCATGAATCACCATGAGCAAGGAACTCGACATCCCAAGCTCCATGGAGACTTCCGCTAGATCCTTAAGATCCCAAGATCGTCCACCAAGAAGAGAAGAATAAGAATGGAAAAAATGATTCACTTATGTGAAGAGGGAGGGGGTTATATACTTAAGGGAAGAAAGTGAGATCAAAAGAAAGGTGTCATCACCTTAAGAGTCTAGGTGACACTTGTCCATGTGCAAAGGCCACATGCAACCACTTTAACATGCAATATTATGGTGATATACTATAGGTAGAGTATCAGTCTCTTATATTCCTATGAATGGCACCACATCTCCAAACCAATACACTACACTACATCAAACCAACACACTACATTCTAAGGTTAAAACACATATTGTCCATAGATCATTATCACTACTAAGGATATCGTCTTTTGCCCGAGGTCAAACTAGGTGTCCACCTCTTTCTCTATCTTAAAGATTATGACAAATAAGAGAATAAACACTCTAGAGATGGTAACTTGCATGTTAACTCTTTACTTTGGGTAAATTGCAATTTACACCAAAACTAGCACACAAAGCACAAGCATCATCCACATAGGCTCAACTTGAAACTAAGCTCTCCACAAGGCTCCCATAGCATCATCCTTTCTTTTATGATGCTAAAGAACTAAGGGCATGCTCAAAATGTGACATATTGCAAGATAACCCCTTGTCTTGGGTAAATTGCACTCTGGTCCAGAAGAAGTAAACATTGCTCAAACATTATCCAAATAGAACCAAACTTGAAACATAAGCATGTCACATGAGTACAAAATACCTCAAAGGATTAAATTAAAGTTCTAAACAACTTATATAGGAAAAATAAACATGGTTATTCTAAAACCCAGGTTAGGGTCCTTGTTCACATATATCTCATACAGTCTGCTCTAGTTCAAGGAACATAGATTGAACATTAAAGAGGATGAAAATTCTATGTCGTGACTTCAATATGGATATCAGAGACAAAGGAACTATACGATCGTTGTAATACCAATCATGGATTGTAGATTAAAGTTGTTCTCCAACTTTTTGAATTATTTGGGTAGCAATAATGTCTTTCTAGATATTAATCATTGCTTGTGATTTCATAAGTTGGTTATGGATATTCACTACCAACGTAACTTGGATAGGGTCAAACACATAGGATGCATGCACTTGGAATAGGAGCTTATTCATGAATGATGTTTAACTTGATTACTAAATGTGTTTGGGTATACAATTAAACAATTGAGGTTCAAAATTGACTGACTGGACTCTGAACTGACCAGTTCAAGTGTTGAACTGATCGATTGGAGTGTCAGGTCAATTGGAATCAACATTCGATGATTAATGGTTAAACTAGGGTGTGAAATGATTGGTTCACTTAGTGGACTGACCGGTTCATAGGTCCCAACTAATCGGTTAATGGGATGAACGACCTGATTCAATGGTCAATTCAGTTGGATCAAGGATTGGTGTTGACATCATGTGCATTAATCGTACTTTGAATACCAATTTGATTCATAATTGAAAATTGCACGAACCAACTGGGTCACGCATGAACCGACCAATTGGGTATGCGAACCCACCGATTCGTCATTTGTAGCTTCTTAAAAATTCACGAATTCAATCTTTTTGACTCCCAGATGGATCGAGAACCCTGACCCTAGCCCTCCTATGAAAGAGGGGTACTGGGGTTTCCCAGACACAACAATAAGCTCTGACAATTGTTGCCTTCTTTGGTTGTGGTAACCAGAAGAACCCAAGCAAGTTCTGCCAGTCAAAGGGAGGAACAACAAGGGAGAGACAATTGAGTGAGCAAGTCGACTCTAGTATGTTGACTAGAAGGGACAACTCCTTCATGTTCATTTCACAAGAATGACAAAATTTCCCAATGGTCTGTGTGGACTACTCTAGAGGTGAGGAGGTTGTTGCATATCTCTAGAAGGACAACGTCAGCTACCATTCGTGCTGCCAGACCGGAAGGTCGAGGAGGACAGATGTCCACGTACAACTTGAAGAAACGTCAATTTACCATGTCTTGGGATTTAACCGATATGATCAAAATTTTGGTTTTATGTTTTATTTATTACATACGATGCGAATAATTAATATGTTTAATGTGCATATTTGATTAAATACTACAAACAATCCAATATCTATTAATATGATACATATGCAATTTATACGTGTCACCTTAAAATCATTTTATTGGTGATTGGTAGCATGGTTATGGCATATACCCTAGACCGTTTGTTCATGAAAGATGGTTTATGTTCCCTTTTATATCTCAGTTTGCATACTGAGCCTCTCTCTTCTTTTCCATATGTAGAAGTATTAATTCTCTCCTACCTTTTCTCCCCTCGAATGTAGCTCAAGGATTCACAATTACAATGTAAAATTAGGATATATTTTAATTCTTGTTATGGAAAAGAAGACATTTGTCCACGTACAACTTGAAAAAACATCAATTTACTATGTCTTGAGATTTAACCGATATGATCAAATTTTTTGTTTTATCTTTTATTTATTGCATACGATGTGAATAATTAATATGGTTAATGTGCATATCTAATTAAATGCCACAAACAATCCAATATCTATTGATATGATACATATGCAATTTATATGTGTCGCCTTAAAGTCATTTTGTTGGTGATTGGTATCATGGTTATAGCCTATACCCCTAGACCTTTTTTGCATGAAAGATGGTTTTTGTTCCCTTTTATATCTCCATTTTCATACCAAGATATAATTAATATGGTTAATGTGCATATCCGATTAAATGCCACAAACGATCCAATATCTATTGATATGATACATATGCAATTTATATGTTTCGCCTTAAAGTCATTTTGTTGGTGATTGGTATCATGGTTATGACCTATACCCCTAGACCTTTTGTGCATGAAGGATGGTTTTTGTTCCCTTTTATATCTTGGTTTGCATACCAAGCCTCTCTCTTCTTTTCCATATGTAAAAGTATTAATTCTCACCTACCTTTCTTTCCTCTAATGTAACTTGAGGTTTCACAATTACAATGTAAAATTAGGATGGATTTAAATTCTTGTAATGGCAAAGAAGGCATTCTACACCGATTGAACTGACCGACTCATCAGGAAAACCGACCGGATCAGTAGCTAAATGGATCAGCTAAAGGACGAAGGAGGCGACAACAAGAGGACTAATCGATCAGCTAGTGGCCCAACTGAGCGACTAGAAGAGTACAGATGTCAGGAGGACTGGAGGCCATATGGCTAGTTCAAGCAACAAACCGACTAGGAGGCCAACTGACCAGTTCAAGTGTTGAACTAATAATCTCAGATTAGTACAGCAAAGATCATCATCAACAAAAGGTTGCTACATATGATGTGGACCTTAGGTAGTAGTAGTCCCTTGTGGCTCAAAGGGATTACTATAGGCTGACCATAACCATTGCTTGTGTTTATTATTGCATGTTTCGTTGTAGTTATAGCATGTATATGATATGTAATATAAATATGTGGTGATTTGATATGTATATGTATTTATATAAATCCCATAAATATAATATTAAGTCTTGGATGCTTTTCAATAAGAGACACACATGAAAAACTTGATGGACTAAGCATGGGCACACCCAAGTGTGGTGAGTTGTCTATCTCATGGAAGTGTGATGTTAGATATGTGGGTCTTTTCTAGAAGGGTGCATATTCCATCGTGTCGTCTTATGGGTCAGTCTTAACTAGGTGTCCTTAGTACAATTTAGTTCCTAGAAGCATAAAGATGAACTATGACAAAGAGTTGTGCATATCATCTATCTAAGAATTGCATGAGATGCAATTGGAAAATGTTGCGTACCTTAATAATTAGTTTATGAGCGTCAATGTTGGTTGGGTAATAACTTAATTGTTTCAGATCTTGTCTCATAAAAGGTTGTATGCTAGAATCTTTCGAATGGATATGTGAGGGTTATCGATTTGAACAAAATAGTGGGAGAGATAATTAGTTAAAGGCCTAATTAAACATTTTCAAATTTTGTTATTCAAATCAAATCAAAATGTTTGACATATTGCAAATTTCTCTTGTAGTATCATATGACGATAAACAACATGTTTTCCTTGCAATCTATCCTTAAGATGCCAAAGTTAAATGGGAATAATTTCCATGAATCGTTAAGGATGTTGAGAATTGTTCTCACACAAGAGAGAGCTCTATTTCTTAGAAACACCAGAGCTAGATGAACCTACTCCGACTATGCCTAAGGCTGACAGATATGCTTACAAGAATCACTATGAAGATGCCATAGATGTCAAGTGCCTGATGTTTTGGTCAATGAACTATGAGTTGCAAAGACAACATGAGAATATGGATGTTATTGAGATGGTGACACATCTTAAGAACGTGTACCAAGATCAGGCAAGATAAGAGAATTATGATGTCTCCTGGGCATTATTTAAGTACAACATGGCAGATGGAGATCCAATAGGTCCCCATGTACCAATCTTATTGGCTATATGAAGAGCCTTACAAGTCTGGTATTTCCCTTGGGTTAAGAGTTGGCCACATGATATGATTCTGCAGTCCCTTCTAGAGTCATATAACTAATTTGTCATGAACTACAACATGAACAATTTTGATAACTCGTTGTCAAAATTGCTTGGCATGTCGAGAATGACTAAAGTGCAAATAAAGAAAGACAAGATCAAGTCTGTGATGATGATCACGAGAGGTAAGGGAAAGTAAAAGGGAAAAGGCAAATCTAAGAAGAGTTCTAAAGCTAGCCAGTCTGCACTAGAGTCAAAAGGAGGGGTTACCAAGGGAGGCAATTGTCACCACTGTCACCAACCTGGACACTGGAAGAGAAATTTCCCTCTCTATCTGGAGGAACTAAAGAAGAAGAAGAAGGAGGAGGGGATAGAGATATCCACTTTAGGTATATACGTTATTGAGATAAATTTATCTACTTCATCATCTTGGGTATTAGATACTGGATGTGGATCTCACATATGTTCAAATATGCAAGATCTGAAAAGACGTAAGACTTTAAGAAAGGGAGCAGTTGAACTATGCATTGCAAATGGAGCAAGATTTGTTGTCACTGTAGTTGGAAGCTATGATTTATATTTGCCCATAGGGCTTGTAATAGAGTTAAAGAACTACTATTTTGTACCTACTATAAATAGAAACATTATTTCTATATCTTATATGGATGATGATGGGCATGAATTTCAAATAAATAAAGGTCAATGTTCTATTTTAAAAGATGGGATATTTTATGGTAGTGCCCCAATGTCTTATGGTATTTGTTTATTAGATCTTAATACAAATGTTTATACCATAAATACCAAAAGGCTGAAACTAATCAAATCAAACCAAACATATCTTTGGCATTGTTTCTTTGGGAACATCAATAAGAATCACACCTATAAACTTCATAAAGATGGATATCTGGACTCTTTTGACTTTGAGTCAATCAAGACATGTGAATCTTGTTTGTTGGGTAAGATGACAAAGACCCTTCATTGGTAATAGTGAGAGGGCTAGTGATCTATTATGACTCATACATAATGATGTGTGTGCCCTTTTAGAACAAATTCTAGAGGTGGGTAACAGTACTTCATTACCTTCATTGATGATTTTAGTAGGTATGGTTATGTTTACTTGATGAAACATAAATCAGAAACTCTTGAAAAGTTCGAGGATTTCATAAATGAAGTATAGAACCAACTTGCAAAAGTATTAAAACACTTCGTTCTGATCGAGGTGGAAAATACTTAAGCCAAGAGTTTGAGGGCCTTCTAAGAGACTCTGGTATTGTATCACAATGGAATCCTCCTAGAACACCACAACATAATAGTGTGTAAGAAAGAAAGAATCACACATTACTAGACATGGTGTGATCAATGATGAGTTTTTATGATCTTCCAACTTCCTTCTGGATTTATGTTCTTTAAACTGTAATGTTTACACTAAATTGTGCACCATCTAAATCAGTTCAAAAGACACCATATGAGTTATGATATGGGAAACATCCTGATGTGTCTTTTATGAATATTTGGGGTTGTGAATCTTATGTCATAAAAATGTTTCCTGAAAATCTTGGGTCCAAATAAGATAAATGTTATTTTATTGGATATACCAAGAAACTAGGGGTAATACTTTTATACTCCATCTGACAACAAAGTGTTTATTTATAGAACTAGTGTATTCCTTGAGAATGAATTTATTTCCAATGTAATTACTGGGAGAAAGTAGAACTCGAAGAGGTTTGAGACCAACAAGAGAACATTGAACCTATGGAGGTATAAGAGGAACAAAGAGAATCAGTTATTGTGGAATCTCAAATTCCACAAGTAACACAAAAACCTCACAGATCTAGTAGGAGATGTCTTGATATAGAAAGATTTGGTTATCTTGTGACTCAAAAAGGAAATGAGTTGGTCGTTGATGAAGAGACAAAAACCTATCTACAAGTTTTTAAGGTCCAAAGTCTGAGAAGCGGCTTGAAGCCATGAGATCTGAGATGGAATCCATGTAACCAACAAGGTATGGACCTTGGTAGATCCACCCAAAGGGGTAAAACCCATAGGGTGCAAGTGGATCTTCAAGAAGAAGACCAAAATGTATGGTAATGTACAAACTTACAAAGGTTAATTGGTTGTAAAGGGTTTCAGACAAGTTCAAGGTGTTGACTATGATGAAGCCTTTTCTCCAATTGCCATGGTTAAATCCATCAGGATCATGCTTGCCATTGCAGCTTATTATGACTATGAGATTCGGCATATGGATGTTAAAATTGTATTCCTTAATGGGAATCTACTTGAGGATGTGTACTTGACACAAGGTGAAGGCTTTATAAATTCAAGGATGCAAATAAATATATAAGCTACAAAGGTCAATTTATGGATTGAAGAAAACATCTCGGAACTGGAATCTTTAATTTGACGAAATAGTCAAAGAGTTTATCTTTATTCAAAATGAAGATGAACCATGTGTTTACAAGAAGGTTACTGGGAGCATGATCATATTCCTCATATAGTATATGGTTTGCATACTATTGATGAGGGATGACATACCTACTATACATATGGTAAATACTTGGCTTCGAAACACTTCCTCAATGAAGGACTTAGGTGAAGCATCCTACATCTTAGGAATCAAGATCTTTCTTCTTGGGCTAAGTTAGAGCACATACATTGACAAAGTGTTGAAAAGGTTAAGCATGGAGAACTCAAATAGAGGCAACTTGCCCATGTGTCATGCTATTACTATCTCCAGAGATCAATGTTCCAATTCTAATAAAGAAAGGGAACGCATGACTATGATTCCATATGTGTATTCAATTGGATCCATCATGTATGCAATGTCATGCACTCGCACAGATGTATCGTATGCCTTGAGAATGATGAGAAGATATCAGTCAGATCCCAGTAAAGATCATTGCACAACCATGAAGAACATCCTTAAGTACTTGAGAAGAACTAAGAATCAGTTCCTTGTCTATGGTGGAGAGGAAGAGTTGGTTGTGAAAAGTGCAAGCTTCCAAACTGACAAAGATGACTATGTATCACAATCAATATTTTTGTTTTTCCTCAAAAATGGAGTTGTGAGCTAGAAGAGCTCCAAGCAAGAGACACTTGAAGATTTTATAATAGAGGCCGAGCATATTGATGCATCTAATGTAGCAAAGGAGACTGTTTGGATCAAGAAGTTCATTTTTGAACTTGGGGTGGTTTCAAGCATTAATGATGCAATTAAGCTATATTGTGATAACAATGGTGCTATTTCATAAGCTAAGGAACACATATCGCATCACCATTTCAAGCACATACAAAGGTGGTTCCATCTCATATGTGAAATCATACAATGAGGAAATGTGAAGATTTTCAAAGTACCAACCAAAAGCTATGTGGTCGGCCCATTGACAAAATCACTTTTGAGGGTCACGTTAGATCACTTAGGATTAAGTTCATGGGTGATTGGCTCTAAGTGCAAGTGGGAGTCTATTGGTATGTATTCCTAGAGAACCAATCATATGATGATTGTAATGGAATAACATGTAAATGATTTAATTAATAATAAAGGCAATCTTCCAATTTATTCTGTTTAATCAGTTATGGGATTATGATGCTACATAATAAATGTCTAGGGAATGATATTACTCAATGACATCATACAGATATTAAGAGAATATAAATTATTGTTATATCCCTAGTCAGTTGTTGTTATGGAAGGCCAATAGACAATAATAACACATAAGACTAGAGTGTGCTTGGTTGATGACAAAATCTCATTAAGTCATGATATGAGATGTCAAATCAAATATATATATATGCTTATTAGAGAAAAGTGTATCTGAGAGACCCACCTTGAGAGTGATGCATGGAATCATTCAATGCTACTAAGAATCCTCTCTCGTAGTGATGGTGGTGATTGTGGTTCTTAGACCTAAAATCACTACACTCATCACATGTTGTTTGGTGTCCTTTGACATCATCCACTGTGATACTGAATAAGGAGTGCCATATAGGTGGTGCTCAGGTGCACTATGACACATGGGGATGACTGTGAGTGATGTAGATGGAATTTATCCCTCCTACAAGAGTTTTATATCTTGGCTACTTGATAAGAGAGACTGAGAAAAGCATGGACATGCGCATTTGAATCAATATATGATATAGAGTTCACATATATCTCAAATAGTCTGCTCTATCTCAAGGAACGTAGATTGAACGTTAAAGAGGAAGATGATTCCATGCCTCGAGTTCAATCTAGATATCAGAGAGAAAGGAACAATACAATCACTATAACACCAATCATGGATTGTAGGTTGAAGTCGTTTTACAACTTACTGAATTACTTGAGTAGCAACAAGATACCAATCATTGATTGTGATGTCATAAGTTGGTTATGGATATTCACTCTCAATGTAACATAGAACCTATAGGGTCACAAACATAGGATTTACTTGGAGTAAGATTTTATTCATGAATGATGTAACTTGATTACTAATTGTGCTTAGGTATTTAATTAAATAACTGATGTTCAAACTTGATTGACTAGACTCTGAACAGACTAATTCAACTGTTGAACCAAATTAGTTAGAGTTTTAGGTCATTGGAATCACCATTGGATGATAAATGGTTGAACCAGGTTGTGAAATGACCCGTTCACATAGTGAATCGATAGATTTATAGGTCCCAACCAACCGATTCATGGGATGAACCGCTTGGTTCAATGGTTAATTTTCTTGGATCAAGGATTCGTGATGTTGTCATGTTGTGCATTAATCATACATTGAATACCAATGTGATTCAGTATAGGAAACTACATGAAATGACTGATTCACGTACAGACCGATCAGTTGGGCATGTGAACCAGTCAGTTCACCGTTCACATGTTTTAGAAAATTTATGAATTCAATCTACTTGACTCCCATATGGATCGTGATCCCTGACCCTAGCCCTCCTATAAATAGAGGGATATTGGGGCTTCCTAGACACAATGATAAGCTTTAACAATTGTTGTCTTATCTGGTTCTAGTAACCAAGAGAACCCTAACAAGTTCTATTCATCAAAGGAAGGAACAACAAGGGAGAGATAATTGGGATAGCAAGTCAATGCAAGAATGTTGACTAGAAGGAACTTGTCCATTCTACAAGAACGTGAGAAGTTCCCAGTGGTACGCATGGACTACTCTAGAGGCAAAGAGGTTATTTCCTACCACTAGGAGGATGTCGTCAGCCATCGTTCATGGTGTCTTATTAGAAGGTCAGCAACAACAGACGTCCATGTGCAACTTGAAGAAAGGTGCACGCTACAACAAGGGAATTGTCATTATACTTGCTCTAGGATGAGGTATAACCTTGCAACCATCCTTCTCATCTCATAGTTATTGACAAGATCTACCATCTTTAGGGAATATGGGTAGTAAAAAAATCCCAGCTTCCTATCATGACGTCATATTTCCTTATATTTCAAACCATATAAACTCTTCTTCAATATGCAGAATAAATGCTCCTTCTTCTTGACCTAAAAACCTTCTACTCCATATAGATCTCCTCAGCTAGATCATAGTGAAGAAATGCCATCTTCACATCCATCTTCTCAAGCTCCAAATTTAAGTTAGAAATAAAGCCTAGAATCAATGTAATAGAAGTCATTGTCACAATAGGAGAAAATATCTCATCAAAATCCACCCCTGGTCTTTGACCAAAGCCCTTGACAACTAGTTTGGATTTGTAGCCGATATCCTTTTTGTCATCATCTTTCTTCATTCTAACCATTGGGAAGTGCCACAAGCTTATACATATCCGTTTTCTATAAAGAAGACATCTCCTCATGCATCGCCTCATTCCATTGTGCTCTGTCTCTATGAGTCTGTATATCCTGAAAAGTCCTTAGATCCTCCAGATCCATAAGGAGAATATATCGAGATGCTAAATATCTAGATGAAGGATGACGAGCTCTGTCACACCCCCTAAACTGCTAGCCTCAGGACTCTTCCTAGTGATGATCTGGTTCCCCCTATCCAGATGTCTTTGATTATCAATCTAAATCACTCAACTATGCATCTAGAATAGGAACACTCAATTTGCTATCACTCTTCTTAAGGTGATCATTCTACTCTTCTTCGTCATCTGTAGACTAAACTGGTGAAGAAGTTGAACCATCCTCATACTACTCATCATCAGAAGAACTATCACCTGATCTTGCAGCCTCTGCATCATCACTCTTAGGCTCTATCACAATGTGACTCCAATAGAATGTCACATCTCTGTGTCTGCTCAAGGTCTTTTTGTAGGATCCCATAACATGTAGTCAAACCACTAATCTCCATAGACAAGAAAGATACATGGCATCACTTTATCATCCAGATTTTTCCTCCTTTTCTTTGGAACATGTGTATAAGAATCACACTTAAATACTTACAAATGAGCATAAGAAGCATACTTTCATTGTGGGGTCTGATCTCCAAATCATGACATAAACACGATTAAAACTTAGCGGAAGCGAATCGGTAATCAGCGGAAGACAAAAAAATCACGGGAAATTAAAACTTTTCGAGATAAGAACTTGTATCCATAAAAACTCCTTTCATAAAGAGAGGTAACTGTTTACATCTCAGGATAATTACTTCTTGAGTAATTATATACATCAAGATACAAAATCTCAAGATCACATAACACAAGACTCCAAGACCTGAGAGTACAGAGGACACATAGGACTGACTCTAACTACACCACATGGCAGGACAAATCTCCACCTGAGATTACTGCTGCCCCTGGTGCTGCTGCTGAGACTGATCACCTGTAGACTGGTTCCTTCGTCTCCGACGTCCACCTAAAAAGTTGAAGTCTACGGGGTGAGACAATTATACATAATTGTCCCAGCGAGAGTTATAACTCTTCGCCAGAAGCTTTATTATAACATCAAAGATTATTCTAAACAGTAAAGCCTTCAAAGCATTCTATAACAGTTGCAGATATAACAAGATCTCTACCAATTAAGAGATATGGAGAATATCAATCATTATAACAATGTAACATCAATCAACTAACTTGGAGTCATCTCTAACAAGTTACACTACATGGTTGATTATGTTTTACAAACAACATTATGCCCTGTGGAGATGAGGCTTACCACTCATACTCCAACTGATCGCTGAGAAGCCGCATCAGTATCATACATAGGTCATTAAGAGAGCCGGATTCTCATGACCTTCACCTGCCTCAGTCAGTAAGAGGATCACTTGTAGGACATCTCATGTCTCTACTACTATAGCTCACCAGGGTAAACTGGTCCTTCGCTATTCTAGAGTCACAGTGGCGTTCTGTACTCTCTTCGTCATCAGGAGGTTTCATATTTACCTACCACTGATACGGATATCTATGCTTTCTTCGTCATCAGGAGGTTTCATGTTTACCTACCACTGATACGGTAAGGAACTATAGTGAAGGATGGATGGATTCCACATCTACATCACTTTCCTACACTAGGATGTAAGGTTCTACACATCCATGTACCCCACATACTCAAAAGTATGTGCTCCAGGAGTTCCCTGAGGAAAACCTGTTTCACCATCACTTAATTTCTGACAATGATGGATCTATGATCAGGGCTCTACATTATACTTGATTAGTTAGGTACATTCAGTATTCTTTAACAGCATACATTGTTCTTCAAACAATAACAGTAGCATAGCAGCTATAAAAGAAGAATACTAAATGTAACAAGCCTAACTCATATCAATCATCATTTCTCATTATCCTCATCACAAGTCATCTCTAAAGCATGACCTTGATGGTATTCATGGCTCTCACATCCCATTATCAGTATAGGATGCCACTGGCAAGGCATCAGATTATATTACTTATTCATAAGGCTAACAACATGCCTTCAATGAATATAACATCAACATCCATACCTGGATATGATTACCTTCATATCAGAACCTGCATGATTAATACATCTGATAAAGGTAATACAACAATAAGGAATGTACTTCCTACTCTTGTCATAAGAGTTAAATCTTTAATTCTACTCAAATAGAGTTTATTGCTCAAAAGCATGCCATTACCCTTGAATTAGAGTTTACTATTCACATTACATGTCATCACCCTTGAATTAGGGTTTACTATTCACGTCAAGGTGAATTAAACTCATAACATCATCATGTTTTGAGTAACACCTTCATTGATGCTCCTGGATTAGTTAAAGGTTCATCATTTATCATAATTAGGGTTTCTATGATCTCACACAGGTGGATCATACCCTAATTATGCTCATTTCTGTGTATTGGGGATGCTTCAATTGAGTTTCCATTTAAAAGGGGTACCTTCTCTCTCTAGAAGTACTTTCTCTCTCTAGAAGTACTTTCTCTCTCATCATAAGGTTAGGTGATGTCAACATCACTCTAAAACAGGTTGGGTTGAGTCATCATAGGCTAACATAGCCAAAAGCATCACCATTAAGTGATTAGAGTTACTTTCTCTCTCTAGGGTATTTTCTCTCTCTAGAGTACTCTCTCTTTCATCATACTAATGGTTGATGATAACGTTTAGACTAGATCAGGTTATATAGAGTCATTATGACTAAAAACATCATTCTCATGTAATTAGGGTTTGAATTGATCAAGGTATAACTCAATTAACCCTTCAGGGGTATCTTGGTAATTCACCCCATTGATCATCATCATAATAAAAAACCTGAGTCAAATAACTCCTTACTATCTTAGATTATCATTAGTGTTTGATTTGAGCAACCTTGAACCATCACATGATTGAATGTGGTCAACCATGAGTCATATTGATTAATTCCAATCATTAATCATTAATTGAATTAAGATTGGTTGAAAGTGTTGACCGATTGCTCACTTTGACCCTTCAAGTCCATGAGCCCCTTTCTAGCTCCAAGACCGTGAGCCTCCTCATGGGCTTGAGATCGTGAGTCACCTCACGGTCTTGAGGTCGTGAGCCCCCTCACGATCTTGAGGTCGTGAGCCACCTCACGATCTTGAGGTCGTGAGCCACCTCACGGTCCTGAGGTCGTGAGCCACCTCACGGTCCTGAGGTCGTGAGCCACCTCACGGTCCTGAGGTCGTGAGCCACCTCACGGTCCTGAGGTCGTGAGCCACCTCACGGTCCTGAGGTCGTGAGCCACCTCACGGTCCTGAGGTCGTGAGCCTCTCATGGTCTCAACCACAAGGTCCTTCAACAAAGGTTCAACAAATCAAACGATGATGTCAACTGATGTTGAAGCCTTCAAAAGGTCCAATAACTGTTGACCACCTATGGATTGAGTTAATTAAGGTTATGCTTAACCAAATGGTCATTCAATTGACCCTCAATTGTTGACCAATTAGGATTGAAATCGATTCAATTAAGGTCTATCAATGTTCACCCATCAATACTCAACAATGTGTATCAACACAAGGTTGAACCCTTCAATTGAGCTCCAATTGGGCCCAAACTTGGCCCAAACGGTCTTGAGGTCATGTGGGTGGACCCCACATGGTCTTGAGACCGTTTGCCCAAGATTTCATCAAAATCTAAGGTGATTTGATAGAGGTTGAACCATGATTGGTCACAGAATCCGAATTTTGATTAACTTGATAACTTATTTGCAATTGGGTGTTCAATTGGTCAAATTACTCAACCCTAGACCTTCAAATGGTCTTGGGTGATTGTCCTCACGGTCTTGAGGTCATGTGGGTGGACCCCACATGGTCTTGAGGCCGTTTAGGTCAATCAACCCTAAAAACCCTAATTAGGTCACCATAATTTCAGTACTGATTTTATCTAGGGTTAGCCCTAGTATTCGCCCTTCAACTCTTAGCCCGTTTGGAATTAGACCATCAAACTTGGTGAGTTGTTAATTAACATAATTTTGAACAGTAATCTCATGGGGTCAACGCTTAGTCAACGACCTTTCACGGTCTTGAGACCTTTTGCCCAAAAAGGCAATTTCAGACCGTTTGAAAATCAGCAATTAATTCATTTAAAGTCGTGACTTAAAAAGGTCATATCTCCCGATTCCTTTGGAGTTAGTCTCCCAAATTTTGAGGGTATTTAGCCTATATAATTAGGAACAGGTTTCTTATGTGGTCCTCGCTCGGTCAACAGGGCCAATCGGTCTTGAGACCGCGAGCCCTCTCACGGTCTCGAGACCGCGAGGCTCTCTCACGGTCTTGAGGTCGTGAGAGCAAACTGTTAGGACCGTTTAGGGAAAAGAAAAGCGGTGGGTTTTTCTTGGAAATCACGCCTTCATCTTCTAGCTCAAGAACAGTACAGATATCCCACGGGTTTGCTTGCAAAATAGCAGGGAAAAGTAGGGAAATACTAGGAGCTATCATTAACTCGCATATAAAGATGAACATAGTAAAGCATAGGTTTAGAGTTATAAAACCCGCCTAAAGCTTGCTTCTTGAGCTCCAAGCTTTCAAGCTCCAAGCTCTAATGGCGTCCTTGAGTTCCCACAGGTTGGCCAAGGTGAAAACTCCAAGGAAGAATGAAAAGAGACGGCTAGAAAGATAGGGTTTCGAGAATTAGCCATGAAGATGACCTTGAATTCGAATTCTAACCATGGAATTAGGCAAGAAGAGGGGTTTAAACCTACCTTGCACCCCTTGTTCGTCCTCCTTAGCTCCAAGGCAGTCCTTGGTCGTCTTTGGTGAAATGAAACAGTAAAGGGAACGAAGGTTAAGTTCCCTTGCAACTAAGGGAAGGAGGGCTTATATACATGGGATAGGATTTTCAATATTAGTTCATAAGTTTCCCTTAATTCCAACTAAGTCCTTCCTTTATTACTTGCTCGTCCCTTCCTCTTTATTCTAAGGACAATCCTTCTCTTAAGTTATAGAAAAGAAGGCAAGGAAGAACAATCTAATAATAAAGTTCATACTTAAAGGGATATTGCACATATACCCTGATTATTCAATCACAGAGCCTATTTCTTAACTTGATAACTCAATTGAGGTGAATTCCTCATCATTTCTTCTCTAAATGATGGCAAGAGTCTAACAAGATACTTTAGATAACATTCTTTACAAATTGCTTCCCATTATTTGGGTAAATTGCATTTTACCCCAAATTAGGGTTTCAAGCCCTGGGATTGCTTCCACAGCTGCACCTTGGTGCTCTAGCTTGGAAAATCCCTCAAACTTTGCCAAAGAGATTCTCATGATGTCTCAACATCAGAGGAACATCTCATCATGTGCAAATTGCAAGTTAACCCTTTTAACTGGGTAAATTGCACATAGGTCCCTGTATATCAAAACAATGCTACAACTTTAAATAAAAGGGAGCAATTACTGGAATATACGTTTCTGAGAAACTTAATTACATGCTCAGAGTTAATCACAAGGATTTAATTACATATTTAGGCAAAACACCTAGGGTTAACTCATAACCCAGGTCAGGGATGTTACAAATTATCCACCCCTTACAAGGATTTCGTCCCCGAAATCGATAAAACATATTACGAGAAAAGGGCAGGATACTTCCTTCTCATCTCATCCTCTAACTCCCAAGTGGCTTCTTCAATACCACGATGATTCCAGAGGACTTTTACAAGACTTATATTTTTCTTCTTTAACTTTTTAATTCGTTTATCAAGGATTGACACTGGTCCCTCTTCATAGGATATGTCATCATTCAATTCTACTTCCATAGGTTGTAGAACTGACTCGGTGTCTGGGTGACATTTCTTCAACATAGAAATGTGAAACACAGGATGTAACCTCTGTAATTCTGGGGGCAGCTCTAGTTTATATGCTACCTTTCCAATCCGTTCAATGATTGGATAAGGCCCCATATATCTAGGAGCTAACTTCCCCTTCCTTCCAAAACGAAGGACCCCTTTCCAAGGTGAGACCTTAAGATACACTTTGTCTCCAACCTGGAACTCTAAAGGTCTACGACGTTTGTCAGCATAAGATTTCTGCCTATCCTGAGCAGTCTTAATCTTATGTTGTATAACTTTAATCTTTTCTGTGGTTTGCTGTACCAAGTCAGGACCTAACAACTGGTGCTCACCAGTCTCAAACCAACACAAGGGTGATCTACAACGTCTACCATATAAGGCTTCATAAGGTGCCATATCAATACTATGCTGATAGCTATTGTTATAGGCAAACTCTATCAAGCTTAGGTGTAGGTCCCAACTTCCGGTAAACTGGAGAACACATGCTCGCAACAGGTCTTCTAAGGTTTGTATGGTTCTTTCCGACTGTCCATCAGTCTGTGGATGAAAGGCCGTACTAAACCTCAGCTTAGTGCCTAAGGCACTGTGCAACTGTTCCCAAAAATGACTTGTAAACTGAGGACCTCTGTCCGAAACTATTGTGACAGGAACTCCGTGCAAACGCACTATCTCTTGAACATACAACTCTGATAACCTTTCAGCAGAATAGGTTGTTTTGACAGGTAAGAAATGTGCTGTCTTAGTCAACCTATCAACAATTACCCAAATGGAATCATGTCCTTTGCTTGTCCTGGGTAGGCCAACAACAAAGTCCATGGTCACATGGTCCCACTTCCACTGTGATATGGGTAAAGGTTGCATTGTCCCTGCAGGCTTCTGGTGTTCAGCTTTAACTTGCTGACACACAGGACACCTCAGAACAACCTCTGCAACGTCCTTCTTCATCCCAGGCCACCAATACAGATCCTTCAAATTCCGATACATCTTGGTGCTCCCTGGATGCATAGCATACATGGAAGAATGGGCTTCTTCCAGGACTAACTTCCTTAAGTTGTCCACATCCGGCACTATCATTCTTCCATTATAACAAGCTACTTGATCTTTTGAGTCATGAAACCCATCTTGTTTCTCATTTCCATACTCAGATCTTATATGTTGAACTGCAGCATCATCTAGCTGTGCTTCTTTAATCTGCTCTCTTAGGGTAGGTTTAATATGCATCTCAGCTAACAAACCGGCTAGTAATGACACCTTCAACTGTACATTATCTTGCCTTAAAGAGATAAGCATATCTCTTCTAGAGCATACTAAAGAGTTTAGTTGTGTTCTATTCATGGTTGATGTTGCTGATTTCCTACTCAAGGCATCTGCAACAACATTGGCCTTACCTGGATGGTAATCAATTGTACAGTCGTAGTCCTTGATTAACTCCATCCAGCGACGTTGCCTCATGTTGAGCTCATGCTGAGATAAGATATACTTAAGGTTTTTGTGGTCTGTGAAAATCTGGAATGTCTCTCCGTAGAGATAATGTCTCCAGATCTTCAAAGCATGAACCACAGCTGCTAACTCCAGATCGTGTGTTGGATAATTCTCCTCGTGTTTCTTAAGCTGTCGGGAAGCAAAAGAAATCACTTGTTTATCCTGCATCAACACACATCCTAGTCCATTTTTGGAAGCATCACAGAAAACTATATACCCTTTTCCTTGTTCAGGTAGCACTAGCACAGGTGCACTTGTCAACCTCTCCTTCAGCAGCTGGAAAGATTGTTGACACTTATCACTCCAAGAAAAAGGAACATCTTTCCGGGTTAACTTAGTCAAAGGTAAAGCTATAGAACTAAAGTTCTTTATGAACCTTCGATAATAGCCAGCTAACCCCAAGAAACTTCGAATCTCCGTCGGTGTTTTCGGTTGTTCCCATTGTAGAACAGATTCTACCTTTGTAGGGTCAACACGAATTCCCGAGGCGGATATTACATGTCCAAGAAAAGATACTTCCGGCAGCCAGAACTCACACTTGCTAAACTTAGCGTACAGCTTATGTTCTCTTAGCAAGGTCAGAGCTTGGCGAAGATGCTGCTCATGCTGCTGAGCATCTTTACTATAAATCAGTATGTCATCTATGAAGACGACAACACACTGATCAAGGAAAGGTCGAAAAACTCTATTCATGAGTTCCATGAATGCAGCTGGTGCATTGGTTAGTCCAAACGACATAACCGTGAACTCATAGTGACCATATCTTGTCCTAAAGGCAGACTTGGATATGTCACTATCCTTAATGCGGAGTTGGTGATATCCGGACCTCAAGTCTATCTTTGAAAAGACTGTTGCACCACGCAACTGGTCAAAGAGATCATCAATCCTCGGCAGAGGATACTTATTCTTTATTGTCACTTTATTGAGTTGTCTATAGTCGATGCATAACCGCATTGACCCATCTTTCTTTTTAACAAACAAGACCGGAGCACCCCAAGGTGAAGTACTCGGTCGGATAAAACCTCTCTCAAGTAACTCTTGAAGCTGTTTCTTGAGTTCTGCCATCTCGGCAGGAGCCATTCTATACGGAGTTTGAGCTATGGGTTTCGTATCTGGAATCAGATTGATTTCAAAGTCAATCTCCCGAGGTGGTGGTATACCAGGAAGTTCTTCAGGAAACACATCCTCGAATTCCCTGACTATGGGAACTTCAGCAGGGTTGGAACTTTCCTTGGTAACGTCTACCACATGGGCTAAGAATGCATAACATCCTTGCCTCAACAGCTTATCAGCAACCATAGCTGACACAAGACAGGTGGGCAGAATCTTTCTTTCACCTTGAAAGATCCATGTGTTGCTTTCATCAGCAAACACAGCCAACTTGGACTCACAATCCAAGACAACTCTATACCTTTCTAAGGTATCCATCCCAAGGATTATATCAAACCCCTGCATATCAAGTGGTATAAGGTCCACTTGAATGCGATGGTCAGAAAAGAAAAGGATGCAGGGAGAACATACCTCCTGCAAAACGGCAGACCCACTCAACGGAGTCTCTAACAACAAACTATCTGCTCTATGACTAACAGTCACATTGCAGTTACGAATCACTTCACGAGTGATGAAAGAGTGCGTAGCACCCGGATCAATCAGAACAGATACATCACAGGATATAGACATATCAGAATATAAAAGTTTCATCTGACCTGCCACTACCCGTGGATTGACCACTGCCTCAGGTGGGTTCATAGCATAGAACCTTGCGGTTGCCTGGTGTTGAGGTGGTGCTGATGATCCAGCTTGAGACGCTTGTCCACGTCCTCGAGCTGCTCCTTGATGTTGTCTATTCTGAGATCCCTGTTGATTCTGTCTCGAAGGTTGTTGTGTCACACCGATAGGTCTAGAACGACAATCCTTCATCAAGTGTCCCACCTTACCACAGTTATAGCAACTCTTCTCCTGTTGCTGTGGTCTGGGTGGTCCAGTAACTGACACTGATGCAGAACTGTGCGTCCCTTGAAGCGGTTGACTCCGTCCTCTACCTCTACTTGGTGTCCATTGAGTTTGAAAACTTGATCTGGGTGGTGGAGGGTTAGGTGCAGAGAATCTAGGTTTCTTGGAATCCCTAGATGAAGAACCCTGGAACTGGGGATATCTTTTATGGGTTTGTCTTTTCTCAACAACAGATCTCTCTATCCTTCGGACTGACTCAACGAAGGTAGAGAATCTCTCTCTGTTTTCTAAGGCAGACACAGGGGTTGACATATCGGAATTCAAACCCTTTTCAAATCTTCTGATTCTTTCCTCATCCGTAGCGGCCATGTGCGGACAAAACCGCAACAGCTCCATGAACTTAGCTTCATACTCGCTAATGTTCATCATACCCTGCCTTAGTTTCTCAAACTGAGAAATCTTCTCATCTAGGAAGGTCTTTGGAAAATATCTATTGATAAATTCCCGACGAAACTCTTCCCATGAGAACTCTACTCCAGGTCTCTTCTGCTCTTCCATGTTCCACCAGTGACCAGCACTGCCTTTGAGAAGATAGACAGCATGTCTAACCTTCTCAGCTTCCGGAATCATAAGAATCCTGAAAGCCTTCTCCAACTCTGTCAACCATAAGTCAGCATCTGCAGGGTCGGCAGTTCTGAAGTACTCGGTAGCTCCGACACGACGAAGTCGTTCGAATGTCTTACCAATACCTTGTACTTCAGGCTGGACAGGTGCCCTAGGTGCAGGAATGGGCATCCTATCGGTTATATGTGTCATGGCAGTCATAAACTGCCCGAACATCGTCTGTACAGCTGGATCACTCATGTCAGCTGGGTCGAAATGGGGTGGCTCTCTTGGCGACTCAGGTGCAGGTTGTTCTATTCTCGGAACTCTTGCACCGCCTCGAGGTGCACTAGCACTACTCTCAGCCACGTGCTCATCGCGATGTTCTGACATTCTTATGTATCTTCTTCTCCTGAGGAGCAGAAGATTCTATTAGATAAGGAAGGAGTACTAAAGGTAGACTCGACATCCTAAGTCCTATGCCTCTGTAGACTCAACTGAACCTGGAGCTCTGATACCACTAATTGTGGGGTCTGATCTCCAAATCATGACATAAACACGACTAAAACTTAGCGGAAGCGAATCGGTAATTAGCGGAAGACAAAAAAATCACGGGAAATTAAAACTTTTCGAGATAAGAACTTGTATCCATAAAAACTCCTTTCATAAAGAGAGGTAACTGTTTACATCTCAGGATAATTACTTCTTGAGTAATTATATACATCAAGATACAAAATCTCAAGATCACATAACACAAGACTCCAAGACCTGAGAGTACAGAGGACACATAGGACTGACTCTAACTACACCACATGGCAGGACAAATCTCCACCTGAGATTACTGCTGCCCCTGGTGCTGCTGCTGAGACTGATCACCTGTAGACTGGTTCCTTCGTCTCCGACGTCCACCTAAAAAGTTGAAGTCTACGGGGTGAGACAATTATACATAATTGTCCCAGCGAGAGTTATAACTCTTCGCGAGAAGCTTTATTATAACATCAAAGATTATTCTAAACAGTAAAGCCTTCAAAGCATTCTATAACAGTTGCAGATATAACAAGATCTCTACCAATTAAGAGATATGGAGAATATCAATCATTATAACAATGTAACATCAATCAACTAACTTGGAGTCATCTCTAACAAGTTACACTACATGGTTGATTATGTTTTACAAACAACATTATGCCCTGTGGAGATGAGGCTTACCACTCATACTCCAACTGATCGCTGAGAAGCCGCATCAGTATCATACATAGGTCATTAAGAGAGCCGGATTCTCATGACCTTCACCTGCCTCAGTCAGTAAGAGGATCACTTGTAGGACATCTCATGTCTCTACTACTATAGCTCACCAGGGTAAACTGGTCCTTCGCTATTCTAGAGTCACAGTGGCGTTCTGTACTCTCTTCGTCATCAGGAGGTTTCATATTTACCTACCACTGATACGGATATCTGTGCTTTCTTCGTCATCAGGAGGTTTCATGTTTACCTACCACTGATACGGTAAGGAACTATAGTGAAGGATGGATGGATTCCACATCTACATCACTTTCCTACACTAGGATGTAAGGTTCTACACATCCATGTACCCCACATACTCAAAAGTATGTGCTCCAGGAGTTCCCTGAGGAAAACCTGTTTCACCATCACTTAATTTCTGACAATGATGGATCTATGATCAGGGCTCTACATTATACTTGATTAGTTAGGTACATTCAGTATTCTTTAACAGCATACATTGTTCTTCAAACAATAACAGTAGCATAGCAGCTATAAAAGAAGAATACTAAATGTAACAAGCCTAACTCATATCAATCATCATTTCTCATTATCCTCATCACAAGTCATCTCTAAAGCATGACCTTGATGGTATTCATGGCTCTCACAGCCCATTATCAGTATAGGATGCCACTGGCAAGGCATCAGATTATATTACTTATTCATAAGGCTAACAACATGCCTTCAATGAATATAACATCAACATCCATACCTGGATATGATTACCTTCATATCAGAACCTGCATGATTAATACATCTGATAAAGGTAATACAACAATAAGGAATGTACTTCCTACTCTTGTCATAAGAGTTAAATCTTTAATTCTACTCAAATAGAGTTTATTGCTCAAAAGCATGCCATTACCCTTGAATTAGAGTTTACTATTCACATTACATGTCATCACCCTTGAATTAGGGTTTACTATTCACGTCAAGGTGAATTAAACTCATAACATCATCATGTTTTGAGTAACACCTTCATTGATGCTCCTGGATTAGTTAAAGGTTCATCATTTATCATAATTAGGGTTTCTATGATCTCACACAGGTGGATCATACCCTAATTATGCTCATTTCTGTGTATTGGGGATGCTTCAATTGAGTTTCCATTTAAAAGGGGTACCTTCTCTCTCTAGAAGTACTTTCTCTCTCTAGAAGTACTTTCTCTCTCATCATAAGGTTAGGTGATGTCAACATCACTCTAAAACAGGTTGGGTTGAGTCATCATAGGCTAACATAGCCAAAAGCATCACCATTAAGTGATTAGAGTTACTTTCTCTCTCTAGGGTATTTTCTCTCTCTAGAGTACTCTCTCTTTCATCATACTAATGGTTGATGATAACGTTTAGACTAGATCAGGTTATATAGAGTCATTATGACTAAAAACATCATTCTCATGTAATTAGGGTTTGAATTGATCAAGGTATAACTCAATTAACCCTTCAGGGGTATCTTGGTAATTCACCCCATTGATCATCATCATAATCAAAAACCTGAGTCAAATAACTCCTTACTATCTTATATTATCATTAGTGTTTGATTTGAGCAACCTTGAACCATCACATGATTGAATGTGGTCAACCATGAGTCATATTGATTAATTCCAATCATTAATCATTAATTGAATTAAGATTGGTTGAAAGTGTTGACCGATTGCTCACTTTGACCCTTCAAGTCCATGAGCCCCTTTCTAGCTCCAAGACCGTGAGCCTCCTCATGGGCTTCAGAACGTGAGTCACCTCACGGTCTTGAGGTCGTGAGCCCCCTCACGATCTTGAGGTCGTGAGCCACCTCACGATCTTGAGGTCGTGAGCCACCTCACGGTCCTGAGGTCGTGAGCCACCTCACGGTCCTGAGGTCGTGAGCCACCTCACGGTCCTGAGGTCGTGAGCCACCTCACGGTCCTGAGGTCGTGAGCCACCTCACGGTCCTGAGGTCGTGAGCCACCTCACGGTCCTGAGGTCGTGAGCCACCTCACGGTCCTGAGGTCGTGAGCCTCTCATGGTCTCAACCACAAGGTCCTTCAACAAAGGTTCAACAAATCAAACGATGATGTCAACTGATGTTGAAGCCTTCAAAAGGTCCAATAACTGTTGACCACCTATGGATTGAGTTAATTAAGGTTATGCTTAACCAAATGGTCATTCAATTGACCCTCAATTGTTGACCAATTAGGATTGAAATCGATTCAATTAAGGTCTATCAATGTTCACCCATCAATACTCAACAATGTGTATCAACACAAGGTTGAACCCTTCAATTGAGCTCCAATTGGGCCCAAACTTGGCCCAAACGGTCTTGAGGTCATGTGGGTGGACCCCACATGGTCTTGAGACCGTTTGCCCAAGATTTCATCAAAATCTAAGGTGATTTGATAGAGGTTGAACCATGATTGGTCACAGAATCCGAATTTTGATTAACTTGATAACTTATTTGCAATTGGGTGTTCAATTGGTCAAATTACTCAACCCTAGACCTTCAAATGGTCTTGGGTGATTGTACTCACGGTCTTGAGGTCATGTGGGTGGACCCCACATGGTCTTGAGGCCGTTTAGGTCAATCAACCCTAAAAACCCTAATTAGGTCACCATAATTTCAGTACTGATTTTATCTAGGGTTAGCCCTAGTATTCGCCCTTCAACTCTTAGCCCGTTTGGAATTAGACCATCAAACTTGGTGAGTTGTTAATTAACATAATTTTGAACAGTAATCTCATGGGGTCAACGCTTAGTCAACGACCTTTCACGGTCTTGAGACCTTTTGCCCAAAAAGGCAATTTCAGACCGTTTGAAAATCAGCAATTAATTCATTTAAAGTCGTGACTTAAAAAGGTCATATCTCCCGATTCCTTTGGAGTTAGTCTCCCAAATTTTGAGGGTATTTAGCCTATATAATTAGGAACAGGTTTCTTATGTGGTCCTCGCTCGGTAAACAGGGCCAATCGGTCTTGAGACCGCGAGGCTCTCTCACGGTCTTGAGGTCGTGAGAGCAAACTGTTAGGACCGTTTAGGGAAAAGAAAAGCGGTGGGTTTTTCTTGGAAATCACGCCTTCATCTTCTAGCTCAAGAACAGTACAGATATCCCACGGGTTTGCTTGCAAAATAGCAGGGAAAAGTAGGGAAATACTAGGAGCTATCATTAACTCGCATATAAAGATGAACATAGTAAAGCATAGGTTTAGAGTTATAAAACCCGCCTAAAGCTTGCTTCTTGAGCTCCAAGCTTTCAAGCTCCAAGCTCTAATGGCGTCCTTGAGTTCCCACAGGTTGGCCAAGGTGAAAACTCCAAGGAAGGATGAAAAGAGACGGCTAGAAAGATAGGGTTTTGAGAATTAGCCATGAAGATGACCTTGAATTCGAATTCTAACCATGGAATTAGGCAAGAAGAGGGGTTTAAACCTACCTTGCACCCCTTGTTCGTCCTCCTTAGCTCCAAGGCAGTCCTTGGTCGTCTTTGGTGAAATGAAATAGTAAAGGGAACGAAGGTTAAGTTCCCTTGCAACTAAGGGAAGGAGGGCTTATATACATGGGATAGGATTTTCAATATTAGTTCATAAGTTTCCCTTAATTCCAACTAAGTCCTTCCTTTATTACTTTCTCGTCCCTTCCTCTTTATTCTAAGGACAATCCTTCTCTTAAGTTATAGAAAAGAAGGCAAGGAAGAACAATCTAATAATAAAGTTCATACTTAAAGGGATATTGCACATATACCCTGATTATTCAATCACAGAGCCTATTTCTTAACTTGATAACTCAATTGAGGTGAATTCCTCATCATTTCTTCTCTAAATGATGGCAAGAGTCTAACAAGATACTTTAGATAACATTCTTTACAAATTGCTTCCCATTATTTGGGTAAATTGCATTTTACCCCAAATTAGGGTTTCAAGCCCTGGGATTGCTTCCACAGCTGCACCTTGGTGCTCTAGCTTGGAAAATCCCTCAAACTTTGCCAAAGAGATTCTCATGATGTCTCAACATCAGAGGAACATCTCATCATGTGCAAATTGCAAGTTAACCCTTTTAACTGGGTAAATTGCACATAGGTCCCTGTATATCAAAACAATGCTACAACTTTAAATAAAAGGGAGCAATTACTGGAATATACGTTTCTGAGAAACTTAATTACATGCTCAGAGTTAATCACAAGGATTTAATTACATATTTAGGCAAAACACCTAGGGTTAACTCATAACCCAGGTCAGGGATGTTACATTCATGTCCATACCTTCTCAGGTATATCAAACTCTAAAGGGACTAATGGAGATAAATTAATCAAATAGCACACAATACTCGTTGCCTCATCCTAGAATGTATTTTACAACTGTGTAGTGTTCAACATGCATATAACTTTCTCAATAATGATACGGTTCATCCTCACAATTGTACCATTTTCTTGTGGTGTGCTAAGCTATGTCCTTTCATGTTATATGTCGTGCTACATGTAGTGGTCCTAGAAATCCCTAGAGTGTACTCTCCTTCATTGTCCATACAGAAACTCTTCAACTTTTTCTCTTTCTCCTACTCCGCCATGGTATAAAATTTCTAAAAACACTGAAAGACGTGATCTTTGGTCTTCAACAAGTAGACCCACACCTTCCTAGATGGCTCATCAATGAATGTGAAAAAAAACCTATTGCCACCCAGTGAAGCCACATTAAACAAACCAAAGAGATCTGAATGAACTAACTATAGAACATCTGGCTTCACCTTTAATCTTATCTTGAATGGAACACACCAATGTTTTCCCGCCTGACATGAATCACATGAATTGAGACTGGTGTCCTTGCCAAAATGAATCTACGCCTACTTTCATAGTAGATGCAAGTCTCTCTCACTCATGTGTCTGAGATGTATGTGCCATAGATCTTTCTGATGATCATCAACTATATCTATATCATCATCTTTGAGTACCTTAAGCTGAATCTTGTACAATGTGTGATATAATTTATCCCATACAATAATGAAAGCCCCCCGTGTGATTTATTTTTCCACTGCCAAAATCAAGACGACGCCCTTCTCTATAAAAGAAAGAATCAAATATCAAACTCAGTCACAAATCTAAAATCTGATGAGCATACTTGAGTGTGAGCATGCAACTAACACATGTCTGGACATAAATGTCTTCAATCATGATAATTTTCAAGAAATTAGAAATTTCTATTTTAACCATCTCGAAGTTTCCTTTTTTGTATGAAGTGAAGAAATCCTTACACGGTGAAGCATTATAAGAAGTTACAGTATCCACCACTCAATCAAAATCCTCATCCTCATCATGTAAACACTACTCTTGGACTCTCAAGACCACATAGTCATCATCGTCCCTCTCAGTAGAAATTGCCATTATAATATTCTTGTCGTCATCCTTCTTTTCCTTGGCTTCAGACTCATATTTCTTTTTCCAAACCTTACAATAATTCTTGAAATAAATTGACTTTCTGCAATAGAAGTACTCTCTACTCTTTGACTTGGATCAACAACGAGACTTCCTGCGGTCCTGGGACTCACTGTGGATCTGAGATCTTCCATGATCTCTCGCTCTGTCAGCACCCCTACTCTATGTGAAGTACACATCTGATCCTTTGTCGCTTGAGGCTCGTTGTCGAGTCTCTTCATTCATTGGAATTTTCTTCACCTGATAAAGTGTCAACTTACCTTCCTATGTAGAATTGATTGCTGTCACGACGAGTGTCTCCCAACTATCAGGTAATTATCCTAGAAGAAGTAGCGCCTGAAGTTCGTCATCAAGAACCATTTTCATGAACTCTAGTTGAATGATAAGACTTCAAAATTCATTTATGTGCTCTCAACACTTGTACCATCCCGACACTATTGGTTCGCCAACTTCCTAATCATGAAAACTTTATTTGTGGCAGTCTTTTGTCATATAATTTTTTGAGCTTTTTCCACATATTTTTGACATCAGTCTCCTCTGAGACACGGTGGAATATCGAAATATCAAGATACTTTTGCACTATTCTCACAATCTTTTTATTTAGTTTCTTCCAATCCGCATTAGACACATTTCTTGGGTTCTGTCTATCAGATCATACAAGTCTTTGTCATATCAAACATCCTTCATCTTAGATTTTTAAATCTGTCATTTTGTGCTCGTCAACTTTTATCATCGCTGCATCATCATCCTTCCCCATCTAGATCTGGATCTGTCCAACCTAGAGTTCTGATACCACTTGATAGGTTTGTTGATAGGATTATGTGAATGTATGTTATGTAATCACGATGTAATAAAAAGAATATATGCTGAAACGTTACCGACGAGCATGTAAGCCCAAGATAATAATCGCAAGTAGATAGAAGGAGAAAAGACCATATTTTATGTGAAATATTCTAACAATGTGTGTGAGGAAAATCACGAAGCTAACGATGGGTAAGTCTACTATAAAAAGCAAAGAAATAAGTTTTTCTGTTGGATTTTTACCCCAAATATAAGATAATACACTAACAAGAAGAACTAAAAAAACTAGCAGAAAGATTTCCTCTTCCACAAAATACACTGTAATAGATAGCCCGAAATAACTCCTAGACGCCTTGTCAATCATATCCTGATTTTTTTTTTCCTTTTTATTTCTCTGCCGTGGCGGCTACTTGACTTTGGCTGCTGGCAGCGGTTGCTACTCTTAGCCTTGACGGTTGTGTGAAGGCAGAGTGGTATTAATACCCTTGCACAGCGGCAGCAATTAAACCCTAATGGACTGGAAACAATTCCAGGCCCAACACAAACAAGTCCAGCACAAGGGAATTATAGAGTTGTAAACAAGCCAGGCACGTCATGATTATAGAGGTGTGTAGTGTCACCTTTGACACTGAACTGAATGAGATCGCCGGAGCTGATTGGATGATGTCCCATGAATGTGACACCCGTCAGTATTAGGGATGACGATTTGGTAAAGGAAACCACTCGATCTGCTTTAATCTAGCAAGTTCAATCAATGATCCGCTTAGGACACGTTTTGTTGCCCACATTCCACAATATTGAATTGCAATAATAAAACCAGCTACACAAAATTTAGGTTCAGTTTACAGGATTGGAAAAAAAGGCAAAGAATCCTGGGCTCTCCATTATGGGGACGTTTGGTTTGCCGAGTTTGACTGTATTGGATTGTATCTGACGATCCAGCAGGGGAAAAAAATACGTTTGGTTTACAGGAGTGGAGAAATAAGAACAATCCTGCATTTTAGAAACGAACAGTAAGTGCGGGACAGGTCTATCCATTTCAAATATGCTGGGCGCCGAGCTCCAGCACGGCGGTCCATGCTCTCGCGCTGCTGCTGGGTGATAAAACGCTGCCAACTGCCCCGCGTCCGCAACGGAATTGCAGGCATACCAAACGTAAAGTATGTGCTGCAAGAATTTTCAAAATTAGAAATTGACGGATACAGGGATTTGCTAAATGCTGCATTCCTGCAAATCCAACTAGATACAGCAAATCAAACATGCCATATACAGCACATGCTGGATTCTTCTTTCCTTCTCAAAACCATATAAGACGCCGGTACCCAGTTCATGCGCTCCCCCGTCGGCCTCCCATCCGCCTATTCGCTAGTAGCCACGACAGAAGATGATTTTTCTCAGCCAACCTCACGGCCACCTCCTTCTATCCAACATCAAAATCATGCCCCCCACCTTGGACACCACCATGAGCTCCGGCAACCATGACGAACAGGGGCCATCCACCAACATTAGTGGTAGAGCAACTTCGGACCACGCCGACCTCATCTTTCGCCGTCCAGTTCTATAAAAGCTGTCTTCATCTGCGAGTTGCTTCCGGACCACCACTGGACAGTCCGACGAGTTCTTTCTCATGACCTATGCCGGTAACAAGCCGGCCAACAATCTACGCACAACCAACCAGACAGTTGGCCGTGGTACTCGAGAACTTGACAAAGAAGCTTGCAGGGTGATCTGTAACTAGTCTAGCACACCACGATTATACTGCTGCTACATTAATCGACAGCCGCAGATCTATCAGGAGGCTCGAGCTCTGTTTGGGACAGAACCGGCATTGATCTCCTCTTCCACCTAGCTTCATGTATTAGTTTTAACAGGCATGGTGGGTGTTTGGACTGCGTGAATCTGCGAAGGCGTGGATCTGTCGCATCAACTCCGTCCAGCACACCAAACATATAACTCAAAAATTCTGGACTTCTAGAAACCAGGAAATCGTGGATTCTGCATTTAGCCAATTCGGTATTGTTTGTAATCCAACTGGATCCAGCGAATCAAACATGCCCTTAGATAATTACTAACTTTGACCTTTATGCCTGAGAGTGATTTGCCTTATTCGTAACAAGAGAAAAGTTGCCATAGCTTTCTGACTACACGGAATCTCATTATGGCGCCTGCTCGTGTGAGAATGAGGCGCGCCTGCCCAACTTATGATTAACGGTCGGGTCAAAATCATGCTTCCGCAGGTTTGGTTTGTTGGATTTTCAAAAATCTTGCATTTATGTCATCCTGCATTTACAAAATATTGTATTGTAAAAATACCGCAAACACAAATTTTATATTTGATTTCCTAAATTTATAAAATATATGATTTAATTTTTTTTGGATCCACGGACCAGCCACAGCTGGATTTTGACATCCGGAAATTTTTTGATAGAAATCAAAATGCGGGATTCCTATTATGTTCGAAAATCCCGGGATTAATCCCATTTTCGGAATCATATAAATCAAATATAAATTTTCTGCTATACAATCCAATACGGCAAAATTTAGAAAACTAAACATGCCCTTACATGATTATTTTACAGTGGGAGATACCATATAGCAGCCTTCCTTTTCATTATGAAAAAAAAAAAACAGTACCAGCCTTCCATTGTTTTAAGAGCAATCCAAAGATACGTAGTATAAAATTTAGCAAAAAAGGACGATATAGATATCTTAGTTTTATGTATAACGGCAGCTTTCTATAAAGGACATATCTATCGGTCGTCCCATGATAACTACATAACAGCTTTCCGGATGGCGTTCGTGCCTTCTCAAGGCTGCCGTAAAGTATTACACGCCGGGAAAATGGACCCGCTCTTATTAATAAAATGCACTAGAAAAAACTGTAAAGTACTTACTGACGCTGATGAACTGGAAACCTGGCGGAATCTCGGTCTTTCGTGCTGCTGACCGACGAAAACGAGATCCAGTAATTGCTGCTGATAAAACTGGATTATGCAATTATTGTCGCATGATTCTTATGAGCTGAAGATTCTTCATATCGAGCTACATCCCTAGTCTTGATTCTAGATGTTTAATAGTTGCTATTGAAAAATACACCGAAAATGAGTAGTCGGGGAGAAAAACCGCCAAATTTTTGAACGAAAAAGAGGAAATTACTTCGTGAAGAACAAAAATAACCGCCATGGATAGATTAGTTCCGAAGATGCGAGGCTCTGTCTAGTGCCATCAATGAGCTATTGAGCTACAACAGACAGAAACCTACTGGTAGAACGAAACCGAGCATGTGGGATGTGAGATGACACACATTGTTTAGTCTTAAAATATATTTTTAGTTATATAAGTATATGCACCTTTCAATTAAGAATTCACGAGATAATGTATATGAATAGGTATTTTCTACTCAGAGACGTATTGCACTAATTTTTTTTTTAATCTAAGATTGCAATACTTCAGAATATGTAACACATGCATTGTTTCAAACTAAAGTATGCATCGTAATGTTGTATAGATATACACACAAGTATCTTTTCATTTAGTGCTCTGATTGGTTTGTCTTGATTATTTGAAAAAATAATAACTGGAGTCCTTTAAATAGTTTTTCACGATTGGTTTAAGATGAGTGCTAGAATTTGAACTTCGGGACTTCCAATGAGTTACAAACTTACATATAAAATACAGATCTTAAATTTCCATCTTGAAAAGAGCAGAAAATAACTTTTGGAAAAACTAACAATTATATTCTTCATTCTTCATAAATGACTTACAAAATGTATATGACTAGAAACATTAGCTGTGTAAGTACAGTTTATAGACAAAATAAAAAAATAATATGACAGAATATTATACACAATAATCATACTATGTAAAATATTTTACAGTAACACCACCATTGTCAGTGTGGTTTATAAACAAAAAAATAGATGAACTACAAAAAAGTAACACGCCGCACCATGTGGGAAAACATGTGATTTATCTAGCATATCATTATTCGTCATGCTTAAACAATATGATGTGAAAAATAATTGTCACAGAACTATTTGTTTCCTAAATCCTCACTCCTAACGGCTAGAAAGCCAAAGGTGAGAGGACCCGAGCGTCCGTCCGTAGGATAGATCACATAACATATGCATGAATAAAACCACAAACAACAACTAAGGTATGAGACAAGAAAGCATAAAAGAATTCTAAACTAATACCTGACAAGATCTTAGGTCTCATATACCAACTATGTGTATTTCATTTGCATGTCATTATACATCATCGGAGTAGATTATCATGAGTGTGGAAGCATTGATCATCATTAGAGATTCATAGTGTACCTGTTATCTAAAATCATAAAATGGGGACACATCAACACAACTATGCTGAGTACGCTGGAAAACATATAAAATCGCAGGTTTAAGAACATATATTGCTTGGCAAAAGCATAAAGTAGATAAAAAGAACGAAGCAACAACATTTAAAGACTCTAATTAACATATAAGTGTGTTTTAAGTTTATTTCCTTTATACCAACAATATCAGAAGGCCTTTGACCAACTTCTCAAAAGAAGCGGTCCGTGAGGGTGCTTAAGATTAGCTACGCTATTTCAACATGAGGGACTACAAGATGAAACGTCAAGAGTTAACCCTATTCAAAAGGGACCTCAAGGTCATTGCCAAGAGCTAACCCTAGTATCAACATGGTCTGTCCTAACATGACAACTCAAGTAGGACACCCAGTCTTGTGCCCTTAACCTGAGAATACAAGAAGGTACACAAGGTTGTATAATGGACATCTATCATTATGTTTTCAAGTTTGTTCAACTTTTGTAATCAAGACCAAAATATAGTAGTCATAGGGAACAATACCTCAAACAAGTATTATAAGCCAATCATCTTATATTTCATACATACAAGCAATTTCAATACTGCTAGTCTGGCCAATAGGATGATAAAGTGTACCTTGATACGAGCAAACAAGTTCTATACAACATGATTAGATCTTTGAAATTGAGTCATCATAGAGATCTTGACATTACAAGAAAGTATACTTAAAATGATATTAGAAAGAAAAGGTCTCACTAATCATTATCATGTGGTTGGATGTGTCACTTAAGTCTAGGTACTCATTTCCTTCAACATTGTTTCCAATATCCCAAACTAGATCATGCATTATCATTATCAAGCAACATAGTACATAATGGATTCATTTATCTCTTAGAGTGACACATCATAACTAGATCAGAGATTTCAAACTTAGGTTTTATGATATTAATAGAGTGAACATGAGTTTCGAGCAAGATTAAGCAACATAGGTATCAACATTATCAAACTAGTTATTTTCATGCAAGATGGTCGTCACTAGAGTGCAAGAGTGATCAAGATTGATTTAGTGTCATACATATCAACAAGTTACTGATTTGAAGCATCAAATAGCAAGGGTGACCATTAGTGTGAGATTTATACAATGTTAGATCTCAAACATAACAACATGCACATTAGGTCACATTCCATATCAGGTTTATGTCAATTACTCATAATAGTGAGCAAGATTGATCCATATATCATTTAGGTGATCAAAGAATGTAGAACTACTAATCTATATCAAATATTATGATTTGCAGTGCATATAATCAAGTTGAGCATCAAAATAATGATCATTATCATTAGAGTTCAAATGATACACATTTCATGGTCCATATCATGAACTAGAGTCATTTAAAGGGATAAGAAGGATTAAGTTCGATTACAATAGTAAAAAATATAATATTTAACTGATCAGGGTCATAAAAGTCAAGTGGTACCAAGTTATGATCATGGTTGAGCATAAATCATCACTAAGCATGTAAAAGAGATGCATTTGATGTCATTTTCAACATAAAAGGATCTATGAATAAAGTTAGTATCTAAAATCAGGTTCACTGGATATATCTCATTGAGTATATCAATTTTCATATATAATATGTCCCATTTTGAGCTACGAATGAACTGATATGAATTTTGCAAGATTTAGAGTATATTTTCATAAAGGAGAGGGGGAGAGAGATGTTATACCAAATGGGCCAATTACATGGCACAGCCTGATTGGAGGTCTGATGAGGGTCCACACAAGCCTGAGGGTGAGGGTCATGGTCCACCTTTGACCAGTGGATGTGCCTGCTGACCACTTCTAGACACCCAAGGGCAGTTGCTAGTGATTCGCAGACCCTAACCACCTCTGCCCACCGCCCTCGTCAGCCAACAAAGGGTCGTGCACGAACCAGGCGAGCCAGGGTGGCACAGTGGTTTCTATCTCCCCGGAGCATGAAGAAACAAGAAGAACAGAGACAAGGAAAACCTGCCACCCAATCTTTCCTTGGGCCAACGAAAGTGATGGTGGCTTCAGATCGTAGTGAGGATGTGTTGAAGCAAAATGCCCAAAAGTGATATTGTGGCGGCACCGACGAGCTCAAGGAAGAACATGAAGTGGAATAGGGTAGTATAGAGGGAGCGAGAGTGAGAAAAGATTGGGAATATGAAGAGCAAGGTTTTGGAATGTCAAAGGACTTAAAAGGATGGTTGAAGGAGGCTCTGGAGTCCCCATCCACTATGGTCATAGCCATGGTGGCCGACCATGGTTGAAGGGGTTTCCCATGCCCCTATCATAGTCCATTTCACTATACGAGAATAGGGGAGAGGTTGATAGAACATGCATCATACTTTGACAATGACTTTAGATGCAAAGGAGGTCAAAAAGCCCAAGAATCTCGGGGTTGTGGGCATGACTAGAGTAGCAAGTTGCTTGACTTCTTCTCAAGCTTGGGGACAAGTCCCCAACCGTTCGATCATGCCTCAATCCGTGGCCCACGATCGGGTTGCCAGGGCGGGCTTCCAGGCTTGTGAGGGACAATGATGCCTTGACACACCACATGGGCTTGGGTCGGGTTAGAAGAGAAAGGTAGAGGCCCAAGAAAGCAAAGGGGAACAAGAAGGAAAATAGGTGAAAAAGGCTAGAAAAGAGCCAAACTTGCAAAGGCCATATCTTTCACATCGATTACCAGATTTGGGTTAAATATTCACCATTGGATCACAAATTTCCTCCTATTTCTCATGAAAAAGTATTTAGATCAAGATCATGATGTCTATTCCTATCAAAAATATAAAATTTCATCCATGTATAGTAAGTAACTCAACATTGCATAATTGAGTTCAAAATTGCAAACATCAATCATATCTCAACTATTGAGCCATATATGATTTCAATACATCAAATTGAGAATGAGGGAAGTCATTGATTTAGATTGAGTGCATCATGAGTCAAGATGTGTATAGTTAGACGATAGAGAAAATCCATGTTGTTACATCCACCCCACCTTAAAAGGAATTTTGTCCTCAAAATTTAAGCAAATCCTCAAACATCATTGGGACTTCACATTCCATATCATATTCATCATAATATTCCATATATTAGAACATCGTCAACATTATTCCAATATCAAGACACCACACATCAAAGTCAAAACATAGCCACGCTTCCATTGCGCCACTCTGGTACAAATAGATCATCAAAAGATCACAAATTTGGGGAGATCACCAATTAAGTGAAACGAACAGGGCTCTTTGATTCAAGAGTAAAGCATGACTTTCAATCCCACAATTAGGGTTTTAACTTCTACATCAGCCCTAGGTGGGGTTATACATCCTTGATTGAGATTTCGTATTATAACATTTTGAGAAAAAATTATATTTCAATATCATGGTTTCATATAGAGATCAAAGGAAGGTCCCACCGTAGTCCACATGAGAGCTTATCCCTAAGTCATAAATCAAGCGAATCAACATGATATCATTTCAAAATTTTTGAGATTTGGTAACATGAAAGTCATCAATTATAAATCGAGGGTGATCTCAAGATCCAAATAGGGTGATCATAGGAGTCAAATCATAATCGAGATGAGCCATCATTAGTCAAGATTTTTCAAATCAATGTCGAGAGTCATGATTTTGGACAAAAAATGTCATGCGTTCAACATCTCAAATCTAGGGTACAAGATTCCTATTAGACAATACATGGGATCATTCATCCATAATCAAAAATCGAGCAACTATCAAGCTACATTTTGTGATATCAATATCAATGTCATTATCATGGTATTCAAGGTTGATGAATGATCTATACCTAGGTCCTTCAAGGAGCTTAACCACAAGCTATAGTCAACGTCATCATGTTTCAAGGTCATCATCAAATCGAGATTTCATATTGAGTTTCAATATCGTCATATGATTGACCTATTAGAGACTTATGTCAAGAGATCAAAATCGTGTGAAAGGGGTTACCTTTCTAAACTCAAAATAATCAACAAGATAAAAATTTAGAGGCAATCCTAATAGAGATGTGACCTGGGTTAGGGAAGTTATGAAATCAAATACCACCCTAAGCTAGAACATTTGTCCTCATTGGAGTTTCAAGCCCACCAAATTGGTAAGAGAATCAATTATTGATTTGTATTTCACAAGGTCATGAGATCAAAGATCATTTATCATAATAGAGAAATCATGGTTCGAGATTCCATGTATTTGAGGTCATAATATTGTTCCCTTCTCCTCATAGTTAACATCAAGGGGGTATACATGAAAATCGAGAAGTCAATATAGGCTCTTTCAACAATTGAACATTATTGAGTATAATTGAGATATCATATGTGCCATATTATTCAAAATTGCGTTTAATAATGAGGCATTATAATCAATAGGGGATTTGCCTCTTGTATCAATTTTCAATATGATTTTGACAATATAAAGTAAGAGTCATTATAAGTCATGATCATGATAGATATCAACAAATAGGGGAAAGTTTTTCTTAATCATGTTTTAGGTTTAATCAACAATAGGGGCAACATGGACTTAATTAATAGGGACCTCATGAACAGCGTGGTATAAAGCATGAGTTCTCCTTATTTCATTATATTAAGGTTCATTATCATTTACCTCAAATATAGGAAGCACATGGGTCATATTTCATAAAATCAAGTTTACATGATCTAAGGTATTATACATGAGTACTGAAATTGAAGAGTACTTTCATTAATCATAATCGAGTTTTCAAATTAAGGTAAGATCATGGCATCGTTATCATATAAATCAACTTTTACCACTTCATTCAAATTTTATTTTCCCCATACATAAGCTATCGATAATCGAGAGATCATGTGATTAATTGTCATAAGAGGAATCACATTAGGAGATGAGAAGCTATGCAATCATCATCTAATGGGTGGTATAGGGTAGTCCTTGAAGAAGATATGATAAGCTAGAAGACTCTCTTAGCTTTTTAGGAAAAAATCCTTAATCCAGTATTGGATTCACTTCATCTAGGTAGGTATACAAGGGAGACCCCAGCCACTGTAGCTAGGCGGATAGGAGGTGCATCAACTCCCATGTAGTGACATGCCTAGACACCTCAGCTTCACCATTATGGACTTAGGTTTTCCCAAGATTCATATGAATAAGGGTTATTAAACAAGCATAGACGATATGTGATTGCTCTCATACCATCTGTCATGGAACCGTTTGTTACCCAAATCCTCACTTCTAATGGCTAGAAAGCCAAAGGCGAGAGGACCCGAGCATCTGTTCATAGGATAGATCACATAACATATGCATGAATAAAACCACAAACAACAACTAAGGTATGAGACAAGAAAGCATAAAAGAATGCTAAATTAATACCTGACAAGATCTTAGGTCCCATATATCGACCATTTGTATTCCATTTACATGTCATTATACATCATCAAAGTACGAGTAGATTATCATAAGTGTGGAAGCATTGATCATCATTAGAGATTCATAGTGTACCTGTTACCTAAAATCATAAAATGGGTACACATCATCACAATTGTGCTGAGTATGCTGGCAAACATATAAAATCACAGGTTTAAGAGCATATATTGCTTGGCAAAAGCATAAAGTAGATAACAAGAATGAACCAACAACATTTAAAGACTCTCTTATTAACATGAAAGTGTGTTTTAAGTTCCTTTTCATTGTACCAACAATATCATAAGGCCTTTGAACAACTTCTCAAAGGAAGCGGTCCATGAGGGTGCTCAAGATTAGCTACCCTATTTCAACATGAGGGACTACAAGACTAAACGTCAAGAGTTAACCCTATTTGTAAGAAACCTCAAGGCCATTTCCAAGAGCTAACCCTAGTATAACATGGTCTGCCCTAACATGAAAACTCAAGTAGGACACTGTAAGGAGTGGGATCCCAGAGGGGAACCACTCCCTACTAAAAATTTGAAGAATAAAACCTCCAGTCCAAACACACCCTTAAGGTATCTTAGAGTGGGTGTAAAATTTTCAAATGTTATTAATGGTATTCAAAACAACCAAAGTGTAGTAGCAAAAGAAATTAAAGACTATATTCAACTTCTCAATAAGATTATAAAAGTACATCAAAATCTCCCACATAGGGTTTACATGTATGATACAACATAGGGATATAAGATAGAGGGGAGTCTAAACCATAACAACTTTGTCTCCAAGATTTAACTCCTTAATATATGTCCGTATCTTCATGCCATATCATCCAAGTCCTTCACCTAGGGTTGGAAGCATACCCCGTCAAGAAGAGAAAATAGATGACATCGGCAAAGGCTAGTATCTGCATACTAAATAGAAAATTGAGCAATATTATGAAATAAAGGGACATCAAACATACAAGGCTTACCAAGAAAGAGATAAGGATCACCCAAATGGGTATCAAGAGAAAAGGAATTGCAATCATATGATAACAAAAAAATACTTGCCATGAATAAAACAATAAACTTGTACCACATAAGCACATATCATGAGATTAGGACACATAACCCATAATCAATCATTATCATCCTACATGCATGTGAGATAAATATAGCCCTAGAACAATATAAAGACAAAGGCGATCAAGCCTCATTAATTTTAAACTTGATAGAGAATGGCACATAACCAAACTCCCAAATATATATAAAGTAGGCCAAACCTCATAAATTTGAAACCCGAGTATGGGGCACATAACCTCCATCCCAAAAATAATAACATGGGCACACAACCCAAAAACCAATGCAATTACACTACTCTGGTGCTATTGAATCACATCACATGTTTAATGTATATGCAAGTAGAAAGGTAAAGTTAGATTAAACAAAAGTTACCATCATACTAATGGACAACATAAACATCCATCTCACAAGTGGGCAAAAGACATCACATGTCATCATATAGAGTTCCATCACGTACAAAGTATATGAAAGAGTCCAAAAGAATATCAGTGATCACAAGATCAATAACAAAATAAGATAGTTCACATGAACCATGATTTTCAAAAGAAAAGACATTGTGTATAGGCTAATGTCCATAGGACCAAGAGAAATAAGAAACATAGGTTAATTGCTCAAAAAGTATAATCGGGGATGCAAACATACACTAAAAGAGAGGAATTAGAAATCACTCAATATAGAATATTTTGGGATGGAATCATACCTTAATGATATGTGTATCGGTTTAGGGTTCACACCCTATACCCACACAAAATATCTCTTCACCTAATTTCATATTAGATGCAAATCATTAATTGATGATTATATTGCAACCCAAGAAAATCACCTTTTTATTAAATTCAAATTAAACTCTAAAATCATAACCAAGTGATTTATTAGATTCTCTTGGTTAGGAAAACATATCTTTTCACCCAATTTGGAGTTTATATGATTAAGTTACATTTATTATGAGTTTTATACATGTAATTTATTCTCCAAAATTCATCTTTCACAAAACATTGAAATCAGACTCTGAAAGTATTTTTATTAGATAAAGAATATTTTAATGATTCTAAAACATATTTATTTATAATTTTTAGACTTGTAGATTAAAAGATATGAATTTTGCAAAATGAACTAATCATAAAATTTGAAAAATCCAAATCAGTAGGGAATTTGTGAGAGAGGAAGAGAGGTCGGATGGGCAAGGAGAAACTTATCTGAGAGATTGGGGAAAAACTTCATTCGTCGTTCGTTCATTCATGAAACTAACTAACCGATCATAAAGAACAAGTACCAGAGTTGTTTACCTTAGGTCCAATTATGCTCCGAAAATAAACATGATGTCGGGGAGCGGTGCTGCAAACTCAAACTAAGAATCACATTCAGATTTTGGGTGAAACAACGATGCAAGGAAAAATTAAAGTATGACCACCAACTTCCACACACTCAAGAAAGGATGAAATTGGGATGAGAGGAGGTTCACAAAACAACTGAAGAAGATCGGGGTAGAGGTATTTATAAGTGGGGGTGTGAGAAGTTGTTACAGAAGACTTGAAGAAAAAGTTTAAGCATTTCTTGAATTCTTCACGTTAGGATATGAATATGGTATGGATAGACACAGAATTAAATTTTCAATCTAACACAAGTTATTGCATGAAATTTTAATAAGAAATGAGGGAGTTATGCCCAGAATATTGAACCTTAGTATGTAGTTACTATTAATGTGGCCTGGTGTTTCCTAATCCGAATTTAGTAAAGTGTTGATTAAATTAGTTTCCTTTTTCTCTCTCTTCAATTGAAGGTACAAACAAGGTCCAAATTGAATAAAATTTGATACCTAGCCTAACTAGGACATGTATAATCTGATTTTGACATTATTTTTCCCTTTTGAATACTTTTGCTATTTTATTTAATTTTTTAAAGTAAATCATATTTTCTCTTTCCTGATGCATTAGAGATGTCTAGAATTATCCAAAATTGATGAAACTTCACCCACAAATTATATTTGATGAGTTGAATAAAAATTTGGATTTAGTTCCATCTTTTAGAATTTATATATCACATTATTTATCACTTATGCCTTTTATTCATTTTCTTTCTCCTCAACTTACCCTATTGTTTCAAGGCGGTCCAAATTAGGTGAAAATTGACATGTAGGCCTATTTTGAAATGTAGATTACGAATTTGAAGTTTGTTTCGACTTTTGTGACATCTTTTTATGAGATATGTCATATGGCCCATGAGTGGCCCAATATCTTTATTATTCATCCAATTGGGTTCCTTATCTACTTATTACCTCCAATTGAATTATGTGACATATTAGATTACATTTAGATGATACATTCATGCATTAGAACATTAGGATTTTACTAAAAATATTTTAAAGTCTAACCCCCAAACTTGTTTGGCCTAACCCAAAAGATCATAGTTCTAGGGTAGGGTCCAAGATATGGTATGTTGCAAATACCCAACCTTGTGCCCTTACCCCGAGAATACAAATAGGTACACAAGGTTGTATAATGGACATCTATCATTATGTTTTCAAGTTTGTTCAACTTATGTAATTAATACCAAAACATAGTAGTAATAGGGAATAATAGCTCAAAAAAGTATTATAAGAAAAGTATCTTATATTTCATAGATACAAGCAATTTCAATATTGCTATTATGGCCAATAGGAGGATAAAGTGTACCTTGATATGAGCAAACAAACATTATACGACATGATTAGATCTTGGTAATTGAGTCATCATAGAGATCCTGACATTACAAGAAAGTATACTTGGATCAATATCAGTAAGAAAATGTCTCACTAATCATTATCATAGGGTTGGATGTGTCACTTAAGTCTAGGTACTCATTTCCTTCAACATTGTTTCCAATATCGCAAACTAGATCATGCATTATCATTTTCAAGCAACATAGTACATAATGGGTTCATTTATCTCTTAGAGTGACACATCAAAACTAGATCAGGGATTTCAAACTTAGGTTTAATGATATTAATAGAGCAAACATGAGTTTCGAGCAAGATTAAGCAACATGGAATCAACAATGTCAAACTAGTCATTTTCATGCAAGATGGTCATCACTAGAGTGCAAGAGTGATCAAGATCGATTTAGTGTCATACATATCAACAAGTTACTGATTTGAAGCATAAAATAGCAAGGGTGACCATTAGGGTGAGATTTATACAAGTTTAGATCTCAAACATAGCAACATGCACATTAGGTCACATTCCATGTCATGTTTATGTCACTTAGTCATAATAGTGAGAAAGATTGATCCATATATCATTTAGGTCATAAAAGATTGTAGAATTACTAATCTATATCAAATATTATGATTTGGAGTGCAAATAATCAAGTTGAGCATCAAAATAATGATCATTTTCATTAGAGTTGAAATGATACACATTTCATGGTCCATATCCTGAACTAAAGTCATTCAAAGGTCTAAGAAGGATCAAGTTCAATCACAATAGTACAAGATATAATATGTAACTGATCAGGGTCATAACAATAAAGTGGCATCAAGTTATGATCATGGTTGAGCATAAATCATCATTACTCATGTAAAAGAGATGCATTTGATGCCATTTTCAACATAATTGGAGATACGAATAGAATTAGGCTCTGAAATCAGGTTCTTTCGATAGATCTCGTCGAGTAGATTGATTTTAATAATATGTCCCATCTTGAGCTATGAATGAATTTATATGAATTTTGCAAGATTTAGAGTATATTTTCATAAAGGAGAGGGAGAGAGGGATGTTATACCTAATGGGCCAATTACATGGCATGCCTTGATTGGAGGTCGGATGTGGGTCTGCACAATTCTGAGGGTGCGGGTCATGGTCCTCCTTTGACCAGTGGTTGCGGCTTCTCACTACTTCTAACTGCCCATGGGTGGTTGCCAGCTATTCACAGACCCTAACCACCTCCACCCACCGCCCTCATCAGCTAGCAAAGGGCCGCACATGAACCAAGCGAGCCAGGGCAACATAGTGGTTTTTATCTCATCGGAGCATGAAGAAATGAGAAGAACAGAGGCAAGGAGACAAGGAAAACACGCCACCCAATATTTCCTTGGGCCAGTGAAAGTGATGGTGGCTTCAGATCGTGGCGAGGATGTGTTGAAGCAAAATGCCCAAAAGGGCTGTTATGGCGGTACCGATGAACTGAAGGAAGAAGATGAAGTGGAATAGGGGGTATAGAGGGAACAAGAGTGAGAAAAGATTGGGTAAAGGAATAGCAAGGTTTTGCAATGTCGAAGGACTTAAAAGGATGACTGAAGGAGGATCTGGAGGCCCCATCTGTTGTCGTCACAACTATATATGGTGCCCGACCATGGCTAGAGGGGTGTCTCATGCCCCTATCATAGTCCATTTCACGATATGAGAATAGGAGAGAGGTTGAGAGAACATGCATCATACTTTGATGATGACTTTAGGTGCAAAGGATGTCAAAAATCCCAAGCATCCCGGGGTCGTGGACATGGATAGAGTAGCTAGCTACTTGACTTTTTCTCAAGCTTGGGGACAATTCCCCAACCATACGATCATGCCTCAATCCATGGCACACAATCGGGTGGCCAGGGAGGGCTTCAAGCCTCACGAGGGACAACTCTGCCTTGACATGACACATGGGCCAGGGTCAGGTTAGAAGAAAAAGGCCAAGGCCCAAGAAAGCAAAGGGGAAAAAGAAGGAAAATAGGTGAAAAAGGCTAGAAAAGAGCTAAACTTGCAAAGGCCATATCTTTCACCTCGATTATCAGATTTGGATGAAATCTTCACCATTGGATCAAAGATTTCCTCCTCTTGATCATCGAAAAGAGTTTAGATCAAGATAATGATGTTTAGTCCTATCAAAAATGTAAAACTTCATCCACGTATGGTAACTCAACATTGCATAATCGATTCCAAAATTGCAAACATCAATCATTTCTCAACTATTGAGCCATATATGATTTCAAAACATCAAATTGAGGATGAGGGAAGTCATTGATTCAGATTGAGTGCATCATGAGTCAAGATAGTTGTAGGATAGAGAAAATCGATGTTGTTACAATAATAATTAACAACACTTGTGTGTGAAGAAAATAGTAAAAGTTAATATTGCACATTGTGTCATGATGAGCTAAAGTTTATATTTACAAACATATGAAATGTGCATATTATTAAAATTACTTTATACATAGAAGTAAAACAAGAATATTGTGATGTGATTCTAATCACAATATTTTTATTGTAATTATACCACACAAAAATATTTTTAAAAGAACAACATCTTCACCATCAGCAATTCTTGAGGTTATTATGGTTAAAATATATATTATGGCTATTCACGAATTTGATTATTTCCTTATGTTATTTACTTGTTATATATTATACCATAAAAATTAACAACATTTTCTAATTGTTTCCGTATTTACACTTACAAGAAACTATTCACATGGAAGTGAATGGAATTTAAGTTTCAAAATCTAAACTAGAATTCTCAAAAAATGAGTTCCACATAACTTATGACATACACCAAACCAATCAGAGTCTTAATAATTCATGTTGAACTTATGAATATATAAGACAATGCATATATCAAAAGAAATATGCATATACTAATGCGTTTGAAAACACATACATATATACAAAACTCATAAAGAGATAATGGAGTAAATCATTATTTTTAAAATAAAGATACTTGAACAACATGTATATTAATAATATATACAAATATGTATACAATATTACTTAGCATGTTTTAGCAAGTATATGTGTACTATGTGATTATAAAATGTTTTTTGTTGAAAGTTTTAATTCATTGATGAGAAAAAAGATTGAAATCACATCCACAAGATTTGCATAATTGTACATGAGAGAGTTCTACAAGTTACAAGAAGTATTTAAAACACATAGATCAAAGTTGTTTAAAGGAGAAGAGGGCATTCTGAAACAAGGCTCTCCACTAAGAACATGAAAGATGGATAAAAGAAACATCAAAAGGAGTAAAACAATGACTAGATGTTTGGCGGAGTAAGTCACACATCACCATTTTCCTCTAGGATCTACCCCAGAGTGTAGGTAGTTTCATATAGATCATCCTCATGTAGATTGTCATGATGCGAGTTATCATGTATAAATCCTTGATTGTGGGAGGTGTATTGTTATTTTTTAAAATTTTATTATTCATGTTAAATTACTTATACATAATTTCTCATTCTCTTTTTTGACCAATAATAAATGAAAGAATTGTCATCCCATATCCTCTAATTGAAAGGAGATCTATCGTTTATTACAATTCACCTTAGTTACCTAACTCCTCTACCCTTATTCACCTCTCCTCCTATCGTTTCTCTAGGATTCATTACTCCTTCTCAAAGGAGGAGTACACCGTACCTTGCTATAGATCATGTCACGTCTTTAACAAACTTACTCCATATCGCGTACCTCTATCTATATATACATGTTAAGATAGATGAAGTGAGGTGCATCCATTCCCCTCAGAGAAAATATTAGCAAATTCATTCTCCTTGATATCTCATCTCTTCATGGACAAATCCAAAGAGAACCATTCAACTTCTCACAATATGTGATAGTTTTATTTTGTGTTACAAGAAGAGTTAATCACGACATAATATATGACTGTCGAAATGGTTGTATAGTGGGTTGTGTTTTTAATCCCCCAAAAAAGACCCAATTTCACATATTCTCCTATAAAAATATATAATATAGTATATGCCATAATATTCCCATTTAAATAATGAAAATGATGTATAGGAGAGGCTTCCCTAAATGATATCAAGGACACAACTATTTTTATTATTGTTGCAGTTGTTTTAACAACTAATTCCAAATGAAAAAAATTGTTGATGTTTAGCCCCACATTTTTAGCTCTTTAATTCCCTATTAATTTTATGTAGCTCCTCAAACTTGCAACAATTAAGAGAGTAGAAGTGTAAGCCCATGACCTATTTTTTATCGCTCATTCTTTCTTAGCATTATTAGATCCTTTAAATCTTAATAAAACCTTGTGATGTGATTTGATATAATATGACATGCTTATTCTTTAAGTTTGGTCCAATTTGAATGTTGTTTGAGCTAGTTTTGCATATATGTGCTTGTTTTGGACCTAATTGTAATTTACCTATATTTAGGATTTTTTCTTGCAATTGTCACATGCTTTTTGTGCCTCAGATGTTTTAAAATCATGTTGGAGAGAGTGGTGTATTAAGGAACCTTTTTATACCTTGGTTTGATGTGGTGACCTTTCATGTTGAGTTTAGGGTTTGCTTGGATGCCTTGAGTGGGTGGTTGACCTTGTGATGTGTTTGACCAATGAGCTTATGTTTTGTCAGTCACCAAGAATCTTGTGATTCATGATTCTTAGTGGTCAATTTTGTGTTGTACTGTACCCTTAGTCTTCGCATTGGATGAGGCTTGGTACCCCTCTAGTTCGCCAAGAAATCATTGGGATAGTTTCAAGCAACTGATTGAGATTTTGCTCTTGTAGGTCACTGAGAATCTTCAACAACCGTTTGGTCTCCTAATTCTTCAGCGGTTGATGGTTTTTCTTGGACCAAGTTGGTTGTTTGTTTTTCTTGTTTTATCACCCTAGTTGCATGTGTGAGTTTGGTGCTTGCATGGACAAGTTTTGGTGGACACATGGCATATGTGTTTGCATGACACCTAACTTCCCTTCTCTCTCTCAAATACTTGGTTATATAAACCTCCCTACTTGCATGCAACTAAATCCTTTACACTTAACTTTCATGCACATAAGCTACCCTGAGAACATAGTTACAAGTTGAAGGTAGTTTATTTGATCTAGGGTTTATGCTTTCATGGTGATCTTGAGTAGAGACCTTTTCTTGGAGGAACCCAAATGTTGGTGCACGAATTTTGTTTGGTGATGGAGGTTTTGGCTCTTGCATGATTATGGAAACATCAATTTTCTCTCTCAAGAACCATGGTTTTGTTTTCTCACATGACGGTTGTTATTTAAAGTTTAGAGTTAATCTTCACTGTGTGATTTGCACCTTGTTTGCTTTTTGGTTTCATGGTGATGACTAACCTATTTGGCTTCTATGTGGTTGCCAAGTTCTTCTCTTTTTTCATGTAGGCGATAAGAATGTTGATATTGAGTGGTCTATTAGTTTTACACCTCGTTGAGGTCTCTATCTTTACTAGTGTGATGGTCTCTTCGGATGGTGATTTCTCTTTAGTCAATGATGATATCATATTCCATTGGTTGCCAAAATTGGATCTATATGTGGTCGTTGATTTTGTTGGACCTTAGTGGTCATTCAGGGTGGTTAACCTAGTTCAGGAGTCGCTGAAGGTGGTCTATCTCAACTGCTACAACCTTGATTTTGATTGTATTGTTATGCAATTATTTAATGAGAAAGGTCTTGCTTGACAATTTTGTACATTGTTGTACAACTTGTTGGTAGGGTATGCCCAAAGAGCCAATCATATGATGATTGACATGGCATAATTACCTAAAAGGGTTTGATTAATAATAATAATAACATACATAAAGGCAAACTTCCAATTCATCTGTTTCACTCAGGTGTGAGATAATGAGGATACAGAGTGAATGTCTAGAGAATTATATTACTCAATGACGTATGTTTTCAAGTTACTAACGTTGTGGATGAGATCATACAGATGTTAAGAGTATATATACATATTCTCATTATGTCCCTGATCAGTTGTTATTGTGGAAGGTTAATAGACAACAATTGTTGGTATGTATGCCCTGAGAGCCAATCATGGGATGATTGGTGGGATACATTAAGATTGATTTGATAAACATCAAAGGCAAGCTTCCAATTCTTTCTGGTTCAGTCATATGAGATAGTGATAGAATAGATTGAATGTCTAGAGAATGACAATACTCAATGACGTATGCCTTCAGGTTCATGACCTGAACGATGAGATCATACAGATGCTAAGAGTTTGTACATTCTTGTTATGTCCCTAGTCGGATGTCATTGTGGAAGGTAGATAGACAACAATGACACACAAGAATAGATTGTGGTGTTGGTTGATGACAACATCTCATTAGTCATGATATAGAGATATCAAACCAAACACATAGGTACTTGTTAGAGAACAAGTGTACCGGACATACCCACCGTGAGTTTGACACATGGAACCATGAGATGGTAGTCACAGTCAGTACTCACAGTGATGGTGGTGAGTGTGATTCTTTGACCTGAAATCACTACACTCAACACATGTCGTTGGGCACACTTTGACATCATCAAACGCAGTCCTGAAACATGGGTTGTTATAAAGGTGATGATTGTGTGGCTTTGACACATGGGGCTTTTGAGGGGTGAGTGATAGATATGGGATTTGTCCCTCCTGAGGGAGTTTGATATCCAAGGCCACTTGATAAGTAGGATTGAGATAGGCGTGCACACACATGTGTGAATCAGTATGTGATATTGATGTCATACATATCTCGTTCAATCTGCTCTGAGATCAAGAAAGTGAATGAACGTTGACAGGATGACTGTTCCATGCCTCGAGTTCATTTAGGATATCAGTGACAAAGGAGTTATACATTCACTGTAACACCATTCACGGATTGTAGGATTGAAAGTTGTTCTCCAACTTTCTACTTTCACTTGGGTAGCACTGATGTGTGACCAGGCACCGCTCTTTTCTTGTGAAGTCATAAGTGTTATGGACTTTCACTACCAACGTGAAATGGACCTGTAGGGTCACACACATAGGATTTAACCTGGAAGAGGATTTTTGTCCACAAGCAATGTTTAGATTGATTACTAAAGGAGTTTAGTAGTTCAATTAAACACTCAATTAATTGATAGCTCAATATCATAATGTTCAAGGTGTTGGACATATTGATTGGAGTATCAGATTGATTGAAATCACAATTGACTGATTCTGCACAACCTGTACTCCCAACCGATTGGTTCAAGTGTTGAACCGTTCAGCTGAGGTTGCTGAACCGATCGGCTCAAGTGTTGAACCGATCGGCTCAAGTCCAGGGTGAACCGATTTCTTCAAGTGTTGAAACGATCGATTCAACTGGTGCAACCAAGCAAGTTGGGAAAGTAGGATCGTTGAGAATTTTCCTTTCATTTCAAATTGCCCAATTTGATTGGGAATAAGATTGGTATTCGATACCAATTAGAAACAAAAAGAAGGAAAGTCAATTGGGAACCGACCAGGACGACCAACCGACCGGTTCACTTGTGAACCGACCGGTTGTGGAGTCCCAACCGACCGTTTCATTAGTGAACCAATCGGTTCAGGTCCCCAACCGACCGGTTCACTTGTGAACCGATCGGTTCCGGTTGCGAGTTGGTTGCTTTTGTGGAAAATCTCGAACCCTTCTACTCCTGCTTTCAGTTCCGCATTGCCCGAAATGGAGAACCATGTCCCATGACCCTCCTATATATATAGGGGTATTGGGGGCTTCTCCTGGTACAACTCAGCGCAATCAGTTGCTCTGCAAAGTTGTCGTTCTCTCTGGTTTTGGTAACTGAGAGAGAGCCTGAGCAAGTGCTTCCCGCAAAGGGAGGTGCAGCAAGGGAGGGACAACTGTAGTTGCAACTAAAGGCAGGAGAGCGTGTTGGCGACTAGTACATCAACAGGAGGGTGTGACTCCTTCCACTTCCTTGTGGGAGAAGGAGTGTGGAGTTCCAGGTGGTCCGTGCGGACTACCTCAGAGGCGGGAGGTGTCTACCGCTCAGGAGGACAACTGTCATCCGACAGTCCGGTGAGATCAGGAGTCGTCAGTCCCGGTGCGACCAGGAGTTGCACAGACACCGTCGAAGATCGGATTTGAAGACCGCGCAAGGCGCAAGGTATTGTCGCCGAGCAAGCCTCCGGACAAGGTATGATTCCACAAACCATCCTTTCCTATTATATAGACGTTGACGCGTTTCCTTGTCTGGGTTTGGGGGAGAAAATTTTTGTTACCGCTGCCTTCTCTACCTCCCCTAAAACCCATCAGTGGTATTAGAGCCACGTCAACTGTTCTATATTTTAGGAATATCAATATGATCTATTTTGGTTTGTTGCCTTTATTTATTGCATACGATGTGAATAAAATTGGCTTTATGCATTTCCAATCCTAAATCCACAAATCCCAAATTACATATATGATATGCATTATTAATGCACTCGATACGCGTCGCCCTTAAACGAGTTTTTGTGGTGGATGTATAGCATGATTATGGCCAATAAACCCTATCTGTGATTGGTTGTGTGTGGTTGCTTGCATCTTGGGTTGCGCACCGATCTTCCCTATCTCCTATTCCTGATGTAACATGAAATAATCCGAGATTCTTTCCTACCTTTTCTCCCCCCCCCCCGAATGTAACTCGGGGTTTCCCTTTTAAGCAATGTAATATTAGGATAGTTTTGTTTTCCTGTTATGTCAAAGAACGGAGGACATCAAGACGACAGCTAAGACGATCAGTTCAAGGAGTGAACCGATCGGTTGACGTTCCAGACGATCAGTTCAAGGAGTGAACCGATCGGTTGATGACCGGTTGGAGGAGCGAGACGAGCGGGTGGCGGCCAAGAAGAGATGCACGACGACCAGGCAAACTGATCGGTTGGAGGAGCCAACCGATCGGCTGGTGGCACCAGACGACCGACTAGAGAGAGCAGATCATTCATACGATGAGTTGATCAACTTGGAAGGCAAAGGCACAGAAGTTCATCTTGTAAAGGTTGCATGTGATGTAGACCTAGATGACCGTGATTCCTCTTGGCTCGAGGAATCATATTAAGATGGTCATAATCATCGCTTTTTATCGTTTGTGCATGTTTTCTGTGGGATATAGCATGTATATGATACGTACTATGTATTGTGGTGATTGGATATGTATATGTATATAAAACCAAATCCCTCATTAAATATTAAGTTTTATATGCCTTCCAAATGCGACACACGTGAAAAGCTTGATCGACCAAGTGTGGGCACGCCCAAGCGTGGTGCACTCTCTATCTCATGGAAGCGTGAAGGATGAATGTGTGGGTCTGCCCAAGCAGGGTGCATATTCATCGTGTTTGCTTTGGGTCAGACTTAACAAGGTGACCTAGATAGGATCTAGCACCTTGAGGCATGGAGATGATCATTGCAAGGAGTTGCATATGACATCTTATCAAGAGTTGCATATGATGCAATTGGCAAGATTTGCCTACCTGAGAGATCTATGTTGTGGGTGACAGCCCAAGCTGGTCCATGACTTAGAGGATTTCAGGATCTTGCCCACTAGAAGGTTGTACGCTGCAATCTTCTGAATTGATGGTGAGGGCTATCAATTTGAACTAAAATAGTGGGAGCGATAATTAATTAAAGGCCTAATTATATCGTCAATTTTCCAAATCAATCAAATAAGTCAAAAATGAGTTTTTGGACTAAAATTGCATATTTTCCTTTTGTAGTAAAAATGGCAACCAACAACAATAACTTTTCTTTGCGATCAGTCCTTGACAAGGACAAGCTAAATGGGACAAACTTCCACGACTGGTATCGGACATTGAGAATTGTTCTCACTCAAGAGCGTAAGCTCTATGTCTTGGATACTCTAATTCCAGAGGAACCCGCTCCTAATGCACCAAGGGTAGAAAGCGATGCTTACAAGAAGCATTTTGATGATGCCATTGATCCAAAGTGCTTTATGTTATGTTCAATGAACCATGAGTTGCAGAGACAGCATGAGAACATGGGTGTCATTGAGATGATTCAGCATCTCAGGAACATGTATGAAGATCAGGCACGGCAACAAAGATACAATGTTTCTAGGGCGTTGTTCAAGTGCGTCATGACAGAAGGAGATCCAGTTGGTCCTCACACACTCAAGATGATTGGGTATGTGGAGAACCTATAGAGACTGGGATTTCCATTGAGCCAAGAGTTGGCTACTGACGTGATACTGCAATCGTTTCCAGAATCCTACAGTCAATTTGTGATGAACTACAACATGAACAACTTTGATAGGCCACTGTCAGAGTTGTTGGGCATGTTGAGGACAACCGAGATACAAATGAAGAAAGACAAGCCTAAGGATGTGATGGTGATCACAAGCAAGAAAGGCAAGTCCAAGCACAAGGGCAAGGACAAAGCTAATAAAGGTTCTGATGCTAGCTAGGAGTCCAAGCCGTCTTCAGCTCTCAAGGCCAAGGGAGGCGTGACCAAGAAAGGAAATTGCCACCATTGTTAAAAACTAGGACATTGGAAAAGGAATTGTCCTCTCTATCTGGAAGAACAAAAGAAGAAGGAGACAACTGAAGTCTCAACTTAAAGGTGTCATGAAAGTAAACTTGTAACACTTTTTGAGGTATATGATACCAAGATGTAATGTGTAAAGCACTCATAATTGGGGAAGTGTTGCCGCCATAGATAGGAGTAATTTAGTTTATTTTCAGCCTATAAGGCATGTAATACAGTTATGAACTGCTATTTCATTATTGCCAATAGATAGAAACACTTTATTTTTCATATTGTACGACAATGATAGCAATTAATAAAGTTGATGTTTCAATCTTAAAGATATGATCTTTGTGGCAATGCCTTGTTTATCTTGTGGTATTTGATATGCATAAGATAAAATGATACCTAAAAGTTATAGATAACTCAAACAATCTAATTAGCATTGATCATGAGAAATTCATTTCTAGTTTCCATGTGATGGATAAATCTAGACTCTTTTGGTTAGAGAACCGGTAAGAGACATGAATATCTTGGACATGATTAATCATTCTTCACTAATGTAGTGGGAGAGTGATTATCCTATTAGGTATAATACATGTGATGTATTTACATACCTATTGGAACAAATGCTAATACTTCAAATGGTGTTTAGAGAAATATCAGTATGAATATCTTGAAGTATTCAAGATTATCATAGATGAAGTAGAAATTTGGTAAAGTATTAATTCTTGATAAGATCAATAAATGAAATACTTGGACCAAATGTTTGAGATCCTTATGAGTGATTGTGATAGTGTATCATAGTGAACTCATGATTAAGGCATGGTGATGTCTAAATCAAGAAGGAATCATACTCTAAAGAGTTAGAGAATGATTATCGAATAATTGAATTCTTCTTAATAAAAGAATACCCCACACTAATAAAGGACATTAAGAATCACAAGGAGTTGTGAGTTCTTATATCCTTAACAGATACACCTCAAATATCTATGAGATGAGTTGGTCATGTGATGAGTCAACTATCTAGATGAATATGAGGAACCGAATTTTGAGTTATGGTTTATGACCATTACATCCTAAATGAAATCCATGTAAACCATAAGGTATGACCTTGATGGTAGCACTCATTGGATGAAATCCATAAGTACAAATGAGTCTTATGTGTTAAGACACATGGATAACATTTTGAGAAGGATGATGCTTGTTGATTGCAACTTAATGACTAAGGCATTTGGCATATGGATACTAAAACCGCATTCCTATGAGGAATAAAACAAGGATGTGTACGTGACACAACCTATAAGGTTTATGAATCCACTAATGCAAATCAAGTCTATAAGTTACAATGGACTAATCAATGTGATTGATTGAGCACAAGCAACTCAGAATTGGATCTTTACTTTGATGATATAGTCAAAGGGTTTGACTGATATGTCAAAGATAAAGAAGGGATCTGTGATTTAGTGGGAGCGTGTTCACATTTCACATGTTGATGTGAAATGGAAATGTTCTAAAATGGAAATCCAAAAGTGGAAATTATCTTTAAGGACGATAGAGATGTTTCCTATGTGATAGGAATAGAGATCTATAGAGATAGTTCTCGAAAAACTCTTGACCTGAAAAGAGAAAGCGTACATTGGAAATCTGTACTGAAGGGTTCAGTATGCACGGATTCAGTGGGAGAAAACTTGTCCATGTTACATGGAGTTAGTATCCCAATGCCAAGTGTCCAATTCTTATGAAGAATGGGAACACTAAGAATAGATATGGATCTATCATGTATGTAATCATCCAATAATCTTTCATGTATTGACATGGCAAGAATAAAATGCATTCATCATATTGTATGTATGCCATGACAATATGATGTGCTCATCCTGATAACTCGTATGTGAGAAATGACGAGTGGATGTCTGTCTGATTCCAGTAAGGGTTACTGGAGTACCATGAGAACCTAATAAGTACTTATGAAGTACTAGTTCTATGGTGATAAGGAAGAGTTCTATGTAAAGAGTTACATTGATGCGAACTTCCAAAAGGACAGAAAATTAATCGCAAACTATATATAGGATATATAAAAGTGAAAGTTTGTTGATAATTGGAAATGTTCCAATAAAACCATTTAAAAGGAAATGCCGAGTATCCGTGTGTTAGAGAACAGTAGTGGATACTATATGGATCTGGAAGTTCATAAGATGAACTTATAGATATTCCGCTCACTGATGACAAGTCTGGAATCCTTGATCATGCAATGTGGCTAAAGGTTAGCAAATGGAATACTAGATCGCATATTACGACAACTCCATCTCATACGTGTGACGTACAAGGAAGAGATGCGAGACATGCAATTTATACTGACTTTGGCAAGGTGTTGCCATTACTCACTATGTTGGAACTAGAGCACAGTAACATGTGGGACATGTTTGAAAATCACTATGAATATGATTCAAGGTGATTGGCTCGAAGTGCAAGTGGGAGTCTGTTAGTATGTATGCCCTGAGAGACAATCATGGGATGATTGGTGGGATACATTAAGATTGATTTGATAAAACTCAAAGGCAAGCTTCCAATTCTTTCTGGTTCAGTCATATGAGATAGTGATAGAATAGATTGAATGTCTAGAGAATGACAGTACTCAATGACATATGCCTTTAGGTTCATGACCTGAACGATGAGATCATACGGATGCTAAGAGTTTGTACATTCTTGTTATGTCCCTAGTCGGATGTCATTGTGGAAGGTAGATAGACAACAATGACACACAAGACTAGATTGTGGTGTTGGTTGATGACAAAATATCATTAGTCATGATATAGAGATATCAAACCAAACACATAAGTACTTGTTAGAAAACAAGTGTACCAGACACACCCACCGTGAGTTTGACACATGGAACCATGAGATGGTAGTCACAGTCAGTACTCACAGTGATGGTGGTGAGTGTGATTCTTTGACCTGAAATCACTACACTCAACACATGTCGTTGGGCACACTTTGACATCATCAAACGCATTCCTGAAACATGGGTTGTTATAAAGGTGATGATTGGGTGGCTTTGACACATGGGACTTTTGAGGGGTGAGTGATAGATATGAGGTTTGTCCCTCCTGAGGGAGTTTGATATCCAAGGCCACTTGATGAGTAGGATTGAGATAGGCGTGCGCACGCATGTGTGAATCAGTATGTGATATTGATGTCATACATATCTCGTTCAATCTGCTCTGAGATCAAGAAAGTGAATGAACGTTGACAGGATGACTGTTCCATGCCTCGAGTTCATTCGGGATATCAGTGACAAAGGAATTATACATTCTTTGTAACACCATTCACGGATTGTAGGATTGAAAGTTGTTCTCCAACTTTCTACTTTCACTTGGGTAGCACTGATGTGTGACTAGGCACCGCTCTTTGCTTGTGAAGTCATAAGTGTTATGGACTTTCACTGCCAACGTGAAATGGACCTGCAGGGTCACACACATAGGATTTAAACTGGAAGAGGATATCTGTCCACAAGCAATGTTTAGATTGATTACTAAAGGAGTTTAGTAGTTCAATTAAACACTCAATTAATTGATAGCTCAATATCATAATGTTCAAGGTGTTGGACATATTGATTGGAGTATCAGATTGATTGAAATCGCAATTGACTGATTCTGCACAACCTGTACTCCCAACCGATCGGTTCAAGTGTTGAACCAGCTGGCTGAGGTTGCTGAACCGGCCGACTCAAGTGTTGAACCGATCGGCTCAAGTCCAGAGTGAACTGATTGCTTCAAGTGTTGAAACGATCGATTCAACTGGTGCAACCGAGCAAGTTGGGAAAGTAGGATTGGTGAGAATTTTCCTTTCGTTTCAAATTGCCCAATTTGATTGGGAATAGGATTGGTATTCAATACCAATTAGAAACAACAAGAAGGAGGATAGTCTATCGGGAACCGACCAGGACCACCAACCGACCGGTTCACTTGTGAACCGACCAGTTGAGGTGTCCCAACCGACCGTTTCATTAGTGAACCGATCGGTTCAGGTCTTCAACCGACCGGTTCACTTGTGAACCGATCGGTTGAGGTTGCGAGTTGGTTGCTTTTGTGGAAAATCTCAAACCCTTCTACTCCTACTTTTAGTCCTGCATTTCCCGGGATGGAGAACCCTGTCCCATGACCCTCCTATATAGGGGTATTTGGGGCTTCTCCAGGTACAGCTCAGTGCAATCAGTTGCTCTGTAAAGTTGTCATTCTCTCTGGTTTTGGTAACCGAGAGAGAGTCCGAGCAAGTGCTTCCCGCAAAGGGAGCTGCAGCAAGGGAAGGACAACTGCAGTTGCAACTAAAGGCAGGAGAGCATGTTGGCGACTAGTACGTCAACAGGAGGGTGCGACTCCTTCTACTTCCTTGTGGGACAAGGAGTGTGGAGTTCCAGGTGGTCCATGTGGACTACTTTAGAGGCGGGAGGTTTCTGTCGCTCAGGAGGACAACTGTCATCTGACAGTCCGGTGAGATCAGGAATCGTCAGTCCTGGTGCGACCAGGAGCTGCACAGACACCGTCAAAGATCGGATTTGAAGACCGCGCAAGGCGCGAGGTATTGTCGCCGAGCAAGCCTCGGGACAAGGTATGATTCCACAAACCATCCTTTCCTATTATATAGACGTTGACGTGTTTCCTTGTCCGGGTTTGGGGGATAAAATTTTGTTTCCGCTGCCTTCTCTGCCTCCCCTAAAACTCATCAACAATAACACATAAGATCAGAATGTGAGTTGGTTGATGACTAAATCTCATTAGTTGTGATATGGCAATATCAAAGCAAGCACACATATACATGTTAGGGAATAGTGTATCGCACAGACCCACCTTGAGAGTGACACATAGTTATGGTGGTCACAGTCATCTCTCACTGTAAAGGTGATGATTGTGATTCTTAGACCTCAAATCATTGCACTCGTCACATGTCATTAACTACGCTTTAACATCAACATTGTCCTAAAACATGGGTTGTTATGGTGATGATGATTGGGTGACTTTGACACATGGGGACAGACTGTGTGTGATAGATAAGGGATTTGTCCCTCCTACTGGAGTATGACATCCTAGCTACTTGATAAGAGAGATTGAGAAACACATGAACAAGAACATGTGAATCAATATATGATATTAGGGTCACATTATCTTAGACACTCTGCTCTTGGTTCAATAAATATGGATTGAACATTGACATTATGACCTAACATGCTTCCAGTTCATCCTGCATATCAGAGACAAATGAATTATACAATCACTACAACACCTTACATAGATTGTAGGTTGAAGTTGTTCTCTAACTTTCCATTTCACTTGAGTAGCACTGATATGCGACTAGCCACCACTCTTTGCTTGTGATGTCATAAGCTATTATGGACATTCATTGCCAACGTGACATGGGACCTATAGGGTCACACACATAGAAACTCATCTAGAAGAGGAGTTTGATCTTGAATGACAATTGGATTGATTACTAAAGTGCTTAGATATTCAATTCACGTAATTGATCACTTGATTGGCTAACTAGGTCTGCAAACGATCATCACACTAGGTGAGACAGCCATTTGGGTAGCCATACGGGTGTCTCAAGTAGTTGAGATGGCTGTTTGGGGGTCAGGTTGATCGGAGATCGATTTGGCTTAGTTTTTCCCTTGAACCAACCGGCTTAGCTCAACTCATCAGACGGCCATTTGGGTGAGTGAAATAGATGTCTCTCTTGGTGAGACGACCCAGTTGGGGCCAAATGAAGGTTTGGGATGTTTACAAATAGTTTCAATTGCATTTACTTGAGAATCAAGTAAAATTAATATGTATATTAATTGGAATCAAAATTTCAAAGTTCGTTTGCAATTAGGAAACTACCAAATGGTCGTTTGGTAGTGCGAGACAACCATCTCACATGCCAGCTGAGAATATGGGTATGAGAAATAGCCATTTCAGCTATTACAAGTTGTAAAAATTCAAGATCTTCTTCTCCTTTCCACTCTCGCACATTAATACCATACCAGATAGCAACTACGAACCTTGACCCTGGACTCTACTATAAATATAGGGGTATTGGGGGCTTTCTAGAGCTCAATTACAACACAAACAACTAAGAATCAGTTCCTCTAACAACTATTGTCGTCTTTGATTGTGGTAACCAAGAGAGCTCGGGAAAGTCCTACATGAAAAGGAGGGATAGACAATGGGAGAGACAACTAAGAAGTTGTCATTGTGGGAGAGCATGTTGGTGACTAGTACACCAATGGAAGGGACAACACCTTCCTGTCCAATCCTGGTGAATGACATGAGTTATAGTTGGTCCGTGTAGACTACTCTAGAGGCAGGAGTCCTTCAGCTGCTACTCGGAGAGCAAAGTAAACTTGCAGTCTGTGGCCAGACCACTAGAGTTGCTGTAGAGGTTGCCTAGAAGTTGTTTGTGATGAAGACCAAGAGCTGCACAACCACCATCGAAGAGCAACTTGTCAAAAGTTGCAAAGAAGTGAGTTTTGTCACTAGACTTGCTCCAGGATCAGGTATAACTCATTAAAACCATCCTTCCTATTTTATAGTAGTTGACACGATCTTTCTGTTATGGGAATATAGATAGATAAATTTTTATTTTCGCGGCTATACACTATGCCTGTATTTCCTTATAGTGGTATCAAAGCCACATCAATTTACTATGATTTATGATAATCAATATGATTGGGTTTTTATTTCTTATTTATTGCATATGATGTGGATATTTAAACTACTCTCATATGCTTATCCGATCAAAGACCACATAAACCCACACTAATATATATACATATATATATATATATATATATATATATATATATATATATATGTGTGTGTGTGTGTGTGTGTGTGTGTGTGTGTGTGTGTGTGTGTACATACATATACCTCACCCTAAAAGAGGTTTTGATGGTGGATGTGTAGTGTGGTTATGGCCTAAACCCCTTTTCCATATGTGGTTTGATGGTTTGGTTCCAGTTTATCTTAGTCTATGTACCAAGCCTCTACCTCCTTCTTCCCAATGTGAATTTAATTCTTTCCTACCTTTCCTCTCCTCGAATGTAACTCGAGGTTTCTCTTATATAATGTAATAAAGTAGCAATAGGATATTTTTCTTTTCTTGCAAAGATGTTGAGGATGTTCATCACTGGTTGAGATGACCAGTTAGTGAGATGAACTGACCATCTGTAGGACCATGGAGGAGAGGATGATAGAACCAAACGACCTCCTAGTAGACCCAACCAACCATCATTACTACAGAAATAGCATTCAGTGTCGCTTTTCTGGGCGTCGGTTATTAAGGAACACGGACGCCTTATATTAAAGGCGTCGGTTATTTAGAAGAACCGACGTATATATTCAAAGACCAGCCAAACACGGGTACCGCTTTGTATACAGCGTCGGTTGTTTATAAAAAACCGACGCCTAATGCCATCCAATTTTCGAGCGAAAAAAATAATGTCACTTTTGGCGTCGAGTCTGTAGTTAAAACACCGACGCTTATGTGCGATGGAAATTTGCGCGAAAAGTGTCCTTTTCCGCGTCGGTCGTCCTTTAATCACCGACGCTGAATGTGGTTCCCGCCAAACATTTTCACGAAAATATCGTCCAAATGGACGTCGGATGTTGCGAACGACCGACGGTAAAGATGTTTAGGCGTTGGTTTTTGTAAACAACTGACGCCATTTGGGAACTTCATAACCTTCGATCGCCTGACTCTTCCCCTTTCTTATGTTTCATTGCTACCCTATTTCCCTATTGCGGCGATTTCTCCGGCGATTTCTCTGCTGCTGCTACTAGTTTTTCTCCGGCGCTTCTCTCCGGCGCTTCTCTCCGGTGCCCCATCTCCGGTGTCCCCTCTCCGGCGCCCCTCTCCGACGCGTTTCTTCTCTGGCACCCCTGCTGCCCGCCCTGCTGCTCCAACCACCTGCGCCGCCGCCACGCCTGACAACCGGCGCCGCCGCAACGCCTGGTGCCCACCTGCCTGCCATGCCTGAGAACCGGCGCCGCCGTACCCCCTTCTCCTTCTCCTCCGCCTGGCCGCTGCCTGCCTGCCGCCGCCTGGCCGCCTGCCTGCCTGCTGCGGCTGACGCTCCTGCTCGTCGGAGTCACTGCCGCTGGTTCTGGAGCTCGTCGGCCGCCACCCACGTACTCAACCAGCTCGACCTCACCCTACTCTTCTTGCCCAGGTACCTGCAGACCTACCCAGGCGCGAAATTGGTTCTTTATGTGCTGACCTAATCTGCTTGCCTAATCTGCTTGCATGAAATTGGCTCCCTACTCTGCTTGCTTAATGTGCCTAATCTGCTTTAAGTGGTCCTAATATCATAACATGATAGTTTTATTATATGATTTGTGGCACTTTAGGGTGTATATACATGCAAATTATATAAGTGATAGATGTTGGATGTTTGTCAAGGTTTCTTGAAGATTGAATAAGTGATAGATGCTGGATGTTTATTTATTTCATCTATCCATGTTGCCTATAGTTTATAACATTGCATTGTGAATTATTGCATGTTTGAAACTATGAAATTCTTGATTTATTAGATGATATTCAAGAAAACCCTAGTTTGATGAGCATGTTGTTAATCATGTTAATTATGATTCTTCTATATATTCTGATGTCATTATATAATTATGTGATCCCAACATATTAAATTGAATTAGAATGATTTCATGAATTATAGGGTTTATATAAGAATGACAACACATGTATTTGTTGGCCTAGAAACTCGTCCAAGATTTACTCAGTAGGAGTAAATCTTGGATAGTCCCCAGTTTGGGACTGTTCTTGAACACCTAATCTCACTTAGGATGTAAGTGTATAATGTGTATTGGGTTTTCGAGAAAATTTCGGCAGCATTTCCCCGTTTGTTCTCTAAGTACATATGTACTTAGAGAACAACGGGGAAATGCTGCCGAAATTTTCTTGAAAACCAAATACACATTATACACTTACTAGTGAGATTAGGTGTTCAAGGATGGGATAGGTGGTACACATTTATTATATATAAGATTGACATCAAATGTGTTTGTTGGCCTAGAAACCCATCCAAGATTGACTAATATATACTTGTTTCCTAATATATACTTGTTTAAAAGGTTAACTGATGTTATACAACTTTTTCTGAAAATATATAACATCGTTATATGTACTTACACTTTGTTAATACTAATATTGTGCAGTCTCTGTCTTCCCATAACAATGACTATGAATTGGGCCTCTATGTCAATGTTAACGTTCCCTATTGAAGAACAATTGGACATCATCCTAGATGATCGTTCCTTAAACCAATTGGTCATACCCAAACATTGGCGTTTTCTAAAAGGAAGACACTACATGCCTGGTAAAGTGACCCTAACTTTTGGAAATTATTCACATGTAATCGAGGTTGAGTATGATTTGGCGGGAAATCTTGTATCAAAATCCGGTTGGCGTGATTGGATTGGAGAGCTGTATCTGGTCCGTTGGAATAGGCTTTTTCTCCGTCCAGTTGGCGATAATTCCATCAAAGTTTGGATAACCAACAACAACTGCGAGACCCCCGATCATCTTCTGCGGTATGAGCGCACGGCGTCGGATATCATCTATGAGGAATCTGAATCTGAATCTGAGGCGTGATTGGATTGGAGAGCTTCGTGACACAGCTTCATCATCAAAAAGAAGTTATTGATGCATGCGGGACCATGTTGGTGTAGTATTTAGTTGTCTATCTATCTAGACTTGTCTGTATTAATAGTTTTTTTAATTATGCGCATGTTTAGGGGTACACCAACCCCTTTGTTTAGTTATTGTTATAACTAAAGTGTGTGTTCCCATGAATGGAACTGTAAGTTGCTACATGAATGCTTATAACTGAAGTGTGTGTTCCCATGAATGTTCCCATTTACATGATTACACTACTATTTTCTCATATTGTCTTGCCTAAAAAAAAATTCTTTTATTGTTTAGTCTATTTTAATACGACATACTTGCTTATATCTTTCTTAATGATGAACTGTAATACGACATACTTGCTTATATACTTGTTTCCTAATATATACTTGCTTTCCTAATATATACTTGCTTTCTCTGATCATAGAATGGATAGATCATGGATGTCCATTCGTAATCGTTGCACCCCAGAGTTTATATCTGGTCTTGATCAGTTTATTAGATTTGCTGAGGAACATAGGAAAAAACCTACAGATAGGTTCTACTGTCCATGTAGGCATTGCGGTAACAACTTGAAAGTCAACACTGGTGAGGAAATCAAAAGTCATGTCATGTGCAACGGGATTGTACAAGGCTATACAGAATGGCACTGGCATGGAGAGATTTCAAAATCGAATCTAGTAGATGTCAATAGCAGTGCTTGGGTGGAAGAAGAAATTGCCTCCGATGACGTAAATGTGAACGAACCAGTTCAGCAGACATTGTTGATGCGATGCTGGATAGTTGTAGGGTAGAGCACACCGATCCACCTCCTATCTTTACAAACATTGTGCATGATGCTGAGATACCGTTATACACAGGCTGTGCTAAGTTTATGAAGCTTAGCGCTGTGCTGAGATTGTATAAGTTGAAAGCTAACAATAGATGGAGCGACAAAAGCTTCACTGAATTGTTGACTTTGTTGAAAGAAATTCTTCCTAAAGGAAACGAGCTGCCAATCTCAACATACCAGGAAAGAAAATGTTGTGCCCAATGGGAATGGAGGCCAAAAAGATACATGCATGCCCGAATGATTGTGTATTATTTCAAAAGGACTATGTAGATTTGAAAGATTGTCCAAAATGTGGTGCGTCACGATATAAATTGACGACTTCGGGGGAGTCCAAAACTGGTTCTCCTGCCAAGGTGTTGTGGTATCTACCTATAACATCACGGTTTCAACGCTTGTTTGCAAATCCGAAAGATGCGAAGAATTTGAGGTGGCATGCAGATGTTAAGAAAAATAATGATGGGATCCTACGACATGCGTCTGATTCCCCACAGTGGAACAAGATTGATGTATTGTTCCCTGAATTTGGTGAAGAAGTCAGGAATCTAAGACTTGGGCTTTGTACAGACGGGATGAATCCGTACGGGACATTGAGCAGCCAACATAGCACTTGGCCAGTCATGCTTGTTATATACAATCTTCCTCCCTGGCTGTGTATGAAAAATAAGTACGTTATGTTGTCATTGTTGATATCGGGCCCTAAACAACCCGGAAATGATATCGATGTTTATCTTGAACCTTTGATTGATGACTTAAAGAAACTTTGGGCTGAAGGTGTGATGACCTATGATGCTTCAGCAAGAGAGACATTTCGTTTGCATGCTATGTTGTTTTGCACTATTAATGACTTTCCGGCATATGGGAATTTGTCTGGATATAGTGTCAAAGGAGCTAAAGCGTGTCCTATATGTGAAGAAAACACTGATTCAATAAGACTAAAATATGGCGGCAAGACTGTATATCTTGGTCATCGAAGGTTTCTTTCAAAATTCCATCCGTATCGTAGGAAGCGCAAAGCATTCAATGGATGGAATGATGAACGGAGTGCACCTAAACCTATACCAGGGGATGTTGTTTATGAAAGAGTAAAAGACATTGTCAATGAATTTGGTAAGAAATCACAATGTAGTATGGCCACACGGAGTGACAATTCTTCATTCAAAAAGAAGTCAATATTTTGGGATCTTCCTTATTGGAGTTCTTTGTCAGTCAGGCATTGTATCGATGTAATGCACGTTGAGAAAAATGTCTGTGATAGCATCATTGGTACTCTATTAAATATACCAGGTAAGACTAAAGATGGGATAAAATCCAGACTGGACCTACGTGAAATGGGAATAAGGTCAGAATTAAAAGAATTACGTGAAATGGGAATAAGGTCAGAATTACGTGAAATGGGAATAAGGTCAGAATTAACAAAATTACGTGAAATGGGTAATAAAAGAACATACTTACCTCCCGCTTGTTACACGTTGTCTAGAAAGGAGAAGAAAACTTTTTGTGAATGCTTGGTAAATGTTAAGGTGCCACATGGTTACTCATCCAACATCCGTAGATTGGTATCAATGAAAGATCTGAAGTTGATAGGTCTTAAATCTCATGATTGTCACACTCTAATGCAACAAATATTGCCCGTGGCAATTCGATCTATATTGCCGAAGCATGTAAGGTTTGCAATTACCAGACTTTGTTTCTTTTTCAACAGTCTATGCAGCAAAGTTATTGACCCTGATACTCTCGATAATTTGCAAAGAGAAGTGGTTGTTACCCTATGTCAGCTTGAGATGTATTTCCCTCCTTCGTTCTTTGATATCATGGTACATCTTGTTGTCCACTTGACTAGGGAAGTGAAAATCTTGGGACCGGTTTTCTTGCATTGGATGTATCCCTTTGAACGATACATGAGCGTTTTTAAAGGTGATGTTCGAAACCGTTATCGTCCTGAAGGGAGTATTATTGAAGGTTATGTGGCGAGAGAGGTTATGGATTTCTGCAATGACTTTCTCAGTGGTAATGACACTCCTGATAATGACAAGAATATTGAGGAGGGCAAAGGAATTTTGGGATCACGGGTGAAAGTAATCAGCCGTGAGCAGTTGGAACAAGCTCACTTGTATATTTTACATAATATGGACGAAGTGAGTGTTTATATCGAGGAACATACCAATTTCATAAAGAGACAACATCCTCGAGCAAGTTCAATGTGGCTTGCTAGAGAGCATAATAAGACTTTTACTAAGTGGTTTGAAGATAAAGTCTTACATCAACTATCTCAAACACCAAATGATATTACAGAAACTATCAAATGTCTCGCCTTTAAACCAAAACTGAATGTTATGTCTTATGAATGGTTTGACATTAATGGATTCACATATTACACAAAGCGCCAAGATGATAAGAGTGTCGTCCAAAATAGTGGGGTCACTCTTCAAGTGTCAACTATGTACTTTGCAAGTGCAAAGGATAAGAGTCCACGTGAAGCTAAAATGTCATATTACGGTGTCATTGAAGACATTTGGGAGTTTGACTACATAGATTTCAATATTCCGCTCTTTAAATGTAATTGGGTTGATAACACCAAAGGAGTTATAGTGGATGAATTGGGTTTCACTTTGGTGAACTTTGAAATGATTGGCGAGAAGGCTGAACCATTCATATTGGCATCACAGGCAAAACAAATATTCTATATCGATGATCCTGCAAATGATAAATGGTCGGTTGTTCTTCATGGTAAAAGACAGTTCATTGAAGATCCTATAGATGAAGAAGAGTACTATGATAAGTATGATGACTCCAGTCCATTCTCAGTTGGGTTGCCAACTCCACAAAATATTGAAGCTAATGATGACTTATATGTGCGCGGAGATCACAATGAAGGATTGTTAATTGATAAAAGATCACAATTTTAGAGACATGTATGTTTATACAAATGGTAAATGTTTTCCTTTTTCTAATTTATACAAATGCTAAATGTTTTCCTTTTTCTAGTTGATACAAATGCTAAATGTTTGCCTTTTTAATGACATTTTCAGATGGCTGACCATGATGAGAATGATGTTCATGATGAGCATGAAGTCCATGATGAGCATGTTGTCCATGACGAGCATGGCGAGGATACCAATGTAAGTTCTAAAAACATATCCTGTATTTCTATAAAATTCATTATCTTCTAGTTATGTCATATATCCAAATGTTTGCTTTTTGAATACAAATGCTAATTTAGTGTGTTTATTTTTGTCAAATTTTAGGTTGATGATGCACATGTACCCACTGAAGCACTGGAGCAACTTGATGCGCGGAGAGGACATTCCAACTCGAGATATCGTCTACCGTTTCCTCCTCCTCCGCAGTAATATCCTCATCTCTAAACGTTTCTCGTAGGATTCTGAACCCCTCCCTTCCCTCTACTACATCGAAGCCATGCCGCAGTTGAACCCTTTCGCCGAGCCCTACCCGGCCAAGCAGGCGTCGCCTGAAGCACCACCGTCGTCGTTGTCTCCACCTCCATCGCAACTTGTTGTGCTAGTCCTGACAGTTTATCACCCCACATGCCTTCCTCCTCAGTTCCTGCCGCTAGACGACCACACAATGGATCCAAGAGGATTGCAGGCGTTCGCCAAAGACTATAGGCTGAGTTAACTCAATAGTTAACTCAGCCTATAGTCTTTGGCAAATGCCTGCATATCCTCTTGGATCCATTGTGTGGTTGTCTAGCGGCAGGAACTGGGGAGGAAGGCATGTGGGGTCATAAACTGTAAGATATAATTGGGATGTTGATAGTGATGATGAATGATACTTTGTAAATGAATGTTTCTGAATGTTAAAACATGTATTTGAATGATTCTATATGTGTGAACGTGACAATTGAATTGATGTCTGAATGTATCTACTTGTGTGAATCTTTCTATGTTAATTTTGTAGGTTTGTGGCCTGTTTGTAGGCTGATATCAATGGATGTCGTAAACCTGCAGTTCAGAAAACTGAACTGCAGGTTCTCATCCTGCTGACCAGCCACAGCAGGCCTGCAAACACATTTATAAAAAAAAATATAGATATAGGCGTCGGTTATTTACCGATAACCGTCAGCACAGACTTACAGCGTCGGTTTTTTGTTGAACACCGACGCCAAAAGTGTTCGCGCTACAGGAAATGGGAGTCATCTAGGACACTTTTCTGCGTCGGTTTTTTAGTATATAACCGACGCAGAAAGCGTCCTAGATGATGCCGTTTTCTGTGGTGCGAACCCTTTTGGAGTCGGTGTTTTATAATAAACCGACGCCTTGATGTTAAATAGGCATCGGTTTTTTAACCGACGCTGAAGTGTCCAACCTTTTAGCGGCGCCCACATAGGCGTCGTTCAGAAACCGACGCCAAAGGGGGTTAAACAACCGACACTAAAAGGCACTTCTGTAGTAGTGCATTTTGAAGGAGTCCAAACATCACTTGGATAGGAAGCTAGACGACCGTCGCACTGGGTCCAACTGACTATTTGGAAGGAGTCCAAACATCGATTGGAGAGGAGGATTGACGATCAGTTTAAGGGTTGAACCGATATACCAAGATTGGAAAGTATAGGTCTACTCCAACAGTAGGTTCATACATGTGATGTGGTGATTGACCTATGTGGTAGTAATTCCTTGTGGCTCCATGGAATTGCAAGTAGGCATGGCCATAACCATTGCCTTTTGTTTTATATTTCATGTTTATGTTGTGGGATATATCATGTATATGATACGTACTACATATGCGGTGATTTGATACAATATATGTATGTATATATGATATATATAAAACCCCTCAATCAGAAATATTAAGTCTAAGATATTTTCCAATAGAAATACACATGAAAAGCTTGTTCGACCAAGTGTAGGTTACACTAAAGCATGGTGTGTCATCTACCTCGTGGAAGTGTGATGGTAATAATGTAGGTTTCGCTAAAGTGGGGTGCATTATTATCATATTGGCTATTGGGTCAGGCTTAATTGGTGACTCTCAGAGTGTCTGGGCTAGAAACATGCAGTTGATTATGGAAATGAGTTGTACATATCATCTATATAAGAGTTTCATATGATGAAATTGGCATGTTTCCCTACCTTAATGGTTTATTATGAACGTTGGTGTAGGCCGAGTAATAATTGAATCATTTTGGATCTTCGCTCATTAGAAATTTTTTGGCTGCAATGGTTCAAATTGATACTTGTGGGTTATCAATTTGAACAAAATAATGAGAATGATAATTAAAGACCTAAATATTATCACCCAAATTTAATCAAATCATATAAAATCAAAATGAGTTAAAAAAATGCAAATTCTTTTATAGAACCAAATGGAAACAACAAACAATCATTTTTCTCTGCGATCGGTCCTTGAGAATGACAAACTTATTGGGAATAGCTTCCAGGATTGGTTTAGGATGCTGAGAATTGTTCTCACATAGGAGAGCAAACTCTATGTCCTGGAAATGCCAAACCCAGAAGAACCATCTCAAAATGCTCCAAAGGCTGACAAGGATGCTTATAAGAAGCACACTAAAGATGTTGTTGATGTCAAATGTTTGATGCTTTATTCAATGAACCATGAGTTGTAAAGGCAACATGAGAACATGGGGTGATTACCAAGATCAGGCAAGATAGGAGAGATATGATGTCTCCAAGGCATTGTTCAAGTGCAGCATGGAAAAATGAGATCCAGTAGGTCCTCATGTACTCAAGCTCATTGGGTATGTGGAGAACCTAGCTAGACTGGGATTCCCCTTGGGCCAAGAGTCGGCCACTAGCGTGATTCTACAGTCCTTACCAGAGTCATATAGTTAGTTTGTCATGAACTACAACATGAATGACTTTGACAAGTTGTTGACAGAGTTGTTGGTCATGTTTAGGACAACTAAGACACAAATGAAGAAAGTCAAGACCAAGTCTGTGATGATGATTAACAAGACAAAGGGGAATCTAAAGGAAAAGGCAAATCTAAGAAGAGTTCTAAAGATAGCCAGAAGCTCAAATCTTTAGATGTCAAGGAAAAAGGTGGAGTAAAGAAACAAAGAGGTGATCATCGCTATTATCACCGGTCCAGACATTGGAAGAGAAATTGCCCACTCTGGTTGGAGGAATTAAAGAAGAAGAAGGATGGCATTGAGGCCTCCACACCAGGTATAAACAATATAAGATAAATTTGATTACTTCTTAAGTTTTGGTATGTTATAGCTGACTAAAAAAAGTTTTGGTATGTGATACCTGATAAGAGATCTGATATACTGGTGTGTAGGATCTGACAAGAAGTCTCATGAAAGGACAAAGATAGACAAGGCGGAGAAAGTATTTTCTTGGCATTGGCTCTAATATATCTTGTGATATTTATGATCTTGTATGTCTATTAGAGTTATTAGAACTGCTATTGTATTATTCCATTAGAATAGAAACATTTTCTTTATCCATCTTGTATGGACAAGGATGATTATCAATAAAGAGTTATTAGTTCTTCTATTTCAAAGATATCATCTTGTATGGCATTGGCTCTAATATATCTTGTGATATTTATGTGAAATGATCAAAAGATAGATGTTTATAATGTTTATACCTAATGATAATAATTAATAACTCAAGATTATCATTAGCATTAGTCATCTTGTAAGAATATGAGAGGTGCATGCCTAGAACACATATTGATGTTGGTTTGGATTCCCTTGGTTATTGAACCTAAGGAAACATACAAGTCTTATTGACACACAATATGACATGATTTCCTTCACTAGAAGTAGTGGGAGGATAAGTTTTCCATCAGACCTCATGCATATGATGCAGAAAGATGTAATGGAAAGAATTCTTAAGACAATCATTCATACTTCATATCATTTACTGATAGTATGATGATATGTACTCAGTATAATGAAAATCTCTTGAAATGTTCAAAGTGATTATAAATGAAGTATGCTTTTCATGAAAGTAGTAGGAAACTTTAATGATATCAAAATGTTGGCATTCTTTATATCTTGAGAACCTTCAAAGAAGACCTATGATATTGTATGACAAGACAAATCCATCTGAGCATGATGATATATCAAAATGAAGGAATTATACCATGATGTAATTATCAGTTAATCTAATCTTCTTGTATCCTCATAAATATAAAGCTATCACTAAATTATGTACCATCTGAATGGTTTATTAAACAAAATATAAGATATTATTTGGGAATGTCCCATTATTTTTAAAGGATGAAACCCACCTTGAGAAAGTAGTTTATTGAAGAAGTTTTATCCACAAGCCATGATTGTTGAAGATTGCTATTAATCCCAGTCCAACAACCAAACATGTTTTGTTAATAGGATAACTGAGTTCTTAAAGATTCAGTGGGAGTAAAATTAATACTCAAAATGTTTGAGGTCAACAAAGAGGTGCAATTAGAACAATAAGAGCCACAAGTTGTTGTGGAATCTCATGATCATCATACAACATAGAAAAGAAAAAAAAAATTCTAGTAGAACACATCTTAGATTAGAGGATTGTGAATCCAACAATTTAGATATGTTGTTCATACATGACGAGCCAACTAGTTAACTAGAAGCTATTTTTGATTAATATCGAAACCATGCAAGATAACAAGGTAGGACCTTGATAGCGCCACCTAAAAGGATAATACCTTAATGTGCAATAGGGTCTTGTGGCAAAGACCTACATGGATAACATAAAAGCACAAATTTGTTGAATTAGTTTCAAATCAGTTCAAGTTGTTGAACTTAATAGAGATTCATTTACAAATTGTCATGCTTGTTGTTGTAGTTAAAATGGACTATATTATTTTGCGTATGAAGAGGGAAACTAGATTCCTTAAGCAAATATATTAGAGGATGTGTATGTGACACAAACTAAAAATGTTTCATAACTTCATGAATGTAAATTAAGTCTATAAGAAACAAAGTTCAATCTGGGATTGAAATAAGCAACTCAAAAATGGGATCTTTTGATTTGATAAGATAGTCAAAGAATTTGACTTGAATCAAGATAAAAGATGAAATTTGTCATTACAAAAGCTTTAATGGGAGAATACATGCATATTCCACATATGATGCGGAATGACATCTCAATATGGTGAATATTGAGAACTGGAATGGAAAACTCATTCAACAATGAAGGATAGATGAAACATCTTATGAGATAAGGATCAACATCTACGAGATAGTTCTTGAATGTTTCATGATGGAAGTTTGAGCAGATACAATAGCAATGTGTTGAAAGAGTTCAAAATGGGAGGATTCAACTAGAGAGAATCCAGATTGGTCTCTCATGAACCTTATATTCCCATTCCTATGAAGAATGGAAATATCACGAATTAGATTCCATGGGCCATCCCAACAATGGATTTATCATGAGTGTTATAAATGTACTCATCCCATATAATTTTGCATATAGTGGATATGACAAGATGATATAAAATCTGGTAAGGGTTATTGGAATGTCATTAAAAAATCCATTAATACTTGAGAAGTAATTAAGGATAAGATTTCTAGTCAATGAGGATAGCAGCAAAAGGAAGATTTGAATGTAAAGAGTTACATCGATGCAAGCTTCCATAATGACAAAAATGATCACAAATTAAAATATATTTGATTTAAAAGAGAAAATGATGTTATTAGTTGGAAGGGTTCTGAACTAATAGCCATTAATATTGTTCTAAAATAGAGGTTATGTATAGTTGTGTTGGGAACACAGAGTGATGCCATATGGATCTATAGAAATATACCGACCAAATAGTAAAGTGTTGCTAACCCACTGAATCAGAACTAGTGCAGTAGATGCATGTTGTACATGTTAGATTGGTAAGGATGAGATCTGTTGGTGATTGGTTGTAAGTGAAAATGGGAATATGTTGGTAATGTATGCTTATAAAGCCAATCATATGATGATTGGAATGGCATAATTACCTAAAAGGATTTGATTAATAATAATAACATACATAAAGGAAAGCTTTCAATTCATCTATTTCATTTAGGTATGAGGTAATGAGGATATAGAGTGATTGTATAGAGAATTATATTACTCAATGACGTATGTTGTCAAGTTACTAACCTTGTGGATGAGATCATATAGATGTTAAGAGTACATATACATATTCTCATGATGTCCCTGATCGGCTATTATTATGGAAGGTTGATAGACAATAATAACACATAAGATCAGAATGCGAGTTTGTTGATGACTAAATCTCATTAGTCATGATATGGCAATATCAAACCAAGCACACAGATACATGTTAGGGAATAGTATATCAAACAGATCCACCTTGAGAGTGATGCATGGTTGTGGTGGTCACAGTCATCTCTCATAGTGAAGGCGATGATTGTGATTCCTAGACCTAAAATCACAACACTCGTCACATGTCGTTGGGTACGCTTTGACATCATCAAACACAGACCTAAAACATGGGTTGTTATAATGATGATGATTGGGTGACTTTGACACATGGGGATAGAATGTGAGTGATAGATATGGGATTTATCCCTCCTACTGGACTATGATATCATGTCCACTTGATAAGGGAGACTGAGAAATGCATGTGCATGCACATGTGAATCAATATATGATATTGAGGTCACATTATACCAGACAGTCTGCTCTTGGTTCAAGAAACATGGATTGAACATTGAGAGGATGACCTACCATTCTCTGAGTTCATCCTGGATATCAGAGATAAAGGAATTATACAATCATTGCAACACCTAAAATAGATTGTAGCTTGATGTTGTTCTCTAACTTTCCATTTCACTTGGGTAGCACTGATGTGTGACTAGGCACTACTCTTTACTTGTGATGTCATAATCTAGTTTTGGACATTAACTGCCAACATAACATGGGACTAATAGGGTCACACACATAGGAACTCATCTAGAAGAGGAGTTTGATCTTGAATGACAATTGGATTGATTACTAAAGTGTTTAGGTATTCAATTCATGCAACTAATCACTCAATTGGCTAACCAGGTCTATCACATGGTCATCTCACTGGGTGAGACGGCCATTTGGGCATTTAAATAGGCGTCTCAAGTAGTTCAGATGGTCGTTTGGGGATCAATTGATTGGAGATCAATTTGTCTTAGTTTTGCCCTTAAAGTGACCAGTTCAATGTGATTGAACCGACCGGCCCAACTCAACTCACTAGGCAGCCGTATGGGTGAGTAAGATGGACGTCTCACTTGGGTGAGATGGCCCGGTTGGGGAATGAAGGTTAAGGATGTTTCCTAAAGACTTTCCGTTGCAGTTACTTCAGAAGCAAGTAAATCTAATATGTATATTAATTGGAATCGAAATTGCTAAGTTTGTTTGTGATTGGGAATTTTTTAAATGGTCATTTGACAGTACAAGATGTCCGTCTTGCACACCAAAAGATTGTTTGGGTATGTGAAACAGTCGTTTCAGCTATTGCAGGTTGTGAAAATTCAAGATCTCCTAGTCCTTTTCACTCCCATACATAATCTCGCACCGAATAGCAATTGGGAAACTTGTCCCTGGCCTCTACTATAAATAGAGGGGTACTGAGGGCTTCCCAGAGCACAACTATTGTGGCATCCAACTCACAAAAATAGGATTTACTTAAGCGGAAGTGAATCATTTGCAGCGGATTACTGAAAATCACTAAAAATTAAAACTTTTTGCAAAGAGATCCACACATAGGAAATCTTTTCCATCAAGAACCTTTGTATAACATTTACATTCTGGTTCAAACGTACATACCCTGTACCATCTCTTCTCAGAGATTACAACATCCGTTGTTAAAGAACATTATACACAGACAACATACGAATCTAGAGGCATCAAGCCAAAATCTCAACGATTCATTAAAACACTAACTATAAACTCCGACGACCCGAGAGTACAGAGACGACACATAGGACTTTATAACTACATAACTTGACAGACAATATCTCCACCTGAGATCTCACTGTTGTCCTTGATGTTAATGTTGTTGTCCTTTCCCTGCAATGGGATTTCTGCTTCTTTGTCCGCGTCCACCTAAAAAGTTGAATCCCACGGGGGTGAGACAATTGTAAATTGCCCCAGCGGGAGATATAACTCTCTGCCAAAACATTGTTATAGCAGTTTATTAAAATAAACTGAGCAGAAGGATTTATATATAATTAACAGTAGATAAATCACTGTATGAACAAAATGAAGTAATCTCCTTTCCCAAGGAGAACATTGCATCTACTCATGGTAGAATCAGAGTTCATCCATCTACTTGCAATGAATATAAAGAGATATGATTAACATCTATCAACTAGAGATGCATAAAGGAAATGTAACATCAGCCAATGAAATTATGTATTCAATCCTTAAGCAAACATGCTATACGGCTGATTACATTTTACAATCACACTTATTCCTTGAGGAGATGAGGCATACCTCTCATACTCCAACCGACCACTGCGAAGTCAAAATCGGTACTATACAAGGTCTATGAAAGAGCTAGATTCCCAAGATCTCTCACATCTCGGTCAGTACGAGACAACATGCAGGACATCTTGTGTCTCTGCTACATTGCTTTCCAGGGTATACTGGCAACTTCACTATATAATTACAGCGTCAACTGCACTCTCATCGGCAATCGAGAGATTTAATGTTTATCTCCATCGAACTGACATTACTTCCATTGGGAGATGTGTATGAAATCTATCCCAATCATCGGAAGATTAGTGATACATCCATTCCATAAGCATGAAGGGTTGAGAGGTTTAATGTTTACCTTCCCCCACATATTCAAAATATGCGTTCCAGGTTTTCCTGCGGAGCACCCGTTTCACCATCACCTATTCCTGACGATGATGGATCTATGATCAGGGCTCTACATGATATGATTTCACTTAATTAATTAAGTACATTTTCATATTCTATTAGCATCAGCCAAGTTCTCAAACATGACTTATTACAACAATGCTACAGAGAGACATGTACCCTTTTCATCAAATACTTATCAGTCTTTCAAAGACCTTGGGAACTCAATCCCTCATTTCAATACTGGGAATTATCATCCCTTCACAATCGCATCACCATAATCATATGGTTCTGGGTATTCAAACCCTTAGCTCATCATTGAGCATCATTACCATCTATTAGGTAATCATCACATTCAGGTCATCTGACCAAGGCATTCATGATACTTGTTACACAAGCATCACACATGGCTCACAAGGCCACAAAGTGTCTTTTCACCTTTATCTAGGCAACAACTTACTCATATGACTCATAAAATCCATGCACATTTGTTACTTTTACTAAGCAACAACAACATTAAGGCACATAAGGCCAATCAACATTTATAATATAAATGTCACAACTTCAACCTGACTATATTCATCATCTCATAATACTTGCATGGTCATTAGACATGATAACAGTCATACAAGTTATTCATCACATCATGTGACACAATAGTAACACCATTATTCCTTTACTAGGAATTGGGCTTTACTATCAAATAGGGCTTTTGATTCCCTTTACCCAAGTTAGGGTTAGGGTTCCCCATTTCTCATTAATTAGGGTTTCATGAATATTTTATTTGTCCAACCCTTAATTCAATATTCCATACCTCTGGGGTATTCAAAGATATCATAAATAATTATTCAAGATCATTATTCTCATCATATAGCATTAATGATCATCAATTCAAGGTATGAGTTCATTTCTCGTCCTCATCATGGTATGACTACATCATACTCATCAATTTGGCTTAAATCCATTCTCAAGGTACATTAATTAACACTTATCAAAGTGCATCAACTCATTACATTTCATTGTAATATTTGCATAACACACTTCATATATTTCTTACCCAAATATATTGAGTTTGAAGTATATCAAGGTATATAAACCCTGAAGTGTTAAATGTGATAACCATCATATCTTTATGTATCACTTTTCTCATCATTTTAGACTTTCTTGAGTTAACCAACATATCTTGTATTAAGGTATTTCCCTCTTAATACATCCAATCACTAATCTCTCACCTTTAGCATATAATGCATAGGCCACATATTAGAATTGTCCAATTATCTTTAATGATATGGACTTGTGTAATGATAAAGACATTGCTTACTATAAGGTTGCTTATAATCAACCACTTGAAATGTTTTACCTTTATAAGGTAATTCCTTCTATCTCATCATCAGGGTTTCCTTATGCCCTTACTTAAAATTAGGATTATGATTTATGGTCACCTTGCCCAAAATTAGGACTTTATGTATTATGATTCCTCGTTAGAGTATCACATGCCTTCACCCTTCTTAGGGCCTCTCATCATAACATAGTATTAAAGCTTCATGTGATGTTAATTCTTAATCAGGGTTTCTCATGGAATCTCCCTTAACTAGGGTTTCTCATGGAATCTCCATCAATTAGGGTTTCACATGTCATTACATGACATCACCCTAAATTTGATTCTCACATCACATCATCACATCAATGTTTCATGTACATCATTCTTACTTAGTGTTTCTCATGGCATAACCCTAGAATAGGATTTCACATGGAGTCATCCTTAATTAGGATTTTCACCATAGTTACCCACAATTTGGGTTTACTATTCATCTCCATTAGGATTTCATTCAATTGTCCATTATTAGAGATTCACTATTCATCCAAATTAGAGTTTTGTATCTCATTATACTCAATTAGAGTTATACATATCATTACCCTGGATTAGGGTTTCATTTAGAATTGCCTTGGATTAGGGTTTCATTTAGAATTGCCCTCAATTAGGGTTAGGATTCAATAACCTTGTCAATTAGGGTTTATGTTCATGATTAGAGTTTCATGATCTCTTTGCTAAGGATCATACCCTTAATCACAACATGAATCATATTCCTGAATGAATCCCATTCTTTCATCCTCTCAACTTGATTAGGTCATATCAATCCTTCAATCAAGTACATACAACTATGATTGACATAGTGTACCAAGTTATTGTTCTTATAGTGATTAAGGTTTACCCCTTTAATAGTACTAATCATTTAGGTACTTATAGGTCTTTAACCTTTGTACCATCTTTGATTACCATTACTATCAATCATTACCTTCCATTACCAAGTGGTTGCATCACCAACAACCTCCAATCGGTTTTGAGGTTTCATCACCAAACATTTTTGAAACTAAATGATCTTTTGTCTTCAAACGGTTTGGGACTGTTTGGTCTCAAACGGTCTTGAGAGTGTTTGGAACCGTTTAGAGCATTTGGTAAGACCGGTTGGTCCAAACCCTCTCAAAACTGAATGGACCAAAAAGTCCTTTTAATACTTACATGATTCATGATTTCAATGGATGAATCGATTATCAATTGAAGCCTTGATTTCTTTGTTACTTGAACTATTGAATCAACCTTCAATTAGACCATAAATTAAGATTTTGAACCCAATTGATCTAGAAATCCTACTCAAGAAACCTTCAATTAGGGCTTTGAATCGAATTGCCATCAATGTTCAACATTGTGGAATTGATTCCATTGCATCTAATGAATCATCATCAAAGTTTTGACATGACCTGACCCCAAACGGTCTTGAGGTCGTTTGGATGACCTCCAAATGGTCTTGAGACCGTTTTCCTCATCCTATACTTGGATTTTGTGAAATTTCATTAGGGTTTAGATCATTAGTTTGATCATCAAATCAACACTTTATTGCATTTCAATTTGGTACCTTAGGACCTTCAATTACTCATCCATACTTAACCCTAGACCTCCAAACGGTCTTGGGTGACCCCCAAACGGTCTAGAGACTGTTTGGATGATTCCCAAATGGTTTTGAAACCGTTATCCTATTTCATCATCAAAATCCATAACATCCAATTAGGGTTTGGATCATTGGATTGATTGTCAAATCAACAATTGATTGTATTTCAATTTGGTATCTTTGGATCTTCAAATACCCAACCATACCCAACCCTAGACCTCCAAATGGTATTGGTTGACCTCCAAATGGTCTTGAGACTGTTTGGGTGATTTCCAATCGGTTTTGAAATCGTTTTGGTCAATCAACCCAAAACATCATCTCAATCGATTGCAAAATCGACACTTAGCCGATTAGGGTTTCTATTTGAAAGTTTCTCCATAAGTTGAACTAATCAATTGGATCTCTTGTATCATCATCCAACATTTTCTAGGGTCAGAACTCAAATGGTCAACCCATCCAAATGGTCAACACCCTCATGCGGTTTGGGGCTCAAATCACCAAACGGTTTTGAAACCGTTTGGTCTCCAAACAGTTTGGTGAAACGGTTTGAACCAACAAGATGAAACTGTTTGCCTTGGATATTTGGAGAGGTGTGTGCTTATGACGATGTCATCATCATCAAGCTCTGAACTCGCAAAACCTGTTGTGATTTCCATGGTGATTTCACCATTCAACCAAACCAATTATTGTAAATGTAGAAAGGATCATTATTTGATAAGGAATTGAATGCAATAACAATAATAAGGGTTCAAGTTATAAAACCCGCCTCCAATTGAGTTCCAAAGCACCAAGATCACGGCAACAATGGTGGATGAAACTCCTTCCACCATTCCAAGGCTCATCCTCAAGGTTTGAGTGAAAAGGAATGGTTAGAATTGAAGAGGGGATCGAATTAGGAAGAATTCATGCATTGATTTGTGATTTCCACCATGGATTCAAGGTGAAAAGGGATCAAGAAGCTTACCAACAGGTTGGGTGTGACACCTCATCACGCTAAACGAGATTACTCAAAACACAAAGCACGATCAACTACTGATTTATCACATAGTCAAAAATGTAAAATAATTAAAACAGATTCCAACAATGTAATTAAACTCTAGAACATTTACAAAAGGTCCATCATTCGATTCTCATATATTGTAACAAATACTTACATATGGGTTCAAAGACCTCAGTCACATCCTGTATACAAAAGATATTTCACATGTACATGCCATATATTTACAAACATTGGCATACGACTAAAATCTCGTGTCGATACAAGTATATCATCTAGAAAACACATCCCATACCAGGACCTGAGAGTACAGGGACGACACTAGGACTCTACTACTAACATATACAACTAACCAACCTTCTGTATCTATTGATCACCAGGTTGGTTCTCTTCCATAATGCAACCTTGACCTCGTTTCCCGTGACCACCTAAAAAAAATTGTGGTGACCCACGGGTGAGACATAGTCCCAGAAAGTGATATAACCATGAACAACATTTATTGATTACAACATTTTTAAGTAATTAAGTAGTTAAACAGTTTAATCAGATATAACAAATAAGATCAACAATATTGATGATTAACAAAATACATAAAGGAGCAGATCACAATTATCATCATCAAGCTGACTATCATCATTTCCCTTATTAACCGTATAAGAAATTCAATAGCATATGCATAACTAGCATAAGAAAGTCTAGTAGCATGTTATCTCTATTAACATGAATAAGTCTAGCATCATAAGCATATCTAACAACATTAGCATGTCTAATAGTTTGAACAGATCAATATCATAAGCAAAGCTATCACATAAGCATGAGTATTTACATAAGCATGATTAGCAGTATATGCATTTCTAATTATAGAGGCATGGCTAGCATGCTAAACATAACTAACAACATGAGATAGCTAGCATCATGATTATAATCAACAGTAGCAGTATAGATATCAACATAAGCATGACTACTGTATGTACACATTTACAGTCTTATGCATATCCACAACATAAGTATAATTATTATCTCTTAATTGCACTAAGCATCATCTTTATATAAAGAGAATAAACAAGGGTTATCATCCAATGTGAAGCATCATGTATAACCCTTAAAAGATATGTTATACGGTTGTATTACATCTTTTATTATGACCTGGGGAATTTGAATTGTACCATTCAAAGTCCAACCGACCCCTGCGAAGGGCTATTCGATTCCGTACAAGATCTAGGAGTGCCGGTATCCTAAGATCTCTTCCCCTCGGTCAGTATGAGTAAAAAGGCAGTGACATATCAGTCAAAGCTGCCACCACAGCGACATATAGTCAAGCTGAAAACCACTAGTCCGACCTTGGTACAGGTCACTACACTAGAAACCAGGGTGTTCAAATCCAATCACTGAGGTACAACCACAATTTTCCTCTAATCACATCATGTTATAATCACGGAGACATGACCACAACCGTTCTCAATCACATCAGATGTATGAGGCATGACCATAGCCAACCTCTACAATCTGCATTATGGATGACAAGGATATATCCTCAACCTGCCACCCCCACATACTCAACAGTATGTGCTCCGAGTTTCCCTTAGGAATACTCGTTTCACCATCCAGCAAGTTCTGACACTGAAGATGTCTCTATGGCACAGGGCACTACATGTTTAGAGTTCAACTTGATTAGTTATGCCAATTGGGTGATTTAAGGCTGCATCAAACAAGTGGACATACAAATCCTACTTTACTTCTAGAAAGCATATAAATATCAAAACTTTGAAAAGATATAAAATGTGTGAAACATAATTTCCCATCTCATCATCACACGGTACTATTCACTTTCCATTTATGAGGCCACACTAGTCATCATACTATCATAAGATATAAATCCTTTTCACAATATCACAGGGTATCAACCCTTATCAACATAAGAGAATTACACTCATTCAGGGCTCAACTATGCCCAAAGGTCATTAAGACCATCATATTATTCCCTGCAAGATCACCATTATCTTTGCATGTCTTATACCAAGGCTCAACAACATCAATTATATATAATACACCAGATCATCACAATATTGCATTTATGAGCTAGGTGGTATTCATAAACAATCATAGCAGGGTTATATTAACATTAAGAACATTCTTTTATTACATCAACATGCAAGGAATGTAGATATGATTAACACTCATCATATTCATAATGCACATATTTAGCATACAAAAGTATCAACCATGTGGCTATGATAACCACCAATTAACACATTAAGGTTATGCTCATGTTAAGGAGGTTATTCCACCATCATTTCATCATATAAGAATGTTAAACATGAATATTCATCTTTATCTAATTGCATTAGAGTTATGCTCAACATGATAAATTATATCAATGTTACTAATCAACACTCATACCCAAACCATAACTCACGGTATCCCCATTGGATCATGGATGCATAAGGTGAAGCATCACCATCACATTCCATACTATTTTCAAGTATGAACCCACACATAAATCAAGGTGTAACCATTAGGTTATAGCATACTAGGGTTTCAATAATAATAGAGTACTCCATGATTGTATTAGTCATTCAAGGACTATTCATACCCAATTATCATCATTTAGTTATTTTAAAGCTAGGTATAACAAGCTAGACCTTATTAGGGTTACATATCAACACAACATGATTATCATCCCTTCTATTCATATGAGTGAATAGGTAAGACTAACTTATTAAGGGTAACCCTCCATTTGTTCCATCATCATTCCACCCATATCACCATACCACAATGTCACCCAGAACCATTGGATGTTTAAACGGTAAGACTATTGGTTGTTACAATGGTACCATCATCGAGTCATGGTTTATAGAAGAAATCAGCTTTAAACCCTAAAATTGACTATTGTTTGATAGGTGCTTAGCACCATAGGTTGTCAAACCAACCTGATCCAAGTCAATTTATACCTTATTAATAATGTACACATGATAACATGTTCATCTAGAACTGAAACAGAATAGGGAACATTATAAAAATCGAAATCCAAGTCAAGCATAGATTTTTAGTGCATGAATCATTGTTTTCAAGCAAGAACATGATCTAGAAAGCTTATGGTAATCAATAAACATGGAGCAAGTTATAAAACTTGTCTCTAATAAGAAGATGAAACTCCACACAGAAGAAATCTCAAGCAGGTAGGGTAGAAAATCCAAGAATAAGCTATGAATTCATCCATCCAGTACCTTTCTTCATCAAATGAGCAAACCCTAAACATAAAGAGCAAGAAAGGTAGGGTTTTAGATCTTTAGAGCAAATTATATCATGGAACAGAAAGGTTACGACCTAGAGGAAGGTCTAAGGAAGGAGAAGATCAAGAAAAATGGAGAAGGAAGGAAGAAAATAACTTGCCTTGATCAAAAACCCTAGAAGATGACCTTGGAAACCCTAGGTAGGGCTAGATGGATCTCTAGGAGACTTTATTTTCCAAAATGAGGTTGTCTTCTACCTTAGACCACTTTGTTATGCAACCAAACAGAGAAAGGTTCGTTCTCTAAGCTATAAGAAAGAGGAAGTGAGCAATGACTTTGAATTGGGGATAGGAAGGGGTATATATAGCTTCACGACCTAGAGGAAGGTCTAAGGAAGGAGAAGATCAAGAAAAATGGAGAAGCAAGGAAGAAAATAACTTGCCTTGATCAAAAACCCTAGAAGATGACCTTGGAAACCCTAGGTAGGGCTAGATGGATCTCTAGGAGACTTTATTTTCCAAAATGAGGTTGTCTTCTACCTTATACCACTTTGTTATGCAACCAAACAGAGAAAGGTTCGTTCTCTAAGCTATAAGAAAGAGGAAGTGAGCAATGACTTTGAATTGGGGATAGGAAGGGGTATATATAGCTTCATGGATAGGAAAGGGGTTAAGCTTGAGGTGTACATGGAGTTTTCCATGTGTCACTAGCCTAGAGATTCTATGTCCATGCAAAACCTCCCTTAGTTACTACCCACACTTTCTCTCTTTCATCCATATCCTTATCTTTAGCCTTATCTTTATCTTTATCTTTATCTTTATCTTTATCTTTATCTTTATCTTTATCTTTATCCTTATCTTCATCCTTATCCTTATCCTTATCCTTATCTTCATCCTTATCCTTATCTTCATCCTTATCCTTATCTTCATCTTCATATTTATCTTTATCTTTATCTTTATATTTATCTTTATCTTTATCCTTATCTTTATCTTTATCTTTATCTTTATCTTTATCCTTATTCATAAAGGGGAAAACCCTAAAATGTCCTTGAAGAGGAATACCTTCGTACCAAGAACAACTAGGAGACCCATAGTACAAATAAATTCTAGGATGATAAGGAAAAATATAAGGATCATAATTCTTGTGAAAACATACAAAGAAAATCTTCCAATTGGGTAAATTGCAAGAAAGTCCAGAATGTACATAAAATTGCATAACTTGCTCATGCAATGTCCAAATTAGACCAAATTTGAAACTTAAGCTTGTCTTATGATTTAAAAACATATAAAAAGGTTATATTAGGGTTATAAGTATTAAATTATGGTTATTAAGCTCATTCAAATCATTAAGCAAGTTTAGGGGCCTTACAACTATAAACCCCTAACAGGGATTTCGCACCTGAAATCCAAGATAAACAAAGATGGGTACTTCCTCTGCACCTCATCCTATTACCTTCACATGGTTACTTGCATATTATGGTGATTTACATCATTCATACATATCTCATCTTGGTTCAACAGGAAAAATGCCCACATAAGAATACATATCATGATCTCATTAAAAAATTTAATCAACCCCATCTCACTCTTATTCAACTTGTTCTCATAGCTATTGCTACTTTGGCAACCCTAAGGTTTTTGAATAAATATTGATCATATTTTTCTTTTTTTACTATATTTGAAATACTTTGGCATATCATCATTTAAAGCTTGATATAACTTGTATGACATGTCTGGAACACTATGTTCCTCCTATTCAAAAATTCTATTGGTACATTGGTTAGTCTAAAGGACATAACTCTAAAATCATTATGGTCATGTGGATTATGTCATCCAATCTAACTCTTATGCATTGATATTTTATCATAAGTTTATCTTAAAGGAACATGGTATCACATATTTATTAACTGACAAACCATCTATCCTAGATAGTGGTCTTTCCCAACTATCACTGAACCATACACAACATTATAGAATCACTTTTGAAATTAAACATTTATAGGATCATTATCAACTCTCTCTCTCTCTCTCTCTACAAGAGAGGAATACTTGGAATGTTCATTTAATAAACATCTCCAACCTTCACATATTTCTCATATTATTGATACATCTTGGATACTAGGATTCATTACCTTGGTATCCACCTCATGCGCTATAAGGAACTCACATCCTTATCTCATCTACTTTAAGGTAGGATTGAGATAATCACACCATGATTTCTTATTAGTTATACTCTTTAGATTGTCTCAAAATGACTACTTCATCAGAGTAATCAAAAAGATAACAATTTAAGAGTTCCATTCTTACCTTTCTTCAATAATTGAATACCTAGCCAGGGCACCCAAATACTGAGATTAGGCAGTATGCACCATATTTTTATGTCATATTCCTAAATTAGACATCATCCTAGTCCTAAGTTATAGTGTCCCTATAGACTCAGTGAACCTAAAGCTCTGATACCAACTTATGTGTGACACCTCATCACGCTAAACGAGATTACTCAAAACACAAAGCACGATCAACTACTGATTTATCACATAGTCAAAAATGTGAAATATTTAAAACTGATTCCAACAATGTAATTAAACTCTAGAACATTTACAAAAGGTCCATCATTGCATTCTCATATATTGTAACAAGTACTTACATATGGGTTCAAAGACCTCAGTCACATTGTGTATACAAAAGATATTTCACATGTACATGCCATATATTTACAAACATTGGCATACGACTAAAATCTCGTGTCGATACAAGTATATCATCTAGAAAACACATCACATACCAGGACCTGAGAGTACAGGGATGACACTAGGACTCTACTACTAACATCTACAACTAACCAACCTTCTGTATCTATTGATCACCAGGTTGGTTCTCTTCCATAATGCAACCTTGACCTCGTTGCCCGCGACCACCTAAAAAAAATTGTGGTGACCCACGGGTGAGACATAGTCCCAGCAAGTGATATAACCATCACCAACGTTTATTGATTACAACATTTTTAAGTAATTAAGTAGTTAAACAGTTTAATCAGATATAACAAATAAGATCAACAATATTGATGATTAACAAAATACATAAAGGAGTAGATAACAAGTATCATCATCAAGCTGACTATCATCATTTCCCTTATTAACCGTATAAGAGATTCAATAGAATATACATAACTAGCATAAGAAAGTCTAGTAGCATGTTATCTCTATTAACATGAATAAGTCTAGAATCATAAGCATATCTAACAACATTAGCATGTCTAATAGTTTGAACAGATCAATATCATAAGTAAAGCTCTCACATAAGCATGAGTATTTACATAAGAATGATTAGCAGTATATGCATTTCTAATTATAGAGGCATGTCTAGCATGCTGAACATAACTAACAACATGAGATAGCTAGCATCATGATTATAATCAACAGTAGAAGTATAGATATCAACATAAGCATGACTACTGTATGTATACATTTACAATCTTATGCATATCCACAACATAAGTATAATTATTATCTCTTAATTGCACTAAGCATCATCTTTCTGTAAAGAGAATAAACAAGGGTTATCATCCAATGTGAAGCGTCATGTATAACCCTAAATAGATATGCTATACGACTGTATTACATCTTTTATTATGCCCTGGGGAATTTGAATCGTACCATTCAAAGTCTAACCGACCCCTGCGAAGGGCTATTCGATTCCTTACAAGATCTAGGAGTGCCGGTATCCTAAGATCTCTTCCCCTCGGCCAGTACGAGTAAAAAGGAAGTGACATATCAGTCAAAGCTGCCACCACAACGACATACAGTCAAGCTGAAAACCACTAGTCCGACCTTGGTACAAGTCACGACACTAGAAACCAGGGTGTTCAAACCCAATCACTGAGGTACAACCACAGTTTTCCTCTAATCACATCATGTTATAATCACGGAGATACGACCGCAACCATTCTCAATCACATCAGATGTATGAGGCATGACCATAGCCAACCTCTACAATTTGCATTGTGGATGACAAGGATATATCCTCAACCTGCCACCCCCACATACTCAACAGTATGCGCTCTGAGTTTCCCTTAGGAATACTCGTTTCACCATCCAGCAAGTTCTGACACTGAAGATGGATTTACGGCATAGGGCACTACATGTTTAGAGTTGCACTTGATTAGTTATGCCAATTGGGTGAATTAAGTCTGCATCAAACAAGTGGGCATACAAATCCTATTTCACTTCTAGAAAGCATATAAATATCAAAACTTTGAAAAGATATAAAATGTGTGAAACATAATTTCCCATCTCATCATGACACGGTACCATTCACTTTCCATTTGAGGCCACACTAGTCATCATACTATCATAAGATATAAATCCTTTTCACAATATCACAGGGTATAAACCCTTATCAACATAAGAGGATTACACCTCATTCAGGGCTCAACTATGCCCAAAGGTCATTAAGACCATCATATTATTCCCTGCAAGATCACCATTATCTTTGTATGTCTTATACCAAGGCTCAACAACATCAATTATATATAATACACCAGATCATCACAATATTGCATTTATGAGCTAGGTGGTATTCATAAACAATCATAGCAGGGTTATATTAACATTAAGAACATTCCTTTATTACATCAACATGCAAGGAATGTAGATATGATTAACACTCATCATATTCATAATGCACATATTTAGCATACAAAAGTATCAACCATGTGACTATGATAACCACCAATTAACACATTAAGGTTATGCTCATGTTAAGGAGGTTATTCCACTATCATTTCATCATATAAGAATGTTAAACATGAATATTCATCTTTATCTAATTGCATTAGAGTTATGCTCAACATGATAAATTATATCAATGTTACTAATCAGCACTCATACCCAAACCCTAACTCATGGTATCCCCATTGGATCATGGATGCATAAGGTGAAGCATCACCATCACATTCCATACTATTTTCAAGTATGAACCCACACATAAATCAAGGTGTAACCATTAGGTTATAGCATACTAGGGTTTCAACAATAATAGAGTACTTCATGATGGTATTAGTCATTCAAGGACTATTCATACCCAATTATCATCATTTAGTTATTTTAAAGCTAGGTATAACAAGCTAGACCTTATTAGGGTTACATATCAACACAACATGATTATCATCCCTTCTATTCATATGAGTGAATAGGTAAGACTAACTTATAAAGGGTAACCCTCCATTTGTTCCATCATCATTCCACCCATAACACCATACCACAATGTCACCCAGAACCATTGGATGTTTAAAAGGTAAGACTATTGGTTGTTGCAATGGTACCATCATCGGGTCATGGTTTATAGAAGAAATCAGCTTTAAACCCTAAAATTGACCATTGTTTGATAGGTGCTTAGCACCATAGGTTGTCAAACCAACCTGATCCAAGTCAATTTATACCTTATTAATAATGTACACATGATCACAGGTTCATCTAGAACTGAAACAGAGTAGGGAACATTAAAAAATCGAAATCCAAGTCAAGCATAACGTTTTAGTGCATGAATCATTGTTTTCAAGCAAGAACATGATCTAGAAAGCTTATGGTAAGCAATAAACATGGACCAAGTTATAAAACTTGCCTCTAATGAGAAGATGAAACCCCACACAGAAGAAATCTCAAGCAGGTAGGGTAGAAAATCCAAGAATAAGCTATGAATTCATCCATCCAGTACCTTTCTTCATCAAATGAGCAAACCCTAAACATAAAGAGCAAGAAAGGTAGGGTTTTAGATCTTTAGAGAAAATTATACCATGGAACAGTAAGGTTCCGACCTAGAGGAAGGTCTAAGGAAGAAGAAGATAAAGAAAAATGGAGAAGGAAGGAAGAAAATAACTTGCCTTGATCAAAAACTCTAGAAGATGACCTTAGAAACCCCAGGTAGGGCTAGATGGATCTCTAGGAGACTTTCTTTTCCAAAATGAGGTTGTCTTCTACCTTATACCACTTTTTTATGCAACAAAACAGAGAAAGGTTCGTTCTCTAAGCTATAATAAAGAGGGAGTGAGCAATGACTTTGAATTGGGGATAGGAAGGGGTATATATAGCTTCATGGATAGGAAAGGGGTTAAGCTTGAGGTGTACATGGAGTTTTCCATGTGTCACTAACCTAGAGATTTTATGTACATGCAACACCTCCCTTAGTTACTATCCACACTTTCCCTCTTTCATCCATATCCTTATCTTTAGCCTTATCTTTATCTTTGTCCTTATCTTTATCTTTATCTTTATCCTTATCTTCATCCTTATCCTTATCCTTATCTTCATCCTTATCCATATCTTAATCCTTATCCTTATGTTCATCTTCATATTTATCCTTATCTTTATCTTTATCCTTATCTTTATCTTTATCTTTATCTTTATCTTTATTTTTATCCTTATCTTTATCTTTTTCTTATATTTATCTTTATCCTTATTCATAAAGGGGAAAACCCTAAAATGTCCTTGAAGAGGAATACCTCCGTACCAAGAACAACTAGGAGCCCCATAGCCCAAAAAAAATTCGAGGATGATAACGAAAAATATAAGGATCATAATTCTAGTGAAAACATACAAAGAAAACCTTCCAATTGGGTAAATTGCAAGAAAGTCCAGAATGTACATAAAATTGCATAATTTTCTCATGCAATGTCCAAATTAGACCAAATTTGAAACTTAAGCTTGTCTTATGATTTCAAAACATATCAAGAGGTTATATTAGGGTTATAAGCATTAAATTATGGTTATTAAGCTCATTCAAATCATTAAGCAAGTTTAGGGGCCTTACATAGGGAGTCATCCACCTGGTCCTCCCATGCTCCTTGGTCGTTTTCCAAGCAAAGGGAAGACGTGAATTCGAAATTCTCCTTTTACTCTATGGATAAATGAGCTTATATGCAATTTTTATTAAAAATTCAATTAGGAGAGAGAAAGTAGGAATTATCTCCCCCTTATCCTTGCCACGTGCCCCCTTCTCTTCCTTAGGGAAGTGGATATCTTGTTTGCCTCTTATTCCTCTCAATTATCCATGATTTAAAGAAAAGCAAATTAAGCACCTTAAATCATATTATACTAATATCCATATGTGAGTGAATATTTCTTTTTCTTATAAAATTGTGAGTGAGTTATCCACTCCCTTGGATATTTTCGTGATCCTTGCAAATCTCAAGGATGTCCACACACACATCAGAAACCAACCATTTTAATTTTGGTTGAATGCCCTTTAATTAATATATTTATTTTTGCCCTAAATTGAATTAGGGTTTCAATTAGGCATTAATCTTGATTATTTTAATATCAAGACTATCTCTCTCCTCCAACTTAATTCAAATGAGGCGCCCCTCTCATTTTCTTTGCTCTACATGATGCCAAGAAAAATTAGGGACCTTATTGAAGTGGTAATTTTCATATTGAACCCTAGGTTTTGGGTAAATTACACATTACACCAAAACTAGGTTTTAATGTACGTATATTGCTTTATCAGCTCTTTCTTGGTACTAAGGCTTCCATAAGCCGTACCTCAGCATCATTTTCACTCTCATGATGCCTAAAAACACGAGGAACATATTATAATGCATAATTTGCACTTAAACACCTCAACTTGGGTAATTTGCATTTTAGTCCAAAACAAGCAAACATTGCTTCAACAATATTAAAAAAGGACTCGAATTGCAACATAAGTTCCTCTTGAGGCCTAATTACTTTTCACAAGATAATATTAAGCATATAATCATTTTTCTTAATCAAAACATCTAGGGTTATAGTATAACCCAGGTCAGGGATGTTCAAAATTATAAACCCCTAACAAAAATTTCATCTCCGAAATCCAGATAAAGGAAGACAGATATATTTCATTCATCATACTATCTAGTCTTCACATATCATCTCCTTATTATGGAGACACCATAAAACTTTGATCAGTACAAAATGTTTTCATACAAGATTCTCATAGAATCAACACACAAGGCACATGCTCCACTGTCCCTCATCATTGACTGTGGAATTAATTTTGTGTCAAGTAACACTTTTCTTATTCAAAGAAACCTTATACATTATTTATTAATATCATGTTTATGCAAAGCATAAACCCCTAACATATGATGTTCATATTATTTTATATAATTAGACTAATTTCATAGTTGATCACTCTAGGTAGCCAACATAAACCATCTGATATTTCTCAGATACCAGAATCTTTTACATTGGTATCTATCTCATGTGTTGAGAACACATCTCATATTTCTCTTCCTTTCATCTTGGAACATTAATTGTTACATATGTCCTCATCTTGGGACCAAAGTCTAAGATAAACTGATACTTTTCTAAGTATCCTTCACATGAACATTTTTATCTTATGCACATCAAGTGTCCTAAGACCCACTTGATTGCCATGTCCCTGAAAGGAAAGAAAACAAGGATTCATATTCCTCTTATTAATTCATATATTTTCAACTATTCATGAACCATTTATTCTTTGTCTCATCCTAGGTTCCTTGCCTTTAACATAGGAATTTGTAAGGATGGTTGCATGTCATTATCCCTTTCTTTATTATTATCTAGCATGTTTATGATCATTTCATGATCTCATCATATTTCCCATTTCCTCGTTATGGAAAAGACCTTTATTATACTTGCATCATTATTGAACAGGGTTCATTTCCCTTATTCTTATTCTGATCTTATGAGGAGTACACTTTTAGTTCCTCACACAACATGCTCATCTGATATTATCTCATACTTCACTTTCTTATGCTTAGGATATGACACATTTATTCATTCCATATTTCTGATTTCATGATACTCATTAGATTGCCTCAGAATGACTACTTGATCAGAGCAATCAAAAAGACAACAATCTAAGAGTTTCCATACTCTCTTCATCATCAGTAGTTGTATACCTGACCAGGGCATATAAATACTGAGATTAAGTGGTATGCACTTTGTATACTATCATATTCCTTCTTTTTCATATTATTACAAGCATAAGGTTTAACATCCCTGGATTCCATCCAGGCATCTCTTCTATACCTCATCTTCTCTCATAGAGGTAAGATCAACATAAAACATTTGTAATGTTTTACCATGCAAAACATAAGTCCTCATAGGACTAAACAAGGAAAGTTCAATCAATTACTTTCTCAATTAAATCCAGGGAATCATTTGATATATGTGAGTGACATTATCTTGTCTAACCGGTCATGATTCGTGGATTATTCACTGCCTTAGGCTAACTCTGCCTCAAAAGTTGATTCAACGGGCTAAGGTTGAGCATAGACTCAATTTAAGTCCAAAAATTCATCATTTCCTTTTTCTTCAACCTACTGATGCTGATTACAAATCCTATTGATATCTAAAACATCATAACTGGAGGCTGGTAATCTAGCTTACACTGCCAATGCTTGATCCACTATTTACATTATTGTTGCCCTAAATTCTTCAACAATAATACTTTAAGAAGGATTTTCTTATTATAGCTGGATCAGCTAGGGGATTCTCAGGCAATTATCTCTCTCTCTTGCCTACTCCCATGCACCTCTTCTTGGTGCAACATTGCTACTTTCAGCAGCAACCTCCTCATGTGACCGAGTGATCTTTAGGTTCTTCTACTCTTATACGAGCAGAAGACACTATCAGATACACTGGATGACACCAGAACAGACTCTACTACCTTATTCCTATGTCTCTGTAGACTCAGCAAACCTAGAGCTCTGATACCACTAATTTGTGGCATTCAACTCACAAAAATAGGATTTACTTAAGCGGAAGCGAATCATTTGCAGCGGATTACTGAAAATCGCTAAAAACTAAAACTTTTTGCAAAGAGATCCACACATAGGAAATCTTTTCCATAAAGAACCATTGTATAATATTTACATTTTGGTTCAATCGTACATAACCTATACCATCTCTTCTCAGAGATTACAACATCAGCTGCCCTATAACATTATACACAGACAACATACGAATCTCGAGGCATCAAGCCAAAATCTCAACGATTCATTAAAACACTAACTATAAACTCCAAGGACCCGAGAGTACAGAGACGACACATAGGACTTTCTAACTACATAACTTGACAGACAGTATCTCCACCTGAGATCTCACTACTGTCCCTGATGTTATTGTTGTTGTCCTTTCCCTACAATGGGATTTCTGCTTCTTTGTATGTGTCCACCTAAAAAGTTGGATCCCACGGGGGTGAGACAATTGTAAATTGCCCCAGCGGGAGATATAACTCTCCGCCAAAATATTGTTATAGCAATTTATTAAAATAAATTGAGCAGAAGGATTTATATATAATTAACAGTAGATAAATCATTGTATGAACAAAGTGAAGTAATCTCCTTTCCCAAGAGAACATTACATCTACTCATGGTAGAATCAGAGTTCATCCATCTACTTGCAATGAATATAAAGATATATGATTAACATCTATCAACTAGAGATGCATAAAGGTAATGTAACATCAGCCAATGAAATTATGTATTCAATCCTTAAGAAAACATGCTATACAACTAATTACATTTTACAATCACACTTATGCCCTGAGGAGATGAGGTATACCGCTCATACTCCAACCGACCACTGCGAAGTCAAAATTGGTACCATACAAGGTCTATGGAAGACCCGGATTCCCAAGACCTCTCACATCTCAGTCAGTACGAGACAACATTTAGGACATCTTGTGTCTCTGCTACATAGCTTTCCAGGGTATACTGGCAACTTCGCTATAGAGTTACAGCGTCAAATGCACTCTCATCGGCAATCGAGAGATTTAATGTTTATCTCCATCGACCCGACATTAATTCCATTGGGAGATGTGTACAACATCTATCCCAATCATCTAGAGATTCGTGATACATCCATCCCGGAAGCATGAAGGGTTGAGAGGTTTAATGTTTACCTTCCATCAATTCCTTCATAAGGACATAAGGATATTTTTGCCCATTTACCCTCACATATTCAAAATATGCATTCCAGGGTTTGCCGCGGAGCACCCGTTTCACCATTACCTATTTTTGACGATGATGGATCTATGGTCAGGGCTCTACATGATATGATTTCACTTAATTAATTAAGTACATTTTCATATTCTTTTAGCATCAACCAAGTTCTCAAACATGACTTATTACAACAATGCTATAGAGAGACATTTTCCCTTTTCATCAAATACTTATCAGTCTTTCAAAGACCTTGGGAACTCAATCCCTCATTTCAATATTGGGAATTATCATCCCTTCACAATCTCATCACCATAATCATATGGTTCTAGGTATTCAAACCCTTAGCTCATCATTGAGCATCATTACCATCTATTAGGTAATCATCACCTTCAGGTCATCTGACCAAGGCATTCATGATACTTGTTACACAAGCATCACACATGGCTCACAAGGCCACAAAGTGTCTTGTCACCTTTATCTAGGCAACAACTTACTGATATGACTCATAAAATCCATGCACATTTGTTACTTTTACTAAGAAACAACAACATTAAGGCACATAAGGCCAATCAACATTTATAATATAAATGTCACAGCTCCAACCTGACTATATTCATCATCTCATAATACTTGCATGGTCATTAGACATGATAACAGTCATACAAGTTATTCATCACATCATGTGACACAATAGTAACACCATTATTCCTTTACTAGGAATTAGTGTTTACAATCAAATAGGGCTTTTCATTCCCTTTACCGAAATTAGGGTTAGGGTTCCCCATTTCTCATTAATTAGGGTTTCATGAATATTTTATCTGTACAACCCTTAATTCATTATTCCATACCTCTGGGGTATTCAAAGATATCATAAATAATTATTCAAGATCATTATTCTCATCATATAACATTACTGATCATCAATTCAAGGTATGAGTTCATTTCTCATCCTCGTCTTCGTATGACTACATCATACTCATCGATTTGGCTTAACCCCATTCTCAAGGTAGATTAATTAAGACTTATCAAAGTGCATCAACTCATTACATTTCATTGTAATAGTTGCATAACACACTTCATATATTTCTTACCCAAATATATTGAGTTTGAAGTATATCAAGGTATATAAACCCTGAAGTGTTAAATGTGATAACTATCATATCTTTATGTATCACTTTTCTCATCATTTCAGACTTTCTTGAGTTAACCAACATATCTTGTATTAAGGTATTTCCCTCTTAATACATCCAATCACTAATCTCTCACCTTTAGCATATAATGCATAGGCCACACATTAGAATTGTCCAATTATCTTTAATGATATGGACTTGTGTAATGATAAAGACATTGCTTACTATAAGTTTGCTTATAATCAACCACTTGAAATGTTTTACCTTTATAAGGTAATTCCTTCTATCTCATCATCAGGGTTTCTCATACCCTTACTTAAAATTAGGATTATGATTTATGGTCACCTTGCCAAAAATTAGGGCTTTATGTATTATGAGTCCTCATTAGAGTCTCACATGCCTTCACCCTTCTTAGGGCCTCTCATCATAACATAGTATTAAAGCTTCATGTGATGTTAATTCTTAATCAGGGTTTCTCATGGAATCTCCCTTAACTAGGGTTTCTCATGGAATCTCCCTCAACAAGGGTTTCACATGTCATTACATGACATCACCCTAAATTTGATTCTCACATCACATCATCACATCAATATTTCATGTACATCATTCTTACTTAGGGTTTGTCATGGCATAACCCTAGAATAGGATTTCACATGGAATCATACTTAATTAGGATTTCCACCATAGTTACCCACAATTTGGGTTTACTGTTCATCTCCATTAGGATTTCATTCAAATGTCCATAATTAGATATTCACTATTCATCCAAATTAGGATTTTGTATCACATTACCCTCAATTAGAGTTATACATATCATTGCCCTGGATTAGGGTTACATGCTCACCCTGGATTAGGGCTTCATTTAAAATTGCCCTCAATTAGGGGTTAGGATTCAATAACCTTGTCAATTAGGGTTTATGTTCATGATTAGGGTTTCATGATCTCTTTGCTAAGGATCATACCCTTAATCACAACATGAATTATATTCCTGTATAAATTCCATTCTTTCATCCTCTCAACTTGATTAGGTCATATCAACCCTTCAATCAAGTACATACAACTATGATTGACATAGTGTACCAAATTATTGTTCTTATAGTGATTAAGGTTTACCCATTTAATAGTACTAATCATTTAGGTACTTATAGGTCCTTAACCTTTGTACCATCTTTGATTACCATTACTATCAATCATTACCTTCCATTACCAAGTGATTGCATCACCAACAACCTCCAATCGGTTTTGAGGTTTCATCACCAAACGGTTTTGAAACCGAATGGTCTTTGGTCTTCAAATGGTTTGGGACCGTTTGGTCTCAAATGGTCTTGAGAATGTTTGGACCCAAATGGTCTTGAGACCGTTTGGACTCAAACGGTCTTAAGACCATTTGGTCCAAACCCTCTCAAAACCGAATGGACCAAAAAGTCCTTTTAACACTTACATGATTCATGATTTCAATGGATGAATCGATTATCAATTGAAGCCTTGATTTCTTTGTTACTTGAACTATTGAATCAACCTTCAATTCGACCATAAATTAAGGTTTTGAACCCAGTTGATCTAGAAATCCTACTCAAGAAACCTTCAATTAGGGCTTTGAATCGAGTAGCCATCAATGTTCAACATTGTGGAATTGATTCCATTGCAACTAATGAATAATCATCAAATTTTTTATATGACCTAACCCCAAACGGTCTTGAGGTCGTTTGGATGACCTCCAAACGGTCTCAAGACCGTTTGCCTCATCCTATGCTTGGATTTTGTGAAATTTCAGTAGGGTTTAGATCATTAGTTTGATCATCAAATCAGCACTTAATTGCATTTCAATTTGGTACCTTAGGACCTTCAATTACTCATCCATAATTAACCCTAGACCTCCAAACGGTCTTGGGTAAGACCGTTTGGATGATTCCCAAACCGTTTTGAAACCGTTTGCCCATTACATCATCAAAATCCATAACATCCAACTAGGGTTTGGATTATTGGATTGATTGTCAAATCAGCAATTGATTGTATTTCAATTTGGTATCTTTGGATCTTCAAATACCCAACCATACTCAACCCTAGACTGCCAAACGGTCTTGGTTGACCTCCAAACGGTCTTGAGACCGTTTGGGTGATTCCCAAATGGTTTTGAAACAGTTTGGGTCAATCAACCCAAAACATCATCTCAATCAATTGCAAAATCAACACTTAGCCGATTAGGGTTTCTATTTGAAAGTTTGTCCATAAGTTGAACTAATCAATTGGAGCCCTTGGATCATCTTCCAAAATTTTCTAGGGTTCAGACCTCAAACGGTCGACCCAATCGGCTCAAATCCCCTCCTAACGGTCAATACCCTCATGTAGTTTGGGGCTCAAATCACCAAACGGTTTTGAAACCGTTTGGTCTCCAAACGGTTTGGTGAAACTGTTTGAACCAACAAGATGAAACCGTTTGCATTGGATATTTGGAGAGGTGTGTGCTTATGATGATGTCATCATCATAAAGCTCTAAACTCACGAAACCTGCTGTGATTTCCATGGTGATTCCACCATTCAACCAAACCAATTATTGGAAATGTAGAAAGGATCATTATTTGATAAGGAATTGAATGCAATAACAATAATAAGGGTTCAAGTTATAAAACCCACCTCCAATTGAGTTCCAAAGCTCCAAGATCATGGAAACAATGGTTTATGCAACTCCTTTCACCATTCCAAGGCTCGTCCTCAAGGTTTGAGTGAAAAGGAATGGTTAGAACTGAAGAGGGGACCGAATTAGGAAGAATTCATGCATTGATTTGTGATTTCCACCATGGATTGAAGGTGAAAAGGGATCATGAAGCTTACCAACAGGTAGGGAGTCGTCCTCCTGGTCCTCCCAAGCTCCTTGGTCGTTTTCCAAGCAAAGGGAAGAAGTGAATTCGAAATTCCCCTTTTACTCTATGGATAAATGAGCTTATATGCAATTTTTATTAAAAATTCAATTAGGAGAGAGAAAGTAGGAATTATCTCCCCCTTATCCTTGCCACTTGCCCCCTTCTCTTCCTTAGGGAAGAGGCTATCTTGTTTTCCTCTTATTGCTCTCAATTATCCATGATTTAAAGAAAAGCAAATTAAGCACCTTAAATCATATTATACTATTATCCATATGTGAGTGGATATTTCTTTTTCTTATAAAATTGTGAGTGAGTTATCCACTCCCTTGGATATTTTCGTGGTCCTTTCAAAGCTCAAGGGTGTCCACACACACATCAGAAACCAACCATTTTAATTTTTGTTTAATGCCCTTTAATTAATACATTTATTTTTGCCCTAAATTGAATTAGGGTTTCAATTAGGCATTAATCTTGATTATTTTAATATCAAGACTCTCTCTCTCCTCCAACTTAATTCAAATGAGGCACCCCTCTCATTTTCTTTGCTCTACATGATTCCAAGAAACATTAGGGACCTTATTGAAGTGGTAGTTTTCATATTGAACCCTAGGATTGCACATTACACCAAAACTAGGTTTTAATGCACATACATTGCTTTATCCGCTCTTTCTTGGTACGCAGGCTTCCATAAGCCATACCTCATCATCATTTTCACTCTCATGATTCTTCAACACACGAGGAACATATATCATGCACAATTTGCACTTAAACCCCTCAACTTGGTTAATTTGCATTTTAGTCCAAAACAAGCAAATATTGCTTCAACAATATTAAAAAAGGACTAGAATTGCAACATAAGTTCCTCTTGAGGCCTAATTACTTTTCACATGATAAGATTAATCATATAATCATATTTCTTAATCAAAACATCTAGGGTTATAGTATAACCTAGGTCAGGGATGTTACAACTATAATACAGACAAATGAGAATCAGTCCCTCTGAAAACTATTGTCCTCTCTACTTGTGGTAACAAAGAGAGCCCAGGAAAGTCCTACCTGAAAAGGAGGGATAGCCAACAAGAGAGAACAACTGATAAGTTGTTTTTGTGGGAGACCAGGTTGGTAACTAGTACACCAACGGGAGGGACAACTCCTTCCTATCCATTCTTACTGAAAGATATGAGTTCTAATTGTTCCGCGTGGACTACTCTAGAGGCAGGATTCCTTTGGCTACTTTTCAGAGAGAAAAGTCAACCTGCAGTCCATAGATAGACCACCAGAGTTGCTGAAGAGGGTTTAGAGACATTTTTCATGGTGAAGTCCAGGAGCTGCACAGCCACAGTCCAAGAGAAACTTGTCCAGAGTTGTAAAGAAGCAAGTTTTATCACTGGACTTACTCCAGGACTAGGTATAAATCATTAAAACCATCCTTCATATTTCATATTAGTTGACGCAATCTTTTTGTTATGAGAATACCAATAGGTAAATTTTTGTTTCCTCTACTATACTTTGTGCATGTATTACCTTACACAACTAGGTTTTCTTTTGTGCCCGTATTTCCTTACACAACTAGGTTTTCTTTGCAGAACTTGTCTTGAATAAATTATTTTTTGCTTTTCCTTGTCTTAAAGTTTAAAAGGATACATGACAAGAGAAAAACCCATGATAAGTGAAAAGGCAAGAAGAGAATAAATAACATATATTTTATATAAAAAAAGCATGGAATTATCTAGAAAGTGTTATATGTGACCACAATAGGATGAATTTTGGTTTCCCATGCCTTCTAATGTCTAGAAAAGTCAAAATTAAGAGAATAGAAAAGAAGAAATAGAAAATATGTGTTTAAATGTATAATATATGCCTTTTAGTGTATGACTTGTATTTGAAGAAAAGGAGTTATTGTTTTCTAGTTTTGATCTCAAATTGTGTCCATAAGTATATTAAATCACCAAGAACATTCCCTAGAAATTTGGGATTAAAAATATTAATGGATTAGGATATATGGATTTACAAAAATCCATAAAGATTGGGAAATAACTTGGGAAGTATTAAATGTCAACATTATTGAATCATATTAGTTATATTTATCTTGGGTGTGTGATCCATGAACAATTGGATCTAAGATCCAACAAAGGGTGTTTGTCTCCTACCTATAGCCATATAAGGAAATAGGAACACATAACATGTTAGTTTCGATCCAATTTTCTCCACACCTAGTTAATGTGCGAGATTGGAAACTTGCTCAATGAATTCGTAGCAAGAAATTGCACATGTTCATCCTAACTTTGTTGGGGTTTCAAAGGCCCTAGAAGATTCACCTAAACCACCATGGAGGCAGATCTACCTAAGGAATACCACCTATAAAAGGAAGGACTAGGGACCTTATATGAGAGAACCAAGACCTTCACAAGGACGTACACGACTCCCCACTCTCAACTCTACTTCCCATTTCCCTCAAAAACCCTATTTTTCACCATGTTACCTTGCTACAACCTACCAGTGATCCACCTCCCCATCCTAGTAGCTCCAACTGTCTTTGAGAGAATTGAAGGTCTGGGTGAGTTCGTCAGGGACTAGCTGAGATTTTGACGTGGTTGCCCCTTGATTTAAGGGTCTAACATACGGAGTCAACTCTGGTGTTGACTCACTGGGACCCCTATTCACAAGGAAGACCAGGCTGAGGTTGAAGGAAACTATCCGTGAAAAGATTGTCTTGCCCCGACCCTCTTAAGTAAAGGTTAGACCTTTTTGGTCTTTTCACCTCTTTTGACTCGACTTTCTGATCGTCACCAAGCATGGTTTCTTCTCTGACTGGAGCCAATTGGCTCAGCCCAGTGATACTGGCAAGCCGTGCCACATTGCCATGTACTTAGGTGGCAGCCCACGATTGGCCATAATTGACTTATTTTTATAAAAATCATAGAAATTGATAGGATTCTCGGATTGAGGCATATTATATATGAATCTTGATCACAAAAATGAAAGATACTCAATAAAAATATAACATTGACTTATATCTACTTACAATTCAAAAATTGGCCAAAGTTGCTATCTTTAAAGTGATTTGATGGATCAAAACCCTAATTTGTGAGTATTGATGAATCTAATAGACTTAGTTGATGTTTTAATCAAAGATTGATCTGTGATGAATAAAAGGGACATCTTGGACTCATATGAACAGCATAATGTAAGATTTGAAGGATTATGGTTTCTTTATGCATAAAGTGTACTAAATGATGGAAACTAGGGTTTGTAAACCTTTTATTTGTTTTAACTTAGTTTTTAGTGTAAAAAAGATATCGTGATCATTTGCTACATGTGCAGGGATGAGGCAGCGTCGATACCATCGACCCTTGTGTCGATGGTATCGACCATGGTACAGGTTGGCGACTGCAGGAATCACATTGTGTCGATACCATCGACGGCCTCGTCGATGGTATCGACATACCAACATGCAGATCGCAAGAAGAAGTCGATGGTATCGACATGGGTGTCGATACTATTGAGATCTCTGAAGATTTTTAGAAAAAAACGTCTCAGGAAAGTCGATACCATCGATGGGCGTGTCGATGGTATTGACACATTCATGCAAAGAAGGTGGCGGTCGGGCCTCGCGAGGGTTTGCCCTAATCAGAGAGTCGATACTATCGACTCGAGTCGATACTATCGACGCGCCACGTCAACGATCCGCGAGGGAAAATCAACGGCGATCACAGCAGATAAGAAGTCGATCCGGGGGATGGGTCGATACTATCGACCCGCATTGATAGTATCAACGCGTCAGCAATCCGGGCCCCACAGATCCAGCCATCGACAACCGTCGATACTCACGGAGGTACGGATCATGCTACCTGAGTTGATACCATCGACTCGCGTCGATGGTATCGATAGGAAGACAGTAGCGCCGACCACAGCTATATATGAGGAGTATTTGCGTCATATGACATCACACCTTCAGTGCAATCTTCCTCCACTTGTGCCGAGCGTGTTCCAGAGCTGTCCAAGCCCGACGACAAGCAACACCGAGCTAGTTCTTCATCGAGCAGAGATTCGATTCTCCGATCTTCACTGAGCTCCCTTTCTATTCCTCTTTCCCTCGCAAACATGGTGCACGTAGCCGGTGCGTCGTCTTCACGCACAAATCCGATGGACATCCCGGAGTTCGTGCCACCCTCGACCGCGTCAGTTGCACGCCCATGGCTGATTCATCCATCTCCGGAGGTGAAGAAGATATACGAGGAAATTTTGAAGAGGAAGATCGAGCCGACCCGTTATGTTGAACGGGAAACCATCCCCAACCTCAGGTTTGACGCCAACCTTGCCTATGTCTTGAAGGGACAGGCACACAACACAGGCAGAATCGAAGATGAGTTGGAGTACCATGCTGATGGCCAGCCATTCTTCGGCGAGTGGCCTACCTACAGAGAGCTGGTGGCTGAGTTCATGGCGTCACTGGACGTCTGCGTCATGCCTAATGATGTCATAGCCTCCGACCGCGAGTGGATCAAGGGTCGAGTGTCTTTCCGGTTGTACAACCACGACTACACCCTTACGCTCGAGTAGTTCAACGAGATATTCAACTAGAACCACTCACAACACGACTACCAACGACCGGACAACCACACTAACTACGACGCCATCTTCTCCGAGTTGGTTACGGTGCCGCCGGGGAAGTCAGTAAGCTACCATAATGCTGCGGTAGCCGATTTTGAGCACCCTTTCGTCCAGATTCTGCACCAGATGCTCAGTTCGACATTGTTTGCCCGGGGTGATTTGGCCCTCAGCAAGTTTCAGGAGACGGACTTATTCTTTTTGTATAAGCTCCTGAAGCGTCAAGAATGCAATTGGGGTGCCTTCTTTCAGCAAATAGTTTTGGCGGTGAAGAGGAGTATTGCTAAAAACCTTTCTTTCTATATCACTAACGCTAATTTGACTTAAAAATGGTAAATTTGGGGAATTTTGTTTAAAAGACACCTTTTTGTAGCTCAATCTTTCACATAAAACCTAAAAGTAGGGTTTGTGGATTGAGAAAGTGAAAAAGAGAAATGAATGGACTAATGGAGTATTATGGATGATGACATAAGAAAGTGGACTTAAAAACCTAACTAGAGAACCAAGTCAATCCTTTGATAGGTTTTGGAATAATATAGTGAAACATGGGTGTTATGCCTTAAATTTTAGATTGACTTGCTTGGTTAATTGTGTGGTTACCCTTACTTGTTTTTATTTGGACTGCAAATACTCCTAAGACAGGTATGTGGTTACACCTATGAGTAGTTGATTTAGTTTTACTTGGCTTTCTTGGGTTTCTCTGCATGGTTCAAAAACATATAACTATTGGATGAACTTTACATTTATTGCAAACTATAAAGTGACTATGGCTATCACATTATATGGACATGACTAGCTCATTTCTAGGCTACCTCTATATTTATGGAAAGGCCATCCACGTGAATAGTAGAAGGAACAAATTGGTACCATCCTGAATAGGGGGTACATGAGATGTCACCCACCTAAATAGGGGAGACGCGATAAATTCATCCGCACGAATAAGGGAAGACTATGAATAGTGCAGTATGATTCCCTGAGGGGTTATGACAGAGGGTGGAGACACCTAGATTGGGTAGTCATGATGAAAACATTAAATTGATTTGTTAACCACTAATTACCAAATTATGTCGTTACCATTACTTGTGAAGTTTTATTTCCCCCACATACTAATATATCTTGTTACACTGACTGATATTTTGTTTGTCTTCATTTTAGGTTAATTTGCTTCAAGATGGAAACTGGACAGACAATGAAAAAGACACTGAAAGTGAATCAGACAGTCTAATATTTGAAGGAAATAGATAGTTGCTACATATTTTGGGTAATGTCCTAGAATCCTATATTTTGTAAACTTTCATGAAAAGAATTTTTATCCTTTACCAAACATAGTTAGTATAGTAGAATTTATTAGTTAATTTTGATTAAGCGTAAAACCATTTGATCCTATTTTTGGGATAACGACTCTAGTTTCTTGGCCTTCCTTAATTGGGGGTTTTCGGGGAATCGGGTCGTTACATTTGGTATCAAAGATATATGATACATGACCTACAGTTACATATGGTAACATGTATGAAGTGAACCATCCGACACATGACCTAGAGTTGGCTGCGATCATACATGCCCTAAAAATCCGGTGATACTATTTGTATGGTGTTACCTTTGAAATCCTCACCGATCACAATAGCTTGAAGTAACTCCTGACTCAGAAAGACCTCAACCTAATATAAAGACGATGGATGGAATATATGAAAGACTATGACTTCACCATCACGTACCACCCAGGAAAGGCCAATGTAGTGGTAGATGCTCTTAGTCGGAAGCAGCTTAGGTGTGCAGCTGTCTTATCTACCCAGTGGAGGAAATTGGAAGAGTATTACAAATGGGATCTACAACCATAAGACGATCTAATTCATTTGGCTAACATGCATATAAAAGTAGACTACCGCCTACCACCACTAGACTGATGGACAATTAGAGAGAACGATCCAAACTTTAGAAGACCTATTGAGAGCATGTGTGCTCGATTGGGGTGGATCATGGGAGCAGTACTTACCTTTATCTAAGTTTGCCTATTATAATAGCTACCAAGCCAGTATTGGGATGCCTCCGTACGAAGCACTATATGGGAGGTTGTGTCGGCCACCACTTCACTAGGATGAAGTTGGTGAGAGGGCCTTGTTGAGGTCAGAGGAACTTCAGATTTGTGCTGATAAAGTCAGTTTGATCAGGCAAAGGATGAAGGAAACCCAGGATTGACAAAATTCGTATACAGATGCAAAGCAGAATGATTTACATTTCACTGTGGGTGAACATGGGTTTCTAAAGTTTCGACTCCTCCTAGCTATAGCTAAAAGCATAGGAAAGTTGAGTCCCCGATTCTTAGGTCAGTTTGAAGTTCTCAAACAGATTGGTGAAGCAGCCTACAGTGTAGCCCTACCCCCACAATATAGCATGATACCTGACGTGTTCCATGTATCCAATCTAAAGCACTATGTGAAAGATCCTATTCATGTGTCAATCATTTAACCTATTGAGCTCCAGGGGATCCTGACGTATCCTGAGTCACCTATGAGAGTACTGGATACCGAGGTGAAAGAACTCAGAAACAGAAATATAGAGATGGTAAGGTTCTGTGGAAGCCCCATGGAGAGGATGAAGCCACTTGGGAGCTAAAGACATACATAGAAAAATCCTACCCTGAATTGTTTGTGTGATTGGCTGAATTTTGGGTAGAAATTCTTATAAGTGGGAAAGGATGTTACAACCTTGATTTTGATGGTATTGTTGTGCAATTATTTAATGAGAAAGGACTTTCTTAACAATGTGTGCATTCTTGTAAAACTTGGGTTTCTTTGCAAAACTTGTCTATAATAATGAACTTCGTGCTTTTCCCTGTCTTAATAAGTCAATGATAATATAAAAGGACAAAGGACAAGATAAAAACCCATAATAAGAGAAAAAGAAAGAAGAAAATAAATAACTTATGTTTTATTTAATAAAAGCATGGAATTATCTAGAAAGTGGCATACATGGCCACAATAGGATGACTTTTAGTTTCCCATGCCTTCTAACATCTAGAAAAGTCAAAATTAAGAGAATAGAAAAGAAAGAAAGAGAAAATATGAGTTTAAATGCATAACATATGCCTTTTTATTATATGACTTGAACTTGAAGAAAATGATTTTTTTTAGTTTTGATCTCAAATTTTGTCATAAGTAGATTAAGTCGTCAAGAATTTTCCGTAAAAATTTGGGATTAAAATGATTAAAGGATTATAAGATATGGATTTTACAAAAATCCATAAAATTTGGGAAATAACTTCGGAAGTATGAAATGCCACCGTATTCAAATCAAATTAGATATATTTATCTTGGCGCGTGATCCATGGACCATTGGATCCGATATCCAATGATGGGGTTTATTTCCTACCTACAACCGTATAAGGAAATAGGAACAGGAAACATGTCGGTTCCGATCCGATTTTCTCAACACCTAGTTGATGTGTGAGATTGGAAACTTACTCGATGAATTCATAGCAAGAAACTAGAAGGTTCATCCGAACTTTGATGGGGATTTGAAGGCCCTATAATATTCACCTAAACCACCAGGGAGGTAGATCTACCCAAGGAATCCTACCTATAAAAGGGAGGACTAGGGACCCTATGCAAGAGCACCAAGACCTTTTCTAGGACGTACATGACTCCATGGTCTCAACTCTACTTCCAATTTCCCAGGAAAACCTTATTCGTTACCCTGTTACCTCGCCGCCAAACCGCCAAGTTTCCACCTCCCTATCCCAACATCTCCAAATGTCTGTAAGAGAATTGAAGGTATCGATGAGTTCATCAGGGACCATTAAAGGTTTGGTGTGGTTTCCTATTGATTTGAGGGTCTAACACATGGAGTCAATACTGGTGTTGACTGATGGGATCCTTGTTCAAGAGGAAGACTAGGCAGAGGTTGAAGACAACTATCCGTGAAAAGATTGTCTTGCCCCGACCCACTTCAATAAAGGTAAGACCGGTCTGGTCTTTTTGCCTCTCTTGACTCATCAATCTGGTCATTGCCATGTAGGTGCAGTTGTTGCACTGGCTGGAGACCATTGGCTCAGCCTAGCAATGCTGGAAAGCTGGGCCGTGTTGCCCTGTGCTTAAGTGGTTGTCCGCGATTGGCCATAATTTACTTATTTTATAAAAATCATAAAAATTGAAAGGATTATCAGATTGAAACATATTATATATGAATCTTGATCAAAACATGCACGCTACTAAATAAAAATATAACCTTGACCTATATCTACTTCCAATTTGAAAAGTGGTCAAAGTTGTTATCTTTAACGTGTTTAAATGGATCAAAATCCTAATTTTTGAGTATTGATGAATCGAATAGACTTATTTGATGTTTTAATCAAAGATTGATATGTGCTGAATAAAAGTGACACCTTGGACTCATATGAACATCATAATCCAAAATTGAAAGCATTAGGGTTTCTTTATGCATAAAGTGCATTAAATGATGGCAACTTGGGTTTGTAAACCCTAATGACATAATAGTGCTAAAATCTATCTTTCTACCTCTCTAACCCTAATTTTACTTAAAAAGGATAAAGATGGGTACTTTTGTATAAAACACACCTTTTTGTAACACAATCTTGTGTATGAAACCTAAAAGTAGAGTTTGTGGATTGAGAAAGGGAAAAAGAGAAATAAATGGACTAATGGAGTATTATGGACAATGCCATAATAAATTGGACTTAAAAACCTAACTTGAAATTAAGTTGGTCCTTTGATAGGTTTTGGAATAATATAGTGCTCATGGGTGTTATGCCTTCAATTTTAGGTTGACTTGCTTTGTAGATTGTGTGGTGAATATTAGTTGTTCTTATTTGGACTGCAACTACTCCTAAGACGGGTATGTGGTTATGCCTATGATTAATCAGTTTACTTTCATGTGGCTTTCTCAGGTTTCTCTAAATGGTTTGCAAATATATGAATGTTGGATGAACTTTACTTGCAAACTATAAATTGACTATGGCTATCACATTATATATGGACATGACTACGTAATTTCTAGGCCACCTCTAGATTTATGGAAAGGCCATCCGCCTGAATAGGGGAAGGCAAAAATTGGTACCAGCTTGAGTAGGGGGTACATGAGAAGTCACCTACCTGAATAGGAGGAGACGCAATAAAGTCATCTGCCTGAATAGGGGAAGACTGTAAATACTTCAATATGATTCCCTTAGGGGTTATGACAGTGAATGGAGACACCTAGATTGGGTAGTCCTGATGAAAACATTTGATTTGATTTGTTAACCAATAATTGCTTAATTATGCTATTACCATTACTTGTGAAGTTTTATTTCCACCACATACCAGTATATCTTGTTATATTGACTGACATTATGTTTGTCAACATTTTAGGTTAATTTTCTTCAAGATGGAAATTGGACAAACAATGAAAAAGACATTGAAAGTGAACCAAACAGTCTAAGATTTGGAGGATATAACAAGTTGGTACATATTTTGGGTAAAGTCCTGGAATCATAAATTTTGTAAACTTTCATGAAAATAATTTTTATCATGTATCAAACATAGCTAGTATAGTATAATTTATTAATTATTTTTTATTATGTGCAAAACCATTTGATCCTATTTTTTGGATAATGACTCTAGTTTGTTGTCCTTCCTCAATTGGGGGTTGTCTGGGAATGGGGTCGTTACATCAACGATCGATGAAGGGTTGAACCCTAGTTTTCTTCGGTCTTCAATGTTGTGTTTTCAGCAGTCACCAATGTGGCCGACCCTCAGTGGTCGATGAAGGTGGAAAACCTATCCTTAGAGGTCACCAACCTTGCCCAACCTTCAACAGTCAATGATGTTTCTAGCATATATTGTCACTATGTTTTGTTGAATCTATGTTTATGAAATTTGGCATGTTTGCTTCTAAGAATGTTGGAGATGATGAGAATTAGGGTTTAGTTTTAAATATCTTATTTGAAACCCTAGTTTGGATACCTTGTCAAACCTTAACCCTAATTTAAGTACATGATGATAATGATTAGCTTTCTAGTGTGAGTAGTATAATGATGGAACACTTTCTCTCTCCTAATGGCATAACCCTAATTTGATGTAAACTCAATATCATGGTGCATAATGTAAAGATCATGATTGAGCTTATGTGTTCCATGTATTGTGATGGTATGATGAGCCTTGGATAAGGCATGTAAGCATAATGATTTGCTTGTAGGGAATGATGTGATGGTCTTAATGACCTTTAGCATGGCTTTGTGCTCTATTTGAGGTGATACCCTCTTAATGATGTGATACGGGATTGGTATCCCATGATGATATGAGGATGAGTGTGGACTCACTGGGTGGTAATAAAATAGAACCATGTTATGATGTGATAAACTTAATGTTTTATAAATGTAAGCTATCCTTATCTTTGTAGAACATTTCTAGGGTTTGTATGTAACTTGATTGATGTAGTTAAAAGATGCCCAATTTCCCTAAACTAATCAAGTGAAACCGTAGTCATGTAGTTTTGATGTGCCATATATCCATTCCAGTGTAAGGACTTACTGGATGGTGAAATGGGTTTTCCCTAAGTGGAAGCTTGGAGTCGTATATCGTTAAGTATATGCATGTTCACAAGGATGGTTGTGGTCATACATTGGTAGGAGAACTATCGAGGTCATATATTAGATGATGCTTAGTACATATGATGTGATTGAGGAGAGTTGTGGTTGTACCTCAAATGTCTGGGTTATGATACCCTCGTTTCACTTGTACTAGAACCTTTTAAAGGCAGACTAGACTGTTCACTGGTGTCATGACATATATACTAAGGACAGACGAGGGTGTTTACCAGCTAGACTTGTACTATTGCCACGGAAGACTCATACTAACTGAGGGCGGATGAGAACTGAGGAATCCAACTCTCCTACAAATCTTGTATGTCACTGATTTAGACTTAGTAGTGGTCAGTTGGAATTGAGTGGTATACCTCAATTCCTTGGGGGCATTAATAAATGATGTAATACAAGCATATAGTGTATCTAATTAGGGTTAAACACACTTCACATTGGATGATAACCCTTTCCTTTTTTCTTATATTTTTTAGTAGGTGATAGACTTACATGTTCTTCATATTCCTTCTAGTCATATAAGTTTCTATGCTTATCTGATTAAATTTACTTAATATGCCTAACATGTTGTAATATTTTAATATTTTGTAATTGGATGTGTTTAACTTTGTTTATTTAGTTGAATCATCTCATAACTTGTTGTAAACAATAACTGCTGGTTATATCTCTCACTAGGACATGAATCTCACCTCGTGGATTACCACATCTTTTAGTTGGTCGTCAGTGGCATGGTAAGGATCGTGCTGTTGAGGAAGAGCAACTTGGAGATCAGTAAATGAAGAATGTTGGATAGGTTCTAGTTGTAGTTATAGTAGTGTCCTAGAATCGACCATATAGTCTTAGGTCTGGGAAGGGAACATTTTGTAGATGATGTATATCAACACGTAGTTTTGGTAGTATGTCTATTCTTTTATAGATGGCTAGTATATGTGGAATAGGATCTTTTGTATATAGGTTGCAGCTGATGCCACTGAACAGATATGTAATACATGATATGATATATGATGTGATACATGTTGATGGGCCTTTATGTAATTGGTTTCTGTTATCTGATCTTTACATCTGAGTGATTCTCCTTCTCAATCAGGATCTCACACACCACACAATCCCCTGCTCTTGCCTCGTCCAGAAGACAATTCTTGGTGTCATTCTATCTTTATCTTTTTCCACCTGTTCTCCATCATCTAGTCTGTGATGATCTCGAATTATCTTTGTCCTACTATGATCCTATTTTGTATTTATGATATATTATCTCATCTTCTCCTACCACAATCTTGTTGTTCCATATCTGTCTCTTGGCTTTTAAAGACGCAACAATCTCTTCTGCAACATTGCCATCTATGTATCCCTATCATGTGGGACTAAATGTCTCTAACTTCTTGTTAATCAAGATCAACCTCAATAATTTCTTACTGGAACCTTGGCTGAGTCATGCTACATCAAGGGATTCCAAGATCAATCTGAAGTTCAGCACTGTTCATTCTGTAAGATGATTCAAGGATACCATATCTGAATCTGAGATAGAAGTCCTAGATGAGGACAGACAAATTGCTAAAGGACTAGATTTCTATATCCCTAACAGAGGAGGTTGTGGGACATATCATTAGTTGCAAGACTTACGTTGAGGTATGGTTCACTCTAAATAAGAAATTTGTCAAGTCCTCTCAATCTCATGAATTCAAATTGGTTAAAAAATTGCACACATTTCAAAAGGGGGGTGGATAATCTTGACGCTTACTTTCTCATGTTTAAAAGCATTTGTGATCAGTAAAATGTGATCAGTTGTGTTATCATGGACCAGGATAAAGCATTCACATTATTGAATGGTTTCGATAATCGAAAGTATGAGAATTTTGTGATATCCATGCTTAAGCCACCTATTCCTACCTAAATTGATCTCACTTCCCTACTGTAATACTTTGAAAGGAGACGTGTTCACAGACCACAAACTACACATCCTATGATCTTCTTCACAAACAAGAACAACACAGAAACTAATGTCAATTAGATGTATGACAATCGCCATTAGGGTTACAACAACACGTACAACAGTTCTAGAGGTCGTACAACCAGTAGAGGCAGAGGAGGAATTTTAAAGTCACAATTATGTTCAAGGGATCCTTTGGAGTGGTCCTACTTAGAATATGAGTCACTTTACATATCAGGGAATAGGTTTTCATCAAGTAACTAAGCAAACTGAAGGTATGAATTCCATTGATTAGGACAATCACATGAGGTCACCAATTTACAGTCAAATCTATTTGAAGAGAGGTCAAGATACCCTGAGATGTTGTTATAGGTTTGATAACTTCTTTATAAACATCAGTATTCCTAAGAATCTATATGAAAACACCTCTACTACTCTTGCTGCTCTAACTGTCAATGAGACATATTTCACTGGATGGCATATGGATTCAATAGTAACTGAACTTGTTGTTCAAAACTCAGATAATCTTATGAATCTACAAATTTATTGTGGGATGAATGCTATTAAAATGGGGACTAGTGATTTTTCTCTGACTACACTTTAGAAATGGCACATTCCATAATATTACAGTCATCCCTTTGAAGGATATTCTTTTTGTCCTTTATATTAATCTGAGTCTATTGTAGTCTCAAAATTATCTTCATCATTTCCTTGCTATGTTGTATTCACTAACAATGTAGTTTGTGTCAAGGACTTAATTAGCCACATGATCCTAACTCTAGGGACATGTAATAATGGAATGTACTCTCTTCCTGCTACTAAGAAAAATCCCACCTTTTATAAATATTCAAGCAAGACTGCGTTCGTCTCCAATAGAGGAAATAGAATGTCCAATTCTATATGTCATAAAATACTTGGTCATCCTAATAAAATTGTTCTTCACTAATGTATGAGTGCAAAAAAACATTAATAGTTGGTCTTTCTTTTCTGGTATATGTAACAATTGTGAAGAGTATAAGTAGAAAGCTACTGTCTATCATAAGCACATAAAGTCAACTAGATGATTTTCTAAAGTTCATAGAGATGTATGGGGTAAAGCTCCTATGCCTTATAGAAACAATTTCCTTTACTATGTTTTGTTTATTGATGATTACAACATATACATTTGGTTGTTACCTATGAAATCCCAAAGTGAATTATCAGAATTACTTCTTTCATTTCATAAAATTATAGACACAATTTCAAGCTTCAATTCAAACTTTTCAGAGTGATGATGGAGGTGAATTTGCTAATAACAAACTTTGACAATTTTTAACAAGTAAAGGCATCAATTGTCCCATCCTCAAGATCCATCACAAAATGGGCTAATTGAGAGGAAGCATCATCATATTGTTGAACTTAGACTATCTATGATGTTTGATATTGTTGCACCTAAAAGCTTTCTATTTGACGCCTTCTTTACAACTAATTATCTGATCAATAAACTCCAAACTTCTATCCTTAATGATAAATCTACATATGAATTGTTGTTTCAAAACTGCCATCTTATAACTATTTGTGAGTGTTTGGTTTACTATGATATCCGTATCTCAAAGATTACACTATTGATAAACTTCATCCTTGGTCACTCCCATGTGTCTTCATTGGTTACATCAAAAAATATAAAGGCTTCAAATGTTTTTATCCATCACCCAATTGTGTGCTTGTGTCTAAACATATTGTATTCCATAAGAATTTTTTCCCTTTTACAAAATAATATTCTCACTAAACTTTTGGTTTACAAACTACTTCTGCATTATTTTGACGATGTGTAATTGTTCAAAGTTAACAAAGACACATCCACCACAATACAATCTACTTCTTCAATCTCACACATCAATACTGACAATTGTGATATAAATGGAAATCTCCTACCTATTAAGGATACTCAGACTGCTAAAAGTTGTGTCATTAGATTTCCTGCTTCATCTCACACCTCAGAGTCTGCTTGTACTTTGTCTCTTCATCATTGATTACATACAACAACATCAAACAATTAAATTAATGAAATTACTACTACTTCTTTTCATTTAGACACTAATTTTACTTCCATGATATCCACAACAAATCAGAACAAGAACAATAATAATGGGCACAAGATACTAACAAGCGGCAAACATGACATTGTTAAGCCAATTCCAAAATACCATATCAATATGGTAGGAATTCCCATGCTACCTCGTAGCGTTAAAGTTGCTCTTCAGGACAAAGGTTTAAAGTTAGACATGCAATGAACTTATGCACTGTAACAAAATAATATATGGAGTATTATAAAACCTAAACCTCACTACCGCATGGTTGGATGTAAATGGGTATTTAAAAAAAAGGTTAAAGCTAATGGCACATTGGATCACCTTAAAAGCCCAATTAGTGGCTAAGGGTTTTCGTCAGGAAGAAGGCATCGACTATATTGAACTTTTATCCTAGTTATTAAATCTCCGACTATCAAGATTGTCCTATCAATAGCTATGTCAAAACAATTGTGTATTCAACAATTGTATGTGTGCAACACCTAGTTATTAAACTAGTGAGTCATTCCTTTATGCGCAAACATATTTGCAATCCCGATGAACACCTTGTTGATACTAGTTCCTAGAGAAGAACTATCAATTCTCTTCAGTACCTAACTCTCACACAACCTGACATCACTTACAAAGTGAATCTGACATGTCAGTTTCTGTATTGTCCAACTACAAATCATCTTTCTCTAGTGATGTTGATTCTATGATATATCAAGGGCACTTTACGCATGAGAATATAGATCTATTTTGATCTTAACCTACCAATTACCTCTTACTCTGATGTTGATTGAGCCAACTATCCTTTAAATCATCGCAACACAAGTGGTTTATGTATCTTCTTAGGACAAACATGTGTATCCTGGGAAGCAACCTACCGTTGCAAGGCCAAGTATCTAGACGGAGTATTGTTCTCTTGCATTAATAACTACTGAGTTAACTTGGTTCTCTCATCTGCTATGGGACTTTCATGTTCTGATTCACTCCTTCTATCCTATATTGTGATAATCTAAGTGCCCTTCGTCATACTGTTAATTCAGTTATTCATGCTCAAACTAAATATGTCAAACTTGATTACCACTACATCTAGTACGTAGCCACATTCAGGCCTGGGGGAGTTGTGCCTACCTAGAATTGTGGAATTATACACTAGTTGATGTGATTTTCAGTCATCTTTTAAAGAAAATTTGTATTAGTGTCCTAATAAGTATGGCTACATGAGGATTTCAATTAATAGTGCCCGCTTGACCAGAATCTATTGAAATAAATTTAGGATTTTACATCGTTATATGCAACAACGACAGGTGCAATGAATTAAGGATTACATGCCAGATCCAGATAATAAGTAGAAGAATAAACAATGTAGGAGAAAATAAATTGAGTTAGGAACCTGACCAGATCGTTCGTTGAAAAACGAACACGTTTTACTTAAAGAAATCAGCGCCTCGTAATCCTCCAGGACAAACGTCGTTCTTACAGTTCAACTGGTCAGGAACCTAAAGAGAAGCATCACTTAACAGACGAATAGATGCACTACCACCAGTGCAACCCATCAACCGCAGGAACCACCACCTGATAGATTGCATTTTGAAGGAAGAGGATGAACGACTTTGTTGCTTCCAGGAGAGAGATCTCCAAGCGACAATAGGGGGCGACGACGACAAACTTCAGAATTAGGGCTTGCTAAACACTCACACGAATGGCTGACGACTGAGTTCGAAAGAGATGTCTTTAACCCTAATGATCAGAAGTCTATTTATAACCATACACGCCCCACTAATCATATTCCCGTTAAGACGCGACCACTCGGTTGCTCTTGTACACATTGAAAAAAATTCCACAAAAGAGATACTTTCCAGTTAGGATTAATAAATCCAAATAGGAAAGAAACAATTAATAAAACGAGTAATTAATTACGTAGTTGTATCCTAGTACAAAAGGAATACGGAAGACGGAAGACATTCTCCACAATCCACAATCCACAAGCCACAAGCCACAAGCCCGAGCCCGTGCCAGACCCGGCCCGGCCAGGCCAGGCATGGCGTGGCGTGCGCGCGTGCATGCATGTGTGTTGTGGTAACCCCACCCACCAAGGAGGTGAGCATACCTTCCTCCTAGGACCCCTTGAACACTAGTTCCCCATGTGATCCTACATATAAGGACCACAAATGTTCTAGGAGTGAGAAATATGGGATAAAACTTCGTTGCCATTTGCACTAGATACAAAACTACTTTTCTCACATGTACTAGCTGTACTACATTGGGATTAACCCATGATATATACATGGATGCTACAACTGCCATATATCTAACAATCCCCCCAAAGTCCAATGTGTAGTGTTCTCTACCATTCAGTCCTCCATACTGTGCTTTTAGCAGATACCTTTTGGTTTGAATCTACCTGAGTTATCCAACTGTGACCCCCACATGAACTAGGTGAACAAAAGTCTTGAACTTGAACCTTGGGTACAAGAGTATAGGTTGGTAACAACACAATAAAGACATAGTAGAAAATAAAATAATGCATTAAGGCCATGCATACAAAATTTTATATCATGATTGTTAATAGAGTACAACCCAATTTTCCTATTGCATCCTATACAACATCAATCACTTAGTTGGAGTCTCCAATGATGTACTGCTAATATCCTGTCCTAAGACTTGACACCATTCAATGACTAATCTCTTACTAACTTGCAGTCATGACACTAACAGGTTTCCCAGGGGATAGACACAGATTCTAGAAGCATCAAACAAGAATACATAGTGTCATCTGATTCACCCGACATCTTGTTATTATCACATTGAACCCAATTTGTGGGATCTCCGCTCTTTTGGGTTGGGTTGCTACTGCTTGCAAATCTATAGGGGTTTCAATCCCATCCCCAACATGGATTTTCCACTAAAGCCAAAGTAAGACCTTTAGTGAAAGGAACAACTGTATTATCTTTGGTACCGACGTAGTCCACAACCATGACCCCATTAGACACTAAGTCCCTGACAGATTTCAATATGAATTGGATGTGTCTACGTTATTTTTTATTGTACTTAGAACTCTTTATCTTGGCAAAAGTTGTAGTGCTATCACAGTGAACTGAAATTGCAGGAAGCGGCTTCATTACCATAGGTAAACTAGACATAAGTCTATGTAGCCATTCAACTTCCAATCCAGTTTCATCTAAAGCACACAACTCTGCTTCAAAAGTAGACCGAGACAATATGGTCTGTTTCTTAGATCCTCCTCCCAATAGGAATACATATCCTGAGACACCATTACTCCCAGAATTCATGACAATTCAGCTTGCATCACTATATCCTTCGACTACAGAAGGATGTTTACCATAACACGGCTTAAGGAAACAAGTTCCCTTGATATACCTCAAAACTCTGTCAAAAGCTTCCCAATGGGTCTTATCGGGACAACTGGTGCATCTACTTAACTTGCTCACGGCAAATGCAATGTCTGGATGTGTGCAGTTCATAAGATACATCAAACTTCCGATAATATGAGAGTATTGTAATTGAGACACTGGAACCCCAGTCTCATTCTTGAACAAGGCCTTGAATGAATCATATGGGGTCTTAACAGGTTTACGTGATGTGTACTCAAACCTCTCCAGTATCTTCTCAACATAGTGAGACTGTGAGAGACTTATACCATCAGTAGACCTAATGATTTTAAGCCCTAAAATCACATCAGCGACACCCATATCCTTCATCTCAAACTTGCTACACAAGAATGAATTTGTCTCATTTACTACTTTCATATTAGAACTAAAAAGCAGGATATCATCACGTATAAGCATAACAAAATGAATCCATCATTGACAATTTTGCAGTAGAGACACTTGTCAAATTCATTAGAAACAAAGCCGAATGATAATATCACGGAATCAAACTTCTCATGCCATTGCTTAGGGGCTTGTTTCAAGCCATATAATGACCTAATAAGTTTACACACTTTGGACTTATTCCCATGACCCACAAATCTGTCAGGTTGTTCCATATATATCTCTTCCTGAAGATCACCGTGTAAGAACACGGTCTTCACATCCATCTGATGGATATAGAGATTGTAAATGGAAGCCAATGCTATAAGCACTCGGATTGTGGTCATACGAGAAACATGTGAATTGGTATCAAAATCATCTATTCCTTCCCTTTATGTGTGACCCTTAGCATCTAACCTAGCCTTATACTTATTGATTGTCCCATCTGCATTAAATTTCTTCTTAAAGATCCATTTGCAACCAACTGCAGAACAACCAGGAGGCAAATCCACCAATTCCCAAGTTTCATTCGAGAGAATTAATTGGATTTCATCATTAATGACTTCTTTCCAAAACTTAGCTTCTGGAGATTCCATAGCTTGTTTGAAAGTGACAGGATCATCCTCAACATTGTAAGTGAGAAACTCACTTCCAAAGTCCTTAGATGTCTTAGGCCATTTACTTCTCCTTGGTTCAACTATTTCTTTAGAATCATCAGATTCAGAAAGAGCTTGTTCTGAGTCGCCCCCCATATTTGTCATCCTTTCGATGTGCTCGGGAATGGAACATGTGGTGAATGAATCTTATTCAGATACTTCATTGGGCACACCAGTTTTCATGTAAAACACATCCTCAAAGAATGTAGCATCACGTAATTCCACAATCGTATTAACCTCAATGCCTAAGATATCAGATTTTACTATCAATAATCTATAGGCATAACTTGTCTCTACATACCCCAAGAATATGGCATCAACCGTTTTCAGTCCCAATTTCTTCCTTTTATGTTTAGGGACAAGTACCTTATCAAGGCACCCCCACACTTGAAGATATTTGAGACTCGGTTTTCTTCCTCTCCATAATTCAAACAGACTACTCTCAACTTATTTATGAGGAACTCTATTCAGAATATGGCAATTCATATTCAAAGATTCCCCCCACATGAAGTTGGGTAGACCTAAGGTCTGGATTAAAGAATTAACCATATCTATTAGGGTTCAGTTTTACGTTCAGCTATCCCATTAGACTGTGGTGAATAAGGAGTGGTAACCTCATGAACTATACCATGTGATTGGAAAATTTCCAAAACAAGTTCGAGGTGTATTCTCCTCCCTTATCAGACCTTAATCATTTAGTATTTTGTTGATTTGAGTTTCAGCTTCTTTCTTATAAATTTTAAATTTATCCAATACCTCATCTTTACTTCTAAGTAAAAAGACATAACAATATCTACTCGCATAGTCAACAAAAGTTATGAAATAACATTTTTGATGCCTAGTAGAAATTCCATTAAATTCACAGACATTTGTATGCACTAAATCTAAATCTTCTGAATTCCTATTCATAGAATGAAAAGGCTTCCTAAGCAGCTTATCTTGCACACATGTTTCACATTTACTATTGCTAATTTTGGATTAGGGATTAAATTTAGGTTCATCATACGCTTCATTGAGGCAACATTAACATGCCCCAAACGTGAATATCAAACATCAGATGATACAAGATTCATGCAAACAGAACTATAATCATTCAAATTTAAAATGGAATTTGAAGCAGGTTCAACATGAATCTTAAATAAGTTCTCCACATCACATAAATACCCCTTACCAAAAAAAAAGAATCATAAAGGCATGTAATAATAGCCTTATTATATTTGCAGTCTACCTTATAACCTTTCCTAACTAAAATTATGCCACTAAGGATATTGCGTCGAATGGTTGGAATATGTCTGACCCTGTGAAGAGTCAACACCTTCTGTGAAGGGAACTTCAAGTCCACCCGTCCTTCACCTTTGACTTCTATAGAGCTGGAATCACCCAAAGTCACAGACCGACCTCAAGAGGCCTGGTAAGACACAAACAAGGACTTATCAGCACACACATGTAAATTAGCTCCAATGTCAATTATCCAATAAAGTGGTTCAAAAATAGAAAGGATTTCAGGCTTAATAGACACGTACTAAGCCGCGTACCCATCATTGAGATTCAAGGATGTAGTCATCATGTTGACCACAACCTCCTCAGTTGCAGATGCAACATCTTTCTTTGCCTTCTTAAAAGAACAATCTTTGTTTCCAGTGGCCAACATGTCCACAAGTCTAACAAGGTTTGTTCTTCAGTTTCTTCTCGATCTTGGCCTTAGGTTTATATACATTCTTAGATTTCTCATGTTTGGTGATTTTAGCAGTAGTAAAATTAATAGAAGGGTTTGCATCAGTAGGCACCTTGACAGTCTTTTCCTTTAAGTGTTCTTCTTGTATGTTTATATCCATCATTGGTTCTTCCATTGTATGTGTCCATTTGCGGTGCTTCAGAGACATACCAAACGATTCCCATGACTTAGGGAACTTTTCTATGATAGACATAACAACGAACTTCTGAGGCAATACCATCTTGGTATCTGAGAGTTCATGAACTAGGAGTTGAAGATCATGTGTTTGATCAGAAACAGACTTACCCTCTACCATCTGAAACTTAAAAAATTTAGACACGTAGTATTCTTCAACACCTTGGTTTTCAATACTAAAATTCTTATTTAATGATTCACATAAAACTTTAGATGTAGTGACAGGTGGCTTTGAGTAAGAGTCATACAATTTGTTATTTAAATCAAACAGAATCAAACCACATTTTGTCACTCTTCTTCCAATTCGTAATTATATTTGCATTATCAGGAATCATATCATCATATATAGGTTCAGACTCTTCTAAGTACTGATCAAAACCCACAATATTCAGCCAAATTTACATCTGACTCTGCCAACGGGCAAAGTTGGTACCAGTAAAATTTTCAGACATACTGCTGGTATCAATTTTATTTCCCGAACTACCCTGACTGACCATTATTAATTAACAAAAAAATTTATTTCTTTAAGACTGTTGAAGTAAATTTATGATTTTACGTCGTTACATGCAACAACGACAGGTGTAATGAATTAATGATTACAAGCCAGATCCAGATAAGAAGCAAAAGAATAAACAATACAGGAGAAAATAAACTGAGTTAGGAACCTGACTAGATTGTTCATTGAAAAATAAACACATTTTACTTACAGAAATCAGTGCCTCCAGGACAAGTGACGTTCTTCGAGTTCAACTAGTCACGGACATGAAGAGAAGAGTCACTTAGGAGATGAACAGATGTACTACCACCAGTGCAGCCCAACAACTGCAGGAACCACCGCCTGACAGGTTGCATCTCGAAGTAAGAGGATGAATGACTTTGTCGCTTCCGGGAGAGAGATCTCCAAGCGACAGCAGGGGCAACGATGACAAACTTTGGGATTAGGGCTCGCTAAACACTCGCACGAGGCTAACGACTGAGTTCGAAAGAGATGTCTTTAACCCTAATGACTGAAAGTCTATTTATAGCCTTACACGTCCCACTAATCTTATTCCTGTTAAGACGCGACCACTCGGTTGTTCTTGTACACATTACGGAAGACATTCTCCACAATCCACAATCCACAGGCCCGACCCGGCCTGACATGACATGCGTGTGTGTGTTGTATAACCTCACCTACCAAGGAGGTGATCATACCTTCCTCCTAGGACCCCTTAGACACTAGTGTCTCATGTGATCCTACATATAAGGACCACAAAAGTTCTACGAGTGAGCAATATGGGATAACACTTCTTTGTCATTTGCACTAGAGACAAAACTACTTTTCTCACATGTACTAGATGTACTACATTGGACTTAACTCATGCTATATACATGACTGCTATAGCTGCATATATCTAACAAATCTCAGACTCAGACTACATCCGTGAGAAGGTGGCACTTGGAAACATAGTTACTAAATTTGTTTCTTCTAAAAATCAGATAGCTGATGTTCTTACTAAGGCTACGAACAAGAAGATATTTCGGTCTCTCATCTCATTTCAAATTAACTTGGAAAGAACCAGCTTCTTGGTACGCTTTGGTGTCGAGTCTCGAAACCTTGTTGGAGATGCAACCGGTGCATGGCATGTCGGCGTGGGTATTAAACAATTGTGAAGTCATGTGTGAAAGAATCATATGTGAAAGAAATTAATCACACATTGCTTTTGTGTAGAGATGTGTGTCAAGATATAAGATATTGGGCTGTTTATCCAATTATCAATTGGTTTTGGGAACCCCAGTTGAATTATACACTGAGTCAGATCTTTTTCTACTACAAGTAGTATCCGAGTATAATTTGTGTTTAAGTTTTGCACCTTTGTGAAATACAATATTAGACTGTGAGGGAATTTATGACCTCACACATGAGGGGGGATTGTTAAAGTATCTGTGAGAAAAATTAGATTTTAAGACGAGACTCCAAGCCGGACCTTCCCCTTCAATTTCTCCCCTACAACAAACTGGTCGGTTAATGACAAAAGGCGTCCATGCTTACTGGGGCAGGCAGAACAGATGCGGGTGTTTCAGACAAAGATGACAGTAGAAGAAAGCTGGCACATACATGGGAACAGATGTTGCAGTCGATACTGATCATCCTAAGCGTGTGAAGCAGCTTGTTTTGTAATGAAGATATCACAGTCACGTGACACTTTGACGGTGACCCGTCAGTGTATATTGCTTTGGCGGCAACGAAAAATCTCGCGAGTTGATGATGACTACATAAAGAAAGGAAACGGCAGCTGCTGCATATAAAATCTCGTGCTGGGACAGTCAGAGTAAGAGTGCAAATTAAAAAACAAGGAAAATGATATACAACTACAAAATGGGATCAGAATGGCCATTTTGGATCTTAGTGACCTGTTGCATAGATATAGATGTGTTGTTGTTGGTAACGATGAGACAGATTTGATATGGGTTGACAGTGAGACAGATCTAATGTTGGCTGGCTGACAACGGAATGAGTTGCTGACTGGAAAAAGAGAGAGAGAGAGGACTAGAGAGAGAGGGAGTGGTTAGATGGAGAAAAAAATCAAGAGAGATATGTTTATTTTACTAATAATTTTCAAACCGTTATGTATTTTTGAACAAAATAAAAATCATTAGATTCCTTATGAAAAATGCATTCTTATAAGACCAATGTGACATATTTTTGAAAAATACAACATACAATCTAAAATAAGGGAGATGAGGGAAGTAGTACCATTAACTTATTTCTTTAATCAAGTAATTATCTCTGATCTGATGTTTTGTTAATGTTGTTATCGAGTTGTTATTTCTCTCTCCTCATTTTAATGTGTTGTTATTGAATTATTATCTTTGTTATGGTGTGTTGTTATCTTTGGCCCAATATTTATTTTATATAAGATAGAGAAAATACGAATAATTTGAGGGAAGTAGTGTCATTAATTTATTATGTATAGTCTAGTATTTGTTGTCCCTAGTCTATTGTGTCATTATCGTTGGTTTAGTATTTTTTTAAAGAGAAGACATGAGGAAGAGAAGTAAAGTAGTGTCTGTAATTTTTTTTTGGTCGGCCAAACTCCTGTTGCTTTTTTTTTCATTTTTGATTTTTGAAAAGTACAGAACTTGTTAGCTCTCAAATGAGAAGCCAACTAGAGAAAAAGAAAATCTAAAAACTACAACCAGAAGAAGACATAACAAAACCAGAAAAGAATATGGACAACCCTAAGGTTCCTCAACCAACAAAGACAAAGAAACGTAAGATCCATCATAGCAGAGTCAGAAAGCAGCATAACTGTCAGAGAAGCCAGAAAAGGATCCCTCCTTATACAAAGACAGATCATCAACATAGAACTCTTTATAGAAGAAAAACTAAATCAATAAGACTTCTAAAACTCAGAGCTTCATCTCACATCATCAAGGAGCCAGCAGCGACAGCAAAATCAGTTCTGACAGAAAAACTACAGATCAGAGCTGCCCTAAAAAACCTCAATCAAAAAAGACTAACATGTATCAGTTCCATCGAAGCATAGATAGAAATCTGCATAGCTATCAGTGATGTCAACAAGGGAGCCCTCCATAAACAAATATGGATCTACATCATAGAACTCATAAGATAAGAACACATCACTAAACAAACAAACTTCAAACTTCAAACCACCAGGAGAAGAACATAAAAGCCACAAAGGCACTCTTCAAAAGAAAAGCATAGCAAGCTAAGAAGGATAGATCCAAATAGAACCTGAGCGAGGTCTGCCACTCCAACCAGGATAACCTCGACTACTCAAGGGACGAAGAAACTAACAGCCTTGGGAGAGTTCTGCCACTCCTTAACGGATAAACTCATCCACCCAAGTAAACGAGAATAACAAAGCAGAACAGAGCACGTCCACGTAAAAGATAGACCACCATATCACAAAAGGAGAGGAGCACCATAAACAGCTTAAGACAACAACTCATTTGTGAAGACAGAAAAAGATCCCTCCATGTACAGAGACAGAACGTCAGCAAGGAACTCTTTAGAGCAGAAATATGATCCAGGAACACTTCTAAACCTCAGAGCTTCGTCTCACACCATCAAGGAATCATCAACAAAAACAGAAATAGAACAGATAGAAAACCTGCAGACCAGAGCAGCCCTAAAAAGCCTCAACCAAAAAGACTAATACATATCAGATTCCTCGAAACAAAGATAGAAAACTGCATAGCTATCAGAGATGTCAGCAAGGAAGCCCTCCATGAACAAAAAAAGATCTTCAACATAGATCACATAAGAGTAGACCACTGAACCAAAAAGACAACTAATCCTCAGAGCCACGTCTCTCCATATCAAGAGAAAGCAAAGAGAACAGAAAATAACTCAGACAGAAAGATCTGCAGACCATCATAAAACAACCAAACTTCAAAGCACCAGGAGATGAACAAAAAAACCACTAAGGCACATTTGAATGAGGTCAACCACTCCATCCAGGATAACCTCGACCACTCAATGAACGAAGAAGCTAACAGCCTTGGGAGAGTTCTGCCACTCCTTAACGGATAAACTCATCCACCCAAGTAAACGAGGAGAACAAAGCAGAAAAATAGCATGTCCACAAAGAAGATAGACCATCATATCACAAAAGGAGATGAAAACCTCAACCACTACAGGAACAAGGAGACGAACAACCTTGGGAGAGTTCTGCCACTCCTCAACGGATAAACTCATCCACCCAAGAAAAGAAGAGAACATGCCATGGCAAAGAGAGCATACCCAACTTGGGAGAGTTTTGCCACTCCTCAACGGATAAACTCATCCACCCAAGGAGAAAAGAGAGCAGATCATGGCATATCTGAGAAGAAACAATGGATATCCAGATAACTAACTTTCCATAACTGAATCAGATCCCTATATTTGTCCTCATGAACCCTTTGATTTCTCTCTACCCAAGAATGATAGAAAATGATGCTCATTATGCATTTAACTCTTGGATCATTCAATTTTTCAGCCTGACTCCAAGAACTAATCTTAGGAATATTGGCTGCAGCCCATATCTCATCAACATATTTGCACTCAAAAAGAATATGATTGGTATCTTCATAATTATTCAGGCATAAATAACACCTAGAGGCCAGGCATAGGCCCCTCCTCCTAGAATAGTCAGTTGTAGGAAGCCTATTATGCCTTGCTTTCCAAAGATGTAGCCTGGCATGATTGTGAGTTTTAATCTTCCAAATCCATCCAAAGTTAATAGGAATAGATTTTTTAGTTCTAATAGCCTGCCAAACATCATGGAGCTTAGTATCCTTCTTCCCATAAAAAAGAATAGTATCTCTATGACCCCTGTGGATCTGAAAAGAATTAACAGCTTTAAGAATGTCAGCTTGACCATGATTGATAACCCTAGGCATATTCCAAGCACCATTTTTATGATAGCATCCAGAGTTGAATCCCAAGGGATACCAGCTCTAATAATACACTCTTTTCCCACAAGGTTTTCAAGGAAAACATTGTTACACCAGGGATCCTGCCAAGTATGAATAGAAGTGCCGTCTCCCACCTCAAACTTAATATAACCAAGCAAATCCTCCTTGATACGAATAATGTTATTAAACATCCAAGAATAGTTGGGAGACTCCTTAGCAACCCAAAAAGATTGCTTCTTTAAGTATTTCTCTAAAATCCACTTCACCCAAAGGGTGTCTTTTTTACTTGCTATGTCCCAAGCATTCAATAACAAGCACGCTTTAGCCACATCCTTGGGCTTTTTGATATTTAGACCACCATCTTCTTTAGGTTCAGTAACATCATCCCACTTAACAAGATGGATATTCTTCTTAGACTCTGTTTCTCCCCAGAGAAAATCACGGCAAAGTTTATCAATTTGATCAATAATGGAACTTGGAATGGGAAAAGAAAAGAGCCAATATAAATGCATATTGGAGAGGGTAGACTTAATCAACTCCATTCTAGCAGCAATAGAGAGCAGCTTCGATTTCCAAGAATCCAACCTAGATTTGACTTTATCAATCAAAGTCCCAAAAAATCTTTTAGATAATTTCCCAGAAAACAAAGGCAGCCCAAGACACTTGGAAGGAAAACAACCTTCTCTGATATTAGTGATTCCAGTAATAGCTTGCTTATCAACATTCCTGCTATAGATAATAGAGCTCTTCTCATAGTTAATACAAAGGCCAGAAGCATCTTTATTAGATGCTTGTCTGTAAATTAGATGAGAGAGAAATTTATTTTGCCTATAAATTTCAATCCGTGATGATTTTTTTGACAAAATAAAAAAGGTTAGATTCCTTACAAAACATATGTTCCAACAAGATCAGTTATATTCACTTTTAAAAATGCAATACATTTTTATAAATAATATAAAAATTAGTATTATTATTCTAAAATGAGCACAAATTTCTCTCTCCTCATTTTAGTGTGTCTTCGCTATGTTGTATTGTTATCTCGGACCCCATAATTTTTATAAGATAGAGAAAACACTAATAATTTGAGCGAAGTTGTGTCATTAATTTATTATTTATGGTCTAATGTTTGTTGTCCCTAGTCCATTTTGTTATTATCATTGGTTTAATATTTTGTTTTTGAAAAGAGAAAATATGAGGAAGAGGAGTGAAGTGATTTCATTAATTTGAATGAGAGAGAAAATTATTTTTCTAATAAATTAGTGCATAATGATTTTTTTAGGATATAACAAATGTTAGATTCTTTACAAAAACATATGTTCCAAGAATACAAATTACGGTAAATTTAAAAAGAATTTGACCAAAGATAAAAACAAATTAGACTAGAGATAACAAAGAATTAGACTAAAGATAAAAAAGAATTGGACTAGAGATAACAATAAATTGGACTAGAGATAACAAAAAATAAACTAAAGATAACAAAGATTTGGACTAGGAGTAACATCAAGTTGGATTAGCTGGACTAGAGATAACAAAAAATTAGACTATAGATAACAACAAATTGGACTAGTTATAAGAAAGAATTGGACTAGAGATAACAACAAATTGGCCTAGAGATAATAAGCATTTCAACTAGAGATGACAAAAAATTGGACTAGAGGTAACAAAGAATTGTTATCTTTGTTCTAAAGATAATAAATAATTAGACTAGAGTTAACAACAAATTAGACTAAAGATAGCTAAGAATTAAACTAGAGATAATATCAAATTGGACTAGAGATAACAAAGAATTAAACTAGAGATAACAATAATTTGGATCAGAGATAACAAAGGTTTGGGCTAGAGATAAAAAAGAATTTGATTAGAGATAAAAAAGATTTATACAAGAGATAACTACAAATTAGACTAGAGATAACAAAGAATTGGACTAGAGATAACAAATAATTGGACTAGGAATAACAACAAATTAAACTATAGATAAGAAAAAATAGACTAGAGATAAAATCAAGTTGGAGTAGGGATAAAAAAATAATGAACTAGAGATAACAACAACTTGGGACTAGCAATAATAAAAATTATAGTAGAGATAACAAAAAATTACGCTACTTCCATCCACTTCCTCATATTTTGTCTCTATTACAAAAATATTTTTTTACCAGAGATAACAACAAATTGACCCAAAGATAATAACGAACTAGAGCAGATATACTAAGAAAATGAATCAGAGATAACAACTAAATTTATGAAAATCAATGGCACTACTTTCTTCCTATTCCTTGTATTTTCTATCTCTTACAAAAATAAAAATATATATCAAAGATAACAACAAAGTAGATCATAGATAATAACAAATTAGACCTGAGATAACAACTAATTTAAAAACAAAGTTATATTACTTCCCTCCTACTCCTTGTATTTTCCCTCTTTTACAAAAACATCAAATCGATCAAAGATAATAAAAAAATTTATTTGGAGATAACATCAAATTTGACAACGATAACAATACACTAGATTAGAGATAACAACTAGAATAGAAAAAAATCATTACAATTGGCACTACTTCCCTCCTCCATCCTATTTTCTCTCTCATTGCAATGCATAAAACAATGAGGTGAGATATAATCAAAACATCGGACCAACAATACCAACACATCAGATCAGAGATAACAAATTGATGACACAACTTGGATTAACATCAAATTGGACTAGAGATAACATCAAACTGGACTAGAGATAACAAAAAAATAGAGTAGAGATAACTACAAATTGCACTAGCTATAACAAAGAATTGTACTAGAAAAAAATTGGACTAGAGATAATAAGAAATTAGACTAGAGATAACAACAAATTGGACTAGAGATAATAAAAAGTTGTTATCTTTGTTCTAGAGATAACACGGAATTAGACTAGAGATAACAAAAATTAGACTGAGATGCCAAAGATTTAGACTAGAGATAACGTCAAATTAGACTAGAGATAAAAAAAATTAGACTAGAGATAACAAAAAATTGGATCAGAGATAATAAAAAATTGGACTAAAGATAGCAAATAATTTGACTAGAGATAAAAAAGAGAGGGACAAAAAATAATAACAAATTGGACTAGAGATAACAAAGAATTGGGCTAGGGATAACAAAGAATTAGACTAGGGATAACAACAAATTAAACTACAGATAACAAAAAAGTAGACTATAGATAAAATCAAATTGGACTAGAGATAACAAAAAATGGACTAGAGACAACAACAACTTGAGACTATAGATGACAAAAAATTGCACTAGAGATAACAAAAAATTGCACTACTTCCCTCCTCTCCCTCATATTTTGTCTCTCTTACAAAATAATTTCTTTTACTAGAGATAACAACAAATTAGCTCAGAGATAATAATGAATTAGGCCAGATATAGTAATAAAATAGAGTAGAGATAACAACCAAATTTATGAAAATCAATGGCACTACTTTCCTCCTATTTCTTGTATTGTCTGTGTCTTAAAAAAGTAAAAATGTATACCACAAATAGCAACAAACTAGTTTGTAGATAACAACAAGTTAGACCAGAGATAATAACTAATTTAAACATAAAGTTATACTACTTCCATCCTACTCATATTTTCTCTCTTTAACAAAAACATAAATGGATCCGAGATAATCAAAAATTGAGTTGGTGATAACATAGAATTTGACAACAATAACAATACCTAGATCAGAGATAACAACTTGATTAGAAAAAAAAATCATTACCATTGTCACTACTTCCCTTCTCCCTCCTATTTCCTCTCTCATCACAATACATATAATGATGAGCAGAGATATAAGCAAAATATTGGGCCAACAATAACAAAACATTCGATCAAAGATAACAACTTCATCAAAGAAACAAGTTAATAATAATACTCACTCATCTCTCTTATTTTAGATTGCATATTAAATTAAAAAAAATTCACAATACTACTTCCCTCCTATTTCTTATATTTTCTCTTTTTTACAATAACAACAAATTTTATAAGAGATTACAAAATCTAAACTAGAACTAACAACAAATTGAGCCAAAGATAACAACAGATTAAAAAATTAATTACACTACTTCCCTCCTATTCATCGTATTTTTTTCTCTAAAAAAATAACAAACTAGATCATGGATAACAAAAACTTGACTCGGAGGTAACAAACAAATTAGATCATAGATAACAACAAATTAGACTAGAGAATAACTACTTAAAACAATTAATGGAATCACTCCTCCTATTCTTTGTATTTTTTTCTTAACAAAATAACAAATTGTACTAGAGATAACAACAAATTAGATAAAAGATAACAAAAAATTAAATCAAAGATAACAACTAATTAAAAAAATCAATTTCACAATTTCTCTCATATTCCTCATATTTTTCTCTCTCTTACAAAAACAACAAATTAGCAGACAAGATAACAACATACCAGACAAGAGATAACAACTTGATTACAAAGTAAAACAAATTAATTGCACTATTTATATCCTCTCTTCTATTTTAAATTGTATATTATATTTAATCAGAAGTATGTCAACATTGATCTTGTTGGAAAGTATTTTTGTAGTGGATGTAATGATTTTATTTCAACCACAAATTCATTACAATTTGTAACTTATTAAGAAATGAATATTCAAGTCTTATTTTTGTTCTTCCAGCCACTTCCTCTCTCCTTTTTTTCTCCTCCAACCACTCTCTCTCTCCCCACTTCTATCTTTTGGATACTATTTTCCACCAGCTAAGAAATGGAAGCACCTCGTTTGTTGTACTCACACATAGGGTTGTCTCGCTTGAACAAGAGACATTTATCAAAGGGATAAACATTACTGACAATATTAGACTACCCCAAGAGATCATTCACGACCTTAATGTTGGGAGGGAAGGAGAAGAGAATGTAGCATACAAAGTAGATATGTTAAAATCCTTTGATAGATTAGAATAGGGTTTCATAGAGAGTGTCCTACGAGCTTTTGGGTTTGACCATGTAGTAATTAAGGTCATCATGAATTTCGTTTATGGGACTTGGTTCTCGATATCAATGAATGGGAAGACAAGTAGATTCTTTCAATCTTCTAGATGCCTAAGACAGGGTGACCCCCCTATCACTGCTCCTCTTCATCTATCACATGAAGTTTTTTGGAGCCACATTAAAGAAGCATGTGTGATCCCTAAAGCTATCTTGAGAGATAGAGAGGAAAACAGAAAGCTTCCTATGGGAATATAGGGAGGGTACCAAGAGACAACATTGGGTGATATGGGACCTTGTGGCATTTTCGACCTTTGGGGAAGGCCTTGGATTCCAAAGGGTTCAGGATATGTATCAAGGGAATCTTATGAATATTGGGTGGGATATCTTACAAGGATTTTCACTTTGGGCAAAGTTTTGTACCAAAAAATATGGGAAGGATAGATGGGACTTAAGTATGACACACCCTTGGCATCTCAAGAAATGGAGGAAACCATCCTTATACTGAAGAAGAGTTTGGGATGTGTTTCTGTTAGTAATTAGGAACACATGGTGGGATGTGGTATTGGGTAACATCTCCTTTTGGGGGTTCCAGTGGAGAGATGATAGGGTGTACTAATGTAAACTTGATGGAGCGGTTATTGATACAAATCTTAGGGTGAGAGATCTCTTTGAGGACACAGGAGGATGGAATTTATCAGGCCTTCAAGGTTTCTTAAATGAAGTAGGTTTTAGGGAGGTTCTGAAGTGTTTGTGATGTTATCCGAGTTGGGGAAGACCGACTTATTTGGATGCCCTGTGAGAATGTCAATTTTACTCTGAGTTTAGAGATAGGGGTCCTTAGGAGGAACAAAGTTGACCCTCTCTAGGACCACACTCTCATATTGTGTGTGGAACCCCACCCTGTCGCTGAAGATTCCCACCTTCACATGGAAAATATTTTGTCTTGCCATTCCTATTGATTATAGGATCTGATCTTGTCATATTCATTTAGTTTCTAAATGTGAGTATTGTGCACATGGCTAGGATGAATCTCTAGACCATATATTTCTAAAAAAGAATTCTGCAAAGCGTCTTTGAACTGATGGAGAGTCAATCTTGGATGTTAACTCATTCAGCACCAAGAATTTGGTGACCTTGACGCTTCATCATTTTTGATCCCTTTCAGATGGGAAGTCATGGCTTGGCTTCCTAAGGGGGACACTTCCTAGGATTATACTTTGGTGTATATGGACTAATAGATGTACTAGTAGGTTTGATGGGAGGAAGATGGAGGGTAAGAGGATCTGGTACTGTGTACGTCACATTTGCATAATTATCTATGAGGATATCCCAAAATATATTTGGGATCCCGAAAGGTACCCTAGATCTTTGGAGAGAGAGGGGGTTCTCCTCACACCTTATGATCAAGAGATTCGTTATTAGTCTTTTATGTTGTCTTATCTCATAAGAGGGTTGGTATAAGTTAAACATTGCATGTGTGGCCTGGAATCATGATAGACATTGGTTTCTTAGTTTGGTAGTAGGAGGCATCATCAAGAAATCATCAGGTTTCCTTGCAGGTTTCTCTGGCCCAGAGGCTAGAGAGGGCCACCTCTTTTGCCTCCTTGAGTCCGTTGAGGTTAGCATTGGACTACTTGGTGGACCTCCCTTGGTTAATGTTGTTTTAGAAAGTGACGACAAGTGGTTGATCTCCTTAATGGGGGAACTGTGCCATCTTGGTGTATGTGTATACATGTCGATAAGGTCTGAGCTTTCACTCAAACCAGGACTTGTCATAATCCCTTTTCATACACAGAGGCCAATCATTCAGCAGTTAGGCTTGCAGAATATGTAGGTGTCTTAGAAAATAGATGTCTTTAGAGATCTTAGACTGATGTCTCCCCCTATTAGGGGGTTGTGTAGGTTAGAACACGTGGACATGTCATACTTGCGGTGAGAGGCGCTTGATGGCATAGACACATATATTTACTTAGTTTTGCTTCTTTATCTTGGCCCCATAGTTGAGGATCCATTTTTTAGATTAATCAGAGTCCTTTTTGTAATCCCTTTTTGATATATCCCACTAGAGAATCGGATGCAAAGAATTCCTCCATAGTTTCTAAAAAAAGTATACCAAGATATTTATTTAGACATTTTAACATGATATTTAATTTGATATAGCCTTCTTCTTCTAGGATCATATTTTATTAATTTTGTTTCCCTTTATCCATTTTCCCTTCGGGAAGAATGATGAATGTATTGCCCCCTAATACAAATATATACAGAACTTGGACAACTACAGTTGGTGCGGTACACAATGAAATACAATATAAAAATGAATTCGTGACTTTGTAAAGTTGTCAACAAACTAAATTGATGATTGTAACTACAATAAGGGACCAAATCTTCTATCTCAAATTTGGTTTTTTTTCCTATTCCGGCTCATTCTAGTCGCACACTCCACTTACAACCTAGCATCTATCATACATCCCTATTCGATATCATGGCTGAAATGAAATGGGACAGAAGTTGGGATAGCCAATGGTTACAAAAAATGTGGTCCGCTATGTGACCAAATCTTCTATCCCAGAATTGGTGTCTCTCCCTATACAAATTCATCCCAATTGCACACACCGCTAATAGCTTTCGATTTGTCCCCAATATGAGTACATGGATGAGATTCAATGGAATAGTGGTTGGGATAGACAATGGTTATAGAAGATGTGGTCCGCTATTGGACCAAATCCTCTAACCAAGAATTGGTCTATATCTCTGTCCTAATTCATCCCAATTGCACATTTTTCTAACAACTTTGCATCCGTTCTGCATCCATGTATGAGTACACGGTTGAGATACAATGGTGTTCAATATTCTTGTGGATAAAAAATATATATTTTACAAGTGCAAGTGCTAAAGAGCAAAAGGACACATGTTGTTTCCCTATCATTGAGTAACCGAGCTCCCCATTGTGTCAGTTACAATGGTGACATTTACTAATTAGTCTCCTTCATTGAATGTTGAGGTGCAACAATTATTTCATCAGTCTGCCAGCCTGCCCTACCATTGCAACATTGACATACTATTCACTTACTTTAACGTGATATTCTTTTCCAGGAGTTGTAAAACAAATAATGTTAGGTGGACATTATTTTAGGACTAAAAATGAAAATTTAAGTTATTTTGCACCACAAAACAAAAGATATAACAAATACAATTTGTTATTTTATTTAGATATTATTCGTTTTGTGGTGGAGAATGATTTGCATTTTTTTTTGGATTTCAAGATGTTTCCACATAGTAAATCCATTGTAAAAATGTGTATAATGTTATAGCAGAAGCAGTAACAGTCCATGTGTGTCAGCCTCATCTAATGCTTTTATTATGATGTCTCATATTGTCACATCCACTTGTTGGACAATTTTCTCGTTGCGTACGCTACCAATTAAATGATGAATACATTTGTTTCTATGAAAGTAAGGGTAATGTCTTGTCCTTTGGGCTTTCAGATGGATTTCCAATGATGAATTTCAAAATTGAAACTTCAGATTAATGAAAACTAAAAATAATGTGGTTTGTTTTTTGAAAAATGATTCATTATTCTAAAAAACATGTTTCACTATAGAATTTACTATAAGTTGGAATGTATAATGAAAAACATGACATTTTTACAATTGAGTATATAAATGATTTTTTACTATATTTTGAATAAGCAGTCACATGGAGGAGAAAAATGACATATGATAATTATGAGTGTGGTTACTTTTCATTGCTTAGATGTATAAAAATAATAGTCCCGTGAATTCATTTTCATGTTGACTAGTCTGACTATCTATAACCAAATGATACGAATTGAAAAACATGTACAAGTTAATTGTTAGGTTGTCATTTTCCCACAAACCAAAAATACCCTAAATGGTATAGGTGGTGACACATAGCTTACGTTGTACATGCAATCAACCAAAGGAATGCTCATCTCCATGCTCTCTCTTAAGGCGCCACATATATGAAACTTAAATGGGGAAGCAGGCTACCGAAGGTACACAACATTGTTACCCTACTTGTAACAACCTTAAAAGTGTAATAATTGCTGAATAAATTAAGTCTAAGTCTTTAATGAAGTTACCACAAAATTTAAAATATGTTAGTGAACATCAATGTAAATAAACCCCACTAACTACCAAGTTTTAAATAGATAAATATTTGCAATATAAAAAGGGGTGTTTCTCTCTCCCCCTCTTTTAGTGGATATCAAATAATTAAAATTTAAGGAATATATTAAATGTCAAAAATTGTTTATGTAATACATATAAAGATGAGATACTACATTTTACCTTTATATGATCTCATAGACAACTTCTTTCATCTTAACCCACGTACAAAGTAAGGTAACTAAGAAATTAGGACCGCATTAATTAAGACAAGCTAAAATAATCAGTTGTAACAAACCATTCATGTTTAATCATAAAACAAAATCCACATAAATAGAACTTTATATATTAACTAATTAATACAAGTAAAGTAATAACTCATACATTCTAGAGTAACCATTCATTAATTGGTTGTAATAATTACAACTAAATACCTATATGTAATCTAGACACTCAAAGTAACCTATGGTCAATCTTGTTGGTCAATCCCATCTTGTTTGGGTCCCCATATGTAAAAAAAACAAAATACATGTTTTGATACTTAATAGGACCATTATTCAATCATACAATCAATTAAAGTATAGTTGGTAAAATATTCCTAGTCACTCATGTTACTCACCCGTCTTTCCCTTTTTTGCTCATGAATGAAATGGTTCACAATCTCTTTTTAATGCATCTACTAGGTCCTATGATGGGAGAATATTCTTTACCTAATGCCTCAAGAAGATATAGTCCTGAGGCATTCTCGTCAACTTTCCTCTTCCTCATCTACCCATTTCATTGTGAGATCTTACCTCTACAAATTTCCACACATGATTCTAAATTCAAAGAACCATAACACATCATATATAATTTTCTAATATGGAAACCCAAAATTCACTTGACATATGTATCTTTGTTTCCTCTCACAGAAATCTAAACCTCATCATTTTACATCCATTCAACCTCCTCTATATTCCTCAAAACCAACTATCCAGCACCACCAACCCCATCCTCATATCAGATAACCTCACCCTGTGGTAACTGCAACGCTAAATAAGATTACTCAAAACCAAAACGTAGATCTATCACTAATTAAGTATGTTAATAAAAAGGTGCATAATTTAAAACCAAATTAAACTTCTTAAACATGTCCAAGAACATTTACATATAGGTCCAACATTTTGCATAAAAGCATATACCATACTAGGTATCTTTATAATTGTTCCTTAGCCTCATCCACAACCTATATACAAAAGATATTATCCACATATTTACATCATGTACAAGCATTAACACACTACCAGAAACTCAAGTTGATGTACATCATCTACAAAACTTCCCCACCTAGATGTGAGAGTACAAGGACGACTCTAGGATACACTAAGCAACTTGCCAATCTTCTTCCTCTATGGATCTCCAAATTGCTCCTCCTTGCTACCATGGGCATGACAGTGCTGCTGACGATCACCTAAAAAGATATAGTCACCCACGAGGTCATACCCACGTCCTAACGAGAGATATAACTCACAACAAAATCCAAGCTTACTACAAATTAAGAAATTAAATAGATAAAGTAGATAATGTTACATAATTGAAAGACTAATATAAAAACAAATAATCACATAGAGCTAAAGCTAGATGTACAGTTAATTTCTCTTACCACATTATACATCATCTAAATATTAAACGAGACAAAGCAAGGATTATCATTCAATATGAATCGCCAAGTAACCCTAACAGATATGCTACACGTCTGGATCACATATTTTATTAAGCCCTAGGTAGTTTGAGGTGTACCACTCAAACTACCAATTGACCAGTGCAAAGTCACAATCAGCTCCATACAAGATCTAAGAGAACCAGAGTCCTAAGATCCCTTTCCCTCAGCTAGTATGAGTCTGTCGTAGTGACATAATAGTCAAACTATAATCAGCCTAGTCCTCCATGGGTACACAAGCCATGGGACTAGAAACTAGGGTATTCACCCCTAAAATTTGAGGTACAACCACAACTATCCTCAATCACATAATTGTATACATCCAATACACAAGATTGACTACTCTTTCAAACCTTGGAATCAGGATAATAAGGATATACCCTCCATGCATCCGTGTATACTCAACAATATAAGACTCTGAGTTCCCCTTATCGGATACTCGTTTTATTATCTAGCAAATTTTGACACTAGAATAGTTCTACAGTTTAGTTCACTACATGATTAGGGTTCCACTTGGTTAATTAAGCCAATTGGGTGTTTTCAGAATGCATCAACCAAGTTACATACGAACCACTAAATTGGTCCTATAAAAGTAGTGATACATAACTACTCCAGAAGAAATAAAATTATGGAACATATCTATTCTCAAAAAACCGTAGTATACTGGTCCATTGTCATCCATGAAGAGGGCTAAACCTTCATTATGGCTCAAAACATGCCTGAAGGCCATTTAGACCATACAACAATACTTCCTTTACAAACATCATTATCATTCAATGCTTTGGAGAAGGTTAAACATGTCATAAATGAACTTGTAACTTCTAGATTTAATATAAGTATGCATCAATGATATGTGTTATGACATTTTCAAGAGTAACATAAAATAGTTACCTTTAGCATAATGAATGTATCCATTACTCATTTCAACGTCATTAGAAGACAGAAGTTGTAACAAGCCCTCCCCCCTAATATCCCCAATTAAGGTGGACCGAGAGGGCAAGGGCTGTTAGCATAATTACATGATCAAGGTTTATCAATTAACCAAGAATAATTATAAATTTCATTCAAAGGAAAAGAGTTTGATAAAATATGAAGGATAAACTCTCCACTAAGGAGTTACATGATATGAGAAAACTATTATTTGCAACTGGAACTAAAAACTATCTAGATAAACCCTCCATGGTAACTTGAAGTATCTTTCCTTTTGGTGCCTTCTTCTCATGATGTTCAATGTTGCAGAATAACAACAGTTTAACCTAAAATGGCCGTGAAAAAAAACAACAATCAGTATAACATGTTATACTGGTATGTGGGGGAATGGAAATATTCGCATGTCGGTGTAACAATATAATCATCCATAGCAACAATTATGATTACAAAATTGTACAAGCACTTTCTTGTTTTAACCTCACTACCCTTATCCTCTCTTCTCCATGGTGTGCCCTTTCTATACGTAATCCTCTTTATGGGTAACCCTCTCTTTGGGGTTTGGTCCCTATGGTGGACATTATATAACATTCCCTCACCCAGGCTAGGTTTCATTCATAGGCCTTTGTTTTTGGGTTTAGCCTGAGGTAATCTTCCTTTCTAGGATTGATCACTAGTCATCCCCATGATGACATTATTCACCCCATTCTCTTTAACTCACTAGAGATGATACATGTTTTTAGCAGGTTACATTTATATAAGGTGATATCCATAGTGACTTTATAGATTACAGGAAGTAAATAAACATGCAAGAATTTAATTGCAATCCATTCGGGAAACTCCAAGAAAACAAAGATGTCAGTTAAATCGATTAGTCATAGGTGTAATCACATCCTTCTTAGAGAAATCAAAAGTCCAAGCAAATAAGTGTCATTGATATTAACTAAGTAATCACCTTGAAATTAGTGCATAATACCCAAGTACTACTATTTTGTTCATAAACTCGTATTAAAATTGAGTTTGTTACCAAGTTAGGCTTTTGGGGTCAAATTAGGATTTCGTTAGGGTTTTGTCTTTCCAAACCCTGATTATCACATTTAATGCTTGTTTAACTCACAAACCCAAATTTTGATGTTATATGCATTATTAGTCTCAAATTTAGTCAAATATGTTCTTTTTATCCAAAATACTAAACTTTATCTATTAAAGTCGGCTAAACATATCAGAGTTTCCATGCTTTTAATATACTAAATTTTGGAACTTTATGTAATTTTAGGATTAGGAGCAGAACTAGTTCTTGAAGCCATTTTTATTGAAATCCTTGCAATTTTATTACCTTTCATATATTATTGTCATAATCAGATATTCTAATGATTTTCTATGATTTTTGCAATATTAAGCAATAATTTGAATATTTGAGCAGAGAGAATAATATTTACCAAAAAAGGAAGACGAGGAAATAGGTCAACTGTTGATCTATTGGTCAACTACTGACTCGATCCTTGATCTCACGGCCATGAAGGCACTACTTCCTAGGCATGTACAAGAGTAAGAAAAGATAAATATGGGTGTGAGTCAACATGTAGCTGCTCGATTCTCGACCAAGCTTTGACCTGGAACCAAGATCAAGGGCCAAAATTTGTCCCCATGGCTCGCCTCCTGTGTGCAATGCATGATGGTGTTGTGGCGGTGTTATAGAGGCATAAAAATGGAAAAAGAGGTAGAGGGTAGGAGAGAGGGATCCAATTTGCTGATGATGTTGGTCAGGTGCTAACAAAATTAGGGATGAGATTTATATTTGGTACAAGGGATAAATCAAGGTTTTTGGTGGTGGGAGGAGAGAGGATTACTTGAGAAGTCTATCTTAGCCCAAAAGGAACAATTTGTCCTTCTTTATATAGTTTTCTAGTTTGATTTCATGAGGGGAAGACAGCAATGCGACTAGTTATTGATGAAATCTAAATTAGAGAGGGATTGGCATGTTGGGGCTTGGGTGAACATTACAAACCCCTTTCCTATATTGTTTAGGATGTTATTGATCCCTGATCAGATAGATCACAAGTCATACAAAACAGTGAAGGGGCAGGTCCCTTGTTCTAAATCCAGAAAAATAACTCATGACATTTAATTCCTTGCCCAATTATCCTCCTCGCTTTAGGAAAACTTCCTTAATTCATATCTATCTCACCTTTTTCCTTTTAGTCTCACATTTTGAAGGTAAGTCTTAGTTACTCATATATATTTAGGTTTGGGTGAGATTTGAGACCAAAACAATAAAGTTAAAGATACTTTTCTTTATATCCAAATCTCCCCTTTATATCCTTTATTTTTAATGCATCAAACTAATTCTTTTCTCTTTCTAACTTGGCTATATTTCTTATGTTTATAGCTTTTCTCATTAATAACAACATAGAAATGAAACCAATACGTTAGTTGCCTTCAACCCCACTTTTATAGAAAATCCACTCAATTCCATATGTAAATTATTAGTCACCCATTATTTTTTAGTAATTCATGTATATTTTGTATTTTCTTTCTTTTTCTTTTCCTCATATCTATTAATGAATTATTGAAAATGGTAAAAACCACAAAAACCATTGCAAAGGAGAATTTTCAAGTTAAACCTTACTCTTAGAACAAACCACACCAAGTTTCTAATATATCCTTATTACTCAAATATGTAAATACAAGTGAAACAACTTGTTATAATATCTTTTCCCTCTTATAGGAAGTTTGTCTGCAAAATTCAACTAATCATACAAAAAGATCAGAATGACACTTTTCCATATTTGTCGTTAGCTCCCATGTGGCTTCATCCTTACCATGGTGTTTTGAAAGAACCTTGACCATCTCTATCTTTTTATTCTTGAGCTATTTCACCTTGGAGTCTATAATACTTACATGTGACTTAAGATATGTCGATCTCCTTGGAGTTTAATAGGCGATATATTCAACACATGGCTAGGATCCTTCAAATAGCACTTCAGATTGGACACATGGAAAACATCATGCATCATACTATATTATTGCAGTAATGCTAGATGATAAGAAGCCTCACCAGTCCATTCTAGAATCTCAAATGGACCCACATATCAAGGACTCAATTTTTCTATGTTCTTAGTGTTGGTATGTATGCCCTGAGAGCCAATCATGGGATGATTGGTGGCATACATTAAGATTGATTTAATAAACATCAAAGGCAAGCTTCCAATTCTTTCTGGTTCAGTCATATGAGATAGTGATAGAATAGATTGAATGAATAGAGAATGACAATACTCAATGACGCATGCTTTCAGGTTAAGGACCTGAACGATGAGATCATACAGATGCTAAGAGTTTGTCCATTCTTGTTATATCCCTAGTCGGATGTCATTGTGGAAGGTAGATAGAAAACAATGACACACAAGACTAGATTGTGGTGTTGGTTGATGACAGAGTCTCATTAGTCATGATATAGAGATATCAAACCAAACGCATATGTACTTGTTAGAGAACAAGTGTACCGGAAAGACCCACTATGAGTTTGACACATGGAACCATGACATGGTAGTCACAGTCAGTACTCACAGTGATGGTGGTGAATGTGATTCTTTGACATAAAATCACTACACTCAACACATGTCATTGGGCACACTTTGACATCATCAAATGCAGTCCTGAAACATGGGTTGTTATAAAGGTGAAGATTGGGTGGCTTTGACACATGGGGCTTTTGAGGGGTGAGTGGTAGATATGGGATTTGTCCCTCCCGAGGGAGTATGACATCTGTGGCCACTTGATGAGTTGGATTGAGAAAGATGTGCATGCATGTGTGAATCAGTATGTGATATTGATGTCATACATATCTCTTCCAATCTACTCTGAGATCAAGAAAGTGAATGAACGTTGACAGGATGATTGTTCCATGCCTCGAGTTCATTTGGGATATCAATGACAAAGGAATTATACATTCATTGTAACACCATTCACGGATTGTAGGATTGAAATTTGTTCTCCCACTTTCTATTTCACTTGGGTAGCACTGATGCGTGACTAGGCACCACTCTTTGCTTGTGAAGTCATAAGTGTTATGACATTTTCAATAGTAACATAAAATAGTTACCGTTAGCATACTGAATGTATCCATTACTCATTTCAACGTCATTAGAAGATACAAGTTGTAACAAACCCTCCTTCCTAATATCCCCAATTAAGGTGGACCGAGAGGGCAAGGGTTGTTAGCATAATTACATGATCAAGGTTTATCAATTAACCAAGAATAATTATAAATTTCATTCAAAGGAACATAGTTTGATAAAATATGAAGGATAAACTCTCCACTAAGGAGTTACATGATATGAGAAAACTATTATTTGCAACTGGAACTAAAAACTATCTAGATAAATCCTCCATGGTAACTTTAAGTATCTTTCCTTTTAGTGCCTTCTTCTCATGATGTTCAATGTTGCAGAACAACAACAGTTTAACCTAAAATGGCCGTGAAAAAAAACAACAATCAGTATAACATGTTATATTGGTATGTGGGGGAATTAAAATATTCACATGTAGTTGTCACAATATAATCATCCATAGCAACAATTATGATTACAAAATTGTACAAGCACCTTCTTGTTTTAACCTCACTACCCTTATCCTCTCTTCTCCATGGTGTGCCCTTTCTATAGGTAATCCTCTTTATGGGTAACCCTCTCTTTGGGGTTTGGTCCCTATGGTGGACATTATATAACATTCCCTCACCCAGGCTTGGTTTCATTCATAGGCCTTTGTTTTTGGGTTTGACCTGAGGTAATCCTCCTTTCTAGGATTGATCACTAGTCATCCCCATGATGACATTATTCACCCCATTCTCTTTAACTCACTAGAGATGATACATGTTTTTAGCAGGTTACATTTATATAAGGTGATATCCATAGTGACTTTATAGATTACAGGTTGTAAATAAACATGCAAGAATTTAATTGCAATCCATTCGGGAAACTCCAAGAAAACACAGATGTCAGTTAAATCGATTAGTCATAGGTGTAACCACATCCTTCTTAGAGAAATCAAAAGTCCAAGCAAATAAGTGTCATTGAGATTAACCAAGTAATCACCTTGAAATTAATGCATAACACCCAAGTACTACTATTTTGTTCATAAACTCGTATTAAAATTGAGTTGGTTACCAAGTTAGGCTTTTGGGGTCAAATTAGGATTTCGTTAGGGTTTTGTCTTTCCAAACCCTGATTATCACATTTAATGCTTGTTTAACTCACAAACCCAAATTTTGATGTTATATGCATTATTAGTCTCAAATTTAGTCAAAGATGTTCTTTTTATCCAAAATATTAAACTTTATCTATTAAAGTTGGATAAACATATTAGAGTTTCCATGCTTTTAATATACTAAAGTTTGGAACTTTATGTAATTTTAGGATTAGGAGCAGAACTAGTTCTTGAAATCATTTTTATTGAAATCCTTGCATTTTTATCACCTTTCATATATTATTGTCATAATCAGATATTCTAATGATTTTCTATGATTTTGGCAATATTAAGTAATAATCTGAATATTTGAGCAGAGAGAATAATATTTACCAAAAAAGGGAGTTGAGGAAATAGGTCAACTATTCGCATGTAGGCGTAACAATATTAAGTGAAAAAAAACAACAATCAGTATAACATGTTATGCTGGTATGTGGGGGAATTAAAATATTCGCATGTAGGCGTAACAATATAATCATCCATAACAACAATTATAATTACAAAATTGTACAAGCACTTTCTTGTTTTAACCTCACTACCCTTATCCTCTCTTCTCCATGGTGTGCCCTTTCTATAGGTAATCCTCTTTATGGGTAACCCTCTTTTTGGGGTTTGGTCCCTATGGTTGACATTATATAACATTCCCTCACCCAGGCTTGGTTTCATTCATAGGCCTTTGTTTTTGGGTTTGGCCTGAGGTAATCTTCCTTTCTAGGATTGATCACTAGTCATCCCCATGATGACATTATTCACCCCATTCTCTTTAACTCACTAGAGATGATACATGTTTTTAGCAGGTTACATTTATATAAGGTGATATCCATAGGGACTTTATAGATTACAGGTTGTATATAAACATGCAAGAATTTAATTGCAATCCATTCGGGCAACTCCAAGAAAACATAGATGTCAGTTAAATCGATTAGTCATAGGTGTAACCACATCCTTCTCAGAGAAATCAAAAGTCCAAGCAAATAAGTGTCATTGAGATTAACCAAGTAATCACCTTGAAATTAATGCATAACACCCAAGTACTATTATTTTGTTCATAAACTCATATTAAAATTGAGTTGGTTACCAAGTTAGGCTTTTGGGTTTAAATTAGGATTTCGTTAGGGTTTTGTCTTTCCAAACCCTGATTATCACATTTAATGCTTGTTTAACTCACAAACCCAAATTTTGATGTTATATGCATTATTAGTCTCAAACTTAGTCAAAGATGTTCTTTTTATCCAAAATACTAAACTTTATCTATAAAAGTCGGCTAAACATATTACAGCTTCCATGCTTTTAATATACTAAAGTTTGGAACTTTATGTAATTTTAGGATTAGGAGCAGAACTAGTTCTTGAAACCATTTTTATTGAAATCCTTGCATTTTTATCACCTTTCATATATTATTGTCATAACCAGATATTCTAATGATTTTCTATGATTTTGGCAATATTAAGTAATAATCTGAATATTTGAGCAGAGAGAATAATATTTACCAAAAAAGGGAGACGAGGAAATAGGTTAATTGTTGATCTATTGGTCAACTATTGACTCGATCCTTGATCTCACGGCCATGAAGGCACTACTTCCTAGGCATGTGCAAGAGTAAGAAAAGATAAATATGGGTGTGAGTCAACATGTAGCTGCTGGATTCTCGACCAAGCTTTGACCTGGAACCAAGATCAAGGGCCAAAATTTGTCCCCATGGATCGCCTCCTGTGTGCAATGCATGATGATGTTGTGGCGGTGTTGTAGAGGCATAAAAATGGAAAAAGAGGTAGAGGGTAGGAGAGAGGGATCCAACTTGCTGATGATGTTGGTCAGGTGATAACAAAATTAGGGATGAGATTTATATTTGGTACAAGGGAGAAATCAAGGTTTTTGGTGGTGGGAGGAGAGAAGGATTACTTGAGAAGTCTATCTTAGCCCAAAAGGAACAAGTTCCTTCATTATATAGTTTTCTAGTTTGATTTCATGAGGGGAAGACAACAATGCGACTAGTTATTGATGAAATCTAAATTAGAGAGGGATTGGCATGTTGGGGCTTGGGTGAACATTACACACCCCTTTCCTATATTGTTTAGGATGTCATTGATCCCTGATCAAATAGATCACAAGTCATACAAAACAGTGAAGGGGCAGGGCCCTTGCTCTAAATCCAGAAAAATAAATCATGACATATAATTCCTTGCCCAATTATCCTCCTCGCTTTAGGAAAACTTCCTTAATTCATATCTATCTCACCTTTTTCCTTTTAGTCTCACATTTTGAAGGTAAGTCTTAGTTACTCATATTTAGGTTTGGGTGAGATTTGAGACCAAAACAATAAAGTTAAAGTTACTTTTCTTTATATCCAAATCTCCCCTTTATATCCTTTATTTTTAATGCATCAAACTAATTCTTTTCTCTTTCTAACTTGGCTATATTTCTTATGTTTATAACTTTTCTCATTAACAACAACATAGAAATGAAACCAATACGTTAGTTGCCTTCAACCCCACTTATCTAGAAAATCCATTCAATTCCATATGTGAATTATTAGTCACCCATTATTTTTAGTAATTCATTTATATTTTGTATTTTCTCTCTTTTTCTTTTCCTCATATCTATTAATGAATTATTGAAAACGGTAAAAACCACAAAAACCATTGCAAAGGAGAATTTGCTAGTTAAACCTTACTCTTAGAACAAACCACACCAAGTTTCTAATATATCCTTATTACTCAATTATGTAAATACATTTGAAAAAACTTGTTATAACATCTTTTCCCTCTTATAGGAAGTTTGTCTGCAAAATTCAACTAATCATACAAAAAGATCAGAATGACACTTTTCCATATTTGTCTTTAGCTCCCATGTGGCTTCATCATTACCATGGTGTTTTGAAAGAACCTTGACCATCTCTATCTTTTTATTCTTGAGCTATTTCACCTTGGAGTCTATAATACTTACAGGCGACTTAAGATATGTCGATCTCCTTAGAGTTTAATAGGTGATATATTCAACACATGGCTAGGATCCTTCAAATAGCACTTCATATTGGACACATGGAAAACATCATGCATCATACTATATTATTGCAGTAAAGCTAGACGATAAGAAGCCTCACCAATCCATTCTATAATCTCAAATGGACCCACATATCAAGGACTCAATTTTGCTATGTTCTTAGTGTTGGTATGTATGCCCTGAGAGCCAATCATGGGATGATTGGTGGCATACATTAAGATTGATTTAATAAACATCAAAGGCAAGCTTCCAATTCTTTCTGGTTCAGTCATATGACATAGTGATAGAACAGATTGAATGAATAGAGAATGACAATACTCAATGATGTATGCTTTCAGGTTAAGGGACTAAACGATGAGATCATACGGATGCTAAGAGTTTGTACATTCTTGTTATGTCCCTAGTCGGATGTCATTGTGGAAGGTAGATAGACAACAATGACACACAAGACTAGATTGTGGTGTTGGTTGATGATAGAATCTCATTAGTCATGATATAGAGATATCAAACCAAACACATAGGTACTTGTCAGAGAACAAGTGTACCGGACAGACCCACTATGAATTTGACACATGGAACCATGACATGGTAGTCACAGTTAGTACTCACAGTGATGGTGGTGAATGTGATTCTTTGACCTGAAATCACTACACTCAACACATGTCGTTGGGCACACTTTGACATCATCAAACGCAGTCCTGAAACATGGGTTGTTATAAAGGTGATGATTGGGTGGCTTCAACACATGGGGCTTTTGAGGGGTGAGTGATAGATATGGGATTTGTCCCTCCAGAGGGAGTATGACATCCATGGCCACTTGATGAGTAGGATTGAGAAAGGCGTGCACGCATGTGTGAATCAGTATGAGATATTGATGTCATACATATCTCTTCCAATCTACTCTGAGATCAAGAAAGTGAATGAACGTTGACAGGATGACAGTTCCACGCCTCGAGTTCATTTGGGATATCAGTGACAAAGGAATTATACATTCACTGTAACACCATTCACGGATTGTAGGATTGAAATTTGTTCTCCAACTTTCTATTTCACTTGGGTAGCGTTGATGCGTGACTAGGCACCGCTCTTTTCTTGTGAAGTCATAAGTGTTATGACATTTTCAAGAGTAACATTAAATAGTTACCTTTAGCATACTGAATGTATCCATTACTCATTTCAACGTCATTAGAAGATAGAAGTTGTAACAAACCCTCCTTCCTAATATCCCCAATTAAGGTGGACCGAGAGGGCAAGGGTTGTTAGCATAATTACATGATCAAGGTTTATCAAGTAACCAAGAATAATTATAAATTTCATTCAAAGGAAAAGAGTTTGATAAAATATGAAGGATAAACTCTCCACTAAGGAGTTACATGATATGAGAAAACTATTATTTGCAATTGGAACTAAAAACTATCTACATAAATCCTCCATGGTAACTTTAAGTATCTTTCCTTTTAGTGCCTTCTTCTCATGATGTTCAATGTTGCTACAACAACAACAGTTTAACCTAAAATGGCCGTGAAAAAAAACAACAATCAATATAACATGTTATACTGGTATGTGGGGGAATTAAAATATTCGCATGTAGTTGTCACAATATAATCATCCATAGCAACAATTATGATTACAAAATTGTACAAGCACCTTCTTGTTTTAACCTCACTACCCTTATCCTCTCTTCTCCATGGTGTGCCCTTTCTATACGTAATCCTCTTTATGGGTAACCCTCTCTTTGGGGTTTGGTCCCTATGGTGGACATTATATAACATTCCCTCACCCAAGCTTGGTTTCATTCATAGGCCTTTGTTTTTGGGTTTGGCCAGAGGTAATCCTCCTTTCTAGGATTGATCACTAGTCATCCCCATGATGACATTATTCACCCCATTCTCTTTAACTCACTAGAGATGATACATGTTTTTAGCAGGTTACATTTATATAAGGTGATATCCATAGTGACTTTATAGATTACAGGTTGTAAATAAACATGCAAGAATTTAATTGCAATCCATTCGGGAAACTCCAAGAAAACACAGATGTCAGTTAAATCGATTAGTCATAGGTGTAACCACATCCTTCTTAGAGAAATCAAAAGTCCAAGCAAATAAGTGTCATTGAGATTAACCAAGTAATCACCTTGAAATTAATGCATAACACCCAAGTACTACTATTTTGTTCATAAACTCGTATTAAAATTGAGTTGGTTACCAAGTTAGGCTTTTGGGGTAAAATTAGGATTTCGTTAGGGTTTTGTCTTTCCAAACCCTGATTATCACATTTAATGCTTGTTTAACTCACAAACCCAAATTTTGATGTTATATGCATTATTAGTCTCAAATTTAGTCAAAGATGTTCTTTTTATCCAAAATATTAAACTTTATCTATTAAAGTTGGATAAACATATTAGAGTTTCCATGCTTTTAATATACTAAAGTTTGGAACTTTATGTAATTTTAGGATTAGGAGCAGAACTAGTTCTTGAAATCATTTTTATTGAAATCCTTGCATTTTTATCACCTTTCATATATTATTGTCATAATCAGATATTCTAATGATTTTCTATGATTTTGGCAATATTAAGTAATAATCTGAATATTTGAGCAGAGAGAATAATATTTACCAAAAAAGGGAGTTGAGGAAATAGGTCAACTATTGATCTATTGGTCAACTATTGACTCGATCCTTGAACTCACGGCCATGAAGGCACTACTTCCTAGGCATGTGCAAGAGTAAGAAAAGATAAATATGGGTGTGAGTCAACCTGTAGCCACTTGATTCTCGACCAAGCTTTGACCTGGAACCAAGATCAAGGGCCAAAATTTGTCCCCATGGCTCGCCTCCTGTGTGCAATGCATGATGGTGTTGTGGCGGTGTTGTAGAGGCATAAAAATTGAAAAAGAGGTAGAGGGTAGGAGAGAGGGATCCAACTTGCTGATGATGTTGGTCAGGTTCTAACAAAATTAGGGATGATATTTATATTTGGTACAAGGGAGAAATCAAGGTTTTTGGTGGTGGGAGGAGAGAAGGATTACTTGAGAAGTCTATCTTAGCCCAAAAGGAACAATTTGTCCTTCTTTATATAGTTTTCTAGTTTGATTTCATGAGGGGAAAACATCAATGCGACTAGTTATTGATGAAATCTAAATTAGAGAGGGATTGACATGTTGGGGCTTGGGTGAACATTACACACCCCTTTCCTATATTGTTTAGGATGTTATTGATCCCTGATCAAATAGATCAAAAGTTATACAAAACAGTGAAGGGGCAGGGCCCTTGTTCTAAATCCAGAAAAATAACTCATGACATTTAATTCCTAGCCCAATTATCCTCCTCGCTTTAGGGAAACTTCCTTAATTCATATCTATCTCACCTTTTTCCTTTTAGTCTCACATTTTGAAGGTAAGTCTTAGTTACTCATATTTAGGTTTGGGTGAGATTTGAGACCAAAACAATAAAGTTAAAGATACTTTTCTTTATATCCAAATATCCCCTTTATATCCTTTATTTTTAATGCATCAAACTAATTCTTTTCTCTTTCTAACTTGGCTATATTTCTTATGTTTATAACTTTTCTCATTAACAACAACATAGAAATGATACCAATAAGTTAGTTGCCTTCAACCCCACTTTTTTAGAAAATTCACTCAATTCCATATGTAAATTATTAGTCACCCATTATTTTTAGTAGTTCATTTATATTTTGTATTTTCTGTCTTTTTCTTTTCCTCGTATCTATTAATGAATTATTGAAAACGGTAAAAACCACAAAAACCATTGCAAAGGAGAATTTGCAAGTTAAACCTTACTCTTAGAACAAACCACACCAAGTTTCTAATATATCCTTATTACTCAAATATGTAAATACATGTGAAAAAACTTGTTATAAAATCTTTTCCCTCTTATAGGAAGTTTGTCTGCAAAATTCAACTAATCATACAAAAAGATCAGAATGACACTTTTCCATATTTGTCTTTAGCTCCCATGTGGCTTCATCATTACCATGGTGTTTTGAAAGAACCTTGACCATCTCTATCTTTTTATTCTTGAGCTATTTCACCTTGGAGTCTATAATACTTACAGGCGACTTAAGATATGTCGATCTCCTTGGAGTTTAATAGGCGATATACTCAACACATCGCTAGGATCCTTCAAATAGCACTTTAGATTGGACACATGGAAAACATCATGCATCATACTATATTATTGCAGTAAAGCTAGATGATAAGAAGCCTCACCAATCCATTCTAGAATCTCAAATGGACCCACATATCAAGGACTTAATTTTGCTATGTTCTTAGTGTTGGTATGTATGCCCTGAGATCCAATCATGGGATGATTGGTGGCATACATTAAGATTGATTTAATAAACATCAAAGGCAAGCTTCCAATTCTTTCTGGTTCAGTCATATGAGATATTGATAGAATAGATTTAATGAATAGAGAATGACAATACTCAATGATGTATGCTTTAAGGTTAAGGACCTGAACAATGAGATCATACGGATGCTAAGAGTTTGTACATTCTTGTTATGTCCCTAGTCGGATGTCATTGTGGAAGGTAGATAGACAACAATGACACAGAAGACTAGATTGTGGTGTTGGTTGATGACAGAATCTCGCTAGTCATGATATAGAGATATCAAACCAAACACATAGGTACTTGTTAGAGAACAAGTGTACCGGACAGACCCACTATGAGTTTGACACATGGAACCATGACATGATAGTCACAGTCAGTACTCACCGTGATGGTGGTGAATGTGATTCTTTGACCTGAAATCACTACACTCAACACATGTCGTTGGGCACACTTTGACATCATCAAACGCAATCCTGAAACATGGGTTGTTATAAAGGTGATGATTGGGTGGCTTTGACACATGGGGCTTTTGAGGGGTGAGTGATAGATATGGGATTTGTCCCTCCCGAGGGAGTATGACATCCATGTCCACTTGATGAGTAGGATTGAGAAAGGCGTGCACACATGTGTGAATCAATATGTGATATTGATGTCATACATATCTCTTCCAATCTACTCTGAGATCAAGAAAGTGAATGAACATTGACAGGATGACTGTTCCATGCCTCGAGTTCATTTGGGATATCAATGACAAAGGAATTATACATTCATTGTAACACCATTCACGGATTGTAGGATTGAAATTGTTCGCCAACCTTCTATTTCACTTGGGTAGCACTGATGCGTGACTAGGCACCGCTCTTTGCTTGTGAAGTCATAAGTGTTATGGACTTTCACTGCCAACGTGAAATGGACCTGTAGGGTCACACACATAGGATTTAACCTGGAAGAGGATTTTTGTCCGCAAACAATGTTTAGATTGATTACTAAAGGAGTTTAGTAGTTCAATTAAACACTCAATCAATTGATAGCTCAGTATCATAATGTTCAAGGTGTTGGACTGATTGATTAGAGTATCAGATTGATTGAAACTACAATTGACTGTTTCTGCATAATTTGCACTCCCAACCGATCGGCTCATGTGATGAACCGATCGGCTGAGCTTGGTGAACCGATCGGCTCATGTGGTGAGTCGATCGGCTCATGGACAGGGTGAAACAATCGGTTCAAGTGTTGAAAAGATCAGTTCAACTGGTCCAACCGAGCAAGTTGGGAAAGTAGGATTTGTGAGAAATTTCTTTTCGTTTCACTTGTCTAATTTGATTGGAACAAGGATTGGTATTAGGTACCAATTAGAAACAAAAGAAGAAAAGTCAATCGGGAACTAACCAGGACCACGAACCGACCGGCTCAGAAGTGAACCGACCATTTCATGGGTCCCAACCGATCGGTTGAGGTGTCAACCGACCGGCTCAGGTCCCCAACCAACCGTTTCAAAAATGAACTGATCGGTTCAGGTTATGCAGTCGGTTGTTTTGGTGGAAAATATCGAATCCTTCTACTCCTGCTTTTGTCCCACATTGCCCGGGATAGAGAACCTTGTCCCATGACCCTCCTATATATAGGGGTATTGGGGGCTTCTCAAAGTACAACTCAGTGCAACCAGTTGCTCTGTAAAGTTGTCGTTCTCTTTGGTTTTGGTAACCGAGAGAGCTCGAGCAAGTGCTACCCGATAAGGGAGGCACAATAAGGGAAAGACAACTACAGAAAGCGACTGGTGACAGGAGAGTGTGTCAGTGACTAGTACGCTGACAGGAGGGTGCGACTCCTTCCAATTCCTTATGGGACAAGGAGATTGGAGTTTCAGGTGGTCCGTGTGGACTACTTCAGAGGTGGGAGATTTCTGTTGCTCGGAGGACAGCTGCCAATCCTGACTGTCCCGGTGATACCAGCAGTCGTCAGTCCCGGTGCGACCAGGAGCTACATAGACACCGTCCAAGATCGGAGGTGAAGACCGCGCAAGCTGCGAGGTATTGTCGTTGAGTAAGCCCCGGGACAAGGTATGATTCCACAAACCATCCTTTCCTATTGTATAGACGTTGATGCATTTCCTTGTTCTGGGTTTAGGGAGGAGAATTTTTATGTTTCTGATGCCTTCTCTGCCTCTCCTAAAACCCAACAGTGGTATCAGAGCCACGTCACTTCTCTATACTTTAAGATTATTGATATGATCGATTTTGGTTTGTCGCCTTTATTTATTGAATACGATGCAAATAAAATTGGCTTTATGCATGTCCAGTCCTAAATCCACAAATCCCAATATACATATATGATATGTAATATGAATGTACTCGATACGCGTCGCCCTTAAATGAGTTTTGTGGTGGATGTATAGAGTGGTTATGGCCAATAAACCCTCTCTGTGTATGGTTGTATGTGGTTGCTTGCATCTTGGTCTGCGCACTGATTCCCTTTCTCCTATTCCTGACGTAACTCGAAATAATTTGAGATTTATTTCCTACCTTTGATCCCCTCGAATGTAACTCGAGGTTTCTCTTTTTACAATGTAAAATAGGATAGAATTTTATTTCCTGTTATGTCAAAGAACGGAGGACATCCTGGCGATAACTGAGATGATCGGTTCAAGGCATTAACCGATCGGTTGATGTTCGAGACGATCGGTTCAAGGAGTGAGCCGATCGGTTGAAGACTGATTCGAGGAGCGATACGAGTGGGTGGCGGCCATGATGAGATGCACGACGATCGGGTGAACCGATCGGTTGGAGGAGACAACCGATCGGCTGGTGGACCAGCCTGATGGCGAGCCGATCAGTCATGTGATGAGTTGATCAAACCCAGAAAGGCAAAGCACAAAGTTCATCTTGTACAGGTTGCATGTGATGTAGATCTAGATGACTGTGATTCCTCTTGGCTCGAGGAATCACATTAGGATGGCCATAATCATCACTTTTATCATTTTTCATGTTTTCTATGGGATATAGCATGTATATGATACATACTATGTATTGTGGTGATTGGATATGTATATGTATATAAAACCAAATCCCTCATTAAATATTAAGTCTTAGATGCCTTCTAAATGCGACACACGTGAAAAGCTTGATCGACCAAGTGTGGGCACACCCTTGCACCGTCTATCTCGTGGAAGCGTGAAGGATGGATATGTGGGTATGCCCTAGCAGGGTGCATATTCATCGTGTTGGCTTTGGGTCGGACTTAACAAGGTGACCTAGATAGGATCTAGCACCTTGAGGCATGGAGATGATCATGGCAAGGAGTTGCATATGACATCTTATCAAGAGTTGCATATGATGCAATTGGCAAGAGTTGCCTACCTGAGAGATCTAAGTGGTGGGTGACAGCCCTAGCTGGTCCATGACTTAGAGGATTTCAGGATCTTGCCCACTAGAATGTTGTACGCTGCAATCTTCTGAATTGATGGTGAGGGCTATCAATTTGAACTAAAATAGTGGAAGTGATAATTAATTAAAGGCCTAATTATATCGTCAACTTTTCAAATCAATCAAATAAGTCAAAAATGAGTTTTTGGATTAAAATTGCATATTTCCTTTTGTAGTACAAATGGCAACAAATAACAATCACTTTTCTTTGCGATCTGTCCTAGAAATGACAAGTTAAATGGGAATAATTTCCACGATTGGTTAGGATGTTGAGAAGCGTTCTCAATCAAAGAGTGAAAGCTCTAAGTCCTATTTATACCAGAACCAGATGAACTCGATCTTACCACATCAATGGATGAAAGTATGATTATGTAAGCATACCGAGGATGACATTGATGAGGATTTCTTGATGTTGTGTTCTCTGAACTATGAGTTGCAGAGACAACATGAGACATATGATGTCTCCAAGACATTGTCCTAGTATGTCATGAGAGAAGGAGATCCAGTAAGGTATTCACACACTCAATATGATTGGGTATGTGGAAAGACCTGACTAAGAAGGATTCCCTCTGAGCCAAGAGTTGGCTATTGGTATGATACTGCAAATGTTGCGAGAATCATATAGTTCATGATAAACTACAACATGAACAACTTTGACAAGCGTTGACAAAGTTGTTGGACATTTGAGGACAGTAAGGGGAAATATGTAGAAAGACTAACCCTAATCTTTGATGAGATCAATGAAAGGTAAGTCTTAAGGCCAAGGGCAAGGTCAAAGCAAAGAAGTGTTCTGATGCTAGCCAACAGCCCAAGCCGTCTTCAACCTCAAGGCACATGGGGAAAGGGTGTATAAGGGATTGCCCTCTATATCTGGAAGAACAAAGGAAGATGAAGGAGGGGATGGAGATCTCCACCTAAGGTATCATGAAATGAACTGCTTCTTTATCTGAGGTATATGATACCAAGATATGGATATGTCATATATGATATCCAATATCCACAAAGAAGTGATGGCCTTTGTGAAAGGACCAAGAAAGGAGTGCCCATCATTGGAGCATGTGTTGCTGCCATATATAGGAGTACATTTCAGTTTATTTCAGCCTAAAGGGCACGAAATAGAGTTGAGAACTGCTATTTCATATTTGCCAATCGATAGAAACACTTTATTTTTGCATATTGTATGACAATGATGGCAATCAATAAAGAGATGTTTCAATTTCTAAAGATATGATCTTTGTGGCAATGCCTTGTTTATCTTGTCATATTTGATATGCATAAGATAAAATGATACCTAAAAGTTATATATAACTCAAACAATCAAATTAGCATAAATCATGAGAAATTCATTTCTAGTTTCCATGTGATGGATAAATCTAGACTCTTTTGGTTAGAGAACCAGTAAGAGACATGAATATCTTGGACATGATTAATCAATCTTCACTAAAGGTAGTGGGAGAATGATTATCCTATTAGGTATGATACATGTGATGTGTTTATGTACCTATTGGATCAAATGCTAAATATTTCAAATGGTGTTCAGAGAAATACCAATATGAATATCTTGAAGTGTTCAAGAATATCATAGATGAAGTGCAAATTTGGTAAAGTGTTAATTCTTGATGAGATCAATGAATGAAATACTTGGACCAAATGTTTTAGATCCTTATGAGTGATTATGATAGTGTATCATAGTGAACTCATGATTAAGGCATGGTGATGTCTAAATCAAGAAGGAATCATACTCTAAGGAGTTAGAGAATGATTATCAAATAACTGAATTCTTCTTAATAAAAGAATACCCCACACTAATAAAGGACATTAAGAATCACAAGGAGTTGTAAGTTCTTATATCCTTGACGGATACACCTCGTTTATCTATGTGATGAGTTGTTCATGCGATGAGTCAACTATCTAGATGAATATGAGGAACCGAATTTTGAGTTATGGTTTATGACCATTACATCCTAAATGACATCCATGTGAACCATAAGGTATGACCTTGATGGTAGCACCCATTGGATGTAATCCATAAGTGCAAATGAATCTTAAGTGTTAAGACACATGGATAACATTTTCAGAAGGATGATGCTTGTTGATTGCAACTTAATGACTAAGACATTTGGCATATGGATACTAAAACCGCATTCCTATAAGGAATAAAACAAGGATGTGTATGTGAAACAACCTATAAGGTTTATGAATCCACTAATGCAAATGAAGTCTATAAGTTACAATGGACTAATCAATGTGATTGATTAAGTACAAGCAACTCAGAATTGGATCTTTACTTTGATGATATAGTCAAAGGGTTTGACTGATATGTCAAAGATAAAGAAGGGATCTGTGATTTAGTGGGAGCGTATTCACATTCCACATGTTGATGTGAAATGGAAATGTTCTAGAATGGAAATCCAAAAGTGGAAATTATCTTTAAGGAAGATAGAGATGTTTCCTATGTGATAGGAATAGATATCTATAGAGATAGTTCTCGAAAGCCTCTTGACCTGAAAAGAAAAAGCATACATTGGCAATCTGTACTGAAGGGTTCAATATGCACAGATTCAGTGGGAGAAAACGTGTCCATGTTACATGGAGTTAGTATCCCAAGGCCAAGTGTCCAATTCTTATGAAGAATGGGAACACTAAGAATAGATATGGATCTATCATGAATGTAATCATGCCATTATCTTTCATGTATCGACATGGCAAGAACAAAATGTGTTCATCATCTTGTATGTAGGACATGGAAATATGATGTGCTCATCCTGATAACTCATATGTGAGACATGACGAGTGGATGTCTGTCTACTTCCAGTAAGGGTTACTGGAATACCATGAGAACTTGATAAGTACTTAAGAAGTACTAGTTCTATGGAGATAAGGAAGAGTTCAATGTAAAGAGTTACATTGATGCGAACTTCCGAAAGGACAGAAAATTAATCGCAAAATATATATAGGATATATAAAAGTGAATGTGTGTTGATAATTGGAAGTGTTCCTATAAAACCATTTAAAAGGAAATGTTGAGTATCTATGTGTTGGAGAACAGCAGTGGATACTATATGGATCTGGAAGTTCATGAGATGAACTTATAGATATTCCACTCATTGATGACAAGTATGGAATCCTTGATCATGCAATGTGGCTAACGGTTAGCAAAGGAATACTGGATTGCATTTTACGGCAACTCCATCTCATATGTGTGATGTGCAACGAAGAGATATTAGAGATGCAATTTATACTGACTTTGGCAAGGTGTTGTCATTACTCACTATGATCGCACAAGAGCAGAGTAACATGTGTGACATGTTTGAAGATCACTATGAATATGATTCAAGGGTGATTGGCTCACAGTGCAAGTGGGAGTCTGTTGGTATGTATGCCCTAACATCCAATCATGGGATGATTGGTGGGATACATTAAGATTGATTTGATAAACATCAAAGGCAAGATTCCAATTCCTTCTAGTTCAGTCATATGGGATAGTGATAGAACATATTGAATGTCTAGAGAATGACAGTACTCAATGACGTATGCTTTCAGGTTAAGGACCTGAATGATGAGATCATACGGATGCTAAGAGTTTATACATTCTTGTTATGTCCCTAGTCGGATGTCATTGTGGAAGGTAGATAGACAACAATGACACACAAGACTAGATTGTGGTGTTGGTTGATGACAGAATCTCATTAGTCATGATATAGAGATATCAAACCAAACACATAGGTACTTGTTAGAGAACAAGTGTACCGGACAGACCCACCATGAGTTTGACACATGGAACCATGACATGGTAGTCACAGTCAATACTCACAGTGATGGTGGTGAACGTGATTCTTTGACCTAAAATCGCTACACTCAACACATGTCGTTGGGCACACTTTGACATCATCAAACGCAGTCATGAAATATGGGTTGTTATAAAGGTGATGATTAGGTGGCTTTGACACATGGGGCTTTTGATGGGTGAGTGATAGATATGAGATTTGTCCCTCCTGAGGGAGTATGATATCCATGGCTACTTGATGAGTAGGATTGAGAAAGGCATGCACGTATGTGTGAATTGGTATGTGATATAGATGTCATACATATCTCTTCCAATCTACTTTGAGATCAAGAAAGTGATAAACGTTAACAAGATGACTGTTCCATGCCTCGAGTTCATTCGGGATATCAGTGACAAAGGAATTATACATTCACTGTAACACCATTCACGGATTGTAGGATTGAAAGTTGTTCTCCAACATTCTATTTCACTTGGGTAGCACTGATGTGTGACTAGGCACCGCTCTTTGCTTGTGAAGTCATAAGTGTTATGGACTTTCACTGCCAATGTGAAATGGACCTGCTGGGTCACACACATAGGATTTAACCTGGAAGAGGAGTTTTGTCCACAAACAATGTTTAGATTGATTACTAAAGGAGTTTAGTAGTTCAATTAAACACTCAATCAAATGATAGCTCAGTATCATAATGTTCAAGGTGTTGGACTGATTGATTAGAGTATCTGATTGATTGAAACTACAATTGAGTATTTCTACACAATTTGCACTCCCAACCGATCGGCTCATGTGATGAACCGATCGACTGAGCTTGGTGAACCGATCGGCTCATGTGGTGAGTCGATCGGCTCATGGACAGGGTAAAACAATTGGTTCAAGTGTTGAAATGATCAGTTCAATTGGTCCAACCGAGCAAGTTGGGAAAGTAGGATTGGTGAGAAATCTCTTTTCATTTCACTTGCCCAATTTGATTGGAACAAGGATTGGTATTAGGTACCAATTAGAAACAAAAGAAGAAAAGTCAATCGGGAACTGACCAGGACCATGAACCGACCGGTTCAGAAGTGAACCGACCATTTCATGGGTCCCAACCGATCGGTTGAGGTGTCAACCGACCGACTCAGTTCCCCAATCGACTGTTTCAGAAATGAAACGATCGGTTCAGGTTACGCAGTTGGTTGTTTTTGTGGAAAATCTCGAACCCTTCTACTCCTGCTTTAGTCCCACATTTCCCGGGATAGAGAACCCTATCCCATGACCCTCCTATATATAGGGGTATTGGGGGCTTCTCAAGCTACAACCCAGTGCAACCAGTTGCTCTATAAAGTTGTCGTTCTCTCTGGTTTTGGTAACCGAGAGAGCCCGAGCAAGTGCTACCCGATAAGGGAGGCACAGTAAGCGAAAGACAACTGCAGAAAGTGACTGGTGGTAGGAGAGTGTGTCAGTGACTAGTACGTTGATAGGAGGGTGCGGCTCATTCTAATTACTTGTGGGACAAGGAGATTGGAGTTCCAGGTGGTCCGTGTGGACTACTTCAGAGGCGGGAGATTTCTGCCGCTCGGGGATAGCTGTCAATCCCGACAATCTCGGTGATACCAGGATTCGTCAGTCCCGATGCGACCAGGAGCTGCACAGACACTGTCCAAGACCGGAGGTGAAGACCGTGCAAGCCGCGAGGTATTGTCGCCGAGCAAGCCTCGGGACAAGGTATGATTCCACAAACCATCCTTTCCTATTGTATAGACGTTAATGCGTTTCCTTGTTTTGGGTTTGGGGAGGAGAATTTTTTTGTTTCTGCTGCCTTCTCTGCCTCCCCTAAAACCCAACACTTAGCTATGTCTAGGAGGGGTCAGATTTCCAGGAACATATGATCACCTATAGTGAAGTTCAATCTGTTTTCTTTGCATCAGCATACGACTTCTTCCAATTATGGACTCTCTTTAGTCTTTGCTTGATCGAAACGACCTTGTTAGCATACAATTATAGTTCTTCTGACCTCAGCAAGGTCCTCTCATCAACATCATCCTAGTTTTGTGGTGACCGAAATGACTTTCCATATACATAGGCTGATACTAACTTGGTAACTGTTATTATAGGAAATTTTAGCTAAGTACATGTATTACTCCCAAGATCCGTCCCAATCTAGCACACATGCTCTAAGTAGTTCTTTTAAAGTCTGGATCATTATTTATGACTGCCCATCAGTCTGGAGGTAATAAGTTGTGCTAAATTTCAACATCGTATCGAGTCCCTCTTGAACTTGTTTCCATAACTTTGAAGTGAACTTAGTGTCACAATTAGAAATGATTGAACTCAGAACACCATGCAAACAAACTATCTCTCTAATGTAAAGCTCATATAAGTTTGATACCTTGGCAGTGACTTTCAGGGAAAGGAAGTGTGTTGACTTAGTTAGGCGGTCCACCACAACCCATATTGCATCATTACCTTTCTTTGTCTTGGGGAGACTCATCACACAACCCATGGTGATCTGGTCCCATTTCCACTCAGGACTCAATCGATTGTAGTAGCCTATTGGGTTAATGGTCCTCATCCTTCACCATTTGGCACGTGAGACGACTAGACACATATGAAGCTATGTCTCCCTTCATTCTTGACCACCACAAGTACCACTATAGGTCTTTAGACATCTTTGTGGTACCATGGTGTACTATATACTTTGATCCATGAGCCTCTTATAAGATACAATTCTTTAAGGGTTAATCCTCCGGTACCCAAATATGACTTTTATACCGGATTCCACCATCCACACCCACTGAGAGGTGTGTTTGAGGCTTTTCCATCAAAACCTTCATCTCTTATAATTTTGGGCTAGCTAACTGGGCTGCTACAAGCTCAGTCAACAAGTTGGGCTTGATCTATATATTGGCAAGATGAATCATATCTGCCAACAGATGTAGAGCCCACTGAGCAAAGTCTTCTAGTCTCTTCCATTGGTTAATCAAACCAGCTATACAACTGAGACATTTTCTACTGAGGGCATCAACAACCACATTGGCCTTGCTGGGATGGTAGGCTATGGTGAAGTCAAAATCTTTTAGGTATTCCTGGAAAGTTCAGGTCCTTTTGAGTCAATAGAAATTTTAGGTGCTTATGGTCTCTGAGGATGTCAAAGGTAGCCCCATATAGATAATGTCGCCAAATCTTCAATGCATAAACAATAGCCGCAAGTTCCAGATCATGGTTTGGGTAATTTAACCCATTAGGTTTGAGCTGTCTAGAAGCATATGTGACCACATGATTTTTTTGCTCTAACACGCATCCTAAGCCCATCTTTGATGTGTCAGTGAAGATGATAAAATCTTCATTACCCAAAGGTATTGTAGAGATTGGGTTGATGGTAAGATTTTCCCTCAACTCTTAGCATCATGTGTCACAAAATTCAGATCAAATGAACTTCTCATTCTTTTGAGTGAGCTTGGTCAAAGGCAGAGCGGTCTTTGAGAAATTCTTGATGAATCCCTGGTACTACTCGACCAATCTTAGGGAGTTACAAATCTCAAATGTGTTCTTCCAGACTGACAATTCTCGAACGACCACTACCTTGGTAGGGTCCATCAAAATGGTTGCTCCATATATAATGTGCTTGAGTAACATAATTCAGTCTATCCAAAACTCGCACTTCAAAAATTTCCCAAAGAACTTATGCTTTCTTAGGATATCAAGGACCTTAGCTAGGTGTTCATGGTGTTGTTCTAGGTCATCAAAGTAAACCAAAATGTCATCTATGAACACTATGAAAAAGGTACAAAGGAATGGTTGGAACACACTATTCATGATATTCATGAACACACTTGGAGCATTGGACAAACCAAAAGGCATAACCAAAAACTCATAGTGGCCACAACATTTTTGAAAAGTGGTTTTTTGGCACTCTTAAATCACAACTAGTCGTAACCAGATCTCATGTCAATCTTCGAGAAGACTCAAGCAATTTTGATCTGGTCAAATAGGTCATCAATGCGGGGTAGAGATGTTTATGATTAATGGTATCCTATTTGTCATTCTATAGTATACACACACACAAAGTGATATATCCTTGTTTACAAAGAGGACTAGTGCTCCATGTGGGGATGTTCTGGGTTGTATGAAGCCCTTATCTAATAGAGCTTGCAGTTGATTCTTCAACTCAAGCAACTAGAAGGGAGCCATATTGTAAGGTGCCCTATAAATTGGGTTTGTCCCAGGAGCTATCTCTAATGAGAAGTCCAATTCTCTCTCCGAAGGTATTCCTAGAAAATCGTCTGGAAACACATCAACATACTCCTTGACTGCCTATGATTCCTTTAAAGGTTGCATATTTTGTCCCATCTCAATCACTAAGGATAATAAAGATAGAAAACCTTTAGCTATCATCTCTTCCACATTCACAAACACATACAACCTAGTGGTAACATCCTTCCTACCTCTAATGATAAAGGGTGCATGAACTACTCTCTCTATTCTTATTTTCTTTTTGCTATATTTTAACTTTACATTATACTATAATGGCATCGAGATCATTCATATCAAGAAAGATAAAATCATTAGGGTGTTTATTATTGAGATATTTAACATGTATGACTGGTGTCTTAAGGAGGTATGAAAAGATTCGACCACTAGGATTAGTGACTTCTAAGATATACCCTAAGTCCTTGAAATCCAAACAAAGCATAGTAGTGAGATTTCTCGATATATAACTATTAGTAGAAACAGAATCAAACAAACCTTTAGCATTATGCACCATTATAAGAAGCACCCCTACATCATATTTATAACAATCAAACGATGCACTTCATGGTTTGGATAGGAAATGGAAATTGGGGGAAGGTTACCTTCTATGAGATGGTTGGCATTGTCTTGAGCTTCTTCATTGTCAATGGTGAAGACTCGGGCTTGTCTACACTTTCCTGTAGGAGGGGCTGCTCCCTAGGGTGTTGCAGCCACTGGTTGAGCCACCACTGGTTGGGCCGATACAAGCCATGAACCTCAAGGGTCCAGGAAGGGATAGTTGGACTTGATATGTCCCTCTTGCTAGAATCACTACCATACCTTATTTTCATGATAACATCTACCAAGGTGATTCTTCCCACAGGAGAGACACTTGATGTGACAGTTCTTCTGATAAGGCTTTCCTTTTCCTCTATTTCTATGCTTGCCATTGTTGCGACCTCATCCATTTCTGTTATCATTCCTTGGGCAGAAGTGCCTTTTGTAAACCCTAGATATTCCTTAGGAAGGTTATGTGTAGGCATGACTGTCTTCTCCATGTATAGGAAAAAATTGAGGGCCTCCAGGAAGTTTGTAGGTTTACTCACCATCACTAAGGTTTTATTAGAGGGTGCATGCACTCCAAAAAATGTTCCACTTTCCATTCTTTGGTCATCATATATCCAAAATTCTTTCCGAGAAAAGTCTACCATTGAAATATTACCTTGATAAAGGAGCATAAATTTATTTTCCTTCTCTTTCTTGGTGGAGCTGCTATGAATCTTGTAGAGAAGATAGTACAAAAGTCCACTCAGGCCAGCAATTCCTCATTCAGATCTCAACCCATGATATGATTTTCCCACCATAATTTTTTGCTCCTTCAAGAAGGTGAGCGATGAAGAGAGCCTTTTTGTTTGGTTTCACCTCTATAATGCGAAAACCATTTTCAATGGCAAGAAGCCAGGAATCCACCTTGTCAACTACCTCAGATTTTTCCTCACCCCATAACTTCTCTATATTACTATTGATGAGGTCAATGGTGGTGGCTCCAAGACAAGGTCGGACAGGTAGAGGTTCACCATTCTTGTCTCTAGCAACATCTTTGAGTGCAAGGGCACTGATAGCCTCAGTGAGTTTCTTTTGTTGCTCCAGTCTGAGTGCATTGGGGGTGTGAACCACCACTTAGCCAACTGTCGATCCTGAGCCGAAAGCATGGTCAGGGTCATCCTTGGGCTTGGCCTCATCCTCTGACACATGTTCACCTTTAGGGTCATCTTTTGGGTTTGAGATGTCAAAGGGAACTGGCTTGGGCTCGGAGCCTCCCGTAGTTGAGACCTCCTTTGGCCTCTTCTACTTCCTAGATGACTCTTCCTCCATAATATTCCTCTTCTTCTCTGAGGACCTCTTCCTTCTATAGGAGGGCCTTCCCTCTTAGTGGTCACAGGTTGTCTCATCAGGGATGGTAGTGGTCTTGACGTGAGCCATGTTGTTTCACATAAATATGTGATTAGTCTCAGTTTCATCTTTAGGGAATTGAAAGAATCATAAAATAGTGTCCATTAAATCTTATTACATGCATTTTATTATTTGGAAGAGGATGCCTTAATCCCTAATATCATTAACCCTAATTTTTTCATAACCTTAAACTCAGAAGGGTAGAGGAAGTAGTCACTAAGTCCCTAGGGTAATGATGAATGAAGAAAGGGGGTAGAGAAGGGATGAAATTAGATGAGAAGAAAACCTAAAGGTGTGTTATTTCGAGTAGAATCCTATAACTTTTTCCAGGAAGGATGCACAGGCTAGGGAGTCCTCGTAATCTTACTAGCAATGCGGAGGTAAGTTTCGCCAGCCCCTAGGTCGTGCTCCCTTCTAGACACAATCATCTTTAGAAATCACTCTCGTAATTCCCATGGGCTCTACATAACTCTTAAAATTTAATAATTAGTAAAGGTTATATGGTAAACCAGGATCTGATACCAAATGTAACGACCTGCTCCCCATGTTATCCCCAATTAAGGTGGACCAGAGGGAAAGGGCCATTAACATAATTACAGAATTGAGGTTTATCAATTAATAAAAAAAATTATAAATTTTGTTCAAAGGAGAACAATTTGATACAATACAAAAGATACTATCTAGCTATGGGAAAACTATGGGAAAACTATTTGTTACAATTGGAACACTATCTAGCTAGATCCTCCTTGGTAACTTTAAGTATCTTTCCTTTTGGTGCCTTCTTCGCAGTTCGCATGATGTCCATTTTGCAGAATTACAAAAGTTTAACCTAAAACATCATGAAACAAAACAACGATCAATGTAACAAGTTATATTGATATGTGGGGGAACAAAATATTCACATGTCGGTGTAACAATATAATTATCCATATCAACAATTACGATTACAAAATTGAACAAGTTGTTTCTTATTTTAACTTCACCACCTTATCCTCATTTCTCAATGTTGTGCCCTCTCTGGGGAGCCTCTTTATGGGTGGCATAGTACGTTTGCATGTCATAATGGTTACCATAGTGTCTAATAGAGGTCCTCAGTTGACAAGTAGGTATTGGGAGCGTCTACATACATCGTTGGGGACACAATTGAAGTTTAGAACAACCTTTCAGTAGATAATAGATAATTAGTTAGAAAGAACCATTCAAATGCTTGATGATCTTTTGAGAGCATTCATTCTTTAGTTTTTTGGTAGTTGGGATGTCCACCAGGGTCTAATTGAGTTTTCCTACAACAATATCTACTAGGGGAGCATAGACACAACACTGTATGGGGCCTTGTATGAGGGACATTGTCGGTCACCTCTTTGTTGGTATGACGTAGCTGAGTATCAGCTTTTGGGTCCCGACTTGGTTCATCACACTATAGAGAAGATCAAGGTGATCCAACAACAACTAAAGGGAGCTCAAAACACACTAAAGTCTTATGTTGATAATCATCATAGACTGCTAGAGTTCCAACTTGGGGATTGTGTGTGTCTCAAGGTTTCTCCTTGGAAAGGTGTGTTGAGGTTTGGTAAGAATGGTAAGTTGGCTCCTAGGTCTATGGGATCTTACCCTATCTTGGCATCAATTGGAAAAGTAGTATACAAGATGGAATTACCGCTAGAGTCATACAAGATGCATAATGTTTTCCATGTTTCTATGTTGAGGAAATTTCACCCCGATATATAGCAGACAATACAACCAGAGGAAGTGCATGGTTTTAATCCTTGATAGGCATGTTTAGAACATGAGGAATAAGCACATATCCTTAGTGAAGGTGTTGTGGCATCACCATTGTGAGGAGGAAGCCACATGGGAGCTAGAGAATGAGATGCATAGGATGTACCTGTCTTTGTTTGCTTAGGATTTTGGGGGATGAAATTGATGTTAGGGCTTTATGGTTGTAAGATCCCTGACTTGGTTTTATTATTAAACATGATTTATTATTTGAATTGGGTGCTTAGTTCCTTAATCAAACCCTAAATTATGTTTTGATTTCAGGTTATAAAGTAAGTTTCAAATTTGATCCAGTTTGGAATTCGTTTGCCTAAGTTTTGCAATTTATGTGCTTATGTGGACTTTTATGCAATTTTCCTTTCCTAGTAATCCATCAATAAATTTAACATATACATGTTGTGCATAATAATAATATGGATAATGTTGGATATAGTCGCACATTTGGATGCATGGTTGCACCGTAGATGCTTGCTCCTTTCCCTTATAGGTTGAGAATCAATGGATTTTCACATAAATGATAGAATTGATGGTTTTTCTATATATGATGAGGATTTGATGGTTTCAACAAGTGGATGAAGGATCTTATGGTGTCATCTTTTGGTGGAGGAACTGATGGTTTTCTCTTGTGGGCCTAGAAATTTTGGTTATCCTTGATGAGTCCATAATCTGATGGTAGAACAGGGTTTGCAAAAGTGGTGAAGTATAGTTCACAATCTAATGGTTTCTCTAAGGATGCAACTTGATGATTCTCTAAGTACACAAACTGATGGGTCTCTTTATAAACAACTAATGGGAGTTCTAATAATGAAGGATAAGCAATATTTCAGGTTTTGACACATGGCAAGTTAGTTTTCAACCCTTGACCACCTCTTTCTCTCTCTTCTTAGATATATATATATATATCCCTCACCTCTCTCCCAAACAAACTCTTTTCTTCCTCCTTATTCTTTCTTCTTGAGAGACTCAAACCCGTCATTTTGTGAAGTAATAGCTCCTTGTTGATGAAGCTTGGAAGGATCTTGGAAGCATGTTTCTCTAGGTTTTGGATCAAGCATCTCTAGGGTTGTTTGGAGCTTTCTAACCTAGTTTCTTGCCTTATACATGTGTGATACTCTTCTCTAATCTAATTTTATTGGTATTTTATTTCTTCTCTCTTCATTCATGGGAGGAACATCAGTGTTCTTGATGAGAACTTGTGCATATTGTTGAAGAACTCCTTTTCTTCTCTCTTTTTCCCTAGATCGACCTTGTTCTTGAGGATGGGAGCTACCTTAGAGCTTTAGGAGTGCAAAGATAGGGTTTCATCTTCTCTTCTTGAGATACCTTGTTGTTTGGACGTTCATCTTCACCTTGAGGTGAGTTATATAACTTACAACCTATTTCTTGCCTACTTTTAACTTGAGTGATGTAGATCTTACCCTATAATCTTGGTTTTGTGAAGAGAGATGATCCACTGTACACTATTTTGCATTTATGAGTGATGGTTGTGCATTGTTAAACTGTCCCTAGAACATATGAATGTTCCTTCTTCTGTGATGAACTACGTTGGTTTTAAAACTATGAAACTATTGTCTTCACTTAGTGCATGGGACTGGTTCCACTTAGTGTAGAAGTTGATGGTTTTACTTAGTGCTAAAATTTGATGGTTGTACTTAGTCTATAAACCAATGGATTTACTTAATTTGTGAATTGATGATTCCACTAAATCTAAGAAATAATGGTTTTACATAGTACATGAACATATTGTCTCACTTAGTGAATGAACTGATGGCTTTACTTGACCACGCAAATTGATGGCTTCCCTAAGTAAATGAATTGATGGTTATGTTACGTCCATGAGTCGATAGTTTTGTTAAGTCAAAGAACTGATGGTTTTGTTCAAGTTCATCAATGAACTGATGGGTATGCAAGGTATATGAATTGATATTATTACTAAGTCCATGAATGAAATAATGGTTTTCCTATGTGATCTAGAGGCAACGATGGGCTAAGTATGTGTTTTGATTTGGGAATACAATAATACATGCCTTTGAGCCTTTCTTGTAATGGTTAAATGATGATGATTTAGTACTTCTATATTCGAATTGTATTAAAACGAGGAATGAATATGTTCATAATGCTAAAGGTAACTCTATTATGTTACTCTTGACAATGTCATAGCCCCAATGATTGATGCATACTTATGTTAAATTGAGAAGTAACATGTTCATTTATGACATATTGAACCTTTTGCAAAGCATCGAATGATAATGATGCTACTACATGAAGTACTATTGTATGGTCTAAATGGTCTTTAGGTATGTTTTGATCCTTAGTGAAGGTTTATCCATGGGTATGTTTTGAGCCTTAGTGAAGGTTTATCCCTCTTCATGGATGATAATGGACTATAAAACTATAATGTTGTGAAAAGGGATATGTTCCATACATTTCATATCTTCTGGAGTTTTTATGTACCACTAATATTATAGGACCAATATGGTGGTTTGTATGTAACTTGGTTGACATAGTATGTAACCACCCAGTTGACTTAATTAACCAAGTGGAACCCTAATCATGTAGTTCCCTAAACCATAGAACTATTCTAATGTCTGGAATTGTTGGATAGTGGATGAGTATCCCAAAAGGGGAACTCAGAGTCATATAATGTTGAGTATACATGGGTGCAAGGAGGGTTTATCCTTTCATCCTGATTCTAATGTTTTGGAGAGTAGTTGAGGTCATGTCTCAGATGTATACAATTATGTGATTGAGGACCACTACAGTTATACCTCAGATTTTAGAGTTGAATACCCTCATTTTTAGTGTCATGTCCAGTGTACCCAGGGCGTACTCGGTTGGTTTTAGTTTTAGTATTGTGTCACTATGGCACATTCATACTGATCAATGATAAGAGATCTTAGGATTCTGGTTTTTCTAGATCTTATATGGAGCTAATTGTGACTTCATAGTGGTCAGCTGGTAGTTTGAGTGGTACGCCTCAAACTACCCAGGGCTTAATAAAATATGTAATCCTGCTGAGAGCATATTTGTTAGGGTTACTTTATGATTCACATTGGATGGTAACCTTTGCTTTGTCTTTATTAATATTTAGATTATTTATAATATGGTAAGAGAAATTAAATGCACATATGGCTTTAGCTCTGTCAGATTCTATGTTATTATATTAATCTTTCAATTTTGTAATATTATCTACTTTAGTTGTTTAATTTCATAATCTTCTATAAGCATGGACGTGGTTGTGAGTTATATCTCATGCTGGAACATGGGTCTCACCTTATGGGTCACCACATATTTTTAGGTGATCGCCAATAGTGTCATTAGACATGTGGTAGTGAGGAGGTGTAGTTTGAATATCCATAGGGGAAGAAGGTTGGCAACTTTATTAGTGTGTCCTAGAGTCGTCCATGTAGTCTCAAGTCTGGTTGGGATGTTTTGTATAACTAAGGTTTTTGGTAGTGTGCTAATTCTTGTACAAGATGTAAAAATGTAGATAATACCTTTTGTATACATGTTGTGGTTGAGGTCACACTATAGTTGTAAAGAAACTTGTAATGGTATATGCTTTTATGCATAACGTTTGACCTATATGTAAACTTTCTTGAACATGTTTAAGAAGTTTTTTTTTGGTTTTCATTATGCACCTTTTTAGTGATGTAAATAATTATTGATTGATTTGTGTTTTAGTTTAGAGTAATCTCATTTAATGTGGTGGGTTACCACAGTTTGGTTGGCGTCAAAGATTAGGGTTTGTTGAGTCTATAGGGACATAGGACTTAATTTGTTGTGTCTGCTCTTACATAATCCAACATATCTAACCATAACTTATGGTTCTGTAGATATGTATGGAGAATTTGAAGAGCATACTGAGAGTATCCTTGTGGCACCGTGAGGTGGATATAGGAGACATGTACCAGAAGGAAGAGTACATGAGACGGGGTTAGAACAACATGTACCACCTCCATTTGACCCTTCAACCATGGCTGAGCTAGCTTTTTAGTCTATGTTTGGATTGTTAACGACAATGATCACACATTTGGTGGATAGGGAGCAAGCATCTCAACCAAGGGCACTTTCCCTGAATGCGAAATCTCAGGGTCCAGGGAAGACCTTTGAGAGACTGAAGCATGTAGGACCCACCGAGTATGCAGGTTTAGAATACCCCACAGGCATTGATATGTGGTTGACAGAGTTGGAGAATGCATTTAGGATCCTAAACATCTCCGATGAGGACAAGGTGAAGTGTGCAATTTACCTTCTATGGGGTAGTGCTAGCAAGTGGTGTGCCATTCAGGATGAGAATAGACCAAGAATGGTAGTGAGCTGGGAGGAGTTCCAGAAGGAGTTTGGTGAGATACTGCTTTCTCGAGACATACCTGGATGAGAATATAGCTCAGTTTGAATAATTGCACTAGGTATTTCTATCTATCAGTGACTATGAGGTGAGGTTCATGGAGTTGTTGAGTTTCTATCCTCACATGGAAACCACAAAGAAGGAGTGGATCTGTAGGTTTGAGAAGGGTTTGAATGTTGAGTTGTCTACAACAACATCTGATTTGGAAAATGGGGAGAAGTTCTACACCTTTGTGGAATCTGTTAGGAGGATAGAGAGGTCTACTATGGAGAAGTGAGAAGATAATGCAAGGAAGAGGAAACCTAGTTCCAAGACCATCGACTAGTAGATTTAATAAATCGAGGTACTTTTCATTGGAGTGCCATCAGCCACTGCATAGATTAGTGGTTTCTAAGCTAAGAGCACAAGTATAGTCGCATTGGTCCCCTAGTAAAGGACGATTTATAATTTTCCACCAGCATGGGAAAATAGTTTAGGTTTAGTATCTATGATAGGGCCATCTAAGCTACATTATGACATACGAACATCATCCCAAACAAAAGGAACACCCTTCCTAGTCATATGAGCCAACTTACCAATTGTATAGGTGGTCTTGACTAGCAAAAAGTGAGCTGGTTTGTCTATCGGTCAACCATCACCTAAATGGAATAACGACCTTTGGATTCCCTTGGAAGGCCAACCACAAAGTCCATGGTTATATGATCCCATTTCCACTAGATAATTGGTAAAGGTTGTGATGTTTGTATAGTCTTTTGATGCCCCGCATTGACTTGTTGACAAACTAGACACTTGGCAACAAACACTGCCACATCATGCTCTAGACTTGGACACCACTACAAATCCTTCAGATTATGGTACAACTTTGTACTGCCAGGATTCATTGTGTACATTGAGGAACGAGCCTCCTCAAGTACCATCTCCCTCAGATCATCAACATTCGTGACAACTATTCTACTGTGGAAGCACACTGTCCCATCATCTAACTCATGAAATTCATCATGCTTCCTATTTACAAACTCTATCCTTATGTTCTATATCAAAGTATTATTCTTATGTGCATATCTAATCTTCTATATCAATGTTTTCCTAGCTTGTAGATGTGCCAACAATCTTTTCAATAGAGAAACTTCCAACTGTACATTCATTTGTGGAAGTGACACTAGCATATTCGTCTTGTGACACATAGTGGAGTGTAACTGCACTTCATCTATAGACAGTGATGAAGATTACTTCCTGTCAGTGCATTGACTACCACATTCTCTTCCTAGGATGATAGTCTATCATGCATTCATAATCCTTGATCAACTCCATCAATCTTCTTTGCCTCTTTTTTAGCTCCAGTTTTTTAGAAGATAAACTAAAGGTTCTTGTGATCTATGAAGATTTGACACTTTTCCCCATACAGAAAGTGCCTTCAAATCTTTAGAGAAAGAACTAAAGTGGATAACTTGAGGTCATCTGCTGGATAGTTCTCCTCATATTTCTTAAGATGTTGCGAAGCAAAAGAAACCACATTCTTGTCCTACATCGGCAACATTACAAACCATTCTTTAAAGTGTCACAGGAAATGATGTAGCATTTTCTAGGTTTTGGCAACACTAACACTGGAGCAGTCATCAATGTCTCCTTCAACAACCAAAAAGAATGTTGACACTTGTCATCACAAACAAAAGGAACACCCTTCCTAGTCACCTTGGTCAAACATAGGGCAACTGCACTGAAGTTCTTAATGAACCTCTTGTTGTAACCAGCTAGACCTTAGAGGCTTCACACCTCAGTCAACATCTTGGGATGCTCCCACTCCAACACGGTCTCTACCTCCTTAGGGTATACACAAACACCTCTTGTAGAGATGACATGCCCAAGAAAATACATGTCACTTCGGCCAAACTCGCACTTACTGAACTTGGCATACAACCGATGTTGCCTCAATAACTCCAATGCTTGATGACGATGTTGTTCATGTTGTTGACTATCTCTAGAGTACATTAAGATGTCATCTATGAGAGCCAGTATGAACTGATCAAGAATAGTCTGAACACTCTAATCATCAAGTCCATAAATATTGTTGATGCATTGGTTAGCCCAAATGGCATAGCCACAAACTCATAATGACCATACCTTATCCTAAAAATAGTTTTGGGTATGTCATTTACCTTGATCCTCAATTGATGATCTCCCAACCTTAGGTCTATCTTGGAAAACATTATAGCACCTCTCAACTAATTAAACAAATCATTTATCCTTGGCAATGGATACTTTTAATTCACGATGACCTTGTACAACTGTCGTTAATCTATGAAAAGCCTCATAGAACCATCCCTATCCTTCACAAACAATGTTGGATCAAACCCAAGGGGAAGTGCTTTTCCATATAAAACCCTTCTCCAGCAACTCATAAAACTACTTCTTCCACTCCTTCATCTCAGTTGGTGCCATCCTATAAGGTGCCTAAGCTATGGGTTGTGTTCCAAGAACTACATTGATCTCAAAATCAATCTCTCTAGTGGTGGAACTTAAGGAAACTCTTTTGAAAAAAAAACATCCTCAAACTTACACACCATATGTACATCCTGGATACTAGGATGCCTCACCTTGGTATCATAACATGGGCTAAGAAAGCCTCACATCCTTGTCTCATCAAATCCTCTACTATCACAATAGACAACACATAGGCATGGAGAATCTTCCTTTCACCTTTGAAAGTCCAAGACACATTCCCATCACAAAACTTTGCAAACTTGGAACTACAGTCCAAAACAACCTTGTACCTTTCCAAGGTATCCATCCCTTGGATCACATTAAATCCATTCATTACAAGTGGCATGATATACACTTGAATGTTGCATCCTGAAAAGAAAGAATGTAAGACAGACACACTTCCTAAAGCATAGTTGAACCAAAAAAAGGGGTTTCTAACAAGAGGCTATCAGATCTACTACAAACATGCAAGGTACAACAACCTATCACCTATCTAGTTATAAATGAATGCATCACAGTTGGGTCAATTAATACAGACATAAAAGAAGAAGTGGATAAGTTACAATGAATAACTTCCATATGACCTATCACCACATGTGGGTTGACCACTCCCTCTAACTGAATCATGGAATTAAATCTAGTCATCACTTGTTGTTGTGCTCAGCCTCAGCTATTTGTTCCTAATGACCTTGCTTGCAATGTCTGCCCATGACCACTACTGCCACCACGACTATTAAACTATTGCTGCTATCAGCCATGTTAGCTATGCCTTGGCTATTATGTTGCCTCCTCATTCTTCACAGGACAAGACCATCTCACATGTCCAACTTGTGCACACTTGAATCATGTTTGTATGTCATAATGTGGCCTAGACAACCTTGTTACAAACACGAAACCAGAACTATTCAGCCCTGTTGGTGGAAAACTACAACCTCCTCCTTCACTAGGGGACCACTGCGACTGTACTTATGCTCTTGGCTTAGAACCTGCTGATATGTGCAGTGACTGCTAGTACTGTAGTGAAAAGAACCTTGGTTTCTTGAAGCTACTAGACGATTGTTCTTGGAACTGGGTTTTCCTCATCCTTCCATTAGCTTCTCTCTTATCCATAGAAAACCTCTCGATCCTCCTCATAGATTCCACAATGGTTGAAAACTTCTCTCAATTTTCCAAAGAGGATGCCATTGTAGACAACTCAAGATTCAAACCTTTCTCAAACCTTTATATCCTTTCCTTCCCTATCGTTTCCATGTGAAGATAGAGCCTCAACAGATCCGTGAACTTTTCCTAATAATCATTGATAGACATTGATCCCTAGAACAATCATTCAAACTGGGTTGTCTTATCATCTAGGTACATCTAGGGAAAGTAGCAGCTCATAAATTCCCACCATAATTTATCCCAGATCACTACTACTCTTGGTCTCTTTTCCTCCCTAATTGCTCCATTACTACCCTTTTGAAGGTAAACCACATACTTCACCTTGTCCTCATTGTAGATCCTAAACGTCTTATCCAACTTCGTCAACCACATATCGATGTCTTTGGAGTCTGATGTACCTACATACGCAGTTTCTCCCACACGCTTCAACCTCTAAAGGATCTTTCTTAGACCTGGAGATTCTACATTCAGACAGGTGACCTCAGTTGAGGTGCAAGTTCCGTATTTGCCAAATGCATGACCGTCACTGGTAGCTGTCCAAACATAGACTAAAAAGTTGCATCATCCGTGGTTGAAGGGTCTAACAGAGGAGGTACGAGATGTTGTCACTCTATCTCATCTACTCTTTGTTCTAGTATTAGTTTCCTATCACCACCTCCTAGTGCCAAAAAGCTACTCTCAACATGCTCTTCATGTTCTCTAGACTTATCTACATAACCATAAGATATGGTCAAATATGTTGGAGATATGTTGGATTATGTAAGAACATGCACAACGACCTAAGTCCTACGTCCATGTAGACTCAGTGAACCCTAAGCTCTGATACAAACCAAAATGTGGCAACCTACTACGCTAAACAAGAATACTTAAAACCAAAACATGGACCAATCACTAATTAATTATGTCATTAAAAAGGTACATAATTAAAACACTTCTTAAACATGTCCAAGTACATTTACATATAGGTCCAACATTTCAAATATTATCTTTATAATTGTTCCCTAGCCTCATCCACAACTTGTATGCAATAGATAATATCCACGTATTTACATCTTGTACAAGCATCAACACACTACAAACAACTTGAGTCGATGTATAATGTACAAAATTTCCCCAGCTAGACCTAAGAGTACAAGGATGAGTCTAGGACACAATAGGCAACTTTCCAACCTTCTTCATCTAGGGATCTCCAAGATGCTCCTCCTCACTACCACAGTTTTGATGGTGCTGCTGATGATAACCTAAAATTATGTGGTGACCCGTGAGATGAGACCCATTTCCCAGAAAGAGATATAACTAGAAACAACATCCATGCTTACAACAAATTATAAAATTAAAGAGATAAAGTAGAAAATATTACAAAATTGAAAGTTTAGTATAATAACAAAGAATTAAATAGAGAAAAATCTAGTTATACAATTATTTTCTCTTACCACATTATACATCAGTTCGATATTAAAAGAGACAAAGCAAGGGTTATCATCCAAAGTGAATTTCCAAGTAACCCTAATAGATATGCTACATGGCTAGATTACATATTTTATTAAGCCCTAGGTAGTTTTAGGTGTACCACATCAACTACCAACTGACCACTATGAAGTTGCAATCAGCTCCATACAAAAATCTAAGAGAATCAGAATCCTAAGATCTCTTCACCTTAGTAAATACAACTCCACCATAGTGACATAATAGTCAAACTACAATCAGCCTAGTCCACCTTGAGTACACATGCCATGATACTAGAAACATGGGTATTCAACCCTAAATTTTGAGGTACAACTGTAGACATCCACAATCACATAATTGCATAAATCTGAGACACAACCTTGATCGCTCTCTAAAACCTTATAATCAAGATGACAAGGATATAGTCTCCCTACATCTGTGTATATACAATTGTGTACGACTCTAAGTTCCCCTTCTAGGATACTCATTTTACTATCCAGAAGATCTTGATACTAGAATAGTTCTACATTTTATTAAACTATGTGATTAGGGTTCCACTTGGTTAATTAATCCAATTTGGTGTTTCCAAAGTGAATCAACCAAGTTAAATACAAACCACTATATTTCTCCTATAAAATTAGTGGTACATAACAAATCTAGAAGATATAAATTGTATGGAACATATCCCTTTTCACAATATCATGGTATACTAGTCAATTGTAATCCATGAAGAGGAATAAACCTTCACTAGGGTTAAAAACATGCTCAAAGGACATTTATACCATACAACAGTACTTCCTGTAGGAACATCATTATCATTCAATGCTTTATAGAAGGTTCAACATGTCATAACTGAACTTGTTACTTCTAGATTTAACATAATGCATCGATCATAAGGGTTATGAAATTTTGAAGAGTAAAATATCATATTTATATATAACATTATGAATGTATAAATTTCTCATTTTAGCATCATTAGAAGATAGAACTATTAAACCATCATCAGTTAACCATTACAAGAAAGGTTTAAAGGTTTGGATTGGGTTTGTATTGCCAAATCATCATACATAGTTAACCCATTGGTTTATATAACACACATAGCCAAACCATCTTTTCATTCATGGACTTAGTAATAATATCATTTCATGTACCTAGGATACCCATGCATTCATTGACGAACTTGAACAAAATCAACAGTTCTTTGACTTAACAAAACATTGATTGATTGACTTAACATAACCATAGATTCATTTACTTAGTGAAGCTATCAATTTACTTTATCAAGTAAAGCCATTGGTTCATTCACCAAGTGAGACCATAGGTTCATGTTCTCTGTAAAAACATCATTTCTTAGACTTGGTGGAATCATTAGTCCATAGACTAAGTAAAGACATCAGTTTATAGACTAAGTCAACCATCAATTTTAGCACAAATTAAAACCATCAATTTCTATTGTAAGTGGAACCAGTCCCTTGCACTAATTAAATGCCATCATTTCATACTTTTATAACTAAGGTAGTTCATCATAGAAGAAGGAACGTTCATATGTTCTAAGGATAACTTAACAACACACAGCCATCACTCATATATGTAAAATACTGTACAAAGGATCAACTTTCTTCATAAAACTAAGATTCTAGGGTAAGATCTATATAACACAGGTTTTAAATAGGCAAAAAATAGGTTGACGATTATATAAATCATATCAAGGTGAAGATGAACATACAAACAACAAGGTGTCTCAAGAAGAGAAAATGAAACCCTAGCTTTACACTCCCAAAGATCCAAGGTAGATCCATCCTCAAGAACAAGGTAGATCTAGGGGAAAAGAGAGAAGAAAAAGAGTTCTTCTACCATATGCACAAGTTCTCATCAAGAACACTATGGTTCCATCCATGGATGAAGAGAGAAGAAATAAAATAACAAGACAACTAGATCTAAGAAAATGATCTTACATGTATAAGGGAAGAAACTAGGTTGGAAATCTACAAACAATCCTAGAGTGCTTGATCCAAAACCTAGAGCAACATGCATCTAAGATCCTTCCAAGATTCATCCTCAAGGATCTATTTCTTCATAAAATGATGGGTTTGAGTTTCTCTAGAAGCAAGAGAAAGAAGGATAAAGAAAAGAGTTTGTTTGGAAGATAAATGAGGGGTATATATATCTAAGAAGAGAGAGAAAAAGGTGGTCAAGGGTTGAAAACTAACTGCCATGTGTCAAAACCCAAAATCTTTATTATTAGTTCATTATCTAAAATCCCATCAATTGTTTTGAAAGAAACCCATCAGTTTGTGTACTTATAAAATCATGAAGTTGCATCATCAAAGAAACCATTAGATTCTACACTATACATCACCACTTTTCCAAACCCCAACCCACCACTTGATTGTGCACTCATCAAGGTAACCATCAATTCTAGGCCCATAAGAGAAAACCATTAGTTCCTTCACGAAAAGGAGAAACCATTGAATCCTTCACTCACTTGGTGAAACCATATGATCCTCATCATACATAGAAAAGCCATTGATTTTATGACTTAGTGAAAATCCCTAGATTCTCAATCTACAAGGGAAAGGTGCAAACATCCGATCATGCAAGCATGCATCCAAAGGTGCAACTCCATCAAGCATTACAAAGAGTATATGAATCACAACATGTATGTGTTACAATTACTGATGGATCCCTAAGGAAGGTAAAATTGCACAAAGGTTCACATAAGCACATAAATTGCAAAACTTGAGAAACAAAGTCCAAACGGGATCAAATTTGAAACATACTTCGTCACCTAATATCAAAATGTAATTTAGGGTATGATTAAGGAACTAAGCACCCAATTAAACCAATAAAGCATGTTCAAGAATAAAACCAAGTCAGGGGTCTTACACGCCCCAACACATTAGACAATCTCCATCCAACATTTCCTAATGTAAGAACCCTCACACACCTCCTGTTTCCCCATCATAGTGAGCCAAGCCTTATTATTGTAGTATTTTATCATAAATCATATTAACTAAGTTTTATTATCAAAGATTTACCTTATGAAAGTTTACAATAATCCCACCTACAAGTGGATGAATCTTATTGCATATTGGTTACAATTGAACCCAAAGTATAACATTTTTTATTTCTAACTAATCAATTTAACCAAATTAAGAAGATTAATTATCACATGTGTTGATTTTGTTTTTAAAACAAGAATATGATTAAAGATATTGGATTTAAGATTATATTATCAAATGGGTGAAAATAATTGGGTGGATGGGTTTCACCATATCTACCTACATTCTATCTCTCATTACATTATAAATATGCATAAATTGTTGACTATTGAGCCTAAGTAAATCTCGTCCTTTCAAAAGAAGATTCAACCCTTAGAGATTTCATTCTAGGCTCAACATTGTGTTACCTAGAGGTCATGTATGTCGGATCAAAAGGTCTCTAGAGGGGGGTAAACAAAACTAAAAAGAACTTAAACTGAATTCATTGGACCTTCATTTTGCAGGGAAAGGATACCTAGCCTTCCTTTTTAAGGGCCAAACAAGGTTTTACCTATCATTGGAGAAAGAGTCTTCAACCTCTACAAGGACTTATCCACTTTTGCAATGAGCTACCCACTTACAGCAAGTCTTCCACCTTGAAGGAATTACCCAATCTTCTCAAGGATCTTTAGCCTTCACCTTCTCCTTCACCTTAGAGAATCTTTCACCAACTTAGCTCTTTAGAAAGGGGTTGGGAAAGGGAATAGTTGAGATCTTTACAAGAGTACAATGGAGTAGCTCTCTCACACAACCCATCTCAATCATAATGACTTTTTTTATTAGTAAGATAGAGAGAGAAAGGGGATCTATGTGGGCAAAATCACTCAATTGTAGCTAGCTAGGAGCTTGAACAACATGAAGGAGAAAACTTAGGACGAATCCCAAGGGTCCCTATTTATAGTTGGGGATGTCCACTAGCCACTAGAAGCACTTGGGGATGAATTCTAGTCATTTGGAGTGTTGCAACAGATATAATGTTGATATTTGCAACACTCTAATGGCTAGAAACACTTTTTTGCACACTTTGTGTAGTGCAGTATGTCATGTTTCAATAAAGGTAACTCGACTGACTGCACTATGCGACAAAGCAAATTCCAAGTATCGGTCGAGTTTATCCTGGATGAAACTCATCCGATGGCTTAAATTTGTTTTGGCTATGTAGGGTGTCAGTCTAGTTTGGCCAGGGCCAGACTCGGTTGAACCTGACAATTCCCAAAATCCATCAAGGGTTTCGGTCGAGTTTATTAGAGATGAAACTGGACAGACTAGGCTCTCAATGATGAATTTTAGAAATTGACATTAGAGTGCTTAAACATTCGCTTTAGTGCTCCTAATTTTTTCTCATCTTAATTACAAGTCATAGCATCAATACAAATGATTATAAACATTGTCCTAAGGGTTTTAGGGCATTTTCCACAAAAGTGCATTTGCATTGCTTTTGACTTGAACTTGATCAATCTAGGGATTGATTGAATTGATCATTTTCATGTTCCTAATACCTGAAATCATTCTGAAATAGACATATTGGATACATATGAATGGAATGGTTAATTCATCCTCAAATTATGCACAATGTATAACTATTAGCTCAACATTCTCACACTTTTTGAAGATGACAAACCATTCCTGAACATATTGAAAAGGACTTCGAATTTTGAACTTTAACCTTGTGATTTGTAAGGGATACATGAATGAACAATGGCTATTGATCCCCCTCTATTCATGCTTACCTCAATTTCTCTTTCCCTTTACCTACATGGTTTGTTTTCCAAAAAGCATAACTGTAGCACATATATACTATTTGAGTCATCTTACATTATCACATGATAAATCAATGAATTAACTAGAAAAGGATCACTAGAGATCATATCTTCCCTATAGTACTTGAGATCATTTCTCCCACTTTGTCATTTTAAAAAGGCAGGGGGTAGAAGAGCTAAAATCGTAGGTCTTATCCAAGTGGCACAAATGAGACAAGAAACCACCAAGCAAGCACTAACCATAGAAGCAAAGAGAACAAACATACTAGAGTCATAATAAAAAATATGGAAGCACATACCCAAAACTCATAATATGTAACCAAGCATAAAGTTAAGGTACATATAAAGTCAAATTAAAACAAAAGATATGTCCTCTCTAGAAGAAAACTATGAAACAACAAAAAATAAGGAGATATGAAAATAGTGAGCCTCAGATATAGTTACCAAATGTTAATTGCATAAAAATTCTACAAAAGATATATAGATAAGAACTATATAGACTAGGAACTAAAAATTTAGGGCATCTATGTCAACAGTCTCTTCGTCATCCTCAGGTTGGTAGTCTTCATTCTGAATGTGCATCAGGGGCAGTAGGTGTGTCCTCATCACTATCTCCATCAACATCTGAGCCATCATCACCATAAAATTCATCCTCAACATCCTCATCAACCATCTCTGTCCTCATCTAGCATGAAGGAGTGAGGAATGGGCCATCTGTGATTTTGCTCTTCTCAGGAGATACCACACACTCGCAATGCCTTAGCTTACTCATAATTGGGTACAAAAGCCCAATCAAAATCAGCAAGATAGGCAGCAGAAGGGACAATTGCAAGTGCAAGTAGCTAAGAGGAGGCAGTAGGGGCCGGTTCACCATTTGTGGTAGGGGGTAAGAGGTAGCTACAAGGTGGTGGTCTGGGTAGAACTGACTGTATGTATAAGAAGTTAAGTCAGCAACTGGGTAGGGCCGGTAGGTAGGGTTAGGATAGGTGCTGGAAAAGTTCATGTTTGACTTTATTTGAACTAGATCCTGGGGTAGGTCCTCCTATACTTGGGTGTTGTATGCATGTTGGCATCATGTAGCCTTTAAGATTATCATTAGACACTGAGAAAGAGGCACGGTAAGGTCTTGGAGGAGGTGGAGGGGCATAGGTAGATATTGAAGCACCAGGTGTGGTAGAGGAGGTGGGGTGAAAGGATTTCTTGACACTAGTTTCACCAATTTAAACACCTTTCCTACTTGATTTTCAACCAAGATCATGGAAAAGGGATTTCTCAGAGTGATGAGAAAACAAACCACAAATCAAGTTGGTATAAGATGGATGGGTTCCACAGGTTTTCTTCCCAGATTCAAAATAGGTCATGTGGTGGAGAATGTAATGGTCCCATTTGATTTTGACATCATTCAGGAGGTTGTAAACTAGCATAGAAATGTTCTTTGCAATATCTGTTTGGTTTTTCTTTGTGTTCATATTACAGTTTAATACAAGTGCAATGAGGTGAGCCTTGATGTCAAGGGAAGAAGAAGGAATGATCTCTTTCTTCCTATATGGAACCTCAAGTTTCTTCAGGAACTTATGGATGTCGGGTAGGGTAATCTCAGGCTCAAAACCCTGGTACACCTTTTTAGGGTCAAGAAGATCAAGATATTGGTGATAGGTGGTCAGCCATGTTTATGTGGTAGAGGTACCATTGAAGTAAGAATTCAAATAATCCTCAGAGATGGAAAACTTTGTACTCGCAGTCATGGAGGTAAGGATCACTTGTTGGTTAGGAGGTGACACAAGAGAAGTGTAGCTCCACATGAGATTGGCATAGAATTCATGGACTTCTTTTGTTCTAGAAAAAGAGTCATTACAACATAATCGCTCTACACATAATGTGCCAAGGTGTTGAGCATTGAACACATCAACAACCTCATTCATCAAATCACTTCGAGGTTTAAGAAAAGCATGAAAAGGAAAAGGATTTCTATGAAGAAGCTCCTTATACCTATTGCTACTTGAGAGGTGGTGAAGGAGGTGTCATCAAAGGAAATGACCATAGAAGCAGTAGAGAATGAAGGTACTCCAGCTGGTCCAGTCCGCTTTCATTAGTTTGAAGCCATGGAGATGAAAGGAGAAGAAATGGCAACCAAATGAAGAAGATGGAAGGTGATGCAGGTCGTTCAAGTAGCTGGGTTGAGGTAGGGAGAGGATAGGGCAGGTGATATATGGCTAGAGAGGGTAGTGGAGAGGTTTGGGTTGCACTAGGGTTTAAGGACGAACAAGAAAGATGGGCTATCGATTGACTTTGCTCTAGTTGAGAGGGAGAAAGTCGGTAGAATGCCTATATATTTTCTACCCAACGGTGTCGTCAGTCAATTTTAAGGTTTGGTAAACTTGGATGACACTATGGTTTTGTTCAATCCTCGGCCTATTTTTGGTCGAGTTTCTCCTAGAACAAACTCAGCTGACAGGCCAGTCTATCTAAAATATAAGAGATTAATTCTAGACCACTAGAGCACTATATAATTTTTTTATCTTTTCATGCATTTTGAACATATTAAAGAATTTTCAACTCATCATTCACTACTATTTTGCGGTAAAAAAGCATTTGCAAAAAATAGCCAAAAAGAATAAAAAAAGAATTATAAACTAGGCATATGTAGAACTATCAAGCTTAAGATGAGCATGTTATGAGAAAGAACATATAGGTATGATAATATCTAGCTAGAAGGCATATCATTATCATCAAGAGTAGTAATAAGAAATTTGGATCTAATGAAAGTAAATTTATCTCTAGCTAGAGCTTTAATGAAAATGTCCACAAGTTGATTTTTCAAGTCCACATGCGTAATATAGATATCCTTTTTGGCAATGTGGTCATGAAGGAAATGATGGAATACCTCTATGTGTTTGTCTCTACTATGAAATACATGATTATAAGAAAGATGATTGCATTAGTATTATCACAAAATATAGGATAAGCACCATAATGAACATTAAAGTCTTGGATCATTTGCTTCATCCATAGGACATGGGCACAACAAATTCTAGATGTAAGCTATTCATCCTCAGTAGTTGAAGGAGCCACTTTGATTTGTTTCTTAGAGAACCAATAGACTAAGCATGGTCCTAGGAGGAAGTAAGTGTCACTTGTGCATTTTCTATCAATTAAGCACCATGCATAATTCACATCACTATAAATGATAACAGTAAAGTCCCTTGACTTGGGATACTACAGACCAAAATTTGGGTTTTGGCTAGATACCCCAAAATTCTCTTAATGGCTTTAAGATGAGATGATTCTCTAGGGATTTATTGAAATCTAGCACACAAGCCAACTCCAAACACAATATTAGGTCTAGAGGAAGTTAAATGTAACAACCTACCAATCATACCTCTATAGAGCTTCTCTTTACCTTCCATCGGATTGGCATTCTCCATCCCAAAACATTTCAACAGTTCACTTGTATACTTGCCTTGGTAAACGAAGTTTCCTTCCATTGTTTGTTTGATTTGGAATCCAAGAAAGAAAGCAAGCTCCGCCATCATACTCATCTTCAACTCACTTTGCATAAGAGAACTAAACTCCTTGTAAAAATCAATATTAGTTCCGTGAAATATGATATCATCAACATATATTTGAATGATCAAAAAGTTGCTAGAAGTGTTTTTAAGAAAGAGGGTAGAATAAGCTTTGCCCATGATATAGCCATTGTCTAGAAAAAAGTTCTTTAATTTCTCATACCAAGCTCTAGGGGCTTGTTTGAGTCCATAGAGAGCTTTTCGTAACAAGTAAACATAGTAAGGAAGCTTATCATGTTCAAAGTCAAAGGTTGAGCCACATAGACTTCCTCCTCTATTATAACATTTAGAAACACATTTTTAACATCCATTTGGTATAACAGGATATTCTTATAGCTAGCAAAGGCAAGTAACATTCTAATAGATTCAAATCTACCTACATGTGCATAAGTTTCATCAAAATCAATACCTTCATGTTGGGTGTAGCCTTGAGAAACTAACCTTTCTTTGTTCCTTACCACTTTACCTCTTTGATCTAGCTTGTTGTGGTAGACCCACTTGGTACCAATGATCTTTCTATCATTTGGTTTTGGCACTAAGGTCCAAACCTCTTGTTCTCGAACTAATATAGCTCATTTTGCATAACTAGGATCCATTCATCATCCCCAAGAGCTTCTTTTACATTCTTTGGCTCGAGTTGTGAGATGAAGGCATTGTCGGCTTGTTATTTGTTGAATTTGGCCCGCATCTTCACTCTTTCAAAAGGATTGCCTATGATGAGATCTTTAGGACGATCTTTGGCAAATCGGGGAGTTGGATCCTTCTTTTCTTCTTCTTTCTCTTCCTCATCTATTAACACCTCTTTTCCTTTTTCTATTGATGTTGAACTCTTTCAATCTAGGAAAAACCTCATCTACAACATCATCATGCACAATATTCTACAACTTTACCATTGTCATTGTCACCGAAGGTGACCAATACTCTTTTATTCTTTGTGAAATTGTTGAAGTGGCTTATTTCACTTGTCATATGCTTGGAAAAACCACTATCAACAATCCATTTTCCTTTCACCTACAAGAAAGGAAGATGTCGATGCCCAACTCAAACCTTGGGATACAGAGTTATCTTAGGGACCCATTTCATCTTTGGGTTGGTTCCCTTCTCTTTGCATGGAAAATATGTAGAAAAATTATCATCACTCTTGCAATGTGAACAAACCATACTAGTGAAAGTAGAATACTTTTTCCCTTTGAGGAACTTATGCAAGGAAGCTCTAAATCTGTGATTATCATCACTAAGAGTAATGACAGTAGAAGAAAGACTAGATAAATCATCTTGAGCATGAAGTGGGTCAGCCTCTAGACAGAGGGCTTTAGTATGATAAGAATCTATATCATGAGTAATAGTAGATACTTCATTACTTGGCAATAAAGGTCTAGAATAAAAATCATCAATTTTAGTCAGCAATCTAGTATTTTCATTCCTAATCAATGTAAGCTCATCAAGATAGATTCTATTTTCATCCTTAATGTTATGACAAACATGTATAAGTTCATTGAGCTTGGAAATAAGTTTATAATTTTTAGTTTTAATCAAACAAGTTCATCGAGATAGATTCTATTTTCATCCTTAATGTTATCACAAACATATCTAAGTTCATTAAGCTTGGAAATAAGTTTAACATTTTCTATTCTAATCAAAACAAGCTCATCAAGACAAGTTTGGTTCTCATCTTCAAGACTACTTATATTCTTAAGATAAATCCCATTCTCTACCGCAATGTCATAGTAATGCAAATCAAGTTGAAGAAATTGACCTTGCAAAGAATCAATACTACCAAGATGAACTTTCTCATTTTGATCAAGAATATCAATTTTAGCATACAAGTCATCAATAATTTTCCCTAACCTCTTATTATTAGATTTTCATTTTGAAAAAGAGGAATGGGAAGCATTAATCATATCAATGAAGGATTCTTTAGATAAATCATTCAAGCTTACCTCACTTATGTATTCACTAGTAGAGGCCATGAGAGCAAGGTGGCATTCTCCCTCATTGGAGCTAGAATAACTAGAAGAAGACTCCTCCCATGTTGCATGGGCTACATATTTTCTTATTCTTTCTTTCTTGTCCTTCCTCTTCTACTTTCCTTCCTTCTTGTAGTCCTCCTTCTTCTTGGATCTGCTCTTGTGGTAGGATTTCTATGCCTTGGGGAAATCATTCTTGTAGTGTCCCTTTTGACCACACTCATAGCACCCTATAGTAGAGGAGGAGGAGGGCTTTCCTTCGAAGTGTTTCCCATTGGAGTAGTTATATTTGTGATCACTAGGGGCTTCATCTTCACTTGAGGAGGGAGTAGTCCGTTAAGTAAGTTGTTATTGAAGAACAATGTCCTCCTCTTGAGTTTTGAAGGCATTTTCCTTCATCTTCTTTGACTCCTTCTCTTTAAGGTTTTCTTCTTCTTCTTGCTTGTCAAGTCTTGGCTCATAAGCTTGAAGGTTACCAATGATGTATTCGATAGATATTTCACCTACTCTTCTTGTTTCATCAATGGAGCTCATCTTGGATTGCCACCTCTTAGGAAGAGACCTAAGGATCTTGTAGTTGATGGAACCTTGATCCATGGGTTGGCCCAAAGAAGAAAGTCCATTCATGATGGTGTTGAGCCTTGAGTACATCTCAGCCACTCTCTCCTTCTTTCCCATCTTGAGGTTCTCAAGTAGGCCTTTAAGTATGTAGAACTTGGACTCCTTGACTTGCTTGGTTCCTTCATAGATGATGCAAAGTTTGTTCCATATCTCATGGGTTGTGCCCCATGAAGAGACCTAGTTGAATCCAATGGTGTGAGGTCTGCATAAATGATGCTTATGGCCTTTGAGTTCAGTTGTGCCTTCTTAAGTGTAGCTTCATCCCAAGTAGCTACATCTCCCACAAACTACTTGTAGAGAATGATAACTACTTTCAACATGTCATAACTCATTCCTTGCAAGTAGAGCTGCATTCCTCACTTCCAGTAAAGGAAGTTTGTGCTATCGAAGATTGGAGATCTCATGGAGAATCCATCCTCCAAGTTGAGAGAACCTAGAAGGTTATCACTCATCTTCTATTCTTGTGGGAGAAGTTGCTAGAGAAGACTGTGGATCTGATATCACTTGCTGGATCAAAAGGGCTATAGTGGGAGAGCGAATATAGATAAAAAGTACTTAATTCATTAGACCTTCCTTTTGTAGGGAAAGTATACATAGCCTTCCTTTTTAAGGACCAAAAGGAGCCAATAAACCTTACAATGTCATACCTATCCTTGGAGCAGAGTCTTCAACCTCTACGAGGGCTTACTCACTTTTGTAACGAGATGGAAACCTTTGCCAAGGAGCTCCTCTCTTACAACAAGTCTTCCGCCTTGAAGGAATTACCCTTTCTTCTCCAGGATCTTCAGCCTTCACCTACTCCTTCACCTTAGAGAAGCTTTCACCAACTTTTCTCTTTAGAAAGGAGTTGAGAAAGGGAAGATTTGAGAACTTTACAAGAGTAAAACGAAGTATCCCTTACACACATAGCCTATCTCACTCGTAATGACTTTTGATTAGAAGACAAGAGAGAGAAAGGGGTTATATATGGATAAAATTACTCCACTATAGCTAGGAGCTTGAATAGCATGAAGGAGAAAACTTGGGATGAAGCCCAAGGGTCCCTATTTATAGTTGGGGATGTCCACTAGCCACTAGAAATGAATTCTAGTCATTTGGGGTGTTGAAAGTGATATATTTTTTATGTTTGCAACACTCTAACAACCAAAAACACTTGTATGCACACTCTATATAGTGCAGTTGGTCGAGTTTCAATAAAGGTAGCGTGACCAATTGCACTATGCTACAAAGCAAATTTGAAGCATCGATCGAGTTTATCCTATATGAAACTCAGTCAAAGGCTTAAATTTATTTTTTGTAGGGTTTCCATCAAGTTTGGCCTGGGATAAACTCGGATGAACCTAACAATTCCTAAAATCCATCAAGGGTGTTGGTCGAGTTTGTCAGAGATGAAACTCGACAACAAGGTTCTCTGTGATGAATTTTAGAAATCGTCATTAGAGTGCTTAAATAATCGATTTAAGTGGTCTTTATTTTTCTCTTCTTAATTACCAGTCATAACATCAATACAAATGATTACAATATTGTCCTAGGGGTTTTAGGGCACTTTTGGCAAAAGTGCATTTGCATTTCTTTTGACTAGAACTTGATCAAGGTAGGGATTGATTGAATTGATCATTTTTGTGTATCTAATACCTAAATCAATCTGAAATAGAATATTAGATACATATCAATGGAATGGTTAAGTCATCATAAAAATATGGACAATGTATAACTATTAGGTCAACAATGTATCCATTACCTCAAATAAAAGTTCAAATTTAGGATTTTACAAGAAAGAATCAATATCCTAGATCACAGGTTAAAGTTCTCTACATCCAAGAACTAATAAACATGCAAAACTACCAATCAAACAAGATTGCACGCATAAAAATAATTGACTTAAAATATAAAAGGTTTCATACAAACTTACATGCAAACAAAAGAAGAAACATAGGTAGTAGGGCTACTAGCCGCATTCTAGTAAATGAACTGATCAATCTTAATGGTGGTAACAAGATCACCGAGAGAAGGGAAAGAGATGACCATTGTCACTGTGAATAGAAGGGGTGTGACATGGTGTGTGAAAACGACCTTCATACCCAATGAAAGCATTGTTCAACACAGTAGTTGGGTAACACCCATAATGGTCTTCAACTCATCCTCAATCCATGTCGTCTTTCCCTCCTTGGATGTGATGGAGGTGCTATGTAGGTTGAGGCAGTGGAAGACTTTATACGACTTTCCCTCTGTTGAGGTCAAGCTAAGGATCTTTGTTGGAGGTGGTGGTGATGGTCAATGGTGGAGAGGAAGATGAAGACTAATGGGGGACAGGAGAATGACCTCTATTTCCAAGGTGGAAACACATTTGTGCCTTGAGCCCAAAACAAGTTCTAACTTATTCTAGAGGCCACTGGAAGTATTTATAGGTGTGGCACTAGGTTTTAGGAAAGGAGGCAAGAAGATGAAGTAGCTTTACATTGTGTGTGAATGGGTTATAAGTTGATAGAGGCGATCGACATGTTGGAAGTAGTGTAGCAGATGCATCAAGGTTAATGGGACTAGGGTGTCAATTGTGCGAGTGGGGGCTACTGATGCCTAGTGTAGAGAGGCTTTGATGGTAGCCATAATGACATCATGTTCAATGGTGATCATTAATGCCATCATGATCGATGGTGGATGTCGATGCCATCATGATTGATGGTGGCTGATTGTGGCTTGAGGTTCGGTGGTAGTTGTTGGCATGAACTTTTTTGGTGATATTAGGATAAAGCTTCAATGGATGCATCAATGGTTAAGGGTCAATGGAGGTTGTCAATGGTGAATTTGGGGGATTAAATGTGGGCCATTGAGCATTGAATTGAAAAATAGTGATATGTTTTTGAACTCAGTCAATAATCACTTCAGGTTGGGTCATATCCCTACATCTCACTAGAGGCAGACTCTTCCCAACATCCACCTACTAAAGGGTAGTAGGACCCCCTATGTTGTAATGTGATGTGATAAAGCTCAAGCCTCTCATGAAAGATGGGAAATTACACCAAAACTTAACATTCATCAAAACTACTTCTAAAGAAAAATGTGAAATCAGAATGCAATCTAAGATGAGAATGTAACTTAAGAAAGGATCAATATCTATTTATCACTTACACCTACTAATTCAAAAAACACTAGCCTCAGTGTCATCATCGACCTTGAATACCATACCTCTCTAGCAATGACTTGACCATGAAAACACAAATATAATATTTTTGAGTGCCCTTTAATAATTTCCAATACTCATTCGGTCCAAAGCCTTACTAGTATAATGAATCAAAATAAAAAGCTTTATTCCCCTTTCTTGATGCTAGGCCCTTTGTCTTTGAGTCTGATTAGTCTTTTTACCCTCACATTGGATTACCTGCTTTTACCTTGATGTCTAATGTTTGGCTTTCTTTTACCTTTATTTTTTATGTTTTATCTTTCTTGTAGACCCTATTCTTTGAACATGGTGTCTACCTAGAATGAATTTGTTGGTCACCTCAATAGTTATCCATTCAGCCTCTATGATTTAGGAAGATGGGAGATCCCGAACAAGTCCATAGACATGATATTTTTGGTCATGGTTCTCACGCTTTATCCAGATTTTGAATCTCTATGATGTTTATTGTGTATCAAGATTAAGAAGAAAAGTATTAATGTGATTTTTCCTTCTTTATTCCTACTCTATTAATGCCTCTACATGTATCACTTGTGTGTTCTCTATGTCTTTTAGGTCTTTAAGCATTTAAGTCTGACTGAGCCTATCGACGGTTAAGTTTAATTTATACCCCACTACTTGAAATAACTTGTAACTTGTACTGTGTATTTTTATGGTCTCATCCTTTGTTTACATCATATGTGGTCTAGATCTAATTATAATGTCACATGATTTTTCCTTTTTTATATCCTAAAACATCAAAAACTAATCATGCATGTGTAGTAACTCAGACTGATTTGTATAATACTCATGAAAAATGACAACAATGCAATGAGAACCCTCGAACTAGAATAGAATTGTGCTCCACATTAATGTTATGATTTTCTTAGTAAACCCTAAACTTATTGTTATACTTATTAGAACAAAGTCACTAATATATAAACAAAGTTAACCTAATCAATTGACCCTCATTTGTAACTCAACCTTGAGTACATACATAAGAATATGTATCTAATGCATGCATTTAAAGTTAAATAATACCTTGCATAAGGCTTGTGCCTTGTTATTGTATATATAATCACCAATACAAACATGATCCAACTATACAACCATTTAAAAGAATATTGGAGTGCTTGCACAAGGCATGGGTATAAGTTATAAGCAATTAATGAAGATAAGTAATGTACGTGAGATTAAATATAAGTAGTAATACGACCCAACTACCTTGGTTGAATAACATACTTGTAACAACTAGGACACAAAGGTCATCACTTATTACTTCACTGAATAATAGGAAAAAATTGGGAATTAGAGATTATTATGTTGTGGATCAAAATAAACATTAAAATGAATGGTGCAATGTTTTGACTTTGATTAATGATTTCAAGCTTATAACTTTGGTTGAGTTTCTAATATAGTAAAATAGAGTAGTGGTAGGATTAATTTGCAAATATAATGAGATAAAAATTCAATTGAAGTAATTGTTTTAAGTTCTTCCTTAAATGTTAAATTTGGAATATTATCAAGCTTTTAATTTCATTAGAGGAAATAGCCATGGTCTCTAGAATCCAACTAAACCCTTGTTGGACCATTTCAAATTTCAAATAGGTCCTTGGGGTACAGAGTGGGACTTCAATAACTCACACATTCGTTTAATACCCATAACATTTTTAATTAGTTGGAATAAGTATTTTGATATATTGAATGGAATTTTAGAAGATTCAAGTTGGATAATAGCTAGATAATTAATTATTTAATGATCTCTATATTAACTTGAGAACCAAGTATTAAATAACTAACAAAGTTATTTTGGCTTGTTATTTTTCCTAAGGTTAGATATGTACAAATTATGGAGTATCACGAAATTTGAGATAAATTGAACCTATGGTGTATCCTATGCAAATATTATGTTGACCTTAAGTTTTATCTAAACAGAAAAATTGAAAGTTGGTGAAGTCCAAATGGACCCAGACACCTAACCTAGGAGAAATTGTTGACTTAAGAGTCTCCTCCCTTATCTAATCTCTCTCTCACATAGACTCAGGGAATTTAGTCAAATCTCTACCTCTCTCTCCCCTCCGCACTCTCTAGACATTATCCTCACATAATTGTTGCAATGTCAGATCCCACAGATTGATATGAACTCAACTAACTCCTAGATTACCATTATCTCCATGAGATTGGATAATGCCCAAAATCCTAGATAGTCTGGGAACTAAAGGTTGTCAATCGCCATTGATTCCCTCTACCTTAGACCTATATAAGAACCATATGGATCCCATGTTCCATCAACAACTCAACCCATATCTCAATTAGTCATGAAATCCCATACAATTTTGTAGATATACATCGTCTCATATGATTACCTTGGCCCATTTACATTTACTTTGGACATTCCTAGCCAATTTCCTTAGCCCGAAACATTCCAGGAAGCCTGCAAAGTTTCTCTCACCATTTTGGAAGTCTCAATGAATGTAAAAAAATCCCATAATCTTCTTCTATTTTTCTTGTTTCCTTCCTACTAGACTCAACCTAGTTACCCCCACCTTCTCTGTCAACCTCATTGTGAGAAAAAGAGCTCATTTGTAAGACCCCTGGTCGTGTTTTATGGATGAACATGCTTTCTTATCATAATTGCATGCTTAAAACTTTAATCTAACCCTAGTATGTGCTTTGAATCATGTTATAAGATTAAGTTGTGATGAAACTATTTTAGCAAATTATGCATTTATATGTTTATTTTGGACTTTTGTGCAATTTACCCATATCTAGGGTTTTTCTTGTAATTTGTCACATTCTTGTTGTTCCTAACATGTTTTCATGTCATTCTTGAGATATTTTTTCCATCTGGCACCTAGTTGCACCTTGGTTTGAGTGGTGACATCTACCTAGGGTTGAACTTAGGGTTTCCTCTCGTAAATGGGCTATCTTGAGTAATAGAACTTGATGGTTGTCTTGGTTTGGTGATATACAATGGATTTCCTTGTGTGTTGGGATCCTATGTTGGTCCCTAGGGGTGTGATGGTTGATGATTTTCTCGTTGGAGCTCCTTATTGACGGTTCACCTAGAGGGTGCTCACCGATGGTTTTTCACTGTTGTGACCAAGGGGCCCAAAACTAATGATTTCCCTATTGATGAAGGTCGATTTCCACCATGGGAGTGAATAGTTGATGGCCCTCCTTACTTCCACAACTGATGGACCTACTGGTTAGCATGGATGTGATGATTTATCTATGAGACACTTGGAAAACAAGGCTAGGCACCTAACCTTATCCTCTCTCTCACCCATAGCTTTAGATACCTTCCTCATCGCATGCAAATGAGTTCTTTACACACCTAGCTCTCCCTTTCTTCTTCCTTGCTGCTTGGATATAATCCCCCTTTTTCTCGGTGGATAAGAAGGAGCTCAAAGTGGAAGAAGGTGGCCGATCTTGCTTGCATGTGCACCTAGGGTCTCGTTGAAGTCGTTTGGTGCTTCCTAGCTTGGTTTCTTGGCCTAGGTAAGTGATATATCCCTTCCTTTTTTGCTTTCCTTGCATTCCCACCTTCTTATCTCTTCTTCTTGGTCATATCCATGGTGTAGTATGTGCTAGAGGTTGAATACACCTTCTTTCTACTTCCTTGACCTAGGGTTTGCTTCCTTTTTGGAGAAGGAGCTAGCTTGGCTGAGTGGGAGTGCTCAAGCTAGGATTTTTATCCTCTTTTTCTCAAGATACCTTACTGGTTGGAGTTTCATTTTCAAATAGTAGGTGAGTTATATAACTTTATCCACGTTTATTTCTTACTCCTATCTTTCCTGTACGAGACCTTTCTTTAAAAACAAAATTTTAAATATAAAGCTAGCATCTTTTCCTACGCTTTATGATTATATTGTGTTCTTGAGTAGTTTTCTTCTTGTATGAATCCTAAACCTTGTGCATGGCCTTCCTTTTGTAGTTAAATCTCTAGACCTAGCTTGCTTGTGGAAAACAATGGCTTTCTTTCTCACTAAAGATGGTTCTTTTCTAGGGTTTTGAATTGATTGCCCTTCTCATGTTGCAATTTGATGGTTTTGTTCTTGGTGTTGTATTGCTTGACCTTCTTGTGCCAACCTATGGCCTTGACTTAGTTCTATTTTTGATGATCATATGCTCAACAAATGATGGTTTTGGTGCTCATTTAATTGGTGCAACTTGATGGTTTCCCTCCCTCCCACAGCTGGTGGTTTTACTTAGTGTTTGAGGCTTGTTTCTCCACCTATTGACAACACTCGATGGTTCCATAGGCTGCCACACTCAATGCTCACTAGGTCATTAACCAATGTCTCTTCTGAGTCCCAAACTCTATGTCTTTATTGACTCTAATGTCAATTGATTTTCTAGTTCCACACTCGATAGCTTCGATGACACTTAGGTGGATGGTTTCTCTGGGTCTTTGGTTGATGGTTTCAATCAATGGTTCTTCTGGCTTCACAACCGATGGTGGACCTGATGTCCACAACTGATGGCTCTTTTAAGGTCATAAAATGATGGTGCCTTTTGTGTCAACAATGAATGGATTGACTAGGTCAAGTTAGATGGCTCACTTAAGTCACAACTTGATGGTTTACTAGACATATGATCCAAGGTTTTGATTATATGCAATCCAATGGTTTTCGATGAGGTTTATGATTTCCCGATTAGGGTTTGATGTTTTAATTCGACCGTGATGTCTTGGTTCAAGGACATTCATGCTTTTGATAGTAAAGTTGAATATGAAAGTTGTACTTTGACCTAAGTATGTGTATGAACCTAGGGTTTAATTAAAATGTTGATTTGTATGATGTTTTCCTACTTATCTTAATGAACTTATCCTAATGCAATTAAGGAATGGTGATTAATCATACTTCACTTCCTTGTATGATACGATGAATGGATACTCTCTCAATGTTATTGAAACCCAAATATGTTGCCATATGAAGATCTTAGTTTCTTAATACAATGTTATGTTAAACTTGTATATCACATGTATGGTGAGGTTTTGTTGAAGCCTTTAATAAGGCATGGAAAGATAATGATGTCCTTGAAGGGAATGATCTGATGGTCCTAATAGGCATGGTTGAGACCTAATTAAGGTGTAATCCTCTTACTTATGTGACGGGGATTAGCATCATGTGATGATGTTATAAGAATTCTATCTCATACGTTTTATATCTTCTAGAATTGTTACATACCCATGTTTTTGTAGAATTCTTTTAGGGTTTGCTTGTAACTCGATAGATGCAGCAAAAAGACACTCAATTATCATTAAATAATCAAGTGAAACCCTAATCATGTATTGCACTATGTTGTAGAACCATTCTCGTGTCAGGACTTGCTTGATAGGGAAATGGGTAATCCTAAAGGGAAGCCAGGAGTCGTATACTCTTGAGTATATGCAGGTTTTTGATGATGATTGCAATCATGCCCCGACAGGAGAATGGTTGTGGTCGTATCTCGATTATATGTATATGAGATGTGATTGAGGACAACTGTGGTTGTACCTTGGATGATATGGTTTTGTATACCCTCATTACTAGTGTCGTGACCTATATACCAGTGGTGGACTAGGTTGTTTTGTAGCTTGACTATATATGTCGTTATGGCGGACTTGTACTGACCAAGGGCAAATGATATTTTAGGATTATAGATCTCCTAGGTCTTGTAAGGAACTGATTTTGACTTAGCAGTGGTCAGTTGGAATTTGAATGGTATACCTCAAATTCCCCAGGGGTTGATAAAAGATATAATCGAGTCGTGTAGTATACCTATTTAGGGCTAAACATGACTCACATTGGTTGTTTTCCCTTGTCTTATTTCTTATAAGGTTTAGTTATCATGTAATGGTAAGAGAAATCAATTGTACTGAAAGTGATAGATTTACCTCTTCTTGTATGTAACATGTTAATCATCTTAATCTATTTTAGTACATAGCCTGCTTTATCTACTTAATTTGTTTAACTTGTTTAAATAACATAACATGTTGTAATCAATAATAGTTGTTGAGCATTATATCTCATTGGACAGGGGTCTCACCTCTTGGGTCACCACATATTTTTAGGTGATCGTAAACGACATCGTCAGGTTTGAGGTGTTGAGGAGGAGTGTAAAAGAGTGAAATCACCCCTTTACTAAAAATTTGAAGAATCAAACCTCCATTCCAAACATACTTAAAAGATATTCTAAAATGGGTGTAACATTTTCAAATCTGTATATATAAGGTATACAAAGACCAAAGAGTATTGCAATGGAATATAATTTCATGACTATAATCAATTTTACAAAGGTGCATAATCAACTCCCACATAGGGTTACAAGGATAGATATAATAGAAGGATATATATATAGGGAAGTTGAAACTACACCAACTTTGTCTCCAAACAAAACTTCATGAGATAGGTCCATGATTAGAGCCGTGTATTCCTTATCCTACTCTTAGAATGGTCATGCACACTCCTATTACACAACTCTGATCCTAGGCCATGCTCAACTCCTTGATCAAACCCTGGGTGGTTGGGAAAGCACCCCAAAAAAGAAAGAAGCATGGTATGTGTCAGAGATAATGAACAAGGACAAAAGATAATAAAACTACATGGAAATAAAGGCTAAGATTTCATCATAAGACGAAGATGATCAAAAGAATGAGGCATAAATAAATAGATGCTTACCATAACAAAAATAGTAAAAAGGTTGCATGCATGATTATTATTGACTACCTAAACTATGTAAGGTTGAGGAACCTAGCTAACCTCAACCAATAGGTGAGGGAGAGTAACACATTCCAATCACATACACATATTCTATGTTGGGGAGAGTAATACATTCCCCTGGGCGAATTTACGCATGCCCTATCTATGGGTAGTTGTACAAAGTACCACTACAGTAGTTAAATAGTCTAACAAATCAACATGTTATAGAAACATGTCTAGTATAAGCATAAAGTAAATATAGACATGCCAGTGGAGTATAAGACCCAAGAAATAATTAGTAAAACTAATTTTGAGGCAAATATAGCAAAGGAATTATCAAAAGAGAAATCATGGTTTCTTAGAAGCCTCATTAGGGAAACTAGGTTACAGTTTACAAATTATTCCCAACTTAGGTGTAAGGAAAGCACATACCTTTCTTAATGAATTCCAATCATCAACTTTCACCACTTTTAGATGATCTAGGGTCCACCTTTCCTATTTTCAATTTATAATCATGGATTAGGGTTTTTCAGATGTGTTAATGTAAAGAAAACCTAGGTTTGGACTTTTCACATAAATCTTTGATTTATACTCTAAAAAACATAACCATTGATCTTATTAGGTTCTCTTGATTAAGGAAATATATAATTTTGCATATTTTGGAGTTATAAAGGTTAAAGTGTATTTTTGGTGATTTTTATGTATTAAGTTCATTATTAGAAAATACCTTTCAATAAAACTCAAAACCAAACCTTGCTTACCTTTTTTATTCCAAACATATTTTACTTTTAATTTTTGGACAAGAGAATCAAAAGTTATGAATTTTGCAATATCAGCCAATCAAAAATCGACACCTCAGCATATAGGGCGAGAGAGGCAAAGAGAGAGTCGGGTCCAGGTGAACTGGCCCAATTAGCAGTGGTCAACTCGGCATGACTGGCATCCAGTGGATCGCATGATCAAGAAGGCAAGCTACATGCAAAATGACCTAAACAACCTTAGGTGCAAAAATAGAAAAGAAGGATGTGGCGAGGGAAAAATGAGGATTTCATAGGGGAGTCACCCCTTTCCTCAGCCGCTCACCATGGTTACAACTTGAGCAGCTGCAACCAAGCCCAATTTGGGAAAGTCTACATGTGATGACGAAATGATGTTTTGAAAAGACGAAAATGAAGAAAAAGGTTTCTCAAACTCACTTATGAATGTGATTGAAGATCAACGCCAATGTGCGACAGGGTGAGGTGTCAAGAGCCCAAACCAGAAAACTTGGTTGACAACAAGGTAACAATGGCGCAACCCAAAAGTGAGACCTAAGGATGGTTTCGCTAAGTGGTACATAGATTGATGATGGGTAAACTATTTATAGGTTTCAAAGTTAGGGTATCCGGTACCCATGGCTTGGGGTTACTTGGACCCCAAGATTGGGCATTTCTAGAATTCTCAACAAAACGACTCATATAAGGCATAGTTGTGTGTGGAATTTACTCACAAACTCATTACAAAAAGAATCATCTGCAACGGTGGAGAGATGATCGTGAAAATCATGTTTGATCCCCCCGCATCCGCAACACGGTTAACACATTGGTCTGTCTCCTGCTCGAGGTAAGAGACGAGTCATGGACTGCTCGATGCAGATCTAACAGCCATGGGTGGGGCACATGACTGCTATAGATTAAATACATTCCAAATCTCATTCCAACTAAAGTGCACATTAAAATTATTTCTCTTTTTCTCTCTCCTCATTTGAGGGTGTAACCAAATCCCAAATTATATGAATTTGACACCCACCCTATTTTGGACATGAGGAATCTGAATATGCAATTAGAATTGCCTTTTGAGAATTTTTAATGTGTTAAATCAATCAAATCTTATTTTCTCTTTCCTCCTTCATTAATGGTTATAAGATTATCTAAATTTGATGAAACTTCACCGGCAAGTCACATTAAGTGCCTTGAATACAAATTTTCCATCAATTTTACATGTTGAAACTATTTGTATAATTATTTAATAATTTGAAGGTTCTACACACTTTCTCTCTCTTGATTTCAGATGTACATTAAAGATTATCCAAAATACATGAAAATTCACCCAAAGGCTATTTTTAATGTTTAGATCATGAATACAAGAATACTTTCCACTTTTGGAGTCATTAAATATTTTAATTCTTTTTTGGAAGATAACTCTTTTTTTCTTTTCGAAATAAAAGAGATATAGTTATTATCACCCCAAAACTATGAAACTTGGCCTCTAAGCCAAACCAACCCCAAGGAAAATGAGTATCAACTTATTTCTAATCAATTAGTCTTCCTTTTGTGGGCCCATTATCCAATATTACCAATATTTTCCATATTAGTTAATTCAATATCACATTAGCATATTTAAATCAATATTAATCATTCCTTTTTCTCTTCCTTGCTCCATAAGGCTAAGGAATGATTTAGAATGAATTATTTTATCATTATGCCACTCAAGTAATAAGACCATTATTTAAAATATTTACTGAGGTATTTGTGCATAAACCCATATGTTGGCAATAATAATGAACAAATATTCACCAAACCACTATTAATTACACAAATTGAACATAAAGGCCAAAAAGGATAGAAATCAAAGGAAAAGTCTAGAAAGAGGGTAAAAAGTTACAACACTCCACCCATTAAAGAGGATTTCGTCCCAAAATCAAAACCAAAGATGGAAGGGTGAGTGTGCAACATCCCAACACTAACTTTAGGCTGTTCCTACAACCATCAAATTTGCACCATTACTTTCACTAGCAGCTCCTCATAGGCCAGGTTCTCAAAGATCACCTAGGGTTCCACTATTGAGATTTATTTTGTGATATTTTAACATTATTACTATTTTTGGCTCATTATATTTATTGGGATATTACATTAACATTATTATTCTATTAATTGTATCCAATTACATTCTCGTTGTTTTCAAAAGTATTATATTTCATTATTAGGCAAGAAACACTATATATTTATATTTCTTGTTTATCTTATTAGGAATTTTAAGAACAATTAGAGTTATACCCAATTATCTATTTATATGTGACCATTATCGTTAATAATTTGGATCTAGACTTCATTTTCTTCATGTTATCACCTTGTTGAATTATATCAGATTATTTTTCATGAATTAAGACATTTTACCCAATTTGTTATTAAGTCTACATTTAATCCAAATAATTTTTTATTAATTAATTACATCTATATTAAACATTATCCCATTGTAACATTACTTTTCTTACTCATGTTAATGTCATTATTAATCATTTATTCATATTTATTCACTTCTAATTATTGATTATGCACATTTATGTGAATCCAATTACTTCTTATCCATATTGAAACCATTACATGTATTTTAGTGAACAAGATGGAACACATTATATATTAATTATTTGATTCACATACCAAGTCATGATTAGGTTATTAATTAGGTGTGTATTTGAGAACAAGATGATATGCATTACATATTAATAGTTTGATAATTTTATGATTTGGTGATTATATCTCATTTATGTGTATCAAAGTATATTATCTGATTATCTCACCTAATGCCACTAATGTATCATCAATGACATTAAGGAGGCATATATGAAGGTTAGATGATTACATCTTAGGGTTTAGATCAATGTGATCATTTTATTTCACATATATCTTCTTAACATGTATTAAGTCCAAGGTTAGATTACAAAATCTTACTCATCATATCGTTAGGGTTTATTGGTTCATGACATGGTCAGCATCGTATGTATCCGTAATTAGGACTAATATGTGAGTTATTCTTATTATGTACATTAAATATTAGGTTCAAACATATGAACTATTCATTAGATGACCATGATATGTTCATTAATTTATTAACAAGCATGTTAAGTTATAACTATAACTTGTTTGGTAAAAACTAAGGATCCAAACACACTATGCTCCTATTCATGGAGTTAGGGTTTCTAAAGTCACATATATAGATATCGGTATGGCATAGGGTTCCATCCCCCATAAAAAGTATTTCATCCTTGAAATCTAAATACCCAACATCAACAACCGACTACTCTCCACCCCTTAAAAGGTTTAACCTACCAAGCCAAACTAAACTATAGGTAAAAGGATGAGTCTACTAAACCATGTACAGGATCCATCATGCTTCCACTGCGCACTCTGATGGCTTAACAAACTTCAAGTATAGGTTCTTGGGTTAGGCTGACCAAACATGTGGTCCTAACGGACATAAGGGAACTATATTGGTTATCCAATCTCAAACAAGTCACAAGGTCAACAAATTGAGGTTCCTATATATATTAAACATAGATGTCTAAGGTTACTATTGTCTATAAGCATGTTATTTTGAACAATTCGTATTAGCTCAGGTCAGCAAGGTATCATGCAGATCTAGGATTCCTCATAAACCAAGCTAGTGGTGTGGAGGAAAATCTTGTTGCCCCCCTAACCCTAATCCTTTCTAGACACCTTTGCTTTCAACTTCATATCCTAGTAGATGCCTAAAGACAAACCTAAACAACCTCAAGATACTATGGTTACTTATGCATATTTTAGTTGTAAGTATTTCAGGGGTGTATCAATAAGATTGTAATGTGAAACTCAAGGATCCTACATCAACATTTTATCAACTCATGAAAAACATAGGAGAATTATAGGGAAAACATGTCACTTAAAGGGGAACTATGTAAGGCAAGGTTTCTAACTAGGGAGACAAAATTGAAATAGTCAAATTGCAACTACCATGGACTCTGATACCATGCTGTAAACGAGTCAAATAACCCCATTACTAAAAATTTGAAGAATCAAACCTCCATTCTGAACATACTTAAAAGGTATGCTGAAATGAGTGTAAAATTTCCAAATCTTTATATATACGGTATACAAAAGACCAAAAGTATTGCAGCAAAATATAATTTCATGACTATAATCAATTTTATAAAAATACATCATCAACTCCCACATAAGGTTACAAGGATAGATACAACAGAAGGATCTAGATAGAGGGAAATCAAAACTACACAAACTTTGTCTCCAAGCAAAACTTCAATAGATAGATCCATGATTATAGCCATGTATTCCTTATCCTACTCCTAGGATGGTCCTCCACTCTTCTATTGAACAACTCTAATCCTAGGCCTTGCTTGGACATGTCAAACTAGGTCAAAATCCGTGGGTGCCCATGGGTCGACCCATTTAAGTTGGGTTTGGGTCGTAAAATTTGACACCCGCTGGAAAAAAACCAAACCCGTACCCACCCGTTTAATTAGCGAGTTTCATGGGCAATCTGCGGGCACCCGCGGGTGACCCGCGTAATTGTACTGATTTTATTATATGGTAGAATATTCAAGACACAGCTTATAAGTCAGGCTTCTCGCTGGCGGAGAGTCCTAAACAACTAACCTACCGAAGGCGGAGAGTCCTAAACTGCGATCCGTGATTCGTGAATCAGAAACAAAATTAGTTCCAAGCAAGGCGAGCAGGGTGTTATGCGGGGCTGCGTGCCCTAACCTACCGAAGGCGCCGCCGCGCCGGCCGCCGGTTGAGGACAGATCGACGCGGAACTACAGCATCGACGCGGACGACTTGCAACAGCAGAAAGAGCAACGCTCCCTTCTCCTGCCTTCACTCCGCCATTCCGCCGGCGTAGCATCAGCAATGCCTATTTCTCGGTTGTCAGTCGTGATTTTTGGTCTTCTTCTGCCTATTTCTCGGCATAGCATCAACAGCTCCCTGTCTCCCCACAGAGGAATTGTTGGCAAAGCTCACAACTCACATCCAGCCAGCCAGCCACCAGGTACATGGCAAGCTTGATCCTATTCTAATCCTTTGCATGAAATCAAACCAAATTCCTTTTGTTTATTTATTCTACCTGATCACCACCTCAATTGAGTGAATGTTGGGAACTCTATTGTGCTTCTTGTTCTGTATTATTCCACCCAATTCGTCTTCTTCCTAACACAATGAGAGAGTGTTGTGTGGATGGCAACACATTTTTATTTGGGCACAACAGCTCATAAACTCTTTAAGTTTGAATTGCCCATTCTAATGTGTACAATTTACTAATCAAATGGCTGCGTCCACGGTATTTTTTCTTCAGAATTGCCAATATCGTTTAGGCAAGTTGGCTTCTCTGTCCGGTTCTACCAATGTAGTTTTTACTCTAAAATAAAGTTGTTTTGCCTTCTTTTAGGTTACTGGTTAGATGGATTTTCTGCATGGTACACAATCAACTTCAACCCCTCACACTAGTAATGCGAATGGAGAATGTGAGTTTGATGCTAGCTCATCACATTTAGACCCACATATAACTCCTACACATGTGCCTTCATAGTCCCCTTCTCAACCAGCAGTAGAATTGAATTCTAATCAATCGAATACCACCACCACTACTAATAAAAAGAGAAGATCAACTTCATTTGTTTGGAATGTTTTCGAAAAATATAAAGATGAAAATGGGACACAACGGGCGAAGTGTAAAGATTGTGGTGTGAATTATGCAATTGGATCAAATACACATGGAACCTCAAATCTAAAAAACATCTTGACGATGATGGTAATTGTCCTGTTGTTACTCTAAAAACTGTGAAACAAATGCATCTTGATCATGAGTTGAAATTAAGGAAAAGAAAAATCAACCAAGAAACCCTAAGGGAAAAATTAGCTATTTCTATAATGAAACACAATCTTCCTTATACTTTTGTTGAATATGAAGGTATCTATGATTTATTTAAGTACTTGAATGAGGTTGTGAAGCATATTACAAGGAATACAACTAGGTCTGATTGTATGAAATTGTATAAGCAGAAAAAAGAAATGTTAAGACAATCATTAGCTCGAGTTCCTGGTAGAATTTGTCTAACATCTGATTTGTGGTCATCTGCTACAAAAGAAGGATATTTATGTTTGACTGCCCATTTTGTTGATGAATCATGGACCATACAAAGTAAAATTTTGGACTTCTCTCCCTTTGTCCCACCACACACTGGAATTAGATTATCTGAAGCTATATTTGCAGTTCTAAAAGACTGGAGCATTGATAAGAAAATATTTTCAATCACTTTAGATAATGCTGTGAATAATGATAACATGCAAGATTTATTAAGGAAGAAGCTTTCATTGCATGATAACTTGTATGATGGTGGGAATTACTTTCATATACGGTGCTCTGCTCATATTTTGAACTTGATAGTTAAAGCTGGGTTAAAAGTTCGCTCGGATTGTTTGTATAAGGTTAGAGATTGCATCAAATACATAAAGGGCTCTGAGTCTAGACTTATAAACTTTTCTCGTTGTGCCAAAGATGAAGGAATAAGTACCTCTATGGGGCTTCTCTTGGATTGTGATACCAGATGGAACTCTACATTCTTGATGCTTGAAAGTGCACTTCGGTATCGCCCAACATTCTATCGCTATAGTCTTTTGGATCCTGGATTTAATACATGCCCTACAAATGACGAATGGGACAAGATAGAGAAATTTGTAAGTTTTTAAGGCCGTTTGATACTGTTACAACTCTTTTCTCGGGGTCGGAGTATCCTACTGCAAACTTGTATTTCTATAATGTATGGAGGATACACATGATGCTTATGGAGAGCAAATCCGGGGATGATCCAGATTTAAAAAAGATAGCTACTGAAATGCAACCTAAGTTTGAAAAATATTGGAATTCTTACTTTGTTATCCTATCATTTGTTGTTGTTCTTGATCCTAGATACAAACTTGACTTTGTGGAGTATTGTTATTTCAAAACTGATCCCATAACAAGCAAGGCGAAAGTAGCTTCTTTGAAAAGAGATCTTCTCAATCTTTATGGTGAATATTCCTCTAGACATTCCTCTCATGTTTCTAGTCAATCTTCAATCCTAATTGATGGTCGTGGGAATGAAATGATTGATAATGAAGATTTCATTGCGGTATGTAATTTTCTTGTCATTATCATTAACATGTACAATGTGTTTGTGCTTCAAACTATTTTATTATGTCCATGTTCTTTGTATATGTAGGACTATGATGTTTTTGAAGGAGATACTTCATCTACTGATAAATTTGAGTTAGATTTATACTTGGATGAGAAGAGACATGATAGGAAGAAACATGCTAACATGAGTATACTAGAATTTTGGGAATCCACCTCAAGAAGGTACCCCATTTTATCTATCATGGCAAGAGATGTTTTATCAATACCGATCACTACGGTTGCTTCTGAATCCACATTTAGTATTGGAGAAAAGGTAATAAATAAGTATAGGACATCTCTTAAGCCAGAATGTGCTCATTCTACAATATGCACTAGAAATTGGTTGTGTGGGTACGAAGAAGGAGGTATGTCTTTCTTACTAGACATCTTTATTTTAATTGTAGTGCTTTATGATCACACTTGTATTTACACTTTTCCAATTGCTTAAACTTTGTTATATGTTTAACTTGTAGATAATGGAGAGTATAAAGAAAAAGATCTTTTGATTAGTCTTGAGGAAAATACCTCACAACAAAATGAAGGATCGACTACTATTGGTGAAAATGTCAATTTGTAGATTTATGAAATGAGAGGTATGTGATTTACAATACTTTTCACTCATTAAGTAGCTTGTAAAAGTTATGCTTTTGTATTATGTTGTCTTATACTAATTATATGTATAATAGTCACTTTTCTAGAATATGGAGATTGGGGTGATCTTGCTCTAGGTGGTGAAGTTGAAGAAGAGGAGGAACATGGAGAACTAACTCAAGGCGTACACAAAGTGTCATCTTCATACAGCAGATTAAAAGGATGTGGAGTTGTTGTCCAGAATTTAGCACACTTTTAGTTTTTGTTTTAGTTCTTCAAATTTGTACTTCGGCTCATTTGGATCCCCCTTTCGTAATAGATGTTGTTGTATTGTAGTTTAGTTGCTTGTTGTAGGTGCTACTCATTAACTAAGCCTAATATGTATGATTTTGATTTAAACGTCTGCAAAATCTGTAGTACGATTGTTGGTCCAACATTTGTATGATTCAGAAAATTAATTCAACAGCTGGTTGTTCTTTTTAATAGGCGTACATCCCTGTTCATGGAGCATTGCTGTTTGGTACCCTTAAGTGATACATATTTGGATACATAAATAAATCTTATATGACAATGTACAATGTGATTGGTTTGTTCCGCCTCTTATGTAAACAAACACTAGCAACACTTTTTTTTATTTTGTATGGGCACTCGCGGGCAACCCGCAACCCGCTGGGTCGGGTTTGGGTTTGTCTTTGTTCCACCCATTTAGAACTCGATCTTTTTGACCCACACCTGTGAGACCCAAACCCGCAACGACCCAACCCATACCCAACCCACCCACCCGTTTGACAGGTCTAGCCTTGCTCAACTCCATTATCAAACCCTGGGTGGTTGGAAAAGCACCCAACAAAATAAAGAAGCAAGGTATGTGTCAGCGATAATGAAAAAGGACAAAAGATAAGAAAACTACATGGAAATAAAAGCTAAGATTTCATCATAAGATGAATATTATCAAAAGAATTAGACATAAATAAATAGATGCTTGCCATAACAAAAATAGTAAAAAGGTTGCATGCATGATTATTATTGACTACCCAAACTATGCAGGGTTGAGGCACCTACTTAACCTCAACCAATAGGTGAGGGAGAGTAACACATTCCAATCACCTACAAGTATTTTATGTTGGGGAGAGTAACACATTCCCTTGGGTGAATTTACACATGCCCTATCTATGGGTGGTTGCACAAAAGTGCCACTACACTAGTTAAATAGTCTAATAAAATCAACATGCTAAAGAAATATGGCAAATATAAGCATCAAGTAAATATGGATATGGCACTGGGGTACAAGCCTAAGAAATAATTAATAAAACTTATTTTGAGGCAAAACATATCAAAGGAATTATCAAAAGTGAAATTAGGGTTTCTTAGAAGCCTCATTAGGGAAACTAGGTTAGGGTTTACAAATTATTCCCAACTTAGGTGTAAGGAAAGAACATACCTTTCTTAATGAATTCCAATTATCAACTTTCACCACTTTTAGATGATACAGGGTCCACTTTTCCAATTTTCAATGTATAATCATGTATTAGGATTTTCCATATGCATCAATGTAAAGAAAACCCTAGTTTTGGACTTTTCACATAAAACTCTAATTTAGACTCTAAAGACATCACCATTGATCTTATTAGGTTCTCTTGATTAAGAAAACATATAATTTTGCATAATTTGGAGTTATGAAGGTTAAAGTGTATTTTTGGTGATTTTTATGTATTAAATTCATTTTTAGAAAACACTTTTCAATAAAAGTCAAAACCAAACCTCTAAAGTATATTTATTTAAAATCTTACATTTTTTCGATTCCAAAACATATTTTACTTTTAATTTTTGGACAAGCAAATCACAAGTTATGAATTTTGCAATATCGTCCAATCAGAAATAGACACCTCAACATAAAGGGTGAGATAGGTGAAGAGAGAGCTGAGTCCATGTGAGATGGCCCAGACAACAATGGCCAACTCAGCATGACTGGCATCCAGCGGATTGCACACTCAAAAAGCAAGTTACGTAAGAAAAGACCTAAATAACCTTAGGTGCAAAAACAAGAAAAGAAGGATGTGGCGAGGGAGAAATGAGGATTTCACACGGGAGTCACCCCCTTCCTCAGCCTCTCTCCATGGTGACAACCTGAGTAGATGCAACCAAGCCCGATTTGGGTAAATATAAAGGTGGTGACGAAACAATGTTTTGAAAAGATGAAAATGAAGAACAAGGCATTTCAAACTCACCTATGAATGTGATTGGAAATCAGCGCCAACGTGGGACAGGGTGAGGTGTCATGAGCACAAACTACAAAACTTGGTTGATGGCAAGGTAACGATGGTGCAACCCAAAATTGAGACCGGAGGATGGTTTATCTGAGTGGTGTGGAGACTGACGATGGTTAAACTATTTATAGGTTTTAAAGCTAGGGCATCTGGAACCCATGGCTTGGGGTTCTTGGACCCCAAGATTGGGCATTTCTAGAATTCTCTATGAAATGACTCATATAAGGCATGGTTGTGTGCAGAATTTACTCACAAACTCATTGCAATAAGAATTGTGCGCAATGGTGGAGAGATGACCGAGAAAATCACTTTTGATCCCCACCTCCCACATCCGCGGCACTGTTCACACACTAGACTATCTCCTACTTGAAGTAGGAGACAAGTCATGGACTGCACGATGTGGATCCAACAATCAGGGTGGGGTGCACATCTGCTATAAATTAAATGCATTCCAAATCCGACTCAAACTAAAGTGCACATTGAATTTATTTTCCTTCTTCTCTCTCCTCATTTGAGGGTGTAAATGAATCCCAAATGAATTTGACACGCAACCTATTTTGGATATGAGAAATTTGAATATGAAATTAGATTTACCTTTTGAGAACATTTAATTTGTTAAATAAATCAAACTTTTTTTTCTCTTTCTCCTTAATTAATGGTTATAATATTATCCAAATTTAATGAAACTTCACCCACAAGCACATGAAGTGCCTTGGATACCAATTTGCCATCAATTTTACATGTTGGAGTTATTTGTACAATTATTTATTAATTTGAAGGTTCTACACACTTTCTCTCCCTTAATTTCACATGTACATTGAAGATTATCCAAATTACATGAAAAGTCACCCAAAGACTATTTTTAATGTTTACATCACAAATCCAAGATTATTTCCACTTTTGGAGTCATTAAATATTTTATTTCATATTTGGAATATAACTCACCTTTTCTTTTCAAAATAAAGAGATGTAGTTATTATCACCCCAAAATTATGAAACTTGGCCTCAAAGACAAAGCAAATCCCAGGAAAGTGGATATCAACTTATATTTAATCAATTAGTCTTCCTTTTATGAGTTTTAGCCCATTATCCAATATTACTAATATTTCCCATTTTATTTAATTCAATATCATATTAACATATTTAAAGCAATATTATTCATTCCTTTTTCTCATCCTTGCTCCATAAGGCTAAGGAATGATGTAGAAGGAATTATTTTACCAATATGCTACTTAAGTGGTAAATTTGTGTATTAGACCCTTATTTAAAATATTTACTGTGTATAAACCCATATGTTGGCAATACTAATGAACAAATGTTCACCAAACCGCCATTATTTCCTCAAATTGAACATAAAGGCCAAAAAAGATAGAAATGAAAGGAGTAGCTTAGAAAGAGGGTCAAAAAGAGAATATGTCCCAAGTTTTGATATGTTACAAGGAGCAGCTTGGAGAGCAATAGGAGAAGAAGGTGGGCTAGTAGTTAGTGTGTCCTAGAGTCATCCATGTACTCTCAGGTCCTGGCATGGGATGTTTTGTAGATAATATGTATATCAACTCGAGTTTTGGTAGTATTTTCATGTTGTATATGGCATGTATATGGGTATCACATCTTCTATATACATGTTGTGGATGAGACCACTGGACAAATATGTATATACCTGATATGGTATATGCTATTATATAGGTTGTCGGACATATGTAAATGTTTTCTAAATATGTTAGTGATGTTTAAATCAGTTTTAATTATCTCCTTTTTCTCCTATGTTGTTTAGTAGCAATCGATCACATGTTTTATTTTGAGTAACATTGTTTAGCATGGTGGGGTGTCATAGTTTTATTGTTATCAGAGCTTTAGGTTCGCTGATTCTCTAGGGACATATGACTTAGATTTTGTGTATGTTCTTACGTAATCCAACATAATTGATCATTGCTTCTACTTATGCAGATATGTCTATAGAACATGAAGAGCATGTCAAGAGTAGCTTTTTCACACTAGGAGGTGGCGATAGGAGGACGACACATTATAGAAGAGTGCCTGTGAAGGGGCTAGAACATCCCTCGATGCCTGAGTTTGATCCTACAACCAATGAAAATCCCACTTTCTAGTATATATTTGGACAACTCATGACAACAATTACGCACTTAGCAGATAGAGCACCCATACCTCAACCTAGCGTAGCCGTCTCAAATGTGGAATCTCAGGGTTCTAAGAAAATGTTTGAGAGGTTGAGATGTGATGGATCTATCGAGTATGTAGATACAACAAGCCCGACAGACACTGACATGTGGCTAATCGAGCTTGAGAAAGTGTTCAAGATCCTAAACATCCCAGAAGTGGGCAAGGTGAAGCACGTTGTTTACCTATTCAAGGGCAGAGTTTGACATCGGTGGGATATAGAAGAAGATAAGAGACTAAGAGTTGTTGTAGGTTGGGAAGATTTTTGGTGAGAGTTCATGAGCTGATTATCCCTAAGACATATCTGGACGAGAAGACAGCTCAGTTTGAGAAGTTGAGCTAGGGTTCGATGTCCATCAACTTGTATGACTCAAAGTTAAAGGATCTTTTCAGTTTCTATCCTCATATGTCAATGATGGAGAAGGAGAGGATCTAAAGGTTTGAGAAGGGTATAAGTTAAGAATTGTCTACGACAATATCTACTCTGGTATAGTTTCTCTACCTTTGTGGAGTTAGAGAGGAGGATTGAGAGGTCTTCTATTGAGAAGCGTGAAGCCAATGCTAAGAAGATTCCAACTTAGTTTCAAGGACAGTTGTGTGGTAGCTTCAAGAAGCCAAGGTTCTCACAGTCACAATATCAATAGTCACAACAGAGATCAACTTTTTCTGAATTGAGATCAGGAGTGTCGTCATAGTGGTCCCCGAGAAAGGCATGAGGTCACAACTTTCCTCTAGAACGAGCACACATCACAACATTTGTGTTAGTGAAAGGATCGTCCAGGATATAGTTTGAATCTAGGACTTGTCACAAGTGTGTACAAGAAGAGCATATGAGGTGGTCTTTCCTTATGAAGGATGAGGAAGTGACACAGCAGCCGAGGCTATAAGAACCCATTCTACTAAATGAGATAACTCAAAACATAAAACACAATCGATCTCTAATTAATCACATACCCAAAGATATGGGTAAAGTAAAATTGATTTCAACATCAGCTCCCACTCAGAAACATTTGCATAAGAGCCCAACATCTTTGTTATATCCATACTATGCCAAGAATTGGATACAAATTATTCTTTTTCCTTACACACAACATATATACATAGGAGAACAATATTTGTATATGTCACACAACAAACATTAACATGTTAAAAAAATTCTGATTCATTTGAAACACCATATACAAACTTTTCCTGCCCAGACCTGAGAGTACAGGGATGACTCTAGGACACACTAGACATCTTTTCAACTTTCTCAAAGATTCTTTACTATAAAACTTATACCCAAATCCTAACTCATGGCATCCCCATTGGAACATGTATACATAAGGTGAAGCATCACCATCACATTCCATACTATTCCCAAGTATGAACCCGCACATAAATCAAGGTGTATCCATCAGGTTATAGCATACTAGGGTTTCAACAACAATAAGAGAGTACACCATGATTGTATTAATCATTCAAGGACTATTCATACCCAATTACTGTAACATCCCTGACCTGGGTTATGCTTTAACCCTAGGTGTTTTGTTTAATAAAGTGGATTATATTCTTGCTCTTGTCTTTTGAAAAGTAATTAAGACTCAAGAGGAACTCATATTTCAATTTTAGTCCTTTTTGAATAATGTTAAAATGATATTTTACTTGTTTTGGACTAAAGTGCAAATGACCCAAGTTGAGGAGTTAAATTGCAAATTGTACATGATAATATGTTCCTCATGTGTTGAAGCATCATGAGAACGAATATGATGTAGCGGTATGGCTTGTGGTAGCCTGAGTACCAAGAAAGAACTGATAAAGCAATCTTTGTGCATTAAAACCTAGTTTTGGTATAATGTGCAATTTACCCAAAACCTAGGGTTCAATATGCAAAATACCACTTCTAGAGGGTCCCTCGTGTTTCTTGTCATCATGTAGAGAAAATAAAATGAGAGGGGCGCCTCATTTGAATTACTTTGAAGGAGAGAGAATCTTGATATTAAAATAATCAAGATTTAAGCACAATTGAAAACATAATTCAATTTAATGCAAAAAGAAATATATTAATTGAAGAGCCCTTCAACCAAAAGGTGAGAGATGAATTTGCAAAAGGTTGGACGAGATTGTGCCTTGCAAAGGCACGAAAATATCTAATTTGAGTGGAGAGCCCACTCACATTAAGATAAGAAAAAGAAAAATCCACTAACTTTAGGATATTAATATTATAAGGGTTAAGGTGCTTAATTTGCTTTTCTTTAAATTGTGGATAATTGAGAGTAATAAGAGGAAAGGAGGGTAGCCTCGTATCTAAGGAAGGGAAGGGGGCAAGTGGCAAGGTAATTGAGGGGATAATTCCTACTTTCCCTCTCTTAAATGAATTTTCAATAAAATTCACATATTTGCTCCTTTATCCATAGAATGAAAGGGTAATTTCGAATCCACCTCCACCCTTTGCTTGAAAAACGACCAAGGAAGATTTGAAGGACCAGGAGGACGATACCAAACCTCTTGGTAAGCTTCTTGACCTTCTTTCATCTTGATTTCATGGTGGAAATCACAAATCAATGCATAAATTCTTCTTTTCTTCACTCCATCTTCAACCCTAGCCAATCTTTTCACTCCAAAGCTTGAGGACGAGCCTTGAGAGAGTTGAAAAAGCTTCTTCCACCATTGTTGACACGGAGCTCCAAGCTTTGAATCTCAATTGAAGGCGAGTTATATAACTTGAACCCTTAACTATTGTTATTGAACTCAATTTCTCAATTCAATTGTTCTTCTTACAATACCTTTGATTAGTTGATGCAGTTACCATGAAGATGGCAGTAGGTTTCGTGGGATTGAAGGTTGATGGTGATGGCATCATTACAAGCACACACCTCAACTAAGAATAGGGCCAAACGGTTTGCAAAACCGCATGAACTAATTTGGTTTCAAAACCGAATGAGTAGATTCAGTTTCAAAACCGAATGGCCAATTAAGTTCAAGACGGAATGGGTGATTCCATTCAAGACCGAATGGGTAATTCCATTCAAGACCGAATGGGTAATATACACAAAACTGAATGGGTAATTGTACCCAAGATTCATTGGATAAATCTTTGCAAAACCGAATGGGTCACTGATTTCAAAATCGATTGGGTAATTGAGTCCAAAACCGAACGGGTAATGGAACTCAAGACCGCATGAGGTCAAGCACCTCAAGACTGCATGGATGGTCAAAGGTGGTGATTGAAGGATTGAAAATCTAAGGGCCAATAATTGTTGAACTTCAACAATTCAATCGATTGAAGGTTTCAATGTAGCAAAGCATGTTCAATTAATTTATGAGTTTATCTAAAGAACCCTTATGGTTTTGATACTGATTTGGCCAAACGGTCTTGAGACCATTTGAGCCCAACAATCTTGAAACTGTTTGGGGTCAAACGGTTTCAAAATAGTTTGGAGACAAAACGGTTTTCAAAACTGATTGGTGTTGAAACCTCAAAAATCAAATGGTGATCAATTGTGATTCAATCATTTGGAAATTGAAGGTGGTGATTGTTCCATTAATCCAATGATTGATAGTAATATCAATCAATGTTAGGTACAAAGTTTGAATTCCTAAAGTACCTAGGCGATTAGTACCTTTAAAGAGATAAACCCCAATTGCATATAAAAGCAATAATTCAGTACACCATGTCAATCATAGTTGTATGTACTTGATTGAATGGATGATCGATGAAACCTAATCAAGATGAGAGGATGATAAGGAGGAATTTATACATGAATACGATTCATGTGGTTGTTAAGGGCATGATTCTCAGCAAAGAGATCATAAAATCCTAATCTGGAATATGAACCCTAATTGAGAAGGTTAATGAACTCTAACCCTAATTCACCGCAATTTTAAGTATAACCCTAATCCAGGGTAAGGATGTAATCCTAGACTAGAATGATGACTTGAATAACCATACTTCAGGGTTATGTGATGTGAAATCCGAATTTGGATGAATAGTAAACCCTGATTATGGGTAATTCAATAGAAACCCTAATTGGGAAGAATAGTAAACCCTAATTGGAAATAATTGCACATCAATCCTAATTATGGGTAATTGATTGTGAAATCCTAATTTGGATGAATAGTAAACACAAATTATGGGTAATTGAATAGACACCCTAATTGGGATGAATAGTAAACCCTAATTGTGGGTTATTGAATGTAGACCCTATTCTGGGGTAAAATTATGTGAAACCCTAACTTAGGGTGATTTTATGAGAAACCCTGATGTTTGATGTGATGTGGAACTCAAATCCAGGGTGATGCTATGCAATGCTTTATGAAGCCCTAATTTTGGGCAATATGGTGATAAACCATAACCCTGATCTGGGTAATGGGATGAATATCCCCAAATGACATGAAATGGGAAACCCTAACCCTGGTAAGGGAATTGTGGTGTTACTCTTGATTAATATGAAACTGAAATATGATTGATATATATGTTATCATGTGTGCTAACCATGCAGGTATCCTGAGATGATGAACATATCCAGGTATGAGCTATGATGCTTTATTCATTGAAATTATTCATTGGGCCTTGTGTGCCATCATATACCTTGTTGCTTAGTAAATAATAACAAGAGAGTTAATGAGCCTCGAGTGCCATAAGAGATGCTTGTGTAGCAAGTATCATGTTTACCTTGATCAAATGACTTGAAGGAGATAATTACCTGAAAAAGTGGTAACAATGCTCAGTGATGAGCTAAGGGTTTGAATACCCAGATCCATATAATTATGGTATTGAGATTGTTAAGGGATGATAATTCCCAGTATTGAAATGAGGGACTGAGATCCCAATGTCTTATAAAGACGGAGAAGTAAATGATGAAAACAGTACATGTTTCTTTGTAGCACTTGACCTAATAAGTTATGTTTGAAAACTTGACTAATGTTAAAAGAATATGATAATATGCTTAATTAATCAAGTGATGCCATAGAATGTAGTTGCCCTAGCCACAGATCCATCAGTGTTAGAATTAGCTGAATGGTGAAAAGCGTTTTACTCGGAACACATATTTTTGAATATGTGGGGGTAATTGGGCAAATATATCCTTATGCCCCATAGGAATGGCTACGGGCTATGTCCTATGTACGTGATTGGTTTCGGACCATACCCCAATAAGAGTATAGCTACGGGTCATAACTCCTCAATATAATACCAGGCATTGGCTATGGGCCATAACCCTGAAGAGAGTATATGCTATGGGCTATAACTCTATATCAAAGATGCCAATATATCATGACAAGCTAATTGCAGTTTGACACATGATGTCTCTGTTAAAAGTAGTCTCGTACTGACCGAGACAGATGAGGTCATGGAGTCCAGCTCTCCCATTGACCTTATGTGGTACCGATGCTTTACGTAATTGTGGTCGGTTGGAGTATGAGCGGTATATCTCATCTCCTCAGGGCTTAAGAATGTTTGTAAAATGTAATCAGCCGTGTAGCGTATTTGCATAAGATTGAAATATGAGAATCATTGGTTGATGTTATTATGCTTAGTATGTTCTAGATACATAAATGTTATATATGATCTTCAAGTCCTTATTGAATAAGAGACATGGTGCTTTATCAAGTTATAGCTTAAATGCTTGAATTGAAATGTTGCTTTATTCTGCATAGATATTGATTTATCTGTTGTTGAATATCTAATTCCACTGTATAGTTTATTTCCATTAAACTGCAATAATAATGTTTTCGGCGAAGAGTTATATCTCTCACTGGGGCAATTTTATAATTGTCTCACCCTCGTGGAATCCAACATTTTTAGGTGGACGCTAACGAGGTAGAAACAGAAACCTCATAAAAAGGGAAGAACAACAACAGCAACAACAACAACGACAATAGTGAATCTTCAGGAGGAGATACTGGCTGTCAAGTCTTGTATATGTATAAATAGAGTCCTATGTGTCATCTCTGTACTCTCAGGTCCTAGGAGTCAGTGATAGTGTTTTTATAATTGATCTGAGATTTTGGCATGATGCCTCAAGGATTTTTCTACTTGTGCTTTTTAGCAAAGCAATGATGTATATATATATATATATATATATTCATATATATATATATATATATATATATATATATATATATATATATCCTCAAGAAGAAATGGTACAGAGAATGTACTATGTGAACCAGGATGTGAATGTAATATTATGGTTCTTGTTTAAAGAGTTTTCCTGAGAATGGATCCCTTTGAAAGTGGTTTTAATTTTTAGTGATTTTTGGTAATTCCGCTGCTAATAATACGCTTCCACATTAGTTAATCTTGTTTTTGTGAATCGTTCATCACAATTTAGTGGTATCAGAGCTCTAGGTTCACTGAGTCTATAGAGATATAGGATTAAGGTTGTTGAGTCTATTCTAGTGTCTTCCAGTTATCTGATAGTGTCTTCTGCTCATATCGGAGGAGAAGAAGAACTAAAGATGTTTGGATCACACGATGAACATGCTGCTGAGAGCAGTGTTGCTGCACCACGAGGAGGTGTAAGTGATTAAGATAGGGAAGGGCCCGTACATGAACAACCCCAGTTAAATCAAGATGATATGGGGAACCCAACCTTCCAAGCTATGTTTGGGCAGTTTATGGCAACCATGACTCATATGACAGATAGGATGCCATTACCTGCACCTAGGGCACCTACCCACCGTGAAGGATAGGGAGCCGACAAGACATTTGAACGACTTCGCCAGGTTGGGGCCATAGATTATGCTGGCACAACTGATCCAGCCGATGCAGACTTATGGCTGACTGAACTGGAGAAAGCCTTTAGGATCCTCAATATCCCTGAGGTTGAGAAGGTGAGACATGTTGTTTACCTGTTGAAAGGGAGTGCTGGTCACTGGTGGACCATAGAAGAGGGAAAGAGGCCAGGTATTGAGATCGGATGGGAAGAGTTTTGACGAGAATTCGTCAGTAGATACTTTCCCAAGACTTTTCTGGACGAGAAAATTACTCAGTTTGAGCGGATTAGGCAGGGAAAAATGAACATTAGCGAGTATGAGGCTAAGTTCATAAAACTTTTGCGGTTTTGTCCACATATGGCATCTACTGATGAGGAGAGGATACGATGTTTTGAGAAGGGCTTGAACGCTGAATTGACCACTCCGGTGTCTGCTTTAGAGAATCGGGAGAGGTTTTCCACCTTCATGGAGTTTGTAAGACGGATAGAGAGGTCTGTGATTGAGAAGCGTCAGACCAAGAGTAAGAAAGAGTACACACAGTTTCAAGGACAAATGTCTGAGGGTTTCAAGAAACCAAGATTTTCCGCACCAGCAGCACCATAGAGGTTCAATACCCAGACGCAGTGGACGTCAAGTAGGGGAAGAGGGCATAGTTTTCCTCTGAGTAGAGCCCCTAGCATAGCATCAACATCAGTAACTGGACCCTTTAGACCACATCAAGAGAGTAGAACTTGTCATCGATGTGGACTAGTAGGACATCTGGCAAGGGATTGCCCAACAAGGAATGTAGTAGTGAATCAACCTCCGAGACAGAGTCAGCAAGGTTCTCAGAGAAAACTATTTTCTAGTGGTACCTGAGGACGTGGACAAGCGTCCCAGGCAGGATCTTTTGCAACCAATAATAGAGCACAAGACCAACAGCATGCAACGACAAGATTCTATGCAATGAATTAGCCCGAGGCAGTGGTTAATCCCCGAGTTGGGACAAGTCAGATGGAACTATTGTATTCTGATATGTCTTCATCATGCTTCGTGTCTGTTTTAAATTATCCGGGTGCTACGCATTCCTTTATCACTCGAAAAGTGATATATGACTGCAACATGATTGTCAGTCATAGAGTAAATAGTTTGATGCTAGAAACCCCTTTGTTGGGATCTGCAGTGTTGCAGGAGGTGTGTTCTCCCTGCACTCTTATCTTTTCTGAACATCGCATTCAAGTGGATATTATACCACTTGAGATGCACGGATTTGATTTAATTCTTGGAATGGACACCCTAGAAAAGTACAAGGTTGTCTTGGATTGTGAGTCCAAGCAAGTTGTGTTCACAGATGATAGTGACACATGGATCTTTCAGGGAGATAGAAAGATTCTTCCAACCTGTCTTGTGTCAGCTATGATAGCTGAGAAGCTGATGAGGCAAGGATGTCTTGCATTCTTGGCACATGTGGTAGATACCACCATGGAGAGCCCTCATCCTTCTGAAGTTTTGGTAGTCAGGGAATTTGAGGATGTGTTTCCTGAGGAACTTCTAGGTGTACCTCCGCCCCGAGATTGATTTTGAGATTAATCTAATCCCGGTCACGCAACCTATAGCACAAACACCGTATAGAATGGCACCTACTGAGATGGCATAGCTCAAGAAACAACTACAAAAATTGCTTGAGAAGGGTTTTATCCAACCGAGTACTTCACCATGGGGTGCTCCGGTCCTCTTTGTAAAGAAGAAGGATGGATCGATGTGGTTATGCATTGGTTACAAGCAATTGAATAAAATAATTATAAAGAACAAGTATCCTCTGCCAAGGATTGATGACTTATTTTATCAGTTACGTGGTGCAACTATCTTTTCTAAGATAGATTTGAGGTCGGGATACCATCAGTTGCGTATCAAGGAGAGTGACATACCTAAGTCTACTTTCAGGACAAGGTATGGTCACTATGAGTTCATAGTTATGTCGTTTGGACTAACTAATGCACCACCTGCATTCATGGAACTTATGAATAGAATCTTTCAACCTTTTCTTGATCAGTGTGTAGTCGTCTTTATAGATGACATCTTGATCTACAGTAGAGATGCTCAACAGCATGAGAAGCACCTCCGTCAGGCTTTAACTTTGCTAAGAGAGCATAAGTTATATGCTAAGTTTAGCAAATGTGAGTTCTGGTTACCAGAAGTTTCTTTTCTAGGACAAGTAATATCTGCTTTAGGTATTTGTGTTGATCCTAAGAAGGTAGAATTTGTCCTACAATGGGAACAACCGAGGACACCGACGGAGATTTGTAGTTTTCTTGGACTAGCAGGTTATTACAGGAGGTTCATTAAGAACTTCAGTTCTATAGCTTTACCCCTAACCAAGTTGACCAGGAAAGAGGTTCCTTTTGTCTGGAATGACAAGTGTCAACAATCTTTTCAGATGCTGAAGGAAAGGTTAACAAGTGCACCTGTGTTAGTATTACCTGAGCAAGGGAAGGGGTACATAGTCTTCTGTGATGCATCTAAGAACGGTCTAGGATGTGTGTTGATGCAGGATAAACAAGTGATTTCTTTTGCTTCTCGACAACTTAAGAAACACGAGGAGAATTATCTGACACGCGATCTAGAGTTAGCTGTTGTGGTCCTTGCCTTGAAGATCTGGAGACATTATCTCAATGGAGAAACATTCCAAATTTTCATAGACCATAAGAACTTAAAGAATATGTTTACACAACATGAGATAAGAATGAGGCAATGCCGCTGGATGGAGTTAATCAAGGACTACGATTGTACAATTGATATCATCCAGGGAAGGCCAATGTGGTTGTTGATGCTTTAAGCAGAAAATCAGCAACACCAACCTTAGATAAATCACAGCTAAACTCCATAGTGTGCTCTAAGAGAGATATGCTTATCTCTTTAAGGAAAGATAATGCACAACTTAAGGTATCATTGTTATCTGGGTTGTTAGCTGAGATGCAAGTAAAACCAACTCAGAGACAAAAAATTAAAGATGCACAGTAAACTGAGTTGTAGTTCAGCAGATTAGATCAGAGTATGGTAGTGAGAAACGTGATGGTTTTCATGAGTCAGAAGATCAGGTAGCCTGTTAACATGGTAATATGATAGTACCCGATATCGATGATTTAAGAAAGTTAGTCCTAGAAGAAGCTCATTCTTCGATGTATGCTATGCATCCAGGGAGAACCAAGATGTATCATAACTTAAAAGATATGTATTGGTGGTCTGGATTGAAGAAAGATGTGGCTGAGTTTGTTATGCTGTGTCCGGTGTGTCAGTAGGTTAAAGTTGAACATCAGAAGCCCGCAAGAACAATGCAATCTTTGCCTATACCGCAGTGGAAATGGGATCATGTGACAATGGACTTTGTGGTTGGTTTACCTAGAACCACCAAAAGTCATGATTCCATTTGGGTGATAGTTGATAGGTTGACAAAGACAACACATTTCTTACCTATCAAAACAACCTACACTACTGAGAAGATGGCACAGTTATATGTTAATGAGATAGTGTGGTTGCACGCGGTTCCAGCTACTATCGTTTCTGATAGAGGCCCCCAGTTTATGAGTCCTTTTTGGGAGCGACTCCATAAAGCTTTGGGTACACAGTTAAGGTTTAGTACATCCTTTCACCTACAGACAGATGGACAATCTGAAAGGCTCGTACAAACTTTGGAGGACTTGCTTAGGGCATGTGTCCTTCAATTTGTAGGAAGTTGGGATGTACACTTGAGCTTGATAGAATTTGCTTATAATAATAGCTATCAGCACAGTATTGAGATGGCACCATATGAAGCTTTATATGGTAGACGTTGTAGATCTCCTTTATGTTGGTATGAAACAGGGGAGTACCAACACCTGGGTCCTGAGTTAGTGCAGCAAACAACTGAGAAGATTAAAGTAATACAACAACAGTTGAAAGCGGCTCAGGATACACAGAAATCTTACGCCGAAAAAAGGCGAAGACCTTTAGAATTCCAAGTTGGAGACATAGTATATCTCAAGGTCTCACTTTGGAAAGGAGTTCTTAGATTTGTAAGAAAGGGGAAGCTAGCTCCTAGATTTATGGGGCCTTATCCAGTCATTGAACGGAATGGAAAGCTAGCCTATAAGCTGGAGTTACCACCTGAGTTGCACAAGTTGCATCCAGTGTTCCATATCTCCATGTTGAGGAAGTGTCATCCTGACACAGAGTTTGTTCTACAACCTGTGGAGGTAGAATTAAATGATGATATATCATATGTTGAAGGACATGTGATGATCCTTGACAAAAGAATTAAGAAGCTAAAAAAAGACATTTATCTTGTAAAAGTCTTCTAGAATCATTGTGGCATTGAAGAAGCTACATGGGAACTAGAGGAATAGATGAGAAGGAAATACCCTACTCTTTTCTCTTAATGTTTTTGTTGATGATTTCGGGGACGAAATCCTTATAAGGGGTGGATACTTTGTAACGTCCCCGACCTAGGTTATGCTTTAACCCTAGGTGTTTTGCTTAATAAAGTGGATTATATGATTGCTCTTGCCTTTTGAAAAGTAATTAAGGCTCAAGATGAACTCATATTTCAATTTTAGTCCTTTTTTAATAATGTTAAATTGATATTTTACTTGTTTTGGACTAAAGTGCAAATTACCCAAGTTGAGGGGTTAAATTGCAAATTGTACATGATAATATGTTCCTCATGTGTTGAAGCATCATGAGAGTGAAGACGTTGTAGAGGTATGGCTTTTGGTAGCCTGAGTACCAAGAAAGAACTGATAAAGCAATCTTTGTGCATTAAAACCTAGTTTTGGTATAATGTGCAATTTACCCAAGACCTAGGGTTAAATATGCAAAATACCACTTCTAGAGGGTCCCTCATGTTTCTTGGCATCATGTAGAGAAAATAAAATGAGAGGGGTGCGTCATTTGAATTACTTTGAAGGAGAGAGAATTTGATATTAAAATAATCAAGATTTAAGCACAATTGATAACATAATTCAATTTAATGCAAAAAGAAATATAGTAATTGAAGAGCCCTTCAACCAAAAGGTTAGGGATGAATTTGAAAAAGGTTGGACGAGCTTGTGCCTTACAAAGGCACGAAAATATCTAATTTGAGTGGAGAGCCCACTCACGTTAAGATAAGAAAGAGAAAAATCTACTAACTTTAGGATATTAATATTATAAGGGTTAAGGTGCTTAATTTGCTTTTTTTAAATTATGAATAATTGAGAGGAATAAGAGGAAAGGAGGGTAGCCTCGTATCTAAGGAAGGGAAGGGGGCAAGTGGTAAGGGAATTGAGGGGATAATTCCTACTTTCTCTCTCTTAAATGAATTTTCAATAAAATTCACATATATGCTCCTTTATCCATAGAATGAAGGGGTAATTTCGAATCCACTTCCACCCTTTTCTTGCAAATCGACCAAGTAAGCTTTGCAGGACCAGGAAGACGATCCCCAACCTGTTGGTAAGCTTCTTGACCTTCTTTCATCTTGATTTCATGGCGGAAATCACAAATCAATGCGTAAATTCTTGTTTTCTTCACTCCACCTTCAACCCTAGCCGATCTTTTCACTCCAAATCTTGAGGACGAGCCTTGGGAGAGTTGAAAAAGCTTCTTACACCATTTTTGACGTGGAGCTCCAAGCTTTTAAGCTCAATTGAAGGCATGTTATATAACTTGAGCCCTTAACTATTGTTATTGAACTAAATTTCTCAATTCAATTGATTCAATTGTTCTTCTTACAATACCTTTGATTAGTTGATGCAATTACCATGAAGATGGAAGTAGGTTTCGCGGGAAGGTTGATGGGGATGGAATCATTACAAGCAAACACCTCATCTAATAATAGGGGCAAACGGTTTGCAAAACCGCATGAACTAATTCGGTTTCAAAACCAAATGAGTAGATTCGATTTCAAAACCGAATGGCCAATTAAGTTCAAGACCAAATGGGTAATTCCATTCAAGACCAAATGGGTAATATACACAAAACCGAATGGGTAATTGTACCCAAGATTGATTGGATAAATAATTTCAAAAGCGAATGGGTTATTGATTTCAAAATCGATTGGGTAATTGAGTCCTTAACCGAATGGGTAATGGAACTCAAGACTGCAAGAGGTCAAGCACCTCAAGACCGCATGAGGTCAAGCACCTCAAGACCGCATGGATGGTCAAAGGTGGCGATTGAAGGATTGAAAATCCAAGGGCCAATAATTGTTGAACTTCAACAATTCAATCGATTGAAGGTTTCAATGTAGCAGAGCATGTTCAGTTGATTGATGAGTTTATCTAAAGAACCCTTGTGGTTTTGAGACAAATTTGGCCAAATGGTCTTGAGACCGTTTGGGGTCAAATGGTTTCAAAACCATTTGGAGACCAAACGGTTTTCAAAACCGATTGGTGTTGAAACCTCAAAAATCGAATGGTGATCAATTGTGATTCAATCATTTGGAAATTGAAGGTGGTGATTATTCCATTAATCCAGTGATTGACAATCAACGTTAGGTACAAAGTTTGAATTCCTAAAGTACCTAGGTGATTAGTACCTTTAAAGAGATAAACCCCAATTGCTTATAAAAGTAATAATTCAGTACACTATGTCAATCATAGTTGTATGTACTTGATTGAAGGGATGATGTAACATAATCAAGTTGAGCGGATGATAGAGAGGAATTTATACATGAATATGATTCATGTGGTGATTAAGGGCATGATTCTCAGCAAAGAGATCATAAAATGCTAATATGGAATATGAACCCTAATTGAGAAGGTTAATGAACTCTAACCCTAATTCTGGGCAATTTTAAGTATAACCCTAATCCAGGGTAAGGATGTAATCCTAGACTAGAATGATGACTTGAATAACCATAACTTAGGGTGATGTGATGTGAAATCCTAATTTGGATGAATAGTAAACCCTGATTATGGGTAATTGAATAGAAACCCTAATTGGGATGAATAGTAAACCCTAATTGGAGATAATTGCACATCAATCCTAGTTATGGGTAATTGATTGTGAAATCCTAATTTGGATGAATAGTAAACCCAAATATGGGTAATTGAATAGAAACCCTAATTGGGATTAATAGTAAACGCTAATTGTGGGTTATTGAATGTAGACCCTATTCTAGGGCTAAATTATGTGAAACCCTAACTTAGGGTGATTTTATGAGAAACCATGATGTTTGATGTGATGTGGAACTCAAATCTAGGGTGATGCTATGTAATGCTTTATGAAACCCTAATTTTGGGAAATATGGTGATAAACCATAACCTTGATCTGGGTAATGGGATGAATATCCCCAAATGACATGAAATGGGAAACCCTAACCCTGGTAAGGGAATTGTGGTGTTACTCTTGATTAGTGTGAAACTGAAATATGATTGATATATTTGTTATCATGTGTGCTAACCATGCAGGTATCCTAAGATGATGAACATAGCCATGTATGAGCTATGATGCTTTATTCATTGAAATTATTCATTGGGCCTTGTGTGCCATAATATACCTTGTTGTTTAGTAGATAGTAACAAGAGGGTTAATGAGCCTTGAGTGCCATAAGAGATGCTTGTGTAGCAAGTATCATGTTTACCTTGGTTAAATGACTTGAAGGAGATAATTACCTGAAAAAGTGGTAACAATGCTCAGTGATGAGCTAAAGGTTTGAATACCCAGATCCATATAATTATGATATTGAGATTGTTAAGGGATGATAATTCCCAGTATTGAAATGAGGGACTGAGATCCCAATGTCTTATAATGACGGAGAAGTAACTGATGAAAATAGTACATGTTTCTTTGTAGCAGTTGACCTAGTAAGTTATGTTTGAAAACTTGACTGATGCTAAAAGAATATGGTAATATTCTTAATTAATCAAGTGATACCATAGAATGTAGTTGCCCTAGCCACAGATCCATCAACGTCAGAATTAGCTGAATGGTGAAATGAGTTTTACTCGGAACGCATATTTTTGAATATGTGGGGGTAATTGGGCAAATATATCCTTATGCTCCATAGGAATGGCTACGGGCTATGTCCTATGTATGGGATTGATTTCGGACCATACCCCAATAAGAGTATGGCTACGTGCCATAACTCCTCAATATAATACCAGGCATTGGCTACAGGCCATAACCCTGAAGAGAGTATATGCTACGGGCTATAACTCTATAGCGAAGATGCCAATATACCCTAGCAAGCTAATTGCAGTTTGACACATGATGTCTCTGTTAAAAGTAGTCTCATACTGACCGAGACAGATGAGGTCATGGAGTCCGACTCTCCCATTGACCTTATGTGGTACCGATGCTTTCCGTAATCATGGTCGGTTGGAGTATGAGTGGTATATCTCATCTCCTCAGGGATTAAGAATGTTTATAAAATGAAATCAGTCATGTAGCGTATTTGCATAAGATTGAAATACGAGAATCACTGGTTGATGTTATTATGCTTAGTATTTTCTAGATACATAAATGTTATATATGCTCTTCAAGTCCTTATTGAATAAGAGACATGCTGCTTTATCAAGTTATAGCTTAAACACTTGAATTGAAATGTTGCTTTATTATGCATAGATTTTGATTTATCTATTGTTGAATATCTAATTTATGTATAGTTTATTTCCATTAAACTGCAACAATAATGTTTTCGACAGAGAGTTATTTCTCTCGCTGGGGCAATTTTATAATTGTTTCACCCCCATGGAATCCAACATTTTTAGGTGGACGCGGACGAGGTAGAAACAAAAACCTCATTAAAAGGGAAGAACAGCAGCAACAGCAACAACAAGGACAACAGTGAATCTTCAGGTGGAGATACTGGCTGTCAAGTCTTGTATATGTGTAAATAGAGTCCTATGTGTCGTCTCTGTACTCTCAGGTCCTAGGAGTCAGTGATAGTGTTTTTATAATTGATCTGAGATTTTGACATGATGCCTCGAGGATTTTGCTGCTTGTGCTTTTTAGCAAAGCAATGATGTATATATATATATATATATATATACATATATATATCCTCGAGAAGAAATGGTACAGAGAATGTACTATGTGAACCAGGATGTGAATGTAATATTATGGTTCTTGTTTAAAGAGTTTTCTTGAAAATGGTTTTAATTTTTAGTGATTTTCGGTAATTCCGCTGCTAATAATACGCTTCTGCATTAGTTAATCTTGTTTTTGTGAATCGTTCATCTCAATTACCGTCATTTAGTTATATTAAAGCTAGGTATAACAAGCTATACTTCATTGGGGTTACATATCAACACAATATGGTTATCATCCCTTCTATTCATATGAGTGAATTGGTAAGACTACCTTATTAAGGGTAACCCTCCATTTGTTCCATCATCATTCAACCAATATCACTATACCACAATGTGACCCTAAACCATTGGATGTTTAAAAGGTAAGACCATTGGTTGTTTACATAAGTAAATGCCTTGGATAAACCACCTATGAAGTCCTTGATTTGTGCTCTATAAAGATTCACCATGTAACCCTAGACATCCCTTGATTAACAACACAAAAAGTTACATTGAGAGTAGGGTAAAACCCACAATCGACAGTTCATTTAAAACAAGACATCCATTGTCAACTAGTAAGCTCCTTAAGTTGATCATATAAAGGAAACTATCTAAATCACATTATTAGGACCTACATATTACATTAGCCATCATTCCACTTTATTGGAGGAATAAACATTAGATCTTGACCATTGGGTCAAGTTCATTTGTTAAAACCATCAATTACGGTATAGGTTTGACCATTGCATCCATTGACCCAAGAAACCATTGGTCTAAGGCTTAATTGATGCCACAACAATATTATTAACTCACCATAGGTTTTGGAGACCTGATCCACCATCATTAGTGACCATTAAGTCATCATAGGTTGTTAGATCAGCACTATATTCATTAATCAACATCAAATATTAAGCTAATGTCATTATTGATTGATAACATCAGTTGGGTACTTAATGGTTGATCATTAAACTTCTAATAGATCCAAAACCTGACCTAAAGGGGTGACCATAGGTTGTCACCATCATCTGACACCTTTGATCCTGACCATCAGTTGTCATGAAGACAACACCATAGGCTTGTTGCAATGGTACCATCATCGGGTCATGGGTTTATAGAAGAAAGCGGCTTAAAACCCTAAAATTGACCATTGGTTGATAGGTTCTTAGCACCATAGGTTGTCAAAACAACCTGATCCAAGTCATATTATACCTTAAGAATAACGTACAAATGATCAAAGGTTCATATAGAACTGAAATCAGAACAAGGAATATTATAAAAAAAATCAAAATCCAAGTCAAGTATAGCTTTTTAGTGCATGGATCATCATTTAAAAGCAAGAACATGAGCTAGCAACCTTATGGTAAGAAATAAACATGGAGCAAGTTATAAAACTTGCCTCTAATGAGAATATGAAATCCCAAATAGAAGAAAACTCAAGTAGGTAGGGTAGAAAATTCAAGTATAAGCTGTGAACTCGTCCATCTAGCACCTTTCTTCATCAAATGAGCAAACCCTAAGCATAAGGAGCAAGAAAGGTATGGTTTTAGTACTTTAGAGCAATTTTACCATGGAACAACAAAGTTCTGACCTGGAGAATGGTAGTAGGAAGGATAAAAAAGTAATAAATGGAAGAAAGAAGGGGATTGTTACTCTTTTAGGTCAAGATCACTAGTCGGAAGCTTTTCAAACCCTAAAAGGAAGTCAATTGCAACCCTAGATTCTTTTTCCAAGAAGATCCCCTCTTTCTTCTTCCTTGGATAGAAAATTCACAGCAGCACAAAGGGAGAACAAGGTTCATAGAAGAGGGAAGTGGTGGAGAGAAAATGAATCGTTTGGTTGCTTAGGGATAAGTATATGAAACTTTAAGATAAAGAAAAAAAAGTTGAAGTTCTAGCATCTTTCCAAGTGTCCATGGCCTTAAACTATTAAGAATATACAAGCACAAACACAAGCATGTCCCCAACCATCCATAGAGACATCCTTATCCCTCGTTTCTTGAATTTCCAAGCAAACAAATAATTAATTAGTTGATAGCTACTAAAGGTAGCTCATCCATGAAGGGGTAAATCCTAAAATACTCTTGAGGGAAACACCTTCAAACCAAGGTTTAAATAGGCACACCATGGATCAAAAAGTTTAAGAATGATGAGAGAATATCTAAGGAACATAATGCAAGTGATAAGTTGCAAATAAAACCTCTCAGTTTGGTAAATTGTAGAAAAGTCCAAAATGTGCATAAAATTGCATAACTTGCTCAAACAATGTCCAAATTGGACCAAATTTGAAACTTAAGCTTGTCTAGATTTCAAATCATATCACAAGGTTATATTAGGATTATAAGAATTAAATTATGATAATTAAACTTGTTCAACACTTTAAGCAAGGCTAGGGGTCTCATATAGGCAGAGTGAGCAAGGTTCACTACCGTAGTAGTACAATAGTGGTGGTGGTAGAGGATGCGGTCAGGCATTATAGGCAGGATCTTCTAGACCAACTAGCAGGGTTTGTGGATGTCAACAAGTGATCGCTAGGTTTTATGATATGAGTCAGCCGAAGGGAGTGGTCAATCCACAAGGCATGACAGGTCAGATGGGACTTTTTCATTCCATCTTATCTACTTCTTCTTTTGTATCTGTTTTGTTTGACTTGGGTGTGAGACACTCGTTTATCACTAGATAAGTGATAAGTAGTTGTAATCTTCCTATTTGTAGTATATCTTCTAGCCTTTTTCTTGAAACCCCTTTAGTTTGTTCTATTGATTTGCAGAAGGTGTGTCCATCTTGTGTTCTTTCCTTCTCAAGATGCATTATTAAAGTGGATATTATGTCACTTGGCATGCATGGATTCAATGTGATTCTACATATGGATACCTTGAAGAAGTACAAGGTTGTTTTTTACTATAGTTCCAAAGTGGTGACGTTCTATGATGGAGATGTTTCTTAGATCTTCCATGGAGATAGGAAGATTCTTCCTACGTATTTGTTGTCAACAGTGATACCAGAGAGGTTGATGAGACAAGGATGTAAGGCTTTTTGGAACATGTTGTGGATATCAAGGCAAGGAGCCCAAGTATCCAGGAGGTACATGTAGTGTGTGAGTTTGATGATGTCTTTCTAGAGGAGTTTCCTAGTGTTCCACCTCCCAGAGTGATTGATTTTGAGATTGGCTTATTTCTGGAACATAATCCATAGCACAATCACCTTATAGGATGGCTCCAACAGAGATGATGGACTTGATGAAATAGTTGCAGGAGCTATTACAGAAGGGTTTTATTAGACCAAGCACTTCCCCTTGGGGTGCTCCTGTGTTGTTTGTGAAGAAAAAGGATGGGTCTATCAGGCTTTGCATAGACTACCGACAGTTGAACAATGTCACAATAAAGAACAAGTACTCATTGTCGAGGATCGATGATCTATTTGACCAGTTGAGAGATGCTACATTGTTCTAAAAATAGATATGCGGTCAAGATATCAATAATTGAGCAGGCGGATGACATACCCAAGTCTGCTTTAGGACTATGTATGGTCATTATGATTTTGTGGTCATGCCATTTGGGCTAACCAATGCACCTATAGAATTTATGGATTTGATGAATAAGGTATTCAGACCATATAATCGATGGATGTAGGTGCCTAAGTACATGCCTCCTTCAAGGTTGGACCTTGGTACCTTGGCAGTAGTCGAGGTGGAATCACCTTCAGTTGACGTTTGTCAACTGATGGAAATGGTTGAAGGTTAAAAGTGAGTGGAGGCAACAATAGCCCAGCGGCATCAATGGTGGATTCCTTTCTTGGAGGTTAAGTCCTTATTTATAGGAGTAGGTAGGGTTCGGAACCCTACCAGCCACCATGGAGTGAAGTCTCATCACCTCCATGAAGGTGAAGAGGCAGCGGCGACGTGGGGAAGACGATGGGTCTTCAATTTTTAGTAGTTTCATTGGTAGACGAATGGTCAGGTGGACCATCAGAAGGCAAAGTGAAAGTCCCTTTGGAAGGCTGGAAAAAGAACCATCAGAAGGGAACATAGAAGTTCCTTAGATTGTGGAGTGCAGTCGTTCCATTAGAAGATGTACACAAGATTCCTTTAGAAGTTCATGCAGAACAACCATCACTTGTTGAGTGCAGGCCTTCAGAAGGCAGAGTCTGGTTGACCATCGGTAGGCAAGCATCTGTAGGTGCGTGCAATGAAACCTTCTGAAGGTGGATGCAGAACGGCCATCAGAAGGAAAATGTTGGGCTTCCTTCAGTTTTTCAATTGAAGGAAGGACTATGTGATGTAACCTGATGATTGGCAGATCGAAGCCCACCGGGGGGTATTGGTGTAAGGTCGATGGATCTTATGTCAAAGGAATGACACTCAATGGATGGGTAGATCAATAAAATCTGATGGATTGGCAGGTATAATGCAAGATGATGGCTTCACAACTGCTGCAGGAATATATCATCAAAAATATTATCCATTTATTCAAAAGTTTATTGTGCTCACTAGTTCGTTAGCAGGACCATTGCATCCTACACTTCTACCATGTTATGAAGATCAAGCCTGTCACATAAACTAGAGAAGTGGATAAAACAATAAATTATCATAAAGTCAAGGAAACCTAAATGCAATCTAGTTCTAAGATAATATGAGGGGAATGAGTACCAAATCTATATTGAAAAATGTAACTAAAACTAGGATTAATAAACATTCATCAGTAGACCACACAAATAAGATGAGAAGGTGCACACATCTAGGATTCTGTTTACGAATGGAAAATTGAAGTACTTGTCACACTGAAAAGCAAAAAAATGACACATTGAAAAGCAAAAGCTTAATCACTTGAAACGTGAGCATGGTCAAGAAACATCTTAGAAAGAGAATAAAGTTGAGAATCCATGTTGGATTTTGCATGTACACAACACAGTGGAGGAGTCTAGCTGAACTAGAATGTGATGCTTTGATGCAAAACCCACGTATAACATAAACTACACATAACATGGGCACTTTTGAAGGTCAAAATCCAAAATAGATTGAAGGGACATGAAAAAAGGTAAAAATATGGTAGTGTGATATCATTAGAGTCGTTAAAATTACTTCACAAATTTTGATTTATATGTAGAGGGCCACCAAGGTAGTGAAGGTAGTCGGGGCATGAGATTCACCTCCTTTTTGCTTCTTCCTCATGGTTTTCTCATTTCCTTGTCATTTCCCTTTGGCTCGGCAGTCCTTTGTCCTATCATGTTTCTTGTTTTGGTCCCCTACCCTATCCTATTTGTTGTCGACTGTTTATCATAGATTGGTGCGCGATCTTGTTGTATTGTAGCGTGTGGTCAGCTGTTGCTACTCCGCTCGGTTAGGAGTTGCTCCCTTCCGTCATAGCTGTTATGTTTTTTTTGCTGTATTTCAAACAAAAAGACAAAAATTTAGTCTCATATTACTTGTGTTGGAGACTTCTCTCCTCCTTATATATGGACTCTTATCCATAGTACAATTGAGAAATGAAAGGTGATATGCCCTACGCACGCGCATGGTGGGCCTTGCCAATGGAGTTTGGGCCGGCCCGATCCGGAATCTCTTTAATCGGGCGCGTCGGCACACATCGCATCCCACGCGCAGGGGGTGCAAATCCGGACTCCCGGAGTCTCTTGTGTAGGCGTGGCCCCATTTTTAACTTGGGTCGCTGCACCTGTTCGTTTGGTAGTTCCAAATTGCACTGCGTTTGCAACCGAACGCATCCTTTCACGCTTCCTTTCCTAGTTATTTATGTTTATTTTCCGCTGTTGTTCGAAACAGACGAAAAAATTTCTCTCGAGTCTTCTTCCTCTCTTCTCCTCCTCCTGATGCAGTTTGTCCACTGGAAGAACGATCAGTCGTCTTTCGCTCGTCGCCGTGACTGTGTGTGCGCGCTTCACGTCGGCAAACGCTGTTGGATCCTGGGAGAGTAGCCGCGTAAGAGACTATCGCACAAGCACTCGCCGTCGAGTACTGCGGAAATACTCTTAAGGACTGTGCTCTCTGCACGCCTCAGCGTATCTCTGGTAAAAGTTTTACTGTTTACGGCTTACATCGCAGTTTGTACCCTATTACGAATAACAATAGCCATCTCAGAGATCCCACATGACGGCTCGTGATTCTGTCTCCTGACCATGGGTATGGAATTTACCCCTTGGTGCAACTTACCGCTTGTTGTTTTCTAATTAATATGGAGTTAGTGCTACGTCCAGCTTTCAGAGAAACAAAGATTATCGTTAATTTTTAAATAGTCATCTCAATCACCAACGCTTTAAGGCCTTGTTATTTCAATATGATGATTAATCTGTTTTTTTTCCTTGTAGTTGTTTTTGACGCACGAAAAAGTAAGATGACGCATTTCCCTTTTACTGGGAATGAATGAGGTTGGTTTGCTTCCATGTATAAAGAAAGTTCCGCAGTTCTTATTGCAATTTATTAAAGGGCGGGGGTGGGATGTTCGCAGGACTGTGCTGGTGGTGGTAGGAGTAGGACAGATGAAAAGCGCATATGGATAGACCGCACAGCTAGAGTTAGTTAATAGAGTCATTCATTGGAGCCGATCGACCCTAGATTGCTGGTAGTGGTAGGAGTAGGACAGATGAAAAGCATTCACATCATCAAAGACTAGACAAGACTTGTTGTACGGTTGCATTCAACCAACCACAGTAATGAATGTCAACGAGTCTTCTGTTCTGGAGTGTGATTACAAGGCAGGTCGCAATCCAACCCTCTGTTCTATATCATATAACCACCAAGCTTACATAAAGAGTTTTGACCCCGGCCCCGACCCGTCCGCGTAGCCAAATTGCCGTCTGATTTGGTGATAAATCAGCCGCACATTCTTTCTGATTCCTTTGCCCTTCAGTTCACATCCCTTCCACCGAGCACCAGTGAAGTCAGTACCGACCGACAAGAGGCATTGATGGAGGTAGGATTGTCGCACCTAAGAGTGAGCATAATTAAGTTATAATTCATTAACCGAATGCAATCAAGTTGATTTTTGTTTGTATGATTTTTCTTAATTAGATCAATTTGGTTAATAAATTTGGGTTGAACGGCTTATGTGTCAGTTAAAAATATTTTAAAATTGGTTAATCTAATTAGCCGCTTAGTAAAAAAATCTAAAAAATGTATACTATTTCTATACATGCCTAAATATTTATCATTTGGTTTCAACAAAACCTTCCTATTTATATAACAAGCAACTATTAGTGACATTTCATATCTTTTAGTTAATATGCAAAACTAGTATTATATCATTGTTGATCATAATTTGTTTTACTTACAACTATATACAAATATTACTTGACTTACCAATTAATCAACCAAATTGATCATTAATTGATCAACCGTATCTGAACCAGTCAAGTCTATTTTAATTAGATTAATGGTTAATATCTGAAACTAGAAATTTACTTGTTAGTCGAATCAGATTAACCATTGACCTATATCAGTTGTACATGTTCACCCCGAGTTGTATGGGTGCATAGTAACGTTGCTGATACACTGAGAGGACGGTGTATGGAGGATTACGCTTGATTGCCTTTGGGTTCTGTTGGACGAATCGATACCATGGGTACTTCCGTCATATACAAAACAAAGATTGGTTTCTATACCCACTTCCAGTGGCCGTCACAATGTAGTTTGTGGACAATAGTCGCAAAATCGCTCCATTGCAGACAAAAAGCCTATTTTGTTAGATAAGCAGACAAAAAAGCCTATTACTACGCCCCACGACAACATGCAATCAGTCCGCGGGCTAATTTAGGCGCATGTACGCCAAAGCTTTAACAAGACGCTACAGCCCCATGCATTATGTAAAAACATATGTATAATCATAAAATCACTTTTCTTTATTGCTGAACACTCACCCTCTGAACAATACATAAATAAAGGTCGTGTTTGACATTGGTCCACACACTACACCGGGACCCATTTTACCTTGAGTTCAAAAGGGCCATGTGGGCCACATTATTAAAAGGCGTATGAACTTGATATTGGTTGGTCCCAGAATGAGAATAGCACAAAGTGGGCCGACATGTTTCCACCGAATCAGTCTAGGAAATGTATCACGGAGAACCTCAATTGGGTTGGGTCTAGGGGTTTGACCAAAAATACCAAGATGGATTGACCAATAATTAGGGGTGGTAATCGGGGTTGGGTCTAGGGGTTTCAATTGGGTTGGTCTAGGGGTTTGACTAATAATTAGGGGTGGTAATCGGGGTTGGGTCTAGGGGTTTCAATTGGATCAATAATTTGAAGATGGATTTTCATGTAGAAAGTCTTGATTCTAAATCGATCCCAAAATAATTTTTGGGTCTATCAAGTTTGACCAAAAATACTAAGACCAATAGAATGATTTTCAAAATAAAGTTAAAACTTGTCTAATCATTGAATATAATAAAATATAAACAATAGATTCACCGTAAATATGCTGAAAATGTATCTATAGCAAACATACAAATTTATATAGTTTGTATAAGAGTTCTAAACTCGCATTTATAAAACTTGGCATAACAAACTATATAAAAGTCATGTTTATATAATGAAATTAATTAATATAAAACTTCTACGACAAAGTTGCATATTAGATTTTTTAAAAAGAGGGATATATTTATTGCTTTATAGGGAGGTGGATGGGTTAAAGTATAGTATACATTATTTAATTTGAGTATTTAATTGTGAAATCAAGTCAAATTGGGTATAAACTCCAAACGCAGATGAATGATCAAAATTTCTTTTAGTCTCAAGACTTCAACGCTTATTATGAATGGATCCACTAGCCATACTCTAAACCTTGTCTTGAAAGGGATAAACGATGGAGACTAAATTTTTGAGTCCAACCAATCCAATTGTGTAACGAGTAAAATTGTGAAAATGGTTAGTTAAGTAGAAAAATGAAGTGAATATCGATTTGTGATCAAACTTTGAAATCGAAATAGAGTGAATGGTAAATTTTGGACATAACCAAAATTATCTCAATCTTGCCTCGAGGCACGAATGATCACCGAGGAATGAGAGGAAGTAGTGTGAACATTTGTAATCCACTTATAACATCCCGAGGGATGCTAAGATTCAAAAAAACATGATTCTAGTGCAATACTCAACATATCCCACCAACCATGACTATGAGTAGATTTATAATTAAATATGATTGAATGATCAAATTCACTGGAAGTCAAACATATATTACTCTCACAATCTCTGGTACTGACTAGAGGCCATTCTAATAATATTTTGACATTAGATTTGCTTATTGGGAAGTCCGCCGAACGGACACAAAAAGAAGATATTGAGATTAGAAATAGTAGATGTCATATTCTTAAATTATATATATATAGGCTAAATATTTGTTACCTGCGTGGGTAACTTACCCTCTCTACCCGTCACACGCGATATTGATTCTCCGTCTGCGCGGCGCCTATTATCATCGCAAATCGACGCGAACGACGCTTCCACTCAGGCTATTCCGCCGTCAAGCCACAACTGTTTCGCCCTGCTTCGTCCCACACGCGGTCTTCATTCTCCGTCTGCGCGGCGCCCATTCTCATCGCCAATCTGTCGCGAACGACGCTTCCATTCAGGCTATTCCGCCGTCAAGCCATATCTGCTTCGCCCTGCTTCGCCCCCAAATGCATAGTGACTGCTTCCTAAGCTACATTGACGGCGCGGCTATTGCATCTTGCCCATCCTTCCAGTAGGGGTAATTTAGTTTCGTTACCCGGCACAGGCGGCCTTGAATCTCCGTCTACGCGGCGCTCATTGTCGTCGTCAATCTGATGCGAAAGACGTTTCCATACAGGCTATTCCGTCGTCAAGCCATATCAAGCTGCATTTCCCCCAACTACATAGTGACTGCTTCCTAAGCTACATTGACGGCGCGACTATTGCATCTTGCCCATCTTTCCTGTAGAGCAGTGCCCCAATCTGAAAGCGGCGCCCGACCTAGAAGGGAACAATTATCTATTGTCCTTTTTCTCTCTCTCCTGTTCACGACGACATCCCCTACTCAGCTTTACTCCGGCTACCTCCAGCGGCCTGCAGTGACGCCCTAGGCACCTGAAAGGTGCGACGACGCTACAGGACAGGTCAAGCAAATGCTTGCAGAACTTCTCAAGCAGTAGTTTTGATCAATTCTTCTATCTAATAAGGTACTATGTCATTACACATTTGTCGACTTGTTTGAGAATTGCTCCTCTATGGACCTCGCCTGGCCTTGTTTTCTTAATTCATGCCTTCGACGACACTCTAATTTGTAATGTGTATACTGATTTTCCAAGAGAATGTTGATTTGTAATGTGTATACCGATTTTTCTATTCAAGTGTGTCTTTCCAACCTTGAAATATGTTTTATTCTGATTTGTACTTTGGAATACTAATCTATCTATACTGATTGACTTATAGTAGAAAATCCAAAAGAATGTGTATTCATCTCTCTGACTATTGTATCCCCAATGTGTTTTCTTCTCTCTGACTTTTTTATTCACAATGTGTATACATTTCTCTGACTTTTGTGTTTAAAATAAACCCAATTTTGTGTTTGCATTTTTCATTTTTGAAGCAGTTACTCATTTTTTATGTTGGGTTACTCTTCTGCCTGACAGAGTTACTCTCTGTTGTTTCAGGGTTACTCCTCTATCCTGCTGAGTTACTCGGATGTATTTGAACTAATCTGAACCTTATTTGGCGGTCGTCCGATTATCAGGTGAACATATTTATAGTCATCAGTTTCAAATCCTTGCCCTTTTTTCTGCTGTTGTGAAGCTCACTTGAAAATCTACATATAAACTTATTTGTACAAGTTTCCTATATGTATTTTCTTTTTCAATTTAAGTGTTTAGGTTCAACTTGGAAATCTATTTTATTCTGATTTGTAATTTGGAATACAAATCTTCCTTCAGTTACTCGTTTGTTATGATGAGTTACTCTTCGGCCTGATAGATTTACTCTCTGTTGTTTCAGGTTTACTCCTCTGTACTGTTGAGTTACTGCTAGATGTTGTAATGGATCATAGCCTTGATACAGATGCTGCCAATTCAAATGTTGGCCCTGATAATGATAATGCTAATTCTTATCCATTTGTTGGTGCTTCCACTCTGTCGCCAGCTACAGTTCCTAAAATTGGTCTCCACTTTGGAAGTTTAGATGAATCTATCTCATTCTATTCTAGCTACGCTGTCATGATTAGTTTTAATATCAGGAAAGATGACAACAGGTATGAATGGGGAACTAAGATTCTCGTTGCCAAAGATCTGGTTTGTGACAAGCAGGGTACAATGGGCCGTTCTAAGAGGTCAAGAGGGCTTCTGAACCCCGTTTGTGATGAAGTGGGTAAGTTGCAGGAAAATCTGTCTAAGAAGCACAAGCGATCTGTGAAGAGGTGTGGTTGTGGAGCCATGATCCGATTCACACTAGACAAGTCCTCATCCACGTGGGTTGTGACTGCCTTTGTTGAGGAACACAACCACGATCTTGTTGATGATGCACATCTCCGTTACCTGAAGTGTAACTCATCTCTTGATGAAACTCAAAAAGATATGCTTTCTTCCATGAGCCAAGCTAACATGCCTGTATCGAGACAATTTCATTGATGGCATCGGAGTCTGGCGGCTATGAAAATCTGACATTTACTAGCAGACAAGCTCATGGACACATCAGTAGCAAGAGGAAAGAGTCGGCTAAGTACGACGTCGACATGGTCTTGGATCGGTTTGCCAAGTTTAAGGTACTCGATCAGAAATTCTTCTATACATACCAAAACGATCCTGATTGTTGCTTGACTCATCTGTTTCAGGTTGATCCTGTTTCCGTTGAAGTCTGCGGGTTGTTTGGAGATGCGATAGTTTTTGACACCACCTACCGCACCAACAAGTATTCGATGGTTTTTGGAATGTTTGGTGGTGTTGATCACCATCATAAGACGGTCTTGTTTGCTTCAGATCTTATGATTTATGAGAAGTACGAGTCATTTGCATGGGTTTTCAAGTAGTATCTACTTTGTTTTGGCAAAGAGTCGGTGTCCATCATAACCGATCAAGACCCGGCTATGAATGCTGCTATCCTTCCAAACTGCAAGAATCGGTTCTGCAGCTGGCACATCCTACAAAAGCTTCCCTCTAAGCTTGGTGGTGTTCCTAACAAGGAGAAGATCATAAGCTCCTTGAATGATTGTGTGTGGAATGTGGATGATGTTGGTACCTTTGAAGAGAGGTGGCATTCTGTTGTTGAGGAGTATGGTATGTCGTCCATTAATTGGCTATCTGACATGTATGCTATGCGTTCAGATTGGGTCCCATGCTATATGCAGTCTTCCTTCTTTGCGGGCATGAGGACAACGCAAAGGAGCGAAAGCTTGAATGCGTTCATTAGAAGCCATGTGAACAGTAGGAAGACTCTATTTGAACTTGTATGCTCATTGGAGACTGCTTACTCTCATGTACGGGAGATTGAAAATTTCAAAGACTTTGAAGACGAGTATAGTAATCTCCCTTTGTCATCACTTTGGCCGCTGGAGGAGCAGTTGAGAGGTATATACACGAAGTCAATTTTTTAGATCTTTCAGAGTGAGGTTCATCAAAGCTTGATATATAATGTAAAGGAATCTTCAGAAGGTGTGTTTGAAGTGTATCATGTCGGTGGCCTTGGATCTGCCCGCATCTTGAAGAAAAAGCCGTCGAGTGAGATTGTTTATTGCAACTGTTACATGTTGGAATTCAAAGGTATCCCTTGCAGGCACATCCTGTCCTATTTGAAGAGTCGTGACTTTTGTACTCTTCCTGAGCCATACATATATAAGAGGTGGACCAAAGGCTACAGAGAACATCCTTTGATTTTTGGCAAAGCGATAGTTAGTCATCTATCCACTGGGAGGACTCTTAAGCTTGTCTCTTCTTGTAATTCTATTGTGAACATAGCGTGTAGGAACAACGATGTAGATATTTGCCATGAAAAACTACTAGCATTGCGAAAGGAGCTGTTAGAATTGGATGTCGCTGATAGTTGTGCAGATGCAGGTGCTAGTGTAACTGCTTCAAATACAACTTCTTCTTCAGCTGTCAAGGTTCATATCCCCAATGTTTGCAAAACTAAGGGGAGACCCAAATGCACAGATGTGAGGTTTAAATCTGGAGTTGAGATTGCCCAGTCTAAAAGAGAGACACAGTGCAAGAATTGTTTAGAGTTTGGTGTTAACCATGACAACAGGAACTGTCCTAAGAAGTAGTGCATTATATGATTGGGATTTACTGCTACTATTTCTACTGCTCGTGTTCTGGTGATGTTGCTGCTGCTATTGATGTATATGTAGTTCTATATTTTTTAGTTGAGTTTGTAGTTGACCAGTGTGTTAGTGAGGCATGTTCAAATCTGTAATGGGGTTGTTCTTTTTGTGTAGTTTTGTGAAAGTGATTTTGTAACCTTCTAAGTACTTCACTTGTGTTTGTAATCCATCTTTGTGTTACCTTGTGCTCCAGCAGTTGTATGTACACTTTGAATATGTTACAAAGAATGTTTTCTGATCAATTGTTATTCTTTTTTAATAATATGTGTTTGTCTGTGTGTACAATGGATACTATTAGTGTTGTCACAGTTACTCTTATTGTTGTCATAGTTACTCGTAGTGTTTCACAGTTACTCTTATTGCTGTTAGAGTTACTCGTAGGGTTGTCCCAGTTACTCGCAGTGTTTTTCCAGTTACTCACAGGCTATTTTTTTCACAGTTACTCTAACTGCTATTTGAGTTACTCGTAGTGCTCGTTCAGTTACTCACATTGTTTTTATAGTTACTCGTAGTGTTTCACAGTTACTCGTAAGATTTTTCAGTTACTCGTAGTCCTTTTCCAGTTACTCGCAGGCTTTTTTCAGTTACTCGCATGGGTTTTTCAGTTACTCGCGTGCTTTCTTCAGTTACTCACAAGGGTTTTTCAGTTACTCACAGTGTTTGTTCAGTAACCTTCGAAAGGATTTCTTCAGTTACTCGTGTGCTTTCTTCAGTTACTCGCAGGGGTTTTTCAGTTACTCACAATGTTTTTTTTCAGTTACTCGCGTGCTTTCTTCAGTTACTCGCAGGGGTTTTTCAGTTACTCGCAGGGGTTTTCAGTTACTCGCGTGCTTTTTTCAGTTGCTCGCAGTGGTTTTTCAGTTACTCACAGTGTTTTTTCAGTTACTCGCAGGGGTTTTTCAGTTACTTCCGTGCTTTTTTCAGTTACTCGCAGTGGTTTTTCAGTTACTCACAGTGTTTGTTCAGTAACCTTCGAAAGGGCTTCTTCAGTTACTTGCGTGCTTTCTTCAGTTACTCGCAGGGGTTTTTCAGTTACTCACAGTGTTTTTTTCAGTTACTCACGTGCTTTCTTCAGTTACTCGCAAGGGTTTTTCAGTTACTCGCAGGGGTTTTTCAGTTACTCGCAGGGGTTGTTCAGTAATAGTAGGAGCAAAATGAGTAAATGTATCAGGACTAAGAGTAATAGTAGGAGCACAATGAGTAACTGTGACAACACTAAGAGTAACTGTGATAAAACAAAAAGTAACTCTAGAAGAGAGAGCACATAGCTATAAAGATATGTATAAGAGTCTGCTGTACAAGATTCTTTATTAAAGAAGGAACCAGAAAAGTGAAGAAAAGAGAGCACAGAGCTATAAAGATATGTACAAGAGTCTCCTGTACGATGTAAATGCACAGACACATAGCAAAGTGCACTGCTGTGTCGTCAGAACAACACAGAGTACTGCTAGCATCTTTGCAACACCAATAGCACAGAGCACTGTTGTCCATATTTGCAGCAGCAACAACACAGAGCACTGTTGCACATATTTGCAGCACCAACAACACAGCGGGGGGCTTTCAGATCTTCAACATCTCCATCCTCCACGACACCCTCGACGTCCATCTCTTCTTCATCTGCGACTGCTACGGTTTACAACACAGCGGGGGGCTTTCAGATCTTCAACATCTCCATCCTCCACGGCACCCTCGACGTCCACCTCTTCTTCATCCACGACTGCTACGGTTTACAGAAGGGACAGTTTTACAGAAGAAATACCGACAGCCCCCTTAACATTTCAGTAGCACCCCCTTTGACCATCTCCTCATATCCCCTTTAACATTGCTTCACAGCCTACCATGGAGCCGTTCATCCAGCCCATCAACTACACCATTGACGACAAGACAATGGAATCCATTCTACTTCCTATAGAATGGAACCATATCCATTTTCACATCAAACCAGGAAAGACCACCTTCCTAATCGGAAACCAGACATTCCAGATAACCCTTATACAGAATAAAAATGGCTCACTTTCAACTGCTAAGGGCTGGAAAAGGATGATCGCACAGCTCATTCTTCGCAAAGGTTGGATCATCTTCCTCAAGCCAACTGATCACTAGACCATCACAGCATGGATCACAGATCAGTTCTTAGAAACACCAACTGAGCTTATTCCGCTCTTCAAAATTCCTGGCGACGAAGTATACTCTAGATCGGAGGACTCTGCAGATCAGCTCTTTGTTAGGGACAAATACCAAGCAGCACCGAGATCAGTTGTAAATCCGTTCAGATTGACTCATCCACAACAGCGGACACCTCAACATCTGCAGAAGACACTGCTTCTTCGTCTGTCCAGCGTTCCTTTCACAAATAGGTATGCACCGGCGCCCTTTTCTCTTAGCCTTTTGGTCGATAATCTTCCCCATCACTATCTATACCACCCCCCAACTATCCTGGTCTCAAAACCTATTTATGATTCATGGGTAAATCCTTTGCAGGTTCACTCATTTACAATAGATATGAACCTCTCAGATACGAACATGTGTTTTGGCTTGATGTCTATGCTTTGCGATGGAGGAAATTGTGTGCATGATATCTATCGCCAGGGATGGATCCGACCCCCTGAGCTATTTGATTTTTATGTTCAGTTGATGGACCTTCTTTATAGTCGATCTGGCTGTATTTTTTTGTATTTTTAAGTTCAGTTGATGGACCTTCTTTATAGTTGATCTGGTTGTATAATATATAACGTTTTATGCTTTGATTGTTGTAATCTTGAATGTTTAGCTGTAGTGTTTTTGTCTGATTATATATACTTTCAGTTAGCATGCGAAAAAATACATATAAGTTACTTAAGCATTAGTATCAGTTAAGTAATTTGCAGTGTTTCTTTAGTTACTCGTAGGACAGTTACTCGCATGACAGTTATTCGTAGGACAGTTACTCACAGTGTTTTCGCAGTTACTCTAACTGCTATTACAGTTACTCACAGGATATTTTCAGTTACTCGCAATATTGTCATAGTTGCTCGCAGTATTGTCACAGTTACTCACAATGTTTTTTCAGTTACTCGTAGTCCTTTTTCAGTTACTCAAAGTTTTTTTCAGTTACTCGGAGTGTTTTTTCAGTTACTCAGAGAGGGTTCAGTAACTCACATGGTTGTCCAATTACTACCATAGGGTTCAGTTACTCGTATGGTTGTCTCCAATACATGTTTTTTGTTCAGTTACTCGCATGATTGTTCAGTTACTCACAATGTTGATAAAGTTACTCGCAGCGTTTGTTCAGTTACTCGCAGTGTTGGTTCAGTTACTCGCAGTGTTGGTTCAGTTACTCACAGTGTTTGTTCAGTTACTCGGAGCGGTTGTTCAGTTACTCGCAGGGTTGTTTAGTTACTCGCAGTGTTTTTCCAGTTACTCGGAGAGGTTTGTTTAGTTACTCGCAGTGTTTGTTCAGTTACTCGTACAGGGTTGTTCAATTACTCACAGGCTATTTGAGTTACTCGCAGTGTTTTTCCAGTTACTCGGAGTGGTTGTTCAGTTACTCACATTGTTTGTTCAGTTACTCTGAGAGGTTTATTTAGTTACTCGCAATGTTTTTTCAGTTACTCACAGAGGGTTGTTCAGGTACTCGCAGTGTTTGGTCAGTTACTCGTAGAGGGTTGTTCAGTTACTCGCAGGCTATTTTGAGTTACTCACATTGTTTTTCCAGTTACTCGTAGCGGTTGTGACAGTTACTCGCATTGTTCAGTTACTCGCAGGATATTTGAGTTACTCGCGTGCTTTTTTCAGTTACTCGCAGTGCTTTTTCAGTTACTCGCAATCCATTTGCAGTTACTCATAGTCCTTTTTCAGTTACTCGCAGTCCTTTTCCAGTTACTCGTAGTCCTTTTTCAGTTACTCGCAGTCCTTTTCCAGTTACTCGGAGTTTTTTTAAGTTACTCCAGGGTTGTGATAGTTATCCGCAGTGATTGTTCAGTTACTCAACCATTACTGTCAGTTACCCAAGCACTACTCTCAGTTACTCAAGAGCTAATCCCAGGCTTTATTCAGTTACTCGAAGTTTTTGTTAAGTTACTCAAACATTACTGTCGGTTGCTCAAGCATTACTTTCAGTTACTCAAGCATTACTCTCGGTTACTCAAGCATTACTCAAGCATTCTGTTACTTTCAGCTCAGTTACTCGTAGTAGTTTCAGAGTTACTCTTACAGCATTCAAAGCATAAAGTTATTTAAAGCATTCAAGAACATAAGCATTCACAACATAAGCCAAAATATAAGGGAAAAATCAATATTGTTCAAGATGACATGTACATCAAGATCAACTGTATATCAAGATCAGTTGTAAATTCAGACTTTTAACAGTTGTACATTCAAGAGCAGCTGTACAATCAGCTATACACGGCTTATACAATAGAATAACAAAATGCTATTGTTCTTATTTTAGCCATTTATCAAGGCTTGTAACTATTTCTACCTCTGAGATCTGTTCTGCATCCATTTTTGTTGTTGTTTCTTCATTCTTATCTGTTTCTTGTTGTTTCTCAGCTTCAGCTTCTCCTCCCTTGTTATGATCAGATATACCTTCTTTGATGTCTTCACTTTCAACTTTTTCATCATCTCTTAGAGGTTGCAGCTGCCCCCTTGCCATCATTCGCTGAAAAACATCAACCCTTATTGCCGGTATGTCTTTGCATGTGAAGTCCATAGTTTTTCCATTTACTAGGCACTCTAGGTACTTCATGATGAAGATCCCACAGTCAAGTGAGTCTTCTTCCTGCTCTGGGCAGCTCGGGTACTATCGTTCCCACTACGACAACTGGCTTCCCTTTTTCGGTGCACCCCTAAAGAATTTGTGCACTATACACACCTGCATTAAAAAAGCAAGATATTTATTCATCATCAATTAAAGATCATTAATCATTTCAATCCACTTATAATAGACTTAATTTTTATAGATCACTTACCCATCTATTGAATTCTTTTCTTGAGTTGCTACTCCAACTCATTGAATTATAAGATCGGTGTGCTCCATCCCTGAAACTTGCTTCATACAAGTGCCAGTGGTTGTCGTTGCTTAGTATTGTGAACACTGAGTCCATTGCGTCCCAATCTTTTATTGGAACGTTGAATGGTGGAGATAGCATGTCTATCTGCTCCAAGGTGATGTCCTCAATATTAAATGATAGATTTTGCTGCAGATGTAGAGTTTAAAATTCACATATATAAGTTTCAGTTTGTGTTTCTATATTGTAATTTCATGTAAATTTGTATACAAAGTTTATATGTCTTACCGGAGCATAAGTGCTCATGCAGTGCTGCGTCAACCCCTTCTTCCTATGCTTGCTTGTGCTCTCCTTGAGCATCTGTACAAAGCAGTCGAGAACCTGAATAAAAACAAAAGCTTTATCAGTTTAGCAATCCAAATTATCTATTTCAAAGAGTTACACTACGTTCTTATTTCTTAAAGGTGATTGTGTCATTTCATCCTTGTACAAGAGGGCGGCGAGGTCCTTCCCCGTGCACCAAGTGTGTTCACTGAATTTCCATTCTCGTTTTGACCTGCCAATTATTATTATAGATGTTATACATACGAGTTGGATATTGAAACATTAATGTTTTATCATTTTACACTTGACAATAACCAATTCTCTTACATTTCTTCTATGTTGTCCATGAAGTGATGGACAATTTCTTTGGCTTCTTTTGTTTTGAAATGTTCAAAACCTTTGAAGTTGGACATCTTGTGCTGTCAACAACAATAGAGAAATCCATGTTAGAATCAATCTTTATTTTGCCAAGTTATTTAAGCATTACTATCAGTTACTCAAGCATTACTCTCGTTTACTCAAGCATTACATTCAGTTACTCAAGCATTACATTCAGTTACTCATTTATTATGTTCAGTTACTCAAGCATTATATTCAGTTACTCAAGCCTTACGTGCAGTTACTCAAGCATTAGGTTCAGTTACTCAAGATTTAGGTTCAGTTACTCAAGCATTACTTACAGTTATGATATACTTGAAAGGAGATGAAACTTACCTTTTCCTCCCTTCTTTTCTTCACATTTTTCTCTATGCTTCCTATCTTTAGTTCTTCCATCGTCTTCTTCTTCTTCAATCTTCTTCTGGGCTTCTTCTGCCCTTCTTCTTCTTCTACTATCTTCTCCGACTGTTCGCTCCCTTCTTCTTGTTTCTTTTGGTCTACATCTTCTGCAGACTTTGGTTGTTCAGAACTGTTGTCTTTTGTTTCTTTCTTCTCCTCTTCATCAGCATTTTTACTGTCCTCACTGTGATCTTCTGATTCCATGTATTTTCTTCTGAGGTTTAGCCTTCTTCGTTTCATCGGTGGGTCGACATCCTTTGTCGGTGTGTCTTTAGGTTCATCTACATTCACCGAGACAAAACCCTCTACAAATTCTTTGAATCCACTTTCAGGTGACTGTGATTTGTCACCCTCATTTTCCCACTTTCTTTTTAGATTTTTATTTTCTTCTTCTAACTTGGCTATTCTTTCTTCTAGCCTTTTATTCTCCAATTGCAGCTCTGTGAATTTCTCAATACTTATTCTTGTGCAGATCTCCTTATGCATTTTGAGCTCCTCCTCCGACATTTTGATTCTTGTCTCCAGGGTGGAGGTGTTAATAGTGTCTCCCTCTTCGATGATTGGCTTTTCTGGTGCCTCATTGGTTGTTGGCGTACATTTTTCTGGCATGTCCTTCGATGATTTTGCAGCCTGCCAATCATCTCCCTGGTCTACCACTATCATTTGACAAACATGTCCAACATATAAATAAAAATAATGTGTCACAAAATGAAACATGTATGATTATTTTGTATATTAGATTTTGTAACAAAGATTAGATAAACTTACATCCTTAGGGTCCACTGCCCCTAATTCCATCAATTTCTCGACCGGCGATGCCCACTTCTTTATCCTTGGCTTGGAGTCAAGGAATGTTGGCTTTGCCATCTTTGTCAGCTCATATGCCCAAACCTGCATGTAATATATAGAAAATATAATGCATATGTAACTGCCCACGCCATAGTCAATATTGTATCAATGTAGATGAATATGATTTTATTCACTTACGCATAGGCACATGACACAGCCTATTGTGTACAGGGTGTTCTTAGCCCCTTTATCTCCTTTCCTTCTTAGTTGTACATTCTCCTTCAACATCTTCATATTCTTGAAGATACTCCCATGCACCAGCTTTGCCCAATTCATCTGCCCAGTGGCAGTGACATCATCTAGGTAGTGGATAATGTAGATTGGTGTGCAATAGCTAGTGTCTAGGATTAGGAATGTTGCCAGCAGGTGCAACATCCACGCACGTCACATATTTGTATTGTCCGCTGGATTGTTGGTCTTGTCATATTCTTGCCAAAGTTTTGTTAAGTTGTCCTTATGCAGGACATTCTTTTCTCTCAACTTCTTTGATGTCTCAACTTCATTTCTATTCTTACAAGTCGCCTTGGCAAACTCTTGCCATATCGACTTTACTATGTCAAAATCTTTCCTTTGTGTTATTTCTATACCTTTGCTAGGGATACCTATAATTATCCCCACGTCATCTACTGTCATCCTTCTCTTCTCTCCGTTGGCCAGCAGAAATATGTCTTTATCGACATATCTATCTATTAAATCCTCTAACAAGCCTATGTCAACCGCAAGATTTGGCATATTTACAAGGTTTGCAAAGGCTGTTGAGCTCAGCATCATAAGTTGTTCCTTTGTATAAACCATGCTCTTGCTGGTGTTGATGTAGCTCTTTAAGGAGCACCTGTGGTACAGTCTATTTACTCCCACTACAAACATATCAAAATTTATCGTTAGAGCTCATTGTTTATTTTGTAAATCCAATTTAATAAACTATAAGTAACTGAAAATTAAAACTATTACAAATCCATAAAATCTTACCTTTCTCGTTAGCCTTTTTTGTCTCTTTCTGTTTCTGACTTGCATTTGTACTCTCCTCATCCCCTTTGCTTTCTTCTCCTGCATACGAATATAGTTATTCCAAGAATGTAGTATTTAGCTTAACAATATTGTTTTATAGTTTATTCTCAGTTACTCAAGCATTACTCTCGGTTACTCAAGCATTATGTAATAGTTACTCAAGCATAAATTTCAGTTACTCAAACATTACTATCAGTTACTCAAACATAAATTTTAGTTACTCAAACATTACTCTCGGTTACTCAAGCATTAATTATGTGCATTGTTGAGTTACTCGTAGTCCTTTTCCAGTTACTCGCAGGCTTTTTTCAGTTACTCGAATTAACAATGAACGTAATGGTTGAGTAACTGAACAACCCTCTCCACTCAAGCATTTCTCTCGGTTACTCAAGCATTACTCTCGGTTACTCAAGCAATATGTGATAGTTACTCGAGCATAAATTTCAGTTACTCAAGCATCACTCTCGGTTACTCAAGCATTATGTAATAGTTACTCAAGCATAAATTTCAGTTACTCAAGCATTACTCTCGGTTACTCAAGCATTACTCTCGGTTACTCAAGCATTATCCTCAGTTACTGTAACATACTGAAATCTCCTTTGTACCTCTTTGTACTCTTTTCTATAAGCTTTGACCTTCATTTTCGTTCCTTTTGTCCTTGGTCTTGATTCAAAAGAAATTAAGATGGTTATTGGTTAAATATTTCCCATATGTTCTTATTTCAAGGTTTCATGTACAAAAGACTCAGTTAGAATTAGACAAGGGGTTTAATATGCAATTTCACCTTAAGAAATAAAAAGGGGATAAAATAATTCGTCCTAGAATCTTCTCGTGTTTCCTAGAATATAAGAAATAAGAAGGAAATCCGAATTGTATAAAAGATAGAAGATAAATATAATAAGTAAAGGAAATATGAGAAATTATGAGTAAAAGGAGATAATTACAAAGATTTTGTAACAAATAAGATAATCTGAAACCATCATGATAATTTGATAGTTTAATTCGTTTCCTTGGGTAAAGAGTAACTTAAGGGTCAAGTATTATTTAAAATAAAAATATTAATAACATTATCAAAGGAATATAGGAAATAAGCCAATAAAAAGTAATAAAATATTTAATGCTCTCACATCAAGGAAATAACTTCAAATTCGTATTCTAAACATAAAAATAAGCCTCTGTGCAAATTTGCAACTAATTTGGATAATGTACGAATAATAAGAAAAAAATAGGAGAGAGAAAGTGTGTAGAATGTTCTAATTAATTTAATAAATATAAAGATAATGTCAACTTGAGAAGATAATTGCAAAATCGTGTTTCAAACCATTAAGAAGACTTAAGGGTGAAGTTACATTAATTTTAGATAATGTTATCACTTCTTTTGAGGGAGGAAAGAGAAAATGACATATTAATTATTTCACCTATTAAACTTTCTCAAAATGAAAAACTAACTCCATATTCAGATTCTACGCATCGAAATAAGTCCGAATATAAATTTTCATAATTTTTAGGCAACGTTTGAGCCTCCGAAATAAGAAAGAGAAAAACATTCAAAATCTAATAGTTTTAATCAACTTTTGCTCAGGGATATTTCCCTGATCTAATGCGCGATTGAACGGCCCAGATTGCTTGATGGACCCGCGTCCATCGATCCAACGGTGCGCGGTCATCTTCTACCTTGAGTCGGATTAGGCAACAGACTTGGATTTTCGTTTTCTTAAAATCGCAATAACTTGAGATTTACTCAACGATTTTCTTTGATTTTTGTTGCGTTGGTTTCCTTGCGAGATTTCGCACAAGATTATCCCAACTTTTGCGAGCTTTAACGCGTATTTAAGAAACGCCCAAAGTAGCCGCCGACCACTTTCCTTTGCTCCTACCCACATCCTAGTTTAGGGTTCCTTGCCTATAAATAACTCTACCCTCGCAACCGCAATCACCTTAGCAACCTGTTCGTGCCTTCAATTTGGAATTTCGTCGACGTTTGGACCACCAACGAGCCTCCGGTTGCTCCTGTCTTGCGGCGCATAGTGCTCTCTACTTGCTCCATCTCCGTCCAAATTAAAGGTACTACTGACTTCGTCTTCTCGTTTTCTTTCTTTTGAGTACCTAAGCGTTCGAATTGGTCGAGTATAGCGATTTTGCCCAAATCGGCCGAGCAAGCATCTCGCGCACGACCGAGCTTGAAGACGACGTACTTTTGACCGTTTTGCCCTCGTCTCTCTTCTTTTCTCGTTTTCGCGCGAGGGTCATTTTCGTCTTTTTCCCTGTTTTGATCGCTCGCCTCCTGTGACCGCCCGGAGACGCGGAGTACCGCTCCTGGTCGTTTCCGAACGCAATCGGCCGACTCCCGACCGCTCGCGTTGAGCGAGGTTGCCTACGTGGCACACGCTGATTGGTCAGAATAAAATAAATTTTATTAATTAATCCGATGGTCAAAAATTAAAAATAAATAGTGTTTTGAAATCAGGAAAACGAGATCTATTTAATAAAAATGTTTTTGAGATATGATTTTGAGTTTTTCGAAAAGGTGTTTTTAATATCGATTTAATTAACTTAAAAATCCCTAAAATTAATCCTAAAAATCTATATTTCCAAAATATACAATATTATATGTTATTTTGATCAGGAAAACCTAACTAAGACGATTATGAGGTTTTTGTAGTCTGAATCGAGAGTTTGTACAAAAAGTTAGTAAATTAGGGTTTTCAATCTTTTAAGTGAATACATGTAATTCTAAGATATGAATAAAATGATGTATTAGGTAGTTTGGGGTTATAGTTCGTGTGAAGACTTAAAAAAGGAAACTTAGGACACATGTGGCAAAGGTATGTGATTAGTACATGTTCATTATGAGTCTTGTTGTACATCTACCTATCAGTTGGGAATACTTAATCCAATACCTAGATTTCTTATATGAGGTTTAATTTGATCTAAACCATTGAATTTCTTGAAACTTAAAATGTCTTATTTGCCTCAAAAATCAGATATAGTATTCTCTTGTTTGGGTATTCATACCCCATTGCCATGTTGAATATCTTTTGCTTATTCTTGCCATGAATCTCTTATTAACATGAAATTAAATGTTCTATTTAAATTTTAAGTAGTGGTACTTATGTACAACCACCCATAGAGGGCATGTATAAAATCGCCCTAGGGGAATGTTTATTATTCTCCCCATTAAAAAATTGTAGGTGACTTGGAAATGTTTATAATTCTTCCCTCACCTAAAGTTAGAGGTTCGGTAGGTGCCTCAACCCTACTTAGTTAGATAGACATATTAATAAACATGCTAAAACCTTTTTACTTACTTTGTTAATGGCAAGTTCTCTTATGAAAACCTCATACTCTTTGACATCTTCTACACCAAATACATAGTCTAGTTTACTTGTTATATGTTCTCCTTACCTTTGATAGATTATTAGTGTAACACATACTTTTTCTTGTTTTCCCTCTTGCTGGGTGCCTTCCCAACCACCCAGGTGTTGGAGCTGTTCAAGGAGAAGGAAGGACTTAAAGAGAGAATCCTTGCTGTGATCGTTTGCTTGAGAAGAAGGATGGCTAGCTTGCTATAGCTAGATCCTCTATTCTATCTTATCTTTTCTTTTAGAAAGCAATGATGTAATAAACAATAAAGCCATTAGAAGGCTTGATATTTCTTTCTTTCCGCTGCTATTGACATTTTATTATGTATCTGGAATCATGCTTATTTATTTGGATTATAATGCAACCATCCTCAAAAGTCTCAAATTTTTGTTAAAAAATGTGGATGTTGTATTTCCTTTAAATTTTAGTAAAGAGGTGATCTCGCCTCTTTACAGCATGGTATCAGAGCCTTTAGGCGACTATTAGGGCATGCAGTTGAGGCAAGGGTGTCTAGAAAGGATCAGGGCATGGGGGCTGGCAAGATTTTCCTCCGACCCACTAGCTTGGCATACGGGGACTCCCGTGCCCATATGATCCGGCCTGGCCTACGCCGATACAAACTGCCCAAAATAGTATGCTTTTAGGCAATAGCATTCTAGTTATCCTTTTCTCATCTCTATTTCTTTTCCCTCTCATCTATGATTCTTTACTCCTGAAAATTTAATAAGTTAACCCTAATTTCAGGAGAGGTGACCTGTTTGACAACTCAAACCAGGAGTCCAACACCGACAACCCTGACACTCCTGCGACACCTGCTGTTAACCAATCAAACTCTGGTGTTCCTGCTTTCACACCTGAGCAAGAACTGGCGATGTTGCGACAACTGTTGTCCTCCACCATGATGGGACAACTCAACACCATAGTTGTTGTTGCTACCAAGCCGAGGGAGTTCACCCTCACCGACTTCATCAAGATGCAGCCACCCTACTTCAAGGGTGAAAGTGAGCCTAACATGGTGGACAAAGCAGATGACTGGGTGCTGGCCCTGGATCGGACCTTCGAGGGTATGGCTTGCCCTCCTCACCAGAAGGTTCGGTTTGCGACGTATGTGCTGGATGGACCGGCGCGTGTCTGGTGGAATGGAGTTGCCCGTACCCGAGACACCTCCTCCATGGAGTGGACTCAGTTCCTGAAGCTGTTCAGAGAGAAGTACATCTGTCCTGCTTTTCTGAGGAAGAAGGAGGTTGAGTTTTACAGTCTCAAGCAAGGAAGCATGAGTGTGGCAGACTATGTTCAGAAGTTTCTGCTGCTGGAACGTTACGCCACCGACCTTGGAGCTGACAGAAGAGCAACCTTGTTCTTGGAAGGCCTGAACTACCATGTTGGACGAAGCCTTGTTTTACAATTGCCACTCTCGTTTCAATAGATGGTGGACAAAGCTCTCGCCATCGAGTCATATCCGGGATTCCAGGCTTCTAGTAGCTTCAACAACAACAAAAAGAAAGAACCCGAACTAGCATGAGAACTGTGGTCGAGATCACTGCAATAGATGCAATCGCCACCATCCTCGTGGAAGATGCCCCGCCAACAATGCACCTGCTCGTGTTGGCAACCGTCCTCCACCAACCTACCATGAGTGCGGCCAGGTTGGGCACATCCGACCTAACTGCCCTCGTTTCCAGCAAGGGCAGAATCCTGCTCAGCAACCACAACAGCCGAGACAGAATCCTCCACCGCGAAACAACAGCAACAATAACAACAACAACCAGAATCTGAGACGTCCGCCAGCTGAGAGGCGGAATGGGAGAGTGTTTGCTCTCAATGCTGAAGAAGATGGTGAAGGTAATGAAGTGATTGAAGGTACACTACACCTCAATTTGCATCCTCTAAGAGCTCTGTTTGACTCTGGTTCCTCCAATACCTTCATATCTAGTCAGTTTGCCTCTATGCTTGAAATTGAATCTGAATTCATGGATCATGTGTTAGATGTAAAAACTCCTAGTGGAAAAATCTGCTCCTCTTATCTCCAAACTCCTACCCTGAACCTATGTATATCTGGGATAATGTTTCCCACAGTTTTTGTTTTGCTTGATATGACTGTCTTTGACATCATCCTGGGCATGGATTGGTTGAAGAAGTTTAAAGTTGTTCTGTTATGTGAAGAATCCAAGGTTAGTCTGTTCCATCCTGATGAAGGAAGAGTGTGTGTCAAGGGCAAGAAGTGAGGAGAACAACAGTTCGTCATCTCTGCCATCAAAGCTGAAAAGCTCGTCTCTCAAGGGTGTAGAGCCTTCCTAGCATCCATAGTTCTCGATGCTACACCTCCTGCCCTAGACCATGTTGATGTGGTGAAGGACTTCCCAGATGTCTTTCCTGAGGAGTTGCCCGGGTTGCCACCAAATCACGAGGTGGAATTCTCCATCAAGCTCATACCTGCAACTTCACCGATATCGAAGCCACCTTACCGTTTGGCACCTGCTGAACTGGCGGAGTTGAAGAAGCAGCTTGAAGAGCTCCTTGACATGGGTTTCATTCGCCCCAATGTTTCCCCTTGGGGAGCCCCTGTCCTGTTCGTGAAGAAGAAAGATGGCTCCTTGCGGATGTGTATGGATTACCGCATGCTCAACCAGGTGACAGTGAAGAATCGTTATCCGTTGCCACGCATCGACGACTTATTCGATCAGCTGAAGTCAGCCACAGTGTTCTCCAAGATGGATCTGCGGAGTGGCTACTACCAGATACGGGTGAAGGATGATGATGTTCCGAAGACAGCGTTCAGAACTCGTTATGGGCATTATGAATTCTTGGTCATGCCTTTTGGTTTGACAAATGCCCCTGCTGCGTTTATGGACCTGATGAACCGAGTATTCCGCCCATACCTCAACAAGTCTGTGGTGGTGTTTATTGATGATGTTTTGGTTTATTCCGAGACGTTGGAACAACATCGCGAACACCTGCGGATTGTACTCAACACATTGCGAGAAAATCAATTATATGCAAAATTCTCAAAATGTGAGTTCTGGATAAAGGAAGTGATGTTTCTTGGTCATGTGATTTCTTTCGGCCATATAGCTGTTGATCCTGCAAAGGTGGAAGCTGTGACAAAGTGGAATGCTCCGAGAAACCCGTCTGAAATCCGTAGTTTCCTTGGTCTAGCTGGTTACTATCGAAAGTTTATCAAAGGGTTTTCTTAGTTGGCTTTACCTTTGACCAAGCTGACTCGGAAGGAAGTCAAGCTCACATGGACCCCTGAATGTGAGGACAGTTTTCAGAAGTTGAAGATGAGTCTGACTTCTGCTCCCGTGCTTGCTTTGCCTGTTGAGGGTATACCTTATGTCATCTACACTGATGCATCCCGACAAGGCTTAGGGTGTGTTCTGATGCAAGACGGAAAGGTGATCGCCTATGCTTCTCGACAGTTGAAACCTAATGAAGCTAATTGGCCTGCGCATGATTTAGAGCTGGCTGCCATAGTTCATGCTTTGAAGATCTGGCGACACTACCTCTATGGAGAAAAGTTTGAAGTCTTTTCTGATCACAAGAGTCTGAGATATCTGTTGACCCAGAAGGATCTGAACTTGCGACAACGTAGGTGGATGGAATATCTTAAAGATTACAATTTCACCATCACCTATCATCCTGGTAAAGCAAATGTTGTAGCTGATGCTTTAAGTCGCAAGAAGGATGTTGGTTGTGCTGCTCTGAGATGTTCTGTGTGGGAAAACCTTGAGCATGTGGCCAGTTGGAAACCTCAACCTGTCGATTCAGTGGATGAAGATAAGTTGTGTGTTCATATGGCCAGTCTGACTGTTACACCAACCTGGATCTCAGAAGTCTTGTCTGCACAGTTGGAGAGTTCCGAGCGTGAAGAGTTGAAAGCTTTATCTGAGAAACTGCAATCTGACTTCTCTGTCGGAGTGGATGGTGCTATCCGCTTTAGACAAAGGTTGTGGATACCTGATGTTGGTGAGTTGAGACATAAGGTTCTGAGTGAAGCTCACGGTTCCAAGTACACTATTCACCATGGCACAACTAAGATGTACAAGGACCTACAACGAAGTTTCTGGTGGAAGAATATGAAGAATGATATAGCTCTGTTTGTGGCAAAGTGTTTGACATGTCAGCAAGTTAAGATTGAACATCAACGACCTGGTGGTCTTCTTCATCCTCTTGAGATTCCAGAATGGAAGTGGGAGAAGATCACAATGGACTTTGTTACTGGTTTCCCTAAGTCCAAGAGAGGTTATGATGCTGTTTGGGTGGTGATTGATCGGCTTACCAAATCTTCTCATTTCTTGCCTTTCAAAACCACGCATAAAGTTGCTGAGATGGCTCAGTTGTATGTGGAGTGGATAGTTCGTCTGCATGGTGTCCCTGCTGTGATAGTTTTTGATCGAGACCTGAAATTTACTTCTCATTTGTGGGGTCAGGTTCAGGAAGAGATGGGTATTGATCTGCGTTTCAGCACTGCCTACCATCCACAAACTGATGGTCAGTCCGAGAGAACAGTTCATATTCTGGAGGAATTGCTTCGTGCTTGTGTGATGGATTGGGGTGGTGTCTGGGATCGGTATCTACCACTAGCAGAGTTCTCTTACAACAATAGCTACCAAGCCAGTATTGGTATGCCACCTTTTGAAGCTCTCTATGGTAGACCTTGTCGTTCACCTTTGCACTGGGATGATGTTGGTGAACGTTCCCTGGTGAAGACTGATGACATGCAGATGATGCTTGAGAAGATACAGTTGATAAAGAAGCGGATGAAAGCTGCTCAGGACAGACAGAAGATGTATGCTGATAAGAAGAGATCTGATGTAAGCTTCTTAGTGGGTGACTATGCTTTTCTAAAGATCAAGCCTATATGTTCTATTGCAAGATCTAAAGTAAAAGGCAAGTTGAGTCCTCGCTATGTTGGACCATTTGAGATCTTAGATAAAGTGGGAGATTGTGCATATCGCTTAGCTTTGCCTCCTGCTTATGATAAGATTCACAATGTGTTCCATGTTTCTGTGCTGAGGAAGTACGTTAAGGATCCATCTCATGTGCTCTCCATTGAACCTGTGGAGATTAATGAGAACCTGACATATGAAGAACTACCTGTGAAGATCCTTGACTCCCGAGTAAAGCAGCTGAAGAACAAGGAGATAGAGTTAGTAAAGGTTTTGTGGAGATATCATGGTTTCGAAGAAACCACCTGGGAGTTGAGAGATGAGATGTTACGTACTCACCCTTCCCTCTTTGTATGAGATTTTGGGGACGAAATCCTTTTTAAGGGGTGGAGTGTTGTAACATACTGAAATCTCCTTTGTACCTCTTTGTACTCTTTTCTATAAGCTTTGACCTTCATTTTTGTTCCTTTTGTCCTTGGTCTTGATTCAAAAGAAATTAAGATGGTTATTGGTCAAATATTTCCCATATGTTCTTATTTCAATGTTTCATGTACAAAAGACTCAGTTAGAATTAGACAAGGGGTTTAATATGCAATTTCACCTTAAGAAATAAAAAGGGGATAAAATAATTCGTCCTAGAATCTTCTAGTGTTTCCTAGAATATAAGAAATAAGAAGGAAATCCGAATTGTATAAAAGATAGAAGATAAATATAATAAGTAAAGGAAATATGAGAAATTATGAGTAAAAGGAGATTATTACAAAGATTTTGTAACAAATAAGATAATCTGAAACCATCATGATAATTTGATAGTTTAATTCGTTTCCTTGGGTAAAGAGTAACTTAAGGGTCAAGTATTATTTAAAATAAAAATATTAATAACATTATCAAAGGAATATAGGAAATAAGCCAATAAAAAGTAATAAAATATTTAATGCTCTCAAATCAAGGAAATAACTTCAAATTCGTATTTTAAACATAAAAATAAGCCTCTGTGCAAATTTGCAACTAATTTGGATAATGTACGAATAATAAGAAAAAATAGGAGAGAGAAAGTGTGTAGAATGTTCTAATTAATTTAATAAATATAAATATAATGTCAACTTGAGAAGATAATTGCAAAATCGTGTTTCAAACCATTAAGAAGACTTAAGGGTGAAGTTACATTAATTTTAGATAATGTTATCACTTCTTTTGAGGGAGGAAAGAGAAAATGACATATTAATTATTTCACCTATTAAACTTTCTCAAAATGAAAAACTAACTCCATATTCGGATTCTACGCGTCGAAATAAGTCAGAATATCAAGTTTCATAATTTTTGGGCAACGTTTGAGCCTCCAAAATAAGAAAGAGAAAAACATTTAAAATCTAATAGTTTTAATCAACTTTTGCTCAGGGATATTTCCCTGATCTAATGCGCGATTGAACGGCCCAGATTGCTTGATGGACCCGCGTCCATCAATCCAACGGTGCGCGGTCATCTTCTACCTTGAGTCGGATTAGGCAACAGACTTGGATTTTCGTTTTCTTAAAATCGCAATAACTTGAGATTTACTCAACGATTTTCTTCGATTTTTGTTGCGTTGGTTTCCTTGCGAGATTTCGCACAAGATTATCCCAACTTTTGCGAGCTTTAACGCGTATTTAAGAAACGCCCAAAGTAGCCGCCGGCCACTTTCCTTTGCTCCTACCCACATCCTAGTTTAGGGTTCCTTGCCTATAAATAACTCTACTCTCGCAACCGCAATCACCTTAGCAACCTGTTCGTGCCTTCAATTTGGAATTTCGTCGACGTTTGGACCACCAACGAGCCTCCGGTTGCTCCTGTCTTGCGGCGCATAGTGCTCTCTACTTGCTCCATCTCCGTCCAAATTAAAGGTACTACTGACTTCGTCTTCTCGTTTTCTTTCTTTTGAGTACCTAAGCGTTCGAATTGGTCGAGTATAGCGATTTTGCCCAAATCGGCCGAGCAAGCAGCTCGCGCACGACCGAGCTTGAAGACGACATGCTTTTGACCGTTTTGCCCTCGTCTCTCTTCTTTTCTCGTTTTCGCGCGAGGGTCATTTTCGTCTTTTTCCCTGTTTTGATCGCTCGCCTCCTGTGACCGCCCGGAGACGCGGAGTACCACTCCTGGTCATTTCCGAACGCAATCGGCCGACTCCCGACCGCTCGCGTTGAGCGAGGTTGCCTACGTGGCACACGCTGATTGGTCAGAATAAAATAAATTTTATTAATTAATCCGATGGTCAAAAATTAAAAATAAATAGTGTTTTGAAATCAGGAAAACGAGATCTATTTAATAAAAATGTTTTTGAGATATGATTTTGAGTTTTTCGAAAAGGTGTTTTTAATATCGATTTAATTAACTTAAAAATCCCTAAAATTAATCCTAAAAATCTATATTTCCAAAATATACAATATTATATGTTATTTTGATCAGGAAAACCTAACTAAGACGATTATGAGGTTTTTGTAGTCTGAATCGAGAGTTTATACAAAAAGTTAGTAAATTAGGGTTTTCAATCTTTTAAGTGAATACATGTAATTCTAATATATGAATAAAATGATGTATTAGGTAGTTTGGGGTTATAGTTCGTGTGAAGACTTGAAAAAGGAAACTTAGGACACCTGTGGTAAAGGTATGTGATTAGTACATGTTCATTATGAGTCTTGTTGTACATCTACCTATCAGTTGGGAATACTTAATCCAATACCTAGATTTCTTCTATGAGGTTTAATTTGATCTAAACCATTGAATTTCTTGAAACTTAAAATGTCTTATTTGCCTCAAAAATCAGATATAGTATTCTCTTGTTTGGGTATTCATACCCCATTGCCATGTTGAATATCTTTTGCTTATTCTTGCCATGAATCTCTTATTAGCATGAAATTAAATGTTCTATTTAAATTTTGAAGTAGTGGTACTTATGTACAACCACCCATAGAGGGCATGTATAAAATCGCCCTAGGGGAATGTTTATTATTCTCCCCATTAAAAATTTGTAGGTGACTTGGAAATGTTTATAATTCTTCCCTCACCTAAGGTTAGAGGTTCGGTAGGTGCCTCAACCCTACTTAGTTAGATAGACATATTAATAAACATGCTAAAACCTTTTTACTTACTTTGTTAATGGCAAGTTCTCTTATGAAAACCTCATACTCTTTGACATCTTCTACACCAAATACATAGTCTAGTTTACTTGTTATATGTTCTCCTTACCTTTGATAGATTATTAGTGTAACACATACTTTTTCTTGTTTTCCCTCTTGCTGGGTGCCTTCCCAACCACCCAGGTGTTGGAGCTGTTCAAGGAGAAGGAAGGACTTAAAGAGAGAATCCTTACTGTGATCGTTTGCTTGAGAAGAAGGATGGCTAGGTTGCTATATCTAGATCCTCTATTCTATCTTATCTTTTCTTTTAGAAAGCAATGATGTAATAAACAATAAAGCCATTAGAAGGCTTGATATTTCTTTCTTTCCGCTGCTATTGACATTTTATTATGTATCTGGAATCATGCTTATTTATTTGGATTATAATGAAACCATCCTCAAAAGTCTCAAATTTTTGTTAAAAATTGTGGATGTTGTATTTCCTTTAAATTTTAGTAAAGAGGTGATCTCGCCTCTTTACAGTTACTCAAGCAGTATGTGATAGTTACTCGAGCATAAATCTCAGTTACTCAAACATTACTATTAGTTACTCAAGCATTAATCACGGTTACTCAAGCATTACTCTCGGTTACTCAAGCATAAATTTCAGTTACTCAAACATTACTCTCGGTTACTCAAACATTATGTAATAGTTACTCAAGCATTAATCTCGGTTACTCAAGCATTATGTAATAGTTACTCAAGCATAAATTTCAGTTACTCAAGCATTACTCTCGGTTACTCAAGCATTATCCTCGGTTACTCAAGCAGTATGTGATAGTTACTCGAGCATAAATCTCAGTTACTCAAACATTACTATTAGTTACTCAAGCATTAATCTCGGTTACTCAAGCATTACTCTCGGTTACTCAAGCATAAATTTCAGTTACTCAAACATTACTCTCGGTTACTCAAACATTATGTAATAGTTACTCAAGCATTAATCTCAGTTACTCAAACATTATGTAATAGTTACTCAAGCATAAATTTCAGTTACTCAAGCATTACTCTCGGTTACTCAAGCATTACTCTCGGTTACTCAAGCATTATGTTGGGTTTTGGAGGAGGCAGAGAAGCAGCGGAAACAAAAAATTTTCTCCCCAAACCCAGAAGAAATGGAATCGCGTCAACATCTATATAATAGGAAAGATGGTTTGTGAATCATACCTTGTCCCGAGGCTTGCTCGGTGATAATACCACGCGCCTTGCGCGGTCTTCACCTCCGGTCTTGGACGGTGTTTGTGCAGCTCTTGGTCGCACCGGGACTGACTCCTCCTCCTCCTACCGGACTGTCGGATGACAGTTGTCCTCCTGAGCGGCAGTGACCTCCCGCCTCTGAAGTAGTCCACACGGACCACCTGGAACTCCACTCTCCTTGTCCCACAAGGAAGTGGAAGGAGTCGCACCCTCCTGTTGACGTACTAGTCGCCAACACACTCTCCTGCTGTCAATTGCAACTGCAGTTGTCCTTCCCTTGCTGCACCTCCCTTTGCGGGAAGCACTTGCTCGGGCTCTCTCTGGGTTACCAAAACCAGAGAGAACGACAACTTTGCAGAGCAATCAACTTGCACTGAGTTGTACTTTGAGAAGCCCCCAATACCCCTATATATAGGCGGGTCATGGGACAGGGTTCTCTGTGCCCAGCAATACGGGACTAAAAGTAGGAGTAGAAGGGTTCGGGATTTTCCACAAAAGCAACCATCTCGCAACCTGAACCGATCGGTTCACAAGTGAACTGGTCGGTTGGGGACCTGAACCGATCGGTTCACCACTGAACCGATCGTTTGGGACCCTTGAACCGAACGGTTCACTCATGAACCGGTCAGTTGGGGTTCCAGGTTGGTTCCCGATTGACTTTCCTTCTTTTGTTTCCAATCGGTATCAAATACCAATCCTATTTCCAATCAAATTGGATAATTGAAACGAAAGGAAAATTCTCACCAATCCTGCTTTCTCAAGTTGCTCGATTGCACCAGTTGAACCGATCGGTTCAATACTTGAACCGGTCGTTTCACTCTGTGCATGAGCCGATCGGTTCAACAATTGAGCCGACCGGTTCAGCAACCTCAGCCGACCGGTTCATCACATGAACCGATTGGTTGGGAATGCAGATTGTGCAGAATCAGTCAAATGTGATTTCAATCAATCTGATACTCCAATCAATGCGTCCAACACCTTGAACATTATGATATTGAGCTATCGATTAATTGAGTGTTTAATTGAACTACTAAACTCCTTTAGTAATCAATCTAAACATTACTTGTGGACAAAACTCCTCTTCCAGGTTATATCCTATGTGTGTGACCTTGCAGGTCCATTTCACGTTGGCAGTGAAAGTTTATAACACTTATGACTTCACAAGCAAAGAGCGGTGCCTAGTCACACATCATTGCTACCCAAGTGAAAGTAGAAATTTGGAGAACAACTTTCATCCCACAATCCGTGAATGGTGTTACAGTGAATGTATAATTTCATTGTCACTGATATCCAGAATGAACTCGAGGCATGGAACAGTCATCCTGTCAATGTTCATTCATTTCCTTGATCTCAGAGTAGACCGAGTGAGATGTGTATGATATCAATATCACATATTGATTCACACATGCATGTGCATGCCTTTCTCAATCCTACTCATCAAGTGGCCAAGGATATCAAACTCCCTCAGGAGGGACAAATCCCATATTTATCACTCACCCCTCAAAAGCCCCATGTGTCAAAGCCACCCAATCATCACCTTTATAACAACCCATGTTTCAAGATTGCGTTTGATGATGTCAAAGTGTACCCAACGACATGTGTTGAGTGTAGTGATTTCAGGTCTAAGAATCACACTCACCACCATCACTGTGAGAGCTAACTATGACTACCAAGTCATGGTTCCATGTGTCACTCTCACGGTGGGTCTGTCCGGTACCTTGTTCTCTAACAAGTACCTATGTGCTTGGTTTGATATCACCATATCATGACTAACGAGATTCTGTCATCAACCAACACACAGTCTAGTCTTTAGTGTTATTGATGTCTATGGTTATTTCCACAATAACAACCGACTAGGGACTAAACAAGAAAGAATACCCTTAACATCCGTATGATCTCATCGTTTAGGTCCTCAACCCAAAAGCATACGTCATTGAGTAAAACAATCTTTAGACATCTATCATGTTACACCATCATCTCAGAAACAGTTTAAACATATAGAGCCAGTCACCAAGGAATCGCAGTCCTTGTGACCTAGCATGACCATCATGCTTCTGCTGAGAAAGGGCCTTAGTCAGTGGATCAGTTATGTTGTCTTCAGTTGGTACTTTGCAAATCTTCACATCCCCTCGCTGTACGATCTCTCATATGAGATGGAAGGGCCGCAGTATGTGCTTGGACCGCTGATGTGATCTGGGCTCCTTAGCTTGTGAAATAGCTCCATTATTGTCACAATAAAGCTCAATTGCATCACAACTACTGGGAACTACACCAAGTTCAGAAATGAACTTCCTGATCCATACAGCCTCCTTTGCTGCATGCGAAGCAGCAATATACTCGGCCTCTGTAGTAGAATCGGCAACTGTTTCTTGCTTGGAACTCTTCCAGCTCACAGCTCCATTATTAAGGCAAAACACAAATCCTGACTGCGATCTGTAATCATCTTTATCGGTTTGGAAGCTTGCATCGGTGTAACCCTTTACAACTAGCTCTTCCTCGCCGCCGTACACAAGAAACTGATCCTTAGTCCTTCGCAAGTACTTGAGGATGTTCTTCACGGCTGTCCAGTGAGCATCCCCGGGATCTGACTGGTACCTGCTCATCATGCTGAGAGCATACGAGACATCTGGGCGTGTGCACAACATAGCGTACATGATGGATCCGATGGCTGATGCATATGGGATCCCATTCATACGCTCCCTCTCTTCACAAGATTGGGGACATTGAGCTCTAGAGACGGTAACTCCATGTAGCATAGGGACGTTGCCTCTCTTTGAGTTCTCCATGCTAAACTGCTTCAGCACCTTGTCAATGTACGTGCTCTGACTTAGTCCGAGAAGCCTTTTAGATCTATCTCTATATATCTTAATTCCTAGAATATAGGATGCTTCTCCTAAGTCCTTCATTGAGAAAGTTTTCCCAAGCCAAGTCTTTACCTTCTCTAAGGCTAAGACATCATTCCCCATCAAAAGTATGTCATCCACATACAATATGAGGAATGTGGTCGAGCTCCCACTAACCTTCTTGTACACACAAGGTTCATCTTCATTTTGAATAAAGCCAAACACTTTGACTTCTTCATCAAATCGAAGATTCCAACTCCGAGATGCTTGCTTCAATCCATAGATTGACCTTTGCAGCTTACAGACTTTATTGGCATTCTTTGGATCTACAAAACCTTCAGGTTGTGTCATGTACACATCCTCATGTATATTCCCATTAAGGAATGCGGTTTTAACATCCATCTGCCAAATCTCATAGTCATAATAAGCTTTAATAGCAAGCATGATCCTGATGGACTTAATCATGGCAACTAGAGAAAAAGTTTCGTCATAGTCAACACCTTGAATTTGTCGAAAACCCTTCGCAACCAATCTGCCTTTATAAGTTTGCATATTGCCATCCATGTCGGTCTTTTTCTTAAAGACCCACTTGCACCCTATGGGTTTTACCCCTTCGGGTGGTTCCACCAAAGTCCATACTTTGTTGGAGTACATGGATTCCATCTCGGATCTCATGGCTTCAAGCCATTTCTCAGAATCTGGTCCCTCCATAGCCTCTACGTAGGTAGTTGGATCATCATCTATGATCAACTCTCCACCTTCCTGAGTTACAAGGTATCCAAACCTCTCAGGTTCAAGGCGAGTCCTACTAGATCTACGAGGTCCTTGTGTTACCTGAGGAGACTGAGATTCCACAACACCTTGTGAATCTACATTTTCCTCTGGTACATCTATCGGTTCAATGTCTTCTTGTTGGGCTTGAACCTCTTCAAGCTCTATATTCCTCCCACTGCTTCCTTTGGAAATGAATTCCTTCTCTAGGAACACATCTGTCCTGGCAACAAACACTTTGTTGTCAGTAGGGTGGTATAAATAGTATCCCCTTGTTTCCTTGGGGTATCTAACAAAATAACATTTATCAGATTTGGGTCCAAGCTTATCAGGAAACGTTTTCTTGACGTAAGCTTCACAACCCCAAATCTTCAGAAAAGACAAATCGGGACACTTCCCGTACCATATCTCATATGGTGTCTTTTGAACCAATTTAGATGGTACACGGTTAAGCATAAATGCGGTGGTTTCAAGAGCATGACCCCAGAAAGAAATTGGAAGATCAGTAAAACTCATCATAGATCGCACCATATCTAACAATGTGCGATTCCTTCTTTCAGACACACCATTATGATGTGGTGTTCCAGGCGGAGTCCATTGTGATACAATACCATGGGCTCGCAGAAGGTCCTCAAACTCCTGGCTCAAGTATTCTCCACCTCGATCGGAACGAAGTGCCTTAATACTTATACCAAGCTGGTTCTATACTTCATTCATGAAATCCTTGAACCTTTCAAGGGTTTCTGACTTATGTTTCATCAGGTACACATAGCCATACCTACTGAAGTCATCAGTAAAGGTAATGAAGTACTGATACCCACCTCTGGCATTAGTTCTAAAAGGCCCACATACATCAGTATGTATGAGTCCTAATAGATCACTAGCTCTCTCACCTTTACCTGAAAAGGGAGTCTTGGTCATCTTGCCCAACAAACAAGATTCACATGTCTCTATTGATTCATAATCAAAAGAGTTTAGATAACCATCTTTATGGAGTCTAGAAATGCGCTTCTCATTTATGTGCCCTAGACGACAATGCCAAAGATATGTTTTGTTTGAGTCGTTGAGTTTTTGCCTTTTGGTGTTTACGTTGTATACACTTGTCTCCAAGTCTATCAAGTATAGACCATGAGACATAGGGGCACTGCCATAAAGGATCCCATCTTTAGAAATGGAACACTTTCCATTCTTAATAAGAAATTCAAATCCATCTTTGTCCAAACAAGAGACGGAAATGATATCCTATTTATGGCAGGTACATAATAGCAGTTCTTCAACTCTATTATTAGCCCACTAGGTAGAGTTAACTCATAGGTTCCTACGGCACTGGTGGCAACTCTTGCCCCATTAGCAACACGTAGTTCAACCTCGCCTTTCCCCAAAGGCCTACTTCTCTTAAGATCCTTCAAATTTGAACAAATGTGAGATCCGCATCCGATATCAAGTACCCATGACGAAGAAGTAGTAAAGTTAATCTCTATCACGTATACACCAGAAGTAGAGATCTCTATCTCTGACTTCTTCTTCCATTGTTCCTTCCATCCTCTCCATGTAGAAGAAATTGGTTTGGCGAGAGAACACTTCTCTCCCTTACCTACTTTCTTCTTCACCAACACATTAAGCATACACAGAGTGGATTCTAAGGCTCCTGGTATATCTGGATTGTGCAGAACACTTCCCACAGTCCTCAACCAGTTATGGAATTTATTCTCAATTAATTTGCCCATTTTAAAAGATGATTCTTTTTCCATTCTACAAGAGAAAATTTGCATTTGTCAAAACCTTTTTGATTTGATTTGAATAAAATTTGACGATAGTTAATTAGGCCTTTAATTAATTACCGCTCCCACTATTTTGACTCAAATTGATAGCCCTCACCATCAATTCGGAAGATTGCAGCGTACAATCTTCTAGTGGGTCAAGATCCTGAAATCCTCTGAGCCATGGACCAGCTAGGGTTGTCACCCACAACTCAGATCTCTCAGGTAGGCAACTCTTGCCAATTGCATCATATGCAACTCTTGAAAGATGTCATATGCAACTCCTTGCAATATTCATCTCCATGCCTCAAGGCGCTAGATCCTATCTAGGTCACCTTGTTAAGTCTGACCCAAAGCCAACACGATGAACATGCACCCTGCTAGGGCAGACCCACACATTCATCCTTGACGCTTCCACGAGATAGACGGTGCACCACGCTAGGGCGTGCCCACACTTGGTCGATCAAGCTTTTCACGTTTGTCGTATTTGGAAGGCATCTAAAACTTAAGATTTAATGAGGGATTTGGTTTTTATATACATATACATATCCAATCACCACAATATATAGTACGTATCATATACATGCTATATCCCACAGAAAACATGCATAAACGATAAAAAGCAATGATTATGGCCATCCTATTTGTGATTCCTCGAGCCAAGAGGAATCACGATCATCTAGGTCTACATCACATGCAACCTGTACAAGATGAAATCTGTGCCTGCCTTTCTGGGTTTGATCAGCTCATCTCCATGACCGATCGGCTCGCCATCATGTAGGTCGTTTGGGTGCCACCAGCCGATCGACTGGCGCCTCCAGCCGATCGGTTCACCAGTCATCGTGCATCTCCTCAGGTCGCCACCCGCTCATCTCGTTCCTCGAACCGGCCGTCTGGATCACCAACCGATCGGTTCACTCCTTGAACCGATCATCTTCAGGTTGTCCTCCGTTCTTTGACATAACAAGAAATAAAATCTATCCTATTTACAATTGAAATGTGAAACTCCGAGTTACATTCGGGGGGAGCAAAGGTAGGAAAAGAATTCTCGAATTATTTCGAGTTACATCAGGAATATGAGAAAGGGAATCGATGCACAGACCGAGATGCAAGCAACCACACAAACAACCACACACAGATATAGGGGTTTATAGGCCATAATCATGCTACACATCCACCACAAAACTCGTTTAAGGGCGACGTGTATCGAGTGCATTAATATTACATATCATATATGTATATTAGGGATTTGTGTATTGGACATGTATAAAGCCAATATTATTCGCATCGCATGCAATAAATAAAGGCGACAAACCAAAATCGATCATATCGATAATCCTAAAATATAGAGCGGTTGCGTGGCTCTGATACCACTGTTGGGTTTTGGAGGAGGCAGAGAAGCAACGGAAACAAAAAATTTTCTCCCCAAACCCAGAACAAAAGGAATCGCGTCAACATATATATAATAGGAAAGATGGTTTGTGAATCATACCTTGTCCCGAAGCTTTCTCGGTGACAATACCACGCGCCTTGCGCGGTCTTCACCTCCGGTCTTGGACGGTGTCTGTGCAGCTCCTGGTCGCACCGGGACTGACGACTCCTCCTCCTACCGGACTGTCGGATGACAGTTGTCCTCCTGAGCGGCAGTGACCTCCCGCCTCTGAAGTAGTCCACACGGACCACCTGGAACTCCACTCTCCTTGTCCCATAAGGAAGTGGAAGGAGTCGCACCCTCCTGTTGACGTACTAGTCGCCAACACACTCTCCTGCTGCCAATTGCAACTGCAGTTGTCCTTCCCTTCTTGCACCTCCCTTTGCGGGAAGCACTTGCTCGGGCTCTCTCTCGGTTACCAAAACCAGAGAGAACGACAACTTTGCAGAGCAATCAAATTGCATTGAGTTGTACTCTGTGAAGCCCCCAATAGCCCTATATATATAGGCGGGTCATGGGACAGGGTTCTCTGTGCCCGGAAATACGGGACTAAAAGCAGGAGTAGAAGGGTTCGGGATTTTCCACAAAAGCAACCATCTCGCAACCTGAACCGATCAGTTCACAAGTGAACCGGTCAGTTGGGGACCTGAACTGATCGGTTCACCACTGAACCGATCATTTGGGACCCTTGAACCGATCGGTTCACTCATGAACCGGTCGGTTGGGGTTCCAGGTTGGTTCCCGATTGACTTTCCTTCTTTTGTTTCCAATCGGTATCGAATACCAATCCTATTTCCAATCAAATTGGATAATTGAAACGAAAGGAAAATTCTCACCAATCCTACTTTCCCAAGTTGCTCGATTGCACCAGTTGAACCAATCGGTTCAACACTTGAACCGGCCATTTCACTCTGTGCATGAGCCGATCGGTTCAACAATTGAGCCGACCGGTTCAGCAACCTCAGCCGACCGGTTCATCACATGAACCGATCGGTTGGGAATGCAGATTGTGCAGAATCAGTCAAATGCGATTTCAATCAATCCGATACTCCAATCAATGCGTCCAACACCTTGAACATTATGATATTGAGCTATCGATTAATTGAGTGTTTAATTGAACTACTAAACTCCTTTAGTAATCATTCTAAACATTGCTTGTGGACAAAACTCCTCTTCCAGGTTAAATCCTATGTGTGTGACCCTGCAGGTCCATTTCACGTTGGCAGTGAATGTTACGACCCGCGTCGAGCTTATCCCGTAAGTATGCTGTTAAGCATGTGTTTAGCTGTTGTTCTAAGTTATAAGCCTGTTTTTGTTAATAATGTTTAAAGTGGATATGATATGTGCTTAGTGTGTATCCTAGCTCTTAAAGTGTGTAGGATCTTACGCTTGAAGCGTTGCCAGAGAAATCGTTCGAATCCGACCTTCGAGTCAAAAGTTGCAAGTTTTTGGGCTTGTAGGGACTCGTTTGTAGTTTTTGGAAGTTTTTGAACTTTGCGTTTTGGCCCCTAGGTTTTCTTCCTTATCTACTCTTTCTCACTTATCTCGTTTCATTTTCCAGAAATGAGAGAACGCAACAACGTTCTTCTTCTCCTTCTTCCGCGTGAGAGAGAGAGAGAGAGAGAAAGGGAGCTGAGAAGGGAAGGACGTTTGGAGCTTTGCTTTGCTCCGGCCAGTAGTTGCGGCTCATCTTCTTCCTTTCTTTGATCATCTTCTCCGCCAAACGATCTGGATTTGCAGTAGGAGCTGCGGTTGCAGGGAGACGGCCAGGAGATTGGGGTGCAAGGAGCAGCCCTAGCTCGCCTCTCTTCCCCCTTCAGGTTCGGTTTGGTGGTGTGCATCAATTGTGAACGATTTGCGGTGTTAGTTTGAGTTTTGCCCGTCGATTCGAGAGAAATTGACTCTTGCAGGTCCGGTTTTGTTTTCTGCCTGTGCGCGGTTCGGCCGAGTTCGTATTCGGTCGGCCGAGTTTCTTATTAGGGCAATCGAACAATGTTTTGGTCGGCCGAGTTTGGGTCTTGAATCGGCCGAGTTTCTTATTTAGGTAAACGAACAGCGTTTTGGTCGGCCGAGTTTGGTCCTGATCAGCTGAGTTTCTTTATAGGTATATCAAGCAGTGTGTCGGTCGGCCGAGTTCCCCAGAGGATCGGCCGAGTTTCCTGCTGGTCGACCGAGGTTGGTCGGCCGAGTTTCAGAACCTGGGAGGTGGTCGGCCGAGTTCCAAAGTGGTCGGTCGAGTTTCAAGTTGTGAGTGGCAGTTCATTCAGAAATCATTATTTAACTCATTTTAAATGCTTATTTGCTTGAGTATCAGTTGATATGACTCTTAAACAGTGTAGCAAATACATTTTAGTATGATAAGTTCATTGGAACTTTAAATGCGTGATATGAATGATGAAAAAAAGGAAATTCTATGTCTTATAGTTTCTATGTGATATTCATGTTTAATTGTTTATCTGTTATCTAATTAATAGACTTAGGTGCCCTAACACCGTAGAACCCCTAAGAGAGATCTGCTTCTTAGGGGTGAAACTCGTGTCCAACATCAACTGGTTGAGTAATTCTGGTGGCACGAGGGTTGATAGGCAGTGTCCAACACCAACCGATTGAGTAATTTTGGTGGCACTGGGGAAAAAAAATGGTTATCCAACACCAACCGGTTGAGTAATTCTGGTGGTAACCCAGTGTTGACTCCCTGCGTCTGTGTACTCAGGCTAGAGGAGGAGTCTAGAGCACTCAGAGTAGTGCCTTGAGGCCGTAGAGCCTATGTGTCTGGCCGGAGAGCCAGGGGTCCTGTGGCAGAGCAGGGCTGGCGTCAGACTTAGCATTTCCCGGGTGTGTCGCTAAGTCTTGTACGGTGGGATCGTAGTTCGCTACGGATCTTTGTATGCAGGGTACACTGCATATGATTAGGGCATAATAATATGAATAAGTAATCATATAGGATCACAGTAAATTTATATATCTGTTTATTTACCTGAAATACCTGTTGATGTATAGAAATGTGATTATTATCTGTATATCTGCTATGTCAATAAAACTGCCTGCTTGAACTGTATATATATGTTTATTTTTAGTTTATAAACCTGACGAGTTGTTTAGTGATAGCTAAGTGAAATGTTATTCACTGAGCGAGTAGGCTCATCCCTCTACTCAAACATTTTCAGGTCAGCATCAACATCAGGAGTCGGAAGGATCGTTTCATCCTAACGCCTAGTCGATAGAAGGTTTGCAGTTAGTCTAGTTAGAGGTCTCTTAGTCCTTTCCCCTCGATCTTCGGGACAAGGTGTGAGTGAGAGAGAGAATGTGTACAAAGATGTAAATTAACTGTTATGCTTTACTTTATGTTAATCAATGAATTATGTTGTAGACTTTGCTTGTATCTTCCGTCAGTTTAATAGAAAAGTTTCTGCAGTTTGTTTAGTTTCTTGTTTACAGCTTAAATTGGTTATCTTTTAAATGTCTTTAATTGTTTTTAAAGTGGTGAGTGGTTGGTTGTGTGTAAATCCCACCTGTCGTGCCCTAATTTCGTGGTTTGTGGTTAGTGTGAAATTGGGGCGTGACAATTTTGGTATCAGAGCTTAGGTTTGAGTACATAGTTACTCAAGGTCAGGGGACGATAAGAGACCAATAGGATTAAGGTTTAAGTGTCTTTCTTCTATCTGTAGTTTTCTAATAGGAAATATTCTATTATATCATTGCAGATGGAAGGAAGAGGCTTTGATCATGATGATCAGGCTGAGAGCCATGTTGGCCCTGATCCACGGTACTTGGGTCCAGGTGGTGGTGACCACGTGGATGAAGCATCCCAGATGTACAGGATGTTCCTGGAGACCAAAGAAAGGTACAAGGCTGATAGGCGAGATTCTTCTTCTACCAGCAGTAAAGATCTAATGCGATCTTATGAGCTTGTGAAGAAGCTTGGTGGCACAGAGTTTAGTGGCACCACAGATCCCGCCGAAGCTGATGAGTGGTTTAGACAGATAGAAAAGGTCTTTCGCCTGATGGAGCTTCCAGAAGATAAGAAGATTAATCATGCAGTCTACCTTTTGACAGGCGATGCAGAGTTGTGGTGGCATGGTGTGGAAGAAAAGAGGAGAGGTACAAAGCTTTCCTGGCAGGATTTCTCTGAGGAGTTTCATCTCAAATTCTATCCACCCACTTTTCTTAATGAGAAAATCAGGCAGTTACAGAATATTAAGCAGGGGAACATGACAGTTACTGAGTATGAAGCGCTTTTCACACGGTTAGCTAACTTCTGTCCGCAGCTTGTTCCCGACAACATAGAGAGATGCAGAAGGTTTCAGGAAGGGCTAAGGCCAGAAATTCGACATACAGTTTCTGCTACTAGCAGGAGGAACAGAGAGAACTTTGGCGAGTTTGTTGAGGCTGCCAGACAGGTTGAAGAATCTTTGAATGCTGACAGGGTGCCCGAGTCTAAGAAAAGATCTGCAGATTTCAGTAGAGGGCAGTCCAGTAGTGGATACAGAGGTGGAGGTAGAGGTTTCTTTTCTAAACTTGGGCGTGGCTTTAGTTGTTTCGGAAGGCAGAGATCTGAGGATGTCACTACTTCTAGAGGCAGAGTAGGATACAACCCAGGAAGATGGAGCAGTGCCGCTAGTGGGCAGTCTTCTTGGTCGTCAATGTCAGTGACAGGTCCCCAGAGACAAGAGACGCCGCCATGTAGCAACTGTGGAAGACCACATACTGGTCAGTGTTGGGGTGCAAATCCTCAAGGTTATTTTATCTGTGGACAAGTAGGACATTTCAAAAAAGAATGTCCTCAGCTTCGACAAGCAGCATCGCAAGCTTTCAAGCCTCAGTACCATGATGTTCCAAGTTCTTCTATGACTTCTGGTTCCAGAGGTGGTGGAGTATCCAGTGGCAGAAGTGGTCAGAGAGGACAACATGGTAGAGGGAGAGCTTCAGCACGTTTCTTTTCTTTGACACCTCAGGAAGGTATAATCTCTTCACAAGTTGTTACAGGAGAGATGCTTTTGTTTAATAGTATACCAGTTTAAGTTTTGATAGATCCGAGAGCTACTCACTCTTTTATACGACGTTCTTTAGTTGGTGAACTTAATTTGTTAACTCAAGAGTTGGTAGATGAGTTAGTGTTGAGGGTTCCACTAGGTGGACCAACAGTTTTATCCGAGTTCTGTCCCAGATGCTTGTTATCTTTTGGAGGTTTCACCTTTGCTGCTAATCTCATACCCTTGGATGTAAATACTTTTCAAGTCATCTTGGGTATGGATTCTCTTGAAACATATCGAGTGCAACTCGATTGTTGGAAGAAGGAAGCTACCTTTCAACTAGGGGAATTTTCTTGTGTCTTTACTGGAGACAGGAAAGTTCTGCCTACGTGCATAATATCAGCTGCTGTAGCTGATAAGATGTTACAGAAAGGATGTGAGGCGTTTCTTGCTCATGTGGTTGACACCAGAGCATAAAAGAGCACCGCCAGTGTTTATGATATGCCTGTGGTTCGTGAGTTCTCTGATGTTTTCCCAGAAGAATTACTAGGCTTACCTCCTGTCAGAGACATTGATTTTGAAATTCAGGTATATCCAGGTAGTCATCCAGTAGCACTGCCAGCCTATAGAATGGCACCTGCAGAGTTGAAGGAACTCAAGGTGCAGTTGCAGGAGTTGCTGGATAAGGGTTTTATTAGACCCAGTTCTTCACCGTGGGGTGCTCCAGTCCTGTTTGTTAAGAAAAAGGATGGTACCATGCGTCTCTGTATAGATTACAGGCAACTGAACAAGATCACTATAAAGAACAAGTATCCATTGCCGAGAATAGATGATCTGTTTGATCAGTTGCGTGGAGCGACAATCTTCTCAAAAATTGATTTGAGATCTGGATATCATCAACTCAGAATAAAGGCTTCTGATATTCCCAAAACAGCTTTCAGAACCAGGTATGGGCATTATGAGTTTTTGGTCATGTCGTTTGGGCTGACCAATGCCCCAGCAGCCTTTATGGATATGATGAATCGAATTTTCAAACCGTTCCTAGATCAGTTTATTGTAGTCTTTATAGATGATATTCTGATCTACTCCAGAGACGATGCACAGCATGAGCAACACCTGAGAGTAGTGTTGTAGTTGTTGAGACAACACCAGTTGTTTGCTAAATTTAGCAAGTGTGAGTTCTGGTTGGCCGAGGTAGCATTTCTTGGACATGTTATCTCGAGAGATGGAGTTAGCGTGGATCCTAAGAAAGTTGAATCTGTGCTTCAATGGGAACAGCCTACGACTCCTACTGAGATCAGAAGTTTCTTGGGTTTGGCAGGTTATTACAGAAGATTTATAAAGAACTTCAGTGTATTGGCATCACCCTTGACACGCTTGATGAGGAAGGATGCACCGTTTGTTTGGTCTGATAACTGTGAGAAAAGTTTTCAGATCTTGAAGAGGAAGCTGACTTCAGCACCAGTGTTGATTTTGCCAGAAGCAGAAAAAGGTTATACAGTGTTCTGTGATGCTTCCAGGAGAGGTTTGGGCTGTGTACTGATGCAAGAAGGCAAAGTTGTGGCTTACACATCTAGATAGCTTAAGAAGAATGAAGAGAATTACCTTGTTCATGATCTGGAATTAGCTGCTATAGTACATGCTCTTAAGACATGGCGTCAATACTTGTATGGTGAGACATGTCAGGTGTTTACAGACCATAAGAGCCTGAAATATATCTTCACTCAGAAAGATTTGAATTTGAGATAGCGCAGATAGCTTGAGCTGATCAAAGACTATGATGTGACAATCGATTACCATCCTGGTAAGGCGAATGTTGTAGCTGATGCCTTGAGTAGAAAGTCAAGTTCAGCAGCAAATGCATTTTCTATGGCATGTTTCAAAAGAGACTTGCTTGTAGATATGCGAAAGTTGAACTTAGACTTGGATGTGACTGGACAGAGTGGGTTGATTGCTCATATGCAGGTCAGACCTACTTTCTATAATCAGATTAAGGAGTTACAGCAGAGTGATGATGAATTGTGGCAAATCATGTAGGAAATGTCAGAAGGTAAGAGAACAGAATTCAGATTTACTGATGATGGTGTGTTATATCTTCATGATAGGTTGTGTGTACCTGGAAACAGTGAGTTGAAAGAGCAAATTCTTGAAGAAGCGCATGCTTCTATGTATGCTATGCATCCAGGTAACACAAAGATGTACAGGAACCTCAAGGATCTGTACTGGTGGTCTGGCATGAAAAAGGATGTGGCTGAATACGTGGCTAGATGTGGAGTGTGTCAGCAGGTTAAGGCTGAGCATCAGAAACCTGCTGGTACTTTGCAGTCGCTCCCTATACCAGAATGGAAATGGGAACACATCACGATGGACTTTGTGGTAGGATTACCCAGGACGCCTAAGGGTTCAGACTCGATATGGGTGATTGTGGATAGGCTAACTAAGTCTGCTCACTTTCTTCCTGTCAAGTCAACCTTTGACGTTCCAAAGCTGGCCAAAGTTTATGTGGATGAGGTAATTAGATTGCATGGGATTCCAGTTTCTATTATTTCTGACAGAGATCCAAAATTTACATCTAGATTCTGGAATCAGTTACATTGTGCGTTGGGCACAAGGCTGAAGTTCAGTACAACGTTTCACCCGCAGACAGATGGTCAATCTGAGAGGACCATTCAGACCATTGAAGACATGCTGAGAGCATGCGTGCTACAGTTCAGAGGTAACTGGGAAGAACACTTAAGCCTAATGGAGTTTGCATATAATAACAGCTACCATTCTAGTCTTGGAATGGCCCCATATGAAGCTCTTTATGGCAGGAAGTGTAGATTGCCAGTTTGATGGTATGAAGTTGGTGAAAAAGAAATTCTTGGACCTGAATTAGTTGATATAACTACAGAAAAGATATCTGTGATCAGGGATCAGTTGAAAGCTGCTCAGGATAGATAGAAAAGTTATGCAGAGAGACGACGTCGACCTCTTGAGTTTGAGGTTGGTGACGAGGTTTATTTGAAGGTTTCACCGTGGAAGGGAGTGCTGAGGTTTGGCAAGAGGGGTAAGTTGACCCCTAGGTATATGGGTCCATATCCTATTGTTGAGAGGATTGGACCTATAGCTTACAGGTTGGATTTGCCGTCTGAGTTGGCAAATCTTCATGATGTCTTCCACGTGTCTATGCTGAAAAAGTGTCATCCCGGTACAGAAAAGATTTTAGATCCAGAACAGGCGCAGCTTAGAACAGATGTGTCCTATGTTGAAGGACCAGTGCAGATAGTTGATCACCGAATCAAAAAGCTTAAGAACCGCGAGATACCTTTAGTGAAGGTTTTATGGAGGAACCATAATCTTGAGGAAGCTACGTGGGAGCTAGAGTCTGAGATGCGCGGCAAGTTTCCTTTTCTCTTCTAGGAATTTCGGGACGAAATTCTTATAAGGGAAAGAGGAATTCTTACGACCCGCGTCGAGCTTATCCCGTAAGTATGCTGTTAAGCATGTGTTTAGCTGTTGTGCTAAGTTATAAGCATGTTTTTGTTAATAATATTTAAAGTGGATATGATATGTGCTTAGTGTGTATCCTAGCTCTTAAAGTGTGTAGGATCTTACGCTTGAAGCGTTGCCAGAGAAATCGTTCGAATCCGACCTTCGAGTCAAAAGTTGCAAGTTTTTGGGTTTGTAGGGACCCGTTTGTAGTTTTTGGAAGTTTTTGAACTTTGCGTTTTGGCCCCTAGGTTTTCTTCCTTATCTACTCTTTCTCACTTATCTCGTTTCATTTTCCAGAAATGAGAGAACGCAACAGCGTTCTTCTTCTCCTTCTTCCGCGTGAGAGAGAGAGAGAGGGAGCTGAGAAGGGAAGGACGTTTGGAGCTTTGATTTGCTCCGGCCAGTAGCTGCGGCTCATCTTCTTCCTTTCTTTGATCGTCTTCTCCGCCAAACGATCCGGATTTGCAGCAGGAGCTGCGGTTGCAGGGAGACGGCCAGGAGATTGGGGTGCAAGGAGAAGCCCTAGCTCGCCTCTCTTCCCCCTTCAGGTTCGGTTTGGTGGTGTGCATCAATTGCGAACGATTTGCGGTGTTAGTTTGAGTTTTGCCCGTCGATTCGAGAGAAATCGACTCTTGTAGGTCCGGTTTTGTTTTCTGCCTGTGCGCGGTTCGGCCGAGTTCGTATTCGGTCGGCCGAGTTTCTTATTAGGGCAATCGAACAGTGTTTTGGTCGGCCGAGTTTGGGTCTTGAATCGGCCGAGTTTCTTATTTAGGTAAACGAACAGCGTTTTGGTCGGCCGAGTTTGGTCCTGATCGGCCGAGTTTCTTTGTAGGTATATCAAGCAGTGTGTCGGTCGGCCGAGTTCCCCAGAGGATCGGCCGAGGTTGGTCGGCCGAGTTTCAGAACCTGGGAGGTTTTCGACCGAGTTCCAAAGTGGTCGGCCGAGTTTCAAGTTGTGAGTGGCAGTTCATTCAGAAATCATTATTTAACTCATTTTAAATGCTTATTTGCTTGAGTATCAGTTGATATGACTCTTAAACAGTGTAGCAAATACATTTTAGTATGATAAGTTCATTGGAACTTGAAATGCGTGATATGAATGATGAAAAAGAGGAAATTCTATGTCTTATAGTTGCTATGTGATATTCTTGTTTAATTGTTTATCTGTTATCTAATTAATAGACTTAGGTGCCCTAACATCGTAGAACCCCTAAGAGAGATCTGCTTCTTAGGGGTGAAACTCGTGTCCAACATCAACTGGTTGAGTAATTCTGGTGGCACGAGGGTTGATAGGCAGTGTCCAACACCAACCGATTGAGTAATTTCGGTGGCACTGGGGAAAAAAAAGGTTATCCAACACCAACCGGTTGAGTAATTCTGGTGGTAACCCAGTGTTGACTCCCTACGTCTGTGTACTCAGGCTAGAGGAGGAGTCTAGAGCACTCAGAGTAGTGCCTTGAGGCCGTAGAGCCTATGTGTCTGGCCGGAGAGCCAGGGGTCCTGTGGCAGAGCAGGGCTGGCGTCAGACTTAGCATTTTCCGGGTGTGTCGCTAAGTCTTGTACGGTGGGATCGTAGTTCGCTACAGATCTTTGTATGCAGGGTACACTGCATATGATTAGGGCATAATAATATGAATAAGTAATCATATAGGATCATAGTAAATTTATATATCTGTTTATTTACCTGAAATACCTGTTGATGCATAGAAATGTGATTATTATCTGTATATCTGCTATGTCAATAAAACTGTCTGCTTGAACTGTATATATATGTTTATTTTCAGTTTATAAACCTGACGAGTTGTTTATTGATAGCTAAGTGAAATGTTATTCACTGAGCGAGTAGGCTCATCACTCTACTCAAACATTTTTAGGTCAGCATCAGCATCAGGAGTCGGAAGGATCGTTTCATCCTAACGCCTAGTCGATAGAAGGTTTGCAGTTAGTCTAGTTAGAGGTCTCTTAGTCCTTTACCCTCGATCTTCGGGACAAGGTGTGAGTGAGAGAGAGAATGTGTACAAAGATGTAAATTAACTGTTATGCTTTACTTTATGTTAATCAATGAATTATGTTGTAGACTTTGCTTGTATCTTCCGTAAGTTTAATAGAAAAGTTTCTGCAGTTTGTTTAGTTTCTTGTTTACAGCTTAAATTGGTTATCTTTTAAATGTCTTTAATTGTTTTTAAAGTGATGAGTGGTTGGTTGTGTGTAAATCCCACCTGTCGTGCCCTAATTTCATGGTTTGTGGTTAGTGTGAAATTGGGGCGTGACAGTGAAAGTCCATAACACTTATGACTTCACAAGAAAAGAGCGGTGCCTAGTCACACATCATTGCTACCCAAGTGAAAGTAGAAAGTTGGAGAACAACTTTCATCCTACAATCCGTGAATGGTGTTACAGTGAATGTATAATTCCTTTGTCACTGATATCCAGAATGAACTCGAGGCATGGAACAGTCATCTTGTCAATGTTAATTCATTTCCTTGATCTCAGAGTAGACCGAGTGAGATGTGTATGATATCAATACCACATATTGATTCACACGTGCATGCGCATGCCTTTCTCAATCCTACTCATCAAGTGGCCAAGGATATCAAACTCCCTCAGGAGGGACAAATCCCATATCTATCACTCACCCCTCAAAAGCCCCATGTGTCAAAGCCACCCAATCATCACCTTTATAACAACCCATGTTTCAGGATTGCATTTGATGATGTCAAAGTGTACCCAACGACATGTGTTGAGTGTAGTGATTTTAGGTCTAAGAATCACACTCACCACCATCACTGTGAGAGGTGACTGTGACTACCAAGTCATGGTTCCATGTGTCACTCTCACGGTGGGTCTGTCCGGTACCTTGTTCTCTAACAAGTACCTATGTGCTTGGTTTGATATCACCATATCATGACTAATGAGATTCTGTCAACAACCAACACACAGTCTAGTCTTTAGTGTTATTGATGTCTATGGTTATTTCCACAATAACAACCGACTAGGGACTAAACAAGAAAGAATACCCTTAACATCCGTATGATCTCATCGTTTAGGTCCTCAACCCAAAAGCATATGTCATTGAGTAAAACAATCTTTAGACATCTATCATGTTACACCATCATCTCAGAAACAGTTTAAACATATAGATTGGAAATTGCCTTTATTATTATTCAAATCAATTACAAAGTATCCCATTACAATCATCATATGACTTGCTCTATGGGCATACATACCAACACATTATCCTCGGTTACTCAAGCAGTATGTGATAGTTACTCGAGCATAAATCTCAGTTACTCAAACATTACTATTAGTTACTCAAGAATTAATCTCGGTTACTCAAGCATTACTCTCGGTTACTCAAGCATTACTCTCTATTACTCAAACATTAATTCCAGTTACTCGAGCATTACCTTGTTGTTCAACTTTTCCCGCTTTGCTGCACGTAGATTCTTTCTTCTCAGCTGCTCTGTTGACTCCACTACCAGCAGTAGCAATCTTACTGCGCTTTGCACTTTTTGATTGAGGTTTGATCCATGCGGGAGCTGTAACCCCTCTTTTTTTGCCTTTCTTCTGTGTCTTAGTTGTTGAAGAAGTAGCTTGCTTATCTTCTTCAGTAGCAATCGCAGCTCCTGTTTTGACCTCTTTCTATATTGTCTGAGGAGTCTCAGCAGCAAACCCCTTCTCCATTTCCGCAGCTTCTTCTTTCCCCGCTTCTTCTGCTTCTTTGGCCTTGGTAGCCTCTTTCTTATCCTCTTTCGGAGTTGTCGGAGTAGTCTGGTTGTGTATCTCCCTTTCCGCGGCCGAAGCTGCTTTTCCCGATTCTTCTCCCTGTTTGTCCATCTTCTCGTCGGCTTGAAACTGGCACGTTTCGAAGTCATCCTCATCGTCTATTTCGACCACTGTCAGTCTGTTCTTTCTCCACGGAGGCATAATCGACGATTTCCGTGAGGCTTTCTTCGTCCTCATCATCTACACGAGTGGATGAAGGAGCGATTGGAGGAGATGACGACGGAGGAGGTGGTGATGACGGTCGAGGTGCGCGAGAATGGGAAAATCACTGGGGAGGGCGACAATCTGGGGTTTTTCTTCAGAGGGGACAGAGCGACGAACTGGGGTTCGCTTCGGTGGGGACGGCGACGAATTGGGGTTCGCTAGTTGCTCTCTCCGCGCGGCGGTCTCTTTCTTTCCACTTTTTTCCGCTCCGCAACTGCTGTCGGGTAGCTTAATCTTGTTACCCACGCGGGCAACTAATACTAACTCATATATATATATATATATATATATATATGTGTGTGTGTGTGTGTGTGTGTGTATATATATATATATATTGGACATGAAATTGGATTTAGTTATCATTGGAGCTTTTATTCCCTATTGTGAGCTATCGCTCCTTAATTTGGGCTTTTGTTTCATGTAGTGGGTCATTACTAACAACCTTTCACAATGGAGGAGGCATTAGTTGTCCCCCGGATTAACTGGATTTAGATAATTAAAAACTAGTGTTATTATCTCCTGGAGTGCGAGAACACAAGGTAGTTATCCCTTGAAAGAGATGAAAAGAAAGTGTTATACTTAATGATCATGATATTTTATGATCTTGAATAGTTGAGACCTTTTTCTGCTATGAATAATTTTGATTCTTGGACATCTTTGTAATCATGAATAGTGGGCCTCTTGTTATACTGAGAACAATCTTGCTATCATGCTAGTTGATGATTTGAAACTTGAAATGGTATACCATTTGGTAATGTCATGAGGTCTTGAAATTTTGAACTTCAAATCCTTTGGCATCTAGATAAAGTCCACCAAAAGGTCTAGCCTAACCTAAAATGCATATTATCTTATAATTCTTTTTGCCTTCACAATTGATCCATAAAAAAATGTAGCAACATGCATAGAAGGACATGCACACTTTGACTCTTTGAATACATAATACCAAAGATTCACACATGGATTAGTGGCTAGGTGTCCTTTGTGACTGTAGACTCCATGTTTTCTTTAGTACTTCTGGATGTAGTTCCTTATGTGGATGAAACTTCTTGTCTTATGTTTTGTTGCTGAGAAAGCAATTACTTTAGTGTTTGCATTGTTAATGAAATGAACTACTTGGTGTCAGTTTATGTACCATAGTTTTAGAACTATGTTCTCACACTTTGTTTGAAAGAAAATTATAGCATGTGATGATAAAGGACATAAACCAATCACAACAAGTAGAAACTAAGTTATATAGACAAAACCATGTACAAAAGGAAATATAATGTTTTATTTGGTAAAGTGGTTGCAGTTGCTTGGGCAGCTATGAGCAATCACATGCAGCTAGTCAATCGCTACCAATTGTATTGTCAAACACACAATTACCCGCCACTATCATTCATACTATGTTTTCTCTTTGGAGTCATCGATAAACTCTATTGAACACTCATTTTCCACTAATAAATGCAAATGTCACTCATTTTCCACTAATAAATGCAAACCTTTTCCCAAACGCTCCATAAATATATCAACAACCAAAACAAACTTCGTAAAGTAGAACTAATAATAGAGGCGATCATGAAAATCTATCTAAGTTATTTGAAGAATCAATGATGACAAGGTCTGGTATAGGATACATCCAATATTGGATATTGTATACTACTTGCATACTAAGGCACAAAAAGATTTAGTTCTAGCAACTATAATATGTCAACATGTATATAAATTAGGAGGGGCATTAAATTCATAATTCATCATAATTTCATATACAACTTGGAGTGTAATGTCAACCAGACAGTGAGGTGTCATGTTAAACAAGAGGCCTTGGATTCAGAACCTCTTGGGGACAAAAATCAGAAAATAAAGTCATGACATGACCAGCCAGGGGCCAACTTTTTTAATGACATTTCATGTTACGTAGGTGACTTCACTACGTGTCTAGTCTCACAATTTATTGTACTTGGGTTAGTCCAATATAGTCTTTCTGGGAAAGGTCCGTCACAATTTATTGTACTTGGGTTAGTCCACTACGTGTCTAGTCCGATTGTTATATTCTTTCATCTTGTTTTTTTGTTAATTTCCTTCGTTTGTTCTTCTTTCTAAATACATTCAATAGTTAATTCATCATATTGCATTTTTTTCATGAACTATATAGAGTTATACTTTCATGTTATCAATTCTTGATGGAAATTTCATTATTGGTGGTCAATACTTTCATCTCGGTCCCCATCCCACACCATATTCTAAGATATCTAATTCTATTTAACAACTTATTATAGTTTAGACCCTTTCATGGATTTATGTTATTTTCTATGTAAGTATAAGTTTAGAACTCTACTTATTGCATGCACTTTATGGTAACAATGTCACAAAAATTAAAACAAAAACGTATATCCCATATATGGTCTAATCATTTATTTTGTAACAATCACTCCTAATTTATTTATCAGTCGTATTACACTCGTAATTTTACTTTCTGAAGCCGGCATTGAGAATCAAATTAGTATATGGTTTCTGTGATTTTTAATATTTTAAGCCCTTGTAAGATAGTAACATACTACTACTGGTTGGAGAATTCTATGTGAGCGATTAGTCAACCAGAATATTGGACTTAACGATCGACGATGCATTTTATTACATTGTTTTTTCGGGCTGACCCGCCCGCAACTTGACTAAGGAAATAAGATCTTTACGTATACATAAGATGTTGATAAGTACTTAATAGCTGACTCAGCAAATAAAGTTTTCTGTTGGTTGCAATGCATATTATAGATACGACTAATGTGGATCATGACCATCCCATCTTGTGTTTACTACTTTACTTTATTTATTATATATGTCAATGATTTTGATTATCAACGTATTTCTTGGTTTGTGTATGACAGCCCGTGCAATATATTAAGGGCACATTTGATTTGTTGGATTTTCAAAAATCGTGTATTTACTTATTATGTTTTTGTAAAATATTGCATTATCAAAATTTGGTAAATAAAAGTTTTACGTTTGGTTGTTTGAATTTGCGAAATAAATGATTTATTTCTTTTCAGATCCACTGGCCAGAGACAACGGATGGATTTTGGCGTTACGGAAAATTTTAATAAAAACTAAAATGTAGGATTTTTTATGTCTGAAAATTTCGACATTAATGTTATTTTTGGAACGTCGCAAACCAAATATGAGTTTTCTGCAGATGGAAATACAATACAATACGGTCAAATCCGGGAAACCAAGCCTGCCCTACTTGACAGAAGTACCCTTGAAATGGTATTGCTCAGCTGTGAGAGGGGCATCGCCGATTTTGTAGGTAGAACGGCGGAGAGGGAAAAAAGAGTCTCTTCCTGTGGCAGTGCAGTTCAATAGCAGCTGAACTCGGGAGTTTCAGCGGCAGTCAGGCTGTTATGACTGTGCACATATTCGGCACCTGCTTTACCGTGTCCGAGCAAGATAGCCTGTCCGTAGTCAGCGGTGCTCTGCGTGCCGCAGCTTGGCTTGAATTTCTTTTTTAGATAAGTTGGGGGAAGTCTTACTCATCCGGGTCCCGCCATGCTCCATCGCGTAAAATATAAGGGCTTAGGCCACCGTGTACAAACTCACTAACTCAGTATACTTCTTACAAAAAGACTCTCAAGGTGTATATATCTGTACAATCATAATGGACCGGATCTTCCGCCACCCCATCCATCCGAAACCATACCAGCGTTAATAAAAATGGATCGGTTTCTCACTCGGGCCACTCCATTCCGGTGTGTGGTTATTTGGTTTATATTTGATGGGTGGCCGTGGGACTCCATATATATCGCTCCAGGAAGCGGTGGAAGGCACACTGGCGTCTTTGAGGGCGTCGGAACGCTTCCGGCAGTGGAGTGCGCCGACACGCTGGCGTCTTGGAGGGCGTCGGAATGCTGTCGGCCGCCGTCTTCGAAGGCACCGACATGATGCTGTCTTGGAGGGCGTCGGAATGCCACAGGCGGAGGTGAAGGACTGTCAAGTGAGCACTGAGATCGTTCCCCGGCAACTCGGCAACAAGGCTCCTTCCCCGGCGAACCCACGATGTTAACGAACTCGTTCCCCGACGTCAATCGAGCATTCCGGGTGGCACAGTGCTGATGAACTCCTTCCTCGACCTCAAGCGAGCAATCTCGACGGCGGCAATAAGATCTTTCCTCCGGCGGCAGCAAAGAGCTTCTTCTATGGCAACAGGCCTGCGATCCAGCAACAATAAGCCCGTTCTCACGAGGACTGTGTTAGATAAATGATTACTGTAGCTACTTACTGTAGCAGCTCGTGCCTAGTAATCATTTATTTAGCATGGGTTAATCACAATGTTTGCAGCAAGTACATGTGACAATGGGTTAATCACAATGTTTGCAGCAAGTACGTGTTGTCCCTAGTGTATGTAAATGGTAAAGAAGTTTTATCACATATTGCTTATTCCTAAAACTTTTGTGGTCCTCATCTGTAGGATCACATGGGGCACTAGTGTCCAAAGAAGTCCTAGGAAAAAGGTATGCTCACCTCCTTAGTGGGTGAGGTTACCACATCACAAAGTACGTACGCACACGCGCGCTACCCCACGCCTGGCTTGGCCGGGCCGGGTTCGGGCTTGGGCTTGTGGATTTTGGATCTTAATGGAAATTGTTTCTCTCTTACGGATTATTCCGTATTGTGTACAAGAGCAACCGCGTGTTTACGTCTCACTGGGAATAGGATTAGGAACGCGCGTGGCTATATATACGCCTCCGGTCAGTTAAACACACAACAAACAGTCTTCTGCCGCCGTGTGTTTAGAGAGCCATAATCCAGAGCGAGTGTCTTTCGTTCCCCGAGCCGTTTCGTGGAGTTGTTCTCCAGTGTGAAGTGCGGCTTCTTCTTCCCGTCACCGAGACGCAGCTGTCAGGCGGTGGTTCCTGCGGTTGTTGTGCTGCACTGGTAGCAGTGCAACGTGACTACGTTGAGCGCGAGCGAGACGTGCAAGTTCCAGGTTCGTGCCAGATCAAGACCGGGAGAACGGTGCCTATCCGCGAGGATTGTCGGGCACTGATTTCTTTAAGTATCACGTTCGTTTCTCAATGAACGATCTGGTTTGTGAATCTAACTCCTGGTTTTTTTTGTTCTCCTGCTTTATTTGATCTTCGTTTCTTATTTTGGATCTGCCTGAAACTGTTAATTATATTGCACATGTCGTTGTTGCATGAACGACATTAATAAATATTAACAACAGTCTTAAAAAAATCAACTTTCTGTCGTTAATTAACAATGGTCGGTCAGGGGGGTCGGGATGTAAAATTGATACCAGTAATATGTCTGAAAATTTTACTAGTACCAACTTTGCCCGTTGGCAGAGTCAGATGGAAATTTGGCTGAATATTGCGGGTTATGATCAGTACTTAGTTGAAACCGAACCTGTATCTGATGAAATAATTCCTGATAATGCAAATATAATTGCTGGAAGAAGGGTGATAAAACGTGTCGTGGTTTGATTATGTTTGGTTTAAATAACAAAGTTTATGATTCTTACTCAAAGCCGTCAGTCACTACGTCCTAGGTTTTATGGGAATTGTTAATTAAGAATTTTAGAACTAAAAATCAAGGTGTTGAAAAATATTGCGTCTAAATTTCTTAAGTTTCAGATGGTTGAGGGTAAGTCAGTTTCTGATCAAACGCATGATCTACAACTCGTAGTTCATGAACTCTCAGATGCCAAGATGGTATTGCCTGAGAAGTTTGTTGTTATGTCTATCATAGAAAAATTCCCTAAGTCATGGGAATCGTTTGGTATTCTCTGAAGCATCGCAAAGGGACACACACAATGGAAGAACTAATGATGGATATTAATATACAAGAAGAACACTTAAAGGAGAAAACGGTCAAGGTGCCTACTGATGCAAATCCAACAGTTATTTTTACTTCTGCGAAAAATACCAAAGATAAGAAATCTAAGAATGCACATAAACATAAGGTAAAGATCCAAAAGAAACCGAAGAACAAACCTTGTTGGACTTGTGGATAGGTTGGCCACTGGAACAAGGATTGTCCTACTAAGAAGGCAAAGAAAGCTACCACATCTGCAACTGAGGAGGCTGTGGTCAACATGATGACTACATCCTTGCACCTCAATGATGGATACGTGTCTATTAAACCTGAAATCCTTTCTATTTTTGAACCACTTTATTGGATAATTGACACTGGGCTAATGTACATGTGTGTGCTGATAAAACCATGTTTGTGTCTTATCAGGCCTCTCGAGGTCGGTTTGTGACTTTGGGCGATTCCAGCTCTGCAGAAGTCAAAGGCGAAGGACGGGTGGACTTGAAGTTCCCTTCGGGGAAGGTTTTGACTCTTAACAGGGTCAGACATGTTCCAACCATTCGACGTAATATCCTTAGTGGTGTCATATTAGTTAGGAAAGGTTATAGAGTAGACTGTAAATGTAATAAGGATATTATTACACACCTTCGTGATTCTTTGTTTTTCGGCAAGGGGTACTTATGTGATGTGGAGAACTTGTTTAAGATTCATGTTGAACCTGTTTCAAATTTCATTTTAAATTTGAATGATTGTAGTTCTGTTTGCATGAATCTTGTTTCATTCGATGTATGGCATTCACATTTGGGACATGTTAATGTTGCCTCAATGAAGCGTATGATGAATCTAAATTTGATCCCTAAATCTGAAATTAGCAACAATAAATGTGAAATATGTGTACAAGCTAAATTGCCTAGGAAGCCCTTTCATTCTGTGAATATGAATTTGGAAATTTTGGATTTAATTCATACAGATATCTGTGAATTTAATGGTGTTGCTACGAGGGATCAAAAGCATTATTTTATAACTTTTATTGACGATGCGAGTAGATATTGTTATGTATTTTTACTTAGAAGTAAAGATGAGGCATTGGATAAATTTCAAATTTATAAGAAAGAAGTCGAAACTCAAACCGGTAATGTACTTAAGCGATTAAGGTCTGATAGGGGAGAAGAGTATACCTCGAACTTGTTTTGGAATTTTGCCAATTACATGGTATCGTTCATGAGGTCACTGCTCCTTATTCACCACAATCAAATGGGATAGCTGAATGTAAAAACCGAACCTTAAATGATATGGTATATATTGTGGCAACACATCCCACTATCACACAGACAGCGAGATGTTACGCGAAAACGTGCGGAAATCACCATAAACCACAAATTACCAAAAATATGGGTTAATGAAAACCGATTTCAGAAAGCGGATAAACTGAGAAACTATTACATTTAGGTCATCATCCTGCAAGGAAACAAGTTATATAAACATTTACAAGTCTTAATACGTGTCCACAGCTTAGAGGATCAGCTGTCTTGTCAACACATGAGTTCATCACCTATTTATACATACATAACGGCCCACATCCGGCCAGAAGCAAGATATACAAAATACCAACAGCTATACATCGTGAAACAACGTCAAAACGCCTCCAAGGACTTGAGAGTACAGGGATGACTCTAAGACTCTACTACAAAACAACCAAAATAGCAGCATATCCATCTCTTGCCTTCTACTGCTCTTCTTGCTGCTCGGCTGCAACTCCGCGACCACCACCACGTCTAGCTCGAATACCTAAAAAGGTTACAAACCAGCGGGGTGAGACACACAGTCCCAGTGAGAAACATAACTCCCCGCCGAAACCACCAAACCTCAAAAAGATAAAGCAGCAACAACAGATAACTGATAAGAGGTATAACAAGAGCAGTTTATAAAGTAAAGTTATTCATACTGTCAAGCTTACCAAGATATACGGAAGGCATATACCCAAGTATATCTTTATGGAACATGATTGACAAGATAAGATTTATAAGATCTTATCACATATCATAAGGAACGTATAAGTAACTGCAAGTATAACAAGATCAACTATACAAGAAAGGCCTCAACCAATGTTCCGTGTTTTGCCTTAAGCAATAAATACTATTCGGCTGAATTACGTATTATTATGCCTTGAGGAAGTGAGTCGTACCGCTCAAATACAACCTTCGGTTGCGAAACCCAAGCCGGTGTCATACAAGGTCTATGGAAGAGCCGGACTCCACGACCTACCACCTCGTGGTCAGTGCACGAGTACCAAAGAAGGACTGTAGTCTCATGCTTAAGTGGCCTCAGCCACAAGGTCAGGCTACCCTCTGCCTAGCCCACCTTGGTACATGTATTGGCACTAGTGAAATTGAGTCACATGTCTGTTCACCGTGCTCTGAGCCATTAACGCATTCATGCTCCCATATCACATATCTTGAGCCATGGGCCTATTCACCATGCTCTTCATATATTGAGCCACGGGCCTGAATCCACACTGTGGAGTCTACAACAGAAGTTGCACTCATACCTCCTCATTTTCGGCTAGGAGAAACCACACATATTCAATAATATGCGCTTCCAGGTTAACCCGCAGAAGAACCTGTTTCACCATCACCAGCTACTGACGATGATGGATCTATGGCCAGGGCAACTACATGATATGTTCCACTATGATTAGTTAGTTTATTTTAAGTGAATTGCCAGATTCAGCCAAGTTGTATAACATGCAAATTATAACAAGAATAAATGACATGAAACTCAATATTATGCTTTTATTGTAATCAACATCATCTTGATCCATCACAAGGATCCAACATTACATGTTACAACTTGGCCTCTTGCCAATCATCTAGATCCATCTCAAGGATCATCACATTGCCATGGGATCTCAATCCCTTATCACATAGTGCCACTGCCTCTCAAGGCATTCTTATCAACTTAGGCACTTTAGCCAAACTCATGTCCTCAGACCAAAACACATCATGTATGTTATCTCGTCATCAAGAGTAATTATTAACACAATGTTACTTAAACATATATACCTCATAGCCTTTACCTGGCTATGCATCTGTACCTACATGGTTAGTCTGCACAGTCATCATGGATTTACATAAAGATCATATTATCAATATAAGGCAACATCGATGATTATATGCTTTATAAGTCATGCCTCAACCTGTGACCATAGACATAGGTCATATCATTAAGCAAAGCATCTTATATGCTTACCATTTCCTTAGCATTATACAGATGATTCAAGATGATCATAAGTAGATGTAACATCATATCAATTTACATAGATGTGAGCTACCATCTTAGTTATCAGCAAGCATATCAAGGATCACCAATATAAACCCAATCATGACTACATAAACAAGATCTAGCATATCGGTTATCCATAAGGAACGAGACCCTCACTAGAAGCGCCCACTACCCTCACCAAAGGTGGTATCGGGCAGGAAACTTCCCTCATATCGTCCAAGGTACTCTAGCCTCATCTCGGTCAAGCAACCAGCTAGGGTGTCGGTCTACCTTCCCAAGCTGTATCGTGCAACGTTGTGACGTGCACCACTGGTAACGGGCAACCAGGCGTGCAACTCAGCCAAAGAAGTGTGTCGGGCAACAGCGCGTCCTGCATCAAGTGTACCGTGTACAAGGTATATCAGTCATCACACACCACAAAGCATAACGTCCAAAGGTGAAACTCTAACGGGTGACAAAGGAAGCATAGCGTCCAACTGAGCTCATGCTATCGGCCAACACACAAGACTAAGGTATGACGCCCGACACAAAACCAGATCACAACGCCCCCAACGTCCAAGGTATGAAAGCATCAAGCAACCGCCTGACCAAGGTGTGTCCGATAGGGCCTTCAACCAGGTGTAACGCCCGACACTCACACAAGGCAGGAAACAAGGGTGACGCCCGACACAGCCACTACATCATGTCGTCCAAGGCTCTAAGCCAAACAAGGATATCGTGCATCATCACCTCCAACACCATATCGGGCAAGATGCAACCCGACAGGGTCATCCTCAACCTCAAGCACAAGGGAACCAAAATTCTAATGGATCAAGAAGATGACTCACCTCTCAACTATCAAGAGAGAGGGGTCTTGCCAAGCTTCTTAACACCAATTGGGCAACACAAGGTTCAACCACCACCAAGGTCCACAACCACTACATAGCTTGAAAAAACACTAGAGGGGGGTGAATAGGGTTTTAAATTAATTTTGCAATTATTTAACTCAAACAACCAATCACAAGAATATTAGACTAGGGGACAAGGATTTAGAGTGGTTCCTACCTTAGCAAATACTTAGGTAGTCAGTCCACTACCCGGTTGCTTACCCAACCGGGATTTTGAAAGAATTTAATTTTATTACCTCGCAAGGACTTTACATAAAATTACAATTCTTTCCCTAAACCCTTCGAGCAGCCTTCACCTTGAAGTAATTGCACCAACCTTGAAGCAGCCTTCTTGAAGTAACTTCAAGCTCCCCCTTGAAGTAGCCTTCCTCCTGAAGAAGTTTCCCGTTGCAATAGCCTTCTTGAAGTAGCTCGAAGTCCACCTTCTCCACCGAGAAGAACCTTCTCCAATATGCAGCCTCCAACCCTAGGAGTAGCAAGGAGAATACAAAGAATAAAAAGGAACAAGAAGGAAACAGGAAATTACACTTATCCTTTGAAGCACAAGGCTTGATTTGCCTATATCAAGTGTGTAGATCTCCTAACCAATTTATATGCATGTGTGATTGTTGTGGATAGGAGATACTAGCCTATAGAACACGAAATTAGAGCAAGTAGAGGGATCGCCAATGCAAGTGTTGCTCAATTTCTCAAAACAGATTGCCAATTGTAAGTGTATGCTCAAGTGTATCACAAGTGTAGATTAGGTGTATTTAGGTGTCCTAAGGCATGTCCTATTTATAGGAATGACCTACAAGTGCTTAAGGACATTCTAGACACTTTCTAGGGGGTCTAAGTGCTTAACTAGCCGTTAGGTACACTTTAGTTGCTTTAGCAACGGCTAGTTAATTAATTCTGCAGTTGCTGTCAGAGTCCATCTCGGTCGAGGAATTGTCGACCGAGATACCTACTCGGTCGAGGTTTTGTCGACCGACAGGCTCTCTGGATCAAGTGTTTGCAACGTTCATCTCCAACTGCCAACTACCTTGTCAGCTGTGTCTAACGGCTACTTGGGTCTTTCTCAGTCGAGAAGTTTGTCGACCGAGAATGTCTCGGTCGAGGAGTTTGTCGACCGAGATTGACCCTGTTTCAATGTTTCAAATTAAGGCATTAAGTGTGTGTATGAGTGTGCATATGTGACACTATTGAAGGGGATGACCTATCTAAGTGTAGTGATTGGCTAGAGGAGATCTAACGCTTGATTTACATGAAGTCTAAGTACTTGTACATTATATATTTGTACAAGTTTATAATTGATTACATTTCATGAAATTTACAAATATTCAAGCACATAAATTCCCTAGTACTTTGTCATCCACCTTATTCCTGCAACACTCAAGTAGCACGTTAGATTGACAAGAATGAAATGTTTGTCATCGTCGAAACAAAGGGTTTTATCATAATGTCAATTTAGCCAACAATCTCCCCCTTTTTGAAGATGACAAACATTTCCTAAATATAAAATAAGGAAATATAAAACATGTGAGTTTCATACCTGAAATTTACCTTTGTAGCCATCTTTGGTTTTGCAAGTGACTGTTGGCCAAGATAGTATGAAACTCGTTTTATTTTATGTTTTTGATTTTATATTATTTCTCCCCCTTTGTCATTTCAAAAAGATATCCAATATAATCATTTAGTATGACTTTTTGTCTTTCTTTTTAAGCTTTGCTCCCCCTTAAAGAGATATCCAATTAAAATCAAGGGATTTTATTGTCAAATTTAGCCACAATTTGTTTCTCAATCATTTGCTAAGGATGTTAAGCCTTGAAATGATATGAGTTTCTTTTAAGTTTATGGCTTATGTGTATTGATTTCTCACCCATTTTTCAAGGGATGTTAAGCCCTGAAATGATGTGAGATTCTTTTAAGCTTATAGTAGAAAGTACCTCTAATCAAATGCATGGGATGTTAAGCCCTAATTTGTTTAGAGAATTCCATTAAGAACAATATATATGTCATATTCATGAATTTTTGTAGATTTCTTTGTTTTCATAAAAATTACTTTTAAGAATACTAAGGTCATAACAAGCTTCAAAGTTTTGTAAGCTTCTTAATCTTATAATCAAATTTGTTTTTGTGAGCTCCCCCTTAATCTTACAATTAAAGCAATTTAAAGCTTCTAAGGTCACAAATGATTTTTAAATTTTGATTTTGACCTGTATCAAAAGTATACTAAGATTAAGTACAATAAAATGATGTCCAAATAAGCATTTTGTCAAAGCTTATTTTAGGTCGACCTTGACTTCGACCATAGCGCCCCTTGGTCAAATTCGATTTCAACCAAGAGGCAATTTTGCAGATTTTCAATTTGAACACTCATATGTGAAGTATAATATCTGCATGTAATTTGATTAGATATCAATTTGAAGCATTTTGAATGATACTCAATATGAAGATGCTCGTCCTTGATTTTCCTAGAATATTTATATAAGCTTTGCAGTAGATACATAAATATCAAATTCTATTTCTTCTTGTACCCATAAGATTCTTAAAAATATATCCTTGAAAGCACGATTAATATCTCAAGTCGAATTGAGAAATTTGTATTAATATCTTATGTGTTACGACTATTTGCTTTAGAAGAGCAAGCATTGAAGTTCTAAGCAATATATCAACAACAATTCATTTTGCTTGCCTGTGTATCATCAAAGACCATTCATGCAATAATCATTATCTATTTGTTCCATAGAGTTTTATTTGCTGCAACAAGCATCATCTTTGAATAATGAAATGGTGAAAGCATATCCATGATGTAATGATAGAAAAATAACAACATGAAATTCAACATATGGTTTCTATCAAAGAATACTTAGAATAGACCATGAAGGCAGTAATTTGACTTAAATCAACATGGTTCATAATTTTCAATTTTAACCTAAACCATTTAGAGAATAAACCAAATTAATCTCATATAAGGTTTCAAGGATGATTTCCAGAATTCACACATTATTTTCCATGTACAAACAGTCATTAACAACAAATAGATAGCAATTTGAAAAAGACATTCAATAGATTTATTGCAGACTGGAAATCAGTAACCTGCTCAGTCGAAGATTTCTCGACCGACAGATTGCTCAGTCGACATTTTCTCGACCGACCAGGTTTCTGTACTGTTTTTCAGATATGTTAATTGTTTCCAAACAAAATTATACAAGTTATTGCTTGATTGTGTTGAGATATGACATTTGTATATCAAGAATCAGTTTAGGTCAAATCTCAACTTGTTAATTTTAAGCTTCTAAGTTTTAGGAATCCAAGCTATATCATCATTCTTTTTCTTATATGGGCATGAAAATGAATAATGTCCAATGTGCATGCAATAATGACAAATAATGGAGTCAACTTCATTTCCCTTTCTAGGAATTGTGTTCTTAGGTACAAACACAATTTTAGGCTTGGATGCTTTAGCTCTTTTAGGTTGATTTCTCTTTGGATCATATCCTAATCCTCTTCTTCCATTATAACTAGAGGAAATTTTCAGAATATTCTCAAGGATGTCATTTCCTCTTAACTCATTTATTTTTCTCTGTAACTTATCAATATAATCCATCTTCTTGTTTATATCTTTCTTTGCTTGATCTAAATCAGATACTAGAGAATTTCTTTCTTTGACAACCTCATCATAATCTAAGTGTGAACATAAAATAGGTTGTTTATGAAGATCATTCACTTGAGTTTGCAAGTTTAACTTTTCTAAGGAAAGAAGATTGCAATCAGCTTCTACAGATTTAAACTTAAGATTATAATCTTCATTTGCCTTTTTGAGATCTTCATTTTCAGATGCAAGAGAAAGAAGTTTAACGTTTAAATCATCATTTACTTTATATGATTTCTTAAGTTTCTTCTTGAACTCAATATATTTCTCATGAGTATCTTGAAGACTAGCAATTAGATCTTCTTTTGGTAGATCAAAAAGACTTACCTCTTCTTCTTCATTTGTTGTAGCAATGAGGCATTCTTCTTTTCCGTCATCGCTATCATCACTTGAATCATCCCATGCAGCTTTATACGCTCTTTCTTTCTTTTTGTGAGATGATTTCTTCCCTTTTTTGAGTTTTAGACAATCACCTTTCATGTGTCCCTTCTTGCCACATTCAAAGCACCTGGAAGAAGAAACACTAGAGGTTTTATTAGTTTTAAAACTTTTATATTGCTTACCATTTACAATGAGAGTTTCTTCTTCACTATCATCTTCACTTGTGTCATGATTGTCCTTGGTTGATGCTTTGAATGCAATATTCTTCTTTTTCCCTTGTTGAAGTTCACGTTCTTTTCTTTCTTCCTCTTCTAACGTTGCCTCATGAGCTTCTAGGTTGCCAATGAGTTGTTCCATCTTTAGTTGGGTGAGGTCATTTGCTTCTTCAATGGCCGTCACCTTGGGCTTGTATTTGGGAGGAAGTGATCTAAGAATCTTTGATACCTGATCTTCCTCAAGAACAACTTTACCTAAAGCATTTAAACCATTTACAATAGAAGAGAATTTTGCATACATTTCACTAATAGATTCATTTGGATCCATACGGAAATGTTCAAACTTTTGTTTAAGCATACTAACTTTGGAATTCTTAACTTGAACTGTCCCTTCATAAGTTATAGAAAGTCTATGCCATATTTCATAGGTTGTTTCACAGTTTGATATTCTATTAAATTCTCCTACTGAAATTGAACAATAAAGAATACTTACGGCCTTTGCATTCATTTGAGCCGATTTTACCGTATTGGTGTCCCAAGCTGCATATTCCATTTGAGGAAGCTCATAGGGGGTTGACACCATTCTCCATAGATCCCAGCTAATCCCTTGGAAGTAGAATTGCATCCTTCTCTTCCAGTAGGTGTAGTTTGTCCCATCAAACAAAGGAGGCCTAGTCACAAGTGTTCCTTCAAGATTGAGGTTGTTGACCAACCCATCACCCATTCTTCAAGACCTGGTTAGGGTTACTTGAAGCCTGCTCTGATACCAATTGAAAAAACACTAGAGGGAGGTGAATAGGGTTTTAAATTAATTTTGCATTTATTTAACTCAAACAACCAATCACAAGAATATTGGACTAGGGGACAAGGATTTAGAGTGGTTCCTACCTTAGAAAATACTAAGGTAGTCAGTCCACTACCCGGTTGCTTACCCAACCGAGATTTTGAAAGAATTTAATTTTATTACCTCGCAAAGACTTTACATAAAATTATAATTCTTTCCCTAAACCCTTCGAGCAGCCTTCATCTTGAAGTAATTGCACCAACCTTGAAGCAGCCTTCTTGAAGTAACTTCAAGCTCCCCCTTGAAGTAGCCTTCCTCCTGAAGTAGCTTCCCGTTGCAATAGCCTTCTTGAAGTAGCTCGAAGTCCACCTTCTCCACCGAGAAGAACCTTCTCCAATCCGCAGCCTCCAACCCTAGGAGTAGCAAGGAGAATACAAAGAATAAAAAGGAACAAGAAGGAAACATGAAATTACACTTATCCTTTGAAGCACAAGGCTTGATTTGCCTATATCAAGTGTGTAGATCTCCTAACCAATGTATATGCATGTGTGATTATTGTGGATAGGAGATACTAGCCTATAGAACACGAAATTAGAGCAAGTAGAAGGATCGCCAATGCAAGTGTTGCTCAATTTCTCAAAACAGATTGCCAATTGTAAGTGTATGCTCAAGTGTATCACAAGTGTAGCTTAGATGTATTTAGGTGTCCTAAGGCATGTCCTATTTATAGGAATGACCTACAAGTGCTTAAGGACGTTCTAGACACTTTCTAGGGGGTCTAAGTGCTTAACTAGCCGTTAGGTACACTTTAGTTGCTTTAGCAACGGCTAGTTAATTAATTCTGCAGTTGTTGTCAGAGTCCATCTCGGTCGAGGAATTGTCGACCGAGATACCTACTCAGTCGAGGTTTTGTCGACCGACAGGCTCTCCGGATCAAGTGTTTGCAACGTTCATCTCCAACTGCCAACTACCTTGTCAGCTGTGTCTAACGGCTACTTGGGTCTTTCTCGGTCGAGAAGTTTGTCGACCGAGACTGTCTCGGTCGAGGAGTTTGTCGACCGAGATTGCCCCTGTTTCAATGTTTCAAATTAAGGCATTAAGTGTGTGTATGAGTGTGCATATGTGACACTATTGAAGGAGATGACCTATCTAAGTGTAGTGATTGGCTAGAGGAGATCTAACGCTTGATTTACATGAAGTCTAAGTACTTGTACATTATATATTTGTACAAGTTTACAATTGATTACATTTCATGAAATTTACAAATATTCAAGCGTATAGATTCCCTAGTACTTTGTCATCCACCTTATTCCTTCAACACTCAAGTCGCACGTTAGATTGACAAGAATGAAATGTTTGTCATCATCAAAACAAAGGGATTTATCATAATGTCAGTTTAGCCAACATAGCTCACCTTTCAAGTCCATGGTGAGAGGAGGGTGTTGCTCAAGCCACTAGAACACAAGCTCACCTCTCAACTTAAACGAGAGAGGGGTATTTCCCATATCACTAGAACTCAAGCTCACTCCTCTAGACCTAGGAGAGAAAGGGGTGTTGCTCAACAAGAAATCCTAGAACATAGGTTTGGCCAACAAGGTGCAACTGAGCAAGAAACTAAGCTAGTAACATACATAGCCGATCATAAGCAACATATAAACAAGAACATAGAAGATGGTAATGTAGTTAGGGTTAGGAGTTATGTAACCCGCCTTAAGCAAGCTCCAAGATCCTAGCTCCAAGCTCCAAGCACCACCAAGGAAGAAGAGCAAGGCACTCTAGGGTTCGGCCACCACTAGAGGAAGAAGGAGACTCCAAAAAAGATCGGCCACCAAGCTTGCAAGAGAAGGGGGGTGTCGTGCACCAAGGGAGAGGGAGACTAAGGAACTAAAGGGATCCTTAGTAAGAGAAAGGAAACACATATATAGGAGAGGATGGAGGAGAAACCAAGGTAAGATAAGGCAAGGTGTCACCCACCTAGGGACACTTGTCCATGTGCAAAGCCACCACTCTAACATGCCCTAAACACACGTCCAAGGCCATTACCACATGCAAGCACCACACACCAAGTGTCCACTAGTGGTGACACAAACGAGGTCAAAGAGAGTCAAAAGGGTCCATGGGCGACACACCTCCACACCATGGCCGACACACACCCTGGGCGACACAACTCAGGCCGACACAAGCATGGCCGACACACCTAGGCCGACACAAGCACGCTCTTACCCGACACAAGGTCCAAAGAGGCAAAGGCAACGCACCACAAGGCCCAACAAGCTCAACCAAGCCCAAAGGAACTCAAGCAACGAGCCCAATCCTTCCTCTCAACACTAGAGGAAGCAAGGAGAGGGAGGAACACCTCATAAGGTGGCAAACTTGCCCACAAACCCTGGACTTGGGTTAGTTGCAAGTAGCACCTCCTGCTCTCAACAAATCACCAACAAACCCTAATCACCACTAAAGGTGATTAGCAATCAACTAAGCAATAAGTTTAAGCAAAGCAAACAGGATAAGCCCTAAACGAAGGTAAGGGTCCTTACAAGCTAACCCCCTACAAAGGGATTTCGTCCCCGAAATCCGAAGAGAAAAGCGAGAGATACTTCCTCCTCATCTCTTCCTCAAGCTCCCACGTGGCTTCCTCAATGCCACGATGATGCCAAAGAACCTTCACAAGAACCAGGTCCTTCTTCTTCAGCTTCTTAACTCTTCTATGAAGGATCACCACATGACCTTCCTCATAGGTCACATCTTCATCAAGATCAATTTCAATTGGCTATATCTCTGTTCCCGAATCTGGATGACTTTTCTTCAGCATACTGACATGGAACACTGGATGTAACATGTGCAACTCTGGCGGTAGCTCTAACTTGTAAGCTACCTTGCCCATACGTGTTATGACTGGGTAAGGCCCCATATATCTGGGTGCTAGCTTACCCTTCTGGCGAAACCTTAGCACACCTTTCTACAATGAGACTTTAAGATATACTTTGTCTCCTACCTGGAACTCCAAAGGTCATCGGCGATTGTCTGCATAAGACTTCTGCCTGTCATGTGCCGCTTTCAACTGTTGTTGTATCACCTTGATCTTTTCTGTTGTCTATTGTACTAACTCGGGACCCAAAAGCTGATATTCACCAGACTCATACCAACACAAAGGAGATCTGCACTTCCTTTCATATAAGGCCTCATAAGGAGCCATGTCAATGCTCCGCTGATTACTATTGCGTGTAAGCAAACTCTATCAAACTGAGATGTATGTCCCAATTTCCTAGGAACTACAAAACACAAGATCGAAGGAGATCCTCTAAAGTCTGAATAGTCCTCTCAGACTGTCCATCTATTTGCGGGTGGAAAGCGGTGCTGAACCTCAACTGCATTCCCAACGCTTTGTGCAACTGTTCCCAGAAACGACTCGTGAACTGAGGACCTCTGTCAGAAACTATCGTTGTCGGCACACCGTGCAAATGTACTATCTCATCCACATATACTCGGGCAAGCTTCTTGGATGTATACATTGTCTTTACTGGTATGAAATGGGCAGACTTCGTCAATCTGTCCACTATTACCCAAATGGAATCATGATTCCTAGTTGTCCTGGGTAGACCAACTACTAAATCCATTGTTATATGATCCCATTTCCACTGCAGTATCGGCAGGGGTTGCAACGTACCTGCCGACTTTTGATGTTCAGCCTTGACTTGCTGACAAACCGCACACCTAGCCACAAACCCGACTACATCTTTCTTCAAGTCGGGCCACCAATACAAATCCTTCAGATTATGATACATCTTGGCGACTCTTGGATGCATATCATACATCGACGTGTGTGCTTCCTCGAGCACTAGCCTTCTTAGATCATCAACATCAGGGACCACCATCCTATCATGATAGCAAACTAGCCCATCCTCGGACTCATGGAACCCATCACGCTTTTCGTTGCCGAACTCTGATCTGATCAACTGTACTGTATCATCTGTTTGTTGTGCATCTTTGATCTGTTGTCTCAACGTAGGCTTGACTTGCATCTGTGCTAAAAGTCCAGCTAACAAGGAAACTTTCATCTGCACATTCATTTGTCGCAAAGAGACAAACATCTCCCGCCTATGCCATACCAGGGAACTCTACTGTGCCTTCTTTGAAGAAAGAGAAGAAGACTTTCGGCTAAGTGCATCAGCTACCACATTCACCTTACCAGGATGATACTCGATGGTGCAGTCGTAATCATTGATTAACTCCATCCATCGACGATGTCGCATGTTTAACTCATGCTGCGAAAATATGTACTTCAGATTCTTATGATCCGTAAAGATTTGACACACTGCCCCGTAAAGATAGTGTCTCCAAATCTTTAACGCATGAACCACTGCTGCCAACTCCAAATCGTGAGTCAGATAGTTCTCCTCGTAATTCTTACGCTGTCGCGAAGCAAAAGAAACCGCATGATCTTCCTGCATCAGCACACAACCTAAACCTTTCTTGGAAGCATCACAGAAAACAAAATAGCCCTTTCCGGGCTATGGCAGGACTAGCACTGGAGCACTAGTTAGCTTTTCCTTCAAACTTTGGAAAGCTTGCTGACAACGATCATCCCAGACAAATGGTACATCCTTTCTAGTCAACTTTGTCATTGGTAACGCAATCGCACTGAAGTCCTTGATAAACCTTTTGTAGTATCCTACTAAACCCAGGAAACTACGAACTTCTGTCGGTGTCTTCAGTCATTCCCATTCTGCAACAGACTCCACCTTCTTCGGGTCCACTTTGACTCCTTCCGCAAATATCACATGACCCAAGAAAGTTACTTCTTCCAACCAGAACTCACACTCACTGAACTTGGCATACAACTGATGTTGGCGAAGAAGAGTCAATGCTAGTCGAAGATGTCGCTCATGCTCTTGCTTGTCCCGACTATAGATCAAGATGTCATCTACAAAGACTACAACAAACTGATCTAGGAACGGACGGAACACTCGGTTCATCAGATCAATGAAAGTAGCAGGTGCATTGGTTAGCCCGAACGGCATAACCACAAACTCGAAGTGACCATACCTCGTCCTAAAAGCTGACTTTGGTATGTCATCCGCCTTAATCCTCAACTGATGATTTCCGGACCGTAGATCGATCTTCGAAAACACTGTAGCACCACGCAACTGATCGAACATATCATCTATCCTTGGTAACGGGTGTGTTCTTGATTGTGACCTTGTTCAACTATCGGTAATCTATACATAACCGCATCGATCCGTCCTTCTTCTTAACAAACAACACCGGAGTATCCCAAGGTGACGTACTCGGTCGGATGAAACCTTTCTCCAACAACTCTTGCAACTGCTTCTTAAGTTCTGCCATCTCTACGGGAGCCATCATATACGGTGTCTGTGCAACTGGTTGCGTTCCTGGAACCAGATTGATCTCAAAATCAATCTCTCGAGGTGGAGGAACACCGGGGAACTCATCAGGAAACACATCCGCAAACTCTCAGACAACCGACACCTCCTCGAGACTAGGAACTTTCGCCTTGGTAGCCATAACAGTATCCACAACGTGAGCTAAGAACGCCTCACATCCTTGTCGTAACAACTTCTCTGCCACCATAGTTGATACCAGACACGTCGGAAGAATCTTCCTATCTCCTTGGAAGATCCACTTCGCTCCATCATCATCGAACACTGCCTTCTTGGAACCACAGTCCAAAACAACCCTATACTTCTCTAGCATATCCATCCCAAGGATCACATCGAAACCGTGCATATCAAGTGGCATAAGATCCACTCATATACTGTGTCCCAAAAAATATAAGACACAAGATGGACACTCTTCTCGAAGCATCGAGGAACCATCAAGAGGGGTTTCTAACAACAGGCTATCCTTCTTACAACTAACAGGTAAACTACAATTTTCAAGCATACTATAGGTGATAAAAGAGTGTGTAGCACCCAGGTCAACCAGAATAGATACAAAGCAAGAAGAAGACATATCAGAATGAAATAACTCCATCTGACCTGTCGCCACTCGTGGGTTGACTATCGCCTCCGACTGACTCATAGCATAGGATCGAGCCGTTACTTGCTGTCCACGTCCTCTGCTTCTTTGAGCAGATGATCCCGCTTGCGATGCTTGACCACGTCCTCGCCCTCTGCTACCAATGGGCTGTTGTCTATCTGACCCTTGTTGATTCTGCCTCGGCTGTTGCATCACTTCAACATCTCTATTTGGGCAATTTGACCTCCAATGGCCGATCTGACCACACATATGGCATGACTGGTCTCGCTGTTGTGGCCTAGACGACCCTATCACTGCCACAGAAGTTGTACTATGTGCCTTAGACAGTGAAGAAACATATCCTCTTCCCTTACTTGGAGACCACTGTGATGGTGCATTGGAACCTCTCATCACAGAAGGTGTTGAAAACCTAGGCTTCTTGAAGCCACCAAACCTCTATCCCTGGAACTGAGCAGGCCTCTTGTGAGACATGGATTCTCTTTTCTCCCTTACTGACCGTCCGATCCTCCGTACAGACTCCACAAATGTAGCAAACCGCTCTCTGTTCTCCAACGCAGAAGCAGGTGTTGTCAGTTCAACACTCAGACCTTTCTCAAAACGTCTGATTCACTCTTCATCTGTCGCTGCCATGTGAGGACAAAACCTCAACATGTCCATGAACTTGGCTTCATACTCGGTGATGTTCATCGTTCCTTGGTGCAGGCGCTCAAACTGGTTGATCTTTTCATCCAGATACGTCTTCGGAAAGTATCTACTGACAAACTCGCGTCGAAAAACCTCCCAACCGATCACCTCACCAGGTCACTTCTCTTCCTCGATGGTCCACCAGTGACCAGCACTACCCTTCAAAAGGTAGGCATCATGCTTGACTTTGTTTGCTTCTGGGATGTCGAGGATCCAGAAAGCCTTCTCAAGACTTGTCAGCCACATATCTGCATCCGCTGGATCAACCGTCTCAGCATAATCTGAAGCTTCGACTCAGCGAAGCCGCTCAAAGGCCATCCCAATACCCGATGTTTCACCATGGGGAGCCTGTGCTCTCAGCGGAGGCACTGGCAATCTTTCAACCATGAGATTCATCGTAGCCATCATCTTCCCCATAAGCTATTGGTAGGTCGGGTGTTCAAAAATTGTTGGGTCAGGTTCGGGGACCTTAGGCACCCGATCTTCATGTGCCTGCCCTATAGCTCCATCAACTGATGCAGCATCGTTGTTCTCAGCAACATGTTCTTCATGGTTTCCAGACATCTTGGCTTTTCTTCTGCCGAGGGCAGAAGATGAGTGTAAGAAAATCTAGAAAACTCACAAGAACAGACACAACCTAGTCCTAAATCCCTGTAGACTCAGCGAACCTAGGGCTCTGATACCAAACTTGTGGCAATACATCCCACTATCATATAGACAGTGAGGTATTATGGGAAAAAGTGCGGAAATCACCATAAGCCACACATTACCAAAAACACAGGTTAATGAAAATTGATTTCAGAAAGCGGATAAACTGAGAAACTATTACATTTAGGTCCTCATCCTGCAAGGAAACATGTTATATAAACATTTACAAGTCTTAATACGTGTCCACAGCTTAGAGGATCAGTTGTCCTGTCAACACATGAGTTCATCACCTGTTTATACATACATAACGGCCCACATTCAGCCAGCAGCAGGATATATAAAACATCAATAGCTATACATCGTGAAACAACGTCAAAACGCCTCCAAGGACTTGAGAGTACAAGGATGACTCTAAGACTCTACTACAAAACAACCAAAACAGCAACATATCCATCTCTTGCCTTCTACTGCTCTTCTTGCTTCTCGGCAGCAACTCCGCGACCACCACCACGTCTAGCTCGAACACCTAAAAAGGTTACAAACCAGAGGGGTGAGACACATAGTCCCAGCAAGAAACATAACTTCCCACCGAAACCACCAAACCTCAGAAAGATAAAGCAGCAGTAGCAGATAACTGATAAGAGGTATAATAAGAGTAGTTTATGAAGTAAAGCTATTCATACCGTCAAGCTTACCAAGATGTACGGAAGGCATATACCCAAGTATCTCTTTTATGGAACATGATTGACAAGATAAGATTTATAAGATCTTATCACATATCATAAGGAACGTGTGAGTAACTGCAAGTATAACAAGATCAACTACACAAGCAAGGCCTCAACCAATGTTCGGTGTTTTGCCTTAAGCAATAAATACTATTCGGCAGAATTACGTATTATTATGCCCTGAGGAAGTGAGCCGTACCGCTCAAATCCAACCATGGTTGCGAAACCCAAGCCGGTGCCATACAAGGTCAATGGAAGAGCAGAACTCCACGACCTCCCACCTCGTGGTCAGTGCACGAGTACCAAAGAAGGACCACAGTCTCATGCTTAAGTGGCCTCAGCCACAGGGTCAGGCTACCCTCTGCCTAGCCTGCCTCGGTACAGGTATCAACACTAGTGAAATTGAGCCACGGGCCTGTTCACCGTGCTCTGAGCCATGAACACATTCATGCTCCCATATCACATATCCTGAGCCATGGGCCTGTTCACTATGCTCTTCATATATCGAGCTACAGGTCGGAATCCGCACTCTGGAGTCTACAACTGAAGTGGCACTCATACCTCCTCATTTTTGGCTAGGAGAAACCACACATATTCAATAATATGCGCTTCCAAGTTAACCCGCAGGAGAACCTGTTTCACCATCACCAGCTCCTGACGATGATGGATCTATGGCATGGGCAACTACATGATATGTTCCACTGTGATTAGTTAGTTTATTTTAAGTGAATTGCAAGATTCAGCCAAGTTGTATAACATGCAAACTATAACAAGAATAAACGACATGAAACTCAATATTATGCTTTTATTGTAATGAACATCATCTTGATCCATCACAAGGATCCAACATTACATGTTATCACTTGGCCTCTTTCCAATCATCTAGATCTATCTCAAGGATCATCACATTTCCATGGGATCTCAATCCCTTAGCACATAGTGCCACTGCCTCTCAAGGCATCCTTATCAGCTTAGGCACTTTAGCCAAACTCAGGTCCTCAGACCAAAACACACTATGTATGTTATCTCGTCATCAAGAATAATTATCAACATAGTGTTACTTAAGCATATATACCTCATAGCCCTTTACCTAGCTATGCATTTGTACCTGCATGGTTAGTATGCACAATCATCATGGATTTACAGAAAGATCATATTATCAATATAGGTCAACATCGATGATTATATGCTTTATAAATCATGCCTCAACCTGTGACCATAGACATAGGTCATATCATTAAGCAAAGCATCTTATATGCTTACCATTTCCTTAGCATTATACAGATGATTCAAGATAATCATAAGCAGATGTAACATCATGTCAATTTACATAGATGTGAGCTACCATCTTAGTTATCAGCAAGCATATCAAGGATCACCAATATAAACCCAATCATGACTACATAAAAAAGATCTAGCATATCGGTTATCCATAAGGAACGAGACCCTCACTAGAAGCTTTGGTGAGGTATCGGGCAGGAAACTTCCCTCTTCTCATCCAAGGTACTCTAGCCTCATCTCGGTCAAGCAACCAGCTAGGGTGTCGGGATACCTTCCCAAGCTGTATCGTGCAACGCTGTGTCGTGCACCACTGGTAACGGGCAACCAGGAGTGCAGCTCACCCAATGAAGTGTGTCGGGCAACGACGCGTCGTGCATCAAGTGTACCGTGCACAAGGTATATCGGTCAGCACACACCACAAAGCATAACGTCCAAAGGTGCAACTCTAACAGGTGATAAGGGAAGCATAGCGTCCAACTGAGCTCATTCTATCGGCCAACACACAAGACTAAGGTGTGATGCCAGACATAAAACCAGATCACAACGCCCCCAACGTCCAAGGTATGAAAGCATCAAGCAACCGCCTGACCAAGGTGTGTCGGGTAGGGCATTCAACTAGGTGTAACGCCCGAGACTCACACAAGGCAGGAAACAAGGGTGACGCCTGACACATCCACTACATCATGTCGTCCAAGGCTCTAAGCCAAAGAAGGATATCGTGAATCATCACCTCCAACACCATATCGAGCAAGATGCAACCCGACAGGGTCATCCTCAACCTCAAGCACAAGGGCACCAAAACCCTAATGGATCAAGAAGATGACTCACCTCTCAACTATCAAGAGAGAGGGGTCTTGCCAAGCTTCTTAACACCAATCGGGCAACACAAGGTTCAACCACCACCAAGGTCCACAACCACTACATAGCTCACCTTTCAAGTCCATGGTGAGAGGAGGGTGTTGCTCAAGCCACTACAACACAAGCTCACCTCTCAACTTAAATGAGAGAGGGGTATTGCCCATATCACTAGAACTCAAGCTCACTCCTCTAGACCTAGGAGAGAAAGGGGTGTTGCTCAACAAGAAACCCTAGAACATAGGTTCGGCCAACAAGGTGCAACTGAGCAAGAAACTAAGCTAGTAACATACATAGCCGATCATAAGCAACATATAAATAAGAACATAGAAGATGGTAATGTAGTTAGGGTTAGGAGTTATGTAACCTGCCTTAAGCAAGATCCAAGCTCCTAGCTCCAAGCTCCAAGAACCACCAAGGAAGAAGAGCAAGACACTCTAGGGTTCGGCCACCACTAGAGGAAGAAGGAGACTCCAAAAAGGATCGACCACCAAGCTTGCAAGAGAAGGGGGGTGTCGTGCACCAAGGGAGAGGGAGACTAAGGAACTAAAGGGATCATTAGCAAGAGAAAGGAAACACATATATAGGAGAGGATGGAGGAGAAACCAAGGTAAGACAAGGCAAGGTGTCACCCACCTAGGGACACTTGTCCATGTGCAAAGCCACCACTCTAACATGTCCTAAACACACGTCCAAGGCCATTACCACATGCAAGCACCACACACCAAGTGTCCACTAGTGGTGACACAAACGAGGTCAAAGAGAGTCAAAGGGGTCCATGGGCGACACACCTCCGCACCATGGCCGACACACACCCTGGGCAACACAACTCAGGCCGACACAAGCATGGCCGACACACCTAGGCCGACACAAGCATACTCTTGCCCGACACAAGGTCCAAAGAGGCAAAGACAATGGACCACAAGGCCCAACAAGCTCAACCAAGCCCAAAGGAACTCAAGCAACGAGCCCAATCCTTCCTCTCAACACTAGAGGAAGCAAGGAGAGGGAGGAACACCTCACAAGGTGGCAAACTTGCCCACAAACCCTAGACTTCGGTTAACTGCAAGTAGCACCTCCAGCTCTCAACAAAGTACCAACAAACCCTAATCATCACTAAAGGTGATTAGCAAGCAACTAAGCATCAGGTTTAAGCAAAGCAAATAGGATAAGCCCTAAACGAAGGTCAGGGTCCTTACAAATACCTTACTCCAAACATCTGGATTACCCAACTTTATGTGGGGGTAAGCTTTGAATACGGCTTTCCATATTCTGAATAGAGTTCCCCATAAACATTCAGAGAGTAGTCTGTTTGAGTTATGGAGAGGAAGGAAACAGAGTCTTAAATATCTTTGAGTGTGGGGGTGCCTTACAAAGGTACTTGTCCCTGAACACAAAAGGAAGAAATTGGGACTAAAAACGGTTGATGCCATATTTTTGGGTTATGTAGAGACAAGCTATGCTTACAGATTCCTGATTGTAAAATCAGATATCTCTGGCATTGAGGTCAATACAATTGTGGAATTACGTGATGCAACATTCTTTGAGGATGTGTTTTCTATGAAAACTGGTGTTCCCAATGAAGTATCTCAAGAAGATTCATTTACCACAGGTTCCATTCCCGAGCACGTGGAAATGATGACAAATGTGGGGGCGACTCAGAACAAGCTATTTATGAATCAGATGATTCTGAAGAAATAGTTGAACCAAGGAGAAATAAACGGCCTAGGACATCAAAGGACTTTGGAAGTGAGTTTCTCACTTACAATGTTGAGGATGATCCTGTTACTTTCAAACAGGCTATGGAATCTCCAGAAGCTAATTTTTGGAAAGAAGTCGTTAATGATGAAATCCGATCAATTCTCTCGAATGGAACTTGGAAATTGGTGGATTTGCCTCCTGATTGTTCTGCAGTTGGTTGCAAATGGATTTTTAAGAAGAAACTTAATGCAGACGGGACAATCAATAAGTATAAGGCTAGGTTAGTTGCTAAGGGTTACACACAAAGGGACGAAATAGATTATTTTGATACCTATTCACCTATTTCCCGTATGAACACAATCTGAGTGCTTATAGCATTGGCTTCCATTTATAATCTCTATATCCATCAGATGGATGTGAAGATCGCATTCTTACACGGTGATCTTCAAGAAGAGATATATATGGAACAACCTGAGGGATTTGTGGATCGTGGGAATGAGTCCAAAGTGTGTAAACTTGTTAAGTCATTATATGGCTTGAAACAAGCCCCTAAGAAATGACATGAGAAGTTTGATTCTGTGATATCATCATTTGGCTTTATTTCTAATGAATTTGATAAGTGCCTCTACTGCAAGATTGTCAATAATGGATTAATTTTGTTATGCTTATACTTTGATGATATCCTACTTTTTGGTTCCGAATGCAAGTAGTAAATGAGACAAAGTCATTCTTGTGTAGCAAGTTTGAGATGAAGGATATGGGTGTCGCTGATGTGATTTTAGGGCTTAAAATCATAAGGTCTACTGATGGTATAACTCTCTCTCAGTCTCACTGTGTGGAGAAGATACTGGAGAGGTTTGAGTACCCATCACGTAAACCTGTTAAGACTCCATATGATTCATCCAAACCCTTATTCAAGAATGAGATTGGGGTTCCAGTGTCTCAATTACGATACTCTCAGATTATCGAAAGTTTGATGTATCTTATGAACTGTACACGTCCAGACATTGCGTTTGTCGTGAACAAGTTAAGTAGATACACCAGTTGTCCCGACAAGACCCATTGGGAAGATTTTGACAGAGTTTTGAGGTATATCAAGGGAACACGTTCTCTTGGGTTGCATTATGGTAACATCCTTCCGTAGTTGAAGGATATAGTGATGCAAGTTGGATTGCAGTGAATTTTGGGAGTAATGGTGTCTCAGGATATGTATTCCTATTGGGAGGAGGAGTTGTTTCCTAGAGGTCTAAGAAACATACCATATTGTCTCGTCCACTTTTGAGGCAGAGTTGTGTGCTTTAGATGAAACTGGATTGGAAGCTGAATGGCTACATGGAATTATGTCTAGTTTACCTATGGCAATGAAGCCGCTTCCTGCAATTTCAGTTCACTGTGACAAGACTACAACTATTCCTAAGATAAAGAGCTCCAAGTACAATAAAAAATAACGTAGACACATCGAAGTCAGATTGAAATCTGTAAGGGAGTTAGTGTCTAATGGGGTCGTGGATGTGGACTACGTCGGTACCAAAGATAATACAGTTGATCCTTTCACTAAAGGTCTTACCTTGACTTTAGTGGAAAAATCCAGGTTGGGAATGGGACTGAAACCCCTATACATTTGTAGGAAGTAGCAACCCAACCCAAAAGAGTGGAGATCCCACAAATTGGGTTCAATGTGGTAATAACAAGTTGTCGGGTAAATCAGATGACACTATGTATTTTTGTTTGATGCTTCTTGCATCTGTGTGTCTATTCTCTGGGAAACTTGTTAGTGTCACGATTGTAAGTTAGTAAGAGAGTAGTCTCTTAATGGTGTCAAGTCTTAGGATAGGATGTTAGAAGTACATCCTTGGAGACTCCAGCTAAGTGATTGATGTTGTGTAGGTCGCAACAGGAGAATTGGGTTGTTCTCTGTTATCAATCATGATATAAAATTGTGTATGCATGGACTTAATGCATTGTTTTCTTTACTACCATGTCTTTATTATGTTGTTACCAACCTATACTCTTGTACCCAAGGTTCAGGTTCAAGACTTTTGTTCACCTAGTTCCTATGGGGGTCACAGTTGGATAACTCAGGTAGATTCAAACTGAAAGGTATCTGCTGAAAGCACAGTATGGAGGACTGAATAGTAGAGCACACTACACATTGGACTTTGTAGGGGATTATTATATAAATGATTATTGTAGCTAGTTACTGTAGCATCTCGTTACTGTAGCTCTGTTACTGTAGTAATCATTTATTTAGCATGGGTTAAGCCCAATGTAGTACAACAAGTACATGTGAGAATGTAGTGTTGTCCCTAGTGCAAAAAGAAAAGAAGTTTTATCCCATATTGCTTACTCCTAGAACTTTTGTGGTCCCCATATGTAGGATCACATGGGGCACTAGTGTCCAAAGGAGTCCTAGGAAGGAGATATGCTCACCTCCTTGATGGATGAGGTTACCACATCACAACGCACGTACGCACACGCACGCACGCAACACCACGCCTCACCTCGCTTGGCCTGGCTGGGCCGGGCCGGGCTCAGGCTTGGGCTTGTGTCTTGTGGCTTGTGGCTTGTGGATTGTGGAGAATGTCTTCCGTCTTCCGTCTTCTTTTTGCACTAGGATACGACTAAGTAATTAATTACTCGTGTAATTAATTGTTTCTTTCTTATTCGGATTTCTAAATCCTAATTGGAAAGTATTTCTCTCTTGCAGATTATTCCATATTAATTGTTTGTGTCTCACTGGGAATAGGATTAGGAATGTGAATGATTGTATATATGCCTCCGGTCATTAGGGTTAAACACACAACAAACAGTCTTCTGTCGTCATGTGTTTGGAGAGCCCTAATCCAGAGCGAGTGCCTTTCGTTCCCCGAGCCATTTCGTGGAGTTGTTCTCCTGTGCAAAGTGTGACTTCTTCTTCCTGTCACCGAGACGCAGCTGTCAGGCGATGGTTCCTACGGTTGTTGTGTTGCACTGGTAGAAGTGCAACATGACTACATCGAGCGCGAGCGAGACGTGCAAGTTCCAAGTTTGTGCCAGATCGAGACTGGGAGAACGATGCCTATCCGCGAGGATTGCCAGACACTGATTTCTTTAAGTATCACGTTCGTTTCTCAACGAACGATCTGGTTTGCAAATCTAACTCCTATTATTTTTTGTTCTCCTTTGTTTGATCTTCGCTTCTTATTTTGGATCTGCCTAAAACTGTTAATTATATTGCACCTATCGCTGTTGCATGAACGACGTTAATAAATATTAACAACATACTGATCCTTCCCGACGACATGAGAGAATTGGACGTAGGTTGGCGCACCTGCATTTTGTTGGCAAAAAAACCACCCCTTAGTAGGATAGATGGGAGGGGTCATGCGGCTGAGGACTGATTGCATCGTTATAGGCATGAGGTGCAACTGTGGAACAATAGACATGAGAACTTAGTCACCCCTCCATCAGTGGAGACAGTCTTCACTCCATAGACGCACTACAGATGGTAACATCCCCAGTACGTACTTCCCCCTCCAGCTCAGCCTACGACCACATACTACTCACAAAGCTATCGTCAACATCAATTTGTGAGTATCATTTATATTTCTTTTACATAATGTTATTATTTATCTTTATTATTTGTAATATATGCAATTGGTCTTTATTATTTGTACATACTTTGTTTGAACATGTGGAATCACATGTGCGGATCCGAGCCGCTTTACAACATGCCCCTGCACAGATCAGAGATGACATCTATGGCATCCAGGAGACTTACTTTGACAGTCTTCCCGACTACGCTCGCCCGTATGATCCCATACACACTCATACCACAGCCCCTGAGCCTACTCCTACTGCTACTGCTACTCCTGTTCCTACTCCTGCTCCTACTCCTGTGATTACTACTGCTGAGCCTACCCCCACTCCCACTTCTCAGTTCATGGCATGGGGAGCGACATGGTCACATTTTTCAGGACCTGGTTCATATTCATCATTCATCACCCCACCTCCACCATCATCCTACTATGGAGCAGGTCCTTCTTTTGACGTCGGTACTCAGGAGCCAGATGTAGAGGGAGGTGGGCGAGGACGTCGTGGGCGTGGAGGACGTGCTTAGCAGCAGTATATGTTGTGTAGTGTTGTACATGTTGTGTAGTGTTGTATATATAGCAGCAGTATATGTTTTGTACATGTTGTGTAGTGTTGTATATATGATTTTGTTCAGGCATTTATTTGGCTTGTATGTGGATCTATCATATTATGATATCATATTGGTTCATTTTGGATCTATCAAATTGTTCTGTTGTGTATTATTTTCTCGTAAAGTTGATTCATGTTTTAACCTTATTTTTAATGATATCATTTTTTAGATTAATTTCTTCTTATATAATCAATTAGGAAGCAACTAGTGTTGGTTGGAATACCACTTCTATAATCCATATGCATGTTCAGAGCTGTTGAAATTAACAAATTTATAATAATTGGCAATATTATAGACATTCAAATACAAGTGAAAGAATAGTAAATGTGCAAATATATTCAATGTTCTTAATATACAAACATTATGCATTAAAGAATAATATTGAATGGAAAAAAATGTAAAACAACAATGTGTCCCACATGGGGACGCATTGCTGCTATACATCCTGGGACGATGCAGGACTTATTGACCCCACCGAAAGGCAATGTGTCCCTGAGGAGACATATTGCTCTGTCGCATGGCAATACGTCCTGGATCTGGAACATTACCTCTATGTGGGGCCAATGTGTCCTGGTCTGGGACACATTGCCTCGCGAGAGATAAATGTGTCTCCACATGGGACGCATTGCTAAAAAATATATCATTTTGAGAATTAAGTTCAACAACGTGCTATTATAGGAATTAAAATGGCCAAATGTGCCATTTTGTTTTTTTTGCCCATTTAGTTTGTATACAGCAGCAAACATCGTCTGCTAGCTAGTGGCAGTGTAAAAATCTGGATGACTGCGGTGTGGTTTGGAATACCATACAACCAAACCATAAACTTTGGTTGCCCATCCCCACAGCCTAAACGGGAGTAAAAAAATCCGTTAATATGGGACGGTTTGGTTCGGGGCTGGGTATTGGTTATAATTGACATAATAAGGTCCTCTCTGTCTATCATGAAGGAAGCCGATACTCCATGCTCATCCAACCTTCTTCTCAACTCAATGGTACGGTCAAGAAGTCTCCACGAGCAGGCAGCCTTTCCTGCTATGATGTCAGCAATGCCACGAGAGTCGAGCTCCAAGGAGTGGACATAATGACTACTAACTGTACATGGCCATCTGGACAGTTAGAAGTGGCTTGCCAGAGGTCTCTCAGAATGGCTCTCCTGCGGCTATAATGTTGCTTCTTGGCTTAGCCTTTACGAAGGAGACATTGCCTCCGTTTGGTTCAAGATATGGATTACCAAAATCCGGACTGAGGTAGACCGGATATGTCCAGTCATCGAGATTATCCGAACTGTAATAAATCTTGTTTCTGTTTGACAAATAAATCCCATCATTAAATTGGAACTTGTGTCGGCTGATAAAACAAAATACACAAAAAGACAGAGCAAGTTACGAAATCCCTCTGCTAGCATGACTGAGCCAACCTAGATATCAAGATAACGGAACCCAAAACGAGGTCATTTTAGAATTTTGAATCAAACGCGGACCTGGCATAATAAGACAACTGATATTCGGAACCAAACACAGACATTGAGCTTGTATCCTCCAGGATCAGGAGGCTCCCAGCTAAGCATGATTATGGTGAAGGATTAGTTGGAGGCCGTGCCGGGGTGGGAGTCCATGAAAGCATGAACTGCGAGGGAGTCATCCCGAAGCCTGGCGTCGACTTGACTTTCGGAAAAGACAATTCAGCAATTCTATACTGCGCGGGCCAATAAGATGATGCGGCTAGATAAGATGGGCATTCATAAGGCGCCCTTCGAACCTGCCTAGGCACCTATGTCTCCAAATGAACCAGCATAGAACTTGGGGGAGGAAAACCCAGAGTACAGAACCTATGGACTTCAGACTCGCCACTGCCCTTAACGGCTACAAGGCCTCGATCAATGAGTGTTGTGTCTCTGGTAGCCCGTTCAAGTGACACCTCGGCTTTCTGTCATACGGCAGTAGCTGTCTCCCCGTGGAGGAAAATGTGGTGCAAAGTTTCCGGAAGAGGAAAATCGCTTTCTTTAGCACGGGAGTCGACTTGGACCGCTCCAACAAACAACCTCCAAGCAAAGAGGTTGATGTTATGCAGAAGGCGAGGCCACCATGCATATCCATCTATGTCCAGGTACAATTTGGCTGCGGGGACATAGAGCCAGCCGTGCGCTGCCAACAGAGAAAACACCCTGTTCTGATTGATTCCATATAAGAGTGTCCGGTTCATCTTTGATTCGTAGTCCAAGTTGGCGCATCCTCTCTGCGTTAGAAATCCGCAACACGGCATTGAGTGCATCCCCCCAGTTCCATTCTGTAAGGTTCTGGTTCCAAAAAACCACGACTTTGATCTTTGAGTCAATGGAATCTTGGATCTACAGGAAACCAGCTCCCCAATTGGAATTCCAGAAAGAGATTTCTCCTCTACCTAGTCTCCAATGCGTCAAATCGACAACGGTGGGGAAGCTGTCCCAAATGCATCTCCAGAGAGGTGATTGGGGTGTGACCAAGATTGAGGTAAGAGGGTCGCAAAGGATCCAGCCAAGGTGTGGTCCGCCTGTATTTGGAAGCACAAAAAACAGTTCAACATTTGTCTTCGGTGATGATGCTCCAAGCTGCTTTCAAGATCAGAGATTTTTGGATAGTTCTCAGTGGCAACACCCCCAATCCACCTTCTTCTCTAGGCATGGGGAAACGTTGCCAACTGACCCAGTGTCTACGGCGGCTGCTGTCACCAGAGTGGTAGAAGAAAGCCGCCATTCCAGATTCAATGCGCTGAAGGATCTTGGCTGGAACAGGAGCGCTCGCCAAAGAGTAAATGGTTGAAGAGGCAACGACATGTTTGATCAATGTTAAGCACCTAGCCCCTGTTTGGAAACGGCTTGGAATTGGCTTGGACCAGGATTAATGTTTGTCTTATTAGCCACGTCTGCGCCACATTTGCAAATCCAGTACCAAGCCAGTCCGAGCCAGTCCTGTTTTCCAGTTGCGTGTTTGGCTTGAAATTCTGAAACGGCCCCGTTTTGATTTCCGTTACACCCAAAAGCAGGCTTGGCCCAGTACTGCCAGCAGCAGGTTTAGGAATTCCAAACTGGTTTAGGCTATGACTTTTATGTATTTTGTTTTATATAGCAGACTGAAAATCGCAACTTACGAGGCAAGCCAGATTGGTTTGCCAAACAGGATCAAGTAATCCCAATCCGGTTTGATGGCTAGACTAATCCAAGCAGGTTTGACATAGACCTCAGGTTTGACATAAACCCAAGCCTTTTCCAAACAGGGGCCTAAACTTTGAGAAATTTCAGTTCCTGCACGTGGCATGTCTGGTAGACGAGTCTGTCGTTTGCACGGAAGCAATATGACCAGATGCCTTTCAAGTTTCAACGTTGTAAGGCTCTATTCCTTTGGTATAAGTCATGAGTTATGTGGAACTTATTTTCTGAAAATTCTAGTTTAATTTTTGAAACTTAACTTCCATTCATTTCCATATGATTTGTTTGTTGTAAGTGTAAATATAAAAATTATTAAAAAATATTAATTTTTATTGTATCATATAAATAAGTAAGAATGACAAAGATATAAAAAAAGAAACATATTCGTAAAAAATTATAATATTTTTAAATTATAATAACATCAACAAGTGGTTAAGGTTCAAATGTTGTTCCTTCAAAAATATTTTATTATGGTGTAATTATAATCTTAATAAAAATATTATGATTAAAATTACATGACAATATTTTTATTTTACTTTGTGTATATAAAGTATTGTAATAATGCTCACATTATTTAACACAATGTAGGTTGTTAAATTTTACATTATTTTTGTAGCTAATTTTTCTATATTATCTGTGCATGGTTATAATCAATTATAATTTTTCACGTCATATTGTTTAAACATAAACAACAATAACATGTTAGGTAAAATTAAATTATTATCACATGGTTGGGATTGTTTTTTTTCATGATGTTTGTATTTTTTATTTTATAAATGACACTGATAGTGGTGGTTATAATATAAAATATTTTACATAGTGTGATTATAGTATATGATATTTTTTCATATTAAGTTATGGTTTTAACAAGAAATTATATCCACATTGTTAATATTTCTAGTCATAAATATTTTATATGTGTCACTTATGACAAATGAAGAATATAATTATATAAGAAATGTTGTTAACTGTTCCGGAACTCATTTTTCGCTTAGCATGTGTAGAAAGGCTGGCTTTCACGGCTCCCTCTCTACTAGACGTAATATTCATCGTGAAATCATTAATGCTATTTGTTTGGCTTAATATACTACATTTCGAGTGGTACATTTTCCATGTAGGGTCTGACAGGTTTAAGGCATGCTTGTTTACCTAGACTTACTTGGATTTTAAAGAAGGCATGATTTATATATTACAAACTCTTGGATTTAAAAAATCTTAAAATTTGAGTGTTCATGTTATGCTGACACAACAAAGGGTGACTACCAGCCACAAAAACTGTCATTATTCATATGACATGGATCCTTATAAAAATTTCATTGGAGCGTCCTTACCTAGCGATGTGTTGCATCAATATCCGGATACAGTAATAAATATGCAAGGGGTTTCGACACTGTGAAGCCCAGTTGTATTGAAGGACATACAAGATTTTCTTCATTCAACTTTGACAGGTCTGGGTAAAGAAGCTAGTTCCGCTGCATCATTGCCTAGATATAATGAAAAAGGAGCAATGGTTTAAGGTAGTCCCACTGCATCATTGCTTGGATATAGTGAAAAATGTGCAACGATTTCACATCTTAGACTGGTGTGGGTAAAGAAACTAGTCTTGCCGCATCATTGCCTGCATGTAGTAAAAATTGTGCAAGGGAAACATTATCGACAAAGGCAGGTAAAGAAGCAAGTTTAACAAAAAAAAGATTAGAATTAGATCTTAGATTATTGTCTCTTTAATAGGAAAATCTTAGAGATAGTGGATACCATGATGAGAAGAAGAGTCAATATAGCTTGCTTGTAGGAAAGTAAGTGGACAGGAGAATGTTGTAGAGAGATTGAAGACACTGGATACAAAATATTATCATACCTATTAGTTAATTTCAGTGTGGGTCATAACAATCTCCCTCCCTTATAGGAATTTTGTCCTGAAATTCCTAAAAGAGAAAAGGAAACTTGTTACGCATCTCGGACTCAAGCTCCCACGTGGCTTCCTCTAGGTTATGGTTCCTCCATAAAACCTTCACTAACGGTATCTCGCGATTCTTGAGATTCTTGATCCTCCGATCAATTATCTATACTGGTCCCTCAACATAGGACACATCTGGTCTGAGCAGGGCAGGTTCTGGGTCCATTATCTTCTCTGTACCAGGGTAACACTTCTTCAACATCGATACATGGAACACGTCATATAGATTGGCCAACTCGGGTGGCAAATCCAACTTATAGGATACAGGTCCAATCCTCTCAACGATAGGATATGGGCCCATAAACCTAGGAGTCAGTTTGCCTCTCTTACCAAACCTCAGCACCCTTTTCCATGGTGAAACCTTCAGATACACTTCATCACCAACCTAAAACTCAAGAGGTCGACGCCACTTCTCGGCATAACTCTTTTGTCTATCCTGTGTAGCTTTCAACTATTCTCTGATCATTGGAATCTTCTCAGTAGTCAAATCCACTATCTCTGGTCCAAGAATCTGCTTTTCACCCACCTCATACCAACATATGAGTGATCTACACTTTCTTCCATTCAAATCTTCATACAGTGCCATACTAAGACTGGAATGGTGATTGTTTTTGTATGCAAACTCTATAAGGCTCAAGTGTTCTTCCCAACTTCCACTGAAATGCAAGACACATGCTCTCAACATGTTCTCAATAGTATGAATGGTCCTCCCAGACTTACCATTTGTCTATGGGTGAAAAGTTGTACTGGACCTCAATTTTGTGCCCAAAGCACGATGCAACTGATTCTAAAACATGGACATGAACTTAGGATCCCTATCTGATATAATTAAAACTGGGATACCATGCAACCTAACATCTCATCCACGTATATCTTAGCCAGCTTCTGAACATCATAGGTTGACTTAACAGGAAGAAAGTGAGCAGACTTAGTCAGTCTATCCATGATGACCCATATCGAGTCACAACCTCTAGGTGTCTTGGGTAACCCTACCACAAAATCTATTATGATATGTTCCCATTTCCACTCAGGTATAGGAAGATATTGCAAAGTACCTACAGGCATCTGGTGCTTAGCCTTAACATGCTGACACACACTGCACCTCGCCACATACTCATTTACATCCCTCTTTATACCAGGCCACCAAACAACTCCTTGAGATTCTTGTACATCTTAGTGTTTCCTGGATGCATAGCGTACATCAATGCATGTGCTTCCTCAAGAACCTACTCTTTCAAATCATTGTCTCGAGGTACACGCAACATGTCATGCTGATACAACACACCATCATCTAAAAACCTGAACGCTGGTCTTTTCCCCTGTCATGTCATTCATGATCTGCTATAACTCACTGGCATTCTACTGAAGTTCTGTAGTTTGATCATAAAAAGTAGGCTTGACCTACATCTGTGTAATCAAACCACTCTGTGTTGTCACCTCTAAGTCTAAGTTCAACTTATGCATCTCTACTAGCAGGTCTCTCTTGTAACATGCCATATAGAATACATCTGTTGTTGAACTTGACTTCCTGTTGAGGGCATCAGCCACCACATTCACCTTTCCAAGGTGAATCTATCATCACATCATAATACTTGATCAATTCTAACCATCTCCGCTGTCTAAGATTCAGATCCTTCTGGGTAAAGATATATTTCAAACTCTTATGATCCATAAACACCTGACACATCTCACCATAAAGATAGTGATGCCATGTCTTAAGAGCATGAACTACAACAACTAACTCCAAATCATGTGTCGGATAATACTCCTCATTCTATGCTACTTACTTCTTATTACTTATCCTTCTCATTTTGATCATATAGAATAAACATCCCTAAAATTGAAACACGCAAGGTAAGAATAGATTATTCCTCATTCTTGTTATTACTATAAGAATTTATTTCATAACACACTTCTCTTATATTATATTTCTCCTTTTGTTCAAAACACACTTGTTACATTTCAAATTTATATAATACTCTTTTCTCCGAGTCATTTTCATATTGTTTATCTACCTTACATATTAGCTACCTTTAAACCCTGGATTTTATTAGTTCTAGCTTACCTTTCATAGTGCAAATCTCATGATTTTGTTTTATAGAGATGCTAGTATTCAAGGTCAAATCGCTAGTAACATCCCTTGAACTACTTCAACTCTAAAAATTCTAGGGTTTGGTCCTTATCAGTAACATAGTGTTATTGTGATGTGACTTTGCTCCCTTAGTTTGAATTCAAACTTTGGATCTCATAAGTTTTACTAAAGTCTTCCTTATCTTATCACTGGAATTTCCTTTCTCTTACTTGGACATTCAGATAACTTACATTCTCAATTTAACATGCTAGGGTTTCATCATCATATTGTGTGTCATTATTTCATTCACTTAGACGTCTCTACCATGGTAGTTATGCATCATATATGATTCATTTTCTTATCACTTCATCCCACATTGCTATCATCTTGCTTATTCATGTGTATGTTTATGTATACCATGTTGCATATATATATATATATATATATATATATATATATATATATATATATACATATATATATATTCTTCTACTAATGTGAAGTTGAAATTCTAAACCAATATTATCTCTACTAGTTTCACCTTATGTTTAATACATTACATATCATTTATTTTAAATCAAACAGGTCATGCATGGGTCAAACTTTTTTTTAACTCTTTCGAAGGCTCTTTATTTCTAGGTACTAATTGTATACTTAACTCTTTTCTTCTATTTTTCCTTTGCTTTGAAGTACATAAAAGTATTTTACTCTATTACATGATCCATTCCATGGTTTATTCTTACTATCTTAGCCCTTACATACTTTTCTCATATCTTTTCCATATTCTCATATTTAGAGTTCATATAATACTAATCATTAAATTTAATCTGAACCTTATATCGTGTTCCTTTATTTCCAATTAAGGATTGCTCATATGAGGCCCCAACATTGGGTCTCCGATATCAGTTCCAACAAATTCTTAGTTGTTCTAATCTTTCCCTTATATCTCAACATCTTAGTGTATGTACATTCTCACTATGATGTGGGTCTAAATTATCCAGAGTCTACTTGATACAAAGAATATAAATAATAAATAAATCACTTCATGATACACAACAATATAAAAGAATCATATTTATTCTACAAATTGAAAATCTAAATTCATACATATAAGAGCATTTCTAGTGATCTCCAATCAAATAAGCAATATAAAGCAAGAGTTGTATCACGTCCTATGTTTAATCTCATACTCCTACATTAATTTCCAGTTTCTTAACCCTAAGATTTCTAGGGTTTCTCTCTAGCCCATCCTTCCTCTGTATAGTTGGCCAGGGTATTCAGGGAAGAATATATAGAGTAGCTTCATACTGCTCAATCTAAGTACTCAGATACCTAGCCAGGGTATCTAAATACTCAGACCTCCTAGATCTAAAGACACATCACTTCCTATCTACCTCACTTATAACTCTATCTTTTTATCCTAATGGTCCCTGATGACTCAGCCTAAGCTCTGTACTTGGTTCTCGTGACCACATCCTCTTCCTGCCATTTGCAATAGTACAACAAAACACTTCCTGTTAGAAAATTGTAGTTAGAAGGATGACACCTAAGTCCTAATCCTATTGGTCTCTTATCATCCCCTGACCTTGGCTTAGAGTAACCATGTACTCAACCTATGCTCTGATACCAAATTAGTTGTGACGCCCCGATCCCTGAGCCATCTATAATGACCTCGAAGACCAGAGTGTCACCCTCGGTAAACCACTCTTAACTTTTCTTTACTTGATCACTTATATTCAACTTAAAAGAAAACCATAAAACTCGAATAACATCGAATTGAAATAAAATTGCGGAAGTAACTTACCATTAACCCTATTAGGAGTAAAACCGAACTTACATGTCATATTACACTATTCTATTCGAAATATGAAGCACAACGGATAACTATAAATTTAAGCTACATATTACATAGCATCCTCTCTATCTCACCACACACCCAAGGAACGAGGGGAAAGGTCTAAGAGACCTCTAAACCTAACTAAACACTACCTTCTAAGCGTTTGGGTGATACGTTCCTTCAGTTTCCTCATGATGACACTGACCTAAAAAATGTTTCAGTAGGTTGGTGAGCTACTGACTCAGTGAATAGAATTTCACCCAACCACCGCAAATAACTCATTTATGTTTATTAATTGGAATAAAATACAAGATAATACTATACTAAGCAGATCTAAACAAAATTATAATAGTGTGACATTGATTAAACCTATGTGGGGATCAATGGATATAGTACATAGGCCTAAGATACTGAATTGGGTATTTATATATCATACTTATCTACAACATGTATTGCAACCACCAAAAACTGAATTTGCTTGTGGCTCACCCTCAAATATATGTAATAAAATGCATTGTGATATTCAGTTCAATATTTAAGTTGAGTAACCACTCAGATAGAATTCTTCAAATAATAGTAGTATTTTATATCATACGATAGTTTAAAATAATCGTATTATTTTTTATGTCTCAAGTAGAAACATCAGATACAAATAATTAGAATAGTGTTTACATCATAAAAACAACAGATTTGCCAATTTAGACATTGAGTTAACGTTCACACTTTTTTCAAGACTACAAACCATTTCATAAATGTATCATAGGCATTCAAGTAAAATCATACCTTTTGACCGGCCTAAATCACGCGTCCAAAAGTGGAGGCGGATTTGAGGTAGTCGAGCTTTTACATTTATAAACCTGAATCCTTCTAGGCCTCCGCAACTTTGCTTATGGGGTCGAAGTAGTCATACGGGGTCGAACACAGGAACAAGGGGGTAGTGTTGAGAACCATGAATCGACACGCTACACTCCGGTAGGTATAAAGAGATATAAATTCCCTAAAGGGAACAACAAGATGTCACAAACAAAATAAAGAAAACTACCTCCAAATGGAGCTACAAGAGAGATTTAAGATTTTAGTCATTTAGCAATTTTTAGGGGTTTTCATGCAACAGAAGCATAAAGATAAAGACTAGAGCTCAGGCAAGGTACGAAGGATAAGACTATAGTAAAACAAGCGGCAGAGGTAACACCCTGCACCCCTCCTCTCAGAGCGTGTACCCCTAACCTCTGCATCAACACCCCTCTCGAGGTTACTCGGCTTTAGTTAGAGTGGAATGTCACAGAAACAACTCCATTCCAGGCACTCTCGTACTCCAGAATCGGACCAAACACTAGAGCCACAACACAACTCTCGAAGTTGTTGCGACGGGAAAACACAATTCAGTAGCTAAGCGAAACGCGACCCAAACATGCAAGCTAGAGTTCAGATATTAAACAGAGAAGTCATCCAACATTGTACGCCAAGCATAGAGCAACAAGTGATTAAACCTTTCGATTTCCATAAACATTAAAGGTCTTAATACATTGCATATAATAAAGAATTAAAATAACAGAAATAAAATATAGGTGTCGCCTCCTTGATGTAGAAGGACGACAGGGTGTTGTAGCTCTCCTGCCCGATATCGGTCAGAGGCCTAGCCCGATATAGAGGTGTCGGGCGGCACACCCTCTCGGGCGGCACGCACTGACTGTCGACCATATCGCTCAAGGAACCTGGCCGATACGCTCATGTCGGTCGGCACACCCTCTCGGGCGGTACGCACGGCAAGCTAAGCGTATCGGTTTGATATCGTGTCGGGCAGTGGGCTACACATTATTGTTGGCGGGCACTTGTGTCGCTTATCTACGTCGGTCGATATCGGCCCGCAGTGTCGCCCGAGACGGTCCTAAGTGAACTGTCCCCTCCCTCTCGGGATGAGGAGAAGCTCACCTAGTGTCGCCCGAGGCAAGCACTGGGGCACGATACGTATGCTCTCGCAGTCTCCTCCGAAGATAGATCAACTCCCAACTGTCCGAATTCCAAAACTCCGAACTGTCTTTTCGGCTCCCTGTAGCTGCTATTTATAGTCAGTTGGCTGGGGAGAAGATATGGTGCTCGAAGCGCCACGTGGCCCCTTATGCGTCGGTCGTTGGATGGGCTGATACAGAGGCGTCGCTCGACGTGGATGGTGTCGGTTATCGGTCGTGACGAGCGGTGCGCCTGCCGGTGGGTAGCTGTGTCTCTCGACAAGCTGGGTTGTCGGGGCGAGCCGGGCTCCCTGTCAGGTAGAAGGCGTGTCGTCTGTCAGCTTCTTCTCACGCGACACCTCTTTGTCGAGCATTTTTGTGTCGCCTAACCCCTGTCGGGCAGGGGTTGTATCGGGCGTCAGGGAGGCCGAGACAGGCTTGGACTTATTCATGGGCCGGAGTGGCCTTATTGCCCAAAAACGAGGAAAACTCTGCAAAAGATAGGAAAATTGGAGTAAGAGCATTGCTTGGCTAATTATTGCAAAAATGCAAATAAAATAGAGGAAAATAGCAGAAAAGGGCAATTTTGATAACAAAATAAAGGGTAAGAACGTCACAAAAACTGATGTTATCAACTCCCCCAAATTTAGTGTTTTGATTGTCCTCAATCAATATTTAAACTTTATTGAGGAATGCTTCTTCTTGCTCGGATAACTTTCAGGCCAAGAGGTAAAACAAGTATAGTAATGCCTTTAGAAATAATGTTGCTTCACTGCAAACAAAAGACTATGTGTTTCCTTGCCTTATTATTTCAGTAGAATATTTCTCTACAGCTTCAGTGAGACTTTGTTGTATAATTCCGAAGTTAGCTTACACACCAAACAGCTTTATTTTTGGGGCAGAAAGTTGTGTACAGGGTAGGCTAAGGATTTTTGGGTTTTTTCATTCTTGTCTCCCATCAGTCCATCCAGGTAAGGGTCCGTTAACGGGAAAGTGGTCCCTGCAGTCTAAGCCAGTTGTCTTTAGAACAGTGATTTCACATCTTACGTACCACTGCCCCATATATACCATGCCCAAAGATGGGTACTTTTGGAAAACAAGTGGTGTATATATATTTTTTTCTTTTATTGGGCACAACTCTCATGCTTTTATTCACTCTCTTAAGGCTTCTCTCTCTTTTTGGGATTTTTGTTGGGTAAGGGAAAACAAAGAGATTTCTTGCTGTTTGGGCAGCTTTTTCCTTCTCCATACTCGTCTCTTAACTGTTTGCGAGATTTTTTTTTGAATTTTTTTTGACATGGCAAAACATACTCTTTTGTTCGTTTGAAGCAGCATTATCAAAAAGATATAACAACAACTTGCATCTCATTAAGCAAAAAGAAAACGAACTTTGCAAGAAGTCACAACAGATTTTTATTATTATAGCAACTTTGTACATATGCATGGGGACAAAATAAGCAAGAGAAAGATTTTTTATTAAAAAAAATTTATATATGGCATACATGCGTACATCAGATATACAGGAAACTTATAAGAACATACATACGCACATCAGATATAAGGTAAGCCAAAAGGCGAGAAAAGCTTGAAGCGGAAAAATTTTATACCTCCCTCACTAGAACATGGGTACCCCCCAAAAACTTACTCCACACTCTGTCCCAGAGTGGTGAAGAAGATAGGGTAAGGTAATGTTTAACTAGTGAGGGTTAGCTCGATGATGCGCTGCAATATGCTCCTATGAAGTTGCAGCATGTTTGGCCCTCTCTGCTCCTGATTCTCCATTGTGAACATGAACAAAAGGACTGATCATCAATCCCTGTCCAGTCCATCTGAGTCCATGTTCGTCCCCAAGAGTGTGTAGTCAGAGGGCCCCTCCCCTAGGAGGATGGAACCGAAGAGCCCCGATTCCATCCGGAGGCCACCGACACAAGTACTCGTGCTGTTTCTGTAGATGGTCCTAAACCACCGCAGAGACAGACTCTGACAACGGGGTGGTCCTCCATTGGAGCTACCAAATCAAGAAAAATCCTTCCTTTTTCTGTTGTTGACGTTTCTGCTCGACAGTTGTTGCTGGTAGTTTCATCTGGGTGAGCCATTTCTGTTATCAAGTTCAACAATTATTAAAATGTTCGAACAGATAAAAATTTAATAACGGTACTACTTATATCAAAATTCGGGTACCGCCCATCGAAAGAAAACATCGGGCGATACGAGATAGGACGACATGAAAAGAGTCGGTCGACACACACCCTGCCGCCCGATACGGTGTATCGGTCGATGGGGCCTCATGAAAGCAATTTCCCGACAGGGTGCTTCAAAGGAAAATGTGTCGCCCGATATGGCGTATCAGGCAGACAAAATCGGTCGTTATTCGTGCAAAAGGTGTAGGGCGATACAAAATCCGACGAGGCATGTAAACCCGATAAGCAGCGTGCGCTAAGATAAGCGTGTCGGTCGATAACAATGTCGGTCGACAAAACATGTCGGGCGATAAGCATGCTGGGAGACAAGCATGTTGGGCTATACCTTTGCTCATTGGAGCCATCGCCCGATACCCGGGTGAAGGCAAGATGGCCGACACGCGAGCGAAAGCGGGCTACTGCATGTGTTATAGGTGGCCAAAAAGAGAAAGTGTGGTAGCCCGACACGATGGTCCCCCCTTACTATATATAGAAAGCTCGGCTGGGGGTAAATCGGTCAGATCTGGGCACGCGCATCGATCGTTTAAGACAGGTCGTTCCCGAGACGACGGTCTTGTCAGCCAACTTAAGGGAATTTATTTTCCACGCACGAAATGGTTGTCGCTCGGGGATGCCAACCGTCGCGACACTTGTGGCGCCCGATACAGGCGATTCTGTGTGCCAGCTGAGCTGCTGCCCGACACGGCCTAAACAGGCGGTCGAAAAACTTAAAATAAAACAAAGCTGGAAAAAGCATATGACGGGCAAAACATCATCGGTCAGGGTAGAGCCCTCCGCCCTCAGACAGAAATGCTCGTCAAAACTTCGGAAAATTCAGCGATGACCCATCAAACAGAAGAGTCGGCACGCTCGGCGCGTGCTCTGACTCGGGCCTTATTACAATTCATAAAGTTTGTTTTTACTTTTTATGAGAAAAAAGCAACCTATTCTATAAAAGAAAGAAAAACTCGGGCTGCCTCCCGAGGAGCGCTGGGGTTTGCGTCGCCAGCTCGACCAGTGTAAGATCATCTTGATCAGCCCTCAACTGTACCCACATCCTGCAGACTGATCTCTGCTCTCCTGACAAATGCTTCATCTTCATAGTATCTTTTTACCATGTGCCCATTCACCTGAAAGGCTTTGGTCGGATCGTCTTTGTCGTAGAGCTCCATCATTCCTGATGGATATATCTTTGACACTGTGAATGGTCCAGACCACCTTGTTTGCAACTTCCCAAGGAAAAGGCGAATAGAGGACTTGAATAACAAGACCTTATCCCCCTCGCTTACATCTTTTCTCCTGAGATGGGCATCATGCCACAACTTTGTCCTCCGTTTGTAGATTTTTGCATTTTCGTAGGCATTCATTCTCAACTCCTCGAGCTCTTGAAGCTGCAAAAACCTCTTTTCTCCTTCCTTTTCGAGGTCCATATTTAGGAACTTGATTGCCCAAAGGGCCTTGTGTTCCAATTCCAAAGGCAAGTGGCAGGATTTTCCGTAGATGAGACGGTAGGGGGTGGTTCCAATGGGTGTCTTGTAAGCGGTGCAGTAGGCCCAAAGTGCATCGTCAAGTTTCATAGACCAATCCTTCCTCGTCCGGCTAACAGTTTTCTCCAAGATCTACTTGATTTGTCTGTTGGAAACCTCTACCTGCCCTAACGTCTGTGGATGGTAGGGTGTAGTGATCTTGTGCTTCACTCCGTACTTGTGCAGAAGTGCTTCAAACTGTCTTTCTCCAAAGTGCGATCCTCCGTCGCTTATCACTGTGCGTGGGACGCCGAAACGAGGGAAGATGGTCTTCTCGAAAAGCTTGATAACCGACTTGGCGTCGCAGGTTTGGGTGGCTACCGCTTCCACCCACTTCGATACATAATCCACAACCACGAGAATGTACTGATACCCCTAGGATGGGGGAAACGGTCCCATGTAATCAATCCCCCACACGTCGAATATCTCTACTTCGATCCAGCTAGCCATAGGCATTTCGTTCCTCCGCCCTATGTTCCCCGTAAACTGGCACTCTTTGCAAACCTTCACAAACTTTGCAGCGTCTTTAAACAAGGAGGGCCAGTAGAAACCTGACTGTAGCACCTTTGCAGCTGTTCTTTCACTGCCCAGGTGACCACCATAGGGGGAGGCATGGCATTGCTTCAGGATGTCCGCGGTTTCTTCTTCTGGAATGCACCTCCTGTATAAGTTGTCGATGCATCTTTTAAACATGAGAGGATCATCCCAGTTGTAGCTTTTAACATCTGTGAATAGTTTCTTCTTCTGATTGTATGTGATGTCAAGAGGCAGTTCACCGCAAGCAAGATAATTACAGATGTCTGCAAACCAGGGTAGGATTTCTTCTTGGGCTTCGGCCAACATAAGAGCTTCGTCGACGTAGTCGTCGTTGATGGGAGGTCCTCTTTCTTTCTTAGTCACGATCCTCGATAGGTGGTCTGCGACCACATTCTCTGCTCCCTTCTTGTCGATAATTTGGTGGTCGAACTCCTGGAGTAGCAAGGCCCACCTCAACAGTCTGGGCTTTGCGTCTTTCTTTTGCATCAAGTACTTTATAGCCCTGTGATCTGTGTATACCTTGACCTTGGCTCCAACGAGATACGATCTGAATTTATCAAACGTGAAGACGATCGCTAGCATCTCCTTCTCAGTTGTCGTGTAGTTGTCGTGTAGTTCACCTGAGCCTCGTCCAACGTGCGACTCGCATAGCAGATCACATGGTGCTTCTTGTCTTTCTTTTGCTCCAGGACTTCCCCAACCACGTAGTCGCTAGCGTCGCACATTAGCTCAAAAGGTAAACCTCATTCCGGTGCTTGAAGGATAGGTGGTGAGGTTAAAGCGTCTTTCAGGGCCTGAAAAACACTGAGACAATCGTTAGAGAAAACAAATTCAACATCTTTTACCAGAAGATTAGACAGTGGTTTGGAGATCTTTGAAAAGTCCTTGATGAATCTTCGGTAATATCCTGCGTGCTCGAGGAAGCTTCGCACCCCCGTCATGGATCTTGGCGGAGGAATCTTGGATATTGCTTCAACCTTGCTTACATCCACCTCGATCCCACGCTTCAAGATCTTATGCCCGAGAACGATGCCCTCCCGCACCATGAAATGGAACTTCTCCCAGTTCAGAACTAGGCTTTTCTCCTCGCACCTTTGAAGGACCAATGACAAATTCTTCAGGCAGCTATCGAAGTCCTTCCCATACATGGAAAAATCGTCCATGAAAACTTCTACGATGTCTTCTAGAAAATCTGAGAACATCGATATCATGCATCGTTGAAAGGTGGCGGGGGCGTTGCAGAGTCCGAAGGGCATCCTTCGGAAGGCATAAGTGTCGTAAAGGCAGATGAATGTTGTTTTCTCTTGATCGTCGGGCAAGATGGGTACCTGGTAAAAACCTAAAAAGCCATGAAGAAAACAAAAGAAATCGTGATGCGCTAACCTTTCGAGAACTTGGTCAATAAAAGGTAGCGGAAAATGATCCTTCTTTGTAGCCTGATTTAGCTTTCGGTAATCAATGCACATCCGCCAGACGGTGACGGTCCTTACCGCTACCTCGTCACCCTTCTCACCCTTAACCACTGTCATCCCACCCTTTTTGGGCACTACGTGGATCAGACTTACCCAATTGTTGTCGCTGATTGGGTAAATGATCCCTGCATCCCTAAGCTTTATTACCTCTTTCTTGACGACCTCCTTGAGCATCTGGTTCAGCTTCCTCTGGGGTTGAGCCAGAGGCTTGGCAGATTCATCCAAGTTGATGTGATGCATGCACAAGGCGGGGCTAAGGCCTTTGATATCGTCTACTGAGTATCCAATAGCCTCCCTGTGGAGTCTTAACTCCTCAACGAGTCGGTCTAGCTGGTCGCTTGAAAGATCGGCGTTCACGATGACGGGGTTTCTGTGCTCTTCATCTAAAAATTCGTACCTCAGGCCCTCTGGTAACGTTTTTAACTCTGGTTGTGGTCTGGGTGTCTTCTCCTGAGGCTCTTCCTCGAGAGAGACATACATCGCAGACTCCCCCTCCATATCTTCTTCTTGCAAGCCTTCCCCAGAAAGGATGAAAAGGTTGAGATGCTTTGCAACCTTGGGATCTTCGAGGTCAGGATCTTGACAGTTTATAGCCCTCAAGAGGGGGTCTACTGTCCGGATGTCTTCCTCTATCTCCTCACAGAATTTATTGTAGCTATCTGTGAACTGTGCTGATTCAGAGATGGACGGGCTCCTCATTATTTCTTTCATCTTGAAGTCCATATGGTCATTTCCGAACCTTAAAGTGATCATCCCCTCGGAAACATCAATCAGCGCTCTCCATGTTGCCAAGAAGGGGTGCCCAAAGATGATCGGACACCGGGGGTCTTCAGCTGTGTCTATGACGACTATATCGCAAGGGATGAAGAAATCGCCAACCCTTATCGGCACATCTTCAACAATGCCAACGAGTCTTTTAAAGGTGTGGTTTGCCAGTTGAATCCGCATGTTGGTTCCAACCATGTCGGTCAAGCCCATCCTTTGTGTGAAACTTAGGGGCATGAGGCTGATGCTTGCCCCCAAGTCTGCTAGACCCTTGCGCTCGACGTTGTCCCCGATGGTGAATGAGATTGTGAAAGCTCCAGGATCCCTTCTCTTATTTGGCATGTCGGGCTTCAGGAAGGCGGAGGAGGTGGAAGCTAGCTGCACTGTCTCTATCCTTCCTCCCCTTCTCTTTTTCGTGATGAGGTCCTTGAGGAACTTGGCGTACGTAGGCATCTCTTCCAATGCGTCAAGGAAGGGCACTTCGAGATGCAGCTTCCTGATCGACTCCATGAACTTCTCATGACGCTTCTTCAAATTTGCCTTTATCAGTTTGTACGGGAACGGAATCCTAGGAGCGTAAGCATTCCTTCCGCCAGGTAGCTCCTCAGGGAACCCTTGCGCAGACTCTCGAACGTCTGCCTATCTTTCTTCTCCTTCTGCTGGATTCGCACCCTGAGGCCTTTGCTCGGGCTCCGGCCTGGCTACATCAGGGCGCTCCAGCGTCCTTCCAGACCTCAGGACCGCCATTACGGCATGTTCAGGGTGTGGGAGTGTTTTTATTACAGGATTCTCCATCAGAGAAGCCATCTGGGTCAATCACTGATCTACCTCACGCTGGCGCATCTGCAAGCTGGCCATCTGGCGCTGCATTGAATTCAGAGCCCCAGGGTTAGGGAGCGTGTTCTGCACCAGTCGGCTGATGATGGCATCCTGTCTCTTTATATAGACAGAAAGCTGTCCAACCAAGTTAGGCTGGCTCGCCCTCTCGCCTCGGCCCTAACATTCATCCGCAGAAAGAGACTGCTCACAACGAGACATGCTGTCAAAGCTCGATGGAACAAGTCGCAGTTCTTCAGAATTCCTGAAGAGGCGTAGAAAATCAAGTTTAGAAAATTGAATTTTTATTTTAAGGCAAAGAATAATGCTAAGAAAAGAAAGAAAAAGAGTGTTGTCAAGCTCATTTCTAAGCTTGAGGCACTGCAGTGTAGTTAGTGGATTCGGGTTCGTCTTACAGTACCGCTATTGCCTTATCCCCGGCAACGGCGCCAAAAAGTTGACCGGCCTAAATCGCACGTCCAAAAGTGGAGGCGGATTTGAGGTAGTCGAGCTTTTACATTTATAAACTTGAATCCTTCTAGGCCCCCGCAACTTTGCTTACGGGGTCGAAGTAGTCATACGGGGTCGAACACAGGGACAAGGGGGTAGTGTTGAGAACCATGAATCGATATGATACACTCCGGTAGGTATAAAGAGATATAAATTCCCAAAAGGGAACAACAAGATGTCACAAACAAAATAAAGAAAACTACCTCCAAATGGAGCTACAAGAGAGATTTTAGATTTTAGTCATTTAGCAATTTTTAGGGGTTTTCATGCAACAGAAGCAGAAAGATAAAGACTAGAGCTCAGGCAAGGTACGAAGGATAAGACTATAGTAAAATAAGCGACAGCGGTAACACCCTGCACCCCTCCTCTCAGAGCGGGTACCCCTAACCTCTGCATCAACACCCCTCTCGAGGTTGTTGGGCTTTAGTTAGAGTGGAATGTCACAGAAACAGCTCCGTTCCAGGCACTCTCGTACTCCAGAATCGGACCAAACACTAGAGCCACAACACAACTCTCGAAGTTGTTGCGACGGGAAAACACGATTCGGTAGCTAAGAGAAACGCGATCCAAACATGCAAGCTAGAGTTCAGATATTAAAACGAGCAGTCATCCAACATTGTACGCCAAGCATAGAGCAACAAGTGATTAAACCTTTCGATTTCCATAAACATTAAAGGTCTTAATACATTGCATATAATAAAGAATTAAAATAACAGAAATAAAAGATAGGTGTCGCCTCCTTGATGTAGAAGGACGACAGGGTGTTGTAGCTCTCCTGACCAATATCGGTAAGAGGCCTAGCCCGATACAAAGGTGTCGGGCGGCAAACCCTCTCAGACGGCACACACCGACTGTCGACCGTATCGCTCAAGGACCCTGGCCGATACACTCATGTCGGTCGGCACACCCTCTCGGGCGGTACGCACGACAAGCTAAGCGTATCGGTTTGATATCGTGTTAGGCAGAGGGCTATGCATTATTGTTGTCGGGCACTTGTGTCGCTTATCTACGTCAGCCGATATCGGCCCGCAGTGTCGCCCGGGACGGTCCTAAGTGAATTGTCCCCTCCCTCTCGGGATGAGGAGAAGCTCACCTAGTGTCGCCCGAGGCAAGCACTGGGGCACGATATGTATGCTCTCGCAGTCTCCTCCGAAGATAGCTCAACTCCCAACTGTCCAAATTCTAAAACTCCGAACTGTCTTTTCGGCTCCCTGTAGCTGCTATTTATAGTCAGCTGGCTGGGGAGAAGATATGGTGCTCGAAGCGCCACGTGGCCCCTTATGCGCCGGTCGTTGGACGGGCCGATACAGAGGTGTCGCTTGATGTGGATGGTGTCGGCTATCGGTCGTGACGAGCGGCGCGCCTGCCGGTGGGTGACTGTGTCGCTCGACAAGCTGGGTTGTCGGGGTGAGCCGGGCTCCCTGTCGGGTAGAAGGCGTGTCGTCCGTCAGCATCTTCTCGCGCGGCACCTATATGTCAAGCGTTTTTTTGTCGCCTAACCCCTGTCGGGAAGGGGTTGTATCGGGCATCAGGGAGGCCGAGACAGGCTTGGACTATTCATGGGCTGGAGTGGCCTTATTGCCCAAAAACGAGGAAAACTCTGCAAAAGATAGGAAAATTGGAGTAAGAGCATTGCTTGGCTAATTATTGCGAAAATGCAAAAAAATAGAGGAAAATAGCAGAAAAGGGCAGTTTTGATAACAAAAGAAAGGGTTAGAACGTCACAAAAACTGATGTTATCACCTTTGGAGAAACTAGAGGGTTTCAATATAATTAGTTCATATTCTCCTCCTCAATTTTCAATATTTCTCCTTCATATCAAACAAGGGGGTTTTGAAGAGACAAAACCCAACTTTTCATAAAGGTAGGGTGTAAGAGCAAAATCAAAAGGGCTAGTCCAAGCAATGTATGTAAAGCAAATCAAGGCATGCATTTGGACCACCCTACATGTAATTCTATAACTATTCAAGGCAAGGCCATGCAAAAAAGTAACTCAAACTAATAGGAATCTGATATGTTACCCAAACATAGTCAAGAAATATGGCAAGACATGATACTTAAGGGGAGATATCACGCCACAACTACTAGGGAGATATAGTGATTTATATCCCCATAAACGATGCCAGAAAGCTTGGTGTGTTAGTGGTAACCCCTATCCAATTGACTTGCTTAGACTCACCTTAGGCACACAATGAGGCTCTTTCCTATTTAAAAATCCCTAATAGGCTTACTCATATAAAATAACACACTTCAACTGCAAGCACATGGGGTCATGTTATTGTATAGGGAAGCGACAAGTTAAGGGTCGAACCCAATAGAGAAGGGGGGTACTAGAGCTAGGTTAGTTATGGCTAGGTTCCTACTATAGAGTCTAGGTTTACAAGGTTTGAGGTTGGTTTTGTTTGATGAACAAGCAATTAAAGGAGAACAAGAATCAAGACCTAATCTAACCTTAAACAATTAGTTGTAATGATAAAGAAAAGGCAAGATAAGCAATGAAAGGTAAGAAAAGGCAAGAAAGGGGCAAATTACACTAAGGGAAGAAAAGCAAGATCTAACACTACACTAAACTAGAAATCAATACTAAAGGGTAATTAAAGACCAAAACTATCAAGAACAATGCAAGATTAAGAACAACTAACTAAGAAAGTAAGGATATTAGCTAGAAAGCATTAACAAAGTAGTAAGGTAAATTAGGATTTTAACGCAATAATGGGAAGTATGGGCTATATGGGGGCGTACTTGCCAATTGAGTTGGGGGTGATAACATCAAATCATTAATCATTCATTTAGATTGCCAAACCAAACAACAAGATAAATGTTTGTGAATTTCCCTAAACTACTAATTGGCCATGTATGGAGTAGGGTGTGTATAGGGAACTAGTCAATATCACCTCCTATCCACCCTTGCAAGGCACACTTTAATTAGGGTTTATGTGGAATTGTATAAGGATCTAATAAATTATAGGTTTCAAGGATAGAATCTCGTTAGGAAATCGGGGGTAGGGGTAGTAATGGAAGGTGGAAAATGAAGATTTGGACCTCACATCACCTACCATCTACCATTTAGGAAGGTAGAATTGTAACATCCCATTTTATTGGATTTATAAAAAGCTAAGTTTTAATGAAATTTGTCACTAATTGAATTCAAACTTGGGCCTTAATGGAAATATCCCAAGTAAATGAAATTTTATTCTCTTGAAAAATATAAAGGTGAGTGACACAATTTCCTTCTTCATGATGATAGTTAATTCAGTGGTAAGGATATACATATTGTACCTTATCTCTCCTTAATGCATGAGATCACCAACAAGTATGTGAACCCTAATTGATATGACTTCGTCCCATAGACTTAATACTACTAAAATAAACCATAAGTGACCATTAATGGGAAAATACATCACTTAGGAATCAATCACAAATCATTGAATATGCATAAGTGATATTATAACATTATATTGATAGTTCATCTTTTGGTCACCAAATTGGAATAATAACTATGTAAAAGAGTTCTTGACCCTCTAATTATTGTAATGCCCCTCCAAGGACATACATGAAAGTGGAAGAAAACCATATGTTGTCCATAACATGGGTCACTTGGCTTGGAGAAACATTACTTGACCCTCTAATTATTGTAATGCCCCTCCAAGAACATACATGAAAGTGGAAGAAAACCATATGTTGTCCATAACATGGGTCACTTGGCTTGGAGAAACATTACAAAACATGATATACATTATAATAAGATAAATGAAACACCATGCATTGCTTGGAAATATAGATTCATAAATTGTTCCTCCAAGCCAAGTGACCCATGTTATGGACACTATAGGGTTTGCTTCTGCTATCATGTATGTGCTTGGAGGGGCAATACAATATGGTATTAGAGCAATGAGTAGATGGCCACTAAGCTAAAGATTCATATTGTTCTAAGCCCTAGGTATAGAAGATTAAGCTAAACATATGCGAATCCAAAGTAGAGGTCTAGAGATGAGATAAAGGCTTAGATAAGGACTAGGGTTATGTGCCAAGATTTTTGAATTTTTGTTTTAACTCAAGAATTGTATATATCATGCTCTCTCTTTTTCCAGTGTCCATGTGGTATGAGACACATGGTCATGGGGTTTTACAGAGAGAATGTTTTATGCTTAATCATAATTGTCTTCTCCTTTCAAGTTCATGTGGTATGGGACTTGTACATGAGGAAGGTACTAAGATAAGTGTGATAAATCAAGTCACCTTTGAATATATGAGCGGCCAACATGGCGACAGATAACAAGAGTCAGCATTAAAAGTTTGAGACATGTAGTCACCTAAACCTAATAAGACACATTGTAAGATCAGTCATGCATACAAAGAGTATATATTTGACACAGATAAGCAAGTAAGATCCATGGTAGAATCAGAACCCATAGAGAAATGGTAAGAGAGGTCATTTGTCATGAAAATAATAAGATGAAATAGAATCATTATTAGTATACCTACATGTTGGTATTAATAATAAGATCCCAATAATGTTTTACCATGAGAATGAGACTTTAAGATGATTTTAGAAATTAATGTGCATAGAATAGGTTAAACCCTAAGGTGGGTAGTAAGTGGAAATTTTTACGACGAAATTTTTCTAAAGTGGTTGTAACATCCCAATTTTTTTTGGATTTATAGAAAGCTAGGGTTTAAATGAAATTTCTCACTAATTGAATTCAAACTTGGGCCTTAATGGAAATATCCCAAGTAAATGAAATTTATTCTCTTGAACACTATAAAGGTGAGTAACGCAATTTCCTTCTTCATGATGATAGTTAATTCATTGGTAAGGAAATACATATTGAACCTTCTCTCTCCTTATGAATGAGATCGCCAACAAGTATGTGAACCCTCCTCGTAATAGCAAATGGCCCACCTATAGCCCTTCGTCCAATAGACTTAATACCACTAAAATAAACCATAAGTGACCATTAATGGTAAAATAAATCACTTAGGAATCAATCACAAATCATTGAATATGCATAAGTGATACTATAACATTATAGGGATAGTTCATCTTTTGGTCACCAAATTGGAATAATAATATGTAAAAGTGTTATTGACCCTCTAATTGACTGGTGGGCCAAATTTGAAGTCATTAGGGATTTGTCTAGCCCCTGAAATGATTTTCAAAAGATTTCCTAAAGTTTGGGTTCTAAGTATACTAATTATTTTGATTTCATGTTCAATCAAATGTCACATATATGCTTCTTTTAGTGCTTCGGGTCAGACTCTGTGAGCCTGCTAGAAAGCATGGAGCATCATCTCCCTTTCCTGAGTCTATGCTGGGTTGGACTCTGCTTCCCCTCCCTCTCTCAATTTCTCCCCCAGTTACCCTTATCTCTACCAAATTGTGCCTTTGCCATTGCCTTTTTCTAACGATAACCAGACTTCAGTTTTATCTGGGTCCCCCCCTTCACCTCTGTACACTATCATCATCAAGAACCTTCACAGTCCTAGCAGAACTCAATCTCCTCATGCCTCCAGCTCTACTCAGACTATTAGCTATAAATCTAAGTCTTCTCAATAATCAGAGACCACCGAGAAACCTTCGGCAAGAGCTAGAAGCCCTCAAATCACCCTTTACCGGCCATAAATCTCGGTGTTGTTCCTTCCAGGAATAGGGTCTAGTGTCTGCCCAACCTCATCACCATCATGATAGCTAGGATGTTTGTGGCTCTGCTAGGTATAAGGAAAGACTTCACTGAGTCTTTAGAAATCCTTGAAATGTGGTAATTTTGGGGCTGAATCGGTAAGCCATTACTCCCCTTTTTTCTTTTGTCTTGTTGTTTCTTGCAGTGACCAGAAATTTCCTAGCAAACTGCCATATTTCAAACTAATTTCTCCACCACTATCATTGGTTTGGATCAATGAACCAAATGGCATCTTTAGGTTCTTTACATTTGGGTCTAGATGAGTTTTCCCTTCTTTGGTCTCCCACCTATAATGGTGGGATGAGGTTTCTGGTCCCCTGTCCACTGAACAAGCTGAGTTAGGGCTTGTTGAGTTTGTGTGATTGTCAGGAATACACCTTTGGCTCGAACTTATTCCATAAAGGTGAGGATCATAGTTTTGAATTCCAGATTCCTCATCGTTTTTGTGTTGATCGTGTCTGTAAAAGGGAGAACAAGAAACCAGGTTACCATTTTCTAGTTCTACCCTATTCTATCTTCTAGTTTGTCACGGGTTACCTTAGGAATTATGATCCTTTGATTTTTGTCTTGGCAAGTGCTAACCGTGCAGTGGGCATTGTCGAGGTGGCCCTGTCTGATTAGGCCAGTTAGGCTGACTGCAAGGTTTTGGATTTTTTTTCCCACTTGAATATTCTTTGAATTTTCATTGTCTGTTCTTCATAAATTCATAGAAATTCAACGGATGATCAAAAAATTATGAATAAATACTCTTTGGAAAGGGTTTTTTGAGAAGAATCTGATTTTGGAGTTTTCAAGCTATGATTTTTCTTCCTGTTTCGATGTTTATTATAAGCCCTAGTTTGATCCACGAAACCCTAATTAAGCATTACATGTAATTAATGTGATCTATTTCAACCTAGAATTCCTAATTTAATGACAATGATCAGTAAACCTACCATAATGCACAAAAACCTTAATCTACCCTAATTCAACCTAGGATCAATACAAGGTATTGGTTTATGATGTTTAATAACTATGAATAGGTGTTTAAAGCCTAATCAAGACAATAGAAGGTTGACTTAGGATTTGAGTCAAGATCAGAGAGACCAAGTTTGGATTTGCTTTGGTCCATGTAAGTGGGTCTTTCCAGTATACATATTTACATTGGTTGAATTGGATGTTATGTAGGATTTATGGATTATGCTTTCAATTTCAAGTTCCAATTCTCAAATCATGTTCATCATAAAAATTAGTTAATGATTGCTATATCCTATGTCTTATATTTATCATGTTCATTAAGATTAGAGATTAGGATTAATGATCAATGATTAATGGATTAAAATTTCACGTTTCAAGGGGGAGAAATCCCATTATGTTAAGTTCAAGGATCATGTTAATGTTAATGCTAAAGTCATGTTAATGATCAAGTTAATTGGAATTGAATTAGTTTTTATATGCTTCTCGAATCATGTACCTCACAGGGTCATTATGGACATTCGTGCCAATTATGGGATTTTATAGGCAAATCATGGGCATTCGTGTCGTTATGGGGTTTCCTAGCATTATGGACTTTCCTAGCAATCATGTGGTCTTAAATGGGTGTCATAGAGAGAGTCATATATTATTGTTCAATTATTAATGTTATAAGAATCATGTAATCAAGAATACTTAAGTTTAATTCATGTCAAAATTTTCTCTCAAGTAAAGTTTATATGCTTATTTTTAGTTTTTATAAAGTGTATAGTGCTGCTTACAGATGTGCATCTTTATTTTCACATGGCTATGGGACGAGATGTCCTTGATCAAGGAGAAAAGATATTTGAAGTGAGTGCTTCAAGGTAGAAGATCCCATGACTTATCTTGGTGGGATGCCATCTCTACCTTAGAAGATCCTATATCATGTTTTAGAGAAGATTTATGTCATAGATTTGTTTCTATGTTTCATGTATTATATTTTAGTTCAAAGATGAGATAGTTGATGTTATTAGTTTTATCTTTCATGGAAAAATTTATGAATATATATTTCCAAGCAATGCATGGTGTTTCATTTATCTTATTGCAATGTATATCATGTTTTGTAATGTTCCTCCAAGCCAAGTGACCCATGTTATGGACAACTTAGGGTTTGCTTCTGCTGTCATGTATGTGCTTGGAGGGACATTGCAGACTATTTGACCACTTGGGAGAAGAAATGATATACATTGGTCTCCTTTTATTAGTTAATAAGATAGGACATTTTCCAACTGAACTCTTAAGGAGTACACACCATTGTGATTAGAGTAGATCAGTGTGTTATGTCCTTGTTAAAAATTGTGTGGCACCAACTGCTTTGGTTTGCTACTATGCATGTTTTATACTTTGTCAATTAAAAAGTAGCAAATGGTTCTAATTCTATATATTATAGGCCTTCTATTACAAATTCTACAATAGAGAAGACAATTCACGTACAAGGATGGTTCTCCTTGCTGCACCTGTAGTACCCTACCACTTCTTCTCACATTTTTCACCTTATAACCCATCCAGTCTCTCTCATCCATTTACCAACATTGCTTTTCCTTTTTTATCATTTTTGTGAGAGAAAAAGAATAAAGGAGGAGGGAAGTACAGAGGTAGAGGAAAGAAATGATGAGGCAACAAATGGGAAAAGAGGAGAAGTAACATAGAGAAAATGAAGTAACAAGGAGAGGGGGGAGGATGAAAGTAATGAGGGAAGAGGAAGGAAGCAATGGGAGTGAGGAGGGAAGTAATGGGCAAGACAAGATGTAAAGATGGGAGAGGAGGGAAGTAATGAGCATATATCTTGTTTTGTTCAATGTGTGGCTCATTTTTTGTTATTTTGTGTCCTATCTTGGTCACTTTGTGTAATATCCTCATTTTTCAAGTACTTGTTTGCAATTTTCTCAATATCGTATCCTTTATGGTCACATCATAAAAAAAGGGTTAACTTTAGATAATTTTGGTTATTATCATGCATCGAAAAAATGTACATTAAGAGATAATTTGTAGATAAGATGACACTAAAAGGATTCAAGGTCTAGTTATATTTAGGTAACTAGCTATGTAATAAGGAAGAAGTATCTTGTTTTAATCATATTAATTATCTTAGTCACCATTTTTAGAGACATAGACTCCACTGAACATTCTAGGAAAAAATTAAAACAACTAGCGTAAACTTAGGACTAATCAAAATTTATTTGAATGGGTAGATAATTTTCACAAGATAATGAGATTTTGGATTAGATAAAACTAGTTTATCAAAATTTTATATTCTAGCCTTTTTGGTTGGATATCAGATCAGATGCTAGAGGAAATGGGAAAATCCCACACATTTCCATGTCATCTTATTCCTTGAACCCAATTTGAACAAGATTACATCTCCTTCAATCATATTTTCTCTCAACCACCTCATCCTTTTTGAAAATGGATTCTCCACGACTTTGGGAGATCAAATGCACCATATAAACCCCTACTTGAATCCTAGTTTTCACCCAATAGAAAACACCCAAATCGACTGACATCCTTATTCTGCATTGTCATTGTCAAATATCATAAGGTCCATGTCTCAGCCTAGAGGGCATCCACATTGGTCAAGAGAATTCCCTTGAAGGTTTTCATTCCCTGAATTCATTTTCCCTCACCCCAAGTACACCCCCTATCATCATTTTCAACCTCCAACTATCCACCATCATTCTCCATCACCAACCCACCTTCCTTTAATCTTCCACAGCTGAACCATCTACAGATCCTCTAAATCTCATCCCCACTTCTAATTTGTTGTGTGATGACTTGGTTTTCTCTACCATCTAGACCCCACAACATCAATAGACTGGAGCCTCATTGTCGAGGAACTCCAAGCATGTGCAGCCTTGTGGGGAGTGACAAGAGAGCTCCATAAAGTCTTATGAAACTTATCCAACTCCGTTCAAATCACCTTGTGTGGTATTTGACCTATCCCCATCTCCCATGTAACCCCTCTATTTCTACCAACTTCTGACATCACTATCGCCTCTGTTGTAGTTTTACTATAAACGTGGTGTTCTATCTTCAATTTTTCCTCATGAACTCTTTTATTGGATCTGGATGGTGCAAACTTCCCCTCACCTTGTAGAAGTTCACTGCCTTTGTTCTCTGGTGTACAAACATGGCATATGCCTTACCAGGTTCACGTTGTCCTCTAACCTTTCTCAAAGGATTTTTGGGTTCATTTAGGGATACAAGTCCAATCTTCTAGTCCTAGTGTTTTTCATTTTTCCTTACTTGAGATTGAAGCCTATATGTTCTTATTGCTTTGGTTGTGTGCTCAAAGGGAAATGCTTGTCTGAGTGGATTTATCCTTTATGTTTTTGAATGTATTCTAGTAACTAATGTTAAAGCTTTATGTATTAATCTTAAAATAAGACATTAGTACTATAGATAAGAGGTCATCATCCACCTATCACCCCTTACTTTGAGATAATGGTTTTGACGCTTCAATTTTTATAACTAAAAAAAAGGATTACAATACTATTAATATTGCCTGAGAAATGAACTAGATGTTGCTTAATGGTTATATGTATGTGCTTAATTATGAAGTAGCACTACTTAATTCAAAAATTAAGACTAAGAATAATCTAAATAATTAATCTGTAACTCGATTCACTCTAGCCCTAGGTAAGTAGTCACCATAAATAAGGTATTACATACTAACCTACATATAGGATTATGTAACAAGGATATGTATATGTAATTTATACACACACATATATATGAATTTAAACTAGAAACTAGGTAAACCCTTTTTAACTACTAAGAACTCAAATCATTGTCCCTAATGCCTTATTACATATGATGATCATAACAAATTAGTTTAGTTTAATAAGAATTCAATACCTATTAGAATAATTTCACTACATCATTTAAGTAAAACAAATATTCTAAGATATTCGGATTAACATTTAAATTTGTAATTTAGAACATGTTTAGGAATCAATATTCAATTTTAGAATAATATAAGTTTAGATTTTAGATAATTAACTCAAAACCTTCACATAAGACATTATAGGATAAGTCTTCAATCAATTAATCTCAGGAAAATTCAGAAGCATGCAATGCCAATTCATAGGAATGTGCACTCCAATTGATAGGCATGTTGATGCCAACTCAAAGACACCTCAGTGTTATTCAGAGGGATGTAGTGGAAACTACGAGGTACTTTAGCACTAGCTCAGAGGCATAGTCACGTCAATTAAGAGAGGACTTATCATATAATGGTGCCTACAAAGATAAATTATGTAAACAAAAGAGTTTGTTTAGTCTTTGTAGTTTTTGTTTCATGTATACTCATACTTTATCCATTTGTGTTAGAATTCATTGCCACATACTCTAATTCCCAGATTGTGCTCTTTTATGCATAGTTGAGGACCCAACATCCATAGTTACTGAGAAACTATCTGAGAATTAGTTTGAGGACTTACATATTCAATGGATATCTTTCACTGGTGGGACATTATCTTAGGTGATCCTTCTAGATTAGAGTTTTAGAATCATTTCCTTTCTAGTTGATGTAGGGAGATGTTTTCCTCCCAAACATTTTATTTTGTTGAACTTTCCTTTTTCCTCAGTTTCATTAGTTAGTTGAATGCTTTGATATGTCAGACATGTGATATTTTCCCATGATTTATTTATATATATGAGATGATGCTTCTACATATAGCATTGTGGTTAATAAATGGGCATTTGTTACACTTTGTCTCCAATTTAACGAGACCCTAATAGAAATACTACAAAAAAGTGCAAATCATAGAAAATGAGGCGTCAAGAGTAGAAAACGAGGGATAAAGGGAAGATAAGTAAACAACAAGGGTAATAAAACATCACTATGATAACATTGCACCTCGTTTAGTGAGGTGCCAATACTCTAAAAAAAATAAGGAGTGAATAATATAAAAAAGATGCAAAGAACAAAAATAAGGTGTCCAAAGTGGGAAATGAGGTGTAAAGAGAAGAAAAGGAGGGGTAAAAGACCTCACTTTGGTCACTTTGCACCTCATTTTTTTATCACGCCTCATTTGATCACTCTACGCTTTGTTTTGACCAAATTATGCTTCGTTTAACTAGGAGGCAATACTAAGAAAACAAGGGGCAAATAATAGAAAATGAAGTGCAAATGAACAAAAGTTAGGCACAAAGAGTGGAATGCAAGCCAAATGAAAAGAAAAAATTGTTAGTTTTGTCAATTTATTGACTCCTTTTGTTCACTCACATTTATCTCTTGTATCTTACCCTCCTCACTTCCTCCTCTGCGCTCATTATTTCTCTTCTCTACACCCACTATTTCTCTCCTTTTCCCCATTATTTGATTCCTCACTTCCCTCCTCTCCTTTTACTTCCATTTTCACTGGCATCATGCTCCTCTATTACTTCCCTCCTCAATTTCAATTATTTCTCTATACGGAAATGATATTGTGACACGCCCAAGAGGGACGCGTCCCACACGCGGCTGGTATACCGCTTGGGCTGGGTGGTTTCTCCGGTCGCCCCCCCTTTTTGTCATGTGACAGATCTGTACATAAAAGAGTACAAAAATAAAAATTATGAATAACTTTTAATCCATAATGATTTTTTTAACGAAATAAAAACCACTGGACTCATTATGAAAAATCCAATCTAATAAGACCAATATTGATATATTTAAAAAAATATGCACACTATTTTACAAATAGTGTGTACATTATATTAAGATTTATGTTAATTTATATTTATCCACAACATCTAAAAAGTAGATACATTCGCACTATAATTGATGCATTAACACCGTAATTGGGTATTTTTCTACAAATACTAGGCGTATTGTGTTACGATTTGTGCTAGTTTATTATTTATACATATACTCTATTTAAGATTTGTGATAAGTAGGCACATTTGTCATACAAGTAGGCACATTTGCCATACAAGTAGGCGCATTTGCCATAGGTGGGCACATTCAATCAAAAGTTATACATTCAATAAAAAGTAGGTGCATTTACCATAAATGGGCTTTTATTACAAATGTGGGGCGCATTCACACCATAAGCGGGCGCATTCACACCATAACTGGGCGCATTCACCCCATAAATGGTCGTTTACTACTAATATTTGGCGCGTTAAGTAGGAACATTGACACCATAAGTGGGCGCATTCACACCATAAATGGGACCACCATAAGTGGGTGCATTCACACCATAATTAGGCACATTCACACATTAACAACATAAGTGGGCGCATTCACAACATAAATGGGTGCATTCACATCATAAATGGGCACATTCACACCATAAGTGGGCGCTTTCACACCATAAGTGGGCACATTCACACATTCACACCATAAGTGGGTGCACTCACACCATAAGTGAGCGCACACACACCATAAGTGGGCGCATTCACACCATAAGTGGACACATTCACATCATAACTAGGCGCATTCACACATTCACAGCATAAGTGGGCGCATTCACAGCATAAGTGGGCGCATTCACACCATAAGTGGGCGCATTCATACATTCACACCTTAAGTTGATGCATTCACACCATAAGTGTGCGCGTTCACAGCATAAGTGAGCGCATTCACACCATAAGTGAGTGCATTCACACATTCACACCATAACTGGGCGCATTCACACCATAACTGGGCACATTCACATATTCATACCATAAGTGGGCGCATTCACACATTCACACCATAAGTGGGCGCATTCACACCATTAGTAGGCGCATTCACACTTGACTTATTATTATTTTTTAAATATATAAATATTAGTCTTATTCAAATGCATTTTTTATAATGAATCTGGTGCATTCACACCATAAGTGTGTGCGTTCACAACATAAGTGGGCGCATTCACACCATAAGTGGGTGCATTCACACATTCACATCAAGTGGGCGCATTCACACCATAACTGGTCGCATTCACACATTCACATCATAAGTGGCCGCATTAACACATTCACACCATAAGTGGACGGATTAAGTGGACGCATTCACACCATAAGTAGGTGCATTCACACTTGACTTATTTATTATTTGATTTTTTTAAATATACCAATATTAGTTTTTTTCAAATGCATTTTCTATAACGAATCGGATGTATTTTGTTTCGTCAAAAAAATCGTTACGGAATAAAAGTTATAAACAAAACAGCGGATTCCCCTATTTTATTTTCCCCCAGAAAGAGAAAAAATTAAAAAATAAAATCGGGACCCGCATGGGGGGGTATTGCAGCGCGTTCTAGGCACGTCTGCCCCCCGCGCGTCCGGTAAACAATACTCTTCTCTATATATGTTACTCATTTGCCTACTTCTGTAACGACCCCGCCTCCCAGTAACCCCCAATTAAGGGAGACCCGAAGGTCAGAGCCATTAACTAATTAACAGGATCAAAGGTTCGACAAATGATCAGTAATAATTAATAAACTTTACCAACTAAACTGAAAACTGGTATAAAATAAAACTTTTCTTCCCTTGGAAAAACTGGGATTTCTAAACTTCTATCCATGAAGATGTTACTCTAACTAATCCTCCTGTGTATGTTACTTCTCATTTAATTCCACGTATGCCACTTTACTGTTTGTTCTTTTCATTTGTACCTAAAACGCCGACAAACAAAACGTCGGTCAGTATATCGAAATATACTGGTATGTGGGGTCAACCAAAAGTTTGCACATATGACTAACAATTTAATAATCACAAGCAAATTATTTAACAATCCAGTTTACACTTTTCAATATGACATTCTCCACCGCTTTTTCCCTAACCCTGGCATACCCACCTTAGGGTGCCCTTTTGCCAATGACTTAAGGCCACCTTCTCAATCCCGAGCTTGGTGCCTGGGGGTCACCACTCATGGTGCCCACTAGTCATGCAATATCATAGGCCACCTTCTTGGTGCCTGGGGTCACCACTCAAGGTGTCCATTGGTCTACCCATCTAGGCCTGACCTTTGGCATCATCCATCAGGGTGGCATGTAGGTACGGGAATCCATAATTCTATTATTAATGTGATAATCATAGTGACTTTATAATTTGCAAATATGAATCATCCAACCAGTTTAATTGCAATCAATGCGATTAACCATCCGACAAACATGCGGGAAACTAATGCGGTTATTCATAAGTGTAACCACATACCTGTTAAGCAGACTTGAAATAGAATAGTCCAATCAACAAGGCAAGCAAGCATTCAATAAGATCCTGAAACAAACATCCAATATCTTCTATCATGGATCATGGTATCCAAGTCTAATAGACCTATTCGAGCCCTAGGGTTACTATTTCATTTTTAGGGTTTCTATTGTAATTAGGGTTTCCTTTCATCTTTCACTATTTTAAACCCTAATTATTCACAAAGATATTAAGGTTGTCTCTTAACAACATTTAACCTTATTTTCGAATTAAAGGCATCATTGTCCATTAATTAAACCCACAAAACTTATCTTACATTAAAACTGTCATTTTTTAATCCTTTTAATCCATGACAAGATTATTATGCTTATTTATCATCATTTTGTAATTCATTATGCTCTATTACTCATATTAACGTTATTAATCATTAATTCTACCTTGATTCATGAGAAAACCCTAATTACTACATTTAGGGTATTTATCCACGAATTAGGAACTTAATTGCTTGAAATAGCTTATAATCAGAAAAACTCAGTTCTATACATGAAATTGAATAATTAAAGCTATTAGTAATCCTAATTTCCAACATTAGGGTTTCAAGCCCCATTAAAGCTTTATTTATGCTCATGAACTCTCAATTAAGCTACTAACGTGCAAAACTCATCCTTTTTATTAAGAATGCTCCTTTTTATCATTAACAGGCTAATATCAATTTTACTTATCCATTAAACCCTACTAATCACTTTAAGCATCTCAAAATAGGGTTTCTTAATCATCATTACATTAAAGTTAATAACTTATACTACTTTTCGAATTTCAAGAAGAATTAGGCTTCAACTATATTTTATTTGGATTCCTCTCGATTTTCTGAGCAACTTTCATGTATTAACTTTTGTCATCTGAGCTACTATTAAAGAGTTATGATTTTTGCAAAATTACCTTCTTTGGGCCAATCAGAAAGCGCCATGTGGCCGATCTCATGCTATGCGACTTCTTTCTTTGGAAACATTTTGAAATTCCCATGATACCCTCGTTAAGTTATCCCGTGCTTTAGCCCGCAGAGGGGCATAATCGTCCAAAGGACCTTGGTCGTCTTCTTCCTTGGGCCACCGGCCTGCTGTCGCCCTAGCCGCGATGGGGCGGCTCCTCCTCGCCTTCCTACAGCCCGGTTCCAGCCGCCAACCCCCGCACTTGCTCCGCCCTACCTCGGCGCACGCAGGGAACCCTCGGATCGTGGGTGGAGTGGTAGTATCAGGTCTACCAACCTCCGCCACTTGTGGCCGTCATGCAGCCATGCAGTTGCAACCGTGCGAAGTATGGGTTGTTGGAGCGATAGCCGATCGGTCCCTGGAGGTCGTGCAGGTTTCCTCCCTTGATCAAAACCACAAAATCCACCCATGTTGCTTCAGGGATAGTGCTACGCCCTCAACTAGGGTTTTGAACGTAAGGAGACATGAAGAAGACGAGGAAGAGTAGTGGGAGATACGAAAACTCTCTGGAACTCGTCCCAAAGGGTCTATCCCTTTTATAGGGGATGAATCCTCACCCTAACAGGCCTGTCTAAGAGGGAATACGCCCCCCTTCCAATTAGAAATCTATTCCTTCTATGATAAGCAAGATTTTCTCTCTCTCTCTCCTATCCTTTGATATTTCATTTTCTTATGATAATAGGATTTCGAAAATCCTCTCCTTTATCTTCTTGCCTTTTAATTATTTATCACGAAATCATGTTCTCTTTTAATAGAGAATACTTCCTTTTCTCAATATTACAAAATTTATCAATAATATATCACATTATGCTCTTATTTTATAATTATGGTATTTTCTCTTTCTTCTCATTTATTGGGGCTCCTTGGCACCCAAGAAACTTTAAGAATTCGAAATTCCCCTCTAAGGAATACTCATCATCTTTAAATGCATCAATATGCATTATTCTCATTATCTTGCCTATTTCTTTTTAATATAATTCCTTTTTGAGGATCTCTCTGTTATTTCCCTTTTATTTTCCTCATTGGTATTCCTTTTATCATTAGTAATCCTTGGGATACGAAATCCCACTAAAGATAATTCAATTATATCTCCTCATCACTTATTTCCCATATTTTCATTATTTTCACTTTCTTTATTAACAAGAAAATACTTAATTGTTATTTTCTTTTCTTATTGCCTATTCTTTGCAACTTTGGGCTCCTTGGAACCCAAGGAATCTAAGAGGCACGAAATCCTCTTTGGATTTTGCCTTCTAGAGGTTTCCACACCTTTCTTATCTCAAATTCTCATTTATTCATCAATAAATCGAATATCCTTGTTATTAGGCCCAATAGCCAATAAAGCCCACAAATCAAACAACAAGGCTATTGTAAATGAAATCCATGCATTCATCCATTATTTGTTCATTTATCTTTATTATGAGAAATTAAATTTCTCAACAAATGAACCCAAAATTTGGGGTTGTAACATCCTTCCCTTCTTATAAGAATTTTGTCCTCAAAATTCCAGCATGCAAACAAACAAACAGGATAATCCATTCTTATGTCCATCAGGGCTACAGTGTGGCTTTACCCTATCCATGGTGCTTTCCAAGAACCTTCATCATCTCATATTCTTCCATCTGAGTTCTTTCTTACCTTGGTATATCGTACCCTCATAGGTGACTCAGGACATTTCAGCCTTTCAAAAGCTGAATAGGTTCAAGGCTCAACACATGGCTTGGGTACCTCACATAGTGCTCTAGATTGGACTCATGTAACACATTATACATCATGTTATCCTGAGGGGTAAGACTACACAACCATCTCCACCAATCCATCTCAAATGGATCCCTATATCGGGGATTCAGCTCTCTTAGCTGTAGCTTAGAGGGGTCGGATTTTCACATTATTCCTCCACAGTGAACTGCATGTCAGTCTGCTTTGTATCAGCTCGTGACTCATGTCACCACTGGGCTTTCTCTCAGCCATTGCACGATCAAAGCGACGTCATCTGCACACACCTGGGGTTCTTTTATGACCTTCGCGAGGCCTCCTTCACCAACATCTTCATAATGAAGTGGTGACCGACACTACCTCCTTATGGAACATCTTGCATCCCGATAAAGGCCATGGTGGTTAACATCACATCTTAGGAACTGTCTCTATGTATCACCCTAAATGAGCACACATGCTCTCATCAGACCCACTAGTCCAGATCATACTGTCCATTAGTATGGGGTGATAAACTGTACAAACACTGAGCTCTTCATGTATATACTTCCACCTCATGGAAGTGAACCTTTAGGTCACATCAAGAACTTTTGAATTCACATCATGGTGTAGTTGAACCAACTCTTTCATATGTAGTTCCACCAGATCTGTCCCTTGACAAAACTCTTCCTTTCTCATGTCATCTAGGTAAGGCGATCTACCATAACCCATATTGTATCTTGACCTTTTTGGTCTAGGAGAGACTCACAACATCCATAATGATGAACTCTCATTCCTTCTCGGGAACTCTTTATACTTTACATCCATGCACTGGGTTAATGGTGTTCGTCCTTCACCTCCTGGCTTGCATGGCCACATGCTACATGCAACTTTGTTTTAAGCATCCAGAATGCTACCATCACTTACTATCTTTGTAGTATCAAGGTGTATCATGATCTTAAAACCATGATCTTCTGTAAGTCATGATTCCTCTAGATCGATACCTCAGAAACCCTAAACTATTTTCATCAGGGTTTTATTACCTCCCTATCCAAAGAAGTGTATCTGAGGTTTTATTACCATCCGTTTACTACAGCAAGGACTAAACTGGCTAACCAAATGACCATTAACTTGTTCCACATATCTTATTTTATCTGTATGTTAGCCAAAACTCATCTTCTTTCCAAACATAGGGTTAGTTGAACAACCTCAACCTCATCTAGCCTCTAGCTAAACTAGACAGTTTATCTCAACCAGAGTATTTATTACCACTTTACCTCCTTAGGTGTCAGGTAATGTGACAATATACACTACCATGTATTCCACTTATCGCCTTACCTCAAACCTTAAGTTTGACTTCATTAAGAAATTCTCAGCTCAACCTCATGGTGATCAAACTCAACCTTGGTAAATTCGCACATTCCACATAGTTCATGACAAAACATCCTCACAAGATGATATCCTTATACTCTTAGTGTTTGTACACCATCCATGTATCATTCCTTCCACAAAGTTATGGTATCATCTCTATCCTTGTTCCTTATAGCAACGTTCCAACTTACAACATCTTTGTCCTTGGTGTGTGGCATGCATACTGTCCTATCTCTCACTCTCATAACAAGAAGAAATAAGCATTTGGCGCCGTCCAAATACAGAGTTCTTCCCATTCCAAGAGTAGGGATGGTACAGCCCACCTCGCCAGTACACCTTCAAATCTTAGTTGAAACGTGCAACTCATGTCTCTATATCACAATCATCATTATATTAAAGTTACTTCTATGGAAAACTGGCCTCGAACCTACTTGAGTTTACACACAATCCTTGGTCATATCCTCTAGGTCTATAGGGTGCTGACACTTTTGGGGTCATCCTTCTTCCTTTATGCATCTAGAGAGTGCCCTACTCATCTGCCCTTTAGGTCCCATGAGTTAATGAAGGTGATCAATCTCCTAACCCATGGCCCTCAGACAATGATAGCTGTTACCTCCCGACCCTATGGTCATGTGCAACTAGGGAATTAGGCAACTCCTTCTTTCATCGGTCTTATCCCTACCTGACCCTAGGATAGACTTGGGATTTTCTTATAGCACAGGTCTGACTTAGAACCTTACCCAAGCCTTCATCATCTCTTTCTGCATTCGTGACTGACTTTCTTCCCTTCACAGGGGTCATGGCAACCTGCCTACCTTGGTCAGGCCCCATACTGGTTACCCCCATGGTAACACATCCACGCACTTAGAGATGGTTATCTATGGGCCTATAGGTTCATTTTCATACCATGTACTCTTCACTTAGCTTCTCAAGATCCTATGAGACCTCTTTAGGTCACCTCAAAACTGACAGAACTGGTACACACCCTACCAAAGGGTCCTCTCCCAGGATGGGAGGAAACTACAACCCGTGACAGCAAGGTCACAACCATCCTTAGGGTTTACATCCATATGAGCATGTTTAAACCAACAACTACTAAGGCACAAGCATACCTACAAACCATGCTAAGTCACACTCGTTCTCTTTCCTCATCATCATATCAACTTATCCGTGAGGGGTTCATCAAACATACCCTTACCTGAAGGGGTTTTCCTTTACTTCTACACATTAAGAGTACCATGCTCGAAACTATAGAGACTCAAATCTCAACATGAGCATTGGGTACACCGCTTCCCCTCTTAGACCTAGGAAACCTAGGTTCACCTCCGGGTATCCAACTGCATGCTCATTTTCTTAACCAGGAATCCAGCATGTCCAAGATATGTCATGTACTCCCATGGTCTTTCTACTCAAGCAACACTGCAGAGTTGATTCCTATTCCTGGACAACTACTAGGTATTAAGCCTCACAACTGGTGCCTTAACCTCCTCAGGGTTTAAAGCACTCTCTATCACATCTAGTAGGTAATCACTTATACCTTAGGTACCAGAAGCACCATCCTCCCTCTAGGGTTTGGTTACTCTCAAGCTTAACCAAGACATCATCAACCTCCAGGGGTCATGCACGAGGCAACCATTATCATCCACTTAGGTCGCATCATTCTCGACTCCCCACTGTTCCTCAAGTTTCGGGGTTTTAGGCTTCCAACTTTCTTGGTCGAGGTCTGCTCCCTCTTTCTAGAGCTAATCCTACAACCAACCTCTCTATAAGAGGTCCTGTCTTTATGAAGGATCAAGCTCATAAGCATGCCCCTACCTGAGTGAAGCCTATACTCGAACTTACGTTTACTCAAGGTCATCCATAACCCCTTTTGCTTATCTCACCATGATCACTTGACTAGGGTTTCGTCAAGCTATACCCTACCCGCCTCTGCCTATAGGGTAACTATAGGTTCTCCTCTAACCTCATCGATGAAGGAGTTTATCCTTCATTCTAACATGCACGGCCCTCTCCAGGGTTGGGTCGCCAAAGGTACTAGGTAATCCAACCTCTCATGGCCCGTATGACGATCCCAAATCATGTCCAACCAAACACTCGGTCAATCATGACATCTAACTCATCATGCCATCTCTCTCTCTAACCTTCACTTAGGGTTAGGGTTACCATCATCCTCAAAGGATGTGCTAGGTCTCTACTTCTAATGGAGGTCTCTACCTCCAAGACTTAACTCTCTCTCTACTTATCCTCCTACCAAGGAGGTCTATCCTCAGATCTCTCTTGAGGGTAATGACAACTCATGTCATACGACCTAAGCATGTATCTATTCCTTTACGCTTACTCTATTAAGCTTATGTCCATGACATCTTATTTACATGCTTTTTATTAATTTGATAGAGGATCCCTTAATCCTTATCAACCTTACCCATACCTCAAGAGGGTGAGGGAAAGAGAGAAAACCCTAATCCTTAAGGTCCTTAATAGAATTTGAGTTGAGAAGGGATGAACAAGATGAGAGAGTCCTAAAGGTATCTTATTTCGATTCATACCCTAAGACTTTGGCCAGGCAGTCACACGGATCCGGGAGTCCTCGTATTCCGACTAGCGGTGCGGAGGAAAATCTTGCCAGCCCCCGGTCATGATCCTTTTCTAGACACCTCTGTCTTTTGGGTAATCCTCTAATAACTCCCTTGGGTTCTACGGAATTTGTAAGATTTAATAATTATTAAAGATTAAATGAGGAACCTATGCTCTGATACCAATTGTAACGACCCCGCCTCCCAGTAACCCCCAATTAAGGGAGACCCGAAGGTCAGAGCCATTAACTAATTAATAGGATCAAAGGTTCGACAAATGATCAGTAATAATTAATAAACTTTACCAACTAAACTGAAAACTGGTATAAAATAAAACTTTTCTTACCTTGGAAAAACTGGGATTTCTAAACTTCTATCCATGAAGATGTTACTCTAACTAATCCTCCTGTGTATGTTACTTCTCATTTAATTCCACGTATGCCACTTTACTGTTTGTTCTTTTCATTTGTACCTAAAACGCCGACAAACAAAACGTCGGTCAGTATATCGAAATATACTGGTATGTGGGGTCAACCAAAAGTTTGCACATATGACTAACAATTTAATAATCACAAGCAAATTATTTAACAATCCAGTTTACACTTTTCAATATGACATTCTCCACCGCTTTTGCCCTAACCCTGGCATACCCACCTTAGGGTGCCCTTTTGCCAATGACTTAAGGCCACCTTCTCAATCCCGAGCTTGGTGCCTGGGGGTCACCACTCATGGTGCCCACTAGTCATGCAATATCATAGGCCACCTTCTTGGTGCCTGGGGTCACCACTCAAGGTGTCCATTGGTCTACCCATCTAGGTTTGACCTTTGGCATCATCCATCAGGGTGGCATGTAGGTGCGGGAATCCATAATTCTATTATTAATGTGATAATCATAGTGACTTTATAATTTGCAAATATGAATCATCCAACCAGTTTAATTGCAATCAATGCGATTAACCATCCGACAAACATGCGGGAAACTAATGCGGTTATTCATAAGTGTAACCACATACCTGTTAAGCAGACTTGAAATAGAATAGTCCAATCAACAAGGCAAGCAAGCATTCAATAAGATCCTGAAACAAACATCCAATATCTTCTATCATGGATCATGGTATCCAAGTCTAATAGACCTATTCGAGCCCTAGGGTTACTATTTCATTTTTAGGGTTTCTATTGTAATTAGGGTTTCCTTTCATCTTTCACTATTTTAAACCCTAATTATTCACAAAGATATTAAGGTTGTCTCTTAACAACATTTAACCTTATTTTCGAATTAAAGGCATCATTGTCCATTAATTAAACCCACAAAACTTATCTTACATTAAAACTGTCATTTTTTTATCCTTTTAATCCATGACAAGATTATTATGCTTATTTATCATCATTTTGTAATTCATTATGCTCTATTACTCATATTAACATTATTAATCATTAATTCTACCTTGATTCATGAGAAAACCCTAATTACTACATTTAGGGTATTTATCCACGAATTAGGAACTTAATTGCTTGAAATAGCTTATAATCAGAAAAACTCAGTTCTATACATGAAATTGAATAATTAAAGCTATTAGTAATCCTAATTTCCAACATTAGGGTTTCAAGCCCCATTAAAGCTTTATTTATGCTCATGAACTCTCAATTAAGCTACTAACGTGCAAAACTCATCCTTTTTATTAAGAATGCTCCTTTTTATCATTAACAGGCTAATATCAATTTTACTTATCCATTAAACCCTACTAATCACTTTAAGCATCTCAAAATAGGGTTTCTTAATCATCATTACATTAAAGTTAATAACTTATACTACTTTTCGAATTTCAAGCAGAATTAGGCTTCAACTATATTTTATTTGGATTCCTCTCGATTTTCTGAGCAACTTTCATGTATTAACTTTTGTCATCTGAGCTACTATTAAAGAGTTATGATTTTTGCAAAATTACCTTCTTTGGGCCAATCAGAAAGCGCCATGTGGCCGATCTCATGCTATGCGACTTCTTTCTTTGGAAACATTTCGAAATTCCCATGATACCCTCGTTAAGTTATCCCGTGCTTTAGCCCGCAGAGGGGCATAATCGTCCAAAGGACCTTGGTCGTCTTCTTCCTTGGGCCACCGGCCTGCTGTCGCCCTAGCCGCGATGGGGCGGCTCCTCCTCGCCTTCCTACAACCCGGTTCCAGCCGCCAACCCCCGCACTTGCTCCGCCCTACCTCGGCGCACGCAGGGAACCCTCGGATCGTGGGTGGAGTGGTAGTATCAGGTCTACCAACCTCCGCCACTTGTGGCCGTCATGCAGCCATGCAGCTGCAACCGTGCGAAGTATGGGCTGTTGGAGCGATAGCCGATCGGTCCCTGGAGGTCGTGCAGGTTTCCTTCCTTGATCAAAACCACAAAATCCACCCATGTTGCTTCAGGGATAGTGCTACGCCCTCAACTAGGGTTTTGAACGTAAGGAGACATGAAGAAGACGAGGAAGAGTAGTGGGAGATACGAAAACTCTCTGGAACTCGTCCCAAAGGGTCTATCCCTTTTATAGGGGATGAATCCTCACCCTAACAGGCCTGTCTAAGAGGGAATACGCCCCCCTTCCAATTAGAAATCTATTCCTTCTATGATAAGCAAGATTTTCTCTCTCTCTCCTATCCTTTGATATTTCATTTTCTTGTGATAATAGGATTTCGAAAATCCTCTCCTTTATCTTCTTGCCTTTTAATTATTTATCACGAAATCATGTTCTCTTTTAATAGAGAATACTTCCTTTTCTCAATATTACAAAATTTATCAATAATATATCACATTATGCTCTTATTTTATAATTATGGTATTTTCTCTTTCTTCTCATTTATTGGGGCTCCTTGGCACCCAAGAAACTTTAAGAATTCGAAATTCCCCTCTAAGGAATACTCATCATCTTTAAATGCATCAATATGCATTATTCTCATTATCTTGCCTATTTCTTTTTAATATAATTCCTTTTTGAGGATCTCTCTGTTATTTCCCTTTTATTTTCCTCATTGGTATTCCTTTTATCATTAGTAATCCTTGGGATACGAAATCCCACTAAAGATAATTCAATTATATCTCCTCATCACTTATTTCCCATATTTTCATTATTTTCACTTTCTTTATTAACAAGAAAATACTTAATTGTTATTTTCTTTTCTTATTGCCTATTCTTTGTAACTTTGGGCTCCTTGGAACCCAAGGAATCTAAGAGGCACGAAATCCTCTTTGGATTTTGCCTTCTAGAGGTTTCCACACCTTTCTTATCTCAAATTCTCATTTATTCATCAATAAATCGAATATCCTTGTTATTAGGCCCAATAGCCAATAAAGCCCACAAATCAAACAACAAGGCTATTGTAAATGAAATCCATGCATTCATCCATTATTTGTTCATTTATCTTTATTATGAGAAATTAAATTTCTCAACAAATGAACCCAAAATTTGGGGTTGTAACAACTTCCCTTATCACTTATCTCCTATCTCCCCATTACTTCCCTCTTTAGTTTCTTTTTTTCTTCTTCTATTACTTTTCTCCTTACATGTCTCATATCTTCACATTATATGACTTCCCTTATCAATAATATCTTCCTACTATTTTTCTCTTCACTTCCTCATTATCACTTGTCTCCTATTTCCTTAATACTTTCCTTCTTCCTCCTATTACTTCCCTCCTCCCTTATTTTCTCTTCCTTATAAATGTAAAGTCAACTCTCTCCCTCCTCTCTTTCTTCATCTTCACCACTTTTTTTCATTCCCATTCTTTCTCTTTCCGTTGCGTCACATTAACTAGGGATGCAACGGCAAAATTATTTCATTCCGGAATCTTTCTTGGCTTAGGAATCGCTTGGTTGCAAGCCGTGGCAACGCACCAGATGAACTCAAAAATAGGAAATTCAAAATATGAATTTCAACTCTCATGTGTTTGGTTGGATGTAGGATGAATACCAATTTTTTGATTGTTTACTTTGGTTCGGAATATTCGAAGCTGTGACTGCCAGTGGTGAGCATACATGTTATGAGGTGGGAGCATACAGGTTTTGAGGTTCAGCATCGAAATTTAACTGTTTCACATGTTATGAGGTGAGAGCATACAGGCACAGCAACAAAAATCAACTGTTTCACATGCCCCCGTAGGGTAAGTGCTGGGGCGAGTGTGCAAGTTCATACAAGTTCAATAGTGGAAGAAATGGGAAGAAACAACTGGGAAAACCAACTGGGCGCCAAAACTCTCCCGCCGGTGGCTCAGGCAAAAATATATCTGACGACTCTAATCCGTCCTCTCCATCCGACGGCTGCATCCACACAAGGTAGAATAACAGGCGGCAGGATTACCTAGCTTTATTTCGTTCGGTCTCCTCCACCCCCCCATCTCAGAACAGAAGTAATGTCGCACGTCATCTGGAAGGAGGGACAGTTGGAGGATTGCGCCCACATTCTCGATTGCACAAAAATGACCCTTGGACTGAAAACATTAGAGGGAAGTTATTTGAGATCCCAAATAAGATTAATCGTAACCTAAGTGGTAAATAATGTAACTTCCAGTTGTAAAATCATCCACCTTCGTGTATGAATAAGTTGAAAATATTATTGGACCTTCTAAATACTTCCAAGGAAACTTCAATGGATCTTTTTTTCATCATATGTGAATATCATCCATTTGGGTTCTTGTTAAGTTTCAATTGTTCATCTATGCTATTCAATGCAAACTATTGGTGATTCAATTTCTAGATAATGGGGTTGAGGGGGATGCCCATCTAATCAAGAAAATGTGAAAATTTTGAGTGTCCAAGTTTCACTGGAAATTTAATTTCTGCTATTTGATGTATCCATTTGAATATTTGCATGGATGACAAACATGTGCACTTAATATCAATAATATTTTGACTTGGTATGGTAAACATCTATTTTGCTTCCTTTTCTTGACGTAAAGCACTGATATTTAATTTGAGTTGCTTGGAAGGGCCGAAAAGAAATGTCTAGTGAGGGAGCAGAGTTAGTTAGTAGTAGCTACCTAGATCCACTAAGAGACGTTTTGGTAAAGGATCAATTTAAGTTATACCAAAGAATACGCCCAATGTCCCAAAGATGGTATATTATATATTCAATTCTTTAACAATCGGAGCCCCTAGTAGAGGGTACGCTGCCTATGCAATGCAACTACCCTCCTTTTGCACTTACTAATTCTGCTACATGATGCATGCATTTAGATGTTCACATGGATAGAAAATAGGTTAATTCAAAATTGTAAAGATTTTGACTTGGCATATGAGAAATGTGTTTTCTTTTCTTTTTATTTTGATATAAATCCATGAATTTTGAATCTTGAGATCATTTATGATTCCTTTTTTGTTGATCTTGAAGCTTATTGTCATGAGTTGCAGGGTTCCAAATTAAATTTGTTGGAACTCATAATTCATTGGAAAGAAATGGCCTGAGAAACATGTCTTCGTTAGGTAGTTGCAAGGAAAGAGTAGATTCATCAGTAATCAAATCATCAAATAAAAGTAATGTTAGAATTTACATGTCAAAGATGCAAAATTCGTCAACTAGAACGATGGTTCTGAGATTAGAAAACTAAAAGATACTTGTTGTGGCACATGCAATGTTAAACCCTCATGATGCTAACTTCTTATAAGACTATGGGCATTAACAAACCATATAGCAATCTTATTAGATTCCACTATGTATATCAAATTATGACTTGTGTATTGACTTTATGGTTTCATTTGTTGTCATGGTATAGGTCATGTAGCTCAGAATATGTTCTAATGGTAAGAAATAATCATGGGTCTTTGAGATAGACCTTATGATTGTGGCATCTTTATTGTTACTATTCATTTTCTTCCTGTTAGAATATTAGCCTATTTAGTTAATAGGTTAGTTAGTCAAGTTTGTACATGGTCCTATTGCCCATGGCCCATTAGAGTTTAGACTCCTTTCATTATGCTTCCTTGTAATTGCCTCCTCTCCTATATATATATATATATATATATATATATATATATATACAGAGTCAGGCTAGAATAACTCGAGTGTACGGATCGTACGAATACACTCAAGTGTGTTTGCATATCAAGACTATTTTTTGCAAAATGTAAACCGTTGATCTTCACCGTCATACTATAACTAGGCTACATACAAATTGTGAGCCCATTTTCAAAGGCAACAAAATCGACGCGCGAAACTAATTTAAAATGCATAATTTTTACGGTCTTCATAACATGAGCTATACATATCCAAATGTGCTCAAATTTTGCGTATGAGTTGTTCACAAGATGTTTAAGAAGATCAACGGATTAGATTTTCAAATAAAATATTGCATCATGAAAAACTGCTTGAGTGTATTCCGCTTCGGATACACTCGAGTGTATTCTAGCCTGACTCTATATATACATATATATATGTATGTGCATATATATATGTATATATATATATATATATATATATATATATATATATATATATATAGGACATGGGTGTACATATCAATACACAACAATATTATTTCTCACACTTCCAAACAAAACCAATTAAAATGCAAAAGATACTTGTACACTTATGTGTTAAGACATCTCATATATACCTAATTTAGTGATGACATGGCTTGTTTTAGACTTTCTAATTTCTTTGGATATGATTCTTTATGTAGCTTCATTGAAGTTTTTGATCACCTTTTTAACTTTTCTCGGTCAACAAATCAACCCCTTCGTTAATTGATTATTTTACTAGATATGCGGTGGTTTATTAGGTAAGTTGATGTCACATATATGATTATGAATTTCAGTTTTTGTTATGCAATTATCTTCTTGTTGAAAATAATTAGCATTATATTTTATCCATCCAATTATCCTAGTAGATTCATAAGAGGCAAATAAATATCCAATATGTCATGTGCAATCCAGCTTTCATCTTTACATCCAAACAATAATTTTGTACACGATATTGTCATCTTGATCATAATATGACTCATAAAGAGTTGATTGGAAATGAAGGATCCATATACTAACCCACATGGTCGGGATTGAAGTATAGATAACGATGATACACGATATTTTCAAATTAATGATCTAATTCAAAATGTGGTATAATGAGTAACCTATTACTGATTGTAAGTATTTATTTGACATGTTCATCTCTTGCATTTAAACTATTCTTTGAATTAGTCTTTCATGTTAGTGGCCCGATATGCTAATACAAGTGAATCTTTATACAACTTTAAATGCATTTGTTGATTCCTCATTACAAATTGCATTTAAGCGCAAAGTGTTCCACTGCAATATTAACAACAACATAAGCATTTGCCTTACATTTGGAGGAGCGATGAAGCCCTGCACCAATAGTTTAGAAGGTCAGTAAACCTGCAAAATCCCAACACTAATGTATTGCCATTTTGCTATTCACTAGTAAACGCACACATGTGAACACATCGAAAATTGAAGTTAGAAACATTATACTATTAATTTTATTTTTAAACTTTCTATGCTCGAATATTTTCTTAATTAATTATGTATTCTAGTTAATATCAAGATGTATTGGAAAACTGATAGAAAAGTACACATAGAATTAGTAAATACTTTACTTTTCTATCTAAATGGAGTTTCTCTTTATAAAGGATAACTATTTCTTTAAAAGTGGTAGATTACAATTCTTACATATTTTTCATGTGCAATATAAGGAATTACATATTCCAGCTTCTAAAACTTGGAAAAATTTACGTGCATGGAAGTAAGAAGCAGATTAGTAGAAATCAATTATAATCAAGATACATTCAAAACATGTTAATTCATAAGATTTTATTATCTAAGTATTATTATTTCTGTTGTATATTCAACAAAACAAAGTTGATTATAATATTTGCTACATCTAATAATAATGGACATGCGGACCATTGCAACCCTTAACCTTTGGGTGTACGTCTTTCTTTTCCATCCTAATTGTATATGTAACAAACGTGCCTCATAAACGTTTGTTAGACATACAACTAATTGTGGTTCTCATGATTATGGCACGAAAATCCATGTGCCATTGCATGATACGTTAACCTTACACATATTAAAAAGTTAATACGAATAGAACAATAAATAAAATAATGTGTACATTCTAATTATATATTAAGTATGTCCCTTCATATTGCCTAAATCGTGTGTGCAACGTGATTATTAAGCATTTTGAAAATCCCATTGACCAGTCCTGGTTTAAGTGTAAGCATATTGAACATCGGCACACTATGTTTTTTTTTATTTGATGTCAATCACGATGAACTATTGTAGCATAACATGTCATGTCATTGCCTAGAGTAGTAGTAAATCTGCATCAGTTAATGTAAGAATAAGATCAACAAAATCTGATTGTTCATATCCTTGGCAAGTGAAGTGCGAGTGATCTCAAGTATTCCTGGCTTATGTCTATGCAAACAAAAGAAGCTATTTATATTTGTTGTGCTCAGCATATCATGTTACGCTTTTGTTAAAATAAAAATGACATTCAGTTGAGTAGCTCTCAGAATTGCAAGTTCAAATATCATGCTTTACTCTTAACAAATATAATAACAGAACATGCATGACTTGGTAATGTCATCTATGTTAGAGACCGATCCATGTGTTCATGAGGTCCTCGCAACTGTATTTTAAACAGTGTTTTCAGTGTTAGCCCTTTACAAGGATATCATTTATTCATATTTAGTTGTAGAGGGAGAGTTTCTTTTCAATACATTAATCACACTACTTGGGGAGTCTGACAAACTAATAAAATCTAAACTGAAGCAAACATGTATGTACTTGATGATTTCTAAGGTGGAGAGAAGTAAAGAAAGTTTGAACAAATATGCAAGATCAACATGTAGTGGATATTGCCTCTTTTGATGTCCATGCGACTGCGACAAGCTTGCAATATAAACAAGTCAAAGGATAAGTGGCGAAAGGGAGATAATGCGCTATCCAACTCAGATCTCAAAAATATAAACCTGACTGCAGTTCACCCCTCTGCTTCAATACATCATCAGTCAACAGCTTAAAAAATCCAATGGGATTGTAGGGAAACTACATGTCTATGACAAAGAAAAGATCTATATACCGGATCTTTTCCATGAATTGTGTACCTCTCTTGATGATTGTTCACTTGTGTGTGCGCAGTAAGCGTCATGCATCCAGAATCCACATAATGAAGACCAAAAATCATTCACCTCTGTGCTCACACTATGGTGTCTCGCGTCCATAATCTGATAACAGAGATAAAAAATTGCTGACATGTGTGTACAATTTTTGACACTGCCTGAATACACAATCAGAGCAGGGTTTCCTAGTTACGATGATAAAATGGACACTTCAAAAATGCAGCAAGGTGTGTGGTTGCTGAGAGTTGTCAGGGGTACACGTAGAGATCAGGTAGTTGATTCTCCACTGTATTCGTGGTAAGGAAGTTAGTCTCATACGAGAGTCTCATCCATGATAACCCAAGTTTATGCTCATGTAGATTAATAACTAACCACTGCTTCCGCTTGTGTTTTGAATTCACCTTTAAGATAACACAAATTTGCTGTAGTTCCTAATTAACCACCACAGATGGAAGACATACATGGGTCAAAGGAAAAATTAAGAGAGAAATTAGATGTGTTTTATCATGGGTGTTTGTCCTGGGTAGTTAGAAGTACGTGAGCTTGAATCGCGGAAAGAAGCTGGGATGTGCACTATGGCGCTGGCTAAATTTAAAGCCTTTTAATTTTGTAAAAAAAATTCAGAAATTCTCAGAAGAGAGAGAGAGAGAGAGAGTCATGGAGAAGACAATATTTTGAATTTTTTGTGTTTTGATTGGTTAGGCATTTTTTTGGTCGTTGAAAATGGCATTATAGTAAATTTATAGAACTATTCACTCTTTTATAATAGTAAAGATAAACCAACCTACAATAACTTAGAAAAACATTCCTACAGAACTCCTTGTTTAATATCTAACTCGAGGATTTTAAGCTTGCCCTAGTAGAACGAAGTCCATTTATCTTGCTCTCTAGTCTAGTAAATCTCTTATGATTTCACAGTGTAAATCAATTTAGAAGACTTTGTGCAGTTGCCATCATGATGTGGTTTCTTTGCTTTACCACACCATTTTGTTGTGGGTATATGGTGTAGTGAGGTGATGCTCAATGTCTTGCTCTTCATAAAATCTTATGAATTCATTAGATAGGAATTCTCCATGCAGTCGGTCTGCAAGGTCTTGAGCTTGTGTTTAGATCCATTCTCAACAAGATTCTTGAATTTTTTGAATGCTCCGAGTGCATATCCTTTTGCCCTAAGCATGTAAATCCACATCAAACGACTATAATCATCAATGAGTAGGAGAAAAGACATGTTATCTACGAGTGATGTGGGAGTGATTGACCAAAAAGATCAACATCAACCACTTGTAATGGTCATTCTAATCGAAAGTTGGCTTGGGAAGGAAATGACAATCTAGTTTGCTTTATGACTAGGAAGCCCTCACATAATTGGTGTAGGTGTGTGATCTTAGGAATACTGAGTGCCATCTCCTTCTCCCCCATCAACTTGAGTCCATATAAATCTATGTGCCCCAACCTAGCATGCCATGTCTAGATTGTGTTGTTGAGTGCATCAACAAACACGTGGGTTGGGTGGTCTCGAGGAGTAGCTTATATAAATAATTCCAAGAGCTCTTCCTCTTGAATAATGAGTGTTCCTATTGAACAACCTCAGGAATGGGCCATCTAGCTCAACCTTGTGGCCATCCTTTGTCATCTAACAAAGGCTAATAATATTACTCTTTAATGTGGGAATCTAGTACCTTGGTTCAACATACATTGAACCATTTTCCCCTGATCTCCACAATTGACTCGTCGTCAAAATTCACTTGTTTTATTAATTCTCTCATCAAGCTCCTTGATTTTTTTCACGATGACTAGTCATGTAGTTGCTTGCACTGTTGTCGAGATATCATACATTGGTGTCGATGTGATCTTCTAAAACTATGAGTCAGGTAGCCACAAATTAACCTTCATTGAGCACCACAATGATGGGTGTCTCCTCTTGAGATACACCCATCATTAATATGAGCTCTACGTCATGCATACCTATGATGTTTTCCTCCTCATTGTGCTTTTTGCTACGACATTGGGATGCATATTGTTCGTAATTCTCAGATGTGAAGCACTTTACCTTGATCTTGTCCCTATGGCGGTTCTCACCGTCTTGGTGTGGTGAGGTGTTGTTATGGGATTCCCTCTCACATCATAGACATGGCAACTCCTTGCTACAACCATGTCCATCGCTGTCGTTAATGTCATGTCCCTTTGAGATTGAACAAGAACCATCTCCTCCATTCTTATTATTTTATGCCTCCACTCCACACATGTGAGAAGCACGTGTTGCTTCTCATCCTTGTCATTATATCTGCACATCCTCTCCTTGTTGGCTTTAAGGCTATCCTCCACATGGAGCACCTTGAACTCAACCAATTGCTTGGTCTAAGACATTATTTGCAGGGAATTGGCAGGAAGGCCAGAGGAACCTCTTGACATTGTGGACACCCTCCATCTTGTCGTCGAGTGCACGCATGCCATTGATGATTTTTGTCAACCTCATGGCAAAGTCATCCATGTCAAGACTCACAGATCACCTCACACTTGATTGTTCATCTCTATTAGGGTGCTATGGAGTGATAGATATGCATGCATCTACTATTTTAAGGACCCTTGGTAATGAAAAAAAAATCAAATGTGGTGCATCCTGCACCTCCAATACTGCAAACCAATGATCTTTTCAATATGCAATATATATCATCCTACAGTCATAGAGATTCCATTATTGCCCCTCTCTCTACGCTTCACATAAATGTAGCTACACAAATAGAATCAAGGGCCTTCCAATCAAGTCTTTCTAAGATGAATGGTGTGACATAAATGGAGCATGCTAAAGATAGGCTAGGGTTGGAACATGTAAGGAGGAAATATTACATAGCTATGAAAGATTCTAAAAATGCTTTTCTTAGACCTACTCGACTAAAACTTTTGTTGTCCTTGAAGGAGAGACATGTGAATTAGGAAAGATGAGATAAGGTATTCAAGTAATATCCTTATGTGATAAATAACTTAATTGGAAGAACTCTCGTCTCGCGTTCCACGTCTAGGGTTTCGCTGTGGCGATTCGTTGGACGGGGACGGCGGCGTACGAGCTTTCTCCGCGGTCACCACGGCTTGATCTCTGTTAGTTTTGCAGGTTCCATCCGTCCGTGATGGCGGACGATCTGAGTGTGAGATGTGTGAGACTCTCGGTGGAAGACGAAGCGGAGGAGGACGTGATCGACTTCTGGCGAACTCAAGTGCAGACGAGTGGAGAGCATATCGAACTAGCCTTGGTAGGGAGATTGATGACAGAAAGGCCATATAATTTCCCCACGATGACTAGAACGCTCATTGGAGCGTGGGGGCTTAGGCGAGAGGCAACGTTTCGCCAAATCGCAAGCAACGTGTTCATAATCCAGTTTGTTCATTGGAAGGATCGGGAGAAGGTGATGAAGGAAGGCCCGTGGAACTTCGATAACAGTCTGCTGGTGACGAAGGAGATCTGTGCAGAAGAAACACCGCTGGAAGTGGAATTGAAATTGTGCCTCTTCTGGGTCCGACTGTATAACCTGTCGCTAGGGTACAGGTCGGAAGAAGCAGTGCGATTGATCGCCGCAAAGGTAGGAGAGGTCCAAGAAGTCGACCAATCCAACTGGGGGTGGGACTCCTATTGTCGAGTTCGAGTGCAGGTCGACGTCACAAAGCCAATTCGTCAGAGCCAGAAGATCAGGAACAAAGATGGAAAGATGATACAGGTGGAAATCAAATACGAAAGACTACCAACATATTGCTTTCTGTGCGGGATCATAGGGCACACTGATAAAGACTGTAGTATTGAGGAGGAAGAACCGAATCAACCACGAATATGGGGGCCGTGGGTGAAGGCGTCACCGGTGAAAAGGTGGATCAAACCTGTTATGGAGGAACTTAGGGGGACGGTGGACCATAAACGACCCATCGTCTTTGTGAGGAAGCCGGCTGAGAAACCAGGAACAACGGGCCAAACGGGAGGTGAACACCCTAAACAACTGATTCTCGCAGGAAGGGAAGAACCGGAGGAGGCACAACGACAGGGGGGAACCAGCACAGTGCAATTGAGAGAGGTTACTGACAGAACCCTTGCGGCAGAGGCGACTGGACTTAACGAGGAAGATGATGGACGAGTAGACGACAGGCAGGGGCTCGAAGAAGAGGCATGGAGGGAGTTCGTGGGGACCGAAATCCTGAACAAGATAAAGGGCAAGGAGAAGGTGAAGGAGACGAACAGAGCTAGCAGCAAGAAAAGGGCGAACCAAAAGTTGCAGCTGATACCAGAGACACCGCCAGAGATGGAACCGCAACCGCAGATAGCCACTGAGATCCATGAAGGGGGGAGCCACATACTATCTTTGTTCGAGGAAGATACCACGATAGAACGTGAGTCGGAAATCATCACAGCGGAACCACAAAGGCAGGAGGGTGAGGGCAGATATAGCAGCGAGGTTATGCAAGAACAACAACAACAAACAAAGCTGCCAACATTCCATGCAGGGTTGGGGAACGTTGGGAGTAGAGGACAGAGACTCCGCCGGCGTAGGGAGCGTGGTACTTGCACGAGAATACCGACGTCACAAGAGTACAATGAAGAAAGGAGCACTCGAGGGACAACAGGAGGCAAACGGATTAGGGAGGATCCTTTGGGGGACATGGAAGTGGACCCAGAGGAACATACGGGAAGCAAGAAAGGTAGAGGAAACGGAGACACAACAGTGGGAGTTGAACCCCAAGTAGCAGACCTTGGCGCAGACCGGGTCTGCGAAGAGCAATGAAACTCTTATGTTGGAATGTCCAGGGGCTGGGCACCCTTGGACTAGACTCGTCTCTCCGGGATAGATGCTGGAGGGAAATGCCCGATGTGGTTTTCATATCGGAAACCATGACAAGGAGCCGAGAGCAAGAGAAACTAAGGAGGAGCTGCGGGTTTGAAAATGGGTTTGGAGTGGATAGCGTGGGGAAAGCAGGTGGTCTGGGTCTTTGGTGGAGGGGGAATGCGGTGAAGGTGGTATCTTTCTCTGACCACCATATTTATGCAGAGGTGGGAGGTGATGGGGACCCGAATAGATTTGGTTTCATGGGTATCTATGGATGGGCAGCGGTACAGGAAAGGCAAGCCACGTGGAATCTAATGAGAAATATATGTGGTTCATCTCAGCTTCCCAAAATTATAGGAGACTTCAATGAGATAATAAGAGATGAGGAAAAGCAAGGCGGACAAAACAGAGCTGAATGGCAGATGCAGAACTTTAGAGAAGCCATAAAAGACTGTCAACTGAAGGATATGGGCTACCAAGGTAATATCTTCACATGGCATCGAGGCAAGAAGAAGGAAACCAGATTGAAGGCACGTTTGGACAGATTCTTGGCAGATCAGCAGTGGTGCAATATTTACCAGGTCAGAAGGGTACGCCACTTTCCGATACAGTTCTCGGATCACACCCCATCCTTATGACGGCTACGCAATCAAGGTAGGAGGAAAAATATGAGAAAAAATTTAGATTTGAAACTATGTGGTTGTCGGCCCCAGACTGTAGACAGGTGATTGAGAAATTCTGGAACGAGGCTTTGGGATGCGACTTACATGAGAGGACGACATACTATGGGGAGAAGTTAGAAAAATGGGCTGATGGTAAATTCAACAATATTAAGAAAAGGCTACAGAAGGCGGAAGAAAATCTACAAGAAGCACAAAACAGACCGCCCGATGATGTGATGTTGAGGGATTGTAAACGGTTTTCAGATGAGATGCATGAACTGCTCAGATTACAGGAAAGCTATTGGCACACGCAAGCTAGAGCTAATGAGATGTGAGATGGGGACAAAAAACACTAGCTATTTCCACCACAAGGCGAGCCAAAGGAGAAAGAGGAATCACATTACAGGGTTGATGGATGACCAAGGGAGTTGGAAGCAAGCACCAGAGGAGGTTAAAAAGATCACGGTGGATTATTTTGAAGATCTGTTCAAGACGTCGAATCCAGTGATAGACGACCACATTTTTGATGGGTTGGAGAGCGTTCTCACGGCTGATGAAGCCGCAATGCTGGACAGAATGCCTACGGAGGAGGAGATATGGGGTGCTATCAAGCAAATGCACCCTAATAAGGCGCCAGGGCCTGATGGGATGAAGGCGGTTTTTTATCAAAATTTCTGGGATATTGTCAAAAGATCGGTCATCAATTTTGTCCAAGACTGGTGGAAGGGGAAGAAGAGGTTGGATAATATCAATAAGACAGACATCATGCTAATTCCAAAAGTGCAACAACCAAAGAAAATTTCCGAGTTCCGCCCGATAAGCCTTTGCAATGTCTCTTATAAAATTATTACTAAGGTGCTTGCTAATCGCATAAAACCTCTTCTAAATAAGATGATCTCGGAAAACCAAAGCGCCTTTGTTCATGGGAGGCTGATCACGGACAATGCCTTAGTAGCCTATGAGATGTTCCATATGATGAAGAAGAAAAAGAAAGGAAAGGAAGGAATTATGGCTCTCAAACTGGACATGAGCAAAGCATATGATAGAATTGAATGGGTTTTCTTGGACAAATCTATGGAGAAGATGGGGATCCCGGTCCTATGGAGGTCAAAAGTACAAGAATGTGTCTCAAGCGTCTCACACTCAATTGTAATCAACGGGACGAGGACGGGAACCGTAAAACCAACAAGAGGTCTATGCCAAGGTGATCCTATATCCCCATATCTTTTTCTCTTTTGTGCTGAAATTTTCTCTTTTTCCCTTCTCAAAGCAAACAGGGACGGAAGACTACATGGAGCTCGGGCCAATAGAAATGGGCCAAGAGTGTCACATCTTTTCTTTGCAGACGACAGCATCCTATTCACAAGGGCGACCCAAGAGGAGTGCTCTATTCTAGCTGAGATTACCAGCCATTATGAAAGAGTGTCGGGACAAAAGATCAACTACGAGAAATCTGAAGTCGCCTTTAGTACTAATGTGAGTCAAGATAGACGGGATTGCATCAAAAGGAAGCTGCAGGTGAAAGAAGTAGACCGCCATGCCAAGTACTTGGGTTTACCTACGACGATGGGGAGGTCTAAGAAACAGGTCTTCATCTCAATCAAGGATAGGATTTGGAAGAAACTACAAGGCTGGAAGGAAAAGCTCCTATCAAAGACGGGAAGGGAGGTCCTTATAAAAGCTATTATCCAAGCCATACCCACCTACTATATGAGTGTGTTTGAAATTCCTGACGGATTACTAGATGAGATTTGCAGAATGATTGCGAGATTCTGGTGGGGGCTAAAGAGGGGGAGCGAAAAATACACTGGATAAGCTGGGAGGCGCTATGTGAGCCGAAAGGCAATGGGGGTTTGGGTTTTCATAATTTGAAGGCCTTCAATCTAGCTCTACTAGCAAAGCAAGGATGGAGACTAGCAACAAATCCAGGTTCTCTTGCCGCACGTGTCCTCAAGTCTAAGTATTTCTCAAGAAAAGACATCCTTGAGGCTGATGTGGGTCATGGACCAAGCTACACATGGCGGAGTATTCACGGGTCCATGCAAAACATTAGGGAGGGCTTCATATGGCGCATTGGCCGGGGGACGACAGTTCGAATATGCAACGACAGATGGATACCGGGTCACTATGGCAGGCTTCATGCAAGGCAAACCGAGGAAGTGGAGGACCATACCGGCGATGGACAATATGTTCGGTTCTTTATCAAGCACACAGAAGGATCATGGGATGAAGAACGGGTCCGAATGATACTACCGCCTGTATTACATGAGAGGATTCTTAGCATCCCGATCAACACAGATGCGGAAGAAGACCAACTTGCATGGGAACCCGATTCAAGGGGAGAACTCAGCACTAGATCGGTGTACCAGTACATCACAAAAGGCATGATGGGCGCACCGGTGATGGAAGGAAATGAATGGGAAAAGCTGTGGAAGAAGAAGTGGCCACCCAAACTTGTACATTTTGTGTGGCGGCTATGCAAGAATGCACTCCCGACAATGAACAAGCTCAATCGAAGGCAGGTGACGGAAAAAAATGTCTGTCAACGTTGCAAACAGCTGGAGGAAGATGATCTCCATGCATTCCTCCGATGCGACTACACGAAGAGGGTATGGGCATGCGGTGGGGAGGAGGTGAACGGCGTCACCGAGCTAGTGGCGAACACGACGAACCTGCTACAAGTCCTTATGAGTCACACCAAGGAGGAGGTGGTCGACGAACTAGCGACGCTGCTGTGGACTGCGTGGGCGGGTAGGAATAAGTCTCTATTCGAAGAGAAGCCAGTTTACGAGGCGACGTTGGTGACTAGCTTTAGCAGTCTAGTCTGGGATTACCAAGATAACCTGGAACGGAAGACGCACATGGCAGGGCTGCACCCATTGGCGCCGAGAAACAAACTGTGGACACCGCCGAGGGGAGAGACTCTGAAGCTCAACGTGGATGCAAGTTGGCAGTATGGGACTCCTGCTTACGGAGGCGCGATCATACGTGATGGTCATGGTTCGATCAAGGCCACCATCCAATAGCAGCTGGGACACGCTACGTCGGCGTTCATGGCAGAGGCATTGGCGTTGAGAGGGGCGATAAAGGAAGCATGCAGGCTGGGGTTTACAAATCTGTTGGTGGAAACAGATTGCATGAATCTAGTACGAGCTATCAAGGTAGGCCACTACGGTAGAGGATACGAAGATCGCGTCGTCTTGCAGATTGTAGAGGCTACCCTAAACTTTTACGCCATGAACCTGAACCATGTGTACCGTGAGGCAAATAGAGTTAGTCATTTGTTTGCCATTAAGGCACGCATGTTAGATTCCTCTCTTTCCCGTATCGATAACTTTGATGATGAAGTCATTGTACTAGCACAAAAAGACGTGACTTAATAAAATGACTTCGGTCCCACCTTCAAAAAAAAAAGTAATATCCTTATGTGTACATCATTGCATTTCTAACAACATCATATCTAGGTAAATTAGGGGAAAAATGCAGGAGCAGTATAAAGCTTCTTAGAATTTGATACTACCACCAGTATAAAAGCAATTCCAACCATCCAAATTTGCTTACATGTACCACCAGTATAAAAACATATGTCTAACCATGCATGCTTCTATAAGTAGTGTTTAATTTAGCTATTTATCTATCTTTTATATGAAAAAGATAGTGATTATTCATAATACAAGATGGATGACCAATTAAAGACACACACTAAATTAATATTGTCATTATACTGCTAAAGATTATGATTTGGGGTAGTAGACATGTGTTTTTATTGCTTTCTTTTATCTTATAAGCTCTAAATTTTAAGTATTGTGACTGAGTAATTTTTGTTCGTACAATTTATCTACCACAACATGATATCATGTCATGTTTGAATCATGTGTGGTATATATATACTAGTGTAGATGACTTCTTTGATTTATTGTTCTTATTACATATAATTTAACCCATGCAGCAGAGGTTACATGATGGTGAAGCAGTAGGGATGTGATTGGTAGTAAGGGTGTAACCTTAACAGATGCATTGACAGTCCATGTCCAAGCATACTATCAATGTCAATAAGTACGTGTATATATACATGTATATCGATGTGTCCTTCAAATTGTCTATCAATGTGTTTTGTATGCAAAATACTGAACATGTATTGATTTTGTTGTTTACTAAATCACTTGGAGTTGCACATTCCATAGTTGTGGTGATTGACGAAGCCATATCAAGATTTACAGAATCAAGTATTGTCTATTTGTTGGCTCCCTCACCTTGCCACCCTACACCAAAGATGTTTCTGTAGCCAATAGTTGGTCGAATATGTGTGGTTCCATCTAGCAGCCTATTGTATCTACGTGAACAACATACACAAAGAAGAAAGAGAACATCATGTATGATATTTTTGTACATGTAATAAGAGAACAAAGTGTGGTTCCAGACCACAAATACTGTGACAAGCCTTACATAGGGGACAACCATTGAAGAAAGCACTTGGAACAACATGAGGCAACCACAACTACGGAAGCAATAACAAAGCCAAAATGTTGTGCTGATTCTCACCGCTATTGATCATGACGACACAATTGCTCAGGCAAAAAATGATGATAACAACAACTACAACAAAAGCAGTGTGCCCCTTCCCTCTATGTGGTCGAAAATCATCCAGTTAATGCCTCCTGCATCCCAACATCCTATTACACCCAACAACACATTCGTATACATAGTTCTGGCATTGTATTCTATAGAGTCTCTTTTTTTATGCTACATGGGCTACACACCACCAACATCAACTTCTTATCCACCTATGCTAACTCTTGCCACTGTTGTTGATAGTGCCACACTCTCTGTCCTCAGGAACCGTGATGGTGATAATAACATCAAGTGCAACAACTTGCCATAGAAAATTATTAATGAAGTTTGTAATTTGGGGCAAACACCCATGTCACAATATTGTACACAACATTTTGGAATTAATGATTTTTCTAGAATTTTTAGTTATATATGATTAGAATGGACTTATTGGCCTATTTACTTACTTCATATGTGATGATTTGTGTTGTTATCTTGTTAGTCATCGATGAAAAGGTGTTTTCTATTGCTATGTGCCGAGACCCACTCTTTTGATCAGCATAAATACCAACCATTAGAGATAATCCCAAAACCTAAACCCAGATTATGGAATAAAACAATGAATTCTCGAAAAATGAGTATAAACAATATATTAAAAACACATATAAATTTTTTCTTTTTCTTTCTTCACAAATTCATAAATCAATGACACATCAAGGACATCACATTTAGATATCATAAATCTTATTCTACTCCATTAAAACTTGAATCAAATCTTATTCTCATATGTGATACAATTTACATCAGATACATGTACATTGATGAACAAACTTAGTCTACAACCCATCCTGGAAAAGAGAGAGTACAGGGACATTCTATTCTATCTAGATTATGCTATTTATATCTTCTTTGTCATGACCTCTCTACTGGATAGCGTGATACCTAGAAACATTTGAATTAACCTCATGAGACTCATATAGAGCCTCAGTGAGTGGATACCTCCCACTCAAGCTAGGTACATGCATCAACATCAGATTAAGTATAATAAACTTAACAGAAACATGCATATATTGAAAAGTCTAGCAGATAGTTCTATCATAAGTCATATCTAACTTATAGTGGTAATCTAATCCAATAGATAAGGTAATCACTTAAACCAATTATAACTTTGAAACATCTTTTAGAGCATGTCTATGAAAAAATCAACGAATACTTCTAGTTCAGATTAAGAATCTTACTCCATGAGTAATAAGTCAAGTTCTAAGAATTTTGAATCAATACAAACAATAACATTATATTTGTGGCACTCCACCAGCCGAATCGGGAACACATCCTGCAGTCCAAAAGTTGAAGTACACATAATACAATCCTACCAAACAATATTATCAAATAGCAAGCAATCCAACTCATATTCAGAATGGATATGAATACCATCATTTATAACCTGTCAACATGACATATCATAATATGAAATAGAAAATGTCTATCGAAACATGATTACTTTCCTCAACAAGAAGCATACTCAACAATGACAAATCATCAAGTAGCAGTACATGGAATGTAACAACCATTCAAATCATGCTCTACATGGCTTATCATCTTTTATTCATTTGCCCTGAAACTACTTGGATTGTACCTCACCAAGTAGAAGTCACCACACTTAATTCTCATGTCAACGACTCACTGTCACTGTCTTAAGGTTTAGTCATCCACCCTAACATATCAACACCAAAACCTAGCCACCTCAGGGTTGCCTAAAGAGGCTCACGTCCTCATATCGAATACAGGAGATAGGGACCAGCAAAAAAGTATATCACACATCACTGTATTTCACATATTTTTCATTTCACACTTCACATATTTTATTTCATCAGAGTCTATTCCATCTAGACATAGACTTTTACAACAAGGATTTAGGTCCATAGCCACTCCAGATGACTCACTCCTAAATCCTGGTGGTCTAACCTTTAGGTCTCGATCCACATTTCAGAAATCCTTCTCATAATTCATCGATTACTACAAGGAGATCTTTTTTGTCTCCCCAGTGTGGTCCTCAGGGGAAACTCACGGTATTCAGGGCACCTAACTAGATGTTCCATCATTTCACTTGTTATTAATCTCTTTTACTCATCTTACAAGAATTCAAAACATCATATATCATATATGTGTATTCTCACATAACTAGAATAAAATGAAGCAGATTAAGTTTATCAATAAGGACAATGATCAAAGCAAGAATCACAATAAATATGTATATTGCAACACATATGATTATTTCTATCTTCTACATCATCTCATAGAACTCATCAACAGTGGGCTTTCGGCCCAAGACATAATATTATTGTCCAGTATTTACCCCATCAAGATTTTATCATCATCAGTGGGCTTTCATCCCTAGACACAATCTCATTGTGCAAAATTTACCCTTATCATGGTTTCTCAATGTAAGGAGTGCATATTAAATTAAATTTCAACATAAATCTTATCAGTTCATTGTGTATCACAGTTTTGAACAATTATTAGAAGAGGCATTAGAACTAGCAACAGTAAAAGAATATAGATATCATGTATCATTCCTCATACTCAGAATAAATTTATCATACAACATATGCATGTTCCATCCAATCTGAATAGATGCCAATAAATTTCATGCATACACATGCATAATAGACTTAGTTATCTTCTTCTTTTATTTCACATTCTTCATATGGGGTTACTAATCAACACATGTTGATTATCATTTGAATTCCATCAAAATAGTTCATTCTTATAGTACAAGTATTCTATCAAACAATCACAATACAAGAACACAGTCTTATAAATCAATTCAAATTCTTGAACCTTATCTTTTAATTGAATTAGACTACGATTATGTACATTCCTTAATTCCTCATTTGAGATATTTAGTAGCACCATCTAGCTCAACATTTTAGGGTTAGATTTTGTTTCTTAAATTCATCATCAAATTCTCATCTTTTTCCTTCAATTCATATTCATTCATTTCAACTTCTCTCATGTCGTGTTCATTAAATTACTGGAACCAATCATTTTTAACTCACTTGATATATAATACTTTTCTTTACAATGATATACATTAAAGTCTAGTTTTAGTATGTTTCATTCAATTTGTCTTAATCCACATGTAATTAAAACAAAGGATTAAAGACTTCATCGTATTAACTTCATTAGTTTAATCTTTAACTTGCCATCACCATCAATACATTTTTTTCTTCATATCATTTCTTATATTTAGATAAGTGTACCATGTCATTGACTTCTAATGTCATTCCCATAATCAACAATGATCATTCTTTATTATACTAAAACAGATGCATTAGAATTCGATGTTATTAGTAAGACTCATCATATTCAATTGAAGTATTAATACTTTCAACTTCAACATTTGATCAGATTTACAACATCATACACAAGTTCTAGTTTTATCACTCATAATCGTCTAAATAATAAACTTTTAGAGTTTTTAAGAAGTCATTCCTTAGTTCAACATATCATAAGAATTATATCATTCAATAATCCAATCACGATTTAAGGGTTCATTCGGGTTATTCACAAACATGAAAACCCTAGTTTCCATTTTCACACATTTCATTTATCAATCATACGTATACATTGATTCATTGACTCATTTGATTCACTTCTTCAAAACAAACCCTAATCAAGATATGTGGTCACCTCATACTGATCCTTACACATATATCATATTTAATTTCATTAACATTCAACAATAGACTGGTATAATACAATCTAGTACAATTCAAATATGATTTTATAAATGTTAATTCAATTCCAAGCATATTGGCCATTGGGCTAATTTTTAGACAAAATTTACATGAAATAGCATAGTCATCTACCCATAAGATTACCCATGGATCCTCAATAAATATATCAGGAACTAATCAAGTTCCAACCAATGAGAAACAATCAAAATCAGTAGAATTAGATCCCCCAATATCTTTCCCAAATCAAATCCAATCACATACATATACAACTAAGGTTTCTGATTGTTTTAGCCAGATAGAATTAGGCTTTTGGTCCGTCGAGCCAGAGGCATACACACTAGCCAACAAGGGGTGACTAGATGCACTCCATGGGACTCGAACACATGGGATCTCTCAAAATTTACCATAGGAGAAGGGCAAGCGTAGGGGTCAATCCTCAGGGAGAAAAGGGGACACTAGAGCTAGGTTAGTTTGGTTGGGTTCTTACTGCGGAGTCTAGAGTTAAGGGTTTAAAGGTGATTTGATTGTTAAACTAAGTTATGCAAGAAAGAACGGAAAGCAAGAACAAAGCCTAAGTTAACCCTAGACTAGATTAATACTAAGTATGCAAGAAAATACTAAGCTAGGTATGAAAAGTCAACTTACACAAAGGCATGTAAAAGAAAAGCACAAGAGCAAGAAAATAGCTAAACTAGCAAGAACAAGTTAAAAATAGGGCAACAAGCTAACTAAGCAGGAAAAGAGCTAACTAAGCTAACACTAGCTAAGAAAGATGAAAACTAGGGTTTTATAGCAATTAAAGAAGGTGTGGGCTGTTTAGGGGATGCCCTTATCACTTTAGTTGGGGGTGACATATGAACATCATGATTCCATTTAGATTATCCAAACCAAACAACAAGTTAGAGTCTAATGAATCAACCTAAGCTACTAATTGACCATGGATATGCTAGGTTGTGTATAGGGGAACTAGTCCCTAACACCCCCTACTACCCTTATGATGCACAATTGGGTTAGGGATTAGTTTCAATTCAATGAGAGTCTAATCAAGTCTAGGTTTCTAGATTAGACATTCTGAGGGCGATTAGGGTCCGAGGGTAGTAATGGGGAGGTGAAATTAGGGTTTTGGGCCTCAATTTGCTCACATTCTAGCCTTGAGAAGGCTCTTTGCTAATTGCACTAGAATTATCTAATCTAACTACTTAGATATCTCACTTAGGTTTATGGAGATTGATTAGGATGTAGGAAGATGGGAGGCAACCTAGGGACCAAGAATTGGACCTTGGGGTAAATCCCAAAATTCACACATATAAGCAATTTCCTAAATTCCTAAGTGATCTCACACATAAACAAACAAGAAATCCATGGTGAATAAGATGTAAATAGAACATAATCACTACCAAATGAAATCATAATATTTACATATCATTTTCTCTCAACATGGTATCAAAGTAACATTTTACACCCCAAACAGCCCACCCAAGGGGCCCAGCTACTCATGGAAATGGAAAATACAAAAATAAAGGAGAAAGAATGAGTAGAGGAGTGAAAAGCCATGATGAGCTTGGTGAATACTCCTCCTTATCCACCTCCTAGAAGATGTATCTCGATCTCCCTCCTCCAAGGTAGGTGAATGGCATGGATGTATGGTGGAAAAGAGTGTAAATGGAAGGAAAGTGGGATTTTGATGGTGGAAATGGTGAAATGGAGGTGGAATGAGGTGGGAATGGATGGAGGACGAAATGGGGAGGCTAGAGTGGTTGTAGGATAGATAACCTCATGCCCCATCCACCACCTAGGTATATATAGGTGTGGGGGAAGCACTAGGTTAAGTAGGGAAAATATGGGTAAACCAGTGCAAAAAGTAGCTTGGTTTTGTGAGTAGCACGGCCGTGGTAGGTCACCATGACCATGGTGGGTAGGGGTGAGCATGGTTGTGGTAGGGTAAAATGATCATGGGAACTAAAATGGCAAGATCACAGGTTGTTAGTCAGTTTTGTACTGAAACTGGCACGACCGTGGTAGGGTAAGGGTGGCACGGCCATGCTGGGTAGCACGACCATGGTTCTCTCTACTGGCCATGACTGTGTTGATGGCCATGGTCGTGGTATGTTCAATGGGCCACGACCGTGTTGATGGCCACGACCATGGTGAGTTAGTACATCCCTATTGATTCTGTCGATTCTTCACCAAAAAAAGGCACGACCGTGGGGGTGTACCAAGACCATTTTACTTATGTTGTAGCAAGGTCGTGTTGTGCAACACGACCGTTCTGGCTTAGTTTACCATGACCATTCTATGTGGCACGACCGTGGTAATTTCAGCTTGACTTGGGGGTGACTTTGTTGATTTGCAAGTGACCTAGCACGGTCGTTCTATGGTACCAAAGCCGTGTTGGGTCCTAGATCAACACTTTGACTTTTTTCTTTGGATTTTCTTGGTCATCTTTGTTTCAATGGATCTTTGGCCACTAGGGGTAGGTTGAGGGAGCATCAGACTTCACTTTGGGCCTCTCCAAGGGTAGAGAAACCCTAGGATCACTCCTTCTCTCCGTCTTCCATCAATTGTGGTCCAAATGCCTGAAAAACATGCAAATAATGTCCATAAGTACATTTTGCACAAATAAGCATATTGGGAGAAATAACATGTAATCTAACAGGTATAGATGTGATTGAAGAGAAAAAAGGCACAAGATGAAGCCCTAAAATAGGGCTCAATAAGCTTTCAACATGAACACAAAGCTTAGGAGGGAGAAAAACACTCACCTCATGTTCCAAGCACCTAAAAATGTAGGTCAACCTCTGAAGTTTTGGAAACCCAATCAAACTCTCGCAAAAGAATCCAATTTTTTCTCCTCTCAACTCAGAAACTCTAGAAATGGGGATTAGAAGAGCAAGAGTGAGAAAAGGGGGAGGTTTGATATGATTTTAAATCAAATTAGAGGAGGGACGGAAGCTTGACATGTGAGAGAAGATTCACCATGAAATGCTATGCAAATAAGGTAAGCTTACTTGATTTCATCATATCTTGGATAGAGAAACCCTAGGTCAACGTCTCCACCACTTTCCCTTCTCAAAACCCTAGCTCTCCTCTCTCTCAAGAATTTCATTTCTTTGACAGGAATGACAAGTTATGAGACATCCTTGTGTGTTAGTTTAGTCATATAGATGAATTGAGGTACTTAGAACAATTGCAAACAAACCCTTCAATATATTTTTATTTTCCTCAGGATGGTTGGTCGGATGAGTTATAAACTTGACCGACTCCACACTTTTCAGAACCCCAAAATCATCCAAAAATTAAGAAATTTTAACCCAATGTCTAAAATTGAGTTTTTAAGAAACTGTAAATTTTTTAAGATCATTTGGAGTTACCAGTAAATAACTAAAAATCAAATAGAGCATGGTCGGTCGAGTTTGTCCTTCAAAGAACTCAACCGACTCCTCTCTCTATAGAGTTCAAAAATCATCCAAATATTACACCAATTTAATAATATGTCTCTAATGAAGTTTATAAACAACAATTAAAATTTGAGATCAATTAGATATACTAATAAAAAGATAAAATTAAATTTCCACACTACTATATCAATATGAAAATATGATCGATCGAGTTTGAAACTCGACCAACAAATAGGTCAGAACATTCTTCAAAAATTCTGATATTTTTTGTATTGTTCACGTTTGATATATACAAATCATATCCAAATTTGAGTTAAATCAGAGTTGCACATAAAATCCTAGAAATCATTTAGTGATACACTATACTTATCAAATTTTGTATTCATATGTCATCAAAACCCTAATTTGGCCCGATTAGGGTTTCCAAATCTTAATCATGATTATGTGAATCAAAGTAAGATTAATCCTTCTCATTATATTTAAAACATCAAAACTTAACTACCATCATTAATAAATCTTTAAACAATGATCAACTTAGTTAAGCATACAATCATGCAAGTAAACCCTAATTAGACCACTAATTTGAAAATGAGTCATTACAAATTCTCCCCTCCTTTTAGGATTTTGTCCCGAAATACAAGAAAAGATATGGAAGAATATCATATCATCTAATCTTTCACCTCCCTGGGGATCAAATTATAAAGACTTTCATTTTACCTTTCTTTCATATGACAATTTCGTTTTGCATTAAATGGACATTTCATCCCTTGTCACCATCATGTCTCTCTCCTTGAGTTTTACAAACACATACTTCACAAATATTAGTAATACATCATTTATCAAGATCTAATTCACATCACCTTTCACATCCTTTAAAAAAAATTCATTGTTTATCTCATGGATTAAGATTATGACTCATTCACATATTATCATCCACATTCATCAGTTTTCTTCACAAGGAAGATCATTTTGCGTGCATCATCTTAGTTCTTAACTTTTTCTTAAAATTTTAGATTTCATACTCAGACTCAAACTCAAACTCATTAGAGATTGTCTTCATAATCCATTAACCTTTCTTATTTCTTATATGAAATTTCATGCTTGCCATAGGTTCCATATTGAAATATAAAATGCTTTTCTCTTTCACCATTTTATCATCATTATTTTTTATTCATCTTATTATACTAACAAACTGTGTTCATCTCGATACTTAGTCAAGGCATCCAGAAGAAGTACAATCGGAAGTTCCATACTATATTATCTCAGTACCCAAATTCTTGACCAGAGCATATGAATATTGACTTCAGTCAGTATGCACATCATTTAAATTATATTCAACATCCACATTATCAATGAATTCTAAATCTTATTGTCCATGTAGACTCATCTAACCTAGGATTTGATACCACATTTGTCAGGACCCACTCTTTTGATCAGCATAAATACCAACCATTAGAGATAATCCCAAAATTTAAACCCAGATTATGGAATAAAACAATGAATTCTCGACAAAGGAGAATAAACAAAATATAAAAATACAAATAAATTTTTCCTTTTTCTTTCTTCACAAATTCATAAATTAATGTCACATCAAGGACATCACATTTAGATATCACAAATCTTATTCAACTCCATTAAAACTAGAATCAAATCTTGTTCTCATATGTGATTCAGTTTACATCAGATACATGTACATTGATGAAAAAACTTAGTCTACAACCCATCCTGGGAAAGAGAGAGTACATGGACATTCTATTCTATCTAGATTATGCTATTTGTCACGACCTCTCCACTGGATAGCATTATACCTAAAAACATTTGAAATAACCTCATGAGACTCATATAGAGCCCTAGTGAGTGGATACCTCCCACTCAAGCTAGGTACATGCATCAACATCAGATTAAGTATAATAAACTTAACAGAAACATGCAGATATTGAAAAGCCTAGCAGATAGTTCTATCATAAGTCATATCTAACTTACAATGGTAATATAATCCAATACACAAGGTAATCACTTAAACCAATTATAACTTGGAAACATCTTTTAGAGCATGTCTATGAACAAATTAGTGAATACTTCTAGTTTAGATTAAGAATCTTACTGCATGAGTAATAAGTCAAGTTCTAAGAATTTTGAATCAATACATAACAATAACTTTATATTTGTGACACTCCACCAGCCGGACCAAGAACACATCATGTAGTCCTGAAACTGAAGTACACATAATACTTATCTACCAAAAAATACTATCAAATAGCAAGCAACTTAACTCATATTCTGAATGGATATGAATACCATCATTTATTACTTGTCAACATGACATATCATAATACGAAATAGAAAATGTCTGTAGAAACATGATTACTTTCCTCAACAAGAAGCATAATCAACAACGACAAATCATCAAGTAGCAATACATGGAATGTAACAACCATTCAAATCATGTTCTACATGGCTTATTTTCTTTTATTCATTTGCCCTGAAACTACTTGGATTGTACCTCACCAAGTAGAAGTGACCACACCTGATTCTTGTGTCAACGACTCACCATCACTATCTTAGGGTTTAGCCAGCCACCCTAAGATATCAACAACATAACTTGGCCACCTCAGGGTTTCCTAAAGAGGTTGATGTCCTCATCTCGAATACATGAGACAGGAACCAGCAAAATAGTATATCACATATCAAAGTATTTCACATATTTTTCATTTCAAATTTCACATCTTTCATTTCATTAGAGTCTATTCCATCTAGACATAGACTTTCACAACAAGGAGTTAGGGCCAGAGCCACTCCAGATGACTCACTCCAAAATCCTAGTGTTCTAACCTTTGAGGTCTCAATCCACACTCTAGAAAATCTTCTCATAATTCATCAATTACTACAAGGAGATCCATTTTTTTCCCAGTGTGGTCCTCAGGGGAAACTCACAGTGTTCAGGGAACCTAAATAGTTGTTCCATCATTTCACTTGTTATTAATCTCTTTTACTCATCTTACAAGAATTTAAAACATCATATATGATATCTGTGTATTCTTGCATAACTAGAATAAAATGAAGCAGATTAAGTTTATCAGTAAGGACAATGATCAAAGCAAGAAGCACAATAAATCTGTATATTACAACACATATGATTATTTCTATCTTCTGCATCATCTCATAGAACTTATCAACAGTGGGCTTTCGGCCCGAGACATAATCTTATTGTCCAGTGTTTACCCCATCAGGGTTTTATCATCATCAGTGGGCTTTCATCCGTAGACATAATCTCATTATGCAACATTTACCCTTATCAGGGTTTCTCAATGCAAGGAGTGCATATTAAATTCAATTTCAACATAAATCTTATCAGTTCATTATATATAACAGTTCTGAACAAATATAAGAAGAGGCGTTAGAACTAGCAACAGTAAAAACATATAGATATTATGTATAATTCCTCATACTCATAATATATTTATCATACAACATTTTCCTGTTCCATCCAATCTGAAGAGATGCCAATAATTTCATGGATATACATGCATAACAGACTTAGTTCTCTTCTTCTTTTATTTCACATTCTTCATACGGGGTTACTAATCAACACGTTGATTATCATTTGAATTCCATCAAAATAGTTCATTCTCATAGTACAAGTATTCTATCAAACAATCACTATATAAGAACACATTCTTGTAAATCAATTCAAATGCTTGAACATCATCTTTTAATTGAATTAAACTACAATTATGTACATTCCTTAATTCCTCATTTGGGATTGTTATTCATTAGCACCATCTAGATCAACATTTTAGGGTTAGAGTTTGTTTCTTAAATTTGTCTTCTAATTCTCATCTTTTTCCTTCAATTCATATTTATTAATCTCAACTTCCATCATGTCATGTTCATTAAATTACTTGAACCAATCATTTTTAACTCACTTGATATACAATACTTCTCTTTTCATTAATATCCACTAAAGTCTAATTTTAGTATGTTTCATTCAATTTGGCTTAATCCGCATGTAATTAAAATAAAGGATTAAAGACTTCATCATAATCACTTCATTAGTTTCATCTTTAACTTACCATCCCCATCAATACATTTTTCTTCATATCATTTCTTATAGATAAGTGTACCATGTCATTGACTTCTAATGTCATATAATCAACAATGATCATTCTTTATTATACTAAAACAAATGCATTATACTTAGATGATATTAGTAAGACTCATCATATTCAATTAAAGTATTAATACTTTCAACTTCAGCATTTGATCACATTTACAACATCATATACAAGTTCTAGATTTGTCACTCATAATTGTCTTAATAATAAACTTTTGGGGTTTTCAAGAAATCATTCCTTAGTTCAACATATCATAAGAATCATATCATTCAATAATCCAATCATGATTCAAGGTTTCATTTGGGTTATTCACAAACATGGAAACCCTAGTATCCATTTTCGCACATTTCATTCATCAATCATAAGTATACATTGATTCAATGACTCATTTGATTCACTTCCTCTACACAAACCCTAATCAGGATATGTGGTCACCTCATACTGATCCTTACACATATATTATATTCAATTCCATTATCATTCAACAATACACTTGTACAACACAATCTAGAACAATTCAAATATGATTTTATACATGTTAATTCAATTCCAAGCATATCGTCCGTTTGGCTGATTTTTAGGCAAAACTTACTTGAAATAGCATAGTCATCTACCCATAAGATTACCCATGGATCCTCAATCAATATATCAGGAACTAATCAAGTTATCAATGAGAAAAAATCAAAATCAGTAGAATTGTATCCCCCAATATCTTTCCCAAATCAAATCCAATCACATACATATACAAATAAGGTTTCTTATTGTTTTAGCCAGATAGAATTAGGATTTTGGTGCATCGAGCCAAAGGCGTACACACTAGCCAACAAGGGGTGACTAAATGCACTCCACCGGACTCGAACACATGGGATCTCTCAAAATTTATATTAACCCTAACATAGCCGATCACAATACCAAATAGGTCACCCGCAAGTGCACGGGGTACTATTGTAGCAAAGGGGGCACTAGAGCTAGGTTAGTTTGGTCTGGTTCCTACTGTAGAGTCTAGGGTTAAGGGTTTAAAGGTGATTCGATTGTTAAACTAAGTTAAGCAAGAAAGAACGGAAACCAAGAACAAAGCCTAAGTTAACCCTAGACTGGATTAAGACTAAGTATGCAAGAAAAGACTAAGATAGGTATGAAAAGGCAACTTACACTAAGCCAGGAAAAAGAATAGCACAAGAGCAAGAAAAGATCCAAACTAACAAGAACAAGGTAAAAATAGGGCAAGAAGCTAACTAAGCAGGAAAAGAGCTAACTAAGCTAACACTAGCTAAAAAAGATGAAAACTAGGGTTTTAAAGCAACTAAACAAGGTGTGGGATATTTAGGGGATGCACTTATCACTTAAGTTGGGGGGTGACATATGAACATTATGATTCCATTTAGATTATCCAAACCAAACAACAAGTTAGAGTCTAATGAATTAACCTAAGGGCCTATTTGGTAGGATGTTGTTTGTTTGTATGATGTTTCGATTCATCTTTTTTCAGTTTTAAGTTTGTTTGGTAGGATGTGATACGATGCAGTTCAGTGATTTTTGATTTACGGTATATCATATTTGGCCCCACATCAGTGAAATGAACTGCTCCTAAAAAGGCCACGGTCGGGTGAAGTTCGCGTCTGAACAGGCCCAACGTTCCTGTGTGTAGTGGGGCCATTGACGTAGGTATCCAAAATTAGAGACTCTCAGTTCTATTCTTCTTTCTTTTGTAGTGGGGCCACCGGACATACAGTCAACAACTTTTTGAGCAGTGTTATCGTTCATAGAAACATGATAGTTGTTGCTACCAATTACTTGCAGACAAAACCAATGAGTTCTCCTTGCATCGAACAAAATAAAATCAAGCGAGTATAAAATACGTGATTATGGTTGATTGGATTTTTAATTCATCAAACTACATCCTATTACACCCTACCAAACAGGGCCTAATCTACTAACTGGCCATGGATATGCTAGGTTGTATATCGGGGAACTAGTCCCTAGCACCCCCACTACCCTTGCGAGGCTCAATTGGTTTAGGGATTAGGTTCAATTCAATGAGAGTCTAATCAAGACTAGGTTTCTAGATTAGACATTCCTAAGGCAATTAGGGGCCTAGGGTAGTAATGGGGAGGTGAAATTAGGGTTTTGGGCCCCAATTCTCCCACATTCTAGCCTTGAGAAGGCTCTTTGCTAATTGCACTAGAATTATCTAATCTAGCTATTTAGATCTCTCACTTTGGTTTAGGAAGATTGATTAGGATGTAGGAAGATGGGAGGCAACCTAGGGATCCAATAATTGGACCTAAGGGCAAATCCTAAAATTCACACATATAAGCAATTTCCCTAAATTCCTAAGTGATCTCACACACAAACCAACAAGAAATTCATGGATAATAAGATGTAAATAGAACATAATCATTTACAAACGAAATCATAATATTTACATATTATTTCCCCCCAGCATGGTATCAAAGTAACATTTTACACCCCCAAACAGCCCACCCAAGGGGCCTAGCTACTCATGGAAATAGAAAATACAAAAAGAAAGGAGAAAGAATGAGTAGAGGAATGAAAATCCATGATGAGCTCAGTGAAGACTCCTCTTTCTCCACCTCCTAGCAGCTGTAACTCGATCTCCCTTCTCCAAGGTAGGTGAATGGCATGGTGATGAGTGCATACTCATCATGAAATTCAATTACCTTTTTGGAACAATTTCATCTCTATTCCACTTCTTTTCACCCTAATTTGAATCATAATGCACAATACTACTTAACCAAGATTTTAACTAAATATCCTCCATTTAATGCAGGAAAATCAAGCAACTCCATGCATACGGTCTCAAGACCGTTTGGGTCCACGCGGTCCCAAGACCGTTTGGCGGAATACACGAAGAACGAATGAAGAAACCGATTGCCAAAGAAAGCCATGCGGTCTCAAGACCGTTTGGTCCCATACGGTCCCAAGACCGTTTGGTCCCATGCGGTCCCAAGACCGTTTAGTCCCATACGGTCCCAAGACCGTTTGGTCCCATGCGGTCCCAAGACCGTTTGGTCCCATGCGGTCCCAAGACCGTTTGGACCCATGCGGTCCCAAGACCGTTTGGTCCCATGCGGTCCCAAGACCGTTTGGTCCCATGCGGTCTCACGACCGTTTGGTCCCATGCGGTCTCAAGACCGTTTGGTCCCATGCGGTCTCAAGACCGTTTGGTCCCATGCGGTCTCAAGACCGTTTGGTCCCGCGCGGTCCCAAGGCCGTTCGACGCGCGCGCAAGGAACGAGTGAAGAACTAAAGCCGTACGATCTCGCCAAGGCCAGAGCAAGACTGTTTGGCGCTCAAACGACCTCCAAACCGTTTGGTGCCCAAACGGTCTCAAGACCGTTTGGCGCCCAAACGTTCTCAAGACCGTTTGGCACCTAAACGGTCTCCAACCCGTTTGGGGTCAAATCTGAAACTATAAATAGACCCCCAGGGTCCCCATTTGAAGGATCGGTTCCAGATGCCGACATGCTGCCAGAGCACCACCCCGATCAAGTTTCACTCCACCTACTGCTGGTGTTGCGTCCAAGGAGGCCATGAAGAGGAAGAAGACGGAGCAAGGAGCGCATCTTCTTCACCGGGCTGCGTCCACCCTCTGCACTGAGCTCATGGCGGATCTATCTTTCTCTCCTATCCTTCTTGTATCTCGCATCATGAGCGAGTAGTCCTCTGTCGCTGGGGTGTGGGGACTAGCCCCGCTGCCCATGCAAACCATGTTCTTTTGTTAACTTCCCATGGCAATGTATATAACTCTTCATTTTGTCGTTTATCGTTAAGATTGTAGGTTGGTTATATGCTTGTTTTCATCTTTGTGCTCCCTATGTTGCGATAAATTCAATGCATGGGTTCCTATGTTGCGATAACTTCAAGGCATGGGTTGGAACGTCGTTTAACGAGTTTGACTTCCTGACTAGAAATAGAAGGGGATTCCTTGAGGTAGTAAGTGTATGATCCGTGAGGGGACGAGCCATCTAGCCTTCGGTGACGCTTCTGTGCGCCTAACGCCTGTATAGGGGGTTCACAACCTTAGTTGGATTTTGTATCATCTTGCTAAACGTCGATGTTTGCTCGCATGTCACCTTCCTGCTTGTTTATCGGTTAACGCGACTGACTCCCAAACTAGAAATAGGATGGGATTTCATCGAGGTCGTAAGTGTATGATCCGCGAGGGGACGAGCCATCTAGCCTTCGGTGACGCTTCTGTGCGCCTAACACCCATATGGGGGGTTCACAACCTCTGTGGATTTCTGTATCTTCAGAGCCGTAAGACATGTGATCCGGATGGCGATGAGAAATCGGCTACCTATGGTGATTCTTACGCGGACCTAACGCCCGTATGGGGGGTTCTGCAGCAGCTCTACTTGGAGCGTTATATTGTGCCTGGATTGTTTGTAAAGGAGTATGTTTGTGTGTGTAGTGGTGGTCAAACCCGGTACCATCCCAGCGATTCCATATCATTGATCTAAACCCATCTTTTATTCCACATTTACTTTCTTGCAATTAGTTTAATCAAACCCAAATCAACCAAGCGTTCTAAATATTAGTTTTACTTGAGCTAGATCTAACTGACAAAGATTCTTAAAAACGTTGTCCTTTGGGTTCGATCCTCAACTATACTGCGATAAGATCCGTCCGCTTGCGGGTGGTATTGTTGCACTTGTTTTTGGTAAAAGCTCGGGGATATAAACTCCGAGTGAATTTGCTAGTGCATTCAAAAAGCCACATCAAATTCTGGCGCCGTTGCCGGGGACAACGGAATCAGTCAGTCAAATCTAGTTTTTTTAAGACTAATCTAGGATTTTGCTTTTCTTTTTGAAACAATCGCATATCTTCTTGATCTTTATTCTACTTTGTGGATCTCACTTTCGAATGCTTTCCAATTTCAGGAGTTCTTCAACGTTTAGTGCATGCACCGTTCGGATAGTCTCGGACTCACAGCAAGCTTTGATCCCGAGATTGATAGAACCTTCCATTGTCAGATCCGAGAGAATCAAGCAAGGATGGCGCACGAGGAAGAAGTATCCCGAAGAGTGGCTCAAGCCATCAATGCACAAAGAGAGAGACTCATGCAAGAAGCCCGAGCTGCAGTTCAACAGGAGATCTTAGCAGCACAGGAAACAACACAAGCAGCAGAACTTCGGAAAGATCTTAGAGAGTTCTCTATCCCAAAGGCCGCGAATGTCTATCATCCGGTGCAGCCTCCTCCCATCGAAGCTGCCAACTTTGAGATTAGAGCACATTGGATAACTTTGCTTCAAAACAACCCCTTCTACGGCAAACAAGCTGAAGACAACCAAGGTCATCTTCTCAGATTCATCGACCTATGTGCTATGACGAAGCAAAATGGAGTCTCCGATGATGCCATTCGACTCCGTCTTTTCAAGTACTCTCTTGCCGATAGAGCCATTAGTTGGTACAATTCACTACAGAGTGAATTACCCATCACCACCTGGGAGCAGCTCCAAAACGCTTTTCTGGAAAAGTTCTACCCCCCATCTCTTACATATGAAATCAGGGACGAATCACTAATTTCACTCAAGTGCCAGGAGAAACTCTTGCCGAAGCTTGGGATAGGTACAAGGAGCTCCTACGCAAATGCCCACACCATGGAATTCCAAAGAACCAACTGATAGAGATATTCTACAGGGGTGTGGAGGATGACGTAAAGATGTTCCTTGACTCCTCGTCTGGGGGGAATTTCATGCGGCAAAGTTACGACAGCGCATGGAGAGTTGTCACCCTGGGAGCAGAAAATCAAGACAATTGGGGCAGATCTGTTGGTAAAGGAGTATTAAAGGTCGCCATGGCTGAAGCTATTCCGGAATACAAATCTATAGCTGAAACTTTGAAGGTCTTAGTTGCAAAGCAAGGTCATATAGAATCATCCCTTGCTGCAATTGGAAGAGGACATTCTCCTACTAGGCAACAAGAACAAGTCAAGTCTACTTCTTTGTTTTGTGAGGCATGCAAAAGCACTGATCATTCCACATTGTCATGCAATGTTCTCTATCATGTTGTTCTAAGTAATGCATGCGGACAAGGAGATAATTGCCAGATGGAAAATCTTAATGCTATTAACACCATCCCTGGGCAGAACTCTTACAATCCGAATCAAAATAGGAATCACCCAGGTTTCCAATACGGGAATCCTTCAGGAGCTATGAACTCACATCAATTTGGTCCGAACAATCAACCCAGGGGCCCATCCAGTTACCAGTTTAACCAACAACAAGACTTTGGGAATCAAGGAAACTTCAAGGGAAATTTTCAGAACAGAAACTACAATAATTATCAGAACAACTCTCAGTATCAGAATTTGAATCAACAGCAAGGACAGGCAGGGTCAATCCCTTCTGATGACAAGCTATCTACCATTGAAAGGTTGTTGCAAACTCAACAAACGATGATAGCCAACCAACAAGCCCAACAAAAGGCTATTGAAACTCAACTAGCTCAACTTGCTGCCAGTATTGAGCCACAAGTTGGAGTCTTTGTCGGACAACCTGAGAACAATCCAAAACATCTCGAGCAGCTAAAGGTTGTCGCCACTAGATCAGGGAAAGATTATTCGGATCCCCTAGCAAAGACAACTGTAGTTATCCCTAATGAAAGTGAACCTATGACAGACCAAAACTTGACAGCACCGGAATCGCAATCGGAGGAAAGCGAGACTAATAAGGGAAGTTCTGAAAAAGTTGCCAATGATGAAGTAGAGACACCAGAGCCAGATATTCCTGTATATAAGCCTCGTGTTCCTTTCCCATCCCATCTGAGGGAAACCAAGCTGGATACTAGATTCATCAAATTTAAAGAGGCCATGAAGAAACTCCATGTTGATATACCATTCCTAGATGCCCTTAATGAGATACCAGCCTGGACCAAGTATCTAAAGTCGCTTCTCACCAAGAAGTACATCACTGAAGAGTATGAAACTGTAAAATTGGCTGCAACCACATCAGATATCATACTAAGCAAGATGCCAAAGAAACAAAAAGATCCAGGTTCCTTCGGAATCTCATGTCACATTGGTGACTCATCATGCAAAAGAGGATTGGCAGATCTTGGCGCAAGTATTTCTATTATGCCGCTCAATCTATGTAAGAGATTAGGGTTCGCTGAATTGCTTCCAACTACTATGACCATTCAACTTGCGGACAATTTGATAAAAAGACTGTTAGGAATTCTCGAAGACATCCCGGTCAAGGTAGGCAAGGACGCATATGTTCCATGTGATTTTGTCATCATGGACATAAAAGAAGACACCAAATACCCTCTTATATTTGGCCGTCCGTTCCCCGCTACTGCTAGAGCCCTTATTGATGTTGAAGCAGGAACCTTACTGCTCAGGTTAGGTAAAGAAACTCTGGAATTCAAAGTTTTTGAAAGCATGAGAAGACCAAGTATACATGAGGAAGTCTATATGATAGATTGTGCTGAGCAAATGTCGCAACTAACTCAAGAATACCACGAGTCATGCGATCCCTTGGAAACTGCTCTATCCGACCTATTTAATGACGAACCTATTGACCATCAAGATAAGGAATGCATCGAATCTCCCAACTCTGCTAAAGAAAATGCTGAAGCTACTTACGAAGAATTAAAGACTACCAAAACTCCAGAAGGAATCAGTGAAAAGCCAGAACCTCCTGAAATGAAGCCCCTACCAGAAGGGCTGAAGTATATGTTTTTAGACGATCTCAACACTTGTCCAGTGATCATAAACTCTGATCTAACAACCAAACAAGAAGAGAAACTTCTGGAGGTATTAAGGGAGAGCAAGAAAGCCATAGGCTATAAGATGAGTGACCTCACAGGGGTCAGCCAAGCCTTGTGCATGCACAAAATCCCCATGGTGGAAGAACATAAGCCAACCATTGAGCATCAATGAAAGTTGAACCCGAATATGAAGGAAGTGGTCCATCGCGAGATCATCAAACTTCTTACAGCTGGAATAATATACCCTATATCGGACTCACCATGGGTGAGCCCAGTTCATGTGGTACCCAAGAAAGGAGGGACTACCATTTTAAGAAATGAAAACAATGAGCTCATCCCCACTCGAACGGTCACTGGGTGGCGGATGTGTATTGATTATAGAAAATTAAACAAGGCCACTCGAAAGGATCATTTTCCTATGCCCTTCCTCGATCAAGTCTTAGAAAGATTGGCCCATCAAGAATATTTCTGTTACTTGGATGGTTACTCTGGATTCTATCAGATTCCCATACATCCAGATGATCAAGAAAAAACAACTTTCACCTGTCCCTTCGGGACATATGCTTTTAAAAGGATGCCATTTTGCTTGTGTAATGCCCCCGCAACTTTTCAACGCTGCATGACTGCCATCTTTGCAGGGCTTACTGAAACTGTTATGGAGGTCTTCATGGACGATTTTTTTGTATATGGGGACTCCTTTGATTCCTGTCTTAAGCATCTCTCCATGGTCCTTAAACGCTGTGAAGAAGCACATCTGGTGCTAAATTGGGAGAAATGCCACTTTATGGTAAAGGAAGGCATTGTCTTGGGCCACAAGGTTAGCAACAAAGGAATTGAAGTTGATAAAGCCAAGATAGAAGTCATATCTAAATTGGCAATTCCCACAAATGTGAAAGAAGTTCGCGCTTTTCTTGGTGACGCTGGATTCTATAGAAGGTTTATACGTGATTTTTCTAAGATAACAAAGCCGATGACCAATCTACTTCTAAAAGATGCTGATTTCAATTTCAATGAAGAATGCGTCAAAAGTTTTGATACGCTGAAGAAAGCCCTTACAACTACCCCCATCATTAGAGCTCCCGATTGGGACCACCCCTTTGAAATTATGTGTGATGCCAGTGATTATGCGGTGGGTGCGGTTTTAGGACAATGCATAGAGAAGAAACATTATGTGATCTATTATGCGTCGAAAACCCTCGACGAAGCTCAAAGAAATTACGCTACTACTGAAAAGGAACTTTTGGCAGTCATCTATGCCTTCGATAAATTCAGATCCTACCTTACTGGTTCGAAGGTAATCGTTTACACAGACCATGATGCTATCAGTTACCTTATGGCAAAGAAGGATGCTAAGCCAAGGCTGATCAGATGGATACTCCTTCTACAAGAATTTAACCTAGAAATAAGAGATAAAAAAGGGACGGAGAATGTCGTGGCAGATCACCTCAGCCGCATCCACAGTCTGGATGATGAAGGGATTCCGATAAACGACTCATTACCAGATGATCAGCTTATGAGGGTCTCAAGATTAGAACCATGGTATTCCGACATTGTAAACTACCTTGCCGCCGGAATCATCCATCCCCAATACACCGGGAACGCTCTGAAGAAATTTATCCATGATGTGAAGCATTACTGTTGGGATGAACCATATCTTTTTAAACTCTGCGCAGATGGATTGTATAGACGTTGCGTCGCCGAAGAAGAAGCCCATTCTATTTTAGAACAATGTCACTCAGGACCCGTAGGTGGCCACATGAGCTCAAAGAAGACAGCTTTGAAAGTTTTGCAATGTGGTTTCTTCTGGTCGACTTTATCCAGAGATTGCTACGATTTTGTCCAATCCTGTGATAAATGTCAAAGGGCCGGCAATATAACCAAGAGAGATGAAATGCCACTGAATTTATGGCAGGAAGTCGAGATATTTGACGTTTGGGGAGTGGATTATATGGGTCCATTCCCATCTTCTAATGTATTCTCATATATCTTAGTGGCAGTCGACTACGTTTCAAAATGGGTCGAAGCTATTCCAACTGCCACTAGTGATTCAAAACCCGTCATCAAATTATTGAAAGATATCATTTTCCCACGGTTCGGAGTTCTGCGAACCGTGATTTCTGACGGAGGCTCCCATTTCATCGAAAGAAGCTTTGAAGCTTTATTAAGAAAATATGGTGTCTCACACAAAATAGCTTCACCATACCACCCACAAACAAGTGGACAAGTCGAGGTATCCAACCGCCAACTTAAGTCTATTCTCGAAAAAGCCGTCGGACGAAATCGAAAAGACTGGTCAACAAAAATCAACGACGCCTTATGGGCCTACCGGACCGCTTATAAGACTCCCCTTGGGACTACCCCTTTTCGATTGATATATGGAAAGGGTTGCCACCTGCCAGTAGAACTTGAACATAAGGCATGGTGGGCAATTAAACAAATAAACTTCGATATAAAACAAGCGGGTCAAGCCAGAATTCTGCAACTCCATGAGCTGGATGAACTCAGAATGACAGCCTATGAGAATGCACGAACCTACAAAGAACGTACAAAACTCTGGCATGATGGACATCTCAAACAAAAAGACATACGAGTGGGAGACCAAGTTCTAGTTTTCAACTCCAGATTAAAATTGTTCCCGGGAAAACTCCGCTCACGTTGGTGTGGACCTTACATCGTCAAAAGCATCTCTCCCCATGGTGCTTTCTCTTTATGGAGTGACGGGTCTGGAGAATTTATAGAAAATGGTCAGCGCTTGAAAAGATACTTCACACCAACTGACAAAGGCACCAAAATAATGTTGGAATTCAACAATCCAAAGGATCCACCATAATACCGAAGAACTCTGTCGAGCCATCGACATAAAACAAAGGCACTTGTCGGGAGGCAACCCGACCAATAAATCCGTTTTACTTTTCCTTTCCAAATTTTGTTTTATAGTTAACTTTCTTAAATAAAATTTGCCTTATGGATAGTTTTCTTTCAGAACGCGAAATCGGAGTGGTGCTGATCAGAACGAATTCATTCTCGGCAGTCATACCTGGTGTTTCCTTTCCCCTCCATCTTGAATTTAGGGTTTGCTCGAGGACGAGCAAATCTCTAAGTTCGGGGTGGAGGGTGGGTGGTACATACTTCACTTCCATAAACACCCTTTTTCATACACGTTGTCTTTATCATAAAATTTTTCAAATTTTGGAACATGAAATTTTTATTCTTGTCAATAAAAATGTAACTAACTATCTTGCTATGCATGTTCTATCATAATATCCTCCTTATTCGAAGCAAATCCTCAAGAGGACTGACTTTTGAAACTTGCCCTTTGCCTGAAACCATCCGGTAAAGCTTATGATTCCTAACATCATAATACTTTTTTTTTCAAAATGATAAGTATCTGTCAAACTGATAGGGATCAAACACGTCGTGCTTCCTAAATTGACTAGTGGAACAATGGCTCAGAATCCCCACCGGATCCGCACCAAGTCATTAGTTGAGCAGAGTATGACAAAGAGAATAACCCGGTTTTGAATTGTAAATCAAGTTGCATTTCAATCTGAACTCTCTTCTACACTTCTTCTATCATCTTTGTATCCCTCCATCCATCAATACCACCAAAATAGCCAAACTTGTGCCAAACCCTAAGTTCGGGGTGGCACGCCACTTCCCCCATATCCGCTTCTTCCATACCCCTTCCAATAAATAGGGGCGTACCACCAAAAATGCAATCTCGAGTCGAACAGAGGAGAGATCTGCAATAAAAAGATGCCGAAGTGCACACAAAAAGAAAATGCAATCTCGAGTCGAATAGAGGAGAGATTTGCAATAAAAGATGCCATAGTGCACACAATTTTTTTTTTGCAATAATTGAAATTGCAAAACAAATAAAATCTCAAGTCGAATAGAGGAGAGATTTACTTCTTCTTTTCACACCACCTTTCACTCCTTTTTCTACCTAAGGGCACAATACATGCCCCACCATCCTGAACTCCACCAGTGTCAGATCGGATGCATACTTGTTGATTCTGCGGGTATCTCAGAACTCCTACAAAACTCTTCGACATGCTTGGTGTTGGAAAAAGTCGGGAGGAAGCGTTTTTGGGAAACGAACTCAGGAACGAAGCTATGGAAATACGTGTGTAGTGGTCCCAGGAAGTTAAGGTACTCATTCATATTGAGCATAAAGAAAACATTTGTGATGTGAAGATGAAGAAATCACACGGATAGGAAGTATTTCATTAGGCAACAGTTTCAAACTTTATGTTACTCGAGGACGAGCAACGATTTAAGTTCGGGGTGTTTTGATGAGTGCATACTCATCATGAAATTCAATTACCTTTTTGGAACAATTTCATCTCTATTCCACTTCTTTTCACCCTAATTTGAATCATAATGCACAATACTACTTAACCAAGATTTTAACTAAATATCCTCCATTTAATGCAGGAAAATCAAGCAACTCCATGCATACGGTCTCAAGACCGTTTGGGTCCACGCGGTCCCAAGACCGTTTGGAGGAATACACGAAGAACGAATGAAGAAACCGATTACCAAAGAAAGCCATGTGGTCTCAAGACCGTTTGGTCCCATACGGTCCCAAGACCGTTTGGTCCCACGCGGTCCCAAGACCGTTTGGTCGCATACGGTCCCAAGACCGTTTGGTCCCATGCGGTCCCAAGACCGTTTGGTCCCATGCGGTCCCAAGACCGTTTGGTCCCATGAGGTCCCAAGACCGTTTGGTCCCATGCGGTCTCAAGACCGTTTGGTCCCATGCGGTCTCAAGACCGTTTGGTCCCGCGCGGTCCCAAGGCCGTTCGACGCGCGCACAAGGACCGAGTGAAGAACTAAAGCCGTACGATCTTGCCAAGGCCATACCGATCAAAGCAAGACTGTTTGGCGCTCACACAACCTCCAAACCATTTGGTGCCCAAACGGTCTCAAGACCGTTTGGCACCCAAACGGTCTCTAGACCGTTTGGCACCCAAACGGTCTCCAAACTGTTTGGGGTCAGATCTGAAACTATAAATAGACCCCCAGGGTCCCCATTTGAAGGATTGGTTCCGGACGCCGACAGGCTGCCAGAGCACCACCCCGATCAAGTTTCACTCCACCTACTGCTGGTGTTGCGTCTAAGGAGGCCAAGAAGAGGAAGAAGACGGAGCAAGGAGCGCATCTTCTTCACCGGGCTACGTCCACCATCTGCACCGAGCTCATGGCGGATCTATCTTTCTCTCCTATCCTTCTTGTATCTCGCATCATGAGCGAGTAGTCCTCTTTCGCTGGGGTGCGGGGACTAGCCCCGCTGCCCATGAAAACCATGTTCTTTTGTTAACTTCCCATGGCAATGTATATAACTCTTCATTTTGTCGTTTATCGTTAAGCTTGTAGGTTGGTTATATGCTTGTTTTCATCTTTGTGCTCCCTATGTTGTGATAACTTCAATGAATGGGTTCCTATGTTGCGATAACTTCAAGGCATGGGTTGGAACGTCGTTTAACAAGTTTGACTTCCTGACTAGAAATAGAAGGGGATTCCTTGAGGTAGTAAGTGTATGATCCGCGAGGGGACGAGCCATCTAGCCTTCGGTGACGCTTCTATGCGCCTAACGCCTGTATAGGAGGTTCAAAACCTTAGTTGGATTTTGTATCATCTTACTAAACGTCGATGTTTGCTCGCATGTCACCTTCCTTCTTGTTTATTGGTTAACGCGGATGACTCCCAAACTAGAAATAGGATGGGATTTCATCGAGGTCGTAAGTGTATGATCCGCGAGGGGACGAGCCATCTAGCCTTCGGTGACGCTTTTGTTCGCCTAACGCCCGTATGGGGGGTTCACAACCTCCGTGGATTTCTGTATCTTCAGAGCCGTAAGACATGTGATCCGGATGGCGATGAGAAATCAGCTGCCTATGGTGATTCTTACGCGGACCTAACGCCCGTATGGGGGGTTCTGCAGCAGCTCTACTTGGAGCGTTATATTGTGCCTGGATTGTTTGCAAAGGAGTATGTTTGTGTGTGTAGCAGTGGTCAAACCCGGTACCATCCCAGCGATTCCATATCATTGATCTAAACCCATCTTTTATTCCACATTTACTTTCTTGCAATTAGTTTAATCAAAACCAAATCAACCAAGCGTTCTAAATATTAGTTTTACTTGAGCTAGAACTAACTGACAAAGATTCTTAAAAATGTTGTCCTTTGGGTTCGATCCTCAACTATACTGTGATAAGATCCGTCCGCTTGCGGGTGGTATTGTTGCACTTGGTTTTGGTAAAAGCTCGGGGATATAAACTCCGAGTGAATTTGCTAGTGCATTCAAAAAGCCACATCACATGGATGTATGGTGGAAAAGGGTGGAAATGGAAGGAAATTGGGGTTTCGATGGTGGAAATGGTGAAATGGAGGTGGGAATAGATGGAGGGTGAAATGGGGAGGCTAGAGTGGATGTAGGATAGCTAACCTCATGCCCTAGCCGCCACCTAAGTATATATAGGTGTGGGGAAAGCACTAGGTTAAGTAGGGGCAATATTGGTAAAACAGTGCAAAAAGTAGCTCAGTTTTGTGAGTAGAACGGCCATGGTAGGTCACCACGGCCATGGTGGGTAGGGATGAGCACGGTCGTGGTAGGGTATAATGGTCATGGGAATTAAAATGGCAAGATCACAGGTTGCTGGTCAGTTTTGTACTGAAACCGACACGGTCGTGGTGGTCACCACATCCATGGTGGGGTAAGGGTGGCACGGCGTTGCTGGGTTTCATAGTCGTGGTGTTGTTTGCTGGCCACGACCGTGTTGATGGAAACGACCGTGGTATCTTCAATGGGCCACGACCATGGTGAGTTAGGTGCATCCCTATTAATTCTGTCAATTCTTCACCAAAAAAAGGCACGATCGTGGGGGTGTACCACGGTCATTTTGCTTCTGATGTAGCACGACTGTGCAGTAAGGCACAACCGTTCTGGATTAGTTCACCTCAACCATTCTGTGTGGCATGACTGTGGTGATTTGAGCTTGACTTGGGGGAGACTCTGTTGATTTGCAAGTGACCTAGAGCAGTCGTTCGTGGTACCACGGTCGTGCTGGGTCCTGGATCAACACTTTGACTTTGTTCTTTGAATTTTCTTGGACATCTTTCCTTCAATGGATCTTTGGCCACTAGGGGTAGGTTGAGGGAGCATCATACTTGACTTTGGGCCTCTCTAAGGGTAGAGAAATCCTAGGATCACTCCTTCACTCTTTCTTCCATCAAGTGTGTTCTAAATGAATGAAAAACGTGCAAATAATGTCCATAAGTGCATTCTACACAAATAAGCATATTGAGATAAATAACATGTAATCTAACAGGTATAGATGTGATTTAAGAGCAAAAAGACACAAGATGAAGCCCTAAAATAGAGCTGAATCAACTTTCAACATGAATACAAAGCTTAGGAGGGAGAAAAATACTCACCTCAGGTGCCAAACACCTTAAAAACATAGGTCAACCTCTGAAGTTTTTGAAACCCAATCAAAATCTCGTAAAAGAATCCAATTCTTTCTCCTCTCAAGTCAAAAACCCTATAAATGGGGATTAGAAGAGAAGAGTGAGAAATGGGGGAGATTTGATGTGATTTTGAATAAAATCAGAGGATGGATGGAATCTTGACATGTGAGATAAGATTGAACATGAAATTCTATGCAAAGAATCTAAACTTACTTGATTTCATCATATCTTGGATAGAGAAAACCTAGGTCAAAATCTCCACCACTTTCTCTTCTCAAAACCCTAGCTCTCCTCTCTCTCAAGAATTTTGTTTCTTTCACAGGAATGACGAGTTATGAGACCTCCTTTTGTGTTAGGTTAGTCATATAGATAAATTGAGGTGCTTAGAACAATTGCAAACAAGCCTTTCAATATGTTTTTATTTTGCTCAGGCTGGTTGGTCGGCTGAGTTATAAACTCGACCGACACCACACATTTCAGAACTCAAATATCATCCAAAAATTATGAAACTTTAACACAATGTCTAAAATTGAGTTTATAAGAAATAGTAAAAAATTTAAATCATTTTAGTTACCAACAAATAACTAAAAATCAAATACTACACTGCTATATTGCAGTCTGAGCATGGTCGGTCGAGTTTGTCCTTCACAGAACTCGACCGACAACCCTCTTTGTAGAGATCAAAAATCGTCCAAAAATTATGAAAATTTAATAATATGTCTATAATGGAGTTTTAAACAAAAGTTAAAATTTGAGATCAATTGGATACAGAAATAAAAAGATAAAATTAAATTACCACACTGCTATATCAATCTCAAAATATGATCACTCAAGTTTGAAACTCGAACAACAAACAAGTCATAGCATTCTTCAAAAATTCATATATTTGTCAATAGTGTTCACATTTGAAATATACAAATCATATACAAATTTTAATTAAATTAGAGGTACACATAAAATCCAAAAAATCATTTAGTGAGACACTTTACTTATCAAATTATGTATTCATATGTCATCAAAACCCTAATTTGGGCCGATTAGGGTTTCCAAATCTTAACCCTAATTATGTGAATCAAAGTATGATCAATCTTCTCATTATATTTAAAACATCAAAACTTAACTAGCATCATTAATAAAGCTTTAAACAATGATCAACTTAGTTAAGCATACAATCATCCAAGTAAACCCTAAATAGACCACTAATTTCAAAATGGGTCATTCAAATTCTACCCTCCTTTTAGGATTTTGTCCCAAAATCCATGAAAGGATATGGAAGAATATCATATCATCTAATCTTTCACCTCTTTGGGGATCAAATTAAAAACACTTTCATTTTACCTTTCTTTCAGATGACATTTTTGTTTTGCTTTAAATGGATATTTCATCCCTTGTCATCATCATATCTCTCTCCTTGAGTTTTACAAACACTTACTTCACAAATATTAGTAATACATCAATTATCAATATCTAATTCACATCACCTTTCACATCCTTTTAAAAAAATTAATTATTTATCTCATGGATTAAGATTATGACTCATTCACATATTATCATCCACATTCATCATTTTTCTTCACAAGGAAGATCATTTAGCATGCATCACCTTAGTTCTTAGCTTTTTCTTAAAATTTTAGATTTCATACTCAGACTCAAACTCGAACTCATTAGAGATTGTCTTCATAATCCATTAAGCTTTCATATTTCTTATATAAAATTTCATGCTTGCTATAGGTTCCATATTGAAATATAAAATCCTTTTCTCTTTCACCATTTTATCACCATTATTTTTTTATGCATCTTATTATACTACCAAACTGTGTTCATCTGGATACTTGGTCAGGGCATCCAGAAGAAATACAGTTGACAGTTCCATACTATCTTATCTCAATACCCAAATACTTGACCAGAGCACCAGGTTACTGAATTTAGTTAGTATGCACATCATTTAGGTTATATTCAACATCCACATTATCATTGAATTCTAAATCCTATTGTCCCTGTAGACTCATCTAACCTAGGATCTGATACCACATTTATTGGGACCCACTCTTTTGATCAGCATAAATACCAACCATTAGAGATAATCCCAAAGCCTAAACCCAGATTATGGAATAAAACAATGAATTCTCGATAAAGACGAATAAACAATATATGAAAAACACAGATAAATTGTTCCTTTTTCTTTCTTCACAAATTCATTAAACAATGTCACATCAAGGACATCACATTTAGATATCACAAATCTTATTGAACTCCATTAAAACTAGAATCAAATCTTGTTCTCATATGTGATTCAGTTTACATAAGATACATGTACATTCATGACAAACTTAGTTTACAACCCATCCTGAGAAAGATAGAGTACAGGGACATTCTATTCTATCTAGATTATGCTATTTAAATCTTCTTTGTCATGTCCTCTCTACTGGATAGCATTATACCTAAAAACATTTGAAATAACCTCATGAGACTCATATAGAGCCCCAGTGAGTGGATACCTCCCACTCAAGCTAGGTACATGCCTCAGCATCAGATTACGTATATAAACTTAACAAAAACATGCAAATATTGAAAAGTCTAGCAGATAGTTCTATAATAAGTCATATCTAAATTACAATGATAATCTAATCCAATAGATAAGGTAATCACTTAAACCAATTATAACTTTGAAACATCTTTTAGAGCATGTCTATGAACAAATCAGTGAATACTTCTTGTTCGGATTAAGAATCTTACTGCATGAGTAATAAGTCAAGGTCTAAGCATTTTGAAATAATACAAAACAATAACATTATATTTGTGACACTCCACCAATCGGACTAGGAACACATCCTGCAGTCCTGAAGCTAAAGTACACATAATACACTCTAGCAAACAATACTATCAAATAGCAAGCAATCCAACTCATATTCAGAATGGATATGAATACCATCATTTATAATTTGTTAACATGACATATCATAATATGAAATAGAAAATTTCTGTAGCAACATGATTACTTTCCTCAACAAGAAGCACAATCAACAATGACAAATCATCAAGTAGCAGTACATGGAATGTAACAACCATACAAATCATTTACTATACGGTTTATCATCTTTTATTCATTTGCCCTGAAACTACTTGGCTTGTACCTCACCAAGTAGAAGTCGCCACACCTAATTCTCGTGTAAATGACTCACTGTCACTATCTTAGGGTTTATCCGGCCACCCTAAAATATCAACAATAGAACCTGGCCACCTCAGGGTTGCCTAAACAGGCTCACATCCTCATATCGGGTACACGAGATAGGAACCAACAAAATAATATATCACATATCATAGTATTTCACATATTTTTCATCTCACATTTCACATATTTCATTTCGTCAGAGTCTATTCCATCTGGACATAGATTTGCATAGCAAGGATTTAGGGCCAGAGCCACTCTAGATGACTCATTCCTGAATCCTAGTGGTCTAACCTTTAAAGTCTCGATCCACACTGCAAAAATCCTTCTCATAATTCATCGATTACTACAAGGAGATCCATTTTGTTTCCCCAGTGTAGTCCTCGGGGGAAACTCACGACGTTCATGGAACCTAACTATATGTTCCATCATTTCACTTGTTATTAATCTCTTTTACTCATCTTATAAGAATTCAAAACATCATATATCATATTTTTGTATTCTCGCATGACTAGAATAAAATGAAGCAGATTAAGTTTATCAATAAGGACAATGATCAAAGCAAGAAGCACAATAAATCTATATATTGAAACACATATGATTATTTGTATCTTCTACATCATCTCATTGAACTCATCAACAGTGGGCTTTCATCCCGAGACATAATATTATTATCCAACATTTATCCCATCAGGGTTTTATCATCATCAGTGGGCTTTCATCCCTAGACATAATCTCGTTATGCAACATTTACCCTTATCAGGGCTTCTCAATGTAAGGAGTGCATATTAAATTCAATTTCAACATAAATCTTGTCAGTTCATTGTATATCATAGTTCTGAACAAATATTAGTAGAGGTATTAGAACTAGAAACAGTAAAAGCATATAGATATCATGTATCATTCCTCATACTCATAATTCATATAATATATGCCTATTCCATCCAATATAAATAGATGCCAATAAATTTCATCAATATACAAGCATAACAGACTTAGTTCTCTTCTTCTTTTATTTCACATTCTTCATATGTGGTTACTAATCAACACATGTTGATTATCATTTGAATTCCATAAAAATAGTTCATTCCAATAGTACACATATTCTATCAAACAATCACAATACAAGAACACATTCTTTTAAATCAATTCAAATGCTTGAACCTCATCTTTTAATTGAATTAAACTACAATTATGTACATTCCTCAATTCCTCATTTGAGATTGTTATTCATGCCCACCATCTAGCTCAACATTTTAAGGTTAGAGTTTATTTCTTAAATTTGTCTTCCAATTCTCATCTTTTTCCTTCAACTCATATTCATTAATCTCAACTTATCTCGTATCATGTTCATTAAATTACTGGAACCAATAATCTTTAACTCCCTTGATATACAATACTTCTCTTTTTATTGATATCCATTAAAGTCTAGTTTTAGTATGTTTCATTCATTTTGGCTTAATTTGTATGTAATTAAAATAAAGGATTAAAGACTTCATAATAATAACTTCATTAGTTTCATCTTTAACTTGCCATCACCATCAATCCATTTTTTCTTCATATCATTTCTTATATTTAGATAAGTGTACCATGCCATTGACTTCTAATGTCATTCCCATAATCAACAATGCTCATTCTTTATTATACTAAAACAATTGCATTAGACTTAGATGATATTAGTAAGACTCATCATATTCAATTGAAGTATTAATACTTTCAACTTCAACATTTGATCACATTAACAACATCATATACAAGTTCAAGCTTTATCACTCATAATCATCTTAATGATAAACTTTTAGGGTTTTCAAGAAGTCATTCCTTAGTTCAACATATCTTAAGAATCATATCATTCAATAATACAATCATGATTTAAGGGTTCATTAGGGTTATTCACAAACTTGAAAATCCTAGTTTCCATTTTCACACATTTCATTCCTCAATCATAAGTATACATTGATTCATTGACTCATTTGATTCACTTATTCAACACAGACCCTAATCAGGATATGTGATCACCTCATACTGATCCTTACACATATATTATATTCAATTCGATTAACATTCAACAATACACTTTTATAATACAATCTAGTACAATTCAAATATGATTTTATACATGTTAATTCAATTCCAAGCATATCGGCCATTGGGATGATTTTTAGGAAAAATTTACATGAAATAGCATAGTGATCTACCCACAAGATTACCCAAGGATCCTCAATCAATATATCAGTAACTAATCAAGTTCCAATCAATGAGAAATAATCAAAATCAATAGAATTGGATCCCCATATATCTTTTCCAAATCAAATCCAATCACATACATATACGAACAAGGTTTCCAATTGTTTTAGTCAGATAGAATTAGGCTTTAAACATCAAAACAAAGTTTAGGAGGGAGAAAAACACTCCCCTCAGATGCCAAGCACCTTAAAAATTGAGGTCAACCTCTGAGCTTTGGAAACCCAAACAAACTCTCGCAAAAGAATCCAATTCTTTCTTCTCTCAATTCGGAAACCCTAGAAATGGGGATTAGAAGAGAAAGAGTGAGAAAAGGGGGAGATTTGATGTGATTTTGAATCAAATCAGAGGAGGGATGGAATCTTGACATGTGAGAGAAGATTCACCATGAAATGCTATGCAAAGAAGCTAAACTTACTTGATTTCATCATATCTTGGATAGAGAAACCCTAGGTCAACATCTCCACCACGTTCTCTTCTCAAAACCCTAGCTCTCCTCTCTCTCAAGAATTTCATTTCTTTGATAAGAAGGACGAGTTATGAGACCTACTTGTGTGTTAGGTTAGTCATATAGATGAATTGAGGTGCTTAGAACAATTACAAACAAGCCTTTCAATATATTTTTATTTTGCCCAGGCTTGTTGGTCGGCTGAGTTATAAACTCAGACCGACACCACACTTTTCAGCACTCAAAAATCATCCAAAAATTATGAAACTTTAAACAAATGTCTGAAATTGAGTTTTTAAGATGTAATAATTTTTTTTAGATCAATTGGAGTTACCAATAAATAACTAAAAATCAAATACTACACTGCTATTTTGCAGTCTGCAACATGGTCGATCGAGTTTGTCCTTCACAGAACTCGACCGACACCCCTCTCTGTAGAGATCAAAAATCATCCAAAAAATTATACCAATTAAATAGTATGTATATAATGGTGTTTATAAACAACAATTAAATGTTGAGATCAATTGGATATATTAATAAAAAGATTAAATTAAATTACCACAATTCTATATCAATATGAAAATATGATCAGTCGAGATTGAAACTCAACTGACAAATAGGTAAGAACACTCGTCAAAAATTCTAATATTTTTCAATAAGGTTCACATTTGAGATATATGAATCATATCCAAATTTAAATATATCAGAGTTATACATAAAATCCAAAAAATCATTTATTGAGACACTTTACTTATCAAATTATGTATTCATATGTCATCAAAACCCTAATTTGGGCCGATTAGGGTTTCCAAATCTTAACCCTAATTATGTGAATCAAAGTATGATCAATCTTCTCATTATATTTAAAACATCAAAACTTAACTAGCATCATTAATAAAGCTTTAAACAATGATCAACTTAGTTAAGCATACAATCATCCAAGTAAACCCTAATCAAACTACTAATTTGAAAATGGGTCATTGCAAATTCTCCCCACCTTTTAGGATTTCATCCCAAAATCTATGAAAAGATATGGAAGAATATCATATCATCTAATCTTTCACCTCTCTAGGGATTAAATTAAAAAGACTTTCATTTTACCTTTCTTTCATATGACATTTTTGTTTTGCATTAAATGGATATTTCATCCCTTGTCATCATCATATCTCTCTCCTTGAGTTTAACAAACACTTACTTCACAAATATTAGTAATACATCATTTATCAAGATCTGATTCACATCACCTTTCACATCCTTTTAAAAAAAATAATTATTTATCTCATGGATTAAGATTATGACTCATTCACATATTATCATCCACATTCATCATTTTTCTTCACAAGGAAGATCATTTAGCGTGCATCATCTTAGTTCTTAGCTTTTTCTTAAAATTTCAGATTTCATACTCAGACTCAAACTCAAACTCAATAGAGATTGTCTTCATAATCCATTAAGCTTTCATATTTCTTGTATGAAATTTCATGATTGACGTAGGTTCCATATTGAAATATAAAATCCTTTTCTCTTTCACCATTTTATCACCATTATTTTTTTATGCATCTTATTATACTACCAAACTGTGTTCATCTGGATACTTTGTCAGGGCATCCAGATGAGATACAGTTGGCTGTTCCATACTATCTTATCTCAATACCCAAATACTTGACTAGAGCATCTGGATACTGAATTCAGTCAGTATGCACATCATTTAGGTTATATTCAACATCCACATTATCATTGAATTAAATTCTATTGTCCCTGTAGACTCATCTAACCTATTCTATGATACCACATTTTTCGGGACCCACTCTTTTGATCAGCATAAATACCAACCATTAGAGATAATCCCAAAGCCTAAACCCATATTATGGAATAAAATAATGAATTCTCGATAAAGGCGAATAAACAATATATGAAAAACACAGATGAATGTTTCCTTTTTCTTTCTTCACAAATTCATTAATGAATGTCACATCAAGGACATCACATTTAGATAATGCAAATCTTATTCAACTCCATTAAAACTAGAATCAAATCGTGTTCTCATATGTGATTCAGTTTACATCAGATACATGTACATTGATGAACAAACTTAGTTTACAACTAATCCTGGGAAAGAGAGAGTACGGTGACATTCTATTCTATCTAGATTATGCTATTTATATCTTCTTTGTCACGACCTCTCTGCTGGATAGCATTATACCTAAAAATGTTTGAAATAACCTCATGAGACTCATATAGATCCCTAGTGAGTGGATACCTCCCACTCAAGATAGGTACATGCCTCGACATCAAATTAAGTATAATAAACTTAACAGAGACATGCAGATATTGAAAAGTCTAGCAGATAATTCTATCATAAGTCATATCTAAATTACAATGGTAATCAAATAGATAAGGTAATCACTTAAACCAATTATAACTTTAAAACATCTTTTAGAGCATGTCTATGAACAAATCAGCGAATACTTCTAGTTCAGATTAAGAATCTTTCTGCATGAGTCATAAATCAAGGTCTAAGAATTTTGAAATAATACATAACAATAACATTATATTTGTGACACTCCACCAGCTGGACCAGGACAACATCCTGCAGTCCTGAAGCTAAAGTACACATAATACACTCTACCAAACAATACAATCATATAGTAAGCAATCCAACTCATATTTAGAATGGATGTGAATACCATCATTTATAACTTGTCAACATGACATATCATAATATGAAATAGAAAATGTTTGTAGCAACATGATTACTTTCCTCAACAAGAAGCATAATCAACAATGACAAATCATCAAGTAGCAGTACATGGAATGTAACAACCATACAAATCATGTTCTACACGGCTTATCATCTTTTATTCATTTGCCCTAAAACTACTTGGCTTGTACCTCACCAAGTAGACGTCGCCACACCTAATTCTCGTGTCAATGACTCACCGTCACTATTTTAGGGTTTAGCTAGCCACCCTAAGATATCAACAACAGAACCTAGCCACCTCAGGGTTGCCTAAAGAGGCTCACGTCCTAATATCAGGTACACGAGATAGGAACCAACAAAATAGTATATCACATATCATAGTATTTCACATATTTTTCGTTTCACATTTCACATATTTAATTTCATCAGAGTCTATTCCACCTGGACATAGACTTTTACAGCAAGGATTTAGGGCCAGAGCCACTCTAGATGACTCACTCCTAAATCCTAGTGGTCTAACCTTTAAGGTCTCGATCCACACTCCAAAAATCCTTCTCATAATTCATCGATTACTACAAGGAGATCCATTTTGTTTCCCTAGTGTGGTCCTCGGGGGAAACACACCCTGTTCATGGAACCTAACTAGATGTTCCATCATTTCACTTGTTATTAATCTCTTTTACTCATCTTACAAGAATTCAGAATATCGTATATCATACATGTGTATTCTCGCATAACTAGAATAAAATGAAGCAGATTACGTTTATCAATAAGGACAATGATAAAAGAAAGAAGCACAATAAATCTATATATTGAAATACATATGATTATTTCTATCTTCTATATCATCTCATAGAACTCATCAACAGTGGGATTTCAGCCCGAGACATAATATTATTGTCCAACATTTATCCCATCAGTGTTTTATCATCATCAGTGGGCTTTCAGTCCTAGACATAATCTCATTATGAAACATTTACTCTTATCAAGGTTTCTCAATATAAGGAGTGCATATTAAATTCAATTTTAACATAAATGTTATCAGTTCATTGTATATCACAGTTTTGAACAAATATTAGCAGAGGCATTAGAGCTAGAAACAGTAAAAGCATATAGATATCATGTATCATTCCTCATACTCATAATAGATTTATCATACAACATATGCCTATTCCATCCAATCTAAATAGATTCTAATAAATTTCATAAATATACATGCATAACGAACTTAGTTCTCTTCTTCTTTTGTTTCACATTCTTCATATGTGGTTACGAATCAACATATGTTGATTATCATTTGAATTCCATCAAAATAGTTCATTCTCATAGTACACATATTCTATCAAACAATCGCCATACAAGAACACATTCTTGTAAATCAATTCAAATGCTTGAACCTCATCTTTTAATTGAATTAAACTACAATTATGTACATTCCTTAATTCCTCATTTGAGATTGTTATTCATTAGCACCATCTAGCTCAACATTTTAGGGTTAGAGTTTGTTTCTTAAATTCATCTTCTAATTCTCATCTTTTTCCTTCAACTCATATTCATTAATCTCAACTTCTCTCGTGTCATGTTCATTAAATTATTGGAACCAATCATTTTTAACTCCCTTGATATACAATACTTCTCTTTTTATTGATATCCATTAAAGTCTGGTTTTAGTATGTTTCATTCAATTTGGTTTAATCTGTATGTAATTAAAACAATGTATTAAAGACTTCATCATAATAACTTCATTAGTTTCATCTTTAACTTGCCATCACCATCAATACATTTTTTCTTCATATCATTTCTTATATTTAGATAAGTATACCATGTCATTGACTTCTAATGTCATTCCCATAATCAACAATGACCATTCCTTATTATACTAAAATAAATGCATTAGACTTAGATGATATTAGTAAGACTCATCATATTCAATTGAAGTATGAATACTTTCAACTTCAACATTTGTTCACATTTACAACATCATATACAAGTTCTAACTTTATCACTCATAATCATCTTAATAATAAACTTTTAGGGTTTTCAAGAAGCCATTCCTTTGTTTAACATATCATAAGAATCATATCATTCAATAATCCAATCATGATTTAAGGGTTCATTAGGGTTATTCATAAACATGAAAACCCTAGTTTCCGTTTTCACATATTTTATTCATCAATCATAAGTATACATTGATTCATTGACTCATTTGATTCACTTCTTCAACACAAACCCTAATCAGGATATGTGGTCACCTCATACTGATCCTTGCACATATATTATATTCAATTCCATTAACAATCAACAATACACTTGTATAATACAATCTAGTACAATTCAAATATGATTTTATACATGTTAATTCAATTCCAAGCATATCGGCCATTGGGCTGATTTTTTAGGAAAAATTTACATGAAATAGCATAGTCATCTACCCATAAGATTACCCATGGATCCTCACTCAATATACCAGGAACTAATCAAGTTCTAATCAATGATAAATAATCAGAATCCGTAAAATTAGATCCTCCAATATCTTTTCCAAATCAAATCCAATCACATACATATACAAACAAGGTTTTCGATTGTTTTAGCCGGATAGAATTAGGCTTTCAACATGAATACAAAGTTTAGAAGGGATAATAATACTCACCTCGGGTACCAAGAACCTTAAAAACGTAGGTCAACCTCTAAGCTTTGGAAACCCAATCAAACTCTCACAAAAGAATCCAATTCTTTCTCCTCTCAACTCGGAAACCCTAGAAATGGGGATTAGAAGAGAAAGAGTGAGAAAAGGGGGAGATTTGATGTGATTTTGAATAAAATCAGAGGAGGGATGGAATCTTGACATGTGGGATAAGATTCACCATGAAATGCTATGCAAAGAAGCTAAACTTACTTGATTTCATCATATCTTTGATAGAGAAATCCTAGGTCAACATCTCCACCACGTTCTCTTCTCAAAACCCTAGCTCTCCTCTCTCTCAAGAATTTGATTTCTTTGACAGGAATGACGAGTTATGAGACCTCCTTGCGTGTTAGGTTAGTCATATAGATGAATTAAGGTGCTTAGAACAAGTGCAAATAAGCCTTTCAATATATTTTTATTTTGCTCAGGCTGATTGGTCGGCTGAGTTATAAACTCGACCGACACCATACTTTTCAGCACTCAAAATATTATCCAAAAATTATGAAACTTTAACTCGATGTCTGAAATTGAGTTTATAAGATATAGTAAATTTTTTAGATCATTTGGAGTTACCAATAAATAACTAAAAATCAAATACTACACTGCTATATTGCAGTCTGCAGCATGGTCGGTCGAGTTTGTCCTTCACAGAACTCACTGACACCCCTCTCTGTAGAGATCAAAGATCATCCAAAAAATTACACCAAGTTAATAATATGTATATAATGGAGTTTTTAAACAATTAAAAGTTGAGATCAATTGGATATATTAATAAAAAGATAAAATTAAATTATCACACTGCTATATGAATATGAATATATGATCAGTCGAGTTTGAAACTCAACTGACAAATAGGTAAGAACATTCTTCAAAAATTCTAATATTTTTCAATAATGTTCACATTTGAGATATCCAAATCATATCCAAATTTGAATAAATCAGAGTTACACATAAAATCCTAAAAATCATTTAGTGAGACATTATACTTATCAAATTTTGTATTCTTATGTCATCAAAATCCTAATTTGGGCCAATTAGGGTTTCCAAATCTTAATCCTAATTATGTGCATCAAAGTATGATTAAACCTTCTCATTATATTTAAAACATCAAAACTTAACTACCATCATTAATAAAGCTTTAAACAATGATCAACTTAGTTAACCATACAATCATTCAAGTAAACACTAATTAGACGACTAATTTGAAAATGAGTCATTATATTACACTATGATTCCTATATTTTGTTAATATAATGAAGCAGATGTGATTCAATATATGAGAGGGGTATGGTCCTCCTAATTTGCTTTTGGTTAGCACTCGCTGGTCATGGTTATGTGACGGTCATACTCCTCTTATTCATCATCTGCGACGTGATTTTAGATGATGTTCATTATGTGAAAGGCCCCTGAGATGTGACAAGTCTACCTCTCAAGCAATGAGTATCTGAGATGACATTGACTCTCATGTATTGCCTTCTTTCTTGTAGTATTCGGCGATAGAGGAGTTGATATAAGGCCGAGAAAGCGACCAGTTCTGCATGGGGAAAGACACAAAATAGGTGACATGTTAGGACAGGAACGGCAGTTCCAGAGCCCGTTGTTCCTAGCGTCATTTGAGATACACCATTTTCTTACTTAATCAAACACTCAACCATAACTAACAATGATACACATAACGGTAAATAACAAATATAGAAATGCAACTATTAATACTAATTAACTATGCATGGCGTGCATCAAATACATGTGGTTTGGATTACAGCGGCCAAATTAGGCCTTATAAATCACAAGGTTGAGCATGTTGCTGGTAGAATCGTGGTATCGTGACATCTCGGTGTCTTGTACTGGTAGAATCATGGTATAATCTTGGGTACCACGTGTAGAATCCGATTGTGGTTTGTTGTGGCTGATGTGAGAATCCATGTTCTGGAAACTTCCCTGTACGCGTGGGCGAGTCCTTTCTGATATGTTTGCAGATTGCCACCGCCACTCTCACATTGTCCATACATACCTCATGTAGTGACTCTTGCATCGGACAGTCCAGGTGAACCGACAGATGAGTTGTGGGATGGCACCGCGTAAAATGTCGGTGATGGAAATAAGGTTTGTGGGTGTCCGATACTGAAATAGCACTTTGGTCATGGACGAGCTAATTAGTAGTGGGTTTGCGGTGGAGCAATGATTTCAGGGTGGGTGTTGCTTTAAAGAATGAAAAATTATTTGGAGCACACCAATTCCACCAACATTTACACCTCCACTTTAGAAAGTCACGCGCATCCATTTTTGGTACTATACGACACAACTTTTTAGGTGAGAAATCGGTCAGTACGTCTGCGGCATGTAACAAACATAATTCTGCCATCCGACAACCTACTATTTAATTGAATACATCTATATCATATCTCACAAACAAACAACTCGTTTGAAATTTAAAATAATTTTTTACTTCATTTTCCCTCGGCTTCTCAACTGCATATAGTACCTCAACCGACCAAAAATATTTTTATATATGTTGCTACTAATTCAAAGAGCGTACTCAATTGTGTTCAATGTCGTACAAAAATTCAACAATAAAATCAAGAAAAAGCTAGCACTGTGTGTCCATTTATAAAAAAATGAAAATATTTTCCTTCCACTTCATGACTTGATATAATGTCTGGCTATACATTTTGTTGCTAAGTAAAAAATAAGTACTTCAACGTATTCAGTACAATGCTAAATATATAACAACAATATATTAAAAATGCATAGCACAACGCGACACATTCTTCAAGATGAGAAATATGCTAATGTGGTTGGATGGTTGCATGTATGTAATTGCTGCAAGAAAGAGATTAATGGCGCCCAACCACCATTACCCAACCACTTAATTTTATCTCACTCCCACAAACAATCAAATTCAAAATATATTTTTCTTTATTTTTCCTCCACTTCTAAGTTGCATGTCATGATTACACGCCCATAGTCGCATTTGTACACATTTCAATGTTAAGTATCATATAGGACTTGATTATATTCAAGACAATACTAAGTATATAATGGCAAAAGATTAAATACATAGCACAATGCAACAAAGTATTCGAGGTGAGAAATCTGATAGTGTGTTTGCATAGTTGCATACATGCAATTGCTGTAACAAAGATAATAATGTGACTCAACCACCAAACAACTTGCAATTACTCCCATTCCTCAGCTCAAACTCCAAATTTTTTATACTTTATTTTTCCTACACCTCTAAGCTGCATATCATGATTACCCATCCTTAGTTACGTTCGTACATATTCAATGTTTAGTACAAAAATAGTACTTAAGTCAGTTCAAGACACCACAAGTTATCAACAACTAGACTTAGAATAAACCAGTAAGATGTGTCCAGTTCAAAGAAGCTATGGATATTTATTACGTTGGCATAATTTTTCATTTCATATGTTAAAATATTTTATATATGTGCAATTCATTAAAATGTATGGGTCACGTCTTTTCACATTTTGTTGCTAAATTTTAGACCTAGTACTAAATAATGTTCATTGCATTATTGAAAAGTATTCTCAAGTACACCAAATATAAAGAGGGACAATGCTTCCAATCATGGGAATTTTGTGACCAAAGAAATATACTACAAAACATAATAACCATTTATACAATGAGTAAATATACATTTTATAGTAGCGATATCTATACAGTACATGCCTAAGCGGCCAAACGAACTTTGTCCCTCCACTTCCTACACACGGTAGAGTTTTAGGAGCTAGAGCAGTGGCGACAATGTGGGTGTTGGCGTAACACGATGAATGGGGGTCCATAGACGTGGTCGTGGGCAGACATGGCTTCTTAAGCACAATGGCATAGATACGACGACGGTGTTCTAGTGAACATCAAAGCACGAGAGGAGGTGTGTGCCCGCATGACGACAGTAGGTCTAAGAGAGAGGTCGGGGAGGGATGAGGAGGGGGGGTTGGCCTTCTCTAATCAGATGCTCTGCCTTTTTGTCTTCTGAATTGTGCTTATTTTTTACTAGCATTATGCGACCATCACCTTGGTATCACACATAGAAATTAAAGCATACAAGTAGTTTATTACCTGTTGTAGGCCCTAAAATTGGGTTGTAAGTAGTGGTGTATATTACAATGTTGACAAAGTCGATAAGATCTTCAGTTGCATATTAGGACTTAACTATAAACTCCATCCTATTCGACATTGAGTATATCAAATATAGGCTTTAGTTTTGACAATTTGTGTCAGCTTTGTGTTTGAATAGACTGGTCAAAACTTTAGAACAAGTCAGTTGTAGGCCCTAGTTTTTGAAATTCAGACCAATTTCAGGTTCGGACTGATCTGGGTCCGATTCAATTTCACATTAGACTATTAAAATATTTAAATTATGCTGAACTTGAACTGTGGCACACTTAGCAGATATGTTCTAATTTTAATGAATTTGGGTTGGACATAGATGATGAAAATATGTGTTTGGACTGATTTTGGCTCTGAATTTGACAATTTGGTTGGTTCTGAATTGAACATACAACCAAAACCCTACTCTGGGTCAATTTTGATTCAAAATTTAACAATAAGTTGGTTTAAAATTGGACGGAGTGATTGAAACCAGAATCTAGGTTGATTCTATCAAGATAACTCAGACGGTTGTTAAGATAACCTAGACCCATCTGCTTAATTACACTGCATTCAAACCTATAACACCTCCTCTCCCTAACTGCATGTTCTACAAGCATTCATAACTCCACATGTAAACTACTACCTAACTATTGCTTGCAGTACCCAATACCCGTGTTATACTTGAGATCTCATTTGTGTACACTCATGTATAATTAGAACTGTAACAAGCTATGTGAAATCAGTTAATTCAATAATTGAAATCCAGTTTGTGTTGCCCACTCTAAGATGGTATCAGAGCAATTCTAAGACGTTGTCTAGCTCACCTTTGTCTCCCTAAACCAACTTCTCTCTCTCCTTTCTCCCCTCAACCTTTTCCATCTCCTACCTTTAGCAAAAGAAAAATCAATCTAATGGTAGCAGAACCCTCGTCTTCTACTCTACCTCTATGTACCCTTATCCAGTGGGTTTTTACATCTCGAACTTCCTACCATCAAACTCAACCTCAACAATTTCCTCCTCTCTGAGTCACAAGTGAAACAATTGTGTTGATTTGTGCTGCTTAGAAGGATTCCTTAATTGTTGTGAAACTCCTCTTGCCCTCTTGATTCCTGATGCTTCAGGGCTACCAGATTGTAACTCGGGACACAAGGCATGGACCAAGATCAGCAGGTTTCTCAAAGGGTGGATCTCGAGCTCCCTAACCAAACAAGTCATGTATGATATTATTGGGTGTACCACATATCACAAAGTCTGGTCCACACACACCAAATTGATCGACTAACTTGTTTAGTTGATCAGTTGTTGCCTTCCAAATAATTAATCGATTAGTCGAATGAACTTAGTCGACTTGTTGACTTATTAACCATTGAACCAACTGAATAACATTTTAGTGGATAAAATAAATCAATTGAGTTTGAATAATGCACATGAATGCATTAATAGAGAAGTATGTGCGTGTAGAGAGAGATTTAGATATTCAACCTTATGATAATTGGTAAAGAGAATTTGTAATTAACAAATTGAGGCTTATAAGTGCGTTCAACTAAGTGTTATACACAATATACATTAATAAATATATTTGTACACATATTAGTTTAAACATTGAACAACACTTCTTTAAATATAGAAGGAAGAAAACTATAAAACATAATATATTAATAACACCATTTACAAAATACTCTTTTCATCCCATCCTTCTTCCCTCCTCATCGCTGAATTTCTGTCATTATTATCTTCAACAACATCTCTTTTCTATTCTAGATTAAAGATATCAAATTAAATACTAAAAAAATCATGGATGTTCTAACTTTCCGCTTTTTGTATCCTAACATGGCGTGCATCACTACTCTTTTACCAAGGCCTCAAAGGAAGAAATAAGCCGGTTGGAAACAAAAAAATTACAAGGATGTTATTGTATTTCTCTATCGAGGCTGGTTGTGAGAAACATTGATAATCAATGGTATATAGGCAGGCGTACAGAATAAGGAGTAGGCCTTCTTAGTAGTAATGTTTCACGCAGTTTGCGCGGAGTAGAGTATACTCATTGGAGGTCGTTATGAAATGCCTAAATGAGACTGCAGGATCTGTTGCTCCTTAATTATCGAGGAGCACACTTTGCAATGTATGAATTGATTTTATTCTCTACAGAGAAAATGGAAGAATATAAATTTCTCCAAGATAACCACAAAGAAAAAAAAATGTCAACTATAGCATTGGATCATTCATTTAAAACTGCAATGGATAGATTTAATTTTTTTAATATTGAGAAATTTTACCTCTGTCCAATGTAATTAGGAGGGAGAACAACCAATTACGTCCGTAAAAGACTTTTAGTCCTTTCATGTAGTGCCCAACATGATTCACTGCAATTTGATCCCGCATAGGGCACGTTTGGTTCGGTGGATTCAGTTAGATTCTTAGGATTCCTGCATTTTGTTAATCTTGTATTAATGAACTACTGGGATATCAAGGTTCTCCGGGAATGGAAGATTATGTTTGGTCGATACGTATCTGCTGTACATGAAATAAGCATGAACAATTTGAATGGGAGCAAAAAAAGTGACGCCGGCTAACTTTTGTAGCAGCGAACAACCAACAACCCAAAAGGCAAAAGGGAACATGGTCCGTACAACAAATAAGAAGAAAAAAGTTGTTCACAGGCTGTCACGGTGAGGTAGACACTTGCTGGAGAACGGCGTCCTGTCGATTTGAGATGGAAACGGCCATCCATCATCTCCTGTACACCAGAAAAGTACGGGATTTATTACTTTTTTCATCTTCAGTGAAACAAACATAATATTCCTTCTGCTGGACAACGAAATGTAACCCAATACAACAATATCTATTAAACCAAATGTGCCCATAACTTGTGCTTCACAAATACCAGACTTGAGCAACTAAGCTAAGTCGGCTCACAGGTACACTTCATATTCTGATGAATCTGACCTGATATTGACTGCTGCAATTATGTAAAGATTAATTTGGCCATTCAAAATTATGTGTCGTATCTATAAGGAACTATCCTTTTTTGAAAAGAAAAAAAAAGAAAACTATAAGCCAATATCTAAACTGTTTCTTACCTGTAAAATATTAGGATTTTCCTGTAGCCGCCCGTCCTTCCGTTGTTGCTTGTAGACGGTGATACAATTGCATGGTGCACCGAACATCATATGGGCAGTCCACTAGTGTGGCCCATGTTCACAATAGTCTCATTGCATTTAGCTGCAGGATTTCCTGGTCTCTTTTTGCAAGGAACACCTTGTTCAGTACTTGATTAAGTGCGGCGTGTTTGAAGATTACATTGTGACCCGTCATCGTACGTACCAAGATTTGGAAGGAAAAATTGTTTTTGGGGCGGAAAAAATTCGTCGTTGCAGATATCACTCAGGTAGCTGTCCTCAGATGCGAGGCGGTTTTTCTCACTGCGGCCGCACATGGCCTGAGATAGTTCTTTCAACGTAGAGAGCCTGTATAGAAACATTGATGTCAAGTCTGCATGAATGAATGAATTTAATCCCTATGACAAAGATAAGAATATAAATTTCTCCATGATAACTATTAAGAAAAAAATTGTCAAACTGTCGCAACTGAGCATTCATTTAAAACTGCAACAAACACGTTCGAAAGTATGTGTCGCATTTATAACGAACTATCTTCTTTTTTTTTTGAAAGAGAAAAACTTTAAGCCAATATCTAAACTGTTTCTTACCTGCAAAATATTAGGATTTTCCGGTAGCCGCCCGTCGTTCGCCGTTGTAGCGTGTAGGCGGTGAAACAATTACATGGTGCGCCGAACATCATATGGGCAGTCCGCTAGTGCGGCCCATGTTCACAGCAATCTCATTGTATTATTATCATGTGGATGATTTGAACCAAGGACCTATATTCTTGATGATTAATACTATTAATTACAAATTGTCTCTTGCTCCTTTCCTCCGATCATAGGGTTTCATTTTTCAGATTTGTTTCACTCTATGAAATGAAGAAATATGTGATCCACACGTCTTGTCTTGTCTCATGTATGTCCACCCTTTTACATATTGGAGTCATAGGCTAGGATTTTCTAAGACCCAAATCATTTTCTTAGTTGAAATCTTCCAATAATCACAATATAGGCAAGACTTGGACAATATTCTTAGTTGATTGACTGGTAATCTAGTTGGCCGATTTAGCTATTTGGGAAACATTTAGTTTTGAGTTCGACAACTAATTGTGATACCAATCTATCAATTTTCCTATACAATAGCTTCCTATTCTATGTATCAATTTTATCGACTAACCTGTTTAGTTGATCGGTTGTTGCCTTCCAAATAGTGAATCAATAATTCGCTTGACACATAGTCGACTTGTTGACTTACTAACCATTATGTTGATCGAATAATATTTTATTGTCAAAGATGGATTAATCGAGTTTGAATCATGCACATGAATACATTAATAATAAAGTGTCTGTGTGTAGAGAGAGAGATGTAGATATTCAACCTTATGATAACTAAGAAAGGGAAATTTGTAATTAACAAATGAGATTTATGAGTGCGTTCAACTAACTGTAATACAAAATATACATTATTAAATACATTTGTACACATATTAGTTTAAACATTTAACAACACTTGTTTAAATATAGAAAGAAGAAAATTATAAAACAAAATGTAAATAACACCATTCAAAAAATATATTTTTCATCCCATTCTTCTTTCCTCCTTATTTCTTTGTCATTATTATTTCTAAACGACTCTATGTTTATTCTCGTTTAGATATAAAATTAATTATTAAAAAAATCTAGGATGTCCTGGTATGGCGTGCATCACTACTCACTTACCAAGACCTCAAAGGAAGAAACAAATGGTTTCACACCAAAACAAAAAATTACAAAGATGTTATTGATTTCGTCATCAATGTCAGTTAGTGAAAAAGTAATCAATCCATTAAGAATTGAATGGTATGTACACTTACAAAATGTGTAGTAGTCCTTCTTAGTAGTAATGCTTCACGCGGTTTATATAGAGTTTCCTCGCCATCTCTATATTTCTAGGAGTATACCCACTGGATGTCATTGGGACTTGTCTAAATCCGACGTGTTACTCATATAGATAGAAAAACAACAAAATGCATCACATGGCATAGCATATGTGGTATAAAGACTTGTTATAGGTGAGTAGATGGCGGTCCAAAAGCATAGAACACATACACCCTAACTTTGTAATGAATTGATTTTATTCTCTACAGGGAAAAGAAAGAATATAAATTTCCTCAAGATAACTTCAAAGAAATAACTCTCAACTATCACAGTTGAGCATTCATAGTTAAAACTGCAGCGGATAGGTTCAATTCATAATCTGATGAATCTGGCATGATACTAGCTGTTGTATTTGTGTGAAGATTTAATGCCATACTAAAGTATATGTATTACTAGTAAGCCAATATCTTTTTCTAAAAAAATATAAGAAAATTTCTAAATTTCTTCTTATTTGAAAATATTAGTATATTTTCTGTCAGTCGCTTTGTCCTCTGTTGTAGCCTATAGGCGGTGATACAATTACAGACTCAAACTTGATGTGACAAGTTTTTATTCAGGACATTATTTTAGAACATTTTGACTGTACATCAAACCTAATTACCCACTCCTATAAAAAATAACATGGTGTTTTTACAGACGAGATTAATGATAACACATCCAAAACAATATCTCACAATAGAGACTTTGGACCCATACAATTACAAGGTGCACCAAGCATCATATTTCACTAGTGTGGCCCATGTTCACAGTAGTTTTGTCACATGAAATTGTAGGATTTACTGGTCTTCTTTAGCCAGGAATGCCTTCGCAAGTATTGGGATTTGAAAGCATAAATGCATTCTAGTCTCTAAGTTGGCAGGTTTGGGCAGAAATAATTTGTTATTTCAAACATCATGTAGCCATGCGGAACAGTTGATCCTAGATGTTAGGTAGTTTTTCTCATTGCATCCCCACGTGGAGTGACTCAAATCCTACATTTTTGTGAGTATAAATACCAAAACAAGTATTGACAAATATAATCAAACATTAATACATTGTTATAATTGCATATACATATCATTACTTTTAGCATTGTCAGCCAAACAACTCCTGAATATATAAGTATAAAGTTTAAACAAATCAAGGAGCCCTACGAGAGCCACAGGAACAACGGTCTGAGAAAGCTATTTGGAGGGTGGAGGTTGATAACACTCAAATTCAGGCATATATGATAAATATTTATTTACATTTTCGTGCAGTAATAGCCTTAATATGCCCAAAATAACTCTGAACTCTTATCTTTTAGTAATTTTTATCTTTTTAAAGATAAAGTTATTCAATTAGTCAACTTTAGGATTTTAGGCATCAAACTCAAGAAGACATCAATTCTCTAGATTTTATCCTATCAAGCGTCACATTATGTGCACCAGTTTAGCAGGAGGTAGTCCCACTAACTAACTAGTGGGCCCAAGAAATTTTTGATATTTTGGATCCAAATTTTGATGACCTACCCCTTCATCGGCGATCATCCTCGTCGGTAAGAAGTTTCATCGACGTAGTTTTGTCGACCTATAATAATACCCCTACGGGGAGGGTTTGTTCCTATAGAGCATCATCAGCGACCTCTATGGATCTAGTGGGTCAGAGACCAATGGTGTAATGCCCGGGCCCACTGCCCAAGGCTCTAGTAGAGTTTCATGAATGATGACTGGCCCCACAGACCACCACTAGCCTTAACAACACACTTTATCCTCACTCACGCGCATGCCAGGATCAACTTCTCGACAGGTCACCCATCCCAGTACTACTCCAATTTGAGCACGCTTAACTATGGAGTTCTTAGTGATGGGCTCCCAGAAAAGGAGGTGCACCTTGGTGATATGGGTAGTCCAATCATTCCTCTTAAGATCATGTTATCCGAGGCCTTGAATCCTGGAATGTTTCAATTTGTAACATCTTCAATTTCATAGATAAAGTAAGTCTTTAATGTGGGGGGTTTTAGTAAAGGCATGCCAAGGGACGTAATGAACTAACCATGGCTAGGTACGCAAAAGTTCACAAATGTGTGATACGAGTCATCTGATCAACTAATACACACATAATGACTTAAATGTGTATGATTGTAGTCAGTTGTAGATAAATATAAATGAATAATTTTTGTGAACAATAATGTGATGATTATATATAATATGAAGACTTGAGTTACTAGTTTGAACTCTAGACCAACTTAGGTCTCATTATTAAGGAAGTAAAGTAATGTTGGCCTAATGTATCATATAAAAGCTTCCGTTGAGTGAATATTGATTCATGTTTTAGTTCCATAATCAAGAATAGATATTGGACCTTTTGAAGGACTAGAGAATGGTTTGGGGGCCCTAGAACCTTTTTCAATCATGATTAAACCAATTAAGATTCACAAATGGGTCCTTGAAGTACAAAATTGGGAATATAGTATGTAGCCCTCATAATAAGTGCTGATAATAATTTTAGTAGATGGCTGATTTGAATATAAGATGGTGGGAGAAATTACATATAATTTTGATGTATATAGTGGCCTAGGTAATTAAATTAGTAATTATAATATGTTTATTTAAAAGACATATTTGGAGTGTTTTTATAGTTAGGTTTTACTTAAAATCTTGCTCATATGAAGTTGATGATAATATAGTATTTACCCCAAAATCTGAAGTCAAACTGAGCTGTAGAGTGGGCTGTATAAATATTTCTTATATTTAGACTTTTATCAAAAAGAAGAAGAAAATAAAAAAAATGGGCACCCCGACTCCAGTTCGCGGACCAGAGAACCGACGCCTCTGTTCTCAGGACCCGAACAGAGTCTTTAGAAGGGGAGATCTCGCCCACATTTTTAGGGAAGAGAGGCTATAAAACCGTTTGTTTCTAAGGCCATAGGTTAGACGATTCCAAAAATAGGGTTTTGACTGAGACCGAGAAAAGGAAAAGAGGAATGGAGAAGAAGATGGGAGGCGTCCGATGTGAGGTTGTAGTTTGGGGATCCTTGATTCCATCCTATCAGGACCTGAAGGAGTCGCCGCATGTAGAGTGAGGGCTTGGACAAAGTCATTAGCAGCCGTGGCATACGCGACGGCGACGCCCAGCCTGAGATCGGGCTCATGACTGCCCACCCTAGTGGCGACGAGGCGAGACTCTATAAACAGAGTTGTGCACATACAGGAGTGAAGCGGGTCAACCGGCTAGAGAAGAAGACGGACCCAATGTCAGGATCCGTGAATCTAGGAGAGCCTTGGACGGTGTTGTGGCCTAGCATCATGAAAGCCATCAGATCAAATATCAACGACCCAGAATCAATGTAAAGGTATGATTTTGTAAAAATCATATCTTCTAGTATAGAGATCTGTTTAGTACAAACAAGATGTCTATGGAAAGCTTATAATATATACTATTATGTAAAAATGTATTTAATGGGTGGTTTTGATATTTGTTATTTATTAAAATTGGATTACTTATAGTAATGAGATTTCAATGTGTTGTGCATTAAAAATAGTAAACGACTTCTTTAATTTATAAAAATATTACAGTAGGTATGTTTTGATATGGTAAACATTACTTTAAAGCCTAATATTTCAGATTTGATGTTTTATGAGTATTTTGATATAAATCTTAATAAGGGTATTTTGAATATTTCACCCATGATCTGATTTTTAAATGACCTGATATTTTAATACATGATTATTCCTACATTATAAGAATAATTTTATGTTAGTTTGATGAAGTTTCTTGTCCTATTATATTAGTTATTAATTTTAGATGAGTAGCCAATATGAAAGAATAATAAATGATTATCCTGACACTATAAGTGATATATGTATGGCCAATTAGGCCTGATATTAGTAATGTGATGGTATTCTACTTTGATTTCCTGATTGAGTCAGTAATTTTACAATATGTGACTATTTTTTAGAATTATTCTCATTATATGAAGTATATGTTCATATTAGTGCATAAGACGATTTATGTCTTGTTTGAGTATAAACATAATACTAATTGTATAGTATGAGTTTTATTTTATTTTAACGCCAAGATTTTATGGTGGTTTTAGATTAAAGTTATGTTTAGTCTAAATAAGAATCCTAAGTTGGTATATGTAGTTAGGAAGATGGGGTTTTGAGATTTAGAAATAGAAAGAGAGAATATCGGCTTGGACTGATAAAACTATGATGATATCTAGGTTATTAAAGTTATGGAACTTAGAATGGAGACTTCCTTATCGATGCCATCTGTATAAGAGGTAAGTGGTCCATGCCCATGAGTACTCATATTTTAAGTTCAATATGTTTACATGTCTCCTGATAAGACTTTTATAATTTATACATTTTAATGTTATAAGATTTTAATGCAAACAAGAATATTTTCGTATCTCTATCATTATGTAAGTTGAGATATCCAAAATTTCAAATAGAGACATGTTGCTCAAAATAGTCGTGACCCATGGACCAAGTCCATGAGAAAGTTAAAGAAATGTGTTCCTACAAGATTTCTTAGAATTGATTGAAATTAATGAATAAGATTGTAAGATAAGATATGCAAGTAATGTAGACATACTTAGTTGGTGATTTGGGATAGTTTTGTGTTGAGGATTTAAGTACGCATATATTGTCAAGATTTGTCATATTTATAGGCATAATTATGTATTATGATTTCAAGCAGAAACATGCCATTAAGATTTCATGCATATGTATAGATATAACAACTAGATTCCTTAGAATGAATAATATCTAGAATTTAATTACAATATAAGAATATGAATTTCAAAATATTAAGACATGGTCTACTTTTAGAAATAAAGGTACTATTGGGATCACAATGTATTGTAAAAATGAATTCATGATGGCATTATAAGATAATGACACATTAATTTATTATTAGGTTGTAATACAATATTTTATAAGATTTCTATTTTGTTATTTAAGGTTTAATATGTAAGTTCATATGTAAAGTTTTGGGGTAACATCATATTTTATAAGAAGGATTGAACAATCTTGTCAGAATTGATATTTTTAAATATGTGGTACTTATGATACTTTCATAAGCTTGACTTAAGATACTTTGTATACTTATTATTTCTATATTCATGTCCGATCCTTTCTCATAAGACATTAGACTCATTTATGATATAATTTGTATAATGAAGTAATCTTACCAAATAAGAGTTTTAGAATAAAGTTTACCCAGATAATGAGATACATGTTCAAATCCAGCAATGAATTTAGTTTAGAATTTAAGAATAAGAGATTTAATTTCAGAGTTAGACTACTCACTGTATTAGTGGCTAGATTTTGAATAAAGATACATAATATGGGTTATAGAGCCAATCTCAATTATATTTTAATTTGAGATACATATCCAAATTCTATAATAGATTCAGTTCATATAAAGAGTAGAGATTCAGATTCAGATTTCAGATTCAAAACTAAGTACGTGTTGAGTACTCAGTTTCAGATAAGTTCAGATTCAGAGTCTAGTAAAGATAGACTTAAGATAATTAATTCAAAACCTTCACATAATACATTATATAATAAGTCCTCATTCAGAGAGTCTCGGGATGATTCAGAGGCATCTGTTGCCAATTTATAGGAGTGTTTACTCCATTTCATAGGGCACATTGTGCCAACATAGGGTGTGTTGCACCATATAGGACACTTCACTATCAATAGAGGGCACGTTGTGCTAACAGAGGGTGCGTTGCACCATAGAGGACACTTCGGTGTCACAGAGGAGGACTTATTGTATAATGGTTGCCACAAACAGATAAAAATCATAAGTAAAAGATACTTAAGATTAGAACATGTCTATAATCTCATCCACGAGTGTGATGAGTGGAATTCAGATAAGATATTTATGATCCAGAGACTTTGGCGTACGCCATGAGACCTAGAGTATAGGTCTCCAAAAAAGATAGAGTAGAAAATAAGAGTTTAAGAAATGAGAGATAATATGTTTCTAGGTTTAATTAGAGTTTAATGTTCATTTGATATTTATGATTTCAAGAATCTTTTGTAATATTTCAATTCTTTAGCAATGTACATTTTAGAATACTCATGCCACTTACTCTAACGACTGTTTTCCCAATGCATGGTTGGGGACGTGATGTCCGCATGTTTTGTAGAATTTGAAGAACAAAGGGACCAACAAAGCCTTAAGAGACTTTCAAGCTTGCCTAGTGGGGTGCCATCTACGTAGACGATCTTGAGTATTGACATCTTTTTATTATTAAATTATGCATAAACATGATGTAGTTTTATGTTGACAAAAAGCTATGTATGAATCAGTTTCACTAGTTTTGCAAAGTGTTTCATTTACTTTAGTGCAATGGTTCTCATGTTTGTGACACTCCCAGATGAAAAAATTTATTTCTTCCACTCATGTGTTATGAAAATCTGGGTGTTACAATATGGTATCAGAGCAATTTGGTAAATGGCCACTAGGCAAACATGATTCTCATAGTCACCCTGGAGTGAAGAGGTAAGATTAGGGTTTAGGGATAGATTCCATAAGAAGAATACCATAACCTAGAGTGATTATGGGTCTTAACCTTAGAATAGATATATATCTTAGAGGTAGAAGTCATCCTTGTTTAGATCTAAAATAGCAACCTAAACCTAGCTAATGAGGTTTCTTCTCCATTCTCAATGGTTATGGCCAGCCAATTGAGAATTGAAAAGAAATTTCATAAGCGCTAGACTTTTATGCATCTCTCCTTTCTTATTGGCCCATGTGGGATGGGACACACATGTTAATAGGTTAGCGAGAGATAGCATGTCAGAATCCCACATCTCTGGGTATGTGCCTGATCACCACATATCTAGGAATGTAGGAGTTACCTAAAGAACCTAAGATTAGACAACCATGTGCAACTAATGTTAGGAGGTCATGATAAGGTTGAGGTAGATGCCCTAAGTATAGAGACAAGTTTAGTTTCATAGACCCTAAGTATGAATTGAGAAGTAGACCAAGGTAACAGATAATGCTCACATAAATCTTTATGAAAATACATTACATATCTCTTTTCATGCAAAAGTTGAACATAAGTATGCCTTACAATAAATGAAGAGGTAAGCAAAACCCTAAGGTGGGTAGTAGCCTAGAGAAATTTCGAGGATGAAATTTATTTTAAGGTAGGTAGAATTGTAACATCCTCAATTTCATAGCTAAAGTAAGTCTTTAATGTGGGATTTTCTAGTAAAGGCATGCCAAGGGACGTAATGAACTAGCCATGGCTAGGTATGCAAAAGTTCACAAAATGTGTAATACAAGTCATCTGATCAACCAATACACACATAATGACTTAAATGTGTATGATTGTAGTTAGTTATAGATAAATATAAATGAATTATTCTTGTGAACAATAATGTGATGATTATATATAATATGAAGACTTGAGTTACTAGTTTGAACTCTAGACCAACTTAGGTCTCATTATTAAGGAAGTAAAGTAATGTTGGCCTAATGTATCACATAAAAGCTTCCATTGAGTGAATATTGATTCATATTTTAGTTCCATAATCAAGAATAGATATTGGACCTTTTGAAGGACCAGAAAATGGTTTGGGGCCCTAAAACCTTTTCAATCATGATTAAACCAATTAAGATTCACAAATGGGTCCTTGAAGTACAAAATTGGGAATATAGTATATAGCCCTCATAATAAGTGCTAATAATAATTTTAGTAGATGGCTGATTAGAATATAAGATGGTGGGAGAAATTCCAGATAATTTTGATGTATATAGTGGTCTAGGTAATTAAATTAGTAATTATAATATGTTTATTTAGAAGACATATTTGGAGTGTTTGTATAGCTAGGTTTTACTTAAAATCTTGCTCATATGAAGTTTATGATAATATAGTATTTACCCCAAAATCTGAAGTCAAACTGAGCTGTAGAGTGGGTTGTATATTATTTCTTATATTTAGACTTTTATCAAAAAGAAGAAGAAAAATAAAAATAAAAAATGGGCACCCCGACTCCAGTTCGCGGACCAGAGAACCGGCGCCTCTGTTCTCAGGACCCGAACAGAGTCTTTGGAAGGGGAGATCTCGCCCACATTTTTGGAGAAGAGAGGCTAAAACTGTTTGTTTCTAAGGCCATAAGGTTAGACGATTCCAAAAATAGGGTTTTGACCGAGACTGAGAAAAGGAGAAGAAGAATGGAGAAGAAGATCGAAGGCGGCCGATGTGAGGCTGTAGTTTGGGGATCCTTGATTCCGTTCTATGAGGACGTGAAGGAGTCACCGCCTGTGGAGTGAGGGGTTGGACAAAGTCGTTAGCAGCCGTGGCTTACGTGATGGTGATGCCCAGGCTGAGATCGGGCTCATGACCGCCCACCCTAGTGGCAACGAGGCGAGACTCTGTAAACAGAGCCGTGAACGTATAGGAGTGAAGCGGGTCAACTGGGTAGAGAAGAAGACGGACCCAAGGTCAGGATCCATGAATCTGGGAGACCCTTGGACGGTGTTGTGGCCTAGCACCACGACAGCCATAAGATCAAATATCAACAGCCCAGAATCAATGTGAAGGTATGGTTTTGTAAAAATCATATCTTCTAGTATAGAGCTCTGTTTAGTACAAACAAGATGTCTATGGAAATCTTATCATATACATTATTCTGTAAAAATGTTTTTAATGGGTGGTTTTGATATTGGTTATTTATTAAAATTGGATTACTAATAGTAATGAGATTTCAATGTGTTGTGCATTAAAAATAGTAAACAACTTCATTAATTTATAAAAATATTACTGTAGATATGTTTTGATATGGTAAACATTACTGTAAAGCCTGATATTTCAGATTTGATGTTTTATGAGCATTTTGATATAAATCCTAATAAGGGTATTTTGGATATTTCACCCATGATCTGATTTTTAAATGACCTGATATTTTCATACATGATTATTCCTACATTATAAGAATAATTTTATGTTAGTTTGATGAAGTTTCTTGTCCTATTATATTAGTTCTTAATTTTAGATGAGTAGCCAATATGAAAGAATAATAAATGATTATCCTGACACTATAAGTGATATATGTATGGCCAATTAGGCCTGATATTAGTAATGTGATGATATTCTACTTTGATTTCCTGATTGAGTCAGTAATTTTACAATAGGTGACTATTTTTTAGAATTATTCTCATTATATGAAGTATATGTTCATATTATTGCATAAGACGATTGATGTCTTGTTTGAGTATAAAGATAATACAAATTATATAGTATGAGTTTTATTTTATTTGAACGCTAAGATTTTATGGTGATTTTAGATTAAAGTTATGTTTAGTATAAATAAGAACCCTAAGTTGGTATATGAAGTTAGGAAGATGGGGTTTTGAGATTTAGAAATAGAAAGAGAGAATATAGGCTTGGAATGATAAAACTATGATGATATCCATGTTATTAAAATTATGGAACTTAGAATGGAGACTTCCTTATCGATGCCATCTGTATAAGAGGTCAGTGGTCCATACCCATGAGTACTCATGTTTTAAGTTCAGTATGTTTACATGTCTCCTGGTAAGACTTTTCTAATTTATATAGTTCAATGTTCTAAGATTTTAATGCAAACAAGAATATTTTCATATCTCTATCATTATGTAAGTTGAGATATCCAAAATTCCAAATAGAGACATTTTGCTCAAAATAGTTGTGACCCATGGACCAAGTCCATGAGAAAGTTAAAGAATCGTGTTCCTACAAGATTTCTTAGAAATGTTTAAAATTAATGAATAAGATTGTAAGATAAGATATACAAGTAATGTAGCCATACTTAGTTGGTGATTTGGGATAGTTTTGTATTGAGGATTTAAGTACCCATATATTGTCAAGATTTCTCATATTTATAGGCATAATTATGTATTATGATTTCAAGCAGAAACATGCCATTAAGATTTCATGCATATGTATATATATAACAACTAGATTCCTTAGAATGAATAATATCTAGAATTTAATTACAATATAAGAATATAAATTTCAGAATATTAAGACATGGTCTACTTTTCGAAATAAAGGTACTGTTGGGATCACAATATATTGTAAAAATAAGTTCATGATGGCATTATAAGATAATGACACATTAATTTATTATTAGGTTGTAATACAATATTTTATAAGATTTTTATTTTGGTATTTAAGGTTTAATATGTAATTTCATATGTAAAGTTTTGGGGTAACATCATATTTTATAAGAAGAATTGAACCATCTTGTCAGAATTGATATTTTAAATATGTGGTACTTGTGATACTTTCATAAGATTGACTTAAGATACTTTGTATACTTATTATTTCTATATTCATGTCAGATCCTTTCTCATAAGACATTAGACTCATTTATGATATAATTGGTATAATGAAGTAATCTTTCCAAATAAGAGTTTTAGAATAAATTTTACCCAGATAATGAGATACATGTTCAAATCCAGCAATAAATTTAGTTTATAACTTAAGAATAAGATATTTAAATTCAGACTTAAACTACTCACTGTGTGAGTAGCTAGATTTTGAATAAAGATACATGATATGGGTTATAGACCCAATCTCAATTATATTGTAATTTGAGATCCATATCCAAATTCTATAATAGATTCAGTTCAATTTTAAAGAGCAGAGATTAAGATTCATATTGCAGATTCAAACTAAGTACGTGTTGAGTACTCAGTTTTAGATAAGTTCAGATTCAGAGTTTAGTAAACATAGACTTAAGATAATTAATTCAAAACCTTCACATAATATATTAATAATAAGTCCTCATTCAGAGAGTCTCGGGACGATTCAGAGGCATCTGTTGCCATTTAGAGGAGTGTTTACTCCATTTCAGAGGGCACTTTGTGCCAACAGAGGGTGTGTTGCACCATAGAGGACACTTCGGTGTCAACAGAGGGCATGTTGTGCCAACAGAGGGTGTGTTGCACCATAGAGGACACTTCGATGTCACAGAGGAGGACTTATTATATAATGGTGGGCACAAATAGATAAAAATCATAAGTAAAAGATACTTAAGATTAGAGCATGTCTATAATCTCATCCATGTGTGTGATGAGTGGAATTCAGATAAGATATTTATGATCCAGAGACTTTATGGTAGGCCATGAGACCTAGAGTATAGGTCTCCAGGAAAGATAGAGTAGAAAATAAGAGTTTAAGAAATGAGAGATAATATGCTTCTAGGTTTAATCAGAGTTTAATGTTCATTTAATATTTATAATTTCAAGAATCTTTTGTAATATTTCAATTCTTTAGCAATGTCTCATGCCACTTACTCTAACGACTGTGTTTCCGAATGCATGGCTGGGGACGCAATGTCTGCAAGTTTTGGAGCAATTGAAGAACAAAGGGACCAACAAAGGCTTAAGAGACTTTCAAGCTTGCCTAGTGGGGTGCCATCTACCTAGACGATCATGAGTATTGACATCTTTTTATTATGAAATTATGCATAAACATGATGTAGTTTTATGTTGACAAAAAGGACGAATCAGTTTCACTAGTTTTGCAAAGTGTTTCATTTACTTTTATTGCAATGGTTATCATGTTTGTGACACTCCCAGATGAAAAAAAAATTATTGCTTCCACTCATGTGTTATGAAAATATGGGTGTTACAAATGGGACTCTAGAAAGTCAGCGACCGCTGAAGATCTCAACAACAAGTTAAGGTCTTCACCTCATCGACTATTGGTCATCCTTGGCAACTGCTGAGACCACAACCTTGGCGACCGCTGAGACCACCTCCTCATCGACCTCTGAGATCAACGACCACAACATCAACAACTGCCAAGATCTAAGATCAGCGACCGATGACGTCAGCGACCAACATATCCTTAGTGAACAAAACATCATCATCCGCTGAGATCGGCGGCCACCTTCCCTATAAATACCTACCCCCTATTACCTAGGCAGGAGTTGTACACTGAGTTCCAATTTTGGTTCAGCATTTTGCCAGGTTGAAAAGGTTCCTCGAACCCCATGGGAGAGATCCAAGGTCCGAAAGGATTGAAGAGAACACCCTATGTCCTTGCCTTCAGTTTGCCTCCCTGGACCACCATTTTCCACCATCATCCATTCACTTCCAGCCATTCCCGATCACATTCACCCCCATGCACACATCCATGTTGTTGTTTGGAGAAAAATCAAGGAGAAAGGATGCCAGGGAGTCGTGAAGATCAAAGATGTGGTTTGGCCCTTTTGGAGGCTAAGGAGATAGAGCCACCTCTCCTCTATGGGCTAAACCTCTTCTTGGACCTCTTTCTTCTACTTTTCTTCTGAGTTTATGAATAAATGATGTTTGTCTATCTTTATTCGGTGCGAATTATGCTTGTGCATGGCTAGTTGAGCTCCTTCTTGGCTATGTAACCTATTTTGGGCATGTTTATATAATTTTACCATAAGCAAGTAGTTTTATTCCATATCTAGTATGTTATCTGTCTATCCTCTCTTTTCACTTTTGACTGTTAGTTTGGTTGATAACTTTCTTGCTTGAACCTCTATTTCTACCTAGATTGAGAGATTAATTGTAAAAATAAATAAGAGAGGATAGTTTAGATCAAAATATGAGAAGAGAATGTGCAAGGGAGGATCAACGTAGAACAATGATAGGAGAGATCCAACCTGAACCTTGGATTCGATCTGATTGGGTTGAAAATGGTTAGGCTCACCCAAACCCGTTCGGGTTCACCTCTGCCCGCCCGGGTCCACGGTCTATGTTCTGTGCAGATCCTCTATTATCCCTAACATCTGTGAGTAGTCTAGACGTGAGAAAGTATTAGGGATATTCAAGGGTGTTGACATGTTATCCTTGAAAGAGGTTTCAGATCATTGATGGGGATTTAGTTGTGCTGCGCGAGAGCAAGTGTGACCCCCCACAGGAGTAGTTACCATGATACATGTTATGTTTGGATCTTAGTCGCTTTCTAGGGTGTCCAAGAGTTGTCTATGACTGAGAACGGGTGCATACACTACCCAAATTATGGTTACATAGCCATGAACTCTTTCTCCTAATTAGTAGGATTCGACAAACTATATTTTTTTTACTTTTTTTTGTTTAGTATTGCTTTTCTAGACTTGTTCTAGTTCTTCATGTGTATCAACTATCAGTTTGTCTTAACTGACACAAGAATGAGATCTTAAGCGTCTTAAATGTACCTACGTCCCTATGTTTGACCCCATATTGAGTCATGGGGGTCCTTGAAGGATTTCGGTTATGAATTTAAAAGTTCGATTCACCTTTGGGATTGCACCTTCACTTTTCAAACGCATTCTCAGGGCCAATCAAAGGTTTTGATAATAACTTGACATATCAAATATTAACATGATTATGACCAGATTGTGATAAACCATCCCACCCTTCATAAGAGTCTAGGAAGTTTTTTCTAAAAATGATTAGACCATTTAGACTCTACCATCAAATTATTTTCAAGCCACGTCTTGTATAGTCATGTCTAAGGAACATGACTAATCTCGTTTATTGCATATTCATGTTTAATGGACATGACGAGCTTTTTCCATTGTGTAGTCAAGTATAAGAAATATTTTGTATGGATGCATGTTACCTTGAGACAACTCTTTTTGTGAATTGGTGTATGAAAGAATTCTACTTCTTATGTTAGTAGTGTTATAGTGTAGTCTTAGATATATTCATACGTATTATTGGTACATAATATCACTCATGAAGTGCTTGAAGAGTCTCTCACAAAAATTATCAAGATAGAACACACTTACAATTGTTACAAAGATTGGCCTACATTTGTTACATATTTGAATATACTGCACTTACAAATCGATTCTAATAAAATCGTTCATGATGTTTATTGTATTTTTGAAATCATAAGTTAAAGTACACTTGCCCCCCAGTTATCAAATATTGGTTCCACCCCTGCTTGACCCCCTAGTCAACAAACACTCTTTCTTGGCCCCGCCAGTGATCAGATTCTGATTCTGACCCTAGGTCCAATAATGGACGTTTATCAATGTATCCTATAATTGATGGGGATATATATGAAAGGTGAAATCCCAAGTCTCCTAGTAAATGACAGCCATGCAAATTCAATGTTGTCAGTATAGAATTGACGCTATGAGTTGGTCGTCCCATTAGCATGGGGCCTAATAAGTGGATGTCTTTCAGACATGAGAAATAGTAAAGAGATAGTTCTTTCAATGCAGAGAGCCTGTATAGGAACATTGATGTCAAAACCCCACAATGGCTCATAGTCAGTGCACATTGTGTCGAAGAGAAGAATTCAACAGGGATGCACTCAATCGGGCAACCAACAAACATCAGATGTTCAAGTGTAGGTATGTGGCCAATAAGCAGCAAAGAGACAAGTCATGCGCATCTTTCAAAATACAAGGAGTTTAGCCAAGTTAAATATGAATGATCGTCACATAGCCAAGAAGGTAGTTGCGCCCCTCGCCAGCTGTTAATTAAGAAAGATTGCAAATTTGGATGAGGCCTCAAATTCTCCAATAATTGCTCGCCATGCTGCATTATACTCTTTCTAATTGAAATCTTCTTAGTCAACCAAATTTGTACTTCATGTTTCTCGTTCCACAAAAGCTTGTCATTTTAAGTTGTTGTGTACTACACTACTATGATGTACCATTTAAATTGCGGTGCGTGTTAATTTCAAATTACATTGTACATCATGCACCACAATAAAATAGTAATGTTTTGTTACTCTTATCGTGTGCATGATTTGAACCAATGACCTACAAGATAGATAATTGATACTTATACCAACTATATTGTTGCTTCCTCCTTTCATCTTTGGGATTAGTTTCACTATATGAAAGGAAGAAATCTGTGATCCAACATGTGTGTCTCATCTCATGTCTATCACTCTTTCACATATGGGAGTCATAGGCAATGATTTTCTAAGACCTAAATCCTTTTTCTAGTTGAAATCCTCCAATAATCATAATATAGGAAAGACTCAAACGATACTATTAGTTGATTCACTGATAGTCCAATCGATCAATTCAACTATTTGGGAAACATTCAATTCTGAGTTGGCCAACTAATTATAATACCAATATATCAACTTTCCTATATTGTAGGTTCCCATTCTATGAACCAAATTGATCGACTAACTTGTTTAGTTGATCAGTTGTTGCCATTCAAATAATTAATCGATTAGCCAAATGAACTTAGTCAACTTGCTGACTTATTAACCATTAGGCCAACCCGATAACATTGTAATAGATAAAATGCATCAATTGAGTTTGAATCATGCACATGAATGCATTAATAGTGAAGTGTGTGTGTAGAGAGAGATTTAGATATTCAACCTTATGATAACTGGGAAAGAGAATTTTTAATTAACAAATTGAGGCTTATAAGTGTGTTCAACTAAGTGATATACACAATATACATTAATAAATACATTTATACACATACTAGTTTAAACATTGAACAACACTTCTTTAAATATAGAAGGAAGAAAACTATATAACATAATATATTAATAACACCATTTGCAAAATACTTTTTTCATCCCATCCTTCTTCCATCCTCATCGCTAAATTCCTTTGTCATTATTTTTTCCAACAACATCTCTCTTCTATTCTAGATTAGAGATATCAAATCAATCATTAAAAAAATCTTAGATGTTCAAGCATCCCGCTTTCCTAGCATGACGTGCATCATTACTCTTTTACCAAGGCCTCAAAGGAAGAAACAAACTGGTTTGAACCGAAACAAAAAAAATTACAAAGACGTGATTGATTTCTTTATCGAGGCCGGGTGTGAAAAAATAATCAAAATGTCAAGAATACAATGGTATGTAAGCAGACGTCCTACAGAATAAGGAGTAGGCCTTCTTAGTAGTAATGTTTGACACAGTTTGCACGGAGCATAGTATACTCATTGGAGGTCGTAGGACATGCTTATATGAGACGTGTACTTTCCATGTTTGGACACATCACCTTGTGGGGGCAGCAGTGACAGGTGAATGGTGTCGGCCTATTTGCTGGACTGATGTTGGGTTCTTGAACCAGAAAAAGATCAAGACGGTTGATCTTCAAACCAACGCCGTGTGATGCAAGAAATCACCAACGCAGCAAAACCTGGACCCTACTTTACGTATGCAATGGGATGTGTAGCAACTAGGAGTTGTAAAACAGGGGTCCCTAAACAAGAAAAGAAACCAAGATCGGATATGATTTCTAAATGAGTGTTGATGGGTCAACAAAAAATCTATTATTTGCAACCACGGCTACTAATCAGTCATTCTACCTTCTTAGTTTGTGTTTGTTTCACTGGTAACTGTTGTTTGATGTCGTTTAGAAGATAGATAATTTGCCGTAAGGTTAATTGACTAGATTTTTTTCAGACAATACGCTACATGAAATCTTTACGATAGAATATCAATTAATCTACCGTGTATATCTACTTACCACCAAATCCTTCTAACAGATTTTTCAATACATGTGTGGTAAGACGCAATAGACTTTATCTAGACAAAATAATTACTTGTGTATTAAAAGTTAGACATCTTATCATCAAATTTATTTGTCGTTATCTTACGTTACATTGATCTTATATACTGTTAAGACACCACTGGTTAATTTAACCATGACATCTAAATAGAAGTGATCTGTATGCAAAACGCAGCCTTAAATTATTTCACACAGACATTTTGAATCGCTACTCATGGGTATATTGTAGAATATATTGATGATGTAACTGATAGCTCATACCGTAAGTTATATATGTTCGTTGCAACATAGGTCCATTTGCCATCAGCAGAACACAAAGAACGATCAGAAAAGTACGTTTGAAGTATGACATGTATACTCGTGTTCATTTTTTCGCTAAAGGAGGGCATTACTATTCAATGACAGCAGCGTATTGGTAGATATACCACCGGCAGCTCCGCATGAAAATATGCTTTCGACTATCCTGTCAGCGTTGGTTTGAAGATCAATCGTCTTGGTCTTTTTCTGATTCAAAAACCCAACATCAGCTCAGTGAATAGGCTGGCACCATGCACCCGTCGTTGCTGCCCTCACAAGGTGATGTGACTCCAAACACGACCGGCCGAGATAGTCTTGGGACAGCAGCCACCGGCATAGCAAATCTGGACGCGTTAGTATAAAAAATAATAAAATACATCACATAGTGATATGGGATTCAAAGATTAGAGAAATGAGACGCCACAACTTTGCAATGTATGAATTAATTTTAGTCTCGAATATAAATTTCTCCATTATAACTATTAAGAAAAAATTGTCAACTGTGGCAACTGAGCATTCATTTAAAACTGCAACAAACACGTTCGACTTTTTTTTTTTAATAGTGGGAAGTTTCACTTCTGTCCAATAAAAACAGGAAGGAGCAGCCATCCGCAAAGGATTTTAGTCCCCCAACATGATTATTTGATCCCGCAATATCTGCATTTCACAAACAACAGGTTTGAACAACTGAGTTAGCTGATAAAGACCCGTCTGGTTCTAAGTAGATCCATCCCACACCAGGAAATAAAAAACATGGGATGAAAAGTATTGACTTGCGAACACAATGTTTATATTTGGTATTGTGTGGATTGTAACCGTTTTGCGTTGTTTTGGTTTGGTTCGGTGCAGTTTTAGGAGGCAGTTGACTCCTTTGCATGTGAAAGTTACACGTCCACGTCAGCCATCCTTCATTCCTGGAAAGCTAAGGAAAACGAACTGCCATTTTGTAGCGCAGTTCACTTTTAACAGAATTGTGCGTAAGATCAGAACTTGTAGTTCGATTTCATGATAAGAGTTACAACTTCATGATAAGTCTAGTTTATATTCTGATAAATCAGGCGTGATATTGACTGATATTGACTGCTGCAATTATGTAAAGATCAATGTCATTCGAAAGTATGTGTCGCATTTAAAACGAACTATCTTTTTTTGAAAGAAAAAAACTTTAAGCCAATATCTAAACTGTTTCTTACCTGCAAAATATTAGGATTTTCCGGTAACCGCCCGTCGTTCGCCGTTGTAGCTTGTAGGCGGTGAAACAATTACGGAAATCCTCCTGTGACGCGCAGGGAGGGAAGACTTGCGTTTTGACGCGGTATGTTAGGTGGTTTCCAGCGCGGGACCCAGCTGGCAGAGGGGTTTGGGTGGGTGAAGGTGGTTTTGCAGGGTGAGGTGGCGGGGTAGGTGAGTGGCTGATTTGATAGGTATGTGGAGAGAGATTGAGATACAAATATAAAAAAAGTTTATTTTACACATAACTTTTGATCTGTAATGAATTTTTTGACGAAATAACAATCCTTGAATTTTTTATGGAAAATGCAATCCAACAAGACCAATATTAATATATATTTTAAAAAAATTATTTTACACATAACTTTTGATCTGTAATGAATCTTTTGACGAAATAAAAACTGTTGAATTTGTTAGGAAATGCAATCCAACAATATTAATATATATTTGAAAAAATAATATACATGGATATTAAGAATGAGCATATTCAAACAAAATTGGCCTTGGAGTGACAATATTAGCGAGGAGGGAAGTAGTGGGCGCATTTAAACACTACAATAAGCGTATTCAAATAATATTTGGTGTATTCAGGCAAAACTGGGTGTATTCATTCAAAATGGGTGCATTCTGGATAATAGTGGGTGCATTCAGTGTCGTAGTGGGTGAATACATTCAAAAGTAGTCTCATTCAAGACAATAGAGGGTGCATCTATTAAAAGTAGGTGCATTGAGAACAAAATTGGGCGCATTCAAACAAAAGTGGCGCATTGAGGGCTATACTGGGCGTATTCATGTAAAATGGGCACATCATGGATAATAATGCACACATGTAAACAAAAGTGGGCGTATTTAAGTTAATAGTGGGCGCATTCAAGTAAATGTGGGCACATTCAAGCAATAGTGGGCGCATTTTGGACAATAGTGGACGCATTTTGGACAAAGTGAGCGCATTCAAGCAAAATTGGGCGCATTCAAGTAAAAAGTTGGCGCATTTCAGCAATAGTGGGTGCATTCAAGTAAAAGTATGCACATTCAAGCAATAATGGGCGCATTGAGGGATGCAATAGGCGCATTCAAGTAAAAGTAGACGCATTCAAATAAAAGTGGGTGCATTCAAGCAAAATTGGGCGCATTCAAGTAAAAATGGTCGCATTTCAGCAATAGTGGGCGCATTCAAGTAAAAGTATGCACATTGCGCATTGAGGGATGTAATAGGTGCATTCAAGTAAAAATAGGTGCATTCAAATAAAAGTGGGCGCATTCAAATAAAAGTGGGTAATCAAACAAAAATGTGTGCATTCAAGTAAAAGTGGGCGTATTCAAGCAATAGTGGGCGCATTTCGAACAATAGTGGGCGCATTCAAGTAAAAAGTGGACGTATTTAAGCAATAGTGGGCGCATCATTGAGGGTTATAGTGGGTGCATTCATACAAAAGTGGGCACATTCAAGCAAAAGTGGGCGCATTCAAGCAAAAATGCGCGCATCAAGCAATAGTGGGTGCATTCAAATAAAAGTGGGCACATTCAAGTAATAATGAGTGCATTCAAGCATTAGTGAGCACATTTTAGACAATAATGGGCTCATTCAAGTAAAAAATAATTATTTATTCTTTTTTTACTTCCTCCTCTCTTCTTTTATTTCCTAAATATTTTTATGTTCTTTTTTTTAATATGTCAATATTGATCTTGTTGGAATGTACTTTTTATAAGGATTGTAATGCATTTTATTTCATTAAATTTTTTTTTCTGGTTTAAAAGTTACAAGCAAAACAAACAAAAAATAACATAAAAATAAAAATCTGGCACATTTGCAGGTGGGAGCAGGTGGGCGGGAGTTGGCATGGGCCGGTAGGTGACTGTCACGCGTGACAGGGGCTGACAGGTGGCTGGCAGGCGCAGGTGGTGGTAGGCACGTCAAAACTCGCGTTTTTGCGAGTGCGCGTGAAGAAATTTAACCCAAACAATTACATGGTGCGCCGAACATCATATGGGCAATCCGCTAGTACGGCCCATGTTCACAGTAATCTCATTGTATTAGCAGCTGGATTTTGAGTGCGGTGTGTTTGAAGATTGAATGGTGATGGATGTTGAGTGTGGTGTGTTTGAAGATTGAATGGGGTTGGATATATACAAATTCCAAGCCAGACAAACCACGCGACGACCCTCTCCTGTGCACACCACCCGAGAACGGACCCTCCATTGTCTGTTCTTGGGTGGTGTGTACCGGAGAGAGTCGTCAGGTGGTTCGTCTGATTTGGAAGGGAGTGTGAATATCATTTTCGAGATTGAATTGCGACCAATCATGTCCATCTAGGCCGTTCGGCTCCGTCATCGTACGTGTACCGCGATTTGAAAGCATAAGCCTGTGTTTGGCACGGGACCGAAACCCGGTTTCATGTTGTCTTTTAGTGCCAACCCTGCCAAACATCTGTCGGTTCAAGACTGGTTCGCGTTTGGTTCAAAACCCAGAAAATCCTCCGTTATGGGATAACGGAACCCCCAAATCGGGGTTGTCCCAGTCCCACGAGGGGCGGGATTCCGGTTCACAACCCGGTTTACGCGATCCTCTCCTCCCCTCGCCCCACACCCATCCCGACATTCGTCTCCTTTCCCCTCTACCTCCTATCTTCTGCTCCTTCTGCTCTGTGGCCTATCCTCTCTTCCCTCCCGATACCTCCTCTCCCGAGACCTCGAGACGAGCTCTGTGGTCTGTCCTCGCCATTACTATTATCTCCAGTAATAAAGCTGAGCCATCGTTTCCATCGGTCGTTCCAGCGGCAGCCATGGCAGGTGACTGGCGTGCCCTAAGCCCTGCCCAGTGGAGTAGGCGGAGTAGCAGGTCAATCAAGCGGCAAAGCTGTGGTGGCTCGTCTGCAAGCGCCGAGCTACTCCCGAGTTGTCAACTCGCATCAAAGCGTCGTGCAGTAAACCCTAGGAAGGGCAACCAGTGTCCCGCCTGCTATATACTTGTGCATTTCATCATCGATCTGGTCGCATTTCACCTTCGAAGCCTCCATACACTCTTCTGTTCCGCCGCTGCCGAGCCGCTGTTGTGGGAAGTCATCGAGCTGCTTGCAAGGTAGGTATCCGCCGCCCCTTTTCATCGATCTCGTCAGTAACATTGCAAGGTTTTCAGTATAAAAAATGGTATATGTCTCCGCTGACCTGCTATTTAGTAACGATGTTGATTGAATTTGATCTTGATCTTGATCTGATCTGATCTTGAATCTGATCTTGATCTCGTCACCTTGAAAAATGGTTTTCAGTATAACATTAGTTGATTGAATCTGATCTTGATCTTGATGTTGAGGCATCTCTGTGGTAGTTGGTTGAATCTGATCCTTGGTATTTATACAAAATCCCTTCTTGCTTATTTTAGGAAGCAGCCATATTAGCTGCAACAGCTCTGTACATATTAGCTCTCCGATTGCAACTACTCTGTATCTACTGCTGTGCTATCCTTAATCCCTTACTTAAGTCCAAAATTTGTATAGTTGATTACAGAATTTATATAAATCTGTTTTGTATATTAGTGGAACCTCAACCCATTATTGCCACATTTACGTCTATGCATACAAAGTGGTCAATTTCCCACTCCACTGTCATCTTGTCAAAGTGGTCAATTAAATGGGCTGACAAATGTGGTTGTATCCCTCTTTCTCCCACTTGAAACTATCCTCTATCCATCATGTTTTTATTTGTGGTGTATATGGACAGAAATTGCTTTGTAGATCCGAACAGAATGGAGTCATAGAAACTCCTCATATTGTGTTATATGTGACCACGAGTGAAGTTCTTTTATGTAAAGTGAAACCAGTCTTAGATTACCATTGAGGTAATTTTGCATTGACTAGGGTTTTGGTGTAATTAGAATGGGGTTTCAGTGTAATTAATGATTTCTCTTTTGGTAAATTGTGTAGTTTCAATTAACATTCAGGCTCCATTTTCCTATAAAATTTCTAGTACCTGACAAAACATTTGAAATCATTCATTTAAGTGATTGAGTTATTATGTTCTTTATCATCATTCACTAGTTTTATAGTACAATGTGGTTGCTTGTTCACCACAACAAGTTACCTTCTGATATATAGATAAAAGTAACCATAGTTTGAAAGTTGACACCATGACTATAAATTCCAAAGTTACTGGTTAACACCCAATATACATATGCAATCATAACCAATTGAATGGAAGTATGGCTGGCAATGATACCAGGGAATTCCAGAGCATGGCTGGTGTGTGTCCAGTCCACTGATGTTCAACGAAGAGCAGACCATCAGTAAAACCTTCTGCTCTTGTCTTATGTTTCACTTTTAAACCTACTTTCTCAAGGTGAACGATGGTGGCATTTCCTATATATACTTTAATTTCTAAGCAGCCCAGATTTTTCCTTTTTTTGTGTTCTTTATTGAGTGGGGCTGCAGTATGGCTGCTTTACATAGTAACCCCTCCCTCTATATTGTATATTTGCATAGATACTTGATGAACGGCAACTTCTTGTTTCTATCTAACAAAAAGTAATTCCTAACCAAGCCAAGAACTAGTTATTTCACATCATTTCCTGGTATTTTTTGTCACATTGTTTTTCCTTTTTAAGATTTAGACCCTGAAATTGTCCTTGTGGAACGCACAGAGTAATATGTAGTTGCATCCTGTCTATGGCTGCATTCCAAAACTTAAATTTTCGCAAACAATAGTAGTTCAATTTTTGGCTGTTGATCCTGCAGTGATGGTCATAAGAGGTTTTTCATTACTACATGGCACTCGCATTGCTGATCATCAATTTTTTTATGGCTAGTTGCTGGATTGGAACTCTGGATGACTTCAAAAGTTGGTATAGAGTGATTTAGGTCCTCTATCCATCATGTTTTTATTTTTCTACACACTTCAATTATGTGGGTAAACTTGTTGGCCTTTATGTCATACTTGTCAAGGTGCCCCAAGGGGGTGAGCCTTGACCTGCGCCTTAACCAAAATGTCGCCTTAAGTTTTTTATGCAGTCCTGACTCTATATATACAACAAACAACTACTCAAAATAAAATACAACAAAATAAACTACTCAACTCATTTTTTTCCTTTTGAGAATTGTTACACACATAATTTTTCCTTTACAATGATGATCTTCTACCCATGAGGGAAATGACTAGCTTTCAACATTTTTAGAAATACTACATGATATTGTTGCTCCTCATGTTATTTGAAAAGTTCATTATTTCTTGGTATTGAAGTACTATGTATGTATCTTATTATTTATTGTTAAATCATACTAAAAGCATGATTTGGACATCCTTCACTTGGTAGACATGTAGAATTATGAATCATAATTTTTGACTCATAAATCCTCTTTATTCAATAAGCATGACATTGTTACATTGTCAATGATCTTATATTTAGCAACAATGTATAAGTTAGTTTTAGTATTCAATAGTTACATTGATGAAATCCTATATATTATTAAGCATTCCTCTAAATTTATACATCCCTAACAATTGAATGTTTGACTAGTAAAAATGGTCCTTGAGATAAACAAAATGTATTTCTGATGTGGGTGTAATACTTTGCTAATAGTAAATTGTGCCAGAATTTATTCTCATTGAGTAGGATGTCATATCACTTGCAATTTACTATTAGATTGTGTGCCTTTACAGAAGTAATCCATGTACCTTAGTACCCTATAAGCAATAAATAGTGCCTCAGTCAAGTTTAGAGGTATCAGAAATAACATACTTGACTTGGAACTTTTGTTGTTCTGGTTTGCAACCATGGATTCGGATAAAGTAATTGTCTATCACCTAATATGCTTCATATTCTTCAGGTTTGTAGAAACACAATAAACTTAAACATCATTATGTTAGTTAAAGGTGGCACTCATCTACCTTGTGAGGAAGTTCATTTGTTAGGTGTTGATCATGTTGTTTATATTACTTGTCCCCATTTAATGTTTGAATCATCATACCAAAGCAAGCATCTGGCAGCTGCTTGCCTAGACAACTTTGTTACTTAAATAGCCACATATTAGATTATTACTGAAATAAAAAACTGTTGTATAGTGGATTGTGGATTTCTAGCTACCCAACATATGATGGATATGCCACACTTGCTACTACTGACTCTTTCATTTCCCACTCCACTATCATCTTGCTAATCTGATCTTGATGTTGAGGCATTCCTGTATAGCTATCCAATTGTACTATACATAGATTGCAGGCATATTAGTTGATTGAATCTGATCTTGATCTTGATGTTGAGGCATCCCTGTGGTAGTTGATTGAATCTGATCCTTGGTATTTATAAGAAATCCCTTCTTGCTTATTTTAGGAAGCTTCAAGCAGCCATATTAGCTGCAACAACTCTGTATATAAGCTGAATATAACCCTAAACTAATGAAAATTATCTACTGAAATAAAAAATTATATACTGCTGCTATTTAAGCACTGCTATCCTTAATCCCTTACTTAAGTCCAAAACTATTGTATAGTGGATTACAGAATTTATATAAATCTGTTTTGTATATTAGTGGAACCTCAAATACCCATTATTGCCACATTTATGTCTATGCATACAAGTATAACTTTCAAAATACACATTCTTCTAATTTGGATAGGTAGTATGGGCAAGATTGGACTAAAAATTCTAAATCAACCAGAGATTTTATTGCAAATATTTTTTACAATGTTACTATTGTACACACGGATTCTGCTGATTATATTGCAAATAATACCACTATTTCGGCTAATCTGTGTTCTCTCTGAATTCTTGTATGTACCATCCCTGACCCTGTCACTGCCCGTGCAACTCTCTTCAACCTTCATTTGGGCTACCCAGGTATATCTCATGAGCAATACAAACACGTTTAATGTGAATGTCATGCTGAATGCTTGCTATTTATGTAGTTTTGCTGTAATGAACATATTTGATGATATGTAGTTTTGCTGTAATGAACATATTTGATGATGCGTTTGCTACAACCATTTCAAATTTAACTACAATTCCAAATTTGTTGTACACATTTTGGATCTTATGACTGGTCCGGCTAATGGATCTTGTCTTAGCCTACTTCAATACAAGTTATTGCTTTCAACTTCGTAGTCTCATACTAGGTTCGTATGACGGTTTCGTTTAACCACCCACACTAAATTGATATATCGCAGTGTCATTTCTACTACGACTGCACCCGACCTGAGGTTCCGTATTGTATGGTCGAAAGAGTTGGATGAGGCTCTGGTTGCGGCATTGAGGAGACAATATGACATGGGTAGGTGCGTCGATGGAATATTCACTAGGGATGCGTGGAGGGAGACCCTACGCGATTGGCATATCAGGATGGGGAGGAACGAGGGTACATTGGATTAGTTAAAAACTCGGTGGAAGAACCTCAGGAGAGACTATGCAAAGATAAAATTGGTAACCAACAAAAGTGGTGTTGGATGGGATGACAACAGGCACAAGCCAATATTGCCTGACACTCCAGAGTGGAGGGAGGCACTTGTGGTATGTCTAATAATATATACTCCACTGACTATTATATATTAAATTAAACTTTTTACTTTTGACCTAAGCAGTAGTTGTCCCCTATTTTAGGCAAACAGGGAACTAGCGAGACTGATCAACAGACCATTCTACCACTACCATGACATCGAGCTGATGGGGGGGAGGAACATAGCTAGGGGCCATCATGCAATGTCCTCAACCGATAGACAACCTCCTTCTGATGTTGCATCTGAAGATGATGTTGCTGTTGACCTAGATGCATCTGATTCATTTGTCAGCCTATAACCAACCGGTCCAACCGGTTTCACTGAAGACGTGGTTAATTCTGGGACACAAAGTGAGGACACCAATGGCGGATCACACAACCAAGGTGTTGGTGCAACGACTCCCACAACGATGAGGCGTAGGAAGCGAGCGTAAAGCTCACATGACAGTTGTGTCCTGTCTAATGATGTTGTGTCCGAATTCACAAAGGTGTTTTCCAAGGTACATGAGATGGGCAACGGAATTGCTGCTAGGTGTAATGATAAAGGCGAATACCAAACAATTTTGCACCACTTTCATGCAACCTACCCTGACGCCCCTGTCCCAGTTTTTACCACTCTTGTGCACGCCATAAAAGATCCATCTAACCGTAACATTTACCTAAGCCTTATGGACACCCCACAGAAAATTACCATTTGGTTGCAAGACTTGTGGGAAATGAAGAACACAACTTCTGTAGCTTCTGCATCACAATCACCCTTCATGCCACAATCTCCACCTTATGGACACCCCACATAATAAGTATATCAGTATCCTGCCTTTTATTTGATGAACTTTATCAGAAGTTGTTGTTGTACTATTCTATTCAGTTCAATTGTTGTTGTACTATTTTATTCTCTTGGGAACAAGCTCTGAACTATAGTAGTATGTAATGGTTTTAATGGAACAAGCCCTAATTTTATTTCTGCAATATCTCGATATTTCCCTGATGCGGATAATCACTTTTAATTATAGACGTGATGGCTGGTATGCATCCATATGAAACAACTGATGACATTATACAACTACTGCATGTTATGTCTGCTCCAGCTTATGACATTGCTAACGCAATATCCTACCAAATAGCCGACCAAATTTCCCATAATATCATGGGAAATTCAGACGCCTCAACCACACACCAACCAATACCGAGATCGGTTAGTATTAGGAGCGGCCATCAAAAGGTTTTAGAAATAATAACCGGCCATGGAAGGAGGGTGTACGATCTGTACCGTATGCTACCCAACACGGTTTTAGACTTTGTTGACAAACTTGAGGGCCGAGGTTTGTTGAAAAGTACCAGAGGTGTGTCATCAGTGGAGGCAGTTTGCTACTTCCTCCAGATGGTTGGCCATGGCCATACCAACCGTGTTCTTGCTGAGGACTACATTCACAGTGGTGAGACCATAAGTAGAAAGTTTAACGAGGTGTTGGATGCAGTGTGTGCTTTGTGCAGTGAATATATTGTCATGCCAACTGCATCCACAACTCTGCACCGCCGCATCGGCGAGAGTCCAATATTTTACCCTTACTTCAAGGTATGACCATCACTTAGTTGACCATTGTCTATTCCATTGTTAATATAACCACTATCGTCATCGTTGAGTTTGGTATTTACTTGCGTATTTCTTATATACTTGTCTTAGGATGCCATTGGGGCAATTGACGGGACACACATCCCCGTTTTGGTGAAGAGCGAAAAGCAGAACCGATATAGAAATAGAAAAGGGAATGTTTCCATGAATGTCATGGCTGCAGTCGACCTCTCAATGGAGTTTACATATATCATGACTGGTTGGGAGGGATCTGCTGCTGACCAAAGGGTACTTCAGGCAGCTACAACCACAGGCGGGTTCAAAGTACCCACTGGGAAGTACTATCTTGTTGATGCAGGGTACACCAACACCAGGCAATTTCTTGCACCGTATCGAAACGTTGCTTACCATATAGCAGAGTATCGGGGCAACAGAGGCTCATACACAAGCAAAAAGAAAATGTTCAACCACCGACATTCTCAACTACATAACGTTGTCGAGCGAGCCTTTGGTGTGTTGAAGAAGAGGTTTTCCTACTTTCGTAAAGGAGCAACTTTTCCCGTGCAGTCTCAGTCTCGGATTGTAATGGCTTGTTGTATCGTTCACAATTTTATCCGGCGCCAAAATGATGGCGATCCTATGATGGACGAAAACTTGGATGAGCCTCATACTACCACTGACATCTCGAACGAATTGAGTTCTCTGCAACAAACAAGCCAGGTCGATGCTAGAGAGGGAGATGTCTTGCGCGAAACTGTTGCCAATTCTATGTGGGCAAATCAGTGATTTATACATTTCTTTTGTAACTTGCATATTTGAAACATGTTCTACAACATGTTTCACTTACTCCCTTATCTGTGTAACCTAACGGCCAACTTTTGTTCTCAAACTGTATTGTTCACCATTTTATTTGCCTACTTATAAACAATGTGAAATTATGTCTCATTAGGTTTTCTGTCTAAAAATGGACAAAGACATGCCGTCGTGCCCATGTGGTCTGCAGTGCACCGTACGAGTGTACATGGATGCCACAGATGCGGCAAATGGACGGTTTGAAGACAACAATCCCCACAGGCCATATTTTACATGTGGTAGGGGTCTTGTACAAACCAGATGCTATATGAGGTTGCCCGCGCAGCAAGTACCACCTACAGTGGCTACACTGACTGCAATTAGGGATGCAATGGTATCACTACTCGCATATGCACGTAGCGAACGCAAGTTCTGGTCAGAACATTGTGCCTTTCTCTGTTCAACCAGAGCAGACACAGATAGGTTACAAGAAGAAATTTCAAGTATGCGGGAGAGGTGCCGATATCTTCGCCACCGACTTCAAATTACAAGCGATAATGACTCTTCATCAGAAGAAGATGGATACAATACGTCATAGATATACCATATTATGATATGTCTAAATGAACTCCACTTTTCTGTTGCAACAATTAGCTACTTGGTCTTCATATTATCTTTGAAAACTATGTCATCAACCCGATATTTTTCTATTAATCGTCAATTCTGTTTTATTAGATGTCGATGATTCCATCTGAGGTTCCGAGGTGTGATTGTGGGCTAAATGCAGTCTTACGGCTTAACACAGAGGATGCGGGGTTAAATGACTTTGCCATTCTGAGTCAAAGGCCGGGCGAAATGTATTACATATGCCCTACTCGTGAGGTGTGACAGTACATCAATAAATAATATACTATCCTTGTCGAGGCTCCACATTCTTTGCCATTAACTTGTACCTCGTACTACATTTTAGGAAAAAGACTGATGCAAATACTTCCATTGGGCAGTCGATCTCCCCCCAACAATTGATTCATTGAAAGCGGAGATTATGTTACTAACTGTTGAGTGCAAGTCAGTGTGGGGTCAGGCGATGAACATGAAGGACTTCGTTGAAATTCATTACAACTACGATGAATTATACGCTACGAAAAAGTATGAGCATGAGGTTTTAGAACGCAACGTTGCCAGTCCTGAGGAAGATTGTCGTATGCTTCTCGACATCCCTTCACCTCAAATGACTCCATGACATTGAATGGCAAATGCATTTACATTGTCTTCTCTGTTTAGAATGACTATCAATGGATGTTATGAACATCATACACTCGTTTATTTTAGGCACTTTTATAAACGTCATATTACATTTTAAGTGGTCAGAAAATTTTCTTCATGTTGATGAGTGTTTTATTAATGATGTATGTTATTATTCGAATTTTTTCTTAACGTTAGATAAAACCAAATCATACAATTAATTGTGACATACACCCTTACTTTTGAAAAATATATTACTTACAGAATCTGTTATATGGCTGGCCAACCGCCGACACCGTCTTTTATCTGGTCATACGAGCTTGATATGGTTCTCAGGGGTGTGATGAGAATCCAATATCACGTGGGTAGATGTGTGAATGGAGTCTACTCTACACAAGCTTGGATGGAGGCATGGCATCAGTTCGTATACATAACAGAAAGCCCTTACATTACATTGCCCGAGTTGCAAATGCGATGGCAATACATCAAGAGAGAGTTTGTAAGAGATAATATGTTCATATTGGCAGATTTATTGCCTCCCCCCACATTGGCCGCACAACAAGGCATTCAACGCAACTTCTTGACGACGCGTCGCACTTATCCACCAGGGATTTTTTTTAGCACTGACAATTGAAATAAACAAATGAACTTGTAACATTTGTGCTAAATGTAGTTGTGTTTTTACGTCAAAATAATTTATATTGTCTACTTATGTGTTGCATTATTATATGTTGCTACCATAATGCGATCAAATTTCCTACTTCATTATTATCTTATTGCCACCGTTACTTTACGAATTCTATTTTTTGTTCATACCTTTGTTTTTATTAATTTTAGATGTCGACATCGCGTGCTAAGGCAAAGGCAAGGGCAAAATTTGAAAAAATGTTGATGTCACCGTAAAAAATTCATAAATTTGTTGAAGATAACCTTGTATGCAAAAAACCATGTTGCGAGCCTCCACGCGATGAGGGCCCAAATGAGAGAGACGAACAAGCCAAAGGAAAAAGCCAAATGAGGGGCCAAATGTTGCGAGCCTTGTTTCCTCCTACTCACCATCTGCCGTTGCTGTTCGACTGGCCAAAAGACGCCAGCAAACAGGAAACAAATCAGGTGTTGGACGAACCCTGTCCTGTGTCGTGGGAAGAGTACGACGAGGCCATGAAGAACAACGAGGCATGAAGTTTCCTGCTTGATCACCAGCTTAGATTGTGTAACTATGTCGTTGTCTACGTCCAGGGCAGACCTCTCGTTTCATTTTCTATGTTACATATGTATTTGCCCGAGAACCAACAATATATTATCTTTTAATTTATGTGATATTACGTTCGGCTACAGACATGGTACGCATCTTTGCTACTATTTAATTTAAATACATTAATTATATTTTGTTATTTAGTATATAATACACTTCAGCCAACTTCTGCTTAAGCGGCAACACAACTACACATACCTTATTCTTTGAAGATAACCTTGTATTTTGACTTAGGTTGAAGTGACATCACAAATACACATTATGTGTACTTGTTCAAACAGTGTTGCAAGAACGTTTCATTAATTTTTAATCACTCCGTAAAATTATAATTATCATATCTTATTTGCACTGTTATAAAATACAAAATAACACCCACACAACACAAATAAAATATATTTTTAATATATTCTAAACTTACGTTGAAATGACATCAAAAATACACATTCTGCGTACTTGTTCAAACAGTGATGCAAGAACGTTGCATTAATTTTTAATCACTACGTAAAATTAGAATTATCATATCTTATTTGCACTGTTAAAAATATACAAAATAACACCCACACAACACAAATAAAATATATTTTTAATATATGTTAAGCTTAGGTTGAAGTGACATCACAAATACACATTATGCGTACTTGTTCATACAGTGATGCAAGAACGTTTCATTAATTTTTAATCACTCCGTAAAATTTTAATTATCATATCTTATTTGCACTGTTATAAATATACAAAATAACACTCACACAACACAAATAAAATATATTTTTAATATATCTAAACTTACGTTGAAATGACATAACAAATACACATTCTGCGTACTTGTTCAAACAGTGATGAAAGAACATGACAGAATACGCAGATACTGATTACGCTGCCAAACAGAATCAGACTTCCAGCCAAACAGATTCAGACTGCAGTCAGACTGTAATCAGACCAGCTGACAAGAATCTGACTGCGTTGCCAAACAAAGTCAGACTGCATCCTGACTGTCCCAGCACCGGAATCCAGACTAACCCTTACTAACCCAGTCCAAATTCCAGAATCCCAGTCCTGTGCCAAACGCAGGCTTAGGATTTCGAACCAAACGCGCAGGCTGCAAATCAGACTGGATCTTGCAGACGTGGCGCAGACGTGGCATAATAAGACAAGCCGAAATCCAACTGATATCCGGAACCAAACGCATGCTTTAGGTTCTTAAACCGGCGGGTTTGGGCGGAGAAATTTCGTCGTTGCAGACATCAGGTAGCCATGTCCAACCATTAATCTTCTGCGGCCGCACATGGCCACATGCAAGGCTGTCTTTCTCACTGCCGCAGCACATGGCCAGACTCGCATTCCTACGCTCTGATCAACCATTAATGTTATGTTTTATTTGCTTATACGAGTGTAACAGATAGAGTGGAAGTTACTGTAACGGGCATCCTTGAATCTTTCTTATTATAAGTGAAGGGGGGAACTCCACGTCTCTTAGCAAAGGGCAGAATTGCAACTCTAATCTTGTTATTACGGGATTGGCGCCAAGAATTGGTCGTCTCATTAACATAGGGCCTGTAAAGCGGATGACTTGCAGACGTGAGCAACCGGCAACAATTAGTTTTTCCAACGCAGAGAGCCTGTACAGGAACACTGATGTCAAGTCATCACAACATTTTATATCCAGTGTCCGCAGCGTCGAAGAGAAGAAGTCATCAGTGATGCACTCAATCGAGGAAACATGGATGATCAGATTTTCAAGAGTTGGTATGTGGCCAATAGGCGGCAAGGAGACAAGTCCTGCGCAAGTTCCAAAATGCAAGGTGTTCAGCCGAGTTAAATGTGAAGGATCGTCACCTAACCAAGACGGTAACTGTGCCCCACGCCAGCCGTCAATGAACAAAGTTCGCAAATTTCGATGAGGCCTCAAATTCTCTAATAATTGCTCGTCGTGCTGCATTATATTTCTTAATATCGGAATCTTCTCAATCACCGGAAATCTTGATCCCCGCTTGTCGTTCCACAAAAGCTCTAAATCTTCAAGGTTCTCCATTTTCATCAGACCTGCTTGCTTGCTGTCGTCCAAACTCGCGATGCGAAGTCTTGTAATGCGAAGCTCACCTTGGAGGTGTACCAGATCCCCCAACTCCTTCAGTCCTGCATGCTCGCTCCTATATCCGACTGCAAAATCACTTATAACTCGGAGATTTCTCAACCGTCCAAACCCGGCTGGAAGGTAAAAGTCATAGCCGAGATACTTTTCAATGATTATAAATCTTTGTAGGCTCCTTAAATTTGAAACGTTGTTTGGAAACGTAAATGCACTATCATTCTCACATTTTAGACTCAAATCCTGTAATTTTGGAAGGAGGAAAAGTGATTGCGGCAAATCTTGGACGAACACACGATTCAGAGATAGACTTAGCAGGTTCTTTAGGTTCCCAATTGTCTCTGGAAACTGGATAATTTTGCGGGAGCGGATGTGGATATCTAACTCGCGCAAGTTATATAACTTACAAATTTGTTCAATTTCTGTTCTCTCAATTCTATCTACAGATAGACTGACAGTCCGCAGGATTCTTGAAATCAATAAGGAGCTAACGCAGAAATCTTGATTATGGAATTGCCCATAAGATAGTGCCCTTAGACGTTCCAAGTTCAAATGATCATGAAATCCATCAGTCGAGATAAGAGAACGCATACCACATCCAGGCTTGGCTGTTCTCTCCACGAAATCAATGCCACTGCCAATATTGTTGTGCTCATCTTTTGTAAGAAACTGGACTAGGTCGTGAATCAAGTCATGCATTGACAAATGATAGCATTTCTCCAGAAAACACCTTGCGCTTAACTCGTCAATGTATCTCCGTGCCATTGCTTTGAGAACCATCCAGTTATCTCTGTCTTTGACAACAACTTTATCATGAGCCACCCACAAGCTAATCAGCACATCCTTTGAAATTGTTGCATCTTTCGGAAAGACACTGCACAATCTCAAACATGGCTTCAGATATGCCGGCAAGTTGAGGTAACTAAGAAGAAGTGGTCCCAATATTTGTTTCCCGTCTTCCCAGATACTTGGTTCCCACAGAGTGCTCTCTAACACATCCCGCCACACACTTGGATCATCCGGATCACAACTCAGTCGACTTCCTAAGACTTTCAAAGCCAATGGTAAACCTTTACACTTCTTGGCAATTTCTCTTCCAATGGATAACAATTTAGGATCATTTTCAGACTGTTCATGTCTCCTGAATGCACATTGCTGAAACAGATGCCATGCATCCTCTTCAGACAAACAGCCCAACTCGATCTCTTCTACAGCATGTGTTGTTTCAGCAACTCTGTGGCTGCGCGTTGTTATCAGTATCTTGCTCCCAGTCATTCCGCATCGCAAACAGCTCAAGAAGTTTTCCCACAAAAGGGCTTTCTCATTCCAAATGTCATCCATGACCAACAAGAATTTCTTTCCTTTTACTTGATTAAACAGCTTTTCTTGTAGCACACTTAGCCCAATCAAACCACTATCCTCTTTGGTGAAAGCTTCAAGGACCTTCTTTGTGAGACTTACTAATTCAAATTCATCCGATACACATACCCAACCCTTTGTGTCAAAATGTGCGCTTACTGCAGGTGTGTTGAAGGCATGTTGAGCAAGTGTCGTCTTTCCTACACCACCCATGCCAACCAAAGCAACCACTATGGGTACTTGCAGACGGGTGTCATCACCACCTATCAATACATCCACCACTTGAGGTAACAATTCTTCTCTTCCGACTATATTGAGCTCACTCGGCAAATAGCCGGAAGGAGGGCGATCTATAATGCTTCTGTTAATCCTCGCTTCGCCGCAGTCTTTCAGGTTCAGAGCATTTCTAAGCTTGTCAATCTCGTCAAACCGATCCCTAATTTTCTGAACTTTGTCGACGACTTCTTGACGGAACTTGGGATCATGAAGTGGGTTACAAAGGGACTCTTTGTTAGAGAAACATACCTGATCATCTACGCCTTTCCTTTTCCCCAAGGTCCTAGTCACCCTCGCCTCTTCACGGTCTTGGACTTCCATAGAGACAGCTTCGTACTGACAGAAGTCAAACAGGTCTTCGGCTTCCTCAGTCAAGGCCCGCAGATCGCCCAGCCACATCCGGACGCTCTTGTCTTGCACCTCTCTCTGCTCGGCGTCCTCTAGAAAAACGTCGATCCTCTCCCATGTCCGCTGCACGTATGCCAGATCTTTGCGTATCCTTTCGATCTCCGCCTCTGATGTTGAAGAAAAAGGTGTTGACGAAGACGACCCAACCCACGGTTGGATAATCTGGAACAGCTTCGTCGCTGGCAGACCGATGAGCCGTTCGCCTGCTCTTGCGAACCATCCGCCTGACATTGCTAATTTGCTAGTAGAGATCTGGTACCTACAAATCTCCAACTGAACTTAACTCGCATGAAGCGCAACCTGCTGGCAGCGGCCTGCCACAGCCTGCCACTGACGCCCCGTCCCCACCACATCACAGCCTTCCACTTGGCCGCAGTTGACACGTTTTTTTATTTTTTTTTTACAATTTTTTTTTGGCATAACTTTTAAAATATAAGGAATTTTTTAATAAAATAAAATGCATTTGAAAGCTTATAAAAATACATTCTAACGAGACCCATATTGACATATTTTTAAAAGAAAAAAAAATATGTACACAAAAATATATATTACTACTGCTATCGCGCTCACTGTTTTTCTTACTGCGCCCAGTGTTTTTCTTCATGCGTCCATTTCTCCTCAATGCACTCATTTCTCTCTTCAATGCGCCCAGTCTTCTCAATGCACTCATTTCTTTCTTCAATGCGCCCACTTCTCTCCTCAATGCGCCCACTTCTCTCCTCAATGCGCCCACTTCTCTCCTCAATGCGCCCATTTTCTCTCCTCAATGTGCCCACTTTCGAGTCAATGCGCTCATTTCTCTCGTAAATGCGCCCACTTTTGAGTCAATGCGCCCACTTTTGAGTCAATGCGTCCATGCGCCCACTTTTGAGTCAATGCACCCACTTCTCTCGTAAATGCGCCCACTTTTGAGTCAATGCGCCCACTTTTCTCCTCAATGCGCCGATTTTTCTCTTTAATGCGCCCACTTTTCTCCTCAATGCGCCCATTTTTCTCTTCAATGCGCCCAGTCTGCTCAATGCACTCATTTCTCTCTTCAATGCGCCCACTTCTCTCCTCAATGCGCCCACTTTCGAGTCAATGCGCCTATTTCTTTCGTTAATGCGCCCACTTTTCTCCTCAATGCGCCCATTTCTTGCCTCAATGCACCCACTTTTGAGTGGCGCCCATTTCTGTCTTCAATGCGCCTATTTCTCTCCTTAATGCGCCCACTTTTGAGTCAATGCACCAACTTTTCTCCTCAATGCGCCCATTTCTCTCTTCAATGCGCCCAGTCTGCTCAATGCACTCATTTCTTTCTTCAATGCGCTCACTTCTCTCCTCAATGCGCCCACTTTTGAGTCAATGCGCCCATTTCTCGTTAATGCGCCCAGTTTTTGCCTGATTGCACCCACTTTTACTTGAATGTGCCCACTTTTGCTTGATTGCGCCCACTTTTGCCTGATTGCACACACTTGCGCTCACTATTACTTAAATGCGTCCAATTTGCGTCCAGTTTTACTTGATTTTGCCCATTTTTATTTGAATGCGCCCACGTTTGCTTCAACGCGCCCATTTTTGTTTGAATGTGTCCATTTCTAATATGTATGTATATTATTTCTCAAAAATATATTAAATATTAGTCTTGTTGGATTGCATTTTCGGTAACAAATCCAACGCTTTTTATTTCATTAAAAAATTCATTACGTATCAAAAGTTATGTGCAAAATAAACTTTTCTTCATATTCCCGCCTCAATCTATTTAAAAAAACTATCAAATCAGTCTCTTACCTACCCCTGCCACCTCACCCTTACAAAACCACCTCCACCCACCTACCAGCGGACCCGATACATCAAAAACCGGTCACAAGCGGCAGAAGGAGGGACGTCAAAACGCGCGCCATCCCCCCTGCGCGTCGTGTGAGCATTTTCCCTCCAACTTCCCCTTCTAGTTGATAGAAAGGTACGTCGTCTGGCTGGGAATGGCGCTAGAAACCGCTGTGCTTCTGTACAGGATAAGTTATCCAACTAATAACGTTGACGTTGACCAAACTGTGTGGCAGGAAAGCCGCTGAGTAATAATAAGGAACTTCCATATACTTGCGGAGTAACTGCCTTTTTCTTATAGCTCATCCGAAAATTTCCTCTCTTTTTTTATATTCCAAAAGCAGAAAAAGAAAATCATTCTCTTTTTGTGAGTTGGGTCAAATCCTTCGGTAGTTTTTTTTTTCCAATCCGAACAGAGCTTTCATAGGTATTTCGTCTTTGAGTTTTGTTATAGATTCTTACACGTGTATATAAGGGCGTGTTTGCTTAGACCCAAAATAAAAACATTTTTCTAATATTAATATGTTTTCTAGCTATTCAAATTTGGTTGTAACCGTTAGAAAATGAAGTACACAATTGAGTTGGAAATTTTCTATATGTATAAAACAACTCATTATTTGCTATATTAATGAGAGTGGTTATGAGGAAAGAGAAGAAAAAAGTAAAAAAAAAACACAAAGTCACAGTTTATATAGTAAGAGTGGATGAATTCTCATAATCTGTACTAAATCTTCTAGGAGAGAGAAATACAACCCACTAAATCTAAAAAAAATATTTCCCATAATTTTCTATTCATGAAGATTTTTTCCAAAATAAAAAAATATTTTTATGAAAAATAATTTTTAAAAAAATTATTGTTGACATACTTTAGAGAATGAATAACATGAGAAGATATCATATCTCCTCTCTTGTATTATAAAAATATATTTTATTATAATATTAATGTTAAATTCTCTCCTTTTTCTTTTCTACTTCTCTCCTCTCTCATACTGTGTGAGTGTTTGTTAGTATTGTATGAAGTTATACCTTTCTATATCCAACTTCTCTTCTTTTTCTTTCCTACTCTCTCACCTCTCATACTGTACATTTTTAGAATAGTGCTAATGTTAACTTACTCCTTTCTCTTTCCTACTTTTCTCTTCTCTTTTTCTATACTTCTCTCATCTTATTCTGTATTTTATGAATGTTTCTATTATTAACTGTTACTTCTCTCTCTTTTCCTACTTCTCTTTTCTCTTTTTTCAATACTTCACTCCTATTTTTTTTGAACTATACGAATGTTTCTTTAATATAATACTAATATTTACTTCTCTCCTCTCTTTTTTCTATAATTCCCTACTATTTTTTCATATTGTACAATTTTTAAGTACAATATTAATGTTACTACTTTCTTCTTTCTTTATTACTTCTCTTCTTCTCTTTTCTATACTTCCCTCCTCTTTTTTGTAGTATATGAAAGTTGTATTACAATACTAGAGAAGTTGGAAAAAATAAGGAGAAAAGTAAACATTCATACTGTATTAAAAGTATTCCTAGTGTACAAGAGAGGAAGGAAGTATACGTCTCACAATATTATTTCTTCAAAGTATGTCAATATTTGTTTTGTAAGAAATTTTTTATAAAGAATTTAATAATTTTTTATTAAAAAATCATCAAGGATTGGAAGTTATGAGAAAAATAATTTGTTCTCTCCTCTTTTTTCCTATAATTCCCTCCTCTTTTGTCTCTCTCTCGTTTTTTTATTTTCCTTATCTTTTTTCACTCCTCGGCTCTTTCTCTATTTTTAGTACCACCTATTCTTATACATTCTCTTTTTGATACCTCTCTCCTATTTATTTTGTTACATAAAAAATTATTGAGCAAAACAATATTGTAGATGTAGAGATATGCTATAAATCAGGGAGACAACCCACTTTCCCACTTCGGTGTGGGCGAGCGGGTCTGCCTCTAGGCACGCTTAAAAAAATTCTTCCTATATCGACAAGTTAGTCGGCTGCTGATATTGATTGCATATATCATCAATAACGACCATGATAAGATAGCCATATACAACCATACTCATTCATTGCCTACAAATAAAAAACAACAGACTGATGAGATTAGAAACCACATCCAACCAAATAGTCCTTCTGTAGTTTGTTTTCATATTTTTAAATTTCTCATGATAGACATCATACCAGAAAATGAAACCCTTTTCACACAAATGTTCCCTCATACAACTTGTTTATCTTCCATGTCTATTTAGTTTTATACTTCAATTTTGTCAAATAAAACATAGCATTATCTCCATGAGAAAGCGTATGATTGTTATCAATATAATTAATAATCATATTGATAACAATAGTGTGTCACAACATTGCCACATATTCCATCTGAAATTAAAAAATTGACCTCTAACTTTGAAGATATTAAATTTGTATAAATGGTGTGGTTTACCATTATTAACATATATGGTGTGGTTACCTATTCTTTTTAGATTTTTATAAATATTTTGTGGTTGGTTGATTTGCAAACTATCAATGACTGGATTGTGAAATTTTGTTTTATAATAAAACTACTCAATATTATATTTATCAAAAGTAGAGGTGGGAGATCTATCAAAAAACGTCCCTCCAATCACCATCATGCAGACATGAATGCAAAATAACCGTAATATATAAAGGGCGAGGGCCCCACGTTAAACATCCCACAAAAAAAACTCGATTAACAAAATTGTGCCCCCCCAGGAGAGTCATGCTCGTAATTTATGTATTTAAAGTTTAGGAAGTTGGAATGCACAAAGGTATCATCATCATTGGAGACTCGGAATATCTTTACAACCATCTTTTGCTTTAGAAGTCGAGGCATCACATGTAAGTTTATAATCAGATCAAGAGTTTAACTCATTATAAATGAGTCCAATGGAATGATGATTTGACTTCTTTATATTATCTAAAAGAATATAATTTCTGGCCAACCATACATTTCAAATGATGTACATATCAAGTTTATTAGTTTTACATCTATAATTTCAATCAAGGAAAGCCTTATTGTTGTTCACGGAGTGGATAACCACACTGTTGAAATGGTTATTTGCACTTTGGAAGAAATGGCTCCAAACACTCATGTAAAAGGGAAAATTTGTCCTAAATGGGTTTTTATGTTTATCAACCCAATAAGAATGAGATTTTTTTTGGGAATTTATTCTCCAAAATTATTTCACAATATAAGTATTATAACAAGGTTGAGACAAACATCTAGAAGCTTTATTGGCACTGAAGCGATTCCCTAAGACTAACGAGAGATTGGTTTATCATAAGTTGTATCTAGACCATATAATATCTATTCTTTGATCTTAAATTCCAATACAAGCCAAGGTCCTCTTAAGACCATTGTTTCAAGATGATCCCAAAATTTTGATGACTTTATCAAAGAAACATATATTTATATTGAGTTAGGGATAAACCTAAAGTTCATGTAGCAATCTAAACGTCCTCTTGAGGAAAAAGGATTAGACTAAGGGAATTTCCCCTAGTAACATAGGGTGATATGAATGATATGAACAATAAATACTCTTCTCAATAAACAATCATCTTAAAAACATTTTCACATTCTCATTTTCTAGACATCTAACCAACTTCAAGGAATCAATTCATTTCTTTTTCTTTTTGACCTCAGAACCCTAGAAAAGGAGAAATAAAAAGAAAGAAAGAGAAGACATGTTGATTTGATATCCTTTTGATCATAATATTAGATAAAAATACAACCCATTAAATCGAAAGAAAGAGAACGTTGTATTGTTCATAATGTTCCATCCTTGATGATTTTTCTTCCAAAATAAAAAACATTAGATTCTTTATGAAAAATGCTTTTAAAAAATACTATTGTTGACATACTTCAAAGAACGAATAACATGAGAAGAATATAAATCTCTCCTTTTCCATACTATACATATATTTTTTATTATAGTACTAATGTTAAATTCTCTCCTTTCTCTTTCCTACTCTCATCTGTCAAACTGTGTGAATGTTTTTTAGTAATGTATGAAGTTATACCTTTCTCTATCCTACTTTTCTCCTATCTCTTTCATACTATTCTCCTTTCTCGTATTGTACAAATATATTTTAGTATAGTACTAATGTTAGCTTCACTCTTTTCTCTTTCCTACTTCTCTTCTCTATTTTGTATACTTCTCTCCTCGTATTCTATATTGTGTGAATAGTTTTAGTATGATATTAATGTTTACTTCTCTATTCTCTCTTTCCTACTCGCCTTTTCTCCTTTTTCTATATTTCACTCCTCTTTTTTGAACTATCCAAATGTTTCTTTAGTAATATACTAATATTTACTTCTCTCGTTTCTTTTCTCTATACTTCCCTCCTATTTTTCATATTGTACAATTTTTTAGTATAGGACCAATGTTACTTCTTTCATCTTTATTTCCTACTTCTCTCCTTCTTTTTTCTATATTTCCCACCTCTTTTTTCATACTATATGAATGTTGTAGCACAATACTAGAAATGCAGGACAAATCAAGGAGAAAAGTAAACATTCATACTGTACTAAAAAGTATTCGTATAGTACAAAAGAGGAGAGAAACATACATCTCTCATATTATTATTTCTCCAAAGTATGTCAACATTTCTCTTGTTAAAAAGTTTTTATAAAGAATTTAATGCTTTTTCTTTCAGCAAAAATCCATGAAGGATTGGAAGTTATGAGAAAAATAATTTTCTCTCTCCTGTTTTTATATACTTCCCTCCTCTCTTGCCTACTCTCCCCTTTTTCTATTTTCCTTATCCTTTTTCACTCCTCACCTCTTTCTCTATTTTTTGTATCATCTACTTTTTATACTTTCTCTTTTTTATCCCTCTCTCCTATTTATTTTGTTGCATTAAAAAAAATTGTGCAAAAAATATCACAGATGGCGAGATATGCTACAGGAATGAGAGAGACATCCCACTTTCCCACGTCGTTCTGGGTGAGCGGGTCTACCTCTAGGCATGTGTAGAGTTTTTCTTCCTCAGGACCTCAGCTGATGCTACTAATTGCATATATCATCAATAATGACTATAGTAATATAACCACATGTAGCCATACTCATTCATTGCTTGCAACCAGAAAAAAGCAAACACACTGATCAGATCGGAAACCAAATCCAACCAAATATTCCTTATGTGGTCTATTATCATATTTTTTTAATTTCTCATTTTAGACAATATACCAAGGAATGAAACTCCTTTCACCCCAAACATGCCCTACTAGTACTTGTTTATCTTGCATGTCTATACAATTTTGTACTTCAATTTTGTCAAATAAACATAGTATTTTGTCCACGAGAAGGTATGCTTGATTTTTGTCAATCTGATTACTAATCATATTCCCTTTTGTAATACAATGACAATAGTGTGTCACAACTTTGCCATACTCCAACTGAAATAAAAAATGGCATTGTTTCAATGCGACTTCAAAGGCTTAAGTTTGTATAGATGGTGTGGTTCAACATTATTGATTTCACATAGATGGTGCGGCTTCCTATTTATTTTAGATTCTCATAGATGTTTTGTGGTTGGTTGGTTGGTTTGTACACTATTTGATGAATGTATTGTGAAATTTTCTTTTTAAAATAAAACTACACACTAAAATGTTTGTCCCAAGTAAAGGAGGGAGATCTATCATAAAATGTCCCTCCAAATCACCATTATGCAAGGATGAATGCATAATAACTATAGTATAAAGGGGGAGACCTTCACGTTACACATCCCAAAACATAAAAATAAAAACTCAATAAAAATTATGTCCCCAGAAGAATTCATATGCTCATGATTTGTATCTTCAATGTTGAGGAAAATGGAGTGGAAGAAGGTATCATCATTGGATATCGAGAATATATTTAGAAAGACCTTTTGTTTGAGAAGTTGAGGCATCACATGTAAGGTCATAATCAGACTAAGAGTTTAAATCATTGTAAATGTGTCCAACATAATGAAGATTTGACTTCTGTATATTATCTAAAATAATGGTATTTCTAGCCAACCATATATTTCAAATAATGTACACAACAAGTGAATTAGTTGTAAAATTGTAATCAATGAAAGCCTTATCATTTTTCATGGAGGGGATAAGCATGTCCACACTATAATGTCTGTTTTCCATTTGGAAGAAATGGCTCCAAATACTCATGTAAAAGGGAAAATCTATCAGAACCAGATTTTTATGTTTATCAATGAAATGAGAATGGTATTTCTTTTGGGAATTTATACTTCAAAATTATTTCACAGTATAAGAATTATGGCAAGGTTGATACAAAAACCTAGAAGCTATATTGGCACTATAGTGATCCCCTAAGTCTAACAAGAAATTGATTTATTGTAAGTTGTAGCTAGGCCATATAATATCTAATATTTGGTTGTAAGTTGTACCTTAAAATAGACATGTGGAAGTCATGTAATGACATGTCATATTCAAAGCTTAATTTGGTAGCGGTGACTGTGAATCATAGAACTAAAGTCACTATAGTAACACTTGTTGTTCTGTGTACTTTGACACTAGCCCAACGTGCTCTAAAATATGAGTTTCTAAATAGCTGGTTATTAGGTACATTTACCCATGGGGAATATTTTGATGATGTAGATGGAATTTGTCCCTCCTTAAGAGTCATGTCCTGAACCACTTGATAAGAGATACTATTATAAGCATGGATGTCCTCATGTGAGTCAATATGATATTGAGCCCACTATATATTAAATAGTCTACTCTAGTTCAAGGAACATATATTGATTTTTAAGAGCATGTCATTCCATACCTCAATTTTAATCTGGATATTTGTGACAAAACGATCCTATGATCATGGTAACACATGCCACTATATAGGTTGTAGTTGCTTTTCAACTCATTTCTATACGTGGGTGGCAGTAATGTGCATCTAGAAACAAACATTTGTTTTTGTAATTCTGAACATCACTACAAACATAGTAAGGAACCTACTAGGTCACACACATAATGATTTATAATGGAATCAATGTTCATAATAAAAAATATGATTATAATGGTTTTGAATCACAAACATGTTGATTTATCCTTTGGTTCAACGACCAGAATGTCTGGTTGGCTGATTGGGTTTGTTGGGTCATTGGATGAATTGAACTTCAACTGATCGACTGGGTCTTCCAATGGACCAGACTGGTCAACTGATCAGGTAACCTAAGCGGGTGATCATAGTACAATAGGGATAGTCTTGGTAATTCAAAAGCAAATCAGATCTAGATCTGGTCTGACATGGTAGGTTGATCATGTAGTTATTGTGCCCAACATGACTTTGATCAGCCAATAAGGAAGCATGGTCAGACAATCACAATCCAATCTAAGTTTTTTCTCATTGTACTTTTTTTTAATTACAAATAGGAAAGAGATTGAAGTTAGTATTTTCCAAGCTCATGAATCTCCTATATATAGAGGCACATCCCAAAGGACTTAACATACATCTTTGAGACAACTTGTGAGACAAGTTGGCCATCAAACTTCTCTTTTAGAAAGAGAGGAAGCGGTCCCAAGGAATGTTGTCTGAGATAGGAAAATAAAGACAATTTTGAAATGGCAATCGTGTCAACAACTCTTTTCCTCTTTGACTTGGTGACCAAGGTGGTTCACTACATTCTCCTACATCATCATGGACAAAGGAGAGGTAGAGACACATGTACGGAGGATAGGAGAACATGTCCCACAAGACAAAAGTAAGCTACTATGAAGAAGACAACCATGCAACAACTTAGAAATCAATCCAAATTTCATATTGATCCATCTAGAGTTCCTAGTGGCTGAATCAGATCTTCATCTAAGCTTTTTGAGTTCTTAATTGCCAAAAAACATGTTATTGGACAAATAGTGTGTAAAAATGTATAACATTTATCCCTTCTTATGACTTTTGTTGTCTGACATTTTATAGCCAACAGATCTGATATCTTGGGTATAAAGGGAAGACTTTTTTGTTCTTCAATTGTGCTACTTTAAAAAACCATGGGTAGATAGTGAAAAATATTTTGAGATAGTTGAACCTTAAATGATCACACAATCACCGCCCTACTCTTGTAACGTACCAGATCTCGAACCCTACCCTAGAAGTTTGAACTTTTGGGCTTATCCAAACAAGGTTGAGGTTAGGCTTAAGAGATGTTCCCAATAAGCTAATCTATGAATGCATCACCTTAATGTAATTTATTATGTCACATAATTCATTTAGAGGTGATATGAACATATATAATTTAATTGGATAAACAATGTGGATAATGGGCCACTAATGGGCCATATGACATATCTCATAAAAAATCCCAAAAGTGAAATCTAAGTTAAAAATTGTGTTCCTCGGGTCCCAATTACCTTGGGAGTCAAATTTCACATTATTCACATAATAATAATTAATTTAATTCAAATTGGAAAAGAAGATGTGAGTTTTCCCCAAAATATCAAATATAATATTAAATGACTCCAAAAGAGGAAAATAATCTTGGGTTTTTAGTCTACATAACAAATATAGCCTTTTGGTGAATTTTCATTCAATTTGGAGAAAGTTTGCTCAAAAGGTGAAATTAGGAGAGAGAGTATGTACAACTTTCAAAATATTAAATAATTGTACAAACAACTCCAACATGTAAAATTGATGGCAAATTCTTATCCAACACATAAAATATGACTTGTGTGCGAAGTTTCATAAAATTTGGAGAATCTTAAAGTCATTAATGCATGAGGAAAGAGAAAATATGATTTGTTTATTTAACACATCAAAAGTCTTCAATAGGCAAATCTAATTTCATAATAAAAAAACTACATCCTTTAATTAGCCTTGATGCAAAATTTCATATTAATCAGACCACGTTTGGACCCTCAATTTGAGTAAGTAAGAGAAAGACATAATGTATCAATATCACTCTATTTAGTTTCCTATTTTGAATAAGATTTTCAGTTGATTTTTTATCACGCTAATTTATTTGAGAAAGTAGACTCCCCTCTGTTAGATTTTTAATCGAATGACACCAGTGTTTTCCTCTTCCTCAGTACCAAATGGGAAACACCTGCACCCACTTCACTGCTTTCCCTCAAATTTCTCTCTTTGCTCTCCCTCTCCCTTGCTTCTCTATTTGCATTTTCATCTCCCAAATATTTATCTCTTCTCTCTGATCATAATGACCCTATAAAATCTAGGGCTTCACTGTGTCTCATGGATTTCAGTATGAGGTTCTCGTATCCCCCGTTTTCTCTATGTTTCCTCTACTTTTCCTTCTCGCCCACTATGACCTTCAGACCTCCAATAATTCAGTTCCTCACCTTCATTGAACCACCAGGAGTCTTTGGTTGGTGCTAGTTTTGATACCTCTAGCCTCGAACTATTTGGCCCTAAATCTTCCTACCAATTTTGGCGAGAGATGCTTCATAACTTAGCCATTGGACTCCACAAGCCTGGCTAGGTCTTCAGATCGTCTACTCGACATCCTTCGAGGATCTTTGAAGCATTTCCAATGCTCAATTCAAACGGCGGGTACTCCTCTCATGTTTTCCCATTTTTTATTTTGTTGTTGCCTGAACTATACCATGTGATGATTTTGGGTTCCAACGATTTGGTCTTTTCTGTTCCTCATCTCTACCCGCTCTGCCTCCACCTGGGAGCATTGAACTCGAACACGATGCTTCCTGGGTTGGTCTGGTTCTGCCAGATTTGCCTCCTGATCATCCTCGTTGTTGGTCCTCAACTCTGACTTGCTTCATTCTCTATCTATACGACATCACTTTCATCACATAAGAAGATGATAGTCATGGATTTCCTCATTTTCCCTCTCCCTATCTCTCTTTCTTTCTTTCATCATTGAGGGTAAAACGATCTTTTCACGCTCTTATGTTTTGTTTCTGTGCTAAGACACATAGCCAAGTTGGCAGTGGGGTTGGTCGAGTTGGCCAATGATGATTGGACCAACTCATCATGTCTCTCTCTCTCTCTCTCTCTCTCTCTCTCTCTCTCTCTCTCTCTTTCTCACAAATAAAATGACGTGGCTTTTTTCTCTTTTTTCTATTGGTTAATTTTCAAAAATGGATAACTAATTATCTACTAATCAGAAAAATACAAATAAATAGTTGTTGGATTAAAAAAATAAGATCTTTCTAATGGTATGGTTTTGTTGCCTGAATATAATATTATAAATAGGTGATTTTAATGGATTATCCTAAATAAGTAATAACTTGTAAAAATCATAATTAATAATTTATAAGTCAAAAAAATTATAAAATATGTTTTGAACTAAAAAAAACATAAACTAAAACATGGTGTGGTTTTTATAACCTAATCGACTAATATTAAAAAGTCAATTTTTAGGGTCTTGAATAATCAATGTAATTCTAACCCTAATTCCACATAAATGCATCATAGATTCTTTGGAGGCTTAGGGTTGGACCTAGACTTGGCTTTGGTCATAGTAGACTCTGAAGTTGAGGTATGTTTGCATCCCCAATTGTTCTTATTAAGAAATTATCCTACTTTCTTCTTTCTCTTGGTCCTATGGACATTAGCCTATACAGAATGTCTTTTCTATTGAAAAGCATTGTTCATGTGAACTATCTTATTTGTTATTAATCTGGTGATCATGGATATTCTTTTAGACTCTTTTCATATGCTTTTTACATGATGAAACTCTATATGATGACATGTGATGTCTTTTGCCCGCTTATGAGGTGGATGTATATGTTGGTCACTTATGTGGTGACTAGTTTGTATAATCTGACTATACTTTCTACTTGCCTCTACATTTAACACGCTATGTGATTCAGTAACACTAGGGTAGTGTAATTTCATTGGTTTTAGGTTATGCGTCCTTTATGCTTTTGGGATGGAGGTTATGTGCCCCATACCCGGGTTTCAAATTTATGAGGTTTGGCCCACATTATATATATATTTGGGAGTTTGGTTATGTGCCATTCTCTATTAGGTTTCAAGTTTATGAGGTTTGGCCGCCATTGTTATTTATATTGTTCTAGGGTTATGTTTATCTCACATGCATGTAGGATGATAATGATGATGATGGGTTATGTGCCCAAATTCTTGATATGTGCTTATGTGGCACCACCTTGTTGTTTAATTTGTTTTAATGGAAAGTATCACTTGTGTTGATGATTATTTTCACTTGATACCCACTTGGGTGGTATTATCTTTTCTATGGGAAGCTTTGCTTTATTTGATGTTCTTATTTCATATATTGCTCAATTTATTTTTAGTATGCACATACCAACCTTTGATGATGTTTCCTTTTTTTCTCTATTCTTGTTGGGGTATGCTTCCAACCCTAGGTGAAGGATATGGTGTACATGTCATAAAGTTTTGGATCTAGCTTAAGGATTTAAAGCTTGGAGACAATCTTGAAGTGGTTTAGATTTTCCTCTGGTTGGATCCTTATGATGTACCCTTACATGTAAGTAAAGATGTTCTTTTGTTATCTTGTTGATAAATTGAATATAGTCAACATTTTAATTCTGCTGCTACACTTTGGTTGTTTCGATTACCAATAAATAAGATTTGAAAATTTTACACCCACTCTATCATACCTTTTAGGTGTGTTTGGACTGGAGGTTCTATTATTCAAATTTTTAGTAGAGAGGTGGTTTCACTTCTTTACAACTCTCTTCTACGACCCCAACAACATGTATTGGAAGCTAAGTATACAACTATTCTTGCAATGTGTTAGCTTTTACTTTTGGAAGATGGACATCAAATGATACATGCCTCAAACAAAGGATCTTGAGAATTGTGATTTTGATATGGTAAGAAAAGCCAAAATTGAATGCTAAAGTTGTAAGTATTCTAAATTATTTCATATCTCCTAGTGAGTTCAATAGAATCTCCTACTATGAGACTATTTATGATATTTTTATAAAATTATTGATTAGTCATGATCAAACCAAGCAAGTAAAATATACAAAAATTGATATTCTTAACCATGAAATAGAGTTATTTTGCATGAAAAACATGAAACTATTTTTGAAATGAACTATATATTTACTTCAAATATAAATGTCATGAATCTCTTGGAAAGAATATTGAAGAACACGAGCTTGTTACTATGATTTTTTGTTCTCTAACAAAAATAGGAAAAGAGAGTTACTATGTCAGAAGAATCTGTTATTCTTTCTACTTTGCATATTGAATAACTGACAAGTTACTTTGAGACATATAAATCCATGCTCCAAGAACATGAGATGGAAGATGAAGAAGAAAACCATTCAAAGAATAAAATTAGAACTCTAAAATAAATAGTTTCAAAAAATATTCCTCGTTAACTGAATCATCTAGTAGTGTGTAAGAAATAACTTCAAAGGTAAGAAGTCAAATTCCTCTTTTGGAATATGTAGATCTTTTTCTAGTAGATGTCATTCTTGTAGGGAAATGGGATAGTTGGAGTATGAATGCTTAGAATTAAAGAAGAAGAAGAAGAACAACAACAAGAAGAAAAACAAATCCAAGGAAAAAAGAATGAGACATATTAAGCTTCTTGGGATTCATCTTCAAATCTAGGATCAAATGATGATGAAGAAACTTACTATCATGTGGTCAAGTGCCTAGTCATTTAAGATCATGAAAATGATGAACAAAAAGAGTAATGTGCATAGAGTGGTGATTGTGAGATAACCCTTTTATTTTTTTTAAATGAACTTATTGAACTTCCATCTAAAAATGTCTAAAAATATACAAAATAGAAACATATTGGCTACCATTGTTAATTTTTTGAATGTAGAACTTAGTGGGATAAATGATCAATATTCTAGTGACAAGAAAAGGATAGATGATATTGTTTCTCAAAAGACTTCCTTGCAAACTCAATTTCTACTCTTTTAGTTAACTTTAGTTATATGGATAAACAACCTACTCCTTACTCACATGTTTACTAAGGTATTATTGTTCAAGTAAATATTGATTTGAATGGTGAAACTTCTATGATTGAAGATAAAATTTATAGTACTAGAAGATGGTTATTTTTTAATACTAAAGACTCATTGTTGCTTACAAAGGAAAATGAAAAATTAGAGATATTTAGATAAATTTTCAAATAATAGAAATATGTTAAAAAAATGCATTCTCACAATCATCATGTCGGTACAACTGCATCTTGGTTATGTTCCAAGAAATAAAAATAGGAAGAAGAAGCAAGGGCCTATAATTGTGAAACCACATGCTAGTTCTTGTTTCTCCATTAACCATGTTACCTATTATGCTTTTGGAAGATTTGATGACTATGCTTCCTCATAACCATTTAAGAGGAAGAGTGATAAAACATGGTTTTGGTTCCTAGAACATATCTTTAAATGCAATTTTAAAATACCATGAGCTTTAATGGATATATATTTGATCTTATTGTATTTTTCTTGAATCAGTTGATCTTTCTATAATTGGCTAGCTTTTCAATTTTTATATAATCAGTAATCAATTGATAGAGGTTTGTATTTCTATTGGACTAATTTTACCAATAGATTGTCTCTTGGTTGAAATGTAGTTCAATCAAGGAATAGTTGGGCAAAAATAAAGTTTGACCAAAATGCTTAATGTTAAGATTTATTTTGGATATCTTGCAATTGGTAAATAGATTTGATTTACCACATTTATCCATGTTTAAAAGAACTACTACTTCTATTGCAAGTGATTTGTTTAGTTCTTTAATGTATATCTTTATCTTAGTGGTTGATTTCTTAGTTTGAGCTCAATTTATGAGTGTTGACCAAGGGTGGCTCAAATCATGTGATTTATATTACTATCTTTGCTAGTTTCTATTTGGGATAACATCATCTAATATTGGTTTATAGATTCTTTGTTGATCTCGTGTTGTGCTTAATGGGATGTCTTTATCATGAAGGACTTAGCATTCCTTTCACTGTTATTGAGACATGTGTACATTCTCCTTGATCTAATTGTGACTTTTTCAATATCATGCCCTTCTATTTCAATCGTTACTTTCAAAAGATATTATCTTCTTAATTGGGTTTGAGGTCTCCTCTCTATGTTGTAATCTTTTTAAGGGGGTGTAACTCCTTGAGGGGGATTTGGTATGTTCATATTTTTGACTTGGACAAAGGGGAAAAAATCCAAGACATATATTTGTCTATTCTAAAGCAATTTAGAGGTATGGTGGTCTTAGTTCTGCTACCACAATTTATCTTTTGGAAATATTTTCAAAACTAAAAAGGGTGAGATTATTGGCCTTTTAGATACGCCACACTCTAATTTTGATCATGAAAATAATTCCCAATTTTGTTATCGATGTGTGCATTAAGTTTTTCAGGTGATCTTGGAACTTAGACAAGGTCTAGTGACAAAGAATATACAATAAAATATGTGGTTGGATACTTATACATCAAGTTATACCTAGATTATTCTTTGTATAGGTGCAAATTGTATAACTTGATAGGAACGATGTAAGAACAAGTGATGAATGGCAAAACACCTCTAAACCTAATTTTGTACTTGTATACACCCCGTATGATAGGTAGATAAATTTTTCAAATTCATTGATACTATTTTCCAAAATATTAGAACCTCTAAGACATAGTGTTTTTCACACAAGGAGTAATTCAAACTAAATGGAGGTAATATACCTTAGATTAAACGAGGGCCAAGCGGTGCTTCGATCAAACTTCAATATGATATATACATTTTAGTCAATTTATAGTTTGAACGAGGACAACTTGTAAAAATATATGCTAATGTGCAATTTGCCATTTTAATTCCACCTATAACAGTCATTTAGTGACTAGTTTCCCACTGAATTCCTCATAAACACTCCCAATATCTATCTTATATATTTCTTAATGTTCTGTACATATAGGAGTGCTATATCACACCCAAATCACAATTGACCAGACTAACTACATGTTATCCTTCCAATCTTAGATTGTCTTTTTTCTATCTCCATAAGCCTCCAATCTAGCATAAGATTTAGATCACCCTTAATGTCCTACTCCTCAAAATATAGTCTTGTCATAACATATGTGGATTTTGTAATCACTTGTTTAATAGTGCTTTGACTATGTAATATTTGTGAGATGAGATATACTTTTTTTCTGCCTTCTCGTTCCTTAATTGGTTCTTTGCTTCATGCTACTTTTTGTGAGAAGGACATAATGAAGTTATTTGGAGATACATCTTGCAAGAATATTACATCCAATGGTGGTGGAGGGATCCTGTGAACTTATCCAATGATGGTGGTCATATGTCATCCCGCACAGAAGGAAATAAGTTACCTGTTAGAATATAAGGAGGTTGGTCTTCGAAAACAAAAGACTTTGATATTTTTAACATGTATTGCTCTAGAAAAGGAATAAATTGTAGGTTAAAAACCCTTGTTAGAACCAACTAGGTGCTAGAGCTACCACATTTCATCATGGAACAACAATACATCTTGTGTCTTTTGAGGTTGCCTATCTTTTCTTCTATGTGCTTTACATTTCCATAGTATTATTCTTTAAGCAAGTTTCCACTAGCCTATCTTGTATTACTAAATTGCATAAATATATATATTATCTATTTATCCCCTAGATCATTCCGTTATTTGAGTTTATGAGTGTGAACCTAATCATTAGAAAGTCTTGGATTGCTACTTAACCAACTCAGAAGACCGAAATGGAGTGCTACACATGATATTTAGTCAAGCTAACAATTGGTAAAAACAATTGATAAAAAATATCATGTATCATGTCATGTAACATATATGTATATATAATCAACCATTAGTGTTTCAGATATATTTCTATCATATAACTAAATTACTAATGTGATTTAGATTGACATACCAAGGATAAATCAATAGGTGTAAAGTGGAGGATGGATGTTCAAGAATCAATTACAAGCCAAACTATCTTATATTTTTGAGAATATAGAGAAGTGGAAGATAAATATTTGTAGGAGATATGTGTAGAGGTATTTAACAATACACTTGTCCACCCATAACCTAAATTAGACACCTATGTCATGCAATGGGAAAACACTATTATTGTCTACAAGATTGCTTTCAAGCCTCACCCCATAATAAAAGACTGTCTATGAGAACTTACAACTTAAATGCTTAGTATATTCAATCACAAGTGTTATTAATTGATTTTCCAGCCACTTCTCATCACAAGAGAATACAAATAATGATGTAATATACCAAAACCTGACCTCCTAGCCCTATATACCCTAATCATAATAATTTAATACCTTTGGGATTAGTTTATAAATTAACCCCCAAGCATGGCATAAGTTATACCATTCTAGACCTAAATAGGACTAATAGTTAAGTGGTTGTGATGATATATGGATAAACATTTAGGGTTTTTTGAAATATATTCAAGTTATATATTAGGAATCATATAATGTTCAAGATAGGCCCTTTTCACCCTTGACCTCAAAAGGAGGGAAATAACCACTATGTGGTGCTTAGACAATTGATATTGATGAATAATAAATAATTGATGTTTTTTATAATAAATCATAGCTCTTATAATGAAAATAACTAATGCGCACAACCTTACAAGTGAAATAATAAAGTGTGCAATATAATTTGGATTTACCTATAATGTGGCATGTTACAGAGCTACACATTTCATATAATTAGTAATACACAAATATATCAATATGTCATGATCCTAATAAATTTAATAATGTTTAAATTTATATGAAACATCTCCTACCAACAATAATGATTGGAAACACTCTAACAACCATGAAAAGTAGTATATAGATTATTGGAGAATTAGTTTGTTCTTAATTGAATAATAATATTATTAAATGACTTTAAAAGGAATATTGAATTGAATATTAGGTGTGGTTACATATGAGAAGTGAAGAATTAAGTCATGCTAAGATAATCCCAAAAATGGTATGATGTCAATATATTATTCACAGATATACAATATGGCAAATAAATATGAGAATACATCATTTAACCCAAAAAAATTATAGACTGGGAACTTAAATAAACTATAGATGATAATTGGATATTAGTGATGAGGAAAGTGTTCAATGGCTCGATAAACTGAAATCCAAAAAACTCCCAATTTATTAGATAAATTTGATTAATTGGAATAATATATATGAAAATTATGGAATTAAAATCAAATGTGTTAAATAGGTATATATATGACCCTGAAAGAATAAACAAACAAAAAAATCAGATTCTACATGCCAAGATAGGTCTATGTGTCATATTGGATATTAACTAGATAGTAATAGATATGTAGACTTAATTTGACAAGTAATATATATTTTACAGAGTAAATATATCACATAATTATCCAATAGAACATATCCCGATCTCCATGTTTTTTGTGGGTTACGCCTAGTTTCCTCACTTGCTAAACACAAGATCCTTCATCTATCATTGAATTTGGATCAGGATCATCCAGATCGTCCTCAACCTGTGATAATTTTCCTATTCTCGATACAATTCATCCGTTTTGTATCCATCGAATCTCCCTCTTCTTCTCTCCACATGCTTTGATTTAATCTCCACCACCTTCCTTACCTATTACTGAACCAGTGACCCTATATTTCTACAATTAATTTGTCCCTATTGCCAGATTGTATTTGAGTCACTTCTCTTCCTTGTTTCCTTTTCCTTCTCTTTTCCCTTACACTATTTTCTTTCTAACCACTATAAAACAACTCCATTACCTTCTTCAAGTCCTTTTACTATCATCCCTAGTATTTCTCAAACCTAGTTTTGAGTTTGGTACTTCCCCAAACCATTTTGTGTCACTGATCCTCCTTGAGTTCATTGTAGAGTGCCTGACCATGAAAGAAGATGGAGAAGGTCAAAGCCTTCCCTATCATCTGTATGAAGCTTATGGCACCTTCAATTCTTATAGATAGAGATGTTTCCCTATTCTTACCTCATTCATATTATTTCACAAAATCATAATGTTTTCTTCTAGTTTTGACCTTGCTCCTTCAACCATGACCTTCGTTGGGATCTTCTAAAATCGTCTAATGATTTTGTCTCATGAAATTTTGGTTTCCTAGGGATCCAGATGCTCTAGAACTTTGTGTTCATGATCGTTGAGTCCAGACTAATTCCAGGAACTCAATGGTACATTGACTATTTCTTAATAGACAAAAAATTATAATTTGAGGATCACCCAATGTCAACTTGTGCTTGAGTTCTCGTTACAAGAAAAATTAGTTTCTAGAGTTTTACAAATTTTTCCCTGGGTTTAAGTCTGTTTGTCAATCATTTCTATGGGAATAATCATCATATGACCTTAGTGTTAATGTATAATACTGTGTAGGTTTTGTTAGTGCATGATGACTGAGAACCCCATGACACCCTAAGGTTTGATATGTGGGGGCATATCAGTCGAATTCTCTATTTTTTATATTTATTTTAACTAACCACCCTCATTACAAATTTAACCAAACCTATTAAAGACTTGGGCTTACTTCTTATAGAGCTCGTCCAACCAACTTGGACATGTCTCAAAACTTGATCTGATTTGGGATGTCTTAATTGTCTCTTTGCAAGTGCATCAACTAACCTATGGAAGTCTCGTTTCCTAAAAATCATCTTCACATGTGGTAGAATTCTTAAAGATCTTCTTGCAGGTTTGATCCTTCCTCGATATATACATGATCACTGACTTATACCTTGTATGTAATCTGTAAGCATTTTTTAGTCTGATTGAACACATACATTATCCTTCTCCTTGATTTCATCTAAAACCTTAAAATTGTAATTATTTCTGCTTCAACTAGATCTGATTCATTAATAATCCAAGCACCTTCTTGTACCCATTATCCTCTATTATCTCTCGTGATATAACTATCACATGCTTTATATTCTTCTTTGTCAATGGTTGTGTTTACTGTAATTAAAAATACATGTCCCTAGATTGAGATCAGCGTGAAGAGTGTATTGAACATCCTTCAATTTATAGGAATTCTCATCCCTTTCCCATGATCTTTTCATTTCCTAAAATAATGTTTTTATATGTCCTACTATCTCCCACAAATTGCAAGCTGACCTATCAAACACTTGTTTATTCCTTACCTTCCACAATGTCCAACATGTGGCTGTAAATAAAAAATACCAATATGTTTGTGCGCCTTTGATCTTCAGATTCATATGCATCTAATCCTCTATGTTATTAGTATTAAAGAACTTCACACTTTTAGGAGGTTTTAAAGATAACCATGTCTTCTTACTAAGTAGCCAATGTTTGATTATGTGTAATGATGATTTGATATTCACATTGCAGCTCTCTCACTCCACATTGTCAGCTATCTTCTTTATGTACCACAGTTGATTAGTTGTAATTTTGTCATGTTGTATGCACCATAAGAACAATTTGACTCCATGTGGAAGGTAATTATACCATATTCTATCCATTTCCCCTAAGTGTTAAATACCTTATTCTCTACAGCTAGCTGACACACTAATTTGATATTAAAAATTCCATATTTATGAAGTATCCATTTGTCACCGTCCTCTCTGTAATCCTCCAGTGGGGGTCACATTCCCATAATATCAACTACTATTTTATCTATGAACCAATCTTGTAGAAAATGAACATCCTAACTGATGTCATCTGTCACAATGGTGGACACTCTCGCATGTCATCCAACTCTGGTGCAATGACCCTTCATGGCTTGAGTTTCAGTTTAGCCCTAGACTTTACCCATGCATCAATGCTAAATATTCTTTTTCCTACCATTGACAACTACCGACCTGGTATGCGCTTAAACCATTTCCATGTTTCTCCTGATACTTCTGCACAAACTAGATCCTAACAGTTTGAACACCATCTTTATAGTATACATTCTCTTCATAAGTTTGACCCACTATGTCTCTCTACCTGTGCACACATCCCACTGAGCTCATAATAAGTGCTTCTTAATGCCCCTTCACCAAGATGATGCTCATACCTCCTTTTTTCATTGGGGTCAAGATTTTATTCCACCATATGAGAGTTATCATGGTCTTCTCATTGCTTCCTCTCCAAATGAAGTTTCTTACCAACCTATCTGTATTGTCACAAGTAGACACGTGCAAAAGCAGCTGATTGCATAACATATGTATAAGATGAGTTTAAAATTGCTTATCCAACTTGATTATGCCAGTTATTGAAAGTGTTTTATGCATTCATGCATATACTTTTTTATGTAGATTTCTCAGCATGTTCAGAGAAAACTCATTTCTATTTCTTCCATGGAAAACCAGCAATCCTATATGCTTCCCCAAATTCTCCATTTGTTGAAATCCATTGATCTACATATTTTCCTTCTGGCAGAGCTTGATGTTCCTTCTGAGAAGAATATATTGGATTTTTCTCTAGACAATTTCTTGCATGAACTTGCTTGAACCGATTGAGACATTTCAACATAACTTTCCCTTGGTAAATCGTAGCCTCTACAAATATTAAATATATTGTCTGCAAAGAAGACATGACAGAAAGGCAAATTTTTATTGGTGAAGGTCGCAAGTTTCCACCTTTTCTCCTCAACTTCTTGCAAAATCAGTTGGCTAAATCTATTCAAACACAAAAAACAAATTTGGGGATAGAGGGTCACCTTATTTAACTCATCTAGATGGTTTGAAATCCTCTAACATTTCTCCTCCCCAAAGTATGGATGAACTTCCTGTAGTGGTCACCTGCATAATGATAGAAATAATATTAGTCAGGATGGGTGTTCTTTTGAGTGTATCATGTATGAAATCCCTACTCATTCGATCATACTCCTTTTCAAGATCTATCTTGAATGCAAGTATATGTTGTTGGGATATCAAGTTGTCCATAGAATAAATAAGCTCATATACCAGGATCACATTCACCGAGATATGTCTTCCTGGGATAAAGCTCATCCGCATTGGTGTTATTCAATTATTAAGGATTGTTTTTAGCCTTGCCACAATGGCCTTAGTTATAATCTTGATACACACATCATTTAAAGAAATGGTCCGTATTTGACCACAACTTTCTAGATGAGATAGTTTTGGTATTGGTATGATTGTGAAATTTGTAGTTCCTTCTTCATTCAGTTCCCCCAAAATAGTTTCTAGATGAGATGAGTGATGGATGACTGGACATCATTCTAGTTAGATTGTAAAATTTGTCATCAATGCCATCTGGCCTCCTTTCCTTCAGTGGTTCCATGTTCCTTAGGCAAGTACAAATTTTCATGGCTATGAGGGACTTTGGCCAAATTTAGCTGTTGTGATATTTCTAATTCCGGGAACATTCTTGGAAATTGGCTAATAACTTGGACTACCCCATCTTATCATAGATAAATAACTCCTTGAAGTAATTTGTGATATGTATTTTGAATATCAATTCATCCTCTATCCAGTTCATCTCATTATTCTTCAACCTAGAAATCTTGTTTTCATTACGCCGCATATTCAACAGTGTGTGAAAACAATTATTATTGTCGTCTCTAAGCTTGATCCAATCACAATGAGATTTTTTCTGCCACAACATCTCTTCTTTGTGGAGCATCTCCTTTATCTAGTTTTGTATATGTATCACACTATCTTAAATATCTGGCTTATATTTCTATGCTAATTTCTTTTAAGGAACTAAGATATAAATTTGAACTAAGTTTTTCCTTTGAGTAGTCCTCTTTTTATCATTTTTATCCCACTTATCTATAGTCTCAATGATTTTCTTTTCCGAATCACTAAACTTGAGTTCATTTGTCTAATTTGTATGTAACCATTTATTAAAATCCTCCTTTTCATTCCACACCGCCCACATGCGGAGCCTCCTTTGCTTGTAAACCTAGTTTCCTCTCAAAGTTATAAGGATTGGTGCATGCTCTGAGCATGCTCTCTCTACAAATTCAACCTTGTAATAGGTTTGTAAGTTGAGCCAGAGATGATTGTCAACTGCTTGATTGAGTCTGGATTGTAGGATTCCTATCTTAAAGGTCATGTTGAGGCATTAGTATGTAGTCCAAAAAGACCACAATCTGCCAAATCCTATGGAAAATCATTATAGTTACCTCCATCATTCTTCTTAACTCTTGTTTTCTCCATTGGATTGAGGTACACATTAAAATCTCTAACTGCAATCTAAGAGTCATCCACTTTGCTATGATTCTTATAATTTGGTTCCACAACAAGTTTCTCCCTGAACAAAGGGTGCTACCATATTTTACTATAAGAAAAATCTTGTTGTCTACTTTACAATGGATCAATTGTTTATGCCAAAAAATAATATACACTTTGTGGTTAAATCCCTTCCACAACAACAAAACCCCTCTAGAATAACCCATGACTTCAACTTTATGTGAATGAGAGAAACTCAAGTTTCTAATAATCCTCATGGCCTCTAGTACACTTGTTCTTGGCCCATACAAAGTGAGAATCAATACCTTGTATTTTTGTACTAGCTCTTTTAGCTCGAGTTGGGTATCCCTACGACAGATACCATGTATATTCCTGGAGAGAACAATCATCAACACATCGGTGTAGCAAGAACCACCTCTACTAGTGCCTCTTCTATCGGTTTTTGTACATGGGTTTTCTTCCCTCTTTTATGGGAAGAAAACATGGGGTTTTCCCCACTCGTAAAAACTTTCCATTTCTTAAATGAATACCTACATTAGTATTTTCCATTGATCCAATATTCCTAGTGCTTGAACATCTAGTTTCTCCAAAGATTAAGTTACAATGTTCCAAGGGTTTTCCATGAAGATATTCCCTTGCACCACTGTGTCTCTAGTTAAGACAACTATTTAGTGATTACCCTCATCATTGATCTTTTTCTTCCCAGTTTGTCTTGGGGTGCCTTTTGTGTTCTAGTTACCTTTATTTCTCCTATTTGTCTATCTTCCATTATTCATTTGGTTCTGCTTCTGTTGTTTTCTATTATTCCTTGTAATCCATTTTCTTTCCCTCTGATCAATCCCCTTCCTCCTTTTCCTAACATTACCCTCTCCTTCTTCATCTAAAATTTCTTCTATTTTGGGTTCCAAGTCTTGTAGTTTGAGGAACATATTTGTGTGTTGTACAGATACCTTTTCTACATGCTTCTTCATTTGTTTCTTGGGATATGTCTAGTGTGCATATCCTCTAAGAAACTTATTAGCATGTCCTCTTCTTGAGTCTGACTTCCTTCTTGTGCCATGTGATCTTTACCTATTGTCAGTATCTCCCTATGATTTTCTTTCTTTGTATGGCCTTCCCTTCCGCATTTTATACATATAAAGGCATGTTCTCATATTTCACCATATATTTCCTTCCAAGGATGATGAATACTAGTATGAGTGGTTTCCCTAGTTCAATTTCCACCACAATCCTAGAAAATATTCCTCTTTGCATTATGATGTTCATATCTACTTTAATCTTTATGCCTTTGTTGCCCACCTCTTTTAGAAATTGTTTATGGTAAAGACATAGTGGTCAATTTGGAATTATTATCCAACCAACCATTTTGTCTACTTGAGCATTGTAGGTGAAGAAAAGGATCTAAATGTTTTACAAAAAGATAATTTCCAAAGACGGGCTACATAGTTCCTGTTAAAGCACGTACGTAGTCGTCTTATTTTTCCAATTTTACTAAATAATATTTATTCTCCATGTCAATCAGACTGAAACCATATTCTGACTTCAAAAGAGTGTTAATCTATCTTTTAAGGTTAGGTATACGATGTCCTTAGAGATGAGTTTGGTGACCACTGCAAAAATATATGGTTTTAGCAATGACTCCAAAGCTTTCTCTTTTACATCAAAAGTTGGTAAGCCATCAATGACAGTTGTGATAAAATCTTCTGATCATAACCTAATTTCATGGTTTTCTATGTCAATATGCATATAGATGTAGTTTTGTGTTTTTCCTTTCCCAACTACATCCTTGTAAGAAGCACATTCTCTCCTACCCATCCACTGAACTGGATTTTCTTTGTCCCCCCTATAGTGGCAAAAAATTAGCATGCATGGTTCCTGGAATTTCAATGTCCATAATACATGATTGAGGCCCCTCTCTCACATCATGGATAGAAGAGCTCCTTCCCTGCAGCATTTTCTCAACATAAGTAAACAAGATCACATACTCCCTACATCTTCCCAGATCACCATCATCCTCCCTTGAAAACCCTATATTGTCATTGGTCGCACCCCCTATTTTCTCCACCAGTCGCTCTTTATGTTTCTTTACCAAAGTGATGAATTTATTATTAAATACATGAAAATACATTTTTATAAAATTTATAAATAATTTATATTCAAATCACGAAATTTAATATAAGATGTTTTGAAACTAGGAAATAATTCTCCATCTGGTGGAATTGTTTGCATCACATGATTCTAACATAATAAAATGTGATTTATATGGTTTTTCTATTTGGCTATAATTTTTTAAGCTCAAATCAAATTATTTGCAAGTCATTAATAAACAAATGAATATGTTATAAAATCATAATAAAATTATCTGCATGATGGTACTATTTTGGTTAGCTAAATCAATAAAAATAATTAAATTATATGGTTTAGTGATTGATGAAGTTTAACCCTAATTTTAAATATGTATTATATAGGTGTATTGAGACACATGTGAATATAGGGTAGAATTTGGATCTATGTGGATCATATATCAAGTATGTTGCATCTCTTGGACCTCTTTGAGACATTTTGGTATTAGAACTTACCTTTCAAATCAAATTGACTTGTTTGGGTCTATTCTCCTGAAATTGGGGTGTGATATTCTCATAAACATGGAAGTACAAAAGCATGTCCGGAAACCCTAAATGTTCCTAGTTACATCTCTTTGGAGACTTTTATTGAAAAACCTTCTTAATGACTTGTTTATCTCTTCTTGATTACTAAAATGGTAAATATCTGTTTGTGGCTCCTTTGACCCCACTTGATAAGATTTGGATGTTCTCATCCCCTTATTTGAGATTAACTAAATTTACTTATTTACTCTTCATTTTTGCTTATACAATATACTGAAATTGTTTTAGCAGTGGTACCTATGTTCCACCATAATATCTATTGGGTGTGCCTATACAAAGGTGTGTCTTTCTATCCAAGGTGAACCATTTCACTTGACTTTTTAGGGTTGAATTTTATGGGTCTCTGCACTGCGTAAAAAATATTAGTCTGATTGTTTTAACATGCACTGTTTATGATTGAGATATATTGCTGACATGAAATTGTTAAAGCAAAAAAAACTTCTTATTTATTATCTTCTTTTCATAAATCATCTTCTTGTAATCATAATTATTTTGAGCACTTACTTATATTCTTTGATATCTATCCTTTTATTTGGGAAGTCTTGGTGAGTGTGTTGTTGTCCTGTTCCCACATTGTTGCCACCTTTTGCATGCACCCTAGGGAATCAAATTAAAGCCCATTTTCTTGATGAAATGAAATCAATTAGGATCGACTTAAGAAAAACTAATATGTCTACTCCTATAGATAAAAACACAAATATTTGTACTCCTATAGATGAAAGAGCATAATGTTCTCTCTAATCTTCACAATGATAAATTTTCTCGATGATGCTTGTTGTAGTCATCACCCTTGTAATGCATAATATATCTCTAGATCCCATTGAGACTCCTTATGACCATATCAATGTCATCATTTGTCAAACTATCCCTCCCCCTCTAAGGTGAGACAAAATTTTGTTAGGGTGAAGATTGTTCTCACAAGGTGTTATGCAATAAATGCCTCAATGGTAACATTGTAGGTCACATGTAAGCAATATGTCACAAATACTTTTAAAAATGAAATGTATAGTATTTTCTTACAGAATTCCCCTCAGTTTCATCAAAGATGGTTCCATACCCACCTATATCACTTCTTGAGATGATGATGATAACGTGACATGCTAAGAAACAAGATCTATCCCTACCTAGCTTAACCCTAATCTTGATTATTTATGATAATTGAATGTATGACTAATAACCCTGATCCGAGTTGATTATGAGATAACCGTTATTAAAAGCGAAATATACCTTGTTTTCCCTGATTCCATAATTTCATGGATTATTTAGGTATTAATTATACTTATTTAGAATATCTAATTGTGTGTATGTCGTCATGTATTTGACTTGCATGATGAAGTTTGATGTATATAATCATTGGTTCTTGTTCTCTTCCACCTTGAATCTAGGGCTCATCTCCTACATTTTAATTATTGTGAGAGTGTGTCTTGATGTCTCACATGACAATGAGGTCAACGAATCACTATGCAGGATTGATGGTTTATCACCCTAACTAGGATCAATGGAATTTTCTATCTGATCTCTAGGTCAATGGTTAGCCTGGACAAGTAGTCAATGATCCATTTGACCATAGTTGATAGCATGCATCTGGATAGGGTCAATGGCTTCCATCTAACCTAAAGGGTCAATGGGTTAAACCTTGAATAAGGTCGATGGATTTCAAGGGAGAGATAGGTCGATGACTTCCCTAACCTAGGGGGTCAATTGGTAATCTACACGTGGGAGGATGGTGGGTTTTTAATATGTGGGTGGTAAATGGTCTTTTAAACCTCGAGGTCGATGAAGCTACTTCTTGAGGTGGTTGATGGGTAGGGTAGTCATGGTTAATCTTGATAGAGAGGTTGATGGCTTTACTGGAATCATTATCAAGTGTTGTATATACCAAGACCAAGAAATCTAAGGATAATTGTTATGCCCAAATCCCATGATTACCACTAATCATGATATTAGGGCATAAGTTGAGGATTAAATATAATATGAAGAACACCCTTAACTTATTTTTTGATTTCAAACTCTTTGTCTTCTCATATTCAATCACATAAAATAACTTTACAAGGGAATTAAAACTTGATTACTCTAATCCAATTTCAACAATAAAGATACATATCTAAACATTCATTATGTTTCTCACACTTCCATGTAAACATGGCATGATAATAGGATACATTCCCTATTATTATGGAAACAAAGTTACGCATCATCATTTACAACTCTCTCACTTCTACTCAAGGGCCTAGAGTTAAAGGGACCGACTAAACATAACTAATATGATACTTAACTCTCATGGCAGATCTACTCTAGCATTACCATTCTTCAGATCCACATGGTTTCCCTAAGGAAATGTGAGTAGAGGGGTGAGACTACTCACTCTGTGAATGAGTACTTCAAAGAAATAGTTTATTACACTCATATCATTAAAAATGTATTGTTGAACAACTTATATTAAGTATAGAAGAAGTAAGATCTAAAGGGATTAATAACCCCCAAACATACATATGACATGTTACTCTAGATGACTGTAAAGACTGGATCAATCATTGAGCATTCTTAAACAATCACAACTAAAATATTAATTCAAAAACATACAAAAAATATTTGAATAACTACTGACACTTGATTAATCTCTCATTCATTTTATTATGCCCTGAACCCACATGAGGTGTACCACAACATTTGAAAGTATCACAGAAAGGTACAATCTCACTATATAAGACTTATAAGCATGCCTACGATCCTAAGTTTGCAGTCTCAATACCACATCTGCAACTGTCATCTCCATGTCGGGCTCTAGATGGCTAATGGGAGTAGTCAGATATCTCAGACTCCACCTCTCAACCTAGGTACTAAGGAGGTGAGTCAAATCCCTCAAGCTTGTTGTGCACTAGTGGGCCTACCGAAGATGTCCACTGAGTAACACAACTTATAACACAAGTACCGTTGACATTTTGTGTTGGTGTTGGATACCAAACATTAAAAGAGGTTGCTCTCACTAGCCCAGACCCCTACACCCTACTAGTGCAATCCAGCTTACCTCAACCTATGTGGGACCTCCAGTCAGGAAGACATTTCCTCCTCATAGTGCATGCATGCCTCTTGTGAGTATTCTAAAGTAATTAGGACATCTAAATGTCTAATTCACTCTTTAAATTCATGGTTCAAACATCACATCAACATTCTTAGTTTAGCTTTGTAAATAGTTCATTTCATATACCATGTCTAATATATTCCACTAATAAATTAGTAAGCGTCACAAAATCTCACACTAAGAAACTATGGATTGAAAATAATTGATTCACTAAATTCCCTATCCCTATGGTGTCATTTACCTATTTCACATATCACGATACTCACGTAAGGATTCAATGCATCACAAACTTTCACTAAATAAGGACTACCCTCAACAATTCACATATAACCAAACATGTACATGAAAACCTAGTATGAACTTAACTAGGTTTTCCACGCCATACACTGAAATATCATGAGTCTTGAACAAATGAATTGATAATGATAAAAGAATCATGTAGTCTAAATTTCATGAAGTTTATTCACAAACTTCCAACTTTCCATTCATCTAGGGTTTCACCCTTTTTACCGTGATATCAAGAAAACACTGATGACATCACATGAAATCAATAATATTATCTAACATATATGTAATACATATTCAGATAAAACAATCATCCATTAATAAGGTGATTCAAATAGGAAAATTTCTCTAAATAGCATTTTCAGACATAACCAAAAATCCTAGATTTCTGTATATTCTTATAGCTTCTGCAATAACTTCAGGAATTCGTTTTTAGATTATTTTCATCCATTTCTAATATGATATTATCATAAGAAATTCATCACAATAGGAAAGAACCAATTTCTAGATCATCTTTCATAAGCTTAAACTGAAAGACAAATTTAGGGTTTGTAGTCACATACATAGGAACTGAAGATTATTGATGATTCAATCCAATTTCATGCAATTTACTGTTCAAAGGAAGTACCCATTCACCTTAAGGTGTGAAAACACATTAAAAATGTATCCCACATATGAAAATTTTGAACTCATATCAAAACCCTAGAAAATTGCCACTTTCTTCTTCCTTTCAACTACGAACCCTAGGAATGGAGATTTATGGAGAAACAGTGAAAAAAGGGAAGATTTGATATCATTTCAAATAAAATTATAGGAGAGAAGGAATATTGACATGTGAGATAAGATTCACCAGAAAGGATATGCAAAAAAGCTAAATTTTCTTGATTTCATCATATATTGACTTGTGAATCCCTAGGTCAACATCTCCACCACTTTCTCCTCTCAAAACCATAGCTCTCCTCTCTCTCTATAATTTCGTTTCTCTAACAAGGATCAAGAAATATGAGAGTTCCTTGAGTGCTAGGTTGATCATATTGAGCAATTAAAAATTCTTGCTTCAATTGCCAATTGGCCCTACTTATACTTTCCTTTATTTTAGTAGAATTTATTGTCATTAAAATATCACTGTAAAGCATATATTTCATAGGTCAAACCTCCTTCAAAAATTATGAAAATTTATCATGGAGTCTAAAATGTCGTTTCAAAGATCTTGTAAAAAATTGATATCATTTCCAACAACCAATAAATAAATAAAAATAAAATTTGATGCTACTAAACAACAGTATGTAACATGGTCGGTCAAATCATAGTATGAACGATAATCATACTAAAATAACTTATATTTTGTACTAACATTCATGATTGAGTTATCCATATCATATCTAAAATTCCAGTAAATTCAAGTTATATAAAAATATGAAAAACCATTTGCCATACTACTATCCTGATCAAGTTTCATATTCATGTACCATAAAAACCCTAATTTTTGGTGATCAAGGTTTACATTTCTCAAACCCTAATCCTTCAAACTAAAATCATTATTATATTTCCTTCTTAGATTTGAAATATCACAATTAAGCTACCTTCATTGATTGGATTTAAGATTTAAATGGTGTTCAATATAATTAAGCATATAATCATTCAAGTAGACCCTAGTTTACCAATGAGCTCAGATGTGGTCATAACAATTCTTCCCCCCTCAAAAAAGGTTTCGTTCCAAAAACATAAATACATAAGAGAAGTATATTTAAGGTTTATTTTAAACTTTTGAAATATTATATGTCATTATAATCTTGTATTTCACATTTGAATACTATTCAACCTTGAGTTCTTTGTTTACTATTTTAACCACAACAAATTTAAAACAAAGCCTCTCAATGACAACAAAAGAATTATCTATGTCATCATCAATAATAGGAAAGTGAAAGACAAATCAACCATTTTTAATCTTATCATGATCTTTTGAGGAGTTACCTTAGCACTGGGAATCTGGTCCAACCGTCACAATTTATACAGTTCAATTTGTACTATTGTTCTTTATCACATCAGTGTAACTAAAGAGAGGTTGTTATTTTGAAGTTTACTATTGTGCCAGTCAGGTAGAAAAGCAATCACAAGGTACAAGACTCGATTTAGCAACAATTGTACAACGCTGAGCTAGATTACCAGTATGAATGGCTAAAGCCATATCACCCTTTTCATTTTGTTTATTGCTCACACATGTACAATTGAAATCATACGTAAAGCAGATTTACATCCCTCAATATAACTTGAACAAATTATACTTTCAAAAAACAAATTAATGTATTACTAAAAGCCATTTGTTTTTATTTATCTTCTTATTCATTACTACTTGAATCTTCTTATCCATCTCATTTTTATCATATATATTAAACATCTATAATCATTAAAATATTCAAGGTAAGAATGGATAATTCATCATTCTTTCTAACACAACAAGAATTTATTTCTTATCGCACTTCCCTCATGTTGTACTTTTTTTCATATCACACTTCTTATATTTCAAATCTATTTCTTATCCTCCATTCATTGTCATTTCCATGATGTTTATCTATCTTTCCTATTTGCTACGTATAAACCATGGATTACTATCGCTACTATTTTCTTCTCATATTGTTGATCTTAAGATTTTTATTATATAGAGATGTTAGTGCTCAAGGTCAAATCACTAGTGACATACCTTGAACTACTAAAATCCTAAACATTCTAGGGTTTGATCCTTATCTACTATATGATCTGGTTGTGACATGATTTTACTCCCTTAAAGTCTTCCTTATATTTGCCACTTGAACTTCCTTTCTCTTACATGGCCATTCAGATAGATTCCTTTCTTAATTTACCCTACTAGGGTTTCATCATCATATAATGTGTCATTAATACATTTCATACATGTGTCTACCATGAAGGATTATTCTTTATATAGAATTCATTTTTTTATTAATTCATTCCCACATTGCTCTCATTAAGGAAGATACCAAAGAGAAGATGACTTTTAAGATTTAGAATTGTGAACTACAAGTATTCACTTAACTTATTCCTCATATCTAGGTCTATTTACTCATCATCAAGTAGACTAGACTATTTAGTATTTTCTCGCATTTCATAATTTCTCATTTTTTATCATCTACATTACTCCCTCATGTGTCAACCCATTCTTTATTTTGTATCATCCTTTAAATATATGTTACTCTTCCACCTACCATCTTAAACTTCTACTTATCTCTTATGATTATGTTGCTCATTCATGTGTATGATTATGTATTCCATAACACATATATTTCTTATTATCCTTTTTCTAATGTGAAGCTAAAAATTTAAATCGATATTCTCCCTACTAGTTTCATCCTATGTTTAATATATTACATGTCCTTTGTTTAAAATCAAATGGCTCATGCAAGGGGTCAAACATAGTTTCTCTTTCAATCAAGCTTTTCTATTCTAAATATAATTTACCTTTATATGACTTCTTCATTTTTTAGGTGCAAATTTGTTCTTATTTTGAGAACAAGATTCATTTCATCACTAGGAGCCTATTAATACACTTGATGGAAACTAGGTTGTTACTCTATATAAACTTTGAATCAAAAGGTAGTAAGGATGAATACATTAAACTTCATAATAGAAGTACGCATTCCATGCACTCAATTATATCATGTAATACTCCATCCTTAATCAAACTCATCATTTCCAACATTTTCTCTTTTGTTTCATCTGAGTTTCTTATCCTAGTCTTATAATTTACATGTTCATCTAGTTATGTCGTGTCAGTTTGTCTGAAGACTCTTTCACTTCTATGTACTTTTGGCACTACTACAGATTTGGCCTTTGGCGTCGGTTATTTAAGCCCTTGTTGTGATGGTTTCCAAGCGACACCTATGTGGGTGCCGCTAAAGTCAAACCCTTTCAGCGTCGGTTTTCCAACTGACGCCAAAACGCTTCGCGCTACCGAAAACGTGCCAGTAGGGCCCCATCAGTGTCGGTTCTAAGTAACAAAACCGATGCACCACAAAAAGGGTGCCATCTAGGACTCTATCGGCGTCGGTATTCTACTAATAACTGACATCATATCATCTGCCGCCACGGCTGTGCTGTCCAGCACGGCCGTGCTGGCCAAAAGGGTGTGTTGTCCAGCACGGCCGTGCTGCCCAGAATGGCATCGGTTGTCTACTAATAACCGACGCCATATCACCTACCACGACGGCCATGCTATCTAGTACGACCATGTTGGCCAGGCTGTCTGGAAGCATTAGGCGGCGGTTTTTTGCTATTTAATGACGTTGTAAACCTTTGTTGTCAGTTTTAGACAAATAACCGACGCCTATGGTTTGATTTTTTTTTTTCTTATCAGTTTGCAGGCCTGCTGTGGCTGGTCACAGGATGAGAACCGACATTTCAGTGGAACTGAATTGTATGTTTATGACATCCATAGATATTAGCCAACAAACAGGCCACAAACCTACAAAATCAATAATTATTCTTTTCACACATTCATACATAGGTAGACACATTCTGACATCAATTCAATTTTCACATTCACACATGTAGAAACATTCAAATACATGTAGAAACATTCAGACATGTAGAAATACATGTATAAACATTCATTTACAAAATATCATACATGTATAACCATTCATTTACAAAATATCATTCATCATCGCTATCAGCATCCCAATTATATCTTACAGTCCCCACTGCTTGAATGGCTCTTGCCCATTCTTCTCTTACGTCATTCAATACTTCCATCGTATATGGAGAATGCACATCTTTTAAGGCATTACCTGTGTTGGGGTCAGTTTTAAACACCTACAAAGAGAATGACGTATGTATATAAATAATAATATATAAATAAGATTGATATATTTCATACTATCTAATGAGACTATATATAATACCTTAAGTATGGCATTGATTTCATCTGCATGTTTGATAATCATGTCCATAAACCGCATCACATAGTATGCACATGCCCAGCCGTTGTCTTGTGTAGCACACTATAAAATAGATACAAAATATAAAAAAATACAAAGAAGCACAGTTCACATAAATAACATATAGATTGGAATCGAGAACTTACTTTCACATTCTCCCAAATTATTGGCTAGTTCTTTTACCTTTCCTCCAGCCTTTTGGAATGCATCTAAACCCCTACATGTTAATGTAACATAGTAAATTGCATAATGAAATTGTAATGTAATAATAGATGTTAACATATATAAAAATAAAATATTTCTCACCAGAATAATATCATTCTCATTATGTGTCCAATGGTTGGATTCAATGTACTCCCCGCAGGATCTAGATAATAGACAGTGAACGTCCCGGGGAGAATAACTAGTAACTCCCAATACTTCGCGCTAGAGGTAAAAAAGTTAAAAATTAATAACTCAAAATCCACAATAAAAATGTAATTTTCTTAAGTCCAAATTATAAGCAGAGTAACTTACTTCACATTGAACGGAGCTATTATTATTGTCTTCTTTTTTTGATCGAAAATTGTGAAAGCATCATAACAATATTGTTGAACACTATCAGGGTCTTTAGCTACCAGACTAATCAATGATGGAATCAAAAATCACACATGTTCAAATGCAAATTGTTTACCTTGCATTTTGACTAAGTAGCTGCAAAACATGTATTATGTATGCATTAATATATAAGAAACTAGATCACTGGATCCTACACAAGGTATATGGATATATAAATAAGATCTCACCTTATCCATGCCTCTATCATTGATGTATTCAGCCAATCATAGATAAACAACGAGAGTTTTCATATGATTGACCTGCATAATCCTCTTCTAAAGAAACAACTATAGGGCAATGTATATTATGTGTGCATAGACATACTGCCATTCCCTTACAAGCAGGACCTAACGGGAATTTTAGGTCAGTTGGAACCCAACTTGGTAATGCAGGAAGTGGAGGTGGAGGCCTAGATGCTCCGGGTGTCTTCTTTTTAACCTGTATATATAATTTCAGATCAATTGACCTCATATATACACATTAAAAATTGAACGTAATGTAAATTTATCTTACAATTTTAGTAGTGTAGACGACATCCGCTTTGGGCCACAATATCACCCAACCTTCTGCCTCACCAAGTGTATCAATATTTGGGTGGGCATATGGAAATGTAGCTTCCCTCCAATCGGAGATTACACGTATCGGGCTCACACGAATGTAACCCTGTGGCATTGGATCCCTGTGAATCGTTGCCCCAGGAAGGGACGGGTAAGCCTGCACCTCTGCAACAACATAATCTTCAATTTTTAAGCGGCATGGCTTCGACACCTACAAATTTATGTAAAGAATGTTATACGTATATACATATCATCTTGAAAACATATCATCTTGAAAACATATCATCTTGAAAAGACTAGCTACTATATCATAAACAATACTTACAACATACGTGCTAGGTGGTGGGTCTACAATATTACTCTTAGCATGTGCATCAGGAGAAGAGTGGGTTGCCATAGGCTGATTGGAAGCCTGAGATGCCTGCCACCGCAACATTTCTTCCTTAACCTTCTTAGCAACTATATCCTCGACTCTCTTATTCTCCTATACATGGATAAAAGAAACATTAGCTTCTTATTATTGAATTCCCTTTTGCAGTAACATTCTAAAAAAAGAATAGGTTACCTCTTCTTGTGAAAGTCCCGCTCTTGCGACAGGTTTGCGTTGGGACGTCCCAAAGAACGCTTTGATGCCCACACCAACGCCTGCACCCCTAACACGTCTAGGATGCTCTGGGTTACCCAGAGCAACTGTCAATTCATCCCTTGTGCTCTGAGGGATGAACATGCCTTGTTTCCTCTGCTCGTGCAACTCCGGCTAATCACCATCAACAGAAATTGGTAAGTAAACACCACAAATAATCGATATTCGAACGACATGCATTGTTGAGTTGTATTTTACTATTTTTGTAGCCGCCTCAGTAGTTACAGGCTTATTTATTTCACCCTTCTTATTTTTCCTCCCAGCTATCCAAACATCATGGTGATGCATGGGTGTGGTAAATGTAGTAGAGGATTCCTGAGTAGCAGCAAACTCTTCCTGTAGTCTTTGGAGAACGCCTGCATAGCCCTTTGGACCCATTGTATGGTCATGCACATTCAATGCACGCCTTTCTCTTTGTGCCTCACTGAATGCCTAGTTAGTATGCACATTGATTTGGTTAGTAACACTAAAGGTTAATACAACGTATATTAATTAAATTGGGAGTGACGCTCAATACCTTGAATTCTTCAATTTGTCTTGAAGCAACAAATGTGTCCCAATCTTCTTTGTCCAAGAAGTTCCACTTTTCAAGGGCTGACTTCTTCTTCTTATCACCATCTTTTATGTATTCTCTGTTGAGATTTGTCCTATAGTTCCTTAGCATCTTTCCAGCGCATTGCATCATACTTTTATGATGCAACTTCTCATCCAATGCAAACAGATTATGTAAAATAGAATTGCTATTAACTAGTATCCAAAAATATAATTGCAACTAATAGAATTTGTAATCTACAAAATAGAATTGCAAATAATAATAACTCACACATAAATCCTTCCATATCAAGTCTTTCTTCACCTAAGGAGCTTTATGCCAATTATTATACTTAACACCACAATGTGTCTTTCTTCACCTAAGGAGATTTATGCCAATTATCATACTTAACACCACAATGGCTTCAAGTGACACACCCAAGATAGTTTACAAAATTATTGCGGTTCACTCCAATTGCATTTCCTGCATTATCAAACTCCACAGCCAATCTGGATCCACTGCCCCTTAGCACTGTTAACTTCTTTAGCAGAGTGATGCCCCTTTTCTTGTTAACTTTTTGGTGGTGCGCATCAAGTGCCTCTAGTGATTCAGAGGGTACATGTGCATCATCAACCTAAAATTTGACAAAATAAACACACTAAATTAGCCCAATATAGAAATATAAGATATATGACATAACTACAAGATAATGAATTTTGATAGAAATATAGGATATATTTTTAAAACTTACATTGGTATCCTTGCCATGCTCATCATGGACATCATCCTCATCTTTGACATCATGCTCATCATAGACATCATGGTCAGCCATCTGAAAATGTCATTAAAAAGGCAAACATTTAGCATTTGTATTAACTAGAAGATAATGAAACATTATGTCTGAAAATGATATTGATATTAAAAAAGCAAACATTTAGCATTTATATAGTTCACATATAAAAATGAAACATTGAAAAATGAAACATATAAAAATGAAACATGCATGCCTCTAAAATTATGATCTTTTATCAATTAACAATCCTTCATTGTGATCTTCATGCACATATAAGTCACCATTAGCTTCAATATTTTGTGGAGTTGGAAACCCAAATGAGAATGGACTAGAGTCATCATACTTATCATAGTACTCTTCTTCATCTATAGGATCTTCAATGAACTGTCTTTTACCATGAAGAACAACCGACCATTTATCATTTGCAGACTCATCGATATAAAATACTTGTTTCGCCTGTGATGCCAATATGAATGGTTCACCCTTCTCGCCAATCTTTTCAAAGTTCACTAAAGTGAAACCCAATTCATACACTATAACTCCTTTGGTGTTATCAACCCAATTACATTTGAAGAGCAGAATTCTGAAATCTATGTAGTCAAACTCCCATATGTCTTCAATGACACCGTAATATGACATTTTAGCTTCACATGGACTCTAATCCTTTGCACTTGCAAAATACATAGTCGATGCTTGAAGGGTGACCCCACTATTTTGGACGACACTCTTATCATCTTGGCGCTTTGTGTAATATGTGAACCCATTAATGTCAAACTCTTCATAAGACATAACATTCGATTTTGGTTTAAAGGCGAGGCATTTGATAGTTTCCATAATATCATCTGGTGTTTGAGATTGTTGATGTAAGACTTTATCTTCAAACCACTTAGTAAAAGTCTTGTTATGCTCTCTAGCAAGCCACATTGAACTGGCTCGAGGATGTTGTCTCTTGATGAAATTGGTATGTACCTCGATATTAACACTCATTTCATCCATGTTGTGTAAAATATACAAGTGACCTTGTTCCAACTGCTCACGGCTGATTACTCACCCGTGATCCCAAAATTCCTTTGCCCTCCTCAATATTCTTGTCATTAACGGGAGTGTCATTACCACTCAGAAAGTCATTGCAAAAATCCATAACCTCTCTCACCACATAACCCTCAATAATACTCCCTTCAGGCCGATAACGGTTTCGAACATCACCTTTAAAAACACTCATGTATCATTCAAAGGGATACATCCAATGCAAGAAAACTGGTCCCAACATTTTCACTTCCCTAGTCAAGTGGACAACAAGATGTACCATGATATCAAAGAACAAAGGAAGGAAATACATCTCAAGTTGACATAGGGTAACAACCACTTCTCTTTGCAAATTATCGAGAGTATCAGGGGCAATAACTTTGCTGTACAGACCGTTGAAAAAGAAACAAAGTCTGGTGATTGCAAACCTTACATGCTTCAGTAATATAGATCGAATTGCCACAGGCAATATTTGTTGCACTCGAGTGTGACAATCACGAGATTGAAGACCTATCAACTTCAGATCTTTCATTGATACCAATATATGAATATTGGATGAGTAACCTTGTGGTACCTTAACATTGCCAAGCATTCACAAAAAGCTTTCTTCTCCTTTCTAGACAACATGTAATAAGAGGGAGGTAAGTATGTTCTTTTTTACTCATTTAATATAATTTTGTTTATTCTGACCTTATTCCCATTTCACGTAGGTCCAATCTGGATTTTATCCCATCTTTAGTCTTACCCGGTATATTCAACAAAGTACCAATGACACTATCACATACATTTTTCTCAACGTGCATGACATCGATACAATGTCTGAATGTTAAAGAACTCCAATAAGGATGGTCCCAAAATATTTACTTCTTCTTGAATGAAGAATTGTCACTCCATGTGGTGATAGTACATTGTGATCTCTTACCAAATTCATTGACAATGTCTTTTACACTTTCATAAACAACATCCCCTGTTATAGGTTTAGGTGCACTTCGTTCCTCATTCCATCCATTGAATGCTTTGTGCTTCCTACGATACGGATGGAATTTTGAAAGAAACCCTTGAAGACCACGATATACAGTCTTTCCGCCATGTTTTAGTCATATTGAATCAGTGTTCTCTTCACATATAGGACACACTTTAGCTCCTTTGACACTATATCCAGGCAAATTCCCGTATACTGGAAAGTCATTAATAGTGCAAAACAACATAGCGTGCAAACAAAATGTTCTCTTCGTGAAGCATCATAGGTCATCACACCTTCACCCCAAAGTTTCTTTAAGTCATCAATCAGAGGTTCAAGATAAACATGGATATCATTTCCAGGTTGTTTAGGGCCCAATATCAACTACGACAACATAACGTATTTATTTTTCATACATAGCCAGGGAGGAAGATTGTATATAACAAGCATGATTGGCCAAGTGCTATGTTGGCTTCTCAATGTCCCCTACGGATTCATCCCATATGTACAAAGCACAAGTCTTAAATTCCTGTCTTCTTCACCAAATTTGGGGTACAATAGATCAATCTTCTTCCAGTGTGGGGAATCAGATGCATGTCTTAGAATCCCATCATTATTTTTCTTAACATCTGCATGCCACCTCAAATTCTTTGCATCTATCGGATTTGCAAACAAGCGTTGAAACTGTGATATTATAGGTAGATACCACATCACCTTGGCAGGAGAACCAGTTTTGGACTCCCCCGAAGTCGTTAATTTATACCGTGATGCACCACATTTTGGACAATCTTTCAAATCCACATAGTCCTTTTGAAATAATACACAATCATTCGGGCATGCGTGTATCTTCTTGGCCTCCATTACCATTAGACACAACAATTTCTTTACCCTGTATGTTGAGATTGGCAGATCGTTTCCTTCAGGAAGCATTTCTTTCAACAAAGTCAACAATGAAGTGAAGCTTTTATCGCTCCATCTATTGTTGTCTTTCAACTTATAAAATCTCAACATAGCACTAATCTTTGTAAACTTAGTACAACTCATGTATGATGGTATCTCAACATCATGCACAATATTTCTAAAGATGGGCGGTGGATCGGTGTGCTCTACCCCACAACTATCCATCATCACATCAATGATGTCTACTGGAACTGGTTCGTTCACATCTACGTCATCAGAGACAATTTCTTCTTCCACCCAAGCACTGCTATCGACATCCACTGGTTTCAAGTTTGAAATCTGTCCATGTCAGTGCTATTCAGTATAGCCTTGTACAATCCCGTTGCACATGACATGACTTTTGATTTCGTCACCAGTACTGACTTTCAAGTTGTTACCGCAATGCCTACATGGACAGTAGAACCTATCTCCAGGTTGTTTCCTATGTTCCTCGGCAAATCTAATAAATTGATCAAGACTAGATATAAACTCTGGGCTGCAGCGATTGCGAACGGACATCCATGATCTATCCATTCTATGATCAAAGAGAAAAAAAGTATATATTAGGACAAGATTAAGGTCTAGGGTTAACAAATACATGTGATGTCATTCTTATATATAACAAATGTACATGTACCACCTATCCCATCCTTGAACACCTAATCTCACTAGTAAGTGTATAATGTGTATTGGGTTTTCAAGAAAATTTCGGCAGCATTTCCCCACTGTTCTCCAAGTACTATGTACTTAGAGAACAAATGGGGAAATGCTACCGAAATTTTCTTGAAAACCCAATACACATTATACACTTACATCCTAAGTGAGGTTAGGTGTTCAAGACCAGTCCCAAATCAGAGACTATCCAAGATTTACTCCTAATGAGTAAATCTGGGACGGGTTTCTAGGCCAACAAATACATGTATGTTGTCATTCCAATTCCTACAATCCTAGTTTCATCATTCATATCCTAGGTTTCATGTAACATAATTTAATCTTGGTATCATATTCTATAAGATTGATTTCAACATTTCGAGTGTCCATGCATGTTCATCATGTTGGATAGATATGTAAAATGTTAGGGTTTCATCACAATTGATGTCAGGGTTTCATCACAATTTTAGGTATCATATAGAGTAAGTAGATGTTAGGGTTTCATCATGCAATAGGGATTCATTTGAATATATACCCTCTTCTTCTTCTTCCTTCTCCTTCCTTACCAACAACAAGCACGTCTGTGTGGGTGGAACGGTCATGCTTCCTGTTGGTAAGGATGGAGAAGAAAGAAGAAGAGAGGCTACTGGAATAAGATGAGGAGGGCCTACTGTTGGAAGCAGCATGGAGACGGAGGCGACGGTGTGAGGAGAAGGTGACGAGCACACCAGGGGCAGGCGGCGACGGCGGCGGTGAACAATAGGGGTGGAGAGCACACTAGGGGGAAACGACGACGAGCAGTAGGGGCGCCGAACACACCAGGGGCGGTGACGGTGGCGAGCAGCAGCAGCATTAGGCGGTGCGGAGGCAGGGGCAGGCGGCGGCGCGGAGCGCACCAGGGTCGGGAGTAGATTGCGCGATGAAAAAGAAGAAAGGGGAATTAGAGGATCTATTGTGTGTGGGGGCTATTAAGTCACTCCAAAGGCATCAGTTATCTCTACAAACCGACACCTTTACTATTCAGCATCGGTTTTCCCAAAACAACTGACGTCCAATTATCCTAAAATTTTTGGCGGGGAGGGCACGCGAACCATTATCAGGGTCGGTTATCCCAAGACAACCGATGCCCATATGGTAAAAATTGTGCGTAGTTTTTATCTTCTTTAGGCGTCGGTTATTAGGTAAAACATTGACGATGTATGTGGGCACTTTTTTTCGTCCGAAAAAATTGGATTTTTGCGGGCTATTTTAGGCATCGGTTGCGTTTCTTCAGCCGACGTTGAATAAAAAGCGATACCCGTGTCTTTCTAGTCTTCAAATATGGACGTCGGTTTACCTTAATAGCCGACGTTTAATGGTTATCAGCGTCGATTTTGTTAAATAACTGACACCCCGAAAAGCGACGTTGAACGCTATTTCTGTAGCAGTGTGGGTACTTAAATCCTTTCTCCTATTTTCCCTTTGTTTTTTAGTACATAAAAGCATTTTACTTGATTATATGATTCATTCGTCATAATTGACTCTTCCTATCTTGGATTCCTATGTAGTTTTCTCTTATTTTCCTTGGTTTCAAATTGAATAAAGTGACTCAATTAGTTATATGACAGATCACTTTATCCAGTCTTTCTTCTTCATTTTGTATGATATGTACTAATCTATGTCTTAAATAAATATTCCTTCTGCCTTTATACCCAAATTAGGGTTTCTTATCTAAGGACACAAAGCTGGATCATAGATATTAATTCTAACGGATTCTTAGCTATTCTAGTCTTTCCCTTATATTTCAATATCTTAGAGTATGTACATTCTCACTACAATGTGGGTCTAATTTATCTAGATTCTACTCTTCTTATGATGATAATATGAGTAATTAGATCTCGATAACGCATCATGCCAGACAGACCAGACCGAACATGTAGTCCTAAATCCAAGAGCTACTTAGGATTAACCAACTCCTATTCGTCTAAAACATGTGGAAAGAATATCCACTTAGGGCAAACTCATTTAAACATTACTTTTGGTCTACTTGATGCAAAAGAAATGTAAACAATAACTGAAGTAACTTCATGAAATACAATAATAAAAAAGAACCATATATATTCTACCAATTTATTATCTAAATTCAAATATATAAGAGATTTTCTATTCATCATTAATTAAAACAATATAAAATAAAATGTATATCTCATTCTATCTTTATGTTCTTATTATTTTATTACCTTCTAGTTTTCTAACCCTAATATTTCTAGGGGTTCTCTCTAGACCATCATTCCTCTGCATACCTGGCCAGGGCATCTAGAGAAGAATAGACAAAGTAGCTTGATACTGGTCAACTTAAGTATACAGATATCGGGCCAAGGTATCTAGATACTCAGACTTCCCATAGCTATTAACACATCAATTCCTAACTACCACACATATGACTCCAATTTTCTATCCTAATGGTCCCTGAAAACTCATCTTAAGCTTTGATACCAAGTTGTTACACCCACATCCCATGATTACACTAATCATGAGATTAGGGCATAACTTGATGATCAAACATAATACGATGAACACCCTTAATTTATTTTTTGATTTCAAACTCTTTGTCTTCTCACATTCAATGACATAAACTTTCTAAGGGAATTAAAGCCTAATTACTCTAATCATATCTCAACAATAAAGATACATATCTAAACATTCACTATGTTTCCCACACATCAATGTAAATACAACATGATAATCGGATACGTTCACTATTATAAGGAAACAAACTTACACATCATCATTTACAACTCTCTCACTACTACTCAAGGACCTAGAGTAGGGGCCAACTGAACATAACTAATCTGATACTTAACTCTCGTGGAAGATCTACTATGACATTAACATTCTTCAGATCCTCATGGTTTCCCTATCAAAGTGAGTAGAGGGGTAAACCTACTCTCTCAGTGAATTAGTACTTCAAAGAAATAGTTTAAAACACTTATATCATTATAGATATATTGTTGAACAACTATATTAAGTAGAAAAGAAGCAAGCTATAAAGGGACTAATCATTCACAAACATATGCATGATAGCTTAATCTAGACGACTACAAAAAGTAAGTCAGTCACTGAACATTCTTAAATAATCACAAATAAACTATTAATTGGGAAACATACAAAGAATAATTGAACAACTACACATACTTGATTAATCTCTTATTCATCTTATTATGTCATGAACCCACATGAAGTGTAACACAACGTGTGAAAGTATCGTAGAAAACTATGATCTCACTATAAAAGACTTGGAATAATGCACGAGATCCTAAGTTTGTACTCTCAATACCATGTCTGCAGCTGGCATCACTGTGTCTGGCTCTTACCAGCTAATGGGAGTGGCTAGAAGTCTCAGAATCCACCTCTCAACCTAGGTACTCAGCCAGTAAGTCAATCCCCTATAGGCATGTTGTGCACCAGTGGAACTACTAAAGTTGTCCACGGATCACCACAACTCAAAAACAAGTACCACTGACATCCCCAGTTGGTGTTGGATACCAAACATTTAAGGAGTTTGCCCTCTATGGCCTAGACCCCCACCCTATGGTTGCGCTCTATCTTACCTTGACCTAAATGGGACCTCCAGTTAGAAGCATTTCATCCTCATAGTGCATGCCTTTTGCGAGGGTTATACAATGTTTAGGACATATAAATTTCTAATTCACTCTTTAAATTCATAGTTGAAACATCACATCAACGTTTTTTAGTTTATCTTTGTAAACAATTCATTTCATATATCGTCACTAATATGTATCACAAACTGAACTATTAAGCATCACCACATCTCACACTGAGAAACAATGAATTAAAAATACTTGATTCACTTAATGCCCTATCCTTAGGGTTTCATTTACCTCTTTCACATATCATAATACTCACATAAGGATTCAATTTATCATAAACTTTCATTGAATAAGGATTGCTCTCAACAATTCACTTGTAGCCAAACATATACATGAAACCCTGGTATGAACTTAACTAGGGTTTCACTCCATTCACTACAATATCATGCATCAAGAATAACCTTGAAGAAATGAATTGATAACAATGAAAGAATCACATCAACTAAATTTCATGAAGTCTATTTTCAAACTTTGAACTTTCCATTCATCTAGACTTTCAGTCTCTTTACTGAGATATCAAGAAAACACAGATTACATCGCATAACATCCAATATAGTATGTGACATATAGCTACACAGTCAGATAAAATAATCATTCATAAACATGGAGATTCAAATAGGCAAATTTTTTATTCAATTATAAACAATTTTGACATAATTGAAAACAATAGATTTTACTATATTGTTATATCTTCTGCAATAACTTTATGAATTCGATTTTATATGATTATCATCCATTTCTAATATGATTTTGTCATCTGGAATTCATTACAATGGAAAAATAACTCATTTCTAGATCTATTTCATTAAGCTTAAAGTGAAAGGCAGATAGTTGCATACATAGGAACTGAAAATTATTGATGATTTAATCCAATTTTGTACAATCTACTATTTAAAGGAAGTACCCACTCTCACCAAGGCGTGAAAACACCTTAGAAACACAGACCACATCTGAAATTCTTGAACTCATATTAAAACCCTCACCGCTTTCTTTTTCCTTTCAACTCGGAAAGCCTATGAATGGAGATTTATGGAGAAAAAGTGAGATAAGGGGAAGATTGATATCATTTTAAATAAAATCATAGGAGGGATATAATCTTGATGTGAGAGAAGATTTACCATGAATGTCTATGCAAAGAAGCCAAACTTACTTGATTTCATCATATCTCGAATAAGGAAACCCTAGGTCAACATCTCCACCACTTTATCCTATCAAAACCCTACTATCCTCTCTCTCTAGAATTTCATTTATATGGAATGGATCCCAAAATATGGGAGATTCTTGGGTTCTAGGTTGATCATATATAGAAATTAAGGTGCTTGGGTCAATTGCAAATTGATTGTATTTATACTTTATTTTATTTTAGCAAAATCGTCTGTCATTAAAATGTCACTGTAAATTGTTTATTCCATAGGTCAAACCTCCTTCAAAAATTATGATTATTTCTAATGGTGTCCGACATGTAATTCCATAGATCTTGTAAAAAAATCATTTTAAGCTAAAAATAAATAAATAAAAATAAAATTCAATGCTACTAAACAACAGTCTACAACATTGTCAGTCAAATTATAGTTCGATTGAGAATCACAATAAAATAACATTCAAATATTTTAAAATTTTGCAATAACATGCATATTGAATTATCCATATCAAATCCAAATTTTAAGTAAATCCAAGTAACATAGAAAATATGAAAAATCATTTACCATACTACTATCATGATCAAGTTCCATATCATGTACTATCAAAAACACTAATTTTTGGCGGTTATGGTCTACACTTCTAAAACCCTAGTCCTTCAAACTAAAATCACGATTAGAGTTCCTTATTAGGTTTAAAATATCACAATTAAGCTACCATTATTGACCAGGTTTAAATGATGCTCAATCTAATTAAGCATGTACTCATTCAGGTAAACCCTAATTTACCAATTAAGCTCAGATGAGGTCATAACAATAATTGCTCTTACTATGGTGTGCGAGTTTAAGGAGATTCTTCTTGATGGGTTTCTTGGTGTCCCACCTCCTAGAGAGATTTATTTCGAGATCAACTAGGGCTAGAGCTAGCAACTCATAACACAAACACCATATAGAATGGAACCAGTCGAGATAAAGGAGTTGTAAGAACAACTTTAGGAGTTGAGAGAAAAGGGTTTCATAAAGCCAAGAACGTCCCTTTGGGGGTTTTCATGTTGTTTGTAAACATGAAGTATAAATGCATGTAAGTATGTATAAACTACAGACACACGAATAGGGTGATAGTGGCTGACAAGTATATGTTTCCCATGATGGATGACTTGTTTGACAAGTTGAAGAGTGATGGAATGTAATATAAGACAGATATTAGATATGGGTACTATCAATTGAGGATTGAGATGGATAATATACCTAAGACATATTTTAGGACTATGCATTCTCAATATAAGTTTGTAGTTATGTCATTTGGGCCAACCAACACATCCAAAACTTTTATGTATCTAATGAATAGAGTGTTCAGGAAGTATATGGAATGTTCATGGTGGTGTCCATAGATGACATCTTGATCTACACCAAGGAAGAGATCATAATGTCAAACATATGTGTATGCCATTTAAGTAGGTGAGGAAGAATCAATTGTATGTGAAGTTTAGCAAATGCAAGGCTGGTTAATCGAAGTATCTTTTCTTAGTCATGTCATCTCATAGAAGAGGATTTGTCCAGTACTAAGAAGGTGAAATCAATTTTCTAGTAGGAGTAGAAAAAGATGTTGGTAGGTATTTCCATCATGTTGGTCATACTTCTTGGGATCTAGTAAAAAGACGATGAACAAACATAGATATGTAATACCATGTTAGAATTAGACAGTGAAAGATCATGAATGATGATGTAGATGTTGTGGGATCTGGTGACAAAGCAGAACACACATGATAGGAAGCAAAGAAGATTGTAGTTTTGTCAAAGTAGAGCTATGTTGAATGGATTATTGAGAAATTTAACATAAACAAATATTTGAATCTATGAGTACTGCACTATGAAGTTACTTCACATTAATTAAAATCATGCTCATCTACTGATGAAAATGAAGAAATGACTAAGATTCCCTAGTCTTATTATGTGAGGAGTTTAATGGACACAATGGTGTTTGATTGTCCTAATATTTCTCATGTGGTTGGTGTTGTGAGTAGGTTTCTCTCAAACCCTAATAAAGATCATTGGGAGGCGATGAATTCTAAACCATTTCTAAAAGACTTCGTTGATTCTAACATAGAAAGTGATATTGATCATAGGAAAATCTACTATTTGGTACATATTCACTTTTGTAGGAGGATCCATATGTTAGCAGTCCAGGTTGCATAAGTATGTTGCACTTACTACTATAGAGGAAGAGTACATTGTAGTAGTAGAAGAAGGAAAAGAATTATTTGAGTTATGAGATTTCTATGGGAAATGGGTATGAATCAATCCAGTCAAACTATTTTTGATGATAGTCAGAGTGTTATTGATTTGAGAAAAGGCACAATGCATAATGCATGGACTAATCATATTGATGTAATATATCAATGTATTCATGATATAATTAATAAGATTTTTTTTACTTTGAAGAAGATCTATATTGTGAAGAATACTTTTGATATGATGACCAAGATCGTGATACATGATAAGTTGTAGCTCTACAAAGAGATTAGCGACATATATTATTAGTGAATATTCTATTATGACAATTTCCCCATTGGGATGGAAAGGATATTTGGGTCCTATGATATTTCCATCCCATAGAAAACAAGGCACATTAGGGTATTTGTTATTGTGGTGTTGAGGGATATATATCCCTATCTTCTGCACACGAAAAAGTAGCAAATGAATAAGAAGCCACCAACTTTATGAAACCAAAGGCAACAATTTTTTTTGTTCATGGTTAATGCAGATGAGAGGAAAAGCAAAGGAAAAGGAGAGAAAAGAGAGAGGAAATAAGAAAGTAAGCAATGTAGATTGCCACAGTCAAAATGTGTTCTTCTTTTTCCCTCGTACCATTGTGTACTTTTTGGATGGGGGTGTCCTCTCAAGAAGTTCTAATGTGGTGAAGTTGTGAAGATTTCCCGATATATTGGTATTTTTATTTAATATCTCCCTCTGGTTGTATTTTCTCAAATTTGGGATCAAATCTTAAGAAGGATAGTGTACATTTACTTTATAGTACATTTACCCATCTTGACCTCGTGATTTTTTCCCTTGTACTTCATGAGGATTTTCCACGTTAAATAGTGTTTTCTATCTATCTGTTTGGATTTATTTTCTTTAGATTTATATGCTTGGCCGAAATTCTTCTATAAATTTTTGTTGCATCCCCATTGACTATATACCAATATTATGTGTGCATATCTTCAACTAACTAACCATGCAACTGATCATCAAAAAGGTTACATGATCAGGCAGCACCAAGTTTATGTACAGGCAACTGGGTTTATACTAGTCAGACTGATGATCAAGATTGAGGAGGGGTTCTTTCGACGAGCTGCTTATTATGCGCTTACCAACCAGGAATCCAAGCTGAAGCGGTTAATCTATTTCCAATCTCATCACTGTAACTTGGTTATTCCCTTGTTCCTGATCTGGTATAACAGCAGATCTATATGTAGATGTCGTATGACCATTATGATATAATCCAATCTGTCGTTTCAAAAAAAAAATCAGGCAACACAAAAGTCAATCTAGTTTTGAAGTAGTAAATCCATGTCACATTACATGTTCAAATCCTAATGAGTGGATCACATGATAATACCAAATAATTAAGCATCTAGAACCCTGGCTGATACTAATGGAGATGCTGCTCCAGTTTATGTACAGGCAACTGGGTTTATACTAGTCAGACTGATGATCAAGATTGAGGAGGGGTTCTTTCGACAAGCTGCTTATTATGCGCTTACCAACCAGGAATCCAAGCTGAAGCGGTTAATCTATTTCCAATCTCATCACTGTAACTTGGTTATTCCCTTGTTCCTGATCTGGTGTAACAGTAGATCTATATGTAGATGTCGTATGACCATTATGTTATAATCCAATCTGTCGTTTCAAAAAAAAAATCAGGCAACACCAAAGTCAATCTAGTTTTGAAGTAGTAAATCCATGTCACATTACATGTTCAAATCCTAATGAGTGGATCACATGATAATACCAAATAATTAAGCATCTAGAACCCTAACTTGCATTTTTGGAGAGTTGTAGACTGTATCAACATATCAAATTGTGTTAACAAGGAGAACATGACATATGTCAAATGGCAATGTGAGTGTTGATATGGACATTTGAGGTAGACTAGTAGGTGGGGAGGGGTTTAGGGCAATGTATAGGACCCAAAAAAGGAGTAATTATGGAGGTTATGGGAAAATGAGAATGATTTTAGAGAGTTGTGAGTGTTATTATTAATAAGTTTGAGGTAGATATTTGGGAGTTAGCTTTGAGTGGGTGCTTTTGAACCCCATTGGAATGTTAAGAAGAATGTACAAAGCCTGCCAAATAATTGGGAGAAGTAGTTATTGATATTTCTCTCATTTACCTTATGGTGAACAATGCAAGGGCATCAACCAAGTGTACTTCATTTGGTATACGCTATTGAGATTTTATTAGACTATTGTATCTTGTCCATGTTTAAGGAAATATGATATGAAGTGCATGGGTTTGTTGTTTAGTAAGTTTTACCATTTTTTTTTAAAGAATCTCTACTTTTAGGGCTAGATTTGTTGGGTGTAGTTGGATGTAGTTGTGAGTTATTAATGTAAAAACTACATCAAACTTTTACTTTGTTATCCAACTACACTATTTCAAAGAGACTCTTAATTCAAAACCTTTTGTGTTGGTTCATGTCATTCATTATTACTGAGAGCTTGTTATGTTTGTGACCAGTGGGTGACAAAGTGTAAGTATGTGATGCCAAGCTTCACAAATTACATATAATCAAACTAGTGTTAAGGGTATGATTGAGATGGTGTAATTATAATTTTCATGGAATACATTTTTATAAAAATAAATTCAAGTTCCTGGAAAACGAGTTCATAGTGATTGGTTTAAAACTTGTGTTGTCATTAAAACCACCTTGTGGAGTTGGAATGTTAGGGGTGATGGCATAGATTGGGGGTGACTTTATCTATCTTGAGGAGTTGGAATGTAGTCACTGTGTGCATGTGTGGATTTGTTTATTCATCCCTCATTTAGAAGGACACATTAGAAACATTTATCATTTTTGAATTTTCTACCGGGATGGAACAATAGAGATTAACACCTTAAAGTTCCCTACCTTCATGCTTGTTGGAAGTGGATTGCTTGAATAATGTTGTGGATGGAGAAATATTCCAATGGCACAGACAATTTTGTTGCTTCTAGCAAAATGTTGCTAGGGTCATAAGTATTAGAAAGACCATCGAGGATAAATAGCACCTCCTTTTGTGGTTTCTTGCCTAGTCAGAGTTGTGGCTCGATGAGAGGAAGAAGGGAGAGGGCGAGACAACTAGGAACAAAAGTTTTTTTAGGCCAGTTAACTGCAAAATTCGTGTTCATAACTATATGTATATTACTAGAAGTCCAGGAAAAACTAGGAAACTCAAATTCCAGATTTTTGTCAAACTAATCATGCAAAAATTATAGCGTAAGTTTACTTTCAATACTTTCAGGACAAATTACACTATAGGAATGTTTGTTGTGGTAGAGATCCCTAGACTGGATTACATTCATGACTCCAACAATCAAAATTATATGTTTGCTTAGATGGAGAAGTAAAAAGTCAAAATTCTAGGTTTTTTCCTAATATAGAGGATGTTGGATTAAGGATTCCTTTTCAAAATCGTCGGATGTCACAATCCTTCTCCACATCACCTTTTACTAGTGACGATCCCTGATCCTCACAACTATCTAGTCCTCGTGATTCTTCTTTGTTTCATCTAAACAGGGCATCAACTATGTCGACTGTGAATCTATAGTGGGAACCAACCAAAGACCAGACCACAATGAAAGGGCCACTGTAGTGCGTGTTGAAGGAGTCACCCCATATCACTTCTGAGAATAGCAACCACACTATGCCCCAGAGAAGGAGCTATAGAGAAGACAAGGTGATGTTCCCCTGTGGCATGCAAAAGACCTCAAAAAATGTGACATGTCCATCCAACCTATATTTAAGTACAAGATCACTACACTCCTAGGGTTTGACCATGGAATTGGGATCTCGAGCACCTCCACAGATGAAAGGTTCAGAGGTTGAGCACTTGCTGAGCGTCCGTGCGATATCGTATGATTTCTAAAAATATAGGTGTAGTGCTATTGTTGATCGATTGTAGGTCTGAGGATTCCTTATTCATGTCGTGTGAATGTTGTTTGGGGTGCTACAAGTTGTTAGTTGGTGATTGTAGCAATGTAGGTAGTGGAGAAGAAAAGATAGGGGTGATCCACCTTATCAAGCGATGAAAAAAAATGGTGAGATGATATGTCTACTATATATCTAAAATTGAGGACTTCTTACTAGAAGTTTCTCAGTCCATCTATTGATCATCTATTGTATGACAAAATTCCAATAACAGTGGTTGGAAGTCAGCAATTTTGCTAGACATCTAATTATCATACTTAAAATGCAGCAAACCAAACTTAAATTTTTGGAATATTAATTTACCAAACCCACCACTATCATCATCATCTAAGCCTCTGTTCCAAATATGTGAAAAACACTAGAGGGGGTGAACAGGGTTTATTGATAATTTTAAAATTAATTCAACAAACAATCACAAGAATATTGGACAAGGAGACAAGGCTTTTAGAGTGGTTCCACCCTTAGCAAAAACTATGAGAGTCAGTCCACTACCCAATTGTTTCCAATTGGGATTTTGAAAGTATTTGAATATTATTACCTTCTCAAGGATGTTACACAAAATTACAAATACCTTCCCAAACCCTTTGGACAACCTTCACCCCAAATTCATCTCACCAACCTTGAAGCAACCTTCACTTGAAGTAACTTCAAGCTCTCCCTTGAAGTAGCCATCCTTCTTGAAGTAGCTTCCCTTTGAGACCTTCTATAAGTAGTCTAAAGTCCTCCTTATGCACCTGAGAAGATTCCACCCTCTCCAATCCACAGCCTCCAACCTAGGAGTAGCAAGGAGAGTACAATGCAATAAGAAGGAACAAGAAAGAAGAAGGGAAAATTACACTTTAACAATGAGCACAAGGCTTGAGTCCTATATCAAGAATTTTAGATCTCCTATCCAAAGTGTTTACACATGGAAGTATAGTGGGTAGGAGATGCTAGCCTATAGGACACGAAATCTCAGCTTATGGAAATGCTTTGCAAGTGAAAAGTTGCTCAATTACTCACAAGAGTTGATTCTCAATTGCTAGTATGTGTGATAAAGTGAGTTTTATTGTCCTAAGGCATGTCCTATTTATAGGACTAACCTACTATTACTTAGGGACATTCTAGACACATTCTTGAGTGTTCTTAGTGTGAATTAGCTGTTAGGTATCCACTAATGACATTGCTTTGGCTAATTGTTTCGACCTGAAAAAGTTCTGTCAGAGAGTAGCTCGGTCGAAGTATAGTTCGACCAACTTTGTCTCAGTCAAACTTTTCTTTGACCGAGTGGGAGATTGAGGTTAGTGGATTTCCAACGTTCAACTCAACTCCCAACTACTTGATTCCCACCAAGTCTAACGGCTAGAGAACCAGTTAGAGACTCAGTCTCAGTCAAAAATAAGTTCGATCAAATATGTGTCTGTGTAGGCTTATGTGCAGGCTATTCATCAGTGCATGTGCATTAGACTTAGGAGTTTCTCGGTCGATAAATTATTCAATTGAGATTATCTCGGTCGAGAAGTGTTTCGACCGAGACAGACTCTATTATAACACTTTAAGTCATGTGCTAAGAGTAAAAATGAATGTGCAATTGTGATGCTCATTTAGGGGATGACTTATCTAAGTGTTGTGTGTGGATAGGAAGATCTAACTGCTTGATTTACATGATATCTAAGTACTTGTACATTATATACTTGTACAAGTTTTTACATTTGATTACAATCATGAAAATAAAGTAATTTAAGCATATAAATCTTCCAAAACTTTACCATCCACCGCCTTGTATTCTTGTTCCTGAAATACTCAAGTAGCACATTAGATCCATAATAGTGAATTGTTTGTCATCATCAAAACAAATGGATTATGATAATGTCCAATTTAGCCAACAATTCCCCCTTTTTGAAGATGGCAAAACATTTCCAATATAAATCAAGAGAATAGAAAACCATGAGTTTCATACCTGAAGTTTACCTTTTATAGCATACTATTGTTTGTTAGCCAAGAGTTTATGAAACTCATTTTACTTCAAGTTATATTTATATTGTTTCTCCCCCTTTGACATTTCAAAGAGATAGCCAATTGAAGCATTTATTATGAATTTTATTTCTCCCCCTTAATTTTGTAATTTGATGCTCTTCTTAAATGATATATTCAACTTTTAAGAGCAAGGGGTTTATTTGTAATGCAAACCACTTATTGTCTAATTTATCCACAATTTATTTCTCAATCATTTGGAAAAAGGTGTTAATCCTTTAAATGATATGAGATCCTTTTAAGTTCATGGCATGTGTACATTGATTTCCCAATCAATTACAAGGGATGTTAAGCCCTGAAAATGATATGAGATTTCCTTTTAAGAGCATATTAGAATGATGAAATATATCTCTAATCAAAAATTAAGGATGTTAAACCTATATTGATATAAAGAGACCATTAAGCTCAATTTAAGAGTTCTAAGGTCATAACCAGTTTTCAAATTTTCATTTTATCAAGATTTTTCATCATGTGAGCTCCTCTTTAATCTTATAGTCAAGATAGTTTTTGTGATCTCACCCATAATCTTATGATAAATATAATTTAAGGATTATAAGGTCATAACAAGCATTAATATTTGATCATAATAAGTCAAACTTTATAATAGATTTGCACAACAATCTTATTCTCAACATGATTAACAAATTTCTTGAACCATATCAAAGTATCAAGATTGAGTGCAAAGAAATAATTTTGTATCCCAAATAAGCAATCTGTCAGGCTTATTTTCGATCGACCATGACTTTGACCGGGGTGCCCCTCGGTCGAACTTTATTTCGACCGAGAGGCATTTCTACAGATTTACAGTTTAAGCACTCTCATTGATTTACACATTAATGTTTAAGTATGTGAAGTATCAAGTCTTTAGGTTACTTGATTATATGCATATCAATTTGAAACACTTTAAGTGATACCACTTTTGAAGAATTTACCAATTGAAAAACAATATGGGCATCACAATGATATTGATTATCTTAGAACAAGTTATTTTTGACAATTCATATCCTAATAAAATTTTGGGAATATATATATATATATATATATATATATATATATTCTTCATGAAATAAGGTCCTTATTTGCAAGAAGCAATTTTGATATCCATAGTGATTGTTCTACTTGCAAAAGGCAATTTCAATAAAATCATCATTGTTGAACTTCATCTTGATGACAAGAGTTCAACATGTCCAATCATGGCAACAATGTAATCATTTATTGTAAGCAACATTATTTGCATTAATAGAAATTTCCATGATACCATCATGATGCTAAAATATATCCTAAGAGCAAGCTTGTGTCGAATTTTAAGCAATATATGAACGTAGTACCTTGCTCTTGATTTGCTTAGAATAGATTTTAGATGTAACATTGAAATAGCTCTTTATTCTAAGCAAGTCTCTTATTGTACTAGTTTTTCTCATTTAAAACTTTTTCTCAATTTATGGTCATACAAACAAATCAGTATTTTTCATATATAGGTAGTGAAGATAGTTTTACTTTTAATTTGCTTAGAATGAATGTTAAATACATTATTAATGTTTAAATTCTAAGTAAGGTTTTGAGATTTTAATCATTGGTTATGATTTTTTACTAGCCAATAAATATTGTTTATGTGATCATTTATACCATGGATTGCAAGACTTATTATTTCATTTAAGATACACTTTTCACATTCATTTTGAATGATGTCAGCTATTCCTTTAAGCATTGCTATGGGTACACAAATGTTAAAGCTTATTTTTGCTTGTACCTAAGTCTTTTAACTTATTTTCAGATTAATTATGAGATTCTTTAACTCTTTAGAATCATACATCCTTGAGTATAAATTAAAAACAAGTTTTATATCTCACAGAACTCAAGTTCTTAAAGATACTAATTGAAAAATTGCACCTTAAAAATAGGTTTGTATCTTATAGTATTTAATGACTTGAAGTAAGATCTTTAATTCATTTTTGCTCTTAGAACAAACAATTAGATAAAACTTTAATCTCTAAGAAGATATCAAAATCAAACTTCTCTTCATTATAACAAATTTTCTTGCCTTTTTCTTCATAGAAGATTTTATATGCAAAACATAAAGCTTGAAGTCCATAGTATTATCTAGCAAAAAAAATATTCATTCATAACAAATATGATATCCTTTTCCATAAGCTAAGCACAAGATAATCATTAACTAGTATGTCAAGATGCATTTATGCCATAGAGATTTACCTTAATACAATAATGGCATTTTCAATTTTAGCATCATCTATATATGCAATGAGCTGAATCACTATGATCATTTTGAAAACAATATCCATTCATGGTTTATATTTATATATAGATCAAAGATTATTTTAGGCAAACCAAGTAAAAGATGAAACACAATGATCATGGTGAAACAATAAAGGCATATCCATAACACAATGATCATGATAGAACAATAGAATCATATCCATAATTTCATGAAATACAATGATCATGATCATTTAAAAGCAAATTTCAAGACACATGGTTTCTATATAGATAGACAAGGAATAAGTAGAACAAACCATGTGGATTATGATAAAATAATAATTTTCTTGATTAAATCAACACGGTTCATAATTTTCAGTTTTGAGCCAAACCATGTAGGAGATGAACCAAAATAATCTCATGAGAAGTAAATCCATGATTTTCTTGATTAAACTTACTCAAATCATCACATTTTTCAGTTTTAAGATTCACAATGTGGAGAATCATACCTTTTAAGGAAGATTTATCAAAGAAATATCTTTTTCTTGATCAATCATGGTTCATCAATTTTCAAATTTTAGACAAACCGTGTAAATGAACATGCTTAATCATTTCAAGAAAAATAGAAATTGAAGGCTTTACAAGGTGTGCATTGATTTCAAGAAAATATTTCTAATTTCTATTTGCATATAGTTTTGATCACATAATTAGTAAATTTACAACATATTTAATAAGGATATCAAGAATTAACATATAGATCATGATGCAAATTATCAATATGTGATTTGGGAGTTGTCTCCAAGATTTATGATTCATTCATAATTTCCAATCAATTTTCATTTATACCAAATTTATAGCAAGTTTATAGCAAACTAAACCAGTTAAACAGGTTTTCCATAACCTTATTCGGTCGAACTCTTTCTCGACCGACTTCTTTTTCAGTCGAGATTATTTTCGACCGAGAAGGTTGATGTATCTCCAGTTTTATAAGTTAAAATTCGGTGCAATAAATGTTCGATCGAATTTCTCTTGGTCGAAGTTTATTTTGACCGACTATGTTACTATTTTTACAGATTCTTACAGGTTACACCATTAAGAATCGGTCCATTTTTCTTAGACCGAAGTTCTATTCAGTTGAACTCTTCTTCGATTGATAGTTTTTGACCAAAACTTACAGGTTGTTTATAGGTTGTTCCAATTTTTGGTTCGGTCGAGTAATATTGTTCGATCGGATATCGATTCAGTCAAAGTTTAATTCGACCGATAAGTTTACTATTTATCCAGTTAAATCATCTTATTCCAGAGTCCTCGTCGGTCAAGAATTCTCTTCGATTGACATGCTTTCGGTCAAAATTTTGTTCGAACGAGAGTGTCTCTGTAGGTTTATTTAAAGATGTGTATTTTCAAGTTAGGAGTTTAATTACTTGGATCAATTTGTTATCCCATTATGTTAAGTTGAGATAGACATAAATATATACAAATTAGAGTCTTTGTTCATATCTCAACTTAATTTTATTCATTTAGTTTGGGGGTTTTTGAAACCATACCAACTCAACATCCTTTTTCTTATAAGGACATGAGAAGGAATAATGTCCAAGCCTTAAGCAATAGTTACAACAAATTGAATCTATCTCATTTCTCTTTTTATGAGTTTGATTTAGATTGTTCTTGGGTACATATGTATACTTGCCTTTAGGTACACTTTGTCTTCTAGGTTTTGGTGTTTGAGATTTTCCTTTGGGAACATAGCCTAAACCTCTTCTTCCAATTTGTCCAATTGAGTTATTTAGTATTTTATCAAGAATATCTTTATTTTTAAGATTACTAATTTCCTTTTGAAGTTTTTTGATTTCGTCCATTCTTTTTTTAATGTTTAGGTCAACTTTTTTTAGATTGGATGATATAATATCTCTTTCTTTTGCAATCTCATCATAGTCTCCATGGTTACACAAAATGGGTTGTCTTTGAAGATCATTTGCTTGAGCTTGCAAGTTTATCTTTTCTTGAGAAAGAAAACTGCAACTTTCCTCTATTAACTTTAGCTTAATATCATGATCTTTCAGAGGTTTAATGTGTTCTTAAGATCTTCATTTTCAGAGGTAAGAGAAAGAAGTTTAGCATGTAACCCATCATTTGTTTTATTAGATTTCTTTCATTTCTTCTTACACTCAATATACTTATCATGTGTTTCTTAAAGGCTAGCAATTAAATATTCTTTTGATAAATAAAATAGGCTTACCTCATTTTCTTCTTCACTTATAGTATTAATGAAGCAGTGTGCCTCTTTATGCACCTCTCCTTTCTTTAACTTCCTTGGGCAACTAAGTGTTGTGTGTCCCGTTCCTAAACACTAGCTACAACTTGTTGAAGGTTGGTCCAAGTTTCTCCTTTTCTTGAGGTTGTATACACAACCACCCTCCATCTTCAAGACTCGATTAGAGCTCCTTGAAGTCTGCTATGATAGCAATTGAAAAACACTAGAGGGGGTGAATAGGGTTTATTGATAATTTTAAAATTAATTCAACAAACAACCACAAGAATGTTAGAGAAGGAGACAAGGCTTTTAGAGTGGTTCCATCCTTAGCAAAAACTAAGGGAGTCAGTCCACTACCCAATTGTTTCCAATTGGGATTTTAAAAGTATTTAAATTTTATTACCTTCTCAAGGATGTTACACAAAATTAAAAATACCTTCCCAAACCCTTTGGACAACCTTCACCCTGAAGTTGTCTCACCAACCTTGAAGCAGCCTTCACTTGAAGTAACATCAGGCTCCCCCTTGAAGTAGCCTTCCTCCTTGAAGTAGATTCCTATTGAGACCTTCTAGAAGTAGTCCAAAGTTCTCCTTCTCCACCCTCTCCAATCCGCAACCTCCAACCTAGGAGTAGCAAGGAGAATACAATGCAATAAGAAGGAACAAAAAAGAAAAGAGGAAAATTACACTTTACCAATGAGCACAAGGCTTGAGTCCTATATTAAGCGTTTTAGATCTCCTATCCAAAGTGTTTGCACATGGAAGTATAGTGGACAGGAGATGCTAGTCTATATGACACAAAATCTCAGGTTATGGAAATGCTTTGAAAGTGAAGAATTGCTCAATTGCTCACAAGAGTTGATTCTCAATTGCTAGTATGTGTGCTCAAGTGAGTTCTAGTGTCCTAAGGCATGTCCTATTTATAGGAATAACCTACTAGTACTTAGGGACATTCTAGACACATTCTGGAGTGTTCTTAGTGTGCAATTAGTCGTTAAGTATCCACTAATGACATTGCTTTGGCTAATTGTTTCGAGCTGAAAAAGTTCTGTCAGAGAGTAGCTCGGTCGAAGTATAGTTCAACCGACTTTGTCTCGGTCAAACTTTTCTTTGATCGAGTGGGAGATTGAGGTTAGTGGATTTCCAACGTTCAACTCAACTCCCAACTACTTGATTCCCACCAAGTCTAACGGCTAGAGAACCTATTGGAGACTCAGTCTCGGTTGAAAATATGTTTGACCGAATATGTGCTTGTGTAGGATTATGTACATGCTATTCATCAGTGCACGTGCATTAGACTTAGGAGTTTCTCGGTCGAGAAATTATTTGACCGAGATTTTCTTGGTTGAGAAGTGTTTCGACCGAGACAGACTCTGTTTCAACACTTTAAGTCATGTGTTAAGTGTAAAAATGAATGTGCAATTGTGATGCTCATTTAGGGGATGACTTATCTAAGTGTTGTGTGTGGATAGGAAGATCTAACCACTTGCTTTACATGATATCTAAGTACTTGTACATTATATACTTGTACAAGTATTTACATTTGATTACAATCATGAAAATAAAGCAATTTAAGCATATAAATCTTCCAAAACTTTTCCATCCACCGCCTTGTATTCTTGTTCCTGAAATACTCAAGTAGTACATTAGATCCACAAGAATGAAATGTTTTTCATCATCATAACAAAGGGATTATGATAATTTCCAATTTAGCCAAAAATCTCCCCGTTTTTGAAGATGGCAAAACATTTCCAATATAAATCAAGAGAATAGAAACCATATGGGTTTCATACCAGAAGTTTACCTTTTATAGCATACTCTTTTTTGTTAGCCAATAGTTTATGAAACTCATTTTACTTCAAGTTATTGATTTATATTGTTTCTTCCCCTTTGACATTTCAAATAGATTTCCAATTGAATCATTTATTATGAATTTTATTTATCCCCCTTAATTTTGCAATTTGATGTTCTTCTTTAATGATATATTAAACTTTTAAGAGTGAGGGGTTTATTAGTAATGAAAACCACTTATTGTCTAATTTATCCACAATTTATTTCTCAATCATTTGCAAGAGGGGGCTCTAGAGCTAGATTTAGTTTCGCTAGGTTCCTACTGCGGATACTTGGGTTAAGGGTTTTAAAAGCGGGTTTTGATTATTAAACTACTATGAACAAACAACGAATTAAAGGGAGGAACAAAAACTAAGTTAACCCTAGACTAGATTAAGGCTAAACAAGCAAGAAAGGATTAATATAGGTATGAAAGTGCAAATTACACTAAGGCAAGAAAGAGAGAAGCAAAAGAGAAATTAACGAGCTACACTAGGCATGAACAAGACAAGAGCAAAGAAAGAAGCTAACTAGGCAATAAATGAGCTAACTAAGCTAAGCAAGCACAAAACTAGGGTTTTAAGTAATAAAGAGAGGTATGGGTTGTTTAGGGCTGTGAACTTATCACTTAAGTTGGGGGGTGACACATGAATATTATGATTCCATTTAGATTATCCAAACCAAACAATAAGTTAGAGTCTAATGAATTAACCTAAGCTACTAACTGGCCATGGATATGCTAGGTTGTGTGCAGGAGAACTAGTCCCTAACACCCCCTACTACCCTTACAAGGCTCAATTGGGTTAGGGATTAGATTTAATTGGAATCCTCCTTTTTACAGTCGGGGGCTCATCTAGTTCTTCGGGAAATGGTGGCTCACTAGCTATTGGCTCACTTAACTCAGCATGATCTTCCTGTGGTGTCACATGAGGTGGATCACTAGGACTCCCAATATCAACATGGGGTGGCAAATGATCATCTTCGGCAATCTCAATCACAACATCACTACTCGACTGCTTTTGCTTGGCTTTGTCACTCTTTCTTTGACTTGCGGGCTGCTCAAGTGTTTTCCCACTCCTTAGAACTGTCACAACACTACCTTACTCATGATGGGGAGGGAGCATGTTGTGGCTGTGGAGAAGGTGGGTGACACTTGTGGTTGAAATTGAGGTGGAGAAGAGAATTGAGGGGGAGGAGAGAATTCAGGTTGGAAGGTGAAGTTTTGGGAAAATTGTGGTGGTGAAGGTGGTGGGGGGAGTGTAAGGCTTGGGATAGCCTTGAAAATGGTAGATGGGTTGCACTTGCATGGGAGGTGGATTGTAGAAAATTTGAGAAGAGGGCATGGGCCCACTTGCTTCATTGTAACTCAAGATGGGTTTTGAAGGAAATTTTTCTTCTTGGAGAGAAATTATGGAAGATAGATGCTCTATCTTTTCTTCAAGCCTTGCAACATCTTTTTGGACATCATCAAAGATCTTCAATCTAGAGAGAACCTCTTCCTCAAACCTTGAGTTGTAGCTTGGACTTTGTGGTTCCTAGTAGCTATAGGAGTAAGGTGCCTTCACTTCTCCCACAAAAGAACCAATGTAGTTGACCGAATGGCAAGGACCATTTCCTCCTTGACTTTTCATGAGTTTCATCATTTCTCCCATAGCCATCATCACTTGTGCATTGGGATCATTAGAAACAAAATGCTCACTAAAGATCTGACCCCCATCACAAACCATGCTAGAAGCTCAGTTCCTTGAATTTTTCACCAACTGCTCAAACAACAGCCATGACTCCTCTGGTGGCTTTGTCATGAAAACACCTCCATAAGAAGAATCCACTATAGCTTGATCCCTTGATGAAAAACTGGAGTAGAATGCTTGTATAAGATGCCACAAAGGTATCTCATGATGCGGGCACTCTCTCAACATCTTTTTCAACCTATCCCAAGCATCATGGAATTTTTCATTACCCACTTGGATGAAATTCGCTACTGACCCCGCATTTGTGTCATCTTTGCAATAGAGTAGAACTTCCTCAAGAATGTCGTCTTCATATCACCCCAACTCATGATGTCTCTCCTTGAATCATACCATTCCTTGGCCCTATCCTTGAGTGAAACAATGTGAGTTGAATTGAGTCATCACTAGCCGTCGATGTTCTGAAGGCGGCACACATCTCTAGGGCATCCACATGCTTGTAGGGGTTCTCACTCTTCGAGCCATAGAAGGTGGGAAGGAGCCCAAGAAGACCTGGAGGAATAGAGAATTGCTCCCCTTGCATTTGGGTGACTCTAGATCCAATAGGTGACTGATAGTTTCTCGGCATGAAGTAATCTTGCAAGGACTTGCGAGGTGCATTTTGGCCTACCATCTTGATTCCTCCTGAATGGCTTGTTACATGCACAAAGCACAACCAAACAAAAGAAAGAAAGTTAGCAAACCAATATACACAAAGAATGCAAAGAATAATGAATAAAGAATAGAAATGATGAGGGTAGTAGGAAAAGTCAAAGTAAAACTAACTAGCTAGGCTGAGCGCCTCTAATCCCCGACAACAGTGCCAAAAAGCTTGGTGTGTCCGCTAGAGGTGCTACACACTAGCCGATTTGACTTGACTAGATGCGCCCCACGAGATCGGAACACACGGGAGGATTCAATTTTGAAATTTATAAACCTAACAAACTCACCTAATTCTACTACAATAGCTACACCCACAAGCGCACGGGGTTGTCATAGTATAGGAAGGTGACAAGTATAGGGTCGATCCATAGGGAAAAGAGGGGACGCTAGAGCTAAATTTAGTTTCACTAGTTTCCTACAACGGAGACTAGGGTTAAGGGTTTTCAAAGGGGTTTTTGATTGTTAAACTACTATGAACAAACAAGGAATTAAAGGCAGGAACAAAAACTATGTTAACCCTAGACTAGATTAAGGCTAAACAAGAAAGAAAGGACTAAGCTAGGTATGAAAGTGCAAATTACACTAAGGCAAGCAAGAGAGAAGTAAAAGAGCAATTAAAGAGCTACACTAGGCATGTAAAAGACAAGAGCAAAGCAAGAAGCTAACTAGGCAACAAATGAGCTAACTTATCTAAGCAAGCACATAACTAGGGTTTAAGCAATAAAGAGAGGTATGGGTTGTTTAGGGGTATGAACTTATCACTTAAGTTGGGGATGACATATGAACATTATGATTCCATTTAGATTATCCAAACCAAACAACAAGTTAGAGTCTAATGAATTAACCTAAGCTAAAAACTGGCCATGGATATGCTACGTTGTGTGTAGGGGAACTAGTCCCTAACACCCCCTACTACCCTTACGATGATCAATTGGGTTAGGGATTAGATTTAATTCAAGTAGAGTCTAATCAAGTCTAGGTTTCTAGATTAGACATTCCTAGGGCAATTAGGGGCCAAGGGTAGTAATGGGGGTGAAATTAGGGTTTTGAATCCCAATTCCCCCACATTCTAGCCTTGAGAAGGCTCCATGCTAATTGCACTCGAATCATCTAATCTAGCTACTTAGCTCTCACACTTAGGTTTAAGGAGATTGATTAGGATGTAAGAAGATGGGAGGCAACCTAGGGATCCAAGAATTGGACCTAGGGGCAAATCCCAAGATTTACACATATAAGTAATTTTCCTAAATTCCTAGGTGATTTCACACACAAACCAACAAGCAATTCATGGAGAATGAGATGCAAATAGAATGTAATCATTAAAATATGGAATTACAACGTTTACATGTCATTTTCTCCCAAATGGTATCAAAGTAACATAATTTCCCCCAAACAGCCCACCCAAGGGGCCTAGCTACTCATAACAAAGCAAAATACAAGGGGAAAGGAGATAGAATGAGTAGAGGAGTGAAAAGACATGATGAGCTCGGTGAAGACTCCTCCTTTTCCACCTCCTAGCAGCTGTAGCTCGAGCTCCCTCCTCTAAGGTAGGTGAATGGCATGGATGTGTGGTGGAAATGGGTGAAAATAATGGAAAACTAGGGTTTTGGTGGTAGAAATGGTGAAATGGAGGTGAAATGAAGTCGGAATGGATGGAGGGTGAAATGGGGCAGCTGGAGTGGCTGTAGGGTAGCTCTCCTCGTGCCCCAGCTGCCACCTAGGTATATATAGGTGGTGTTGGAAGCACTAGGGTAAGTAGGGGTATTGTGGGGAAAATAGTGTAAAAAGTGTTACTTTTTGGGTGGCAGCACGACCGTGGTGGGTAGAGGTGAGAACGTCTGTGGTGGAAGAGAACGGACGTTCTTATAAAATGTGAAATTACAAGTTGATGGGTGGAAATGAAGGTTGGTAGCACGACCGTGCTGGTGGCTAGGTAGTACGGCCGTGTTGGGTAGCACAACCGTGGTGGAGGAGTTTTGAGGAGGTCATTCCCCAGAGAACGCTCGGTTTGATCTTCATCTAACACGACCGTGCTGAGAAGCGTGGCCGTGGTGGGGTCTTCTTGGCATTGCCATGTTGGCCAACACGGCCGTGGTGGCTGAGTTGTAGAGTTGTCAATCAACCTATAACTTTTGTGTGATTGCCAGCACGACCGTTCCTTGGCACCACGACCGTGCTAGGGTCTTCAAAGGCTAAAATAGCCTCAAAATTCATTATCAAAGGACTTCTTTGCTCAGAGTCGAAACTTGGCCATTGGGGTAGGTTGAGGAAGCTCTTGGGGCCTTCTTTGGACCCCTCCATGAATGGAGGAACCCTCAGACTCCTTTTTTCTCTCTCTTCCATCCAAAGTATGATCCAAGTACCTGAAAATAGCGCAAAGAACGTTCATAAGCGTATTTGGCAATGATAACCATATTGGGGCTTGCAATCTACTTTGTTTACGGCTCGTTTTTTTGGGCTGCACATCTACGGTTGCAGTTCCAACTATGCATGTTTTCAAACTATTTACGTTTGGTATTGCGTAATTGTAACCAACATCTGGAAAATAAACTACACGCTGTGGTTGGTTATAGAGAAAATAATGGAAAACCAACTGCGCACTTTTTAGGCGCAATTCACTTCCCCACCCGTTGCCCAGATAAAACCATACTTCATGCTATACGAATAATACAGAGATCTATGGAAAATGTATGCAGCTATTGACTTCCCGTCAAAGATAAAATTCATTAGTGGCTGAAACCGCATCTTACCAAACAAAATCAAAACAAAACTGTTAGTTTTACCTACGAGCAACCAAATAAATACATTGGATTTTCAACTATATACTTTTGATTTCCTGTTTGTTATTTACATGTGTGGGTTGATTTTACACCCAACTAAATTAGCCCTTAGATGTGATAAAAGCACAAAAAGGCACAAGATGAAGCCCTAAAATAGGGTTACATCAGTGCCCAACATTCACTCCAATAGAGCATGATTGACATATAGCTATTCTTTAAAACTTGCTTCTTAGTCTAAGACGGATCTTCTGGTCACATAATACTCCAATTATAATCCTCCATTTCAACTATCCTATAGTGTACTTGTGACAAATGTCATTTTGGAGATCCCCATCTATTTGAATACTAGAAACCAAGTCATGAAATTAATCCCATTTTGGTATATCTACTTCATCCAACTTGGATCCACTTATTCACGTTGCGAGATTGTTTGAAATTGCAATGCATATACTCAATTTTTCTCCTACTAATCATCAATCCATTTTATTCCAATGCTTTTCTCAAAATTTCAACTTTATCATTCAATCAATATTTAGTTTTACCAATCAATACAATATCATCAGAAAATAAAATACACCAAGGAATATCATCCTGAACATTGTTTGTCAACTCATCCATAACAAGAATGAACACATATGGGATGAGTGTGGATCCTTGGTGTACCCGCAACTGAGATAAGAAATGTTGATGTCTCTCCTTTAGGAGTCTATACACTTGTGGTAGAGCTATCATACATATTTTTAATCAAGTCAATGCATTGGATTGGCACACTCTTTTTCTTTAAAACCATCTACAACACTTCCATGGGTACTCAATCATAAGCCTTTTTTCAAATCAATAAAAACCATATGAAGATCTATTTTTCTTTCTCTATACTTCTCCATTACACTCCTTATAAAAAATAGTATATGCTGTTGATCTTCTAGGCATGAAACCAAATTGGTTATTTGATATCTGCATTTTAGATCTTAGCCTCTGCTCAATAATCCTCTCCCAAAGCTTCATTATGTTACTCATCAACTTGATACCTCTATAGTTTGTGAAGCTTTGAACATCACCTTTGTTCTTGTAGATGGGGACTATAGTACTATTTCTCCACTCATCCAACATCTTCTTGGTCTTGATGATCTTATTAAAAAAAGTTTTTAAGTACATAACTCGTTGGTCCCCCATGCTCTTCCATACATCAATGGTAATATCGTCTGGTCCACATACTTTTCTCATCTTCATCTTTTCTAAAGCATTCTTGACCTCAAATAATGAAATTCATTGTGTGTAAATATCTCTAGTATTCATGTCACACGAGTCTCTACCATTACATATAGTGTATCCATTGGAAAGCTTATGAAAGAAATTCCTCCATTGATTCTTAATGTCATCGTCCTTTACCAACACTCTACCATCTTCATTCTTGATGCATTTTATTTGGCTCAAGTCTCTTCCTTCTCCTTTCACTTATATATATATATATATTTGCTTCTCTTGTGTCCAACTTCTTATAAATATCATCAAAGTATCTAGACCTTACCTCCTGAACAACCTTTTTTCCTTCTTTCTTTTCTTTCTTGTATCTTTGAAACATTGTATTATCTTGATATTTGGGTAAAGTCTTATAGATCTCCCTTTTCAATTTAATAGCCTTATGTACTTCATAATTCCACCAACAAGTCTCTTTCAATGGAGGCATACAACCTTTCGACTCCCCTAAAACCTCTTTGACAATTTTTGTTATGTAAGAACTCCTGTTATGTCACATAGTGCTAACATCAAACTCCAAGATCCAAGCTCCCTCCTTTATGAGTTTATCATGAATATGTTTTCCTTTAAGATTCCACCACTTGATCTTGCTATCTTGGTTTCTGTTATGATTACCTTTATTGGTCTTCATGTTAATATCTAAAACCACCAACCTATGTTGGGTCGTGAGTTCTTTGCCATGAATCACTTTCCTATCCTGACATACTTTAAGACACACCCATCTCGTAAGGAGGTAATCAATTTGGTTGCAACTGTGTCCACTCTTGGAAGTAATCTTATGTGATTCTCTATTCCTGAAATGGGTGTTTGTCAATAAACTGCAAAATCTCATATGCTCTCTCCTTCTTCGTTTGTGTTATCATATCCAAAACCACCATCAACTCTCTCATATCCAACATTGTTACTCCCTTCATGACCATTTAAATCATTTTTAATAATGACCTTCTCCTCTGTCATTATCCCTGCATCAATTCATCCATGTCACCCAAAAAGTCCTTCTTAACCTCCTCCCTAAGGCCAACTTAGGGGGCATAAGCGCTAATAATATTAAAAATCTTTCCCCCAAGAACAACCTTAATATATATAATTCTATCGCCCATCTTGGTGATCTTAACAACACCATCCTTCAACATCTTATCAATAATAACACTTATGCTATTTCTATGTTTATTAATACCTATATATCACATTAATAAGTTATTAAGTAATTAAGTTGTATTAAGCTCACAAGTTGCAATTGGTGCTTTGATCCAGTGTTATAGTCTTATTAGCATGTTTTCATTCCTTGAGAAGGTATTGGATCTCATGCTTGAGAGTTTGCAAAAAGAATCATGTGAATTGGACCTCCGAGGCAATAGTTATGGCAGTTATAAGTTCCTTGGACTAATTTTGTAATTTACCTATTACTAGTTGGCCCCTTCCTTTTATCTTCTACCTCTTTCACCCGATCGAACAGTGCACCACTTGAAAGTGGGTGCACTCTGTAGCAGGCCGCAATCGAGGGTGAAGGGGGGGTCGATTTCTGGGTGATTCGACCTCCATAGCTCCGATTCACCTGGTGTCGAGCTCCTCTCTTCTTCTCCTACCTTCCTTCCTCTCTTCCTCGCCCTAACCACCGCAGCCCTAACCTACTTGAGGGACATCAGCCGACCAGCAGCAGCAGCGCAGCTGCCTGTCATGAACCTGTTCCACAGTGTGCCGCCATCATCGAAAAGCAAGACGAGTCGATCACAACAGAACGATCGGTCGAGCAGTTTTTCCCCAATCGATACATCTTCGGATGATCCCAGCTCATCTAATTGGAGTCTAGAGATGTGGTAGTGGGATCTTGTTGCGTTTACTCTGAAGCCCTCTTCTTATGCTAATAGATACCAAGGAACCCGTGAAGAGGCTCATACAACGAACGACCTTTCTATAGCATCATCATCTGGTGATCAAGGGTCTCCTAGCTTAATGGGTCAGTCAAAGTCTTCTCGTCCCATACTGGGTGATTATGCAGCAATGCCTAATAAAAGGGTCTAGGCAGATTTGGGTTGAATTTCGGCCATCTCGAACCGCGGTGAGTAGAATCTCACTTCCAATCGCACGAACTAACTCCAATAATCAGACAATTCATATGAAATCGGTGTTGTTCACAGATGTTAGCATTTACGTAGGTGTCGGGCAGTGCTCGCACCGCTCGATTTCTAAATTTGCACATTTTAGTTATTAACACTTGTACAATGCTAATTAGTTGACTGATATGTGCGATGTGAATTAATGAAATTACAAGATTGATCAAACCTAATTTACTCTTTTAAATGTTAAAATCAGTAGCGCACGACCAAAAACTGGACAGTTTGGGTATAAACCCAGGCTGTACAATTTTAGTAATTTAATTGATGCATAATTACAAAGAAATGAAGACGACATGAATTCTTTCAAAGATAACCTGATTGCATGCTCTTGTTATATTTAAGGTGAACGATTTAATATTTACACAAATTGACATGTTTTACAAGATATCATTAGAAATTTTGAAATTTATATTCATAACTTGTGCAATAATAAGTAATTAACTCTTATTAGAGTTATGAGATGCTCAACCCAAGAAATCATTTAAAACTCTCAATTATTATTAATAATTCGTGCCTTTATAAGAAAATAAATCATTGTTAAGTTATGTGATGCTTAATTCAAGATTAGGGTTGATGCACATGTTTTTATATTAAATCTTGCCATGACAAGTAATTTAACTCTTAGTCGAGTTATGTGATGCACAAATCAAGATTTGGGGTTGATGTGCATGTTTTTCTAGGAATTTTAGATAATTTACAAGTGCTACTGATGATTTCTTATATGTTGAGTAATCAACCCTTATCAATATATTAAGATGTTTAATTGCATGATTTCAGTATGAATATGCCCAGTTGACAAGTTTTCTATTTATTTAAATCTTCCTAAAAGTACAATATGTTGATTTCTCAGTAAATTATAATATTTGAGCATATTGCACTGCCAAGTTAGAAAGGGTATACATGTTGCATTTATAAGTTTCAGATAAGTAGACTCGATACCATAGAGATACCAAAGTCAAGAATAAGCAAAAGAGAGATATAATATAGTAAGAGCTTTCTAAGGATAATAAAATAATAGACATAGGTGCCCTGACATTGTAGATTCCCTACGAATGTCTACACTATAGGGAGGAAATGATCCACCCTTGCAGTGACCAGTATACGGGGATCGGAACGCACCCACAGATTGTGCGGGGAGACGAAGCCCTTGAGGAAGTCTCCTAAGAAAAGTAGGTTACCCAACATGAACCGGACGTCCCGGTGGTAACCCAAAGGTACCCACAGAGTGTACCAAGTTGAGGCCCACAGAGCGTCTCAGACCCTCCGCATGTGCACTCATCCTAGAGGAGAGGTCCAGTTAAAGGCCAGCTATTTAACCGCCTTAGTCAGACGTGACGGTTCGAGCCAAGAAAACCCGAACTCAGTTTTAGGCTTAGCTTCCCAGGTTTTAAGCTACGTCTTGTACGGTGAGATTGTAGTTCACTACAAGTCTTCATATGTAGAGTACACTGCATATGATCAGGGCATAAGATAAAATATGTTCATATAGGTTCACATAGTTTCTTATAAGTTACAGAGTTAAGAAAGATTTGAGTTAGTTTCACAGCAGTTGTCCTTTAAATGAAATTTTAGTATTCTCTATTATTTAATCGTATCTACAATTTTGCAATAGTTGTTATCTTAATGAAATGTTGACATCTCCTGTCGTTTAAATTATTTTGTTTAGATCTACTCAGTATAGTATTATCTTGTATTTTATTCCAATTAATAAACATAAATGAGTTATCTGTGATGGTTGGGTGAAATTCTATTCACTGAGCTAGTAGCTCACCAACCTACTGAAACATTTTTCAGGTCAGCGTCAGCACAAGGAAGTTGAAGGATCGTATCACCAAGATGCATAGAAGGTAGTGTTTAGTTAGGTTTAGAGGTCTCTTGTTCCTTTACCATCGGTCCTTGGGCGTGTGGTGAGATAGAGAGGATGTTATGTAATATACAACTTAAATTTACAGTTATATGTTGTGCTTCATATTTCGAATAGAACAGTGTAATATGACATGTAAGTTTGGTTTTCCTCCTAATAGGGTTAATGGTAAGTTACTTCTGTAGTTTTATTTCAATTCAATGTTATTCGAGTTTTATGGTTTTCTTTTAAGTTAAATTTTAAGTGATCAAGTAAAGATAAGTTAAGAGTGGTTTACCGAGGGTGACACCCCAGTCTTCGGGGTCATTAGAGATGGCTCGGGGATCGAGGCATCCCAGGGAAAGCCCCAGGACCAGGTATATCTCGCTAAAACCATCCTTCCCATTACAAAGTCCTTGATACGATCTCCTGTTATGGGTTAATGGCCAGTAAATTTTTTTTTGTTTCCTCTTCCTACTATGAGGCCATAAAACCCAACACTTATCCCATATGATGCTTCACCTAAACTAATCAGAGAAGGTAATTTCTTTTCTATGTTTTAATATTTATAGGATTATGACGTTATTCCCCATCTTATGTGGAATATATAAATTATGCTCCCAAAAAATCTTTTATAATCAAATATTTCATCTTCATTCTAACTTAAGTCAAACCCTTTGACTGTCTTGTCAAATAGAAGATTCTAGCTCTAAGATGTTTGCTTCAATCCATAGATTGATCTTTGTAGCTTTTCGACTTTATTTGCATTATTGGATATATAAAACCTTTAGGTTCTGTCACATATACATCCTCATAATTATTATAGTTAAGGAATGTAGTTCTATCATCTATATGACAAATCTCATAGTCATACTAAGCTACACCAACAAGCATGATCTAGATGGATTTAACCATGGTAACTGGTGAAAGACTTCATTATGTTCAACACCTTGAACTAGTTTGAATTCTTTGCAACCAATTTACCCTTCCATGTTGGTCTTCTTAAAAATACCCAAATGCATCTTATAGGTTTTACTCCTTCATGTGGATTCACCAAGGTCTATAACTTGTTGGTATACATGGATACCATCTTGGATCTCAGGGCTTCAAGCCATTTCCCAAACTCTCGTCCCTCAATAACATCTTGATAGGTAATTGGCTCATCACCTATGACCAATTCACTGCCTTCCCGAGTCACAAGATATTCATATCTCTTAGGTTCGAGGTGTATCCTAGTAGATCTATGAGGTTGCTCAATAAATTCTAAGTAGGTTGTTGACACATCTTCTGTGATCAACTCACCACCTTTATGAGTTACAAGATATCAAAATCTTTCAAATTCAAGGTGTGCTCTACTAGAACTATGATTTCTCTATTTATATAAGGAACTTTAGATTCCACAACACTTTGTTATTCTCATTTTTCCCACTGTACCTATTTAGGTTCAATGTTTTCTTATTTGTCTTCAAAATTTTGAGATCTAGATTTACTCCCACATATTCCTTTGGAACTAAGTTCCTCTTTAGAAATTCAACCATTCGAGAAGAAAAACACTCTCTCTATTGGATTGGGATATAAAAGTAGTATTCGACAAAATGACATATATGTGAATTATGTATAATTATTTATAAGAAACTATTTTCTTATATAAGAATTCAATCCTAATAACTATAAAAGACATATCAGGACACTTCCCATGCTATAACTCATATGGTGTCTTTTGAACCACTTTTAGATGGTACATTGTTTAGTGTTTAAGCATGTACCCAAAAAAATTTGGAAGATTAGCTAGATTTAAATAATAATCACACCATGAATTAACATGGTATGATTTATCTTTTCTAATACACTCTTATGATATCATTGTGTTTTAGGTGGATCTCATCATGATATGTTATCATGATCTCTCAACAAACTCCTAAAACTATCCGTTTAAAATATTTCAACATCAATCACATCAAAGTATCTTAATAATTTTACCAAGTTAGTTATGTAATTCATTCATAATCTCCTTGAACATATCAAGAGATTTATATTTGTATTTAATTGAATACAAATTTCCATATCTGTTGATAAGATCAGTAAATATAATGAGGTACTAGTAACCACCTTAAGCATTTATTTTTAAAAGGTCTGTGTACATCAGTATGTACTATTTCTAATGGAATAGTTGATCTCCCACTACATCTAGTGAAGATTCTCATGTCATATTTCTCAGTAAATAAGACTTGCATGTATCTATTGGTTCAATAACCAAAAGAGTCTAAATAACCATCGTAAGGATTCTAGAAATGTATTTTTAATTTATCTGCTCTTTGACAATGTTATAGGTATTCAATATTTGAATCATCAAGACATTAAATATGTGTGTGATACACATTTTTCTATACTACTATCCAATATAGTTTATAAGACATATGGCATTGCAATAAAAGATCATATCTTCTAAAATGAAACATAATGTTCTTGTCATACAAGACTTATTGTGATGAAGTGGATTTTTTCACATTTGATGGACAAATTATAAATATGCTCCATGATTATCAAGTATTGATCAATTCAACTAACTTTCATCATACTCATGATCATTGAATAATTGACACCTAAAATTCAATTATGATGCCCAAATATAATTATTTGTACCTTATGATATCCAATTTTAGCTTAACTTGTGCCTTTGCCCAATTGGTTTTATACATGGTTCAAATGTTGTAGTTATATTTTGGAGATTTTTGTATAGCTAGGTATGATCTTTATGAAACTGTGGTTAAAATATTGCATTTTTTGGATACATGGATAATGAGTTATGAATTTATGAAGAAATACTTATAAAATACCCTAAATTAGCTATTTGTCTAGCCTAATTGGGTCCCAACCCGATCCAAATCTAGGCAGAACCATGAAAATATAGTCATCCCCCTACCCATGATCTTCAAGTGAGATGGCACATAGTGTGTGTAGGGTTTTGAGTCCCCAAAGCTCCCTCCTTCCCAATCCTTTCTTGGTCAAATGAGTTGCGTTAGATTCTATGTTCCCCCTGCTACCCAATGATCCTTAATTGATCCCTCATCTCTCGCTATTTCAAAAATGCAAAGGATCGAAGGAGGAAGACCCTCAGTGCAACCCAATACCATTGAGATGCTACTTAAGGGTCTTGGTAGTTCCAATACCATCCTTGTAATGATACCCAACCATCAATTTCTCAACTTCCCATCTCGACTCCTCCACCCATCTCCATCTTTGTTTTCCTAAACATGAGCTTCCTGCTCTCACCCCTAGCACCCCCTTTGAATGTCTGACACAGAATATTATCACAATAACAAACTCACTCGGGGTTGAAATCCCCAAGCTTTTACCAAAACCTCATGCAATAATACCACCTGCAAGCGGACGGGTCTTATTGTAGTATAGTCAAGGATCGAATCCCAAAGGACAACATTTTTAAGAATCTTTGTCAGTCAAATCTAGCACAAGTAAGACTAATATTTAGAACGATTGATTGGTTTGTGGTTGATTAAACGAACTGCCAGAAAGTAAAAGAGAAGAATTAAAGTTTGTTCTACGTTAAATGATATGGAATCGCTGGGATGGTATCGGGTTTCACCACCACTGCACATGCAAACATATCCAAGCACATAACATCCAAGAAAGACATAACTATCCAAATAGAGCTACTGTGAACCCTCTGCGAGGATAGGATCACGTAAGTGTCACCTTAGGGATCAAATTTCTCGTCACCCTCCAGATCACTCACTTACGACTCCGAAGATACAACATCCAACTAAGGTTGTGGGCCCCCCTTGCGGGTAGGCACACATAAGTGTCACCGTGGGCTAGATGGCTCGTCCCCTCATAGATCACACACTCACGACCTCAAGGAATCCTATCAGATGTCTCGTCAAGGAGTCAACCATGTTAAACAACAAGCATGTAGGTGATTAGTCTGCAGGCAAACATCGATGATTAACAAAGAAGATACAACATCCAACTGAAGTTGCGGGCCCCCCTTGCGGGTAGGCATACAGAAGCGTCACCGTAGGCTAGATGGATCGTCCCCTCACGGATCACACACTTACTACCTCAAGGAATCCCATTCTATTTCTAGTTTGGGAGTCTACCTTATTAACCAAAATTCTATCCTACATATAGAAGATCTCACAACATAGGGAAGAACAAGATGAAAGAAAGCAGGTAATAAAACTACAAACATTATCAAATAACACAAAATGGAAAGTTATATACAATGCCTTGAAATGCTAAATGAAAAGACATGAAAGCATGGGTAGCGTGGCTAGTCCCCGCACCCCAGCAAAAAGGGACTACTCGCTCATGATGCGATAAACAAGAAGAACAAGAGAGAAGGAAGATTCTGCCATGAGCATGATGAAGAAGGTAGTCACAGCTTAGTGAAGATGATGCGGTCTTCTACGTTGTGTCGGGGTAGATCTAAAAGAGGAGGAAGAACCACCAAGGGGGGCTAGGAAGACCTTCTTCTCCACCTTCTTTCTCTTCTCAACCTCCTTGCTAGCACCAGGAGGAGGTGTGGGCATCATGGCAATGGATGAAGATGGTGGAGTGGTGGTAGTGTGGAAGGGATACTGATCCTTTTCTCAAGCAGCCTCTCGGTGTCCTACAATAGATGCCCAAATGAGGGACCTTGTGGTCCTATTTATAGACTTGGATGGGGTGCTCATGTTTTTGCTGTGAGTTTGATCCAAATGGTTTGGAGCAACTGGTCTGCTTGAAAAGTTTGGAGCAAACGGTCTTGGAGACCGTTTGACATCCAAACGGTCTGGGAGAATATATGACCATACGGTCTTGGAGACCATTTAGATCCAACTGGTCTTGGGATTCTGTCTTCATACGGTCTTCCAGACTGATCAGATGATCAAACGGTCTGTGAAGCATTGGCTCTAACAGTTTGGAAACTGATAATGACCAAACGGTCTGGTGTTATGTCCCTTTCCAATCAGTCTCGAGTTAGTGACCAAACGGTCTAGAGACTGTATGGCACCAAATGGTCTTGAAACCGTATGGCGTCCAAACAGTTTTGCATTCACGTGATTTCTGCTTTAGAGGAGCAACCAGTCTTGGAGCAACCAGTCTTAGAGCAACTGGTCTTAGAGAAACCAATCTTAGAGATCGATGCTAATCAAATGGTCTCTTTCCGTGGTCGTCCAAGCTATCGGTAGTAGATTGTCTAAACGGTCTCAGACTCACGTCGTTCCAAACGATCTTGCAATCGCAGCTCCAAACGGTTTGATACCCTATCAGTCTTGCACTGATGAGTCCATAGGGTTTTGGAGAAGAGTGAAGTCTAAATAGTCTTGGGGTAAAGGTTTCCCATACTGTCTTGAAGACCGATGGATGAAACCATGTGGTCAAGACCATATTGTTGAGATCGTATGGTCAAGACCGTATGGTTGAAACTGTATGGTCAAGACAGTATGGTTGAAACCGTATGGTCAAGACAAAGGATGAGGGAGGCTAGATGGTTGATGGAGATAAAGATGGAGTGAAGCAAAGGGCTGTGAGGATTATGTTGAAGGTGGATTAGGGTTAAATGGAGGTGGCTTCCAGCTGATTGTTCAACCTCATCATGACCTGCATAAATTCAATAGAAACTCAGTTAATAACTTTGGTAATTGAACCAATTAAGCAATTTTGTATATTGTGATGCTTAGTAAATGAAACTGGATGTGTTGGATCAAATTGGTCCCAGAAAGGCGACTGAAAATCATGATGAATATGCATTCATCAGAACACCCCAAACTTAAACGTTGCGCGTCCTCGAGTAACACAAAATCTGAAACATTCTCCATATGAATACTTTCTAATTATGTGATTGCCTCCTCTTCACATCATGATTATTTCTTTTCTGCTCAGTATGACTAAGAATCTCAACTTCCTGAAACCACTGAACACATCTTACCATATCTTCGTTCCTGAGTTTGCTTTCCAACTTCAATTCCTCCTCACTTTTTCCAACAACAAGCATGTTAAAGAGTTTCGTAAGAGTCCGGAGTACCCACAGAACAACAAGTGTGCATCTGATCTGACACTGGTGTATTTTATGGTAGTGGAGGCATATATTGTGCCTTTAGGTAGTAAAGGGAGTGAAGGGTGGTATGGAAGGAAGAATTTAAATCTCTCCTCTATTCGACTTGATATTTTTATTATATTATTTGAAATTTCATTGATTGCATTTTTTGTGCTAATCTCTCCTTTATTCGACTCGAGATTGCATTTCTTTTTGTGTGTGCTTTGGCATCTTTTCTTGGTGGTACGACCCTATTAGTCTGCGAGGGGTATGGAAGAAGCAGATTTAGAGGGAAGTGGTGTGCCACCTCAAACTTAGGGATTGGCACCATTTTGGCTATTTTTTTTCTTTTTGATGGATGGAGGGGTACGAAGATGATAGAAGAAGTGTAGAAGAGAGTTCAGATCAGAATGCAACTTGATTTACAATTCCATGCACTGAGTTGTTCGCTTTATCATACTCTGCTCAAATAATGACTTAATGAGGATCCGATGAGGATTCCATGTTGTTGTTCCACTAGTAAGTTAGGAAGCATGACATGTTTGATCCCTATCAGTTCGACATATGCTTGCCATATTTGCATAAAGATCATGATTTTAGGATTCATAAGCTTCACAAGATGATTTCAATCAAAAGGCTAGTTTTCATAAGAAGGCCCTTTTGAGGATCTACTTCGAATAAGGAGGGTATAATGATTCAAAATGCATAGTGATTGAAATCAAAAGTGTCAAAACTTCATCAAGTTTCCGTGCAATTTCTTTGAAAAGACTTTTAAATTTTTGAAAATTTTGAAAATTTTGGTCAAAAATGCAACAATGAAATCTTTATGTCTGAGATAGATGGGTGAAGGTGGAAAGTAAAATACGTACCATCCACCCTCCACCCCAAACTTAGAAATTTGCTCGTCCTGAGTAAACTCTAAATCTAAGATGGAGGGGAAAATTCATGCTGGTCAGACCACTAGATGTGGTTGCATTCCAATCAACGCGCGTCCTCCATCGAAAAATCTCAAAAATGAGGATTGATCAGAACTAAAGATGACATCTCGTGATGCGATTTTTATTTAGTGTAGAATTATCTAAAAAGTAGAAACAAAACTAAGAAAATTTTCTAATTTAAGATTAAAACTAAATACAAATTTATTGATCGGGTTTCCTCCCGACAAGTGCCTTTGTTTTACGTCGATGGCTTGACTTTATTCATTCAACTTTTATGGTGGATGTAATATGGTTTGGAGAGATCCAGTGATGCATTGATGCCTGTATCGGCTGAGGTGAAATATATTTTCAAACATTGGCCATTTCCCATAACATCTCCTGACTTTTAACTCCATAAAACGAAAGCACCATGTGGGTAGATGCTCTTAACAATGTATGGTCTAGTCCAACGGGAACGGAGTTTCCCTGGGAATAACCTCAGTTTTGAGTTGATCAGCAGGACTTGATCTCCCACTTGAATGCCCTTCCTCTTGATATGACCATCGTGCCACAACTTTGTGCGTTCTTTATAGATTCTAGTGTTCTCATAAGTTGTCATTCGGAGTTCTTCCAGCTCCTGGAGTTGCAGAATCCTAGCTTTGCATGCTTCTTTCATATCAAAATTCAGTTGTTTTATTGCCCACCATGCTTTGTGTTCTAGTTCTACTGGCAGGTGGCATGACTTTCCATAGATTAGTCAAAAAGGTGTAGCCCCTAGGGGAGTTTTAAAAGCAGTTCGGTAGGCCCTTAAGGTATCTTTTCCATTGTGGCCTATAATCTTTTCCAAAATAGCCTTGAGTTGACGGTTAGAAACCTCTACCTATCCGCTAGTTTGTGGGTGGTCGGGTGAGGCTACCTTGTGAGTTACACCATATTTCCTCAGCAATGCTTCAATGCTTCTTTCCAAGAAATGAGAACCTCCGTCAGAAATTACAGTACGTGGGACTCCGAATCGGGGGAAAATGATATCTTTGAACATTTTGATTACAAGCTTGGAGTTGCTGGTGACGGTTGGTATGGCTTCAACCCATTTTGAGACGTAATCCACCGCCACTAGTATGTAGGAAAATCCATGATAAGATGGGAATGGACCCATGTAGTCCACACCCCAAATGTCAAATATCTCAACTTCTTGCCACAAGTTCAGTGGCATCTCATCTCTCTTTGTGATGTTACTTGTTATTTGACACTTGTCACATGATAGAACAAAATTGTAAGAGTCTTTTGATATGGTTGGCCAAAAGAATCCACATTGCAAAACCTTTATAGCAGTGTTCTTAGAACTCATATGGCCTCCAACCGGGCCTGAATGACATTGTTCTAAAATAGATTGAGCTTCTTCCTCAGTGATGCAATGTCTGTAGAGACCATCAACACATAGCTTGAAGAGGTATGGCTCGTCCCAGTGATATTGCTTTACATCATACATAAATTTCTTTAGTTCATTCCCGACGCATTCAGGATGGATGATACCAGTGGTGAGGTAATTTACATAGTCTGAGTACCAAGGTGTAGCTTCTAAGATTTTCATTAGTTGGTCATCTGGAAGAGAGTCATTAATCATGATCTTCTCAGTTTCCAGGGTATGGATACGACTAAGGTGGTCTTCCAAAACATTTTATGTACCCTTTTTATCTTTTATCTCCAGATCAAATTCTTGTAGTAGGAGGATCCATCTTATCAACCTAGGTTTTACATCTTTCTTCGCCAGGAGGTAACAGATAGCTACATGGTCTATGTAAACAATGACTTTTGAACCTATGAGGTAGGATCTGAATTTGTCAAAGGCATACACGACTGCTAGAAGTTCTTTTCTCAGTAGTTGCATAATTTCTTTGATCTTCATGGAGGGTTTTTGATGCATAGTAGATCTTGTAATGTTTCTTCTCTATACACTTCCCTAGAATAGCACCCACGTTGTAATCACTGGCATCACACATAATTTCAAATGGATGATCCCAATCAGAATCTCTAATGATGGGTGTTGTTGTAAGGGCTTGCTTCAAGTTATTCAAACTCTTCACACATTCTTTGTCAAAATGAAACTCAGTGTCCTTTAATAATAAGTTCTTCATTGGCTTTGTTATCTTAGAGAAATCCTTAATAAACCGTCTGTAGAAGCCTGCATGACCTAGGAACGTGCAAACCTCTCTTACATTCGTTGGAGTAGTGACTTTAGAAAGCACTTCAATTTTCACTTTGTCTACCTCAATTCCTCTACAACTGACTCTATGACCAAGGACAATCCCTTCTCTCACCATAAAGTGACACTTCTCCCAATTCAACACAAGATGTGCTTCTTCACACCGTTTGAGGACAAGGGAGAAATGCTTCAAGCATGAGTCATATGAATCTCCATATACATGAAAATCATCCATAAAGACTTCCATGATAGTTTCAGTGAGACCAGCAAATATAGATGCCATGCACTGTTGGAAGGTTGCATGCGCATTGCAAAGGCCGAACGACATCCTTCTAAATGTATATGTTCCAAATGGACAAGTAAAAGTCATTTTCTCTTGGTTGTCTGGATTTGTAGGAATTTGATAGAATCCAGAGTAACCGTCGAGATAACAAAAATATTCTTGGTGAGCCAAGCTTTCTAAGACTTGATCAAGAAATGGAATCGAAAAATGATCCTTTCATGTCGCTTTGTTCAACTTCCTATAATCAATGCACATCGTCCATCCGGTCACTGTTCAAGTGGGTATGAGTTCGTTATTTTCATTTTGTATCACAGTAGTTCCACCTTTCTTTGGGACAACATGCACCAGACTGACCCATGGCGAATTGGAGATCGGGTAGATGATTCCAGAAGTGAGTAATTTAACAACTTCAAGGCGGACGACTTCTTTCATTTTTGGTTTCGGTTTCCTTTGGTGTTCTACGGTCAGTTTGCGATCTTCCATCATGCGGATTCTATGCATGAAAAGCGCTTGAATGATCCCGATGAGTTCACGCATCTTTTAGCCAATGGATTTTCTTCTTTCTTTTAATTCCATCAAGAGTTTATCTTCTTGTTCTACTGTTAGATCTAAATTTATGATGACTGGGTAGACCTTGAGTTCATCTAAAAACACATATTTCATTCCCTCAGGTAGGGGTTTCATTTCAGGAGCTTGTGATTTTCACAAGTTTCTTTAGTAGCATTCACAGCTTTAAGTTCTTCATAAGTAGCTTCAACATCTTCTTTGGCAGAGTCGAGAGATTCGATGCAACCTTTCACTTGTTTTTCAATAGGTTCTTCAAGTGATGGGTCCGTTAGAGCAACTTCTAATGGATCATCTGATTCATGATTCTCTTGAGTGAGAAGTGACATCTACTCTATGCAATCAACAAGATATACTTCTTCTTGCATGCTTGGTCTTCGCATACTTTCAAAAACTTTGAATTTGAGAGTTTCTTTACCAAGTCTAAGAAGCAAGGTTCCTTCTTCAACATCAATTAGAATCTTGTAGTGGCGAGGAATGTACGTCCAAAGATAAGAGGATATCTGGCGTATTCTTTTATGTGCATGATGACAAAGTCACACGGAACATAGGAATATTTTCCTACCTTGATAGGTACATCCTCAATAATTCCTAACATATGTTTTATCGAATTGTATGTGAGTTGTATGATCATTCCAGTTGGGAGAAGTTCAGAGAACCCTATCATTTTGCAAAGCCTGAGTGGCATGATGGAGATGCTAGCACCAAGATATGCCAGTCCTTTCTTGCATGAAGAATCACCGATATGGCAAGAAATCCCAAAAGATTTTGAATCTTTCTGTTTCTTTGGCATCTTACTCTGGATGATATCTGAAGTGGTTCTAGATAACTTGACTGTCTCATATTCTTCAGTTACATATTTTCTGGTGAGGAGTGATTTCAGATATTTTGTCCAGGCTGGTATTTCAGCCAGTGCATCTAGGAAGGGTATATCAACATGAAGTTTCTTCATATCCTCTTTAAACTTATTGAACTGAGTATCAAGCTTAGTTTGCCTTAAACGAGCAGGGAAAGGTATACGAGGCTTGTATACACAAATATCAAGTTCTGGTGTTTTAGTTTCTTCATTAATAGGTTTCTTAGGACCTTCCTTGTCTATCTTATTTGTAGTTACTGTCTGTTTTTGCTGAGACTCAGGTGTTGTTGAGTTTTGGACAATCACAAATTCATTCTCATCTGTAATAACCACAGGTGTCTTGATAGGAGGATCAGAATAGTCTTTTCCAGACCTGGTGGTAACAACCTTCAATTGTTCTGGGTGCTTAGGATTGTTCTCAGGTTGGCTAGCAAAGGCTCCAGTAGGTGGCTTCATGCTAGCTGCAAGTTGAGCTAATTGAGATTCAATAGCCTTCTGTTGGGCTTGTTGGTTAGCAATCATAGTTTGCTGAGTTTGCAACATCTTTTCAATAGTTGTTAGCTTGTCATCAGGAGAGATGGGACCTGCTTGTTGTCCTTGTTGTTGATAAGGAACTTGGTTAAGATTCTGGAACTGAGAATTGTTTTGATAATTGTTGAAGTTCCTATTCTACAAATTACCCCTAAAATTTCCTTGATTCCCAAAATTCTGTTGTTGATTATACTGGAATCCTGGTGGGCCTCATTTTTTATTGTTTGAACCAAGTTGATGCGAGTTTACCGCTCCAGAGGGGTTTCCATATTGAAAACCTAGATGGTTCCTATTCTGATTTGGATTATAGTATCCTTGGCCAGGAAAGGTGTTAACAACATTAAGATGTTCCAGTTGACTATTATCTCCTTGTCCATATGTGTTTCTTAGAACCACATCGTAGAGAACATTGCATGTTAGGGTGTAATGATCAATACTTTTACATGCTTCACAAAATAGTGAAGCTAACTTGATCTGTTCTTGTTGTTGAGGGGGTGGACGTCCTCTTCCAATTGCAGTAAGGGATGTTTTGATATGATCTTGCTTGGCTACTAACAACTTGAGGGTTTCAGCGATAGACTTGTATTCTAGGATAGCCTCAGCCATGGTTAACTTCAACACTCCTTTACCTACAGATCTACCCCAATTTGCTTGATTTTTAGCTCCAAGGGTGACGACCTTCCATGCGCTGTCGTAGCTTTGACACATGATGTTCCCTCCAGATGAGGAATCTAAGAATCTCTTGATATTTTCGTCTACACCCATATAGAAAATCTCGATGAGTTGATTCTTTTGGATGCCATGGTGTGGAAACTTGCATAGAAGCTCTTTATATCTTTCCCATGCTTCAGTAATGGTTTCTCCAGGGGCTTGAGTGAACATTGTTATACGACCCCTAATTTCATAAGTGAGAGAAGGAGGGTTGAACTTTTCCAAAAAAGCATTTTGAAGCTGCTCCCAAGTAGTGATGGGTTCACATTGAAGGGAGTTGTGCCAACTTATGGCTCTATCAGTAAGCGAATACTTGAAGAGTCAGAGTCGAATAGCATCATCAGCCACTCCATTTTGCTTCGTCATAGCACATAAATCGATGAATCTCAAAAGATGTTATTGACTATATTCTCCTTCTTTACCATAGAATGGGTTGTTTTGCAGCAAGTTAATCGAATGTGCTCGTATCTCAAAGTTGGGAGCATGGATGGGAGGAGGTTGGACTGGGTGATGTACGTCATCAACCTTAGGGATGGAGAACTCCCTAAGATCCTTTTGCAGTTCTGCTGCTTGTGCTGCTTGGATTTCTTGCTGAACCGCAACTGTAGCTTCTTGCATGAGCCTCTCTCTCTGTGCATTGATGGCTTGGGAAACCCTTCGGGCTATTTTCTCTTCTTGATCCATTCTTGCTTGGTTTTCTCTATTTTGATGATGAAAGGTTCTGTCAATTTCAGGATCAAAGCAGGCAGTGAGTCCGAGACTGTTCAAACGGTGCATACACCAGTCTTGGGTACCTAAAATAAATAGATCTGAAGTAAGATTGATGGAGTGGAGTGAAATTCAAGTAGATGATCGATTGTATCAAAAGAAAACAAAATCCTACATTAGCCTTAAAAGAACTAGATTTGACTAACTAATTCCGTTGTCCCCGGCAACGACGCCAGAATTTGACGTGGAATATTATCACACTAACAAACTCACTCGAGGTTGAAATCCCCAAGCTTTAACCAAAACCTCATGCAATAATACCACTCGCAAGCGGACGAGTCTTATCGCAGTATAGATAAGGATCGAATCCTAAAGGACAACATTTTTAAGAATCTTTGTCGGTCGAATCTGGTACAAGTAAGACTAATATTTTGAACACTTGATTGGTTTGTGGTTGATTAAACTAACTGCAAGAAAGTAAAAGAGCAAAATTAAAGTTTGTTCTAGGTTAAATGATATGGAATCGTTGGGATGGTATCCGGTTTCACCACCACTGCACATGCAAACATATCCAAGCACATAACATCCAGGCAAGACATAACTATCCGAATGGAGCTGTTGTGAACCCTCTGTGAGGATATGATCACGTAAGCATCACCTTAAGGATATGATTTCTCATCACCCTCCAGATCACTCACTTACAGCTCCGAAGATACAACATCCAACTAAGGTTGCACCCCCCCCCTTGCGAGTAGGCACACAGAAGCATCACTGTGGGCTAGATGGCTCATCCGCTCATGGATCACACACTCACGACATCAAGGAATCCTATCAGGTGTCTCGGCAAGGATCCAACCGTGTTAAACAACAAGCATGTAGGTGATTAGTCTGCAAGCAAACATCGATGATTAAAAAAGAAGATACAACATCCGATTGAAGTTACGGGTTCCCCTTGTAGGTAGGCATACAAAAGTGTCACCGTAGGCTAGATGGCACGTCCCCTCATGGATCACACACTTAATACCTCAAGGAATCCCATTCGATTACTAGTTTGGGAGTCTACCTCATTAAGCAACATTCTATCCTACATAAAGAAGATCTCACAACATAGGTTTGACACCCCGCTATCACAAAGACAACGAGATGACACGCGAAAACGTGCGGAATCACATATCACCAAAACATGGGTTAATTAAAACCGATTACGAAATCATGCATAAGAGAAATCTTACATCCAAATCTTACAAAGAAACATGTTATGTAAACATTACAAGCATGATATATGTCCACAACTTACAGGAACTTGTTGTCCTGCGAGCACATGAGTTCATCACCTGTTTATATGTACATAATAGGCCACATAAGGCCAACAACAGGATAAATGAAGGTACAACAACTACACATCGGGAAACATCATCAAAACACCTATGAGGACCTGAGAGTACATGGATGACTCTAGTACTTCTACTATAAAACCACCAAAATAGCAGCATGTCCATCTCTTGCCTTCTACTACTCATCCTCTTGCTGCTCAACCTCAACATCGCGACCACCACCACGTCTAGCGCGATCACCTAAAAAGGTTGTAAACCAATGGGGTGAGACACCCAGTCCCAGTGAGAAACATAACTCCCTGCCGAAACTATGAAACTCTAGAAAGCAGGTAAAATAGGTAAAGCAGATAACTGATATAAGCAGATTATATGAGCAACATATTGAGCAAGACTTTATTTTATTATCCAACTTACCAAGATATCCGGGAGGCATTTAACCATACTTTCTTTATGGAACATGATTGACAAGATAAGATTTATAAGATCTTATCACAAAACATAAGGAACATATAAGTAACTGCAAGGTATAACAAGATCAATTACACAAGCAAGGCCTCATCCAGTTTTCCGTATTTTTTTTTCTATAAGCAATATATACTATTCGGCTGGATTATGTTTTATTATGCCCTGAGGAGGTGATCTGTCCCAGCTCAAATCCAACCTTCGGCTGCAAAACCCAAAATTGGTGCCGTACAAGGTCAATGGGAGATCCAGACTACATGACCTCACCTCCTCGAGGTCAGTGCATGAAAACCAAAATAGGACCGCAATCTCATGCTTATGTGGCCTCAGCCTTAGGGCCAGCTCTGCAGGCTACCCATATTTCTAGCTTACCTTGATATAGGTGTTAGTATATCTTGAGCCACGGGCTTGATCACCGTACTCTTGAGCCATGAACGCATTCATGCTCTTATCACATATCCCCTGAGCCATGGTGTTGTTCACCATGCTCTTACCATACTTGAGTCTACAATTGCAGTTGTACTCTAATCCTTCCTATTTTTGTCTAGGAGAAATCCCACATATTCAAAAATATGCGCTCCAGGTAATCCCACAGGATAAACCTATTTCACCATCACCAATTACTGACGATGATGGATCTATGTCCAGGGAAAACTACATGAATTGTTCCTCTATAATCAAGTAGTACATTTAAAGTGGATTTTTGAGGAAACCAAGTTATACAGCGTAACATCATTGAGTTACATTATCACTATCACTATCATGGGATCTAAATCCCTCATCACAGATTACTATTGCCTCTCAAGGCTTCAACATCCTGCACCCACATCCTGGGATAGCAATCCCTTATCTCATCATCATAGGATAACACCTCAATTAGACATTCAACCTTTATCAGGTCCTCAGACCAATCTCATCATACTGGTGATGCATGTTATCTCATCAACAACAATTACCATGATGCAGTGTTATTCAAACACATTTACCTCATAGCTCTTACCTGGATATGATTCATCTTACACACCTGCATGGTTAGTATGCACATCAAGAGAGATAGCTTAAAATCACCAGACATAGCTCTTAATGATTATCATATCATTAGGGTTTGTAGTTATACATGTCATGATTAAGACTATGTGTGGCATACTGTATCAATTACAATACTGCTATCAAATTATGGGCATCCATTTGAGCTTATAAACTAGCATCTTATCTTCTTAATAGGCCTCATGTTCATGCATTAAGCATAGCATTGGTTTACAAACCATTATCCATAACCCATTACCATCAAAGGTGAGAAAACATGATAAAGAACCACTAGCTAGGGTTTCCAGGTTAGTCATGACCCTTACCAAAGGTGCCCGCTACCCTCACTAGAAGTGTGACGGGTAGGACAACCCTCACCATAGGCGGTATCGGGCAGGGTAACTACCCTTACTCAAGGTTGTCGGCCAAGCACAATGGGCAACCACATAACGGACAATCCAAGGGCAAAGCATATCGGGCAACCACCTCATGGTGTGTCGTGCAACTAGAGCGCAAAGGTGTTCTCCTGCAGCCGGGTTCATGGGGCATATCGTGCACCCAAGGTGACAGTCATCCACTGAATCAGGAAAAGCCCAATCGGCCTACTTGGTTTAGTGTTAGGGTTATGTCAGGCGACAACTACCCTATCGTTCAACTAAGTCTAGCATACCATATCGGTCACCATAGGGTTCATCACTCAACCAATGTCGGGCAAAAAACCAACCCAACTTGTATCACCGAAGACTCCAACCAAGGATATCCACTAGGCACTCTGTCGGCTAAGGGGAAACATCTATTAGGTGAAATGATCATCTAGACCAAGGCATATCACTTAAACTCACCATCAAGGTCGGGGGGTGTCGGACAACACTACTACAAGGTGTATCGTGCAAGGCACCAAGCTCATCCCGACAAGGTCATCATCAACCTTAAGACCACCATTATCGAAACCCTAAAAGGTCAAGAGAATTGGCTCACCTCTCAACAACCAAGAGAGAGGGGTGTTGCACAACCTCCATCACCAATCGGGCAACATGATGGATCATTTCCATATCAGCCAAGGTCTTAACAACCACTAGGTTACCACTCAACCAAGGCTCACCTCTCAAATATATGGTTAGAGAAGAGTGTTGCCCAAGCAAGTAGAGTATAGACTCACCTCTCAACAACCAAGAGAGAGGGGTTTGTCTACATCACTAGGGCCGAACTCACTTCTCAAGACCAAAGGAGAGAAAGGGGTTTTACCCAAGAAACTCTACACATAGGGTTCGGCCACCAAGACCAAAGCACATCTATATCCATTATAACAACAAGATCAAAGGTACAAACTAGAGCAAGAAACATATCTAGAAAGGAGTATGGCTGATCAATATGAAACATATTATGCAACAAGAAAGGGGAGTAGTATAGCTAAGGTTAGAAGTTATGTAACCCGCCTTAAGCAAGCTCCAAGCTCCTAGCACCAAGCAACACCTTCGACCACCTCAAGAGGAAGAAGAAGAAGACTCCATAGAGAAGGATCGAACACCAAGCTTAGATCCTTCAAGAGTATCGGCCACCAAGGTTGCAAAGGAGAGGTGTCCTTCACCAAATAAGAGGGGAAACTAAGGAACTAAAGGGATCCTTAGCAAGAGAAAGGAGATATTTATATAGAAAAGGATGGAGGAGAAAACAAGGCAATGTGTTTCCCACCTAGGGACACTTGTACATGGGCAATGCCACCTCCTTATCTCGCCTCATATACATGTCTAAGGCAATTGCCACATGCAAGAATCATGCACCAAGTGTCCACTAGAGGGGTGACACAAATGAAGCTAAGAGTCAAAGATGGTCCACAGCTGACACACTCACTCCCTTGCCTGATACAACCCCATAGGCGACACACCCATGGCCGACACAAATCTTACCTGCCTGATAGAGGGTCCAACAGAGAAAAGCAAGGCCCAAACAAGGAAAAATGAATCCCAACAAAACCCGAGGCAACTCAAGAAATGAGCCCAAACCTTTCTCTCAACTCTAGAGGAAGCAAAAAGAAAGAAAACATCTCTCCAGGTGACAAGCTTGCTCATCAACCCCGGACTTAGGTTATTTGCAAGTAGCACATCCAACTCTCAAGCAAAGCACAAGCAAACCCTAATCACCACTAAAGATGATTAGCAAGAAACTAAGCACAAGGTTTAGGCAAAGAAAATAGGATAAGCCCAAAACAAAGGTTAGGGTCCTTATAAGCCATAAACCTCTACAAAAGGATTTCTCCCCCGAAATCCGAAGAGAAAAGCGAGGGATACTTCCTCCTCATCTCTTCCTCAAGCTCCCACGTGGCTGCCTCAATGCCACGATGATGCTAAAGAACCTTCACAAGAACTAGGTCCTTCCTCTTCAACTTCTTCACTCTTCTGTCAAGGATCATCACTGGACCTTCTTCATAGGTCACATCTTCATCAAGCTCAACCTCAAATGGCTATATCAATGTTCTTGTATCTGGATGACTTTTCTTCAGCATGCTGACATGGAACACTGGATGTAACGTGTGCAACTCTGACAACAGCTCTAACTTGTAAGCTACCTTGCCAATACGTGCTATCACCGGATATGGCCCCATATACCTAGGTGCCAACTTTATTTTCTGGCCAAACCTTAGCACGCCATTCCATGGTGAGAGCTTGAGATATATTTTGTCTCCCACCTAGAACTCTAAAGTTCATCGGTGATTATCTGCATAAGACTTCTATTTGTCCTGTGCCGCTTTCAACTGTTGTTGTATCATTCTGATCTTTTTTGTTGTCTGCTGCACTAACTCAGGGCCCAAAAGTTGATACTCGCCAGACTCATACCAACATAAGGGAGATCTGCACTTCCTTCCATATAGAGCCTCATAAGGAGCCATGTCAATGCTCCGTTGGTAACTATTATTGTAGGCGAACACTGTCAAACTGAGATGCACGCCCTAACTGCCTAGGAACTCCAAAATACAAGCTCGGAGAAGATCCTCCAAAGCCTAAATCATCCTTTCAGTCTGACCATCTGTGTGCGGGAGGAAAGCAGTACTGAACCTCAACTGCGTTCCCAACGCTTTGTGCAACTGTTCCCAGAAATGACTCGTGAACTGAGGACCTCTATCTGAAACTATCGTTGTTGGTACACCGTGCAAATGCACTATCTCATCTACATACACATGAGCAAGCTTCTTTGCTGTATACGTTGTCTTTACCAGTATGAAATGGGCAGACTTGGTCAATCTATCCACTATCACCCAAATGGAATCATGATTCCTAGCTGTCCTTGGCAGACCAATTACAAAATCCATGGTTATATGATCCCTCTTCCACTACGGTATCGACATGGGTTGCAACTTACCTACCGACTTCTGATATTCAGCCTTAACTTGCTGGCATACTACACACTTAGCCACAAACTCAGCTACATCCTTCTTCAAGCCAGGCCACCAATACAAGTCCTTCAGATTATGCTACATCTTGGTGACTCCTTGATGCATAGCATATATCGATGTGTGTGCTTCCTCGAGCACTAGCTTCCTCAGATCATCTGCATCGGGGACCATCATCCTATTATGATAACAGACTAGTCCATCCTCAGATTCATGGAACCCATCATGCTTTTTGCTGTCGAACTCTGACCTGATCAACTGCACTGTATCATCTTCCTGCTGTGCATCTTTGATCTGTTGTCTCAGTGTAGGCTTGACTTTCATTTGTGCCAACAGACCTGCCAATAGGGAAACTTCGAACTATACAATCATCTACCGCAGGGAGACAAACATATCCCGCCTATGGCTCATCAAGGAACTCAACTGTGCCTTCTTCGTGGGAAGAGAAGAAAACTTCCTACTAAGCGCATCAGCTACCACGTTTGCCTTACCAAGATGATACTCAATGGTGCAACCATAGTCACTGATCAGCTCCATCCATCGACATTTTCACATATTTAGCTCACTCTGCGAGAAGATGTACTTTAAGTTCTTATGGTCTGTAAAGATATGACACACTTCCCCATAAAGATAGTGTCTCCAGATCTTTAACGCATGCACCACCGCTGCCAACTCCAAATTGTGTATCGAGTAATTCTCCTCATGCTTCTTAAGATGTCGTGAAGAAAAGAAACCACTTGATCCTCCTGCATTAGCACTCATCCTAGGCCCTTCTTGAAAGCATTGCAGAAAATAACATAGCCTTTCCCAGGCTCTGGCAGTACTAGCACTGGAGCACTAGTCAGCTTCTCCTTCAATCTTTAGAAAGCTTGCTAACAACGATCATCCCAAACCAAAGGTACATCCTTCCTGGTCAACTTTGTCAATGGCAATGCGATCACACTGAAGTCCCTTATAAACCTCCGATAGTATCCTGCTAGACCCAAAAAAACTATGAACTTCTATTGGCATCTTTGGTTGCTCCCAATCTGTAACTGATTCCACCTTCTTGGGGTCCACTCTGACTCCTTCAGAAGATATCACATGACCCAAGAAAGTCACCTCCTTCAACCAGAACTCACACTTACTGAACTTGGCATATAACTGGTGTTGGCGAAGAAGAGTCAATGCTTGTCGAAGATGTTGTTCATGCTCTTGACTGTCCCGACTGTAGATCATGATGTCATCTATGAAAACCATAATAAACTAATCTAAAAATAGACGGAATACTCTATTCATTAGATCCATGAATGCAGCAGGTGCATTGGTTAGTCCGAATGGCATAACCACAAGCTCAAAGTGACCATACCTCATCCTGAATGCTGACTTTGGTATGTCATCATCCTTAATCCGCAACTGATGATATCCAGACTGTAGATCGATCTTTGAGAACACTACATCACAGCACAACTGATCCAACATATCATCTATCCTCGGCAATGGGTACTTATTCTTGATCGTGACTTTGTTCAACTCCCGGTAGTCTATACACAACCACATTGATCCATCCTTCTTCTTAACAAATAGGACTGGAGAACCCTAAGGTGATGTTCTCGGTCGGATGAAACCTTTATCCAACAACTCCTGTAACTGCTTCTTCCGCTCTACCATCTCAGCTGGAGCCATCTTGTACGGTGTTTGTGCAACTGGTTGTGTTCCTGGTACCAGATTGATCTCAAAGTCAATCTCTAGAGGTGGGGGAACACCGAGAAACTCATTTGGAAACACGTCTGCAAACTCTCGGACAACTGGGACCTCCTCAAGGCTAGGACCTTTCACCTTGGTATCCACAACGTGAGCCAAGAATGCCTTACAACCTTGCCACAATAGCTTCTCCGCCACCATTTTTGATACTAATAATGTTGGAATGATCTTTCTATCTCCTTGGAAGATCCACTTCTCTCCACCGTCATCAAACACTGCCTGCTTGGAACCACAGACCATCACAACCTTATACTTCTCTAAGGTATCCATACCAAGGATCACATCGAATCCATGTATATCAAGTGGTATAAGATCCACTTGTATATTGTGTCCTGAGAAAGATAAGACACAAGATGGACACTCCTCTCGAAGCATCGAGGAACCATCAAGAGGGGTTTCTAATAATAGACTATCTTTCTTACAGCTAACAGGTAGAGGACAATTATCAAGCAAAGAATGTGCGATAAAAGAGTGCCTAGCACCCGGGTCAACCAGAACAAATATAAAGCAAGAAGAAGACAAATCAGAATGATATAACTCCATCTGACCTGCCACCACTTGTAGGTTGACTATCGCCTCCGGCTGACTCATAGCATAGAATTGAGTTGTTACTTGCTGTCGTCCACGTCCTCTGCCTCCTTGAGTAGAGGATCCCACTTGTGACGCTTGACCACATACTCACCCACTAGACTGTTGCCTGTCTGATACTTGTTGACTCTGCCTTGGTTGTTGTGTTACTTCAACATCTCTCCTTGGGCAATTTGACCTCAGATGCCCAGTCTATCCACAGTGATAACATGACCTACCTTCTAACTGTGGCCTGGATGGCCCTATCACTATTACCGACGCAGTACTGTGGGCTTTGGATGGTGAAAATCCACGCCCTCTTCCCTTACTTGGAGACCACTAAGACGGTGTACGAGAACTCTGCATCGCGGAAGGTGTTAAAAACCTTGGCTTCTTGAAGCCATCAAACCTTTGTCTCTAGAACTGAGCAGGCCTTTTCTTGGTCGTGGACTCCCTTTTCTCCTTGACAGACCATTCAATCCTTCGAACAGACTCCACAAACGTGGCAAACCGCTCCCAATTTTCCAAGGCAGCACTAGGTGTTGACAGCTCAGAACTCAAACCCTTCTCAAACCGCCTGATCTGTTCATCATTAGTCGTTGCCATGTAAGGTCAAAACCTCAGCAGGTCCATGAACTTGGCTTCATTCTCGGTGATGCTCATCTGTCCTTGGAGGAGATGCTCGAACTGGTTGATCTTCTCATCCAGACACGTCTTCGGGAAATATCGATTGATGAACTCCCGTCAGAAAACCTCCCAACAGATCTCCTCACCGGGTCGCTTCTCCTCCTCGATGGCCCACCAGTGGCCAGCACTACCTTTCAGAAGGTAGACAACATGCTTAACTTTGTCTACTTCAGGGATCTCAAGGATCTGGAAGGTCTTCTCAAGACCTGTCAACCACAGACCTGCATCCGCTAGATCAGCCGTCCCAGCATAATTCGAAGCTCCGACTTGGTGAAGCCGCTCAATGGTCTTCCCAATACCCGATGTTTCACCATGGGGAACCTGTGCTCTTGGCGGAGGCACTGGTACTCTTTCCACCGTGTGATTCATTATAGTCGTCAACTGTCCCATAAGGTGTTGATAAGCAGTGCTCTCAAGGATGGCTAGGTCAAATTAGGGGACCTCAGGCACCCGATCTTCATGTGCCTGCACTCTTGCTCCATCAACTGATGCAACATTGCTGCTCGCGGCATCATGTTCTTCATGGTTTCCAGACATCTTTAAGCTTTTTTATTCCGCTGAAGGAAGAAGGTCATTGTAAGAAAATATGGGAAACTCACAAGAACAGACACAAACCTAGTCCTAGATCCATGTAGACTCAGCAAACCTAGAGCTCTGATACCAAACTACTTGTGACACCCCACTATCACAAAGACAACGAGATGACACGTGAAAACATGCAGAACCACATATTACCAAAAACATGAGTTAATTAAAACTGGTTACCAAAACATGCATAAGAGAAATCTTACATCCAGATCCTGCAAAGAAACATGTTATGTAAACATTACAAGCCTGATATATGTCCACAACTTACAGGAACCAGTTGTCCTACCAGTAGATGAGTTCATCACCTGTTTATATGTACATAATTGGCCACATAAGGCCAACAAAAGGATAAACGAAGTTACAACAACTATACATTGGGAAATGTCATCAAAACACCTCCGAGGATCTGATAGTACATGGATGACTGTAGGACTTCTACTACAAAACCACCAAAACAGTAGCATGTCCATCTCTTGCCTTCTACTGCTCCTCCTCTTGCTATTCGACCTCAACCTCATGACCACCACCATGTCTAGTGCGCTTATCTAAAAAGGTTGTAAACCAACGGGGTGAGAATCCAGTCCCAGTGAGAAACATAACTCCCCGTCGAAACTATGAAACTCTAGAAAGCAGGTGAAACCGGTAAAGAGGATAGCTGATATAAGAAGATTATATGAGCAACATATTGAGCAAGACTGTATTGTATTATCCAACTTACCAAGATATCCGGGAGGCATTTAACCATACTTTCTTTATGGAACATGATTGACAAGATAAGATTTATAGGATCTTATCACAAAACATAAGGAATGTATAAGTAACTACAAGGTATAACAACATCAATTACACAAGCAAGGCCTCCACTAATGTTCCGTATTTTTTTTATATAAGCAATATATACTATTCGTCTGGATTATGTTTTATTATGCCCTAAAGAAGTGAGTCGTCCCACCTCAAATCCAACCTTCGGCTGCAAAACCCAAAACTGGTGCCATACAAGGTCAATGGGAGATTCGGACTCCATGACCTCACCTCCTCGTGGTCAGTGCACGAAAACCAAAGTAGGACCGCAATATCATGCTTATGTGGCCTCAGCCTTAGGGTCAGCTCCGCAGCCTACCCATATTTCTAGCTTACCTTGATATAGGTGCTAGTATATCTTGAGCCACGATCTTGATCACCGTGCCCTTGAGCCATGAATGCATTCATGCTCTTATCACATATCCTGAGCCATGGGCCTGTTCACTGTGCTCTTACCATACTTGAGTCTACAACCGCAGTTGTACTCTAATCCTTCCTATTTTTGGCTAGGAGAAACCCCGAGTATTCAACAATATGTGCTCCAGGTAATCCCACAGGATAAACATGTTTCACCATCACCAATTACTGACGATGATGGATCTATGGCCAGGGAAAACTACATGAATTGTTCCTATGTAATTAATTAGTACATTTTAAGTGGATTGTTGAGGCAACCAAGTTATAAAGCATAACATCATTGAGTTACATTATCACTATCACTACCATGGGACTATTGCCTCTCAAGGCTTCAACATCATGCACCCACATCCTGGGATAGCAATCCCTTACCTCATCAACAGAGGATAACACTTCAATTAGGCATTCAACCTTTATCAGGTCCTCAGACCAATCTCATCATACTGGTGATGCATGTTATCTCATCAACAAGAATTATCATGATGCAATGTTATTCAAACACATTTACCTCATAGCTCTTACCTGGCTATGAATTCATCTTACATACCTGCATGTTTAGTATGCACATGACCTGCATAAATTCTACAGAAACTCAGTTAATAACTCTGGTAATTGAACCAATTAAGCAATTTAGTATATTGTGATGTTTAGTAAATGAAACTGGATGTGTTGGGTCAAATTGGTCCCAAAAAGGCGACTGAAAATCATGATGAATATGCATTCATCAACTTCCTATGCCTAAACCAACCTAAGATGTTGGAAATGATCCCAAACATCTTGTGAGGAGTTGTGATGATGCATATAGCTACATCAACAAAGCTACTCCTTCATCAGATGTCCACTCATCGACAAACTTTGCGGAGCACAATCGAAATGAAATGAGACCATAGAATGAATCCATAGAAGATCATGTAGTGAGAGATACCTCCAATTTCCATCCTCTAATGGTATTTCATCTAAACCAAATTTCTTTGCTCTCTTCCTGCACTCACAAACTATGATCTATTTAAGTTATCTGGATAGCTTCTTTAACACTTTGGCTTTGAGGGACCACCGACTAGTCAATCAGGACCTCAGTACATCGACGTGAGTTCCTCCCATCAACTGGTCTCTCTAGTTCCCTCTTCCCCTCCCTGATTCTACAAAGGTGTGAGAAAGAACCAGAGGCCTAGTTCAACGCAACATTGAAGGACCAGTACTGAATGATATGCCCTCTTGATTGTCTTGCCTTGGATTTTACTTGCATGGGCAGTTTGGTCCTTTTAGCTCATGTCGCAACACATTGAGCGAGGATATGAATCGTAGGTTAGCGGGAAGATCCACAAGTTTGGGTCCCTCCCCTGATTCGTGAAGCCAAGCTGGAAATTCCCTTTTTATTTTCATTTTATTATTTTAGCCTTTTTCCTATTTGTCCCTTTTGTAAATTAGCTAGTAAATGGCTCATTTATCAGAAAAATGCTCACAAATTTTCAACGTTCTTAGAAAAATGTCTATTTTAATATGATACCATTATCTTGAGCTATTATAGTAACATCTGATGATTATATTGTGTATCTCTTTCATACATCTTAATTTGGGTTTCTCTTATTATTGCAAACCCTAATGTGATTTGATACATGTATACATCACAACTATATTTGACTTTGATGAGTATCTTGAGACTCTAAAATCATTACTTGACTAATTAAGAAATCTTGATCTAACCTTGTTGGGTTATCCACTCTTGGATATTGATCATGATTGTTTGGGTTACATTATGTGTTCCTAAAATACCTAGGTAGGTTATTCACCCTCAAAAACATACTTGACACTTGTATAAAGTTGGAAATATCAAAATATTATTGATTATAAGTGGATGACCTAACTCTAATGTTGAAATAGGAAAATGTAACCATAATATCGAATACTGAAACATGATCTTCTAAACATCATGATCTTCACCCTTAATCCAATCTTGTTATTTAAGATCTGACTCAAAGTGTTGACCTATTAGTTGTTGAGATTTGTAAATTAAATCTACGTTAAAAGGTACACTATTATATATCCTCCTTCATTGTATTGAAGAGACCTTTTATGTATCTGTTGATTGCATACTTGTCTATATACTTGGCTGAGATATTGTTCCCTATTAATTAGACTTCGTTTTGTCCTATATTATATTTTGAGACAAACTTAAAAACATAAATGATATTCCCAATTATGACTGCCCGAATTATGATAATGTTGATATTGAGTACAAGTGACCTCCTCATTCAGACAGTGGAACTTGTACCTTTTGAATGATCTCAAATCTTGTACCTTTCAATCAGCCTCCTACCTCATATGGATAGAAGGATCTTGGTGACCTCCCCCATCAGATTGGGGCGATGGAGCCACATAAAATATATAAGCATGCTTCTCAAATCCACATAGCAAGAACTCATAATGGAAATTGAATTGTTTGAAATAAAAATCTTGTCGAATAAATATTGGTATTGGAAAATCTCTTATTATACTTCTTGAATATAAGTCCTTCCAAGTGTACTAATATGCTATAAACTATTTTACTTGTTTTTGATAGTGCACCCTGAAATTGCATTGATTTTCTTGATTTTAGGCAAAACAAATAGAACATTGACTAAATCACTTCCACACTTGATAAACTATGATGACAAGGATAAATCTGCAAAATATCCTTTTTGCGTTAGTTTGTTGTTTAAATCTCCCATGTTATGAGTTATTATTTCTTATTGTATATGCCAGTGTGTGAGATCATTTTGGGCCACTTAGAGATGGCCACTTCAATCCTTTTACCACTGTCTAGGTAGTGGGATTGAGATTGGGGTAAGAATAGTTCTATGGTGGTTGGTATCAGAGCATACACACTCCCATATACTTTTGGTAAAAAACATCTCGAGTCTCTTGAACCTAGGAAACCCTAAATCCCATAATGGTGGAAATTGATGTGTGTAGGATCGGGGTTCTGGCTTAGTTCCTCCTCTCTTTCTTCACAGTGGCTGAGGTTCCCCGCTCTACCTGGCCTTAATTGATCCAAAACAGAACCCAAAGGTTTTCTGTTAAAAACCTAGAGAGTCTTCTAGCATCTCATCTCTTCTTTAAGGATTACCCTTAGTCACCCAAGTAGATGATGATTACTTAGTCTTCTCATCCCCTCATGTTCTTCTTCTCTCATGACTAATTACCACATGATTTCTCAATTATGGGCAACATTATACGTGGGAAAAATTAAAATGTGTTTCACTCATAAAAATTTGATTGAGATGCTGATGCCATGATCTGTTCTTAATTTGAAAACTCTATTTTGAACAATTAATATAAAATAAAATATTGAAGTATGACACCTAATATCATGTAAACTCGAGTTCGCCAAAACTAGACTACCTGCTCCCTATGCTTGAGGTAAATGATAATAATCTTGATATGGTGAAATAAGGAGGATATATACCTTATACCTCATGGTTGATGAGGTCCCTATGTTATGTTGCCTTATTGTTGACTAAATCACAAACATAGTTAAGAAAACTTGTACCCATTTGATACAAATGACTAAGCCTAAGACTCACAAAATCATGATGTAAGACTATGAAGCAAAAATCACTTTCCTCGTTGACTATTGATGGCTTTAGTAATCTCGATTTGGATATGATGACCATGGACCTAAATCTTATGCCAATTTTCAAATTGTGCCACTACCTTGATCATGAAAGAAAGAGAATACAATTATGATCCCAATGTTGAAAAAAAATCTTGAACTAGTTACCCTAGTATGATCTTGAAATATGATCTTATGACCTTGATATATATGATTTGACCATCGATTCTCTCCCCTTTTGAATAAACTCAATGGACCGTGACTAATGTATGAAATGTGCTAGATTAGGGTGTTAGTTGACTCATGACTCCCCTAACCTAGGTCACATCACTATTATGACTACCTCAAAATTTTCACCTTGTTGGTTATTTAGAGTTTGGAAAGTTATCCCTTTTGACATGATTTGGATTGGTTGACCTAAGTCTAATAGTTTAAACCCATGGTTGATACTCAATCGTGAATATTGATTAAATAATGACTTTGAAATAAGAAAAAGTTGTTTATAAGCTTGTGGTTGACCTCCTAGATCGACCTAGGTCTAGATCATTCATCAACCTTGAATATTATGATAATGAAATCTTAAAAATATTACTCGATTGTTATATATAGGTGAATGATCACCCCTAAGGTCTAAAGTGGGAATCTAAACCCTAGTTTCAATATTCTGGACCTATGACTTTTGATGTCTAAAAATATCGACTCTTGACACCGATTAATAAAATTTTGACTCATGATTATCAATCTCAATCATGATACAATCCTATTGTCACTCTATTTGGATCTGGGGACCACCCTTAATATATAAATAGTGACTTTCATAATCCCAAATTTTGAAAATTTTGAAATTATGACTATTTTGACTCTCAATTTATGACTTAGGGTTTAGCTCTCATTTAGGACAAGGGTGGGACCTCCCATTGATTTGAGCTCAAAATCATGATGTTGAAAGTATGACGTTGTCTTGAATTATCGAAATATGAAATCTCAAATCATGAAGGTATAACCCCACCTAGGCCAACATAGAAGCTAGGACCCTGAGATATTGGGATTGAAAGTTACCTTGTACACTTGATTCAAGAACTCTATTTGTTTGACCTAAAACATGACCCCTTAAAATTTGTGATCAATAGGATGTTTTCCATATTTGTGACATGTATAATGACTTTGAATGATATATACAACGACCTTGATCTCAATTGCTCAATGATGAAATGATGTTGGTACCAAGATGGTTATGATATGGAACATGGAATCCCAATAATGATATTGGACTAATTGAATTTTGAGGACATGATTTTGACTATATAGTATTTTAGTATACAACTTGGATTGGATGGTCGCAATTTTTTTTTAAATTTTGAGGACAAAATTCTTTCAAGGGGGGAGGATGTGATGAAGTGGATTTTTGTACATTTGATGGCCAAATTATAATTATTCTCCTCAATTATCAAGTGTTTCTCAATTGAACTCACTTCATCAGCCTAATGATCATTGAATAATTTTGACTCCCAAAATTCAATTATGATGCCCAAATATCATGATTTGTACCTTATGGCATCAAATTTTAGCTTAACTTGTGCCTTTTCCTAATTGATTTTATACATGGATCAAATGTTATAATTTTGTCTTGGAAATTTGTGTATATCTAGGTAAAATCTTTATGAAACCGTGGTTAAAATCTCACAAATTTTGGATACATTGATAAGAGATTTGAATTTATGAATACCTATAATATACCCTTATATAGCTATTTTGCAAGCCTAACTGGATCTCAGTCGGACCCAAATTGGGGCAGAACCATGAAAATAAGGTCATCTACCCTTCCCATGATTTTTGGGTGAGATAGCACATAGTGTGCATAGGATTCAACCCAAATCTCCCTCCTCCCTGATCCTTTCTTGGTAAAATGAGTTGTGTTAATATTACGTTTCTTCCGCTACCCAACGAGCCTTAATTGACCCCTCATATCTGGCTATTTTGAAAATTCTTGTAGGGCGGTGGATAGGGATCGAAGGAAGAAGACCCTCAATGCAACCCTAGACCATCAAGATGCTAATTAAGGGTTTCAGTACTTCTGACTCCATCCTTGTAACGATAGCCAACCATCAAATTTCTTAACTTCCCCTCTCGACTCCTCCACCCATTTCCATCTTTTTTTCTTGAACATGAGATTCCTTCTCTCACCCCTAGCTCCCCCTTCCAATTCCCTATGCCTAAACTGACCTAGGATGCTGACAAAGCTTCCTCACATGTTGTGAGGAGTTGCAGTGATGCAGATAGCTACATCAACAAAGCTACTCCTTCATCGGATGTCCGTTCACTGACATGTTTTACGAAGCATTGTCAGAATGAACTGGGACCATCGAACGACTCCATAGGAGATAACAAAGCCAGAGATACCTCAAGTTTTACTCCACTCATTGTATTCTTCTAAATCAAAATTCCTTCCTCTCTTCCTAAGATCTCAAACCCTGGTCTATTTAAGTTATCTGGATAGCTTCTTTAACACTTTGGCCTTGGGGGACCAACACGAGGTCAATCAGGACCTCAGTACACCCATACGAGTTCTTCCCTTCAACCTACTCTCTCTGGTTCCATATTCCTCTCCCTACTAATTGCATTGACATTGCTAAGTTGCAAAGAGAACTTTATGAGTTAAGAAGAAAAGATATCCTTGATAACATACTAAGAGTTGGCACTGTTTTCAATGGAAGAAAAGGTTTGGGATATGCTCCAAAGAAAAATCAACCCAAAAGAACTCAAACTATGTTTGTACCCAAGAACACAATGGCTAGAAAGAGAAATGAAGTTGATTCAATTACTTGTCATTTCTGTTTACGTCTTGGACACTATTCCTTTTCATGCCCGTACAAGACTAAGGATTCCGACTTAGTTTGGGTCCCAAAACCCCAAACTTAGTAGAATGGAATTTAGTTGAGATATGGCCAAATGCTTCATTTTGCTATCTATATTGTCTTATCTCAACTAAAGAAAAGGTTTCATGCATATTGTTATTTTTCTGCACTGTTGTACTGAAACAGAAACTTTGTCGGTCGAAGTATTGTTGACCGAACTCTTAATCGGTCGAAGTATTGTCGACCGACCGGATGTCTGTAACAAATCAAAATCTACAGCAACTAAATAGCAATTATTTCGGTCGAAAATTAGTCAACCGAGCAATTTTCTGTGTTTCTTTGCTTGTAATACAGTAACCTTCTCGATCGACAAATTGTCGACCGAGACAGATATCGGTCGAACAATTGTCGACCGACTGGATTTCTGAATCAGAATTTTTACACAAGTCTGTACTTAAATGATTCTAACCATATCGGACCATCACATGGGTACCAAAATCTACATTCTAATGCAGGAATGGGTGGTTGACAGTGGATGCTCCAAACATATGACCGGGAACAAGGATGCATTTCAAACCTTTGAAGAAAAGAAAAGTGGAACGGTCACCTTTGGAGACAATGGTAAGGGCAAAATCGTTGGAATAGGTAATGTTGGTACAAACCTTGAAATAAAGAATGTTCTACTTGTTGATGGTTTGCATCATAATTTGATAAGTGTGAGTCAATTATGTGATAGTGGTTATGATGTGTTATTTAACAAAACCTGCTGCAAGTCATTGATAGAAAACACTACAAATGTTGTTTATGAAGGAAATAGAGTTGGAAATCTTTATATTCTTAAACCTAACTCTATGAAGTCAGTAGTGGGAAAATGCTTGCTTGCAAATGAAAATACCTTACAACTATGGCATAAAAAGCTAGGACATGCTAGTTCACATGTTATTAAAAAGTTAGTGAAATATGATCTTGTTCGTGGATTACCTACTTTATCTTTTGATCAAGTTGAAAACTGTGAACCATGCACAATGGGAAAGCAAACCAAAACATCTTTTAAACCAAAACATGTACTTAGTCCCAGTAGATCCTTAGAATTAATTCATATGGATTTATTTGGACCAATGAGGACACAATCTATTGGTGGTAAAAGATACTGTTTTGTTATTGTTGATGATTATAGTAGATATACATGGGTACATTTTATTGCAACTAAAGATGATACTATTCATGTTTTTATGCAATTTTGTTCCAAGATTGAAAATCTTTTACAAAGTAAAATATGTACCATTAGAAGTGATCATGGTGGAGAATTTGAAAATCATACATTTGAGGAATTTTGTACATCTCAAGGGTATACTCATAATTTTTCTACTCCACGTACCCCACAACAAAATGGTATAGTCGAAAGGAAAAATCGATCACTACAAGAAATGGCTAGAACTATGATGCTCGAACACAACACACCCAAAACCTTTTGGGGGTGAAGCTATAAACATTGCATGCTATGTGTTGAATAGAGTAACTGTTCACTCTCATTTGAAGAAGACTCCATATGAAATAATACACTCTAAGAAACCTAGAGTTGACTATTTTCATACCTTTGGCTCTACATGCTATATCTTAAATACCAAAGATGATAGAGATAAGTTTGACTCTAAATCACACAAAGCGTTCTTTTTTGGGATATTCCACTTCTAGCAAAGCTTTTAGAGTATATAACACTATATCTAGAAAAGTTGAGGAATCCATCCATGTTTCTTTTCATGAAGAGTCCAAATCTGAAAATCTAGAAATCCATAGATCTCACTAATCAATTCAAAAATTTAACCATACCAAATGATAGTGAGAAAATTACTACAACCAATCCCCAAGCTGAACCACAACCTACACCTAGGCTTATTAAGGATCATCCCCAAGAACTAATTATTGGAGATCCTAATGATAAAGTCAAAACTAGGTCTTCCTTCAAAGATGTTGCAAACATGGCTTTTGTTTCTATCATTGAACCTAAGAAGATATCTGAATCTCTTAAGGATGATTATTGGATAATAGCCATGCAAGAAGAGTTGAATCAATTCACTAAAATTGATGTATGGGATTTAGTTCCTAAACCACAAGATAAAACCATCATAGGAACTAAATGGGTTTTTAGGAATAAGCTCAATGAAGCAGGAGAAGTAATAAGGAATAAAGCCCAGTTAGTAGCACAAGGATATAATCAACAAGAAGGAATAGACTTTGATGAAATGTATGCACTGGTAGCTAGACTTGAGGCTATTAGAATGTTACTAGATATTGCTGCACATAAAAACATCAAGCTCTATCAAATGGATGTAAAAAGTGCATTTCTTAATGGTATCATTCAAGAAGAAGTTTATGTTGCCCAACCACCCTGTTTTGAAATACCGAAAAAAGGTGACTATGTTTATAAACTTAAGAAAGCACTTTATGGTTTAAAACAAGCACCTAGAAATTGGTATGAAAGGCTCAAGACATATCTATTTGATAATGGTTTTTCTATTGGAAATTCAGATTCAACTTTATTTTTCAAAACATATACATCTGATTTCCTAGTTGTGCAAATATATGTTGATGATATTATTTTTGGAGCTTCTAATGATTCATTGTGCACACAATTCAGTGACATTATGCAAAAAGAATTTGAAAGGAGCCTCATGGGTGAATTAACCTTCTTTCTTGGTTTTCAAATTAAGCAAACACCTGCAGGAATTTTCATAAGCCAAGAAAAATATACTAAAGAACTCTTAAAACGTTTTGGGATGGATCAGTGTAAACATGCTACTACTCCTATGGCTACTTCTATCAAAATTGATACGGATGAAAATGGGGAACCTATTGATGATTCCTTATATAGAGCCATGATTGGTAGTTTGCTTTACTTAACGACTTCTAGACCGGACATTATGTTTTCCGTTGGTCTTTGTGCTCGATTTCAATCACAACCTATGCACTCTCATTTTTTAGCAGTTAAAAGAATTCTTCGTTATTTAGCCGGTACTACTTGCTTTGGTTTATGGTATCCAAAAAGGACAATCCTTGGATTTTAAAGCTTATACTGATGCGGATTATGCTGGTTGTCGACTTGATCGCAAGAGTACTAGTGGTGGCTGTTTCTTGTTGGGGAGAGCTTTAGTATCTTGGTTTAGCAAGAAACAAAATACGGTTGCCCTATCTACAACTGAAGCTGAATATATGGCAGTCGGGTCTTGTTGTGCTCAAGTGCTTTATATGCAACAAGTGTTAAGCGATTATGGTTTTAATCTTTCATCTACACCTATTTTTTGTGACAACACGAGCGCCATAAACTTAGCACACAATCCTATTTTACACAGCCGAGCTAAACATATTGAAATCCGACATCACTTTTTAAGGGATCATATCTCCAAGAATCATGTTTCCCTTCATCATGTTGATACGGAAGATCAATTGGCTGATATTTTTACAAAACCGCTTCCACTAGATCAATTCAACAAAAATAGGAAGCAACTTCTTATCACTCCTTTAGAAGATGTTTTCTTTGATATTTGTGCTTCTTAACAAAAACTTTTACTTGCATCATTTTGGCTTTTAAATGGACATCTTTTTCATTAGATTTGATGGGATATCTAATTCAGGGGGAGTTTTTATTCTTAACGGTTATCTTTTTGATATGACAAAGGGGGAGAAATAAATATAAAACTAAAACTTAGTAATTATGAAAAACTCAATCAATGAGTTTCATAAATCAACTCTTGGCTTTACATTGAAAGTTGCTATATTCCCTAGTGAACTGGATTTCATGTTCCATAATTCATGGGGAATAATAAGCACACATTTTATAAACAAGAGGAAAAGCTACAAAAGGTAATCTAAAGGTATGAAACTCATATGTTTTATATTTCCTTCATTTATATTTTGGAAATGTTTGTCATCTTCAAAAAGGGGGAGATTGTTGGCTAAATGGACATCTATAAATCCCTTTTGTTTTGATAATGACAAACATTTCATTCTAATTAATTTAACGAGCTACTTGAGTGTGCAGGATTAAGGTGGATGACAAAGCAACTAGGGAAAATCCACATGCTTACATATTTATATTTTCATGCAATGTAATCACTGTTGTAAAAACTTGTACAAATATATAATGTACAAGTACTTAGATTGCATGTAAATCAAGCGTTAGATTCTCCCTAGCTAAACACCACATTTAGAAAAAGTCATCCCATTCAAATAGGATCACTCATGAACACTCACACATATAATTAGTGCCTAAATTGAAACCTTGAAACATGATCAATCTCGGTCGACCAACTCCTCGACCGAGACACTCTCGGTCGACAATCTTCTCGACCGAGAAAGATCCAAAGTAGCCGTTAGACACAACTGACAAGGTAGTTGGCAGTTGGAGATAGACGTTGCAAATCACTTGATCCAGAGAGCCTGTCGGTCGACAAAACTTCGACCGAGTAGGTGTCTCGGTCGACCATTCCTCGACCGAGATGATCTCTGACAGAAACTGCAGAGTGAATTAATTAGCCGTTGCTAAAGCAACAAACTTGTACCTAACGGCTAGTTAAGCACTTAGAAACCCCTAGAAGTTGTCTAGAACGTCCTTAAGCATCCTTAGGCCATTCCTATAAATAGGACAAGCTATAGGACACTAAAACTCACTTGTTACACTTGAGAAACTCTTGAGCATACTTTGAGCAATCTGTTGTGAGCAAATTGAGCATTGTGATCATTGGCCTACTTTCTCCTTAGCTCAAATTCGTGTCCTATAGGCTAGTATCTCCTACCCACAGCAATCACAAGTTCACACACTTGGTTAGGAGATCTATACGCTTGATCTAGGCAAATCAAGCCTTGGGCTATAAAGGATAAGTTGTAATTTCCTTTTTCTTTCTTGTTCCCTATTATTGTTTGTACTCTCCTTGCTACTCCTAGGTTGGAGGCTGCGGATTGGAGAGGGTGAAGATCTTCTTGGTGAAGAAGGAGACTTTGAGCTACTTCAGAAGGCTGGTGCAACGGGAGGTTACTTCTAGAGAGGAAGGCTACTTCAAGGGGGAGCTTGGAGTTACTTCAAGAAGGCTACCTCAAAGTTGGTGCACCTACTTCAAGTGAAGGCTGTTCAAAGGGTGTAAAGGAAAGTATTGTATTTTGTATAAATCTTCGAGAGGTAATAAAATAATTACTTTCAAATCCCGGTTGGGTAAGCAACCGGGTAGTGGACTGACAACTTTAGTATTTGCTAAAGTTGGAACCACTCTAAATGCATGTCTCCTTCTTCTAATCTCAATTGTGGTTGTTTGAGTTAGATAATTATTAAAATTGTTTTAAAACTCTATTCACCCCCCCTATAGTAGTTTACAAGTAGGACTTGCTTGGCTCTCTTGGTTGTCACAACTAGAGAGGACAACTATTTTCAGAGAAATTGATTCTCATTTGTGTGTCTTTGGATGCCCCCAATACCCCTCTATTTATAGTTGAGGTTATGGTCAAGGTTCCCAATCTGTGCGGGAGTGGAAGGGACCAAAAGATCTCAAATTTTCACAACAATTATAGAAATCTCATAGCTTGCTGCTTCCCAGACGGTCGTCTGGCATGCCATATGGTCTTATGGCACATTCCAAATGGTTGTCCGACTGTTTCATAAATCCTTACATGTTTCAACAATTGAAATCCAATTAATGCGGACATGATGTCAGCACCAATCCTTGATGCAATAAAATTTCACCCTCGATCTGGCCATTTGATGCAGATGAGGTGGGAGTGTCACACCATGTGAGATGGGTGTCTCGTAGGTCGGGTTAGTCTCAATTCTAGCCAATGTACAATACAATAAGCCAGGCACTCTAAATGGTTGTCTCAACACTTTAACAAATCTTTTGGCAGTCTAGTCAGCTAATTTTTTAATAGAATTGATTACCTAAGCACTTTAGTAATCAATCCACACATCATTCAAGATGAAACTCCTCTTCTAGGTCAAGACTTATGTGTGTGACCCTATAGGTCCCAAATCGTGGTAGTAGTGAATGCCCTTATGACACCATAAGCAAAGAGTGGTGCCTAGTTGCACATCAGTGCTACCAAAGTAAATGAAAATTTTGCAAACAACTTCAACCTACAATATGTATATGGTGTTGTAGTATTTGTATAGTTCCTTTGTCACTGATATCCAATTGAACTCGAGGCATGGAGTAGTCACCCTCTTCAACATTTAGTTTGTGACTTGAACCAGAGTACAATGCCTAAGATATATGTAAGCTCAATATCACATAATGACTCACATGCACATGGCCATGCTTTTCTCAATCTTGCTAATCAAGGGCCTTGGATATCATACTCCTTTTAGGAAGGAAAATTCCCAACTCTATCAGTTACATTTAGTCCCCACGTGTCACAGTCACCCAATCATCCCCGTCAGAACAACCCATGTTTCAGGCTTGCATTCGATGATGTCAAAGCATACCAAACTACATGTGATGAGTGTAGTGATTTCAGTTCTAAGAACTACAAACACCATCATCACTTGTGAGAGATAACTATGACTACCATGGTAATGGTTGGCATGTGTTAGTCTCACAGTGGGTTTGTCTGATACACTATTCTCTAACATGTATATCTGTGCTTATTTTGATATTGTCGTATCATGACTAATGAAATTCTATCATCAACCGACTCACTCTCTGATCTTATGTGTTATTGTTGTCTATCAACCTGCCACAATAACAACTGATTAGGGACATAATGAGAATGTATATACTCTTAACATCCATATGATCTCATTGTTTAGGTCCTCAACATGAAGACATACGTCATTGAGTAACATCATTTTCTAGACATTCATTATATTACTTCATTATCTAGATAACTGAATTAGACATAATAAATTGGATTCTTGCCTTTTATTTATCAAATATTTACATGTCATGCCCATACAGTCATCATATGATTGGCTCTCTGGGCATACATATCAACACTGGCCGCCAAATTGGCTTCCATGTATCACACTCAAAGTGGATCTATCCAATACCCTTGTTCATAGAAAGTACAATTGTGCTTGTTTTGGTATCCAATATCATGAATAATGAGACATAGTCATCAAATCAAAACACATACTAGTATTTATTTATTATTGTTGTTCTAATATCCACAATAATATCTGAATAGGGGCTAAGACAAGATGAATACTCTTAACATACACATGATCTCATATTCAGGTCCTCCACCTGAAATCACATGTCATAAAATCAAACATTCTTAGGACATTATTATTATTATGATTCATTATCCCATGTTGAAACAAACACAAGAATTAGACTTGCCTTTATTATTATTTAAATCAATTTCAAGATATGCCATTACAATCATCATATAGTTGGCTCTAAGGGCATATAACCAACACTATGACTTGTGATTATTATCTTGCTTCAAGTTTCTCTACAACTCAAGCAGCTCAAATGCTTTTCTATTGATATGGGGAGTCATTGTATTCATCATCTCTTCCCAATCATTCCAAATTCATGCATTACACTTTCAACAACTATAAATGTATGAATCCACTACATATTCTATGTTTGATGTATCGTATCACCAAAAATAGAAAAACAATATCCTACAACATGTATTATTCCTCCTATTATCTACACATGGTACATAGTTCCTATTCTATTCAACTAACTCACCCCTATAATCCTAGCTAGAAGCCCTTACAGGTTGTTAGCAGTGAATGGGTTTTATGTGTCACACCCCACCTTTCAATCACTCTATCCGCTTTGTTACCAGACATTTGAATCAGCTTGATGTCGATATTCCACCTATCCATGTTTTCCTTTGGTTTTTGAAAGCAGCCCCTGTACCTTGATGGAGGTTTCTTCCTATGCCAAATTGTATGCACCCGTTGAATAAGATCGTGTTCCACAAATGATATCACAAGATCTATAACTTTAGCTTCCTTTATCACAACTACAATGACTTAAATGTAGTTTTCCATGTTGTCATCCTCCTCAATAGGACTTACGAAAACCATCCTAGTTAGTCCAAAGTTATCTCTTTCTATAGCTCCACTATATACGATGTTGTTCCCATCCCTCAATGATTTGTATAGGGATACATTGATATTTGGTCATTCACTATCTAGATGGTAGCACTTAATTTTTTGACGAGCTTTTCTCTCTGTGTGGAACTCAAAATTTTGTGTTTCTTTACTTTAGTTATATGTGGATTTGATGTTCCAGTTAGGAACATTTTCCCATTTGCATCTTCATTAAGAGTATGAGTAGATTTATCCCAAATGGATTTAGATGAGAGATATACTCCACAAAATCTATTAGATCACATGCATTTCAATATCCACTAGCCCAACATCTGTGAGAGTATCCCATGAACTCATCCAATGAGAAACTTGGGCAATGACATGATCTAAAAATAAGATAGTAGACAGGAGATGCTAGGAAATTCAGCTACACTTCTAATTAGGTCCATCACTTGAAATTCAAGGGACTATAGCATTATTGCTAACTCTCCTTTTATAAAGATGTGTTATCTACTCTCCTCATATGAATGTGTACAATACTCATATCTAGAGACAATTTTTGTAATACATTTCCATTTTCCATAGAAATCAATAGGGAGGGCATAATTAATGTTTTTTTGACAAAAGGCACATGTACTAAGTGGGAGAACTATTTACCACAATCCATTTTATTTCCACTCCACCATCCATCATGGGCCTCAACATCTTCTTTAGAATGTTTGTTGTGAATATACCGATATTTCAATTTCCATATCCTAACATCTTCCTCTTCCCATAATATGCATTTAATTTGTTTGATCAACTAAATCCCATCCAATGTATGCCAGCCATCAATATATCCCAACTCCACCCATGCAAAGTCATTACTTCACATATTTCTTTATGCGTCATAGGAATGCGACCCTCCCTGACATGCTCAATCAATAGTTTTTCACCCCCATTTCTCTTTCTAAAATAATATTCCCTATCTAGTCTGGGTTGGCAAGAATAGTGGGTAGGATCCACCATATACACTTCTAGTTGGATGATTCATAGGACCCAAATCTTGAGTCCCAATGAATATCTCATTTACATCTATCCATTAGAGAATGTATAGTTTGCTTGACAAAATTGTCCATATGGAGTCATTTACAATCAGTTTCGATTTTGTAATCATGTTCACTAATTTTTGCATCAAGCGAAAGTAGTTAACACCTACTCCAGCTGAGTATGTAGATGTTGTGACTTTCTCCCATCTTACCCAATATGTTTTATCTTTCCTTCATGTGTCCTCCATAGGAAGTCTATTATGCTGGATTCACTAATTTGAAAAGCCTTTTAGGTACCACCATCATGATCATGGAATAAATAACAATGGATCATAAAATACATCTGATCAAAGTAATTCATCCTACTATGGCTAAAAAATACCCTCCATGTGATAAGCTTCTTCCCTAACTTAGCGACAAGGTGTGAATTGTGTTCTCCTTTGGACCTGCCCTTCATGAGTGGTGCTCCCAAATATATAATGGGATTGTCTTGTAATTAAATATGGACAATGTTCTCTGCTTATCTGACTCTATGCTGATAGGATACTAAATCATGATGATTTTTTTTGCATGTTCACTTGTTGTCTGATCACCTCTTCATATGTAGAAATGAATCATGCCAAGTTACTTAATGATATTCCTACCAAGTTGATAAAGGATATAACATCATGTACATAATGGAGGTGGGATGGGGCTTGATCAGATCCTCTGGTGTGAAGCTAGTGTATATTCCATTATCATTCTCTCTTTGAATGCCTCATCTGAGAACATCCTCAAACCAAATGAATAGACACAAAGATAGGGTGTTTCCTTGTTTGAGTCCTCTATGAACTTAAAAGAAACCCCCCTAACATCCATAAAATACTACTACCATCATGGATTCCTATAAGGGACTAATGATAAGCATAATAACCTGATGAGATGTGAGAACCCATAGTACGCAGAATTTCAGTACCATATCATAAAATTTTGACATGTAAATTTGTATGACCGAATTCCCTCCCTCTCCATAATACTTAATGTCAATGATGTGATCTCTAGCCATCTTAATGTTGGTATATATGTCTCGACCATATATGAAGCCATTCAACTCTTTAGTTGTACCTTTATGAAGAAATTGAGCCAAGCGATTCACAATGAACTTTGCTAAAATCCTCATGGAGTAGTTCTCCACAGTAATCACCCTGAAGTGTTGCACTGTGTCTGTTGGCTACTCCACTTTGGGCATGAGTACTAGATGACTGCAACTAACACTGCTATGTAGTTTTCCCTCATGATGAATAAGGATGCCATATTAATAAAGTTTTTTTAATAGTATATGAAGATGCCTAATAGAAGGTGTTGGTGAAGCCATTTGGCACTAGGGTGCTCTCCAGGCCCATCTTCATCACCACTTTGTGTAGTTCTTGTCTAATAGGTTGGAACAACAAACAACAATATATTCCTCTATAAACATAGTAGGGAACATATCCATTATAGTGTTAACAGCCTCCCTATTAATAGAGGTAGAGCATGTAGTGAAGAGCTTAGATGAAAAATACATGGTATTAGATAGTAATGTATGAGTGTCCATCCATGAGTCATCCATCATCAAATGTGTGTACACCTCTCTCAGGCAATTCTAGCTTTCTCTTATGTGTGAAAAGATTTATTAATGTTTTCTACAACTTGAAACCACTTGATCCCTACCTTATCCTTCAAAAAAACCTCTTCTCTGTCAAAAGATGTTTTGAGATAAGCTTTTGTATCATCTAGTGATGTCTACCTCTTATCATTAGGATTCATGTTGTATGATTTCTACAATGCATCAACTTCATCCTCCAAGTACTTTAGTTGTTGAAAGAACATGTATTTGGGTCCCCACACCATTTTATTCTCCATTATTCTGCAATCAATCTTGAAAAGTCCTCATCCTTGGCCCACATAACATGAACTTGGAGGCTAAGACTAGTTCTCTCTCTGTATGGTTCCATGCCCACCAATATTATTAAAAGGCCATGGTCATAGTTTTTAGTTCATGTTATGTGTAGCATGAAGCATTAGAGACCACTCTCTGTCCCAACTTTGTTTTTAAAATCTCAATCTAAATATAAATATATTGTGGGCTTTCATGGTTGCTTGTCCACCCATATAAAGACACTTCCAATAGAATTGATTTCAAAAAGTCCAAGAAACCATGTTTACTAGTTAAAATCTTCCATGGCTCCAATATAAGGAAGACCCCCTCTCTTTTATTCATCCCTTACCAGTGTGTTAAGATCCGAATCGATGATCCATTTGTGGTTCGCATCTACTTCTACAATCTTTCTTAAATCTTCACATAGTTCCCTTCTTCCATCCACAAAACAAGACACATATATGATGGACAGGAAGACATGGAAACCATAATCAATTAGTAAGATGGAGATTGTAATTTAATATCAATCCATATAAATTAAGATAAGGGCTCCTATGGCTTGGATGAAAATCCAAATATTTGCAAACCCTTGTCTGTTGGAGCAAAACTAATAGGCGCTTTTCCATTATAGTATGGTTGATGCTCTAGATTCTCTAAGTGATTCCATCATCACTATTACACTTGGTATCTGGTCCTACACCATCCTTTTGGTCCTCCTCCTAGTGTCTTTATTGCCTACTCCTCTGGCATTCCAAATTTAAATAGGGTCCATTTAGATCATTTAACTTATTTCTCCTACAACCTAGCCAATCAATGGCTTCTTGATCGACCCTTGTCCCTAAAACTAAAGATACATACTCAATTTCTCTCCTATCCCTCATGGTGTGTTGATCTTTGTTCAAGGCCCTCCCCCATAAAGACCATATTATCATATCATTCCTCCTAGTTACTTCTTTGAGATTGTCTAGCAACCTCTTCACTAGAAATATCGAGTGAACCATTTATCTATAATGTATCCAAAATAAATTCTCCAAGGATGAGCGACATCAATATCCATCTCTATCTTGACTCCTCTATAACACATTTTTCAATTGATGTGTGAATGATGTCTCTCTTGCTGGCATGTGCATCCAATCAAGTTTTTTTTATTTGTCTGAAATTTTTTATCCCACATTCACTATCAAAATTCAAATCATGGATGTTTTACTGTATAATCAAAGATCCCACATGTGTCACTTATCCCAGTGAGAACAACACCATCCCACATTGGTCTCCCTATACAATTTCTTCCCAGGGATACCACTCCTCCCAACTTACATAAATATGAATCCTACATCTTCTCCTAGTTCTTCCGTGAGAGTTGTTATCTTTACTAGAAACTACATAACATCAAAATGCATATTAACTACAAATGGGGATTCTTCTTTGAATACCTCAAATTTGATCAAACAATCCCTTCAATCTCAGATGATGATCTCTTCCAAGGGGATATATCTTTTAGAACCCATAAGGTGAGACTAGATTCTTTATTGAATCACTATCCTAAATGTTTAGGAGGAAGTATTCTAAATGGATCTACTAATATTTTGGTTTAATTGCAATTCATCTGTCATTTGCTAAACACACAATTGATATCACCAAGCTTATTTCTTCCTAGACAAGCAACCCCATATGTCGTCATTGGATCGTGAAAAAAATGATGTCTTTTAGTCAGGCCAATATGTTCTTATGCTGCCTTAAAACTCAGGACAAGATGCCCCTCCTATCTCCAACTAGTGCTATGTTTTGAGCGTTCCTATAGGCTTGATATTCTTCATCATCAATCAAATATTTTTTACCCTCTTGGCCAGCTACTTGAAATAGTTTTCCTTCTCGTTTGCATTCAATGTGTACTCACCATCCCAATGGTCCTTGGAGTCCTTAAAACATTTATCCCTATCTTTCCAATCCTTCAAGTAATAAATTGATTTTTCCAGGAAACAATTTTCAACATTCTCCTCCTCTTCATGTGACTTGAATGTCTTCAACATGTTGATCTTCAATTTCATGTGCATAAAGGTAACAATCATGATGTTGTTATGTAAATGAATGTCATAAGTTGTATACAATAGAGGTCTTATTAAGATGATAGGAATTCCATTTTCCTCCAGTTCCTTGTCTAACAATATAAGATCTGCTAGGAACATTGTTGTTGTTTCTTCATCAATCATCACCAAGATGTCATGCACCCTTCCTCATTTCACATGTTTAAAATGATCTTCCAATTAGATAGTGTAATTGATCGACTTTATCATTCCTAACCCCAACTACACATACAAACTAAATGGTATGAAAAATCACTTACCCCAACCCTTACCCTACAGGGTATGCGTAAAGGGAAAATGGGTATGCCCTTACCCATCAACAACCGACTTGTAACATAGTTTGGTCAGTTGGAACCCTAGACTCAATCCTGGTTTTTTCGTATTTTCTTATATAAAAAGACACATGAGTTCCAATTAAAGGTATACAAAAAGGGATATTCTTCCATGTGAACATGTAATTTTAAAAAACCCATATTGAACAATAATTAAGTAATATTGGTGAAGTAAATTATAATTAAGTGATTATATTTATTCTGAAACACAAGTTGGAAATGCTATTCTTTCCATGACATTTGTTGAACAATTATTTCTCCTATTATCTATGGAAACCATAATCTAACGGTAATGACCCGTTTTCAAATTAATCATATAATTAGGGTTTACTTGGATGATTGTATGCTTAACTAAATTGATCATTGTTTAAAGATTTATTAGTGATGGTAGTTAATTTTTTATGTTTTAATTATAATGAGAAGGTTTATTCATACTTTGATTCACATAATTAGGGTTAAGATTTGGAAACCCTAATCGGCCCAAATTAGGGTTTTGATGACATATGAATATAGAATTCGATAAGTATAGTGACTCACTAAAAATTTTTAGTATTTTATTTTTAATTATAATTTAATTAAAATTTGGATATGATTTGGATATCTCAAATTTGAACAATATTGAAAAATATCAAAATATTTGAAGAATGTTCTGACATGTTTGTCGGTTGAGTTTCAAACTCCACCGACCATATTTTTAGATTGATATAGCAGTGTTGTAATTGAATTTTATATTTTTATTAGAATACGAAATTGATCTCAAATTTTAAGTGTATTTGAAAAAATTCATTATAGACATTATATTAAATTTTCATAAATTTTAGATGATTTTTTTCTCTACATATAGGGGTGTCGGATAAATTCTGTGAAGGACAAACTCGACCGACCATGCTGCAAATAGCAATATAGCAGTGTTGTATTTTATTCTTAACTATTTATTGGTAACTCCAAATGATTTAAAGATTTTAGTGTTTCTTATAAACTTAATTTCAGACATTTGGTTAAAGTTTCATAATTTTTGGATGAGGTTTGTGTTCTTAAAGGTGTAGTGTCGGTCGATTTTATAACTCATCCAACCAACCAGTCTGAGAAAAATAAAAATATAATGAAGGGCTTGTTTACAATTGTTCTAAGCACCTCAATTCATCTATATGACTAACCTAACACACAAGGAGATCTCATAACTCATAATTCCTATCAAAGAAATGAAATTCTAGAGAGAGAGAGAGGAGAGCTAGGGTTTTGAGAAGAGAAAGTGGTGGAGATGTTGACATAGGGTTTCTCTATCCAAGATATGATGAAATCAAGTAAGTTTAGCTTCTTTGCATCACATTTCATGGTGAATCTTCTCTCACATGTCAATATTCCGTCCCTCCTCTAACTTGATTTGAAATAACATCAAATCTCCCCTTTTTCTCACTCTTTCTCTTCTAATCCCCATTTCTAGGGTTTCTGAGTTGAGAGGAGAAAAAATTGGATTCATTTGCTAGAGTTTGATTGGGTTTCCAAAACTTTAGAGGTTGGCCTACGTTTTTAAGTTGCTTGGCACCTGAGGTGAGTGTTTTTATCCCTCCTAAGGTTTGTATTCATGTTGAAAGCTGAATTCTATCTGGCTAAAACAATCAAAAACCTTGTTTGTATATGTATGTGATTGGATTTGATTTGGGAAAGATATTAGGGGATCAAATTCTACTGATTTTGATTATTTCTCATTTATTAGAACTTGATTAGTTCCTAATATATTGATTGAGTATCCATGTATAATCCTATAAATAGATGAATATGCTATTTCATGTGATTTTTTGCCTAACAATTAGCCCAATGGCCGATATGCTTGGAATTGAATTGACATATATAAAATCATATTTGGATTTTACTAGATTGTATTATACAAGTGTATTGTAGAATTTTAATGGAATTGAATGACCACATATCCTGATTAGTGTTTGTGTTGAGGAAGTGAATCAAATGAGTCAATTAATCAATGTGTACTTATGACTGATGAATGAAATGTGTGAAAATGGAAACTAGGGTTTCCATGATTGTGAATAACCCTAATGAACCCTTGAATCATGATTGGATTACTGAATGATATGATTCCTAAGATATGTTGATCTAAGGAATGACTTCTTAAAATCCCTAAAAGTTTAGTATTAAGATGAATATGAGTTATAAATCGAGAATTTGTATATGATGTTGTAAATCTGATCAAATGTTGAAGTTGAAAGTATTAATACTTCAATTGAATACGATGAGTCTTACTAATATAATATAAGCCTAATGCATTTGTTTTAGTATAATAAATAATGATCATTTTTAATTATGGGAATGACATTAGAAGTCAATGACATGGTACACTAATTTAAATATAAGAAATGATATGAAGAAAAAATGTATTGATGGTAATGGCAAGTTAAAGATGAAACTAATGAAGTTATAATGAGGAAGTCTTTAATCCTTTATTTTAATTATGGCTTAAGCCAAATTGAATGAAACATTCTAAAACTAAATTTTGATGGATATCAATGCAAAGAGAAGTATTGTATATCAAGTGAGTTAAAAATGATTGGTTCTAGTAATTTAATGAACATGACATGAGAGAAGTTGAGATAAATGAATATGAATTGAAGGAAAAAGATGAGAATTAGTAGATGAATTTACACTACAAAAAATTTGGCCTTTGTTGAAGAACATTTGTGAGGAACCAAAAATTGTGAATAATGGTGTCTATTTGTGAACTCTCATCCTTCAAATATGGGACCAAATCCCTCAACCGTGTTTTTAACATACTTAGACCTTTTATGTGAAAACTAATCCGTCAAAAATACATTACTCACTAATCACTCTGTGAAAAATGTCGTGTCAAATGTTTCCCTCCATCTCATAACCCTTCCCTCCATTCTAAAACACAATATTTGTAAATAAAAATAAAAAAATAAAAAACCCTACCCCTCGTTCCTCCACGCGAGAACCGATTCGTCGCTCCCTGCTTCCCCCTCTCACGCTGTGCACGTCCGTCCGGTCCTCCCCTCTCCGCGCTGATCCTCCCCTCTCCGCCCACTATTTCTCTACGCGCAAGCTCTCGGACGGCACTCTGACGCCCACGCAAGCTCGTCGCTCCGTGCTTCAAGAGAGCCGCCGCTGAGAGATCTGCTACGACCGGTTGAACCTGCATCACTGGCGCCCTTCTGCCAAGGGTTTGTCCTAGGGCTTTTGTCTATCTCCTTCGACAATATTCTCCTCTTCTTGGACGGAACCTTTGCAAGATCACTATGACCCCAACAAGTCTGATTGATCAGATCAGAGGCTTGCACCCGGTAAGCTTAGTTTTTCCATTGATGTCCCCAATCTGTTCAATAGGACCCTTCATACTTCTTCCCGTCAGTCAGAATATCAATGGCAGGTTCTTCTATGAATCACAGGCGATTTCGTCAGTTTGCAAGATCAATTTTAGGTGATTTCGTCAGTTTGCTGAATACTAGATCATGAGGCTATTCTTCGGATTGATTGAAGCTTGATTAATCACATGAATTTCTGATATTTTGTTAACACTGCATGGTACTGGTAGTTATCCGGTAATTTGCTGAATGAGTCCTTAGTTGTGTTTTGTGCAATGAAAGAGTGAAACATCAATCTTCAGAATATTATGCCTAGGCCTCCTACTTCCTTGCTTTCGAGTATCCCAATAGCATGGACCATGGAACATTAAACAACATCTTAGTTTTATTGTGATGTAGACTTTGAGTCACACATGACCATGACCTGCCAATTGTCTTGATAATCTTTATCCAAAAAAAGTTACTTATTGTCATGTAACCTATGACTCTATGTCTGATATATTCTGGTTGCTATTGTTTTAAAGTTAAATTATTGGTTACTAAATAGCATTTGTATTTCTATGAAAAATTTGCCACATAAATTGTTGATGTTTTTATTTTGCTAATGCCTACTTACTTCTCAAAGAATGCCTTGTTCTTGATCAGGTATAGGATAAATGTAGAGAAGGCAGAGTGGATAATATATGTTACTGATGCTGGCCAATCACAACACTTTGACATGGTATTCAGTGTAAGTATCTTAAAACTGGATCCTTGACAGGTTGTATCAATTATACGCCAATTGATATCTTCATTTCATTTTTGTTAACTCAAATACAGGCTGCAAAAATGGCTGGTTGGCTTCCTGATCCTAATGAAACTTCATATCCTAAAGTAAACCATGTTGCATTTGGTCTTGTTCTTGGTCCAGATGGGAAGCACTGTCGGATAAGAACTTCTGATGTGGTTAGATTGGTTGATTTACTTGATGAAGTTGTTACACGTTGTAGAAAGGAACTCCAACAAAGACTAGAGAGAAATGGTAGGTGTTGACTCAGTATTATATCTGATCACATATTTACACTCCCATTAATCCTACACCTTTTTCATTTGAACGTCAGATAAACTTCATGAATGGACGGAGGAAGAAATTACAAAAACTGCTGAGGCAGTTGGTTATGGTGTTGTGAAGTAAGTTATCTTCTAGCTATTTACGACCTCTGCAAGTCTATGATTAAATACTACATTATTGATTGACTTATTAGCATATACTTGCATACATGTAAATGTGTACTCTTGGTTTGGGCATAGACCTGTAAGACAATGTTTGCTAATCAGCTGTATGGCGTCTTATTCAGAACTGTTTACTTCAAGCAAGTTAATAATTGTTCTTTGCTTTGAGCCAATTCCTACTTTTTTGTTTAGAAAGTGCTTCAAGGAGAGTTGATTTGTTTTTGTTAGAAAGTCTCTTTTTTAAATCTAAGTCACCACCACTCTGACAGTCAATACATGAAACCCAACTCTTTTATGATCCAGGAGGAAATCTTCATAGGTTATTATGTGACTTTGCTAGAGGAAGGCTCAATGGAGCTTGCCCATACCCTATAGGAGGCAATATTGGTATCCTAAGTCTCTTTGTAGTGTTGTAGCCATTTTTCCCATTCTGATGCAGAACGAGTGCCATGATAATCTCATGTGTGCAATTTGAACAATCTGTGGATTTTATTGTGGCTCTTCAAAAATGCTAATGGGATGATAAGGAAGTGTTCAAATCTCATTTCCCGCTCATCAAACAACAAGACACTTGATTGTTACCCTGAATCAGTTTGGAGTACTATTACAAAGTTAAAAGAGGAAGATGTAGACCTGATTCAACTTGGAGAAAGAGAAAAAGGTAGACCTTAATCAGCATCGAAAAGAGAAAGTGGTAGATCTAATAACTTGGGGAATGCTTGCTAAGGAGAGATCTAGATTCATCATACCTCAAACTCAAAAATCAATAACTCAAATGAATGGAAAAAGATCCATGTGATTGACCCCGACATTGTTGGGACTTGGGAGTGAGGCTTAAGTTTCATTGATAGATTATGAAAGTGCATATCTCTCTCTGTTTATATTGAGTTCAACCTAAACTAACTTGGAGAAAGAGGTAAACTAACTTGGAGAAAGAGGACAATGTAGACCTAAATTAATTAGGAAGATCTGATAAGGATAGATTTGGACTCATTACATCTCAAACCTAAAATAGAGATGACTGGAAAAGAAGGATCCATGTAGCTTACTTCACATGGTCCGGATTGGGGCTTAGATGTTGTTGCCGCTACCTGATGCGATGATTTTGAGTCGCATTTATAGACTTGTTTGATATGTGTTTTATGCATTTATTAGTCATTTTCATGGTTAATGTTGCATAATTCATTCATTTTGGTCTATGCTACTTCTTTATGTCAAATTCCCTTTATTTAAGCATTTTTAGCATTAATTATCAAAAGAATATATTTTGTGTGGATTTATGTGGTTCCGTGTGTTAATTTCAGGAAAAACAAGTATCTGCTGCCATCGATACCATCGACGGTGGTCGATACCATCGACCGGACCACAGGTTGCCAGCCGCAAGGACCAAAAGAAAGTCGATACTATCGACGGGGATGTCGATGGTATCGAGATACCATCAGGTTGCTGACGAGAAGTGCGTCGATACTATCGACTGGTTGAGCTACAACGACACAAAATGACAAAACCGTCGCTACAGGTTCGTCGATAACATCGACCCGCGTCAATGGTATCGAGAAGACATCAAGCGCACAGAAGAAAGAAGAGAAGGATTGCCGCAATCACGCTAGGTCGATACCATCGACCCGCGTCGATGGTATCGACACCGTCAGATATGAGTTTGTTTCAGATTAATCTTAATCGGACGGTTGTGGTTAATTGGCGACCTAATTCAAGAGATATACCTAATGACGACGCCCTTGACTGGGGAATCACGTCATTAGTTGCTGCACACATCCCGGAGAGCAAGGAGAGAAGAACGGAGCACGAGAGCATGCCCCAGCCGATCCAGACGCTGAAGAAGACGAATTCCACCACCGAAAGGCGGTAGAACGTGGATTCCACGCCAAGGATTGATTGGACCTTCTCCGTTCAGAGGTTTAATCACTCAATCACGTTTTTCTTCATGTTTCCCTTTTTCTTCTCCACATTGTACTCTGAGATGAACATGCGGGGCTAATCCCCTTTGTCTTTCGGACTGGGAGTAGCTCGAGAATTCATTGTATGACGATTTTATAATAGTAATTCATATTTTATCTCTTAAATTCGTGGTATAATTTTGTTTTCTCCAATATATTGTTATGCTTGATCACCATAATAATAACCTAATGCCCTTAATTGCTTTGAAAGAAGAATTAACGGTTGAAAAGAGACGGAATTTACATTAATTGACAAATCCCTTGAACAAGGCGGTGTAAGATTAATGGTGGATACCGAGAGGTTGTTTCTAATGCACCTAGTTTAGGGTATAGGTTACTACGACGGTGGAACCGACCTAGACATAGGTAGTGAATTGTACCACGACAGTGGGCAATTTTGATTTCAGGCCACTACCCAGATAGAGAGATAAACTTGAGTAGCTATATAGAATTTAATACAATGAAAACCCACAGTGAAACCGCAACCCTAAAGATCTCCTTTTGAATTGATTAAACCAATATTTAATCGATTGCTTGTTTTGTTTTGTTTTTATTTTCTTTTAATTGTAACAACAACTCTCAACTATTTAATCGACTTAGCTGATCACGAGTAGTTAGTAGGAGTCCCTGACAATTTCACGTATCCCTGAGTTCGACTCGGGCCTCACAAAGGCATGTACTACTTCGACGCGTTCACTTGCGTTTCTGCGCACGGTAAATCTGCGTCAAGTTTTTGGCGCCGTTGCCGGGGATACGGAAATTTGTTGGCACTTCGAGTGCTGTGAGAGGCCACTCTAGGCCACATTTTTTTCTTTATTTTTTTATCATTCCAAAAATTTATAATCTATTTTATAAATATTTGCAATCGCCAAGCACTGTACTAAATTTAATTAAACTATTTTCAGGTACTGTGCATGGTGCAGACGCGTAGTACTGACTACGCGGGGCACGCACCAGAGGTTCCGCTGCCGAAACCAGAAGACGAGGGTGATTATAATCAAGACGAGCTGGAGGATATAATTTCTGAACCCGAACAAGAAGAGATGGACGAGCCATAGACAATATGGGAGAAGATCAAGGCTTCTTCCTCGTCCGCTTCCAAGGGGCCGACAAAGAAGCAAGCGCTGAATATTCTGACATACAAGATTGATCCAGCCTTAATCAACGTGGTGAAGTCTAATGCCTTCCATGGGATCCAAAATGAAGACCCCGTCGCGCACATAAGTTAGTTTTTGGAGAATTGTGATATGGTAAAAATCGACAGATTTCCACAAGATGTGCTCTACTTGAAGCTCTTCCCGAGTTCTCTAGCGGGAATTGCACGTGAATGGCTAAATAACCTGGATGATGAATACGTGGAGTCTTGGGACCACATGGTGGAGGTTTTCTTCGAGAGGTTCAACCCGCCCGAGAAGACCTACGACATGATCAGAAAGATCCACAACTTCACCCAACAAGCAGGAGAGACCTATTCTGAGACCTGTGAGAGGTTTTAGATCATGCTCAGGCGATGCCCGTATCACGGGCTTGATAAGGAGACACAAGTCAAGATCTTCTATTTTGCTCTCTCCGAGCATGATAGAAGCAACCTCGATTCAGCCGGTTCTGGATTCTTCTTGAATAACACGGACACTAGATGTTGGGAGATCTTAAAGAACATGGCCAAGAAACAATCATGGGGCGAAATAGGCGTCGTGGAGCAGGTTCGAGTTGCAGTTGAATCTAAAGCCATAAAGGAGCTGAATGACAAGCTAGATCTTCTAACCAAGAAATTGCTTGCAAAGGAAGATGCATCTGAGGATGAGGAAGCCCAAGTCAAATTCACGTAACAACAGGGCTACAGAAATAATGACTATTCATGGAGGAAAGACAAAAAGTTCTCATGGAAGGATCCTAATAACTTCCTACAAGATCCAGAGGAAAAGCCACAACCTAGAGCTCAAGATAAGAGCACCGAGTTGCTTAGTCAGATGGTGCATCAGAATCAGGAAATGATGACTATGTTTGGTAAACAACTGCAGTCTCAGGGTGATATCTTGACCAAATTTGGACAGATGCTGCAAAACCATGGAGCACAAATGTGGGCATTAGAAACCACCATGACCTAGATCTCAAATGAAGTGGCGGCCATCAAGCACGCCAATCAGCAGAGGTAGGCTGGAAATGCAGATGTGGTCCAAGCACATCATCAAGTTAAATATATGTCTGTGATTAATGAAGAAGAACCCCATGTGGCAGAGATAAAGGACCAAAACAAATTGATGTTTGATACGGAGGCTACGCCGGAAATACCGTATCCTCGTAGTCATTATGGACTACCAGGCGGATACACTCTTTTTAGGAAATCCCGCCAAGAGCCCATGATGGTTGTGTCCCCGCCTAGGCAAGAGGAGCAAGTGAAGGCCGTCTGTCAAGGTGCGGATACATCTATTGAGAGTGAGGAGCCACAACAAGTTATACATGTTGATGATGTTCTGACAAAGCCCACGCTGAAGGGAGTCTTTGAAGCAAGCTTAGGGGAACCGGCCCTGAAAAGCTCATATGTACCACCTCACAAGCGTGTTAATGCGGCAGTAGTGTCAAGTCTGGACAACCCTAAGCCGAAGAAAGAGCACCGGCATTATAGAAAATTTTTGGAGATGTTCAGAAAACTTCATATCAACATTCCATTAGTGGAGATGATTGAGAAGGTTCCCGCCTATGGGAGGTTTATCAAAGAAATAATCAACAGAAAGCGGCGGATTAAAGACATTGATGTATGCCAGATGAATGAAATGGTGAGCTCAATCATCCATGGGAGCTTACCACAGAATAAGAAAGATCCAGGGAGTTTATATATTCCATGCTCGATAGGCGATAGACACTTTCCACGAGCTCAATGTGATTCGGGCGCGAGCATAAATCTCATGCCGATGTCCACATTTAAAAAGCTTGGGTTAAAGTACATGAAGAAATCATCGGCAACCATTGAATTGGCGGATGGATCTATTGTAAGGCCATACAGAATCTGCAAAGATGTACTCATCAAGGTGGAAAAGTTCATTTTTCCTGTAGATTTCGTCATCATGGATATGCCACAGCTTCAAAGTTGTGAGATGCTATTGGGTAGGCCGTTTCAAGCAATGAATGATGTAGTCACTGCAATTGGGAGAGGTACGCTGACGTTGGGGATTGGTCAAGATCGCGTGGAGTTCAAGTTGCCGCACGATCCTTTGAACACCTTCTCCAAGGTACCGAGTTGATATAAAGTTTCAAATCGTCTAGCCTAAGATGTTAAATAAGGGTGCTTGTTGGGAGGCAACCCAACCATTGGTACCTTAGTTTAGTTCATTTACATTCGTAGTTTTATTTGTTTTAACTTAGTTTTTAGTGTAAAAAAGATACCGTGATCATTTGCTACATGTGCAGGGCTGAGGCAGCGTCGATACCATCGACCCTTGTGTCGATGGTATCGACCATGGTACAGGTTGGCGACTGCAGGAATCACACTGCGTCGATACCATCGACGGCCTTGTCGATGGTATCGATATACCAACATGCAGATCGCAAGAAGAAGTCGATGGTATCGACATGGGTGTCGATACTATTGAGATCTCTGAAGATTTTCAGAACAAATCGTCTCAAGAAAGTCGATACCATCGATGGGCGTGTCGATGGTATTGACACATTCATGCAAAGAAGGTGGCGGTCGGGCATCGTGAGGGTTTGCCCTAATCAGAGAGTCGATACTATCGACTCGTGTCGATAGTATCGACGCGCCACGTCAACGATCCGCGAGGGAAAATCAATGGCGATCGCAGTAGCTAAGAAGTCGATCTGGGGGATGGGTCGATACTATCGACCCACGTCGATAGTATCAACGCGTCAGCAATCCGGGCCCCGCAGATCCAGCCATCGACAACCGTCGATACTCACGGAGGTATGGATCGTGCTACCCGAGTTGATACCATCGACTCGCATCGATGGTATCGACGGGCAGACAGTAGCGCCGGCCACGGCTATATATGAGGAGTATTTGCGTCAGATGACATCACACCTTCAGTGCAATCTTCCTCCACTTGTGCCGAGCGTGTTCCAGAGCTGTCCAAGCCCGACGACGAGCAACACTGAGCTAGTTCTTCATCGAGCAGAGATTCGATTCTCCGATCTTCACCGAGCTCCCTTTCTATTCCTCTTTCCCTTGCAAACATGGTGCACGTAGCTGGTGCATCGTCTTCACGCACGAATCCGATGGACATCCCGGAGTTCGTGCCACCTCCGACCGCGTCCGTTGCACGCCCGTGGCTGATTCATCCATCTCTGTAGGTGAAGAAGATATACGAGGAAATTCTAAAGAGGAAGATCGAGCCGACCCGTTATGTTGGACGGGAAACCATCCACAACCTCAGGTTCGACGCCAACCTTGCCTATGTCTTGAAGGGACAGGCACACAACACAGGCAGAATGGAAGATGAGTTGGAGTACCATGCTGATGGCCAACCATTCTTCGACGAGTGGCCTACCTACAAAGAGCTGGTGGCTGGGTTCATGGCGTCACTGGACGTCTGCATCATGCCTAACGATGTCATATCCTTCGACCGCGAGTGGATCAGGGCTGAGTGTCTTTCCGGTTGTACAACCACGACTACACCCTTACGCTTGAGTAGTTCAACGAGATATTCAACTGGAACCACTCACAACACGACTACCAGTGACCGGACAACCGCACCGACTACGACGCCATCTTCGTCGAGCTGGTTACGGTGCCGCCGGGGAAGTTAGTAAGCTACCATAATGTTGCGGTAGCCGATTTTGAGCACCCTTTCGTCCAGATTCTGCACCGAATGCTCAGTTCGACATTGTTTGCTCGGGGTGATTTGGCCCTCAACAAGTTTCAGGAGATGGATTTATTCTTTTTGTATAAGCTCCTGAAGCGTCAAGAATGCAATTGGGGTGCCTTCTTTCTGCAAAGAGTTTTGGCGGTGAAGAGGAGTACGAGGAAAGAGCCAATTCACTTCGGCGGGCTCATCACCAAGCTGGCTTCCTACCTCGGTTTGAATTTCCAGCAGCTCACTCCTCTATCCAACAGGAGCAAGGTTAACTTGCAACATCTGCACCGGTCCAATCTCATTCTTCTTCGAGATGGTTTGGCGTATGCGCACTACCACGTCAACCACGCCTATCAGGAATGCTCGTTGCCCGATCCGGTCTTCAACATCAAAGGGGTGCAACACTTCCGATGGCCAATCATAGCCATCGCCGACTCCGATGCAGAAGGCGGCAATGACGGCGGCGACGATGGAAATGACGATGAGGCTGAGGAGGAAGAGGAGGCATTTACACCTCTTCGAGAACGAGTGGCACCACGGAAGCGTCCTCGGATGCACCCGGGTGCATCTTCATCATCACAGCCTATGCCGCCACCACCACCGCCCTCACAGCCAAGTGAGGAAGCCTATTCCATGCAGGATATGTATGCTATGCTGCAGGAGATTCAGCAGACGCAGCAACATCATATGACGATGTATGCCGGTATTCAAGACACTACAAACCGGCTACTAGACAATCAATGAGCAATGTTTGAGAATGAGCGTCTTCTCCTTGACAACCAACAGCAAATCCATGATCGGTTGCAACGGATGGAGATGCAACAACAGCCCTTCTACGACCACTATTGGAGCCAAAATTACTTTGGAGACTATCCACAACCTCCACCTAGGGCCCCGTTTGATCCAAGCTTCCAGGGGAGTATCCGTCTTGGGACCCTACGGCTCCGCAGTACCCGCCTCCACCTGAAGAGTAAAAGCGGTATCTCTGTTCCAACCTTTAAGATTGTTTTTGACTATGAGGCCATAGTCGAATTCAAGCTTGGGGGGGTGTTGGAACAGTTCTATCTTTCATTTTCTCTATTTTTAGTTTTATTGCTTTTGTTTCCTGTCATTTGTTTTCTGCAATCTTAGTTTGTTTTAGAATCCACATTCTATCTAGTGTAATCGTGGATGTCTTTAATGTTGAGTCATCTCAGTTGCATGTGCATGGGGAATTGAGGGAAACTAAAAAAATTTTGAGTGTTCACAAGCTTGAGTGTTGTTTAACCTTGATCACTTAACTTAGAAAATGATTGGTTTTGTCAACTTTAAAACAGAAAATCACAACTGTATATTCCTAGTGATTCATGAAAGTGGACGGAAATGGTTGTTTGAGCCTAAACTGACAAAATGATAATGAGACTTTAATTTGAAGTAAGAGAGAAAAAACCTCTTAACTACTACACAGGTCAGTAAGAAGGGACACATAATATTTTTCTAAGGTTTAGTCAATTAGTCTTGTGATTTGTCCACCTCATTGTTTTCACAATCCACCCAAGATTTGGAAGTAAAGTACGGTTTTAACTCTTTTTGATTGCATGGCATGTAGATAGGACTTGCATTGCAACCATATTCATATCTTTTGCATGGAAAATGAAAAAATAAAAAGATTAGAATAGGTATACATGCACATTACCCTTAGGTGCATGTCATGTAGTTGCATTCATAACGTTTATGCATAAAGTATGTCATGTACCTTATTTATTCTTTAATGGTGAGTTCAATTGTTCCATAGCTTCCAAATAGTGCAAATATTGAGTTATGCAGGAAAAATAAGCCCAATAAGTATTCATTGTCAATCATGGATATAAGGGTTTGAAAAAAAAAGAAAAAAATCTGAAATTGAAAAAAAAAGTTATTCAGAATCAACAAGAATAAGAAGGAGAAAGGAACATAATGTCACATGTATTTCAAAATAAGTGAGTACATGATGTAGCTTAATTAGATATCCATCTCATTTTGAGACGGATGGTTAGTGCATGCATCATTACACCTAATCTTAGGCATTAGGGCATTTTTCATGTGCAGTTGCATCATTTAGGGCATTTTTGTTTTATGCATGTTGAAATCGTGTAATACTTCCACTTCTTCCATGAGCCACCTATTTCAACCACCTGTTTCTCGGATTGGTAGGCCACCACGAATTTCTCCTCACTAATGAATATCAAGAGAACTACTTCCATGTAGATGGTAGTTAGGGCGAGCAACACAGTATAGAAGATCACAAGATGCACTAAGTCTGGACCGGAGAATTTTATTATGTTAACTGCCTTATGTGATAGTGTTCATCAGTTTGATGTTAATATCTTTTATGGATGATTATTTTCGCCTTTAGGGTAATTGTCATTTTGTGGTTAGTGAGGGCCGGTATGCGAATGTCCAGTGGGAGTCATATGGGATGTCTATTGTGATGCTTTGTTCTTTAGTTGACTCTGGCAATTCTATTCTAAGGATTAGTTGCTTGAGGGCGAGCAATGTTCAAGCTTAGGGTAGTTTGATGCGATGATTTTGAGTCGCATTTATAGACTTGTTTGATATGTGTTTTATGCATTTATTAGTCATTTTCACGGTTAATGTTGCATAATTCATTCATTTTGGTCTATGCTACTTCTATATGTCAAATTCCCTTTATTTAAGCATTTTTAGCATTAATTATCGAAAGAATATATTTTGTGTTGATTTATGTGGTTCCGTGTGTTAATTTCAGGAAAAACAAGTATTTATTGCAGTCGATACCATTGACCAGACCACAGGTTTCCAGCCACAAGGACCAAAAGAAAGGCGATACTATCGACAAAGATTTCGATGGTATCGAGATACCATCAGGTTGCTGATGAGAAGTGTGTCGATAGTATCGACTGGTGGAGCTACAACGATACAAAACGACAGAATTGTCGCTACAGGTTCGTCGATACCATCGACCCGCGTCGATGGTATCAAGAAGACATCAGGCGCACAGACGAAAGAAGAGAAGGATTGCCACAATCACACTCGGTCGATACCATCGACCCGCGTTGATGGTATCGACACCGTCAGATATGAGTTTGTTTCAGATTAATCTTAATCGGACGATTGTGGTTAATTGGAAACCTAATTCGGGAGATATACCTAATGACGACGCCCTTGACTGGGGAATCACGTCATTAGTTGTTGCACACATCCCGGAGAGCAAGGAGAGAAGAACGGAGCACGAGAGCACGCCCCAGCTGATCCATACGCTGAAGAAGACGAATTCCACCACCGAAAGGCGGGATAATGTGGATTCCACGCCAAGGATTGATTGGACCTTCACTCAATCACGTTTTTCTTCATGTTTCCCTTTTTCTTCTCCACATTGTACTCTGAGATGAACATGCGGGGCTAATCCCCTTTGTCTTTAGGACCAGGAGTAGCCCGGGAATTCATTGTATGACGATTTTATAATAGTAATTCATATCTTATCTCTTAAATCCATGGTATAATTTCGTTTTATCCAATATATATTGTTATGCTTGATCACCATAATAATAACCTAATGCCCTTAATTGATTTGAAGGAAGAATTAACGGCTGAAAAGAGATGGAATTTACATTAATTGGCAAATCCCTTGAACAAGGCAGTGTAAGATTAATGGTGGATACCGAGAGGTCATTTCTAATGCACCTAGTTTAGGGTATAGGTTACTACGACGGTGGAACCGACCTAGACATAGGTAGTGAATTGTACCACGACAGTGGGCAATTCTAATTTCAGGCCACTACCTGGATAGAGAGATAAAATTGAGTAGATATATAGAATTTAATACAATGAAAACCCACGGTGAAACCGCAACCCTAAAGAACTCCTTTTGAATTCATTAAACCAACATTTAATCGATTGCTTGTTTTGTTTTGTTTTTATTTTCTTTTAATTTTAACAAAAACTCTCAACTATTTAATCGTCTTAGCTGATCGCGAGTAGTTAGTAGGAGTCCCCGACGATTTCACGTATCCCTGAGTTCGACTCCGGCCTCACAAAGGCCTGTACTACTTCGACGCGTTCACTTGTGTTTCTGCGCACGGTAAATCTGCGTCACTACCGCATGTGGTAATGATGGCGATGAAGTACGTATGTGTCTCCCATCAAACTATGTAACTGCTCAATGTGTTCTGAGCCCAACCTGACTGTTTTAGCAATGTATAATCACATGAGCATTTCTTTACCTTTAGACCACATACTAATTTTGTAATTCACAATGTTAACAAAGTGTGCCATCTCGAGTTTCTCTTTATTTGCATGGCCTATTGACTTCGCACAATCAGCACCAGGGTCTATATGGGATCATACTTGAACCAATTACTTCATAGAGAACTAATATCATTTTCATTTTGTTTAAATTTCTAAACACATGAATCTAGGATTCAATCCAAGGTTTTAGACCTGACTCGGAGTTGACCTTAATAAGCTCATGGGTCTAAGTCATGGATGTCAGAACTAAATCGAGAATGAAGGTGGGTCAATCCAGACAACAAACTCGTCAAACCAGTTTAACCTCAAACTCCTCACACAGAACCATCTGGTAGGCTCAATGTCTGGCGGACATGAACTTGTAGTTATTTAAGCACCAACTGGGTGCTTCAGTGAGTACTTTTTAAAAAGTGGATTCTTAATTTCTATGTATTTTTTATAATCTTACTCATGCCCAACACTATATTTATTCTTGAACTTTTTTTGCATCTTTAAAAGTACAAATGCAATAGGTCAATATGTATATTTCATAGGATTTGGTTTCTAATTTGTATACAATAATGATTACATTATTATACCATAACATGTATTGTAGTACACGGGGAAGATGCTATCCTACTGACCTCAAACTATGGGTATTTGTTAGTACATGTATGCTTGACTAAGATGGCATACATTTGCATTAGAGGATTCAATTCTGAAAAATATAACGATGATAGGTCTAGCAGGGTACACATCCATCTAATTTCTTGATACAAATTCGTATTGGCATTGTATGTCTGTGATCCTATAGTCACTATTATAAGTAATTGTTATATAATGGAATTTTAATATGAACCTTAATTATTTGTGTATCATTTTTATCCAAACTGCATACAGTTAGGTGACTTGTCCAAGTGTATTATTAAGAAAGTTCCATTTTCAATATTACCTTTCTTCATTTTAAGATGGTGGGGGACATTAATGATTCTTTTTGTCTTATAATATGTGTGGTTGTATACTAGAAAGGTAACATTTGTAACACCTTCATCCAAGATTCTTATATTTATCTTTAGTTCTTAGACCGTCTTGTTCTTTGTTGTCCTATCTAGATTGCTGCAAAGCATAATGCCACTGCATATAAATACATTTTGCAGAAATCACAACTCTAACATGCAGTCCATAACATCCGGTCCATCAAACCAATAGCAATGATACCAGTGTACCATTCAGCAACACAACTGTGACATTGCAGCCACAACCCCACCTTCATCATAGGTTACCCCCAATCAAAAAATATTTCCTTAGTAGTATACCAATCCATTGCTGCCCAATTGTGTTGTATACTTGGAGCCACAACAACCCTGCAACATGTTACCGACCACCTCTACACACCTCCTACATCCACACCAACAGTGATAGCATTCAACTTGCAAAAACTACTGCATCATCTCTTCCTAAGCAAGGCCATTATCTCAATCCACGATCCATCATCACCTACTGCCACTACTACATTTTTTTGTTATAACCATGTTCTTTGTCCTGTTCTTAGCAACTGGTTGAACAAAAAACTCTAAGTCATTTCTTTCTGATCTAGTTTAGAGATGGATACTCATTTTTTTTGAGGATGAACTTGATTTGTTTGTAGGGTTCCAAACTACAATGACCACACTTCTAGAGTTCACTTGGTTTGCTCTTCTTTGTTGGTCCAATTGATTTCAAATATTAAACATAAGGTGGGTAATGTTCCGCCTACACATAAAAACCAAAAATGAGAAACCTCGTTTCCCATTTATTATTCTAGGATAGGCTTCCTTATTAATGCATGTTCATAACAACAATGTGTTTATACAATGTGTTCAATAGCTTTCAGCAGGAGTAAAGCATGGATCCTACTGGGTATAAACTGTGAGAATTCCTTAAACTATGGACTTTTGTAAACCAACTGGTTAATTATATATAATCTCACACATTGGTGTGAGAATTGATTTGTGCCTTAGGTTAAGGAGCTTATTGAGATTAACCAATTGTATGTGTAGTATGCCCACATTACTCTGCCCTACTGGTTAATTATATATAATCTCACAGTTTAAGAAACCTTTATAGGTTTCTAACAGGGCTCTGAAATTCTAGGAATGAAACCTAGAATGTATATAGGTCCAGTAATGTAGGTGTTTCATGTGAAACACATTTCTAGAATGAAATTGTGACACAAATAAATTTTGTATCTATATTAAGTCCATAGGTTTAGCAGGTGTAAACACATTTCTATGAGAGTATATACCTTAGGTTTAGAGGTGTTCATATAGGTCATATTGAGACTTTTATAAACAGTTTAATATAAACACAGTGTTATACAATGTGTTCAATAGCTTTCAGAAACCACCAGTGTTATACAATGTGGATCAAACAACAATGTGTTTATACAATGTGTTCAATAGCTTACAACAGGAGTACAACATGGATCCTATTGGGTATAAACTGTATATACAATGTGTTATTATTGGTCATATTAGCATATATAATAAATTATCCTTAACATAGATAATTATTAAACTGCTGGACCTATATAGAAATGACCTAGAATGTGTTTCACATGAAACACCCACATTACTGGACCTATCTACATTCTAGGTTTCATTCCTAGAATATAATATGTTGGACTTTCCACATTACTGTATCTTGTCCCCTCGTTTAATATGCTACACATTGTTGTTTGACCTATATAAGGTGTATACATTACTATATGACATGTTGGTTTTATCATAATAGACTTGTATAAGGACAATTCTAGGATAATAGTTTAAGCCAGTTTCCTATCAAGTAGCTTTCACATGATATCCTTTAACTTATGATAATTATCCTTAACACATATAATTCTTAAACTACTGAGTAGTCCCTTGTATATATTCACATTACACAGAAACAATGTCTTAATACTTAGACTACTCAGGTGAGCATACAAAAAGGTGAAAAGGCACTTCTCAATACCACATGGATGAACTGTATGTGGTTGTAGATGGTGTTAACATCATTTTGGTCTTGGTTCCATGCGATCCAAATACCACCAATGAACCCTTCTACTTTAATTAAATGGAAATTATTGAAACCCAATCTCTTGACTGTGTAGTTAGATTGCTTTCCATTGATCCTTAGTTCTAGAGTAGAAACCACTCTAGGTTTCTAATGTATACACATTTCCTTTTAAGCTTCAGTAATCACGTCACGTCAGTGTCACTTGCATTTTAACATAATAAATACATAAAAGTAAAGATTGAAATGTGAATGGCAAGGTTATACCTTGGGATTGCTATCCCACTCCATATTCATAGTAGACTCACCTTCAATTGTCTTGTCCTTTTTTTCATTTTATAATATTTTTGAATGTGTGGATATTTTATAGAACTTCTTGGCTTCGCCTTTCTTCCAGTAGTTTGTATTTTAGTTACAAGTTGTGGTTCAGCCTCAACCTCAACTTCCATTTTGGTTTCTTCTATCGACTGTTTTTCCATACACCCCATTACAACCTGATTTCTATATGGTGTCCCCATATTATGTGCATGATTCATATCACTTGCTTTAACTCTTCTATCTCAATCCTCTTTGTATTTCATCCTCATTAGTATGATTCCTGATGTCCTCCAAAACTTCATTTGCACTATTGCTATCATGGTTTACCTTTTTTCTTCTTCTAGCTTGTCATCTACAATAAGGATCTCACCTAACCATGGTTCTTCCCCATTTTGCTATTGTCTTCTTCATCTTCATTGGACATAACCTCATATCTTGCACTCTCCATCCTTTGAGCCCCACCAAAAACATGTTATCATGCTACATATGTCCCATACTTGGAGATAACTTATTAACTCTTGTTGATTATGTTATCTTTGGTTGACAACATTGTATGGCATTACAACTATATTATTTGTCTACTATTTACTCCATACTTCAAAAAATAATTTTGGAGCAAAATATTATCATTACTATTTTGGAAGTAGTAGAAAAATATGATAGCTTAGCAAATTTGGTCAACACACTATACACTTGTCCTATGTGGGTAAATAGCATATTCTTGTATGCATATGAGATGAATATTGGAATTTAATGAGAAAGCTTGTTTAGGTCATTAATTATCTATTCACACTTGGAACTGACAAGATGACCCTCTACCCAGGTACACTTTGATCTTTATTGTTGTTATTTTCTTTTTCAAAAACCATATCGTTGGTTGGCACATCTCAAGACCAACAAACTAATGTCATTTGGTGAAATACATCAATCTAGAACTGTTGTTTTGGATTTTCAGAATATTGGCCTGGTGAACATAGAAAATCCCATCCTACAATCCTTTCAAAATAGTGTGTTGTTGAAATACATCAAACTAGAACATATGTTAGTGTAATTGAAGACCAACAGATCGACATCATTTCGTGTGACACGTCAATCTAAAACCATTGTTTTTTGGAATTTTAGTGTGTCCTAGTGATGATAGAACATCCCATCCTACAACCCTTTATTAGTTTAAAGGATTGGTTGTACCTATGAGTTGAGAAAGGGTTATCTCTAAAACAACATCTCAAAAAATTGATGCAACATGCAGCGTCCTTACACATGTAAATTTTGTTTTCTTTGTGAATCTTATCCCACTTTTCTTCTGTGAAAATAGGTAGCTTGGAATCTGCACATGGTCCATCTCTACAAGCTTTTTGGGTGGGGGATGGAAAACAACCATGTATTCTATGCCTTGATTTTATGTGTTCTGACCACTTTGACTATATATGTGGTTGTTCTAGATACATTTATGGTTAACTCAGTTGACACCAATGGTGTTTGTTCAAACTACTTTACTTCCACCTTTGGCAAGTAACCAACATCCATTACAATCTTTGTAGAGGAGGGACATCATGTTGGGGTCGAGCATCAAGCTCCTGCACAATGCTAACTGTAGCAGCATTGGAGCTACACAAGAAAAATAGTGTTTTGTAAACATATATTTAAGGTCATCTAGTATATTATAGATATGAAGGTTTGGTCTTTAGGTTAATTTCTAGTTGTATAGTCTTTGAATATTTCCATAATGTTTTCTCTGTTTGTATATATGTCAATTATATATGAATAAATGTACCAATAAAAAGTTCATATCATGTCAGTGATGCACTTTCATAAATAAATGAGAAACTACAATGTGAGCATTTAGTTTAATGGAACACCATGTGATTTGTTTAGCAAAACATCCATTAAATGTTACCGTTTTCCTCTGCTTCAATAGTCGAGGCATTGAGGTGTAAACTTTGTCATTTGAAATTAATGGCACAATGGTGTTGAAGATGTTACTATTCATCCCTGCTTTGCCTACCTTGGGTGCAATCACAAATGGAACCTAATTGATGAATATAACATTCTAAATCAATTTATTTTTAGGTTACTTATTGTTTTAGCCGTAATATAGTGTTAGCAATAGCTGATTCATAACAATGATGTTATCAGTAGATGAACTACTATTGATGTGATTATGAACTAGTGAAATCGATTCATATTATAATAATGATTAAGTCAACCTATGAAATACTTCACTATTTCTCCAATCCGAAAGTTTTAAGTTGAAGAATAATTAATGTGTCTAGGAAATATTTCTTTGAGAACATTTAGAGATTGATAAAAAAAATCTGTTGTCTATATAATTATTAGGAATATAAGGGTTTCCTTGGAAGCTAAGAGTCCATTCGTGTGCGTGTCCCGATCTGTTTGTGAAGTGAATGGAGTGGCTCTAATCACTAATTTCTATAAGGTACTTGCTTGGTTTATACTGGGTTTACTGATATGTGGTTTCTTACTCACACTTCATTCTATTGCTTTTGTATTTCTGTCATTAATTTTCCTCAATTATTTTAGTGGATATGGGGTCGTACAAATCATTTATGTAAAATTGTTTCTTTGACGATCCATTTTCCATTTGTAACAAATTAATACAAAAATATATGTGAGGCATATCTCTTTGAAGTTGGATTGGACTATGCACTGAGTATTGTGGATGGAAAACTAGCTCATTCAGGTGACAAGAGAGATCAGCTGGTTACATAGAAACTAATATTTGGAGGTCTGGCATTGATGAAGAATACTCAAGTACCCAACCATATGAGGCCTGGCATTGACGGAAAACTAGCTCATTCACGTGACAAGAGAAGAATACTCAAGTACCCAACCATATGAGGCCTGGCATTGACGGAAAACTAGCTCATTCACGTGACAAGAGAAGAATACTCAAGTACCCAACCGTAAGAGGCCTGACATTGATGAAGAGCACCACACCATTTGAAGGAATATGGAGACATTATAGATCTTAAGAGTTTCTAGCATGATATGTTGATTGTCATCAATCTCAAATTTTAGAACCATATGTATTTGTTATCTACATCAACGTTGAGCACGCAATGTATGGATACTATTTTTCTTCATTAACAAAAATTGGTTTGAAGTGATTTAACATTTTATGTGTCATTTTGGTGTTGAAACTTCTTATGATGTCATGTGTCTCTTATAAAAATATTGTTTGAGGTTATATATACAAAGTTTTAATTTAAAATTAATTAACATTCAATAAATCAATAACCAAATCATTTACAGTAATCCCTCAAAAATATATCAATGAAGGTCTTTAGTCCCTCAAAAATGAGATCCAGATTGTCCATCACAATTGCATTGATGACGACCACATAGCCCCTCAAAAATAATATTAATGAAGGCATTAGCCCTTCAAAAATATATTCTCCAAGACCATCAAGTCCCTCAAAAATGTATTTATAAGAACTAAACATGCACTCAAAAATGTATTTACGAAGGCTAAATAGTCCCTCAAAAATGTATTTATGAAGGTTAAATAGGCCCTCAATATAACATTCTTGAGGTTCAGTTGGTCCGTGACAATTCTATTCATGAGGGCACTAGTATTTGTCACATGAGTTCTCTTCACGGACCATTTGTGAGGGCCAGACTCACAACCGTCCCTATTTGTGAGGGCCTGTAGAGTGGGGTTTGTGACAGGACTCACTCATGAATAATGACCCAATTTTTACTAGTGTAAGAAACAAACTCTAACCCTAAAAAGTTGAGCTAGATGGTGATAACGAATAACAATCTCAAACGAGGGATTAAGGAATGTACATAATTGTAGTTTTTTTTTGGGTAAAAAGAGATTAATTATTCATCTCGTTCTCTGCTACGGGCAAAATATGGGAAAGTACATAATTCCCCTCCTTGGGAACCCAAGGGGGTTTATTACCCAGAAAGGAAAATGGAGAAAAAGAGTACAGGGTGTGTTTTGCAATTCCGTCGGCCATGCCATTGTGGCATCTCGGGATGTGATGCAGTTTTATGCTGGGGCAATCCAGCAAAGAGGAGGTGTATTCCATCCGGTGGGCTTCAAATCTCCTCGCAGGCCAGTCTGAGTTTATAAGCATCTTGATAGCATTGGTAGAATCCGTATAGACAGTAGGCTGCATCCACTGGTATTCCAGACACAGCTGTAGAGATGCCAAGATGCCATTAATTTCTGCTTCTAGAGCAGACGAAGTATAGACGGGGTAGCCAACACCCATAATAAAGTCGCTTGTTTTGTCAATTGCATAGATTCCAATTCCACACTTCATGGAGTGACTTTGGAAGGCAGCATCGACGAAGATGATCACATTGATGTTGGGTTCTGGTTTGGTGACGGTCATTTTCGGTTTATGGATGGATTGCTGTTGTGACTGGATCTCCAAGATGGACTTTGTGTGCTCATGGATGAACTTCGAGAGATTAAGAGGAGATTTGCCATTGTTCTCGTGCGTGATTTCATTTCTATTTTTCCAGATCGCCCAGCAACCAACGCAATGGGATATGCGGAGGACGTCATCTTGGTTGGGGGACACCATCAGTTTGAGCCAGTCGTTTTCGGGGATCAGAAAGAAATTGGTTGGCATTCCAAGCTTCTTCCATACTGACATAGCAGTGGGGCAGTCTCGGAGACAGTGAAGTAAGGTTTCTGGGACATTATTGCAGATGGGGCAGGTACTTGAGGTAGCAATGTGTCTTCTGACCAGCTCGGAGTTGGTTAGAATGGCACCATGGAAGAGGAGCCAGATGAAAGTTCTGTTCCTGAGAGGTAAGGGTAGCTTTCAGATCTTCTTCCAAATTGGATTACGGGTCGACGAGACTTCGTTCCGGATCCAGCTGTAAGCCGAGCTAGTCGTGAATTCACCAGAGTCTGTAAAAGGCCAGGCCCAAACGTCCTCCCCACCATTCACCTTTGGTGGGTTGGTGAATTTGAGGTAGTTTATCGCTTCTTCAGGAAGGAATGCATTAATAAAACTCCAGTCCCACGTGCCATCAGGGAGCACCATGGAGCTTACATTGAGGTCTTCCAGACCTTGGGGGATACTGTGATTCACCTGCAGATCTTCCAGGGACTTGCCAAGAATCCAACGATCCGTCCACACGTTGGTGGTGGTGCCCGACAAGGGGATTTTGTAGCTGATAGTCTTGACCTTTTGTAGATTGCTTCTGATAAATGCCCATGCAGATGATCCATGACTTGTACTAATGGATCCATCACGCAAGTATTTCCCTATCATCACTCTGACCCAAAGGGCAGAGGGTTGAGACAGGAACTGCCAGACATTTTTTAGCATGGGGGCATCGTTCTGATCCCTAGCGTTCTTGAGTCCCAGTCCACCGCAACTCTTGGGTGTTGTAATCTTCTTCCATGTGACCAGTGAGGCTCAGCATTCGTCACGACCGCCTGCCCAGATGAAAGCTCGAATATGCCTGTCTATATCATCATAGAGTGAAGGTGACAACTTGACAGTCTGCATTGTCTAAGAAGGAATGGATTGCAGAGTGCTCTTAGCTAATGTTATGCGCCCGGCAAGGGAGAGGCACTTGGCCGCCCAACTGGTCATCCTTCCTTTGATCGAAGTAGTGATACTAGAGTGTGTTGCCTTGTTTAACCAGTGGTGCAGTATCGGAACTCCCAGGTACTTGCCAAGGTCCTGGGTTTGAGGAATACCAGTAAGCCTACAAAAGACACACTGTTCACGGTGGTGTTGGGTGTAAAGAAGCACTTTGATTTTTCAGTAGATACAGCTTGTCCGGAGACCCTGCTGAACTCCTTGAGCACACGGGTGATGATAGAGGCATGTGAAGGAGAGACTTCTGCCATTAGGAGCAGGTCATCAGCAAACATCACATGCGAAAGGGGGACCCCACCTCTAGAGAGGACTATAGGTTTCCATTGTCCCCTGCAAACTTCGCTCTGGATCGCTTGGCTCAGGCGCTCCATGCATAGAACAAATAGGTAGGGGCTAATAGGATCACCTTGCCTCACTCCTTGGCTGGTTTAAAAGCTTCAAGATGTGATCCCTCCCAGAGAATCGCGGTTTGACCAGTAGATATGATTTGCATTATTATTGAGATTAGCTTATCCGGTAAGCCCAGTTTGATCAGCATGTCTTTGATGAACGACCGTCACATTTTATCAAAGGCCTTTGATAGGTCCACCTTGACACTGACCCATTTCCTTCCTTTTTTCTTCATCTTCATTGAATGAACTACCTCTTGTACCAAGAGGACATTGCCACTTATTCGCCTGCCGGGTATGAAGCTTGATTGGTTTTCAAAGATCCAACCGTTCAAGTATGGTTTCAACCTCTCTACCACTATTTTAGAGATCAATTTGAAACAACAGTTGTTCAGCGATATGGGTCGTAGCTCACTGCATCGTTGGGGTTGAGTTGTCTTCGGTATAAGGACCATGAGGGAATTCGCCAGATTGGGGTCAATCCAGCCTCTTTCAAATGTCTCACACACCTGCAAGGTAATGGAGGAGCCCAGCCAATTCTAGTTGTGTTGGATGAAGCCCGCATGGATACCGTCTGGTCCTGGCGCTTTGAGCGCCGCCATCTGAAAAGTCACCTCCTTAATCTCCGCTTCAGTTGGTGTGGTTGCCAGAGCGTCGAGGTTGGGGTACGCCCGAAAGTCTCCGTAGTAGCCTGGTATTGCTGCCAAGTCAGCCTCTGGGGTCGGTGGAGCCGTGAGGAGTGAGCAGAAGTAATCCCTGACATGCGCTTTGATGTCTTCAGCGGCAGAGAGCCACCTCCCATCACCATCCCGAATGCAGGAGATTCGGTTATGGGATCTCCGAGCTTTCACATAAGAATGAAAAAACTTATTGTTTCCATCCCCATGATGCAGCCAGGATATATTTTCTTTCTCCTGCCAATCGGCCTCCTCGATTCGCAGTAAGGCCGCATATTCTTCTTCTAGTGAGATAGCCTGAAAATCGTTAGCTGAGCTTTGGTGGGTCAAAGATTTTACCTGTCATTTGTCGATGCGTTTCAGAATTGAGTTCTTTTGTTTATGTTGCTTCTTGAGTCTGGTGGCTTCCCACTTGACGGCTGTTGTTTGGAAGCTCGGGAGGGCCTCTAGGAACGTTAACAAGTCATTTCAGTGGGGAAGCAGCTCCTTGTGGAAATCGGCATTGAGAGACCAGCTGTGCTTAGAGCAAAAGAAGGTCTTCCTCTGCGTTGGGATGCACTACCTGTGATAAGGATTGGATTGTGATCGCTGTAGAGCCGTGTCAAGACACGAGTCTTCATGCCATTCTCAATGTTCAGCCAGCTAGAGTTGGCAACAACTCTGTCTAGTTTTTCCCGGAGTTCACCACGCTTAAAGGTGTAGAAATGGCCCGAATGTTTAGTGTCTGCCAGGCCGGTAGCAAGCAGCATTGCATGGAATTTGTTACAGGAGCGTTTGTCAAAACCTTTTCCTCCATGTTTCTCTCCTATATCGAGCATGGTGTTGAAATCGCCGACCACAGCCCATGCCTCCGAGGCCGCAGGAGTCAGTGACTCTAGGCGGTTCCACAGCAAATCTCGCTTTTGTGGATTGGGACTGGCATATACAAACGTAATTAGCCAGGTGTTGTTTACTTTATAGTGAATGAATTGCCTATGACAGAGGAGTACATCCAGATGGCATCGATGGTTGTCCCAAAGGATCCAGATACCTCCTGAGAAACCCAGTGCTTCAACCTGATGAGATGAGTTGAATCCAATCTTTTTAATCACGTTATCTGCTTTTGTGCCACTACATCTTGGTTCAAAAATCACCAGGATGTGAAGTTGATACTTGCATTTCATCTGCTTAATATGATTTATCTTGTCCTTGGAGCAGGCTCCTTGGACGTTCCAGCAGAGGATGTTCGTCATAAAGGAACATCAACAACTGTCACTAGACCTGAGGTTCTAGTGGATTGCAGCAAGGAGCCCCGCTGCTTGGTCCTCTGTGGACATATCGTTATTATGCAGTTCCTCATCTTGGAAAGAAAGTGACCTGGTGGTCGGTTGCCTAGAGCAGGCTTCGTCTACTAGCTGGGCTAGTTTACCTTTCTTCCATTCACGACCTGGGCTAACTGTTTGGTAGACAATGCGTCTGTTCCGGAGGATGATTCCTCCATTGTTGGAGGTAGTGTTACCCCAATTAAAGGTAGCACTAGAATGCGTGAGTTCTGTGCCTATGCTTCCTTGGAAACGAAAGGCAGAAGCAAACACCAGGTCAGAAGTGCGCCCCTCACATGTTTCATCGTTCACTAAGGTCACCACTGAATGAGAGTTATTCGGTGGTTTGTTTGAGGGCCCCGCCTCATTAGCCTTAGCAGCACGTTGTTGGGGAGGGTGGCCAGACTTGGCAGCAGTCTGTTTGGGCGCAACAACAGGTTTCTTTTGCTGCTTCTTCTTTTTCCTATTGACTACATCTTCCCAGTCTTCTTCCTCTTCGTTCTCCAGAGAGTGAAGAGGAGTTTCCACGGTAGGTTGCTTGTCAACAGGAGCCTTGGCCTCCTTGGCACGGGAGCTATTCTTTTTGGTATTATTCTGTCTCCTTTCTGGCATTCTAGCATGGGTGGCATTGGTGTACGTCGGTTGAATCATAGGAGGATTGGATGGCTCTACTGGTGGATCTCCCGTGGGGAACTTTGGGCCATGGGTGCAAACTAATTCCTCGTGGCCGAGGCGGCCGCACTTCATGCAGAAAGTAGGTAGGTTCTCATACTCTAGTCTGTACTGTATGCCATTAAGACAGATAGTTGGAAGGAGAGGGATCCCCGTGTCTACCTCGACAGCAATACGTGCAAACTTGCCTCTATTGCCTTCTTGGGTTGTGTTGTCGATCTTGATTGTTCTCCCTATAATATTGTCAATACTTTCGAGTAGCCTGTTTTGGTACAGATATATGGGCATATCTGCTATCCTCGCCCAAACTACAAGCTTCCTGGGAATCAGGTCGGAGGGCCTGAAGGTAGCGGACCACGATTGAACGGAGATGTAGTGGTTGAAGATCATCCATGGGCCGCCGGTCATGGAGCGGACGAAGTCTTCGTTGTTGGCCAGTTGTAGATGTAGTAGCCCATGTCTAGATAAATGGCGCGAAACTCATCTGACAACTGCCACATAGCCGCTATTTTGTTCATCAGGATATTGAACCCTATATTGGTGCCGATGACTTTGATGACCACGGCATATTTCCATGGTTCCAGGAGTTGGGGCAGTTTCTTAGGATTGACAAGGAGCAATGGAACACTGCTGTTAGGATCCAGTCAGATGTCGTCGGCTTGGAGCAGATCTGGCGAGACCTGCGCTAGGGTAGACAGGGCTTTTGTTGTGCGGTTTGTCACTATGTCCTTATAGGATCTAGTGTTGGGAGCAACGCCAGGTTCCTCCATATTGGTATCCTTTTCTTCATGCTATTCGCTGGATTTCATTTTTTCAAGGTTGGATGATGGCGGGGTGTGATGGTGCGTGGAGGAGCGCCCCGTGCCGCGGCCTCCTCGGCCGCCGCCGCAGCCACCAAACCCTATCATTTGGCTTTAAAGTTGTACATAATTGTAGTTTAATTCAATCAACAGATGAGATTCAAGCATTTGAATTGATTTACAAGAATGTCTTCTTATATTGTGATAGTTTGATAGAATACTTGTACTATGAGAATGAACTATTTTGATGGAATTCAAATGATAATCAACATGTTTTGATTAGTAACCCCATATGAGTAATGTGAAATAAAAGAAGAAGAGAACTAAGTCTATTATTCATGTATATGCATGAAATTTATTGACATCTATTCAGATTGGATGGAATAAGCATATGTTGTATGATAAATCTATTCTGACTATGAGAAATCATACATGATATCTATATGCTTTTACTGTTGCTAGTTCTAATGCCTCTACTAATATTTGTTTAGAACTCTGATTTTAAATGAACTAATAAGATTTATGTTGAAACTGAATTTAATATGCATTCCTTACATTGAGAAACCCTGATAAGGGTAAATGTTGCATAATGAGATTATGTCTAGGGCTGAAAGCCCGCTGATGATGATAAAACCCTAATGGGGTAAATGACAGACAATAAGATTATGTCTCGGGCTGAAGGCCCACTATTGATGATTTCTATGAGATGATGTAGAAGATATAAATAATCATATGTGTAGCAACATATAGATTTATTGTGCTTCTTGCTTTGATCATTGTACTTATTGATAAACCTAATATGTTTCATGTTATTCTAGTTACACGAGAATACACAGATATGATATATGATGTTTTGAATTCTTTTAAGATGAGTAAAAGAGATTAATAATACGTGAAATGATGGAACGCCTATTTAGGTGCCTTGAACACCGTGAGTTTATCCCGAGGACCACACTGGGGAAACAAAACCGATCTCCTTGTAGTAATCGATGAATTATGAGAAGGGTTCTTGAAGTATAGATTGAGACCTTAAAGGTTAGACCACTAGGATTTAGGAGTGAGTCATCTAGAGTGGCTATGGCCCTAAATCCTTGTTGTGAAAGTCTATGTCCTGATGGAATAGACTCTGATGAAATGAAATACATGAAATGTGAAATGAAAAATATGTGAAATACTATTATATGTGATATATTGTTTTTCTGATTCCTATCGCATATACCTGAGATGAGGACGTGAGCCTCTTTAGGCAACCCTAAGGTGGCCAGGGTCTGTTGTTGATATCTTAGGGTGGTCGGCTAAACCCTAAGATAGTGAAGGTGAGTCGTTGACACGAGAATCAGGCGTGACAACTTCTACTTGGTTAGGTACAATCCAAGTAGTTTCAGGACAAATGAATAAAAGATGATAAGCCATGTAGAACATGATTTGAATGATTGTTATATTCCTAGTAATGCTACTTGATGATTTGTCATTGTTGATTATGGTTCTTGTTGTGGAAAGTAATCACGTTGCTATGAACATTTTCTATTTTATATTATGATATATCATGCTGAAAAGTTATAAATGTCGGGATTTATATCCATTCTGAATATGAGTTGGATTGCTTGCTATCTGATAGTATTATTTGGTAGATATGTACTATGTGTAGTTCAACTTCAGGACTGTAGGATGTGTTCCTGGTCCAGCTGGTGGAGTGTCACAAAGATAATGCTAATGTTATGTATTGATTCAAAATGCTTAGAACTTGACTTCTCATGCAGTAGGGTTCTTAATTTGAACTAAGAAGTATCTATTGATTTGTTCATAGACATGCTCTAAAAGATGTTTCAAAGTTATAATTGGTTTAAGTGATTACTTTATCTGTTGGATTAGATTACCATTTCAAGATATATTTTACTTATGGTAGAACTATCTGCTAGACTTTTCAATATCTACATGTTTCTATTAAGTTAATTATACTTAATCTAATGTTGATGCATGCACCTAGCTTGAGTGGGAGGTATCCACTCACTGGGGATCTATATGAGTCTCATGAGGTTGTTTCAAATGTTTCTTTAGGCATAATGCTATCTAGAAGATAGGTTGTGACAAAGAGGATATAAGTAGCATAATCTAGATAGATTAGAATGTCCCTATTCTCTCTCTTTCTCAGGATGGGTTGTAGACTAAGTTTGTTCAACAATGTACATGTATTTGATGTAAACTAAATCGCATATGATAACAAGATTTGATTCTAGTTTTCATGGATTTGAATAAGATTTGTGATATATAAATGTGATGTCCTTGATGTGACATTGATTAATAAATTTGTAGAGAAAGAAAAAGAAAAAGGAAACATTTACATGTGATTCCATATATTGTTTCAATTGACTTTGTCAAGAATTCATTGTTTTAGTTCATAATCTGGGTTTAGGTTTGGGATTATCTCTAATGGTTGGTATTTATGTTGATCAAATGAATGGGTTCCGACACTAACTATGAGATAATAAAAACAAAGCAAAGATATGATGTGACTTATATAAGAGAAAAACACATTTGAAGTGAGACATTAGAGTTGCTAGCTTGTAACACTGTTATATAGTCTTCTATTAGCATGTGGTGCAAGGTATTAGGAAACACTAGGAAATAAGAATTATGTATCTAGATTATAACTTCTATTGCATAGATTCAATAACCCCCCAAATTCAGGTCAATACCCCCCAGGAACAAAGATAATGATTAAGATAATTACACCTAAGGTGTATAATAAAGTCACTTAACTATTTCTTCTCATGAAACCACCATCATTATTAGGGACTGGACACATACATGTGTCTTTGCTTATTCCCTTTGTAATTATTGATTGACCTACCTCTGCTCATGATGAGGTTGCCTACCTCACAATTGCATGTGATACTCATTCTAGTTGGATCCTTCAACTAGTAATTCAACATACCACTAGAAACCTCTCTCCACTTTAGAGTGAATATGTGCCTCCTTGGTTGTTAGTGTGGACGATTATTGTGTCAACATCACCAATAATGTGCAAATGACTGATGTGTGTGTTATTCCAATCAAATACATTGTGATTTTGTTGACGTGCCACCAATGTGTCATTGGTTGAGAGATGTGAAATGTCTACTGATATGACATATTGATGTGGTTGTCAATGCACCCAATGTTTCAACAATAATTGTGTGTATTGTGTTGATTGGACTGATTGATGTTGTTTTTAATAAACCTATTATACCAATGATTTCCAACCATTACATCACATCAAGGTGAAGTCACTGGCCTTGTAAAGGCCAGATTCTTACGATCGAATTTTACAAAATTGAATCAAAATATATAAGTTTTTTTCACAAACATGCTTTACATCAAAGTTGCAATGCTTTACATAAGATTACAAAATTATGGCATTTCCTATATACTCTTCAATAGTGGAAAACTCTTTCATGTCTCCTCTAGGTCTTATTTGATTTCCTATCCATGAATTCCCAAATGAATAAAACCACACATGGACCTCAAGAAGGGAAATGTGGGTCAGCAAAAGTGGTACAAATTTATAATTGGAAAATGAAACAATGAGAACCTATCTAATTGGTTTTATGGAAAAATGCAAGGGAATAAACAATACAACCAAGTATAAAAAAATAGAAATGGGATTTCAAATATAAGATTTAATATCCAATTTTTTTGATGCTTTAAATTCAATTTTCAATAGATAGCACATGTCAATGTCTATGTTGTTGGGGAAGACATGTGTTCCCTCCATGGAAAACAATAACAAACCAGTTGTGTTTCCAATTATGTTGAGGGACCTCATGTCCTCTCTACATCGAGTCATGGAAGAGTTATTCAACTAAATTATGGGCACTAACCTACCCTTTTCTGTGTTTAATCAATGTGCTACTATTTTTTAGGATGTTCTGTTGATTTCTTTCAAAGAGGGAGGCTAATGTTTACAACAACTATAATCCAACCAACCTATCTAATTATGCACAATCAATGGGATAAATAAATTTACATATAGAAAAAGAAACTTCATAGCTTTGTATCAAAGTATGTACAAATTGTGAGTTTCAAGTATTAAGCTCCAAGAATTAAATAAAAGTAGAGTGATCTACAGATGTAGAGGAATATTTGTCACTATATGGCTTGGTTTGTCTTACTAAATGATATTAGGTGAAAATGTATTGTTCTTTCCATTAGGTTGTACCAAAAGTATTCATAAACCCATTTATATCAAATATGTTGAGGTCAATAATGTGTAGAAGTGGTGAAATATATTAGGCACCATATAATTCTCTACCAGAACCTTGACAGTGAGGTAACTATTGGATTTATTTATGACTAAGGCTACACCAATATACCCATATTTTGATAAGTAGATCTTAATATGAATATGAACATAATTATACCTCTACTAATATTTTAGTGGAGAATTATCTTGTATAATCTAATAACTAAGTTACATAACAAGTTTCATTTTGTAATGTGATATTATCTATGATCAATTAAGTTCTTCTTTGTGATTCTCTATGTTTTTTTTAAGGTAGGTTTCTCTAAGTAGAAAGAGGTTCATAAGTCAATCCTATCATTGTTCATAGTCGAGCGTGTATTGTTCTAGGGTTTGTAATAATAATGAGGGTAGATTACTCCTATTAACTAACTTATTACTCAACTATTTATTAACATATATGTACACAAGAATGTGACTAATACTTACATAATTACTCAACTAGACTAGTTCATTACTGAAACCATATGATGAGATCATTAATAAATCTTTTGGTCTAGTATGTATGTACAAATGGGTTTCTATAATCACTATTTATGGATTACATCTTTACTAATAGACTATTACATAATTATGTACATGTATGTATCCATATGATAGAACTAATTATAATGAATTAATGTTTCTATATGATAGAACTAATTATAATGAATATAATGTATGTATTATTTTTATATATACTTATACCTTTGCTAGTTTGGGCTGTCACGTGGATCATTTTATAGTTATGTATTCTCTCATCTAAATTATAACATCTATATTACAGGAGAACAAACAACATACATATCTTCTTGCAACGAGGATCATGACTTCATTTGATCCAAGGTTTTTGGAAAGTCTCTAGACATAGTTCTGATATCTCATGTTTGCACTCTTCATTTTACGAAGTCATCGCTTCACAACAGATTGAAGGAGTTATGAACATCTTCAGTTCAATGATAGCAAATTGAATAAAATCCTTGATGTTCCTCAGATCTCAAGTAGGGTCAGATATTTTGGTGGTGCTAGTGGATGGACTTAGGCCTTCTATGAAGGTGAAGGTGTGACGTCCCTGGATTTTCTAAAATTTAATTTGATGTGTGACGTCCAAATTGAAACCCTCACCTCAGCGATAATCCTAATTTAAACACCCCGAAGGAGAAAATTAAGGGAGTCAAAAGGAAACAACAATAGCACATGCACATGAAAAAAAATAAAGCCATACACACATGTTCCTCATTCAACACATAACTACAACATGAATTGTTACATCATTTGATATTACATATTGAACAACAAATTTATACATATACATGTACTACAACTAAACTACATGATCTTAAGACAACAGGTCGACCTGTACATCAGCTTGCCACACAACTCTCACTATCCTAGATCTTCAAGAACACATGTCCACAACCTAAACAAAAGATTACATGTGGTACACGTTAGCACAATATTCAAGAATATTGTACTGAGTACGCCTACGTGTCTTTTATATACCTCTTATCATATATTGGAAATAAGATAAAACTAATATACTTGGTAGTAACAAAAGAATATAAGAAAAGCGTATACTTGCACAAAGGTATTCGTTAGCAAAAGAGAACACATATTGTAAGCACATTTTCCATTATATATCCATGCATTTACCACCTGAGGGAATAATGCATCATCTCAGCTACCAAAGAGTATGAGATGTAAGGCCTTATGATCTACTACCAATAAGTTCGATCATTATACAATGTGATTTGTTATCAAAGAGAATGATCACTTTCCAGCACTATGCTACCAAAGAGAATTAGTGCTTTCATATAATGGAACAAATATATTATGTTTGATGTGTTCATAACAATAAGTATGGAAAGCTCAAAAAAACATAACATACAAGAACAATCATTTCAACCAATACCATATGCCAAGTATTCATTACCATATAATACAAGCATGTTGTATAATAATCCAAGTAAGAGGTAATGGCGTACATTGATCAAGAGACATCCTAATCACATATATCCCTCATGACAACTATAACCTTGGTCAAACCTGATTAAGACAAGATCACATACTATCATCAAGTTCTCGTCATCTTACATCTCGTCTTAACCCTATTCGTGTTCATTAGGGTTTATCTTATCTCATTAGGATATGCCCACTTTTACTTGAATTCTTATCTTACAATTATCTTACTGATGTCACTTTCCATATTATGGCTCATTAACTAGATATACTCATGTGTCACGTATTACGTGAACATACTTAACATTACGTCACATTCATTAACCCCGTTAGGGTTACATCATATGTATTAAGGGTTCTCTTCATATAACATGAATTTCATGTATATAACTTATCTCAGATTTATATATATCTTCCAATTACAAATATGAGGGTTTTCTATAAATTTCATCATTCATTGAGCATGTATGTATTTATTGCATTTTATTTAGGGTTATTAGCCCTAAATAGACATATTGAGAAAAATAAATGATTTTGTTCTCTAACATCATAATCACATACCTATTATGGATTATAGACATAAAAAAGGATTTACTAACACATTATCATAATTTTGGGCCATCGTTTGCTATTTATTATCCATTAAACACGCATTACACATCTTACATGATATCATTGCTATTAACGCATCAAAAGCTGATATTATCATTCTAATGTGTTCTACTCATTTTCTGAGAATTTCGGTACCTTATATGTATTTTTCTGATAATCGTGCTATTTTCTATGAATTATATACGAACTGAGAATTTAGAGATTTTACCTTTTTGGGGCCAATCACGCGTTGCCACGTGGCTCCTAGGGGGCGAACTACTCCTTCATCTCCTTGATCACACTGTCTGGCGGTTCAAGGCTTACTCAATCCACTCAAACTGGGTCGTCCGGTCTGGGTCTTTGACCTAGTCCATCTGCAACCCTCTTCTTTCTTCTCTCTCATGTTCTCAGCCCGATTCGCATATTCTCCCTTGCACAAAGCTGCCACCATGACTGGGGGGTTATATAGCCTAAGTTCTAATTAGCAACTCTGTCACGCACCCCTTTGATATATGGTTGGACCGTGTGGCCAAAATCGGGCCCTGGATCATCAATTCAATGGTCTTAAGCATTCATAAGAGAAGCCATGAATCTACCTTGATAGACGTAGATGTTGACCCTTAGATTTTTGATCAAGGGCTGTCAAGTCCTCACCTACCTTGCGGTTAGAGCAAGGTAGTGGGAGAGCTGATGTTGATGTCATCCCTGCCACCACTTTCCCAAAACATGGGGTGAGGGGGGATATCTAATCGGGGAGTTGAAGTCTCATCCTCATTGCGAGCGGTTTGAGACCCTGGGCTTGGAAAATGAGGTAGAGACGAGGCAGAACGGACCCCCACTTGCCATCCCATCTCCATTATAGAGAGCATGTCTGAACTAGAATGAGGGATTTGAGATAGAGGGCGATTTTTAGGGAAGTTAAGAAGGGAATAATGATCCCTGTAGTCGTCTGAAGCTAGTGTATGGTCTGATCATAAGCCATAGGAGGTTCTATAGGCTACCGAGCTCCAGTTTGGTGGTGATGAAGACCCAGTTCGGGAAGGGATGTAGCAGGTTTCCCTCTGAGTTTTGGAGCTGAGGTGGAATCCAGAAATACCCGTCGGTGCTAATGTTACCTTAAGGTGGAAGTTCAATGACACAGAGGTTGTTCGACCCTTTCAGTCGGCCGCAATTCTTGTCAGGCGGCGGCGCCCTACTGGAGACTGATCTCCATGGATGAAGACTAGGAGAAGAGAAGTCATGGGAATTCGGAAGATCTCAGTGAGGATAATGGTAGCCCTAGAAGCTAGCGAGAAGCACCTTGTCTTTGCCAATTGCTTGTCGGAATAGTTGATTATGGTGATTTCTCTTAATATCTGGTAGATGAACTAGGTTGTGGGATCATTGTAGAGGTGTAGGACCCACCAGGTGTTTGGTTGGTTGGAAGGGAAGAGATTGGGTTGAAGATGCAATTTGTCCTCATCTTTGCGTTAAGGTTGTAGTGGACATCACCATATGCATCTTGCCCAAGGTTATCGAGTTGTTGGAGAGGTTGTGGCCTACCTGTATTTTCATGTTGTAGGTCAGGTTGACCTAGAAGGAAGGGATGATGGGAGGTAGGTAGTAGGTTTAGAGAAGGGAGGCAACTGGGTTGTTGGTGTTTGGACTGACTAAGCTAGAGATGCAGTCGAGGATGACAACCACATGTTTGCATGTCTTTGGCAGAAGGATTTTGGTCTAATGAAGGATTTTAGGCTTTTTTTGTCCATCATTGTAGGTTTTAGTGAGTATATAGGGCCTAGGGGCAAGTTTATAGGTTGAGGATGTGTTCTTGGGTGAGAAGGAGCACCATATAGATGAGGAGAAGTTCAATGACTGGGCATTCATAGAGGTGTCATGGCTCCTTGCAGCTTACTGGCTATCAAGTGGTATTGACACCAGTTGTGCTTGTATAAACATCAATCAAATGACAAGGGTTTATGGTGAGATCATAGGACTAGTATGGTGTCTGACAGTTACAAAGGCAAGGCTTCATGAGAGAAGATTTTTTGTGTGATTTTATAAGAATAGAGAAAGGATGCATCTCTATTATTTGTAACCGGTGGAGGATTAGGTTTTTGAGTTTGAGAAGAGGTGCGTAGAAGAGAGAACATGTTCCCTCATAAAAAAGTATTAGACTTGGCTCGTTAATTTGGTAACTGAAGAACATTATAAATACCTTTTAGCTAATTACTCCTCTATTTCATAACTTCTAAATAGAAACTTTATAGGACAGTGTCTTGGAGACATGATATGTCTCATGTTGTCTCTGCAACTCATAGTTCAGAGAACTCAACATCAAGCATTCCTCATCAATGTCTTCCTCGGTATTCTTCCATAAGCATACTTTCAGCCATTGATATGGTGGGATCGAGTCCATCTGGTTTTGGTATAACTAAGACTTAGATCTTTCACTCTACGATTGAGAACACTTCTCAATGTCCTAACCAGTCGTGGAAAAATTCCCATTTAATTTTTTGGTCTCAAAGACTGATCGCAAATAAGTGATAATTGTTGATCAACCATTTGTACTACAAAAGGAAATATGCAATTTTAGTCCAAAAACTCAATTTTGTCTTATTTGATTGATTTGAAAAGTTGACGATATAATTAGGCCTTTAATTAATTATCACTCCCACTATTTTACTTCAAATTGATAGCCGTCACCACCAATTCAGAAGATTGCAGCGTACAACCTTCTAGAGGGCAAGATCCATATTTCATCAAGTCATGAGTCAACTTTGGATGATTGCCCAAAATCTTGATTATTTAGGTAGGCCATCATGCCAATTGCATCATATGTAACTCTTGATGAATGAACATGCGCAACACCTTGCCATGAACATTCCTTGCATCTGGGCTTAGACACTCTAAGAATCACCAGTTAAGTCTAACCCAAAAGCCGACACGGTAAACATGCACCCTGCTTTTGCAGAACCTACATGTCTACCCTTCACACTTCCACAAGATAGACGACACACCATACTTTGGCGTAACCTACGCTTGGTCTATCAAGTTTTTCATGTGTGTCGCTAATGGAAGGCATATAAGACTTAATATTTTAATGAGGTATTTGGTTTTTATATACATATACATATCCAATCACCACAATACATAGTACATATCATATACATGCTATATCCCACAGAAAACATGCAAAAATGATAAAAGCGATGATTATGGCCATCCTAATGTGATTCCTCGAGCCAAGAGGAATCACGGTCATCTAGGTCTACATCACATGCAACCTGTACAAGATGAAATTTGTTCTTTGCCTTTCTGGGTTTGATCAACTCATCACATGACTGATCGACTCACCATCAGGCCGGTCGGCTGGGTGCCACCAGCTGATCGGTTGGCTCCTCCAACCGATCGGTTCTCTTGGTCATCGTGCATCTCATCATGGCCGCCACCCGCTCGTCTCGCTCCTCGAACCGGCCATCAACCGATCGGCTCACTCCTTGAACCGATCGTCTGGATCGTCAACTGATCGGTTCACGCCTTGAACCGATCGTCTCAGTTGTCGTCAGGATGTAATCCATTCTTTGACATAACAAGAAATAAAATTCTATCCTATTTTTCATTGTAAAAAGAGAAACCTCAAGTTACATTCGAACGGAGCAAAGGTAGGAAAGAAATCTCGAATTATTTTGAGTTACATCAGGAATAGGAGAAAAGGAATCAATGTGCAGACTGAGATGCAAGAAACCACATACAACCATACACATATAGGGTTTATTGGCCATAACCACGCTATACATCCACCACAAAACTCATTTAAGGGCAACACATATCGATTGCATTCATATTACATATCATATATGTATTTTGGGATTTGTGGATTTAGGATTGAACATGCATAAAGCCAATTTTATTCGCATATTATGCAATAAATAAAGGTGACAAACCAAATCGATAATACTAAAGTATAGAGCAGTTGACGTGGCTCTGATACCACTGTTGGGTTTTATAGGGAGGCAGAGAAGGCAGCAGAAACAAAAATAATTTTCTCCTCCCCAAACCCAGAACAAGGAAACACGTCAACGTCTATACAATAGGAAGGGATGGTTTGTGGAATCATACCTTGTCCCGAGGCTTGCTCGGAGACAATACCTCGTGGATTGTGCGGTCTTCACCTCCAGTCTTAGACAGTGTCTGTGCATCTCCTGATCACACTAGGACTGACGACTCCTGGTCTCACCGGGACTGTCGGGATTGACAGTTGTCCTCCGAGCGGCAGAAATCTCCCGCCTCTGAAGTAGTCCACACAGACCACCTGGAACTCCAATCTCCTTGTCCCACAAGGAATTGGAATGAGTCGCACCCTCCTGTCAGTGTACTAGTCACTGACACACTCTCCCGCCACCAGTCGCTTTCTGCAGTTGTCTTTCCCTTGTTGTGCCTCCCTTATCAGGTAGCACTTGCTCAGGCTCTCTCGGTTACCAAAACTAGTGAGAACGACAACTTTACAGAGCAACTGGTTGCACTGAGTTATACTCTGAGAAGCTGCCAATACCCCTATATATATAGGAGGGTCATGGGACAGGGTTCTCTATCCCGGGCAATGTGGGACTAAAACAGGAGTAGAAAGGTTCGAGATTTTCCACAAAAACAACCAACTGCGTAACTTGAACCGATTGTTTCATTTCTGAAACGGTCGGTTGGGGACCTGAGCCGGTTGGCTGAGACCACAACCGATCGGTTGGGACCCATGAAATGGTCGGTTCACTTCTGAACCGGTCGATTCATGGTCCTGGTTAGTTCCCGATTGACTTTTCCTCTTTTGTTTCGAATTGGTACCAAATACCAATCCTTGTTCCAATAAAATTGGGCAAGTGAAATGAAAAGAAATTTATCACCAACCTGACTTTTCCAACTTGCTCGGTTGGATAAGTGGAGCCGATCGTTTTAACACTTGAACCGATCGTTTCACCCTGTCCATCAGCCGATCGACTCACCATCTGAGCCAATCGATTCACCAAGCTCAGCTGATCGGTTCATCACATGAGTCGATCGGTTGGGAGTGCAAATTGTGCAGAAACAGTCATTTGCAGTTTCAATCAATCTGATACTCTAATCAATCAATCCAACACCTTGAACATTATGATACTGAGCTATCAATTGATTGAGTGTTTAATTGAACTACTAAACTCCTTTAGTAATCAATCTAAACATTGTTTGTGGACAAAACTCCTCTTCCAGGTTAAATCCTATGTGTGTGACCCTGCAGGTCCATTTCACTTTGGCAGTGAAAGTCGATAACACTTATGACTTCACAAGCAAAGAGCGGCGCCTAGTCACACATCAGTGCTACCCAAGTGAAACAGAAAGTTGGAGAACAATTTTCAATCCTACAATCCGTGAATGGTGTTATAGTGAATGTATAATTCCTTTGTCACTGATATCCCGAGTGAACTCGAGGCATGGAATAGTCATCCTATCAACGTTCATTCACTTTCTTGATCTCAGAGTAGATTGGAAGAGATATGTATGACATCAATATCACATACTGATTCACACATGCATGCACGCCTTTCTCAATCCTACTCATCAAGTGGCCATGGATATCAAACTCCCTTAGGAGGGACAAATCCCATATCTATCACTCACCCCTCAAAGCCCCATGTGTCAAAGCCACCCAATCATCACCTTTATAACAACCCATGTTTCAAGACTGCGTTTGAAGATGTCAAAGTGTGCCCAACGACATGTGTTGAGTGTAGTAATTTCAGGACAAAGAATCACACTCACCACCATCACTGTGAGTACTGACTGTGACTACCATGTCATGGTTCCATGTGTCAAACTCACGGTGGGTCTGTCCGGTACACTTGTTCTCTAACAAGTACCTATGTGTTTGGTTTGATATCTCTATATCATGACTAATGAGATTCTATCATCAACCAACACCACAATCTAGTATTGTGTGTCATTGCTGTCTATCTACCTTCCACAATGACATCCGACTAGGGACATAACAAGAATGTACAAACTCTTAGCATCCATATGATCTCATCGTTTAGGTTCTCAACCTGAAAGCATACGTCATTGAGTATTGTCATTCTCTAGACATTCAATTTGTTCTATCACTATCTCATATGACTGAACCAGAAAGAATTGGAAGCTTTCCTTTTATGTTTATCAAATCAATCTTAATGTATCCCACCAATCATCCCATGATTGTCTCTTAGGGCATACATACCAACAATTGTATCATACTTTGTAGATGTCCTTTCTTGGAGTCAAGTTGAGATTATACAATCCTTGGAGCCCTAAATAATTTGAGGTACTAGATCTTCTATTTCATTGTTAAACTATTTTCCCTCTTGATGGACACGCACATATCTTAATTCGTGGTGAATTCCATATTGTTTTGAAGCCTTTATTTATTCTTGCAAGTTTTCCATTCTCATTTTACAATTGATGGAATATTGTTTATAAAACATTTTGGCATTGGACTTGATCTATTTGGAGTTGTGACTCCCTATGGACTTTGGTCCCTTGGGATTTGGCCCTATAGAGTTTTGGCTCACTTGAGTAGGCCAAGTATCCCACAACCCTACGCATTGGATATGGATTAGTTCTCCCCCAGTTAAATAGAATAGCTAATAAGACACTAGTGTCATTCTCTCCTAGAGTGTGAGAACACAAGGTACTTAACCCTACAAAAGATATGATAGAAAGGTGCCAAAATTTGTCAAATAGAATATCTTCAAATTGGTATACTTTTTGAATAACTTGGATCAACTTTGCATACTTGAAATATTGAATCTTGCTTAGTGATATTCTCATGAAAGATTTTCTATCTTGAAATTGATATTAGAATTTCTTCTTGTTATCCTTTATCCCACCAAATAGTTCTTTCCTAACTTTTATTATACATCTAAATCCTATTTCGTACATAGTTCAATGATTGGATTCAGTACCAACTTTGTTGACCCTTTTATTTCCCTTCAATGGGGTCCATGTGTGGTTTTGTTCCCTTTGGGAGCTCATGGACAGGTGGTAGATGGGAGACCTTGAAGAGATGTGCATGGGTAGTCCTCCATTGAAGACTAGATAGGAATGCACTTTTATTCTTAAACTCATATTCATACTTGTAAGCTTCTGCGACTCTGATGTACAAGCATGCATGTAATAAATATTGTTTATGTTTTTGATATTATTTTTAAATATTTGATCATAAAGATCAGGTCTTTACACTATATTGCTCACCTAAACCTCCAATAATGAACATATAAAAAGCTTGCAAACCATCATCATACCAAGAACATGCCACTAGAGGACTCAAACTTGTGGTTGTCCTCCCATGCTAGATTTTTAGGTTAGTCAGCCTGAAACAACAAGAACCCTAGTCTCTTACCTTCTCTAAACCTACCACTTAACTCCTCATCACTGTCGCCTACCAGGACAATCCGACCTACAACCTGCAAAACCACGAGTAGTCTACAACCTTTCTAGCAACTCCATTACATCCGACAAGATCCAAATTTTGAAGGCCACTACAAGACAAATTAAGAGACAAGGACAAATAATATCTTTAATCTAAGCTCCACCCTTACAACCAACTGACCACCTGATGGGTCCCGCACCTCCTCGACGATATCACAACCTGCTTAATCTTCCAGATTCTAGGAGCAATCATCATAGTCAACTATAGAAAGAAGTACCTAGAACCGCGACCATGTTGCTAATCCCTAGTTCTACCCACACCTGTAACTGATATTACAAACTGTTAGGATTGATGATGATTCCTTCTCAACCCTGATCACCACCTCTCGACCATAAGTAAGACCTGCAACATACATGACATATTCACCTCCACCTTCACAGTAGGTATAACTCCATCCACTAGTGCCATTAAGATATATCTGACCCTACTTGAGATCTAAGGAACACCAAGGATCTTCTTTGTTATTCTGTTGTTGAACTAAATATGTTCATAACTCCTGCAATCTGTTGTGAAGAGAGGACCTATTTGAGTGAAGAGTGCAGACCTGAGATCTTAAAGTGTGATAGGAGACTTTCCAACAACCTAGGATCAAATCGAAGCACGATCCTTGTTGCAAAAAGATAGGTATGTTGTTTTTTTCCTATGATACTGATTTTAAAATCCATATGAGAGAATAGATAATTATAAAATGATCCATGTAACAATCCAGACTAGTTAAGGTAATTCCCTATAACCTAAGTATACATACAAATAAAAAATACATGTATTCATTATAGTTAATTGTATCATATGGATACATACATGTATCTATTTACCTAAACATCCATGAGTAAATATGTAATCCATAAATTTTGATTATAAGAATCCATTAGTAAAGGCGTACTAGACCAAATAATTTAATAATGATCTCATCATCTGGCTTCAATAATGACCTAGTCTAGTTGAGCGATTATGAAAGTATTATTCACATTATTATGTACATATATATTAATAAAGAGTTGAGTTATAAGTTATATATAATTAGTAATCTACCCTCATTATTAATACAAACCTAGAAGTGTAAATGCTCGAGTATGAACCCTTTTTACCTAGATCAACCTATTTTATTGGAAACATATGGAAACACAAAGGAGAAACCTAATCGATCTTAGATAGTATCATATTAAAAAGCAAAACATGCAAAGATACATAATTATTATATTATACAAGATGATTCCCCATTCAAATATTTGTAGAGGAATAGTTATGTTCGTATGCATAGTAAGATCTACTTATTAACATATGGATATATTGGTGTTTTCTTAGTTATAAATGGAATAATTAATTATCTCACTATTAGGGTTTGATATTGAGTTATATGGTGCCTAATATATATAACTACTTCTACACATAATTGATTTTAACATATTTGATATAAATGGGGGTAATATGACTACCTAAGGAACAACGTAAGGGAAAGAATAATACATTTTCACCTAATATCATTGATTAAGATGATCCAAGCCATATAGTGACAATATTTCTCTACATCTGTAGATCTCGCTGTTTTGATTTAATTCTTGGAGTTGAATACTTGAAACTCACAATTTTTGCATACTTTGATACAAAGGTATGAAATTTCTATTTCTATGTTGAAAGTTATATCCCTCATTTATTGAATGCATAATTAGATAGGATGGTTGTCTTAAAATTGGTGTAAAACCTCCATAAAATCCACCAACAATAAATCCTAAAAAAATAGCACGTTGTCTAAATGTCAAAAAGGGCAAGCTAGTGCCCATAGTTTAGTGGAATAACGCTTCCAAAACTCTGCATATAGAGAAGGACATAAGGTCTCTTAGTATACTGGGAAACACTATTTGTGTGCTTCTATTCTCCATGGAGAGAATACATGGCTTTCCCAATAATATAGATATTGACATGTGCTCTGCATTGAAAACTGATTTCTAGTCTAAAAGATGGGATATTGAGTCTTATTGAATTTAAAAACCCACTGCTATCTTTTTATACTTTCCTATATTATTTATTCCCTTGTATTTTTTCATTAAGTCATGTAGACATGTTCTTACTATTTTACTTTACAAATATAGATTTTGTACTTGCTTGTGCGGACCCATATTTCCCTTCTTGGTTTCCATTTGTGTTTTTTTTGCTTCAAAGAGAATTCATGGATAGGAAAATAAACAAGACTTATAAGAGACGTGAAAGAGTTGCCCACTATTGAAGTATATATAGGAATTGATTCCAAATTTTGTTATCTAAGTTAAAAAATTTCACGACTCTAATGTAAACAATGTTTGTAAAAAGATATGTTTATATTTTCTGACAAAATTTTATAAAATTTGATCGTAAGAATTCACTCTTTACAACCTAGTATCAGAGACTATAAATAGACAACACTCATGCATGTCTCGTGGAAATTAGGGTTACATAGTAGTACATCTACAACATAGACAAACCCTAGTATTATTGGACTAATTATTGGGATATACCTAGACTAAAAATAGGATACACGAAGAGAGTAGGATGTGAAGTATGTACCTTAATTTAGAAATTCATGACACATGCCTAGCCCATTTACTAACTTTTGGACTCCCCTAGAACACTATAGAGAACATTTTTTACAACAATTCATTTTTTCATTTCATAATAGGTGTTAACGATTATATTAAATTGTGTGGTCCTATGGGGGGTGGTTGATACAACATGTGATGCACATGTTGTGATACATGTATTTTATACAATAATTGAAACATGTTATTTTTCAGTGAATGGCATGTTATAACATGGGTATTTTGTACAACATGTGGTTCAACCCTTGTAATATATATTATGCAAAAGTTGAAGCATGTGGTCTTTCACTAAATACACTTATTGTAATATGGGTGGTTTTTACAACATGTGGTGCACTAGTTGTAATATATATTAAGCAACAATCAAAGCATGTTGTCTTCTACTAAACACAACTATTGTAATAGGGGTGTCTTTTACTACATGCAATGTGCTTGTTGTAATATATATGTTTATACAATAGTTGAAGCATAATGTATTTTGACATATACACTCGTTGTAATAGGGGCGTTTATATAACATGTGGTGTGCCTATTCTTATATATGCATTTTAAACAACATGTGGTGCATGTTGTAGTTCACAAGACACACCTATTGCAATAGGAGTCCATTTTCCAAACACACCCATTATAATAGGTGTGTCTAACACAACATGTGTTATTTGTTGTAGTATCACACCTTTTACATGATATCATTAACTGTTACATATGATTAGAGTTTGACATGTCATACCAAAAAGGATTTATTGATCAAATTAACAATAATTTTTAAAAATATAATAAATATGAAATTATACTTTTGCATTTCACAAACAAGCACATTGTTGAATAAAATTTCCATCAAACCTTGAAAAAAACTTGCACTTAGTTTAATAAATAATCAATCACCCAAATAAAGATTCAATAATACAAAGTAGTATGGACTCTAGTTCAAATTGAAAATTAACTGCACATGTTTCACACATTGTTCTATGCTAAATAATTGATGTCTCCCCCTCAGATCACATAATCCGATTTGCTTGAGAACACACATCGCCCACTCAAGTAAGACCTCATTGATCTTTTCTTGGCTAAAGCAACAACCAATATACTTTGAATAATACTACAATCATATGTCAAACATATCAACATATTGTAATTTATTCAGTGTATTTAGAAAATTGAACAAACTAAAGGATTATAATAATAAGTGGCTTACACATTCATGATTATTTCTAATTCTAGCATCAATAATGTCTCTCATGTACTTCCACACTTAATACTCATAATCTGTGTTGTTCGAATGCCTTAGACACTGTATGAAATAAATATGAGATAAATAAAAATAACAATCTAATTTGCTAATGGTTGAAGGGTATTCTACCATATTTTCTCTTAAACTACCAGGTTTATTCAACCACGAGAGATAAAATGTGAAATCAACCTTACATATAGAACATTGCATATGTAGTTAACATTGTATTCATTGGCATTGGCATAACTGAGAGAGTTGAATAAGAAACTACATAAACAGTTAGATAAGGGATCTTGAATAACTAAGAGAGATGAAGAAGAAAGAACATAAATCTTAAGATATGGGATTAGTATGAAAATGAGATAAAGTAATAGGAAATACTAAAATAAGATGCTAATAAAAATCTATATCAACTTATTTTTTAGTCATGTTTATCTCATTGGTTCTTGATCAATATACAAAGGATTGATCATTTTAGTGATTGAATTATGTATTACCCATGATCAATTTGAAAGGATTCTAGAACATAACATGAATATGTGACCATGCAAATGTATAAAGCTGTTAAACTCAAATAAGAAGGCAACAAATGCATCTGTGATAGACAAGAAACGTACAAGCACAATATTGGTACCATCCATGACATGGACATAACATGAAAATGTGAGCTTTCAATGCAGAAAACTACTAAATTAGTAATGAATGCAACACATGTAACTCAAATAGTTAAACAATACACAATGCACAATCATGACATTAGAGGGGTACACAATGAAGGGCATTGACAACTATATAGTAGTCAACCTTGGATGGTAAACTTGTGTTGATAGTTGTCAAAATAGTGAAGAAGCATGAGGTCTGAGATCGATTATTGGTGTTTGAGGCTAGTTTTAATGCCTTGTCATCAATTACAGGGTCCACTGGAAGTGTAGTTGAGGTTGACACCCCAACAAAGGTTAATCATGAACTGTGTAGATCATGACAACTTCCTAGAGTTCATGGAGGCTCTAGAGGATAGCAACCTTATGGATTTGGGTGCAAGAGGGCCATGGATGAGCTTTGAGAGAGGTCTTCTATAGGAGAGACTGCACATGATTTCTAAATAAGAACAAGTGGTTGACAGGTAGAACCCTGACCATGCCCCCATCCTAATCACTACTAGTGAACAAAAACTGAGAAATAGATGTATCATAAGAAAAGGATGAGTTGTTAGGAGGCACCTGACTTTAACCTACTACTCAACAAAGATAGGAGGGAAGAGGAAAATTTAACATAATCCGTGATATCCTTTATCACTACAACTAAAAGTGGGATATAGAGAGGCGAAAGAGAATGAATAGGAGAATCAAAATCTACAAGTAAGGATAATCGTTTATCAGTGTGACTTTGCATGTAACTATTTGTAGGAGGACACAGAAGTATCATTAACTTATCATATAACTATTTGTAGAATAGGATGATGAGATGAAAGGGATCATTTGTCATTATTTTGAATCTATGTTTGTAGATAACAATCATGGGTCCTATATTATATAATGAAACCAACATACATGGTGCTTCCGTATGATGACAAAGGCACAACAACACTACCTCTATCAAGTGAGTCATAAGTCTTAAAGTATTGTGTTCCATGCCACCTTTGAAAGCCCCTAGCTAAACAATATTGATGTGAATATCCTACAATGAAAAAATATCAAAAAATTATCTAGTTGATTATGTTCAGAACCCTTTCATGGGTGAATATATACATGCCAAGTCAAGTAAGGGGAAAATAGTTTTAGTACAAAAAATAACCCACCCTGAATCTTTCTCTTAATGGTAGCTTGAATGAAGCCATGCATAACGACTAGATTTCACCAACACAGTTGAGCTTTAAATCTAGAAGGCGTATGCATGATAATGGCATTTTTGTTCAAAAAGTAATCCACTAAATGGAGACAACGAAGATGTAAAGGTATTCCATGACCTTCAAGCGTCCTCCTTCCTTTATTCCCATATTCTAACATTCATCAATCATGCTTGTATCAGTGGATAATTGCAACCAAGCTGATATATAATTTAAGGATGTTACAGTTTCAGCAGTAAAAATAGACAATTCAAACCAATCAATATGTTAAATGGACAACGAAACAATCATGGGATTCATGTTGAACAATTATATAGGCATAATACTCTAAATTCTTATAGATAAAACTATTGTAGGTAAAATAGAATACAAGGAAACAAAATAAACAAGACACTACACATCTCATCCGTATATAAACAAGATGGAAACAAATTTAACAAGTTGCAATTGCAACAAAAGTCTAATGAAATAATAAGTTTCCTCAATAAATGTTTTCCTCAGTAGTGATGACACAAGTTGAAGTATTGGAGTGATGGGCGTCATTTGATATGTTTGAAGAAATAAACACTCATGAAGCCCTTGAGCCATTGACATTTGTGTTTGAAGTAAGTTGGCAACACTATAATGTCCGCAAGTAGGGGTGATGTTCGTCAGCCCTAGATGATTCAAAAGTGTCACTTCCCATTGCTTACCACTTATCATAAGGGACCGTATCGAAATCTATTTCAATATTTGTGTCATAGATGGCCAAATCTATTTCAATATCCATTGGAGGGTCCACTAGAAGGCAAGTTGAGGTTGACACCCCAACAAAGGTTAATCAAGAAATGTGTAGATCACAACTGCTGCCTAGAGTTCGTTGACCCTCTTGAGGATTACAACCTCATGGATTTAGTGTGAGAGGAACAAGGTGAATTTTAGAAGTGGTCTTCTACAGAAGAGACTATATATTATTACTGAATAAGAAAGGAGGGGAAAATTTAGTAGTGTTTGAGAGGCAAAACCCTGACCACGACTCCATCCTAATCACTACTACTGAAAAAAGACTGAGGAATAGATGTATCATACGAACAAGGATGACTTTGTAGGAGGCACCGAACTTTAACAGTGATGGAGTGGACTTTTGGATCCTAAATGTGGATACATGGAGTGAGGTTTCACCCTTGATGCTTTTCAAACCTCCTAATAGTGCTTTGGATACATGGTTCTAGGTACCTTTGCGGATATGTTACACATAGAATGGTGCCTACATGTGGATGAGAGCAAGATGAGGTTTTCCTTGGAAGTATGAGTATGTTGTACTTTTGGGGATGAAAGTTCTTTTAAGATGTATATGATGTGAAAGACTGGATTTCTGGCTTAATCCTAAGGACATAATTTCTTTTAAGGTGTGTAGGATGTGATGGAGTGGACTTTTGGATCCTAAATGTCCAATGACATAAGTGAAATCATATGGTTGAGTTATATTAAGAGTTCCAATCTTTTTACAAAGTAGGTGTGTTAATGTGAGGATAAAACTATGGCTCAAATTTAGATTTAAAGTTCCTAGAAGGAGATATTGTGATTTGAAATTGATGAAATAATGTATGTGTTGGTGACGTTAGAACTAAGTCTGTGAATGATTTTAGACCAAGTTGTTGATATGAGCAGTGTTACACTACCTTTTTTTATGTATACGGGTTGGAAACTTTTGAGAAGAAGTGACCATGGAATAATTAAGTGGATATGGTAGTTGACCCTTAGATACCATCCAATGTTGATGGAGGGCTTATCCTTCCTTGCAGTTATAGGACCGGGGACCAAGACCCCACTTTCTCAACGTGCTACTTGGAGTCTGTAGGTGGATACGAAGTCTTGAACGAGTAGTTATCTTGGACTTGCTCATTTCTTTACAATGACCCATCAGTAGGGACACGAAGCCACCAAAGGAGAGGAAAAGAACTGGCCATGGACCATCCTGGAGTGGCTACACCTGTGCAGTGTCTCAACCGTTGGGAGAAGAAGACCCACAACCATACAAAGGAGCAGCGGCGGTTTCTCACAACAGACTCCCAGCAGAAGCAAGGAGCTTCCATGATTCCTTGTCAGAGACTATCCATAGAGGTGCAGTTCCATCATGGAGGTGGAGCTCCCGATTGGCATCACCGTGAGAACTGGAAGCCTGAAGAGAGGACCAGAGGCAGAGCCATGTGGCGGTAGCCTGTGCGGGGAGAAAACACGACAACAGAGAGTCCAGTTATGCATGAGAAAAGCAGAGGCAGCTGAGGAGCGCATAGTGGAGGGGATAAACTGAAAGCTTGGTGGTCGATTGCACACCAGAGAGGAGGACCACCCGGTGGCTCCCACACGGATGATGCACACATGCACCGGCGACCGTGAATATGAGTTCTGTGGACTCAGCTGTATTGTGGACCCACACGGACAGAATGCATTGCAGCGTTCCGGCAAGAAGGGAAGGATGAGATCCAGAGGCGGTGGCGGGTGAACTCTCACGTGAAGGGTGAGATCCCTAAAATCCTGGCGGTGGAGGCTCTATTATGGGCCTCATGCAAGAAATGGATGACGTCGCAGGCGTCAGGCTACGACGGCGACGCTACATTTGAGAACCCAGCCCTCGCGCATGAGAAGGTGGGGGCAGAGTCCAGCCTGAGATGAGGCATGTGGTGGTGCTACATCATGCAGAGAAGAGAGGGTCCTTGTGTGGGACCTTTCTCACTAGGGATACCTCTTGCGGAGGCGGCCGTGAGAATGAGTCATGTGGACTCATACGCTTGTTTGAGAACGCGAGAGAAAACACAAGTTGAACCGGGTCCGGACCAGTGAACCAGTCGACTTGAAGAAAAACCAGACCAACAATGAACTCCCAAGGTCTGGCCGGCTCATTCAACTAGACCAAGAAAGGACCGCCCCAATCAGTGACCACATGGCGCCATCTGATTGGCCGCAAAAGGTATATCTTCAGTTTTTTTACTAGATCTTACATAAATCATAGAAAATAGATCGATTATCAGAAAATACAAGTAATATACTGAAATTATCATAAAAATGAGTAGAACATACTAGAATTATAATATAAGGCTTTTGATGCATTAATAATAGTGATATCATGTAAGATATGTAATGCTTAGTTTGTGGATAATAAATATCAAATGATGATATAAAATTATTAAAAAATATCAGTAACTCCATGATAATGTTTATAATACACCTGATGTCAGTGACACGAAATTATGTAATTTTCTCCATATGGCTAATTAGGGCTAATAACCCTAAGTTAAATGCAATAAATATATACATGCTCAATAAATGATGAAATTTATAGAGTACCTTCATATCAGTAATCTGAATCTAATGTAGAACTATGATATCAGGTATATGCACGAAATTCATGTTATATGAAGAGCACCCTTAATACATGGGATGTAACCTTAATATGGTTAATGAGAGTTACATAATGATAAATACATTCACATAATAATGTGACACATGAGTATTTCTAGTTGATGAATCATAATTTGGAAAATGACATTAGTACGATAAATCTAAGAAGATAAGACAAGTAATATGGGAATACCATAAGACTAGTGAAACCCTAATGGACATAATTAGGGTTAAGATGAGATATAATAGGATGAGAACCTGATAATAGTATATGATCTTGTCTTGCTCAGGTTTAACCAAGGATATAGTTGATATGAGGAATATGTGTAAGGATATATGTGATCAAGGTATGCCATTACCTCTTACTTGGCTTATTATACAATATGCTTACGTTATATGAGTAGTAAAATACTTGGCATATGGTATTGGATAAAATGATTGTTCTTGTATGATATGTTGCCTAATTTTCCGTACTTATGGCTATGAACACATGAAACATAATATATTTTCTCCATTATATAAAAGCACTATATCTATTTGGTAAGCATAGTGCTAGTGAGTGATCTCTCTTTGGTAAGCAGATCACGTGTACAATGATCTGTCTCTTTGGTAACATGATCATAAGGCCTGAATGCATCTATCCCATTGGTAGGTAGATGCACGAGCATATAATGGAAAATGAGCTTAAAATATGTGTTCTCTTTTGTTAATGAATATCTTTGTGCAAGTATATGGTTTTCTTATATTCTTCTATTACTGCCAAGTATTAGTTTTATCTTATTGCCAAGATATGATGAGAGGTATATAAAAGACACGTAGGCGTACTCAGTACAATATTCTTGAATATTGTGCTTGCGTGTACCACATGTAATCTTTTGTTTAGGTTGTGGTTATGCTCTTGAAGATCCAGGATAGTTGAGAGTTGTGTGGCGAGCTGATGTACATGTGGACATGTTGTCTTAAGATCTTGTAGTTTAGTTGTAGTACATGTATATGTAGAAATTTGCTGTTCAATATGTAATATCAAATGTTGTAAAAATTCATGTTGTAATTATATGTTGAATGGTGAACATGTGTGTATGGTTTTATTATTGTTCATGTACATGTGCTACTGATTGTTTCCTTCTGACTCCCTTGATTTTCTTCTTCTTAGCCTAGCGTGGGGTGTTTAAATTGGGATTCTTACTAAGGTGAGGGTTTCAGTTTGGACGTCACACATCAGATTAAGTTTTACAAAATTTGGGGATGTCACAGGTGGTATCAGAGCATGAACAATAGCAAAGCCTGACGTTTGCTCATTGTGCAACTCAAAACTAAAGAACCTTGAACTTAATAATCTTTAGGGTTAGATTAGTCATCTTTGAGAGACTGGATCTGACCTAGCCTCTAGGTTAGCACCTAGATGTCTGAGAACTACGTCTAGATTGGTGCTTGATGTATAACAAGTCCTAAGATGTCATACTTTCCTTATAGTGCAGCGGTATGGGATGTTGCACTATTTTGAAATGATGTTCATCAAGGGAAGAGAACCCCTATACATATGGCACTCGTTGTCTAGAGTAGCTACACTAGTCTACACCATGTTCTCACCCCATTCACTATTTTTCATGGCATTGTACTCTCTACAATGTGTGGGACACTCATTTTCTGGATTTGGTGTTGGATTCTAATAGGATCGAACCTTGATAGTTTTCTCTGATGCTTGTTTAATCGGAGAAAAACCATATAATATTTTATTATGTATATGTATTTCAAAAATGTGTCTGCACACATGTACGAGTAGGAGGTGGTCATGCAACCTAAGTGAAAGTGAATGACATCAGTCTAGATGAGAGAGTAGTTCTAAACTAGATGTCTAGAGCCTTGTTAGAATATGTGATAGATGGAATAGATGAAATAAGTTTTGATGATATGATGTAAGTCTTATATAGATGACATAAGATGGTTATGATGATCTTTGTTTGTCTTTGGGGACCTAAGTTCAAATTTGAGGATTTGAGATAGGCTTTGGGGATGAAAGTATGTATGTTCTTGTAAGATGAAGTAAGATAATCTAAGATAAAGTTGTGAATCAGCACGAACCTCAAGATCGTTTGCGATGGAGGACCTCTAGTATTAGGACCACTTTTAGGGTTAACTCCAGAGAGAGTGAGACCCACTGGGAGAAGGTCAGAGAATCTAAACTCTAAGATATGAGAATTATGAGATATGTGATATGATATGTCCTAAACTAGACTACTCCTGACTGATTGAGATGAGTTGCTTTATGCATGCTTCCTATATATCTTGTTGAACCCTAGATGTCCTTGGGATGATCAAACCCTAGAGATAGAGAGAGACTAGTTATATGTGCATTAGTGATTATGAATATGAGTGCCTGCCATCTGGGTGAGGGAGAGAGCCCAAGACCCTGGAGGAGGTATCTATGTTAGTTTCTGTGAAGCCTGATGCTCAGGTTGGTGGTTTCCTACATAGGAATATAGTGGTGTATATAAGAGAGATTTGGGTAAGATTTTTCATGGTTAGAGATCTATGAAGAGTATGTCATATCATGCTTTTGTTTTTGCTTATGTGGTTAGAGCTTGTAAAGCTATCCGCTAGTGCTAATGAGGTATACCTGAGAACCCTAGACCGAGAGGGTAGATATAGTTTGTACATATGAGATATTCATAGAGTTGAGTTAGCTCAAAGAGATTGAGAATGAAATTACCCTCATGATAAGGGTTAGGACCTCAGTTGGACTAGATAAAGTTTTAATATATGTTTAAAGAGCAACTCACATAAGTTTGTTTAGCGCAACCATGATAGAATATATGTGTTCATGATCTAATCTTGAGATCTATATATATAATGACATATTAACAACCTAGAGATGGTTTAATAGATGTTAACGCATATATGGTTAACCATACACATGAATAATGTTGATAATGCAATATAGTTGGTTAATCTTGGGATGACGACATTAATAAATGTTTCAATTTAATATGATCTATGAAATAAAATCATATGAATGAAACATGTTACATGAGGTGTTAATCTTAGTGCTTAATAAAGATATAAAATATAGTTTGGCAGTTAACACAACATAATGATTATGACACCTTGATATAATGGGTTAATCTTAATTAACTCCTTTAGAACATGGTAATATGATGTGGGAATCCTAATGCATGGCTAAAGATAAGGAAGTAAATCTAACATATGAGTTATATGATGACATAACCTAAGCTTCTAAACCCTTGTGGAGCATTCTATGGAGCGAGGTTTCACCCTTGATGCTTTTGAAACCTCCTAATAGTGTTTTGGATACATAGTTCTAGGTACCTTTGTGGATATGTTACACACAGAATGGTGCCTACATGTGGATGAGAGCAAGCTGAGGTTTTCCTTGGAAGTATGAGTATGGTGTACTTTCAAGGATGAAAGTTCGTTTAAGATGTATATGATGTGATAGACTGGATTTCTGGCTTAATCCCGAAGACGGATTTCTTTTAAGGTGTGTAGGATGTGATGTAGTGAAGTTTTGGATCCTAAATGTCAAATGACATAAGTGAAATCATATGGTTGAGTTATATTAATAGTTCCAATCTTTTGACAAAGTAGGTGTGTTAATGAGGATAAAACAATGGCTCAAATTTCATAAAGATCTGAAGTTCCTAGAAGGAGAAATTGTGATTTGAAATTGAAGAAATAATGTATGTGTTGGTGACGTTAGAACTAAGTCTGTGAATAATTATTAGACCAAGTTGTTGATATGAGCAGTGTTACACTACCTTTTTTTTATGTATACGGGTTGGCGCCTTACGAGAAGAAGTGACCATGGAATAATTAAGTGGATATGGCATTTGACCCTTGGATACCATCCAATAGTGATGGAGGGCTTATCCTTCCTTGCAGTTATAGGACTGGGGACCAAGACCCCACTTTCTCAATGTGCTGCTTGGAGTCCGTAGGTGGATACAAAGTCTTGAACATGTAGTTATCTTAGACTTGCTCAGTTCTTTACAATGACCCATCAGTAGGGACACGAAGCCACCAAAGGAGACGAAAAGCGCTGGCCATGGCCCAGTCTGGAGTGGCTACACCTGCGCAATGTCTCAGCTATTGCGAGAAGGAGACCCACAACCATACGAAGGAGTAGCGACAGTTTCTCACAAAATTCTTCCAACAGAAGCAAGGAGCATCCATGATTCCTTGTCAGAGACTATACATAGAGGTGCAGTTCCATCATGGAGGTGGAGCTCCAGATCGGCGTCGCCCTGAGAATTGGAAGCCTGAAGAGAGGACCAGTGGCAGAGCCATGCGGTGACACCCTGTACGGGGAGAAAACACAACGATAGAGAGTCCAGTCATGCGTGAGAAAAGGAGAGGTAGTTGAGGAGCACAGAGTGGAGGGCATAAACTAAAGGCTTGGTGGTAAATCACACGCCAGAGATGAGGACCACCCGGTGGCGCCGACACAGATGATACACACATTTATTGGCGACCATGAATCTGAGTTCTGTGGACTCAGCTGGATCGTGGACCCACACGGACAGAATGGGTCACAACGTTTCAGTGAGAAGGGAAGGACAAGAGAAAGAGGCGACGGTGGGTGGACTCTCACATGAAGGACGAGATCCCTAGAATCCCAGCAATGGAGGCTCTGTTATGGGCCTCATGCAAGAAACAGATGACGTCGCAAGCGTCAGGCTACGGTGGCGGTGCTACATTTGAGAACCCAGCCCTCGCCCATGAGTAGGTGCGGGCAGAGTCCAACCTAAGATGAGGCATGTGGTGGTGTTGTGTCATGCAGAGAAGAGAGGGTCCTTGTGTGGGACCTTTCTCACCAGGGATGCCTCTTGCAGTGGTGGATGTGAGAACAAGTCCCGTGGAGTCGTACGCCTGTTTGAGAACGCAAGAGAGAAGGCTAGTTGAATCGGGTCCGGACCAGTGAACCAGTCGACTTGAAGCAAAACCAGACCAACAATTAACCGCCAAGGTATAGCCAGCTCATTCATCCAGACCAAGAAAGGAACGCCCAGTCAGTGACCACGTAGCGCCATCTGATTGGCCTCAAAAGGTAAATCTTCAGTAATTTACCAGATCTTGCATAAATCATATAAATTAGACCGATTATCAGAAAAATACAAGTAATATACTAAAATTATCAAAAAAATGAGTAGAACATATTAGAATTATAATATTAGGCTTTTGATGCATGAATAATAGTGATATCATGTAAGATATGTAATGCTTAGTTTATGTATAATAAATATTAAATGATGATATAAAATTATGGAAAAATGTCAGAAACTCCATAATAATGTTTATAATGCACCTGATGTCAGTGATGATCATGTTGATGCACGAAATTATGTAATTTTCTCCATATGGCTAATTGGGGTGGATAACCCTAAGTTAAATGCAATAAATATATACATGCTCAATAAATGATGAAATTTGCAGAGTACCTTCATATCAATAATTTGAAGCTAATCTGGAACTCTGATATCATTTATATGCACGAAATTCATGTTATATGAAGAGCACCCTTAATACATGGGATGCAACCTTAATATGGTTAATGAAAGTGACATAATGTTAAATACGTTCACATAATAATGTGACACATGAGTATATCCAGTTGATGAATCATAATTTAGAAAATGACATCAGTACGATAAATCTAAGAAGATAAGACAAGTAATATGGGAATATCATAAGTCTAGTGAAACCCTAATGGACGTAATTAGGGTTAAGATGAGATATAATAGGATGAGAACCTGATGATAGTTTATGATCTTGTCTTGATCAGGTTTAACCAAGGATATAGTTGATATGAGGAATATGTGTTAGGATATCTGTGATCAAGGTACGCCATTACCTCTTGCTTGGCTTATTATACAATATGTTTGTGTTATATGAGTAGTAAAATACTTGGCATATGGTATTGGATGAAATGATTGTTCTTGTAGGATATGTTGCCTGATTTTCTGTACTTATAGCTATGAACACCTGAAACATAATATATTTGCTCCATTATATTAAAGCACTATATCTCTTTTGTAAGCATAGTGCTAGTGAGTGATCTATCTCTTTGGTAAGAAGATCACATGTACAATGATCTATCTCTTTAGTAAGAAGATCATAAGGCCTGAATGCATCTATCCCATTGGTGGGTAGATGCATGAGCATATAATGGAAAATGAGCTTAAAATATGTGTTCTCTTTTGTTAATGAATATCTTTGTGCAAGTATACACTTTTCTTATATTCTTCTATTACTACCAAGTATTAGTTTTATCTTATTGCCAAGATATGATGAGAGGTATATAAAAGACTCGTATGCATACTCAGTACAATATTCGTGAATATTGTGCTGACGTGTACCACATGTAATCTTTTGTTTAGGTTGTGGCTATGCTCTTCAAGATCCAGGATAGTTGAGAGTTGTGTGGCGAGCTGATGTACAGGTGGACACGTTGTCTTAAGATCATGTAGTTTAGTTGTAGTACATGTATATGTAGAAATTTGATGTTCAATATGAAATATCAAATGTTGTAAAAATTCATGTTGTAATTATATGTTGAATGGTGAACATGTATGTATGGTTTTTTTATTGTTCATATACATGTGCTACTGATTGTTTCCTTCGGACTCCCTTGATTTTATTATTCTTAGCCTAGTGTGGGGTGTTTAAATTGGGATTCTCATTGAGATGATGGTTTCAGTTTGGACGTCACACATCAGATTAAGTTTTAGAAAATCTGGGGACGTCACAGGTGGTATCAGAGCATGAACAATAGCAAAGGCAACCACTTTCTCATTATGCAACTCAAAACTAGAGAACCTTGAACTTAATAATCTTTAGGGTTAGATTAGTCATCTTCGAGAGACTAGACCTGACCTACCCTGTAGGCTAGCACCTAGATGTCTGAGAACTAGGTCTAGACTAGTGCTTGTTGTATAGCAAGTCCTAAGATGTCATACTTTCCTTATAGTGTAGCGGTACTGGACGTTGCACTATTTGGAAATGATGTTCATCAAGGGAAGAGAAATCCTAGACATATGGCACTCGTTGTCTAGAGTAGCTACACTAGTCTACACCATGTTCTCACCCCTTTCACTAGTTTACATGGCATTGTACTCTCTACAATGTGTGGGACACTCATTTTCTCGATTTGGTTTTGGATTCCAATAGGATCAAACCTTGATAGTTTTCTCTGACGCTTGTTTTATCGAAGAAAAACTATATAATATTTTATTATGTATATGTATTACAAAATTGTGTCCCCACACATGTACGAGTAGGAGATGGTCATGCAACCTAAGTGAAAGTGAATGACATCAGTCTAGAAGAGAGAGTAGTTCTAAACTAGATGTCTAGAGCCTTGTTAGAATACGTGATAGATGGAATAGATGAAATACGTTTTGATGATATGATGTAAGTCTTATATAGATGATAGAAGATGGTTATGATGATCTTTGTTTGTCTTTGGAGACCTAAGTTCTAATTTGAGGATTTGAGACAGGCTTTTGGGATGAAAGTATGTATGTTCTTTTAAGATGAGGTAAGATAAGCTAAGATAAAGTTGTGAATCAACACGAACCTCCAGATCTTTTGTGAAGGAGGACCTCTAGTGTTAGGACTAGTTTTAGGGTTAACTCCAGAGAGAGTGAGACCCATTGGGAGAAGGTCAGAGAACCTAAACTCCAAGATATGAGAATTATGAGATATGTGATATGATATGTCCTAAACTAGACTACTCCTGAGTGATTGAGATGAGTTTCTTTATGCATGCTTCCTATATATCTTGCTGAACCCTAGATGTCCTTGGGATGACCATAGAGATAGGGAGAGGCTAGTTATATGTGCATTTGTGATTATGAATATGAGTGACTGCCATCCGGGTGAGGGAGAGAGACCAAGACACTGGAGGAGGTATCTATGTTAGTTTCTGTGAAGCCTCATGCTCGGGTTGGTGGTTTCCCACATAGATATCTAGTGGTGTGTATAAGAGATATTTGGGTAAGATGTTTCATGGTTAGAGATCTATGAAGAGTATGACATATCATGCTTTGGTTTGTACTTATGTGGTTAGATCTTGGAAAGCTATCCGCTAGTGCTAATGAGGTATACCTGAGAACCCTAGACCGAGAGGGTAGATATAGTTTGTACATACAAGATATTCATAGAGTTGAGTTAGCTCAAAGAGATTGAGCATGACATTACCCTCATGATAAGGGTTAGGACCTCAGTTGGACTAGATGAAGTTTTAATATATGTTTAAAGAGCAACTCACATAAGTTTGTTTAGCACAACCATGATAGAATATATGTGTCCATGATCTAATCTTGAAATGTATATATATAATGACATGATAACAACCTAGAGATGGTTTAATACATGTTAAGGCATATATGGTTAACCATACACATGAATAATGTTGATAATGCGATATTGTTGGTTAATCTTGCAACGACATCATTAATAAATGTTTCAGTTTATTATGATCTATGAAATAAAATCATATGAATGAAACATGTTACATGAGGTGTTAATCTAAGTGCTTAATAAAGATGAAAAATATAGTTTGGCAGTTAACACAACATAATGATTATGACACCTTGATATAATGGGTTAATCTTAGTGAACCCCTTTAGAACATGGTAATATGATGTGGGAATCCTAATGCATGGCTAAAGATAAGGAAGCAAGTCTAACATATGAGTTATATTATGACATAACCTAAGCTTCTAAACCCTTGTTGAGCCTTCTATGGAGTGAGGTTTCACCCGTGATGCTTTTGAAACCTCCTAATAGTGATTTGGATACATGGTTCTAGGTACCTTTGTGGATATGTTACACATAGAATGATGCCTACATGTGGATGAGAGCAAGATGAGGTTTTCCTTGGAAGTATGAGTATGGTGTACTTTCGAGGATGAAAGTTCTTTTAAGATGTATATGATGTGAAAGACTGGATTTCTGGCTTAATCCCGTGGATGGAATTTCTTTTAAGGTGTATAGGATGTGATGGAGTGGACTTTTGGATCCTAAATGTCCAATGACATAAGTGAAATCATATGGTTAGGTTATATGAAGAGTTCCAATCTTTTGACAAAGTAGGTGTGTTAATGTGAGGATAAAACTATAGCTCGAATTTCATAAAGATCTGAAGTTCCTAGAAGGAGATATTGTGATTTGAAATTGATGAAATAATTTATGTGTTGGTGACGTTAGAACTAAGTCTGTGAATGATTTTAGACCAAGCTGTTGATATGAGAAGTGTTACACTACCTTTGTTTATGTATACGAGTTGGCGCCTTTTGAGAATAAGTGACCATGGAATAATTAAGTGGATATGGCAGTTGACCCTTGGATACCAATAAATGGTGATGGAGGGCTTATGCTTCCTTGCTATTATAGGATCGAGGACCAAGACCCCTCTTTCTCAACGTGCTTCTTGGAGTCCGTAGGTGGATACGAAGTCTTGAACGGGTAGTTATCTTGGACTTGCTCAGTTATTTACAATGACCCATCAGTAGGGACACGAAGCCACCCAAGGAGAGGAAAAGCGATGGCCATTGCCCAGCCTGGAGTGGCTACACCTGTGCAGTGTCTCAGCCATTGGGAGAAGAAGACCCACAACCATACAAAGTAGCAGTGGCGGTTTCTCACAACAGTCTCCCAACAGAAGCAATGAGCTTCCATGATTCCTTGTCAGAGACTATCCATAGAGGTGCAGTTCCATCATGGACGTGGAGCTCTCGATAGGCGTCGCCATTAGAATTGGAATCCTAAAGAGAGGACCAGAGGTAGAGCCATGCGGCGATAGCCTATGCGGGGAGAAAACATGACGACAGGGAGTCCAGTCGTGCGTGAGAAAAGGAGAGGTAGCTGAGGAGCACAGAGTGGAGGGGAAAAATCAAAGGCTTGGTGGTCAATCACACGCCAGATAGGAGGACCACCCGGTGGCGCCCACACGAATGATGCACACAGGCACCGGCGACCGTGAATCTGAGTTCTTTGGACTCAGCTGGATCGTGGACCCACGCAGATAGAACGTGTCACAACGTTCCAATGAAGAGGAAAGGACGAGAGCAAGAGGCGGCAACGGGTGGACTCTCACATGAAGGTAGAGATCCCTGGAATCCCAGCGGTGGAGGCTCTGTTATGGGCCTCATGCAAGAAACGGACGATGCCGCAGGCGTCAGTCTACGGTGGCAGTGCTACATTTGAGAAACCAGCCCTCGCGCATGAGCATGTGCAAGCGGAGTCTAGCTTGAGATGAGGCATGTGGTGGTGCTGCGCCGTGCGGAGAAGAGAAAGTCCTTGTGTGGGACCTTTCTCACCAGGGATGCCTCTTGCGGCGGCGGCCGTGAGAATGAGTCACGTGGACTCGTACACCTTTTTGAGAATGTGAGAGAGAAGGAAAATTGAACTGGGTCCAGACCACTGAACCAGTCGACTTGAAGCAAAACTAGACCAACAATGAACCGCCAAGGTCTGGCTGGCTAATTCAACCAGACCAAGAAAGGAGCGCCCCAGTCAGTGACCACGTGGCGCCATCTGATTGGCCACAAAAGGTAAATCTTTAATAATTTACCAGATCTTAGATAAATCATAGAAAATAGATTGATTATCAAAAAAATATAAGTACTATACAGAAATTATGAGAAAAATGAGTAGAACATATTATAGTTATAATATCAGGCTTTTGATGCATTAATAATAGTGATATCATGTAAGATATGTAATTCTAAGTTTGTGGATAATAAATATCAAATGATGATATAAAATTATGGAAAAATGTCAGTAACTCCATAATAATGTTTACTATGTACCTGATGTAAGTGATGATCATGTTGATGCACGAAATTATGTAATTTTCTCCATATGGCTAGTTAGGGCTAATAACCCTAAGTTAAATGCAATAAATATATACATGCTCAATAAATGATGAACTTTATAGATTACCTTCATATCAATAAGCTGAAGCTAATGTGGAACTCTGATATCAATTATATGCACGAAATTCATGTTATATGAAGAGCACCCTTAATACATGGGATGCAACCTTAATATGATTAATGAAAGTGACATAATGTTAAATACATTCACATAATAATGTGACACATGAATATATCCAGTTGATGAATCAGAATCTGGAAAATGACATCAGTATGATAAATCTAAGAGGATAAGACAAGTAATATGGGAATATCATAAGACTAGTGAAACCCTAATGGACATAATTAGGGTTAAGATGAGATATAATAGGATGAGAACCTGATGATAGTATATGATCTTGTCTTGATCAGGTTTAACCAAGGATATAGTTGATATGAGGAATATGTGTTAGGATATATGTGATCAAGGTACGCCATTACCTCTTACTTGGCTTATTATACAATATCTTGCGTTATATGAGTAGTAAAATACTTGGCATATGGTATTGGATGAAATGATTGTTCTTGTATGATATGTTGCCTGATTTTCCGTACTTATGGCTATGAACACATGAAACATAATATATTTGCTCCATTATATGAAAGCACTATATCTCTTTGGTAAGAATAGTGATAGTGAGTGATCTATCTCTTTGGTAAGAAGATCATGTGTATAATGATCTATCTCTTTGGTAAGAAGATCATAAGGCCTAAATGCATCTATCCCATTGGTAGGCAGATGCACGAGCATATAATGGATAATGAGATTAAAATATGTGTTCTCTTTTGTTAATGAATATCTTTGTGCAAGTATACACTTTTCTTATATTCTTCTATTTCTGCCAAGTATTAGTTTTATTTTATTGCCAAGATATGATGAGAGGTATATAAAAGACACGTAGGCATACTAAGTACAATATTCTTGAATATTGTGCTGACGTGTACCACATGTAATCTTTTGTTTAGGTTGTGGTTATGCTCTTGAAGATCCAGGATAGTTGAGAGTTGTGTGACGAGTTGATGTATAGGTGGACATCTTGTCTTAAGATCATGTAATTTAGTTGTAGTACATGTATATGTAGAAATTTGCTGTTCAATATGTAATATCAAATGTTGTGAAAATTCATGTTGTGATTATATGTTGAACGGTGAACATGTGTGTATGGTTTTATTATTATTCATGTACATGTGCTACTGATTGTTTCCTTCTGACTCCCTTGATTTTCTTCTTCTTAGCCTAGTGTGGGGTGTTTTGACGATCTTTAGAGTTCTATGCGGGAGACAAAGTATATCTCAAGGTCTCACCATGGAAGGGCGTGCTAAGGTTTGGCCGCAAAGGTAAGTTGGCACCCAGGTTTATGGGGCTATACCCTATGATAGCATGTGTTGGCAAAGTAACTTACAAGTTGGAACTGCCACCAGAGTTGCACAGGTTGCATCCAGTGTTCTATGTTAGCATGTTAAAGAAAAGTCATCTAGACACAGGGATAGTGATACAACCAATTGAGGCTGAGCTTGACAAAGACGTGACCTATGAAGAAGGTCCAGTGATGATCCTTGACAGAAGCACTAGTACAGAAACAACATTCAATGTCACTTTTCTGGGCGTCGGTTATTTAGGAAAACTGACGCCTATAACATTCAACGTCAGTGATGTAGGTCATCTGACGTCTATATCCAAGACATGGGTACCGCTTTGTATTCAGTGTCGGATGGATAACAAACAACCGACACCTAAAATCGCCCAAGAAATCTAATTTTCGAGCGAAAAAAATTTGGCCCCAAATTGTCACATACAGCGTTGGTTTCTTACCAACAAACCGACGCCTATATAAGATGAAAATTTGCGAGAAAAGTTCCAGCTTAGGTGTCGGTTATCCTTTGATAACCGACGCCGGTAATGGTTCCCGCCAAATTATTTAGGGCAAAATTTGTCTAATTGGACGTCGGTTGTTTAAGTAGAACCGACGCCGAAGACTTTAGGTGTCGGTTGTATTTTATAACCGACGCCTTTTACCAACTTAATAGACCCACGAACAGCAATTGTTCCCCTTTCTTCTATTTCATCACGTCCTCTGTTTCATTGCCCGCTAGCTGTTGCTCGCCGCCTGGTGCCTGCTGCTTCTCGCTCGCTACCGACATTGCCTGCTGCTTCATTGCCGTCGACGTTGCTGCTGCTGCTCTGCGTCGCCGCCGCCACCCGCAGCGGTGCACTCCTTCCTCCCTGCTCACTCCCTAGATACTGCAGCGCCTTCCTCCTTGCCCACCGCTTCCGCCGCCCGCTGCTTCTTCCTTGCCCACTGCCCGACGTCTTCTTCCTTGTCGCCGCCCGCTGCTTGCTGCTCTGCTCTCCAGGTATTAGTCGTAGCCTCTGTTCTTCTTTCTCCTTGTATAGTGGAGCTGGCTTTGCAGTGGGTTGATTGATGGTTGCAATAGTTGAATTCTCACTAGTGCCTAGCTGAGCTGGCTTTGCAGTGGAGTTTGTTGTCTGAACTTCTTTTGGACTGGCCACCTGAAGGTCATTCGGGAAAATCGGGGCTGTGAATGGGGTGCCTTCATCTATACAATGTAGTCTAGTCTTCCTTGGTATTGTAGAGGCTATATCGGGAGAAGGTAATGACCAATGTGATTGTCATTTGTTTCTATAAGCAGTTGGGTCCTCACAAGGAAGGAGGTATAATAACCCTAATTACTAATGAGTCTTATGTACTACTTAGTCATAATTTCGAATTTTATGTAATTACTAAACAACAATTGGCATTTCCCTATGGATTTAACCTAGTTCATTAATTCTTTTTTCATAATTCACTCAATCATTAAAATCTAATATCACTAATAATAGTTTAAACTTATTTGAAATCCATTAGTTATAAATCTAAGGGAAGATATAAATATGAGATCTAATTAAAATGTCTAGGACAACTGATTCCAATTATAATGCTCGATATGAAATTGGATCATGTAATAAAACATGAGGGACCATTTTGTAATTTCTTAACTGAAGACAAATAGTTTATTTTGACACAATGATTTACAAAGGGACCAAGTAGAGTCAAGATACATTATTGATAATGTAGAAAACAAATGAAATTTAGGGCGAGGGATAATTTTGTATACATTTAGACAAAGATAATTCACTACTATGTACTAAGGAACAAGAAAAATTAGTCAAAGTAAGTGATTAGGATCTGGGATGTAGGACACGATAAAAAAATGTCAAAACAAATTTAGTACACAAATTCTAGTATGTTACAAAAAATCCATCATTCCTAATGACCTATAAAAACCATCTTCATCTTCCCCTTCGACACCTATGCTTTCAGAAGGATTTCATATGGCATCTACAACACACCTGTTACTTTCCAATGGTGCATGGCCGTGAATTTTATTGACTTAATATAAATTGTTATGGATATTTGTATGGATTATTTTTCAATTTATGGAGATTGTTTTGAGTTTCCAAAATATAGTAAGGAGAGTACTTCAATGTGAATTTTACTAGCTTACCTTGTTTAAAGATGTCTATGACTTTATTATTGCTTGTGATCAATAACAGAGTTCTAAAAATATCTCTAAGAGGGATCAAATTCCCATGAGTTCATGGCTAGAATTAGATATCTTTAATATTTGGGCATCGACTACATGGTCACCTTCCCCTCTGCTTGTGGATTTGAGTACATTCTTATTTTTGCATATTACATGTTCAAATGGATAGAGGTCATTCCCACGTGGATTTGAGTACATTCTTATTTAACTGGAAATGGCATGTTACCTGATCGGTCTAGTTCTGTTAGTGCACAACTCGACCAATGCAATCTTCAGAAAATCGACCAAGGATGATCAGTCGAGTTCTGTGAGTACACAACTCGACCGATGCAATCTTCAAAAAATCGACCAAGGATGATCGGTCGAGTTTCAAACCAAGAAAACTCGACCGACCAAGTGCCCGTAATTCATTTTCTAATTTGCATTTAAAGTGATTAGCACTTGGTGAAATTTGTCCCAAACATTTTTCTCTTCTAAGTTACAAGTCAATTCATCATTATAAGTGATTACATATATGTTCTAAGGTCGTTTACATAGAAAACCCAAACGCACACTTGTAGCCATTTTGACTTGAACTTGACCCATTCTAGGGCTTTGGATTTTAGATCCTTTTCATGTACCTAATGCCTGCAAACAATCTTAATGAAGCTAAATGTTTTCTTTTTTAATATCAATATCATTTTTAGATTTGATGTTTCATTATCTTCTAGTTAATACAAATGCTAAATGTTTGCCTTTTTAATGTTTGCCTAAGATTTAAACTTGTCCATTCTAGCATCCTAATTGGATTTGATTAAACCCTAACATTGATGAAACCCTAACATCAATTGTGATGAAACCCTAACATGTACATATCTATTATTGTGTTTGTTGGCCTAGAAACCCGTCCAAGATTTACTCATTAGGAGTAAATCTTGGATAGTCCCCGGTTTGGGACTATCTTGGAACACCTAATCTCACTTAGAATGTAAGTGTATAATGTGTATTGGGTTTTCGAGAAAATTTCAGTAGCATTTCCTCGTTTGTTCTCTAAGTACATATGTACTTAGAGAACAACGGGGAAATGCTGCCGAAATTTTTTTGAAAGCCTAGTACACATTATACACTTACTAGAGAGATTAGGTGTTCAAGGATGGGATAGGTGGTACACATTTATTATATATAAGAATGACATCACATGTGCTTGTTGGCCTAGGAAGTGAACAATCTTGGATAGGATGTAAGTGTATACCCTAATCTTTACCTAATATATACTTGTTTTCTCTTTGACCATAGAATGGATAGATCATGGATGTCCATTCGCAATCGCTGCACCCCAGAGTTTATATCTGGTCTCGATCAGTTTATTAGATTTGCCGAGGAACATAGGAAAAAACCTACAGATAGTTTCTACTGTCCATGTAGGCATTGCGGTAACAACTTGAAAGTCAGCACTGGTGAGGAAATCAAAAGTCATGTCATATGCAAAGGGATTGTACAAGGCTATACAAAATGGCACTGGCATGGAGAGATTTCAAACTCAAAACCAGTAGATGTCGATAGCAGTGCTTGGGTGGAAGAAGAAATTGCTTCCGATGATGTAGATGTGAACGAACCAGTTCCAGTAGACATTGTTGATGCGATGCTGGATAGTTGTAGGGTAGAGCACACCGATCCACCTCCTATCTTTAGAAACATTGTGCATGATGCCGAGATATCGTTATACATGGGATGTGCTAAGTTTACGAAGCTTAGTGTTGTGTTGAGATTGTATAAGATGAAAGCTAACAATAGATGGAGCGATAAAAGCTTCACTTCATTGTTGACTTTGTTGAAAGAAATGCTTCCTGAAGGAAACGAGTTGCCAATCTCAACATATCGGGTAAAGAAAATGTTGTGCCCAATGGGAATGGAGGCCAAGAAGATACACGCATGCCTGAATGATTGTGTATTATTTCAAAAGGACTATGTAGATTTGAAAGATTGTCCAAAATGTGGTGTGTCACGGTATAAATTGACGACTTCGGGGGAGTCCAAAACTGGTTCTCCTGCCAAGGTGTTTTGGTATCTACCTATAATAGCACGATTTCAATGCTTGTTTGCAAATCCGAAAGATGCGAAGAATTTGAGGTGGCATGCAGATGTTAAGAAAAATAATGATGGGATCCTACGACATGCGTGTGATTCCCCACAGTAGAAGAAGATTGATCTATTGTACACCAAATTTGGTGAAGAAGATAGGAATCTAAGACTTGGGCTTTGTACAGATGGGATGAATCCATACGGGACATTGAGCAGCCAACATATCACTTGGCCAGTCATGCTTGTTATATACAATCTTCCTCCCTGGTTGTGTATGAAAAATAAGTACGTTATGCCGTCGTTGTTGATATCGGGCCCTAAACAACCCAGAAATGATCTCAATGTTTATCATGAACCTCTGATTGATGACTTAAAGAAACTTTGGGCTGAAGGTGTGATGACCTATGATGCTTCAGGAAGAGAGACATTTCGTTTGCACACTATGTTGTTTTGCACTATTAATGACTTTCCAGCATATGGGAATTTGTCTGGATATAGTGTCAAAGGAGCTACTAACCAAATCATTAATGTGCATACTAACTAGGCCCTCAGCGAGGCGCAAAAAGCAAGGCATGCACTGGATGTGCATGACCACACTATGGGTGCAAAGGGCTATGCAAGCGTTCGCCAAAGACTACAGGCGGAGTCTGCTGGTACTCAGGAGTCTGCTGCTACTCAGGAGTCTGGCACACCCATGCCTCACCATGATATCTGGATAGCTGGGAGGCAAAACAAGAAGGGTGAAATAAAGAAGCCCGTAACTGCTGAGGCGGCTATGAAAATGGTAAAATACAACTCTTAGAGCAATCGTTTGAATATTGATTATTTGTGGTGTTAACTTACCAATTTCTATTGATGGTAATTAGCGGGAGCTGCACGAGCAGAGGAAACAAGGCACGTTCATCCCTCAGGGCACAAGGGATGAATTGATAGTTGCTCTGGGTAACCCAGAGCATCCTGGACATGTTAGGGGTGCAGGCGCTGGTGTGGGCATCAAAGCATTCTTTGGGCCATCCCAGCGCAAACCCAGAGTGGGACTTTCACAAGAAGAGGTAACCTATTCTTTTTTAATAATGTTACTACAAAAGGGAATTCAATAATAAGAAGATAATGTTTCTTTTATCCATGTATATGAGAATAAGAGAGTCGAGGATATAGTTGCCAAGAAGGTCAATGATATAGTTGCTGAGAAGGTCAATGAAGAATTGATGCGGTGGCAGGCATCTCAAGCTTCCAATCAACCTATGGTGACCCACTCTTCTCCTGATGTACAAACTACAAGTAATCCTGTAGACCCACCGCCTAACACGTCTATTGTAAGTATTGTTTATGACATTGTAGCTAGTCTTTTCAAGATGATATGTTTTCAAGATGATATGTATATATGTATAATATTCTTTACGTAAATTTGTAGGCATTGAAGCCAAGCCGCTTAAGAATGCAAGACTATGTTGTTGCAGAGGCGCAGGCTTACCCGCCCCTTCCTGGGGCAATGTTTCACGGGACTCCAATGCCACAGGGCTACATTCGTGTGAGCCCGATACATGTGTTGCCCGATTGGAGGGAAGCCACATTGCAATATCCCCACCCGAATATTGATACACTTGCTGAGGCAGAAGGCGGGGTGATATTGTGGCCCAAAGCAGATGTCATCTACTGTAACATACCAAAACTCGAACCCTACCCTAGAAGTTTAACCTTTTGGTCTTAGGCCAAACAAGGTTGATGTTAGGATGATCCTAATAATCTAATGCATGAAAAATGTAATCTAAAATGTCATATAATTCATTTGATTATAATAAGATGATAAATAACTTAATTGGATGCATAATATGGTTAATGGGCCTCTAATGGGCCTTATGATGTAATCCATGTAATAAAGCCTCAAATTAAATAATAGACTTCAAATTCGTAATCTACACATCAAAATAAGCTTACATGTCAATTTTCATTTAATTTGGACAACCTTGAAATAATATGGTAATTTAGGAGAGAGAAATTGCCTAAAAGGTGTAATTAATAAATAAATATAAAAATTGACCCCAAAAAAGGAAAATAATCTTAGATTCGTAATCTATATAATAAATATAGCCTTTGGGTGAATTTTCATCCAATTTGGAGAAAGTTTGCTTAAAAGGAAAAATCAGGAGAGAGAAAGTATGTAGAACCTTCAAAATATTAATTAAATATTCAAACAACTCCAATATGTAAAATTGATGGCAAATTCATATCCAAAACATTAATTATGACTTGTTTGTCAAGTTTCACAAAATTTGGATAATCCTAAAGCCATAAATGAAGAAGGAAAGAGAAAATGATATTTGATTTATTTAACATATTAAAAGTTTCTAAAAGGAAAAACTAAGTGCATAAACAGAATCTACATGCCTTAATTGGCCTCTGTACAAAATTGCACTTAATTTGGTTAATGTTTGAACCCCCAAATCAAGAGAGAGAGAATAAGGAAATAATGTATTCACACTTTGATTTAATCGGATTAGATTTTTGATTTAATCTGTCACGCGGGCTTTTAATTGAATTGATCTTCACGCGTTGATCTTGATCGTCAGATTTCTAGATCGAACGACAGTAGTACCTTCTTCTTCCCCATTTCCTTTCTCGTTTCAGGTGTTTGGGTTCCGATTTTCCTGCTGCAATTCTTTCTCCTCCTCTATTTCCTTCCTTCCTTTTTCCTCTGCTTCCCTGTCCACCATCTTCCTGGCATCCTTCCGATTCCTTTGGATATATATAAGCTAGGGTGGGAGGCAATGTAGCCCCACTTTGTAGGGTGTCACTCGGTCTCCCCTATTTTCTCTCCGATTTCTCTGTTCTTCTTTCCTTTCCCCTCCTCTCGCCCATCTTGACCATCGGACCAAGAGGGATCTGTCCCTTGACCTTTGATGAGGTCTCAGACGCAGTTCGCCTACATCCGTTTGGCCTCATTTGGCTCTGAGCTTCCTCCCCTACTCCGGCTGCTACCCCGACACCTCGGGGGCTCCTCCGAGCAACTCCGACCGCTGTGAAGCCAAGAGAGGTATCCGTCTGCTCCCAAGAACCTCCGAGATGCTTATGTTGTCGCCAATTTGCTCGGGTGTGGTGGCGTTTCTTTTTCCCTCTTTTCGGTGCTTCTTGCTACCTGTACCTTGGTGGCGAGATGAGTTGAAGGTCTTCGCACCTCAGTTTCAGTGGTTTGGGACTCTTGAGTCCGGTTTTGCTTTGCGTTCGTGATGGTGCGTTTCCCTGGCATTTTGGTTGTTTGATTCACGAGATCCCTTCCTACAGTTTCACTGGTTTGCTGCGGTTCGCGGTCCCTTCATCGCACGCAAGGATGAAGATGATGTATTCGTTTTCCCTAAACCGCCCATCAGTTCCACTTTTTAGTTTTTTGGATTGGGGGCATTTTGGTCTTTTCAGGTTTCCTTTTTATTTCACACTTTGGGCCTTTGCCTCACTGAGGTGGTTGAGAGGCTGTCCGAGTTAGCAAACTCTGATTGGGCCAACTCAGCAATCCCATCCTCTCTCTCAGTCTCTTGTTTGATAAACGCTGACGTGGAATTTCTCTGCTCTCCGATTGGTTTATTATATAAAATCCATAACTAATAATTTACTGATCAGAAAAATATAAATAAATAGTCGTTGGATTCAGAAAAATGCAAGCTTTCTTATGGTGTTGGTTTTATCGCCTGAATATGATGTTTTAAATATGTGTTTTTAATGGATCTAATTATTGATGAATTAACTTCTAAAATTCATAACTAATAATTTATAAGTCAGAAAAATATAATAAAATATGTTTTGAACTCAGGAAAATATAATCTAAAATATGGAATCGTTATGGAAACCTAATTCATATATTAATAAAAAGGTGATTTTTAGGGTTTATGAAATCTATATAAACCTAACCCTAATTTCACATATATGTTAAATAGGTGTTTTGGAATCCTAGGCTTGGACCTAGAAGTGTCTTTGGACGTTTGACTCTGAAGTTGAGGTATGTTGCAATAGCCTATCTTTATCATTCTTTTGGTCCTATGGACTTTATCCTACACATTGTCTTGTTCTCTTGAATATTATGCTTCATCTGAAGTTCCTTATTTGTTATTGATCTTATGATCATGGATATTCTCTTGGAATCTTATCTTGTTGTCTTGGTGCAAGTTGGACCTTTGATATTATTTGCCCACTGTGATGTGGATTCTTACTTGTTGATATATGCCCACTTTGAAGTGGATTTGCTTATATGTTTGAGTTGTCCATTGTGTGATGGCAACCTTGATAATTCTGATTATACTTTTCTACTTGCCTCTACATTAACATGCTATGTGATTCAGTAGCACTAGAGTAGTATAATTTCATTGGTTTTGTCTCATTATGCAACATGGCAACATTGTGATATCTTTGGGATGGTGGATGTGTGATTCCCCATACCCGGGAAGGATGTGTGATTCCTGTCCCATGTTATATATAATTGGATGGTGGATGTGTGATTCCCCATGCCAGGGCAGGATGTGTGATTCCTGGCCCATGTACCATCAGGGCAAGATGTGTGATTCTTGGCCCATGTCCCACCAGGTTCAAGATGTGTGATTCTTGGCCGCCATTGTTATTTATATTGTTCTAGGGCTATGCTTATCTCACATGCATGCAGGTTGATGATGATATGTGCTTTGTTTCCCACCATGGTAGTGGATGTGTATATTGATAGCACATTCTTATTATTTGTTGGTTATGGCAAGTATCCCTTTTTGTCATGTTACTTTTCTCTTGATACCCGTTTGGGTGGCACTTATCTCTTGCATGGGAAGCCTTTACATTTGATGTCCTTTATTTCTTTATAAGTTGCTCAATTTGCCTTTAGTATGCACATACCAGCCTTTGCTGATGTTTCCTTTTGTTTCTCTTTTGCTGGGGTATGCTTCCAACCCTAGGTGGAGGACATGGATGGCAAGACGTGTTGACCTAAACTTAGCTTGAGATGATGAAGCTTGGAGACAAACTTGAGGTGGTTTAGATTTCCTCTACATGGATCCTTGTGATGTAAGTTTAAGTTTGTAACCCTTTGCTTTATAATTGAATAGTCAAATATTTTCTTTCGCTGCTATACATTGGTCTTTTGATTACCATTATATAAAGATTTGAAAATTTTACAACCACTCCATCATACCTTTTGAGTGTGTTTGGATTGGAGGTTTTATTGTTCAAATTTTTAGTAAGGAAGTGGTTTCAATTCTTTACAGCATGGTATTAGAGCCCATGGTAGTCGGAATCGACTATTTCAATTTTGTCTCCCCATTAGAACCCTTGACTTTCCTAGATAGCTTTAAGTGTGATGTTGACCCTAGATTTGATCTAATGATGATCTTTGTGCAATAAGGTTTGGTTTGAGGATGAGAATATGTTAGGAGATCTAAATATGGAAATATTGTGACTTGGTTTTCGTATTGATTTTGTGCCGGCATATGTTGGTTTTACCTCGTAGATTTTTCATCTACAAAAATTATTTTCATTACACTACTATATGTACAAAAATTTTCTTTGGTTTGTCGATGTTTTCTTGAACTAAGTCACAATGAAGAGAAACTATAGTTGAGTAGAATCTAACCCTAGTATTGTACCTAGGAGTTTATATAATGGTGTAGTTGACCTACCCTATGACTTTTTGGATGATCATGTAGGGTTGATAGGTTAGAGACATGAAGACCTAAAAATTCAGCCCTAGATGGTGACTAATAGTTGGATAAATGAGAAACATAAATCTCAAAAATTTCACAACTAAGAGATGTGGGTAGATCTAAAAAGTTTTTTAGTTTGACTTGTTAGGTTGAACCCTTTAAGGGGTGGAGAGTATTTAGTGATTGATGTTTGAATCTATAGATTTCAAGGACGAGATCCTTTTTAAGGGGTGGAGTGTTGTAACATACCAAAACTCGAACCCTACCCTAGAAGTTTAACCTTTTGGTCTTAGGCCAAACAAGGTTGATATTAGGATGATCCTAATAATCTAATGCATGAAAAATGTAATCTAATATGTCATATAATTCATTTGATTATAATAAGATGATAAATAACTTAATTGGATGCATAATATGGTTAATGGGCCTTATGATGTAATCCATGTAATAAAGCCTCAAATTTAATAATAGACCTCAAATTCGTAATCTACACATCAAAATAAGCTTACATGTCAATTTTCATTTAATTTGGACAACCTTGAAATAATATGGTAATTTAGGAGAGAGAAATTGCCTAAAAGGTGTAATTAATAAATAAATATAATAATTGACCCCAAAAGAGGAAAATAATCTTAGATTCGTAATCTACATAATAAATATAGCCTTTGGGTGAATTTTCATCCAATTTGGAGAAAGTTTGCTTAAAAGGAAAAATCAGGAGAGAGAAAGTATGTAGAACCTTCAAAATATTAATTAAATATTCAAACAACTCCAATATGTAAAATTGATGGCAAATTCGTATCCAACACATTAATTATGACTTGTGTGTCAAGTTTCATAAAATTTGGATAATCCTAAAGCCATAAATGAAGAAGGAAAGAGAAAATGATATTTGATTTATTTAACCTATTAAAATTTTCTAAAAGGAAAAACTAAGTGCATAAACAGAATCTACATGCCTTAATTGGCCTCTATACAAAATTCCACTTAATTTGGTTAATGTTTGAACCCCCAAATCAAGAGAGAGAGAATAAGGAAATAATGTATTCACACTTTGATTTAATCGGATTATATTTTTGATTTAATCTGTCACGCGGGCTTTTAATTGAATTGATCTTCACGCGTTGATCTTGACCGTCAAATTTCTAGATCGAACGACAGCAGTACCTTCTTCTTCCCCGTTTCCTTTCTCGTTTCCGGTGTTTGGGTTCCGATTTTCCTGCTGCGATTCTTTCTCCTCCTCTATTTCCTTCCTTCCTTTTTCCTCTGCTTCCCTATCCACCATCTTCCTCGCATCCTTCCGATTCCTTTGGATATATATAAGCTAGGGTGGGAGGCAATGTAGCCCCACTTTGTAGGGTGTCACTCGGTCTCCCCTGTTTTCTCTCCGATTTCTCTGTTCTTCTTTCCTTTCCCCTCCTCTCGCCCATCTTGACCATCGGACCAAGAGGGATCTGTCCCTTGACCTTTGATGAGGTCTCAGATGCAGTTTGCCTACATCGGTTTGGCCTCATTTGGCTCTGAGCTTCCTCCCCTACTCCGGCTGCTACCCCGACACCTCGGGGGCTCCTCCGAGCAACTCCGACCTGTTGGCTAAATGGACATCTAAAAATCCCTTTGTTTCGATGATGACAAACATTTCATTCTTATTAATCTAATGAGCTACTTGAGTGTGTAGGACTAAGATGGATGGCAAAGCAACTAGAGAAAATCCAAGAGCTTACTTAGTCATATTTTCATGCAATGTAATCAATATTGTAAAACTTGTACAAATATATAATGTACAAGTACTTAGAATTGCATGTAAAACAAGCATTAGATTTTCCCTAGTCAAACACCATAGTTAGACATGTCATTCCATTTAATTAGGATCACCTTTGCACACTCACACATATAATTAATGCTTAAATTGAAACCTTGAAACAGGATCATTCTCGGTCGACAATCTCCTCGACCGAGACACTCTCGGTCGACAAACTCCTCGACCGAGAAAGATCCAAAGTAGCCGTTAGACATAGCTGACAAAGTAGTTGGCAGTTGCAAATGAACGTTGATCCAGAGAGCCTGTCGGTCGACAATACTTCGACCGAGTAGGTGTCTCGGTCGACCAATTGTCGACCGAGATGGTCTCTGACAGCAACTGCAGAATAAATTAATTAGCCGTTGTTAAAGCAACAACTTTGTACCTAACGGCTAGTTAAGCACTTAGAAACCCCTAGAAGTTGTCTAGAACGTCCTTAAGCATACTTAGACCATTCCTATAAATAGGACAAGCCATAGGACACTAGAATTCACTTGTTACACTTGAGAATACACTTGAGCATACTTGAGCAATCTTTTGCAAGCAATTTGAGCACTGTGATCATTTGTCTACTTTCTCCTTAGCTCAATTTTGTGTCCTATAGGCTAGATTCTCCTATCCACAGCAATCACAAGTTCACATACTTGGCTAGGAGATCTTACGCTTGATCTAGGCATATCAAGCCTCAGGCTTAAAGGATAAGTTGTAATTTCTGTTTCCTTTCTTGTTCCTGTTTATCTTTTGTACTCTCCTTGCTACTCCTAGGGTTGGAGGCTGCGGATTGGAGAGGGTTGACTTCTCAGGTGGAGAAGGGGACTTCAAGCTACTTCAAGAAGGCTATCGCAAGGGAAGCTACTTCAGAAGGCTGGTGCAACGGGAGTTGGTGCATCTACTTCAAGGGAAGGCTGCTTCAAGGTTGGCGATTACTTCTAGGTGAAGGCTGTTGAAGGGTTTGGGAAAAGAGATTGTATTTTATGTAAATTCCTTGCGAGGTAATAAAATAAATTTCTTTTCAAATCTCGGTTGGGTAAGCAACCGGGTAGTGGACTGACGGCTATAGTATTTGCTATAGTTGGAACCACTCTAAACCTTGTGTCTCCTTGTCCAATTTCTTCATCGTGGTTGCTTGAGTTTAAAATAATTGTTAAATCTTTATAAAACTCTATTCACCCCCCCTCTAGTAGTTTTCAATTGGTATCAGAGCAAGGCTTCAAGGAACCCTAACAAGGTCTTGAAGAAATGGGTGATGGAATGCTCAACAACCTCAACATTGAAGGGACACTTGTTGCTAGGCCACCGGCGTTCGATGGAACAAACTACCAATACTGGAAAAGAAGGATGCAGTTTTACTTCCAAGGCGTCAACTGGGATCTATGGAGAATGGTATCTACTCCTTATCAATTCCCTCAAAATGACTTTGCGGAATGGGATGCAAACACGGTAAAACAAGCCCAAATGAACGCAAAAGCCGTAAGCATTTTATATTGTTCTATTTTTGTAGGAGAATTTAATAGAATTTCAAATTGTGATACAGCGTATGATATTTGGAATAGATTGTCTATCACTTATGAGGGTACAGCCCAAGTTAAAAATTCCAAAATTAGCCTGCTTAAAACAAAGCTTGAACATTTTCGTATGGATCCTAATGAAACTATTAGTGAAATGTATTCAAAATTCTCTACTGTTGTTAATGGTTTGAGTGCCTTAGGAAAACCTGTTCTTGAGGAAGATCAAGTATCAAAAATTCTTCGATCACTTCCTCCAAAGTACAAGCCAAAGGTGACAGCCATTGCAAAAGCAAACGACCTCACTCGCCTCAAAATGGAACAACTCATTGGTAATTTAGAAGCTCATGAAGCAGATCTAGAAGAGGAAGAAAGAAGAGAACGTGAACACCAAAGTGGGAAGAAGAAGGATGTGGCTCTCAAAGCCTCAAGAGTTGTCACACAAGAAAGTGAGGAGTCAAGTGAAGAAGAAGAAGAAGCCTTAATCGTCAACGGTAAGAAGTACAAAAGGTTTAAATCTAACAAAATTTCTAGTTCCTCTACTCCCAGGTGCTTTGAATGTGGGAAGAAAGGACCATTAGAGGAAAGAAAAGCTCACATAAGAAGAAAGAAGAAAAGCCTATAAAGCTGCCTGGGATGAGTCAAGTGACAGTGAAAGCGGAGAAGAGGTGGAATGTCTAATGGCAAGAGAAGAAAATGAAGATTCTCAAGAGGTAAGCCTTGTTGATCTTCCTAAAGAAGAGTTAATTACTAGTTTACAAGAAACTCATGATAAGTATGTTGATGCCAAGAAGAAACTAAAGAAAGCCATAAAATCAAATAATGAGCTCATTGCTAAATTAGATGAACTTTCTTGTGAAAAGAACAACATTGATCTTGAAAATGTATCTTTAAAAACATCTTTAGATGATTGCACTAGAAAGCTACTCAATTTTGAAACCAATGTTGATCTTCTATCAAAAGAAAAGACTGATTTGCTAGCTAAACTTCAAGATTATCAAACTCAACCTATCTTGTGCAACCATTCGGACCATGATAATATTGTAAAAGAAAAGGATTCATTGTTTTCTGATTTAGACCAAGCAAGAAAAGATATACATAAGAAGATGAATGACATTGCTATGTTACAAAGAGAACTTTATAAGTTAAGAAGAAAAGATATTCTTGATAACATATTGAAAGTTGGTAATGTTTTCAATGGAAGAAAAGGTTTGGGATATGTGCCAAAGAAAAACCAACCCAAAAAGATCCAAACTATGTTTGTACCCAAGAACACAATGACTAGAAAGAGAAATGAAATCGACTCTATTACTTGTAATTTCTGCTTACGTCTTGGACATTATTGTTTTTCATGCCCCTACAAAACTAAGGAGTCCGATTTAGTTTGGATCCCAAAACCCCAAACTTAGAAGAATGGAATGTAGTTGAGATATGACCAAATGCTTAATTTTGCTATTTATATTGTCTTATCTCAACAAAAGGTGCTATGCTTATTGTTATCATTTTTCTGCAATTTCTGAAACAGTAATTCTGTCGGTCGAAGTATTGTCGACCGATCTCTGGGTCGGTCGAAGTATTGTCGACCGACTGGATGTCTTTAATAAATCAAAAATTTACAGTACCTATTTCGGTCGAAAATTGGTCAACTGAGAAATTTTCTGTGTTTTTGCTTGTGATACAGTAACCTGCTCGATCGACAAATTATCGACCGAGACAAATATCGGTCGAACAATTGTCGACCGACTGGTTTTCTGTATCAGAACTTTTATATACATAAGCACTTAAAAGGTTTCTAACCATATCGGACCATCACATGGGTACCAAAATCTACACTCTAATGCAGGAATGGGTAGTTGACAGTGGCTGTTCTAAACACATGACCGGGAACAAGGACGCATTTCAAACTTTTGAAGAAAAGAAAAGTGGAACGGTCACCTTTGGAGACAATGGTAAGGGCAAAATCGTTGGAATAGGTAATGTTGGAACAAATCTCGAAATTAAAAATGTTCTACTTGTTGATGGATTGCATCATAATCTAATAAGTGTAAGTCAACTATGTGATAGTGGTTATGATGTGTTATTTAACAAAACCTGCTGCAAACTATTGATAGAAAACACTACAAATGTCGTTTATGCAGGAAATAGAGTTGGAAATCTTTATATCCTTAAACCAAACTCTATGAAATCAGTAGTAGGTAAATGCTTGCTTGCAAATGAAAATACCTTACAACTATGGCATAAAAAGCTAGGACATGCTAGTTCACATGCTATTAAAAAGTTAGTGAAATATGATCTTGTTCGTGGATTACCTGCTTTGTCTTTTGATCAAGTTGAAAAATGTGAACCCTGCACAATGGGAAAGCAAACCAAAACCTCTTTCAAATCAAAACATGTACTTAGCACCAGTAGATCCTTAGAATTAATTCATATGGACTTGTTTGGACCAATGAGGACACAATCTATTGGTGGTAAACGATACTGTTTTGTTATTGTTGATGATTATAGTAGATATACATGGGTACATTTTATTGCAACTAAGGATGATACTATTCATGTCTTTATGCAATTTTGTTCCAAGATTGAAAATCTTTTACAACATAAAATATGTACCATTAGAAGTGATCATGGTGATGAATTTGAGAATCATACATTTGAGACCTTTTGTACATCTCAAGGGTATACTCTTAATTTTTCTGCTCCACGTACCCCACAACAAAATGGTATAGTTGAACGGAAAAATCGATCTCTACAGGAAATGGCTAGGACCATGATGATTGAACACAATACACCTAAAACCTTTTGGGCTGAAGTTGTAAACACTGCTTGTTATGTGCTTAATAGAGTAACTGTTCACTCTCATTTAAAGAAAACTCCATATGAAATATTACACTCTAAGAAACCTAGAGTTGACTACTTTCATACTTTTGGTTCCACATGCTACATTTTGAATACCAAAGATGATAGAGACAAGTTTGATTCTAAATCACACAAAGCATTCTTCTTGGGATATTCCACTTCTAGCAAAGCCTTTAGAGTATATAACACTATCTCTAGAAAAGTTGAGGAATCCATTCATGTTTCTTTTCATGAAGAATCGAAATCTGAAAATCTAGATATCATTGATCTCACTAATCAACTCGAAAATATAACCATTTCCAATGATTGTGAGAAAATTCCTATATCCGATCCCCAAGCTGAAACACAACCCACACCTAGGTTTATCAAGGATCATCCCCAAGAACTAATTATAGGAGATCCAAATGATAAAGTCAAAACTCGGTCTTCCTTCAAAGATGTTGCAAACATGGCTTTCGTGTCTATCATTGAACCTAAGAAGGTATCCGAAGCTCGTAAGGATGATTACTGGATAATAGCCATGCAAGAGGAGTTAAATCAATTCACTAAAAATGATGTATGGGATTTAGTACCTAAACCACAAGACAAAACTATCATAGGAACTAAATGGGTTTTTAGAAATAAGCTCAATGAGGTAGGAGAGGTCATAAGGAATAAAGCTCGATTAGTAGCACAAGGATATAATCAACAAGAAGGAATAGATTTTGATGAAACATATGCACCCGTAGCTAGACTTGAAGCTATTAGGATGTTACTAGCTATTGCTGCCCATAAAAACATTAAGCTATATCAAATGGATGTCAAAAGTGCATTTCTCAATGGCATCATACAAGAAGAAGTTTATGTTGCTCAACCACCTGGCTTTGAAATACCAGAAAAAGGTGACCATGTTTATAAACTTAAAAAGGCACTTTATGGTCTAAAACAAGCACCTAGGAATTGGTATGAACGGCTCAAGACATATCTTTTTGATAATGGTTTTTCTATTGGAAATTCAGATTCTACTTTATTCTTCAAAACATATGCATCTGATTTCTTAGTTGTGCAAATATATGTTGATGACATTATTTTTGGAGCTTCTAATGATTCATTATGCACACAATTCAGTGACATTGTGCAAAAAGAATTTGAAATGAGCCTCATGGGTGAACTAACATTCTTTCTTGGTTTTCAAATTAAGCAAACACCTGCAGGAATTTTCATAAGCCAAGAAAAATATACTAAAGAACTTTTAACACGTTTTGGGATGGATCAATGCAAACACGCTACTACTCCTATGGATACCTCTATCAAAATTGATAAGGATGAAAATGGGGAACCTATTGATGATTCCTTATATAGAGCCATGATTGGTAGTTTGCTATACTTAACTGCTTCTCGACCGGACATTATGTTTTCCGTTGGTCTTTGTGCTCGATTTCAATCCCAACCCATGCAATCTCATTTTCTAGCGGTTAAACGAATTCTTCGATATCTCGCTGGTACTACTTGTTTCGGTTTATGGTATCCAAAAGGACAATCTTTGGATTTTAAAGCATATACTGATGTAGATTATGCTGGTTGTCGACTTGATCACAAAAGCACTAGTGGTGGATGTTTCTTATTAGGGAGAGCCTTAGTATCTTGGTTTATCAAGAAACAAAATACGGTTGCCCTATCCACAACTGAAGCTGAATATATGGCAGCCGGGTCTTGTTGTGCTCAAGTGCTTTATATGCAACAAGTATTAAGCGATTATGGTTTTAATCTTTCATCTACACCTATTTTTTGTGACAACACGAGCGCCATAAACTTAGCACACAATCCTATTTTACACAGCCGGGCAAAACACATTGAAATCCGTCATCACTTCTTAAGGGATCATATCTCAAAGCATCATGTTTCCCTTCATCATGTTGATACGGAAAATCAATTGGCTTATATTTTTACAAAACCGCTTCCACTAGATCAATTCAACAACATTAGGAAGCAATTGCTTATTACTCCTTTCAAAGATGTTTTCTTTGATATCTGCGGTTCTTAAAACGAATATGTTTACTTGGTTCATTTTGGCTTTCAATGGACATCTTTTTCATTCGGTTTGACGGGATATCTAATTAAGGGGGAGTTTTTATCAAAACGGTGATCTAATTAAGGGGGAGTTTTTATTAAAACGGTTATCTTTTTGAAATGACAAAGGGGGAGAGATATATAAAACTATCACTTAGTATTTATGAAAAACTCAATCAATGAGTTTCATAAATATACTCTTGGCTTTACATTAAAAGTTGCTACATTCCCAAATGAACTGGATTTCATGTTCCATAATTCATTGGGAATAATAAGCACACATTTTATAAACAAGAGGAAAAGATACATAAGGCAATCTAAAGGTATGAAATTCATATGTTTTATATTCATTTTGGAAATGTTTGTCATCTTCAAAAAGGGGGAGATTGTTGGCTAAATGGACATCTAAAAATCCCTTTGTTTCGATGATGACAAACATTTCATTCTTATTAATCTAACGAGCTACTTGAGTGTGCAGGACTAAGATGGATGGCAAAGCAACTAGAGAAAATCCAAGAGCTTACTTAGTCATATTTTCATGCAATGTAATCAATATTGTAAAACTTGTACAAATATATAATGTACAAGTACTTAGAATTGCATGTAAAACAAGCGTTAGATTTTCCCTAGTCAAACACCATAGTTAGACATGTCATTCCATTTAATTAGGATCACCTTTTCACACTCACACATATAATTAATGCTTAAATTGAAACCTTGAAACAGGATCATTCTCGGTCGACAATCTCCTCGACCGAGACACTCTCGGTCGACAAACTCCTCGACCGAGAAAGATCCAAAGTAGCCGTTAGACACAGCTGACAAAGTAGTTGGCAGTTGCAAATGAACGTTGATCCAGAGAGCCTGTCGGTCGACAATACTTCGACCGAGTAGGTGTCTCGGTCGACCAATTGTCGACCGAGATGGTCTCTGACAGCAACTGCAGAATAAATTAATTAGCCGTTGTTAAAGCAACAACTTTGTACCTAACGGCTAGTTAAGCACTTAGAAACCCCTAGAAGTTGTCTAGAACGTCCTTAAGCATACTTAGACCATTCCTATAAATAGGACAAGCCATAGGACACTAGAATTCACTTGTTACACTTGAGAATACACTTGAGCATACTTGAGCAATCTTTTGCAAGCAATTTGAGCACTGTGATCATTTGTCTACTTTCTCCTTAGCTCAATTTCGTGTCCTATAGGCTAGATTCTCCTATCCACAGCAATCACAAGTTCACATACTTGGCTAGGAGATCTTACGCTTGATCTAGGCATATCAAGCCTCAGGCTTAAAGGATAAGTTGTAATTTCCGTTTCCTTTCTTGTTCCTATTTATCTTTTGTACTCTCCTTGCTACTCCTAGGGTTGGAGGCTGCGGATTGGAGAGGGTTGACTTCTCAGGTGGAGAAGGGGACTTCAAGCTACTTCAAGAAGGCTATCGCAAGGGAAGCTACTTCAGAAGGCTGGTGCAACGGGAGTTGGTGCATCTACTTCAAGGGAAGGCTGCTTCAAGGTTGGCGATTACTTCTAGGTGAAGGCTGCTTGAAGGGTTTGGGAAAAGAGATTGTATTTTATGTAAATTCCTTGCGAGGTAATAAAATAAATTTCTTTTCAAATCCTTGTTGGGTAAGCAACCGGGTAGTGGACTGACGGCTATAGTATTTGCTATAGTAGGAACCACTCTAAACCTTGTGTCTCCTTGTCCAATTTCTTCATCGTGGTTGCTTGAGTTTAAAATAATTGTTAAATCTTTATAAAACTCTATTCACCCCCCCTCTAGTAGTTTTCACGACCGCTGTGAAGCCAAGAGAGGTATCCGTCTGCTCCCAAGAACCTCCGGGATGCTTATGTTGTCACCAATTTGCTCGGGTGTGGTGGCGTTTCTTTTTCCCTCTTTTCGGTGCTTCTTGCTACCTGTACCTTGGCGGCGAGATGAGTTGAAGGTCTTCGCACCTCAGTTTCAGTGGTTTGGGAATCTTGAGTCCGGTTTTGCTTTGCGTTCGTGATGGTGTGTTTCCCTGGCGTTTTGGTTGTTTGATTCACGAGATCCCTTCCTACAGTTTCACTAGTTCACTGTGGTTCGTTGTTCCTTCATCGCACGCAAGGATGAAGATGATGTATTCGTTTTCCCTAAACTGCCCATCGGTTCCACTCTTTAGTTTTTCGGATTGGGGGCATTTTGGTCTTTTCAGGTTTCCTTTTTATTTCACACTTTGGGCCTTTGCCTCACTGAGGTGGTTGAGCGGCTGGCCGAGTTAGCAAACTCTGATTGGGCCAACTCAGCAATCCCATCCTCTCTCTCAGTCTCTTGTTTGATAAACGCTGACGTGGAATTTCTCTGCTCTCCGATTGGTTGATTATATAAAATCCATAACTAATAATTTACTGATCAGAAAAATATAAATAAATAGTCGTTGGATTCAGAAAAATGCAAGCTTTCTTATGGTGTTGGTTTTTTCGCCTGAATCTGATGTTTTAAATATGTGTTTTTAATGGATCTAATTAATGATGAATTAAATTCTAAAATTCATAACTAATAATTTATAAGTCAGAAAAACATAATAAAATATGTTTTGAACTCACGAAAATATAATCTAAAATATGGAATCATTTTGGAAACGTAATTCATATATTAATAAAAAGGTGATTTTTAGGGTTTATGAAATCTATATAAACCTAACCCTAATTTCACATATATGTTAAATAGGTGTTTTGGAAGCCTAGGCTTGGACCTAGAAGTGTCTTTGGACGTTTGACTCTGAAGTTGAGGTATGTTGCAATAGCCTATCTTTATCATTCTTTTGGTCCTATGGACATTAGCCTACACATTGTCTTGTTCTCTTGAATATTATGCTTCATGTGAAGTTCCTTATTTGTTATTGATCTTATGATCATGGATATTCTCTTGGAATCTTATCTTGTTGTCTTGGTGCAATTTGGACCTTTGATATTATATGCCCACTGTGATGTGGATTCTTACTTGTTGATATATGTCCACTTTGAAGTGGATTTTCTTATATGTTTGAGTTGTCCATTGTGTGATGGCAACCTTGATAATTCTGATTATACTTTTCTACTTGCCTCTACATTAACATGATATGTGATTCAGTAGCACTAGAGTAGTATAATTTCATTGGTTTTGTCTCATTATGCAACATGGCAACATTGTGATATCTTTGGGATGGTGGATGTGTGATTCCCCATACCCGGGAAGGATGTGTGATTCCTGTCCCATGTTATATATAATTGGATGGTGGATGTGTGATTCCCCATGCCAGGGTAGGATGTGTGATTCCTGGCCCATGTACCATCAGGGCAAGATGTGTGATTCTTGGCCCATGTCCCACCAGGTTCAAGATGTGTGATTCTTGGCCGCCATTGTTATTTATATTGTTCTAGGGCTATGCTTATCTCACATGCATGCAGGTTGATGATGATATGTGCTTTGTTTCCCACCATGGTAGTGGATGTGTATATTGATAGCACATTCTTATTATTTGTTGGTTATGGCAAGTATCCATTTTTGTCATGTTACTTTTCTCTTGATACCCGTTTGGGTGGCACTTATCTCTTGCATGGGAAGCCTTTACATTTGATGTCCTTTATTTCTTTATAAATTGCTCAATTTGCCTTTAGTATGCACATACCAGCCTTTGCTGATGTTTCCTTTTGTTTCTCTTTTGCTGGGGTATGCTTCCAACCCTAGGTGGAGGACATGGATGGCAAGACGTGTTGACCTAAACTTAGCTTGAGATGATGAAGCTTGGAGACAAACTTGAGGTGGTTTAGATTTCCTCTACATGGATCCTTGTGATGTAAGTTTAAGTTTGTAACCCTTTGCTTTATAATTGAATAGTCAAATATTTTCTTCCACTGCTATACATTGGTCTTTTTATTACCATTATATAAAGATTTGAAAATTTTACAACCACTCCATCATACCTTTTGAGTGTGTTTGGATTGGAGGTTTTATTGTTCAAATTTTTAGTAAGGAAGTGGTTTCACTTCTTTACATCTACGCTACTGAAATTGTAAGATAAATTTACATTACTTTAGATTGTTAATGTGTATATATGAGGTCATCTATTCTGAAGTTATATATACAGGTTAAAAAGAAGACATCTGGAGCACCTAGGCCTCCACCTCCACTTCCTGCATTACCAAATTGGGTTCCAACTGACCTAAAATACCCATTAGGTCCTTCTTGTAGGGGAATGGCATGTTGGCTACGGGTACATAATATACATTGCCCTATAATTGTTTCTTTAGAAGCGGATTATGCATGTCAATCATACGATAGCTCTTTATTTATACAAGATATTATTGAGCTGTTTATGTATGATTGGTTGAATACATCAATGATAGAGACATGGATAAGGTGAGATCTTGTTTATACATCCATATACCTTGTGTAAGATCCGGTGATCTAGTTTCTTATATATTAATGCATACGTAATACATGTTTTGCAGCTACTTAGTCGAAGATCAATGCAAACAATTTGCATTTGATCATGTGGGATTTTTGATTCCATGATTGATTAGTATGGTAGCTAAAGACTCTGATAGTGTTCAACAATACTGTATAGATGCTTTTACAATTTTTGGTCAGCAAAAGAAGACGATAATAATAGCTCCATTCAATGTTAAGTAAGTTTACTTTATTTATAATTTGGACTTAAGAAAATTCCATTTTTATTGTGCATTTTGAGTTATTAATTTTTAACTTTTTTACCTCTAGCGGTAGACATTGGGAGTTACTAGTTATTATCCCCGGGACGTTCACTGTTTATTATCTAGATCCTGCTGGAAGTACATTGAACACTAAAATTGGACACGTAATGAGAATGCCATTATAATGGTGAGAAATATTTCATTTTTATATCCGTTAACATCCGTTATTATATTACTATTTAATTATGCAATTTAATGTGTTATATTAACATGTAGGGGTTTATATGCATTCAAAAAGGCTGGAGGAACGGTCCCAAGGAAAAAGATCCAACCAATAAATTGGGAGAACGTAAAAGTAAGTTCCCGACTCCAATGTATATATAATTGATGTGAACTATGCTTAGTTGTATTTTTTAATATTTTGTATGTTTCAATTTATAGTGCGCAAAACAAGACAATGGTTGGGCATGCGCATACTATGTGATGCGATTTATGCAGATGATTATCAAACATGTCGCATTGGACATCAATACCATACATGAGGTATTATTTATAGTCTCATTAGTTAGTATGAAATATATCAATCTTATTTTTATATTATTACTTATATATATACATCATTCTCTTTGCAGGTGTTTAAAATTGACCACACTATAGGTAAACGCTTAAAAAATGTACATGCTTTACGATGGAAGCATTAAATGAAGTAAGAGAAGAATGGGCAAAAGCCATACAAGCAGTGGAAATTGTAAGATATAATTGGGATGCTGATAGCGATGCTGAATGATATTTTGTAATGAATATTTTTTAATGTTTCTACATGTATTTGAATGTTTCTACATGTGTGAATGTGAGAATTGAATTGATGTCTGAATGTATCTACTTGTGTGAAAACATATTTGTTGATTTTGCAGGTTTTTGGCCTGTTTGTAGGCTGATATCAATGGATGTCGTTAACATGCAGTTCAGAAAACTAAACTACAGGTTCTCATCCTGCTAACCAGCCACAGCAGGCCTGCAAACTGATAAGAAAAAAAATTAAAATATAGGCGTCGGTTATTTATAGAAAACTGTCATCAAAGGCCTACTGCGTCGGTTTTTGGACAAAAACCGCCGCCTAATGTGGCCACGGCCATGGTGGAAATGGCGTCACTTATTTGTATAAAACCGACGCCTATAGGATATATAGTGTCGGTTGTTTAGTTGATAACCGATGCAGAAAGTGTCCTACAATGTGGCGCGAACCCTTTTGGTGTCGGCTTACTATATATAACCGAAGCCTATAGGCTATATAGCGGTGGTTGTTTAGTTGATAACCGACACAGAAAGTGTCCTAGATGGCACCCTTTTTTGTGGCGCGTATCCTTTTGGCGTCAGCTTACTATATATAACCGACACCTATAGGTTATATAGGCGTTGGTTATAAAACTGACGCCGAAGAGTTCGATCTTTAGCGGTGCCCACATAGGTGTTGCTTGAAAACTGTCGCTAAAAGGGGTTAAACAACTGACGCCAAAGGCGTGTTCTATAGTAGTGAAGAGTGAAAAAGTTAAAGAGGAAGGACCTGGTTCTTGTGAAGGTTCTTTGGCATCATCGTGGCATTGAGGAAGCCACGTGGGAGCTTGAGGAGGAGATGAGGAGGAAGTATCCCTCACTTTTTCTCTTTAGATTTTGGGGGCGAAATCTCTTTGTAGAGGTTTATGGCTTGTAAGGACCCTGACCTTCATTTTGGGCTTATCGTGTTTGCTTTTCCTAAGCATGGTGCTTAGTTGCTTGCTTATCACCTTTAGTGGTGATTAGGGTTAACTTGTGTGTTGAAGGTGCTACTTGCAAATAACCTAAGTCTAGGGTTGATGAGCAAGTTTGTCACATTGAGAGATGTTTTTCTCTCTCCTTGCTTCCTCTAGAGTTGAGAGGAAGGATTGGGCTCGTTGCTTGTTTTGCCTTGAGATTTGCTGAGCTCGGTTGGGCCTTGTTTTGACTGTTTGGGCCTTGCCTTGCCTTGTTGGACCCTGTATCGGGCTAGAGTGACTTGTATCGGCCATAAGTATGTCGCCCAAAGAGGTGTTTCGGGCATGGAGATGGGGTGTGTCAGCCATGGACCCCTTTGACCCTTTGACCTCATTTATGTCACCACTAGTGGACACTTGGTACATGATGCTTGCATGTGGCAATCACCTTGGACATGTGTATAAGGTGAGATATGGAGGTGGCATTGCCCATGGACAAGTGTCCCATAGTGGGCGACACCATACCTTGGTTTATCCTCCACCCTCTTCTATATATGTACCTCCTTTCTCTTGCTAGGTATCTCTTTAGTGCTTTAGTTTCTCTCTTACATGGTGGATGATGCCCTTCCTTTGCAAAGCTTGGTGGCCGATCCCTCTTCTTCTTGGAGTCTTCTTCTTCCTCTAGTGGTGGACGAACCCTTGAGTGCCTTGTTCTTCTTCTTGTAGTGGCCGAAGGTGGTGCTTAAGCTATGGAGCTTGGTGCTAGGAGTTTGGAGCTTGCTTAAGGCGGGTTACATAACTCCTAACCTTAGCTATACTACTCCCCTTTTTGTTGTTGCACGTCATGTTCTATCTTGATCGGCCATGTATGTTGATAATTATACTTTTTTCTTAATATATGATCTTGTTTGCTCTTATGAATGTGCTTTGATCTTGGTGGCTGAACCTTATGGGTAGAGTTCCTTCGGTGATACCCCTTTCTCTCCTTTAGTCTTGGGAAGTGAGTTCGACCCTAGTGATGTAGACAATACCCCTCTCTCTTAGTTGTTGAGAGGTGAGTCTATACCCTAGTGGTTTGGGCGATACTCTTCTCTCACCATGGATTTGAGAGGTGAGCCTTGGTAGAGTGATTACCTAGTTGTGGTTGGCATCTTGGCCGATATGGAGATAATCCATCATGTTGTCCTATTTGTGTTGGAGGTTGAGCGAAACCCCTCTCTCTTGATTGTTGAGAGGTGAGCCAATTCTCTTGATCTTTAGGGTTTCTAAGATGGTGATCTTGGGGTTGATGATGATCATGTCGGGATGAGCCTTGCACGATACCCATGTGATGGTGCTGCCTGATACACTCTCTTGGGATAGAGTTCTGGGTTGATACGGTGACGTTGAGTCTGGTTGGCCTTGTTCCCGATATGGCTCCTTTGATCTTGGTGGTGAGCTCGGGCGATATACCTTGACCTAGTTGATCTTTGCCCGAGAGGATGTTGTCCCATTTGGCCGACATGTTGTAGCTTGACTTAGTTGGCTGATAGTTTTTCCCTTGGTACCTTTTTGTCGTGTACCTCAATGGTGGTTGACCGATATACTCTTGTTCTTAGGTTGGCCGATATTGTGATGACCGATACTCCTTGAGTTTGTGTTTGGCCAATAGGCGAGGCAAGGTGCCTTGGCCGATAGGTTTTGGGTGAGGGTTGTTGCTCTTTGGTGGAGGCGCCCCACCTGTTACACTTCTAGTGAGGGTACCGGGCACCTTTGGTGAGCGTTAAGTCTAACCTGGGAGATATAGTCAATGATCCTTCATCATATCATCACATCTTTGTTAATAATAAAATGTGGATGATGGATTGAGAACCTATCACACTTTTGATGCTTTAAGATAATGTCAAATGAAGATGATAAGATGCTAGTTTATGTTTAAGATCTTAAATGGATGCCATGTCTTGATAATAGCAAAATAATTGAAACAAGTAGGCCACACGAAGTTAGAATCTAGATATGTGCATCAGTAAAGTCATGTATCTGATGATCTTTAAAGTTATCTCTCTTGAATTATATACTAACCATGAAGGTGTACCAAATGAATTCATAAGCCAAGTGAGGGCTACGAGGCCTACGTGTTTAAATAACACTTTATCATGAAGATAACTCTTGTTGATGAGATAACACGTATTACCCGTATAATAAGATAGGTCTGTGAACCTGACAAAGTTTGTGTGCCTAGTGAGGTGTTATCCTCTTGTTGATGAGATAAGGGATTGTTATCCCAGGTGATGATGCCTTCAGAGGCAGTGACTTTCTGTGATGAGGAATTGAGATCCCAGGACAATGTGAGGATGACAACAATAATATAACTCAATGATTGCATGTTATACTACTTGGTTGCCTCAATAATCCACTTAGAATAGAATAATCAATTATAGTGGAATGATTCATGTAGTTTGCCCTGGCCATAGATCCATCATCGTCAGTAGCTGGTGATGGTGAAACGGGTTCTCCTACGGGTTAGCCCGGAGCGCATATTGTTGAATATGTGAGATTTCTCCTAGCCTAAAATAGAGAGGATTCAAGTGCACCTGTGGTTGCAGACTCGGGATATATGGAGCATGATGAACAGGCCCATGGCTTAGGATATGTGATAGAGCATGAATGAATTCATGGCTCAGAGAACGGTGAACAAGCTCGTGGCTCAAGTTTTACTAGCACTGAGACCTGTACCAAGGTGGGCTAGAGTTATGGGTAGCTTGTAGAGCTGACCCTGTGGCTGAGGCCAACTAAGCGTGGGATTGCGGTCCTGCTTGGTGCTCATGCACTGACCACGAGGTGATGAGGTCGTGGAGTCTGGATCTTACATTGACCTTGTATGGTACCGGCTCCGGGTTTCGCAGTCGTCAGTTGGATCTGAGTGGTACGGCTCATTTCCTCAGGACATAATAATACGTAATTCAGCCGAGTAGTGTTTATTGCTTCATACAAAATACGGAACATTGGTTGAGGCCTTGCCTGTGTAGCTGATCTTGTTATACCTTGCAGTTACTTATATGTTCCTTATGTTTTGTGATAAGATCTTATAAATCTTATCTTGTCAATCATGTTCCATAAAGGAAATTTGGTTACATGCATCCCAAAGTTTTGGTAAGATGAATGATACTGTAAGTCTTGCTCAGTATACTGCTCATATTATCTGCATATAATAGTTACATGATTTACCTATTTTACTGCTTTCTGTAGTTTTATAGTTTCGGTGGAGAGTTATGTTTCTCGATGGGACTGTGTGTCTCACCCCGTTGGGTTACACCCTTTTTAGGTGGTCGCGGCAGACATGGTGGTCCTTGTCTGCCGCGAGGTTGTGGCTGAGCAGTAGGAAGAGGAGCAGTAGAAGGCAAGAGATGGATATGATGCATGTTTTGGTGTTTTGTAGTAGAGTTCTAGAGTCATCCCTGTACTCTCAGGTCCTTAGAGGTGTTTTGATTACGTTTCACAATGTATAGAAATTGTAATTTTGTATATCCTACTGTTGGCCTTATGGGTCCTGCCATGTACATATAAACAGGTGATGAACTCATGTGTTGACAGGACAACTGGTTTGTGGACATATGTCAGACTCGTTATATATATAACATGATGTGATGCAGGATCTGGATGCAAAAGTTCGCTTATGTATGTTTTCACAATCTATTTTAATTAACCCGTTTTTCAGTAATAAGTGGTTCCACACATTTTCACGTGCCATTTCGCAGTCTGGGTGATAGCTGGGTGTTACAATTTCTACCCATGTGAATGGAAATTTGTAGAGCAACTTCAACCTACAATATGTGTATGATGTTACAGTGTTTGTATAGTTCCTTTTTCACTAATATCCAGATTGAACTAGAGGCATGAAGTAGTCATCCTCATTATTATTCAATCTTGTTCCTTGAACCAGAACATATTGCATGAGATATATGTAAGCTCAATATCACATATTGACTCACAAGTGTATGGCCATACTTTTCTCAGTCTCGCTAATCAAGAGGCCTTGGATATCATATTCCTGTAGGAGGGACAAATCCCATATCTATCACTCACAGTCAGTCCTCATGTGTCAAAGCCACCCAATCATCAAAGATTCATTGTTCTCTAACATGTATCTATGTGCTTGGTTTGATATTTCCATATCATGACTAATGAGATTTAGTCATCAACCAACTCACACACTGATCTTGTGTGTTACAGTTGTCTATCACCATTCCACAATAACAACTGATCAAGGACATAATGAGAATATGTATATTTGCTGTTAACATATGTCTGATCTCATCCACAAGGTTAGTAACTTGAATACATACGTCATTGAGTAATATAATTATCTAGAAATTTATTATGTTATTCATTATCTCATAACTGATTATACAAAATAAATTGGAAGCTTGCCTTTGTTATTAATCAAATCAGGTATCTAATGACATATCTCAATAATCATATGATTGGCTCTCTGGGCATACATACCAATAGAGTCCCACTTGCACTTAGAGCCAATCAACCATGGATCTCATCTCGAGTGACCTAACCCAACCATCATGCTTTTGTTGCACAAGTGCTTTTAAGTCGGTATTTTTTAATTTTCAAATCTCTTCGATGTATGACTACTCGCATGAGATGGAAGTACCGTAGTATGCTATCTGAGATTCCTAGCCTAAATAGTATCTCCATTTCATCAGTATTTATACTATGTCATGAATGGTTTTGAGCTTCACACTAATATGAACTTCATGATCCATACATTATCCTATACTATATTCAAAACATAGAGATATTTGAATTCTTTTGTAGATTCAAACAAATGCCATTAGATCATAACCCTTTATATCTTACAGTTCTCATTTTTCATCAAACATAAATTTTGATTGTGATTGTTTTGTTAGTTTAGAAGCTTGAATGGGTGTAACTCTTTACATCCAACTCTTCCCTCTTACCATAAATAAGGAACCAATCCTTTAAGTGATTCACAAGCACGTAAGGATGTTCATTATGGTAGTCCAGTGACTCTCACTGGTATCTGACATATACCATCTTGTCATGTCCAATACATACAAGATTACTAGGTATATATATATATATACATATATATATATATATATATATGTCTACTCATCATGTCAAATATATATGAAATGACTTTTGATATCCTCTCATCATGTCCAATACATACGAGATTATTGGATATCTTCTTGTCATGTCCAACACATATGAGATAAAGGGATACGTCCATAATATTGCATTTATGATACATCCAATTACGAATCAATATGACATCTATCCATGTGTTCCTATTCTTCATAAGAATTGGGACACTAGGCTCTTGAGAGACTAACTCCATGGAACATGGACATGTTTTCTCTCACTTAGTCTTGCATGGTGAACCCTTTAGCATCTTGCCAATGTATGTACTCTTATTTAGGTCCAGGAGCTTTCTAGATCTATCTATATAGACCTCGATCCTTATCACATAGGATGCTTTGCCTAAACCCTTCATATAGAAGGTACTTTCCTTTTCAAGTTTTAACATTTGTAGGATAATGATGTCATTCAACATTATGTGGAATATTAATATGCTCCCACTAAACCTTTTGTAATCACATATTCCATCTTCATTGTGACTCAAGTCAAACCCTTTGACTGTCTTGTCAAATCAAAGATTCCAACTCTGAGATGCTTTCTTCAATCCTCAGATTGACCTTTGTAGCTTATACACTTTATTTGCATTAGTGGTTTTATACAACCTTTAGGTTGTGTAACGTACACATCCTCTTAATTATTCCAATTAAGGATGTGGACCTAACAGCAAGCATGATCCAAAATTTTGCAACAACAACAATAATCCCATCTGTAGGGAATTATGACATCAGATAACTAGAAAGGACCTTTAGCTTCTCCATGAGATGAGAGATGGGCTCCATCCTCAAGTCCTAAGGGCGGAATGTTGTCAAGCTGCAGCATGGACCAGCAACCTCAGCATCTCTTCGTAGAGAGCAGGTCATTGTCCAAACAACACTAAACAAACAACACATTTTCTAGGAGCACCGGGCCTAGTGAAGGACCTGCGGTTACCAACCGATATTGTAAGAATCATAGACTCATCCTCAAAACCTTTTTCCCCTCACCCAAAGAACCACATCAGGTTCCGCTGACATAGAACCACGACGATGGACCATCGGGGATCCAATGCTATGACCTCCTTAGTGTTTGACTAGGGCGGATCCATACTGGGAATGCCACGTTGGGATCAGCTGGCTCCTCTAGATGTCCTGTCGGGGCTAGAATCACAACTAAGTCACCAGTGTGGATAACTACCAAAGGTAATATGTTGACGTGTTAATCTTTGATTGGCTAATAGTGATTTATCTTTAAAAAATCATAGTTAATTATTGGTAACTCTGATGAAAACACATTTATATATGAAAATTTATCATAAAAGTATGCAATCCAAATAAAATAGTCTCATAGTATAATTATTGTTCCAGTTACAGAAGTAGTTCATATATGGGTTAAAGTGGTGATTAAAGAATAAAAACCCTAGTTCTTAGAAGTACCATGTTGAATATATTAAAAAGCCTTATTTGGTGTTATTATCTGATGTTGTTGGAGATAATGAGAATCTAAGATGACCATGATAAAAAAGATGATAATTAGGCTAATAAGGTGGATAGTTATTCATGTGGGTTATGAAACCAAGGTCATACCTAGTTATGTTAATAAATGAACTTGACTGGATCTAAGTGATCATAACAAGCAGGATATGTTGGATATAATGATTAGAGGTTACACATGATGTCTAATGTGGACTGAATAAAGTAATATGTGATGGAATTAGGGTTTTGACTCTTAATCCTAATATGATCATGAATATGACCATGAATCCTAGATTAGGACCAAGTAAGGCTTAATATAATTAATGGGATGGTGACACTTTAGGATTTACATTCATGCAGATTAAAATGTGGATTGCTTGCATTGATTGTTGATTGGATAATATGCTTGAAGTATATATACTTCATGATCTGCATGGTTCATCATCAAGGTATGTGGTTACCCCTAAGAATAACCACATTAGTCTTTCAGCATTGTTTGAGTGTTTCTAGAGGATTGAACAATTAAATTGTTAGATGTTTATTTTGTTTTGTTCAATTATATTGCCACTATGAATATCACATAAAAGAAGATTATGCGAAGAAAATCTCAGTTTATATTTGGAAGTAGTTGTCAGAATTTATTTTGCTATTTACTTGCACATTTTGGATGCATCCCACTTAACAATATAGCAACATATTGATCGTGTATTTGTTTCATGCCGTTTTAGGTATAAACTGATGTACATGATAAAGGACATGAAGATAAAGATGGAAATCACATGAAGACATTAAACATTTAAAAGGAGGAGTTGCTAGTTATTTCTTCTCAAATGTATAGTTCTAAGGATAGAAAGTTCATGTAAGCATCTTGTATATAATTTTTGAAATGAATGTAACTATCTATTATTTTATATAGTTTGATCAAAATCTGGATCATTGGGTAAAATTTGTAGGTAATGGCTCTCATCTTTTTGGTGTTCCTTAACTAGGGGTTGCTAAAAAGTGAGGTCATTACATTTGGTATCAGATCGCCATATTATTTTTATAATATTTAATAGTTTATAATTTCAAGTAACCTATAGAAATATGAGAGATTTATTAGAACATTTTCTAAAGATGATGGTATCTTTGCCATGTTTTCAAGTAACCTAGGGGCTAGAAAAATTTTCCTCTGCACCACTAGTCAGCTGACGAGGACTCCCATGTTTTTTATCATGCTTATCTAAAGTCGGATGATTTTGCCCAAACTAAATACCTTTAGGGTGTCTTCTTATCTTGATTCATCCATTTCTCATCCTCTTGCTTAATAAAGCATTAAAGGAGGTCCCCCTTCATCTCAAGTTAGGGTTTTGAGAAGAAGTAGGATTAAGGCATCCTCGGCCAAGTATTGTACATATAATGATGAAATAATAATTTGCATGTAACGTGGAAAATAATAATGTACATGTAATGTGAAAATAATAATGTACATGTAACGTGAAAATAATGATGGTTTTATGAGCCACTAAAGTAAACTGTAGATGGGGCTAGGGTTGGTCTAGAAGAACCTGAGGGGGTCAAGGGACATGGAAACCTTAAGAGGTAGGGTCTAGTCTCTAATCCTAACCCACACCCTAATCCTGATAAATGAGAACAATGTGGTGATATAATACCCTACCCATATTAATCCAATTAGGGTAAGAGGAAAGAGAGAATATAATTTTTCTTGGTAACCCATGCATGAAGGATGCATGTGAAAGAATATAAATAGAAATGAGGTTAAGTGACCCAATATCCCATGCATGTGTGTGTGTGGATGACATTCATGTAAAAGGTTTTAATAAACATATGTAACCAATGGCTATACATGCAAATGAAAATCTGAATATAACTTGCTCAGACCCCTCATAGCACCTTTGGATGTATGAAATAATGATGATTAAGCCCATGTGGCAGAGGATCATTAAAGGTAATCCACCTGAATAGGGGAAGACATCAAAGATCATCCACCTTAATAAAGGAAGACATCTTAGGTCATCCTCCTGAATAGGGGAAGACATCCAAGGTTATCCTCCTGAATAGGGGAAGACATCAAAGGTCATCTGCCTGAATAGGTGAGACATTAGAGATCATCCACCTGAATAGGGGAACACTGATATGGCACCAACAAGTTGGCCTAACGTCCACTATAGGGACAAGACCCTAAAAGGGGTATCCAAGAGGTTGAGTAAAAACGGGTTGAGAAGTGATACTAAAAATAATGAATAAAGATGAAAATATGAAACCTTTAGGTCTAGTGTGCCAACCCAGGGTGGGTCTACCCAAGAATGGAAAGATGACATATGGGGGATGCAAAACCTTAGACATTGGGGTCGGGTTGTGGCTAGAGAGCCTAACTTCCTCCTATGAGCCATGAAGGCACCCTAGGTTAGGACCTTCCCCCATGGTACATGAGTGGGGGACGACCCTACGCGTAGGCAGCAGGAGCACCGGCTCTACGAAGTCCGAATTGAATCTTTTTGTCCATCGTGCAAGGAGAATTGTTAGGTGTGAAGCGATCCGGCCTACTTCTTTATATTTCGTTCCTCTCCCGGTAAGTTGACCAAATCAATTTAAAGATTGAGGTACCATGAATGTCACCTATTAAAAAATGAAAGTAAGTACATCGAGTGTGATTCTTTGAACCTAAGTATGCCATCTCTGAGGAACATAAGGAAAAGTCACTATGGAAGTAGATGATTGTATGAGATCGAGCACAAAAAAGAAAGTTTCCATGAGTCCAATGAGGGGGCATAAAGTGAATAAGGAGCATTATATGATATGGAGGATTCCAGTTAAAGAATTACATATGAAAATAATGTGCTTGAAAATGGTTAAAGTTGTAATATATCAAAGGAACCCTTGGGAAGGGTATAGCCCTAAGTCAATCCTAAGGGAAAGTAGGGAGTATTAGAGGTACATGGGACCAATGGGATTAGGAGTTGATTGTTTCCTGTCTGCACGAGACCATCAAGTCAGGAGGTAACATCTATGCTTTCTTGAGTCCCATGTCTCAGGAGATTGGCCACCTTCATGAGTTCATATGGCCAATTGGTTAATGTGAGAGGTACTCCCTAGATGCATAAGGATGATATCACTCCAAAACTTACCTATACCCTTAGAGACCTTAAGGAAGTGTCTAAGGCTAATAATACATGAGGTGTAAATGTAAGAGATACAAAGAAGTCACATAATAATGAAATCTTAAGAGGCATTGTGCATGAACTCCATAGTGAGAAAATCACTTGACTTCATGAAATATAAGAATATTGTGAGATAAAGAAGGTGGTCTTGGATTGATGATAATTCAACCTAAAATATGAAGTTTTAAGACAATGTGTGTACACCATCTCTCCTCTTGGAATAGAATGAACCTTGTTTTTGAGCTGACGCCAAATGCTTATTTCATCTTATTATGAGTGAAAGAGAGTGGGTGAACACATGTTGTGCTTGAATAGATATCTTAAGTTTGAAAGTTTAATGACGTGACTAAGGGTTTGATGTGTTACCTCACCCTTACGTGGAAATAAATGAACAATAGGTTGGAAACCTACGTGAAAAGGGAATCACCAAGTGAATTCACAAATGAAAAATGAAATCATTAAGAGATGATAATATGTAAATACTAAGGATGTGGAAGTACCTTGAAATTGAATTCAAGTACCAATCTTAGTATGATGTAATGAATTTTCAAATCAATAAAAGATGTTCAAGATATCTAAGAAGGGTTGCTAACCCTAACATTTGAGACTAGGATGAGTTATCATTCACCTTAATATCACTAGTTTAAAATTTTGAGGAAAAAATTCCTTTTAAGGAGGGGTAATGTAATATCCTCAATTTTGGTAAAATTGAGTCATATAGTTATAAAGTATGCTTTGACAAATAATTTTCTCCAATGGTATTATTGGTGGAATGATAATGTTAATCACCTTGATAGCATGGTTGCTTGTGGCACAAGTTAAATAAATAAAAGAAATTCATACATGAATAGATGATAATGGTTTTTATGATAAATGGAATAACTGTCAAGTTTCTGAAGGAAAATAAGTACATGGTATTTGAGATAACTAACAGAATAATTATCTAGCCAAGAGCATCAATAGAATGTTTAAATGCATCATACATAAATATTTTGATATGACTTTTCATATTCTTGGAAATAATTCTTCTAGAAAATTGAGAGAGAAAGGATATTCCATAAGATAATGGTATTGTTTTAAATAATGTTTAAAAGGAGCAAGTTTTGTATGGGAAAGATAACCCATTAGATCCCACACATCAAATATACATTGGGAAAGGTGCTAATGAATTGCCATTAAATAAGGGTAATTGGATTCAAGGAATATATCAAAGACAAAAGAAAAAGAATAATTTAGAATTCATGGATTGAATTATCCGATAAAGTGCAAGGTATTTATATGTTTTCCTTTATGGATTTTTGTGTGTAGATCTAGTAGAAGTTGGTATTTTAAGTAAAAAAAATGTTTGAAGGAGATATATGGATATATATATATATGTGTGTGTGTGTGTGTGTGTGTGTCTCACCATGGAAAGAAACTATCAATATGTTCCTTTTAACAATTATACATAATTTTCCATAAGCGCTTTGCCATAAACATGAGAGAGGGGGATTTGCATAAGGAAAAGTAAAGAGAATATACTTAATTACTTTCTAACAAGGGATGCCTTCATAACTATGTACAGCTTAGTGATAGATCTCATCGATCCATACACCTAATACCATATATATATTGGAAGGGTAGAATACCCAAAACCTTCACGACTATAAATGCCTCTTTCCTCAACATGGCTATGTGCCTCTTCGTCCATGGGAGTCTAGGGTTTTATGTACATAGCATGATGCCTAATGACTCAGCAGCCTTGCAAAGGCAAAGTGCATGCTACCACAGGCTACCTTGATTGGACCAGAGATACCTCACCATGATGCAGACTGATGCATTCCCCGTTATGCAGGTTGCAGGGAGAAGGAATGAGTTGCCCGAGATTGGTATAGCAAGGCAATGTCTAGCAAGGATGGGCACCATCCTCAAGTCTTGATGGTAGAATGTTGTTGAGCCACAACATGGACTAGAAGCCTCACCATCTCTTAGCAGTGAGCAGATCATTGTCCAAACAACACTAAACATACAACAAATTTTCTAGGAGCACCAAGCCTAGTGTAGGACCTACGATTATCAACTGATATTGTAAGAATCACGAACTCATCCTCAAAACCTTTTTCCTCTCATTCAAAGAATTACATCGTGTTCAGCTGACATAGAACCATGGTGATGGACCACTGGGGATCAAATGCTATGCCCTCCTCGGTGTCTGACTATAGTGGATATGGACTAGGAACACCATGTTGGTATCAGCTGGCTCCTTTGGATGTCTTGTCGGGGCTAGAATCCTAACTGAGCTGCCAGTAGCCCTGTTGCATTACGACGTCTAGGTGAACGCATGCAAGTGGTAGTTAGAAGGAAGGACAAATCTTGGACGAAGGTGGAGTTAGGTTATGAGGTGATGACATGCGAAGGTGTAGCACCATCCGTAGCATCGAACCAGCTGTGGCGCCTATGTCGTCTATGTGTAGGAGAATCCGTGCAAATGAAAGGAGAAGAACAGGTACAATGACCTAGATATCCTTGGAGTAGAAGTAATAAGCAAAAGTGTATGGACATATTTTCCCTAAACCCAGCCGGCCACCAGCGTGGATAAGTGCCAAGGGTAATATGCCGACATGTCAATCTTTGATTGGCTAGTAATGATTTATCTTATAAAACTCATAGTTAATTATTGTCAACTCTGATGAAAACAAGTTATATATGAGAATTTATCAAGAAAACACGTAGAATTCAAGTAAAATAGTTTCATAGTCTAATTATTCTTCCAATTCCAAAAGTAGTGAAAAGATGGGTTAAAGTGGTAATTTATCATGTCCAAGCAGCATTTCCCCGGAGAAAAGGATCTTGAGCAGCACTGGTCACCATCGCCTGGGGCGGATATTGGCTTGGAGTAAGAAGGAGGCGTGATGGCCCAGGTCATCGACAGCCGCTCGACTGCTTCATGTCTTTCTTCTTTGGCTCCTGCCCTCCCGTGATGGTTCCTGGCCTCGCCCAGGTGGGGTGCTCCTCCGCGAAGGTGGGTCTCGTTTCAGCTCTGTCATGTTCTTTGGCATTCCCAGTGGTGATGGCTTCCTTGGTGGGCGACTGGGCTTCTGCTAGTATTCTTGGAGATGCGACCTTCCTTCTGCTGTGATGGCGACGCCCCTTTCCAGGGCTCAGCTCCTTGACCTGTTCCAGGTCCTAGATTGGGTGGACATTCAGCTTCTCCCATTTTCTATGCTCCTCCAGTTGGCCTCCGGCTATTGGGGTTCCCTCCACAGGGTCTCAAATGGTCCATCGGCAACCTTGGAAGCAGGGCGGTGGTTGTTTGGAAAGGGTGACCTACTCACTCATTGGGCGGTGTGGATTCTTCCCGACTTACTCGGCGGCACCTCTACTGCTCCCCGGTGTCTGGTCGAGTTTCCTCTGGCTGCTGGTGATGTGCGATCTCCTCTGGGGCTTTGTGTGATAAAGCATCCGCAAGGAGCTCGGTGAAATGCCTCTGTGCAAATAGGGGCATTTGGAATCTGGTTGAGCTCTATCCTCATCCAGTTTGGTTCTCTGATCAGGGAGCACTCCTTGATGTAGATTTGTGTTTGAGTTGCACCTCTTAATCTACTTGTCTCTTATTTGGTGAAGAGGAATAGGAAATCTATCTTTCCCTCATACTTTATGAGATTTTCTCAACGCCAGTGTTGGGGAAGGTGGTCATTTTCTCTTCAAGGACATCAACCGAAGGACAGCTCATGGAAGGACACCTCTTGATTTGTTTTCTGTAGCTTAGATGCTTTTGGTTTGGTGAAGGATCCTTCTTCATCTTGTCTAGATAATATTGTCCTTCCTTTTATGTGTGATCAGTTTCCAGTCTTCCAGGATGACTCAATTTGATGGTTGGGTTAATACTAGTGTTTGCTCTGGTTGTTCTCTGGTTATTGCCCTCATCTATTAGGCAGTGTCTGTATTATCTTAGAAGATTTGGGGTCTTGTTCCTTCTCTACTTATGGGGGTTCTATTAACCCTTTTTGTTCTTTAAGATATTTTCATCCCTGGCTGTAAAGGGGCGCAATGTTTGTACCCAAAGTTTTAGAATTATATAGTAACACATTGTTTGACCGACCAAAAAAGAACCCTAATTTGCATAATAACATCTTAACTATGTTAAAAAGCCTTGTTTTGTGTTATTATATGATGTGTTGGACATAATGAGAATCTAAGATGACCATGATAAAAAAGATGATAATTAGGGTTAATAAGGTGGATATATATACATGTGGGTTATGAATCAAAGGTCATATCTGGTTACGTTGATATATGAACTCGATTGGATATAAGTGATCATAACAAAGAGGATATGTTGGATATAGTGATTAGGGGTTACACATTATGTCTAATGTGGACTGAATAAAGTAATATTTGATGGAGTTAGGGTTTGCACCCTTTATCCTAATCTAATCCTGAACATGACTCTGGACCCTAGATTAGGACCAAGTGAAGCTTAATCGAAGTAATGTGATGGTGATAGTTTATATTTACATTCATGCAGATTAAAATGTGGATAGCTTGAATTGCTTGTTGATTGGATAAAATGCTTGAAGTATATATGTTGCATGATCTGCATGGCTCACCATCAAGGCAAGTGTTACATCTAAGAATAATTGCAAGAGTTTGTCTGCATTTTCTGAGTGTTTCTCAAGGATTGTCCAACTAAATTGTTGGATGCTTATTTAGTGTTGTTCAATTATAAAGCTACTATGAATACCACATAAAAGAGGATTATGTGAAGAAATTGAAAGTTTATATTTGCAGTATTTGTTGGAATATATTTTTTATTTACTTGGACATTTTGAATGCACACCACGTACCAGTATGGCATCATACTATTCACATATTTGTTTCATGCCATTTTATGTATAAACTTATATACATGATAAAGTACATGATGATAAATATGGAAATAACATGAAGGCATTAAAGATTTAAAAGGAGGATTTGCTAGTTATTTTTTCTCAAATGTACAGTTCTAAGGATAGTATGTTCATGTAAGCATCTTGTATATAATTTTTGAAATGAATGAAATTATTTGCTATTTTATATTGTTTGATTAAAATCTGGATCCTTGGGTAAAATTTGTAGGTAATGGCTCTCATCTTTTGTCCTTCCTTAATTGGGGGGGTGCTGAAAAGTGAGGTCGTTACACATACCCTAACATAATTATTGGTGTAGGAACAATGTGTATTGAATGTTTATCCTTTAGTGAATTTTTTGTAGTGTGTCTTTTTCTCCTCAGGGTTTTTTCTATTTATGTGGGTTTTGATTGTATTGTGTTCAGGTACTCCATTCTACCTAGTTCCCCCTACAAATAGTGGGAAATGTTGGCTCTAACACCTACGTCTTTAAACTAGAGCAACTCAGAACAAGATGGTTTGCTTCATTAATGAGTTGGTACAAGGTGATGAAGGAGTTGGATTTCTCTAGAGTTAGAAAGGATGGGATCTCAAGAATGGAAACATAGATCTAATAAGATGTATAGAGAAGCCAAACCACCTCACACTAGATAGAAAAACTCTTGGTCTAAGTCTCCCTTATAGTCACCAGCTTGCTTGAATTTACATTGAGTGAAATAGCTTGGAAAATTTGGAAGTCTACTCACATCCCATTTAAATTCCATATGGTGCATACATTCATGTTCTCCTATCAAAACTACTAGTCATCTATAATAAAAAAGAGAGTGAAAAATTACATGACCAATAACTTGGGAACTTTATGAGAATTTACTATAACATGTCAAGTATGTCAAATTTTACATTAGTAGAAGAGGTTATGTGTTAGACAATATCGAAGATATAATTTTTTTGATGAAATTCACATGAAAGGATAGCTTTTTCAAATCCAATTTTACACCTTAATTTATAAAAATGTAAAATCATAGTTACATTCCCATACAATAGGGTTTGAATTTATCCCATGTAAGTTTATACTAAGTATTATGTTGCTAATGCATGAATATATTGTATGCCTTTTCATTTGACCTAATATTAGAATTAAATTTGGCATAAGAAAATAGAAAGATAATAATCCACTAATTCAAAATCATGAACATGTCACTAGAGGAACATCTTGTTCTAGTGTGACTAGACACAAGCATTTGATAGTGTCCATCAATGCAACAACAAAAACATGTACTTAACATATTGATAGTGGAGGTATAAAGGTACATACTTATAGATCCTTAATTATCTATTGACACTATCATCATTTCAAAAAATGTTTTATCAATTTTCCTCATATCCACCAAAAACTTAGGTAAGGAAAATCATTTGTGCTCATAGTTATTTCATATGAAAGCCAGACCAACCATATTGTGGTAAGTGGAAAGTGTGGACTTTAGGAATTAACTAATGGGAAAGAATCCTCAAAACTATCTATATACCTCCATAAATGTATCATTGGTGTCAGTGCACAAATCAAGGGATAGTCACCACCCTTGATATCAATGAAGAAATCAAGGGATAAGTACAACTGTAGACTATCCTTATTAATCATCACCTCAAGACAGGATCTTAAACTGAAAAGTGGTTCTAAGAATATTATGGGTAGTTAAAAATCATTGAATATGTGTTGAGAATGATGCCCCATGATTGTTGTCCCTCGAGGTCACAATTTCCCAAGGCATAGTTATGGCACTCAAACACAATTGGAGAGGCATGCCAAAGTTTGGATGAGACAAGATGCTAAAGAAGAATATGGTGGAATGTGGTTTGTGTTTTTATTTAGGTCTATGTCCATATTTATTATGTATAATTAAATTCATTCAAGAATCATCATTTGAATTATTGGTATGAAAGGTTTCATTTTCCAGCTTCAGCAATCCAATTAGATTTTCTTGTTTAAGAAAAATTCATACTCAAGAAAACCCATTAGATTTGACCTATTTACCACTGAGTGGAGTAACCAAATTGAATTCTCACAAACTAGTGGTAACGTATCGACTATTTTAACAGGCATTTGGTTGACCCCACATGAGCATCCATTTCTTTGAACCTAGTTGGAGAATTGGCCTTGAGAACGGGTTACTACTATTGCCAATAATGAAATTGCTTTCCCTTGATTAAGTATTGACCCTTGAACCAAATATTAACTTTGTGACTCCATTAATGGCAACTTCTCTCATCTAGCTTACATGAGGTGATGAAGAAGTTTTCAACTAGAAGAAAAGATAATTGAGACTTCTTCTCATCCCCCATTGGAGATCTTGACTATTGAGATCACCAAACATGGTGTTTAGGACTATAGAAACACCATGTTACCTTTAAATGAGGACATGTTTAACTTTTGAAGTTTTGACATGATGTGTTGAGATGTAAACATGATGTGTTTTGGCTAACTAGATGTCATATAGGACTAAAGGCATGCTAAGTTGATCTTTAGGATTAGGGAGACAAGTTATATGTGTTGAGACATGATGTGTCATGTTGTAGACATATAGTTCATAAAGATGTGGACATCTACTAATAATCTATATAATGTATCAGGCCAGGACATGCCATATCATTGTCATTCAATTTTTCAAAAACCTGGTTGGAACAAAATGATGTTTGTGTGGATAGACATGTTCTGTCTTCCATCACCACTGGATGAAACAAAACACAACTGTAGTGATTGACACTCCAAATCAAGGATTGGACATGATGTGTTTGTTACCTCCAATGATTGATTTTATCGAGCATTGACACATTGTGTTTATGCTCATCAACCACCATATTGGGTATCAAATATTATGAACTAAGGGGATAGCAAAGAAGAATCACCCTAGTGGTTAATTCTAGGGATCGGAAATGAGTCAAGGTATCCTAAACAGACCTACATTTTGAGATCATGGTGTTCAGGTGACATAGAGACACTTTTTCTCGCAAGATATGACTTCCTTAGTGACATGATGAAGCAGAGCAATATGATGAGGATGTTGGGAGAGAAGAAACCATATTGATGGCCAAACACTATTAGTAGAGAATGAGGTTCTTTTTTTTAGAGTGAATGAATCGATTCATTACTTGTTAGACATATGACATCTACAATTGGGAAGAAACATACAAACAAAACATACAAACAACACGTTCAGTAACCCAAGGGCACTACAACTCATATTAGAACGAGAGAGAGACACTTCTGTATTGGTTCTTCTTCCTTGAGGCTATCTTAAGCAGCTTTTCATGAAGAGTTCCTTCAACCTGAGCGTTGAGTAGTGGTAGAGGGGTTGAAACAAGACGGTATTCTGCTCGTATATTAACTCAAACGAAGCCATACAACTGAGTGATAAGATCAATCCAAAGCGAAGACGATATCTAGTCATAGCTAGATATCTCATCGCTCTCTCGAAAAGAGGTCACAGCAAAGCGCGACAGATAGGACGCCAAATGGCGGCGACAAAATAGGCAGATAAGCTGCCAGAAACACTAGATAAACCAACCAACAAAGAATGGAAAAAACACAGGGGCACAAGAGCCCGCCGCCCGACCAAGGAGATACCAAGACAGACCGAGACCGGACAGAAACAAGGAGGAAAGAATGAAAGGCTAAAACCTAAGCAACCCCAGGGGTAACAGACTCCAGACGAACCTGCCCTAACCAAGAGCGACCAAAGCAAAATAAGAAAATGGGAACCAATACGGAGGAGAGGAGCATCGTCTCAGCCAGATCCATAAGCAACCCCAACTCGCCAGCCTCCCAGATCGCCACTTCGATCAGCCACAGCGAGAGAAACCAGATCAGAGACTCGGATCCTCCACGGCCACCGCCAAGAGGAGGAGAGACCAAGTGAATCCCTGAGAAAGGCTTGCGCCTAAACAAGGATAAGAAGTGAGCCGAGGAAGATGCCTGGGGGAGAAGGTGGTGAGCGACGGCCGCCGTACCCCTCCCCCAAGCCGGGACGCCGTGTGGAGGGAGACCCCAGATCGCGGTCGCTATCGCCAGAGCCATAGCTTCTCAGTAGAGAATGAGGTTCTCATCGAGCCTTGACAAAGGCATTTTTTTGCTTTCTCCTCCTTTACTAGATGTGATGCTCCAATACAATGTGATCGAGAAATTCATGGAGTGTAATGATTTTATAGTATCACAAAAGGGCCAGCCATATGTATGAGTATAAGTGTTTGACAATAATCCAAACACATTTTGTAGGACTAAATTTAATGTACCAATTATTTAATAATAATAACAAACCATTTATAGTAATTATTCTGGTTGTAAAATATGATTTGGATTGTTGGATTGGTTGTTCATCATATGAAAATATTGTTACTTTATTGCAAACAAAAGTCCATGATTTCTTATTTTTTAGCAAGAACATAAGAAGAGTACAACAATTTTTAGTATGGGGTTTGATAATTCCTACCAACACTTATCATTCATAAATCATAATGTTGAAAAATATTGTACCATTAGAGATTTGTAGAATGTTTCAAAGAACCACCATCAGCTAAAATTTCATGACTTTAAGCATCATTGTAAATCTCCTTTCCAAGGACTATGTTAGGCATAACGGTGGTGTCTTTTGTTCTTTCAACATTCTTAAGTACCTTATATTTGTCTATTACAAAGGTCTAACACAAATCACTATTTAAATTACTGTTATATTTAACCCTTCCTATTTACTCACATGGTAAGGAATTTTATCCCATGCCTTATTTCATAGGGATATTGTAGTACTTAAGCCAACTTAAACATGAGAATTTATGATATATATATATATATATATATATATATATATATATATATAGTCTCTGTAATACTAATAACAAACTTTCCTATCCTGGAAAGGAGTTCATGATTGAAATTCTTCTTCCTCTTTCTTTGTTGAGTTTAAAATCGACGTTCTTTTGAGGTGGCATGTTGAGGATGGCTTGAATATATATATATATATATATATATATATATATATATATATATATATATATATATATATATATATATATATATATATATATATATATATATATATATATATATGAAAAAAAGAACAAACAATTATAAATGATTCATGGATATAGAAGAAATTATGAACCTATCGTAGTTGGATCATGATCCATGTTTCTATAAATCTAGTGCTAAAGTTAAAAAGAAACAATGGATCTGAGGTTGGTAGGGTAAGTATGCAAGGAAGTCCTCACAATCTCAAGGGGGTTATAACAAATCATGGACAAGCTTTACTTTTTTCCAACTAGATAAGTCATTTGGCGATAGAAAAATGGATACATGAGTTCAAATAATGCTATCTTTGACCTCTCTAACCAATAGGGTTCTTGAGAATCCCTCTACAAGTCTAAGATGATAATGTTTACATGTAAGGGGTTGACAACATGCACTACTACAGAACACGCCTTTGGTGTCGGTTGTTTAACCCCTTTTAGCAACGGTTCTCCAGCAATGCCAATGTGGGTGCCGCTAAAGGTCGAACTCTTAACCGACACCAAAAGGCTTCGTGCCACAGAAAATGCATCAGCAGGGCACTGATTGGCGTCGGTTATGTATAGTAAGCCGACACCAAAAGGGTTCGCGCCACAAAAAGGGCACAATCTAGGACACTTTCTACGTCGGTTTGCAACTAAAACATTGATGCCATATTTCCAAACACCACGACCGTGCTTCCCTGCACGGTCGTGTTTAGTACTATAGGCGTCAGTTTTATACTAATAGCTGACACCATATCGCGCCACGGCTGTACTTTCCTGTATGGTCGGGTTGTTTGTCATATTAGGCGGTGGTTTTATCCAATAACTGACGCTGTAAGTCTTTGATGACGGTGTTCTATAAATAGTGTGGTCAATTTTAAATACATGCAAAGAGAATAAACGGGGAAATGCTACCAAAATTTTCTCAAAAACTCAATACACATTATACACTTACATCCTAAGTGAGATTAGGTGTTCAAGAACAGTCCCAAACCGGGGACTATCCAAGATTTACTCCTAATGAGTAAATCTTGGACGGGTTTCTAGACCAACAAACACAATAATAGATATGTACATGTTAGGGTTTCATCACAATTAATGTTAGGGTTTCATCACAATTAATGTTAGGGTTTCATCAATGTTAGGTTTAATCAAATCAAATTAGGATGCTAGAATGGACAAGTTTAAATCTTATTTCAACATGCATCAAAATTTACCAAATTAGGTCAAACATTAGGATTAGAAGCAAAAATATATGCAAGCAAAAGATTTGTTCATATCCAAGGATTTACATAAAGCACTATATAAATATTTGTTTATATCCTTACCAATAGCAAGCACGGCTGTGGCTATGTTGGCCTACCACGGTTGTGTTGTCCAGCACGACCGTGGTAGGCCAACACAGCCACGGCCATGCTTGCTGTTGGTAAGGAGCTAGGAGAAGGAGCTAGGGTAAGGAGCTAGGGCTACCTGGAGCTAGCGTGGAGAAGAGCGGCGGTAGCAGTATCGGTGAGCAGGAGAAAAGCATAGCAGAGCGGCGCTCGCACTGGCACCAGGAGAAGAGAGTAGAGCAGCAGTGGCGGCAAGCGGCGGCAGCAGCAGAAGAAAGAGAACGCGATGTCGGCGGCGGTGAGAAGAGCGCACCAGCAGCAGCGACGGCGAGCACAACAGCAGCGGCGACGAGCACAGGGTCGTCGAATGATTTTAGGCGAGATAGGCGAGCACAGGAATTATCGTGATGAAACAGGAAGAAAGGGGGAAGAGCCGAGTGATCGGGTCTATTAAGTTGGTCAACAGCATCGGTTATCTACAAAACCGACGCCTTTCACTCTTCAGCGCCGGTTGATAGTAAACAACCGACGTCCAATTAGACAATATTTGCCCTAAGTTATTTGGCGGGAACCATTATCAGCGTCGGTTATCATAGTATAACCGACGCCTAAAATGGAATTTTTCGCACAAATTTCCATCTTATATCGGCGTCGGTTAATAGTTAAAAAATCGACGTTGTATGTGATACTTTGGGGCAAAAAAATTTCGCTCGAAAATTGGATTTCACGGGAGATTTTAGGCATCGGTTTTTTTACCCAGTCGACGTTGAATACAAAGCGGTACCCGTGTCTGGCTGGTCTTCGAATATAGATGTCGGGGTTTCTAAATATCCGACTTTGAAAATTATAGGCGTCAGTTTTGTTAAATAATCGACGCCCAAAAAAACGACATTGAATGATGTTTTTGTAGTAGTGATGGCGTAGAGCCTCATGGGCTTATTTTTAGTAGACATTTGTTGCATGCAAGGTCCCAACAATGATGGAAGATGAAGGTAGGATTGTTAAACTTTTCAACAAGTGACCAGCATGAAAGTGGTCTTTTATGAGCTAAAGATAAGCAGAATGAATTCTAGATGAGAGTGTGCTTCACGAAAATAGATTAGCAAAAGTACTACTATCCCACTGCGCCCACCAATTTGGAAGGGTCTAGACAACTAATGTTGTTGGGTTTTAGGGGAGGCAGAGAAGGCAACGGAAACAAAAAATTTTCTCCCCCAAACCCAGAACAAGGAAACGCGTCAACGTCTATACAATAGGAAATGATGGTTTGTGGAATCATACCTTCTCCCGAGGCTTGCTCGGTGACAATACCTCGCGGCTTGCGCGGTCTTCACCTCCGGTCTTGGACGGTGTCTGTGCAGCTCCTGGTCGCACCGGGACTGACGAGATTGATAGTTGTCCTCCGAGCGGAAGAAATCTCCCACCTCTGAAGTAGTCCACACAGACTACCTGGAACTTCAATCTCCTTGTCTCACAAGGAATTCGAAGGAGTCGCACCCTCCTGTCAGCGTACTAGTCACTGACACACTCTCCTGTCACCAGTCACTTTCTGCAGTTGTCTTTCCCTTGTTGTGCCTCCCTTATCGGGTAGCACTTGCTCGGGCTCTCTCGGTTACCGAAATTAGAGATAACGACAACTTTACAGAGCAACTGGTTGCACAGAGTTGTTCTTTGAGAAGCCCCCAATACCCCTATATATAGGAGGGTCATGGGATAGGGTTCTTTATCCCGGGCAATGCGGGACTAAAGCAGGAGTAGAAGGGTTTGAGATTTTCTACAAAAACAACCAACTGCGCTACCTGAACCGATCGTTTCATTTCTGAAACGGTCGGTTGGGGACCTGAGCCGGTCGGTTGACCCCTCAACCGATCGGTTGGGACCCATGAAACGGTCGGTTTACTTCTAAACCGGTCAATTCGTGGTCCTGATTAGTTCCCGATTTCTTTTGTTTCTAATTGGTATCAAATACCAATCCTTGTTCCAATCAAATTGGGTAAGTGAAACAAAAAAGAAATTTCTCACCAATCCTACTTTCCCAACTTGCTCGGTTGCATCAATTGAACCGATCGTTTCAACACTTGAAGCAATCGTTTCACCCTGTCCATCAGCTGATCGACTCACCACCTGAGCCGATTGGTTCACCAAGCTCAGCCGATCGGTTCATCACATGAGCTGATCGGTTGGGAGTGCAGATTGTGCAGAATCAGTCAATTGCAGTTTCAATCAATCTGATACTCTAATCAATCAGTCCAACACCTTGAACATTATGATATTGATCTATCAATTAATTTAGTGTTTAATTGAACTACTAAACTCCTTTAGTAATCAATCTAAACATTGTTTGTGGACAAAACTCCTCTTCCAGGTTAAATCCTATGTGTGTGACCCTGCAGGTCCATTTCACGTTGGCAGTGAAAATCCATAACACTTATGACTTCACAAGCAAAGAGTGGTGCCTAGTCACACATCTGTGCTACCCAAGTGAAATAGAAAGTTGGAGAACAACTTTTAATACTACAATTCGTGAATGGTGTTACAGTAAATGTATAATTCTTTTGTCACTGATATCCCGAATGAACTTGAGGCATGGAACAATCATCATGTCAACGTTCATTCACTTTCTTGATCTCAAAATAGATTGGAAGAGATATGTATGACATCAATATCACATACTGATTCACACATGCGTGCACGCCTTTCTCAATCCTACTCATCAAGTGGCCACGGATATCAAACTCCCTCAGGAGGGACAAATCCCATATCTATCACTCACCCCTCAAAAGCCCCATGTGTCAAATCCACCCAATCATCACCTTTATAACAACCCATGTTTCAGGACTGCGTTTGATGATGTCAAAGTGTGCCCAACGACATGTGTTGAGTGTAGTGATTTCAGGTCAAAGAATCACACTCACCACCATCATTGTGAGTACTGACTGTGACTACCATGTTATGGTTCCATGTGTCAAACTCACGGTGGGTCTGTCCAGTACACTTGTTCTCTAACAAGTACCTATGTGTTTGGTTTGATATCTCTATATCATGACTAATGAGATTTTGTCATCAACCAACACCAAAATCAAGTCTTGTGTGTCATTTCTGTCTATCTACCTTCCACAATGACATCCGAGTAGGAACATAACAAGAATGTACAAACTCTTAGCATTTGTATGATCTCATCGTTCAGGTCCTGAACCTGAAGGCATACGTCATTGAGTACTGTCATTCTCTAGACATTCAATCTGTTCTATCACTATCTCATATGACTGAACCAGAAAGAATTGGAAGCTTGCCTTTGATGTTTATCAAATCAATCTTAATGTATCCCACCAATCATCCCATGATTGGCTCTCAGGGCATACATGCCAACAGACTCCCACTTGCACTGCGAGCCAATCACCCATGAATCATATTCATAGTGATCTTCAAACATGTCCCACATGTTACTGTGCTCTAGTGCGAACATAGTGAGTAATGGCAACACCTTGCCAAAGTCAATTTTTAACTACATGTCTATCATCTCTTCGTTGTACGTCACACGTATGAGATGGAGTTTCTGTAATATGCGATCTAGTATTCCTTTGCTAACCTTTAACCACATTGCATGATCAAGGATTCCATACTTGTCATCAATGAGCGGAAAATCTCTAAGTTCATCTCATGAACTTCCAGATCCATATAGTATCCACTTCTGTTCTCTAACGCATAGATACTCGACATTTCCTTTTAAATGATTTTATTATAACACTTCCAATTATCAACAAACTTTCACTTTTATATATCCTATATATATTTTGCGATTAATTTTATGTCCTTTCGGAAGTTCGCATCAATGTAACTCTTTACATTGAACTCTTCCTTATCTCCATAGAACTAGTACTTCTCAAGAACTTATCAAGTTCTCATGGTATTCCAGTAACCCTTGCTGGAGTTAGCCAGACATCCACTCGTCATGTCTCACATATGTGTTATCAGGATGAGCACATCATATTTCCATGTCCTACATACAAGATGATGAATGTATTTTGTTCTTGCCATTTCGATACATGCAAGACAATGGGATGATTACATACATGATAGATCCATATCTATTCTTAGTGTTCCCATTCTTCATAAGAATTGGACACTTGGCCTTGGGATACTAACTCCATATAACATGGACAAGTTTTCTCCCACTAAATCTTTGCATACTGAACCCTTCAGTACAGATTGCCAATGTATGCTTTCTCTTTTTAGGTCAAGAGGTTTTCGAGAACTATCTCTATAGATCTCTATTCCTATCACATAGGAAACATCTCTATCTTCCTTAAAGATAATTTCCACTTTTGGATTTCCATTCTAGAACATTTCCATTTCACATCAACATGTGGAATGTGAGCACACTCCCACTAAATCATAGATCCCTTCTTTATCTTTGACATATCAGACAAACCCTTTGACTAAATATCCAATTCTGAGTTGCTTGTACTCAATCAATCACATTGATTAGTCCATTGTAACTTATAGACTTCATTTGCATTAGTGGATTCATAAACCTTATAGGTTGTGTCACGTACACATCCTTGTTTTATTCCTCATAGGAATGTCGTTTTAGTATCCATATGCCAAATGTCTTAGTCATTAAGTTGCAATCAATAAGCACCATCCTTCTGAAAATGGTATCCATGTGTCTTAACACTTAAGATTCATTTGCACTTATGGATTTCATCCAATGGGTTCTACCATCAAGGTCATACCTTATGGTTCACATGGATGTCATTTAGGATGTAATGGTCATAAACCATAACTCAAAATTCGGTTCCTCATATTCATCTAGATAGTTGATTCGTCACATGAACAACTCATCACATAGATAAATGAGGTGTATCTGTCAAGGATATAAGAACTAACAACTCCTTGTAATTCTTAATGTCCTTTATTAGTGTGGGGTATTCTTTTATTAAGAAGAATTCATTTATTTGATAATCATTATCTAACCCCTTAGAGTATGATTCCTTCTTGATTTAGACATCACCATGCCTTAATCATGAGTTCACTATGATACACTATCATAATCACTCATAAGGATATCAAACATTTGGTCCAAGTATTTCATTCATTGATCTCATCAAGAATTAACACTTTACCAAATTTGCACTTCATCTATGATAATCTTGAACACTTTAAGATATTCATATTGGTATTTCTTTAAACACCATTTGAAGTATTAGCATTTGTTATAATAGGTATGTAAATACATCACATGTATCATACCTAATAGGATAATCATTCTCCCACTACCTTTAGTGAAGATTGATTAATCATGTCCAAGATATTCATGTCTCTTACTGGTTCTCTAACCAAAAGAGTCTAGATTTATCCATCACTGGAAACTAGAAATGAATTTCTCATAATTGATGCTAATTTTATTGTTTGAGTTATCTATAACTTTTAGGTATCATTTTATCTTATGCATATCAAATACCACAAGATAAACAAGGCATTGCCACAAAGATCATATCTTTATAAATTGAAACATCTCTTTATTGATTGCCATCATTGTCATACAATATGAAAAAATAAAGTGTTTCTATCTATTGGCGAATATAAAATAGCAGTTCATAATTGTATTACATGCCCTTTAGGCTGAAAATAAACTAAGGTACTCCTTTCTATGGCGGCTACACTTGCCCCATTTATTGAGTGCTTTACACTTTACATCTTGGTATCATATACCTCAAAAAGTGTTACAAGTTTACTTTCATGACACCTTTAAGTAGAGACGTTTGTTGCCTCCTTCTTCTTTTGTTCTTCCAGATAGAGTGGACAATTCCTTTTCCAATGTCCTGGCTTTTGACAATGGTGGCAATTGCCTTTCTTGGTCACGCCTCCCTTGGCCTTGAGAGCTGAAGACGACTTGGGCTCCTGGCTAGCATCAGAACCTTTCTTAGCTTTGCCCTTGCCCTCGTGCTTGGACTTGCCTTTCTTGCTCGTGATCACCATCACAGACTTAGGCTTGTCCTTCTTCATCTGTGTCTCGATTGTCCTCAACATGCCCAACAACTCTGATAGTGGCCTATCAAAGTTGTTCATGTTGTAGTTCATCACAAACTGACTGTAGGATTCTGGCAACGATTGCAGTATCACGTCAGTAGCCAACTCTTGGCTCAGTGGAAATCCTAGTCTTGTCAGGTTCTCCACATACCCAATCATCTTGAGTGTGTGAGGACCAACTGTATCTCCTTCTGTCATGACGCACTTGAACAGTGCCCTTGAGACATCGTATCTCTCTTGCCGTTCTTGATCTTCATGCATGTTCCTAAAATGTTGAATCATCTCAATGAAACCCATGTTCTCATGTTTTCTCTGCAACTCATGGTTCATAGAGCACAACATCAAGCACTTTGCATCAATGGCATCATCAGAATGCTTCTTTTAAGCCTCCCTTTCTGCCTTTGGTGCAGGAGGAGCAGGTTCCTCTGGAATTGGAGTATCCAGGACATAGAGCTTATGCTCTTGAGTGAGAACAATTCTCAATGTCTTATACCATTCGTGGAAGTTTGTCCCATTCATCTTGTCCTTTTCAAGGACGAATCGCAAAGAAAAGTGATTGTTGTTTGTTGTCATTTGTACTACAAAAAGAAAATATGCAATTTTAGTCCAAAAACTCATTTTTGACTTATTTGATTGATTTGAAAAGTTGACAATATAACTAGGCCTTTAATAAATTATCGCTCCCACTATTTTAGTTCAAATTGATATCCCTCATCATCAATTTGGAAGATTGCAGCGTACAACCTTCTAGTGGGCAAGATCATGAAATCCTCTAAGTCATGGACTAGCTAGGGCTGTCACCCACAACTTAGATCTCTCAGGTAGGCAACTCTTGCCAATTGCATCATATGCAACTCTTGATAAGATGTCATATGCAACTCCTTGCCATGATCATCTCCATGCCTCAAGGTACTAGATCTCATCTAGATCACCTTGTTAAGTCCGACCCAAAGCAAACTTGACGAATATGCACCCTGCTAGGGCAGACCCACACATTCATCCTTCACGCTTCCACGAGATAGACAGTACACCATGCTAGGGCGTGCCCACACTTGGTCGATCAAGCTTTTCATGTGTATCACATTTGGAAGGCATCTAAAACTTAATATTTAATAAGGGATTTGGTTTTATATACATATACATATCCAATCACCACAACACATAGTATGTATCATATGCATGCTATATCCCACAAAAAACATGCAAAACGATAAAAGTGATGATTATGGCCATCCTAATGTGATTCCTCAAGCCAAGAGGAATCATGTTCATCTAGGTCTACATCACATGCAACCTGTACAAGATGTACTTTGTTCTTTGCCTTTTTGGGTTTGATCAATTCATCACATGACTGATCGGCTCGCCATCAGACCGGTCGGCTGGGTGCCATAAGCCGATCGGTTATCCTGGTCGTCGTGCATCTCATCATGGCCGCCACCCTCTCATCTCGCTTCTCGAACCGGTCATCAACTGATCGGCTCACTCCTTGAACCGATCGTCTCGAATGTCAACCGATCGGTTCACGCCTTGAACCGATCGTCTCATCCGTCGTCAGGATGTCCTCCGTTCTTTGACATAACAGGAAATAAAATTCTATCCTATTTTACATTGTAAAAAGAGAAACCTCGAGTTACATTCGAGGGGATCAAAGGTAGGAAAGAAATCTTGAATTATTTTGAGTTACATCAGGAATAGGAGAAGGAAGATCGGTGCGCAGACCGAGATGCAAGCAACCACATACAACCATACACAGATAGGGTTTATTGGCCATAACCATGTTATACATCCACCAAAAAACTCGTTCAAGGGCGACGTGTATCGAGTGCATTCATATTACATATCATATATGTATATTGGGATATGTGGATTTAGGATTGGACATGCATAAAGCCAATTTTATTTGCATCGTATGCAATAAATAAAGGCGACAAACCAAAATCGATCATATCGATAATCCTAAAGTATAGAGCAGTTGACGTGGCTCTGATATCACTGTTGGGTTTTAGGGGGAGGCAGAGAAGGAAGCGGAAACAAAAAAATTTCTCCCCCAAACCCAGAACAAGGACACGCGTCAACGTCTATACAATAGGAAAGGATGGTTTGTGGAATCATACCTTGTCCCGAGGCTTGCTCGGCGACAATACCTCGCGGCTTGCATGGTCTTCACCTCTGATCTTGGACGGTGTCTGTGCAGCTCCTGGTCACACTGGGACTGACAGGATTGACAGCTGTCCTCCGAGCGACAGAAATTTCCCGCCCTTGAAGTAGTCCACACGGACCACCTGTAACTCCAATCTCCTTGTCTCACAAGGAATTGGAAGGAGTCGCACCCTCCTGTCAGCGTACTAGTAACTGACACACTCTCCTGCCACCAGTCGCTTTCTGCAGTTGTCTTTCCCTTGTTGTGCCTCCCTTATCGGGTAGCACTTGCTCGGGCTCTCTCGGTTACCAAAACTAGAGAGAATGACAACTTTACAGAGCAACCGGTTGCACTGAGTTGTTCTTTGAGAAGCCCCCAATACCCCTATATATAGGAGGGTCATGGGACAGGGTTCTCTATCCCAGGCAATGTGGGACTAAAGCAGGAGTAGAAGGGTTCGAGATTTTCCACAAAAACAACCAACTGCGCAACCTGAACCGATCGTTTCATTTCTGAAACGGTCAGTTGGGGACCTGAGCCGGTCGGTTGACCCCTCAACTGATCGGTTGGGACCCATGAAACGGTCGGTTCACTTCTGAACCGGTCGGTTCATGGTCCTTATCAATTCCCAATTTCTTTTGTTTCTAATTGGTATCAAATATCAATCCTTGTTCCAATCAAATTGGGCAAGTGAAACAAAAAAGAAATTTCTCACCAATCTAACTTTCCCAACTTGCTCGGTTGCATCAGTTGAACCGATAGTTTCAACACTTGAAGCAATCATTTCACCCTATCCATGAGCCGATCGACTCACCACCTGAGACGATCGGTTCACCAAGCTTAGCCGATCGGTTTGGAGTGGAGATTGTGCAGAATCAGTCAATTGCAGTTTCAATCAATCTGATACTCTAAATAATCAGTCCAACACCTTGAACATTATGATATTGAGCTATCAATTAATTGAGTGTTTAATTGAACTACTAAACTCCTTTAGTAATCAATCTAAACATTGTTTGTAAACTCCTCTTCCAGGTTAAATCCTATGTGTGTGACCCTGCAGGTCCATTTCACGTTGGTAGTGAAAATCCATAACACTTATGACTTCACAAGCAAAGAGCGGTGCCTAGTTACACATCAGTGCTACCCAAGTAAAATAGAAAGTTGGAGAACAACTTTCAATCCTACAAGCCGTGAATGGAGGTACAGTGAATGTATAATTTCTTTGTCATTGATATCCCGAATGAACTCGAGGCGTGGAATAGTCATCCTGTCAACGTTCATTCACTTTCTTGATCTCATAGTAGATTGGAAGAGATATGTATGACATCAATATCACATACTGATTCACACATGCGTGCACACCTTTCTCAATTCTACTCATCAAGTGGCCATGGATATCAAACTCCCTCCGGAGGGACAAATCCCATATCTATCACTCACCCCTCAAAAGCCCCATGTGTCAAAGCCACCCAATCATCACCTTTATAACAACCCATGTTTCAAGACTGCGTTTGATGATGTCAAAGTGTGCCCAACGACATGTGTTGAGTGTAGTGATTTCAAGTCAAAGAATCACACTCACCACCATCACTGTGAGTACTGACTGTGACTACCATGTCATGGTTCCATGTGTCAAACTCACGGTGGGTCTGTCTGGTACACTTGTTCTCTAACAAGTACCTATGTGTTTGGTTTGATATCTCTATATCATGATTAATGAGATTTTGTCATCAACCAACACCACAATCTAGTCTTGTGTGTCATTGCTGTCTATCTACCTTCCACAATGACATCCGACTAGGGACATAACAAGAATGTACAAACTCTTAGCATCTGTATGATCTCATCGTTCAGGTCCTGAACCTGAAGGCATACATCATTGAGTACTGTCATTCTCTAGACATTCAATCTGTTCTATCACTATCTCATATGACTGAACTAGAAAGAATTGGAAGCTTGCCTTTGATGTTTATCAAATCAATCTTAATGTATCCCACCAATCATCCCATGATTGGCTCTCAGGGTATACATATCAACAAATGTGACCTGGCATGCTCTCTTTAAGGTGTTAAAAACATTCCTTTAATGAATTTTGCTAGTTCATGGGAACTAGCATGCCAAGTGTATGTGTGAGAATGTTGTGTTCATTCATTCAGGAGGAAGTGGGCATTATTGGGTCTAACCAGTATGATCAGGCTGGGTGGAGGTTATTACACCCACTCGATCAAGGATGATTCTATTATAGGAGAGGCGTTCGTAAGGAATGGGATGCGTCATTCACAACTAGGAGCAAATCATATGTTCCAACCAACAATGAGGATGCGACCTAGAATTGATTTAGACCATCGAGCGCTAAGTTGAGAATCATGGTCTATCCAAATAGGTAATGATTCAAAATTGTCATATGTAATGTATTATGGTTCCTAAAACTAATATAGTTTTAAGAATTTTAATCTTCTAGTATGTAACAAACTTATAATCTTTAATAGATTTTATAATTTACTATTTAGAAAACCAAAAGTACAAGTAGTACAAAAGATGGTCGAAATTCTTTAAACAATCAAAGAAAAACATCAAGTTATAAAGATAGTTATTTTATGTTTCCAAGAGGTGTTATCAGTATTAAATTCAATTCTTTTGGATTTGGTAGGAACATAGGAGGAAGTAAACACATAATAAAGTGATAGCTCATACTTAATTGCCATTTAAAAAAACCTAAACCATTTCATATGATCATGAAGGGTAACGACGGTAGTCTTCAAGCTGTGAGAAATGGTGATGAATAGTACACATAACCTTCAAGTGAAGTTAATATTAATTATGCTAGAGAGCATACTTAAGTTGGAAGTAGTGGAAGAAGTTCTAGAGAAAGTTCTCAATGTGAGAAAACTAGAAAACATTTTGGAATGCAACTATGATGGATCAATATTTTGCCTTGAATTTACAAAAGTTCCAAGTAACAAGAGAGTTGATATGATGTGATAACTACTCTTTATGACTGTGATTGTACATAAGATACTTATTCTCAAAGTAAATATAGTAAACTTTTTTTGTCTAATTTGTATGTGTTTAGTTTAATTACTTTCTTTGTATTTGTTTTGATACCACTACTACAGAACCTACCTTTAGTGTCGGTTATTTAAGGCCTTTAGTGTCGGTTTCTAAGCAACACCTATGTGGGCGACACTAAAAGGTCACCCATTACGCGTCGGTTACAAAACCGACACCCAAACTCTTCGCGCGCCACCGAAAACGCGCCATCAGGGGACTATAAGTGTCGGTTATTAGATAAGAAACTGACACCATAAACCTTCACGCCACAGAAAGGGCGCCAGCTTGGGCACTATCAATGTCAGTTATAAGTCAAAAACCGACGAAATATATCTTCGCGCCAAAGGAATAGGCGTCGGTTATTTACATAAAACCGACACTATAACTTTATGTGTCGGTTTTTTACAAACAACTGACGCCTATTGTTTTTTTTTTGTCAGTCTGCAGACCTGCAGTGGCTGGTCGCAGGATGAGAAACCTGCAGTTCAGTTAACTGAACTGCAGGTTTTACGACATCCATTGATATCAGCCAACAACAGGCCACAAACCTGCAAAATTAACAACAAAAATATATATATTCACACATGCATTTAGCAATGCAACCTACAGTTCCATTTTATATCACACATTTAGAAACATTCATGTAGCTAGCAATCTATAGTTCCATTCATTTCACATTCACACATGTAGAAACATGTAGAAACATTCATATAGCAACCAACACTTCCATTCATTTTCACTCAGACACAAGTAGAAACATGGAGACATGTAGAAACATTCACACATATATTATAATTCAGAAATTCATTTACAAAATATCATTGTTTAGTCATTATTCTCTATCATCATCCCAATTATATTTTAAAACCCCCACTATTTGTATGGTTGTTGCCCATTCTTCTCTTACTTCATTTAATTCTCCCATCGTATAGGGAGCATGTACATCTGGTAAGTCCTTTCCTGTAGTGGGGTCAGTTTTAAACACCTGCAAAGAGTGATGTATATATATAATTAATGAGCTATAAATAAGATTGATATATTTCGATCATATTATCTAATGAGACTATATAATACCGTAGCAATACACTCGATATCCAGTGCGGCATGTTTGATAATCATGTGCATATATCGCATGACATAGTATCCACATGCCCATCCGTTGTCTTGTGTAGCACACTATAAATTCAAACATACAAAATATTTAAAAATACAACTAATTAAGCATTGTTCACATAAATAATATATACATATATTGCAGTCGGGAACTTACTTGTACTTTCTTCCAAATTATTTGCTGGTTCTTTTTCATGGGGACCTTTCCTCCAGCCTTTTTGAACTCATCAAAACCCCTACATGTTAATGTAACACAGAACATTGCAATTAAATAGTAATGTAATAACATATGTTAACGGATATGAAAATGAAATATTTCTCACCGGAATAATGCCATTTTCATTATGTGTCCAAATATTGTATTCAATTTACTCCCCTTAGGATCTAGATAATAGACGGTGAACGTCTCGGGGAGAATAACCAGTAACTCCCAATGCTTACCACTAGAGGTAAAAAAGTTAAAAATTAATAACTCAAAATCCACAATAAAAATGTAATTTTCTTAAGTCCAAATTATAATAAGCAAAGTAAACTTACTTTACATTGAATGGAGCTATTATCACCGTCTTCTTATTTATAGAAAAATTTGTAAAAGCCTAACAGCAGTATTGTTGAACTGACGTAGAGTCTTTAGCTACTAGACTAATCAAAGATGGAATCAAAAACCCTACATGTTCGAATCCAAAATCTGCACATATGTTGTCTAAGTAGCTGTAAAATATGTATTAATTACACATGCATTAATAAATAAGAAACCAGATCACCAGATCATACACAAGGTATATGGATGTATAAAGAAGATCCCACCTTATCCATAGCTCTATCACAGATGTATTTAGCCAAGCATATCTAAACAACTCCAAAATATCTTGTATAAATAGTTTGGTTTCGTATGCCTGACCTGTAGAATCTGAATCGGAAGAAACAGTTATAGGGCAGTTTATATCATGTTCGCCTAACCATATTGCCATACCCCTACAGTTAGGACCTAACGGGACAGGTAGGTCCTGTGGAACCCAACTAGGTAATGTAGGAGGTGGAAGTGGAGGCCTAGATGTTGTGGGTGTCTTCTTTTTAACCTGTACATATATATATATATATATATATATATATATATATATATATATATATATATAATTTTAGATCAACTGACATCATATACACACACTAACAATTTAACATAATGTAAATTTATCATACAGTTTCAGTAAAGAGGACAACCGCTTTCGCCACAATATCAATCCGCCTTCTGCCTCACCAAGCGTTTCACAATCTGGGTGGGCATATGGCAATGGAAGATCCGCCCATCCTTGCAATACATGTACCGGGCTCACACGAAGCCAACCAGCTGGTAATGGAGACCCGTGAAACTGTTCCCCGGGTAGGGATGGGTAAGCCGACGCCTCTGCAACGACATATTCATTACTTTTTAGACGGCATCGCTTCAACCCCTACAAATTTTTGTGTAAAGAATGTTATATACATATATACATATCATCTTTTTTTGAAACGACTACAATTTCATATATACATATCATCTTGAATTAAAAAACTAGTTACTATGTCATAAAAATACTTACAGCGGATGTGCTAGGTGGTGGTTCTACAAGATTACTCCCAACCTTTGCAGTAGGAGTAGGAGTAGAGCCTGCAGTAGGTATTGTCTGGTAAGTGGCAGTCTGAGATGCCTGCCACTTTTTCATTGCTTCTTCGAGTTTCCTATCAAATAGCTTATCTACCTATACATGGATAAAAGAAACGTCAAATTCTAATTATTGAATTCTCTTTTACAGTAACATTATAAAGAAAGAATATGTTACCTGTTCTTGTGAAAGTCCCGCTTTTGGGACATGTTTGCGCTGGGATGGCCCAAAAAAAGCTTTGATGCCCACACCAGCGCATGCATCCCTAACACATCCACGATGCTCTGGGTTACCCAGAGCAACTGTCAATTCATCCCTTGTTCCCTCAGGGATGAACTTGCCTTGTTTCCTTAGCTCGTGCAGCTCCCGCTAATCGCCAAAACAAAAATTTGTAATTAAGTAACAACACAAATAATCAATATTTGAATGATTGCTGTAAGAGTTGTATTTTACCATTTTTTCAGCCGCCTTGGCAGTTGCGGCCTTCGTTATTTCTCCCTTCTTATTTTGCCTCCCAGCTATCCAGACATCATGGCGAGGCAGAGGTGTGCTACCTATGGTAGATGACTCCTGAGTAGCAGCAGAGTGAGCAGTAGCCTCAGACTGTAGTCTTTGGCGAACGCCTGCATATCCTCTTGGACCCATTGTGTGGTCGTGCACATTCATCGCACGCCTTGATCTTTGTGCATCACTGAGGGCCTAGTTAGTATGCACATTAATGATTTGGTTAGTAACACTAAATGTTAACATTGAATAGGTGAATACAACATATATTAATAATGAGATTGAGATTGACGCCTAATACCTTGAATTCTTCAGTTTGTCTTGAAGCGACGAACGCCTCCCATTCTTCTTTGTCGAGGAAGTTCCACTGTTCAGTGGTTGTCTTCTTCCTCTTGTCAGCTTCTTTTATGTATTCTCGTGTGAGATTTGTCCTATAGTTCCTTAGGACTCTCCCACAGCGTTGCATCACGTATTTACGATGCAGCTTTTCATCCAATTCAAATATACTCTGCAAAATAGAATTGCTATTAACTAGTATTCAAAAATTTAGTAATCTACAAAATAGAATTGCAAATTAATAATAACTCACGCATAAATCCCTCCATATTGTATCTTTCTTCTCCTTAGAAACGTTATGCCAAGAATCTAAGCGACAACCGCAATGTCTACGAGTAACAAACCCAAGATATGAAACAAATGAATTACGATTCACACCACATGCATTTCCTGCATTATCAAAATCTACAACAAGTTTGGGTCCATTGCCCTTTTGCTCAATTAACTTCTTCATCATAGTGATGCCCCTTCTCTTGTCAACTTTTTGGTGTTGCTGATCAAGTGCATCAAGTTCTTCAGGTGGTACCTGTGCATCATCAACCTAAAATTTGACAAAATAAACACATTTACAAGATATAACTATAAATGGACATATAGATATAAATATATGATATTTTTTTAAAACTTACATTGTGAGGCGGCGCATTGATGTCCTCACCCTCACGGTAATCATCAGCACGGTCATCAGAATGGTCATCCATCTGCAAATTCACATTCAAATTGTAAAGTTCACATTGTAAAGTAATTCATATTATAAAGTAATTCACATTCAAATTGTAAAGCTCACATTATAAAGTAATTCACATTATAAAGTAATTCACATTCAAATTGTAAAGATCACATTATAAAGTAATTCACATTCAAATTGTAAAGCTCACATTATAAAGTAATTCACATTAAATTTTCAATATTTTTATAATTCAAAAGTTCACATATTCAGAAAAATAAAAACGTATAAAACAAAACAAACCTCTAATATTGTGATTTTTAATCAATTAACAATCCTTCATTGTTATCTCCGCGTACATACAAGTCATCATTAGCTTCAATATTTGCTAGTGTTGGCAACCCAACTGAGAATGGACTGGATTTATCATACTTATCATAGTACTGTTCTTCATCTATAGGATCTTCAATGAACTGTCTTTTACCATGAAGAACAACCGACCATTTATCATTTGCAGGATCATCGATATAAAGATGGTTCACTTTATAGACCAACAAACACATGTGATGTCATTCTTATATATAATAAATGTGTACCACCTATCCCATCCTTGAACACCTAATCTCACTAGTAAGTGTATAATGTGTATTGGGTTTTCAAAAAAATTTCGGCAGCATTTCCCCGTTGTTCTCTAAGTACATATGTACTTAGAGAACAAATGAGGAAATGCTACCGAAATTTTCTCGAAAACCCAATACACATTATACACTTACATCCTAAGTGAGATTAGGTGTTCAAAGACAGTCCCAAACCGGGGACTATCCAAAATTTACTCCTAATGAGTAAATCTTGGACGAGTTTCTAGGCCAACAAACACAATAATAGATATGTACATGTTAGGGTTTCATCACAATTGATGTTAGGGTTTCATCAATGTTAGGGTTTAATCAAATCAAACCGTAGAATGGGTCAAGTTCAAATCAAACCCTAGAATGTTTACAGGCATTAGGTACATGAAAAGGATCTAAAATCCAAACCCTAGAATGGGTCAAAATCCAAACCCTAGAATGGTTTTCTATGTAAACGACCTTAGAACGTCTATGTAATCACTTGTGATGATGAATTGACTTGAAACTTAGAAGAAAAAAAAGTATTAAGATATGCATGATACAATAACTATTTTGCATCACATTACAACAGACTTATCATTGATATCTTACTAACTTATTTCTAAATTTACATATCATCACTTGATCAAAAATTACAGGAGTACATTTAACCAAATTATGCATTCTAAAATCTATGTCATGAACATGTATTGTATAGACAATAGAGGATTCAGCTCAGTAGAAGCACAAAATCAGTACCTAAACCCTAAAATCACACATTTTTAGCATTTATTCTAACAGGTTTATGTACATCAGCTGTTGTAAATAAATTAAAAAATAAATAAAAAAATGCCCAGCAGCTGCTTGGGCGTGCCTTGGCACCTCCCAAGCAGCCGCTGGAGCAGAGGAAGAAGGAAGGGCGCGCAGGCATACCTTGAGGGCAGAGGAGAAACGGCCGGAGCAGCGGCGGCGACGAGGGCTCGGAGCAGCGGCGCGGCGGCGACAGCGGGGGCGGGAGCACGGCGCGGCGGCGGCAGCGGAGGCAGGAGCACGGCGCGGCGGCGGCAGCGGGGGTAGGAGCACGGCGCGACGGCGGCAGCGGGGGCAGGAGCACGGCGCGGCGGCGGTAGCGGCAGTGAGGGCAGGAGCACGACAGGGCGAGCAAAAATCGCCGGAGCAGCAGCTGGAATCGGGAATGAAACAGGGAAAGGGGAAGAGTCGGTTGCGCTGGTGAGCTATTATGTTGTCAATAAGTGTCGGTTATTTCAAAAAACCGACAACTAAACCAACAGTGTCGGTTCTTTTCCAAAAACCGACAACTATACTAGATTATAGTCGTCGATTTATAAATAAAAGACAACCGACAACTATTCCTGTCTCGCGCATACCCTTTAGTCGTAGGTTATGTAATAAAGAACCGACAACATATGTCAAATTTTGGAGGTAATTTTTTCGCTGAAATTTTGGTTTTGGCGGTTGATTTTAAGTGTCGGTTGTTTATTAAATAACCGACACTTAATAAAAGTGGTACCCGTGTCTGGTCGGCCTTCACAGATTGGATGTCGGTTTATGTTAAAAACCGACACTATAGGGTTTATGTGTCGGTTTATGTATACAACCAACACCTTGAAAACCGACTTTATAAGCCATTTCTGTAGTAGTGTACGGTATTGATTTCTACTAATATATATTACTTACAATATCGTACTAAAAATAAACTATTGATGTTGATCCATGTGAAATTTTGTATAATTTGATTGATAATTTATCTTTAGATTGATAGGAATTCGGAAGTATGGGTTGATATTCAATGACCAAAGAATTGAAATAAATTATATTAACAAATGAACCGTTGAAGACGTCTGAGCCACCTTATGGGGTAAAACAACAACGGGTTCTAGATTTGAATATCACCGTTATGGGGGACACAATTACAGAAATGGCATTGCCCGTGTAGACAAGGGATATCGACTAGAGAACTGTAGAAGCAAAGGCAGGGAGATTTCATTCACGAGGTAGTTTTTAAAATAGAAAAATGATAAGCCGGTTCAATATCAGTATATTAAATTAAACCCCAAATACCCAACAAATAAGCTTATAGAGTGGTGTTTAGATGGTCTTACTGCTGCTTACCTTAAAATAAGAATAATATATACATTGGGGCAGAGGATAGTTGAACAATAAGTATTAGTATTAGTTTATATGGTGAAGAATTTAAGCATCTTATATAATGTTTCCGCACTTCGAGTGCATCCCAGTGGCGAAAGGGCAATTCGGATTCTTTCATCCCAAAGGGTCATTTGGACTCTTTCGTCTAAAATCTCTACAGTTTATGTGTAAGACAGTTTTAATTTTGCGCTAGTAAGTACTTTACCTATATCGTCTAACATTTATAACAATGTTCACGAATCACACGAGGTTTAGTAAACTTTTGGACTGACGCATTTGTTCCCATCCTAAACATATTAGCATGATTTTATCCTGCTGTCCTTTGCAGCTGGATTACTCCCCCAATCCCCATCAAGTTAAAATCAAATACCATCAACACACCTTACCTCCTGCAACTAACAAATTGCAGGTTAAACAGAGGTAGGATGACTTACAAGCATAACCACTGGCATTGGTGTTTAACACGGGAATCGTAGAAAAGTAACCAATCTACTATTTGGCTTATAAAAAATATAGCTGCCAAAATATGATTTTCAGATGGGATTTATTGGTGTGATGGAGGCCCTTTTTACACAACATGGAGGAATGTGCGCAACGCCGGTAGTATAGGAGGCCTCCTATAGAAAATGTATAGGAGACCAATCAATTCCCGACACCTGGCCACTCCCCCACCACCATCCAAAACAAAACGCAATTAAAACAATAACTCCCCTATTATCTTTCTACCTTCCCCGTAAAAGCAGTCCAACAGACTGAAGGACTCGTGCCGCGTTCTTCTTTTGCCGCGACGAGTTCTTTTGCTGCTTCTTTTGCTGCGAAGAGTTCTTGCCGCGTTCTTCTTCTCGGACTGAAGCACTCGTGCCCAAAAGTTCCCGTCCGGTCACTTCCAAAAGCATTGTCCGTCGAGCAGGTTCTCAGTTTCCGAACACCAATACTGTATTTGTCTTCAAACCTTCCAGCAGTTCATACGGCGTGTTAGCTTTTTTTGTGATTTTTTTTGTTTGCTTCATGTATTGTTGTTAGTTTTTTGTTCAGAAGTTTCTACTTGCTACTGATTTGTCAAAAATGCATATACAACTTCACAATATGATATCGATAATTTAACGATGATCTTTGTTAAAACTAACAAGTGCCTAATTCAATTTAGTCGGTGCTTGAGACACTCTCTGACGTTTATGTTTTCAGTATATTATGTCTTAAAGAACAGGCGACACAAGTAGAAGTATTTTAATTGTAATACAAGTAACTCGTTAATTTATGTTTTTTTAAGTGAAAGCTATGTTCTTTTATGACAATGCTTTTACATAAAATATTTATTTGTAGATTTATCAATGGAAGGGGGAAATGGTTTTGCAGATTTTGTCGATCTAGAAAATGAAACAAATGTTATCAACTTAGAAGATGATGCAGGTGTTGTTAATGTAGATGATGATCGCAGTAAGGATGGAGATACAAAAGTTGATTATGTGCCAAAAGTTGGAATGACTTTCAATTCACACGATGAAGCATTTGAATTTTATAATAAATATGTTAGCGTGAAAGGGTTTAGTGTGCGGAAAGGACATACCCAAAAGAATAAAAATGATGATATAATCACTCGTTTTTTTGTGTGCAATCGGGAAGGACACAAGGCAATTCACAGAACACACCATACAAAAAAACCACGTCCGAACGAACGCACAAATTGTAAAGCCCGCATACAAGTAAGAGTTGATGAATTTGGAAATTGGCATGTAACTGGGTTTGAAGATCAACACAACCATCCTTTCATTAGTCCAGATAAAGTTCATGTTCTGAGATCACACCGAGGAATTTCTAAAGCACAAAAAGTATTATTTGATCAATTACAAGATGCTGGAATAGGCCCATCAAAAGCTTTTGACTTTGTGGCAGCAGGGGTTGGAGGAGTTGAAAATGTTGGTTTCTTACAAAGTGACCATTACAATTATCTCAAGTCAAAGAGACAACGTGAAATGGGTGCCGGAGAGGTACAATTATTTCTTAATATGTTAAAGAAAAAGGAAGGATTCTAATTTTTTCTATGCTATTCAAATAGATTGTGATGGGCAAATTGCAAATATATTTTGGGCGGATGGAAGGTCAATAGTTGATTACAATATATTTGGTGATGTTGTATCATTTGATACTACATTTAATACTAACAAATATTGCCTTCCATTTGCTCCACTAATAGGTGTAAATCATCACAATCAGACCATTCTATTTGGAGTAGCACTATTGTTAGATGAGACTTCTGATTCATTTATATGGTTTTTCAATACATTCTTATCAGCTATGTCTGGAAAAATGCCTAAAACCATATTTACAGATCAATGTGCAGCTATGACTAAGGCTATTAGGACGGTAATGTCAGACACCTGTCACCGTCTATGTTTATGACATATTAGACAAAATGCAGGGAAGCATCTTTCACATATTTTTCAGTCTCATTCATCCTTTAAAAATGATTTTTACAAAGCATTATATGAGGATGGATCTTTGGAGGATTTTGAACAAAATTGGGAAAATATGTTAAAAAAATATGGGGTTGAAGACAACAAATGGTTACAAGATCTATATGCAATTAGACAAAAATGGTCACCTGTCTACCGTAGAGACTCTTTTTGTGCTACACTAACAACAACACAAAGGTATGAAAATATAAATGGGCATTTTAAAAAATTGTTGAACCGTCGTCTAAACTTATCTGAGTTTATGAAAGAATTTGACAAGTTTGTGGAGAAATTCAGAAGAAAAGAACTATTTGAAGATTATATTTCTAGATCTACTCATCCTAATGTGTATAATAGTGAGGTTCCCTTTCTGATGAAGTCTTCTGAGATATACACTAGATACATCTATGAATTGATAGAAGAAGAATACAAAAAACAAGGCTATTGCCTTTGTGAAGTTGTTGGCACTGAAGATGGATTGAGTCTATATAAAGTTACCCATCCTACTAAGATGAAAAATGTATTTGTAAAATTTCATCCTACATCTCAGCTTACAACATGCTCGTGTATGAAGTTAAACTTCATGGGAATTTTGTGTTGGCATGCAATGAGGGTACTATTCTCAAATGGAATATTTACTCTTCCTGAACATTTTATATTAAAACGGTGGACCAAATATGCAAGAGATGGAATGCCAACTTCTAAGACAACGATTGATTTGGACTCTGAAGGAGAAGAATCATTGGCTTCACGTACCAAACGGGTCACAACAAAACTACTAAATCTTGCTGTAAAGTCCTCTATTTCTAAAGAAGTTGTTGACATACTTGAAAAGGAAGTAGACGTTCTTGCAGATCGTATGGATGATTTGTATCATACATACAAAAAAGATGTAGATCAAGCCAACATTGCTTTGGAAAAAGATGCTTCGATTTTTATTGCTGATAGAATCACTGTACGAGCTCCTTTAGTTCCCAAAAAGAGTGGTCCAACACGTAGATTTCAAACCGCATTTGAAAGACAAAGAAAACAACAACCACGAAAGAATGCACAGGTTATCTTTAGGTGCATATTGTTATCATATATTTTTTATCATTACATAGTAAGAACTCCTGAAACTTTTTTACAGGAATCGTCTAGCAGGCTTCAATCCTCAAGAAATCATAATAAGCAAAAAATGACTTCACCCAAAGAGGTATGTTTATATTTTAGTTTTGTTACTCATTTATAAAATATGTAATTAGACAATACTTATACTTTATGACAAGATTTTTCAGGGATACTTACATGGAGTAAGCAAAATGTATTCTACAGACCCACAAATTATGATACACCCTCAGGTATATGTAAGATTATATCAAACTTTATAGAATGAACAACAATTGCAATTATGATTTTGAAACTATAAAAAATTATTCTAGATGGAAGATAGATATATGGAACCGCCAATTAATCCATGTGACTTCAGAGCTACTAGTTTCAGAGCTATGTTAATGGATATCGATCAAGGACGTGTTCCATATATAAACCCACAATCTTCACAACAATTACAAAGTGATCCAAATCAGTATGTAAAATAATTTTGTACTGTAATTTTGATAAGATGTTGTTAGGTTTTTTTTACTGATGAACATCTTTGTCAATTCCAGGTTTTCTTGAATCAAGGTGCAACTATCAAGTAGTTGTAAATGGAAGAGTATTCGTTGTTCTTTGGAGAAAAGATGCCATCATGAAGATTGTTCTTTGTTTGATCAAAGTTATTTCAACATTCGACATGTTACAAGACAATAAACTTTCATGTGATTTTTATGTTTTTATACTTTTCTACGTTGTTGGATATGTGTATCTCTTTCAAAATTTATTCACCTAAATGTGTTTAAAACATTATTTATTGCTTGTTGAACTTTTGATGTTTCATATTTTCTGCATACTTTGATGCGTTATTTTTATATAGGCATATTTACATCTGATTGTGTTGCTTTAAATAAATTTATATGTACAATCATATGTATTTTTCTTCTAATACCTCACAAGGAAAAAAATGTTATAACCAAACATAATAATGAAAATATTATATAAAAATTATAGGTACATACAATAAATAAAATATTTATATGCACATTGTTGTGTAATTCGGATAAATCACATGTACATATTTTTAAATATGTTAATTTAGATACAGTAAACAAAAATGTACGTATTTATAAGAAAAAGTTACAACTCGATATAGTGAATAAAGAATTTTGTCTGTACATTGATATATAGTTTGATTATGATACTTCACATGTGTGTGCAATGAAAAATTACTTTAAATAAGGTAAATTACAATGTTATATAAAAATATTACAATTAGATACGGTAAATAAAAAAATTATCTGTATACTTTTTCATTCTATTTCGATACCTCAAATGTACCTATGTATAGAAAATGTCATTCGTATAAATAAAAAATATAACAATTATACACAATAAATAAAAATGTATATATGTGGGGATACTGCACTAGATGTAAATCCGATAAGTATTTTGGTGTGTGTACGAAAATAATATAATTTTACATTGACGAGTACATACGCATATTCATATATAGTTATTTATGTCATATTGTGTTGTACCCAAGTTTCCATAAAAAAATATCCATATCCAACTCCATTAATTATATCAACTTTGTACTTTATCAAAAAAAATATTGCCCAACTTTAGGAGTGACCGGACGGCAACTTTTGGGCATGAGTCCTTCAGTCCGAGAAGAAGAACGTGGCAAGAACTCTTCCCAGTAAAAGAAGCAGCAAAAGAACTCGTCGCCAAAAGAAGAACGTGGCACGCGTCCTTCAGCCTGTTGGGCTGCTTTTACGGGAAGGTATAGAAAGATAATATGGGAGTTATTGTTTTATTTGCGTTTTGTTTTGGATGGTGGTGGGGGGAGTGGCCAGGTGTCGGGAATTGATTGGTCTCCTATACATTTTCTTAAGAGGCCTCCTATACTACCGGCGTCCGGAATGTGCGTCTAGCGTATGAAAGGGGTACAGTCTCCTAACTTTTCAGATGAAGGGGGATATATAACGTCTTCCAGCATAGGGCAGTCCTTCACTTTCAGTGCCCGTGCTTTTACTGAAAAATTTATGCCGATGAACTTTAGACACGAGCAACCATGAATCTTTAGCTTTTTCAGCACAGTGAGACCGTATAAGGACAATGACGTCAAGAAGTGGCAGTTGTGTACTTCCAATGTCTGCAGGGTTGAAGAGAAGAAGTCGGCAGGGATGGAGTCAATCCGGCATTGGAAGATCTTAAGATGTTCAAGTGTATTATGTGGCCAAGAGGCGGCAAATGAACAAGCCCCTCGCAGTCGTGGAATTCCAAGTTGTTTATCCGTGTCAAATGTGGTGGATCATCTGTTAGCCACGAGGAGAGTTGTGCACCGCGCCACTTGCGAATCTCCAAAGATTGCAAATTGGGATGAGGCCTCAAGTTTTCCAACAACTGCTCGTCGTACTGCAAAGATCCTTCTCTTTCAATGTCCTCCCCGAACCGTAGCTCTAGGCTTTCAAGGTTCTCCTTTTTCATCAAGCCTGCTTGCTCAGCCTCTTGCGGCTTAATTATATTACCAAGTTTTGAAATGCTAAGGGTACCTTGGAGGTGTACCAGGTCCCCCAATTCACTCAACCCTGCATGATAGTAACTACAACATCCCACTGAGAAAGTAGACATTAAGCGTCTGATATTTCCCAATCGTCCAAACCCGGGTGGAAAGTAATAACAACCAGGAAGAGGGCATCTAAATGCAAAGCTTTGTAGACTCGTTAGATTAGAGATGTTTTTCGGAATTGTAAGCGATTGTTCCACGCGAATATGTGTGAGCCACAAGTTCTGTAATTTTGGAAGTTGGAAAAGAGATTCCGGCAAATAATTGACGTGCACATAAGCCAGAGATAGACTGAGGAGGTGCTTCAGGTTCCCAATTGACTCTGGAATCTTCATATACGTTGCACAGCCCATGTCAATGTCCAATTGGCGCAAGTTATAGCATTTGAACATTTGCTCCATTATTATTCTATCCATCCTAACCATAAACGATCGCACACTCCGTAAGTTTATACAAAGTTTACCCGGACTTTGCTTTTGTCTAGGAAACAGTGCCCTTGCACGTTCCAAGTCACCTCTATGCAAAAACAGAGTACGGTTACCACCTCCAGACTTCTCTCTCATCTCTGATAACTCAACTCCAGGGTCAGTGTTCTTGTGCTCATCTTTTGTAAGATATTGAACTAGATCGTGAATGGAGTCATGCATTATCATATAATCATAGTCGTATGTTCTGTCATACTGATGAACGACGGTTGACATGAAGACCTCAGTCAAGTCATAATTCCCATTCACCTGCAGGAAGGACCTCGATGTCAAGTCGCGAATATACCTCCTTGCCATTGCTTCGAGATCCAACCAATGATTTCTGTCTTTGACCACAACTATATCATGAGCCACCCACAAGCTGATTAAGTGGTCCCAAAGAATAATTGTATCTTTGGGAAACACACTGCACAGTTTCAAACATGATTTCAAATGTGGAGGCAGGTGGATATAACTTAAAAGAAGTGGACCCAATATCTCTTTTCCCTCATCATAAACATGTGTTTCCCAGAGATTACTCTCTAACATATCCCACCACACACTTACGTCATCTGGATCACAGCTCAATCCGCTGGCTATAACCTTCAACGCCAATGGTAAACCCTTACACTTCTGTGCAATTTCTCTTCCAATGGGTATCAATGTAGAGTATTCTTGACTTTCTTGGGAGTTCCTGAATGCATAATGGCGAAACAGGTCCCATGAATCCTTTTCAGACAAAAAACCAACGTCAATCTCTTCTACAGCTTGTGCTGTTCTAGCAACACTGTGGTTGCGCGTTGTAATCAGTATCTTGCTTCCAGTCGCTCCACATCGTAAGCAGCTCAAGAAGTCTTCCCACAGTCCGATTTCTTCATTCCATATGTCATCCATGACGAGCAAGAACCTCTTCCCATCTACTTGATTTTTCAGCATTCCCCGTAGCGCGCTTAGCTCAGTCAAACCACTATGCTTCTTGGTGAAGGATTGCAAGACCTTCTGTGTGAGACTTACTACTTCAAATTTATCTGACACACATACCCACCCCGTTGTGTGAAAGTAATTGCTTACTCGAGGACAATTGAAGGCGTGCTTAGCAAGTGTGGTCTTGCCAATACCACCCATTCCAACCAAGGCAACCACTGCAGGTATTTGGACATGGTTATCATCACCGCTTGTCAAAATAACCGTCAGTTTGGGTAGCTCCACTTCCCTTCCAACTATTTCTGGTTCCGGAATAGAACCGGAAGGAGTACGATCTGAAATACTTCTATTAATCCTCACTTCCCCGCAATCTTTCAGGTTCAGTGCATTTTTCATCTTGTCAATTTCAGCAAATCGATCCCTGATTTTGTTAACACTGTTTGCGACTTTGTTACGGAAATTGGGATCTTCAAGTGGGCTACAGGGAGGTGCTTTGTTAGATACACATACCTGATCCTCAACGCTTTTCTGTTTTCCATAGATGCTGGACATCCTCCGCTCTTCACATTCTCGGACTTCCATAGCGGTGGCTTGATACTGATAGAGGTCAAGCACGTCATCTGCTGCATCAGCCAAGGCCCGCAGTTCAGTCAGCCACAACTTGACGCTCTCGTCTTGCACCTCTCTCTGCTCCGCGTCTTCCAGAAGCACCTCGATCCTTGCCGATGTCCGCTGCACGTACGCCAGATCTTCGTGTATCCTTTGGACCTCCGCCTCTGATGCTGAAGAAGAGGGTGTTGATAAGGACGACCCCGCCTGTTGAATCAACTGTAGCAGCTTCCCCACCGGCGGCCCTATGAGCTGTCCGCTTGCAGCGGAGCGCCATCCACCTGACATTGCTAACTAGCTACCACAGATCTCTTGCTTTAATGGTTGGGAGAAAGACCGCGTGGCTGGAAATGGTGGTAGATGCCGCTGAGCTTCTGTTCAGTATATATTATCCAACTAACAATGCACTGCCGTTGACGTTGACGAAGATGTGTGCAGTCCGAGATGATAAAACTTGAATGTAAAGATAAACATAGGCTGTCTTATCATGTGTTTAGCATCGGACTTGGACTAGACCAGAGTTGTTCTTTTTGCATCACGTCGGCCCACTCCTTCTGGATTAGCAAGGTGGTCTGTTTCGGCTGGACTGCCACTAACAGGCCCGTTTCAGGTTTTGTTGTCCCAAATCTCGGACCAAATCAGTTTCTATTTCATACAGGATTTGAAAACCCAGTTCGGTTCAAGGGCTGTCGCATTTGACTGTGGCTTAATTAGTTTAACTCAATCCATCTCGTTCGTAATGCACATACACCGAACCACCACCATATCCTTCCTCTCCATCTCAACTCTGGTTTCACCACACGACCTCAACAACTATTATGTGCACATGACCTTGACGGCTCTATGCCAACTACCTCTCCCAAAAGAGCCCTTCTCCCCATGCAAGAATGGTGACGGTAGGACTAGGTTGGGAAGTTCTCAGGCTGATGGCCTTGTTGTTGCCCAGAATAGTAGCATCGAGGACAGAGTGGCTCTTGCATTGAAGCTAGGCTTTACTACATCTGCTATCACATTCTCTAGCATCAACTACTCCTACTCCTTATGTGCCGTTACATGCGGCGCAAGGGCTAAGTAGGTGAGATGGGTCTCCATATTTATCCGACCTATTCTATGTTGCCTATTCGCTACTGATTCCATCTTTGATAAGGTTTCCTATCATGGAATTCAAACCACGTGATCCATGCCTTGGTTTTGGTGGGCGAGAAGGCCCTTATAGCGGATGTTTTGGCCATACATAACATCACACTTCAGTTGCCTTTCGTGATACACTTCTTTGTGCATTTCACATATATTGAACCTTCAATCGTAGGACGCACATAATGTCTGTAATTAGTGTTCTCCCATTTACCCTTGTGTATCTCATCAATATGATCTTGTTTGATGTTCCGCAACTAGCGCCTACGTTTTCCTCATTCATTGCAACCATCCTTCGGCATCTTGGGGTTACGACCATCAACTACCTCCTCGCCTCTTTTCTAAAGTGAAGTTCCATATTTGGTGATTGTGCCATTGATTTCAATATGTAATGGACTAGCAATGTTGTTTATTGTTGGTGGTGGGTTTGGATGTTGGTGTGTCTTGCTCCGTGGATGCAAGTTAGACTCAACTAGTTAACAATAACATGTATTTGCATTTGTACTTGAATTTAGGCACATATTATAGATATGTGTATTGTAGTCTACGTGGAGTATCACATCTTTTCATGCCTATAAAGACTACATGCCAACTGTGAAAATGTACTAAAAAATAAACCTAGTGTCATTACTACTTCCCTTAGGTACAATGATCAAGAAGAAAGAGATAAAAATCATTTGCAGATTGGGAAAAAGATGGAAGTACATGTGAGGGAGATTGAGATTCAATCTTGGTGAATGTGGGATTATCAACGTAAAGCTAGCTCTGAAGGAACTGTCTACTAAGAAGTTAGCAGAAAGAACAACCACAATATGGTGTTGTAATGACCCATTTTGAACAAAGTCATCTAATTAGGGATTACTTGGATGATTGCTGGAGCAACCCTGGTCCTGATGTTACGGTCACCAGAATGTGGGCAAAGGTGATTGAAGGACCCCCAATGCGCATTAGGGGGACTGTGGTGAATGACCCCAAGAAACCCTTTTTCAAGGAAGGAAATGGTCGGAAGTGGACAAGATTCACTGATCCCATCATGGAAGAAATGGACGACTATCACAGGTTCTCTATAATCGTCCAAATTGTAGGGGCCTCTGAAGAAATGGATGACTATCACAGGTTCTCTATAATCGTCCAAATTGTAGGGGCATCTATTATTGTCGCCCAGTTGTGAGGGTGGATCCTCAGAGCCAGGAAACCTAGGGGCGACCTGGAAGTGTTCCCTCGTTGATGGGCTTATCCTTGCCAGGTTTGCAAATGAAGGCAATATGAAAGCTACCATCTAGTGTGGCCCCTGGTTCTTCGATGACCAGCTGGTGCTGGTCAGGGATGGGATGCCAGAGGCTGACATCCAGAGGACAACCCTGAAGATAGCTCCAGTGTGGATCTCAATTCCAGACGTGGGGAAACACTGGTCTTTCAGAGCCATAAATGTTATCGCCAATGCCATTGGGGAACCACACACCATTGATAGAAGAGTGGATGGATCGATGATGGGGTGTGTACGGGTGATAACACCCAATTTTGTGATGTTTTTGCCTTGTTTTCTGTTATCAAAACTGCCCTTTTCTGTTATTTTCCTCTCTTTTATTAGCATTTTCACAATAATTGGCCAAGCAATGCTCTTAGTCTAATTTTCCTATCTTTTGCAGAGGTTTCCCTCGTTTTGGTGCAATAAGGCCTTCCCGGCCCATAAATAAATCCAAGTCTGCTTTCGGCCTTCCTGACGCCCGATACAACCCCTACTCGACAGGGTAAAACGACGTAACAACGCACGACGAAGTGATGCCGCGCAAGAAGAAGCTGGCGGACGACACGCCCTCTACCTGACAGGGAGCCCAGCTCACCTCGACAACCTACCTTGTCGGGCGACACGAACACCCACCGGAAGGCGCGCCGCCCGTCACGACCGATAGCCGACACCATCGACGTCGAGCAACATATCTGTATCGGCCCGTCCTACGACTGGTGCTTAAGGTGGCCACGTGGCACTTCGAGCACCGTGTCTTCTCCCCAACCAACTGACTATAAATAGAAGCTACAGGAAGATGAAGAGACAACTCTTGGAAATTCGGACAAAGTGAGAGCTTAGTTCGGACGGTTGGGAACCAGAGCCACCTTCGGAGGAAGCTGCGAGAGCAAGCATATCGTGCCCCAGTGTTCGTGTCGGGCGACACTAGGTGAGCTTTTCCTCATCCCGAGAGGGAGGGTATGGTTCACTTAGGACTGTCCCGGGAGACACTGAGGGCCGATATCGACCACCGTAGATGAGCGACACGGGCGCCCGAAGGTAGAGCGTGTCGCTCCTCGCCCGGCACAATATCGAACCCGATACGCCCTGCCCGTCATGCGTGTCGCTCGAGAGGGTGTGCCGCCCGATTTGAGCGTATCGGCCAGGGTCCTTGAACGATACAATCCCGTGTAGTGCGTATCGCCCGACATAGCTGTATCGGGCTAGGCCTCTGACCGATATCGGGCAGGGAGAGTCGCTTAGTCTGTTGACCTTCTACATCAAGAAGGCGACATAGTTTTAATTCTGTTATTTAATTCTTTATAACATGAAATGTATTAAGACCCTTTAATGTTTATGGAAATGGAAAGATTTGATTACTTGTTGCTCTATGCTTGGTACATTTGATTGGATGATTGCTATGTTGATATCTGAGCGCTAGCTTCCATGATTTGGATCGCGTTTCGATTAGCTACCGAACCGTGTTTTCCCGTCGCAACAACTTCGAGAGTCGTGTTGTGGCTCTAGAGTTTGGTCCGATTCTGGAGTACGAGAGTGCCCGGAATGGAGTTGTTTTCAGTAACACTCCACTCTAGCTTAAGGCCAGCAACCTTGAGTGGGGTGTTTGTACTGGGATAGAGGTGCCCACTCTGAGAGGAGGGGTACAGGATGTTATTGCTACCGCTTGTTTTTACTGCAGTCTTATCCTTCGTGCTCTGCTCTAGATCTTGTTTTATCTTGCCGTTTCTGTTGTATGAAAACCCCTAAAAATTGCTAATTGATAAAATCTTAAATCTTTCTTGTAACTCCTGTTGGAGATAGTTTTTCCTATTTTATTTGTGACACCTTGTTGATTCCCTTTCGGGAATTTTATCATCTTTAATTATCTGCTGGGGTGTAGCGTGTCGATTCTGGGTTCTCAACACTGCCCCCTTGTCCCTGTGTTCTACCCCGTATGACTACTTTGACCCCGTAAACAAAGTTGCGGGGGCCTAGAAGGATTCAGGTTTATAAATATTAAAGCTCGACCACCCCTAATCCGCCTCCACTTTTGGACGCGAAACAAAATGGTCGTCAACTTTATGGCGTCATTGTCGGGGACAAGGCAATATCGGTATTGTAGATGAACCTGAATCCACTAACTACACTCCTGTGCCTCAAGCTTAGAGATAAGCTTGACAACACTGTCTTTCCTTTTGTTTTTCTTATTTGCTGTTTCTTGCTCAATAATAATAATTTCAGTTTTCTGAACATTGATTTTATGCCTTTTCAGGAACTCTCAAGAACCATGACTAGTCCCACCAAGCCTTGATAACCATGCCTCACCGCGAGCAGTCCCTTTCTGAGAGTGAATGTCAGGGTCGAAGCGAAGGGGCAAGCCATCCTAACCTGGTTGGTCAGCTCTCCGCCTATATAAGGAGACAGGATGCCATCATCAGCCAACTGGTGTGAGGGAAGCTATCTAACCCTGGAGCACTGAATTCAATGCAGCGCTAGATGGCCAGCTTGCAGATGCGCCAGCACGAGGTAGATTGGCGGCTAGCCCAGATGACTTCTCTGATGGAGAATCCTACAATAAAAGCACGCCCTCACCCTGAAACTGCCGTAATGGCAGTCCTGAGGTCTGGGAAGACGCTGGAGCGCTCTGGTGAAGCCAGGCCTGAGCCCGAGCAAAGGCCTGAGAGCGCGGGCCCAACCGAAGGAGAAGAGAGACAAGCAGACGTTCAAGAGTCTGCGTAAGAATTCCCTGAGGAGCTACCAGGCAGAAGGAACACCTACGCTCCTAGGATTCCGTTCCCATACCAGCTGATAAGGGCGAACTTGAAGAAGCGTCGTGAGAAGTTCATGGAGTCGATCAGGAAGATGCATCTCGAAGTGCCTTTCCTTGACGTGTTGGAGGAGATGCCCATGTACGCCAAGTTCCTCAAGGACCTCATCACGAAGAAGAGAATAGGAGGGAGGATAGAGACAGTGCATCTAGCTTCTGCCACCTCTGCCTTCCTGAAGCCTGACATGCCAAACAAGAGAAGGGACCCTGGAGCGTTCACAATCCTGTTCGCTTTCAGAGACAATGTCGAGCATAAGGGCCTAGCAGATTTGGGGGCAAGCATCAGCCTTATGCCCCTAAGTTTCGCACAAAGGGTGGGCCTAACGGACATGGTTCAAACCAACATGCGGATTGAGCTGGCTGACCACACCTTTAAGAGACCCGTGGGCATTGTCAAAGATGTTCCGATAAGGGTTGGCAACTTCTTCATCCCTTGCGATATAGTCGTCGTAGATACAGCTGAAGACCCCCGTTGTTCAATCATCTTTGGACGCCCTTTCTTGGCAACTGGGAGAGCGTTGATAGATGTCTCCGAGGGTATGATCACTCTAAGGGTCAGAAACGACCACTTAGACTTCAAGCTGAAAGAAATCATGAGGAGCCCGTCCCTGTCCGAATCGTCCTGTTTCGCAGATAGCTACAATAAGTTCTGCGAGGAGATAGAGGAAGATAGCCGGACCATAGACCCCCTCTTGAGGGTCATAAATGTTCAGGATCACGACCTCGACAACCCGGATGTCGCACAACATCTCAACCTCGTCAGCCTTTCCGATGAAGAGCTGCAAGAAGAGAGTCAGTGGGTGGGGTCTGCGCTGTATGCTTCTCTTGAAGGTGAGCCTCAGGAGAAAGCACCCAGACCAAAGCCGGAATTAAAAGCCTTGCCTGATGGATTGAAGTATGAATTCTTGGATGAAGAGCACCGTAACCCCATCATCGTCAATGCCAGCCTCTCGAGCCATTAGCTGGACCGACTCCTGGAGGAGTTAAGGCTCCACAGGGGGCTATAGGATACTCAGTTGATGATATCAAAGGTCTCAGCCCCGCCTTGTGCATGCACCGGATCAGCGTGGATGAGTCTGCCAAACCCCTGGCCCAACCCCAGAAAAAGTTGAACCAGATGCTCAAGGAGGTCGTCAAGAAAGAGGTAATAAAGTGTAGGGACGCGGGGATCATTTACCCAATCAGTGATAGCAATTGGGTAAGTCCGATCCACGTAGTGCCCAAGAAGGGCGCGATGACGGTGGTTGCTGGTGAGAAGGGCAATGAGGTGGTGGTTAGGACCGTCACCAGATGGCAAATGTGTATTGATTACCGAAAGCTAAATCAAGCTACAAAGAAGGATCATTTTCCGCTCCCTTTTATTGACCAAGTTCTTGAAAGGTTAGCGCATCACGATTTCTTTTGTTTCCTTGATGGCTTTTCAGGTTTCTACCAGGTACCCATCTTTCCCGATGATCAAGAGAAAACAACTTTCACCTTCCTGTACGACACTTATGCCTTCCGAAGGATGCCCTTCGGACTCTGCAACGCCCCCGCTACCTTCCAGAGATGCATGATATCGATGTTCTCGGATTTTCTAGAAGACATCGTAGAAGTTTTCATGGACGACTTTTCCGTCTATGGAAAGGACTTCGATAGCTGTCTGAAGAATCTATCTTTGGTCCTCCAAAGGTGCGAGGAGAACAACCTCGTTCTGAACTGGGAGAAGTGCCATTTCATGGTACGGGAAGGCATTGTCCTGGGACATAAGATCTCGAAGCGTGGGATCGAGGTGGACGTGAGCAAAGTTGAAGTGATATCTAAGATTCCTCCACCGAGATCCGTGACGGGAATACGAAGCTTCCTCGGACATGCTGGATACTACCAAAGATTCATCAAGGACTTTTCAAAGATTTCCAAACCGCTGTCCAATCTTCTGGTAAAAGATGCTGAATTTGTTTTCTCTAACGATCGTCTCAGTGCTTTTTAGGCCCTGAAAAATGCTTTAATTTCATCACCCATCCTTCAAGCGTAGGAATGGGGTCTACCTTTTGAGATGATGTGTGACACGAGCGACTACGCGGTCGGTGCAGTCCTGGGGCAGAAAAAGGATAAAAAGCACCATGTGATCTGCTACGCGAGTCGCACGCTAGATGAAGCTCAGGTAAACTGCACGACGATGAGAAGGAGATGTTAGCGATCGTCTTCACGTTTGATAAGTTCAGATCGTATCTCGTTGGAGCCAAGGTCAAAGTTTACACAGACCACGGGGCTATAAAGTACCTGATGAAAAAGAAAGATGCGAAGCCCCGGCTGTTGAGATGGGCCTTGTTGCTCCAAGAATTGGATCACGAAATTATCGACAAGAAGGGCGCAGAGAATGTGGTCGTAGACCACCTATCAAGAATCATGGCTGAGAAGCAGGGTGGACCCCCCATTAACGACAACTACGCGGACGAAGCTCTCATGCTGGTCCAAGATTGAGAAGAAAGCTTGCCCTGGTTTGCAGACATCTGCAATTACCTTGCCTGCGGAGAATTACCTCCTGACATCACGTATTATCGAAAGAAGAAGCTTTTCGCGGATGCCAAAAGCTACTACTGGGATGACCCTCTCCTGTTCAGAAGATGCACCAACAACTTATACAGGAGATGCATCCCGGAAGAAGAGACCGCGGAAATCTTAAAGGAATGCCACGCCTCCCCCTATGGCGGTCACCTCGGTAGCGAAAGAACAACTGCAAAGGTACTACAGTCAGATTTTTACTGGCCTTCCTTGTTTAAAGATGCTGCACAGTTTGTGAAGTTTTGCAAAGAGTGTCAGTTCACAGGGAACATAGGGAAGAGGAATGAAATGCCTATGGCAAGTTGGATTGAAGTGGAGATATTCGACGTCTGGGGGATCGATTACATGGAACCGTTTCCCCCATCCCGGGGGTATCAATACATACTCCTGGCAGTGGATTATGTATCAAAGTAGGTGGAAGCGGTAGTCACCCAAACCTGTGACGCCAAGTCGGTTGTCAAGCTCTTCGAGAAGACCATCTTTCCTCATTTCGGTGTACCGTGCACAGTAATAAGCGACAAAGGGTCGCACTTTGGAGAAAGATAGTTTGAAGCACTCCTGTGCAAGAATGGAGTAAAGCACAAGATCGCTACACCCTACCACCCATAGACGTCAGGGTAGGTAGAGGTTTCCAATAGACAGATCAAGAAGATCTTAGAAAAGACTGTCAGCCGAACAAGGAAAGACTGGTCCATGAAACTCAACGACGCACTTTGGGCCTACTGTACTGCTTACAAAACACCCATTGGAACCACCCCCCTACCGTCTGATCTACGGAAAACCTTGCCACTTGCCTTTGGAATTGGAACACAAGGCCCTCTGGGCAATCAAGCTCCTGAATATGGACCTCGACAAAGCAGGAGAGAAGAGGTTTTTGCAGCTTCAAGAGCTCGAGGAGCTGAGAATGAGTGCCTACAAAAATGCAAAGATCTACAAACAGAGGACCAAGCTGTGGCATGATGCCCATCTCAGGAGAAAAGATGTAAGCGAGGGGGACAAGGTCTTGTTATTTAATGTTGGGTTCTATAGGAGGCAGAGAAGCAGCGGAAACAAAAAATTTTCTCCCCAAACCCAGAACAAAAGGAATCGCGTCAACATCTATATAATAGGAAAGATGGTTTGTGAATCATACCTTGTCCCGAGGCTTGCTCGGCGACAGTGACACGTGCCTTGCACGGTCTTCACCTCCGGTCTTGGACGGTGTCTGTGCAGCTCCTGGTCACACCGGGACTGAAGACTCCTCCTCCTACCGGAATTTCGGATGACAGTTGTCATCCTGAGTGGCAGTGACCTCCCACCTCTGAAGTAGTCCACACGGACCACCTGGAACTCCACTCTCCTTGTCCCACAAGGAAGTGGAAGGAGTCGCACCCTCCCGTTGACGTACTAGTCACCAACACACTCTCCTGTTGTCAATTGCAACTGTAGTTGTCCTTCCCTTGCTGCACCTCCCTTTGCGGGAAGCACTTGCTCGGGCTCTCTCTCGGTTACCAAAACCAGAGAGAACGACAACTTTGCAGAGCAATCAACTTGTACTGAGTTGTACTCTGAGAAGCCCCCAATACCCCTATATATATAGGCAGGTCATGGGACAGGGTTCTCTGTGCCCGGCAATACGGGACTAAAAGCAGGAGTAGAAGGGTTCGGGATTTTCCACAAAAAGAAACCAGCTCGCAACCTGAACTGATCGGTTCACAAGTGAACCGGTCGGTTGGGGACCTGAACCGATCGGTTCACCACTGAACCGATCGTTTGGGACCCTTGAACCGATCGGTTCACTCATGAACCGGTCGGTTGGGGTTCCAGGTTGGTTCCTGATTGACTTTCCTTGTTTCTTTCCCAATTAGTATCGAATACCAATATTATTCCCAATCGAATTGGGAAATTGAAACGAAAGGAAAATTCTCACCAATCCTACTTTCCCAAGTTGCTCGATTGCACCAGTTGAACCGATCGGTTCAACACTTGAACCGGTCATTTCACTCTGTGCATGAGCCGATCGGTTCAACAATTGAGTCGACCAGTTCAGCAACCTCAGCCGACCGGTTCAACAATTGAGCCGACCGGTTCAACAACCTCAGCCGACCGGTTCATCACATGAACCAATCGGTTGGGAGTGGAGGTTGTGCAGAATCAGTCAAATGCGACTTCAATCAATCTGATACTCTAATCAATGCGTCCAACACCTTAAACATTATGATATTGAGCTACCGATTGATTGAGTGTTTAATTGAACTACTAAACTCCTTTAGTAATCAATCTAAACATTGCTCGTGGACAAAACTCCTCTTCCAGGTTCAATCCTATGTGTGTGACCCTGCAGGTCCATTTCACGTTGGCAGTGAAAGTCCATAACACTTATGACTTCACAAGCAAAGAGCGGTGCCTAGTCACACATCCTTGCTACCCAAGTGAAAGTAGAAAGTTGGAGAACAACTTTCATCCTACAATCCGTGAATGGTGTTACAGTGAATGTATAATTCCTTTGTCACTGATATCCAGAATGAACTCGAGGCATGGAACAGTCATCTTGTCAATGTTCATTCATTTCCTTGATCTCAGAGTAGATCGAGTGAGATGTGTATGACATCAATATCACATATTGATTCACACGTGCATGCGCATGCCTTTCTCAATCCTACTCATCAAGTGGCCAAGGATATCAAACTCCCTTAGGAGGGACAAATCCCATATCTATCACTCACCCCTCAAAAGCCCCATGTGTCAAAGCCACCCAATCATCACCTTTATAACAACCCATGTTTCAAGACTGCGTTTGATGATGTCAAAGTGTACCCAACGACATGTGTTGAGTGTAGTGATTTCAGGTCTAAGAATCACACTCACCACCATCACTGTGAGAGCTGACTGTGACTACCATTTCATGGTTCCATGTGTCACTCTCACGGTGGGTCTGTCCGGTACCTTGTTCTCTAACAAGTACCTATGTGCTTGGTTTGATATCACCATATCATGACTAATGAGATTCTATCATCAACCAACACACAATCTAGTCTTTAGTGTTATTGATGTCTATGGTTATTTCCACAATAACAACCGACTAGGGACTAAACAAGAATGTATACTCTTAACATACGTATGATCTCATCGTTTAGGTCCTCAACCCAAAAGCATACGTCATTGAGTAAAACAATCTTTAGACATCTATCATGTTACACCATCATCTCAGAAATAGTTTAAACATATAGATTGGAAATTGCCTTTATTATTATTCAAATCATTTACAAAGTATCCCATTAAAATCATCATATGACTTGCTCTATGGGCATACATACCAATAGACTCCCACTTGCACTTAGAGCCAGTCACCAAGGAAACACAGTCCTTGTGACCTAGCATGACCATCATGCTTCTGCTGAGAAAGGGCCTTAGTCAGTGGATCAACTATGTTGTCTTCAGTTGGTACTTTGCAAATCTTCACATCTCCTCGCTGTACGATCTCTCGTATGAGATGGAAGCGCCGCAGTATGTGCTTGGACCGCTGATGTGATATGGGCTCCTTAGCTTGTGCAATAGCTCCATTATTGTCACAATAAAGCTCAATTGCATCACAGCTACTGGGAACTACACCAAGTTCAGAAATGAACTTCCTGATCCACACAGCCTCCTTTGCTGCATGCGAAGCAGCAATATACTCAGCCTCTGTAGTAGAATCGGCAACTGTTTCTTGCTTGGAACTCTTCCAGCTCACAACTCCATTATTAAGGAAAAACACAAATCCTGACTGCGATCTGTAATCATCTTTATCGGTTTGGAAGCTTGCATCGGTGTAACCCTTTACAACCAGCTCTTCCTCGCCGTCGTACACAAGAAACTGATCCTTAGTCCTTCGTAAGTACTTGAGGATGTTCTTCACGGCTGTCCAGTGAGCATCCCCGGGATCTGACTGGTACCTGCTCGAAATGCTTAGAGCATACAAGACATCTGGGCGTGTGCACAACATAGCGTACATGATGGATCCGATGGCTGATGCATATGGGATCCCATTCATCTGCTCCCTCTCTTCACAAGATTGGGGACATTGAATTCTAGAGACAGTAACTCCATGTAGCATAGGGACGTTGCCTCTCTTTGAGTTCTCCATGCTGAACCGCTTCAGCACCTTGTCAATGTACGTGCTCTGACTTAGTCCGAGAAGCCTTCTAGATCTATCTCTATAGATCTTAATTCCTATAATATAGGATGCTTCTCCTAAGTCCTTCATTGAGAAAGTTTTCCCAAGCCAAGTCTTTACCTTCTCTAAGGCTAAGACATCATTCCCCATCAAAAGTATGTCATCTACATACAATATGAGGAATGTGGACGAGCTCCCACTAACCTTCTTGTACACACAAGGTTCATCTTCATTTTGAATAAAGCCAAACACTTTGAATTCTTCATCAAATCGAAGATTCCAACTCCGAGATGCTTGCTTCAATCCATAGATTGACCTTTGCAGTTTACAGACTTTATTGGCATTTTTTTGATCTACAAAACCTTCAAGCTATGTCATGTACACATCCTCATGAATATTCCCATTAAGGAATGCGGTTTTAACATCCATCTGCCAAATCTCATAGTCATAGTAGGCTGCAATAGCAAGCATGATCCTGATGGACTTAATCATGGCAACTGGAGAAAAGGTTTCGTCATAGTCAACACCTTGAATTTGTCGAAAACCCTTCGCATCCAATCTGCCTTTATAAGTTTGCACATTGCCATCCATGTCGGTCTTTTCTTGAAAACCCACTTGCACCCTATGGGTTTTACCCCTTCGGGTGGTTCCACCAAAGTCCATACTTTGTTGGAGTACATGGATTCCATCTCAGATCTCATGGCTTATAGCCATTTCTCAGAATCTGGTCCCTCCATAGCCTCTACGTAGGTAGTTGGATCATCATCTATGATCAACTCTCCACCTTCCTGAGTTACAAGGTATCCAAACCTATCAGGCTCAAGGCGAGTCCTACTAGATCTACGAGGTCCTTGTGTTACCTGAGGAGACTGAGATTCCACAACACCTTGTGAATCTACATTTTCCTCTGGTACATCTACCGGTTTAATGTTTTCTTGTTGGGCTTGAACCTCTTCAAGCTCTACTTTCCTCCCACTGTTTCCTTTGGAAATAAATTCCCTCTCTAGGAATACAACATCCCTGGCAACAAACACTTTGTTGTCAGTAGGGTGGTATAAGTAATATCTTCTTGTTTCCTTGGGGTATCCAACAAAATAACACTCATCGGATTTGGGTCCAAGCTTATCAGGAAACATTTTCCTAACGTAAGCCTCACAACCCCAAATCTTCATAAAAGACAAAACGGGACGCTTCCCATACCATATCTCATATGGTGTCTTTTGAACCGATTTAGATGGCACACGGTTAAGTGTAAACGCGGCGGTTTCAAGAGCATGACCCCAGAAAGAAATCGGAAGATCAGCAAATCTCATCATTGATCACACCATATCTAACAATGTGCGATTCCTTCTTTCAGACACACCATTATGTTGTGGTGTTCCAGACGGAGTCCATTATGATACAATACCACGGGCTCGCAGAAGGTCCTCAAACTCCTGGCTCAAGTATTCTCCACCTCGATCGGAACAAAGTGCCTTAATACTTTTACCAAGCTGGTTCTGTACTTCATTCATGAAATCCTTGAACCTTTCAAGGGTTTCTGACTTATGTTTCATCAGGTACACATAGCCATACCTACTGAAGTCATCAGTAAAGGTAATGAAGTACTGATACCCACCTCTGGCATTAGTTCTAAAAGGCCCACATACATCAATATGTATGAGTCCTAATAGGTCACTAGCTCTCTCACCTTTACCTAAAAAGGGAGTCTTGGTCATCTTGCCCAACAAACAAGATTCACATGTCTCTATTGATTCATAATCAAAAGAGTCTAGATAACCATCTTTATGGAGTCTAGAAATGCACTTCTCATTTATGTGCCCTAGAAGACAATGCCAGAGATAAGTTTTATTTGAGTCGTTGAGTTTTTGCCTTTTGGTGTTTACGTTGTATACATTTGTCTCCAAGTCTATCAAGTATAGACCATAAGACATAGGGGCACTGCCATAAAAGATCCCATCTTTAGAAATGGAACACTTTCTATTCTTAATAAGAAATTCAAATCCATCTTTGTCCAAACAAGAGACGGAAATGATATTCCTATTTATGGCAGGTACATAATAGCAGTTCTTCAACTCTATTATTAGCCCACTAGGTAGAGTTAACTCATAGGTTCCTACGGCACTGACGGCAACTCTTGCCCCATTAGCAACTCGTAGTTCAACCTCGCCTTTCCCTAAAGGCCTACTTCTCTTAAGATCCTTCACATTTGAACAAATGTGAGATCCGCATCCGGTATCAAGTACCCATGATGAAGAAGTAGTGAAGTTAATCTCTATCACGTATACACCAGAAGTAGAGATCTCTATCTCTGACTTCTTCTTCCATTGTTCCTTCCATCCTCTCCATGTAGAAGAAATTGGTTTGGCGAGAGAACACTTCTCTCCCTTACCAACTTTCTTCTTCACCAACACATTAAGCGTACATAGAGTGGATTCTAAGGCTCCTGGTATATCTGGATTGTGCAGAACACTTCTCACAGTCCTTAACTAGTTATGGAATTTATTCTCAATTAATTTGCCCATTTTAAAAGATGATTCTTTTGCCATTCTACAAGAGAAAATTTGCATTTGTCAAAACCTTTTCGATTTGATTTGAATAAAATTTGACGATAGTTAATTAGGCCTTTAATTAATTACCGCTCCCACTATTTTGACTCAAATTGATAGCCCTCACCATCAATTCGGAAGATTGCAGCGTACAATCTTATAGTGGGTCAAGATCATGAAATCCTCTGAGCCATGGACCAGCTAGGGCTGTCACCCACAACTCAGATCTCTCAGGTAGGCAACTCTTTCCAATTGCATCATATGCAACTCTTGAAAGATGTCATATGCAACTCCTTGCAATGATCATCTCCATGCCTCAAGGTACTAGATCCCATCTAGATCACCTTGTTAAGTCCGACCCAAAGCCAACACGATGAATGTGCACCCTGCTAGGGCAGACCCACACATTCATCCTTCACGCTTCCACGAGATAGACGGTGCACCATGCTAGGGCGTGCCCACACTTGGTCGATCAAGCTTTTCACGTGTGTCGCATTTGGAAGGCATCTAAAACTTAATATTTATTAAGGGATTTGGTTTATATATACATATACATATCCAATCACCACAATATATAGTACGTATCATATACATGCTATATCCCATAGAAAACATGCATAAACGATAAAAAGCAATGATTATGGCCATCCTATTTGTGATTCCTCGAGCCAAGAGGAATCACGATCATCTAGGTTTACATCACATGCAACCTGTACAAGATGAAATATGTGCCTGCCTTTCTGGATTTGATCAACTCATCTCCATGACTGATCGGCTCGCCATCAGGTAGGTTGTTCGGGTGCCACCAGCTGATCGACTGGCACCTCCAGCCGATCAGTTCACCGGTCATCGTGCATCTCCTCAGGTCGCCACCCGATCATCTCGTTCCTTGAACCGGCCATCTGGATCACCAACCGATCAGTTCACTCCTTGAACCGATCGTCTTCAGGTTGTCCGCCGTTCTTTGACATAACAGGAAATAAAATCTATCCTATTTACAATTGAATTGTGAAACCCCGAGTTACATTCGGGTGGAGCAAAGGTAGGAAAAGAATTCTCGAATTATTTCGAGTTACATCAGGAATATGAGAAAGGGAATCGGTGCGCAGACCGAGATGCAAGCAACCACACAAACAACCACACACAGATATAGGGGTTTATAGGCCATAATCATGCTACACATCCACCACAAAACTCGTTTAAGGGCGACGCGTATCGAGTGCATTAATATTACATATCATATATGTATATTAGGGATTTGTGGATTGGACATGTATAAAGCCGATATTATTCGCATCGCATGCAATAAATAAAGGCGACAAACCAAAATCAATCACATCGATAATCCTAAAACATAGAGAGGTTGACGTGGCTCTGATACCACTGTTGGGTTTTATAGGAGGCAGAGAAGCAGCGGAAACAAAAAAATTTCTCCCCAAACCCGGAACAAAAGGAATCGCGTCAACATCTATATAATAGGAAAGATGGTTTGTGAATCATACCTTGTCCCGAGGCTTGCTCGGCGACTGTGCCACGCGCCTTGCGCGGTCTTCACCTCCGGTCTTGGACGGTGTCTGTGCAGCTCCTGGTCGCACCGGGACTGAAGACTCCTCCTCCTACCAGACTGTCGGATGACAGTTGTCCTCCTGAGCGGCAGTGACCTCCCGCCTCTGAAGTAGTCCACACGGACCACCTAGAACTCCACTCTCCTTGTCCCACAAGGAAGTGGAAGGAGTCGCACCCTCCTGTTGACGTACTAGTCACCAACACACTCTCCTGCTGTCAATTGCAACTGCAGTTGTCCTTCCCTTGCCGCACCTCCCTTTGCGGGAAGCACTTGCTCGGGCTCTCTCTCGGTTACCAAAACCAGAGAGAATGACAACTTTGCATAGCAATCAACTTGCACTGAGTTGTACTCTGAGAAGCCCCCAATACCCCTATATATATAGGCAGGTCATGGGGCAGGGTTCTCTGTGCCCGGCTATACGGGACTAAAAGCAGGAGTAGAAGGGTTCGGGATTTTCCGCAAAAAGCAACCATCTCGCAACCTGAACCGATCGGTTCACAAGTTAACCGGTCGGTTGGGGACCTGAACCGATCGGTTCACCACTGACCCGATCATTTGGGACCCTTGAACCGATCGGTTCACTCATGAACCGGTCGGTTGGGGTTCCAGGTTGGTTCCCGATTGACTTTCCTTGTTTCTTTCCCAATTGGTATCGAATACCAATATTATTTCCAATCGAATTGGGCAATTGAAACGAAAGGAAAATTCTCACCAATCCTACTTTCCCAAGTTGCTCGATTGCACCAGTTGAACCGATCGGTTCAACACTTGAACCGGTCGTTTCACTCTGTGCATGAGCCGATCGGTTCAACAATTGAGCCGACCGGTTCAGCAACCTCAGCCGACCGGTTCATCACATGAACCGATTAGTTGGGAGTGCAGGTTGTGTAGAATCAGTCAAATGCGACTTCAATCAATCCGATACTCCAATTAATGCGTCCAACACCTTGAACATTATGATATTGAGCTATCGATTGATTGAGTGTTTAATTGAACTACTAAACTCCTTTAGTAATCAATCTAAACATTGCTCGTGGACAAAACTCCTCTTCCAGGTTCAATCCTATGTGTGTGACCCTGCAGGTCCATTTCACGTTGGCAGTGAAAGTCCATAACACTTATGACTTCACAAGCAAAGAGTGGTGCTTAGTCACACATCATTGCTACCCAAGTGAAAGTAGAAAGTTGGAGAACAACTTTCATCCTACAATCCGTGAATGGTGTTACAGTGAATGTATAATTCCTTTGTCACTGATATCCAGAATGAACTCGAGGCATGGAACAGTCATCCTGTCAATGTTCATTCATTTCCTTGATCTCAGAGTAGACCGAGTGAGATGTGTATGACATCAATATCACATATTGATTCACACGTGCATGCGCATGCCTTTCTCAATCCTACTCATCAAGTGTCCAAGGATATCAAACTCCCTTAGGAGGGACAAATCCCATATCTATCACTCACCCCTCAAAAGCCCCATGTGTCAAAGCCACCCAATCATCACCTTTATAACAACCCATGTTTCAGGATTGCGTTTGATGATGTCAAAGTGTACCCAACGACATGTGTTGAGTGTAGTGATTTCAGGTCTAAGAATCACACTCACCACCATCACTGTGAGAGCTGACTATGACTACCATGTCATGGTTCCATGTGTCACTCTCACGGTGGGTCTGTCCGGTACCTTGTTCTCTAACAAGTACCTATGTGCTTGGTTTGATATCACCATATCATGACTAATGAGATTCTGTCATCAACCAACACACAATCTAGTCTTTAGTGTTATTGGTGTCTATGGTTATTTCCACAATAACAACCGACTAGGGACTAAACAAGAATGTATACTCTTAACATACGTATGATCTCATCGTTTAGGTCCTCAACCCAAAAGCATACGTCATTGAGTAAAACAATCTTTAGACATCTATCATGTTACACCATCATCTCAGAAATAGTTTAAACATATAGATTGGAAATTGCCTTTATTATTATTCAAATCATTTACAAAGTATCCCATTACAATCATCATATGACTTGCTCTATGGGCATACATACCAACATTTTAATCCTCAATTTGTCTCTTCCCTGGGAAGTTACAAACAAGGTGGTCATGTCCGTTCTTTGTGTCAAAAATATACCCATCAGGAATGATGGAGCTCTACGACAAAGACGATCCGACCAACATCTTTCGAGTAAATGGGCACAGGATAAACAGGTTCTATGAAGACGATGCGTTTGTCAGGAGGGCAGAGACCAGTTTGCAAGATATGGGTATAGTCGAGGACTGATTGAGATGATCTTACACCGGTCGAGCTGGCGACGCAAACTTCAGCGCTCTTCGGGAGGCAGCCTGAGTTTTTCTTCCTTTTCTAGAATAGTTGCATTCTGTTATTTACATGTAAAAACAAACTTTTAAAAATTGTAATAAGGCCCGAGACAGTACATGCGCCACATGTGTTGACTCTCTATTTTATGGGGCATCGTGGGATTTTGTGAAGCTTTGAGGAGCAACTCTGTTTGAGGCCGGAATTTCTAACCCTTGGTCGATGATGTTTTGCCCGTCAACTCCACTTTGTTTTGATCTGGGACTCAGCTGGCGTGAAAGCACGCGTGGATCAGCCGGCGGTTCCTGGGCACCGCAGAGGCTGGGAAGGTTGGCATTACCAAGCGTCACATGACCGCTTCTTGGGCATAAATGCATGTCTCGAACAGTCGATGCGTACCCGGACTGCCCGATTTACCCCCAGCTACGTCGCTCTATATATAGCCGGTTAGTTTTACCGTGTTGGAATATCACTTTTACTCTTTTACCACAACGTCCAACTCAGTAAGCCATTTTTGCTCTCGTGTCAGTCTGCTGAGCTTCAACCCTTTTGTCGAGCGATGGTCCCCATGAGTAAAGGTATAACCCGACACGGATATCGCCTGACAGCCTTATCGCCCGTTTAAGCTTATCGCCCGACACGGATTTGGTATCGCGCGTTGTATGCACGGATGACAAGTTTAGTTTGATTTTCATCTATCGCCCGACATGCTTGACGCCCGATACACCGGCCGACAGCACTCACCCGATACGCCATATCGGGCGGCATGCTTCTCACGGGCTGCTTATCGGGCTTACAAGGCTCGTCAAATTTTGTATCGCCCGACACCTTTTATACGAATAAACGAATGATTTTGTCTTCCCGATACGCCATATCGGGCGACACAGTTTCTTTGAAGAACCTTGTCGGGTAGTCACATCGACTGATACACCGTATCGGGCGGCAGGGGTGTGTCGGCCGATTCTTTTCGCGTCGCCCTATCTCGTGTCGCCCGATGTTTTCGCTCGATGGGTGGTACCCAAGTTTTGCTATAAGTAGAATCGTTATTTAAATTTTAGCCGTTCTAACATTTTAAATAATTGTTGAACTTGATAACAGGAATGGCTCACCCAGATGAAGCCACCAACAACAACTGTCGGGCAGAAACGTCAACAACAACGAAAGGGGAGATTTTTCTTGATTTGTTAGCTCCAATAGAGAGTCACCTAGTTATCAGCCTGTCCCTGTTGTGGTTTAGGACCATCTCCGGGGACAACAAGGGTGCGGCAACCAAGGCCTCTGAACAAGTTCGAGGCACCCCAGTTCCGTCCTCTTAAGGGAGAGGGGCCACCCTGACTACACACTCCAGCGAACTGAACGAGGGACTGATGATCAGTCTTTTTGTTCATGATCACAACGGAGACGTGGAGAAAAGGTGGGCCAGAAGTGAATTTTGAGGGTTACTCTCCCACTCAACCGCTACATCGCCGAGCGAACCCGCTAGACAACCTCCCAATGGCATGCTACAACTTCGTTGGAGCATATTGCAGTACATCAGCGAGCTAACCCTCACTGGCTAAACATTTCCTTACCCTGCTTTCTTCACCACTCTGGGATAGAGTGTGGAGTAAGTTTGGGGGAGGGTACCCATATGCCAGTGAGGGAGGTATAACTTTTTTTAACTCTTCAAGCTTTCTACGCTGATGTGCTCTTATAGCTTCCTATATATTCGATCTACGCATGTATGCCATATATAAACTTTTTAATTTTCAAAAACCTACCCTTTACAAAATTTTCTGTCCCTATGTATATGTACAAAGTTGCTGTAATTATAATAAAGATCTGTTGTGACTTCTTGCAAAGTTCATTTTTCTTTGTGCTTATTGCGATACAAGTTGTTGTTATATCGTTTTGATAATGCTGCCCCAAACAAACCAAAGATTATGTCTTGACTTGCCAAAAATTCAAAAAAAAAATCTCGCAAACAGCTAAGAGACGAGTATGGAGAAGGAAAAAGCTGCCCAAACAGCAAAGAAATCTCTTTGTTTTCCCTTACCCAACAAAAATCCCAAAAAGAGAAAGAAACTTTATGAGTGTGAATAAAAGCATGAGAGTTGTGCCTTATAAAAAGAAAGAAAAAAATTACATATACACACTCGTTTTTCCAAAAGTACCCGTCTTTAGGCATGGTAGATCCGGGGCAGTGGTACGTAGGATGTGAAATCACTGCTCTAAAACCAACTGGCTTGTACTGCAGGGACCACTTGCCCGCTAACGGACCCTTACCTGGATGGACTGATGGAAAACGAGAGAAAAACCCCAAAAAGCCTTAGCCTACCCCTACACAACTTTCTGCCCCAAAAAATAAAGTTGTTTGGTGTGTAAGCTAACTTCGGAATCATACAACAAGTCTCGCCGAAGCTGTAGAGAAGAACTCCACTTAAGTAAATAAGGCAAGGAACACAAGATCTTTCGTTTGTTATGATCCAGCATTATCATTAAGGCATTACAATTCTTGTTTCTCCTTTTGTACAGAAACCTGTGCCAAGCAAGAAGAAGCATTCCTAAATAAAGTTTAAATATTGATTGAGGACAATCACAACGCTAAGTTTGGGGGAGTTGATAACACCCAATTTTGTGATGTTTTTGCCTTGTTTTCTGTTATCAAAACTGCCCTTTTCTGCTATTTTCCTCTCTTTTATTAGCATTTTCACAATAATTGGCCAAGCAATGCTCTTAGTCTAATTTTCTTATCTTTTGTAGAGTTTTCCCTCGTTTTGGTGCAATAAGGCCTTCCCGGCCCATAAATAAATCCAAGTCTGCTTTCGGCCTTCCTGACGCCCGATACAACCCCTGCTCGACAGGGTAAAACGTCGAAGTGATGCCGCGCAAGAAGAAGTTGGCGGACGAAACGCCCTCTACCCGACAGGGAGCCCAGCTCGCCTCGACAAACTACCTTGTCGGGCGACACGACCACCCACCGGCAGGCGCGCCGCCCGTCACGACCGATAGCCGACACCATCGATGTCGAGCAACATCTCTGTATCGTCCCGTCCTACGACTGGTGCTTAAGGTGGCCACGTGGCACTTCGAGCACCGTGTCTTCTCCCCAACCAGCTGACTATAAATAGCAGCTACAGGAAGACGAAGAGACAACTCTTGGAAATTCGGACAAAGTGAGGGCTTAGTTCGGACGGTTGGGAACCAGAGCCACCTTCGGAGGAAGCTGCGAGAGCAAGCATATCGTGCCCCAGTGTTCGTGTCGGGCGACACTAGGTGAGCTTTTCCTCATCCCGAGAGGGAGGGGATGGTTCACTTAGGACTTTCCCGGGCGACACTGAGGGCCGATATCGACCACCGTAGATGAGCGACACGGGCGCCTGACGGTAGAGCGTGTCGCTTCTCGCCCGGCACAATATCGAAACCGATACGCTCCGCCCGTCATGCGTGTCGCCTGAGAGGGTGTGCCGCCCGACTTGAGCTTATCGGCCAGAGTCCTTGAATGATACAATCCCGTGTAGTGCGTATCGCCCGAGAGGGTGTGTCGCCCGACATAGCTGTATCGGGCTAGGCCTCTGACCGATATCGGGCAGGGAGAGGCGCTTAGTCTGTCGACCTTCTACATCAAGAAGGCGACATAGTTTTAATTCTGTTATTTAATTCTATTATTTAATTCTTTATAACATGAAATGTATTAAGACCCTTTAATGTTTATGGAAATGGAAAGATTTGATTACTTGTTGCTCTATGCTTGGTACATTTGATTGGATGATTGCTATGTTGATATCTGAGCGCTAGCTTGCATGATTTGGATCGCGTTTCGATTAGCCACCGAACCGTGTTTTCCCGTCGCAACAACTTCGAGAGTCAGGTTGTGGCTCTAGCGTTTGGTCCGATTCTGGAGTACGAGAGTGCCCGGAACGGAGCTGTTTTCAGTAACACTCCACTCTAGCTTAAGGCCAGCAACCTTGAGTGGGGTGTTGGTACTGGGATAGAGGTGCCCGCTCTGAGAGGAGGAGTACATGATGTTATTGCTACCGCTTGTTTTTACTACAGTCTTATCCTTCGTGCTCTGCTCTAGCTCTTATTTTATCTTGCCGTTTCTGTTGCATGAAAACCCCTAAAATTGCTAATTGATAAAATCTTAAATCTTTCTTGTAACTCCAGTTGGAGATAGTTTTTCCTATTTTATTTGTGACACCTTGTTGATTCCCTTTCGGGAATTTTATCATCTTTTAATATCTGTTGGAGTGTAGCGTGTCGATTCTGGGTTCTCAACACTGCCCCCTTGTCCCTGTGTTCGCCCCGTATGACTACTTCGACCCCGTAAACAAAGTTGCGGGGGCCTAGAAGGATTCAGGTTTATAATTATTAAAGCTCGACCACCCCTAATCCGCCTCCACTTTTGGACGTGAAACAAAAGGGCCGTCAACGAGTGTGTGTGGACATCATTGCTGATGATGATCCTCCTTCAGAAATCATGGGGGAGCTTCCCAATGGTGGGGAATGGGAGGTGAAACTGAGATACGAAGCTCTCCCTGACCGATGCTCAACGTGTAAAGTGTTTGGGCATAGAATCAGTGCATGTCCTGGTGAGAGGTCGACGGTGCCTATGATGACACCACCCATTGTTGTTCTAGAATTTAGAAGACAGAAAAAGATAAGATTGCAATCAAAGCCACCTCCTCGATGCGGCAACACAAAGCAGGGGGTGAGGCAAGACATGACTATACATGTACCTAATGCTACTGAAAAGAACACAGAGAACATGGTTACAGAAACCATTAATCTTAAAGAAGGGGAGATTCAAGACATGATAGTAAATGTTCCTACTTCGACCGAGGTGGGGGAGACATCAGGTGCCAACACAGATACAAACCCTTTCTCTATGCTGGACCAACTATAAAATGAGGATTTGCCTGCAAGCTCAGATGGAGGCAGAAGTAGAAGTCCTTGGACTACAAGAAGTGCAACTGCAAAGACGAAGAACAATCCCAAATCCGATGGAGGAGGAGGGCACAAAGCCAATAATAAATAACTTTCCTCACATGGAATGTGCAAGGAGCTTATTTACCTAAGACCCAAGAAAGGTTAAGGAAGATTCTGAGGAGGATCAAGGTGGATGTTATTTGTTATTTTGAAACAAAGATTAAAAGGTGTTGCTGAGATCGTATTAAGTCCATTTTTCCTAGAGATTGGGAGTCCATTTCCAATCTTGAGGTGGTGGATGGAGGTAGAATCATGTTGGGGTGGAACCTAGAGAAGTGGAATATTGAACCTATTGCTGTCAGTGACCAAGTCATTACAATTATCTATTTTAATCTTAGGGGGTTCTCTTGTATCTTGTCTGCTGTCTACGTGAGAACCCGGAGGCTGATAGAGATAGGTTATGGACTATGTTGACATCTATGGCTCAAAACTAGATCCCTTGGTTAGTCTTAGGGGATTTTAACAACATACGAAATGCTAATGGAAAGAGAGGAGGAAGAAGAGTTCCAGAGAGGATTCTCAACAAGTTCAACAGTTGCTTGGATGCCGCTAATTTTCATGATCTCAATACGATTGGTAGTGACACAACCTGGTCAAATAAACAAAAGAAACGCATTGCTAGTAGAATGGATAGATGTATGGTTAACAACGCATGGCTCGAAATCCTACCCTGTGTGGCTACTAGAATAGGATCTCATTACTTTAGCGATCATGTGTGGCTGAAGGTGAATCTATCAGACAAGAAGAAAAAACCAAAACCATTTAGATATCTAAATTTTTGGAGCAAATGGGAGGGGTTCAATGAGAAGATAGAAGAAGCCTAGAACACACAGCTGGAGGGTAAGCCGCTTTTTAAATTCCTCAAGAAGCTACAACGAACAAAAGTGATTCTCAAAGGTTGGACTAAAGATAAGATCAATATACAGAATCTCCTGATGAAGGCTAGACAAAACTACGAACATGCTGCTAAGAAGCTAAGGGACAACCCTTTTAACAGTGACCTCATTAAAGAAGAAAAGCACAGTGAGGACAGAGTCAGAAATCTTGAGAAGGCGGAGGAACAATGTATATGGCAGAGGAGTAGAATTAAGTGGATAAATGTTGGTAATTGTAACACCAAAATTTATCATGCTGCGACAAAAAAAGAAGATGATGAGAGACAATATCTATGAACTGATAGAAGAACAAGGTAAATCAGTGGAAAGCCATGAGGAGATTTTTGCCCAAGCAATTAATTACTTTAGCAACCTATACAATAGAAGGGAATGAAGTTATGATGGTGAGCTGAACCTACCCAAAGACAGAGTCAACACTTCTATGAATGCCGAACTGTGCAAAGATGTTAATGAAGAAGAAGTCAGAAATTCCCTCTTTTCCATACACTATTCTAAATCTCCTGGTCCGATGGCTTTAATAGACATTTCTTCCAAATCACATGGTCCATCATCAAAAAATGATTTATGTAATTGTGAGATGGTTTTCAAAAGGGGGAGCATGGTTTGGGATGTAAACCATGCCTTTATCAAATTAATACCCAAATCCAAAGATGCAAGAACGATGACTAACTATCGACCTATTTCTTGTTGTAATGTCCTATACAAAATGATAACCAAGTTGTTATCCAAGAGGCTCAAAGACATCCTTCCATATATCATATCGGATGATCAGAATGCTTTCATCAAGAACAGAAAAATTGAAGACTGCTCCTTCCTTGCTTCTGAGTATCTCATTGATTTCAACAAAAGGAATTCTACTGCAAAAGCCCTTATGAAAATTGACATTAGCAAAGCTTACGACCATGCCAAATGGTCCTTTATGTACAAGATTATGCTATCGTTGGGTTTCAATCAATAGTGGATCTCTCTGATGGTACAATGCTATGAAACTTGTTCATTTTTGGTGCTCATTAATGGTACCCCAGAAGGCTTGTTCAGGTCAGCTAATTGCTTGAGACAAGGCGATCCCCTATATCTGTTACATTTCACGATGGTCATGGAAGGGTTAAGTCATCTGATCAAAGAAGTAGAAAGTAAGAACCTAGTGAATACATTCAAGGTCAAAGGCGTCAAAGTGAAACCAGCCCTCATCTTTGCCGACGATGTCCTTCTTTTCTCAGCTGGACATGCTAAAAGACTGAAGGAACTGACTAAAGTCCTAAAGTTGTTTGGGAAAAAAACTGGCTTATATATTAGCACTATTAAATCACGTGTTTTTCTCTCAAAATCCTGTGATAATAGGAGGGATCCTGTGATAATAGGAGGGGCAGGTTGAAAAGAGAAGTTGGGATGGATCAGGGGTTTCTTCCTACCAGGTATCTTGGTGTTCCCCTGGTCTCAGGAAGAACCAAGTCCAAAGACTTTAGTATGATGATGGACAACCTCAGGACAAAGATTGAAACATGGAGTGGTCTAAATCTTTCTATGGTGGGTAGACTAGTTTTGGTTAGATCAGTCGTACATGCCACTTTGAGGTTTTGGCTACAATGGGGGACATACCCAAGCCTGTTCTAAATAACATACAATCTCTAGCTCCTAACTTTATATGGGCTGGAAAATGCCATAGAGTGGCTTGGGACACTATTGCTAATCCTTTCAAATAGAGCGGGCTGCAGATCATTGACCCTTGCAATTTGATGATGCAATGCACATAGAAGAGAGTTGAAAGATTTATCTCCCAAAATGACAACTGCTGGGTGGAGTGGCTGAAAAGAAGATATAGCAATTCCCCTATTTTAAATGCTGGTTGTAACCCATCTAGAGTGTGGCATGGTATGTGTGATCTGGTTAATAGTTCACCTTCCCTATATAGTGTGGATGTGAATGGTGGGTGGGCGGTCCTAGCCCCTCCACTACTACTCAACACTAATACAGGTAGTTCTAGATGTGAGGAGCTCACTGAAATTATTTGGGGTAGATCTCACTGCCCCAATGCTGACTTACAAGGCTCTCCTCAACAAACTGCCCACGAAGGACATACTTCTTAATTGGGGCTTTCAATTAGATGCCAAATGATACTTATGTAAAGAAGATGCTTAGTCTGCAGATCACATCTTCTTTGATTGCAGGTATACCAATTGAATACTCAAAATCACATGACTTAGAAATGGTTGGATGTACAATGGTCTGAAAAATCCTTATGGGATTTTGATTTGGGCCAAATATCAGTTTAGACATCAAAAAACACAATGCAATTTTGCCAATCTCTGCATTTCAGGCCAAATCTATACGATCTGGAATGAAAGAAATAGGAGGAAGCACAGTTCTAGTGAGTCTGATGAACTCAAGTTGCTGGAGTTATTTTCTACTAACCTTACTTGGCATGTAAAGCATAGACAAGAGATGTTAGTTAATCTAAGATCAGCTACAAAAGTATATTGGGGTTTTTTGTATAGTTCCCCCATATAGTTTGTTTTGTCTTAGGGTTTGGGGTCTTCTTTTAGAGATGACCTGCTTTGTTGTATAGCCTAGCTATACTTTAACTTTTGGCAATATATTTACCCTATTCCAAAAAAAAGTTGAAATATCAATCCTATTTGGATAATATAATATTTTTTTTGAAGTTAACTGGATAATATAATCAAGATCCTTGCTTTTAATGTATGTGATTGGGTTATCAAATGGGAATTTTTTTAGGGAATTGGAAGCTACTAATTTATATTATTAATCGTTGATTTGTATATGTTTTGTTCCAAATCTATTGATTTAATCATTATGAAAAATCCTATAGATTGAGAACTATTTTATTTTATGTGAGTACTTCCTAAAATCAACATAATAAAGGGTATATTTCAAAATTTACTTGACAAGAACATAATCATGCTTCAACTTAAAAAGAGAATTTCCTCAATTGTATTTTGAGATCTTTACTAGAATTACATATGGAATAAATATGATTATTTTAAATAGAAGTATTCCCTTTCTATGGTTAATGTTGAGGGTTATACTTAAATGAGACAAGGAATTGATGTATAGTTATAATTGGTTGATTGATGAACTGTGTGAGAAACTAGGATATCCATGTATTGTGAATAGCCTTAATGTCTTCTTATACACTCTAATGAGGTTAGTGAATAGTAAGGTTTGTATGATGTATTGAATCAAGTCAACTTCTTAAATACCCTAGAAATTCAATGTTAATACGAGTATGAGAGATATAGCCTAAACTTGTGTATAACATGATAATTAGAATGAAATGCTCAATTGTATGTAATACTACTTCAATTGAAGGTGATGCATCTTATTGTGATGATCTAAGACTAATGCATCTATTTTAGTACAATTTATAGGATAATGCATAAACCCCATATGAATGCAAGTCATTTATTCAAGTCACATAAGTTTAAATTGAGATGATTAGTAGTGACTAAGGAGTAAGAAAAGTAACCCTGATTTATTTTTACTCTAAAAAATAAGTGTTTTTTTTAAGGAAGAAGAGGATTTCCTTTAATTGCCAATTTACCACTAGGAATTCAATAACATGGAAAAAACTATGCAAATACAAAGATTGAGAATGGTAGAGGGTAAACTGAATTGGGACAATGAGTAATGGATAAATAATAATGAAATGAGTCAGGGGAAATGTATAAATGGTTTATATTAAAATATTTTAAATTAATATAACTTGGGAAAATGCACTTAGACCAAATTAAGAAGGATTTGAATGATTAATAAATATTATATATCAAGTTAATAGAGAATGATAAATTCTGAATAGTAGTGAACAAGAAATGAAGATGTTAAGAGTAATGAATCTATATTGAAAGGAAAACCAATGAGTTAATTGGTAGAGCTTAGAACCTGACATTATCCTTACATCATCATATATGTGATAATAATGATTGAAGCTCTCAAATCAAGGATAATAGGATATTGTCAAGCAATTTAATTTAATCAAAAGATGAAGTTCAAATATGTGAATTAATTCATAAAAATACATTATTCGATTGTAATTGTCTACTAGAATGTTTGTATTCTAAGAATGGTCAATGCGATGGGTTTTAAATGAGATAACATATGTATTGAGTAGTAACCCTAACCAAAGCATGGCATTTAGTGAAAGAGGAGTAAGGAGTGTGCTATTCATGTTTATGCATTGAAATTTATATATGTATGTAAATTGGATGGAATAAGTATAGTTGTATGGTAAACATGTTCTTACCATGATAATGAAACAAGATGTCTATATGGTTGTATCACTGCTAGTTGTATTGTCTCTATGAATATTTGATGGGAATTGTGATTTGGAATGAACTAATAAGAAATATGTCGGTGTTATATTAACATCATTGATTACATTTGGGAGAAAATATGTTTAGATTAAACTTTGGATAGTGTGATTATGTATTAGGATGATAGGTTGTGGATGATGACTACTATAATTTGATGTGTAAATGGAAAGAAACATTTCTATTTCAAATTATAGATTTGATGTGCTTCTTACTTCAATCATTGTTTTCCTTATCAATCCTAATCTACTTTATATCATTCTAGTTCCACAAGAAAAACACACACTTATTAAATTATGATTTGAATTTTTTTAAGATTAGTATTTGGATTAAATAACAAGTGAAGTGATGACACATCTAGTTAGGTTCCCTAAGCACCATGATTTCCCCAGTGGTCCATACTGGGAAAATGAAACAAGCCTACTTGTAGCTATCAAATAATTATGGGAAGGATTTTTAGACTTTGAATTGATACTTGAAAGGTTAGATGACTAAAATTTTGGATTGAGTCATCTGGTTTGATTTTGGCCCTAAATACTCCATTGTGAAATCTATGTCCATGAGGAATAAACTCTGATAAAGTGGAAACTGTGAAACATGAGACATATGATGATATGTGATATTATTTTGTCTTGGTTCCTATCTCCTATACTCTAGATGAGATCGTGAGCCTCTTTAAACAACCCTACAGTGGACTAAGATTTGTTGTTGAATTTTTAGGGTGGTTGCCAAAAACCTCATATAGTGAAAATGATTTGTTGACATGTGAATCACGTGTCACAAGAGGTTCAAGCCAAGCAGTTTCAAGGCTAATGAATAAAATATGACAAGTGGTGTAAAGTATGAGTTCAAGGTTTGTTACATGATTTTTACTACTAACTAATAGACATATTGTTGTTGAATATGTTTCTTGTTTTAGAAATTAATCATTCTTTTATAAAGATAATATATTTCCATCTTCTTATTTTTTTTGGGTTGGACTCTGATCTTACATGTTGACAAGTGGTTGACGATGGAATTCAATACCCACTATGAATATGATTTGGATTTACTAGGTATTTGGATGGTATTGTTTGGTAGACATGTCTTAAGTGTGCCTCAACTTAAGGACTGTAGGAGCCGTTCCTAGTCCGGCTGGTGGGGTGTCACAAAGATATTGTTATTGTTATGTATTGATTCTAATTGTTTACATCTTGATTGGCTACTCCTATGTTGGTTGTTTACACTAACAAGTTTCAATCGTAAGAATGATCTTTTACTCAACTAGCTATATCCCACAAGTATACAAGAGTAGTTGTAGTCGAGGTTGAACACAAGGAGCGTTGGTTAGTTAGGCGCAAGAGTTATGATTTTCAATAATCTAGATCATTGTACATAAGATGATTGGATTAGAACAACTAAATTATAGATTTAAAACAAAACAGTAAATTATCACTTAAGAAAGGTTAAGATACAGATTTAGAAGGATCTTAGACTTGGGATTTCACTATCACATCATAGCTTATATTAAAATATGAATTTAAACATGTTAATTAACTTGCAAAGGAGGTTTGTAGTCGTCACTCACCTCCCGATGAAGTAATGACGATTCTAACTCCATACATCACTCTCGTGCATGTATTTCATTTTGAATCACAAACCTTGCTCCTCAACTTAATCCTAGCCACTCTCGCGGTCAAGGACAAGTTGCCAAAAGAGTAACACCATACTCTCAAACACATCTTCTCAGATTATGAAAGAAAGCATAAAACATGAAAGTATGATGGCCAATCATACAAACAAGCATTTCAGATCTGAAACAACTCTTGGAACATGCAAGAAACTAACATTTAGTACGAAATTCATATGTTCATACAAGCTATGACATGGGAGTTACTCTCCCATGTCCAAGATTTGGATTCTACTCGTCCATGATCATGTATTGCAGAAATGTTACAGAATTTTCAGAGTTTAACATGGTTTAGAGAAGGAAAAGCTAGGAGAATTGAAAGTGTAACCCAAGAGAAGTAGAATTCCGTCTTGGGGACGAAATTCCACTCCTAAAGCTGCTCCAAAACGGACTGGCTCCTCTCTCGAGAAGCTGTACGAAGTTGGGGAAGCTTGGCTGCACCTTGGAGAAGACAATGGAGAAGAAGAGAAGAAGAAATGGACTCCTTTCCCAAGAAACCACCCTTGATCTCCTCAAAATCGCCCTCCTCTGCTTTAGGCTTGCTCTAGGACGAGGGAACTAACACAAATGACCGAGCATAACCACCCATTCAGTTCCCACTTCATTTTAAACAAAAATGCGTGTTTTCAAAATGCTGAAACTGCGAGGTGCACACCGTGCAACTTTCCATAACTTTAAATCTGCTCAACTCTCCTAGGTGCACGGCTTGCACTTGGCTGTTCTGGGCTGTTTTGTATTCTACTCATAACTTTCAGCGTGTAGGTCCAAATTACATGCCGTAAAAAGTGGTATTTGAATGGTTTCGAACCCCAAAACATGTAGATACTTGAGGAGTGATCCAATAAGAGATAATATGATATATTCCTCATCATTGCATTGCAAAATATAGTACCTACAATCCAAACCATGAGACAAGTAAGAATAGCTAAAAATATAGAATGTAGCATGAATGAGAGTGATAATTGAGTCAAAACAACATGGATATGCAAACAAACATGATATAAAAGATGATATGATTTGTGCACATCAAATCCCCCTAAGCTTAAACCATTGCTTGTCCTCAAGCAAAAAGAGCATAGAAACACAAATGAAGAATTGTCAAGTTCATGCATAGATCAAATGAAATGAAAGATGTGTATAAGACCAAACCAACCATGATCAACATGTTTATGCTCATAGCCATGAATTCAACTTAAACACCCAAGAAAGAGATTTTTGGTTCAGAAGGGATGGTCAAAATTAAATGAATCAATCAATTAAACAACACTAAGTATAATTTGGATGACCAAGCCAAACAATTAGTGGATGTGCAACTCAAACTCTCAACTATTAAGGATATAAATGATGAAATCTTAGTTAAAATTGACAATTTTAGTTGTACTCTACTTCTTTCCCAAAAATGATATGACAATGGATTATGGGTTCCAACACTCGGCTGCTAATGTAGGCTTATGCACATGTGGAATGTCGGTTGCGGTTGGGGTATTTTACCCTCTTTTAAGACATACCACCTAACCATCGTGGCCAGATCGGACTTACACTAGGCTAGCATGATATGTGGGCAGTTTAGCCATCTTTTATGGGGTATAAAGATGAGATAAGCCAAAAGAAATTATAATTTTTTTCCAAAACATAGGAGAGTCAACTAAATTGCAACATTAGCTAGATTTATTCATTTGTTTTGATTTTTTTTCATTGAAAGATTGGTTGAAAATGCACTAAGAGCTTGACAAGGGCATCTCGTATTCCAAATGATGTTGTGAAGTTGATTTACTCACAAAAATTGAAACCATTACATGTTTTAAGAAATCAAGGATGTGAAAGATGAATGTTCAGGCTAGAAGCATAAACCAGAGTTAAGCACATGTTGATGGCCAAAAGGTTTCATTTGATTAATGCATGCCTTTTACAATTTCTTCAAATGATATTTCTCATCAAAAGAGGACAACCAGTTAAGAATAGGAGTTCTATCCACATATAGAAGATACACCTCATATCATACTAGATTTGCCACCAAAAGAGGAGAATTGAAAACAAAGACTGAAATGTGAACACAAAACAAAAGAAAATGACAAGAAGCAAATAACATGAAAGGAAAAAGCTAAAAGAACTAGGTTACCATCCGGTTTCCCCCCCCCCCCTAAGCTTAAAATATGCAGTGTCCTCACTGCATAAATCAAACTAAAAAGGTTGCAACTGGGTACCTCATCATGGTGGAAACATCAAAGTCCATGGAGGACCGGTGCTCTGATTTGCAGCTGGAAATTGTTGTGCTAAAGATTGATGCCTCCTTGCAAATATGTCCTTGATTTGGGGAAAGCGAAAGCACCTATTAGCTGCAACAAGAATAGTCTTTTGTATGCCAATACTATTTGTCTTTTCATTCTCCTTTGAAGCATCACCAAAATATGTGTTGGGAAGAGTGTTCTCATTATAAAGCAATGTGTCATCTAGAGTGTGAGGAGGAAAGTCATGTCACTTGCTTGAAGAATCAACATGTAGAGCATGTGTTGTAGCTTTCTCCCCTTTAGTTGCAACTTCATAATCATCATGGATATCAACATCATCATACTTTGAAGTATATAACTCTATAAAAACTCCATTCTTCAATGTCACCTGCCTGAAATATGTAGGATTCATCTCCGGTGGACTAGGCAAGAAAGGTGGAAATGCTTCTTTGCTAAAAAGAGCTTGCTGGGTAATTTGTTTCTCCAAGATGTGTGCATGAGCAGTAATATCATCCACCTTAGAAGAGAGTTGGAAAATGGCACTCTTCATTGATTGTCTTTGTTGATGGAACTCCTCATTTTGCTGCATTTTGAGTTGAAATAAATGTTGCAAGCATGGACTCTAATCTAGAAGTTACTTGTGGTTGTTTTGGCTGAATGAAATTTGGGTTTGCATTGATGTAGAAGTCTGGTGGAGTGTAGAACATTAGAGAATAAATAGAAGAATAATAACATGTAGAAGATGAGTGTCCAAGCAACCCACATGAATCACAAATAATATTGGCTGCTTGAAATGGCTGTGTGCTTAGCTTATCAAACCTTTGTGATAAAGTGTCTATCTTTGCTGCAATTATGTCTATAGCACCAATCGTGTGATCTTCCCTTTGCTTTCTGGAGGTAGTATGTGAAAAGGATGAGTGGTAGCTTGTATCCGGACTTCATTTTCAATGGTTTGCTGCCATATCTTCAATAATAGCATATGCTTCTCTATAAGATTTGTTCATTAGAGCTCCATTTGCAGCTGCATCAATAGACATCCTTGTATTGTAACACAAACTATTATAGAAAGATTAAAATAGAAGACAATTGCTTAGACCATGATGTGGAAAAAGATATTGAAGATCTTTGAACCTCTCCCATGTATCATACAAGGTCTCTCCATCTCTTTGAGAATAATTGATGAGTTGACTCCTTAGCTGCAAAGTTTTGCTAGGTGGAAAATATCTTGCCAAAAAGACCTTTAGAAGTTCCTCCCAAGTGTTGATTGACTTATTTGGCAAAGTATAGAGCCATGCCTTGGCTCTATCTTTAAGAGAGAACGGAAAAAGAATTAGGCGTATCTCATCAGTAGGAACACCATATATCTTTATGGTGCTTAGCAACTGCAGAAATTCAGCAATGTGGAGGTTTGGATCCTCCATTGGCGTCCCTCCAAATGCATTCAGTTGTAGCAATTGTATGATGGATGGGCTGATAGAAAACTCATATGCTTCAAATTATGAAATATTAATAGGCCCACTCATGTGCATTACAGCTGTACCAAAGCAGTCCTTAAGAGGAAGGTCATCCTCCTTGACTAGTTCTTCATGTGAATCCAGAGGATTAGGTAGATGTGGCATAGATGGTGGTGGTGTATGTTGTATGTATGTTGGTGGTGTATATAAGGGTGTGGAAGAATGTGGTATGGTTGTTGGTGGTATATATGATGGCAGTGAATTAGGTGTGATTGATGGTGGTGTGGATGAAGGATGTATGCATGAGGGTGTGGAAGAATGTGGTATGGTTGATGGTTGTGTGGGTTGTGATTCCTCCATACATGTTTGGGTTTCACTCCTTCTTTCTCCATGAGGGCTGCAAATAGTGTGTTCATTTTATAAATGTAAAGATATGCACGGTTCAAGGATCTTTTTATGAACACCCCATATGCTCCTGCAAATAAACAAGGTGAGTGAGATACAAAAACAAACATGGAAGATACAACAAATTATGATGATCATGATGAATTATGATTTATGGATATGATGGTGGATATTAAGGTTGTGATCTAGTCTCATTTACTTATCAACAACTCTTACTCTAACAGGAATACCGATGCTCCCCGGCAACAACGCCAAAAACTTGTTGGTTGTTTACACTAACGAGTTTCAATCATAAGAATGATCTTTTACTCAACTAGCTATATCCCACAAGTATACGAGAGTAGTTGTAGTCGAGGTCGAACACAAGGAGCGTTGGTTAGTTAGGTGCAAGAGTTATGATTTTTAATAATCTAGATCATTGTACATAACGTGATTGGATTAGAACAACTAAATTATAGATTTAAAACAAAATAGTAAATTATCACTTAAGAAAGGTTAAGATACAGATTTGGAAGGATCTTAGACTTGGGATTTCACTATCACATCATAGCTTATATTAAAATATGAATTTAAACATGTTAATTAACTTGCAAAGGAGGTTTGTAGTCGTCACTCACCTCCCGGTGAAGTAATGACGATTCTAACTCCATACATCACTCTCGTGCATGTATTTCATTTTGAATCACAAACATTGCTCCTCAACTTAATCCTAGCCACTATCGCGGTCAAGGACAAGTTGCCAAAAGAGTAACAACATACTCTCAAACACATCTTCTCAGATTATGAAAGAAAGCATAAAACATGCAAGTATGATGGCCAATCACACAAACAAGCATTTCAGATCTGAAACAACTCTTGGAACATGCAAGAAACTAACATTTAGTACGAAATTCATATGTTCATACAAGCTATGACATGGGAGTTACTCTCCCATGTCCAAGATTTGGATTCTACTCATCCATGATCATGTATTACAGAAATGTAACAGAATTTTCAGAGTTTAACATGGTTTAGAGAAGGAAAAACTAGGAGAATTGAAAGTGTAACCCAAGAGAAGTAGAATTCCGTTTTGGGGACGAAATTCCACTCCTAAAGCTGCTCCAAAACGGACTGGCTCCTCTCCCGAGAAGCTATACAAAGTTGGGGAAGCTTGGATGCACCTTGGAGAAGACAATGGAGAAGAAGAGAAGAAGAAATGGACTCCTTTCCTAAGAAACCACCCTTGATCTCCTCAAAATCGCCCTCCTCTGCTTTAGGCTTGCTCTAGAACGAGGGAACTAACACAAATGACCGAGCATAACCACCCATTCAGTTCCCACTTCATTTTAAACAAAAACTCATATTTTTCAAAATGGTGAAACTGCCAGGTGCACGCCGTGCAACATTCCAGAACTATAAATCTGCTCAACTCTCCTAGGTGCACGGCGTGCACTTGGCTGTTTTGGGCTATTTTGTATTCTGCTCATAACTTTCAGCGTGTAGGTCCAAATTACATGCCGTAAAAAGTGGTATTTGCGTGGTTTCGAACCCCAAAACATGTAGATACTTTAGGAGTGATCCAATAAGAGATAATATGATATATTCCTCATCAGTTCATTGCAAAATATAGTACCTACAATCCAAACCATGAGACAAGTAAGAATAGCTAAAATATAGAATGTAGCATGAATGAGAGTGATAATTGAGTCAAAACAACATGGATATGCAATCAAACATGATACAAAAGATGATATGATTTGTGCACATCATCCTACAATTAGATTGTCTTTCTGAAGTGATTAACATCTATTGATCTGTTCATGGACATGCTCTTAAAGATGTTTAACGGTTGGAATTGACCTAAGTAAATACCTTATCTGATTGATTAGATAATTATTATAAAATGGGCATGCTAAATGATAAAATTTCCCATTTAGACTTAATAATATATGTAAGTTCCTTATAAATTCATTATGCGTAATTTGATATTGATGCATGTACTCAACTTGAGTAAGAGGTATCCACTCATTGTGTCTCTATATGAGTCTCATGAGATGTTTCACATTCTTTAGGTATATCCACATTCAATAGATAGATCATGACAGAGAAGATTCAAATAGAATAAATGAGATAAGTATGTTCATGCACTCTCTCTTTCCCAAGATCGATAGTATACCGAGTTTGTTATTTGATGTAAATTAATTGATATAAATTGGAATGCCCATGAGAATAATTTTTTTTTGTTTCTAATGGGTTTGAATAAGGTTTGTAATAATTAAATATTTATCCTTGATGGGCATTGATTTATGAGGTTTTAAAAAGAAAAGGAAAAATTTACCTATGCCTCTTATATATTGTGTTAATCATGTGTGTTGAGAACCATGTGTATTGTTCCTTAATCTAGGTTTAAGTTGGGGTTTGTCTCTAACAGTTGGAATTTATGCTAATTAAAAGAGAGATCCAAACAATGTGGTATTATAGATTAGGTTAGATGAGTATGTAAGGACAATAGGATTTAGGACTAAAGGATAATATCGATATTGAGCATAACTTGAATGATATGCATATTAGTAGAACTCAATATTCATCTACTCTGGTCAAGTATCCAAGTATTAGGATAAGCTAGTATTAAATGGCTAATTGTACTTCTTCTGCATGCCACAACCAAGTATCTATATGCAAATGGTTTGAAATTACAAAAAGATCCATATTGGTAATAAAAATGATAAAATGAAGAATTAGAAAGAATTCTATAATTATATATGGAACCTAAGACAATCGGGAAACGCCATTTGAAAACAATGATTATAGTTATAGGATCATGAAGATAGATCCTAAGGAATTTAAATATGAGTATGAATATGAAATTTTAATAAAACTAAGACTGAGAATTTTGCCCACTAAAATAATCTTCTTTTCTAATAGAACAACTGAATGTGGATAATGATATAGAATAAATTATAGCCTTGATCCATGAGATACATAATCAACTTTTTGCAAGAATATGAAAGATGATGTGAATCATGTCATGATGGTGATGTATTACTGATATATATGAAATAGGTAAATGTAATACTCGATATGATGCTGATAGGGGATGATACATAAAAATTATTCCTAAAAATCATAATTTTAATATAAAAGATCCAAGAAGTAAGGAAATTATGTAATATGAAATAAAGATCAATTGCAAATTATTTCCATTAGATACGAAGATCTTCTACCACAAGTTTCTTGGATTTTAAGACAAAATTCTACAAAGAGGGTGAAATTTGTATTGACATGTTTTCAACTTAGTATCTAATTAGGGTGTACTTGGATGATTCCATGCTTAAATAGAGTGATTATTGTTCAAGTTTGATTCATGATGATAGTTGATAATGATGTTTTAGACCTAATGAGAAACTTTAAACATATCTTGTTTTCAAAAATTCAAGTTTATGTATTAAAAACCCAAATCACAAAAATTAGGGTTTTGATAGTATATGAAGCTAAATTTGATAAATACAGTCAAGTAGTACATGATTTTTAGTATTTTATCTATAACTATTATTATCTAGATTTTTTATAGTCTAGATAACTAAAATATAAAAGTTATTACAAAATATCATTATTTTATAAGGTTTATTGACCTATTGGTCTGTCAAGCTTTCTTAGTACAAACTCGATCAACCATGCATTCTAGATGAAATATAGCAGTTTGGTATTTGACTTTTTCTCTTTTTATCGATACATCAAGATGAGATGAAACTGTAAATGTAGCTTCAAAACACAATTTCAGACTTGTGGTTATATTTTGATAATTTTTTTATGATGGTGAAGTGATCCATCATGGTGATCAAACTAGCAACCTATTATCTTCCAAAATCTATGGTTACTGTCCAAGATATAAAAATCTAGAGAGATTTGAGGATTGGGGTTTTGAAAGAGAAATTTTTCAGAAAGGATGATTTAGGGTTTTTGCTTCCTAAAGATTGTTATTCATGTAACTTCTTTGAGACAAGATAGGTTCTCATGGTGAATATTTAATCCTATGTCTACATTTCATCTTCGCTCTGATTTGAACACAAATATAGAAAATCAAAATCTTTTCTCTTTCTTTCTCTCCTATCTCCATATCTAGTCTTTTTGAGTTGGAAAAGGGAAGAAAAAGAGTCAATGGATAGAACATTATCAGTTCATGGAGATTCATATAATAGGAAACATTTTTAAGATTCTTGGCACCATAGGTGAGTGTTTATATCCCTATTAAGCTTTGTAATCATGTTGAAAGCCCAATGATGTCTACATTAAATAATCAATATCCTTGCTAATAATTGTATGTAATTTGGTAGTAAAATTTGGAAGATTTTAAGGAGTATGATGCTACTAATTTAGATTCTTACTTGTTGGTTTGTATATGTTTAGTTCATGGTCTATTGATTTAATTTGTATCGAAATACTATAGATAAAGAACTATGTTATTTTATATGAATACTGCCTAAAATAACCACAGTGAAGGATGTGTTTGATATTTACTTGACAAGTACAAAATCATGCTTGAACTCAATAAGAATATCTTACCCAATTGTATTTTTAGGTATCTACTAGAATTGCACATGGAATAAACATAAACACAAATATGAGTCTTTGAAATAGACATATTCCCTTTCTAAAGTTAATATTGAGGGATAAACTAAACTGATCAAAGGAATCAATGTATATGTATAATTGATAAATTGATGAATAATGTGGAAATGGAAACTAGGGTTTCCATATGTTGTGAATAATGCTAATGAATTCCTATAAACCCTAATGAAGCTAGTGAATAGTAAGGTTCTAATTATATATTAGTTTTATACCAACTTCTTGAATACCATCTAAGTTTAGTATGAAGATGAGAATGAGAGATAAAACATGAACTTGTATATAATCTGCTAGGTATGATGAAATTCTGAACTGTAGATGTTGTCACTTCAATTGAAGGTGATAAGTCTTACTATGATGATCCAAGCCTAATGTATCTATTTTAGCATAATTTATGGGATAATAAATAAACCCCATATGAATGCAAGTCTTTTATACAAGTTACATAAGTACAAATTAAGATGATGTGTGACAAACTAAAATTTGGATATATTCTCTTTTTTATCCTTTTCCCATGCTTTTCCTTTCCATTTTATCATTTTATCCTTGATGTTGAATTTGTGGAATTACTAGTGGTTTGGGGTGAATATGATCACCATTTATGTCAATATATCGATTTATGCACAAATACCTCAGTGGATGTCTCAATCAGGATCTAATATGCAAATTTACCACTTATGTGAGATAATGATAAAATGAATCCATTCTAGTTCATTCCTTAGCCTTGTGGATCAAGGAAGAGAAAAAAGAATGAATATTAATAATGCTTTAAACATGTTAATGTAATATTGAATTATTAAATATGAGATATAGTGTTATATTGGATAATGGTTAAAAATTCATAAAAGGAAGACTAATTGGTTAAAGATAACTTGAGATTCATTTTCCTTAGGTTTGTTTTGGCTTGAATGACAAGTTACACACTTTTAATTATTATATCTCTTTTATTTAGAAAAGAAAAGGTGAGTTTCCTCCAAAATGTGAAATAAGACATTAAATGATTCCAAAGGTGGCAAATAATCTTAGATTCATAATCTACACATTAAAAAATCCTTTGGGTGAATTTTCATCTATATTGAATAATCTTTAATATACATGTGTAGAATAGGAGAGAGAAAGTATGTAAAAGTCCAAAATATTAAAAAAAATTTAAAATAATACCAAGAGATAAAGTTAATGGCCAACACATGTTCATATGTTTTATTCTGCTTGAGGATGAAGTTTCACATTATTTGCATTTTAATAACTATTTTTATTTTAACTGGGAAAGAAAATAAGAATAAGAGTCAAATATATTAAATACATTAATAAATGACTCCAAAAGATAAATTAAATGTCAAATTTGAAATCTACATGCCAAGATTAGCCTATGGGTAAATTTTCAACTAATGCAGACAATTTTAAATATTTTTGTTAATTTAGGAGAAAGAATTTATTATAAAGAACTAAAATATTAAATAATATGTTGAAAAAATAATTAATGGAAAAATCATGTCCTTTTGGGTTACTATTGCTTATAGGTCAAATTTCATATTTTTAGAAAGTTTCTAGATGCCTCTAACTCGTTAAAGAGATAAAATAAGTGATAATATATAAAAATGTTGAATAAAATATTAGAAGTCTTTAAAAAATAGACTAATGCCAAAATCGGATTGTTTAGTAGAAAATTATCTGACCTACAAAATTTGGATTTTTTTGCACCCTCAAATAATTATAAAAAGTTTTGTTCATTAAATGTATTAAAAGAACAAAGTTGAAAAGTTGTATTAAATGACATTCATCGCAGTCGGCATGTTGCAAACCAAGGTCCACAATTTAGGGCATGACTCCCTCATTTCTCAATGAAACTCCACAATATAAGTTGCATTAGATTGAAATTTTAATTTTACATCCATCCATTACTCAAGACCGAAACTTGTTCCTCAAGTCTACCGAAGCAACTTCTTGGACACCCTTTGAACCTCAAATTCATATAAATAGGACCCTACCCTCATATGAAACACACACCCAAAGACATTCCTCTGGTTTTGATTTTTCCTTGCATTGGCATTTCATCCACCGTCGAACGTGGTTCTTGGTTTTAATTTGCAGACACTCTCCCAGATGTTTTGATTCTTCAAATCATAATTGGACCTTAGGTAAACAACTTTGGCATTTAATCATCATGTTCGGCTAGTTAGTTTCAAGAAGAAGTGACCCACGAAGTTTTCCCCAAACTGTTGGAAAAGCTTCTCCTTGCCTAGTCGACCATGGCATGTGTAGCGGGGAAGGAGATGATCCCTTGTGTTTTCCCCTTTTGCACCTCGATTCTCTTTTATTTTCTTTTTCTCATTATGGGCATTCTAATAAATCACCACACTTTAATTTGATTTTTGTCGCTGGTGACACAAAAACAAATAAAACATTTATACCCTTTCATAGCCTCAAGTTTTCATTTTTGATTTATGGAAAAATTGGTTTCTTGTAATTTAATTTCATAAATAAATTAGTAAATAAAGTGAAACTTGTAGAAACCATATCTTTGTATTGGAAGCTCCAAAAATTATGAATAAATATGTTTTGGAATTAAAAAATGAGCTCTATCTAGCAAAATGGTTTTTTTTGTTTGCCGGGGGAAACCTACCCCCCTAGGCGGAGGCCCAGATAGAAGGGATGGTAAACCTGGTAGACCCGTGCGCCCGCACACCGATATCTCAATAAGTCGCATCAGAGGCCGGCTGACGCTGCGGGAAATTCATTTCCGAGCAGTGCTACCAGCGGGAGTCGAACTTGAGACCCTTCGTGAGGGGCCCCGAGCTACGACCAGCTGGGCTACTGCTCGGCGGTCTAACAAAATGGTTTCAATATCTCATTTCCATATTTTTTGAATGATGGTTTCTTGGGAAATGAAATATATGCATAAAATTCATAAAAATTGTAATTTAATCATATTGACTCCAAATTGAACATAAAAATATGTTTTTATTTATTAAGAGAATCTAATAAATCAACTAGTGATGTTTTCTGGGTCAAAATCTGAGTTTTACTAAAAAGTGTAATTTTGGATATCTCTACATTAATATAAAATATGGACTCTAATATATGTGAATAACTTAAAAATAGGTAAAGTTGAACTTGGAATCATATAAAGTGGTGAAAGTTGATAATTGAGGTATGTGCATCCTTACACCCTAAGTTTGGATATTTACAAATTAAACCCTAATTTCCCTAATGAGGCATTATATGAATCCTAATCTCTCTATTATTATTATTATTTCTTTTGCTATATTTGCCTCAAAATTAGTATTAAAATTATAATTCTTGTACCCCACTGCCATGTTCTAAATATTTAATGCTTCTACTTGGCATAGTATCTTTTTACCATGTTTATTTTATTAGACTATTTACCTAATGTAGTGGTACTTTTGTACAACCACCCATAGATAGGGCATATGTTATTTCACCCAGGGAATGTGTTACTCTCCCCATTATAAAATATTTTATATGTGACTGCAATGTGTTACTCTCCCTCACCTATTTGGTTGAGGTCTGGTAGGTGCCTCAACCCTACTTAGTTAAGGTAGTCGATATTAGTTATGCATGCAAATCTTTTACTATGTTCTTGTTATGTCTAGTATCTATTTTATTATGCCTCATACTCTTGATCTCTTAATCTTATGATGAAACCTTAGCCTTTATTTCCATGTTATTTGTTATCTTTTATTCTTATTCCTTAATTGACATATACTTTCTTTCCTTCTCTTGCTGGGTGATCCCAACCATCCAGGTCTAGATCAGAGTTGCGTAGTAGGAGCATGGGGGACCAACCTAGGATAAGGAGTACATGGCTTTCAACATGGACCTATCTCATGAAGTTTTTGTTCTAATACAAACTTGATATGGTTTAGATTACCCTCTATCTAGATCCTTATGTTGTATCTTTCATGTAAATCATGTATGGGAGATGATGATGATGTACTTTTAGAAAATTAAATATAGTCATTACTTTTATTCCGCTGCTACACTTTGATCTTTGTATACCATTATATAAGATTTGAAAATTTTACACTTGTTCCAGAATACCTTTTGAGTGTGTTTGGAATGGATGTTTCATTCTTCAAATTTTAGTAGGGATTGGATCCCCTCTGGGTCCCTCTCCTTACAACATGGTATCAGAGCCCATGGTAGTCAGAATCTGACTATTTCAGTTTTAGCTCCCTAATTAGAAACATTGCCTTACATAGATCCCCTCTAGTTAAGATGTTTTCCCTAGAATTGACCTATGTTCTTCATGTGATGATAAAAGGTTGATTTAGGATCATATGAGTTTCACATTAGAAATATGTTTAGTTAACCTTTATGTGATGAGCCTGTTAAGTAGCTATTAGAGCATAAGTTGAAAGTAAAAGTGTCTAGAAAGGATCAAGGTTCATACGCTAGCAAGATTTTCCTCCACTCCACTAGCTTTGTTTACAAGGACTCCTAGATCTGTATGATACCTACCTAGCTTGAGATGATATTACTTGTCTGAAATAGCATAATAGTAGCCTTTGACACCTATGTTGGTTAACCATGAGAATCTAATATGATGAGTTGTTTGAGGATGGATACCAAATATAACTTCTTTTATCCCATAGAACCACATGTTGGGACATTCTATACCTAGAACCTTATCAAGCAATCTAGTGATAGATTTTGTACATGGTTTAATTAGATTAACCCTTTACCTCTAATTTGTTTTGACTCGGTAGGTCAAACCTTTTAAGAGGTGTAGGGATAGTAGTAGTACCTTGATAGATCATATATATGCTAATTTTGAGGAAGAAAACCTTTTAAGGGGATGGAGTCATAAAATATACTAAAATATAGAAACCCTAGCTCCATCAATAAGAGGTTAGTGAGATTAGATCATTAGAATTAACTAGAACAAGTTATAATTGAAACCCCACATTATTGTTTACATACTAATAAACATATAATAATAATCTAATGAATGGTTCATGTGTTTAAACCGTAATGAAAACCTAATGCACATAATAGGAGTAAGTTACGTATATTAATCCTAATTGGGGATACACATGATGTTGACCATGTCATCACCAATAAACCCTAATGATATGATGAGTAAGATAATTGATACCTAACCCTGGACTTTGCATGCTAAGAAGGTATAGATGAAATATAATGATCATGTTGACCTAAACCCTAAGTTGTAATAATCTAACCTTAATATATACATCCTTGATGACATTCATGATACATTAATTACATTAGGTGTCATAATCAGATAATATACTTTGATACACATAAGTATCATAGATTAATCAAGTTATTAATGTGTAATGCATATCACCTCATTCGATAATACACACCTAATTAATCATTAATCATGACTTGGTATGTGAAACAATTCATTAATATGTAATATGTCCACCTTGTTCACTAAAAACATATAAAAACTCAAATTTGGATAGAAAGTAATTAGATTCACACAAATGTGCTTAATCAATAATAAGAAGTAATATATATGAGAAAACGATTAATGATGACATAAATGTGAGCAAGAAAGGTAATGTGATAGTGTGACAATGTTTAATATAGATACAAGTAATAGTGTGATATTATTTTGATTAACTATATACTTAAAAAAATTGTATAAAATTGTCTATTTCATACAAAATAATCTAATATAGTTTAATATGGTGATGACATGAGGATAATGGAATCTAAATCCAATTTTGAGGATTATGGTGAAATATATTAATAGACGTTGAGATAATTGAGTATAACTGTAACACCCCCGACCTGGGTTATGACCTAACCCTAGATGTTTTTCCTAAGTAAGATGCTTAAAAACTTGTTCATATCTCTTGAAAAGTAATTAAGGCCTTTGTGATGTATTATTTTCAAAATGGAACTTATATGCAAACTGTGTGTGCACTATATGATAATCTAAGTGAAAGGTGAAATTTACCCAAGATGAGGGGTTATGTTACAAATTTTACATGTTGAATATATTATAAGTGTTTTGTTTGTCATGAAAGTGAATATGATTCTAAGTGGAAGCCTGTACAAAGCCTAAACTCTAAGTGAGAACTTGTGTAAATGATGCTAAGTGCTTCATGCATCAATTGTGGTACATTTGCAATATATACAAAATATAGGGTTTATGTGTAATTTACCACCTCTAGATTGTTTTTACTCTTATCTAATGTTATCTAGAGGAGATAGAGAGAAATAAGGAAAACAATATGCCTAAATCATCCTAAAGTGATAGTACCCTTAATAATAAAGAAACCAAGTAAATGAATAAATTGAAAGCTATGAGCATGAGCCATATTGAGTTATAGGTTTGAGAGTAGAAGTCCCTATCGGCCATAAAGCCACAAGTAGATCCTCTTATAGATTTTATAAACCTTGGCTTGACCCATGATGGGCAAGGCACTTCAAGTGGGAATGAGGCATCGATTTGCCTTTGCCTTGGAAATGATGGAAGGTGAATATAATAAAAAAGTTAGTGGATGAAAGCTTTCCCTAGGAGACAACTCAAGAGACACCCCTTATCTTTTCTTTATCCTTTTTGCATGGTAAAATAATATGTGGAAAATATGCAAGATCATGTGTCGACCTTGCATGTCTAGGTGGCATGAAGTATCTTAAGAAAATGACACCTATTACACTCTTTTATATAAACCACAAGTATAAATACCTTGACCTTCATTAGTTGGTAAGATTTTCGGATCTAGAAAGTACCTTTCCTCTTGTATCATGAAACACCCCTCCTTGTGTCACCCATAGTGAAGAAAGTGTAGTATTGAAGCTTGGTATCGGCCATAGAGGAAGGATATTGTGCATGGTAGGTTGAAGCAACCAAGCAAGGTGATATCGTCTAGGGTGATTGGAGATATCGTGCAAGGGCTTGGAGTTCAAGTCTTAGAGCTTGGAGAAGGCTCATATTTAACCTTGGAATGTGTGGAGTAAATATTGAAGCTTGGAATCCCTTCAAGAGGTGTGTTATATAACTTAAACACTTCAATATTATTATCCTTCTTCAATATTATTCAACTTGTTGATTATTTGTAAATTAGGGTTTTCTTATAATCAATTGATATAATTATGAGTTCCAAAGTGTAATTAGGACTGCTATTCATAGTTTTGAATCAGATTTATAATCTTGAGGTAGATGATGATGACATAATCACTAGATACATGATATGGGTTGATCACTCTTGAGCAACCCGATATGGGTTGAGACCTTACGACCCGATATGAATTGAGACTTGGGAGAATTGATATGGGACCCAACATGGAAACTTTTCCCAATATATAAGTAGGTTACATTTTGTAAGATAAGTCCTATGGAAGATATAGAGGATTCCTAACCCTCACCTTGTACATGATACTAGGGTAAAACATTACCTTTTCCCGATATGAGCAAAGCCCTAGTAAGAGGATAGGGAACCCGATATGATCTTTGAAACTTGAAACTTGATACACCTCCCTTGTGCTAAAGGATCAACTTGGTATCCATCTTTTCAATAAATGAGTGTAAAATTCTTTTCAATGATGGACACATGATATGGCCAACATGATGCTCGATACACATGATCAATATGATGCCCGATATGGTACCCAACACAAGGCCTGATATGCTGCCCAATACACTTACTCAATATGGTGAATCTATGAGGTAAACCATTATGATGAAGACTGATATGATGCCCAACATGAGTGCACGATATGTAAACCCTATAGGCAACCCGATATGGGGGAGACTAATGTGTAAGTCTAACTTGAAATGGACATGGCTAGCTAAGGAGGAACCAATATGATATGGTTGCATGAGGTATGGCAAAGCCATAATGGTATGCCCAATATGGTGAACCCTAATACATGATACAAGAATCCAATAAACTCTTATACCTGATATGGGGTAGTGGTTTAATCCATACATAACATGAAGATGACTTAAAATGAGAAGGGATGTCTAAACCTACATGAACACACGATATAATGATAAGGGTTATGCCCTATATCCAATAGAAGGATGTGGTTCCATCATATGATTAGTTAAGTATGTGCAATTCCAAATAATAACATTACCAATCATGTAATTTGATATAATAAACAAGTCCTTAATTACTAAGCTTGTATAAGTGATGATTATGATTAATGTAATATTTAGACACAATAAGTTAACTTAAATTGAGTTTGTAATCCTTAGATATGTGAACTAAGTAAATTACATCCTAATGAGGATGAGAGAGAAACTAGGACTTGGAAGGTAAGTATGTAATCTACTTATATTAACATTCCTGAAGATGAGTTAAGGCATAATCCATGGTAATGGAATCATGAAACCCAAATCAATTGATCACAATTCTAATTCATTAGGGAAGATATGTTCCTTAGTGCTTTCATGGTTAAGAAGTGTGTTGGAAGTGCTCGTAACTTGATATAATAATTATTCAAGGATCTTAAGGTCATAAACATGGCTAGTAAGAGCTATGTGGTTGATATAAATCCAATGAGCTATGTGGACTATGTGAATAAATATTTAGGTCTAATGACCTGGAGGTAACAATCATCTAGTAAGTGGTAATAGTACTCAGTGATGAATGAAGGGTTTGAATACTCAAGTATAATGATGATAAGAGATTGGGATTCTAAGTGAACTATGTGACTTAGTGAATATGAAAGTATCTGATAAGTGTAATCATACTTTTCTTTGTGGAGTTTAATATAATTCGTTATTGTAACTTGGTTGCTATTAAAAGATATAGTAATGTACTTAATTAAGTAAGATAAATGTTATCATGTAGTTTCCCAGACCATAGATCCATTCACTGTCAGTATTTTCTGAATGGTTAAATGATTTTTACTTAGAACACATATTTTTAAATATGTGCTAATATAAGGGTGCTTAGTGGAATCCTCAAATACATCAGGATGCTCAGTGTACTTCCTGATATAATCAACACAGGATCGCTCAGTGGTCATCCTAATTATTCAGGAAATCCAAGTGGTTTTATCCCGAAGAGAGCACATGCTACGGCATTAAACTCTATAGCGAAGATGTCTCTATACCCCGACATAGCTACTTACAACAGACACAAGATGCCATATTGAACCTAAGTGTTTCCTAAGTGTTCTCATACTGACTGAGAAAGGAGAGGTCTTGATAGTCGGCTCTGCCATTGACCTTGTATGGTATCGATTTCGAGTTACTAGTGGTCAGTTGGAGTATGAGAGGTATATCTCATCTCCTCTGGGCATACATGTAAATGTGAACATGTAATCAACCGCGTATCTTGTTTGTTTAAGGATAAAATACTAAAACATTGGTTGATGCCTTATTACTTGTATACATCTCAATAGATAGATGTTATACATGTTCTTCGTATTCCTTTCCAAGCAAAGGATGATTTATAGATTTGTTTTTAATGTCCATACCTTGCACTTAAAAGATATACCTATTAATCAATGAAATACATGTAGTTCAATTTCATATTATATTATGTGATAATAATATTGGAAGAGAGTTATATCTCTCGATGGGACAATAGTCTCACCCCGTGGGATCCACAATTTTTAGGTGGTCATAGACGAAGGACTAGAAACCAAGTTGAATAAGAAGGGTCGTATCGACAAGAAAAGTAGTAGAATTATCAGGTTGAGCATGTCGTCAGTTAGGGTTTTTTAGATAGACATCTATATGTCGTCTCTGTATTCTCAGGTCCATGGGAAATAGTCTTAGTGGTTTTCACGAATGACTTGAGATTTTGGTTTGCCTATATCAAGGTTTTCATGATGTTGTTGTAAATATCAGAGTAAAGTGTCAGATACTTGTTATCCTCATGAAGAGACGACATACTAAATGTATGACATGAACTGTGTGTATGTAACTCTTTGGTCGTTTGTGTAAAATCTTATTGGACAAGGATCTATGTGTAAAGATGGTTTTAATTTTTTAGTGGTTTTTGTTAACTCTGTTATTTGTGATAATTCTGCATTTTTACTGGTGATGGCTTGGTTTGAGATCGGGACGTCACAAAGTTTTGGTATCAAAGCCTAAGGTTCATTGAGTCTACATAGACATATGATTAAGTTTGTTGAGTCTATTCTAGTATCCTCTAATATATCTTATAGTAAAATTCTCCTTATATAGGAGAAGAAGTAGGAACCAAAGATGTTTGGAGCACACGAAGAACATGCTACTAAGAGCAGTGTTACTACACCCAGAGGTGGTGTAAGGGATCATGATAGAGATGAACCAGTGCCTGAGGATCCCCAACCTGACCAAACTCTGTTAGAAAGCCCAACTTTTCAAGATTTTTTCGGGCAGATTATGAATATGGTGACGCATATGGCTGACCGGATACCAGTACCAACCTCTATAACATCAAGGTCTAGTGAGAGACATGGAGCTGGAAAGATTTTTAAACGATTGTGACAGGTAGGATCTATTGAATATGCTGGTACAGCTGATCCAATAGATGCAGATTTATGGCTTATTGAGATAGAGAAAGCCTTTAAGATCCTTGATATCCCACAAGCAGATAAGGTTAAGCATGCAGTATATCTTCTAAAGGGAAGTGCTGGCCATTGGTGGGCCATCGAAGAAGAGAAACGACTAGGTGTTGAAGTCAGATGGTAGGAATTCTGATAAGAGTTCATCAATAGATACTTCCCCAAGACTTATCTTGATGATAATATTTCTCAGTTTGAGTGGATTAGACAGTGAATGATGAAGGTTAATGAATACGAAGCCATGTTTATGGATCTTCTATGCTATGAATCAGCCAGAGGCAATGATTAATCCACAAGTTTTGACAGGTCAGATGAAATTATTTCATTCTGTATGTCTTCTTCATGTTACGTATCTATTTTGATTGATCTGGGTGCTACGCATTCTTTTATCACTCGAAAGGTGATTCATGACTATAATATGGCTGTTAATCTTAGAAAGGATAATATGTTATTAGAAACTCCCTTAGAGGGATCTGAAATTTTGTGGGAATTATGTTCCTCCTATGTTCTTTCCTTCTCAGAACACAACATTCAAGTGGATCTTATACCACTTGAAATGCATGGGTTGGTGGCATTCTCGAGATGGAAACCTTAGAAAAGTATAGGGTTGCCTTGGATTGTGGTTCCAAGCAATATATATTCACATATGGTGATAATACATGGGTTTTTCAGGGGGAAAGAAAGATTCTACCAAACTATCTAGTGTCAGTTATGGTAGAAGAGAAGTTGATGAGACAAGTATGCTTCACATTCCTGGCGCATGTGGTAGATACTATAATAAAGAGCCCTAGTCTTTATGAAGTTTTGGTTGTTAAGGAATTCGAGGATGTGTTTCCTGAGGAACTTCCAGGTGTTCCTCCACCTCGAGAAATTGATTTCAAAATTAATCTTGTTCCAAATACGCAACCTATAGCCCAAACCCCTTATAGGATGGCACCAGCTGAGATGGCATAACTTAAGAAATAGTTATAGGAGTTGCTTGAGAAAGGTTTCATACGACTGAGCACTTTTCCATGGGGTGCTCCAGTTCTTTTCGTTAAAAGAAAGATGGTTCTATGAGACTATGCATAGATCACAGATAGCTCAACAAGGTAACCATCAAGAACAAATATCCCTTACCAAGGATCGATGATTTGTTTGACCAGTTGTGTGGTGCGACTATGTTTTCTAAGATTGATCTGAGATCAGGATACCATCATTTACGTATCATGGAGAGTGACATACCTAAGTCGACCTTTAGGACGAGGTATGGTCATTATGAGTTCGTAGTTATGTCATTTGGACAAACTAATGCACCAGCTGCATGCATGGAGATAATGAATAGAATCTTTTGGCCTTTCCTTGATCTATTTGTAGTGGTTTTAGTAGATAACATCTTGATATACAATAGAGACAGTCATCATCATGAAAAACATCTTAGTCAAGCTTTGACCCTGTTGAGGTAACATATGTTATATGCTTAGTTTAGCAAGTGTGAGTTCTGGTTATTAGAAGTATCTTTTCTTGGACACGTTATAGCTACTTCAGGCATCCGTGTTGATCCTAAGAAAGTAGAATCTATTGTGGAGTGGGAACAACCTAAGGAAGCGACTGAGGTTCGTAGTTTCCTAGACTTGGCAAGATATTACAAGAGGTTTAACAAAGATTTTAGCTCTATAGCCTTACCCTTAACTAGGTTGATGAGGAAAGAAGTTCCTTTTGTCTGGAATGACAAGTGTCAACATTCTTTTCAATTGTTGAAAGAAAAGCTGACTAGTGCACCTATATTAGTTGTACCTGAGCAAGGAAAGGGATATGTTGTTTTCTGTGACACTTCTAAGAATGGTCTAGGTTGTGTGTTAATACAAAATGATCATGTAGTTTCTTTTTCTTATCGACATCTCAAGAAGCATGAGGAGAATTATTCAACACATGATCTAGAAATAGCTGCAGTAGTTCATGCGTTAAAGATTTGAAGGCATTATCTCTATGGAGAGACGTGTCAGATCTTTACATTTCATAAAAACTTAAAATACATCTTCGCTCAGCATGAGATGAATATGATACATCACCGTTGGATGGAGTTAATCAAGGACTACAATTGTATAATTGATTATCATCCAGGAAAAGTCAATATAGTGGTTGATGCACTCAGTAGAAAATCTTCATCTCTACCCTCAGATAATGCACAATTGAATTCCTTAGTATGTTGTAAGCAGGATATGCTTGTCTCTTTGAGACGGATGAATGTGTAGTTAGAAGTATCTTTATTAACATGATTGTTAGATGATATGCATGTGAAACACACTCTGAAAGAATAGATCAAAGAGGCACAACAGGCTGATACTGTGATTCACCAGATTAAGTCAGAGTTGGGTAGTGAGAAATGGGATGGTTTCAATTAGTCAAAGGATGGGATAGTTTGTTACCATGGTAGAATGATAGTTCCTAATAGTAATAATTTGAGAAAGTTAGTTATGGAGGAATCTCACTCATCCATGTATGCAATGCATTCAAGGAGCACCAAAATGTACCATAATTTAATAGATATGTATTGGTGGCCCAGTTTAAAGAGAGATGTAGCTGACTTTGTTATGCAGTGTCCGGTGTGTCAGCAAGTCAAAGTAGAACACCAGAAGCCCGCAGGGATGTTACAACCCCTACCTATACCTCAGTGGAAATGGGATCACGTGACAATGGACTTTGTGGTTGGTCTACCTAGGACAACCAAAAGTCACAATTCCATCTGGGTGATAGTTGATAGGTTGACTAAGACAACACATTTTCTTCATGTCAAAACAATCTACAATGCAGAGAAGCTTGTACATATCTATATAGATGAGATAGTGTTGTTGCATGGAGTCCCATCTATGATTGTATATGATAGAGGTTCCCAATTTACAAGTCATTTTTGGGAACTATTACATAAAGCTTTAGGTACATAGTTAGATCTTAGTATAGCCTTTCATCCTCAGAGAGATGGGCAGTCTAAAAGGGCCATACATATCTTAGAGGGCTTGCTTAGGGCATGTGTCCTTTAGTTTGTGGGAAGTTGGGACTTACACTTAAGCTTGACTGAGTTTGCGTACAATAATAGTTATCAGGCTAGTATTGACCTGACACCATATGAAGAATTATATGGTAGACATTATAGATCTTTGTTGTGCTGGTTTGAAACCAGAAAATACCAACTTTTGGGTCATGAGTTAGTACAATAAACACCTGAGAAGATTAAAGTTATACAACAACAACTGAAGGCTGCACATGATAGATAGAAGTCTTATGCTAACAAACATCATACACCTTTATAATTCCAAGTTGGAGATAGAGTGTATCTCAAGGTCTCTCCATGTAAATGTGTTCTCAGATTTGAGAAGAAAGGTAAGTTAGCCCCTAGATTTATGGGACCTTACCCAGTGATAGTACATCTAGTGTTTCATGTGTCTATGTTAAGGAAATGTCATCCCGATACAGAGATGGTGCTACAACCTGTAGAGGTTGAGTTGAATTAAGACATATCCTAAGTGGAAGGCCCTGTGATGATTCTTGATAGAAGAGTTAAGAAGTTGAAGAAGAAAGATGTAGTTCTCATGAAAGTTTTCTAGAATCACCATGGCATTGAAGAAGCCACTTGGGAGTTAGATGAAGAGATGAGGAAGAAGTACCCTTATCTTTTCTCTTGAGATTTTGGGGACGAAATCCTTCATTTAGGGGTTGATAATTGTAACACCCCTGACCTGGGTTATGAACTAACCCTAGATGTTTTGCCTAAGTAAGATGCTTACAGACTTGTTCTTATCTCTTCAAAAGTAATTAAGGCCTTAGTGATGTATTATTTTCAAAATGGAACTTATATGCAAACTATGCATGCACTATATGATAATTTAAGTGAAAGGTGCAATTTACCCAAGATGAGGGGTTATGTTAAAAATGTTACATGTTTAATATATTCCAAGTGTTTTTTATGTCATGAAAGTGAATATGATGCTAAGTGGCAGCTTGTACAAAGACAAAACTCTAAGTGAGAACTTGTGTAAATAATGTTAAGTGCTTGATGCATCAATTGTGGTACATTTGCAATATATACAAAATATAGGGTTAATGTGTAATTGACCACCTCTAGATTGTTTTTACTCTTATCTAATGTTATATAGAGGAGAGAGAGAGAAATAAGGAAAACAATATGTCTAAATCATCCTAGATTGATAGTACCCTTAATAATAAAGAAACCAAGTAAATGAATAAGTTGAAAGCTATGAGCATGAGCCATATTGAGCTATAGATTTGAGAGTAGAAGTCCCTATCAGCCATAAAGCCATAAGGATAGCCTCCTATTAGTTTGAGAAAGCCTTGTCTTGACCCATGACAGGCAATGCACTTTAAGGGAGAATGAGGCATTGATTTACCTTTTCTTTGGAAATGATGGAAGATGAATATAATAAAAAGTTAGTGGATGAAAGCATGCCCTAGGAGACAACTCAAGAGCCCCCCCCCTTATCTTTTATTTATCCTTTTTGCATGGAAAAATAATAAGTGGCAAGTATGCAAGAGCATGTGTCGACCTTGCATGGCTAGGTGGCATGAAGTACCTTAAGCAAATGACACCTATTACACTCTTTTCTATAAACAAGTATACATACCTTGGCCTTCATTAGTTGGCAACATTTTCAGATCTAGTACGTACCTTTCCTTTTGTATCATGCAACACCCCTCCTTGTGTCACCCATAGTGAATAAAGTGGAGTGTTGAATCTTAGTATCGGCCAAAGAGGAAGGATATCGACCAAGGTAGGTTGAAGCAACCAAGCAAGGTGATATCACCTAGGGTGATTGGAGATATCGTGCAAGGGCTTGGAGTTCAAGTCTTCGAGCTTGGAGAAGGCTCATCTTCAACCTTGGATAGTGTGGAGTAAATATTGAAGCTTGGAAGACCTTCAAGTGGTGGGTTATATAACTTAAACCCTTTAGTATTATTATCCTTCTTTAATGTTATTCAACTTGTTGATTATTTGTAAATTAGGGTTTTCTTATAATCAATTGATATAATTATGAGTTCCAAAGTGTAATTAGGACTATTATTCATAGTTTTGAATTAGATTGATAATCTTAAGGTAGATGACATCATTACTGGATACCCGATATGGGTTGATCAGTCTTGAGCAACCCGATATTGGTCGAGACCTTACAACCCGATATGAATTGAGACTTCAGAGAATCGATATGGGACCCAACATGGAGACTTTTCCGAATATATAAGTAGGTTACATTTTTTAATATGAGTCCTATGGTTGATATAGAGGATTCCTAACCCTCACCTTATACATGATACTAGGGTAAAACATTACCTTTACCCGATATGAGCAAAGCCCTAGTAAGAGGATAGGGAAACCGATATGATCTTTGAACCTTGAAACTCGATAGACATCCCTTGTGCTAAAGGATCAACTTATTATCCATATTGTCAATAAATGAGTGTAAAGTTCTTATCAATGATGGGCACACGATACGGCCAACATGATGCCTGATACACATGATCAATATGATGCCTGATATGGTACCCAACACCATGCCCGATATGCTACCCAATACACTTACCTGATATGGTGAATCTATGAGGTAAACCATTATGATGAAGACCGATAAGATGCCCAACATGAGTGCACGATATGATCTCCAACATATGGCAAGCTCAATGTGAGTGCACGTTATGGAAACCCTAGAGGCAACCCGATATGGTCAGAGACTAATGTGTAAGTCTAACTTGAAATGGACATGTCTAGCTAAGGAGAAGAATCAGTATGATATGGTTTCATGAGGTATGAAAAAGACATAATGGTATGCCCAATATGGTGAACCCTAATACACAATACAAGAATCCAATAAACTCTTATACCTGATATGGGGTAGTGGTTTAATCCATAGATAACATGAAGATGACTTAAAATGATAAGGGATGTCTAAACCTACATGACCAAACAATATGGTGATAAGGGATATGTCCTATATCCGATAGAAGGATGTGGTTCCATCATATGATTAGTTAAGTATGTGTATTTCCAAAAAATAACATTATCAATCATGCAATTTGATATAATAAGCATACCCTAAATTACTAAGCTTTTTAAGTGATGATTATGATTAATGCAATATTTAGACACAATAAGTTTAAATTAAATTGAGGGTATAATCCTTAGAGATGTGAACTAAGTAAATTACATCCAATGAGGATGAGAGAGAAACTAGGACTTGGAAGGTAAGTATGTAATCTGCTTATATTTATATTCCTGAAGATGAGTTAAGGCATAATCCATGGTAATGGAATCATGAAACCCTAATAGATTGATCATAATTCTAATTCATTAGGGAAGATATGTTCCTTAGTGCTTTCATGGTTAAGACATGTGTTGGAAGTGTTGGTAACTTGATATAATAATTATGCAAGGATCTTAAGGTCATAAACATGGCTAGTAAGAGCTATGTGGTTTTATGATATGAATCCAACGAGCTATGTGGACTATGTGAATAAATATCTAGGTCTGATGACCTGGATGTAATGATCATCTGCTAAGTGGTAACAATACTCAATGATGAATGTAGGGTTTGAACACTTAAGTATGATGATGATAAGAGATTGAGATTCTAAGTGAACTATGTGACTTAGTGAATATGAAAGTATCTGATAAGTGTAATCATACTTTTATTTGTTGTGTTTAATATAATTCTTGTTTGTAATTTGGTTGATGTTAAAAGATATAGTAATGTACTTAATTAAGCAAGATAAATGTTATAATGTAGTTGCCCAGACCATAGATCCATTCAATGTCAGCATTTACTGAATGGTGAAACAAGTTTTACTTGAAACGCATACTTTTGAATATGTGATAATATAAGGGTGCTTAGTGGACTCCCCAAATACATCATGATGCTTGATGTACTTCCTGATATAATCAACACAGGATCACTCAGTGGTCATCCTGATAATCCAGGAAAGCTAAGTGGTCTTATCCTGAAGAGAGTACATGCGACGACAGTAAACTCTATAGCGAAGATGTTGCTATACCCCGGCATAGCTACTTATAGCAGACATAAGATGTCATGATAAACTTAAGTGTTTCCTAAGTATTCTCGTACTGACCAAGAAAGGAGAGGTCTTGATAGTCAGCTCTTCCATTAACCTTGTATGGTATTGATTTTGACTTACTAGTGGCCGGTTGGAGTATGAGAGGTATATCTCATCTCCTCTGGGCATAAATGTAAATGTGAACATGTAATCAGCCACATAGCTTGTTTGTTTAAGGATCAAATATAGAAACATTGGTTAATGCCTCACTAGTACAATAATGGTCTATTGCGTCGATTTTTTTAATCATATAATGCCACTTTTTAGCCGATGCCTAAGTAGCCGTCACTAGAGAAATTACTCTATAGGGTCGATCTTTTAACCAAAGAAAACTGACCTTATATAGTAGAAGTGACCCAAGAGGATGTCAAAAACTAACCCCAAACGAGAAAAGAAATTGTACATGAACCCTATCAGGTCAGTTTTTCTAAATAACCGACCCTAGAGATCCTCTATAAGGATAGTTATATGATGAAAACAACTCAATAGAGTCTACAGATTGGGCTTGCTGAAAACCATACACTATAAGGTCAAATTTTCTATATAACCGACCCTAGAGATGATGTGTAAGGATAGTTATATGAAGAAAGCTGACTCAATAGAGTCTACAGATTGATCTTGCTGATAACCAGAGCCTATAAGGTCGATTTTTCTTAATAACCGACCCAAGAGATGTTCTGTAAGGACGGTTATATGAAGAAAACCGACTCAATAGAGGCTACAACCGTGTTGGGATATGGTAGAATGGTCGTGTCATGTAGCACGACCGTGTTCGAATATGGTAGCACGACCATGCTATGTGGAACGACTGTTCTACCATATCCCAACACGACCGTGCTACGCGGAGCGACCGTTCTACCATATCCCAACACGAGCATAGTATGTGGAACAACCGTTCTATGCGGAAACACAACCGTGCTACGCGGCACGGCCAAGATACCTATAAGGTCGGTTATAGGGTATAATTTTTTTTAATTTCTACAAAAATAGAATAAAACAGAAGAACAAGAAGAACCATGATATGGGAGAGGGGAGCATTGATGCTCGACCGTCACCGTTCCAAACCACACATTCATAACAAAAATAATTCATATATTTAGTTGAGTTACACATAATCACATCATAATTCACAAAATGATAGATTGCAAGTCTTAGATGATATTAAATGTCAAATAAAAAAGTAAATATAAAAGAGTTCCAAAACCAAAAACATAAATAGAGTTGTCATATTGAATCCAATGCTATATTGACTTCATTTAGAAAATCATCTGACCATTCTTCTCAGAATTTATTTAAGTCCTTAGGTGTGTTAGGATAAGTTGTAAAGATCTATAATAGAAAATGCACATGATAATATTTTATAAAATTACTACAACTCACTTGTAAATTTATGATGTTACTCTTTATCATAAGATCTACAATTTGAATGTCATGTGATGCTTGTTTGAAAATAGCTTGCATATATTTCATTACATAGTAGCCACAAGCCCAGTTATTATTTTGTATAGGACACTAGAAATAACGAATTATACTTCATGTTAGTAAACTATTATAAATAGAGTTGAGATAAGACTATAAGAGTTGAAAATTAATACATATACGACTAAGCAGTTGTCAAAGTAGCTACCTTGACATTTTTCAAAGTCAATGTCTTTAATTTTGTGGGTATTTGTCCTCCACCTTCACGAAAAGCTGATCGTTGGTAAAATAGAAATTATAAATAGCAATATCATGTGGAAGCATTGACTAAATTTATGCTTACTCCATAGTTGGCAATTTCAGTTTGTGACCCCTTGTTGTTTTTCCAATTGGGTCAAGATAATAAAGCGTCATCAATTTTGGGACAACCACCACTAATTCCCAATGTCTAGATCTGAGTAAGAATAAAATAAACATTAAAATAAATAAATTTATTCATTATCAAAATTTTATTAAATAATAATACTTATTGGACGTTAAAAGGAATTAGGATAATTTTCTTTCCCACGCTAGGAAAATATTTGAATGCAGTAGAGAAGTACTCATTCACATCCTCAATATGTGTCTCCACTTGACTAGCGACTAAGGAATTAAGAATCTAACATTCCTTATATCAAAATTTATGGTCTCGGTATATAAATGGTTGTAAATCAGTTGTAATTATTTACATATATAGAAATAAGATAAAAATGTGTATTGGAATTTTCTATATTGATAGATCCTTACCTTATCCATACTTCTAATATCAAAGTATTCAAACAATCATACCAGAACAACTCTATAATATCATCAAGAAAAATATAATTGTCAAAGTCCCTCCCAGTTGCATCTTCTGTCAAATTAACCAACATTTCTAATCCAGAGCTTTGGTTAGCTAAGTATCGACACAAACATTTACATTTACTTCCCAACTTATCGAATGTGGATTCTGGAATAAAAGATGGCTTGGGAATAGGAGGAGGACTAGATCAATTTTTTCTTTTTCGTTTGCAAACTTGTTAATTAAATTACATACTTATATTATATGAGTTCATATATGCAGTCAAATATGAAAAACATGATATAATTTAGGTATACTTTGTCATTGATAACTAAGTGTCTAGGCCAACTGACCATAGCACCCTCTACTTCTTCAATTGTACTATATTCATGATTATGTATGAGTAGTGGTTTGTCCCCCTTTCCGTCATACACATAATGGATGGACACATGAAAAATGTCATCAAGAATTTGTTGGCAAAGCAATGTACCACCAAGGTTGTATACCTTGTCCGCTGCCACAACATTATATTCTGAAACCTCCACTGTAAGTTTACAGTTCATACCAACCTGCAATTTAAATAATATAAGTTATATACGAAGCGGTAAACTAGATTTCTACTATATATATATATATATATATATATATATATATATATATATATAGGATGAAAGTAAGAAGAAAATGGAAAACTGGCCTTCCCTCCATTCATTCATGTCGTTCACTAGCTTGACCTTGTGCTACTACCTCCCTTTTCTCCCCCTCCGCCCTCCTCCATCCCACTCCTCTCCCTGGCTCTTATCCACCACTGGGCGTAGGGCCGAGAAGTACCAGAGGCAAAGTAAATGGATCATCTTCGCCACCATGTCCATCATAGTCCTCCTCATCATCACGGTCGTGGCGTTCATTGTTGTAGTACAGCTCGACAAGCATGAGCAAGATGAGCAACAAATCGAATGGGAGTGGGACGCTTACCTTGCGTTCGGGTGTGTTTGGGTGGCTACGATGGCGGCGAGGTCTTCTCTTCTCTTCGGACCTCTGCGTTCGGGTGTGTTTGGACCTTCTCTACTCTCCCTTACGATAGTGGCAGCTTGCTTCATGCGATGGATGAATGAAAGTGGTAGTAGTAGGGTTCCAGTAAGTTAGTAAGAGGACACTCAGTTTACCTCTAGCATCGGGTTTCATTGTTAACCGATGTTATAGAGGACCCTATAGCATCGGTTCACAGTGAAAACTGACGCTAGAGGTAAAGTGATGCTCGTGTTTTTTAGGACCACCTGTAAGGTCAGGTAAACTAAAAAACTGACCCTATACAGTAGTGCTACAAGGTCGGTTATTTTTAGAAAAATGACCCAACAGGTCCAAAGCGGTACCCACATTTTTTGTTGACCCTATAGCATCGGTTATTTGGAAAAACCAACCCTCTAGATCGAGGTGTGAATCCAGAATCCTGTGAAATTTCACCGTGGGAAACCTAATGGCTCAGTTTTTATGTTAAAACTAATGCAATCGTGTATTAGGTCGGTTATTCTAGTAAAAATGATGCTAAGGGAAGCGACGTTATTAGCCAAAAATGTAGTAGTGTCTTATTACTTTTATACATCTAAATAGATAGATGTTATACATGTTCTTCATATTCCTTTCTAAGAAAAAGATGATATATAGATTTATTATTAATGTCTATACCTTGCACTCCAAAGATATACTTGTTAATCAATGAAATACATGTAGTTCAATTTCATATTATATTATGTGATAATAATATTGTTGGCAGAGAGTTATATCTCTCACTGGGACAATAGTCTCACCCTGTGGGATCTACAATTTTTAGGTGGTCGTGGATGAGAGACTAGAAACCATGTTTCATAAGAAGGGTCGTGTCAGCAAGAACAATAGTAGCATTATCAGGTTGATCACATCGTCAGTCCGGGTTTTGTAGATAGACGTATATGTGTCTTCTTTGTACTCTCAGGTCCTTGGGAGATAGTCTTAGTAGTTTTTACAAATGACTTGAGATTTTGGTTTGTCTATCTCGAGGTTTTCATGATGTTGTTGTAAATATTAGAGTAAAGTGTTATATACTTGTTATCCTTGAGAAGAGACAACATACTGAATGTATGACATGAACTATGTGTATGTAAAGATTTGGTCCTTTGTGTAAAAGCTTTTTGGACAGGGATCTATGTGTAAAGATGGTTTTAATTTTTTCAGTGGTTTTTGTTAACTTTGTTATTTTTGATAATTACACATTTTTATTGGTGATTGCTTGGTTTGAGATCACGGTTTCACAATAACAATAATTTTTCTTAATTAGATAAATAATGTATATAGTGTTTCTTGCATAATAATGAAATATAACTCTTTTGTTAATAAAGTTATATAGTAGGACACAATCGAAAGTAGAATTATAATAATGTGATATCCTAATAAAGATAATGCTAATAAGTCGAAAATGGTAATTGTGTTATATCACATAAAATAAATCTTAATAGTGGAACCTTTAGTGACCCATGAGAACTTGACCTATGAGGAATTGCATGTGAAGTTTCTGAACTTCCAAGTTAAGCAGTTTTAGAATAAGGAGTTGTGAGTGGAAGTTTTATAGTTTTTTTAGATATGAGATGTTACACCCTTCTCCTTTTTCTTAATATTTTGAGGAAAAAATCATTTTAAGGGGTGGAGTGTTGTAACAAATTGAAATATGGATATATTCTCTTTTTGAACCTTTTTCATTGCTTTTCATTTCCTTTCTATCGTTTTTTCCTTGATGTTGAATTTGTGGAATTACTAGTGGTTTGGGGTGAATTTGATCACCATTTATGACAATATATGGATTTATGCACAAATATCTCAGTAAATGTTTCGATCAGGATCTAATATGCAATTTTACTACTTATCTGAGGTAATGATAAAATGAATTTTCTGTAGAACATTCCTTAGTGTTATGGATCAAGGAAGAGAAAAAGAAGAATGATTAATAATGCTTTAAACATGTTAATGTGATATTGAATTATTTAATATGAGAAATAGTGTTAATATTGGATAATGGGTAAAAATTCATAAAAGGAGGAATAGTTGGTTAAAGATAACTTGAGATTCATTTTCCTTGGGTTCGACTTGGCTTGAATGACAACTTTCACAAGTTTGAGATAATAATTACTATATCTCTTTTATTAGAAATGAAAAGGTGAGTTTTCTTCAAAATGTGAAATATGTCACTAAATGATTCTAAAAGTGATAACTAATCTTAGATTTATGATTTAAACATTAAAATCAGCCTTTGGGTGAATTTTCATCTAAATTGAATAATATTTAATATACATTTGTAGATTAGGAGAAAGAAAGTATGTAAAAGTCCAAAATTATAAATAATGTATTAAATAATACCAATAGTTAAAATTAATGGCTAATTCATGTTTCATATATTTTAATTTTCTTAGAGTGAAGTTTCACATTATTTGCTTCGTAATAACTATTTTTATTTTAATTGGGAAAGAGAATAAGAATGGGGGACAAATATATAAATTATTAACTAACTCCAAAAGAGAAAATGAATCTCAAATTCGAAATCTACATGCCAAAATTAGCCTATTGGTAAATTTTCAACTAATTCAGACAATCTTAAATATTTTAATCAATTTAGGAGAGAAAATATAATTTAAAGAATAAAAATATTAAATAATATGTTGAAATTTTTTGGTAAATGCCAATGTTGTGTTCCTCACATTTAGTATTACGTACAAGCCAAGTTTCATATTCTTAGATGGTTTCTTGATGCCTCCCACTCATTTAAATGATAAGATAAGTGATAATATTTAAAAGTATTGAATAAAATATTAGAAGGCTTATCTTAAATAAATAGAATAATGCCAAAATTAATTGCTCACTGCAAAATTAGCTGACATACTAAATTCAGATTTATTTGGACTTTGTTTGCTCCCTCAAATAATTATAGAAATTTTTTTACAATAAATGCATTAAAAGAAAAAAGTTAGAAAGTTGTATTAAATGACATTCATCGCAGCCTGCATGAATAGTAAACATGGAGCAAGGTCTAGTATTTCGGGAATAACTCTCTCATTTCTCAATGAAACTTTGCAAAACAAGTTGCACTGGATTGAAAATTTAATTTTACATCCATCCCCTACTCGAGACCTATAATGGAGAATCCTAGAAACCCCTAAACTTGTTCCTCAAGTCTTTTGAAGTAACTTCTTGCACACTCCTTGAAACTCAAATTCATATAAATAAGATCCTACGCTCATACGAAACATACACCCAAAAACTATCTATGATTTCAATTTTGCCTTGCATCATCATTTCATCCACCTCTGAATGTGGTTCTTGATTTGAGTTTGCGGAACCTCTCCCTGATATCTTGCTTCTTCGGAGCGTAATTGGACCTCAAGTAAACAATGTTGCCACTTGTTGATCATGATTGACGAGTTAGTTTCACGAATGAGTGATGAATGAAGTTTTCCCCTAACTCTTGGACAAGCTACTCCTTGCCTAGTCGGCCATGGATTGTGTAGAGGGGAAGGGGATGATCCCTTGTATTTTCCCCTTTTTGCCCTCAATTCTCTTTTATTTTCTTTTTCTCAAGATGGACATTCTTATAAATCACCACATTTTGATTCGATTTTTGTTGCTTGTCGTGCTAGTACAAATAGTACATTTATACCCATTCATAGCCTAAAGTTTTGACTTTTGATTTAAGGGAAAATTGGTTTCTTGAAATTTAATTTCACAAAAAAATTAAATAAAGTGAATATTGTAAGAAACATGTCTTTTTATTGGAAGCAGTAAAATTATAAATAAATGTATTTTGGAATCGAAAAAATGAGTTCTATCTAATAAAATGGTTTCAGTGTCTGATTTCCATGTTTTTTGAAGGATGATTTTTGGGAAATGAAATATATGCATAAAATTCCTAAGAAATGTAACTTAATCATATTGAATCTAAATTGAACAAAAAAATATGTTTTCTTAATCAGGATAATCTTATAACCAATTAGTGAGGTTTTCAGGGTCAAAATCCAAGTTTTGTTGAAAAGGTCTAATTTTGGATATCTCGACATTAATATATAGTATGAACTCTAATATATGTGAATAACTTGAAATAGCCAAAGTTGAACTTGGAATCATCTAAAGTGGTGAAAGTTGACAATTGAACTCAGAAAAGAGGTATGTGCATCCTTACACCCTAATTTGGGAGATTTTCAAATCAAACCCTAATTTCCCTAATGACGCATTATACGAACCCTAATCTCTCTATTATTATTTATTTTGCTATATTTGCCTCAAAATTAATATTGAAATTATATTTCTTGGGTCTTGTACCCCACATCTATTTTTTTATATTGATGCTTCTACTTACCATTGTATCTTTTTAGCGTGTTGATTTTATTAGACTATTTAGCTAATGTAGTGGTACTTTCGTACAACCACCCATAGATAGGGAATGTGTTATTTCGACCAGGGGAAAATATTACTCTCTCAATTATAAAATATTTTGAAGGTGATTGGAATATGTTACTCTCCCTCACCTATTTAGTTGAGGTCCGGTAGGTGCCTCAACCCTACTTAGTTAAGGTAGTAAACATTAATCATGCATGCAAATCTTTTACTATTTTCTTGTTATGACAACCATCTATTTTATTATGCCTCATACTCTTGATCACTTCATCTTATGATGAAGCCTTAGTCTTTATTTCCATGTTATTTTTTATCAATCATTCTTATTCCTTAATTGACACATATCTTGTTTCCTTCTCTTGTTGGGTGATCCCAACCACCCATGTCTATATCAGAGCTGCACAGTAGGAGCATGGGGGACCGTCTTAGGATTTGGATAAGGAGTACATGGGTTTCAGCATGGACCTATCTCATTAAGTTATTTTTTGGAGACAAACTTGATATGGTTTATATTTCTCTCTATCTAGCTCCTTATATTGTATCTTTCATGAAAACCCTATATGGGAGATGATTATGTACTTTTGAAAAATTGAATATAGTCATTACTTTTATTCTACTGCTACAGTTTGGTCTTATGTATACCATTATATAAAATTTGAAAATTTACACTTGTTCTAGCATACCTTTTGAATGTGTTTGGAATGGATCTTTTATTCTTCAAATTTTAGTAGGAGTGGATCCCCTATGGGTCCCACTCCTTACATGATGGATAATGACTAAGGAGTAAGAAAAGTAATCCTAATCTATTTTTCTTCTTAAAGAAGTGTTTTGTAAGGAAGAAGAGTACTTTCTTTAATTACTAGATTTCCACTAGGAATTCAATAACATGGTGTATCTATCTGAATACAATGATACTTAATGGAAAAGGTTAATTGAATTAATATGATGAGTAATGGATAAATGATAATGATACGAGTGGAAGGAAATGTATAATTGGTGTATAATAAATATATTTGAATGAACCTAACTTGAAAAAAATGCACTTAGACTATATAATGAAGGATTTGAATTATTAATAAATGTTGTACGTCAAGCTAATAGAGAATGATGAATTCTAAGAATAGTTTGAACAAGAAATGGAGAAGTTAAGAGTCATGAATATATATTAAAATGAAAACAAATGAGTTAAATGGTGGAACTAAGAACTGAAATCTACATTTTTTTTTAAATTTGGACCATTTCTCGATTTGTGCGTGTCATCCTTGCACAGGGGCCATGCTAATCTCTCTGTATTGTTCCAATTTTTTTGCATTGTGAGATATTTGATAATAATGATTAATGATCTCAAATGAAGGATTATAGAATATTAATAAGTATAATATAACTTAATTGAAAGATGAATTTCAAATATGTGAATTAATTCATAAGTGTAATTTTTTTGCATTGTTATTGTCTGCTAGAATGCATGTATTCTTAAAATGGTCCATGCAATGTGTTTCAAATGATATATCATATGTGTTGAGTAGTATAACCCTAACTAAAGAATGGAATGTATGTGAAAGAGGAGTAAGGAGTGTGCTATACATGTTTCCATATATATATATATATATATATATATATATATATATATATATATATATATATATATATATATATAGACATATAGATGCATACATACATATACATTCAAACATACATACAATACATACAAGGCACCCCCCGCTAAGTTTTGCTTTGGTGATTCGTAGGGCGATAGCCCGTGCGATCGACGGAACCTGTGGGCATGGCACCTACGTCTCCGGTTGCTCCGACCAGAGGCATTTACCATCACACATCCACACCACCCGCTACCTCCTCCACACCACACTGACCCCACCAACAGCAAGCTGACGCAGTCGGGAAAGAGATGACACACTAGGGAATTGAATGGGCGACAACGACGGTGGGAAAGAATCTGATGGAGTCGGGATAGATGGGAGGGCCTGGTTTTCGGAGCATAGCATGGAAATAGGTACTCAAGCAACCCTCGAGAAAGGAGAAGGAGATTGTGTTCCCAAAGTTGAGGATCGAAGGAGGCGAAGTCCACATCCATCAAGATGAGACTGAGTTTGAGAAGCCCGCAAACGTATGGGAGCATACGGTGATGGTCTATACTTTGGACAAGCATCCCTTCTACCACCATCTTCTGGCCTGGATCAAAATAATGTGGAGGCCAAAAGGTTCGTTCAAACTACTATCACGGGATGGAGGGATCTTTCTGCTCCGGTTCTCTACGGCGGACGACAAAAGAGATGTCCTTGAAATGGGGCCGCAATGGTTTGACCATCAACTCGTCATTGCCAAGCATTACAACCACAAGAGTCGAGCTAAAGAAGGACTCCTTCACTACTGTGCCAACTTGGATCACTTTGAAATCCTTCATCCGGTCATGGATGAAGATTGTCGTCAGAATGATTGCTACTGGGGCGGTCCGCGTCCTCCATGTTGATGAAAAATCCATCGAAGGAGATGACCAAAGAGTGCTTGTTGAATTGGAGGTTGAAGGACAAAGACCTTCACAAGTATGGCTGGACGTGAAGGGAGGGAACCAATCCCGATGACCATAAAGTATGATCAAATCCCTGTTAGCTGATGCATATGTCGCTCTTTCGGCCATAGAAAACAACAATGTGAGGCTAATCAGGAAGGAGAGAAGGAGGACGACGGTGTGAAGACCAAAGCTAATGCTGCTAAAAAGCCTGTCTGGGTTGAGAAAAAGAAGAAGGCCGACAAGGGCCAGCTAGTTGTTAATGACGTGAGGACTGAGAACGTGAGCAACAAAGGCACACAGTAGGATGCCCCACGAGAGGATGGGAAGGATGAAGCAATTGTATTGGAGTAGGTGAATATGCGAAGACATCAGAGGAACCAATAATGCCATCTATGGAGGAACCAATGGATGGAAAGAAGTTCGACAAAGCAGAGGGAGGAAGGTGAATTCACACCTACTTCCAGGAGAGGAAGCATGGACAGGATTCCAAAGACACAAGGAGTAGGAGCCATACTTGAGTCTACAAACAGATTTGAAGCCTTGAGTGAGTTGGATGCAGAGGGACTCGAACAGGTGGCACCGGAAAAAAGGAAAGAAGGCAACAAGGAGCAGCCCAAGCAAACTCGGGCAAACAAGAACCCTTAATATGTCCATTCTTCTATGGAATATTAAAAGGGGGTGCGACAGGAACAAGAAAAAAGAAATCTAGGAGTGGATTGGTTCTATGGGATTCTCTATTGCAGCCTTGGTTGAAACTAAGATAAAGGAGAATAATAAAGCAAGTATTGGCTATCTGTTTCCACAAGGGTGGGAACATATCTCTAACATTCAACATTCTGAGTTGCCTAGGGTGTGCGTGGCATGGAAGCCCAATGCATGGCAGATGATAGTAATGATGATGTCCGATCAGCATATTACTCTAGACTACAGGAACACAACAGGTTTGCACATGTGTTTTGACAACCGTTTATGCTCATGATGATGCAAAGAGAATAAAGGAACTTTGACATGACTTAGAACTAATGTCCACACATATGACGACACCATGGTTGGTGATAGGTGACTTCAACAACGTCAGATTACAAGGCGAGAAGGTTGGAGGCAGACTGGCTCTAAGGGTTGTGATTGAGGCTTTTAATGTAGCTATTGATAAAGCAGATCTAGTGGAGTTACCTATGATAGGTGGTGATCTTTTTACGTGGAATAATGAACAAGACCCAAAGGACAGAATAGCTAGCAAGCTAGACAGAGCACTAGTTAATGAAGAATGGTTAAAAATGTTTCCTAATAGGTGAAGGCAGGTGGATCTGAACTAAGTGATCATGCTCCTTTTCATGTGCAGCTATTTGAAAAGAAACAAAAAAGAATACCCTTCAGATTTCTCAACTTATGGGTGGAGTGGGATGGATATGAAGATATTCTCAAGGAGGTATAGAAAACACATATACAAGGGAATCCTATGTTTATCTTTGCAAAAAAGTTATCATTGCTGAAAACAACACTGAAAAAGTGGGCAAAGGAGAAGGTGAATATCCCCAATCTGATCTTGTTAACAAAGAAGGAATATAGTGAGGTAAGGAAATTCCTCATGGCTGATCCACTCAAGGGAGAATTAATAAAGAAAGAGAGGGAGATAAAAATGATGTGTGTTGACCTCAAGAAGGCTAAAGAGAAATTCTACTGGCAAAGAAGTAGGGAGAAATGGTTGGAAGACACTGATAGAAATACTAAACTCTATCACATGGCGGTGAGAAGAAGAGAGGCCTCCAACGTTATATGTGAGTTGATTGACAAAGATGGGCAAGTGATTAACATGAAAGAAGAAATTGAAGATCAAGCTGTTCAATTCTATAGTGAGCTTTATAATAAAAAGTTTGAAAGAAGGAAAGAGGAGGAAGCCATAGACGGGAAGTACAAACTATCATGCACCCACAACTATATACTCACAAAGGAGGTCACTGAACAAGAAGCCAAAGACACACTGTGGAGCATCGGTTGCAACAAATCCCCCGAGTCAGACAGATTCAATACTTTCTTCTACATGGCGGCTTGGGACACAATAAAAAAAGATCTTATGAAGTACGTGATATGGTTTCTTGATGGAGGTAATATGGTTAGATAAGTTAATCATTCTTTCTTGGTCCTCATTCCAAAAAAGAAAATCACAGTGTCACTCACAGATTTTAGACCTATTGCTTGCTTCTCTATCCAATATAAAATTATAGCAAAAATTATGGCTACAAGGTTGAAGCTGGTCCTTCCTTTCCTTATTTCTGAAAACCAAGGAGCCTTTACTTCTGGCAGGAGTATTAGTGATTGTGCTCTTCTTGCTGATGAGGTCTTATCTGATTATAATGTGATGAGAGGGAGCAGAAAGGCTTGTTTAAAACTTGATATTTCTAAAGCCTATGACAGCGTAAGATGGGAAAAACTATGGTGGATCATGCAATAGATGGGCTTCTCTGAGAGATGGATACAATGGTTGCAACAATGTGTTGGGACAAAAAGTTTCTCAGTGCTTGTCAATGGCTCATCAACGGGTATCTTTAAAGGAAGCAATGGTTTATGACAAGGTGATCCTATTTCTCCCCTTCTATTTACTATAATCATGGAATACTTCACTAGAAGGTTGAAGAAATTGGAAGACAAGAAAGCAATCAAAGCCTACACAGTCCATGGTATGAAGGTTATGAGCCACCTCATTTTTGTTGATGATGTACTGCTATTTATTGAAGCTAAAGTGGACATGTTAGTGAAGCTAAAAACTTTTCTATATGACTTCAGGGAGCAGACGAGGCTACAGATTAATGCAAATAAGACGCAACTCTACCTCTCAAAAAACTATCACCAAATGGAGAGAATATTACAAGAAGCATTGGGGATGGAAATTGGCAAATTCCCAACCAAGTATCTAGGCTTCCCTCTTGCATGTGGAAATTTACAGGTGAAAGACTTTGTTGAATGCATTGATAGATTGGATGAGATGATTACAAGATGACCCACCAAGAGAACATCCATGGCGGGGAGAGGTACCCTAATTAGAGAATCTATTGAGGGACTTCTTATCTTCTAAGTGCAGCAAGGGGAAATTCCGGTTGTAGTGCTTGATAGAATGGAAATGAAAATCTCAAACTATCTCTGGGCAGGAGAGTTCCATCCCATGCTCTATGCAAGGTTGTCTCTTCCAAAATATGAAGGTGGTCTACAGTTGAAAACTCCAAGAGAAATTGCTAGATGGGGGGCCTTTAAGAGAATCATCTTATACCATATAGGAGGATCCATTTGGGGTAGATGGATGAGGGAAAGATACCCGCAAGGATTGGATTTCCAGCCACGGACTCGAGAAGGCATTTCACGCACCATTCACATGATGAGAAATATATGGCCAAAAATCAAGCACATGTTCTTTCAAAATAAAACCGGGGGGGTGGCACTTGATAAACCCCAAAACCGATCTGTGGGAGATCGCAAGGAGTAGGGATGATAAAGACATGACTATGTCTTTGATTTGGACAGGTAAACATATTCCCAAATGGTCCACATGTGTCTACAAAATCCTACATGGATCTATTGCTACACTTGATAAGGTACATGAGTGGAACAACAATACTGTAGTTACTTGTCTTCTGTGTAAGGAAAAGGAGGAAACCCATAACCACCTATTTGGTGGCTGCGATTTCACAAAGAATCTATGGAAGAAAGTGTGAAAAGAGTTTCATCTTAGTATTGAGCTGAATGAAGATGCTAGAAGGATGATTAAAAGATGCACCAACGGGAAGAAGAAGTTACTTTTATTTGCTTCCCTTTGTTTCCATATTTGGAATGAAATAAATGCTCGCAAGCATGGTGGTCTAGTTAGTTGTGTGAGTACTATTGCTGAAAAAATTTGTAAACATGTAAAAAGAAGATTACATCGTAGATAGATGGGTGAGTTCCTCACATTTATGATGTATAGCAAGCATAGGGCTATATGTAACTCTTTGACCCCCTACATTTGTAGGGGGAGTCGGAATATATTTACCTGATTCTGACATACATACATACATGCATACATACATACATACAGCCGGCAAGGGAATAACTGAGTTGGTGAATTCCGCTGGTCCCCAATGAAGGGACCTGGGTTCGAAACCACATAGAGAAGCATCTCTTGATTTATCACCCTCCCGGGTGTCCGGCCTCCGCCACGGGTTATGGGAGAGGGGGGAGAAATCTCTCTCTCTCTTAATCCCATACATACATACATATAGATACATACATACATGCATACATACATACATGCATATATATATATATATATATATATACTTTTAGATATATATATATATATGTTTGTATATATGTATATATATGTATGTATGTATATATATGTATGTATATATATGTATGTATATGTGTGTGTGTGTATATATATATATATATATATATGAAATGGGTGGAATAAGTATAGTTGTATGATAAACATGTTTTACCATGATGAATGAAACATGATGTATATATGGTTATATTGTTGCTAGTTGTAATGTCTTTTTGAATATTTGATGAGGTTTCTTACATGGAATGAACTGATAAGAAAATTGTTGAGATTAAATTAATAACACACTAATTACATTTTAGAAATCTTATTTACAATAAGTGTTGTATAATGATATTATGTATCAAGAAGATATGCCATTGATGATTAATTCTATAATATGACATGGAAAGGGAAAGAAACATATATGTTGAATATTACAGATTTGATGTGCTTCTTATTTAAATTATTTTCTTTGTTAATCCTAATCTTCATTATATCATTCTAGTTTCTCATGAATACACACATTTGATAAATGATGATTTGAATTCTATTAAAATGAGTAAATGAATGAAATAACAAGAAATATGATATCACATCTAGTTAGGTGCCATGAACATTGTAAGTTTCCCCCGAGGTACATATTAAGGAAATGAAACAGATCTCCTTGTAAATCCCAGAGAAGTACGAGAAGGATTTTTAGACTGTGGAGAGAGGCTCTAAGTATAAGACTACCAAGACTTAGAGTGAGCCATACATTTGATTCAACCCTAAATACTCTAATGTGAAAGTCTAATTCCATGAGGAATAGACTTTGATGAAATGAAAATTGTGAAACATGAGATGTAAGATGAAATGAAAATTGTGAAACATGAGATGTAAGATGATTTGAATTTCATTGTTATTTTCCTTGTTATTGGGCCCAATAGCCAATAAAGCCCACAAATCAAACAACAAGGCTATTTTAAACGAAATCCAATTATTCTCAACCAAATATATGATTATTTGTTCAAACATCTTTAATATGAAAAATTACATTTCTCACCAATTGAACCCAAAAATTGGGGTTATAACATCCTCCCCCTCTTATAGAAATTTCGTCCTCAAAATTCAGGCAAGCAAACAAACAATTCAGGATAAGACTTTTCCATGTCCATCATTGGCCCTTATGTGGCTTCGCCGTACTCATGGCGTTTCCAAAGAACCTTTATCATCACATATTCTTTTCTCTGAGTCCTTTCATCCTGGCATCTATAAACTGCACAGGTGACTCAGGCCATGTCAGCCACCCTTGGGGCTCACTAGGTTCATTGCTCAGCACATGGTCAGGGTACCTCACATAGTGCTCTAAATCGGACACATGGAACTCATCACACATTACTTTATCCTGAGGGCAAGGTCAAACTTAACCTTCTCTACCCAACCATATCAAAAGAATCCATGCATTGGGACTCAACTCTCTTAGCTATAACTTAGAGGGGTCAGATTTCCATGTCACGTTTTCTCCCACAGTAACTTGTATGTCAGTCTATTTTGCATCTGCTCATGACTCTCATCATCTCTAGGCTCCTTTCAGCCCTTGTACAATCAAAGTGACTTCATCTACATGCACTGTGGTCCTTTCCTAACCATCATGTGGTCCTTTTCTAACCATCATGTGGCCCTTTTCACCAACATCACCTGACTGAAGTGGTGACCGACACAACCTCCCTTACAGAGCTTCATATAAAACCTGATACTGGCTATGGTGGTCACTGTCACATCTTTCATAGGACAAGAAATGTCTCTAGATATTGCCCTGAACGAGCACACAAGCCCTCATCAGACCCTTTAGTCTGGCTCTTACTAACCATAGTTAGGGGTGATAAACTATACTAACATTGAGTTCTTCATGTACCTACTTCCACTTTATGGAAGTGAACCTTTAGGTCAAACTCAAGAACCTTTGAACTTGCTTTATGGTGTAGTTGAACCATCTCTCTCATGGGTAGTTCAACTAGATCTATCCCTTAACCGAACTCTTCCTTTCTCATATTATCTAGGTAAGGCGACCAACCATAACCCATATTGTATCTCGACCTTCTTTGGCCCAGGGAAGACCTATCACAACATCCATAGTGTTGAGCTCCCATTCCCCCTCAGGGACTCCTTTGTCCTCTATATCAATACACTGGGTTACTGGGGTTCGTGCTTTACCTCCTGGCTTGCATGGCCATAAACCACATGCAACCTCATCTTAAGCATCCAAAGTACTATTGGAATTTACCACGGTGTATGGTGATCTTCAATCATGATTTCATGTATGTTATATTTCCTCAAGATTGATTTCTCTGAAACCTTAAACCACTCTAGTTGGGGTTTCATCACCTTCTTTTCCAAAGAAATGCACTTGAGGTTCTACCACCATCCTTTCATTGCATCGAGGACTAGGCTGGCTAACCAAACAACCCCTTATCCTTTCAACGTATCTTGTTACATCTGAGTGTTATCCAAACACCCCTCCTTTCCAAACTTAGGGTTAGCCAAATGACCTCTTTTAGCTTCTAGTCAAACAAGTCAGATATATCTCAGCTAGAGCATCCATTACCACTTCACATCCTTAGGTATTAGGTAACAGTGAAGACATACATTTCCATGTATTTCACTTATCATATTACCTCAAACTCCATTTCTATCTTCATTAAGAACACCCTCTGATTTCATCATCATGGTGACCAAACTCAACCTGGTATAACTTGTATGTTCTACATAGCTCATCATAGAAACTTCCTCATCAGGGGACTACCTCATTCCTCTTAGTGTTTGCAATCCATGTATCCTTCATTTTACCTGGGTAGGTATCTTCTCTATCCCCATTTCTTGTGGCAACGTTCCAACCTACATCATCTCTTATCCTTGGTGTATGACATGCATAATGTCCTATCTCTCACCCCCATAACAAGAAGAAATAAGCATTTGGTTGCAGTCCAAATACAGAGTTCTTCCTGTTCCAAGAGTAGAGATGGTTCATCCCACCTTGCCAGTACACCTTTAAATCTAAGTTGCAACGTGCCTTGTATGACAAACATCATGATATCAAACTAGTCTTGAACCTACTGAGGTTTATATACTTGGTCATCTCCTCTAGGTTTATAGGGTACCAGCTCTTTTGGGGTCATCCCTCTTCCCTCATGCATCAAGAGAGTGCCCTACTCATCTGCCCTTTGGGTCCCATGAGTTCATGAAGGTGATCATTCTCCTAACCCATGGCCCTCAAACAATGATAGCTATTACCTCCCGACCCTATGGTCATGTGCAACTGGGAAATTAGGTAACCCTACTTTCATCGATCTTATCCCTGCATGTCCCTAGGATAGACTTAGGATTCTCCATCATAGTACATGTTCACTTAGAACCTTACCCAAGTCTTCATAATCTCTCTTTCTACATTCATGGGTTGGCTCCCATACTTTCATAGGGATCATGGCAACCTGCCTACCTTGGTCAAGCCTCCTACTGGTCACCTCCATGGTAACACATTCATACACAAACAGAGATAGATATCTATGGCTCTACAGGTTCATCCTCATACCATGTACTTTTGGCTTAGCTTTTCAAGATCCTAACAGACCTCTTTAGGTTACCTTAAACTAACCAAAACTGATATACACCCTCCCAAAGGTGTCTCTCTCCCAGGATGGAAGGAAAACTATCTCTTGTCAGCAAGGTCACAAAAGCTCTTAGGTCTAGGGTTTACATCCACATGAGCCTACTTAACCCTAGCAAGCTATTACGACATAGCAGATCACCTACTGAGCCATGCTAGGTCATACTTGTCCTCTTTCCTCAATGTCGTATCAAGACCATACCTTTCCATGTCATCACTGAGTTGTTAAGGGGTTCATCAAACATACCTTTAATCTTAAGGGACTTCCCTTTCTCTTTTATACATGATGTGTACCATGCTCGAAACTATAGCAACTTAACTCTCATCATGAGCATTAGGTATACCACTTCCCTTCTTAGGCCTAGGAACCCTAGGTTCACTTGTAGGTGTCCAACTGCATGCTCTATCTCTTAACTACGAACCAAGCATGCAAAAGGCATGACATGCACTTCTTGTCATCCTTCAACCCGAGCAACACTTAGGGTTGGGTCCTCCTTAAGGACAACCAAGGTATCATCAACTTTCAGGGATCGATCATGAAGCAACCACTATCATCCAGTGTTCAGGGTTTTAGGCTTCCAACCTTCTTGGTGGGTTTCCTGCTCTCTCTCTAGAGCTAACCCCACATCCAACCTCATCATTATAGGTCCTTTCTTCATGAAGGATCAACCTCAAAAGTATGCTCTACATGGGTGAAGCCTAGGTATGAACTTATGTTTTCTCAAGATCACTCATAACCCTTTATGCTCCATCATAATTTCTTATACAGGGTTTCATCCTACTGTCAGCACTATGACGTGCCCCAGGTGACCTACTTGCATAAGCCCATAGGGTTTGTAAGGTCCTTCACTAACATCATCATCTAAGGAGTTGTCCTTTACCCTAACATGCACGACCCTTCCCAGGGTTGGGTTGCCAAAGGTGGTAGGTCACCCATGGATCCTATGGCATCCCAAAGGCATGTCCTTTCAAACACCTAGTCCAACTCATCTCTCTCTAACCTTTGCTTAGGGTTAGGGTTAGCATCTCAGAGGATGTTCCAGGTCTCTACTTGGAATGGAGATCTCTATCTCCAAGACTAACTTATCCTCTTGATAAGAAGGTCTAGCCTCAAGTCTCTTCTGAGGGCATGACAACTTATGTCATACGACCTAAGCATGTATCTATTCTTTAATTTGCATGTAATCTATTAAGCTTATGCCCATGACATCTTATTTACATGCCTTTCATTAATTTGTTGGAGGATTCCTTAAACCTTATTAACCTTACCCATACCTCAAGAGGGTGAGGAGAAGAAAGAAAACCCTAATCCTTTAGGTCCTTATCAGAATTTTGTGATGAGAAGGGATGAATAAGATGAGAAGTCCTAAAGGTATCTTATTTCGATTCATACCCTAAGACTTTGGCCAGGCGGTCACACAGGTCCGCGAGTCCTCATATTCTGACTAGCGGTGTGGAGGAAAATCTTGCCATCCCCTGGTCGTGATCCCTTTCTAGACACCTCCGTCTTTCAGATACTCCTCTAATAACTCCCTTGGGTTCTATGGAGTTTGTAAAATTTAATAATTATTAATGGTTAACTGAAGAACCCAAGCTCTGATACCAAATGTTACGACTCCACCTCCCGATAACCCCCAATTAAGGGAGACCAAGAGGTTGAAGCCGCACCCATTAATCCTGGATCAAAGGTTCGGCATATAACCATAAAAAATTATTAAATTCTAACAGAATATACTGAAAATGGTAATAAAAATTTTCTTTGCATATCTTTGATGAGATTGGAACAAACTAACTTCTAACCTCATCTGAACTATTCTATCTAATCCTCCTTTGCACTTTAATTCTCATTTAGTTCCACATGTGCCACTTTATTGTTTGTTCTTTTCATTGTACCTAAAACGCCGACAAACAAAACGTCGGTCAGCCGTAGCTGGTATGTGGGGGAAATAGATAAATATGCAACTATGGTAACAATGTAATCACTCAATTAATCATTTAACAATCAAGATTACATTTTAATCCAAACTACTCAATCCATACATATTCTCGAACTTTGGGCTGTCCCTGCAGTGGACATAGATTTCACCTCTCTTTTAGGTAATAGAGTCGCATGGCACTACCCAAAGGTAGCCCAATATCTAACTCATTGTGACTTGATGGTCCTACCTCCATGGTAGCCATGTACTAAGTCATCCATAGACCTGATGGACCTACCCAATAGGTAGCCATGTACTAGGTCATCCATAGACCTGATGGACCTACCCAATAGGTAGCCATGTACTAGGTCATCCATAGACCTGATGGACCTACCCAATAGGTAGCCATGTACTAGGCCTTTCTCTAACCTGATGGACCTACCCATAGGCAGCCATGTACTAGGTTAGCTATTATGCCACAGAGAGAACCAGGATTTGAGTTTATAGGCAAATGCATTAAGTGATAGTCATAGTCACTTTATAATTGCAGTATGAACATCCAAGCCATTTAGTTGCATTCAATATGATTAAATGTCCGAGAAACCATAAAAAACTAATCGGTTATTCATAAGTAACCACATACCTGTATTGCAGATTCAAATACAGAATTAACCAGAACATGGAAATCCCGATCAAGCAACAAATCATGCACATAATCTTGAAACAAATATACCAATTTCCTTCTATTAATATTTTACTCAATATCATCATCATCCTTAGGATTCCTATTCCAATTTTAGGGTTTCCTTGGGAATTAGGGTTTCGTTTTTCAATTAGGGTTTCCCTTCATCTTTTACCATATTAAACCCTAATTATCTCCTCTACTCTTTAATATTAAGGTTATCCTAACAACATATAACCCTATTTCCATATTAAAGACACCTTAATCATCAATTAAGCTTCTCTTTTATTAAATCTACTATTTTTATCTCTTAAAAATTTCATTATACACATTTATTATTAATTCAAAGTCCATTATGGTCCAATTAATATATGAACTCATTTTGCCATAAATTCTACCTTTTATTCATGAAAAGACCCTAATTACTACATTTAGGGTATTTATCAGAATTAAGGACTTCCATATACAAATAACTTAGAACCAACATTTAACAATCATATATTCACATTTATCCAAATAAACATGATCTTATCTTCTTTTACCCTAAATTAGGGTTTCTAAATTATTTAATCATTCTCACATGGGGCAAAACCCTAAATCATGGAATTCTACATCTAGATCAGGTTTGAATCTAACATTATCATTCAACAGGTTATTGACACTTCAATTAACCCATAAAACATTCTAGATTCAATCTTTAATCACAAAATAGGGTTTTTATCTTAATTTTAATGCAATTTTCATTAACTCATAGTACTTTTGCAATTATGTACCGAATCTATCTTTAATACCATTTTTATTGGATTCCTCAAGTTCTCCTGATCAAAATTCATATATTACTTGTCCTAATCGGAGTTACCAATATTTAATTACAAATTTTGCAATAAAACTTTATCTGGACCAATCACGAGATGCCACGTCACCTCTACCTCCATGCAAAGCAGCGATTTGGGAAATATAACCAAATTACCACGCTACCCTTGTTAAGTCAGCATGTGCTTTAGCCCACAGAGGGGCATAACCGTCCCACGGGTCTCCTTCATCTTCCTCCTTGCGCAGCTCCGCTGCGTTGCCCTAGTCGTGGGTTTTGTGGCTTCTCCTCCCTCGTCTGGACCCTGAAGACCACCAAGAACGAGTCCCTCCTCTCCGACAGCCCCCGCCGCAACTCACCAGGCTCTGCTCTATGTCCAGGATGGCAGGACGTGCGGCCATTAGCTCTCGACCTTGCAGTCGTGCTGCAGGCTTCCTGCTTGTCCTGCGTGAAGGCGCGGGCAAGGGGATGATGGACAATCACCCCAGTGTCGACGTGGGTGAATTCTTTATTCATCAGAAACAGTTACAATCTCCTTGTGGTGCCATGGCCACGTTGCTCCTCTATCTAGGGTTTATATCAAAGAAGATGTAGAAGAATAGAGAGATGAGAGGGGGAAGGAAGCAGGGACCTCCTTGGGCTCGACCCAGAGTTCATAACCTTTTATAGAAGAGGGTACGAAGCCCTAGGTGAGTTATCCATGATTTACCAAGCACTTTCCCAAAAGAAACCTTTTTTTCTTCAATGTGAAGTAAGTCTCTCTCTCTCTCTCCTATATATCTTTTTTTTAGATATTCCTTCTTCTTTAGATATTAGGATTTTTCGAAAATCCCTCTCATTATTGTCTTTATTCTTAGCTTTTAAACCATTAGACACGAAATTTCTATTTCCTTTAATAGAAATACCTCATAATTCATTAATAAAGTATCACATTATCCTTTTATTTTGCAAATTTGGTATTTTCTCTTTCTTTCCTCTTTATTGGGACTCCTTGGATCCCAAGAAACTCAAATATTTCAAAATCCTTTTATTGGATACTTATTATTCTTCTAGATGCATCTTTATGCATATATCACATTATCTTGTTTATTTCTTATTCAAATAATTCTTTTTGAGAAGTTCTCTTTATTTCTCTTTTATTTTCCTCATTAGCCTTTCTTTTAATGTTAGCAACCTCATGGATATGAAATTTCCCCAAGAAATCTCATTTATGCCTCTTCCCACTCATTTTCCACATTTTATCATTATTTTCAATTTATTTCTTAGTAAATAAATACTTCATTAATCTTTTCTTTTTTTTATTGCTTTCTTTACTCAACTTTGGACTCCTTGGAACCCAAGGAATCCAAGAGGCACGAAATCCTCTTTGGATTTTGTCTTCTAGAGGTTTCTACATATTTCTTTTCTCAAATATTTAATTATCCATTTACTATTTGAATTTCATTGTTATTTTCCTTGTTATTGGGCCCAATAGCCAATAAAGCCCACAAATCAAACAACAAGTCTATTTTAAACGAAATCCAATTATTCTCAACCAAATATATGATTATTTGTTCAAACATCTTTAATATGAAAAATTACATTTCTCACCAATTGAACACAAAAATTGGGGTTATAACATTGATGTTGGGATTTAATACTCACCATGATATGATTTGGATTTACTTGTTATTTGAATAGTATTGTTTTGTAGACATGTCTTATGTGTACTTCATATTTAGAATTGTAGGATGTGTTCCTATTCTAGTTGGTGGGGGTGTCAAAAAGATGATGTTTCTTATGTTTTTATATCTTGGATCGTTGCCTCTACAATCAGATTGTCATTCTAAAGTAACTAGCATTTACTAAGTTTTTCATAGACATGCTCTTAAGTATGTTTCAAAGTTGGAATATGGGTAAGTGAATAACTTATTTGATTAATAAGATAATTTTTATAAAATGGATTTGCTAAATGCTAGAATTTTTTATTACACTTAGTGATATCTACAAGTTTCTTATAAGTTCATTACACATAATATAATGTTTGTGCATGTACTTAGCTTGAGTTGGAGGTATCCACTCATTGTGGCTCTATATGAGTCCCATGAGATTGTTTTAAATGATTTTAGGTATAATGGAATTCAACAGAGATATTGTGACAAATAATATCTCAATAAAATAATTTAAATTTGTATGTCGATGTACTCTCTATTTCACAGGAAGGGTAGTATACCAAGTTCGCTCAATCTGTATATGTAATTGATTTAACATGAACTGTATATCAACAATAAATTTTGTTTCTAATTGGAATGAATTTGAATAACTTTGTGATGATTGGGTATTTTTCCTTGATGTGAGATTTATTTATGAGGTTTTCAAGAATCAAGTGACTTGTTCCTTAATCTAGGTTTTAAGTTTGGGATTTCTCTTCTAATGGTTGGCATTTTTGCTAATCAAAAGAGAGGTCCTGACATGTGTGTTATACATATCATATGATAGAGAGAGAGGAACCTATGGAGACTTGGAGGAAGAAGAACTAATAAAATTCAACCTTTTGGGGTTCTTCATAAATTAATTCAAACCTTGTATTCAAGTAAATAAAATAACTAGCATTGAGTTAGTCAACAACCATCCACTAATTGGGACCTAACGTAAAACCTATACCTAGCTATAAAGGTATATAGTTAACATATTTTCACTATGTAGATCAAATGTCATGCATGTGATTTGTAATTGCTCTCCTATTTTAGGGGACCAAAACTTTTAACAACTACGCTCCCACTAACCATCTTGTGAACACAATTAGATATTTATTTTAACAAAGACAAGCTCTTTGTATGTCTCATAAAAACAAAGATATTGTCATGTAGTGCTTCATTTAATTTGTAGTTTTCCATTTGTAGCTTAATAACATATTTAGCTTCATTGGAGATATAAAATATTTGGGCTATGTCATGTATGCATCTTCACAAATGTTACCGTCCAGGAATGTGATTTAATTCAATTTTCTAAATCTCACAGTCATGATAATCTACAATAGATAACATGATCATGATGGATATAACCATTTCAAAACTACCAAAATGTTTCATCACAATCAGTACCTTGAACTTGTTTGAAACCTTTTGCATCAAATCATCCACTGTCTATTTTGTATAATGCCATGCATGTTGGTCTTCTTTATGATGATCCTTTTGCACCCTATGGGTTTTACCTATTGAGGTGGACCACACAAGGTCAATGGCATGTTAGCATACATGCAGTCCAATTTAGTTATCATGGCCTCAAGAAATTTCATCCTTCCTAGGCCACCTGACATATCATAACCATAACTCTCTAACACATGAAGGATTGGGGTGATCTGCCGACATGCCCTAGTGGTGCATCACCAAAATATGACACCACTCCAGAATTTCCATCAGGAACCCACAATTCCTGATCCCACCCTATAATAGACCCCCATATCCATTGTATTTCAGGTCCCTTTTTCTATTGAAGTAACATGATAAACTACCCCTCTCTTTACTTTTTTATCTTGTTCATGGATAGAGGGTCATTCATGTTAACTCAATTATTTCTAGAGCAGTGTTAGACTGAATAACAATAATATTTAATATCTAATATGCTCATCTCCAACTATACATAACTAATATCATCTTCTCATAATTATTTCAATCAGTTAATAACATATATCTATCTGATCTGCTTTGATGTTATGTGATTTATCCATATATCTTGATCTTACTATTTGAATAGAATCAAATCTTACCCTAAACTAAACTCTTTCCATATTTTCTCACCTATTTTTTCACATGCATCGGTCCTAACTGCCAAGGATGGATCTTCATTGTAGGAGATACTGAGGAAATTACAAACCTAAATATAAAAAACTAGGATATTTATGGATACGATGGAAAAGAAACATGCATCCTCATCCCTTAAGATCTAAAATGTAAAAGATTCTTTTTGTAACTTTTCAACAATTTTCCTTCATTTTTACCCAACCTAAAACCATCTCGACTCGAGAACATTAAGAAAAGGATTCAAACTAGTTTATTGGGTAAGATGGGGGTACTAAAACCTTCCCTACTTGAGAAAATTAATGCCTACTACCTCAACAAATCTAAAGATCAAATTCATCTTTCTATATCTTATCCTTTACTATCTAACTGTGGAATTATTTCTTCCATCTTGAAACCTCAATACATAATATAATTTTATGGACTGGTTTCATCCTTTTTGATAGAAGGAGATGTAGTATGAGTTGTCACACCACAATTCCAATTTTCTATCTTTTTTTGTGGGAAGTTTGGTGTGAATGAAATAATAAGACAAATTTGATTCATCATTTATCTATCATATCATATCTTTTCTTCATCTTGGTTTACTATTCCTATTTGATGTTATCTCAACATGCAGGGATATATACCCTAGAAGCCCCATAGTTTTTTGAGTTGATGAGAAGGATAATTGACATACTAACAAGGGAGCCTTCTCATTCAAATTTCTTCTACAGGTCTTCGAGGATGAAGCCTGAGGTCTATGATTCATGTTATTTCTATTGTTTTTTAGTAGGACCATTCTTCATGTTTTTCTAGTAAGTTTCTATATGTGGAACCCACCTCAATTTGATTATTTTTTCTTTCCTTTCTGAGAGTCGTCCCATGAACTTTTTTTTGATGTCTTGGTACTTCTTATACATTGATTCCTTTCAGTAACTTCAAATAATTTTCACATGTTTGAAACTTCTTTTTCATGAATGCAAGAATGATTATAAAAAAATAGAATACTTTAGGGAGTGAAAGTCTTCTCCCATGTTTCATGCTTACATGGAAAGCTCCACATTGATGATCTCATACGATACTATTTTTAATATGATCTTATCTTTCCATGTTGTGATCTTGCTTGCTTATAGAGAGAATCTCATCCAGTATGAGCCACATTTAAATTCGTTGTGTAACAAACCATGTTCACTTCTCCATTGTCATCTTAAATCTTCTTGTATGTTATTGACCAAATTGATGCATATTTCCATCTAACCCAAAATTTGCGTAAATATTTAGCTACCAATGGAATTTATTCAACATATTACTATCTTTTTCACGTATTTAATACACTTAGTTTTAAATTTCTACCTATGGAATGTTCACAGATAGATAACATTCATAGTACTTGAGTGCAATTTATCCTTTCATTAGTCTTCTTACATTTTTTCTCAAGAAATTTTTGAATGGGTTTCTATAAACAAAATATTCTATTCCAGTCCTAATTGGAAATGTGATTGTCTTTTTTATCTCTCCTTAAGAACAACACCATTGTTTTAATGAAGAAGATGTTAAACTTGATTCAATATATAATTCTACTTGTTGATCACACAAATCTTGAAAAAATATATATAATTATGAATTCTACTTCGATCTTTCTTTAATTTCATTTTTCTAACAAATAGTGTTGGGTTTTAGAGGAGGTAGAGAAGCAGCGGAAACATAAAAAATTTCTCCCCATACCCAGAACAAAAGGAATCGCGTCAACGTCTATATAATAGGAAAGATGGTTTGTGGATGCATACCTTGTCCTGAGGCTTGCTCGACGACAGTATCTCACGCCTTGCGCGGTCTTCACCTCCGGTCTTGGACGGTGTCTGTGTAGCTCCTGGTCGCACCGGGACTGAAGACTCCTCCTCTCACTGGGACTGTCAAAATTGACTGTCGTCCTCCGAGCGGCAGAGGTCTCCCGCCTCAGCAGTCATCTACACGGACCGCCTAGAACTCTGATCTCCTTGTCACACAAGGAACTGGAAGGAGTTACACCCTCTTATTGGCGTACTAGTCGCCAACCCACTCTCCTGCTACCAGTTGCAACTACAGTTGTCCTTCCCTTGTTCTGCCTCCCTTTTCGGGTAGCACTTGCTCGGGCTCTCTCGGTTACCAAAACCAGAGCGAACGATAACTTTGCAGAGCAACCGACTTGCACTGAGTTGTACTCTGAGAAGCCCCTATACCCCTATATTTAGGCGGGTCATGGGACAGAGTTCTCTATCCCCCGCAATATGGGACTAAAAGCAGAAATAGAAGGGTTTGAGATTTTCCACAAAAGCAACCAACTCGCAACATGAACCGATCGTTTTACAACTGAAACGGTCGGTTGGGGACCTGAAACGGTCAGTTGACAACTCAACCGATCGGTTGGGACCCTTGAACTGGTCGGTTCACAAGTGAACCGTCGGTTGGTTGTCCTGGTCGGTTCTCGATTGACTTTCCTTCTTTTGTTTCTAATTGGCATCGAATACCAATCCTATTCCCAATCAAATTGAGCAACTTGAAACGAAAGGAAAATTCTCACCAATCTTACTTTCCCAACTTGCTCGGTTGCACCAGTTGAATCGATCGTTTCAACACTTGTATCAATCAGTTCACCCTGATCTTGAGCCGATCGACTCAACACTTGAGCCGACCGGTTCACCAAGCTCAGCCGATCGGTTCATCACATGAGCCGATCGGTTGGGAGCACAGATTGTGCAAAATCAGTCAATTGTGATTTCAATCAATCTGATACTCCAATCAACACGTCCAACACCTTGAACATTATGATATTGAGCTATCAATTAATTGAGTGTTTAATTGAACTACTAAACTCCTTTAGTAATCAATCTAAACATTGCTTGTGGACAAAACTCCTCTTCCAGGTTAAATCCTATGTGTGTGACCCTGCAGGTCCATTTCACATTGGCAGTGAAAGTCCATAACATTTATGACTTCACAAGCAAAGAGCGGTGCCTAGTCACACATCAGTGCTACCCAAGTGAAATAGAAAGTTGGAGAACGACTTTCAATCCTACAATCTGTGAATGGTGTTACAATGAATGTATAATTCCTTTGTCACTGATATCCTGAATGAACTCGAGGCATGGAACAGTCCTCCTGTCAACATTCATTCATTTCCTTGATCTCAGAGCAGACTCGGTGAGATGTGTGTGACATCAATATTACATATTGATTCACACGTGCATGCACATGCCTTTCTCAATCCTACTCATCAAGTGGCCAAGGATATCAAACTCCCTCAGGAGGAAAAATTCCCTTATCTATCACTCACCCCTCAAAATCCCCATGTGTGAAAGCCAACCAATCATCACCTTTATAACAATCCATTTTTCAGGACTGCGTTTGATGATATCAAAGTGTACCCAACGACGTGTGTTTAGTGTAGTGATTTCAGGTCTAAGATTCACACTCACCACCATCACTGTGAGAACTGACTGTGACTACCAAGTCATGGTTCCATGTGTCACTCTCACGGTGGGTCTGTCTGGTACCTTGTTCTCTAACAAGTACCTATGTGCTTCGTTTGATATCACTATATCATGACTAATGAGATTTTGTCATCAACCAACACACAATCCAGTCTTTAGTGTTATTGATGTCTGTGGTTATTTCCACAATAACAACCAACTAGGGACTAAACAAGAATGTATACTCTTAACATTCGTATGATCTCATCGTTTAGGTCCTTAACCTAAAACCATACGTCATTGAGTCAAAACATTCTTTAGACATCTATCATGTTACACCATCATCTCAGAAATAGTTTAAACATATAGATCAGAAATTGCCTTTATTATTATTCAAATCATTTACAAAGTATCCCATTACAATCATCATATGACTTGCTCTATGGGCATACATACCAACAAACTCCCACTTTCACTTAGATCCAGTCACCAAGGAATCTCAATCCTTGTGACCTAGTATGACCATCATGCTTATGTTGAGAAAGAGCCTTAGTCAGTGGATCAGCTATGTTGTCTTCAGTTGGTACTTTGCAAATCTTCACATCTCCTTGCTGTACGATCTCTCATATGAGATGGAAGCGCCGCAGTATGTGCTTGGACCGCTGATGTGATTTGGGCTCCTTATCTTGTGCAATAGCTCCTTTATTGTCACAATAAAGCTCAATTGCATCACAGCTACTGGGAACTACACCAAGTTCAGAAATGAACTTCTTGATCCACACAGCCTCCTTTGCTGCATGTGAAGCAGCAATATACTCGGCCTCTGTAGTATAATCGGCAACTGTTTCTTGCTTAGAACTCTTCCAGCTCACAGATCCATTATTAAGGCAAAACACAAATCCTAACTGCGATCTGTAATCATCTTTATCGGTTTGGAAGCTTGCATCGGTGTAACCTTTTACAACCAGCTATTCCTCGCCGTCGTACACAAGAAACTGATCCTTAGTCCTTCGCAAGTACTTGAGGATGTTCTTTACGGCTGTCCAGTGAGCATCCCCGGGATCTGACTGGTACCTTCCCGTCATGCTGAGAGCATACGAGACATCTGGGTGTGTGCACAACATAGCGTACATGATGGACCCGATTGCTGATGCATATGGGATCCCATTCATACGCTCCCTCTCTTCACAAGATTGGGGACATTGAGCTCTAGAGACGGTGACTCCATGTAGCATGGGGATGTTTCCTCTCTTTGAGTTCTCCATGCTGAACCGCTTCAGCACTTTGTCAATGTACGTGTTCTGACTTAGTCCGAGAAGCCTTCTAGATCTATATCTATAGATCTTAATTCCTAGAATGTAGGATGCTTCTCCCAAGTCCTTCATTGAGAAAGTATTCCCAAGCCAAGTCTTTACCTTCTCTAAGGCTACGCCATCATTCCCCATCAATATTATGTCATCCACATACAATATGAGGAATTTGGTCGAGCTCCCACTAACCTTCTTGTACACACAAGGTTCATCTTCATTTTGAATAAAGCCAAACACTTTGATTTCCTCATCAAATCGAAGATTCCAACTCCGAGATGCTTGCTTCAATCCATAGATTGACCTTTGCAGCTTACAGACTTTATTGGCATTCTTTGGATCTACAAAACCTTCAGACTGTGTCATGTACACATCCTCATTTATATTCCCGTTAAGGAATGCGGTTTTAACATCCATCTGCCAAATCTCATAGTCATAATAAGCTGCAATAGCAAGCATGATCCTGATGGAATTAATCATGGCAACTGGAGAAAAGGTTTCGTCATAGTCAACACCTTGAACTTGTCGAAATCCCTTTGCAACCAATCTGCCTATATAAGTTTGCACATTGCCATCCATGTCGGTCTTCTTCTTGAAGACCCACTTGCACCCTATGGGTTCTACCCCTTTGGGTGGTTCCACCAAAGTCCATACTTTGTTGGAGTACATGGATTCCATCTCGGATCACATGACTTCAAGCCATTTCTCAGAATCTGGTCCCTCCATAGCCTCTATGTAGGTAGTTGGATCATCATCTATGATCAACTCACCACCATCCTGAGTTACAAGGTATCCAAACCTCTCAGGTTCAAGGCGGGTCCTACTTGATCTACGAGGTCCTTGTGTTACCTGAGGAGACTGAGATTCCGCAACACCTTGTGAATTTCCATTTTCCTCTCGTACATCTACCGGTTCAATATTTTCTTTTGGGCTTGAACCTCTTCAAGCTCTATTATCCTCCCACTGCTTCCTTTAGAAATAAATTCCTTCTCTAGGAACACAGCTATCCTGGCAACAAACACTTTTTTGTCAGTAGGGTGGTATAGATAATATCCCCTCATTTCCTTGGGGTATCCACAAAATAACATTTATCAGATTTGGGTCCAATCTTATAAGGAAACATTTTCCTAACGTAAGCCTCACAACCCCAAATCTTCAGAAAAGACAAGTCGGGATGCTTCCCAGTCCATATCTCATATGGTGTCTTTTGAACTGATTTAGATGATACTCGGTTAAGTGTAAACGCGGCGGTTTCAAGAGCATGACCCTAAAAGGAAGTTGGAAGATCAGAAAAACTCATCTTTGATCGCACCATATCCAACAATGTGTGATTCCTTATTTCAGACACACCATTATGCTGTGGTGTTCCAGGCGGAGTCCATTATGATACAATACCACGGGCTCACAGAAGGTCCTCAAACTCTTGGCTTAAGTATTCCCCACCTCAATCGGATCTAAGTGCCTTAATACTTTTACCAAGTTGGTTCTGTACTTCATTCATGAAATCCTTGAACCTTTGAAGGGTTTCTGACTTATGCTTCATCAGGTACACATAGGCATACCTACTGAAATCATCAGTGAAGGTAATGAAGTACTGATACCCATTTTTGGCATTAGTTCTAAAAGGCCCACATACATCAGCATGTATGAGTCCTAATAGATCACTAGCTCTCTCACCTTTACCTGAAAAAGGAGTCTTGGTCATCTTGCCCAACAAACAAGATTCACATGTCTCTATTGATTCATAATCAAAAGAGTCTAGATAACCATCTTTATGGAGTCTAGAAATGCACTTCTCATTTATGTTCCCTAGACGACAATGCCAAAGATATGTTTCATTTGAGTTATTGAGTTTTTGCCTTTTGGTGTTTACGTTGTATACACTTGTCTCCAAATCTATCAAGTATAGACCATAAGACATTGGGGCACTGCCATAAAAGATCTCATCTTTAGAAATGGAACATTTTCCATTCTTAATAAGAAGTTCAAATCCATCTTTGTCCAAACAAGAGATGGAAATGATATTCCTATTTATGGCAGGTACATAATAGCAATTCTTCAACTCTATTATCAGCCCACTTGGTAGAGTTAACTCATAGGTTTCTACGGCACTGGCGGCAACTCTTGCCCCATTGGCAACACGTAGTTCAACCTTGCCTTTCCCTAAAGGCCTACTTCTCTTAAGATCCTTCACATTTATACAAATGTGAGATCCGCATCCGGTATCAAGTACCCATGACGAAGAAGTAGTAAAGTTAATCTCTATTACATATACACCAGAAGTAGAGATCTCTATCTCTGACTTCTTCTTCCATTGTTCCTTCCATCCTCTCCATGTAGAAGAAATTGGTTTGGCGAGAGAACCCTTCTCTCCCTTACCTACTTTCTTCTTCACCAACGCATTAAGCGTACATGGAGTGGATTCAAAGGCTCCTGGTATATCTGGATTGTGTAGAACATTTCTCACAGTCCTCAACCAGTTATAGAATTTATTCTCAATTAATTTTCCCATTTTAAAAGATGCTTCTTTTGCCATTCTACAAAATAAAATTGCATTTGTCAAAACTCTTTATGATTTGATTTGAATAAATTTGATGATAGTTAATTAGGCCTTTAATTAATTAGCGCTCCCACTATTTTGACTCAAATTGATAGCCCTCACCATCAATTCAGAAGATTGCAATGTACAACCTTCTAGTGGGTCAAGATCCTGAAATCCTCTGAGCCATGGACCAGCTTGGGCTGTCACCCACAACTCAGATCTTCCAAGTAGGCAACTCTTGCCAATTGCATCATATGCAACTCTTGAAAGATGTCATATGCAACTCCTTGCAATGATTTTCTCCATGCCTCAAGGTGCTAGATCCTGTCTAGGTCACCTTGTTAAGTCTGACCCAAAGCCAACACAATGAACATGCACCCTGCTTGGGCAGACCCACACATTCATCCTTCACGCTTCCACGAGATAGACGGTGCACCACGCTTGGGCATGCCCACACTTGGTCGATCAAGATTTTCACATGTGTCGCATTTGGAAGGCATCTAAAACTTAATATTTAATGAGGGATTTGGTTTTTATATACATATACATATCCAATCACTACAATATATAGTATGTATCATATACATGCTATATCCCAAAAAAACATGCAAAATGATAAAAGAAATGATTATGGCCATCCTATTGTGATTCCTTGATCCAAGAGGAATCACGGTCATCTAGGTCTACATCACATGCAACCTATACAAGATGAAAATATGTGTCTTCCTTTCTGGGTTTGATCAGCTCATCTCCATGTCCGATTGGCTCGCCATCAGGTTGGTTGTTCGAGTGCCACCAGCCGATCGACTGGCACCTCCATCCGATCGGTTCACCGGTCGTTGTACATCTCCTCAGGTCACCACCCGCTCATCTCGCTCCTTGAACCGGCCGTCTGGATCACCAACCGATCGGTTCACGCCTTGAACCGATCGTCTCAGGTTGTCTGTCGTTCTTTGACATAACAAGAAATAAAATCTATCATATTTACAATTTAATTGTGAAACCGCGAGTTACATTCGGGGGGAACAAAGGTAGGAAGATGATTCTCAAATTATTTCGAGTTACATTAGGAATAAGAGAATGGGAATCAGTGCGCAGACCGAGATGCAAGAAACCACATACAACCACACACATATTTAGGGGTTTATAGGCCATAATCATGCTACACATACACCACAAAACTCGTTTAAGGGTGACGCATATCGAGTGCATTAATATTACATATCATATATGTATATTTGGGATTTGTGGATTGGACATGTATAAATTCGATATTATTCGCATCACATGCAATAAATAAAGGCGACAAACCAAAATCGATCATATCGATAATCCTAAAATATAGAACAGTTAACCTGGCTCTGATACCACTGTTGGGTTTTAGAGGAGGCAGAGAAGCAGCGGAAACAAAAAAAATTTCTCCCCATACCCAGAACAAAAGGAATCGCGTCAACGTCTATATAATAGGAAAGATGGTTTGTGGATGCATACCTTGTCCCGAGGCTTGATCGGCGACAGTACCTCGCGCCTTGCGCGGTCTTCACCTCCGGTCTTAGACGGTGTCTGTGTTGCTCCTGGTCGCACCGGGACTGAAGACTCCTCCTCTCACCGGGACTGTCAAGATTGACAGTCATCCTCCGAGTGGCAGAGGTCTCCCGCCTCTGCAGTCATACACACGGACGCCTGGAACTCCGATCTCCTTGTCACACAAGGAACCGAAAGGAGTCGCACCCTCATGTTGGCGTACTAGTCACCAACCCACTCTCGTGCTACCACTTGCAACTGTAGTTGTCCTTCCCTTGTTGTGCCTCCCTTTTCGGGTATACTTGCTCGGGCTCTCTCAGTTACCAAAACCAGAGAGAACGACAACTTTGCAGAGAAACCGGCTTGCACTTAGTTGTACTCTGAGAAGCCCCCAATACCCCTATATATATAGGCGGGTCATGGGACAGGGTTCTCTATCCCCAGCAATATGGGACTAAAAGCAGGAGTAGAAGGGTTTGAGATTTTCCACAAAAGCAACCAACTCGCAACATGAACCGATCATTTCACAACTGAAACGGTCGGTTGGGGACCTGAACCGATCGGTTGGGACCCTTGAACTGGTCGGTTCACAAGTGAACTGGTCGGTTGGTGGTCTTGGTCGGTTCCCGATTGACTTTCCTTATTTTGTTTCTAATTGGTATTGAATACCAATCCTATTCCCAATCAAATTGGGCAATTTGAAACGAAAGGAAAATTCTCACCAATCTTACTTTCCCAACTTGCTCGGTTGCACCAGTTGAATCGATCGTTTCAACACTTGAATCAATCGGTTCACCCTGATCTTGAGCCGACCGACTCAACACTTGAGCCGACCAGTTCACCAAGCTCAGCCGATTGGTTCATCACATGAGACAATCGTTGGGAGCACAGATTGTGCAGAATTAGTCAATTGTGATTTCAATCAATCTGATACTCCAATCAACACATCCACACCTTGAACATTATGATATTGAGCTATCGATTAATTGAGTGTTTAATTGAACTACTAAACTCCTTTAGTATACAATCTAAACATTGCTTGTGGATAAAACTCCTCTTCCATGTTAAATCCTATGTGTGTGACCCTGCAAGTCCATTTCATATTGGCAGTGAAAGTCCATAACACTTATGACTTCACAAGAAAAGAGCGGTGCCTAGTCACACATCAATACTACCCAAGTGAAATAGAAAGTTGGAGAACAACTTTCAATCCTACAATCCTTGAATGGTGTTACAGTGAATGTATAATTCCTTTGTCACTGATATCCTGAATGAACTCGAGGCATGGAACAGTCATCCTGTCAACATTCATTCATTTACTTGATCTCTGAGCAGACTGGGTGAGATGTGTGTGACATCAATATCACATATTGATTCACACGTGCATGCGCATGCCTTTCTCAATCCTACTCCTCAAGTGGCCAAGGATATCAAACTCCCTCAGGAGGGACAACTCCCATATCTATCACTCACCCCTCAAAAGCCCCATGTGTCAAATCCACCAAATCATCACCTTTATAACAACCCATGTTTCAGGACTGCGTTTGATGATGTCAAAGTGTACCCAACGACATGTGTTGAGTGTAGTGATTTCAGGTCTAAGAATCACACTCACCACCATCACTGTGAGAACTGACTGTGACTACCAAGTCATGGTTCCATGTTTCACTCTCACAGTGGGTCTGTCTGGTACCTTGTTCTCTAACAAGTACCTATGTGCTTGGTTTGATATCACTATATCATGACTAATGATATTTTGTCATCAACCAACACACAATTTAGTCTTCAGTGTTATTGATGTCTATGGTTATTTCCACAATAACAACTGACTAGGGACTAAACAAGAATGTATACTCTTGACATCTGTATGATCTCATCGTTTAGGTCCTTAACCTAAAAAGCATATGTCATTGAGTCAAAACATTCTTTAGACATCTATCATGTTACACCATCATCTCAGAAACAGTTTAAACATATAGATCGGAAATTTCCTTTATTATTATTCAAATTATTTACAGTTTGCGTATAACAATAGCTATCAACATAGTATTGATATGGCACCCTATGAAGCTTTGTATGGTAGACGTTGTAGATCACCTTTGTGTTGGTATGAGACTGGTGAGCACAAGTTGTTAGGTCCTGACCTTGTGCAGCAGACTACAAAGAAGATTAAAGTTATACAACAACAGCTTAAGACTGCACAGGATAGGCAGAAGTCATATGCTGACAAACGTCGTAGACCCCTAGAATTCCAGGTTGGAGACAGAGTGTATCTCAAAGTCTCACCTTGGAAAGGAGTCCTCCGTTTTGGAAGAAAAGGGAAGTTAGCTCCTAGATTTATGGGACCTTATCCAATTGTCGAAAGAGTTGGAAAGGTGGCCTATAGACTAGAGTTACCTCAGGAGTTGCAGAAGTTACATCATGTTTTTCACATTTCCATGTTGAGGAAATGTCACCCCGACACCGAGTCAGTTCTACAACCTATGGAAGTAGAATTGAATGAAGATATAACATATGAGGAGGGACCAGTGTCAATCCTAGATAACAGAACTAAAAAGCTAAAGAAGAAGGATATAAGCCTTGCGAAAGTCCTCTGGAACCATCGTGGTGTTGAAGAAGCCACTTGGGAACTAGAGGATGAGATGAGAAGGAAATACCCTACTCTTTTCTCTTAATACGCTTTAACGATTTCGGGGACGAAATCCTTGTGAAGGGGTGAATAATTTGTAACATCCCTGACCTGGGTTATAATCTAACCCTGGAGGTTTTGCCTAAATATGTAATTATATACTTGTGAACACTCCCTGGCATGTAATTAAGTTCCTCAGGAACATTTACTTTCAATTTTGCTCCTTTATATGTAAAGTTGTAGCATTATTTTGTAATGCAGGGACCTATGTGCAAATTACCCAGTTAAAGGGGTTAACTTGCAATATTCACAGGTTAAGATGTTCCCCTGATGTTGAGACATCATGAGGATGTTTATGTTGAAGTTTGAGGGATTTCCCAAGATTGAGCATCAAGGTGCAGCTGTGGAAGCAATCCCTATGCTTGAAAACCCTAAATTGGGGTAAAGTGCAATTTACCCAATTTGAGGGGTGCAACTTGTAAAATATACCATCTAAAATATCTTGTAAGACTCTTGTCATCATTTGGAGAAGAAATTATAAAGAAGTCACTTCAATTGAATAAACATATGATGAAAAACACCTTTGTGATTGAATAATCAAGGTGTAAGTACTATAGCCCTTTTATGTGTGTGCTTTAGTAATAGGTTGATCCTCTTTGCCTTCATTTCTTAATCTTAGAAGGAGTTTGTCCATAGAAATAAGAATAAGGGACGATCAAAGAAGAGAGGAGGGACTTAGTTGAAAATAAGGAGAACCTATGTGTAATATGTTGAAAAATACACCTAAGTACATAACCCTTTTCCCCTCTTTGCAAGGAAACACTTCTCACGTTTCCTTCACTTGTTCCCTTGCCCAAACCGACTAAGGAGAGCTTGGAGCTCAGGAGGACGACCAAGGGAGAGCAAGGTAGGTTTTGGATCATCTCTTTTGCCTAAACTCATGGATGAAACTCGAATTCAAGGTCAAATTCATGGCTAGCTTACTTAATTCTATCTTTCTAGCCATCTCTTCTCAACCTTCCTTGGGGGAAACACCTTGGCCGACCTGTGGAGCTTCTTGGACGCAATTAAAGGCTTGGAGCTCGAAAGCTTGGAGCTCAAGGAGCAAGCTTTAGGCGGGTTTTATAACTCTAAACCTATGCTTTGTTATATACATCTTTTCTATGCTTTTAGTTGCTAGTTCTTCTTCTTCCCTACCTTCCCTTGCTTCCTTGCAAGAACAACCGTGAGGAACTGTTGCTGTTATTGAGGAAGAAGATAAGGGCGTTATTTCCAATGTTTATCCACGGTTTTCCACTTTGCCATACGACCTCAACCACTTTGCCCATACGGTTTGCAAACCGTTTGGTGGGCAAACGGTTTCAAGGTCGTATGAAGGCATACGGTCTCAAGACCGTATGTCTGCGTTGACCAAGCCTGGACCGTATGAGTTTTCTGTTCACAATTATGTAGGATAATCACCCCCAAACGTTGAGAGGTTAACTACAAAGGAATCGTGAGATATAGGCAAAACAAGTAGCAAGTTTATTTGAATTTAGTTCTGATTTTCAATCTACTTAATTTGTCCTTTTTGGGTAAACGGTTTCAAAACCGTATAAAATGGTTGACTAAGCGTTGACCGTATGAGATTACTGTTCATAAAGATGTTAATAAACAACTCACCAAATTTTATGGACTAATTCCAAACGGATTGAGAGATGAAGCCACTTCAACACCCTAACCCTAATTGGGTTAAAATTGCTATTTTAACCATAGATCTTGTTGAGTTTTGGGTTGAAGGACCCAAACGGTCTCAAGACCGTTTGGGGTTCCACCAAACGGTCTCAAGACCGTTTGGGAACAACCCAAGACCGTATGAAGGTCTAAGGTTGAGGTAATTGATAGGTTGAGGCTCCAATTGCAACTAAGTTGAGGAATTGATGAAAATTACTAATTTTAACCTTAATTGGAGTTCAACCCTACCCTAATCCACTTAGTTTTTGGTCAAACTTGGGGCAAACAGTCTTAAGACCGTATGGATGATGTCCATACGACCTCAAGACCGTATGGGCCAAGTTTGAGCGCAATTGGAGGTCAATTGAGGGGTTCAACTTCGATTTGATTCCACATTGTTGAGTGTTGATGGTTGAACGTTTATAGACCTTAATTGAACCAACTCTATACGGTCTTGAACTTTTTGGGTCATACGGTTTCAAGATCGTATGAATCCATACGACCGCAAGACCGTATGGATCCATACAACCTCAAGACCGTATGGATCTATACGACATTGAAACCGTATGGATCTATACGATCTCAAACCGTATGGATCTATTCGGTTTCAAAACCGTATAGGGTCAATTGATTTCAAAACCGTATGAGGTCTTTCGGTTTCAAAACCGTATAAGGGCATTCGGTTTCAAAACCGTATAAGGGCATTCGGTTTCAAAACCATATAACGGCATTCGGTTTCAAACCGAATGGGGGCATACGACCTCATGAATGTATGAAGGTTAAAGGTGTGAAACCTAGTAAAGACTTTTAAGGATAAGTTTGCTTAATGCCTTGAGGGCTTAAATGGTTTAATAGTTGTTCAACCTAAACCCTAATGATACCAAGAGACATTAGGAGTCAAGTGGTTAGTAAATTAACCCATGATGATGATCAATGTGTAATTTACCATAATACCCTTGAAAGGTTCAATTGAGTGAAACCTGGTTCTAATCAAACCCTAATCACTCAATAGTGGTGATTTGATCTATGTTAATCAAAGGGGATTTAACCCAACTTGATCTAGATTGGTGTTATCACCATCTATAAATATGAGGAGAGAGAAAGTATCTTAGGGGAGAGAAAGTACCCTTATTTTTTGATGGAAACTCAAGTAAAGTACCTTCAACACACATGAATATGCATGATTAGAGTATGATCCACTTATGTGAGATCATAGAAACCCTAATTATGATAAATGATGAATCTTAGACTAATCTGAGAGCATCAATAATGATGTTACTCATACATGATGATGCTATGAGTTCAATTCACCATAATGTGAATAGTAAACCCTAATTCAAGGGTGATTACATGCAATATGAGTAGTAAACTCTAATGGATGAGAATCAGAGAACTTAGCTCTTATGATAAGAGTGGAAAGTATATGCTTGTTTGATTTACCTTTATCAGTTGAATTAACCATGCAGGTTCTGATATGAAGGTGATCATATCCAGGTATGGATGATGATACTTTATTCATTAAAAGCATGTTGTTAGCTTTATGAATAGTGAAATGCTTTGATGCCTTGTCAGTGGCATCCTATGTTCTAATGGGCTGTAAGAGCCATGAATACCATCAAAGTCATGCTTTAGAGATGACTTGGGATGAGTATACTGAGAAATGATGATTGATGTGAGTTAGGTTTGTTACATTTGGTATTCTACTTTCATAGATGTTATGCTACTGTTATTGTTTGAAGAACAATGTATGTTGTAAAAGAATACTGAATGCACCTAACTAATCAAGTATAATGTAGAGCCCTGATCATAGATCCATCATTGTCAGAGACTAAATGATGGTGGAACAGGTTTTCCCAAGGGAACTCCTGGATCACATACTCTTGAGTATGTGGAGGAAATGGATGCGTAAATCCTTACATCCTAGTGTAGGAATTGATACCGTCAATCCTCCACTACAGAACCAAATGGTGAGATGTACCTCAAATCTCCCAAAGAAAACACAAACACCGTATCGGTGAAAGATAAACAAGAAATCTTCCGATGACGAAGAGAGTACAGAACGCCACTGTAACTCTAAAATAGCGAAGGTCCAGTTTACCCTGGAGAGCTATAAACAAAAGATGTCCTGCCAGATGTCTAGCAAACAATCCTCTAACTGACTGAGGATGATGAGGTCATAAGAATCCGACTCTTTTAATGACCTATGTATGATACTGATGTGACTTCTTAGCGATCAGTTGGAGTATGAGTGGTATGCCTCATCTCCACAGGGAATAATCATGTTTGTAAAACATAAACAACTGCGTAGTATATCTGCTTAGGTTTATCTATGAGGAAGAACGTTTGTGGTTACATTGTTTACATTAATGATCTGTTCAGACATTTGTATACATGTCCTTTATATGCTTTAAAGACATGAATGCCTAAGTAGAAGTTGTTTCACTTGTTATTAAACCTGCTGTTGTAGGATTATTGTTATCTTGTCTATATTATTCCTTAATGTTATAATGAAGCTTCTGGCGGAGAGTTATAACTCTCGCTGGGACAATTATGTAAAATTGTCTCACCCCGTGGACTTCAACTTTTTAGGTGGACGTCGAGGACGGAGGAACAGGTCCACAGGTGACCAATCCCAGCAGCAACAACACCAGGAGTAGTAATTAATCTTAGGTGGAGATTGAGCCTGCCAAGTGTTGTAGTTAGAGTCTGTCCTATGTGTCCTCTGTACACTCAGGTCTTGGAGTATTTTGTTGTGAAATCTTGAGATTTTGTATCTTGTTGTATATAATTACTCAAGAAGTAATTTGATAGTGATGTATATAGTTTAAATCCTTTTTCAATGGAAAAGGTTTGTGGTTTCAAGCTCTTGTCTCGAAAAGTTTTAATTTCCCGTGATTTTTGACTTCCGCTGTTTATCGTTTGCTTCCACTAAAGTTTAATTCGTGATTATATCGTGGTTTGGAGATCGGAGCCTACAATTAAGTGGTATCAGAGCTCTAGGTTCGCCGAGTCTACAGAGGCATAGGACTTAGGAAGTCGAGTCTATCTTAAGTATTCCTTCCTTATCTAATAGAATCTTCTGCTCCTCAGGAGAAGAAGATACATAAGAATGTCAGAGCCACATGAGGAGCATGTGGCAGAAAGTAGCATAGCTGCACCTCAAGGCAGTGCAGGGGTTCCAGAAGTAGAACATCCTGTACCTGAGCAACCCAGAGAGCCACCTCAGTTCGACCCAATCGACATGAGTAACCCAGCCGTGCATACGATGTTTGGGCAGTTTATGACTGCCATGACACACATAACCGACAGGATGCCCATGTCAGCACTCAGGGCACCTGTCCAGCCAGAAGGTCAAGGTATCGAGAAGACATTCGAGCGACTACGTCGTGTCGGAGCTACCGAGTACTTTGGGACTGCCGACCCTGCAGATGCTGATCTGTGGTTGACAGAGGTGGAGAAGGCTTTCAGGATTCTCAATATCCCTGAAGCTGAGAAGGTCATACATGCAGTCTATCTTCTCAAAGGAAGTGCTGGTCATTGGTGGACAATGGAAGAGCAGAAGAGACCTGGAATGGAGATCTCGTGGGAAGACTTTCGGCGGAAATTTGTTCAGAGATATTTCCCAAAGACCTTCCTAGACGAGAAGATCTCTCAGTTTGAGAGACTGAGGTAGGGCATGATGAACATTAGCGAGTATGAAGCTAAGTTCATGGAGTTGTTGCGGTTTTGTCCGCACATGGCTGCCACAGAAGAGGAAAGAATCAGGAGATTCGAGAAGGGTCTGAATGCTGACATGACTACCCCGGTGTCTGCCTTAGAAAACCAAGAGAGATTCTCTACCTTCGTTGAGTCAGTCCGAAGGATAGAGAGATCTGTGGTTGAGAAGAGGCAAACTCAGAAAAGATATCCACAGTTCCAGGGTTCTTCATCTAGGGACTTTAAGCAGCCTAGATCCTCTGCACCTAACCCTCCACCACCTAGATCTAATTCTCAGACTCAGTGGTCTCCAAGTAGAGGTAGAGGACGAGGACAACCACCTCGGGAGACTCAGAGTTCTGCATCATTGTTAGTGACTGGACCACCAAGACCACAACAACAGGAGAGAAGCTTCTACAACTGTGGTAAGGTGGGACATTTGATGAAGGCCTGTCGATCTAAGCCTGTCAGTGTGACACAGCCTCCGAGACAAGGTCAACAGGGATCACAGAGAGGGCAATCTCGAGGAGCAGCTCGAGGATGTGGGCAAGCGTCTTAAGCTGGATCATCAGCACCACCTCAACAACAGGCTACAATGAGGTTCTATGCTATGAACCCACCAGAAGCAGTGGTCAATCCACAAGTGGTGACAGGTCAGATGGAACTTCTATATTCTGATATGTCTAAATCTTGTGTAGTATCTGTTCTGATTGATCCGGGTGCTACGCACTCTTTCATCACTCGAAGAGTGATTCGCAACTGCAATATGACAGTTAGTCATAGGGCAGATAGTTTGTTGTTGGAGACTTCGTTGAGTGGGTCTGCCGTTCTGCAGGAGGTATGCTCTCCCTGCATCCTCTTCTTTTCTAAGAATCACATTCAAGTGGATCTTATACCGCTTGATATGCAAGGATTTGATGTAATCCTAGGGATGGATACCTTGGAAAGGTATCGAGTTGTCTTGGATTGTGAGTCCAAGTTGGCAGTGTTTGCTGATGAAAGCAACACATGGATCTTTCAAGGAGAAAGAAAGATTCTGCCCACTTGTCTTGTATCAGCCATGGTTGCTGATAAGTTGATGAGGCAAGGATGTTATGCATTCTTAGCCCATGTGGTAGATGTTACCAAGGAGAGTCCCAATCCTGCTGAAGTTCCTATTGTCAGGGAATTCGAGGATGTGTTTCCTGAAGAACTTCCTGGTATACCACCACCTCAGGAGATTGATTTTGAAATCAATCTGGTCCCAGATACAAAACCTATAGCCCAGACTCCTTATAGGATGGCGCCTGCCGAGATGGCAGAACTCAAGAAACAGCTTCAAGAGTTGCTTGAGAAGGGTTTCATCCGACCGAGTACCTCACCTTGGGGTGCTCCAGTTTTGTTTGTTAAAAAGAAAGATGGATCAATGTGGTTGTGCATTGACTATAGACAACTCAATAAAGTAACAATAAAGAACAAGTATCCTTTGCCGAGGATTGATGATCTCTTTGACCAGTTGCGTGGTGTAACAGTCTTCTCAAAGATAGATTTGAGGTATGGATATCATCAACTCCGCATTAAGGACAGTGACATATCCAAGTCTGCCTTTAGGACAAGATATGGTCACTATGAGTTCACGGTTATGTCATTTGGACTAACCAATGCACCAACTGCATTTATGGAGCTCATGAATAGAGTCTTTTGACCCTTCCTTGATCAGTGTGTTGTCATCTTCATAGATGACATACTGATTTATAGTAAGGATGCTCAGCAGCATGAGCAGCATCTTCGCCAAACTTTGACCTTGCTAAGAGAACATAAGCTATACGCTAAATTTAGCAAGTGCGAGTTCTGGTTACCTGAAGTGTCTTTTCTTGGACATGTGATATCTGCCTCTGGAATTCGTGTTGACCCTGCAAAGGTGGAATCTGTTCTACAGTGGGAACAACCGAAGACACCGACGGAGATTAGAAGTTTCTTAGGGTTAGCTGGTTATTATCGAAGGTTTATTAAGAATTTCAGTTCTATAGCCTTACCTTTGACCAAGTTAACCCGGAAAGATGTTCCTTTTTCCTGGAGTGATAAGTGTCAACAGTCTTTTCAGCTGTTGAAGGAGAGGTTGACAAGTGCGCCTATACTTGTGCTACCTGAACAAGGAAAAGGATATGTAGTCTTCTGTGATGCCTCCAAGAATGGACTTGGATGTGTGTTGATGCAAGATAAACAAGTGATTTCTTTTGCTTCCCGACAACTTAAGAAACACGAGGAAAATTATCCGACACACGATCTCGAGTTAGCTGCTGTGGTTCATGCCTTGAAGATCTGGAGACATTATCTCTACGGAGAAACCTTCCAGATTTTCACAGACCACAAGAACCTTAAGTATATCTTCTCTCAGCATGAGCTTAACATGAGGCAACTTCGCTGGATGGAGTTAATCAAGGATTACGACTGTACAATTGATTACCATCCAGGCAAGGCCAATGTGGTTGCAGATGCCTTGAGTAGGAAATCAACAACATCAACCATGGATAGGGCACAACTAAGTTCATTAGTATGCTCTAGGAGAGATATTCTTATCTCTTTAAGGCAAGACAATGTACAGTTGAAGGTGTCATTGTTAGCCGGTTTGTTAGCTGAGATGCAGATTAAACCTACCCTAAGAGGGCAGATAAAGGAGGCACAACAAGTTGATGCTGCAGTTCAGCAGATTAGATCTGAGTATGATAGTGTGAAGCAAGATGGTTTTCATGAGTCAGATGACCAAGTGGCATGCTATCATGGGAGGATGATAGTACCAGATGTAGATAATATGAGGAAGTTAGTCCTGGAAGAAGCTCATTCTTCGATGTATGCTATGCATCCAGGGAGCACCAAAATGTATCGAAACTTGAAAGATATGTATTGGTGGCCTGGGATGAAGAAGGATGTAGCTGAGTTTGTTCTGAGGTGTCCTGTGTGTCAGCAGGTCAAGGCTGAACACCAGAAACCTACATGAACAATGCAACCTTTACCTATACCACAGTGGAAGTGGGACCATGTGACCATGGACTTTGTTGTTGGCCTACCCAGGACAAGCAAAGGACATGATTCCATTTGGGTAGTTGTTGATAGGTTGACTAAGACAGCACATTTTTTACCTATCAAAACAACCTATTCTGCTGAAAGGTTATCCCAGTTGTATGTGCAAGAGATAGTACGTTTGCACGGAGTTCCTGTCACGATAGTTTCTGACAGAGGTCCCCAGTTTACAAGTCGCTTTTGGGAACAGTTACACAGAGCCCTAGGCACCAAGTTAAGGTTTAGTACAGCCTTTCACCCACAGACTGATGGACAGTCAGAAAGGACTATACAGACCTTGGAAGATCTGTTGAGAGCATGTGTTCTCCAGTTTATCGGGAGTTGGGATCTACATCTGAACTTGATAGAGTTTGCCTATAACAATAGCTATCAACATAGTATTGATATGGCACCCTACGAAGCTTTGTATGGTAGACGTTGTAGATCACCTTTGTGTTGGTATGAGACTGGTGAGCACCAGTTGTTAGGTCCTGACCTTGTGCAGCAGACTACAGAGAAGATTAAAGTTATACAACAACATCTTAAGACTGCACAGGATAGGCAGAAGTCGTATGTTGACAAATGTCGTAGACCCCTAGAATTCCAGGTTGGAGACAGAGTGTATCTCAAGGTCTCACCTTGGAAAGGAGTCCTCCGTTTTGGAAGAAAAGGGAAGTTAGCTCCTAGATTTATGGGACCTTATCCAATTGTCGAAAGAGTTGGAAAGGTGGCCTATAGACTAGAGTTACCTCAAGAGTTGCAGAAGTTACATCCTATTTTTCACATTTCCATGTTGAGGAAATGTCACCCCGACACCGAGTCAGTTCTACAACCTATGGAAGTAGAATTGAATGAAGATATAACATATGAGGAGGGACCAGTGTCAATCCTAGATAACAGAACTAAAAAGCTAAAGAAGAAGGATATAAGCCTTGTGAAAGTCCTCTGGAACCATCGTGGTGTTGAAGAAGCCACTTGGGAACTAGAGGATGAGATGAGAAGGAAATACCCTGCTCTTTTCTCTTAATACGCTTTATCAATTTCGGGGACGAAATCCTTGTGAAGGGGTGGATAATTTGTAACATCCTTGACCTGGGTTATAACCTAACCCTGGAAGTTTTTCCTAAATATGTAATTATATACTTGTGAACACTCCCTGGCATGTAATTAAGTTCCTCAGGAACATTTACTTCCAATTTTGCTCCTTTATATGTAAAGTTGTAGCATTATTTTGTAATGCAGGGACCTATGTGCAAATTACCCAGTTAAAGGGGTTAACTTGCAACATTCACAGGTTAAGATGTTCCCCTGATGTTGAGACATCATGAGGATGTTTATGTTGAAGTTTGAGGGATTTCCCAAGATTGAGCATCAAGGTGCAGCTGTGGAAGCAATCCTTATGCTTGAAAACCCTAAATTGGGGTAAAGTGCAATTTACCCAATTTGAGGGGTGCAACTTGTAAAATATACCATCTAAAATATCTTGTAAGACTCTTGTCATCATTTGGAGAAGAAATGATAAAGAAGTCACTTCAATTGAATAAACATATGATGAAAAACACCTTTGTGATTGAATAATCAAGGTGTAAGTACTATAGCCCTTTTATGTGTGTGCTTTAGTAATAGGTTGATCCTCTTTGCCTTCATTTCTTAATATTAGAAGGAGTTTGTCCTTAGAAATAAGAAGAAGGGACGAGCAAAGAAGAGAGGAGGGACTTAGTTGAAAATAAGGAGAACCTATGTGTAATATGTTGAAAAATACACCTAAGTACATAACCCTTTTCCCCTCTTTGCAAGGAAACACTTCTCACGTTTCCTTCACTTGTTCCCTTGCCCAAACCGACTAAGGAGAGCTTGGAGCTCAGGAGGACGACCAAGGGAGAGCAAGGTAGGTTTTGGATCATCTCCTTTGCCTAAACTCATGGATGAAACTCGAATTCAAGGTCAAATGCATGGCTAGCTTACTTAATTCTATCTTTCTAGCCATCTCTTCTCAACCTTCCTTGGGGGAAACACCTTGGCCGACCTGTGGAGCTTCTTGGACGCCATTAAAGGCTTGTAGCTCGAATGCTTGGAGCTCAAGGAGCAAGCTTTAGGCGGGTTTTATAACTCTAAACCTATGCTTTGTTATATACATCTTTTCTATGCTTTTAGTTGCTAGTTCTTCTTCTTCCCTACCTTCCCTTGCTTCCTTGCAAGCAAAACCGTGAGGAACTGTTTCTGTTCTTGAGGAAGAAGATAAGGTCGTTATTTCCAATTTTTATCCATGGTTTTCCACTTTGCCGTACGACCTCAACCACTTTGCCCATACGGTTTGCAAACCGTTTGGTGGGCAAACGGTTTCAAGGTCGTATGAAGTCATACGGTCTCAAGACCGTATGTATGCGTTGACCAAGCCTGGACCGTATGAGTTTTCTGTTCACAATTATGTAGGCTAATCACCCCCAAAATTTGAGAGGTTAACTCCAAAGGAATCGTGAGATATAGGCAAAACAAGTAGCAAGTTTATTTGAATTTAGTTCTGATTTTCAATCTACTTAATTTGTCCTTTTTGGGTAAACGGTTTCAAAACCGTAAAAAATGGTTGACTAAGTGTTGACCGTATGAGATTACTGTTCATAAAGATGTTAGTTAACAACTCACCAAATTTTATGGACTAATTCCAAACGGATTGAGAGATGAAGCCACTTCAACACCCTAACCCTAATTGGGTTAAAATTGCTGTTTTAACCATAGATCTTGTTGAGTTTTGGGTTGAAGGACCCAAACGGTCTCAAGACCGTTTGGGGTTCCACCAAACGGTCTCAAGACCGTTTGGGCACAACCCAAGACCGTATGAAGGTCTAAGGTTGAGGTAATTGATAGGTTGAGGGTCCAATTGCAACTAAGTTGAGGAATTGATGAAAATTACTAATTTTAACCTTAATTGGAGTTCAACCCTACCCTAATCCACTTAGTTTTTGGTCAAACTTTGGGCAAACGGTCTTAAGACCGTATGGATGATGTCCATACGACCTCAAGACCGTATGGGCCAAGTTTGAGCCCAATTGGAGGTCAATTGAGGGGTTCAACTTCGATTTGATTCCACATTGTTGAGTGTTGATGGTTGAACGTTTATAGACCTTAATTGAACCAACTCCAACCCTAATTGGATATCAATAGGGGGTCAATTGAGTGACCAATTGGTTAAGGCTAACCCTAATTGTCTCAATTGGTAAGTGGTTAGCAAGCTTAAGGCCAATTGATGGCTTCAACATAGGAAACCCTAATTGAGTTTACCCTTTGAACCACCTTGGAGGTCTATACGGTCTTGAACTTTTTGGGTCATACGGTTTCAAGATCGTATGAATCCATACGCCCTCAAGACCGTATGGATCCATACGACCTCAATACCGTATGGATCTATACGACCTTGAAACCGTATGGATCTATACGATCTCAAACCGTATGGATCTATTCGGTTTCAAAACCGTATAGGGTCAATTGATTTAAAACCGTATGAGGTCTTTCGGTTTCAAAACCGTATAAGGGAATTCAGATTCAAAACCGTATAAGGGCATTCGGTTTCAAAACCATATAAGGGCATTCGGTTTCAAACCGAATGGGGGCATACGACCTCATGAATGTATGAAGGTTAAAGGTGTGAAACCTAGTAAAGACTTTTAAGGATAAGTTTGCTTAATGCCTTGAGGGCTTAAATGGTTTAATAGTTGTTCAACCTAAACCCTAATGATACCAAGAGACATTAGGAGTCAAGTGGTTAGTAAATTAACCCATGATGATGATCAATGTGTAATTTACCATAATACCCTTGAAAGGTTCAATTGAGTGAAACCTGGTTCTAATCAAACCCTAATCACTCAATAGTGGTGATTTGATCTATGTTAATCAAAGGGGACTTAACCCAACTTGATCTAGATTGGTGTTATCACCATCTATAAATATGAGTAGAGAGAAAGTATCTTAGGGGAGATAAAGTACCCTTATTTTTTGATGGAAACTCAAGTAAAGTACCTTCAACACACATGAATATGCATGATTAGAGTATGTTCCACTTATGTGAGATCATAGAAACCCTAATTATGATAAATGATGAATCTTAGACTAATCTGAGAGCATCAATAATGATGTTACTCATACATGATGATTCTATGAGTTCAATTCACCATAATGTGAATAGTAAACCCTAATTCAAGGGTGATTACATGCAATATGAGTAGTAAACTCTAATGGATGAGAATAAGAGAACTTAGCTCTTATGATAAGAGTGGAAAGTATATGCTTGTTTGATTTACCTTTATCAGTTGAATTAACCATGTAGGTTATGATATGAAGGTGATCATATCCAGGTATGGATGATGATACTTTATTCATTAAAAGCATGTTGTTAGCTTTATGAATAGTGAAATTCTTTGATGCCTTGTCAGTGGCATCCTATGTTCTAATGGGCTGTAAGAGCCATGAATACCATCAAAGTCATGCTTTAGAGATGACTTGGGATGAGTATACTGAGAAATGATGATTGATGTGAGTTAGGTTTGTTACATTTGGTATTCTACTTTCATAGCTGTTATGCTATTGTTATTGTTTGAAGAACAATGTATGTTGTAAAAGAATACTGAATGCACCTAACTAATCAAGTATAATGTAGAGCCCTGATCATAGATCCATCATTGTCAGAGACTAAATGATGGTGGAACAGGTTTTACCAAGGGAAATCCTGGATCACATACTCTTGAGTATGTGGGGGAAATGGATGCGTAAATCCTTACATCCTAGTGTAGGAATTGATACCGTCAATCCTCCACTACAGAACTAAATGGTGAGATGTACCTCAAATCTCCCAAAGAAAACACAAACACCGTATCGGTGAAAGATAAATAAGAAATATTCCGATGACGAAGAGAGTACAGAACGCCACTGTAACTCTAAAATAGCGAAGGTCCAGTTTACCCTGGAGAGCTATAAACAAAAGATGTCCTGCCAGATGTCTAGCAAACAATCCTTTAACTGACTGAGGATGATGAGGTCATAAGAATCCGACTCTTTTAATGACCTATGTATGATACTGATGTGACTTCTTAGCGATCAGTTGGAGTATGAGTGGTATGCCTCATCTCCACATGGCATAATCATGTTTGTAAAACATAAACAACTGCGTAGTATATCTGCTTAGGTTTATCTACGAGGAAGAACGTTTGTGGTTACATTGTTTACATTAATGATCTGTTCAGACATTTGTATACATGTCCTTTATATGCTTTAAAGACATGACTGCCTAAGTAGAAGTTGTTTCACTTGTTATTAAACCTGCTGTTGTAGGATTATTGTTATCTTGTCTATATTATTCCTTCATGTTATAATAAAGCTTCTGGCAGAGAGTTATAACTCTCGCTGGAACAATTATGTAAAATTGTCTCACCCCGTAGACTTCAACTTTTTAGGTGGACGTCGAGGACGGAGGAACAGGTCTACAGGTGACCAATCCCAGCAGCAACAGCACCAGGAGCAGTAATTAATCTCAGGTGGAGATTCAGCCTGCCAAGTGTTGTAGTTAGAGTCTGTCCTATGTGTCCTCTGTACACTCAGGTCTTGGAGTCTTTTGTTGTGAAATATCGAGATTTTGTATCTTGTTGTATATAATTACTCAAGAAGTAATTTGACAGTGATGTATACAGTTTAAATCCTTTTTCAATGGAAAAGGTTTTTGGTTTCAAGCTCTTGTCTCGAAAAGTTTTAATTTCCCGTGATTTTTGACTTTCACTGTTTATCGTTTGCTTCCGCTAAAGTTTAATTCGTGATTATATCGTGGTTTGGAGATCGGAGCCCACATGCTCTATGGGCATACATACCAACAAATAGGATGGCAAAGGAAGACATGTCCTCAGAGATGTTCACTCATATTTTCACATATCTCACTTCCTTTTTTATTTTTATATTGAAGTTTTATTGCTCAAAGACAACCTTGACATAAAAAGTAATTCCATTTTGAGATGTATCCAAAATAATCTAGGATGTCAAAAACTCATATAAGGACAGTTCCACATATAGATGAGGGATACTCTTGATGTAATACCATGTTCTCCTTTAGTGAAATGTGATGGAATTGGCCATTCCTCCATTGGTCCTCCTAATAAAATGAAGAAATTCAATAATCACCTAGGACACAAAGCCCGGTTTCTCTCCCATTCTTGATCCAAGGGTGATCTAGTTTGTGAAATTTGTTCTTTCAGTATTGAGCCCTTTGACCATGAAAACAACTATGCTTACCCTCTGTAAGGACCCTGACTGGGTTTTGGACTAACCTTGTTTGGTTTGCTTAAGTAAGTTTCTTAGAACTTTAATCTAATCCTTTGAGGTGTTTGGTAATCATGTGACACACTTATGTTTCAAGTTTGGTTCTGTTTGGATAATGTTTGAGAAATGTTTGCTTGTTTTGGACCTAAGTGCTAATTACCCAAAATGAGGGGTTATCTTGAAAAATGTCACATGTTGAGCATACTCATAGTTATTTATCACCATAAGGGAGGGAATGATGCTATGGGGTTCCTTGTGAAGAGATTAAGTTTCAAGTTGAGCCTATATGGTTGATGCTTGTGCTTTATGTGCTAGTTTTGGTGTAAATTGCAATTTACCTAGAGTAAAGGAGTTAGAATGCAATTTACCATCTCTAGAACCTTCCTTTTCTTGTTCAATATCATCTATAGGATAAAGGAATATGTGGTTGCCTTATTTGGATATTGGGCAGGAGTGGCATCCTCATGATGAAAAAGTTCTATGAATTTTGTGTGTTTTGACCTTAGAATATAGTGTATCAATTTAGGGTAGTGTGGTGTATCAGTTTGGGAGAAGTGGTGCCCTTGGTAGGAGGCCAAGAGGATGAGACTCTACCTAGAGAATATCGCCATGGCATGCATGTTGAACTAGATAGGTTGCATGTGGCCTTAGTACATGGACAACTGTCACCTAGACTCTTAGGGTGATGACACCTCTATTTTGATCTTTCTTTCTTCCTTCAAGTATATAACCCCCTCCTTCTTCACACAAGTGAAACCTTTCATCCATTCTTGTTCTTCTCCACTTGGTGGATGAGCTTGGTAGCTTAAGGATCTAGAGGAAGTCCCCATGGAGCTTGGTAAGTCGAGTTCCTTGCTAATGGTTATTCTTGGTTTAACTTCCATGTTGGTGAGTTATGCTTCTTTGATGGCCATTTCTTTGAGCTCACTTCTTCATCTTCTTATTACTCCTCTATTGGCCATGTCTCATACCTTGAATGAAGGTTGATTAGGACGTGGTTCTCTTTCTCTTTCCTTTCTTCTTGAGCTATCATAACCTTGACACCTTGTTCTTTCTTGAGGTGAAGTTGAGGTTGAGTTGGGACTCTTGATGGACTATCTTCCACCTTGAGAACTTGTTATTTGGATCTTTGATCATGGATCTTGAACCCTTGATGAAGACTTTATTGAGGTGGGTTATATAACTCTTAGCCTTCTTTGTTATTTAACTTTTTTATGTGCATATATTTTTTCTCATCTTAAAATCATTCATCTCATATATGTTAGAAGTTGCTAATGGTCTTGAGTACTATTTTGGGTGGAGGAATCTCATTTAAGTTGTTGTCAGCATCTTGTACGTTCCTAACTTAACAAAAGTGGAACTAATGGCCGATATCCTAAAGTTGAAGATGACAAAGTCGACACATACACCATGTTGTGGGTGGTCATCATGACTTGTGTTTCGAAAATTGATATGTTTGCTAAATCAACATGCTTTGAGGGTACTAACCTGTCATGTCCTAGAGGAGTTATATTGATATGACACTCTTTGAAGGTTCTATCCCATCATGACTATGAGGATGCCTTGTGAGCTGGAGCGTCAAACCAGGATGCCCTTAGTTGGGCAAGCAACTGACATGCCCTAACCCAAACACTAACCCTAACAACCCTTCATACCTAGGGTTACCTGATACATAGTGTTGCCCGCTACACCTTCAAGAAGGGGCTAAGATGACATGCCTTGGGGAGGTTAGCCCTTTGTGCCTTGCATAGAGGTAGTCGACATGTTGTGGTGGTGACATGTCGACACCCTATGGCAAGTATCAACCTTTCACCCTTGGTGCTAAACCAATACATCTCATGTGTGGTTAATCTGACACCATGAGTGCTAAATCAATATGCCCAAAGTGATCTTACCCAACACACCTTGATGTGGTCAGGCTGATACCTAAGCATGACAAAACCATGATCTCCCTAACCATATGAAACTGATATATCAAGGTTGGCCCAAGATGCTGCAAACTGAGACACCTCTTGATGCTTTAGACCATTACACCTAGTGGGCATTAAGACCATGTAGTAATGTGGATGTCAAGCTGACACACCTTGGGATGGATGAAATGTGTACCTAGGGTTGAAGATAAACCGGTTCTTTAAGTTGAAGGTGAAATTGACATCTAATGTTAAAGGGCAGACCAATATGCCATTCAATTGATTAGTTGATACATGTGTAATGAAGAGTTGTTTCACCTATACTCTTGTGTATGTATATAATCAATACATAGTGTCATGATTTATCAAAGATGTCATGAATATGGATGATCAATCCTTAATTTAAGTGCTTAGCTCTGAATTCTCCAAGAAGGTGGGAGGTTAATGAAGCAGGATTAGTGGTAAAGTAACCATACGATAATCCTAATTGAAATATGGTATGACTCATGTGCTCATCTTAGTGAAAGATTGAAATCCATGGCAAGTGTCTTCTATGTTCCTTTCTACATATTCATAGTTTGTGAGAGAGGTTAATGAGACCACTATGTGAGTACATGATAGTGGTGATGAGCCTTGTTGGAATCAAGGGGTGTTAGTTTTTGTGTAGAAATGATATGAACAAGTTTAATGATCTAATAAGTGCCTTGTGTATAATTTGAAGTGAAACCCTATAGATATGTGATCTAAGGTTTGACATTCCTTAACAAGATAATGGGATTGATAACTCGTGGAGGGTAACAACACACATGTCACATAAAGATGAAACATCATGTTGGTGCAATAGTCAATGTGTTTGCATGATGCATTGTTGTAAGCCACACATAACTTACTGAGGTGACACACACATGCATTTATGAAATGATGATACCTAGTGCTAATGACACAATGAGCGAGTTTTACCGAAATAATGTTGTTTAAACCTAAATCGGTTCCAAGAAAGTGGAAATGGTGCGTTTAGGGGAATGGTGTAACCATGATGTAAAACTGTAATCAACAATATGTAAAAAGCATTGATCTTGCTTCTAAGGATAGGTCATATTGTTGAATATATGAATAGAAAGGATGACATTGTACTCTCTCTCTCTTAATTACATGACTTTAACCTAATGTGTTAATTGGGTGTTATAGCTTGTGAATACTATGAAGATGAATAAATAATATCAAGATTTGGTTATAAGCCTCGATAAGGAACATGGAAAGTATGAAAATGTGAATGTGCATATTTGGTGATATTGTATAATTATTTGCCTCATGCACTCCAACTTATGGGAAGTAGTGAAAGTAAGAGATAAAAAATAAAATGATGCTTGAGAATCCTATGTGGAATAAGCATGAAGTCTAATCCTAAATTAGAGAACTTATGATGCATTTCTTGCTTTATTTAATGGTGTTTAATGTGCTAAAGTGTATCCTCTCTCTGAAAGTAATAGCTAAAGACTGCTATGGTGTGTATATGTGATGTGGCAAAAATGATGATTGGTATGAAAAATGCTTATATGCCCAATGAAGCATGATGAGATAACAATGAATCACAAGTATGATTTGATGGGTCTTTAGACCTAGCAAGGGCTTAGTGCCTAGTTGAGATGATATCCTTCAGTATTGGAATGAGGGATTGATGACCCATAATGATGTGACATTGGTGATAGCCTTGAGAGGTTGTGTAACAGTGGTGATGGTATTGTGAATGGCAATTATACATGCATTATGTGGTGATAACGTTACAAGAACACACCTTATATGTTTACATATGTTGAAAGTTTGTTATGCCCTTATTTTATAGAGTTTTCTATGGTTTTATACGTTGTAACTAGATGGATACTAAAAGACACTTTAATTGGTCTAATGAATCAAGTGGAATCTAATCATGTAGCTTGCCCTATGCCTTAGATCCATTCAGTATGAGCATCTTCTAGATGGTGAAATGAGATTATCTCAGAGTTCATATTTTTTAATATGCAGGTGTGAGGACAAATATCCCCTTATGTCCAAGATATGTGACACATGATTGGCTATGTTCCATACCCTAGAAGTGTGCAACTATGGGCCATATCTCAGTGATATCATGTTTATGAGATTTCACAAGATTGGTTGGGGCCATACCCTGAAAAAGAGTGGATGCAAGCCCCAACTCAGTTTCACTAGCGCTGAGACCTGTACCAAGGCAGGCTAAGTTTACACACCTAGACTATATGTCTCTGGAAGTAGTTGACTTGTGTTGTCACTGTAGGTTCACTCGTGTACTGACCATGAGGTGGTGAGATCATGGATTTGAGCTCTTCCATTAGACCTTGTTTGGCATCAATCTCAACTTAGCAGTGGTCGGTTGGATTTGGATGGCACAATTAAAATCCTCAGGGAATTATAGATAGGTAATCAGTGATATAGTGTATATGTATAGGACTAAATATGGAAACATTGAATGAAGACTTAACTTTCTTTCATAGTGTTTAGTTTATATTAGTTATACATGCTCTTCATATTCCTTTTAAATTAATAATTGTTCTACTTCTCAGTGGCAAGTGCATATTACTTCTCTATTCACTTTATCCATGAGATATATGTCATTTCGTTAATTTTCTTCAGCTTGCTCAATATGTTAATCTATCCACATAGTTATCTATGATAATAATAGAGTTGGTAGAGAGTTATATCTCTCACTGGGACTGTTGTTTCACCTCGTTGGTTAAAAATCTTTTAGGTGGGCGTGCATGCCAAGCTAAAGATCAGATAGTTGAGGACATAAAATGAAGAGAAACTACACTTGGTGAATCACGGTATAATAGTGTCTAGTAATAGATTCATATGTGTCATCCCTATACACTCAGGTCCTTGGGGGTATTATCTATGTGTTTTGGTGACATGGTGATCGACATGTGGTTTTTGGCTTGTGTGCCTTTGGTGGTATATACATACATGTGAAACAATTTATTATTTTATGTAACAAGTTGATTGGAAAATGATGATGCAACACCTTGAATATATGTTATGAAATGCAAGTTTTGACTCTTGTGTAATAAATCTCAGCTTGTGGCACTAGTTGCAAACCAATTTTAATTTCCTATGATTTTTTATAATCTGTTGATTAATGGTTGATCGTGATTAAGTTTTTAGTAATCTCTCTATGTGTGGAAAAGGGTGTCATATATGGTGGTATTAGAGCTCTAGGTTCACTGAGTCTACATGGACACTAGGACTAGGATTAGGATGGTGTCTAAGATAAGAACATGATATAAAATATGGTGCATACTGCCTTATCTCAGTACTTTACTGCCCTGGCCAGGTATTCAAATGTTGAAGAAAAGGTAAGTATGGAACTCTTAGATTGATTTCTATTTGATTTCCTTGATCAAGTAATAATTTTGGTATCATCTAAAGAGCATAGCAATCAGGAATCATGATGCTAATACTTCCATCATACTATAGAAAGATATAAGATATGCACCATAACTTACCAAAACTTGATTGTTTGGTTATTAAAGGAGAAAGATACAACTCATAAAAGCTAAATCTAAGTGTGAATATGATAAAAAAGTTTTTTAAGCTATAATTTTAAGAAATGTATGAAGAAAAAGACAGATGAATATGTGCTAATTGAGTAAGTCAATGTATAAAATCCACTGAAGATGAAGAGAATTCCTAAAACAAGAATGAAGTGAGAAGACAAATGAGAATGAGTAATGAATAAATAAGATGGAACCTGAGTTAATCTCAGACCTACCCATGAGTATAAGAAAGTATAAAGTGTAATTCTCATGATATATGGAAGGGAACAAGGGAGAGGATCCCTGTTCAATCAAGAATATGTACAGAATAATGATCCTTGTCATGATGTAAAGATGAACAATGTGGTAAAACAAGGAAATATTCATGAACATGAAGAGAAATAATCAAACAAAGTGATAATACCTCCACCTTGATAAGAAACCCCTGGGTGATGATGTGGTGATAAGAGAAGTATGTTCCCTTGTGTTCTTTCCTTTTAAGGGTGTGGCAGTCAAGTGAATCTTATGTCACTTGATGTTCATGGTTTAGAAGTCATCTTAAGATGGATACTCTGATAAGTATCATTTGGTCTTGGACTTTAGTTCCAAGATGGTGACATCTAAGAATGGTAATATTTTAAGAACCTTATAAGATGATGGAAAGACCCTTCTGATATGTTTGTATTAGGCAGTAGTGGTAGAGGGTGGATGTGATGAGGTTGTGATATTTCTTTGGCACATGTGATGGATACCAAGGTGAGGAATCATACTACCTAAAGGAGTTCCAGATGTGTGTGGACCCGATAATATCTCTAATTGTTTGACTACATAGAAAGATTGACTTTGGGATCAATTTTGTTACAGGTGCTCAACCTATGGTATGAATATCACATGTTAGGTGTTTATGCTCTGCATAAATGTAACATTGACAAGGATGCATAGGTTGAAGAGATAGTTGCAAGATTTTCTTGGGTAAAGTTCATCAAGATTAGTACAATCCCTTGGAGTACACCTATTAGGTTTGCAAGTAATAAGGGTTCCAAGAAGGTGGTGCATTGAGGAGCAAGGTTTTCAATCCCTATCCAGGTCAGTTAAGGTGACATATAACATCTTGACTTACCACTAAAATAGTTTTCCTTGGATAAATGACCTCTGCTTATGATAGGAGAATGTACAACCGAGAGTGATTATGTTGGCAGGATAGTTGGTAAAAGTAAGTGTGACAACCTCAATTTTCTCTCTCTTTGTATATACCCTTACTCTTACTGTCTATGACTCAAATTTATTCAATTACATTAAATACCATAGTAGTAATGTGGTGATGCTCTAATGTGATGAAATAATTGATCGATTGCGCAATGTGTGGCATCAATTTGCACTTTTTAACTTAGTATCATGCTTTAATAATTCACCTTCTTGACTCTAATTTTGAACCTAATGTTTATGACCTTTTTCTCTACAATGAATACCATGATGTAGAGAATTCAATTCTGGATCCGACGGTATGAAAAACACCTCATTTCCAAGTTGATCATGCTTTATTTTGGTCTTTTTCCTTTGACTTGGGCCGGCCTAAATAGGCCCAATTAGGTCCCAATAGGTAGCCATGTATTAGGTCATCCATAGACCTGATGGACCTACCCAATAGGTAGCCATATACTAGGCCTTTCTCTAACCTGATGGACCTACCCATAGGCAGCCATGTACTAGGTTAGCTATTATGCCACAGAGAGAACCAGGATCTGAGTTTATAGGCATATACATTAAGTGATAGTCATAGTCACTTTATATTTGCAATATGAACATCTAAGCAGTTTGGTTGCATTCAATGCGATTAAACATTCGAGAAACCATCGGAAAACTAAGCGGTTATTCATAAGTAACCACATACCTGATCCATAGTCACTTGATGTCCATGCATTAACATTCAGCACAATTAACAAGCAATCAACAATATCCTGAAAATAATGCATAACATTCAAGTGTCATTGTTTTATTCAAAACATCCTCAACATCAACTTGGATTCCACCTTATAATTTCTTGGACAACTTTAGGGTTTTATTAGGGTTTTAGCCTTCATTATGCATTTATCACTTTTAATGCTCTTTTAGTTCACAAACCTTAATTTCTGCATCATAGGCACAATTGAATGTCAATTAAGTCTAATATGTTTCTTTTACACTAAAACTATTATCTTTATCCTTTTAGGTCATATACAAAACATTAAGGCTAATTATCATCTTCGATTTCTTTCAAATTGACAAATCATATTTCATTATAGTTCAACTCACATATATGAACCTTATTTATCACTATTTCCACTTTTATACACTAGGAAACACTAATTATCCAAATAATTCACATTAAAGATCTTTGGTACTCAATTTATCTTCGAATCATCATATCTCTATTTGATTCTTCGATTTGTATGATTAAAACCATTAGAATTCATATCAACATAAATTAGGGTTTCTAATCCCATTAAGGCATATTCATGTACATGGAACCCTAAATTAAACCAAATATATAAAAAGATCATAAATTTAAATCCTATTTTATCTTTCATTAACAATAGGTTAATACCAGCTTGAATTATCCATCTATCATCAAAACTGAGGGTTTTTCCTTAATTAAATCATTAAAGATAATAACTTTATGCCTTTTTCAAATTTCATGCATATTTAAGCACATAAACTCTAAATTATACTAATCATGTGCAAAGTTATTCCTTTTTGAACTCAATGTTCCTTTTTACATTTAACAGATTAATATCAACTCTAAAGATCCATTAAACTCTATTAAACACATTAATCATATCAAAATAGGGTTTCTTAATCTTTAATTCCTTAAAGATGATAATTTACACTATATTTCGAACTATGATCAGACTAAGGCTATGAAACTATTTTTATTAGATTCCTTGTGTTCTCCTGATCAAAATTCATATAAAACTTGTTCTAATCCGAGCTAGGGTTAAATAAATATGAATTTTGCATTAAACCACTTACTTGAGCCAATCGGATGGCGCCACGTCATCCAGCTCATGCAACACAGCACGCCTTCAGTTTATAACCGAATGTCAATTTTACCCTCCACTTAAGAGTTCCGTCCCTTGTCATGCTGAGGGCAGAATCGTCCAATTTGCCCTTGTCGTCTTCAAGCTTCGGACGGCTGCTGTTTCCGCGGCAGGAGCCCTAGTTGCGGCTCGCGCAGCCCGATTTCCCCTCTTCTGGACCCCGTCGGCCGCCAAGGGAGTTCCTCCCTCTCCGTGAGTCCCCTCCGCAACCACTGGTGCCCCCCACATGCAGGTAGAATGGTTGGCCCCTGCTGGTCGAGCCTGCAACCTGCGGCCAGCCGGGCAACCGTTCTGCAGGTGTTGCGTGGCGGCAGTTGGTAGGGAACGACGGCTAAACCACCCTAGATCCCGGTGGTGTCTCTGTGCCTCTCCGGCGATCCTGCTACAGCAACTATACGACCCCGAGAAAGCCCTATACCTCATTGATTAGGGTTTGTTTAAGGAAGAACATGAAGGAGATGAGGAAGTGAGAGAAACACTTGGACAATCCTTTGGGCTCGACCCTGGAGTCGTCCTTTATATAGGAAAGAGTCTTTATGCCCCAACATACTTACCCTCAAAGAGACAAGGCTTCTCCTAATAGGAAAGGAATTTTCCCTTAAAAAAAGAAGTACTTTCTCTCTCCTTAGCAACTCCTTACTTAACTATGATCCTTGGTCAATAAGGAATTCGAAATTCCTCTTAAATAATCTCTTTTTCACTTGCCTTCTATTCTAAAGGCACGAATTTCTATTTCCTTCAATCAAAATTACTTTCTTTTAATAATACCTCATAATTCATTAATAATGCAACACATTATCCTCTTATTTTGCCTTTTTAGTATTTTCTCTTTCTTTCCTCTTTATTGGGACTCCTTGGATCCCAAGAAACTCTATGATTTCGAAATTACTTTTTAAGGATACTCATTATCCTTCTAGATGCATCTACATGCATCATTCTTCATTATTATGTATATTTCTTATTAAAATATCTCTTTTTGAGGATTTCCTTTTTTTATTTCTCTTTTATTTTCCTCATTGGTATTCCTTTTAATATTAACAACCTCATGGATACGAAATTTCACCAAGAAATCTCATTTATGCCTCATTTTATTCATTTTCCACATTTTATCATTATTTTCAATTTATTTCTTAATAAAGAAAGACATAATTAATCTTTTCTTTTCTTATTTCTTTCTTTTTACAACTTTGGTCTCCTTGGTACCCAAGGAACCCAAGAGGCACGAAATCCTCTTTGGATTTGCCTTCTAGAGGTTTCTATATATTTCTTTTCTCGAAAATTCAATTACCCATTTACTATTTGAATTTCTTTGTTATTGGGCCCAATAGCCAATACAGCCCACAAAGTAACCAATCAAGGCTATTGTGAAAGGAATCCATGTATTCAAAACAAATTACATCATTATTTGTTCAATTATCTTTAATATGAGAAATTACATTTCTCACCAATTGAACCCAAAAATTGAGGTTATAACATCCTTCCCCTCTTATAGGAATTTTGTCCTCAAAATTCAGGCAAGCAAACAAACAATTCAGGATAAGACTTTTCCATGTCCTTCATTGGCCCCTATGTGGCTTTGACGTACTCATGGCATTTCCAAAGAACCTTTATCATCACATATTCTTTTCTCTGAGTTCTTTCATCCTGGCGTCTATAAACTACACAGGTGACCCAGGCCATTTCAGCCTCCCTTGGGGCTCACTAGGTTCATTGCTCAGCACATGGTCGAGCTACCTCACATAGTGCTCTAAATTAGACACATGGAAAACATCTCCCATTACTCTATCCTGATGGGTAGGGTCAAACCTGACCTTCTCCACCCATCCATCTCTAATGGACCCATGTATCGGGGACTCAGCTCTCTTAGCTATAACTTAGAGGGGTCGGATTTTCATGTCACATTTTCTCCCACAGTCACTTGTATGTCAGACTACCTTGCATCTGCTCACGACTCTCATCGTTTCTAGGCTCCTTTCAGCCCTTGCAAAATCAAAGTGACTTTATCTACACGCATTGGAGCCCCTTTTTCTAACCATCATGTGGTCCTTTTCTAACCATCATGTGGCCCTTTTTACCAACATTACCTTACTGAAGTGGTGACCGACACAACCTCCCTTACAGAGCTTCATATAAAACCTGATACTGTCTATGGTGGTCACTGTCACATCTTTCATAGGACAAGAACTGTCTCTCAATATCACCCTGAACGAGCACACATGCCCTCATCAGACCCTTTAGTCTGGATCATACTAACCATAGTTAGGGGTGATAAACTATACTAACATTGAGTTCTTCATGTACCTACTTCCACTTTATGGAAGTGAACCTTTAGGTCACAGTCAGATCCTTTGAAATTGCATCATGGTGTAGTTGAACCATCTCTCTCATGGGTAGTTCAACTAGATATGTCCCTTGTCATAACTCTCTTCTTTCTCATGTCATCTAGGTAAGGTGACCTACCATAACCCATATTGCATCTCAACCTTCCTTGGTCTAGGGAAGACCTATCACAACATTCATAGTGATGAACTCCCATTCCCTCTCAGGGACTCTTTTGTCCTCTATATCGATACACTGGGTTACTGGGGTTCGTCCTTTACCTCCCAGCTTGCATGGCCATAAACCACATGCAACCTCATCTTAAGCATCCAAAGTGCTATTGCCATTTTCCACGGTGTATGGTGATCTTCAACCATGATTTCCTGTATGTCATGATTCTTTCGAGATCTAATCCTCTGAAACCCTAAACCACTCTAGTCGGGGTTTCATCACCTTCTCTTCCAAAGAAGTGCATCTGAGGTTCTACCACCCTCCTTTCATTACATCAAGGACTAGACTGGCTAACCAAACAACCCTTAACTCTTCAACGCATCTTGTTACATTTGAGTGTTATCCAAACACCTCTCCGTTTCAAACTTAGGGTTAGCCAAACAACCCCTTCTAGCTTCTAGACAAACAAGTCAGATGTATCTCAACCGGAGCATCCATTACCACTTCACATCGTTAAGTAACATTACACTTCCATGTATTCCACTTATCATATTACCTCAAACTCCATATCTATATCCATTAAGAACACTCTCTGATTTCATCATCATGGTGACCAAACTCAACCTGGTATAACTTGTAAGCTCCACTTAGCTCATGATAAAAACATCCTCATAAGGGAACTACCTCATTTCTCTTAGTGTTTACAAACCATCCATGTATCATTCACTTTACCAGGGTAGATATCTTCTCTATCCCCATTTCTCGTGGCAACTCTCCACCCTACATCATCTCTTATTCTTGGTGTATGACATGCATAATGTCCTATCTCTCACCCCCATAACAAGAGGAAATAAGCATTTGGCTGCAGTCCAAATACAGAGTTCTTCTTGTTCCAAGAGTAGAGATGGTACATCCCATCTTGCCAGTACACCTTTAAATCTAAGTTGCAACGAGCCACATATGTCTCTACATCACAGACATCATGATATCAACGTTACCTCTCAGGAAAACTAGTCTTGAACCTACTGAGGTTTATATCCTTGGTCATATCCTCTAGGTCTATAGGATACCGACTCTTTTGGGGTCATCCATCTTCCCCCATGCATCAAGAGAGTGCCCTACTCATCTGCCCTTTGGGTCCCATGAGTTCATGAAGGTGATCAATCTCCTAACCCATGGCCCTCAGACAATGATAGCTGTTACCTCCCGACCCTATGGTCATGTGCAACTAGGGAATTAGGCAACTCCTACTTTCATCGGTCTTATCCCTACCTGACCCTAGGATAGAATTAGGATTCTCCATTACAGTACATGTTCACTTAAAACCTTACCCAAGTCTTCATCATCTCACTTTCTGCATGCATGGTCTGGGTCTCATCCTTTCATAGGCATCATGGCAACCTGCCTACCTCGGTCATCCCCATACTGGTTACCTCCATGGTAACACATTCACATGCAATAGCGATGGATATCTACGGGTCTGTAGATTCATGCCCATACCATGTACCTTTCACTTAGCTTCTCAAGATCCTATGAGACCTCTTTAGGTTACCTTGAACCACCAAAACTGACATACACCCTTCCAAAGGGGTCCCTCTCCCAGGATGGGAGGAAAACTATCTCTTGACAACAAGGTCACAAAATCTCTTAGGTCTAGGGTTTACATCCACACGAGCCTACTCCACCCTAGAAAGCCATTAAGACATAAGAAGCCCACTTACTGTACCATGCTAGGTCATACTTATCCTTCTTTCCTCGATGTTGGATCAAGATCAAACTTTCCCTTTATCATCAACCTAGTTGTGAGGGGTTCTAAGGAACTCAAATTCTATAGGAACACATCACCCTTAAACTTAAGGGGCTTCCCCTTTTTCTTCTATTCATGAGGAGTACCATGCTCGCTTCTATAGGAACTCAACTTCTCATCATGAGCATTAGGTACACTACTTCCCCTCTTAGGCCTAGGAACCCTAGGTTACTTGTAGGTGTTCAACTGCATTCCCCATCTCTTAACTACACACCAAGCATGCAAAAGGCATGACATGCACTTCTTGTCATCCTTCAACTCGAGCAACACTTAGATTTGGATCCTCCTTAAGGACAACCAACAAGGTACAAGGCCTCGGAACCTGTTACAAATCCACTTCAGGGTATACAGAACATCTTCTTACTTTCTCAGAAGGTAAACACTTATACCCTAGGCACATAGGTGCCATAAACCTCGTCCTTCCTCTAGGTTTGGTCCCTCTAAAGACAACCAAGGTATCATCAACTTTCAGGGATCGATCATGAGGCAACCACTATCATCCATTGTTCATCGTTTTAGGCTTCCAACCTTCTTGCTGGGTTTCCTGCTCTCTATCTAGAGCTAACCCCACATCCAACCTCACCATTAGAGGTCCTTTCTTCATGAAGGATCATCCTCAAAAGCATATTCTTCATGGTTGAAGCCTAAGTTCGAACTTATGATTGCTCAAGATCATCCAGGGTTTCATCCTACTGTCAGTATTATGACATACCCTAGGTGCCAGCTATGCCCTACTTGCACAAGGCCATAGGATTTCTAAGGTCCTTTACTAACATCATCATCTAAAGAGCTATCCCTTACCCTAACATGCACAACCCTTCCCAGGGTTGGGTTGCCAAAGGTGCTAGGTCGCCCATGGATCCTATGGCATCCCAAAGGTATGTCCTTTCAAACACCTGGTCCAACTCATCTCTCTCTAACCTTCACTTAGGGTTAGGGTTAGCATCATCCTCCAAGGATGTGCCAGGTCTCTTTTTGCAATGTAGATCTCTATTTCCAAGACTAACTTATCCTCCTGACAAGAAGGTCTAGCCTCAGGTCTCTTCTTAGGACATGACATCTTATGTCATACATCCTAAGCATGTATCTATTATTTATTTTGCGCTTAATCTATTAAGATTATGTCCATGACATCTTATTTGCATGCCTTTCATTTATTTGGTGGAGGATTCCTTAAACCTTATTAGCCTTACCCATACCTCAAGAAGGTGAGGAGAAGAAAGAAAACCCTAATCCTTTAGGTCCTTATCAGAATTTTATGATGAGAAGGGATGGATAAGATGAGAAGTCCTAAAGGTATCTTATTTCGATTCATACCCTAAGACTTTGGCCAGGCGGTCACACGGGTTCAGGAGTCCTCGTATTCCGACTAGCGGTGCGGAGGAAAATCTTGCCAGCCCCCGGTCGTGATCCCTTTCTAGACACCTCCGTCTTTCGGATACTCCTCTAATAACTCCCTTGGGTTCTATGGAGTTTTTAAAATTTAATAATTATTAATGGTTAAATGAGGAACCTAAGCTCTGATACCAAATGTTATGACCCCACCTCCCGATAACCCCCAATTAAGGGAGACCAAGAGGTTGAAGCCGCACCCATTAATCCCGGATCAAAGGTTCGACATATAACCATAAACAATTATTAAATTCTAACAGACTATACTGAAAATGGTAATAATTTTTTTTTCTTTACATACCTTTGAAGAGATTGGAACAAACTAAACTTCTATCCTCAGTTGAACTATTCTAACTAGTTCCTCCTTGTTCTTTAATTCTCGAATTCACAAGGTGTCATTTTACTGTTTGTTCTTTTCATTGTACCTAAAACGCCGACAAACAAAATGTCGATCAGCTGAAGCTGGTATGTGGAGGAAACAGATAATGTTCAACTATGCTAAAAATATAATCATTCAATTAATCATTTAACAATCAAGATTACATTTTAAGCCATACAACTCAATCCATACATATTCTCGAACTCTGGGTTGTCCCTACAGTGGACATGGATATCTCCTCTCTTTTAGGTAATAGAGTTGCATGGCACTATCCGAAGATAGCTCAATATCTAACTCATTGTGACTTGATGGTCCTACCTCCATGGTAGCCATGTACTAAGTCAACCATAGACCTGATGGACCTACCCAATAGGTAGCCATGTACTAGGTCATCCATAGACCTGATGGACCTACCCAATAGGTAGCCATGTACTAGGTCATCCATAGACCTAATGGACCTACCCAATAGATAGCCATGTACTAGGCCTTTCTCTAACCTGATGGACCTACCCATAGGCAGCCATGTACTAGGTTAGCTATTATGCCACAGAGAGAACCAGGATCTGAGTTTATAGGCATATACATTAAGTGATAGTCATAGTCACTTTATATTTGCAGTATGAACATCCAAGCAGTTTGGTTGCATTCAATGCGATTAAACGTCTGAGAAACCATCGGAAAACTAAGCGGTTATTCATAAGTAACCACATACCTGATCCATAGTAACTTGATGTCCATGCATTAACATTCAACATAATTAACAAGCAATCAACAATATCCTGAAAATAATGCATAACATTCAAGTGTCATTGTTTTATTCAAAACATCCTCAAGATCAACTTGGATTCCACCTTATAATTTCTAGGCCAAGTTTAGGGTTTTATTAGGGTTTTAGCCTTTATTATGCATTTATCACTTTTAATGCTCTTTTAGTTCACAAACCTTAATTTCTGCATCATAGGCACAATTGAATGTCAATTAATATGTTTCTTTTACACTAAAACTATTATCTTTATCCTTTTAGGTCATATCCAAAACATTAAGGCTAATTATCATCTTCGATTTCTTTCAAATTGACAAATCATATTTCATTATAGTTCAACTCACATATATGAACCTTATTTATCACTATTTCCACTTTTATACACTAGGAAACACTAATTATCCAAATAATTCACATTAAAGATCTTTGGTACTCAATTTATCTTTGAATCATCATATCTCTATTTGATTCTTCGATTTGTATAATTAAAACCATTAGAATTCATATCAACATAAATTAGAGTTTATAATCCCATTAAGGCATATTCATGTACATAGAACCCTAAATTAAACCAAATATATAAAAAGATCATACTTTTAAATCCTATTTTCTCTTTCATTAACAACAGGTTAATAACAGCTTGAATTATCCATCTATCATCAAAACTGAGGGCTTTTCCTTAATTAAATCATTAAAGATAATAAATTTATGCCTATTTCAAATTTCATGCATATTTAAGCACATAAACTCTAAATTAGACTAATCATGTGCAAAGTTATTCCTTTTTCAACTCAATGTTCCTTTTTACATTTAACAGATTAATATCAACTCTAAAGATCCATTAAACTCTATTAAACACATTAATCATATCAAAATAGGGTTTCTTAATCTTTAATTCCTTAAAGATGATAATTTACACTATATTTCGAACTATGATCAGAATCAGGCTAAGAAACTATTTTTATTGGATTCCTTGTGTTCTCCTCATCAAAATTCATATATAACTTGTTTTAGTCCGAGCTAGGGTTAAATAAATATGAATTTTGTATTAAACCACTCACTTGAGCCAATCGGATGGCGCCACGTCATCCAACTCATGCAACGCGGCCCACCTTCAGTTTATAACTGAATGTCGATTTTACCCTCCACTTAAGAGTTCCGTCCCTTGTCATGCTGAGGGCAGAATCGTCCAATTTGCCCTGGTCGTCTTCAAGCTTCGGACGGGTGCTGTTTCCGCGGCAGGAGCCCTAGTTGTGGCTCGCGCAGCCCGATCTCCCCTCTTCTGGACCCCGTCGGCCACCAAGGGAGTTCCTACCTCTCCGTGAGTCTCCTCCACAACCACTGGTGCCCCCCGCACGCAGCTAGAACAGCTGGCCCCTGCTGGCCGAGCCTGAAACCTGCGGCCGGCCGAGCATCCGTTCTGTAGGTGTTGCGCGGCGGCAGTTGGTAGGGAACGACGACTAAACCACCCTAGATCCCAGTGGTGTCTCTGTGCCTCTCCGGCGATCCTGCTACAGTAGCTATATGACCCCGAGAAAGCCCTATACCTCATTGATTAGGGTTTGTTTAAGGAAGAACATGAAGGAGATGAGGAAGTGAGAGAAACGCTTGGAAAATCCTTTGGGCTCGACCTTGGACTCGTCCCTTATATAGGAGAGAGTCTTCATGCCCCAACATACTTACCCTCAAAGAGACAAGGCTTCTCCTAATAGGAAAGGAATTTTCCCTTAAAAAAAGAAGTACTTTCTCTCTCCTTAGCAACTCCTTGCTTAACTATGATCCTTGGTCAATAAGGAATTCGAAATTCCTCTTAAATAATCTCTTTTACACTTGCCTTCTATTCCAAAGGCACGAATTTCTATTTCCTTTCATCAAAATTAATTTCTTTTAATAATACCTCATAATTCATTAATAATGCAACACATTATCCTCTTATTTTGCCTTTTTAGTATTTTCTCTTTCTTTCCTCTTTATTGGGCCTCCTTGGATCCCAAGAAACTCTATGATTTCGAAATTTAAGGATACTCATTATCCTTCTAGATGCATCTACATGCATCATTCTTCATTATTATGTATATTTCTTATTAAAATATCTCTTTTTGAGGATTTCTTTTTTTTTTATTTCTCTTTTATTTTCCTCATTGGTATTCCTTTTAATATTAACAACCTCATGGATACGAAATGTCCCTAAGAAATCTCATTTATGCCTCTTTTTATTCATTTTACACATTTTATCATTATTTTCAATTTATTTCTTAATAAAGAAAGACATAATAAATCTTTTCTTTTCTTATTGCTTTCTTTTTACAACTTTGAAGAGGCATGAAATCATCTTTGGATTTGCCTTCTAGAGGTTTCTATATATTTCTTTTCTCGAAAATTCAATTATCCATTTACTATTTGAATTTCCTTGTTATTGGTCCCAATAGCCAATACAACCCACAAAGCAACCAATCAAGGCTATTGTGAAAGGAATCCATGTATTCAAAACAAATTACATCATTATTTGTTCAATTATCTTTAATATGAGAAATTATATTTCTCACCAATTGAACCCAAAAATTGAGGTTATAACAATAGTCATGGATTTCCTCATTTTTCCCTCTCCCTATATCTCTTTCTTTCTTTTACCGTTGAGGGTAAAACGATCTTTTCATGCTCTCGTGTTTTGTTTCTGTGCTAAGACACATAACCAAGTTGGAAATGGGGTCGGTCGAGTTGGCCAATGATGATTGGACCAACTCATCATGTGTGGCTCTCTCTCTCTCTCTTTCTCGCAAATAAAAATGGCATGGCTTTTTCTCTTTTTTCTATTGGTTAATTTTCAAAAATGGATAACTAATTATCTACTAATCAGAAAAATACAAATAAATAGTCGTTGAATTCAAAAAAACAAGATCTTTCTAATGGTATCGTTTTGTTTCCTGAATATAATATTATAAATAGGTGATTTTAATGGATTAACCTAAATAAGTAATAACTACTAAAAATCATAATTAATAATTTATAAGTCAAAAAAATTATAAAATATGTTTTGAACTCAAAAAAACATAACCTAAAACATGGTGTGGTTTTTATAACCTAATTCACTAATATTAAAAAGTCAAATTTTAGGGTCTTGAATAATCAATGTAATTCTAACCCTAATTCCACATAAATGCATCATAGGTTCTTTGGAGGCTTAGGGTTGGACCTAGACTTGGCTTTGGTCATAGTAGACTCTGAAGTTGAGGTATGTTTACATCCCCAATTATTCTTATTAAGAATTATCCTACTTTCTTTGGTCCTATGGACATTAGCCTATATACAATGTCTTTTCTATTGAAAAGCATGGTTCATGTGAACTATCTTATTTGTTATTAATCTGGTGATCATGGATATTCTTTTGGACTCTTTTCATATGCTTTTTACATGATGAAACTCTATATTATGACATGTGATGTCTTTTGCCCACTTATGAGGTGGATGTATATGTTGGTCAGTTATGTGGTGACTAGTTTGTATAATATGACTATACTTTCTACTTGCCTCTACATTTAACACGCTATGTGATTCAGTAGAACTAGAGTAGTGTAATTTCATTGGTTTTAGGTTATGCATCCTTTATGCTTTTGGGATGGAGGTTATGTGCCTCATACCCGGGTTTCAAATTTATGAGGTTTGGCCCACATTATATATATATTTGGGAGTTTGGTTATGTGCCATTCTCTATTAGGTTTCAAGTTTATGAGGCTTGGCCGCCATTGTTATTTATATTGTTCTAGGGTTATGTTTATCTCACATGCATGCAGGATGATAATGATGATGATGGGTTATGTGCCCAAATTCTTGATATGTGCTTATGTGGCACCACCTTGTTGTTTTATTTGTTTTAATGGCAAGTATCACTTGTGTTGATGATTCTTTTCTCTTGATACCCACTTGGGTGGTATTATCTTTTCTATGGGAAGCTTTGCTTTATTTGATGTTCTTATTTCATATATTGCTCAATTTATTTTTAGTATGCACATACCAACCTTTGCTGATGTTTGCTTTTTTTTCTCTATTCTTGTTGGGGTATGCTTCCAACCCTAGGTGAAGGATATGGTGGACATGTCATAAAGTTTTGGATCTAGCTTAAGGAGTTAAAGCTTGGAGACAATCTTGAAGTGGTTTAGATTTTCCTCTGCTTGGATCCTTATGATGTACCCTTACATGTAAGTAAAGATGTTCTTTTGTTATCTTGTTGATAAATTGAATATAATCAACATTTTAATTCTGTTGCTACACTTTGGTTGTTTCGATTACCATTAAATAAGATTTGAAAATTTTACTCCCACTCTATCATGCCTTTTAGGTGTGTTTGGACTGGAGGTTCTATTGTTCAAATTTTTAGTAGAGAGGTGGTTTCACTTCTTTACAACTCTCTTCTATGACTCCAACAACATGTATTGGAAGCTAAGTATACAACTATTCCTGCAATGTGTTATCTTTTACTTTTAGAAGATGGACATCAAACGATATGTGCCTCAAACAAAGGATCTTGAGAATTGTGATTTTGATATGGTAAGAAAAGTCAAAATTGAATGCTAAAGTTGTAAGTATTCTAAATTATTTCATATCTCCTAGTGAGTTCAATAGAATCTCCTATTATGAGACTATTTATGATATTTTTATAAAATTATTGCTTAGTCATGATCAAACCAAGCAAGTAAAATATACAAAAATTGATATTCTTAACCATGAAATAGAGTTATTTTGCATGAAAAACATGAAACTATTTTTGAAATGAACTATATATTTACTTCAAATATAAATGTCATGAATCTCTTGGAAAGAATATTGAAGAACATGACCTTGTTACTATGATTTTTTGTTCTCTAACAACTCAATAGGAAAAGAGAGTTACTATGACAGAAGAATTTGTTGTTCTTTCTACTTTGCATATTGAATAACTGACAAGTTACTTTGAGACATATAACTCCATGCTCCAAGAACATGAGATGGAAGATGAAGAAGAAAACCATTCAAAGAATAAAAGTAGAACTCTAAAATAAATAGTTTCAAAAAATATTCCTCGTTAACTGAATCTTCTAGTAGTGTGTAAGAAATAACTTCAAAGGTAAGAAGTCAAATTCCTCTTCTGGAAAATGTAGATCTTTTTCGAGTAGATGTCATTCTTATAGGGAAATGGGATAGTGGGAGTATGAATGCTCAGAACTAAAGAAGAAGAAGAAGAAGAAGAAGAAGAAAAACAAATCCAAGGAAAAAAGAATGAGACATATTAAGATTCTTGGGATTCATCTTCAAATCTAGGATCAAGTGATGATGAAGAAACTTACTACCATGTAGTCAAGTGCCTAGTCATTTAAGATCATGAAAATGATGAACAACAAGAGTAATGTTCATAGAGTGGTGACTGTGAGATAACCCTTTTATTTTTTTTTAAATGAACTTATTGAACTTCCATCTAAAAATGTTCAAAAATATACAAAATAGAACCATATTGGCTACTATTGTTAATTTTTTGAATGTAGAACTTAGTGGGATAAATGATCAATATTCTAGTGACAAGAAAAGGATAGATGATATTTTTCTCAAAAGACTTCCTTGCAAACTCAGTTTTCTACTCTTTTCGCTAACTTCAGTTATATGGATAAACAACCTACTCCTTACTCACATGTTGACTAAGGTTTTATTGTTCAAGTAAATATTGATTTGAATGGTGAAACTTCTATGATTGAAGATAAAATTTATAGTACTAGAAGATGGTTATTTTTTAATACTAAAGACTCAGTGTTGCTCACCAAGGAAAATGAAAAACTAAGAGATATTTAGATAAATTTTCAAATAGTAGAAATATGTTAAAAAAATGCATTCTCACAATCATCATGTAGGTACAACTGCATCTTGGTAATGTTCCAAGAAATAAAAATAGGAAGAAGAAGCAACGACCTATATTTGTGAAACCACATGCTAGTTCTTGTTTCTCCATTAACCATGTTACCTATTATGCTTGTGGAAGATTTGATGACTATGCTTCCTCATAACCATTTAAGAGGAAGAGTGATAAAACATGGTTTTGGTTCCTCGAACATATCTTTAAATGCAATCTTAAAAGACCATGAGATTTAATGGATATATATATGATCTTATTTTATTTATCTTGAATCAGTTGATCTTTCTATAATTGGCTAGCTTTTGAATTTTTATATAATCAGTAATCAATTGATAGAGGTTTGTATTTCTATTGGACTAATTTTACTAATAGATTGTCTCTTGGTTGAAATGTAGTTCAATCGAGGAATAGTTGGGCAAAAATAATGTTTGACCAAAATGCTAAATGTTAAGATTTATTTTGGATATCTTGCAATTGGTAATTAGATTTGATTTACCACATTTATCCATGTTCAAAAGAACTACTACTCATGTTGCAAGTGATTTGTATAGTTCTTTAATGTATATCTTTATCTTAGTGGTTGATTTCTTGGTTTGAGCTCAATTTATGAGTATTGACCAAGGGTGGCTCAAATCATGTGATTTATCTTGCTATCTTTGCTAGTTTCTATTTGGGATAACATCATCTATTATCAGTTTATAGATTCTTTGTGGATCTCTTGTTGTGCTTAATGGGATCTCTTTATCATGAAGGAAATAGCATTCCTTTCATTATTATTGAGACATATGTACATTCGCCTTGATCTAATTGTGACTTTTTCAATATCATGCCCTTCCATTTCAATCGTTACTTTCAAAAGATATTATCTTCTTAATTGGGTTTGAGGTCTCCTCTCTATGTTGTAATCTTTTTAAGGGGGTGTAACTCCTTGAGGGGGATTTGGTAAGTATGTTCATATTTTTGCCTTTGACAAAGGGGAAAAAAATCCAAGACATATATTTGTCTATTCTATAGCAATTTAGAGGTACGGTGCTCTTAGTTCTGCTACCACAATTTATCTTTTGGAAATATTTTTAAAATAAAAAAGGGTGAGATTATTGGCCTTTTAGATACACCACACTAATTTTGATCATGAAAATAATTCCCATTTTTGTTATCGATGTGTGTATTAAGTTTTTCAGGTGATCAAGGAACTTAGACAAGGTCTCGTCACAAAGAATATACAATAAAATATGTGGTTGGATACTTATACATCAAGTTATACTATTATTCTTTGTATAGGTGCAAATTGTATAACTTGGTAGGAACGATGTAAGAACAAGTGATGAATGGAAAAACACCATCTAAACCTAATTTTGTACTTGTATACACCCCTTATGATAGGTAGATAATATTTTCAAATTCATTGATACTATTTTCCAAAATATTAGAACCTCTAAGACATAGTGTTTTTCACACAAGGAATCATTCAAACTAAATGGAGGTAATATACCTTAGATTAAAGGAGGGCCTAGCAATGCTTCGATCAAACTTCAATGTGATATATACATTTTAGTCAATTTATAGTTTGAACAAGGACAATTTGTAAAAATATATGCTAATGTGCAATTTTCCATTTTAATTCCACCTATAGCTATCATTTAGTGACTAGTTAGTTCCCACTGAATTCCTCATAAATACTCCCAATATATATCTTATATATTTCTTAATGTTTTGTACATATAGGAGTTCTATATCACACCCAAATCATAATTGACCAGACTAACTACATGTTATCCTTCTAATCTTAGAATATCTTTTTTCTATCTCCACAAGCCTCCAATCTAGCATAAGATTTAGATCACCCTTAATGTCCTACTCCTCAAAATATAGTATTTTCATAACCTATGTGGATTTTGTAATCACTTCAATAGTGTTTTGACTAAGTAATATTTGTGAGATGAGATATGCTTTGTTTCTACCTTCTCGTTCCTTAATTGTTTCTTTGCTTCATGTTGCTTTTTGTGAGAAGGACATGGTGAAGTTATTTGGAGATACATCTTGCAAGAATGTTACATCCAATAGTGATGGAGGGATCCTGTGAACTTATCCAATGAGGGTGGTCATATGTCATCCCACACAGAAGGAAATAAGTTACCTTCTAGAATATAAGGAGGTTGGTCTTCGAAAACAAAAGACTTTGATATTTTTAACATGTATTGCTCTAGAAAAGGAATAAATTGTAGGTTGAAAACCCATGTTAGAACCAACTAGGCACTGGAGCTACCACATTTCATCATGGAACAACAATACATATTGTGTCTTTTGTGGTTGCCTATCTTTTCTTCTATGTGCTTTACATTTCCATAGTATTATTCTTTAAGCAAGTTGCAACTAGCCTATATTGTGTTTCTAAATTGCATATATGTATGTATATATATATATATATATATTCTCTATTTATCCCCTAGATCATTCCATTATTTGAGTTTATGAGCGTGAACCTAATCATTAGAAAGTCTGGGATTGCTACTTAACCAACTCAGAAGACCAAAAATGGAGTGCTACACATGACATTTAGTCAAGCTAACAATTGGTAAAAACAATTGATAAAAAATATCATGTATCATTTCAAGTAACATATATGTATATATAATCAACCATTAGTGTTTCAGATATATTTCTATCATATAACTAAATTACTAATGCGATTTAGATTGACATACCAAGGATAAATCAATAGGTGTAAAGTGGAGGATGGATGTTCAAGAATCAATCACAAGCCAAAATATCTTATCTTTTTTAGAATATAGAGAAGTGTAAGATAAATGTGTAGGAGATATGTGTAGAGGTATTTAACAATACAGTGGTCCACCCATAACCTGAATTAGACACCTATGTCATGCAATAGGAAAACACCATTGTTGTCTACAAGATTGCTTTCAAGCCTCACCATATAATAAAAGACTGTCTATGAGAACTTACAACCTTAAATGCTTAGTATATTCAATCACAAGAGTTATTAATTGATTTTCCATCCACTTCTCATCACAAGAGAATACAAATAATGATGTAATATACCAAAACCTGACCTCCTAGCCCTATATACCCTAATCATAATCATTTAATACCTTTGGGATTAGTTTACAAATTAACCTCCAAGCATGGCATAAGTTATACCATTCTAGACCTAAATAGGATTAATAGTTAAGTGGTTGTGATGATATATGGATGAACATTTAGGGTTTTTTGAAATATGCTCAAGTTATATATTAGGAATCATATAATGTTCAAGATAGGTCCTTTTCACCCTTGACCTCAAAAGGAGGGAAATAACCACTATGTGGTGCTTAGACAATTGATATTGATGAATAACAAATAATTGAAGTTTTTTATAATAAATCATAGATCTTATAATGCAAATAACTAATGTGCACAACCTTACAACTGAAATAATAAAGTGTGGAATATAATTCGGATTTACCTATAATGTGGCATGTTACGGAGCTACACATTTCATATAATTAGTAATACACAAATATATCAATATGCCATGATCCTAATAAATTTAATAATGTTTAAATTTATATGAAACATATCCTACCAACAATAATGATTGGAAACACTCTAACAACCATGAAAAGTAGTATATAGATTATTGGAGAATTAGTTTGTTCTTAATTGAATAATAATATTATTAAATGACTTTAAAAGGAATATTTAATTGAATAATAGGTGTGGCTACATATGAGAAGTGAAGAATTAAGTCATGTTAAGATAATCACAAAAATGGTATGATGTCAATATATTATTCACATATATATAATCTGGCAAATAAACATGAGAATACATCATTTAACCCAAAAACATTATAGACTGGGAACTTAATAAACTATAGATGATAATTGGATATTAGTGGTGAGGAAAGTGTTCAATGGCTTGATAAACTGAAATCCAACAAACTCCCAATTTATTAGATAAATTTGATTAATTGGAATAATATATATGAAAAATATGGAATTAAAATCAAATGTGTTAAATAGGTATATATATGACCCTGAAAGAATAAACAAACAAAAAATTAGATCCTACATGCCAAGATAGATCTATGTGTCATATTGGATATTAACTAGATAGTAATAGATATGTAGACTAAATTTGGCAAGTAATATATATTTTACAGAGTAAATATATCACATAATTATCCAATAGAACCTATCCTGATCTCCATGTTTTTTGTGGGTTACGCCTAGTTTCCTCACTTGCTAAACACAAGATCCTTCATCTATCATTGAATTAGGATCAGGATCATCCAGATCGTCCTCAACCTACGATATTTTTCCTATTCTCGATACAATTCATCAGTTTTGTCTCCATAGAATCTCCCTCTTATTCTCTCCAGATGCTTTGATTTAATCTCCACCACCTTCCTTGCCTATTACTGAACTAGTGACCCTATATTTCTATAATTCATTTGTCCCTATTGCCATGTCATATTTGAGACACTTCTCTTCCTTGTTTCCTTTCCCTTCCCTTTTCCCTTAAACCTATTTTCTTTCTAACCACTATAAAACAACTCCATTACCTTCTTCAAGTCCTTTTACTATCATCCCTAGTATTTCTAGAACCTAGTTTCTAGTTTGGTACTTCCCCAACCCATTTTGTGTCACTGATCCTCCTTGAGTTCATTGTAGAGTGCATGACCATGAATGAAGATGGAGAAGGGTCAAAGCCTTCCCTATCATCTGTATGAAGCTTATGGCACCTTCAATTCTTATAGATAGAGATGTTTCCCTATTCTTACCTCATTCATATTATTTCACAAAATCATAATGTTTTCTTCTAGTTTTGACCTTGCTCCTTCTACCATGACCTTCGTTGGGATCTTCTAAAATTGTCTAATGATTTTGTCTCATGAAATTTTGGTTTCCTAGGGATCCAGATTCTCTAGAACTTTGTGTTCATGATCGTTGAGTTCACACTAGTTCCGGGAACTCAATGGTACATTGAATATTTCTTAATAGACAAAAAATTATAATTTGAGGATCACCCAATGTCAACTTGTGCTTGAGTTCTCATTAGAAGCAAAATTGGTTTCTAGAGTTTTACAAAGTTTTCCCTGGGTTTAAGTCTGTTTGTCAATCATTTCTATGGGAATAATCATCATATGACCTTAGTGTTAATGTATAATACCGTGTAGGTTTTGTTAGTGCATGATGACTAAGAACCCCATGACATCCTAAGGTTTGATATGTGGGGGCATATCAGTCAAATTCTCTATTTTTTATATTTATTTTAATTAACCACCCTCATTACAAATTTAACCAAACCTATTAAATACTTGGGCTTACTTCTTATAAAGCTCGTCCAACCAACTTGGACATGTCTCAAAACTTGATCTTTTTTGGGATTTCTTTATTGTCTCTTTGCAAGTGCATCAACTAACCTATGGAAGTCTCATTTCCTAAAAATCATCTTCACATGTGGTAGAATTCTTAAAGATCTTCTTGTAGGTTTGATCCTTCCTCAATATATACATGGTCACTGACTTATACCTTGTATGTAATCTGTAAATATTTTTCAGTCTGATTGAGCACATACATTATCCTTCTCCTTGATTTCATCAAAAACCTCAAAATTGTAATTATTTCTACTTCAACTAGATCTGATTCATTAATAATCCAAGCACCTTCTTGTACCCATTGTCCTCTATTATCTCTCATGATATAACTATCACATGCTTTATCTGCTTCTTTTCCAATGGTTGTGTTTACTGTAATTAAAAATACATGTCCCTAGATTGAGATCAGCGTGAAGAGTGTATTGAACATCCATCAATTTATAGGAATTCTCATCCCTTTCCCATGATCTTTTCATTTCCTAAAATAAAGTTTTTATATGTCCTACTATCTCCAACAAATTGCAAGCTGACCTATCAAACACTTGTTCATTCCTTACATTCCACAATGTCCAACATGTGGCTGTAAATAAAAAATACCAATATGTTTGTGCACCTTTGATCTTCAGATTCATATGTATCTAATCCTCTATGTTATTAGTATTAAAGAACTTCACACTTTTAGGAGGTTTTAAAGATAACGATGTCTTCTTACTAAATAGCCAATGTTTGATTATGTGTAATGATGATTTGATATTCACATTATATCTCTCTCACTCCACATTGTCAGCTATCTTCTTTATGTACCATAGTTAATTAGTTGTAATTTTGTCATGTTGTATGCACCATAAGAACAATTTGATTCCCTGTGGAAGGTAATTATACCATATTCTTTCCATTTCTTGTTACGACCCCTCCTCCCGATAACCCCCAATTAAGGGAGACCGAGAGGTCGAAGCCACACCCATAAATTTCGAATCAAAGGTTCGGAAATTAACCAAGAATAATTATCAAATTTTAACAGACTATACTGAAAAGCTGTAAGAAAATAAACTTTTGCATACCTTTTTGAAAACTTGGATCTCTAAACATCTATCCACTTATGGATTCTATTCTAGCTAATCCTCCTTGTATTTTACTTCATGTATTTCACAATATGACGATTTACTGTTTGTCCTTTTGGCTTGTACCTAAAACGCCGACAAACAAAACATTGGTCAGCCGAAGCTGGTATGTGGGGGAAACAATAAATATGCAACTATGATAACAATGTAATCATTCAATTAATCATTTAACAAATAAGATTACGTTTTAGATATAACTCCACGATCCAAGAGTACCCTATCCTCTGTGTTGACCCCATTAAACCCCTCAGGATCCACCTATCAAGTGAACCAATTTCTAGGGTTGAGACACATGGAACTACTCATAGGTATACCACTCCTTAACTCGGGGTATGCTAAAGAGTCTCATGGCACTACACGTATGTAGCCCATTTTCTAACTCACGGTAACCTAGACCTTGCTCTAGGATTACCCCTTTTTTTATCCCTTTTCAAAGCAACAGAGGTGGACCCGGATCTAGCCAGTTATATACACACATTTATAGTGATAATCATAGTCACTTTATAGTTGCATGAAATAAATAGACATTCAATAGTTATTTTCAAGAAACCGATAAACAAGTTCGGAAATCACCGTGAAACTAAAGAAATTATTCATAAGTGTAACCACATACCTGATTTGAAGCCTCAAACATAAACAAGATATCCAAATCCAACTAGATGTCCAATCAAGCAAGCCAATCAACCAATCAAGCAAACATTGATCCTGAAAACATGTATAACACCTAGTTGTTACCATCTCATCCCAAACAACTCCTTATTGAATTAGGATACCTTTCTATGATTTCTAAGTCTCATTAGGATGCATTAGGGTTCCTTAGATTAATTTTTCAGACTTTATCCTTTTAGGTCAACCAATCCTAAAATAACTTTTCTACTCATAAAAACCTTAATTGCTCAAACTATCCATATTAAGGATGTTTTATGCTCAAATTAACTTAGGATCATCATACCTATGTTTATTCATGGATCTATACAATTAAAACCATTAAAAGCCATAATTATCAAAATTTAGGGTTTTTAGGCCCATTAATGCTTATTCAGGTACGTGGAACCCTAACTTAAGACAATTATGCAATAAGATCATCTTTTAGATCAACTTCTCTCTTTTATGAACAACAAGTTAATATTATCTTAAAGTATCCTAAGAACATCATGAAATCTCATTATCATCAATTCTTGGGGTTTTTCATCAATTAATCCATCGGAGGTGATAACTTTATACACTTTTTGAATTGCAAGAGAAACTAGGCTTTAATTGTATTTTTATTAGAATAATCATGTTCTCTTGATAAATTTTCATATATGACATTATTTCATCCAAACTACCGGGCATTATATATGGATTTTGTAAGATAAAATACCTCAGACCAATAGAAGATCGCCACGTCAGCAAATAGGGCTCCTTTTCTTTCTTTTCTTTCTATTCCTTCTCCTGGCTCACAGATCCTGCCTTGGATCCAGTTGCCCGGCTGCCCGAACCCGCTCGCCCCCACTTGTCTTCTTTGCGAGGCTCCCGACGCGGAGACTCTGTTTCCACGGCGGAATAGAGCATCTCCAGTCCTGCTCGTATAGACAACTTAGGGGGGATGCCGCCCAGGAGAGGCACCCACCGCTCCGCTGGGTCAGGCTGAGATCATAGGTATCATTGCGTTTCACAGAGAGGCAAGATAACGGGAGAAAGCTCCAGGCATGCTTGTCGATAGACATAGAGGATTGGTGGTAAAATCGCTTGACAGAAGGTAGTTTCTCACACCCTGAACTTTGCGAGAAGGGATCTTACATGTTCGTGAGGGGGTTGCGTACCCTTTTATATGAGATAGAAGGCGAGGAAGGTATGACAATATTCCTCCTTGGAATCCAGGTTTCGCCCCCAAATTGGGCGTTTTTGGTTTTTGGCAAGTCAGCAGCCATGTAATGGCTTGTTGGGTTCTCCTTTCTCTCCTTGTCTTAAAGGACTAAGATGGAGAGCATCAGACAGAGGGGAGAGGGTGAACGGGCCAAGGGAGATTGTTGTTCAATGTTGGCTCATTTCCTTTTCCTACTAGAGGAAGGTGATGACACAGCCACCCTTGGATCCCAGATCCAATGGCTGTCATGCAACTCATCAAACCAAAATCCGAAAAAAGAATTAATCAATTTAGAAGTAATCGTAACATTCAATGTGAATCCTTACACTTTAGGAAATATTCAAAAATTCATAACTCCCAAACCATGCCTCCTTTTAATCTCAAATTTTAAGGGAAAGTTAATAATAACTTAATTTTTCATCATGCCAAATTTGGAATCATTATCTAACAGAAAATGTGCCTTTTCTTTAGGTGCAAGATATTACTCAAATATGTATATTTCTCACCTATTTTCTATTTCTTATTTTCTTATTTCCCATATTTCTATTCATTGTAATACAAGAAAGCAAGTGGGGTTCGAATTATTACTCATCATGACCAAACCCTCACTTCTCTCTTCATTTCTTTCATTACCTCCTTTATTTCAAATATTCTACTTATTATTATTTGTTAAATATCTCTTTTTGAGGATTTCTGTTTATATTTATTTTTATTTTCCTCATTGACATTCTTTTAACATTAGTAATCCTTTGGATACGGAATTCTACCAAGGATAACTCAATTATACCTCTTTTCACTTATTTTCCACATTTTATCATTTTTCAATTTCTTTCTTAATAAAGAAATATTTAATTGATCTTTTCTTTTCTTATTGCATTCTCTTTGCAACTTTGGACTCTTTGGAACCCAAGGAACCCAAGAGGCACGAAATCCAACTTTGTATTATATTCTTTTGCCTTATAGAGGTTTCTACATCTTCTTTTCTCAAAAATTCAATTATTCATTCACTAATTGAATTTTCTTGTTATTTGGGCCCAATAGCCAATAAACCCACAACCCAAACATCAAGGCTATTGTAAATGAAATCCATTTATTCAAACTAAATTTTATCATTATTTGTTCAAATATCTTTAATATGAGAAATTACATTTCTCACCAAATAAACCCAAAAATTGGGGTTGTAACATCCTTCCCCTCTTATAGGAATTTTGTCCTCAAAATTCAATCAAACAAAACAAACAATTCAGGATAAGACTTTTCCGTGTCCATCAACGGACCCTATGTGGCTTTACCTTACCCATGGAACTTCCAAAGAACCTTTATCATCACATATTCTTTTCTCTGAGTTCTTTCATCCTGACGTCTATAAATTGCACAGGTGACTCAGGTCATTTCAGCCTCCCTTGGGGCTCACTAGGTTCATTGTTCAGCTCATGGTTTGGGTACCTCACATAGTGCTCTAAATTGGACACTTGGAACTCATTACACCTTTCTTTATCCTGAGGGGTAAGGTTATCCATAACCTTCTCTACCAATCCATCTCGAATGGACCCATGTATCGGGGACTTAGCTCTCTTAGCTATAACTTAGAGGGGTCGGATTTTCATGTCACATATTCTCCCACAGTGAACTGCATGTCAGTCTACTTTGCATCTGCTCACGACTCTTATCGTCTCTAGGCTCCTTTCAGCCATTGCCCGATCAAAGCGACTTCATCTACACACACTGTGGTCCTTTTCTAATCATCACATGGTCTTTCACCAACATCACCTTACTTAAGTGGTGACCGACACAACCTCTCTTATAGAGCTTCTTTGAGTCTCGATATTGGCTATGGTGGTTAACTTCACATCTTGCATAGGGCAAGAACTGTCTCTAGCTATCACCCCGAATGAGCACATATGCTCTCATCAGACCCTTTAGTCTGGATCATACTAACCATTAATTAGGGGTGATAAACTGTACTAACATCGAGTTCTTCATGTACCTACTTCCACCTTATGGAAGTGAACCTTTAGGTCAAACTCAAGAACTTTTGAACTCGCATCATGGTGATACTGAACCATCTCTCTTGTGGGTAGTTCAACCAAATCGGTCCCTTGTCAGAACTCTTTCTTTCTTACATCATCTAGGTAAAGCGATCTACCATAACCCGCATTGCATCTTGACCTTCCTTGGTCTAGAGGAGACTTATCACAACATCCATAGTGATGAACCCTCATTCCCTCTCAGGAACTCTTTCTCCTCTATATCCATGCACCGGGTTACCGACGTTCATCCTTCACCTCCTGGCCATGTATCAGGCATACAAAGCTCTACCATCACTTACTATCTTTGTAGTTTCATGATGTATGGTGTTCATGATTTCATGTATGTCATGATTCCTCAAGGTCGATTCCTTGGAAGTCCTAAACCACTCTCATCAGGGTTTTAACACTTTCCTTTCCAAAGAAGTACATCTGAGGTTCTACAACCATCCTTTTATTGTATCAAAGCCTAGGTTGGCTAACCAGTAAACTTGACCAATAATTAACGTTACGTCTGTGTGTTAGCCAAAACACATCTTTATTCCAAACTTAGGGTTAGCCTAACAACCTCTTCTAGCCAAACAGGGCAGCTATTTCTCAACCAGAGCATCCATTACCACTTCACATCCTTAGGTATTAGGTAACATACACCTCTATATATTCCACTTATCATCTCATCTCAACTCTAGGTCTATATTCATCAAGCACACTCTCTGATCTCATCAACATGGTGATCAAACTCAACCTTGTAAGACTCACCTCTTGGCTTTGAATTCAACCTGGTATAACTCATCTCTCATGCTAAAAACATCCTTATAAGATGACTACCTTATTTATCTTTAGCGTTTTCCAACCATCAATGTATCATTCTCTCCACAAAGGTATGTTATCATCTCTATCATCATACCTTGTAGCAACATTCCAACTCACATCAACTTTATCCTTGGCGTATGCCATGCGTATTGTCCTATCTCTCACTCTCATAACAAGAGGAAATAAGCATTTGGTTGCAGTCCATATACAGAGTTCCTCCTGTTCTAAGAGTAGAGATGGTACATCCCACCTTGCCACTACACCTTTAAGTTGAAACGTACATCTTATGTCTCTACATCACAATCATCTCGATGTCAAGGTAACTTCCATAGAAAACTAGTCTTGAACCTACTAAGGTATACACCCATCCCTTGGTCATCTCCTCTAGGTCCATCGGGTGCCGGCACTTTTGGGGTCATCCCTCTTCCTTCATGCATCAAGAGAGTGCCCTACTCATCTTCCTTTTGGGTCCCATGAGTTCATGAAGGTGATCAATCTCCTAACCCATGGCCCTCAGACAATGATAGATGTTACCTCCCGACCCTATGGTCATGTGCAACTAGGGAATTAGGAAACTCCTTCTTCTATCGGTCTTATCCCTTCCTGACCCTAGGATAGATTTAGGATTCCATTATGGTACATGTCTAGCTTAGAACCCAAGCATTCATCATCTCTCTTCCTGCATTCATGGGCTGACTTTCATCCTTTCATAGGGATCATGGCAACATGCCTACCTTGATCGAGTCCCATACCGGTTACCTCCATGGTAACACATCCACATGCACATAGAGATGGTTATATATGGGTCTATAGGTTCATTCTCATGCCATGTACTCTTCACTTAGCTTCTAAATATCTTATGAAACGTCCTTAGGTTACCTCTAAACCAACCAAACTGGTAAACTCCAACTAAAGGGCCCCTCTCCCAGGATGGGAGGAAACTACACCTTGATAACAAAGGTCACAAGAATCATTAGGGTTTACATCCATATGAGCATGCTTAAACCAGAAACTACTAAGGCACAAGTGTACCTACTAAACCATGCTAGGTTGCACTTGTTCTCATCAACTTAGTTGCGAGGGGTTCATCAAACCTACCTTTAACTTAAGGAGTTTCCTTTTTCCTCTATACATGAAGAGTACCATGCTTGAAACTATAGAGACTCAATTATCATCATGAGCATTAGGTTCACCAATTCCCCTCTTTGGCCAGGAACCCTAGGTTCACTTTTGGATATCCAACTACATGCTCAACCTCTTAACCACGAATCAAGCATGTCCAAGGTATGTCATGTACTCCCATGATCCTTTTATATGAACAACACCTCAGAGTTGAGTCCTCCTCAAGAAAAACCAACTAGGTATAAAGCCTCACAACTTGCTACTTAAACCTCCTCAGAGTCTAAGGCACTCTTTGTCTCTACTTAGCAGTTAAACACCTATACCATAGGCACATAGGTACCAGAAGCATTACTCTCTCTTTAGGGTTTGGTTCCTCTAAAGGACACCAAGATATCATCCATCTACAGGGGTCAAGAACGAGGCAACCACTATCCTCCACTTAGGTCATATCATCCTTGACTCCCCCACTGTTCCTCACATCTCGGGGTTTAGGCTTCTAACCTTCTTACTTGGTTCCTGCTCTCTCTTTAGAGCTAACTCCACATCCAACTTTACTATTATAGGTTCCCTTTTTATGAAGGATCAAGCTCACAAGCATACCACTATCTTATGAAGCTTATGTTTGATCAAGGTTATCCATATCTCTAGATGCTTATCTCATAAGCTATTCCCTATTGTTTGCACTACTAACACATTCTAGGTGTGTATTATACCATGCTCATATAAGCTCATAGGGTTTCCATAGGTTCTTCTCTAACCTCATCAATGAATGAGCTATCCTTCACTCAAACATGCACGACCCTTCCTAAGGTTGGGTCGCCTGAGGTACTAGGTCATCCAATTTCTTATGGATCATACGTCATCCAAGGTATGTCCATCCAAACACCTGGTCTATCGAGACATCTAACTCATCATGTCACCTATCTCTCTAACCTTCACTTAGGGTTAGGGTTAACATCATCCTTAGAGGATGTGCCTGGTCTCCACTTATAATGGAGATCTCTACCTCCAAGACTAACTTACTCCACACCTCCTCCTGACAAGGAGGTCTAGCCTCAGGTCTCTCCTGAGGGCATGACAACTTATTTCATATGTCCTAAGCATGTATCTATTCTTTTATGCTTAATCTATTGAGCTTATGTCCATGGCATCTTATTTACATGCTTTTTATTAATTTGGTGGAGGATTCCTTAATCCTTATCAACTTTACCCATACCTCCAGAGGGTGAGGAGAAGAGAGAGGAAACCATAATCCTTAAGGTCCTTAATAGAATTGGAATTGAGAAGGGATGAACAAGATGAGAGAGTCCTAAAGGTATCTTATTTCGATTCATACCCTAAGACTTTGGCCAGGTAGTCACACGGATCCGGGAGTCCTTGTATTCCGACTAACGGTACGGAGGAAAATATTGCCAGCCCCCAGTCGTGATCCTTTTCTAGACACCTCCGTCTTTCAGATAATCCTCTAATAACTCCCTTGGGTTCTATGGTGTTTGTAAAATTTAATAATTATTAATGGTTAAGTGAGGAACCTAGGCTCTGATACCAAATATTACGACCCCTCATCCTGATAACCTCAATTAAGGGAGACTGAGAGGTCGAAGCCACACCCATAACTTCCGGATCAAAGGTTCGGCAATTAACCAAGAATAATTATCAAATTTTAACAGACTATACTGAAAATCTGTAAGAAAATAAATTTTTGCATACCTTTTTGAAAACTTGGATCTCTAAACGTCTATCCACTTATGGATTTTATTCTAGCTAATCCTCCTTGTATTTTACTTCATGTATTTCACGATATGATGATTTACTGTTTGTCCTTTTGGCTTGTACCTAAAATGCCGACAAACAAAATGTCGGTCAGCCGAAGCTGGTATGTGGGGGAAACAATAAATATGCAACTATGATAACAATGTAATCATTCAATTAATCATTTAACAACTAAGATTACATTTTAGATATAACTCCGCGATCCAAGAGTACCCTATCCTCTGTGTTGACCCCATTAAACCCCTCATGATCCACCTATCAAGTGAACTAGTTTCTAGGGTTGAGTCACATGGAACTACTCATAGGTAGACCACTCCTTAACTTGGGGTATGCCAAAGAGTCTCATGGCACTACACGTAGGTAGCCCAGTTTCTAACTCACGGTAACCTAGACCTTGCTCTAGGATTACCCCTTTTTTAGCCCTTTTCAAAGCAACAGAGGTGGACCCGGATCTAGCCAGTTATATACGCACATTTATAGTGATAATCATAGTCACTTTATAGTTGCATGAAATAAATAGACATTCAACAGTTATTTTCAAGAAACCGATAAACAAGTTCAGAAATCACCGTGAAACTAAAGCGATTATTCATAAGCGTAACCACATACCTGATTTGAAGCCTCAAACATAAACAAGATATCCAAATCCAACTAGATGTCCAATCAAGCAAGCCAATCAACCAATCAAGCAAACATTGATCCTGAAAACATGTATAACACGTAGTTGTTACCATCTCATCCCAAACAACTCTTTATTGAATTAGGACACCTTTCTATGATTTCTAAGTCTCATGAGGATGCATTAGGGTTCCTTAGATTAATTTCTCAGAATTTATCCTTTTTAGGTCAACCAATCCTAAAATAACTTTTCTACGCATTAAAACCCTAATTGCTCAAACTATCCATATTAAGGATGTTTTATGCTCAAATTAACTTAGGATCATCATACCTAAGTTTATTCATGGATCTAAACAATTAAAACCATTAAAATCCATAATTATCAAAATTTAGGGTTTCTAGGCCCATTAATGCTTATTCAGGTACGTGGAACCCTAACTTAAGACAATTATGAAATAAGATCATCTTTTAGATCAACTTCTCTCTTTTATGAACAACAAGTTAATATTATCTTAAAGTATCCGAAGAACATCATGAAATCTCATTACCATCAATTTTTGGGGTTTTTCATCAATTAATCCATCAGAGGTGATAACTTTATACATTTTTTGAATTGCAAGCGAAACTAGGCTTTAATTGTATTTTTATTAGAATAATCACGTTCTCTTGATCAATTTTCATATATGACATTATTTCATCCAAGCTACCGGGCATTAGATATGGATTTTGCAAGATAAAATACCTCAGACCAATAGAAGATCGCCACGTCAGCAATTCGGGCTCCTTTTCTTTCTTTTCTTTCTATTCCTTCTCCTGGCTCACGGATCCCGCCTTGGATCCAGTTTCCCGGCTGCCCGAACCCGCTCGCCCCCACTTGTCTTCTTCACGAGGCTCCCGACGCGGAGACTCTGTTTCCACGGCGGAACAGAGCATCTCCGGTCCTGCTCGTATAGACCCCTTAGGGGGGGATGCCGCCCACGAGAGGAACCCACTGCTCCGCTGGGTCAGGATGAGATCATAGGTATCATTGGGTTTCACAGAGAGGCAAGATAATGGGAGAAAGCTCCAGGCATGCTTGCCGACAGACATAGAGGATTGGTGGTAAAATCGCTTGACAGAAGGTAGTTTCTCGCACCTAGAACTTTGCGAGAAGGGATCATACATGTTTGTGAGGGGGTTGCGTACCCTTTTATATGAGATAGAAGGCGAGGAAGGGATGACAATATTCCTCCTTGGAATCCAGGTTTCGCCCCCAAATTGGGCGTTTTTGGTTTTTGGCAAGTCAACAGCCGTATAATGGCTTGCTGGGTTCGCCTTTCTCTCCTTGTCTTAAAGGACTAAGATGGAGAGCATCAAACAGAGGGGAGAGGGTGAACGGGCCAAGGGAGATTGTCGTTCAATGTTGGCTCGTTTCCTTTTCCTACTAGAGGAAGGTGATGACACAACCACCCTTGGATCCCAGATCCAACGGCTGTCATGCAACTCATCAAACCAAAATTTGAAAAAAAGAATTAATCAGTTTAGAAATAATCGTAACATTCAATGTGAATCCTTACACTTTAGGAAATATTCGAAAATTCATAACTCCCAAACCATGCCTCCTTTTAATCTCAAATTTTAAGGGAATGTTAATAATAACTTAATTTTGCATCATGCAAAATTTGGAATCATTATCTAACAGAAAATGTGCCTTTTCTTTAGGTGCAAGATATTACTCAAATATGTATATTTCTCACCTATTTTCTCTTTCTTATTTTCTTATTTCCCATATTTCTATTCCTTGTAATCCAAGAAAGCAAGTGGGGTTCGAATTATTACTCATCATGACCAAACCCTCACTTCTCTCTTCATTTCTTTCATTACCTCATTTATTTCAAATATTCTACTTATTATTATTTGTTAAATATCTCTTTTTGAGGATTTCTCTTTATCTTTCTTTTTATTTTCCTCATTGGCATTATTTTAAAATTATTAATCCTTTGGATACGAAATTCTACCAAGGATAACTCAATTATACCTCTTTTCACTTATTTTCCACATTTTATCATTTTTCAATTTCTTTCTTAATAAAGAAATATTTAATTGATCTTTTCTTTTCTTATTGCATTCTCTTTGCAACTTTGGACTCCTTGGAATCCAAGGAACCCAAGAGGCACGAAATCCAACTTTGTATTATATTCTTTTGCCTTCTAGAGGTTTCTACATCTTCTTTTCTCAAAAGTTCAATTATTCATTCACTAATTGAATTTTCTTGTTATTTGGACCCAATAGCCAATAAAGCCCACAACCCAAACATCAAGGCTATTGTAAATGAAATCCATTTATTCAAACTAAATTTTATCATTATTTGTTCAAATATCGTTAATATGAGAAATTACATTTCTCACCAAATAAACCCAAAAATTGGGGTTGTAACATCCTTCCCCTCTTATAGGAATTTTGTCCTCAAAATTCAATCAAACAAAACAAACAATTCAAGATAAGACTTTTCCGTGTCCATCAACGGTCCCTATGTGGCTTTACCTTACCCATGGCACTTCCAAAGAACCTTTATCATCACATATTCTTTTCTCTGAGTTCTTTCATCCTGACGTCTATAAATTGCACAGGTGTCTCAGGTCATTTCAGCCTCCCTTGGGGCTCACTAGGTTCATAGTTCAGCTCATGGTTTGGGTATCTCACATAGTGCTCTAAATTGGACACTTGGAACTCATTACACCTCTCTTTATCCTGAGGGGTAAGGTTATCCATAACCTTCTCTACCAATCCATCTCAAATGGACCCATGTATCGGGGACTCAGCTCTCTTAGCTATAACTTAGAGGGGTCGGATTTTCATGTCACATATTCTCCCACAGTGAACTGCATGTCAGTCTACTTTGCATCTTCTCATGACTCTTATCGTCTCTAGGCTCCTTTCAGCCATTGCACGATCAAAGCAACTTCATCTACACACACTGTGGTCCTTTTCTAATCATCACATGGTCCTTCACCAACATCACCTTACTTAAGTGGTGACCGACACAACCTCTCTTATAGAGCTTCTTTGAGTCTCGATATTGGCTATAGTGGTTTACTTCACATCTTGCATAGGGCAAGAACTGTCTCTAGCTATCACCCTGAATGAGCACATATGCTCTCATCAGACCCTTTAGTCTGGATCGTACTAACCATTAATTAGGGGTGATAAACTGTACTAACATTGAGTTCTTCATGTACCTACTTCCACCTTATGGAAGTGAACCTTTAGGTCAAACTCAAGAACTTTTGAACTCGCATCATGGTGATATTGAACCATCTCTCTCGTGGGTAGTTCAACCAAATCGGTCCCTTATCGGAACTCTTTCTTTCTTACATTATCTAGGTAAAGCGATTTACCATAACCCACATTGCATCTTGACCTTCCTTGGTCTAGAGGAGACTTATCACAACATCCATAGTGATGAACCCTCATTCCCTCTCAGGAACTCTTTCTCCTCTATATCCATGCACTGTGTTACCGACGTTCATCCTTCACCTCCTAGCTTACATGGCCACATGTAACATGTATCAGGTATCCAAAGCTCTACCATCGCTTACTATCATTGTAGTTTCATGATGTATGGTGTTCATGATTTCATGTATGTCATGATTCCTCAAGGTTGATTCCTTGGAAGTCCTAAACCACTCTCATCAGGGTTTTAACACTTTCCTTTCCAATGAAGTACATTTGAGGTTCTACAACCATCCTTTTATTGCATCAAAGCCTAGGTTGGCTAACCAGTAAACTTGACCAATCATTATCGTTACGTCTGTGTGTTAGCCAAAACACATCTTGTTTCCAAACTTAGGGTTAGCCTAACAACCTCTTCTAGCCAAACTAGGCAGCTATATCTCAACCAGAGCATCCATTACCACTTCACATCCTTAGGTATTAGGTAACATACACCTCTATGTATTCCACTTATCATCTCATCTCAACTCTAGGTCTATATTCATCAAGCACACTCTCTGATCTCATCAACATGGTGATCAAACTCAACCTTGTAAGACTCACCTCTTGGCTTTGAATTCAACCTGGTATAACTCATCGCTCATGCTAAAAACATCCTTATAAGATGACTACCTTATTTCTCTTTAGCGTTTTCCAACCATCCATGTATCATTCTCTCCACAAAGGTATGTTATCATCTCTATCATCATACCTTGTAGCAACGTTCCAACTCACATCAACTTTATCCTTGGTGTATGGCATGCGTATTGTCCTATCTCTCACTCTCATAACAAGAGGAAATAAGCATTTGGTTGTAGTCTAAATACAGAGTTCCTCATGTTCTAAGAGTAGAGATGGTACATCCCACCTTGCCACTACACCTTTAAGTCGAAACTTACATCTTATGTCTCTACATCACAATCATCTCGATGTCAAGGTTACTTCCATAGAAAACTAGTCTTGAACCTACTAAGGTTTACACCCATCCCTTGGTCATCTCCTCTAGGTCCATAGAGTGTCGATACTTTATGGGTCATCCCTCTTCCTTCATGCATCAAGAGAGTGCCCTACTCATCTGCCTTTTGGGTCCCATGAGTTCATTAAGGTGATCAATCTCCTAACCCATGGCCCTCAGACAATGATAGTTGTTACCTCCCGACCCTATGGTCATGTGCAACTAGGGAATTAGGAAACTCCTTCTTCCATCGGTCTTATCCCTACCTGACCCTAGGATAGACTTAGGATTCCATTATGGTACATGTCTAGCTTAGAACCCAAGCATTCATCATCTCTCTTCCTTCATTCATGGGTTGACTTTCATCCTTTCATAGGGATCATGGCAACATGCCTACCTTGATGAGCCCCATACCGGTTACCTCCATGGTAACACATCCACATGCACATAGAGATGGTTATCTATGGGTCTATAGGTTCATTCTCATGTCATGTACTCTTCACTTAGCTTCTCAATATCTTATGAAACCTCCTTAGGTTACCTCTAAACCAACCAAACTGGTAAACTCCTACCAAAGGGCCCCTCTCCCAGGATGGGAGGAAACTACACCTTGATAAGAAAGGTCACAAGCATCATTAGGGTTTACATCCATATGAGCATGCTTAAACCAGCAACTACTAAGGCACAAGCGTACCTACTAAACCATGCTAGGTCGCACTTGTTCTCATACTCAACATTAAACCAACTTAGTTGCGAGGGGTTCATCAAACCTACTTTTAACTTAAGGAGTTTCCTTTTTCCTCTATACATGAAGAGTACCATGATTGAAACTATAGAGACTCAATTCTCGTCATGAGCATTAGGTTCACCACTTCCCCTCTTTGGCCAGGAAACCTAGGTTCACTTTTGGATATCCAACTACATGCTCAACCTCTTAACCATGAATCAAGCATGTCCAAGGTATTTCATGTACTCCCATGATCCTTTTATATGAACAACACCTCAGAGTTGAGTCCTCCTCAAGAACAACCAACTAGGTGTAAAGCCTCACAACTTGCTACTTAAACCTCCTCAGAGTCTAAGGAACTCTTTGTCTCTACTTAGCAGGTAAACACCTATACCATAGGCACATAGGTACCATAAGAATTACTCTCTCTTTAGGGTTTGGTTCCTCTAAAGGACACCAAGATATCATCCATCTCCAGGGGTCAAGAACGAGGCAACCACTATCCTCCACTTAGGTCGTATCATTCTCGACTCCCCCATTGTTCCTCACATCTTGGGGTTTAGGCTTCCAACCTTCTTACTTGGTTCCTGCTCTCTCTTTAGAGCTAACTCCACATCCAACTTTACTATTATAGGTTCCCTTTTTATGAAGGATCAAGCTCACTAGCATACCCCTACCTTATGAATCTTATGTTTGATCAAGGTTATCCATATCTCTAGATGATTATCTCATAAACTATTCCCTATTGTTTGCACTACTAACACATTCTGGGTGTGTATTATACCATGCTCATATAAGCTCATAGGGTTTCCATAGGTTCTTCTCTAACCTCATCAATGAATGAGCTATCCTTCACTCAAACATGCACAACCCTTCCCAAGGTTGGGTCTCCTGAGGTACTAGGTCATCCAACCTCTTATGGATCATACGTCATCCAAGGTATGTCCATCCAAACACCTGGCCTATCGAGACATCTAACTCATCATGTCACATCTCTCTCTAACCTTCACTTAGGGTTAGGGTTAACATCATCCTTAGAGGATGTGCCATTTCTCCACTTATAATGGAGATCTCTACCTCCAAGACTAACTTACTCCACACCTCCTACTGACAAGGAGGTCTAGCCTCATGTCTCTCATGAGGGCATGATAACTTATGTCATATGTCCTAAGCATGTATCTATTCTTTTATGCTTAACCTATTAATCTTATGTCCATGACATCTTATTTACAAGCTTTTTATTAATTTGGTGGAGGATTCCTTAATCCTTATCAACTTTACCCATACCTCCAGAGGGTGAGGAGAAGAGAGAGGAAACCCTAATCCTTAAGGTCCGTAATAGAATTGGAGTTGAGATGGGATGAATAAGATGAGAGAGTCCTAAAGGTATCTTATTTCGATTCATACCCTAAGACTTTGGCTAGGCAGTCACGCGGATCTGGGAGTCCTCGTATTCCAACTAGAGGTGCAGAGGAAAATATTGCCAGCCCCCGATCGTGATCCTTTTCTAGACACCTCCATCTTTCAGATAATCCTCTAATAACTCCCTTGGGTTCTATGGTGTTTGTAAAATTTAATAATTATTAATGGTTAAGTGAGGAACCTAGGCTCTAATACCAAATATTATGACCCCTCCTCCCGATAACCCCCAATTAAGGGAGACCGAGAGGTCAAAGCCACACCCATAACTTCCGGATCAAAGGTTCGGCAATTAACCAAGAATAATTATCAAATTTTAACAGACTATAATGAAAAGCTGTAAGAAAATAAACTTTTGCATACCTTTTTGAAAACTTGGATCTCTAAACCTCTATCCACTTATGGATTCTATTCTAGCTAATCCTCCTTGTATTTTACTTCATGTATTTCACAATATGACGATTTACTGTTTGTCCTTTTGGCTTGTACCTAAAACGTCAGTGAGCCGAAGCTGGTATGTGGGGAAACCAATAAATATGCAACTATGATAACAATGTAATCATTCAATTAATCATCTAACAACTAAGATTACATTTTAGATATAACTCTGTGATCCAAGAGTACCCTATCCTCTGTGTTGACCCCATTAAACCCCTCATGATCCACCTATCAAGTGAACCAGTTTCTAGGGTTGAGTCACATGGAACTACTCATAGGTAGACCACTCCTTAACTCGGGGTATGCTAAAGAGTCTCATGGAACTACACGTAGGTAGCCCAGTTTCTAACTCACAGTAACCTAGACCTTGCTCTAGGATTACCCCTTTTTAGCCCTTTTCAAAGCAACAGAGGTGGACCCGGATCTAGCCAGTTATATATGCACATTTATAGTGATAATCATAGTCACTTTATAGTTGCATGAAATAAATAGACATTCAACAGTTATTTTCAAGAAACCGATAAACAAGTTCAGAAATCACCTTGAAACTAAAGTGATTATTCATAAGTGTAACCACATACCTGATTTGAAGCCTCAAACATAAACAAGATATCCAAATCCAACTAGATGTCCAATCAAGCAAGCCAATCAACCAATCAAGAAAACATTGATCCTGAAAACATGTATAACACCTAGTTGTTACCATCTCATCCCAAACAACTCTTTATTGAATTAGGACACCTTTCTATGATTTCTAAGTCTCATTAGGATGCATTAGGGTTCCTTAGATTAATTTCTCAGACTTTATCGTTTTTAGGTCAACCAATCCTAAAATAACTTTTCTACTCATAAAAACCCTAATTGCTCAAACTATCCATATTAAGGATGTTTTATGCTCAAATTAACTTAGGATCATCATACCTATGTTTATTCATGGATCTAAACAATTAAAACCATTAAAAGCCATAATTATCAAAATTTAGGGTTTCTAGGCCCATTAATGTTTATTCAAGTACGTGGAACCCTAACTTAAGACAATTATGTAATAAGATCATCTTTTAGATCAACTTCTCTCTTAATCCATCGGAGGTGATAACTTTTTACACTTTTTGAATTGCAAGTTAAACTAGGCTTTAATTGTATTTTTATTAGAATAATGGTGTTCTCTTGATCAATATTCATATATGACATTATTTCATCCAAGCTACCGGGCAATAGATATGGATTTTGCAAGATAAAATACCTCATACCAATAGAAGATCGCCACGTCAGCAAATCGAGCTCCTTTTCTTTCTATTCCTTCTCCTGGCTCGTGGATCCCACCTTAGATCCAGTTGCCCGGCTGCCCGAACCCGCTCGCCCCCACTTGTCTTCTTTGTGAGGCTCCCGACGCAGAGACTTTGTTTCCACGACGGAACAGAGCATCTCCGGTCTTGCTCGTATAGACCCCTCAGGGGGGGGGGGTGCCGCCCAGGAGAGGCACCCACTGCTCTGCTGGGTCAGGCTGAGATCATACGTATCATTGGGTTTCACAGAGAGGCAAGATAACGGGAGAAAGCTCCAGGCATGCTTGCCGACAGACATAGAGGATTGGTGGTAAAATTGCTTGACAGAAGGTAGTTTCTCGCACCCTGAACTTTGCGAGAAGGGATCTTACATGTTTGTGAGGGGGTTGCGTACCCTTTTATATGATATAGAAGGCGAGGAAGGGATGACGGTATTCCTCCTTGGAATCCAGGTTTCGCCCCCAAATTGGGCGTTTTTGGTTTTTGGCAAGTCAGCAGCCGTGTAATGGCTTGCTGGGTTTGCCTTTCTCTCCTTGTCTTAAAGGACTAAGATGGAGAGCATCACACAGAGGGGAGAGGGTGAACGAGCAAAGGGAGATTGTCGTTCAATGTTGGCTCGTTTCCTTTTCCTACTAGAGCAAGGTGATGACACAACCACCCTTGGATCCCAGATCCAACGACTTTCATGCAACTCATCAAACCAAAATCAGAAAAAAATAATTAATCAGTTTAGAAATAATCGTAACATTCAATGTGAATCCTTACACTTTAGGAAATATTTGAAAATTAATAACTCCCAAACCATGCCTCCTTTTAATCTCAAATTTTAAGGGAAAGTTAATAATAACTTAATTTTTCATCATGCCAAATTTGGAATCATTATCTAACAGAAAATGTGCCTTTTCTTTAGGTGCAAGATATTACTCAAATATGTATATTTGTCACCTATTTTCTCTTTCTTATTTTATTATTTCCCATATTTATATTCCTTGTAATCCAAGAAAGCAAGTGGGGTTCGAATTATTACTCATCATGACCAAACCCTCACTTCTCTCTTCATTTCTTGCATTACCTCCTTTATTTGAAATATTCTACTTATTATTATTTGTTAAATATCTCTTTTTGAGGATTTGTCTTTATCTTTCTTTTTATTTTCCTCATTGGCATTCTTTTAACATTAGTAATCCTTTGGATACGAAATTCCACCAAGGATAACTCAATTATACCTCTTTTCACTTATTTTCCACATTTTATCATTGTTTTCAATTTCTTTCTTAATAAAGAAATATTTAATTGATCTTTTCTTTTCTTATTGCATTCTCTTTGCAACTTTGGACTCCTTGGAACCCAAGAGGCACGAAATCCAAATTTGTATTATATTCTTTTGCCTTATAGAGGTTTCTACATCTTCTTTTCTCAAAAATTCAATTATTCGTTCACTAATTGAATTTTCTTGTTATTTGGGCCTAATAGACAATAAAGCCCACAACCCAAACATCAAGGCTATTGTAAATGAAATACATTTATTCAAACTAAATTTTATCATTATTTGTTCAAATATCTTTAATATGAGAAATTACATTTCTCACCAAATAAACCCAAAAACTGGGGTTGTAACATTTCCCCTCAGTGTTAAATACCTTATTCTCTACAGCTAGCTGACACACTAATTTGATATTAAAAATTCCATATTTATGAAGTATTCATTTGTCACCGTCCTCTCTGTAATCCTCCAATGGGGGTCACATTCCCATAATATCAACTACTATTTTATCTATGAACCAATCTTGTAGAAAATGCACATCCTAACTGCTGTCATCTGTCACAATGATGGACACTCTCGCATGTCATCCAAATCTGGTGCAATGACCCTTCATGGATTGAGTTTCAGTTTAGCCCTAGACTTTACCCATGCATCAATGCTAAATATTCTTTTTCCTACCATTGACAACTACTGACCTGGTATGCGCTTAAACCATTTCCATGTTTCTCCTGATACTTCTGCACAAACTAGATCCTAACACTTTGAACACCATCTTTGTAGTATACATTCTCTTCATAAGTTTGACCCACTATGTCTCTCTACCTGTGCACACATCCCACTGAGCTCATAATAAGTGCTTCATTATTCCCCTTCACCAAGATGACGCCCATACCTCCTTTTTTTCATTGGGGTCAAGATTTTATTCCACCATATGAGAGTTACCATGGTCTTCTCATTGCTTCCTCTCCAAATGAAGTTTCTTACCAACCTATCTATATTGTCACAAGTAGACACATGCAAAAGTAGGTGATTGCATAACATATGTATAAGATGAGTTTAAAATTTCTTATTCCAACTTGATTATGCCCGCTATTGAAAGTGTTTTATGCATTCATGCATCTACTTTTTTATGTAGATTTCTCAACATGTTCAGATACAACTATTTTCTAATTCTTCCATGGAAAACCAACAATCCTATATGCTTCCCCAGATTCTCCATTTGTTGAAATCCATTGATCTACATTTTTCCTTCTGGCAGAGCTTGATGTTCCTTCTGAGAAGAATATATTGGATTTTTCTCTAGACAATTTCTGGCATGAACTTGCTTGAACCGATTGAGACATTTCAACATAACTTTCCCTTGGTTAATCGTAGCCTCTACAAATATTAAATATATTGTCTGCAAAGAAGACATGACTGAAAGGCAAATTTTTATTGGTGAAGGTTGCAAGTTTCCACCTTTTCTCCTCGACTTCTTGCACAATCAGTTGGCTAAATCTATTCAAACACAAAAAAAATTGGTGATAGAGGGTAACCTTATTTAACTCATCTATATGGTTTGAAATCCTCTAACATTTCTCCTCCCCAAATTATGGATGAACTTCCTTTAGTGGTCACCTGCATAATGATAGAAATAATATTAGTCAGGATGGGTGTTCTTTTGAGTGTATCATGTATGAAATCCCTACTCATTCGATCATACTCCTTTTCAAGATCTATCTTGAATGCAAGTATATGTTGTTGGGATATCAAGTTGTCCATAGAATAAATAAGCTCATATACCAGGATCACATTATCTGAGATATGTCTTCCTGGGATAAAGCTCATCCGCGTTGGTGATATCCAATTATTAATGATTGTTTTTAGCCTTGCCACAATGGCCTTAGTTATAATCTTGATACACACGTCATTTAAAGAATGGTCTGTATTTGACCACAACTTTCTAGATGAGATACTTTTGGGATTGGTATGATTGTCAAATTTGTAGTTCCTTCTTCATTCAGTTCCCCCAAAATGGTTTCTGGATGAGATGAGTGATGGATGACTGGTCGTCGTTCTAGTTAGATTGTAAAAATTTGGCATCAATGCCATCTGGCCTCCTTTCCTTCAGTGGTGCCATGTTCCTTAGGCAAGTACGCATTTTCATGGCTATGTGGGACTTTGGCCAAATTTAGCTGTTGTGATATTTCTAATTCCAGGAACATTCTTGGAAATTGGCTAATAACTTGGACCACCCCATCTTATCATCGATAAATAACTCATTGAAGTAATTTGTGATATGTATTTTGAATATCAATTCATCCTCTATCCAGTTCATCTCATTATTCCTCAACCTATAAATCTTGTTTGCATTACGCCGCACATTCAACAGTCTGTGAAATAAATTAGTACTGTCGTCTCTAAGCTTGATCCAGTCACAATGAGATTTTTTCTGCCACAACATCTCTTCTTTGTGGAGTATCTCCTTTAGCTAGTTTTGTATATGTATCACACTATATTAAATATTTGGCTTATATTTCTATGCTACTTTCTTTTAAGGCACTAAGAGATAAATTTGAACTAAGTTTTTCCTTTGATTAGTCCTCTTTTTATCATTTTTATCCCACTTATCGATAGTCTCAATGATTTTCTTTGCCGAATCACTAAACTTGAGTTCATTTGTCTAATTTGTATGTAACCATTTATTAAAATCCTCCTTTTCATTCCACACCACCCACATGCGGAGCCTCCTTTGCTTGTAAACCTAGTTTCCTCTCAAAGTTATAAGGATTTGTGCATGCTCTGAGCATGCTCTCTCTACAAATTCAACCTTGAAACGGGTTTGTAAGTTGAGCCAGAGATGATTGTCAACTGCTTGATTGAGTCTGGATTGTAGGATTCCTATCTTAAAGGTCATGATGAGGCATTAGTATGTAGTCCAGAAAGACCACAATCTGTCAAAGCCTCTAGAAAATCATTATAGTTACCTCCATCATTCTTCTTAACTCTTGTTTTCTCCATTGGATTGAGGTCACATTAAAATCTCTAACTGCAATCTAAGAGTCCTCCACTTTTCTATGATTCTTATAATTTGGTTCCACAACAAGTTTCTCCCTGAACAAAGGGTGCTACCATATTTTACTATAAGAAAAATCTTGGTGTCTACTTTACAATGGATCAATTGTTTATGGCAAAAAATAATATACACTTTGTGATGAAATCCCTTCCACAACAACAAAACCCCTCTAGAATAACCTATGACTTCAACTTTATGTGAATGAGAAAAACTCATGTTTCTAATAATCCCCATGGCCTCTTGTACACTTGTTCTTGGCCCATACAAAGTGAGAATCAATACCTTGTATTTTTGTACTCGCTCTTTTAGATCGAGCTGGGTATCCCTACGACAGATACCATATATATTCCTGGAGAGAACAATCATCAACACATTGGTGTAGAAGAACCACCTCTACTAGTGCCTCTTCTACTGGTTTTTGTACATGGGTTTTCTTCCCTCTTTTATGGGAAGAAAACATGGGGTTTTCCCCACTCGTAAAAACTTTCCATTTCTTAAGATGAATACCTACACTAGTATTTTCCATTGATCCAATATTCCTAGTGCTTGAACATCCAGTTTCTCTAAAGATTAAGTTACAATGTTCCAATGGGTTTTCCATGAAGATATTCCCTTTCACCACCGTGTCTCTAGTTAAGAAAACTACTTAGTGATTACCCTCATCATTGATCTTATTCTTCCCAGTTTGTCTTAGGGTGCCTTTTGTGTTCTAGTTACCTTTATTTCTCCTATTTGTCTATCTTCCATTATTCATTTGGTTCTGCTTCTGTTGTTTTCTGTTATTCCTTGTGATCTATTTTCTTTCCCTCCAGTCAATCCCCTTCCTCATTATCCATTCACCTTAAGGTGGGAAAACACATTAAAAATGTATCCCACATATGAAATTGTTGAACTCATATCAAAACCCTAGAAAATCGCCACTTTCTTCTTCCTTTCAACTACGAACCCTAGGAATGGAGATTTATGGAGAAACAGTGAAAAAGGGAAGATTTGATATTATTTCAAATAACATTATAGGAGAGAAGGAATATTGACATGTGAGATAAGATTCACCAGAAAGGATATGCAAAAAAGCTAAATTTTCTTGATTTCATCATATCTTGACTTGTGAATCCCTAGGTCAACATCTCCACCACTTTCTCCTCTCAAAACCATAGCTCTGCTCTCTCTCTATAATTTCGTTTCTCTAAAAGGGATCAAGAAATATGAGAGTTCCTTGAGTGCTAGGTTGATCATATAGAGCAATTAAAAATTCTTGGTTCAATTGCCAATTGGCCCTACTTATACTTTCCTTTATTTCAGCAGAATTTACTGTCATTGAAATATCACTGTAAACCATATATTTCATAGGTCAAACCTCCTTCACAAATTATGAAAATTTATCATGGAGTCTAAAATGTCGTTTCAAATATCTTGTAAAAATTTGATATCATTTCCAGCAACGAATAAATAAATAAAAATAAAATTCGATGCTACTAAACAACAATATGTAACATGGCCGGTCAAATTATAGTATGACCGAGAATCATACTAAAATAACTTATATTTTGCACTAACATTCATGATTGAGTTATCCATATCATATCTAAAATTCAAGTAACTTCAAGTTATATAAAAATATGAAAAATCATTTGCCATACTACTATCCTGATCAAGTTTCATATTTGTGTACTATAAAAACCCTAATTTTTGGTGATTAGGGTTTACACTTCACAAACCCTAATCCTTCAAACTAAAATCATTATTATATTTCCTTCTTAGATTTGAAATATCACAATTAAGCTACCATCATTGATTGGATTTAAGATTTAAATGATGTTCAATCTAATTAATCATATAATCATTCAAGTAGACCCTAGTTTACCAATGAGCTAAGATGTGGTCATAACAATTCTTCCCCCCTCAAAAAAGGTTTCGTTCCAAAAACATAAATACATAATAGAAGTATATTTAAGGTTTATTTTAAAATTTTGAAATATTATATGTCATTATAATCTTGTATTTCACATTTGAATACTATTCAACCTTGAGTTCTTTGTTTACTATTTTAACCACAACAAATTTCAAACAAAGCCTCTCAATTACAACAAAAGAATTATCTATGTCATCATCAATAAAAGGAAAGTGAAAGACAAATCAACCATTTTTAATCATATCATGATCTCTTGAGGTGTTACCTTAGCACTGGGAATCTGGTCCAATTGTCACAATTTATACATTTCAATTTGTACTATTGTTCTTTATCACATCAGTGTAACTAAAGAGAGGTTGTTATTTTGAAGTTTACTATTGTGCCAGTCAGATGGCAAAGCAATCACAAGGTACAAGACTCGATTTAGCAAAAATTGTACAACGATGAGATGGATTACCAGTATGAATGGCTAAAGCCATATCACCCTTTTCATTTTGTTTATTTCTCACACATGTACAATTGAAATCATACGTAAAGCAGATTTACATCCCTAAATATAACTTGAACAAATTATTCTTTCAAAAAACAAATTCATGTATTACTAAAAGCCATTTGTTTTGATTTATCTTCTTATTCATTACTACTTGAATCTTCTTATCCATCTCATTTTGATCATATATATTAAACATCTCTAATCATTAAAATATTCAAGGTAAGAATGGATAATTCATCATTCTTTCTAACACAACAAGAATTTATTTCTTCTCGCACTTCCCTCATGTTGTACTTTTTTCATATCACACTTCTTATATTTCAAATCTATTTCTTATCCTCCATTCATAGTCATTTCAATGATGTTTATCTATCTTTCTTATTTGCTACGTATAAACCATGGATTACTATCGCTACTATTTTCTTCTCATATTGTTGATCTCAAGATTTTTATTATATAGAGATGTTAGTGCTCAAGGTCAAATCACTAGTGGCATACCTTGAACTACTAAAATCCTAAACATTCTAGGGTTTGATCCTTATCTACTATATGCATGATTTTACTCCCTTAAAGTCTTCCTTATATTTGCCACTTGAACTTCCTTTCTCTTACATGGCCATTCAGATAGATTCCTTTCTTAATTTACCCTACTAGGGTTTCAACATCATATAATGTGTCATTAATACATTCCATAGATGTGTCTACCATGAAGGATTATTCTTTATATAGAATTCTTTTTTTTATTAATTCATTCCCACATTGCTCTCATTAAGGAAGATACCAAAGAGAAGATGACTTTTAAGATTTAGAATTGTGAACTACAAGTATTCACTTAACTTATTCCTCATATCTAGGTCTATTTACTCATCATCAAGTAGACTAGACTATTTAGCATTTTCTCGCATTTCATAATTTCTCATTTTTTATCATCTACATTACTCCCTCATGTGTCAACCCATTCTTTATTTTGTATCATCCTTTAAATATATGTTACACTTCCACCTACCATCTTAAACTTCTACTTATCTCTTATGATTATGTTGCTCATTCATGTGTATGATTATGTATTCCATAACACATATATTTCTTATTATCATTTTGCTAATGTGAAGCTAAAAATTTAAATCGATATTCTCCCTACTAGTTTCATCTTATGTTTAATATATTACATGTCCTTTATTTCAAATCAAATGGCTCATGCAAGGGTCAAACATAGTTTCTCTTTCAATCAAGCTTTTCTATTTTGAATATAATTTACCTTTATATGACTTCTTCATTTTTCAGGTGCAATTTTGTTCTTATTTTGAGAACAAGTTTCATTTCATCACTAGGAGCCTATTAATACACTTGATGGAAACTAGGTTGTTACTCTATATAAACTTTGAATCAAAAGGTAGTAAGGATGAATACATTAAACTTCATAATAGAAGTATGCATTCCATGCTCTCAATTATATCATGTAATACTCCATCCTTAATCAAACTCATCATTTCCAACATTTTCTCTTTTGTTTCATCTGAGTTTCTTATCCTAGTCTTATAATTTACATGTTCATCTAGTTCTGTTTGTGTCAGTTCTTCTGAAGACTCTTTCACTTCTATGTACTTTTGGCACTACTACAGATCCAGCCTTTGGTGTCGGTTATTTAAGCCCTTTTCGTGACGGTTTCCAAGCGACGCCTATGTGGGTGCCGCTAAAAGTAGAACCCTGTCAGCGTCGGTTTTCCAACCGACGCCAAAACGCTTCGCGCCACCGAAAATGCGCCAGCAGGGCCCCATCAACGTCGGTTCTAAGTAACAAAACCGACACTATAATCATCCGCGCCACAAAAAGGGCACCATCTAGGACTCTATCGACGTCAGTTTTCTACTAATAACTGACACCATATCATCTGCCGCCACGGTCATGCTGGCCAGAAGATTGTGCTGTCCAGTACGATCGTACTGCCCAGAATGGCGTCGGTTGTTTACTAATAACCAATGTTATATCACCTGCCACCACGGCCGTGTTGTCCAGCACGACCGTGCCGGCCAGGCTGTCTGGCAACATTAGGCTGCGGTTTTTTTCTATTAATTGACGCTGTAAATCTTTATTGTCAGTTTTAGACAAATAACCGACGCCTATGGTTTGATTTTTTTCTTATCAGTTTGCAGGCCTGTTGTGGCTAGTCGCAGGATGAGAACCTACAGTTTAGTGGAACGGAACTACAGGTTTACAACATCCATTAATATTAGCCAACAAACAGGCCACAAACCTGCAAAATCAATAAATATTCTTTTCACACATTCACACATAGGTAGATACATTCAGACATCAATTCAATTTTCACATTCACACATGTTGAAACATTCAAATACATGTAGAAACATTCATACATGTAGAAACGCATGTATAAACATTCATTTGCAAAATATCATACATGTATAAACATTCATTTACAAAATATCAGTCATGATCGCTATCAGCATCCCAATTATATCTTATAGTCCCCACTAATTGTATGGCTCTTACCCATTCTTCTCTTACGTCATTTAATAATTCCATCGTATATGGAGTATGTACATCTTTTAAGGCTTTACATGTAGTGGGGTCAGTTTTAAACACCTGCAAAGATAATGATATATATCTGAATAATATATAAATAAGATTGATATATTTCATACTATCTAATGAGACTATATATAATACCTTAGGTATGGCATTGATTTCATCTGCATGTTTGATAATCATGTCCATAAACCGCATCACATAGTATGCACATGCCCAAACATTGTCTTGTGTAGCACATTATAAAATAGATAAAAAATATAAAAAAATACAAATAAGCACAGTTCACATAAATAATATATAGATTGGAATCGGGAACTTACTTTCACATTCTCCCAAATTATTGGCTGGTTCTTTTTACTGGGGACCTTTCCTCTAGCCTTTTTGAATGCATCTAAACCCCTACATGTTAATGTAACATAGTAAATTGCATAATTAAAAGGTTTCGTTCCAAAAACATAAATACATAATAGAAGTATATTTAAGGTTTATTTTAAAATTTTGAAATATTATATGTCATTATAATCTTGTATTTCACATTTGAATACTATTCAACCTTGAGTTCTTTGTTTACTATTTTAACCACAACAAATTTCAAACAAAGCCTCTCAATTACAACAAAAGAATTATCTATGTCATCATCAATAAAAGGAAAGTGAAAGACAAATCAACCATTTTTAATCATATCATGATCTCTTGAGGTGTTACCTTAGCACTGGGAATCTGGTCCAATTGTCACAATTTATACATTTCAATTTGTACTATTGTTCTTTATCACATCAGTGTAACTAAAGAGAGGTTGTTATTTTGAAGTTTACTATTGTGCCAGTCAGATGGCAAAGCAATCACAAGGTACAAGACTCGATTTAGCAAAAATTGTACAACGATGAGATGGATTACCAGTATGAATGGCTAAAGCCATATCACCCTTTTCATTTTGTTTATTTCTCACACATGTACAATTGAAATCATACGTAAAGCAGATTTACATCCCTAAATATAACTTGAACAAATTATTCTTTCAAAAAACAAATTCATGTATTACTAAAAGCCATTTGTTTTGATTTATCTTCTTATTCATTACTACTTGAATCTTCTTATCCATCTCATTTTGATCATATATATTAAACATCTCTAATCATTAAAATATTCAAGGTAAGAATGGATAATTCATCATTCTTTCTAACACAACAAGAATTTATTTCTTCTCGCACTTCCCTCATGTTGTACTTTTTTCATATCACACTTCTTATATTTCAAATCTATTTCTTATCCTCCATTCATAGTCATTTCAATGATGTTTATCTATCTTTCTTATTTGCTACGTATAAACCATGGATTACTATCGCTACTATTTTCTTCTCATATTGTTGATCTCAAGATTTTTATTATATAGAGATGTTAGTGCTCAAGGTCAAATCACTAGTGGCATACCTTGAACTACTAAAATCCTAAACATTCTAGGGTTTGATCCTTATCTACTATATGCATGATTTTACTCCCTTAAAGTCTTCCTTATATTTGCCACTTGAACTTCCTTTCTCTTACATGGCCATTCAGATAGATTCCTTTCTTAATTTACCCTACTAGGGTTTCAACATCATATAATGTGTCATTAATACATTCCATAGATGTGTCTACCATGAAGGATTATTCTTTATATAGAATTCTTTTTTTTATTAATTCATTCCCACATTGCTCTCATTAAGGAAGATACCAAAGAGAAGATGACTTTTAAGATTTAGAATTGTGAACTACAAGTATTCACTTAACTTATTCCTCATATCTAGGTCTATTTACTCATCATCAAGTAGACTAGACTATTTAGCATTTTCTCGCATTTCATAATTTCTCATTTTTTATCATCTACATTACTCCCTCATGTGTCAACCCATTCTTTATTTTGTATCATCCTTTAAATATATGTTACACTTCCACCTACCATCTTAAACTTCTACTTATCTCTTATGATTATGTTGCTCATTCATGTGTATGATTATGTATTCCATAACACATATATTTCTTATTATCATTTTGCTAATGTGAAGCTAAAAATTTAAATCGATATTCTCCCTACTAGTTTCATCTTATGTTTAATATATTACATGTCCTTTATTTCAAATCAAATGGCTCATGCAAGGGTCAAACATAGTTTCTCTTTCAATCAAGCTTTTCTATTTTGAATATAATTTACCTTTATATGACTTCTTCATTTTTCAGGTGCAATTTTGTTCTTATTTTGAGAACAAGTTTCATTTCATCACTAGGAGCCTATTAATACACTTGATGGAAACTAGGTTGTTACTCTATATAAACTTTGAATCAAAAGGTAGTAAGGATGAATACATTAAACTTCATAATAGAAGTACGCATTCCATGCTCTCAATTATATCATGTAATACTCCATCCTTAATCAAACTCATCATTTCCAACATTTTCTCTTTTGTTTCATCTGAGTTTCTTATCCTAGTCTTATAATTTACATGTTCATCTAGTTCTGTTTGTGTCAGTTCTTCTGAAGACTCTTTCACTTCTATGTACTTTTGGCACTACTACAGATCCAGCCTTTGGTGTCGGTTATTTAAGCCCTTTTCGTGACGGTTTCCAAGCGACGCCTATGTGGGTGCCGCTAAAAGTAGAACCCTGTCAGCGTCGGTTTTCCAACCGACGCCAAAACGCTTCGCGCCACCGAAAATGCGCCAGCAGGGCCCCATCAACGTCGGTTCTAAGTAACAAAACCGACACTATAATCATCCGCGCCACAAAAAGGGCACCATCTAGGACTCTATCGACGTCAGTTTTCTACTAATAACTGACGCCATATCATCTGCCGCCACGGTCATGCTGGCCAGAAGATTGTGCTGTCCAGTACGACCGTACTGCCCAGAATGGCGTCGGTTGTTTACTAATAACCAATGTTATATCACCTGCCACCACGGCCGTGTTGTCCAGCACGACCGTGCCGGCCAGGCTGTCTGGCAACATTAGGCTGCGGTTTTTTTCTATTAATTGACGCTGTAAATCTTTATTGTCAGTTTTAGACAAATAACCGACGCCTATGGTTTGATTTTTTTCTTATCAGTTTGCAGGCCTGTTGTGGCTAGTCGCAGGATGAGAACCTATAGTTTAGTGGAACGGAACTACAGGTTTACAACATCCATTAATATTAGCCAACAAACAGGCCACAAACCTGCAAAATCAATAAATATTCTTTTCACACATTCACACATAGGTAGATACATTCAGACATCAATTCAATTTTCACATTCACACATGTTGAAACATTCAAATACATGTAGAAACATTCATACATGTAGAAACGCATGTATAAACATTCATTTGCAAAATATCATACATGTATAAACATTCATTTACAAAATATCAGTCATGATCGCTATCAGCATCCCAATTATATCTTATAGTCCCCACTAATTGTATGGCTCTTACCCATTCTTCTCTTACGTCATTTAATAATTCCATCGTATATGGAGTATGTACATCTTTTAAGGCTTTACATGTAGTGGGGTCAGTTTTAAACACCTGCAAAGATAATGATATATATCTGAATAATATATAAATAAGATTGATATATTTCATACTATCTAATGAGACTATATATAATACCTTAGGTATGGCATTGATTTCATCTGCATGTTTGATAATCATGTCCATAAACCGCATCACATAGTATGCACATGCCCAAACATTGTCTTGTGTAGCACATTATAAAATAGATAAAAAATATAAAAAAATACAAATAAGCACAGTTCACATAAATAATATATAGATTGGAATCGGGAACTTACTTTCACATTCTCCCAAATTATTGGCTGGTTCTTTTTACTGGGGACCTTTCCTCTAGCCTTTTTGAATGCATCTAAACCCCTACATGTTAATGTAACATAGTAAATTGCATAATTAAATAGTAATGTAATAATAGATGTTAACGTATATAAAAATGAAATATTTCTCACCAGAATAATGTCATTCTCATTATGTATCCAATTTTTGGATTCAATGTACTCCCCACAGGATCTAGATAATAGACAGTGAATGTCCCGGGGAGAATAACTAGTAACTCCCAATACTTCATGCTAGAGGTAAAAAAGATAAAAATTAATTACTCAAAATCCATAATAAAAATGTAATTTTCTTAAGTCCAAATTATAAGCAAAGTAAACTTACTTCACATTGAATGGAGCTATTATAATCGTCTTCTTTTTTTGACCGAAAATTGTGAAAGCATCACAACAGTATTGTTGAACACTATCAGGGTCTTTAGCTACCAGACTAATCAATGATGGAATCAAAAATCACACATGTTCAAATGCAAATGGTTTACATTGAATTTCGACTAAGTAGCTGCAAAACATGTATTACATATGCATTAATATATAAGAAACCAGATCACCAGATCCTACACAAGGTATATGGTTGTATAAATAAGATCTCACCTTATCCATGCCTCTATCATTGATGTATTCAACCAATCATAGATAAACAACTCAATAATATCTTATATAAATAGAGAGATTTTGTATGATTGACCTGCATAATCTGCTTCTAAAGAAACAACTATAGGGCAATGTATATTATGTGCGCATAGCCATACTACCATTCCCTTACAAGTAGGACCTAACGGGAAGTTTAGGTCAGTTGGAACCCAACTTGGTCATGCAGGAAGTGGAGGTGGAGGCCTAGATGCTCTGCATGTCTTCTTTTTAACCTGTATATATAATTTCAGATAAATTGACCTCATATATACACATTAACAATTGAACGTAATGTAAATTTAACTTACAATTTTAGTAGTATAGACGACATCCACTTTGGGCCATAATATCACCCCTCCTTCTGCCTCACCAAGTGTATCAATATTCGGGTGGGCATATGGAAATGTAGCTTCCCTCCAATCGGGGATTACACGTATCGGGCTCACACAAACGTAACCCTGTGGCATTGGAGCCCCGTGAATCATTTCCCCAGGAAGGGACGGGTAAGCCTGCGCCTCTGCAACAACATAATCTTCAATTTTTAAGTTGCATGGATTCAATGCCTACAAATTTACGTAAAGAATGTTATACATATATACATATAATCTTAAAAACATATCATCTTGAAAAGAGTAGCTACTATGTCATAAACAATACTTACAACAGACATGCTAGGTGGTGGGTCTACAGGATTACTCTCAGCATGTGCATCAAGAGAAGAGCGGGTCGCCATAGGATGATTGGAAGCCTGAGATGCCTGCCGTCGCAACATTTCTTCCTTGACCTTCTTAGCAACTATATCCTCGACTCTCTTATTCTCCTATACATGGATAAAAGAAACATTATCTTCTTATTATTGAATTCCCTTTTGCAGTAACATTCTAAAAAAAGAATAGGTTACCTCTTCTTATGAAAGTCTCGCTCTTGTGATAGGTTTGTGCTGGGATGTCCCAAAGAACACTTTGATGCCCACACCAGTGCCTGCACCCCTAACACGTCCAGGATGCCCTGGGTTACCCAGAGTAACTATCAATTCATCCCTTGTGCCCTGAGGGATGAACGTTCCATGTTTCCTCTGCTTGTGCAGCTCCCGCTAATCACCATCAAAAGAAATTGGTAAGTAAACACCACAAATAATCAATATTTGAATGACATGCATTGTTGAGTTGTATTTTTCCATTTTTGCAGCCGCCTCAGCAGTTACAGGCTTCTTTATTTCACCCTTCTTATTTTGCCTCCCAACTATACAGACATCATGGTGAGGCATGGGTGTGGTACATGTAGTAGAGGACTCCTGAGTAGCAGCAGACTCTTCCTGTAGTCTTTGACGAACGCTTGTATAGCCCTTTAGACCCATTGTGTGGTCATGCACATTCAATGCACACATTTCTCTATGCACCTCACAGAACGCCTAGTTAGTATGCACATTGATTTGGTTAGTAACACTAAAGGTTAATACAACGTATATTAATTAAATTGGGAGTGACGCTTAATATCTTGAATTCTTCAATTTGTCTTGAAGCAAAAAACGTGTCCCAATCTTCTTTGTCCAGGAAGTTCCATTTTTCAAGGGCTGACTTCTTTTTCTTATCACCATCTTTTATGTATTCTCTATTGAGATTTGTCCTATAGTTCCTTAGCATCTTTCCAGCGCATTACATCATGCTTTTACGATGCAGCTTCTCATCCAATGCAAATAGATTCTGTAAAATAGAATTGCTATTAACTAGTATCCAAAAATAGAATTGCAAATAATAGAATTTGTAATCTACAAAATAGAATTTCAAATAATAATAACTCATGCATAAATCCTTACATATCAAGTCTTTCTTCGCCTGAGGAGCTTTATGCCAATTATCATACATAACACCATAATGGTTTCGAGTGACACACCCAAGATAGTTTACAAAATTATTGCAGTTCACTCCAATTGCATTTCTTGCATTATCAAACTCCACAGCCAATCTGGATCCACTGCCCCTTAGTGTTGTTAACTTCTTTAGCAGAGTGATGCCCCTTTTCTTGTTAACTTTTTGGTGGTGTGCATCAAATGCCTCTAGTGCTTCAGAGGGTACATGTGCATCATCAACCTAAAATTTGACAAAATAAACACACTGAATTAGCCCAATATAGAAATATAGGATATATGGCATAACTAGAAGATAATGAATTTCTATATAAATATAGGATATATTTTTAAAACTTACATTGGTATCCTCGCCATGCTCATCATGGACATCATCCTCATCATTGACATCATGCTCATCATAGACATCATGGTCAACCATCTAAAAATGTCATTAAAAAGGCAAACATTTAGCATTTGTATTAACTAGAAGATATGAAACATTATATCTGAAAATGATATTGATATTAAAAAAGTAAACATTTATCATTTTATATAGTTCACATATAAAAATGAAACATTGAAAAATGAAACATATAAAAATGAAACACACATGCCTCTAAAATTACAATCTTTTATCAATTAACAATCCTTCATTGTGATCTCCATGCACATATAAGTCATCATTAGCATCAATATTTTGTGAAGTTGGTAACCCAACTGAGAATGGACTAGAGTCATCATACTTATCATAGTACTCTTCTTCATCTATAGGATCTTCAATGAACTGTCTTATACCATGAAGAACAATTGACCATTTATCATTTGTAGGATCATCGATATAAAATACTTGTTTCGCATGTGATGCCAATATGAATGGTTCACCCTTCTCGCCAATCTTTTCAAAGTTCACTAAAGTAAAACCCAATTCATCCACTATAACTCCTTTGGTGTTATCAACCCAATTACATTTGAAGAGTGGAATTCTAAAATCTATGTAGTCAAACTCCCATATGTCTTCAATGACACTGTAATATGACATTTTAGCTTCACGTGGACTCTTATACTTTGCACTTGCAAAATACATAGTCGACGCTTGAAGGGTGACCCCACTGTTTTGGACAACACTCTTATCATCTTGGCGCTTTGTGTAATATGTGAACCCATTAATGTCAAACCCTTCATAAGACATAACATTCAATTTTGGTTTAAAGGTGAGGCATTTGATAGTTTCTGTAATATCATCTGGTGTTTGAGATAGTTGATGTAAGACTTTATCTTCAAACCACTTAGTAAAAGTCTTGTTATGCTCTCTAGCAAGCCACATTGAACTGGCTTGAGGATGTTCTCTCTTGATGAAATTGGAATGTTCCTCGATATAAACACTCACTAAGTCCATGTTGTGTAAAATATACAAGTGACCTTGTTCCAACTGCTCACGGCTGATTACTTTCACCCGTGATCCCAAAATTCCTTTGCCCTCTTCAATATTCTTGTCATTAACAGGAGTTTCATTACCACTCAGAATGTCATTGCAAAAATCCATAACCTCTCTCGCCACATTACCCTCAATAATACTCCCTTCAGGCCGATAACAGTTTCGAACATCACCTTTAAAAACGCTCATGTATCGTTCAAAGGGATACATCCAATGCAAGAAAACTGGTCCCAACATTTTCACTTCCCTAGTCAAGTGGACAACAAGATGTACCATGATATCAAAGAACGAAGGAGGGAAATACATCTCAAGCTGACATAGGGTAACAACCACTTCTCTTTGCAAATTATCGAGAGTATCAGGGTCAATAACTTTGCTGTACAGACTCTTGAAAAAGAAACAAAGTCTGGTGATTGCAAACCTTACATGCTTCGGCAATATAGATCGAATTGCCACGAGCAATATTTGTTGCATTCGAGTGTGACAATCATGAGATTTAAGACCTATCAACTTCAGATCTTTCATTGATACCAATCTATGGATATTGGATGAGTAACCCTGTGGCACCTTAACATTTTCCAAGCGTTCACAAAGAGCTTTATTCTCCTATCTAGACAACGTGTAATAAGCGGGAGGTAAGTATGTTCTTTTATTACCCATTTCATGTAATTCTGTAAATTCTGACCTTATTCCCATTTCATGTAGGTCCAATCTGGATTTTATCCCATCTTTAGTCTTACCCGGTATATTCAACAGAGTACCAATGACACTATCACAAACATTTTTCTCAACGTGCATGAAATCGATACAATGCCTGACTGTTAAAGAACTCTAATAAGGAAGATCCCTAAATATTGACTTCTTCTTGAATGAAGAATTGTCACTCTGTGTGGCCATAGTACATTGTGATCTCTTACCAAATTCATTGACAATGTCTTTTACTCTTTCATAAACAACATCCCCTGGTAGAGGTTTAGGTGCACTCCGTTCCTCATTCCATCCATTGAATGCTTTGTGCTTCCTACGATACGGATGGAATTTTGAAAGAAACCTTCGATGACCAAGATATACAGTCTTGCCACCATGTTTTAGTCATATTGAATCAATGTTCTCTTCACATATAGGACACACTTTAGCTCCTTTGACACTATATCCAGAAAAATTCCTGTATGCTGGAAAGTCATTAATAGTGCAAAACAACATAGCGTGCAAACGAAATGTCTCTATTCGTGAAGCATCATAGGTCATCGCACCTTCACCCCAAAGTTTCTTTAAGTCATCAATCAGAGGTTCAAGATAAACATCGATATCATTTCCAGGTTGTTTAGGGCCCGACATCAACAATGACAACATAACGTACTTATTTTCATACACAGCCAGGGAGGAATATTGTATATTACAAGCATGACTGGCCAAGTGCTATGTTGGTTGCTCAATGTCTCGTAAAAATTCATCCCATCTGTACAAAGCCCAAGTCTTAAATTCATGTCTTCTTCACCAAATTTGGGGTATAATAGATCAATCTTCTTCCACTGTGGGGAATCAGACGCATGTTGTAGGATCCCATCATTATTTTTCTTAACATCTGCATGCCACCTCAAATTATTCACATCTATCGGATTTGCAAACAAGCGTTGAAACCGTGATATTGTAGGTAGATACCACATCACCTTGGCAGGAGAACCAATTTTGGACTCCCCTGAAGTCATCAATTTATACTGTGACGCACCACATTTTGGACAATCTTACAAATCCACATAGTCCTTTTGAAATAATACACAATCATTCAGGCATGCGTGTATCTTCTTGGCCTCCATTCCCATTGGGCACAACAATTTCTTTACCCGGTATGTTGAGATTGGCAGCTCGTTTCCTTAAAGAAGCATTTCTTTCAACAAAGTCAACAATGAAGTGAAGCTTTTATCACTCCATCTATTGTTGGCTTTCAACTTATAAAATCTCAACACAACGCCAAGCTTTGTAAACTTAGTACAACCTGTGTATAATGGTATCTCTGCATCATGCACAATGTTTCAAAAGATGGGAGGTGAATCAGTGTGCTCTACCCCACAACTATCCATCATCGCATCAATGATGTCTACTGGAACTGGTTCGTTCACATCTACGTCATCAGAGACAATTTCTTCTTCCACCCAAGCACTGCTATCGACATCCACTGGTTTCGAGTTTGAAATCTCTCCATGCCAGTGCCATCTGTATATCCTTGTACAATCCCATTGCACATGACATGACTTTTGATTTCGTCACCAGTGCTGACTTTCAAGTTGTTGCCGCAAATTCCTACATGGACAGTAGAACCTATCTCCAGGTTTTTTCCTATGTTCCTCGAAAAATCTAATAAACTGATCAAGACTAGATATAAACTCTGGGGTGCAGTGATTGCGAATGGACATCCATGATCTATCCATTCTATGATCAAAGAGAAAACAAGTATATATTAGGACAAGATTAGGGTCTAGGGTTAACAAATACATGTGATGTCATTCTTATATATAATAAATGTACATGTACCACCTATCCCATCCTTGAACACCTAATCTCACTAGTAAGTGTATAATGTGTATTGGGTTTTCAAGAAAATTTCAGCAGCATTTCCCCACTGTTCTCCAAGTACATATGTACTTAGAGAACAAACATGGAAATGCTACCGAAATTTTCTTGAAAACCCAATACACATTATACACTTACATCCTAAGTGAGATTAGGTGTTCAAGAACAGTCCCAAATCGAGGACTATCTAAGATTTACTCCTAATGAGTAAATCTTGGACGGGTTTCTAGGCCAACAAATACATGTATGTTGTCATTCCAATACCAACAATCCTAGTTTCATCATTCATATCCTAGTTTTCATGTAACATCATTTAATCTTGATATCATATTCTATAACATTGATTTCAACATTTCGAGTGTCCATGAATGTTCATCATGTTGGATAGATATGTAAAATGTTAGGGTTTCATCAAAATTGATGTCAGGGTTTCATCACAATTTTAGGTATCATATAGAGTATGTAGATGTTAGGGTTTCATCATGCAATAGGGATTCATTAGAATATATACCCTCTTCTTCTTCTTCCTTCTCCCTCCTTACCAACAGCAAGCACGACCGTGTGGGTGGCACATCTGTGCTTGCTGTTGGTAAGGAGGGAGTAGAAAGAACAAGTGAGGCTACTGGAATAAGATGAGGAGGGCCTATTGTTGGTAGCAGCGTGGAGACGGAGGCGGCAGTGTGAGGAGAAGGTGTCGAGCACACCAGGGGCAGGCGGCGGTGACGGCGGCGAGCAGCAGGGGCGGCGAGCACACCAGGGGGCGACGACGGCGAGCAGTAGGGGCGTCGAGCAGACCAGGGGTGGCGGCGGTGGCAAACAGCAGCAGCAGCAGGCGGCGCGGAGGCAGGGGCAGGCGGCGGTGCGGAGCACACCAGGGTCGGGAGTCAAATGCATGATGAAACAGAAGAAAGGGGAATTAGAGGATCTGATGTGCGCGGGGGCTATTAAGTCTCTCCAAAGGCGTCAGTTTTCTCTACCAACCGGCACCTTTACTATTCAACATCAGTTTTCCCAAAACAACCGACATCCAATTATTCTAATTTTTTTGGCGGGGAGGGCGTGCGAACCATTATCAGCATCGGTTATCCCAAGAAAACCGATGCCCATATGGAAAAAAATGTTCATAGTTTTTATCTTCTTTAGGCGTCGGTTATTAGGTAAAACACCGACGCTATATGGGGGCAATTTTTTTTTGTACGAAAAATTGGATTTTCGTGGGCTATTTTAGGCGTCGGTTGCATTTCTTCAGCCGACGCTGAAGAAAAAGTGATATTGGTTTCTGTCTGATTTTCAAATATGGACGTCGGTTTACCTTAATAGCCAACATTTAATGGTTATCAGTGTCAGTTTCGTTAAATAACTGACGCCCCAACAAGCGACGTTGAACACTATTTCTGTAGCAGTGTGGGTACTTAAATCCTTTCTCCTGTTTTCCCTTTGCTTTTAGTACATAAAAGAATTTTACTTGATTATATGATTCATTCGTCATAATTGACTCTTCCTATCTTGGATTCCTATGTAGTTTTCTCTTATTTTCCTTGGTTTCAAATTGAATAAAGTGACTCAATTAGTTATATGACTCAGGTCACTTTATCTAGTCTTTCTTCTTCATTTTGTATGCTATGTACTAATCTATGTCTTAAATAAATATTCCTTCTGCCTTTATACCCAAATTAGTGTTTCTTATCTAAGGACCCAAAGCTGGATCATAGATATCAATTCCAACTGATTCTTAGCTATTCTAGTCTTTCCCTTATATTTCAATATCTTAGAGTATGTACATTCTCACTACAATGTGGGTCTAATTTATCTAGAGTCTACTCTTATTATGATGATAATAGGAGTAATTAGATCTCGATAACGCATCATGCCATACAGACCAGACCGAACATGTAGTCCTAAATCCAAGAGCTACTTAGGATTAACCAACTCCTATTCGTCTAAAACATGTGGAAAGAATACCCACTTAGGGCAAACTCATTTAAACATTACTTTTGGTCTACTTGATGCAAAAAAAATGTAAACAATAACTGAAGTAACTTCATGAAATACAACAATAAAAAAGAACCATATATATTTTACAAATTGATTATCTAAATTCAAATATATATGAGATTTTCAATTCATCATTAATAAAAACAATATAAAATAAAATGTATATTTCATTCTATATTTATGTTCTTATTATTTCATTACCTTCTAGTCTTCTAACCGTAATATTTCTAGGGGTTCTCTCTAGCCCATCCTTCCTCTACATACCTGGCCAGGGCATCTAGAGAAGCATAGACAAAGTAGCTTGATACTGGACAACTTAAGTATTCAGATATTGGGCCAAGGTATCTAGATACTCGAACTTCCTATATCTATTAACACATCACTTCCTAACTACCACACATATGACTCTAATTTTTTATCCTAATGGTCCCTGAAAACTCATCCTAAGCTTTGATACCAAGTTGTTACACCCACATCCCATGATTACCACTAATCATGAGATTAGGGCATAAGTTGATGATCAAACATAACACGATGAACACCCTTAATTTATTTTTTGATTTCAAACTCTTTATCTTCTCACATTCAATGACATAAACTTTCTAAGGGAATTAAAGCCAAATTACTCTAATCATATCTCAACAATAAAGATACATATCTAAACATTCACTATGTTTCCCACACATCAATTTAAATACAACATGATAATCGGATACGTTCACTATTATAAGGAAAATAACTTACACATCATCATTTACAACTCTCTCACTACTACTCAAGGACCTAGAGTAGGGACCAACTGAATATAACTAATCTGATACTTAACTCTCGTGGAAGATCTACTATGGCATTAACATTCTTCAAATCCTCATGGTTTCCCTAACAAAGTGAGTAGAGGGGTGAGTCTACTCTCTCAGTGAATTAGTACTTCAAATAAATAGTTTAAAACACTTATATCGTTATAGATATATTGTTGAACAACTGATATTAAGTAGAAAAGAAGCAAGCTATAAAGGGACTAATCATTCACAAACATATGTATGATATCTTAATATAGACGACTACAAAAAGTAAGTCAGTCATTGAGCATTCTTAAATAATCACAAATAAACTATTAATTGGGAAACATACAAACAATAATTGAATAACTACACATACTTGATTAATCTCTTATTCATCTTATTATGTCATGAACCCACATGAAGTGTAACACAACGTGTGAAAGTATCGTAGAAAACTATGATATCACTATACAAGACTTGGAATAATTCACGATATCCTAAGTCTGTACTCTCAATACCATGTCTGCAGCTGGCATCATTGTGTCTAGCTCTTACCAGCTAAAGGGAGTGGCTAGAAGTCTTAGAATCCACCTCTCAACCTGGGTACTCAGCCAGTGAGTCAATCCCCTACAGGCATGTTGTGCACCAGTGGAACTACTAAAGTTGTCCACGGATCACCACAACTCAAAAACAAGTACCACTGACATCCCCAGTTGGTGTCGGATACCAAACATTTAAGGAGTTTGCCCTCTATGGCCTAGACCCCCACCCTATGGTTGCACTCTATCTTACCTTGACCTAAATGGGACCTCTAGTTAGAAGCCATTTTGTCCTCATAGAGCATGCCTTTTGTGAGGATTATACAATGTTTAGGACATATAAATTTCTAATTCACTTTATAAATTCACAGTTCAAACATCACATCAACATTTTTTAGTTTAGCTTTGTAAACAATTCATTTCATATACCGTCACTAATATGTATCACAAACTGAACTATTAAGCATTGCCACATCTCACACTAAGAAACGCTTAATTGAAAATACTTGATTCATTGAATGCCCTATCCTTAGGGTTTCATTTGCCTCTTTCACATATCATAATACTCACATAAGGATTCAATTTATCATAAACTTTCATTGAATAAGGACTGCTCTCAACAATTCACATGTAGCCAAACATATACATGAAACCCTGGTATGAACTTAACTAGGGTTTCACTCCATTCACTACAATATCATGCATCAAGAATAACCTTGAATAAATGAATTGATAACAATGAAAGAATCACATCAACTAAATTTCATGAAGTCTATTTGCAAACTTTGAACTTTCCATTCATCTAGACTTTTAGTCTCTTTACTGAGATATCAAGAAAATACAGATAACATCGCATAACATCCAATATAGTATGTGACATATAACTACACAATCAGATAAAATAATCATTCATAAACATGGAGATTCAAATAGGCAAATTTTTTTATTCAATTATAAACAATTTTGACATAATTCAAAACAATAGATTTTACTATATTGTTATGTATTATGTAATAACTTTATGAATTCGATTTTATATGATTATCATCCATTTCTAATATGATTTTATCATCTGGAATTCATTACAGTAGGAAAATAACTCCTTTCTAGATCTATTTCATTAAGATTATAGTGAAAGGCAGATAGTTGCATACATAGGAACTGAAAATTATTGATGATTCAATCCAATTTTGTATAATCTACTATTTAAAGGAAGTACCCACTCTCACCAAGGTGTGAAAACACCTTAGAAACACAGACCACATCTGAAATTCTTGAACTCATATCAAAACCCTCACCGCTTTCTTTTTCCTTTCAACTCAGAAAGCCTATGAATGGAGATTTATGGAGAAAAAGTGAGAAAAGGGGAAGATTGATATCATTTAAATAAAATCATAGGAGGGATATAATCTTGATGTGAGAGAAGATTTACCATGAAAGTCTATGCAAAGAAGCTAAACTTACTTGATTTCATCATATCTCGAATAGGGAAACCCTAGGTAAACATCTCCACCACTTTATCCTATCAAAACCCTACTATCCTCTCTCTCGAAAATTTCATTTATCTGGAATGGATCCCAAAATATGATAGATTCTTGGTTTCTAGGTTGATCATATATAGAAATTAAGGTGCTTGGGTCAATTGCAAATTGACTGTACTTATACTTTATTTTATTTTAGCAGAATCGTCTATCATTAAAATGTCACTGTAAATCATTTATTCCATAGGTCAAACCTCGTTCAAAAATTATGAAAATTTATAATGGTGTCCGACATGTAATTCCAGAGATTTTTTAAAAAAATATTTTTAAGATAAAAATAAATAAATAAAAATAAAATTCAATGCTGCTAAACAACAGTCTACAACATTGTCAGTCAAATTATAGTTCGATCAAGAATCATAATAAAATAACATTCAAATATTTTAAAATTTTGCAATAAAATGCATATTGAGTTATCCATATCATATCCAAATTTTAAGTAAATCCAGGTTACATAGAAAATATGAAAAATCATTTACCATACTACTATCATGATCAAGTTCCATATCATGTACTATCAAAAACACTAATTTTTGGCAGTTATGGTCTACACTTCTAAAACCCTAGTCCTTCAAACTAAAATCATGATTAGAGTTCCTTATTAGGTTTGAAATATCACAATTAAGCTACCATTATTGATCATGTTTAAATGATGCTCAATCTAATTAAGCATGTAATCATTCACGTAAACCCTAATTTACCAATTAAGCTCAGATGAGGTCATAACAATAATTGTTCTTACTATGGTGTGCGAGTTTGAGGATATGTTTCCTGATGATTTTCTTGGTGTCCCACCTCCTAGAGAGATTTATTTCGAGATCAACTAGGGCTATAGCTATCAACTCATAACACAAACACCATATAGAATGGAACCAGTCGAGATAAAGGAGTTGTAAGAACAACTTTAGGAGTTGAGAGAAAAGGGTTTCATAAAGCCAAGAATGTCCCTTTGGGGTTTTCCATGTTGTTTGTAAACATGAAGGATAAATGCATGTAAGTATGTATAAACTTCAGACACACGAATAGGGTGATGGTGACTGACAAGTATATGATGCCCATGATGGATGACTTATTTGTCTAGTTGAAGAGTGATGGAATGTAATAAAGGATAGATATTAGATCTGGGTACTATCAATTGAGGATTGAGGTGGATAATATACCTAAGACATATTTTAGGACTATGCATTCTCAATATAAGTTTGTAGTTATGTCATTTGGGCCAACCAACACATCCAAAACTTTTATGTATCTAATGAATAGAGTATTCAGGAAGTATATGGAATAGTTCATGGTGGTGTCCATAGATGGCATCTTGATCTACACCAAGGAAGAGATCGTCATGTGCAACATCTTTGTATACCATTTAAGTTGGTGAGGAAGCATCAATTGTATGTGAAGTTTAGCAAATGCAAGGTTGGTTAATTGAAGTATCTTTTCTTAGTCATGTCATCTCATAGAAGAGGATTTTTCCAGTACGAAGAAGGTGAAATCAATTTTCTAGTAGGAGTAGAAAAAGATGTTGATATGTATTTCCATCATGTTGGTTATACTTCTTGGGATCTAGTAAAAAGACGATGAACAAACATAGATATGTAATACCATGTCATAATTAGACAGTGAAAGATCATGAATGATGATGTAGATGTTGTGGGATCAGGTGACAAAGCAGAAAACACATGATAGGAAGCAAAGAAGATTGTCATTTTGTCAAAGTAGAGCTATGTTGAATGGATTATTGAGAAATTTAACATAAACAAATATTTGAATCTATGAGTACTCCACTATGAAGTTACTTCACATTAATTAAAATCATGCTTATCTACCGATGAAAATGAAGAAATGACTAAGATTCCCTAGTCCTATTATGTGAGGAGTTTAATGGACACAATGGTGTTTGATTGTCCTAATATTTCTCATGTGGTTGGTGTTGTGAGTAGGTTTCTCTCAAACCCTAATAAAGATCATTGGGAGGCGATGAATTCTAAACCATTTCTAAAAGACTTCATTGATTATAACATAGAAAGTGATATTGATCATAGGAAAATCTACTTTTTGGTACATATTCACTTTTGTAGGAGGATCCATATGTTAGCAGTCTAGGTTGCATAAGTATGTTGCACTTACTACTATAGAGGAAGAGTACATTGTAGTAGTAGAAGAAGGAAAAGAATTATTTGAGCTATGAGATTTCTATGGGAAATGGGTATGAATCAATCCAGCCAAACTATTTTTGATGATAGTCAGAGTGTTATTGATTTGAGAAAAGGCACAATGCATAATGCATGGACTAATCATATTGATGTAATATATCAATGTATTCATGATATAATTAATAAGATTTTTTTTACTTTCAAGAAGATCTATATTGTGAAGAATACTTTTGATATGATGACCAAGATCGTGATACATGATAAGTTGTAGCTCTACAAAGATATTAGAAACATATATTATTAGTGAATATTCTATGATGACAATTTCCCCTTTGGGATGGAAAGGATATTTGGGGCATATGATATTTCCATCCCATAGAAAACAAGCCACATTAGGGCATTTATTATTTTGGTGTTGAGGGATATATATCCCTATCTTCTGCACATGACAAAGTAGCAAATGAACAAGAAGCCGCCAACTTTATGAAACCAAAGGCAAAAAAAAATTTTGTTCATGGTTAATGCAGACGAGAGGAAAAGCAAAGGAAAAGGAGAGAAAATAAAGAGGCAATAAGAAAGTAAGCAATGTATATTTCCACAATCACAATGTGTTCTTCTTTTGCCCTCTTACCGTTGTGTACTTTTTGGATGGGGGTGTCCTCTCAAGAAGTTCTAATGTGGTGAAGTTGTGAAGATTTTCCGATATATTGGTATTTTTATTTAATATCTCCCTCTACTTGTATTTTCTCAAATTTGGGATCAAATCTTAAGAACGATAGTGTACCTTTAGTTTATAGTACATTTACCCATCTTGGACTCGTGATTTTTTCCCTTGTACTTCATGAGGATTTTCCACATTAAATAGTGTTTTCTATCTATCTGTTTGGATTTATTTTCTTTAGATTTATATGCTTGGCCGAAATTCTTCTATAAATTTTTGTTGCATCGCCATTGACTATATACCAATATTATGTGTGCATATCTTCAACTAACTGACCATGCAACTGATCATCAAAGAGGTTACATGTGACGTCCCCGGATTTTCTAAAACTTAATCTGGTGTGTGACGTCCAAATTGAAACCCTCACCTCAGTGAGAATCCCAATTTGAACATCCCACACAAGGCTAAGAAGAAGAAAATCAAGGGAGTCAGAAGGAAACAATTAGTAGCACATGTACATGAACAAAAATAAAACCATACACACATGTTCACCATTCAACATATAATTACAACATGAATTGTTACAACATTTGATATTACACATTGAAAGGTAAACTTAAACATATACATGTACTACATCTAAACTACAAGATCTTAAGACAAAAGGTCCACCTGAACATCAGCTCGACATACAACTCTCAACTATCCTGGATCTTCAAGAGCATAACCATAACCTATACAAAAGATTACATGCGGTACACGTCAGCACAATATTTCATGAATATTGTACTGAGTACGCCTACGTGTCTTTTATTTACCTCTCATCATATCTTGGCAATAAGATAAAACTAATGTACTTGGCAGTAACAGAGGAATATAAGAAAAGCGTATACTTGCACAAAGATATTCATTAACAAAAGAGAACACATATTTTAATCATATTTCCATCATATATCTCGTACATCTACCCCTAGGGCTTTGATGCTTTTTAGGCCTTATGATCTACTACCAAAGAGTTTGAGATCATTTTACGTGTGATCTACTACCAAAGAGTTTGAGATCTAACACATGTGATCTACTACCAAAGAGTTTGAGATCACTTCAATGCACTGTACTACCAAAGAGTTTAGTGCTATCATATGATGGACCAAACATCTTATGTTTCATGTGTTCATAGCAATAAGTATGGAAAATCAGGCAACATATCATACAAGAACAATCATTTCATCCAATACCATATGCCAAGTATTTTACTACTCATATAACACAAGCATATTGTATAATAAGACAAGTAAGAGGTAATGGCGTACCTTCCAAAGAGATATCCTAATCACATATTCCTCATGTAATCTATATCCTTGGTCAACCCTGATTAAGACAAGACCATGTATTATCATCAGATTCTCATCTTATTATATCTCATCTTAACCCTAATTGTGTTCATTAGGGTTTAGCTTATCGTTTTAGGATATTCTCATTATTACTTGCATTCTTGTCTAAGAATTATCATACTGATGTCATTTTCCAGATTATGGTTCATTATTTGAATATTATCTTCCATAGCATTTTTGTGCACATTAATTAACCCTAGGTTACACCATTAACCGAGATTAGGGTTTTATAACATGTATTAAGGTTCATATTTATATAATATAGATTTTGTTCATCATGATGATCTCATAATTAAAACTGAGGTTTCACATACTGATATGAGCTTACTCTATGAATTTCACCACTTATTGAGTATGCATGTATTTAATACATTTTGTTTAGGGTTATTAGCTCTAATTAGCCATATTAATCAAATTATATGGTTTCGTGCATCAACATGATCATCCTTGACATCAGGTGCATTATAAGCATTATTATGGAGTTACTGACATTTTTCCATAATTTTATGTCATCATTTGCTATTTATTACCCAATAAAAAAGTATTACACATCTTTCATGATATCACTGATATTTGAGCATCAAAAGCCTGATATTATATTTCCAGGTTGTTCTACACATTTTTCTGAACAATTTGGTACCTTATTTGTATTTTTCTGATACTCGAGCTAATTTCTGTGATTTATTGAAGATCTGGGAATTTCTGAGCATTTTCTTACCTTTTGGCCAATCGACCGTCGACACGTGGCATTGAGAAGGGCATGGTTCACTTGGTCTGATCCGGCTGGTCTCCTGGTTCGCACTGGGCCAGCTGGTTCAAGTCAACTGAGCTGGCTCATTTCTGGTCTAACTGGACCGTCCGGCCCCTCTCTATGCAAGTCGTCTTCTTTCTCACGAACGCAGACGGCGCCGCAAGGCCTTAGCCCGACGATGATCAGCCTCCTCCTCACAGAGCCGCCACCACAGCTGCAGGGTCCAGGCTCGCCGCCACTATGCCTCCATGCGGCTCAGAGAGCCCAGCACCACCGCCGTGGAGCAGAGCTCCAGCAATCGTCTCCTCCGTCCTCCTCCTCGGTCCGCTCCTGTCGGCACTCTCTTTCTCCTCTCTGCCGACGCGTTCGAGATCTCGCGCTCACACTGCGCTTTGAGCTCCGTCGAGGAACACTCTGGTGCGGTCTAGGCAATAGCTTCTCGAGCTAGAAGAAGCAGGAAGCTTCCTCCTCCTTGCAACCTCCTTCTTTTTCCATGGTGTGTGCAAGGTTGCCGCCTAGAGAAGTCGCCGTCGGGGATCAGTTTTGATACGGATAACCTGCACCTCCTGACTCTCTTCCTCTTCTCTGACTGCATCTCCAGGACGCCACCATTGTAGCCTCACCACCTCTTGCTTCCTCATAACTTCTAACGATGCCAATAGATAGCCGATGGCCCCTCATCTTCTTGCACACGCCATCTACAGCTTGTGATGGAGCGACAAAGTAGAGAGAGAGATTGACTCTTTACACTTGGTTTCGTATTACATGACTGAGGGGAAAGAAACTGCCCAGTCTGTCACTCCTTTCATCATGCGACCCTCGGTCGTGGATGTCTGGAACGTGGTCATTCCCTACTCCACGATCTCACTGCCGTTCAAAGGGGGGGAGACCAGGTCGTTGCTCCCATCCAAGGGTTACGAGATGCTAGATCTGTGGCACCCCCATCTCAAGGCTATGCCCACTGGATCTAGACTATGTACTGTAGATCTTGTGTCACGCAGCCAAAACATAACACATTGAGTGTGACAAGGATATTGATCAAAGCCTAAGCTAATGTAATTGAATCGTTGCCAATCATACATGATTGTATACATTTTCACATCACTTTCGAACCTCACTATCTGGGTCTAGGAACCTTCAATTGCCACCAAATTTTAACCATAGCTTCCTCACAACTCAAGCTACCTTATACTAAAATTTGGTACCAAAAATCAATGGTTAGACCATTCAAATAAATTCCTCAAAAAGGCATTGAAAGAGAGATCTTAATCATGATATCCACCTCACATCAACACACCTACTTTGTCAAAAGCTTGGAATTCTCAATCTAACTCAACCATATGTTTTCACTTAAATCATTGGACATTTTTGGATTACGAAAGTCCATTCCATCACATCCTACACACCTTCAAAGAAATTTCGTCCTCAAAATTAAGCCAAAATCCACTTTGTCACATCATATACATCTTAAAAGAACTTTCGTCCTCGAAAGTAAACCATACTCATACCTCCAGGGAAAACCTTATATTGCTCTCATCCCCATGTAGGTATCATTCTAGGTGTAACATATCCACAAAGGTTACATAGAACCATGTGTCCAAAGCACTATTAGGAAGTTTCAAAAGCATCAAGGGTGACACCTCACTCCATAAAAGGCTCAAACAAGAGTTTAGAAGCTTAGGTTATGTCATTACATATCTCATATGCTAGGATTGCATCTTCATCTTTACTCATGCGTTATTATTCAACATCATATTACCATGTTCCCAAGGAGTTAACCCAAACATCAAGGTGTCAACTACATTTTATTTAGTTCATTGTTAGAACATGTTCATCATTGACATATGCCTTTTAGGAGGGAGTTAATTAAAGTTAACCCATTTCATTCATCTAGATCACATCAAGGCATCATAATCATTATGTTGTGCTAGCTGTCAAACCATAATTTCCATCTTTGTTAAGCACTAAGATTAACATCTCATGTAACATGTCATGCATATGATCTTATTTCATTTCTCATAATAAATTGCTGCATTTATTAATGAATTCTCACAAGATTAACCAACACTATCACATTATCATCACTATTCATCTATATTTAACCATACATGCATTGATATTTGTTAAACCAACTCTAGGTTTCCATCATATCATGTCTATATATCACATCTCGAGATCAGATCACATCCTTACATATATTGTATCATAGTTGTGCTAAACAAACTTATGTGAGTGGCTTGTGAAACATATATCAAAAGTTTATATCATCCAAATGAGGTTCCTCTAACCCATACCACGAGGGTAGTGTCATGCTCAGTCTCTCTGAGCTAACTCAACTCTAGGAGTATCTCATATGCATATACTTTATCTTCCCTCTCCTGGTCTAGGGTTCTCAGATTACCTCATTGGCACTAGCTAATAGCTTTACAAGCTCTAGCTACATAAGCACAACCAAAACATGTTATGACATGATGTTCTCATCACAGGCCTTCTACCCATGAAACATGCTTACCAAAAACTCTCTTATATACACCACTAGATTCCTATGTGGGAAACCACCAACCCGAGCATGAGACTGTACAAAACTAACATAGCTACCTCCTCCAGGGTCTTGGGCTCTCTCCCTCACCCAGATGGCAGGTTCTCATATTCGTGTTTGCACATACACACATAACCAGCCTCTCTTTGTCTCTAGGGTTTGGTCTTCCCAAGGACATCTAAGGTTCAACAAGACTATAGGAATCATACATAAAGCAACTCATCTCAATCACTCAGGAGTAGTCTAGTTTAGGACATATCATATCACATATCTCATATTTCTCATATCGTGGAGTCTAGGTTCTCTGACCTACTCCATGTGGGTCTTGCTCTCTCTTGAGCTAACCCCAAAACTGGTCCTACCACTAGAGGTCCTCCTTTGTAAAAGAGCTTGAGGCTCATGCTGACTCACAACCTGGTCTCATTTTAACATATCTTATCTCATAAAAGCCTAGTTACTTACATCATCAAAACTTATCTTGCATCCTCAAGACTGAACTTAAGTCCTCAAAGACAAACACATATCATCATAGACTATCTTATATCATCTCTATCAACTTACATCATATCATCAAAACTTATTTCCTCTATTCCATCTATCATATATTCCAAACAAGGCTCTAGACATCTAATCTAGAACTACTCTCTCTTCTAGACTGATGTCATTCACTTTTCACTTAGGTTGCATGATCACCTCCTACTCGTACATGTGTGGGGACACATTTTTGTAATACATATACATAATAAAATATTATATAGTTTTTCTCCGATAAAACAAGCGTCAGAGAAAACTATCGAGGTTCGATCCATTTGGAATCAAAAACCAAAACCAGAAATGAGTGCCCCACACATAGTAGAGAGTCCAGTGTCATGAAAACTAGTGAAAATGGTGAGAACAAGGGGTAGACTAGTGTAGCTACTCTAGACAACGTGCACAAAATGTCTAGGGTTTCTCTTCCCTTGATGCACGTCATTTCCATATAGTGCAACGTCCCATACCGCTGCACTACAAGGAAAGAACGACATCTAAGGACTTGCTATTCAACAAGCACTAGTCTAGACCTAGTTCTCAGACATCTAGGTGCTAACCTAGAGGCTAGGTCAGATCTAGTCTCTATAAGATGACTAATCTAACCCTAAAAGATTATTATGGTTCAAGGTTCTTTAGTTTTGTGTTGCATAATGAGAAAATGTCAGGCTTTGCTATTGTTCATGCTCTGATACCACCTGTGACGTCCCCGGATTTTCTAAAACTTAATCTGGTATGTGACGTCCAAATTGAAACCCTCACCTCAGCGAGAATCCCAATTTAAACATCCCACACAAGGCTAAGAAGAAGAAAATCAAGGGAGTCAGAAGGAAACAATCAGTAGCACATGTACATGAACAATAATAAAACCATACACACATGTTCACCATTCAACATATAATTACAACATGAATTGTTACAACATTTGATATTACACATTGAAAGGTAAACTTAAACATATACATGTACTACATCTAAACTACAAGATCTTAAGACAAAAGGTCCACCTGAACATCAGCTCGCCATACAACTCTCAACTATCCTGGATCTTCAAGAGCATAACCATAACCTATACAAAAGATTACATGCAGTACACGTCAGCATAATATTTCATGAATATTGTACTGAGTACGCCTACGTGTCTTTTATTTACCTCTCATCATATCTTGGCAATAAGATAAAACTAATGTACATGGCAGTAACAGAAAAATATAAGAAAAGCGTATACTTGCACAAAGATATTCATTAACAAAAGAGAACACATATTTTAATCATATTTCCATCATATATCTCGTACATCTGCCCCTAGGGCTTTGATACTTTTTAGGCCTTATGATCTACTACCAAAGAGTTTGAGATCATTTTACGCGTGATCTACTACCAAAGAGTTTGAGATCTAACACATGTGATCTACTACCAAAGAGTTTGAGATCACTTCAATGCACTGTACTACCAAAGAGTTTAGTGCTATCATATGATGGACCAGACATCTTATGTTTCATGTGTTCATAGCAATAAGTATGGAAAATCAGGCAACATATCATACAAGAATAATCATTTCATCCAATACCATATGCCAAGTATTTTACTACTCATATAACACAAGCATATTGTATAATAAGCCAAGTAAGAGGTAATGGCGTACCTTCCAAAGAGATATCCTAATCACATATTCCTCATGTCATCTATATCCTTGGTCAACCCTGATTAAGACAAGACCATGTATTATCATCAGATTCTCATCTTATTATATCTCATCTTAACCCTAATTGTGTTCATTAGGGTTTAGCTTATCTTTTTAGGATATTCTCATTATTACTTGCATTCTTGTCTAAGAATTATCATACTGATGTCATTTTCCAGATTATGGTTCATTATCTGAATATTATCTTTCATAGCATTTTTGTGCACATTAATTAACCCTAGGTTACACCATTAACCGAGATTAGGGTTTTATAACATGTATTAAGGTTCATATTTATATAATATAGATTTTGTTCATCATGATGATCTCATAATTAAAACTGAGGTTTCATATACTGATATGAGCTTACTCTATGAATTTCACCACTTATTGAGTATGCATGTATTTATTACATTTTATTTAGGGTTATTAGCTCTAATTAGCCATATTAATCAAATTATATGGTTTCGTGCATCAACATGATCATCCTTGACATCAGGTGCATTATAAGCATTATTATGGAGTTACTGACATTTTTCCATATTTTATGTCATCATTTGCTATTTATTACCCACTAAACAAGTATTACACATCTTTCATGATATCACTGATATTTGATTTATATTTCCAGGTTGTTCTACACATTTTTCTGAACAATTTGGTACCTTATTTGTATTTTTCTGATACTCGAGCTAATTTCTGTGATTTATTGAAGATCTGGGAATTTCTGAGCATTTTCTTACCTTTTGGCCAATCGGCTGTCGACACGTGGCATTGAGAAGGGCATGGTTCACTTGGTCTGATCCGGCTGGTCTTCTGGTTCACATTGGGCCGGCTGGTTCAAGTCAATTGAGCTGGATCATTTCTGGTCTAACTGGACCGTCCGGCCCCTCTCTATGCAAGTCGTCTTCTTTCTCACGAACGCGGACGGCGCCGCAAGGCCTTAGCCCGACGATGATCAGCCTCCTCCTCACAGAGCCACCACCACAGCTGCAGGGTCCAGGCTCACCGCCGCTATGCCTCCATGCAGCTCAGAGAGCCCAGCGCCACCGCCGTGGAGCAGAGCTCCAGCAATCGTCTCCTCCGTCCTCCTCCTCAGTCCGCTCCTGTCGGCACTCTCTTTCTCCTCTCTGCCGACGCGTTCGAGATCTCGCGCTCACACTGTGCTTTGAGCTCCATCAAGGAACACTCTGGTGTGGTCTGGGCAACAGCTTCTCGAGCTAGAAGAAGCAGGAAGCTTCCTCCTCCTTGCGACCTCCTTCTTTTTCCATGGTGTGTGCAAGGTTGCCGCCTAGAGAAGCCGCCGTCGGGGATCAGTTTTGATACGGATAACCTGCACCTCCTGACTCTCTTCCTCTTCTCTGACTGCATCTCCGGGACGCCACCATTGTAACCTCACCACCTCTTGCTTCCTCATAACTTGTAACGATGCCAACAGATAGCAGATGGCCCCTCATCTTCTTGCACACGCCATCTACAGCTTGTGATGGAGCGACAAAGTAGAGAGAGAGATTGACTCTTTACACTTGGTTTCGTATTACATGACTGAGGGGAAAGAAACTACCCGGTCTGTCACTCCTTTCATCACGCAACCCTCGGTCGTGGATGTCTGGAACGTGGTCATTCCCTACTCCACGATCTCACTACCGTTCAAAGGGGGGGGAGACCAGGTCATTGCTCCCATCCATGGGTTACAAGATGCTAGATCGTGGCACCCCCATCTCAAGGCTATGCCCACTGGATCTAGACTATGTACTGTAGATCTTGTGTCACGCAGCCAAAACATAACACATTGAGTGTGACAAGGATATTGATCAAAGCCTAAGCTAATGTAATTGAATCGTTGCCAATCATACATGATTGTATACATTTTCACATCACTTTCGAACCTCACTATCTGGGTCTAGGAACCTTCAATTGCCACCAAATTTTAACCGTAGCTTCCTCACAACTCAAGCTACCTTATACTAAAATTTGGTACCAAAAATCAATGGTTAGACCATTCAAATAAATTCCTCAAAAAGGCATTGAAAGAGAGATCTTAATCATGATATCCACCTCACATCAACACACCTACTTTGTCAAAAGCTTGGAATTCTCAATCTAACTCAACCATATGTTTTCACTTAAATCATTGGACATTTTTGGATTACGAAAGTCCATTCCATCACATCCTACACACCTTCAAGAAATTTCGTCCTCAAAATTAAGCCAAAATCCACTTTGTCACATCATATACATCTTAAAAGAACTTTCATCCTCGAAAGTAAACCATACTCATACCTCCAGGGAAAACCTTATATTGCTCTCATCCCCATGTAGGCATCATTCTAGGTGTAACATATCCACAAAGGTTACATAGAACCATGTATCCAAAGCACTATTAGGAAGTTTCAAAAGCATCAAGGGTGACACCTCACTCCATAAAAGGCTCAAACAAGAGTTTAGAAGCTTAGGTTATGTCATTACATATCTCATATGCTAGGATTTCATCTTCATCTTTACTCATGCGTTATTATTCAACATCATATTACCATGTTCCAAAGGAGTTAACCCAAATTAACCCAAACATCAAGGTGTCATCAACATTTTATTTAGTTCATTGTTAGAACATGTTCATCATTGACATATGCCTTTTAGGAGGGAGTTAATTAAAGTTAACCCATTTCATTCATCTAGATCACATCAAGGCATCATAATCATTATGTTGTGCTAGCTGTCAAACCATAATTTCCATCTTTGTTAAGCACTAAGATTAACATCTCATGTAACATGTCATGCATATGATCTTATTTCATTTCTCATAATAAATTGCAGCATTTATTAATGAATTCTCACAAGATTAACCAACACTATCACATTATCATCACTATTCATGTATATTTAACCATACATGCATTGATATTTGTTAAACCAACTCTAGGTTTCCATCATATCATGTCTATATATCACATCTCGAGATCAGATCACATCCTTACATATATTGTATCATAGTTGTGCTAAACAAACTTATGTGAGTGGCTTGTGAAACATATGTCAAAAGTTTATATCATCCAAACGAGGTTCCTCTAACCCATACCATGAGGGTAGTGTCATGCTCAGTCTCTCTGAGCTAACTCAACTCTAGGAGTATCTCATATGCATATACTTTATCTTCCCTCTCCTGGTCTAGGGTTCTCAGATTACCTCATTGGCACTAGCTAATAGCTTTACAAGCTCTAGCTACATAAGCACAACCAAAACATGTTATGACATGATGTTCTCATCACAGGCCTTCTACCCATGAAACATGCTTACCCAAAACTCTCTTATATACACCACTAGATTCCTATGTGGGAAACCACCAACCCGAGCATGAGACTGTACAAAACTAACATAGCTACCTCCTCCAGGGTCTTGGGCTCTCTCCCTCACCCAGATGACAGGTTCTCATATTCGTGTTTGCACATACACACATAACCAGCCTCTCTTTGTCTCTAGGGTTTGGTCTTCCCAAGGACATCTAGGGTTCAACAAGACTATAGGAATCATACATAAAGCAACTCATCTCAATCACTCAGGAGTAGTCTAGTTTAGGACATATCATATCACATATCTCATATTTCTCATATCGTGGAGTCTAGGTTCTCTGACCTACTCTGTGTGGGTCTTGCTCTCTCTTGAGCTAACCCCAAAACTGGTCCTACCACTAGAGGTCCTCCTTTGTAAAAGAGCTTGAGGCTCATGCTGACTCACAACCTGGTCTCATTTTAACATATCTTATCTCATAAAAGCCTAGTTACTTACATCATCAAAACTTATCTTGCATCCTCAAGACTGAACTTAAGTCCTCAAAGACAAACATATATCATCATAGACTATCTTATATCATCTCTATCAACTTACATCATATCATCAAAACTTATTTCCTCTATTCCATCTATCATATATTCCAAACAAGGCTCTAGACATCTAATCTAGAACTACTCTCTCTTCTAGACTGATGTCATTCACTTTTCACTTAGGTTGTATGATCACCTCCTACTCGTACATGTGTGGGGACACATTTTTGTAATACATATACATAATAAAATATTATATAGTTTTTCTCCGATAAAACAAGCGTCAGAGAAAACTATCGAGGTTCGATCCATTTGGAATCAAAAACCAAAACCAGAAACGAGTGCCCCACACATAGTAGAGAGTCCAGTGTCATGAAAACTAGTGAAAAGGGTGAGAACAAGGGGTAGACTAGTGTAGCTACTCTAGACAACGTGCACAAAATGTCTAGGGTTTCTCTTCCCTTGATGCACGTCATTTCCATATAGTGCAACGTCCCATACCGCTGCACTACAAGGAAAGAACGACATCTAAGGACTTGCTATTCAACAAGCACTAGTCTAGACCTAGTTCTCAGACATCTAGGTGCTAACCTAGAGGCTAGGTCAGATCTAGTCTCTATAAGACGACTAATCTAACCCTAAAAGATTATTATGGTTCAAGGTTCTTTAGTTTTGTGTTGCATAATGAGCAAATGTCAGGCTTTGCTATTGTTCATGCTCTGATACCACCTGTGACGTCCCTGGATTTTCTAAAACTTAATCTGGTATGTGACGTCCAAATTGAAACCCTCACCTCAGCGAGAATCCCAATTTAAACATCCCACACAAGGCTAAGAAGAAGAAAATCAAGGGAGTCAGAAGGAAACAATCAGTAGCACATGTACATGAACAATAATAAAACCATACACACATGTTCACCATTCAACATATAATTACAACATGAATTGTTACAACATTTGATATTATACATTGAAAGGTAAACTTAAACATATACATGTACTACATCTAAACTACAAGATCTTAAGACAAAAGGTCCACCTGAACATCAGCTCGCCATACAACTCTCAACTATCCTGGATCTTCAAGAGCATAACCATAACCTATACAAAAGATTACATGCGGTACACGTCAGCACAATATTTCATGAATATTGTACTGAGTACGCCTACGTGTCTTTTATTTACCTCTCATCATATCTTGGCAATAAGATAAAACTAATGTACTTGGTAGTAACAGAAGAATATAAGAAAAGCGTATACTTGCACAAAGATATTCATTAACAAAAGAGAACACATATTTTAATCATATTTCCATCATATATCTCGTACATCTTCCCCTAGGGATTTGATGCTTTTTAGGCCTTATGATCTACTACCAAAGAGTTTGAGATCATTTTACGTGTGATCTACTACCAAAGAGTTTGAGATCTAACACATGTGATCTACTACCAAAGAGTTTGAGATCACTTCAATGCACTGTACTACCAAAGAGTTTAGTGCTATCATATGATGGACCAGACATCTTATGTTTCATGTGTTCATAGCAATAAGTATGGAAAACCAGGCAACATATCATACAAGAACAATCATTTCATCCAATACCATATGCCAAGTATTTTACTACTCATATAACACAAGCATATTGTATAATAAGCCAAGTAAGAGGTAATGGCGTACCTTCCAAAGAGATATCCTAATCACATATTCCTCATGTCATCTATATCCTTGGTCAACCCTGATTAAGACAAGACCATGTATTATCATCAGATTCTCATCTTATTATATCTCATCTTAACCCTAATTGTGTTCATTAGGGTTTAGCTTATCTTTTTAGGATATTCTCATTATCACTTGCATTCTTGTCTAAGAATTATCATACTGATGTCATTTTCCAGATTATGGTTCATTATCTGAATATTATCTTCCATAGAATTTTTGTGCACATTAATTAACCCTAGGTTACACCATTAACCGAGATTAGGGTTTTATAACATGTATTAAGGTTCATATTTATATAATATAGATTTTGTTCATCATGATGATCTCATAATTAAAACTAAGGTTTCATATAGTGATATGAGCTTACTCTATGAATTTCACCACTTATTGAGTATACATGTATTTAATACATTTTATTTAGGGTTATTAGCTCTAATTAGCCATATTAATCAAATTATATGGTTTCGTGCATCAACATGATCATCCTTGACATCAGGTGCATTATAAGCATTATTATGGAGTTACTGACATTTTTCCATAATTTTATGTCATCATTTGCTATTTATTACCCACTAAACAAGTATTACACATCTTTCATGATATCACTGATATTTGAGCATCAAAAGCCTGATATTATATTTCCAGGTTGTTCTACGAATTTTTCTGAACAACTTGGTACCTTATTTGTATTTTTCAGATACTCGAGCTAATTTCTGTGATTTATTGAAGATTTGGGAATTTCTGAGCATTTTCTTACCTTTTGGCCAATCGGCCGTCGACACGTGGCATTGAGAAGGGCATGGTTCACTTGGTCTGATCTGGCTGGTCTCCTGGTTCGCACTGGGCCGGCTGGTTCAAGTCAATTGAGCTGGCTCATTTCTGGTCTAACTGGACCGTCCGGCCCCTCTCTATGCAAGTCGTCTTCTTTCTCACGAACGCGGACGGCGCCGCAAGGCCTTAGCCCGACGATGATCAGCCTCCTCCTCACAGAGCCGCCACCACAACTGTAGGGTCCAGGCTTGCCACCGCTATGCCTCCATGCGGCTCAGAGAGCCCAGCGCCGCCGCCGTGGAGTAGAGCTCCAGCAATCGTCTCCTCCGTCCTCCTCCTCGGTCCGCTCCTGTCGGCACTCTCTTTCTCCTCTCTGCCGACGCGTTCGAGATCTCGTGCTCACACTGTGCTTTGAGCTCCATCGAGGAACACTCCGGTGCGGTCTGGGCAATAGCTTCTCGAGCTAGAAGAAGCAGGAAGCTTCCTCCTCCTTGCGACCTCCTTCTTTTTCCATGGTGTGTGCAAGGTTGCCGCCTAGAGAAGCCCCCGTCGGGGATCAGTTTTGATACGGATAACCTGCACCTCCTGACTCTATTCCTCTTCTCTGACTGCATCTCCGGGATGCCACCATTGTAGCCTCACCACCTCTTGCTTCCTCATAACTTCTAACGATGCCAACAGATAGCCGATGGCCCCTCATCTTCTTGTACACGCCATCTACAGCTTGTGATGGAGCGACAAAGTAGAGAGAGAGCATGACTCTTTACACTTGGTTTCATATTACATGACTGAGGGGAAAGAAACTGCCCAGTCTGTCACTCCTTTCATCACGCGACCCTCGGTCGTGGATGTCTGGAACGTGGTCATTCCCTACTCCACGATCTCACTGCCGTTCAAAGGGGGGGAGACCAGGTCGTTGCTCCCATCCAAGGGTTACGAGATGCTAGATCTGTGGCACCCCCATCTCAAGGCTATGCCCACTGGATCTAGACTATGTACTGTAGATCTTGTGTCACGCAGCCAAAACATAACACATTGAGTGTGACAAGGATATTGATCAAAGCCTAAGCTAATGTAATTGAATCGTTGCCAATCATACATGATTGTATACATTTTCACATCACTTTCGAACCTCACTATCTGGGTCTAGGAACCTTCAATTGCCACCAAATTTTAACCATAGCTTCCTCACAACTCAAGCTACCTTATACTAAAATTTGGTACCAAAAATCAATGGTTAGACCATTCAAATAAATTCCTCAAAAAGGCATTGAAAGAGAGATCTTAATCATGATATCCACCTCACATCAACACACCTACTTTGTCAAAAGCTTGGAATTCTCAATCTAACTCAACCATATGTTTTCACTTAAATCATTGGACATTTTTGGATTACGAAAGTCCATTCCATCACATTACATGATCTGGTAGCTCCAAAGTCAATCTAGTTTTGAAGTAGTAAATCCATGTCACATTACATGTTCAAATCCTAATGAGTGGATCACATGATAATACCAAATAATTAAGCATCTAGAACCCTAACTTGCATTTTTGGAGAGTTGCAGACTGCATCAACATATCAAATTGTGTTAACAAGGAGAACATGGCATATGTCAAATGGCAATGTGAGTGTTGATATGGACATTTGAGGTAGACTAGTAGGTGGGGAGGGGTTTAGGGCAATGTATAAGGACCCAAAAAAGGGGTAATTATGGAGGTTATGGGAAAATGAGAATGATTTTAGAGAGTTGTGAGTGTTATGATTAATACGTTTGAGGTAGATATTTGGGAGTTAGCTTTGAGTGGGTGCTTTTGAACCCCATTGGAATGTTAAGAAGAATGTACAAAGCCTGCCAAAAATTGGGAGAAGTAGTTATTGATATTTCTCTCGTTTACCTTATGGTGAACAATGCAAGGGCATCAACCAAGTGTACTTCATTGGGTATACGCTATTGAGATTTTATTAGACTAATGTATCTTGTCCATGTTTAAGGAAATATGATGTGAAGTGCATGGGTTTGTTGTTTAGTATGTTTTACCATTTTTTTTAAAGAATATATGCTTTTAGGGCTAGATTTGTTGGGTGTAGTTGGATGTAGTTGTGAGTTCTTAATGTAAAAACTACATCAAACTTTTACTTTGTCATCCAACTACACTATTTCAAAGAGACTCTTAATCCAAAACCTTTTGTGTTGGTTCATGTCATTCATTATTACCGAGAGCTTATTATGTTTGCGACCAGTGGGTGACAAAGTGTAAGTTTGTGATGCCAAGCTTCACAAATTACATATAATAAAACTAGTGTTAAGGGTATGATTGAGATGGTGTAACTATAATTTTCATGGAATACATTTTTATAAAAATAAATTCAAGTTCTTGGAAAATGAGTTCATAGTGATTTTTAAAACTTGTGTTGTCATGAAAATAGGGCAAATATTAGGGGTGATGGCATAGATTGGGGGTGAGTTTATCTATATTGAGGAGTTGGAATGTAGTCACTGTGTGCATGTGTGGATTTGTTTATTCATCCCTCATTTAGAAGGACACGTTAGAAACATTTATCCTTTTTGAATTTTCTACCGGGATGGAACAATAGAGATTAACACCTTAAAGTTCCCTACCTTCATGCTTGTTGGAAGTGGATTGCTCGAATAATGTTGTGGCTGGAGAAATATTCCAAAGGCATAGACAGTTTTGCTACTTCTAGCAAAATGTTGCTAGGATCATAAGTATTAGAAAGACCATCGAGGATAAATAGCACCTCCTTTTGTGGTTTCTTGCTTGGTCAGAGTTGTGGCTCTATGAGAGGAAGAAGGGAGAGGGCGAGACAACTAGGAACAAAAGTTATTTTAGGCCAGTTAACTGCAAAATTCGTGTTCATAATTATATGTATATTACTAGAAGTCCAGGAAAAACTAGGAAACTCAAATTCCATATTTTATTCAAACTAATCATGCAAAAATTATAGCGTAAGTTTACTTTCAATACTTTCAGGACAAATTACACTAAGGGAATGTTTGTTTTTCTAGAGATCCCTAGACTGGATTACATTCATGACTCCAACAATCAAAATTCTATGTTTGCTTAGATGGAGAAGTAAAAAGTCAAAATTCTAGGTTTTTTCCTAATGAGGATGTTGGATTAAGGATTCCTTTTCAAAATCGTCAGATTCACAATCCTTCTCCACATCCCCTTTTACTAGTGACTGCCCCTGATCCTCACAACTTTCTAGTCCTCATGATTCTTCTTTGTTTCATCTAAGGAGGGCATCAGCTATGTCGACTGTGAATCTATAGTGGGAACCAACCAAAGATCCAACCACAATGAAAGGGCCACTATAGTGCGTGTTGAAGGAGTCACCACATATCACTTCTGAGAATAGAAACCACACTATGCCCCAGAGAAGGAGCTATAGAGAAGACAAGGTGATGTGCCCATGTGGCATGCAAAAGACCTCGAAAAATGTGACATGTCCATCCAACCTATATTTAAGTACGAGATCACTACGCTCCTAGGGTTTGAGATATCGAGCACCTCCACAGATGAAAGGTTCAGAGGTCGAACGCTTGCTGAGAATCCGTGCGATATCGTATGATTTCTAAAAATATAGGTGTAGTGCTATTGTTGACCAATTGCAGGTGTGAGGATTCCTCGTTCATGTCATGTGAATGTTGCTTGGGGTGCTGCAAGTTGTTTGTTGGTGATTGTAGCAATGTAGGAAGTGGAGAAGAAAAGATGGGGGTGTTCCACCTTATCGATCGATGGAAAAAAATGGTGAGATGATATGTCTACTATATATCTACAATTAAGGACTTGTTATTAGAAGTTTCTCATTCCATCTATTGATCATCTATTGCATGACAAAATTCCAATAATAGTGGTTGGAAGTCAGCAATTTTGCTAGACATCTAATTCTCATACTTAAAATGCAGCAAACCAAACTTAAATTTTTGGAATATTAATTTACCAAACCCACCACTATCATGATCATCATCATCTAAGACTCTATTCCAAATATGTGAAAAATACTAGAGGGGGTGAATAGGGTTTATTGATAATTTTAAAATTAATTCAACAAACAATCACAAGAATGTTGGAGAAGGAGACAAGGCTTTTAGAGTGGTTCCACCCTTAGCAAAAACTATGGGAGTCAGTCCACTACCAAATTGTTTCCAATTGGGATTTTTAAATTATTTGAATTTTATTACCTTCTCAAGGATGTTAACAAAATTACAAATACCTTCCCAAACCCTTTGGACAGCCTTCACCCCAAAGTCATCTCACCAACCTTGAAGCAGCCTTCACTTGAAGTAACTTCAAGCACCCCCTTGAAGTAGCCTTCCTCCTTGAAGTATCTTCCCATTGAGACCTTCTATAAGTAGTCCAAAGACCTCCTTATGCACCTGAGAAGATTACACCCTCTCCAATCCACAGCCTCCAACCTAAGAGTAGCAAGGAGAGTACAATGCAATAAGAAGGAACAAGAAAGAAAAAGGGAAAATTACACTTTACCAATGAGCACAAGTCTTGAGTCCTATATCAAGCATTTTAGATCTCCTATCCAAAGTTTTTACACATGGAAGTATAATGGGTAGGAGATGCTAGCCTATAGGACACGAAATCTCAGCTTATGGAAATGCTTTGCAAGTGAAAAATTGCTCAATTACTCACAAGAGTTGATTCTCAATTGCTAGTGTGTGTGCTAAAGTGATTTTTAGTGTCCTAAGGCATGTCCTATTTATAGGAATAACCTACTAGTACTTAGGGACATTCTAGAAACATTCTGGAGTGTTCTTAGTGTGAATTAGTCGTTAAGTATCCACTAATGACATTGCTTTGGCTAATTGTTTTGAGCTGAAAAAGTTCTGTCAGAGAGTAGCTCGGTCGAAGTATAGTTCGACCGACTTTGTCTCAGTCAAACTTTTCTATGACCGAGTGGGAGATTGAGGTTATTGGATTTCCAACATTCAACTCAACTCCCAACTACTCGATTCCCACCAAGTCTAACGACTAGAGAACTTGTTGGAGACTCAGTCTCAGTCAAAAATAAGTTCGAATATGTGCTTGTGTAGGCTTATGTGCAGGCTATTCATCAGTGCATGTGCATTAGACTTAGGAGTTTCTCGGTCGATACATTATTCCATCAAGATTATCTCAGTCGATAAGTGTTTCGACCGAGATAGACTTTGTTTCAACACTTTAAGTCATGTGCTAAGTGTAAAAATGAATGTGCAATTGTGATGCTCATTTAGGGAATGACTTATCTAAGTGTTGTGTGTGGATAGGAAGATCTAACCTCCTTATTTACATGATATATAAGTACTTGTACATTATATACTTGTACAAGTTTTTACATTTGATTACAATCATGAAAATAAAGTAATTTAAGCATATAAAGCTTCCAAAACTTTACCATCCACCACATTGTATTCTTGTTCCTGAAATACTCAAGTAGCACATTAGATCCATAAGAATGAAATGTTTGTCATAATCAAAACAAAGGTATTATGATAATGTCCAATTTAGCCAACAATCTCCCCCTTTTTGAAGATGGCAAAACATTTCCAATATAAATCAAGACAATAGAAAACCATATGAGTTTCATACCTAAAGTTTACCTTTTATAGCGTACTCTTGTCTGTTAGCCAAGAGTTTATGAAACTCATTTTACTTCAAGTTATTGATTTATATTGTTTCTCCCCCTTTGACATTTCAAAAAGATAGCCAATTGAAGCATTTATTATGAATTTTATTTCTCCCCCTTAATTTTGTAATTTGATGCTCTTCTTTAATGATATATTCAACTTTTAAGAGTGAGGGGTTTATTTGTAATGCAAACCACTTATTGTCTAATTTATCCACAATTTATTTGTCAATCATTTGGAAAAGTGTGTTAAGCCTTTAAATGATATGAGATCCTTTTAAGTTCATGACATGTGTACATTGATTTCCCAATCAATTACAAGGGATGTTAAGCCCTGAAAATGATATGAGATTTCCTTTTAAGAGCATATTAGAATGATGAAATATATCTCTAATTAATAATTAAGGATGTTAAACCTATATTGATATAAAGAGTCCATTAAGCTCAATTTAAGAGTTCTAAGGTCATAACCAGTTTTCAAATTGTCATTTTATCAAGATTTTTCATCATGTGAGCTCCTCTTTAATCTTATAATCAAGATAGTTTTTGTGAGATCCCCCATAATCTTATAATAAAGATAATTTAAGGATTATAAGGTCATAACAAGCATTAAGATTTGATCATAATAAGTCAAAATTTATAATAGATTTGCACAAAAATCTTATTCTCAAGATGATTAACAAATTTCTTGAACCATATCAATGAATCAATATTGAGTGAAAATAAATAATTTTATATCCCAAATAAGCAATCTATCAGGCTTATTTTTGATCGACCATGACTTCGACCGGGGCGCCCCTCGGTCGAACTTTATTTCGACTGAGAGGCATTTTCTACAGATTTATAGTTTAAGCACTCTTATTGATTTACACATTATTGTTTAAGTATGTGAAGTATCAAGTCTTTAGGTAACTTGATTATATGCATATCAATTTGAAACACTTTAAGTGATACCACTTTTGAAGAATTTACCAATTGAAAAACAATATAGGCATCACAATGATATTGATTATCTTAGAACAAGTTATTTTTGACAATTCATATCCTAATAAAATTTTGGGAATATATATATATATATATATATATATATATATATATATATATATATATATATTCTTCATGAAATAAGGTCCTTATTTGCAAGAAGCAATTTTGATATCCATAGTGATTGTTCTACTTGCAAAATGGCAATTTCAATAAAATCATCATTGTTGAACTTCATCTTGATGACAAGAGTTCAACATGTCCAATCATAGCAAGAATGTAATCATTTATTGTAAGCAACATTATTTGCATTAATAGAAATTTCCATGATACCATCATGATGCTAAAATATATCCCAAGAGCAAGCTTGTGTCGAATTTTAAGCAATATATGAACTTAGTACCTTGCTCTTGATTTGCTTAGAATATATTTTAGATGTAACATTGAAATAGCGCTTTATTATAAGCAAGTCTCTTATTGTACTAGTTTTTCTCATTTAAAACTTATTCTCAATATATGGTCATACAAAAATATCTATATTTTTCATATATAGGTAGTGAAGATAGTTTTACTTTTAATTTGCTTAGAATGAATGTTAAATACAATATTAATATTTATATTCTAAGTAAGGTTTTGAGATTTTAATCATTGGTTATGATTTTATACTAGCCAATAAATATTGTATATGTGATCATTTTTACCATGGATTGCAAGACTTATTATTTCATTTAAGATACACTTTTCACATTCATTTTGAATGATGTCAGCTATACCTTTAAGCATTGCTATGGGTACACAAATGTTTAAGCTTATTTTTGCTTGTACCTAAGTCTTTTAACTTATTTTCAGATTAATTATGAGAGTCTTTAACTCTTTAGAATCAGACATCCTTGAGTATAAATTAAAAACAAGTTTTATATCTCACAAAACTCAAGTTCTTAAAGATACTAATTGAAAAATTGTACCTTAAAAATAGGTTTGTATCTTATAGTATTTAATGACTTAAGTAAGATATTTAATTCATTTTTTCTCTTAGAACAAACAATTAGATAAAACTTTAATATTTTTGTTCTAAGCAAGATATCAAAATCAAACTTCTCTTCATTATAACAATTTTTCTTGCCTTTTTCTTCATAGAAGATTTTATATGCAAAACATAAAGCATGAAGTCCATAGTATTGTCTAGCAAAAAAAAAAGTTCATGCATCACAAATATGATATCCTTTTCCATAAGCTAAGCACAAGATAATCATTAACTAATATGTCAAGATGCATTTGTGCTATAGAGATTTACCTTAATGCAATAATGGCATTTTCAATTTTAGAATCATCTATATATGCAATGAGCTGAATCACTATGATCATTTTGAAAGCAATATCCATTCATGGTTTATATTTAAATATAGATCAAAGATTATTTTAGGTAAACCAAGTAAAAGATGAAACACAATGATCATGGTGAAACAATAAAGGCATATCCATAACACAATGATCATGATAGAACAATAGAAGCATATCCATAATTTCATGAAATACATCGATCATGATCATTTAAAAGCAAATTTCAAGACACATGGTTTCTATATAGATAGACAAGGAATACTTAGAACAAACCATGTGGATTATGATAAAATAGTAATTTTCTTGATTAAATCAACACAGTTCATAGTTTTTAGTTTTGAGCAAAACCATGTAGGAGATGAACCAAAATAATCTCATGAGAAGAAAATCCATGATTTTCTTGATTAAACTTACTCAAATCATCACATTTTTCAGTTTTAAGATACACAATGTAGAGAATCATACCTTTTAAGGAAGATTTATCAAAGAAATATCTTTTTCTTGATCAATCATGGTTCATCAATTTTCAAATTTTAGACAAACCATGTAAATGAACATGCTTAATCATTTCAAGAAAAATAGCAATTGAAGGCTTTACAAGGTGTGCATTGATTTTGAGAAAACATTTCTGATTTATATTTGCATATAGTTTTGATCACATAATTAGTAAATTTACAACATATTTAATAAGGATATCAAGAATCAACATATAGATCATGATGCAAATTATCAATATGTGATTTCAGAGTTATCACCAAGATTTATGATTCATTCATAATTTCCAATTAATTTTCATTTATACCAAATTTATAGCAAGTTTATAGCAAACTGAACCAGTTAAATAGGTTTTCCATAACCTTATTCGGTCGAACTCTTTCTCGACCGACTTCTTTTTCGGTCAAGATTCTTTTCAACCGAGAAGGTTGATGTATCTCCAGTTTTATCAATTAAAATTCGGTCCAATAAATGTTCGATCGAATTTATCTCGGTCAAAGTTTATTTTGACCGACTATGTTACTATTTTTACAGATTCTTATAGGTTACACCATTCAAAATCGGTCTGTTTTTCTTAGACCGAAGTTCTATTCGGTCGAACTCTTCTTCGATCAACATTTTTTGACCAAAATTTATAGGTTGTTTACAGGTTGTTCCAATTTTTGGTTCGGTCAAGTAATGTTTGATCGGATATCGATTCGGTCAAAGTTTAATTCGACCGATAAGTTTACTGTTTAGCCAGTTAAATCATCTTATTCCAGAGTCCTCATCGGTCGAGAATTCTCTTCGACCGACATGCTTTCAGTCGAAATTTTGTTCGACCGAGAGTGTCTCTACAGGTTTATTGAAAGATGTGTATTTTCAAGTTAGGAGTTTAATTACTTGGATCAGTTTGTTATCCCATTATGTTAAGCTGAGATAGACATAAATATATACAAATTAGAGTCTTTGGTCATATCTCAACTTAATTTTATTCATTTAGTTTGGGGGTTTTGGAACCCATACCAACTCAACATCCTTTTTCTTATAAGGACATGAGAAGGAATAATGTCCAAGCCTTAAGCAATAGTAACAACAGATTGAATCTATCTCATTTCTCTTTTTATGAGTTTGATTTAGATTGTTCTTGGGTACATATGTATACATTTCCTTTAGGTACACTTTGTCTTCTAGGTTTTGGTGTTTGAGATTTTCCTTTGGGAACATAGCCTAAACCTCTTCTTCCAATTTGTCCAATTGAGTTATTTAGTATTTTATCAAGAATATCATTATTTTTAAGATTACTAATTTCCTTTTGGAGTTTTGTGATTTCATCCATTCTTTTTTTAATGTTTAGGTCAGCTTTTTTTAGATTGGATGATAGAATATCTCTTTCTTTTGCAATCTCATCATAGTCTCCATGGTTACACAAAATGGGTTGTTTTTTAAGATCATTTGCTTGAGCTTGCAAGTTTATCTGTTCTTGAGAAAGAAGACTGCAACTTGCCTCTATTAATTTTAGCTTAATATGATGATCTTTGATAGTTAAGTTTAATGTGTTCTTAAGATCTTCATTTTCATAGGTAAGAGCAAGAAGTTTAGCATGTAACTCATCATTTGTTTTATTAGATTTCTTTAATTTCTTCTTACACTCAATATAATTATCATGTGTTTCTTAAAGGCTATCAATTAAATCTTCTTTTGATAAATCAAATAGGCTTACCTCATTTTCTTCTTCACTTGTAGTATTAATGAAGCAATGTGCCTCTTTATGCACCTCTTCTTCCTTTAACTTCCATGGGAAACTAAGTATTGTGTGTCCCGTTCCTAAACACTAGGTACAACTTGTTGAAGGTTGGTCCAAGTTTCTCCTTTGCTTGAGGTTGTATACACCACCACCCTCCATCTTCAAGACTCGATTAGAGCTCCTTGAAGCCTTCTCTGATACCAATTGAAAAACATTAGAGGGGGGTGAATAGGGTTTATTGATAATTTTAAAATTAATTCAACAAACAACCACAAGAATGTTAGAGAAGGAGACAAGGCTTTTAGAGTGGTTCCACCCTTAGCAAAAACTAAGGGAGTCAGTCCACTACCCAATTGTTTCCAATTGAGATTTTGAAATTATTTAAATTTTATTACCTTCTCAAGCATGTTACACAAAATTACAAATACCTTCCCAAACCCTTTGGACAGCCTTCACCCCGAAGTTGTCTCACCAACCTTGAAGCAGCCTTCACTTGAAGTAACTTCAAGCTCCCCCTTGAAGTAACATTCCTCCTTGAAGTAGCTTCCTGTTGAGACCTTCTAGAAGTAGTCTAAAGTCTTCCTTCTCCAAGTAGCTAGGAGAGTACAATGCAATAAGAAGGAACAAAAAAGAAAAGCGGAAAATTACACTCTACCAATGAGCACAAGGCCTGAGTCCTATATCAAGCGTTTTAGATATCCTATCCAAAGTGTTTTCACATGGAAGTATAGTGGGTAGGAGATGGTAGCCTATAGGACACAAAATCTCAGCTTATGGAAATGCTTTGCAAGTGAAGAATTGCTCAATTGCTCACAAGAGTTGATTCTCAATTGCTAGTATGTGTGCTAAAGTGAGTTCTAGTGTCCTAAGGCATGTCCTATTTGTAGGAATAGCCTACTAGTACTTAGGGACATTCTAGACACATTCTGGAGTGTTCTTAGTGTGCCATTATTCGTTAAGTATCCACTAATGACATTGCTTTGGCTAATTGTTTCGAGCTGAAAAATTTCTGTCACAGAGTAGCTCGGTCAAAGTATAGTTCGACTGACTTTGTCTCGGTCAAACTTTTCTTTGACCGAGTGGGAGATTGAGGTTAGTGGATTTCCAAAGTTCAACTCAACTCCCAACTACTCGATTCCCACCAAGTCTAATGGGTAGAGAATCGATTGGAGACTCAGTCTCGGTCGAAAATAAGTTTGACTGAATATGTGCTTGTGTAGGATTATGTGCAGGCTATTCATCAGTGCACGTGCATTAGACTTAGGAGTTTCTCGGTTGAGAAATTATTTGACCGAGATTATCTTGGTCGAGAAGTATTTCGACCGAGACAGACTCTGTTTCAACACTTTAAGACATGTGTTAAGTGTAAAAATGAATGTGCAATTGTGATGCTCATTTAGGGGATGACTTATCTAAGTGTTGTGTGTGGATAGGAAGATCAAACCACTTTCTTTACATGATATCTAAGTACTTGTACATTATATACTTGTACAAGTATTTACATTTGATTACAATCATGAAAATAAAGAAATTTAAGCATATAAATCTTCCAAAACTTTTCCATCCACCGCCTTGTATTCTTGTTCCTGAAATATTCAAGTAGTACATTAGATCCACAAGAATGAAATGTTTTTCATCATCAAAACAAAGGGATTATGATAATGTCCAATTTAGCCAACAATCTCCCCCTTTTTGAAGATGGAAAAACATTTCCAATACAAGAGAATAGAAAACCATATGAGTTTCATACCAGAAGTTTACCTTTTATAGCATACTCTTTTTTGTTAGCCAAGAGTTTATGAAACTCATTTTACTTCAAGTAATTGATTTATATTGTTTCTCCCCCTTTGACATTTCAAAACGATAGCCAATTGAAGCATTTATTATGAATTTTATTTCTCCCCCTTAATTTTGTAATTTGATGCTCTTCTTTAATGATATATTCAACTTTTAAGAGTGAGGCGTTTATTACTAATGAAAACCACTTATTGTCTAATTTATCCACAATTTATTTCTCAATCATTTGCAAGAGGGGGCGCTAGAGCTAGATTTAGTTTCGTTAGTTTCCTACTGCGGAGACTTGGGTTAAGGGTTTCAAAAGGGGGTTTTGATTATTAAACTATTATGAACAAACAAGGAATTACAGGGAGGAACAAAAACTAAGTTAACCCTAGACTAGATTAAGGCTAAACAAGAAAGAAAGGATTAAGCTAGGTATGAAAGTGCAAATTACACTAAGGCAAGCAAGAGAGAAGCAAAATATCAATTAAAGAGCTACACTAGGCATGAACAAGACGAGCAAAGTAAGAAGTTAACTAGGCAATAAATGAGCTAACTAATTTAAGCAAGCAAGAATTAGGGTTTTAAGCAATAAAGAGAGGTATGGGTTGTTTAGGGGTATGAACATATCACTTAAGTTGGGGGTGACACATGAACATTATGATTCCATTTAGATTATCCAAACCAAACAACAAGTTAGAGTCTAATGAATTAACCTAAGCTACTAACTGGTCATGGATATGCTAGGTTGTGTGCAGGGGAACTAGTCCCTAACACCCCCTACTACCCTTACGAGGCTCAATTGGGTTAGGGATTAGATTTAATTCAAGTAGAGTATAATCAAGTCTAGGTTTCTATATTAGACATTCCTAGGGAAATTAGGGGCCAAGGGTAGTAATGGGGGTGAAATTAGGGTTTTGAACCCCAATTCTCCCACATTCTAGCCTTGGGAAGGCTCCATGCTAATTGCACTCGAATCATCTAATCTAGCTACTTATCTCTCTCACTTAGGTTTAGGGAGATTGATTAGGATGTAGGAAGATGGGAGGAAGCCTAGGGATCCAAGAATTAGACCTAGCGGCAAATCCCAAAATTCACACATATAAGTAATTTGTCTAAATTCCTAGGTGATTTCAAACACAAACCAACAAGAAATTCATGGAGAATGAGATTCAAATAGAATGTAATCCTTAACAAATGGAATTACAACGTTTACATGTCATTTCCCCCGAACATGGTATCAAAGTAACATAATTTCCCCCAAACAGCCCACCCAAGGGGCTTAGCTACTCTTAACAAAACAAAATACAAGGGGAATGGAGATAGAATGAGTAGAGGAGTGAAAAGCCATGATGAGCTCGGTGAAGACTCCTCCTTCTCCACCTCCTAGCATCTATAGATCGAGCTCCCTCCACCAAGGTAGGTGAATGGCATGGATGCGTGGTGGAAATGGGTGAAAACAATGGAAAACTAGGGTTTTGGTGGTAGAAATGGTGAAATGGAGGTGAAATGAAGTGAGAATGGATGGAGGGAAAAATGGGGAGACTTGAGTGGTTGTAGGGTAGCTCTCCTCGTGCCCCATATGCCACCTAGGTATATATAGGTGGTGGTGGAAGCACTAGGGTAAGTAGGGTATTGTAGGGAAAACAATGTAAAAAGTGATTCGTTTTGGGTGGCAGCACGGCCGTGCTAGTCAACATGGCTGTGGTGGGTAGAGGTGAGAACGACCGTGGTGTAAGAGAATGGATGTTTTGATAAAATGTGAAATTACAGGTTGATGGGTGGAAATGAAGGTTTGTAGGACGGATGTGGTGGGTAGCACGACCGTGGTGGTGGCTAGGTAGCACGGCCGTGGTGGAGGAGTTTCAAGGAGGTCGTTCCCTAGAGCACGCCCGTTCTGTTCTTCATCTAGTGCGACCGTGTTAAGCAGCATGGCCGTGGTGGGGTCTTCTTGGCACGGCCGTGCTGGTCAGCACGGTCGTGGTGGCTGAGTTGCACAGTTGTCAATCAACCTGTAACTTTTGGGTAATTGCCAGCACGACCGTTCCTTGGAACCACAGTCGTGTTGGGGTCTTCAAAGGCTAAAATAGCCTCAAACTTCATTATCAAAGGACTTCTTTACTCAGAGTCGAAACTTGGCCATTGGGGTAGGTTGAGGAAGCTCTTGGGGCCTTCTTTAGACCCCTCTGTGAGTGGAGGAACCCTCATACTCCTTCCTTCTCTCTCTTCCATCCAAAGTATGGTCCAAGTACCTAAAAATAGCACAAAGAACGTCCATAAGCATATTTGGTAATGATAAACATATTGGGGAAATTAACTTGCAATCTACTTTGTTTAGATGTGATAAAGCACAAAAAGACACAAGATGAAGCCCTAAAATAAGGTTACATCACCACCCAAACTTAAAACATACTTATCCTCAAGTATGCTCCAACTCAATCTCTCTCTTCAGGTTCTTTTCAACAAAAACAAATGACAAATGCAAAGCAATAGATAATTTTTGAATACATGGTCTTGGGAGTGACTAAGTGCATGTGCTTCACCTCTCTCCTCTCCTCTTTCACAAACCATTCATGAACTGAGAACTAAGCATACGGACTTCAAATATAAAGCATAGAAACACGAGTTTTCCATATGTCCTTCATGTCTTTCCAGGTAAACTGTTTCATGTTAGTGTTAATCAAAGATGACTAGGAGTGTTGTTTCACTTTCATGCATTCACTTTTCTGCTTCAAACCATACTAGATGACCCACTTGGCTGTAGAAAGGGTAAAGTGAGATAAATTTGATGTTTTCTAGCTCAATGGGTGTGAAAGAGGAAGAAAGGATTGCAGTAAGATTTTGGAGTGCTTTTACGCACTCATCTTTTCTTTATTTGAATGCTCTTAAACAGGAGCATCCTTTTATTTTATTTTTTTGCTTTTCTTTTTCTTTTCCCTTGGTGTAGATAGGGAATAAGATGGATAGAGTGAAGCAGGGAGGTTGAGTTGTGGCCACCCCAAACTTTTGGGGGTAGCCACGACTATTATGTGCACTTTGGCATCTTTTCATGAGGTGGAGAGGTATGAAGGTGGTGAAAGAATAGTCGGATCAAAGAGGGGTCATTAGTGTAATTTCCAACATAAGATTTCCTACATGAAAGCTAATCCAACACTTCACCAAATGATATCACACCACATGCTAGAACAACATAACATTCACATTTCTACCAAGTGATTCCATAGGCTTTAAACGCTTGTAGCTTTCTCAATTCATGATTCAACCAAAACACTCAAAAACTCAAGAGATGTGGTGCACATGTAAAAAGTCAACAAATAAAACCATATAGCAATAAGATCTAAGAAAGTAGCATGCATTTGTCAAAGGATTAAAAATTTCATTTCAAGCAGTGGAGATTAAGTCAAACATACTTTTAGGGCAAGAACATTCAAGTTTGGGCGAAATTGGTCAAAATGGTTCCAATTTGCCTTAAATCACATCTAAACTTACTTTAGGGAAATTTAAAACATAAAGCAGAAAATCCTAATTAAAATACACAAGAAATTATCAAAACTACATAAGAATGCAATGCATGATATGGAATAGCCAAAAGAGCAAAATTTTTAAGAATTAAGTAAAATTTGCATGAAATTAAACTACATGTATGCATGAATGCAAGAAGGAACACCAGGTCAGGATAAACAAGTATGAAAATGTCAGTCAAATTGTTTGATCATCTTGCAAAAATTTAGCACAAGGCACATAGAGAAAAATGCAGTGAAAGGGGGAGGGGGGGTTACCACCCCAAACTTTTAAATCATGATGTCCTCAGCATAAAATAGAAGTTTTTATTAGTAGGGTAAAAAGGCGTGAGGTTGCGAAAGACAACCACCAAGAGTTGGAGTGGTCAATGTAACACTAGGTGAGTAGGACATGACCACCAAGGCCGTGCTGAATAGCACGACCATTCCGGCCTTGTTCCTGTAGCTCCTCTATTGCTCTGCAATCTCTTCTTCCACTTTGACCTTCGCTTTGGCTAAACCCTTTACCATCATCTTTTCTTCCTTGTACATGTGCTAACATGATTCACAAACAGAAAAACCATCAAGTATCGTGTGTGTATGTTTCTTGGAAAGTGTAAAAATAAAGAAAAAGTATCAAAAAATGAAGGTTGGGTATAAAAGATCCCAAACCTATGTGGGTTGCCTCCCACAAGCACTGAGTTTCTTGCCTTTAGATGGGCTTCTTGAAGATTCTTCAATATTCACCCATTTGGGATTCTCATGTGTCCATTCTTGTAAAACATGCATCCCTCATTTGCACTCAATCTAGGTTCCTCATCCCTTTCATCACAATAATCATCACCAATTTCTTCATCTTGGCGTCCTCTCAAATGCCCAATTGGACTTGTGAAGTGATCATGTCCAATATCCCTATCTCAGAGTCACCGGGTTGGGGTCTTGTACATGTTGATTTTGATCTTTATGTCCATGAATGAGACTGTCATAGTGCCACTGTGCACATGAATGTTAGCATCAACTGTAGATAAGAACGATCTTCCCAAGATGATGGGAATCTTCCTATCCTCCGGCTCCATATCAAGTACAATGAAATCCATCGGGAACACCGCGCCTTTTTCTTTATCTATCATCACCAAGACATCATCCACTCTACCCATAGGGACTTTTATGGATCTATCTGCCAACTGGAGAGTGCAATGTGTCAGCTTCAACTTGCCTAAGCCCAGCTCAACATAGACATTATATGGCATCAAATTCACACTAGATCCCAAATCAAGTAAGGACCTGTCTATGCGATGTCCCCCTATGTAACGAGGTATAAGTGGGGCTCCTGGGTCTTTTCTCTTCACGAGAAAGGAATGTTGTATGATGGAGCTCACTTGTTCAATCAATCTCACCTTCTTTGGAATCCTTCCCGTTGACCTTCTTTTCACAGTGCATAGGTTCTTGACGAACTTGACATATGATGGGATTTGCTTGATAGAATCCAAAAGTGGAATGTTCACCTTCACTTGGTGAAACACCTCAAGAATATCAACATTGTGCTTTTGCCTCCTTTTTACAGCTGGGGGCTCATCTAGTGCTTCGGGGAAATGGTGGGTCACTAGCTATTGGCTCACTTGACTCAGCATGATCTTCCTGTGGTGTCACATGAGGTGGAGCACTAGGACTCCCAATATCAACATGGGGTGGCAAATGATCATCTTCGGTAATCTCAATCACAACATCACCACTCGACTGCTTTTGCTTAGCTTTGTCACTCTTTCTTTGACTTGCAGGCTGCTCAAGTGTTTTCTCGCTCCTTAGAACTGTCACAGCACTACCTTGCTCATGATGGGGAGGGGGAGCATGTTGTGGCTGTGGAGGAGGTGGGGGTGACACTTGGGGTTGAAATTGAGGTGGAGAAAAGAATTGAAGGGGAGGAGAGAATTCGGGTTGGAAGGTGAAGTTTTGGGAAAATTGAGGTAGTGAAGGTGGTGGGGGGAGTGTAAGGCTTAGGATAGCCTTGAAAATGGTAGATGGGTTGCACTTGCATGGGAGGTGGATTGTAGAAAATTTGAGAAGATGGCATGGGCCCACTTGCTTCATTGTAACTCAAGATGGGTTTTGAAGACAATTTTTCTTCTTGGAGAGAAATTATGGAAGATAGATGCTCTATATTTTCTTCAAGAATTGCAACATCTTTTTTGGACATCATCAAAGATCTTCAATCTAGAGAGAACCTCTTCCTCAAACCTTGTGTTGTAGCTTGGACTTTGTGGTTCCTAGTAGCTATAGGAGTAAGGTGCCTTCACTTCTCCCTCAAAAGAACCAATGTAGTTGACCGGATGGCAAGGACCATTTCCTCCTTGACTTTTCATGAGTTTCATCATTTCTCCCATAGCCTTCATCACTTGTGCATTGGGATCATTAGAAACAGAAGGCTCACTAAAGACCTGACCCCCATCACAAACCATGCTAGAAGCTTAGTTCCTTGAATTTTTCACCAACTGCTCAAACAATGGCCATGACTCCTCTGGTGGCTTTGTCATGAAAACACCTCCACAAGAAGAATCCATTGTAGCTTGATCCCTTGACAAAAAACCAGAGTAGAATGCTTGTACAAGCTGCCACAAAGGTATCTCATGATGCAGACACTCTCTCAACATCTTTTGCAACCTATCCCAAGCATCATGGAATTTTTCATTACCCACTTGGATGAAATTTGCTATTGACCGCCACATTTTTGTTATCTTTGCAATAGAGTAGAACTTCCTCAAGAATGTCATCTTCAACTCACCCCAACTCATGATGTCTCTCCTTGAATCATACCATTCCTTGGCCCTATCCTTGAGTGAAAAGGGGAACAATGTGAGCTGAATTGAGTCATCACTAGCCGTCGACGTTCTGAAGTTGGCACACATCTCTAGGAAGGCATCCAAATGCTTGTAGGGGTTCTCACTCTCCGAGCCATAGAAGGTGGGCAGGAGCCCAAGAAGACCTGGAGGAATATAAAATTTCTCCCCTTGCATATGGGTGACTCTAGATGCAATAGGTGACTGATAGTTGCTCGACATGAAGTAATCTTGCAAGGACTTGCGAGGTGCATTTTGGCCTTCCATCTTGTTTCCTCCTGAATGGCTTGTCACATGCACAAAGCACAACCAAACAAAAGAAAGAAAGTTAGCAAACCAATATACACAAATATTGCAAAGAATAATGAATAAAGAATAGAAATGATGAGGGCACAAGGAAAAGTCAAAGCAAAACTAACTACCTAGGTCGAGCGCCTCTAATTCCTGACAACGGCACCAAAAAGCATGGTGTGTCCGCTAGAGGTGCTACACACTAGCCGATTTGACTCGAATAGATGCGCCCCATGAGATCGGAACACACGGGAGGATTCACTTTTGAAATTTATAAACCTAACTAACTCACCTACTTCTACTAAAACAACTACACCCGCAAGTGCATGGGGTCATGTCGTAGTATAGGAAGGTGGCAAGTATAGGGTCGATCCACAGGGAAAAGAGGGGGTGCTAGAGCTAGATTTAGTTTCACTAGGTTCCTACTATGGAGACTAGGGTTAAGGGTTTTCAAAGGGTTTTTTATTGTTAAACTACTATGAACAAACAAGGAATTGAAGGCAAGAACAAAAACTAAGTTAACCCTAGACTAGATTAAGGCTAAACAAGCAAGAAAGGATTAAGCTAGGTATGAAAGTGCAAATTACGCTAAGGAAAGCAAGATAGAAGCAAAAGAGCAATTAAAGAGCTACACTAGGCATGTACAAGACAAGAGAAAAGCAAGAAGCTAACTAGGAAATAAATAAGCTAACTAAGCTAAGGAAGCACAAAACTAGGGTTTAAAGCAATAAAGAGAGGTATGGGCTGTTTAGGGGTATGAACTTATCACTTAAGTTGGGGGTGACATATGAACATTATGATTCCATTTAGATTATCCAAACCAAACAACAAGTTAGAGTCTAATGAATTAACCTAAGCTACTAACTGGCCATGGATATGCTAGGTTGTGTGTAGGGGAACTAGTCCCTAACACCCCCTACTACCCTTACGAGGCTCAATTGGGTTAGGGATTAGATTTGATTCAAGTAGAGTCTAATCAAGTCTAGGTTTCTATATTAGACATTCCTAGGGCAATTAGGGGCTGAGGGTAGTAATGGGGGGGGGTGAAATTAGGGTTTTGAATACCAATTCCCCCACATTCTAGCCTTGAGAAGGCTCCATGCTAATTGCACTCGAATCATCTAATCTAGCTACCTAGATCTCTCACTTAGGTTTAGGGAGGTTGATTAGGATGTAAGAAGATGGGAGGCAACCTAGGGATCCAAGAATTGGACCTAGGGGGAAATCCTAAAATTTACACATATAAGTAATTTGCCTAAATTCCTAGGTGATTTCACACACAAACCAACAGGCAATTCATAGAGAATGAGATGCAAATAGAATGTAATCATTAACAAATGGAATTACAACGTTTACATGTCATTTTCCCCCAAATGGTATCAAAGTAACATAATTAGCCCCAAACAGCCCACCTAAGGGGCCTAGCTAATCATAACAAAGCAAAATACAAGGGGAAAGGAGATCGAATGAGTAGAGGAGTGAAAAGCCATGATGAGCTTGGTGAAGACTCCTCCTTTTCCACCTCCTAGCAGCTGTAGCTCGAGTTCCCTCCTCTAAGGTAGGTGAATGGCATGGATGTGTGGTGGAAATGGGTGAAAATAATGGAAAACTAGGGTTTTGGTGGTTGAAATGGTGAAATGGAGGTGAAATGAAGTGGGAATGGATGGAGGGTGAAATGGGGCGGATGGAGTGGCTGTAGGGTAGCTCTCCTCATGCCCTAGCCGCCACCTAGGTATATATAGGTGGTGGTGGAAGCACTAGGGTAAGTAGGGGTATTGTGGGGAAAATAGTGTAAGAAGTGTTAGGTTTTGGGTGGAAGCACGGTCGTGGTGGGTAGAGGTGAGAACATCCGTGGTGGAAGAGAATGATCGTTCTGATAAAATGTGAAATTACAAGTTGATGGGTGGAAATGAAGGTTGGTAGCACGGCCGTGCTGGTGGTTAGGTAGCACGACCATGCTGGGTAGCACGACCGTGGTGGAGGAATTTCGAGGAGGTCATTCCCCAGAGAACGCTCGTTCTGATCTTCATCTAATACGGTCGTGCTGAGCAGCACGATTGTGGTGGGGTCTTCTTGGCACATCCGTGCTGGTCAACACGGTCGTGGTGGCTCAGTTGTGGAGTTGTCAATCAACCTATAACTTTTGTGTAATTGCCAACACGGCCGTTCCTTGGCACCACGTCCGTGTAAGGGTCTTCAAAGGCTAAAATAGCCTCAAACTTCATTATCAAAGGACTTCTTTTCTCAGAGTCGAAACTTGGCCATTGTGGTAGGTTGAGGAAGCTCTTTGGGCCTTCTTTGGACCCCTCCATGAGTGGAGGAACCCTCAGACTCCTTCCTTCTCTCTCTTCCATCCAAAGTATGGTCCAAGTACCTGAAAATAGCGCAACGAACATCCATAAACGTATTTGGCAATGATAAACATATTGGGGAAATTAACTTGCAATCTACTTTGTTTATATGTGATAAAAGTACAAAAAATGCACAAGATGAAGCCCTAAAATAGGGTTACATCAGCGCCCAACATTCACTCCAATAGAGCATGATTGACCGTATAGCTATTCTTTAAAACTTGCTTCTTAGTCTGAGATGGATCTTCTGGTCACATAATACTCCAATTATAATCCTCCATTTCAACTATCCTATAGTGTACTTGTGACAAATGTCATTTTGGAGATCCCCATCTATTTGAATACTAGAAACCAAGTCATGAAATTAATCCCATTTTGGTATATCTACTTCATCCAACTTGGATCCACTTATTCACGTTGTGAGATTGTTTGAAATTGCAATGCATATACTCAATTTTTCTCCTACTAATCATCAATCCATTTTATTCCAATGCTTTTCTCAAAATTTCAACTTTATCATTCAATCAATATTTAGTTTTACCAATCAATACAATATCATCAACAAATAAAATACACCAAGGAATATCATCCTGAACATTGTTTGTCAACTCATCCATAACAAGAATGAACACATATGGGCTGAGTGTGGATCCTTGGTGTACCCCCAACTGAGTAAGAAATGTTGATGTATCTCCTTTAGGAGTCTATACACTTGCGGTAGAGCTATCATACATGTTTTTAATCAAGTCAATGCATTGGATTGGCACACTCTTTTTCTTTAAAACCATCTACAACACTTCCATGGGTACTCAATCATAAGCCTTTTTTCAAATCAATAAAAACCATATGAAGATCTATTTTTCTTTCTCTATACTTCTCCATTACACTCCTTATAAAAAATAGTATATGTTGTTGATCTTCTAGGCATGAAACTAAATTGGTTGTTTGATATCTACATTATAGATCTTAGCCTCTGCTCAATAATCCTCTCCCAAATCTTCATTATGTTACTCATCAACTTGATACCTCTATAGTTTGTGAATCTTTGAACATCACCTTTGTTCTTGTAGATGGGGACTATAGTACTATTTCTCCACTCATCCGACATCTTCTTGGTCTTGATGATCTTATTAAAAAAAGTTGTTAACTACATAACTCCTTTGTCCCCCATACTCTTCCATACATCAATGGGAATATCGTCTGGTCCACATACCTTTCTCATTTTCATCTTTTCTAGATCATTCTTGACCTCAAACAATGAAATTCATTGTGTGTAAATAATATCTCTAGTATTCATGTCACACGAGTCTCTACCATTATATATAGTGTCTCCATTGGAAAGCTTATGAAAGAAATTCCTCCATTGATTCTTAATGTCATCGTCATTTGCCAACACTCTACCATCTTCATTCTTGATGCATTTTATTTGGCTCAAGTCTCTTCCTTTCCTATCACTTTATTTATATATATATATATATATATATATATGCTTCTCTTGCGTCCAACTTCTTATAAATATCATCAAAGTATCTAGACCTTACCTCCTGAACAACCTTTTTTCCTTCTTTCTTTGCTTTCTTGTATCTTTGAAACATTGTATTATCTTGATATTTGGGTAAAGTCCTATAGATCTCCCTTTTCAATTTAATAGCCTTCTGTACTTCATAATTCCACCAACAAGTCTCTTTCAATGGAGGCCCACAACCTTTCGACTCCCCTAAAACCTCTTTGACAATTTTTGTTATGTAGGAACTCATGTTATGCCACATAGTGCTAACATCAAACTCCAAGATCCAAGCTCCCTCCTTTATGAGTTTATCATGAATATTTTTTCCTTTAAGATTCCACCACTTGATCTTGCTATCTTGGTTTCTGTTATGATTGCCTTTATTGATCTTCATGTTAATATCTAAAACTACCAACCTATGTTGGGTCGTGAGTTCTTTGCCAGGAATCACTTTACTATCCTGACATACTTTAAGACACACCCATCTCGTAAGGATGTAATCAATTTTGCTGCAACTGTGTCCACTCTTGGAAGTAATCTTATGTGATTCTCTATTCCTAAAATGGTTGTTTGTCAAAATCATATCATATACAACTGCAAAATCTCATATCCTCTCTCCTTCTTCGTTTGTGTTGTCATATCCAAAACCACCATCAACTCTCTCATATCCAACAGTGTTACTCCCTTCATGACCATTTAAATCATTTTTAATAATGACCTTCTCCTCTGTCATTATCCCTGCATCAATTCATCCATGTCACCCAAAAAATCCTTCTTAACCTCCTCCCTAAGGCCAACTTAGGGGGCATAAGCGCTAATAATATTAAAAATCTTTCCCCCAAGAACAACCTTAATAGATATAATTCTATTGCCCATCTTAGTGATCTTAACAACACCATCCTTCAACATCTTATCAATAATAACACTTATGTTATTTCTATGTTTATTAATACATATATACCATATTTTGTATCCAGTGTCTTCAATCTCTCTACAACATTCTCCTGTCCACTTACTTTCCTACAAGCAAGCTATATTGACTCTTCTTCTCATCATGGTATCCACTATCTCTAAGATTTTCCTATTAAAGAGACAATACTCTAAGATCTAATTCTAATCTTTTTTTGTTAAACTTGCTTCTTTACCTGCCTTTGTCGATAATTTTTCCCTTGCACAATTTTTACTACATTCAGGCAATGATGTGGCAGGACTAATTTCTTTACCCACACCAGTCAAGATGTGAAATCATTGCACATTTTTCACTATATCCAAGCAATGATGCAGTGTGACTACCTTAAACCATTGCTCCTTTTTCATTATATCTAGGCAATGATGCAGCGGAACTAGCTTCTTTACCCAGACCTGTCAAAGTTAAAGAAAATCTTATATGTCCTTCAATACAACTGGGCTTCACAGTGTTGAAACCCCTTGCATATTTATTATTGTATCCGGATACTGACGCAACGCATCGCTAGGTAAGGACGCTCCAATGAAATTTTTATAAGGATCCATGTCACATGAATAATGACAGTTTTTGTGGCTGGTAGTCACCCTTTGCTGTGTCAGCATAACATGAACACTCAAATTTTAAGATTTTTTAAATCCAAGAGTTTGTCAATACTGTAATATATAAATCCTGCCTTCTTAAAAATACAAGTAAGTCTAGATAAACAAACATGCCTTAAACCTGTCAGACCCTACATGGAAAATGTACCACTCGAAATGTAGTATATTAAGCCAAACAAATAGCATTAATGATTTCACGATGGATATTACGTCTAGTAGGGAGGGAGACGTGAAAGCCAGCCTTTCTACACATGTTGAGCGAAAAATGAGTTCTGGAATAGTTAACAATATTTCTTATATAATTATATTCTTCATTTGTCATAAGTGACACATATAAAATATTTATGACTAGAAATATTAACAGTGTGGATATAATTTCTTGTTAAAACCATAACTTAATATGACAAAATATCATATACTATAATCACACTATGTAAAATATTTTATATTATAACCACCACTATCAGTGTCATTTACAAAATAAAAAAACACAAACATTATGAATAAAACAATCTGCACCATGTGATAATAATTTAATTTTACCTAACATGTTATTGTTGTTTATGTTTAAACAATATGACGTGAAGAATTATAATTGATTATAACCATGCACGGATAATATAGAAAAAATTAGCTACAAAAACAATGTAAAATTTAACAACCTACATTGTGTTAAATAATGATGAATCAAAACTTATATTTATAAGAACATAAAATGTGAGCATTATTACAATACTTTATATACACAAAGTGAAATAAAAATATTGCCATGTAATTTTAATCATAATATTTTTATTAAGATTATAATTACATCATAATAAAATATTTTTGAAGGAACAACATTTGAAACATAACCACTTGTTGATGTTATTATAATGTAAAAATATTATAATTTTTTACGAATATGTTTTTTTATATCTTTGTCATTCTTACTTATTTATATGATACAATAAAAATTAATAATTTTTAATAATTTTTTATATTTACACTTACAACAAACAAATCATATGGAAATGAATGGAAGTCAAGTTTCAAAAATTGAACTAGAATTTTCAGAAAATAAGTTCCACAGAACTGATGACTTATAACAAAGGAATAGAGCCTTACAACGTTGAAACTTGAAAGGCATCTGGTCATATTGCTTCCGTGCGAACGACAGACTGGTCTACCAGACATGCCACGTGCAGGAACTGAAATTTCTCAAAGTTTAGGTGCTTAACATTGATCAAACATGTCGTTGCCTCTTCAATCATTTACTATTTGGCGAGCGCTCCTGTTCCAGCCAAGATCCTTCAGCGCATTGAATCTGGAATGGCGGCTTTCTTCTACCACTCTTGTGACAGCAGCCGCCGTAGACACTGGGTCAGTTGGCAACGTTTCCCCATGCCTAGAGAAGAAGGTGGATTGGGGGTGTTGCCACTGAGAACTATCCAAAAATCTCTGATCTTGAAAGCAGCTTGGAGCATCATCACCGAAGACAAATGCTGAACTGTTTTTTGTGCTTCCAAATACAGGCGGACCACACCTTGGCTGGATCCTTTGCGACCCTCTTACCTCAATCTTGGTCACACCCCAATCACCTCTCTGGAGATGCATTTGGGACAGCTTCCCCACCCTTGTCGATTTGACGCATTGGAGACTAGGTAGAGGAGAAATCTCTTTCTGGAATTCTAATTGGGGAGCTGGTTTCCTGTAGATCCAAGATTCCATTGACTCAAAGATCAAAGTCGTGGATTTTTGGAACCAGAACCTTACAGAATGGAACTGGGGGGATGCACTCAATGCCGTGTTGCGGATTTCTAACGCAGAGAGGATGCGCCAACTTGGACTAAGAATCAAAGATGAACCGGCCACTCTTATCTGGAATCAATCAGAACAGGGTGTTTTCTCTGTTGGCAGCTCACGGCTGGCTCTATGTCCCCGCAGCCAAATTGTACCTGGGCATAGATGGATATGCATGGTGGCCTCGCCTTCTGCATAACATCAACCTCTTTGCTTGGAGGTTGTTTGTTGGAGCGGTCCAAGTCGACTCCCGTGCTAAAGAAAGCGAATTTTCCTCTTCCGGAAACTTTGCACCACATTTTCCTCCATGGGGAGACAGCTACTGCCGTATGACAGAAAGCCCAGGTGTCACTGAACGGGCTACCAGAGACACAACACTCATTGATCGAGGCCTTGTAGCCGTTTTGGGCAGTGGCGAGTCTGAAGTCCATAGGTTCTGTACTCTGGGGTTTCCTCCCCCAAGTTATATGCTGGTTCATTTGGAGACATAGGTGCCTAGGCAGGTACGAAGGGCGCCATCTAGAGCCGCATCATCTTATTGGCCCGCGCAGTATAGAATTGCTGAATTGTCTTTTCCGAAAGTCAAGTCGACGCCAGGCTTCGGGATGACTCCCTCGCAGTTCATGCCTTCATGGACTCCCACCCCGGCACGGCCTCCAACTAATCCTTCACCAGAATCATGCTTAGCTGGGAGCCTCCTGATCCTGGAGAATACAAGCTCAATGTCTCCTTCGTTAAGGCTAAGCCAAGAAGCAACGTTATGCCCCTCTTTGGGAATGAATTGAGATTATTGAGATTATGAAATCCGGATTGGGATTAGTCTAGTCATCATCCGGATTGGGATTTGGGTTCCCCACTTGGCCATGTTTGGCAAACCAATCCAACTTGCATCGTAAGTTGTATTTTTCAGTCTGCTATATAAAACAAAATACACAAAAGTCAGAGCCTAATCCGGACTGGGATTTCTAATCCTGCTGCTGGCAGGACTGAGATAGTCCAGCTTTTGAGATTACGGAATCTCAAAACGGGGATTCTAGCCAAACGCGTAAGTGCAGAATTGGACTGGATCAGGACTGGATTTGCTGCTGTGGCGCAGACGTGGCCTAATAAAACAAAACTCAATCTCATCTTGGTCCGTTTCCAAACAGGGGCTATAGCCGCAGGAGGAGCCATTATCTAACTGTCCAGATGGCCATGTGCAGTTAGTAGTCATTATGTCCACTCCTTGGAGCTCGACTCTCGTGGCATTGCTGACATCATAGCAGGAAAGGCTGCCTGCTAGTGGAGACTTCTTGACCGTACCATTGAGTTGAGAAGAAGGTTGGATGAGCATGGAGTATCGGCTTCCTTCATGATAGACATAGAGGACCTTGTTATGGCAATTATAACCAATACCCAGCCCCCGAACCAAACCGTCCCATATTAACGGATTATTTTGACTCCCGTTTAGGCTGTGGGGATGGGCAACCAAAGTTTATCGTTTGGTTGTATGGTATTCCAAACCACACCGCAGTCATCCAGATTTTTAAACTGCCACTAGCTAGCAGACGGTGTGTGCTGCTGTATACAAATTAAATGGGAAAAAAACAAAATGACATATTTAGCTATTTTAATTCCTATAATAGCACGTTTTTTAACTTAATTTTCAAAATGGTAAATTTTTGGACTCTCTCGCAAGGCAATGTGTCCCAGACAAGGACGCATTAGCCCCACACAGAGGCAATGTGTCCCGGTCCAGGACGCATTGCCCTGCGACAGAGCAATGCGTCTCCTCAGGGGACGCACAACCTTTCGGTGGGGCTAATACGTCCTGTATAGAGACGCATTGCAGGCAATGCGTCCCAATACAAGACGTATAGCAGCAATGCGTCCCCATGAGTGACGCATTGTTGTTTTACAATTTTTTTCCATTCATTATTATACTTTAATGCATAATGTTTGTATATTAACAACATTGATTATATTTGCACATTTACTATTCTTTCACTTGTATTTGAATGTCTATAATATAACCAATTATTATAAATTTGTTAATTTCAATAGCTCGAAACATGCATATGGATTATAGAAGTGGCATTGCAACCAACACTAGTTGCTTCCTAATTGATTATATAAGAAGAAATTAATCTAAAAAATGAGATATCATTAAAAACAAGGTTAAAACATAAACCAACTTTACGAGAAAATAATACACAACAGAACAATTTGATAGATCCAAAATGACCCAATATGATATCATAATATGATAGATCCACATACAAGCCAAATAAATACCTGAACAAAGGCATATATACAACACTCACAACATGTACAAAACATATATTGCTGCCATATATACAACACTACACAACATATACTACTGCTAAGTACATCCTCCACGCCCACGACGTCCTCGCCCACCTCCCTCTACATCTGACTCCTGAGTACCAATGTCATTTGAAGATGCCTCGATGGGGGACAACTGCGTAGCAGTAGACTGATGAGGACCAGAGAAGTAATGAAAAGCTGGAGGTGGGGTGAGGGGTCTCTGAATACTAGGTTGTGGGGCATCAGGTGGGGTGCATCCTGAGAAATCAAATGGAGTTGGTGAGTATGTGAAATAGGATGGTGGTCGACTGTCATGAATAACTGGTGGTGGGAGTGGAGTGTATGGAACAAAAGAAGCACCTGCTCCATAGTAGGATGCTAGTGGAGGTGGGGTGATGAATGAGGAATATGAATCAAGTCCTAAAAAATATGACTATGTCGGTCTCCATGCCATGAATAGAGAAGTGGGAGTGGGAGTGGGCTCAGTAGCAGTAATCACAGGAGTAGGAGCAGGAGTAGGAACATGAGTAGCAGTAGGAGTAGGAGTGGGCTCAGGGGCTGTGGTATGAGTGGGTATGGGATCATACGGGTGAGCGTAGTCGGGAAGACTGTCAAAGTAAGTCCCATGGATGACATAAATGTCATCTTTGATCTGTGTAGGGGCATGTTGTAAAGCGGCTCGAATCCGCACATGTGATTCCACATGTTCAGACAAAGTATGTACAAATAATAAAGACCAATTGCATATATTACAAATAATAAAGATAAATAATAACAATATGTAAAAGAAATATAAATGATACTCACAAATTGTTGTTGATGATAGCTTTGTGGGTAGTATGTGGCCGGAGGTTGAGCTGGAGGGGGCAGTACGTACTGGGGATGATACCATCTGTAGTGTGCCTATGGAGTGAAGACTGTCTCCGCTGGTGGAGGGGGGACTAAGCTCTCACGTCTCTTGTTCCACAGTTGCACCTCCTACCTATGATGATGCAACCAGTCCTCAGCCGCATGACCCCTCTCATCTATCCTACTAAGGTGTGGCAACTGCAGAGTAGGTTGTACTTGAACAAATTTGAATTGTCCAAGTACTCTGTCAGGGAAGTACCACTCTACTACTGTGTAGCACAGTAAAGGCACTCGTGCCAACCAAATATCTCGACTCTCTCGACATAAGCACAGTAAAGGTATTCATGCCAACCAAATATCCCGACCCTCTTGATGTCAAGTATTGTATGGATATATGATTTTAGTTCGCATAGGGTCATGATAAGTGAAAGATTTATGGGTCTAACAGATCGACTAGAATAAGACCCATCTGAGAAAATTGACAATTATATCGAAGCTTGACAATTCGTGAATGTGAACTAGGTGTCATGTTCCTGTCATTGTAAACTAGTAATTCAGATTTTAGATAGGTAATTTAACTTTGGAACATGAATTAACATGAATTAATATTTTATAGCATTAATTAATATTTTATAGTATGAATTAATTTTTTGAACATTGACATCAATTTTAGAAGAGTACTTAAGATTTTAGAACATTAATTTAACTTCGAAACAAAAATTAACATGAATTAATATTTTATAGCATTAATATTGAATCTGGAACATTGACATCAATTTTGGAAAGTACTTAAGATTTTAGAACAATAATTTTGAATTTGGAAATAAACCTGAAACAATATTTTTTCTATAACATTAACATTATAGAACAAGAATTTTAGAATTTGGAACAAAAATTTTGGAATTTGGAACAATAATTTTTTGAAGAGTAATAATTTTCTATAACATTATTTTAATGATGTGGAATCAAATAGTAACAATACAATTATTTTTTTTAATATTGCGTAGTAATTTTAGGTACAAAATTTTGAATCTAATAATATGGTAAAAAAATTACCTCAAATGGAGAGATCTTAAAGCCCCATAACAAAAAGAAGAGAAAGAATCCCGGCTAGAAAGCAAAGCAATAGAAATCCGAGCAGAAAGAAGAGAAGGATTGCCTGGAATCAACTTCAAGATTGCCCGAAATCAGCTCCAAACAGTAGAAATCTGAGCACCGCACTCCAGAGCAATGGAAGAAGTTGAAGAAATGATTGAATGGTGTGAGTTTGGGGGTGGATCTCATCTGGTTTATATAGGAGAGCAATGTGTCACGTGGAAACGATCGGCCTGTAACTGCTACAATTCCAACGGTCAGGGGGCAATGCGTCCCGAGCCGGGACACATTGTTCCAACTAGTCGTTGAGACGTCTCGGGACGGGACACATTGGTCTCACTGAATAACAATGTGTCCATCAAACCCATATACCCAGCGTGACCCAATGTGGTCGGGCCCATTATGATGGTCAAATGGGTCCGATGAAGTACCTGGGTCTGAAATGGGCATACGAAATACGGACCCATTACCATCTGGGGACCCACCGAAACAAGCTAAGACCCACAAAACCTAATTTTTCTCTGACCTACTATGTCCGTAGGGGTGAGCAAATAATGGTCCAGACCGCAAAACCGGACCAGACTGCTCAATTCGGTCCGGTCCGGTCCGGTCCATTTTGTGTTCGGTCTGGTCCGCGGTCCGGGAATTTTGATTAGTTCGGTCTTCGGTTCGGTCCAGTCCAAAACCGGTCTGGTCCGGTCCGGACCGCATATTGACTTTTATATAAAATTCATGTATATTTGAAGGTGTATTCTATAATAATTATAAATAAAGTACATATATAATCACTACTAGTATAAATGTTTGATACTAAAGTTATATAATTGTTAGAAGTGACTAAGATTATCAACTTCATACAATTAAATAAGTTGTAAAACATATAAAGAAGGCTGATTACGGTCCAAACGGTCCGGTCCGGTCCTAGCACAAAACGGTCTGGTCCCGGTCCGGTCTTACCTCGAAACGGTCCGGTCTGCGGTCTATATATTTGTTCAAATTCGGTCTGCGGTCCGGTCCGGTTCTGGACCGATGCACAGCCCTATCTGTCCGGTCGTCCGGCTTCTTCCCCTTCCCCTCGTCGCTAATCTCGACAAAACACTCGTTGCCGCTCTTGGACATCCACAAGCTCGAACCTTGTTGTTCCGCTCCTCAAGCTCCATCCAATCGCTCCTCTCTCACTCCCCGAGATTTTACGAGCCTTAACCTCGCTACAAAGATATGCACATAATTTTCATAAAATAAGTTCCACATAATTCATGACTTACAACGTTGAGCCTTACAACGTTGAAGAAAGGCATATGGTCATATTGCTTCCGTGCGAACGACAGACTGGTCCACCAGACATGCCACGTGCAGGAACGGAAATTTCTTGAAGTTTGGGTGTTTAACATTGATCAAACATGTCGTTGCCTCTTCCACCATTTACTCTTTGACGAGCGCTCTGTTTTAGCCAAGATCATTTAGCGCATTGAATCTAGAATGGCGGCTTTCTTCTAGCACTCTTGTGACGGCAGCCGCCGTAGACACTGGGTCAGTTGGCCACGTTTCTCCATGCCTAAAGAAGAAGGTGGATTGGGGGTGTTGCCACTGAGAACTATCCAAAAATCTCTTATCTTGAAAGCAGATTGGAGCATCATCACCGAAGACAAATGCTGAACTATTTGTTGTGCTTCCAAATACAGGCGGACCACACCTTGGCTGGATCCTTTGCGACCCTCTTACCACAAGCTTAGTCACACCCCAATCACATCTCTGGAGATGCATTTGGGAAAGCTTCACCACCCTTCTCGATTTGACGCATTGGAGACTAAGTAGAGGAGAAATCCCTTTCTGACTCTCGTGGAGCTTGACTCTCGTGGCATTGCTGACATCATAGCAGGAAAGGCTGCCTGCTCGTGGAGATTCCTTGACCATTGCCTGCTCGTGGAGACTCCTTGACCATTTTATTGAGTTGAGAAGAAGGTTGGATGAGCATGGAGTATCGGCTTCCTTCATGATAGACAGAGAGGACCTTATTATGGCAATTATAACCAATATACCCAGCCCCCGAACCAAACCGTCACATATTAACGGATTTTTTGACTCCCGTTTAGGCTGTGGGGCCCGATAATGGGCAACCAAAGTTTATGGTTTGGTTGTATGGTATTCCAAACCGTACGGCAGTCATCCAGATTTTTACACTGCCACTAGCTAGCAGACGATGTTTGCTTCTGTATACAAACTAAATGCAGGTGCGCCAACCTACGCCCCAATCTCTCCTATCGCCGGGAAGGATCAGTCCTCGTGGGAACGGGCTTAGGCCCTGTTTGGCAGGGTGTAATAGGAGTGAGTTAGTGTTTTAAAAGTATATTGATCAAATGTCTAATTTTGGAACCACGTGTATGTGTTATTTGGTAGGATATGTTTAAAACTCCAAGAGTTAGATTTCATGTGTTTGGTATAATCTGATAAAGTTTGCATGGCTTCACTGTATTTGCTACCATGATGTATATGTATTAAAACCTGCCAGCTAGAGATGTACGACGGAAGAGTAATCCAGCTACTGCCTACGTACACGAATGTCCAGTGAGCTGTGAGGTGCGCAAGGAAAAAGAATGTGCTAGGTCATCCATAGGGATGGCAATTTTGCCCATTAAAGCCCATACCCACCTGACCCAGCCCGCCCAGACCCAATTAGGATGGGTATAATGGGTTTTGATTACTGATGGGCCGGAAATGGGGATTGACAGTTGCTGATTCATTTATGTGGGCACGACCCATCATGCCCATCAGGACCCACCCGGCATGCGGTTTCTCCGTCTTCGCAACTTTGGAAAAGGGACCTTTCTTTCTCTCCTCCGGTTTCTGTAAATAAACTGAGAGACGCGTACCCTGCTCCGACGTCGGCCACGCCGGTGACGTGCCCCAACATCGGTTACATATGCGAGAACCATTATCGGCGGCGGTAGTGGGAGCAATGAAGGGAGAGCTAATGCTGCCCCCCGTGATTCTGTTCCGTCTCACAGGGCGGCTTTGGTTGACGCCTCCTCGACGGCCACCTTCACCCCTCAACTGTAACTTTCCCCATGGCCTCTGCAATGCGGCCGGACTACGGCGGCGGCGTTGGTTTACGTCTACTCGGCGACTACCTTTGTCACAAAGGCTTTGTGCCTCAACTGTAAATTTCCCCATGGTCATTGCCGCACACTCGGACTACAGCAACACTGCGTGCAGGGCAGAGGTGCAGGCGCGATGAGCCTTTAGCAAAACAATGGCACTGGCGTCACGTCGAAGGAGAGGTCCCCTGCTCTGGAGGTCAACCTTAGCCTCTCCGACGTGAAACAACAAATCCTGGACATGGACCAAACACTCACCATGTAGTCTCAGGCGACATGAACTGGACACGAACCCCTCGCAATCAACCAAACACTCACCAAAACAACATCTCTTCTTACCATTCTCTGGGATTGATTGTATGCTTAATTGAAGATCCAGGAAGATGCTCAATTATGCGTTGTTGGTAGCGCACATAAACTGTTTGATACAATGTACATGTTGTCGTCTAACACAATGCAACCGAATATAAATAATCGAATTCACCTTGTACGACTGCCTTAGTCAATACCTTCTACAAATTCTTGAAATATTTGTAACACTACAGTTAGCGTTGCGGTAGCCTTATCGTACAGCCCATGCAGTACTCTTGGATAGTAGTTTTCAAAACACGGTCAACGATTAATAATATATGATGTCCATGTTTTATTTACACACATTATTGTTGGGTCAACGTGAGTCGTATCGTTAGCTCACCCTATTAATTTGACTCATAAATATCATTTTTAGAGTAATATGGACATTATTTCCAATATGGGTTATTTTGGGTACCCATGACCCAATGGGATGGGTATGAGTACCCATGTGTATTTCCTTTTCTTAATGGGGCGGGTATGGGTCGATTCAAAAGTGAAGTGGGTAAGATGGATATGGGTATGGGTCACCCATACCCAGCCCATTGCCATCGACTCATTCTAAGACGTGTGTGTGGAAGAGTTTATTGACATCGTGAGGGTTCTCTAACATACCCAGTCCTTCACCTCCGCCGGCGGCGTTCCGACGCCCTCCAAGACGGCATCATGTCGGTGCCTTCTAAGACGGCGGCCGGCAGCATTCCGATGCCCTCCAAGACGCCAGAGTGTTGGCGCACTCCGCCGTCGGAAGCGTTCGGACGCCCTGCAAGATGCCAGTGTGCCTTCCACTGCTTGCTGGCTCAGATGAGTCTCCAAGACAGCGGCGTACCATCCGCCGGCTACTCAAGGCATCACCGGTTTTGGCAAGGTAGTCCACGTACTACAACCAAGTTTATGGCTAGAGGAGCACGTAGTGATGAGAGTTGGATACTCGGATGAAACTCGTTGCCAACTATAATCTCGTCGGCTAGATGTTCTAGGATCTTTGCTTGTCGCATTCGTGGTTGTGGTAAAACACCAAAACAACTTATTTTTTCAGCTATGCAAGTATATTTTTGGAGTATTATATATGGAAAAAAACTCAAATAACACATTTTCTCATAAATAATTATCCAAATAGTATTCTCCCAATCTTATTTTCTGAACTAGCACACTTTCGACAGAATGCGCCACATTTTGTGGCGTTTTATAGTGTTGGGTCGAAAGGGGTCGAAAAGAAAAGCGCCATATTTTATGGCGTTTTATGGTGTCTGGGTCGAAAAGTGCCACATTTTTCTAATAAGATTAATAAAACACCAGATTGACTGGCGTTTACTGTACGAATTGTCAAATAGTGTGGCGTTTAACTTTGCTACGGACCTGGAGGAAGGCAACCTCATCTTCAAGACCGAAGCTTTCCCCAACTACATGGTGCTCTCCTCGTGGCGTGATTCCATCGTTGTGCTCAAGAGCTGCGGGGGCCTTTCCCCCTGGGCCGAAAACCTCCAGATCGTGCGCCGGTGCAGCGAGTCGATCGCGTGGAAGGCGTGCGCCAACCCTCGGGGCGTCCGGTGGGCGTACACAGGCAAGCCGCCTAAGAGTGGGAGCAGCTCCAAGTGGGTTAGTCCGGGAGGGGAGCCGTCGTCTAAAGGCTCCAGCCCAGGCGGACCGCCGCCGCCGGACTGGTGGTTCGAGGACGTGTCACTCCTCCGCATCGACCATTTCGTCCGGGTCGTCACGGCCATCAAGGTGAAAGGCATGGGGTTCGATCTCATTGGCGCTGCAATCACGCATTACGCCTCCAAGTGGTTGTCGGGCTTGCCCAAGGACGGCACTGGTGGCTCGTCAGGAAACGGCGAGCATTCTTCTGGTTCGATGGATGATCCATGGTTTTCTTCGTCTGTAGCTGCTCACCACTCGGGTGGCCTCCGGTGGAAGATCAGCAACGTACAGGAAACGGCGGGCATTCTTCTCTGAGCAGATAAAGATCAGCAACGCGCTCGCCAGTTCCGCCTTCAAGCTCGAGCAGCAGTCCGCCGCCGGCGATCCCAACCACCACGCACACCCTAACTACCAGCCCATGATCCCGAGCCGAAAGCAGCAGCTAGAAGGCGCCGCAGGAGGGCTGGGCGGCCGCCAAAAAGGCACTTAGGAAAAAAAACGCCACAAGCTTAAGTGAGTTAGACACAACAAAGTAAAAAGCCACATTATTTGGGGTATGCCAGTCAATCTGGTGCTTTATTAATCTGACTTAATCACACCACAGAAACGTCACACAATGTGGCGCTTTTCTACCCCGATATTATAAAACGCCACAAAATGTGACGCTTTCTAGTGTACTAGTTCGGAAAATAAGATTGAAAAAGTATTATTTAGATAATTATTTATGAGAAAATATGTTATTTGAGTTTTTTTGGTATGTATGGAGTCCCACGGCCACCCATCAAATAAAAATCAAATAACCACACATCGGAATGGAGTGGCCCAAGTGAGAAACCGATCCATTTTTATTAACGCTGGTATGGTTTCGGATGGAGGGGTGGCAGAAGATCCGGTCCATTATGATTGTAAAGATACATACACCTTGAGAGCCTTTTTGTAAGTATACTGAGTTTGTGTACGCCCTTATATTTTACGCGATGCAGTTTATAAGCCCATGTTTGGGAACGGACTGGGATTTCGTAGTCTGGACTGGATTAGACTGGGTTAGTCAGGATTCAGTCTGATTCTGTTTGGCAACCCAGTCTGATTCTGTTTGGCAATCCAGTCTGATTCTGGTCAGCTGGTCTGATTTGAGTCTGATTGCAGTCTGGTTCTGTTTGGCTACTAGACTGGATTCAGTCTGGTTTTGTTTGGCAACGTAGTCAGTATCTGCTGATTATGTCCTGCTGTTGTAGAACTGTTTTAACAAGAATAAGGTGTGTGTAGTTGTGTTGCCGCTTAAGCAGAAGTTGGCCGAAGTGTATTATATACTAAATAACAAATACATAATATAATTAATGTATTTAAATTAAATAGTAGCAAATCTGTAGCAGAACGTAATACCACATAAATTAAAAGATACTATTTTGTTGGTTCCCGGGCAAATACATATGTAACATACAAACTGAAACGATAGGTCTGCCCTGGACCTAGACAACGACAAAGTTACACAATCTAAGTTGGTGATCAAGCAGGCAACTTCATGCCTCGTCGTACTCGTTGGCCCAATTCATGGCCTCGTCGTACTCTTCCCACGACACAGGACAGGGTTCGTCCAACATCTGATTTGTTTCTTGTTTGTTGGCGTCTTTTGGCTACTCGAACAGCAACGGCAGATGGTGAATAGGAGGAAACAAGGTTCGCAACATTTGGGCCCTCATTTGGCTTGTTCCCTTGGCTTGTTCGTCTATCTCATTTGGGCCCTCATCGCGTGGAGGCTCGCAACATGGTTTTTTGCAAACAAGGTTTTCTTCTACATATTTTTTAATCTTCGACGGAGACATCAATAGTTTTTCAAATTCTGTCTTTGCCTTTGACCGTGACCGCGATGATGACATCTATAGTTAATAAATCAAATTTTAGTATTAGCAAATATCAATAATAGAAAGATAACTGTGACAATATTGAATAAAAATAAATGCTCCAAACAAACTTAGCTACAAACAAGTAAGAACGTGATTTATGCATTCAATACATAAAAAAGGTCCAAACAAACTTAGCTGCATACAAATAAATGTTGTGAGGTAAACACAAACAACTACAAAGTTGTGGACATATATTACAGCTGCATTCACTCATCAGTGTTAATAGGGTATTGAGCAACGCCAGGTGGGTAAATGCGACGAGTCGTCATGAAGTTGCGTTGCACGACCAATGGCGGGGGAGGCAATACATCTCCCAAAATAAAAAGATTGTCTGTTATGAACTCTCTCCTTATGTGTTTCCATCTCATCTGCAACTCAGTCAAAGATATGTGCTCCCCAGTTATGTTTCGGAAGTGACGCCATGCCTCCATCCAAGCATGTGTAGTATATACTCCATTAACACATCTCCCCAACTCATATTGGTTTCTCATCATACCTCTGAGAACCATATCAAGCTCCCTACACCACATAAAGGAAGGCGTCCTTTGAGGCCCAACCATATTACAGATTCTGTAAGTAATATATTTTAGATGTAAGTGTGTATTGCATAATTAAGGGAATATAAAATGCATATTCAGTGTTAGCTAACATTTATCAACATAATGGTGAAAAAACATACACCCTCCATAAAACATACACCAACATTATGATAAATAACTAAAGCATGTTCATGTCGGATGAATTCAGAAAGATGTAATGTTAAAAACATCGAATGCTGGACAATGTAAATCGACACACCAAACTAAATGTAGTTCTCTGCCATTAAACGTTATGGCGTCACTGTGGGTGAAGGAATGCCTAAAAGAAGACTACATTCTTCCTCCAGACTGGCAACGTAGCGTTCTACACCGTCATGCTCATACTTTTTTTGGGTGTATATATCATCGTAGTTGTGATGAATTTCAACACAGTCCTTCATGTTCATTGCCTGGTCCCACACTGACTTGCACTCGACAGTTAGTAACACAATCTCAGCTTTCAAAGAATCAATTGTTGGGGGGAGATCGACTGCCCAACGGAAGTATCTGTACCGATCTTTTCCCTACAATGTATAATCAAATTTAATGAATGACAAAGAATGTGCAGCATACACAACAACAACCTATTATGTATGTATTTACTAGTGCACCTCACAAGAAGGACATATGTAATACATTTCGCCCGGTCTTTCACTCAAAATGCCAAAATAATACAACCCTGCATCCTCTGTGTTAAGCCGTAAGGCTGCATCTAACCCACAATCACACCTCGGAACTCCTGATGGATCCATTGACATCTAAAACATAATTGAGGATTAGTAAAAACATTGTCGGATTCTGAACATAGATTTCAAATACAACTTTCCGAACATAAAATAGGCCTAAGTGCTTGTTCTACATCTATGATGTATTGTATCCGTCCTCGTTTGAAGAGTCGTTACTGCTCGTGATGTGAAGTAGTTGTCAAAGATATTGGCACCTCTCACGTAGAGTGGTAATACCTTGTTCAAGCCTATCGATGTCTGCTCTTGTCAAACTGACAAAGTCACATTGTTCAGACCATAGCTTGCGTTCGTTGCGGGCATATGCAAGTTGTGTTAGCATAACATCCCTAACTGCAGTAAGTGTGGCAACTGTGGGTGGTACACGCTGCGCAGGCAATCTCATCTGACATCTGTTCGAAACAAGCCCCCTACCACATGTAGAATACGGTCTGTGGGGGTTGTTGTTTTCAAAACGTCCATTTGTCGCGTCCGCTTCATCCATATACACACGTACAGTGCAGTGAAGGCCGCATGTACAACAAGGCATTCCATTCTCCATTTAAAGACAACCTACCGATTCATTATGTCATGTATATTATTAGGATCTAGAAAAAAGTTTGTAAAAAAACAACTAAAGCCTACAAAGTAATGTCGTGGACAATTTTTCAAATAATGTCAAAGACTATTACTGATACAATTGTAAGTCAACGGGAATCCCATAGCAAATTAGAAATGGATTCACGTAAACGCTCGCCCTCCCTTGAATCGGCCTGAGTTGTTTGTTGGAGGGAACTCAGGTCAACCCCAGCAGGGGGAACGACAGATGTTGAAATGTCATCTGGGAGTTCGTCCATTATACTGTCACCATCATGTTGGCGGCATATGAAATTGTGGAGGATACAACAAGCCATTACGAGACGACACTACGAATGTATGGGATATGTCACCCCCTTTTTAAGGTAGGCAAACCGCCGCTTCAGCACCCCAAATGCTCTTTCTACAACATTACGTAATTGTGCGTGGCGGTGGTTGAACATCTCCTTCTTGCTGGTGTAGGCATGTCTGTTTCCTCGGTACTCAGAAATATGGTAAGCTATGTTGCGATACGGTGCAAGGAATTGCCGAGTGTTGGCATACCCTGCATCTACTAGGTAAAACTTTTCCGGCGGAACTTTAAACCCGCTTGTGGTCGTCGCTGACTGTAGGACCCGTTGGTCAGCAGCCGATCCCTCCCACCCAGTTAGGACATATGTAAACTCCATGGAGAAGTCAACTACAGCCAAGACATTAAGAGAGACATTCCCTTTTCTGTCTCGGTAGCGATTTTTCTTGTCTCGTTTAACCAAGATGGGGATGTGTGTTCCGTCAATTGCCCCGATGGCATTCTATAACACCAAAATAGGTTGTCAACATACAAAATATTTCCAAATGATTAAAGATTGTAGGGGCTAACTATTACCTTGAAGTAAGGGTAGAACCTTGGGGTCTCCAATATACGAGAATGTGTTGTCGTGCATGTCGCTGCAGTTTGCATGACAATGTACTCATTGGACAACGAACACACAACGTCCAAGACTTCATTGAACTTCCTACTTATGGTCTCACCAGAGTGAATGTAGTCCTCAGCCAAAGCACGATTTGTATGTCCATGGCCAACCATTTGTAGGAAGTAGCACACAACCTCAACCGAACTGACGCCTCTAGTGCTTCGTAACAAGGCCCGACTCTCAAGCTTGTCCACAAGGGCCAATATAGAATGTGGTCTCATTCGATATAGGTCATAAGCCCTTTGTTCATGACAGTTTAAAATTTCTAAGACCTTCTGGTGGCCACTCCTAATGCTAACTGACCTAGGTATTGTAGGTGGTATGTCGGAAATGTCGTCAATGATGGAGTTTGCTATGGACTCAGCTATTGTATCAACAATGTGATTAGCTGGACCAGACAATGTATGTAGAATGTGTGTGAGGAGGTCAGGTGTTTCTGTTTGGTCAGTGGTTGACATTATGCCTACAAGTGGAAGCATAGCAACGTTGTCATGGTAAGGACAAGGAAAATAACTAGGCTACAATCATATGTAACTGTGGACACATAAAATAATGGCTTCCATGATACAAGGCAAATTGGATTGATCGCAAAATAAAACCATGGCAGTGAAATAAATTATTACAACAGTTAATCAATAATGTCTGGACGGGAATAAAAATATTACAACAATTCAGCAAATAAGATTAAGCCCAACGAAAATGTTTGGATGGGAAATAGATTATTACAACAACGAAAGAACTTTCTACTGATTTGAAGAGTTAAATGTTTGGTTGTTAATGTTTGGTGATCCAGAAGGGCCAGCATCATTGGACGAAGGAAAAAATGGACGGTGAGACGACGCAAACGACGATGGCATACTTGGTCTGTTGTTGAAGTTGGGTGTTGTGGATTGCGGGAAAATGCATGGTGAGATGGCATAAACAAGGATGGCATTGAAGGTGTTGTTGTTGCATTGGCAGCTTGGAACGAGGATGGCATTGAAGGTGTTGCTGTTGCATTGGCATCTTGGAACGAGGATGGCATTGAAGGTGTTGTTGTTGCATTGGCAGCTTGGAACGAGGATGGCATTGAAGGTGTTTCTGTTGCATTGGCAGCTTGGGACCTTTCCCAAAGGTCTTGCAACCATATGGTTATCTTTTGAGGTGTGTCTATAAGGCTGAGGTAGATGGTGCGGTTTGTTGAGTCTTTGATGGCGTTCACAAGTGTTGTAAACACAGGAGTGGGGGCATCTGGGTAAGTGTCCTGGAAATGTTGTAAGATGGTTGTAAATTCTTTCTTTTCAAAGGCTCTAGTTGCCACACCACTGCCTAACTCGTGAACCTTTGCATAAACCTGTGTGAATTCAGATAACACTTCATTTGATAACCCACATCGGTCTTGAGCCATTGATGGCCGCTTCTTGCGCCTAATGACAGGAGGCCTCCCGCCAACACTCAGTGTATCTGTTCCACCTCCCCAGGTTTCTCCCTCACTTTGCATCCCAAATGCGCCCATATTAGGTTCCCCAGATTGGCTTCCAGTGTTCATGGGTGTGTCTGGGCCATCTAAGTCGACAGTGATATCATCCTCGGAGGCAACGTCAGAAGGGATATGTGTGTCCGTTGAAGACATTGCATGATGTCCTCTAGCAATGTTCCTCCCCGCCATCATCTCAATGTCATAGTAGTGGGGAAACGGCTTGTTAAGCAACCTAGCAAGGTCCTTGTTTGCCTAAGTATAATTTTTTTTTATTATGAAATTAAAGTGTTAATAGATGACATTATTTTTTTAATTAAGGGACTGGTTATTGGATATACCGCAAGGCTCTCCCTCCATTCAGGGCTATCGGGAAGCGTTGGCTTATGCCTTGTGTCATCCCATCCAACGCCGCTCTTATTCGTCACAAGCTTCAAAGCGGCATAGTCCCTCCTCAAGTTCTTCCACCGAGTTTTCAGCTGGTCTGTATTGCAAGCCGTCTTCCCCATCCTATTTTGCATTTCCACAGTTGCCTCCCTCCAAGCCTCCCTAGTGAAATGACCATCGACACGCCTGCCTAGGTCATATTGTCTGCGCAATGCAGATACTAGAGCGGCATCAGAATCTCTTGCCCAAACAATACGAAACTTGGGGTCAGCGGAAGACATACCCCCGTAGGTGCTGCAATATATTATGATACACAAATCGTTATATTGTTTATCTTTTCAGATAAAGTATTTACTTAGATAGTGCCGTCTAAGCTATAATGACACTATGAAATTACCTTGTTCATCAGTTGCATATATTTTCTGTATATTAGTTCCAATAAAATAAAAAACGATCTCAAGCCGTGTTATATAAATTTTAGGTGAAACATCCATAAAAAAGAATTCAAAAATTTTCAGTAACAAATGAAGAACCCGCCTCTTCTTTTATAAGGTCTTCAGATCTAATATTGGCACTCCAGCAACCATAAAAAATAATTCAAAAAAAAGCAAGCTGGAACAGTGTATTAATGAGAGCATTATACGAGTTCCCATCTTATTCAATAATCCCATGAATATTGATTAACAAATTTCAACAAACCAATGTCCTGTTTCATGCCCCTATGCAGCAATATAGAGAAACTAAAACATAGTTTCAAGTTGGATTTCTAGCAAGGATGTATGACATATATTGTAACATATGGGTAAAATGGTGACATATTGTAGTATGTTTTTTCTAGGATGGGGGAATTTTTATGAACACCACATAGGGAAACCAAAAATTTGACTCTAAAATGGGTGTTGTGAGATACACTCTATAATGCATTCAGTAGGTTTGATTACCCTAATTAGACAACAACTATATTTATGTAACACTTATTTGAGGAATTTACCCAAAATAATACCAAATTCATTTATTATTAGTTTTGGTCATTTAAAGGTCCATATGTAGGTCTATCGTTTTAAGGTTCACTTAACCATTTAACACTATGGTCTATGAAGTCAACTATAAAATCTGTAAACCTTTTTTACCTATAGTATAATTATACAATAAGTATGATGAAGAAAAATGTTTTATGTAAATCTAAAATTCCACAAAAATCAATGTGTAATGAAGTCACCAATCATAGCATTCAAAGTAACAACTATAATGAAGTCACAAAAAGCAATGTTTTTAGTTTCCAACATACAAGAATTTTAAAATTCATGGTATACGAGTGCAGTGATAACTATACTGCCAAAACATCCATAGGCACACAAGTGCAGAGCATTGGTAAATATAAAATATCTGCAAAAGAGGCAATTTAGAAGACAGAGAAGAGAACCAACTATAATATCTAGCAAGAATGGTGACAAGTAAGATGATCATATATGCATGAAATGGGCAAAGTGGGGGAATATAAAAAGAGTCCAAAGAGATGAGGCACAGAAAGGCAGAGGAGAATAGTCCTGTCTAGGTTTTTATAACATGTGAAAAGTAGCACTAGTAACTCCTATAGTAACTCCTATCCAATCAATTATTTATTTCAGACAAAAAAATTTGCATCAGTCAATCAATCAGGTGCATTTGGAAAAGCAGTTTCTGCAAACTGAAGCCTCACAGTGTAATTCCTAGAAAAAATTTCCCCCAAAAATCAATGTGTAATGAAGTCACCAATCATAGCATTCAAAGTAACAAAAATTAAATTTTTTTTCTTATCATAGAAAAGGATGTTTGCTTATCATAATGCAAAACCATAATGTGGATCGTCTGTTTCCTGTCCAATCAGCATCCGCATATCTAGAAACTGATATGTCCTCTTTTGAGCTAAAAAAGGGGGCTATGATTTAGCGAGAACATGACAGAGTCAAATTTTTATTTCATTCATTCAAATGTACTAGGTCCAAGTTTTGTACATCCATAATTGGTTAAAAGAATTGTTCACCTTAATGATCATTATCTTTTTCTTGCTAATTAAGAATTGAGCAACAGAATGAATATCTTATACTAAAAAAGTATTACATCAATCATTGTAGTCTGTTGAACCACTATCACATTAAGTGTGTAATATTGCTTTTTTAGTTTCCAACATACAAGAATTTTAAAATTCATGGTATACTGCCAAATATAGGATTATAGACCATGTATGTTGTGTTTCCAAATATAGGATTATAGACCATGTATGAACTTTTTAAGCCATCTTTCCTATTTCATAGTTATTGACGCAATCTTTCTGTTGTGGGGAATACAGATAGATAAATAATTAATAACAAAAGTGCTCAATCTAAACATTATTTAGGGAAAGAGGAAGTGAACCTAGTAGTGAATTAGATGATTTTACACCGAATTCTCAATTTGTCTCAGAGTGGAAATGATGGAATCAATTTCAAAGTATAAAATATAATATCTGATCCTAAATTCAGACCCAGTGTCAAGCTATCACAGTATTGGTTATAATGTTTTTGTAGGCATATTTCTAGAAATGATTTGCACATCTCATCACAATGAATGTCTATATACAACTTTTGCATAGAAGAAACATCAATTTATGCTAAGTTGGTTTGTTGGACTCTACAATAATTGAAAATAGTATTGCCATATATGCAACATTTTATCTCTTTTTGTTATATTTCCCCTCTTATCACACAAAGCAGATATTTATCAATGAAAAATGTAGATATTGGAAAGACAAAGAGTATATAATCATGTAGATAGGAAATGAACTCCTCATAGTTGTGAAAAGGGAAAAATAAAATGTCTAATTAATTATTATCAATGACTATGCTTTTTTTCTAGAAAAATAAATGTAAAAAAGATAAAATATTAGTTATTGTTAAAAAAGACCAGTGATTGTAACTAAACTTACTCTATACAACAAAATTGATTCTGTAACACAATCATTGCTACATTGCACATGTCGGTATAAAATTGTTCTATTTTAGCTGTTGAAACAAAGGAAGTTGGGTCACTGAAAAATATTACTAGCTATAATAATAAAATAGGTCAACAAAATGATGTGTAATTGCACATGTATGTACAACAGCAACACTGATAAATTGCACATGTATATATAAAATAATTCTATTTCAGTGTAATGTACATCTTCAGTGCATGGAAAGTCATAATCCAAGCATATTTGTTTGATGCTTTCAAGCAAAATAAATATTATGATATCATTTCAATGTTATAAATCATGACACATGCTAGGTATTATCATAGATTAAATCAGTAGATTAAATTGTCCCCCCTTATTACAACATTGAAGACCTATAATACATTTCAATGTTATATAATGATATAATGATATCATTTCAATGTTATACAGTTCCTGTATTACAACAATGAAGACCTGTAATACAGTTCAAGCAATAGAAATATAATGATATCATTTCAATGTTATAAATCATGACCTGTAATACAAGTAGTGTATAAATAAAGGTAGTTATTAGTACTCATTTTAGTTGTTGTTCTATTTTAGCTGTTGAAACATAGGAAGTTGGGTCACTGGAAACTATTACTACCTATAATAATCAAATAGGTCAACAAAATGATGCTTAAACTGAGGAATTGCCTAATGTTGTATCATATTAATAGATTGAGTAATTCGTGTAATTTAGTAAAATGTCATTCTGAACCACAACATTGTATCTACATAAGAAACTTCCTACTTTCACAAACTTATCTATGCAAGAAAATCATTTCAATGTTATAAATCATGACACTTGGTAGGTATACCAAGAATACTACAAGTAATGTATAAATAAAGGTAGTTATTAGTACTCATTTTTGACCTATACTACTGCAATACTAATCAGTACATTAAATTGATTAAACTTTTGACTGAGCTAGTTATTATGATAGATAAAATCAGTAGATTAAATTATTCCCCCTTATTACAACAATGAAAAAGTTGTTCTATTTCAGTGTAATCTACAGGTTCAGTGCATGGAAACTCAACAAGAACCCATGACATGACAATCCAAACATAATTGTTTGATGAGTTTCAAAAATAAGAAATATTATCATAGCATTTAAAAGTTAAATTAATGTGCACGTAGAAAGAGTACGATTATAAAGTAATATCACAAATGTAAAGAGATTTGAACTGCAGCAAGTTGTTGAAACAGACTGGGTTGGGTCACTAAAAACTACTATGGTGATCAAATAGAAATAAAAAATAGACTGGGTTGCCTTTCAAATACAAATCAAATGTCAGAAATATATTATGGTGATCAAATAGACTCAATGTAATTCAACCCTTGTGTAGAATCCAAAACAATAATCATTTTATTTTACAGATTATCTCTTCATAGTCAAAACTGATTCCATTTTTTACAGACCTAGGTATTCTATAACAGAAACACTACTAAATCGAAACTGATTCCATTTATAAGTATTGTTTATCATTTTATTATTCCATAGATGCACATAATCAGTTAGTACAGTTATTTTTTCGACAATAATATCAACCAAAAAGGGAGAGAAAGAAGGAAATTTGGGATAGATATCAACCAAAAAGGTTGTATTATAGCAATACAAACATATTTGTTATATGAGTTGAAACAGAGGAAGTTGGTTCAAGAAAATCATTTATTTTACAGACCTAGGTATTCTATACAGAAACACTAGTTTTTACAGACCTAGAAAATTTGATATCCAAGGCCTAACTCCTGAATCAATTTCTTAGCTTCATGATAAGAAGATGGGAATGTGACCAAATGTGGAAAGGCATCCAATAGAAGTTTCAATAGTTGACTAAAGATGTGTTTGTCCAGTGAAGCATACATTTTAAATTAAATAGTCGTAGAAGAAATGACAGTGTTGACAATTTCTTACAACCAGGGTAAATCTCATTATTAGAAAGAAGGAACTTTGGGGTAGATATCAACCAAAAAGGTTGTATTATTCCCTGGCCGTATTCAAACACAACGATTAACAATAATACTACAGATTCTGACTGTCATACACAACGATTAACAATAATACTACAGAGATGGATATATTGTGGAAAAAGCATAACAACGACAAACATTGCTTAAACTATGCCATCGACTGATAAAATGTGACTGTCATACACAATGATAACTTGTTTGGAACCAATGTCAGGTGAATAAATACACAAATTGATGAGCAATCCACCTCAGAAATGTTTGCCCTAATCGACATCACAAACAAAGCGTCGGCTACCCTAATTCGTAACCAACCTTAGCAGCAAGGGGCGAGAAAGAAGAAGCACTGCGGAATCCTGGCTGTGTGTAGCGCCGCCGGAGCACCAGGGAGGAGAACCGCCGGATTTCAGCCACGGACGACCAGCTAAAGCGAACAGCTGCTCCAACAGGCGTAAGTGGAAGTGAATAACCTCACAGCACAAGGCGAATATGAAGGCAGACGGGGGCTTTGGCTTGGAGCTAGGGTTTCTCCTTCTCATGTGCATCGACAAGATGGGACAATGTCAGATTGAGATAGTCGAACACCAGGGCAGGGTATGGGTTACCTTGATTTTGAGGGATGTAGCCGCCCCAGTAGACCGGCGGTTGCAGACGGCTGAATAAATTCTCCACGCGGGCGCTTCGCCCGACGATGACCTATGGCCTCCATCCGCGATTTCGTCGAGGTCGCAGATATCGCTTTTACTTCTCTCACACACGGACCAACAGTATTGCCCGCAGAGAACAGATGTGAAGCGTCGGGAGGCAGACCGCCGAGAGGGAGAAGGCTAGGGCGAGAGGGAGGGGCGAGAGGGAGGGGGCGCGAGGGATCGGGGTCGGGGGGTTGTAAACCGGACTGAGATTCACGATCCTGCCTCGACCGGGACTGGGATTATGCGGATTATGGGATTCCGTTATCCCAAAACGGGGATCGAACTGAGTTGGCTTCCAAACACCTTTTTCGACCAAACCGGACCGGCTCAGGCCCTCGTGGAGCTAAACGACGGGCTCTAATCCAAGCCCAGTCCGTTCCCAAACAGGGGCTAAAGATCCTGATGAGTGAGACTTCCCCCCAACTTTTCTAAAAAAGAAATTCAAGCCCAGCTGCGGCACGCGGAGCACCGCCGACTGAGGACATGTCATCTTGCTCGGACACGGTAAAGCAGGTGTCGAATATGTGCACAGTCATAACAGCCTGACTGCCGCTGAAACTCCGAGTTCGGCTGCTATGGAACTGCACTACGGCCGGAAGAGACTCTTTTTTTTCCTCTTCCGCCGTTCTACCTACGACATCGGAGCAATACCATTTCAAGGGCACTTCTGTCAAGTCGGTGAGGATTACATGTAGGACAGGCTTGGTTTCCCGGATTTGGCTGTATTGTATTGTATTTCTATATGCAGAAAACTCATATTTGGTTTGCGACGTTCCAAAAATAACATTAATCTCAATTTTTTCAGACATTAAAAAAATCCTACATTTTTATGTTCATTAAAAAAATTCGCAACGTCAAAATCCAACTGTTCCGGTGGATTAGAAAATAAATCATATATTTCGCAAATTCAAACAACCAAACGTAACACTTTTATTTACCAGATAATTTGACAATGCAATACTTTACAAAAACATAATAGATAAATACATCATTCTTAAAAATCCAACAAATCAAATGTACCCTTAATATATTGCACGGGCTGTCATACAAGGACCAACCGACAAACCAAGAAATATGTTGATAATCAAAATCATCGACATATATAATAAATAAAGTAAAGTAGTAAATACAAGATGGGATGGTCATGGTCCACATTAGTCGTATCTACAATATGCATTGCAACCAACAGAAAACTTTATTTGCTGAGTCAGCTATTAAGTACTTATCAAAATCTTATGTATACGTAAAGATCTTATTTCCTTAGTCTAGTGGCGGGCGGGTCAGCCTGAAAAGCAGTGTAATAAAATGCATCGTCGATCGTTAAGTCCAATATTTAGGTTGACTAATCGCTCACATAGAATTCTCCAACCAGTAGTACTATGTTATTATCTTATAAGGGCTTAAAATATTACGAAAATCACATAAACCGTATACTACTTTTTATTTTCAATGCCGGCTTCAGAAAATAAAATTACGAGTGTAATACGACTGATAAATAAATTAGAAGGAGTAATTGTTACAAAATAAATGATTAGACCATACATGGGATATACGTTTTTGTTTAAATTTTTGTGACATTGTTATCATAAAGTGCATGCAATAAGTAGAGTTTGAAACTTATTCTTATATGGAAAACAACATAAAACCATGAAAGGGTCTAAGCTATAATAAGTTGTTAAATAGAATTAGATATTTTAGAATATGGTGTGGGATGGGGACCGACACCTCATTATACTGAGTTTGTACACGGTGGCCTAAGCCCTTATATTTTACGCAAAAATCCTCCCATGACGCGCAGGGAGGGAAGACTCGCGTTTTGATGCGGTCTCCTACGTAGATTTCAGTGCGGGACCCAACTATCAGGGGGATTTTGGTGGGTGGAGGCGGTTTTGCAGGATTAGGTGACATGGGTAGGTGAGAGACTGATTTGATAGGTCTGTGGAGAGATGTTGAGAAAAAAATATAAAGAAAAGTTTATTTTGTACATAACTTTTTATCTATAATGATTTTTTTGACAAAATAAAAAACGTTAGATTTGTCACAAAAAATGCAATCCAACAAGACCAATATTAATGTATTTTTGAAAAAAAAATATACATCGATATTAGGAATGAATGTATTGAAGAGACATGATTTAAAAAAAAGTTTATTTTGCATATAACTTTTGATCTGCGATAAATTTTTTGACGAAATAAAAACATTTGAATTTGTTACGGAAAATACAATCCAACAAGACCAATATTAATGTATTTTAAAAATATATATATATATAGATATTAAGAATGGACGTATTCAAACAAAATGAACGCATTAGTGACGATATTAGTGAGGAGGGAAGTAGTGGGCGTATTTTGTGTCGTAGTGGGTGAATACATTAAAAGGTAGGCACATTCAGGACAATAGAGGGCACATTCTATTAAAAGCAGGCGTATTGATAACAATAGTGTACGCATTCTGGCAAAACTGGGCACATTGAGGGTTATAGTGGGCGCATTCATACAAAAGTGGGCGCATTCTGGATAATAGTGGGCACATTCAACCAAAAGTGTGTGCATTCAAGTAAAAGTGGGCGTATTGAAGCAATAGTGGGTGCATTCAAGTAAAAATGGGCGTATTCAAATAATAATGGGCGCATTCAAGAAATAGTGGGTGCATTCAAGCAAAACTGGGTGCATTGAGGAGGGAATAGAGAGCACATTTTGTTAAAAGCAGGCGCATTGAGAATAATAGTGGACGCATTCAGGAAAAACTAGGTGCATTAAGGGTTATAGTGGGCGCATTCTGGATAATAGTGGGTGCATTCATGTAAAAGTGTGTGCATTCAAATAAAAGTGGGCACATTTAAGCAATAGTGGGTGCATTCAAGTAAAAGTGGGCGCATTCAAGCAATAATGGACGCATTCAAGAAATAGTGGGTGCATTCAAGTAAAACTGGGTGCATTGAGGAAGGAAGTAGTGGCACATTCAAACAAAAGTAGATGAATTTAAATAGTACTGGGCGCATTCTTGATAATAGTGGGCGCATTCAAGGAAAAATGGATGCATTCAAGTAAAAAATGGCATTATGTTAAAAGTAGGCGCATGGAGAACAATAGTGGGCACATTCAAATAAAACTGGGTGCATTAAGGGCTATAGTGGGAGCATTCATGTAATATTGGGTGCATTTTGGATATATAGTGGACGCATTCAAGCAAAAGTGAGTGCATTCAAATAAAAATGGACGCATTCAAACAAAAGTCAGTGCATTCAAACAAAAGTCGGCACATTCAAGTAAAAGTGGACGTATTTAAGCAACAGTGGACACATTCAAGTAAAAGTGGTCGCATTCAAGTAAAAGTGGGTACTCAAGCAATAATGGGCGAATTCAAGCAATAGTGGGTGCATTTTGGACAATAGTGGTTGCATTCAAGTAAAACTGGGCGCATTGAGGAGGGAAGTAATGGGCGCATTAAGTAAAAGTAGGTGTGTTTAAATAGTATTGGGCGCATTCTTGATAATAGTGGGCACATTCAAGAAAAATTGGGTGCATTCAAGTAAAAAGTGGGTGCATTTTGTTGGGTTTTAGGAGAATCAGAGAAGGCAGCTGAAACAAAAAATGTTCTTCTCCCCCAAACCTAGAACTAAGGAATCATGTCAACGTCTATACGGTAGGAAGGATGGTTTATGGAATCATACCTTGTCCTGAGGCTTGCTCAACGACAATACCTCGTGGCTCGTGCGGTCTTCACTTCCAGTCTTGGACGGTCTCTGTGCAACTCCTGGTCTCACCGAGACTGACAACACCTGGTCTCACCGAGACTGACAACACCTGGTCTAACCGGGACTGTCAGGATTGACAGCTATCCTCTGAGCGGCAGAAGTCTCCCACCTCTAACGTAGTCCACACGGACCACCTGGAACTCTGATCTCCTTGTCCCATAAGGAATCATAAGGAGTCGCATCCTCTTGTTGGCGTACTAGTCACCGGCACACTCTCCTACCATCAGTCGCTTTCTGCAGTTGTATTTCCCTTCTTGTGCCTCCCTTATCGGGTAGCACTTGCTCGAGCTCTCTCGGTTACCAAAACCAGAGAGAACGACAACTTTGCATAGCAACTGGTGTTCTGAGTTGTGTTGTCAGAGAAGCCCCCAATACCCCTATATATAGGAGGGTCATGGGATAGGGTTCTCTATCCTGGGCAATGCGGGATTAAAGCAGGAGTAGAAGGGTTTGAGATTTTCCACAAAATTGACATATTGCGGCAGTTGAAACGATCGTTTCACTAACTGAAACGCTCATTTTGGCCCCTGAGCCGATCGGCTGGGACTTGAGCCGATCGGCTGGGGCTCTCAACCGATCGGTTGGTGCCCTGAACCGATCGGTTCACGGTCCTGATCCAACTCAAATTGACTTTCTATGTTCGTTTCCAACTAATCCATTATTAGTCCTTGTCCAAATCAAATTTGTACAAGTGAAACAAATATATTTGCAAAATAGTCTTCTTATTTTCCAAACGATCTTGGTTGGTCATGCAAACCGATCGGTTCAATGATTGAGCCAATCATTTGGTGACACATGATCCGATCGTCTCACTGCATGAGCTGATCGATTCAACAACTTGATCTGATCAGTTCATCGCATGAGCCGATTGGTTGGAGCAGCAGACTGTGCAAATCAGTCAATTATAGTTACAATCAATCTGATACTCTCAATCAACTGGTCCAACACCTTGAACACTATGATATTGAGCTATCAATTAATTGAGTATTTAATTGAACTACTCAACTCCTTTAGTAATCAATCTAAACAAGGTTTGTGGATAAACTCGTCTTCCAGGTTAAATCCTATGTGTGTGACCATGTAGATCCATTTCACGTTGGCAGTGAAAGTTCATAACACTTATGACTTCACAAGAAAAAGAGCGGTGCGTAGTCGCACATCAGTGCTACCCAAGTGAAAAGGAAAGTTGGAGAACAACTTTTAATCCTACCATCCGTGAATGGTGTTACAGTGAATGTATAATTCCCTTGTCACCGATATCCCGTGTGACGGCCTTCTAAAAAAAACAAGATCGACTAATGCGGAAGCGATTAACTAGCAGCGGAATTATTAAAAATCACTAAAAATTAAAACTTTTTGGAAAGAGATCTTTTAGTAATAAAACTCTTTTATAAGATAACAAGATAAGTTGTTTACAACATGATTCATCATTTACATCTCTATAAAATCACATCTCGAGTAATTACATACATCAAATGCATGGTTATCTGTACAAGGCAAGATACAAAAATCTCGAGGCATTAAACCAAAAATCTCAGATCTACTGACTCCTAGGACCTGAGAGTACAGAGACGACACATAGGACATACTATCTACAAGACATGACAGACAATATCTCCACCTGAGATTCACTATTGTCCATGATGTTGATGTTGTTGATGCTCACCCTCTGAAGGGTTCCTGCGTCCTCGGAGTCCACCTAAAAAGTCAAATCCCACAGGGGTGAGACAATTGAATAATTGTCCCAAGAAGTTTTGTTATTGCAATAAAGAATAACAATAAGCAATATAACTTTAAACATTCAACCACAAGTTTAATATTATGTAAAGCAACATCCTTCTAGCAATCATTTCAATTATAACTTAATTCAATATCAAGTCATATCTCAATAGGGAATATGAAGAACATATATACTAGTTATTCAACCAGAACATTATAAACAATGTATTATCAATCATTGTTTCTCGTAGTTCAACCTAAGCAGTTATGCTACACGGCTGATTATGTTTTTCAAATATTATTATTCCCTGAGGAGATGAGGTATACCGCTCATACTCCAACTGACCATTACAAAATTGCATCGGTACCATACATAGGTCATCAGAAGAGCTGGATTCCTATGACCTCATCTTTCTCATTCAGTGTGAGGATCAACATGTAGGACATCTCGCGTCTCTACTACAATATCTTTCTAGGGTATTATGGCAACTTCGCTATTAGAGCTACAGTGGCATTCTGTACTCTCTTCACCATTGAGGGATTTCTTGTTTATCTCGCATCGATGTGGCATCAACAACATCATCGGGAGATTAGTGATACATCATCCCGACATAACATATAATGAAGGATTGATGGATTAAAGATACATCTTACATCAATTCCTACACTAGGACATAAGGATATTCACGTCCATAACCCCAACATACTCAAAAGTATGTTCTCCAAGAGTTCCCTTAGGAAAACCTGTTTCACCATCATTAAACTACTGACAATGATGGATCTATGGTCAGGGCTCTACATGATATGATTATACTTGATTATTTAAGTACATTATAGCATTCTTTTAGCATCAAACATGTTTTCAAACATAAACCATTAAAACATTTTCTATAAAGGAAGAACACTAATGTATCAAGTTCATTTCACATCAGATTATCATTGGGATATGAATCCCTAACCATCTCATCATATGATTCGGGAACATGGGTAATCAAACCCTTAGATCATCATAACACTTGTTACCAAGTGACATATAAGCATCAAGTCATCTAACAATATGACCTTGATTGAAGCAATGTATATAATTCTCATATGTCACCACTTACCATGCAACATAACATATAATTACTCTTAAAGCTTATAAGTGCTTTCAGGGAATATGACATCATAACCCTTACCTGGATATGATCACTTCTTTATAAAAATCTGCATGGTTAACACATTTGATAATAAGCAATTTACCTCTATATCAGCATTTTACAAAACAGAGATAACTTTTCATTTTAAGGGTTGTATCATTATGCCCTTAATAGGGTTAAGTTCTCCCTATTCAATTCAATTAGGGTTATTCAACCCCTTTATTTCATTTAGGAATAGTGATTCCTTATTTCACACTTCAATTATGAAGTTTCATGCTTAAAAGCATAAGACAAATTAGGGTTTACTTTTCATTTCATCACATCACCCTAGATTAGGGTTTACTATTCACATTACATGATATTACCCTAGAATTAGGGTTTACTATTCACATTACAGTGAATTGAGATCATATCATCATGTATGAGGATCACTTCCATTAATGCCTTCATTTAGGTTAAGATTCATTAATCACCATAATTAGGGTTTCCATGATCTCACCTTAAAGGATCATACCCTAATTATGTGCATTCACAAATGTTGGAAGTATATTACTTGATTCTCTTTCATATTAGGAGTCTCTCTCTCCTTTCACTATTAGATGATGTTTACATCTCTCATGATTAGGTTAGGTCAAATCAACCTTGATAACATAAGTCATGTCATCACCATCATGGTCATTAGGGTTTGCTTGATCAAGGTGTATTAGTCATACTATTACACCAAGGGTACTTTGGTAATGTTCACTATTGGTCATATCATACTTCAATCAACTAACTACTTGTCCCCTTAATCACTTTCGGTACCTTTAGGGTTTAAGTTAATCAACCACTAATCCATTTGAACCTTTAAAGCACCAAACGTTTTTGATCTTAAAAGACCCCAAACAGTTTTGGCACCTTCAACCTCCAAACGGTTTTGAAACCGCATGGAGTTGTTGACCATTTTGTCCCTTTGACTTTCAAGACCACATGGCAAAGTACACCATCAAGACCGTTTGCCCTAAGTGGGGTGAAGATCGTTTGGTCCAGTTGACCGTTTGGCCAACTTTGACTTTGAAACCGCATGGACAAATCGATGTTGAAACAGCATGACCAAAAAGATCTTAAAACCACATAACCATCAAACGGTCTTGGGATCGTTTTGTCCCAAATGGTCTTGAGACCATTTGGCCCCAAACGGTCTTGAGACCATTTAGACTCAAACGGTCTTGAGGCCGTTTGGTCTAAACACCCTCAAAACCGCATGGACCAAAAAGTGTATCAACACTACCAATTGAGTTAGGGTTTCTAAGGTTGAACCACTCAATAGATCATGCAAGGGTTAGCCACTCATCAATTGGGTCAATTAGGTCAATCCTCACTGATTTGACCCTCAATTGAACCTCAATTGGTCACCAATTAGGGTTGGAATCAATTGAATTAGGGTTTGGAATCGATCAACCTTCAATATATATCAACATGAGTCTAATTGATGTTGAAACCCTTGAACCTTCATTCAATTGGGTCATGACCTAACCCCAAATGGTCTTGGGATCGTTTGGACACCCTCCAAACGTTCTTGAGACCGTTTTCCCATTATATATTAAAAACCAAGTCATTCACTCAAGGTTTGAACCTTAATTTAGGTCACAAAATCAGCATTTGATCATTCAACAACTTGATATAATTGGACCCTCAATTGATCAACCTCACTTAACCCTAGACCTGCAAATGGTCTTGGGTGATCACCAAACGGTCTTGAGATCGTTTGGTTGATCCCCAAATGGTTTTGAAACTGTTTGGGCCACTCAACCCAAACTTCAACATGATTGCATCATTGAAATCAGCAATAAACCCGATTAGGGTTTAGGTGACTAAGGTGCCTTCAATTGGTGAGTTACTTGGAATTAGTTGATGATTCTTGGTGAGTGATTAGTCCATAATGTGTACAGTACAAACAGACAACGCTTGGTCAACTCATCCAAACGGTCTTGGACCGGTTGCTCCCAAACATTCTTGTGAAACCGTTTTCTTCCAAACGGTTTTGCAAACCGTTTGGGCAAGAGGTGGAGGATCGTTTGATAAAGTAAGATCAGGATGAACTTTGGAATTAATGCCACCTTCTTCTACCTCAAGAACATGGTCTTTCTTCACGGTTTTGGTAGCAAGAACACATAGAAGGGTCTAAGGAAAGAGAATAAGCAACGTTTGCATAGAAAGAAGATGCATAACAAAACTTTAAGGTTTAGAGTTATAAAATCCGCCTCCAGGACTGATCCAGAGCTCCAAGCTTTGAATATTTAATGGTGGCTTGAGCTCCACCGGTTTTCCAAGTTCCGTTTCTCAAGAATTGGATGGAGAAGATGGCTAGGAAGAAGATTTGTGTAAGAAAGACTACTAAACCAACCTTGTAGCAAGATTTCCTCCATGAATTCGAGCTAGATGGCAATCAAAGCTTACCCAATTCAGTTTGTCCGTTCTCCTATGCTCCTGAGCTCCTTCTTAGTTGGCCAAGGCAAAGAGATAAGAAGAGAAAGTGAAGGGAACGATCCCTTGCTTAGTGAAAGAAATGTGCTTATATACTTTGGGCATATTTTCAAGACAAGGACAATTATTTCCTTATTTCTCAACTAGGTCCTTCTCCCTTCCTTAGCCACGTTCCTCCCTTCTTCCTTTAAGCAAAAATCCTCCTTTATCCAAGGTTTGGAGGAAAAGAAGCCAAACATCTTACTAACCTGCATACATAAAAGGGTCATTTTTCTTAAAACTTGGTTATTTAATTATAAGGGTTATCCTTCTTATTTGATCATTCAAATGAGGCGCACTCCTCATCATTTTTACTCTATTTGATGACAAGAGTCATGAAAGTTACTCTAGAAGGTATATTTTACATGTTGCACCCTATGTTTTGGGTAAGTTGCACTTTACCCCAAAACTAGATTTTAAAGCACAAGGATTTCTCTACACGCTATATCTTGGTGCCCAAGCTTGGAGAATCCATATCACTACATCATATTCATTCTTATGATGTCTTAACACCAGAGGAACATTTAAACATGTGCAATTTTCAAGTTAACCCCTCTTAATTGGGTAATTTGCACATAAGTCCATTTTAACACATCAATATTACAACATTGTTCAAAAAGGACAAATGGAAAATATATGTTCCTCAGAAGCTTTAATTACATATCAAAAGATAACCACAAGCATCTAATCACATGTTTAAGCAAAACACCTAGGGTTAGTTCATAACTTAGGTTAGGGATGTTACAAATTACCCACCCCTTACAAGGATTTCGTCCCCGAAATCAACAAAACATATTAAGAGAAAAGAGCAGGGTATTTCCTTCTCATCTCTTCCTCTAGTTCCCATGTGGCTTCTTCAACACCACGGTGATTCCAGAGGACTTTCACAAGACTTATGTCTTTTTTTTCAGCTTTTTAATTCTTTTAATAAGGATTGACACTGGTCCTTCCTCATAAGATATGTCATCATTCAATTCTATCTCCATAGGTTGCAGAACTGATTCTGTATCAAGGTGACATTTTCTCAGCATAGAAATGTGAAACACAAGGTGTAACCTCTATAACTCTGGTGGTAACTCTAGTTTATAGGCTACCCTCCCAATCCATTCAATGATAGGATAAGGCCCCATAAACCTAGGAGCTAACTTCCCTTTCCTTTCAAATCTCATAACCCCCTTCTAAGGCGAGACTTTGAGGTACACTCTGTCTCCAACCTGGAATTCTAAGGGTCTATGATGCTTGTCTGCATATGATTTTTGTCTATCATGTGTAGTCTTGATCTGTTGTTGTATTACTTTAATCTTCTCAGTGGTCTGCTGCACAAGATCAGGACCTAACAGTTGATATTTGCCAATTTTGTACCAACATAGGGGTGATCTACAATGTCTACCATACAAATCTTCATAAGGTGCCATGTCAATGCTATGTTGATAGCTATTGTTGTAGGCAAACTCTATCAAGCTTAGGTGCAGATCCCAACTCCCTGTAAACTGAAGAACACATGCTCTAAGCAAGTCTTCCAAGGTCTATATAGTCCTTTCTGACTGCCCATCAGTCTGGGGATGAAAGGTTGTACTAAACCTTAACTGGGTGCCCAAGGCTTTATGAAGCCGCTCCCAAAAATGACTAGTGAACTGGGGACCTCTATCAGAAACAATGGTGACTGGGACTTCGTGTAGTCGCACTATCTTATCAACATACAACTATGCTAGCCTCTCAGCAGAATAGGTCATTTTTACAGGTAAGAAATGTGTTGTCTTGGTCAACCTATCAACTATTACCCAAATGGAATCATGCCCTTTGCTTGTCCTAGGTAGGCCAACAATAAAGTCCATGGTCACATGACCCCACTTCCACTATGGTATGGGTAAAGGTTGCATTGTTCCTGCAGGCTTCTGGAGTTCAGCTTTAACTTGCTGGCACACAAGACACCGCATAACAAACTCAGCAACGTCCTTCTTCATTCCAGGCCACAAATACATATCTTTCAAGTTTCGATACATCTTGGTGCTTCTTGGATGCATAGCATACATCGAAGAATGAGCTTCTTCCAGGACTAACTTCCTCAAGTTATCCACATACGACAGTATCATCCTCCCATGATAACAGGCTACTTGGTCACTAGAGTCATGCATGGAAATCATCTCGTTTCTCATCACCATACTCCGATCTAATCTGTTAAACTGCAACATCAACTTGTTGTTCCTCCTTGATCTGCTCTCTCAGAGTAGGTTTTATATGCATTTCAGCCAGCAATCCGGCTAACAATGATGCTTTCAATTGTACATTGTCTTGCCTTAAGGAGATAAGCATATCTCTCCTAGAGCATACTAAGGAACTCAGTTGTGCTCTATCTAAGGTTGGTGTTGCTGATTTCCTACTCAAAGCATCTGCAACCACATTGGATTTCCCTGGATGGTAATCAATCGTACAATCATAGTCCTTGATTAATTCCATCCAGCGACGTTGCCTCATGTTAAGCTCATGTTGAGAGAAGATATACTTCATGTTCTTATGATCAGTGAAAATCTGGAATGTTTCTCCGTAGAGATAGTGTCTCCAGATTTTCAAGGCATGAACCACAACAGCTAGCTCCAGATCATGTGTTGGATAATTCTCCTCATGTTTCTTAAACTGTTGGGAAGCAAAAGAAATCACTTGTTTATCCTGCATCAACACACATCTGAGTCCATTCTTGGAGGCATCACATAAAACTATATATCCTTTCCCTTGCTCGGGTAACACAAGCACAGGTGCACTTGTCAACCTCTCCTTCACCAGCTGGAAAGATTGTTGACACTTATCACTCCAAGCAAAAGGGACATCCTTCCGGGTCAACTTAGTCAAGGGTAGGGCTATAGAGTTGAAGTCCTTAATGAACCTTCGGTAGTAGTCAGCCAACCCTAAGAAACTATAAATCTATGTCGGTGTCTTCGGCTGCTCCCACTGTAGAACAGATTCTACCTTTTTAGGGTCAACACGAATACCCGAGGCAGATATCACGTGTCCAAGGAAAGATACTTCCGGTAACCAGAACTCACACTTGCTAAACTTAGCATATAGCTTCAGTTCTCTTAGCAAAGTTAGATCCTGACGAAGATGTTGTTCATGCTGCTGAGCATCTCTACTATACATCAGAATGTCATCTATAAAGACAACAACACACTGATCGAGAAAAAGTCAAAAAATTCTATTCATGAGTTCCATAAATGCAACTGGTGCATTAGTTAGTCCAAACGATATAACTGTGAACTCATAGTGACCATATCTCGTCCTAAAGGCAGACTTGGGTATGTCACTATCCTTAATACGGAGTTGATGATATCCCGACCTCAAGTCTATCTTTGAGAAGATGGTTGCACCATGCAACTGGTCAAAGAGATCTTCAATCCTCGGCAGAGGATACTTGTTCTTTATTGTTACTTTATTTAACTATATATAATCAATGCACAACCGCATTGATCTGTCTTTCTTTTTAACAAAGAGGACCGGAGCACCCCAAGGCGAAGTACTCGGTCAGATGAAACCCTTCTCAAGCAACTCTTGCAGTTGTTTCTTGAGTTCTGCCATCTCAGCAGGTGCCATCCTATACGGTGTTTGTGCTATAGGTTGCGTGTCTAGGACTAATTTGATCTCAAAATCAATTTCCCGAGGTGGTGGTACACCTAGAAGTTCTTCAGGAAATACATCTTTGAATTCCCTGACTATAGGAACTTCGGCAGAGTTAGGACTCTCCATGGTAGTATCTACCACATGGGCCAATAAGCATGACATCCTTGCCTCATCAGCTTCTCAGCAACCATAACTGATATAAGATAGGTAGGTAGAATCTTTCTCTCTCCTTGAAAGATCCATGTGCCACTATTGTCAGCAAACATAGAGTGCTTGGATTCACAATCCAGAACAACCTTATACCTTTCTAAGGTATCCATTCCAAGGATTATATCAAATCCTTGCATCTCAAGTGGTATAAAATCCACTTGAATGCGATGCTCAGAAAAGAAAAGGATGTAGGGAGAACATACCTCCTGCAACACAGCAGACCCCCTCAACGGAGTTTCTAACAACAAACTATCTACTCTATGACTGACCATCATATTACAGTTACAAATCACCCTTCGAGTGATAAAGGAGTGCGTAGCACCCGGATCAATTAAAATAGATATGATGCAGGATGTAGACATATTAGAATATAACAATTCCATCTGACCTGCCACAACCCAAGGGTTGATCATTGCATCGGGTGGATTCATCGCATAAAACCTTGTTGTCGCCTATGGTTGATTCGGTGTTGATGATCCAGCTTGGGATGCTTGTCCATGTCCTCTAGCTCCTCCTAGAAACTGTCTTCTTTGCAAACCTTTCTGACTCTGCCTGAGGTTGTGTCACACTCACTTCTCTAGCTCTGCAGTATTTCATAAGATGTCCCATCTTTCCACATCTATAACAACTTTTGTTCAGTTGTTGTGGTTTGGGTGGTCATGTAACCGACATAGATGCTAAACTGCGAGATCCTTCTAGTGGTAGGCTTCGTCCTCGACCCCTACTTGATGTCCACTGTGTCTGGGTATTGGATCTAGGTGGTGGTGTAGGTGCCGAAAACCTAGGTTTCTTGAAACCTTTAGATGAGAATCCTTGTAACTGAGGATACATCCTCTTGTTTTGGGTCTGTCTCTTCTCTGTTACGGACCTCTCTATCCTTATGACTGACTCTACGAAGGTAGCAAACCTTTCTCTATTCTCTAGGGCAGACACGGGAGTAGTCAACTCAACGTTCAACCCTTTCTCGAAACGCCGAATCCTTTCTTCATTTGTAGCAGCCATGTGCGGAAAAGACTACAACAACTCCATGAACTTAGCATCATACTTGCTAATGTTCATTGGACCTTGCCTTAATCTCTCAAACTGAGAGATTTTCTCGTCCAGTAACGTCTTAGGGAAATATCTATTGATAAATTCTCGACGGAAGACTTCCCATGCAACCTCCACACAATGCCTCTTCTGTTCTTCCATGGTCCACCAATGACCAATACTCCCTTTGAGAAGATAGACAAAATGTCTAACCTTCTCAGCTTCTGGGATGTTTAGGATTCTAAATGCCCTCTCTAGTTCGGTTAACCATAAGTCAGCATCTGCAAGATCAGCTGTTCCAAAATACTCAGTTGCTCCAACTCGGCGAAGTCATTCAAACGTCTTGCCGATTCTTTGTCCTTCGGGAGGGGTAGGTGCCCTAGGTGAAGGCATAGGCATCCTATCAATTATATGTGTCATGGAAGTCATAAAATGCCCAAACATGGTCTGGACAGCTGGGTTCCCCATGTCAGTTGGATTGAACTGGGATGGTTCAGGCACAAGTTGCTCTATCTCCGGGTTTCTTGCACCTTCTCGGGGTGTAGCAATGCTACTCTCTGCAACATACTCCTCGTGTGGTCCAGACATCCTTAAACTTATCTTCTTCTCTTGAGGAGTAGAAGACACTATTAGATGTACTAGAAAACACTTAGAACAGACTCGTCATCCTAAGTCCTATGTCTCTGTAGACTCGGCGAACATAGAGCTCTGATACCACTAAATTGTGACGACCTTCTAAAAAAACAAGATTGACTAATGCGAAAGCGATTAACTAGCAGCAAAATTATTAAAAATCACTAAAAATTTAAACTATTTAGAAAGAGATATTTTAGTAATAAAACTCTTTTATAAGATAACAAGATAAGTTGTTTACAACATGATTCATCATTTACATCTCTATAAAATCACATCTCAAGTAATTATATACATCAAATGCAGAGTAATCTGTACAAGGCAAGATACAAAAATCTCGAGGCATTAAGCCAAAAACCTCATATCTACTGACTCCTAGGACCTGAGAGTACAGAGACGACACATAGGACATACTATCTACAAGACATGACAGACAATATCTCCACCTGAGATTCACTGTTGTCCCTAATGCTACTGCTATTGATGCTCACCCTTTGATGGGTTCCTTCATCCTCTACATCCACCTAAAAATTCGAATCCCACGGGGGTGAGACAATTGAATAATTGTCCCAGCGAGAGTTATAACTCTCTGCCAGAAGTTTTGTTATTGCAATAAAGAATAACAATAAGCAATATAACTTTAAACATTCAACATCAGGTTTAATATTATGTAAAGCAACATTCTTCTAGCAATCATTTCAACTATAACTTAATTGAATATCAAGGCATATCTCAATAGGGAATATGAAGAACATATATACTAGTTATTCAACCAGAACATTATAAACAATGTATTATCAATCATTGCTTCTCGTAGTTCAACCTAAGTAGTTATGCTACACGGATGATTATGTTTTTCAAACAATATTATGCCCTCAGGAGATGAGGTATACCGCTCATACTCCAACCGACGATTACGAAATCGCATCGGTACCATACATAGGTCATCATAAGAGTCAGATTCCTATGACCTCATCCTCCTCAGTCAGTTTGAGGATCAACATGCATGACATCTCATGTCTCTGCTACAATATCTTTCCAGGGTATTCTGGCAACTTTGCTATTAGAGCTACAATGGCATTCTGTACTCTCTTCGCCATCGAGGGATTTCTTGTTTATCTCGCATTGATGCGACGTCAACAACATCATCGGGAGATTAGTTATACATCATCCCGGCATAACATATAATGAAGACTTGATGGATTAAAGATACATCTTACATCAATTTCTACACTAGGACGTAAGGATATTCACATCCATAACCCCAACATTCTCAAAAGTATGTTCTCCAGGAGTTCCCTTAGGAAAAACTATTTCACCATCATTAAACTACAGACAATGATGGATCTATGGTCTGGGCTCTACATGATATGATTATACTTGATTATTTAAGTACATTATAACATTCTATTAGCATCAAACATGTTTTCAAACATAAACCATTAAAAAATTGCTATAAAGGAAGAACACTAAATGTATCAAGTTCATTTCACATCAAATTATCATTGGGATATGAATCCCTAACCATCTCATCATATGATTCGGGAACGTGGGTATTCAAACCCTTAGATCATCATAACACTTGTTACCAAGTGACATATAAGCATCAAGTCATCTAACAGTTGACCTTGATTGAAGCATTGTATATAATTCTCATACGTCACCACTTACCAGGCAACATAACATATCATTACTCTTAAAGCTTATAAGTGCTTTCAGGGAATATGACATCATAACCCTTACCTGGCTATGATCACTTCTTTATAAAAACCTGCATGGCTAACACATTTGATAATAAGCAATTTACCTCAATATCACCATTTTACAAAACAGAGATAACTTTTCATTTCAAGGGTTGTATCATTATGCCCTTAATAGGGGTTAGTTCTCCCTATTCAATTCAATTAGGGTTATTCAACCCCTTTATTTCATTTAGGAATAGTGATTCCTTATTTCACACTTCAATTATGAAGTTTCATGCTTAAAATAATAACCCAAATTAGGGTTTACTTTTTATTTCATCACATCACCCTAGATTAGGGTTTACTATTCACATTACATGATATTACCCTAGAATTAGGGTTTACTATTCAAATTACAGTGAATTGAGATCATATCATCATGTATGAGGATCACTTCCATTAATGCCCTCATTTAGGTTAAGATTCATTAATCACCATAATTAGGGTTTCCATGATCTCACCTTAAAGGATCATACCCTAATTATGTGCATTCACAAATGTTGGAAGTATATTACTTGATTCTCTTTCATATTAGGAGTCTCTCTCTCTCCTTTAACTATTAGATGATGTTTACATCTCTCATGATTAGGTTAGGTCAAATCAACCTTGATAACATAAGTCATGTCATCACCATCATGGTCATTAGGGTTTGCTTGATCAAGGGGTATTAGTCATACTATTACACCAAGGGTACTTTGGTAATGTTCACTATTAGTCATATCATACTTCAATTAACTAACTACTTGTCCCCTTAATCACTTTAGGTACCTTTAGGGTTTAAGTTAATCAACCACTAATCCATTTGAACCTTTAAAGCACCAAACATTTTTGACCTTAAAAGACCCCAAACGGTTTTGCAACTTCAACCTCCAAATAGTTTTGAAACCGCATGGAGTTGTTAACCGTTTGGTCCCTTTGACTTTCAAGACCACATGGAAAAGTACACCATCAAGACTATTTTCCCTAAGTGGGGTGAAGACCGTTTGGTCCCGTTGATCGTTTGGCCAACTTTGACTTTGAAACCGCATGGACAAATCGATCTTGAAACCGCATGACCAAAAAGATCTTGAAACCACATGACCATGAAACGGTCTTGGGATTGTTTGTTCCCAAACGGTCTTGAGACCGTTTCGTCCAAACACCCTCAAAACCGCATGGACCAAAAAGTGTATCAACACTACCAATTGAGTTAGGGTTTCTAAGGTTGAACCCCTCAATCGATCATGCAAGAGTTAGCCACTCATCAATTGGGTCAATTAGGTCAATCCTCATTGATTTGACCCTCAATTGAACCTCAATTGGTCACCAATTAGGGTTGGAATCAATTGAATTAGGGTTTGGAATCGATCAACCTTCAATATATATCAACATGAGTCTAATTGATGTTGAGTCCATTGAACCTTCATTCAATTGGGTCATGACCTGACCCCAAACGGTCTTGGGATCATTTGGAAACCATCCAAACAGTCTTGAGACCGTTTTCCCATTATCTATCAAAAACCAAGTCATTCACTCAAGGTTTGAACCTTAATTTAGGTCACAAAATCAACATTTGATTATTCAACAACTTGATATGATTGGACACTCAATTGATCAACCCCACTTAACCCTAGACCTCCAAACAGTCTTGGGTGATCACCAAACGGTCTTGAGACCATTTGGTTGATCCCCAAACGGTTTTGAAACCGTGTGGACCACTCAACCCAAACTTCAACACGATTGCATAATTGAAATCAACAATAAACCCGATTAGGGTTTAGGTGACTAAGGTGCCTTCAATTGGTGATTTACTTGGAATTAGTTGATGATTCTTGGTGAGTGATTATTCCATAATGTGTATAGAAGATCTCCAAATGGTCAACGCTTGGTCAACTCATCCAAATGATCTTGGACCAGTTGCTCCCAAACATTCTTGTGGAACCGTTTCCCCTTCAAATAGTTTTGAAACCGTTTGCTTCCAAACAGTTTTGCAAACCGTTTGGGCAAGAGGTGGAGGATAAAATGATAAAGTAAGATTAGGATGAACTTTGGAACTAACGCCACCTTCTTCTACCTCAAGAACATGGTCTGTTCTTCACGGTTTTGGTACCAAGAACACATAGAAGGGTCTAAGGAAAGAGAATAAGCAACATTTGCATAGAAAGAAGATGCATAACAAAACTTTAAGGTTTAGAGTTATAAAACCCACCTCTAGGACTGATCCAGAGCTCCAAGATTTGAAGCTTTAATGGTGGCTTGAGCTCCACTGGTCTTCCAAGGTCCGTTTCTCAAGAATTGGATGGAGAAGATGGCTAGGAAGAAGATTTGTGTAAGAAAGACTACTAAACCAACCTTGTAGCAAGATTTCCTCCATGAATTCGAGCTAGATGGCAATCAAAGCTTACCCAATTCATCTTGGCCATTCTCCTATGCTCCTGAGCTCCTTCTTAGTCAGCCAAGGCAAAGAGATAAGAAGAGAAAGTGAAGGGAACGATCCCTTGCTTAGTGAAAGAAAGGTGCTTATATACTTTGGGCATATTTTCAAGACAGGGACAATTATTTCCTTATTTCTCAACTAGGCCCTTCTCCCTTCCTTAGCCACGTTCCTCCCTTCTTCCTTTAAGCAAAAATCCTCCTTTATCCAAGGTTTGGAGGAAAAAAGCCAAACATCTTACTAACTTGCATACATAAAAGGGTCATTTTGCTTAAAACTTGGTTATTTAATTATAAGGGTTATCCTTCTTATTTGATCATTCAAATGAGGCGCCCTCCTCATAATTTTTACTCTAGTTGATGACAAGAGTCATGAAAGTTACTCTAGAAGGTATTTTTTACATGTTGCACCCTATGTTTTGGGTAAGTTGCACTTTACCCCAAAAGTAGGTTTTAAAGCACAAGGATTGCTCTACACGCTATATCTTGGTGCCCAATCTTGGAGAATCTATATCACTACATCATATTCATTCTTATGATGTATTAACACCAGAGGAACATTTAAACATGTGCACTTTGCATGTTAACCCCTCTTAATTGGGTAATGTGCACATAAGTCCATTTTAACACATCAATATTACAACATTGTTCAAAAAGGACAGAAATGAAAAATATATGTTCCTCAGAAGCTTTAATTACATATCAAAAGATAACCACAAGCATCTAATTACATGTTTAAGAAAAACACCTAGGGTAGTTCATAACCCAGGTCAGGGATGTTACATCCCGGATGAACTCGAGGCATGGAATAGTCATCCTGTCAATGTTCATTCACTTCGTTGATCTTAGAGTAGATTGGAGGAGATATGTATGACACCAATATCACATACTGATTCACACATGTGTTCATGCCTATCTCAATCCTACTCATCAAGTGGCCATGGATATCAAACTCCCTCAGGAGGGACAAATCCCATATCTATCACTCACCCGTCAAAAGTCCCATGTGTCAAAGCCACCCAATCATCACCTTTATAACAACCCATGTTTCAGGACTGCGTTTGATGATGTCAAAGTGTGCCCAATGACATGTGTTGAGTGTAGTGATTTCAGGTCAAAGAATCACACTCACCACCACCACTGTGAGAACTGACTGTGACTACCATGCCATGGTTCCATAAGTCAAACTCATAGTGGGTCTGTCCGGTACACTTGTTTCTAACAAGTACCTATGTGTTTGGTTTGATATTTCCATATCATGACTAATGAGATTATGTCATCAACCAACACCACAATCTAGTCTTGTGTGGCATTGCTGTCTATCTACCTTCCATAATGACATCTGACTAGGGACATAATGAGAATGTACAAAATCTTAGCATATGTATGATCACATCGTTCAGATCTTTAATATGAAGGCATACATCATTGAGTACTGTCATTCTCTAGAAATTCAATCTGTTCTATCATTATCTCATATGATTGAACCAAAAAGAATTGGAAGCTTACCTTTGATGTTTATCAAATCAATCTTAATGTATCCCACCAATCATCCCATGATTGGCTCTTAGGGCATACATACCAACAGACTCCCAATTGCACTGTGAGACAATCACCCTTGAATCATATTCATAGTGATCTTCAAACATGTCCCACATGTTACGATGCTCTGGTGCTAACGTAGTGATTTATGGCAACACCTTGCCAAAGTCGATATCAACTACATGTCTCTCATCTCTTCGTTGTACATCACATGTATGAGATGGAATTGCCATACTATGCGATCTAATATTCCTTTGCTAACCTTTGGCCACATTGCATGACCAAACCCTTGTCATCAATGGCTGGAACAACTATAAGTTCATCTCATGAACTTCTAGATCCATATAGTATCCACTGTTGTTCTCTAACACATGGATACTCAACATTTCCTTTTAAACAATTTTATTGGAACATTTCCAATTACCAACAAACATTCACTTTTAAATATCCCATATATATTTTGCGATTAAATTTCTGTCCTTTTGGAAGTTCGCATCAGTGTAACTCTTTACATTGAACCCTTCCTTATCCCCATAGAACTAGTACTTCTTAAGTACTTATCAAGTTCTCATGGTATTCTAGTAACCCTTACTGGAACTAGACAAGTATCCACTCGTCATGTCCCACATACGAGTTGTTAGGATGAGCATATCATATTGTCATGTCCTACATACAAGATGATGAATGCATTTTATTCTTGCAATGTCCATACATGCAAGATAATGGGATGATTACATACATGATAGATCCATATCTATTCTTAGTGTTCCCATTCTTCATAAGAATTAGACACTTGGCCTTGGGATACTAATTCCATGCAACATGGACAAGTTTTCTCCCACTAAATCTGTGTATACGGAACTCTTCAGTAACAAGTTGCCATTGTATGCTTTCTCACTACTACAGAAGTGCCTTTTAGTGTCGGTTGTTTAACCCCCTTTGGCGTCAGTTTCTGAACGACGCCTATGTGGGCGCCGCTAAAAGGTTGGACACTTCAGCGTCGGTTAAAAAACCGACGCCTATTTTACATAAAGGCGTCGGTTTATTATAAAACACCGACGCTAAAAGGGTTCGCGCCACAGAGAACAGCGTCATCTAGGACGCTTTCTGCGTCGGTTATATACTAAACAACTGACGCAGAAAAGTGTCCTAGATGACTCCCATTTCCTGTAGCGCGAACACTTTTGGCGTCGGTGTTCAACAAAAAACCGACGCTGTAAGTCTGTGCTGACGGTTATCGGTAAATAACCGACGCCTATATATATATATATTTTTTTTTTATAAATCTGTTTGCAGGCCTGCTGTGGCTGGTCAGCAGGATGAGAACCTGCAGTTCAGTTTTCTGAACTGCAGGTTTACGACATCCATTGATATCAGCCTACAAACAGGCCACAAACCTGCAAAATTAACATAAAAAGATTCACACAAGTAGATACATTCAGACATCAATTCAATTGTCATGTTCACACATATAGAATCATTCAAATACATGTTTTAACATTCAGAAACATTCATTTACAAAGTATCATTCATCATCACTATCAACATCCCAATTATATCTTACAGTTGCCACTGTTTGTACAGCTATTGCCCATTCTTCTCTTACTTCATTTAATGCTTCCCTCGTATATGGAGCATGTACATTTTTTAAGCGTTTGCCTATAGTGTGGTCAGTTTTAAACACCTGCAAAGAGAATGATGTATATATATAAGTAATAATATAAAAATAAGATTGATATATTTCATACTAACTAATGAGACTATATATAATACCTCATGTATGGTATCGATGTCCAATGCGGCATGTTTGATAATCATCTGCATAAATCGCATCACATAGTATGCGCATGCCCAGCCATTGTCTTGTGTAGCGCACTATAAATTGAAACATACAAAATAATACAACTAAGCACAATTCACATCAATAATATATACATTGGAGTCAGGGAGTCGGGAACTTACTTTTACGTTCTCCCAAGAAAATGGCTGGTTCTTTTTCCTTGGGACCTTTCCTCCAGCATTTTTGAATGCATCTAAACCCCTACATGTTAATATAACACACTAAGTTGCATAAGTAAATAGTAATGTAATAAAAGATGTTAACGGATATAAAAAATGAAATATTTCTCACCAGAATAATGCCATTCTCATTACGTGTCCAATTTTAGTGTTTAATGTACTTCCTGCGGGATCTAGATAATAAACAGTGAACGTCCCGGGGACAATAACTAGTAACTCCCAATGTCTACCACTAGAGGTAAAAAGTTAACAATTAATAACTCAAAATGCAAAATAATAATGGAATTTTCTTAAGTCCAAATTATAAATAAAGCAAACTTACTTGACATTGAATGGAGCTATTATTATCGTCTTCATTTGATGACCAAAAATTGTAAAAGCATCTATACAGTATTGTTGAACACTATCAGGGTCTTTAGCTACCATACTAATCAATGATGGAATCAAAAATCCCACATGATCAAATGCAAATTGTTTGCAATGATCTTCGATTAAGTAGCTGCAAAACATATAGACGTATGCATTAATATATAAGAAACTAGATCACCGGATCTTACACAAGATATATGGATGTATAAACAAGATCTCACCTTATCCATGTCTCTATCATTGATGTATTCAACCAATCATACATAAACAGCTCAATAATATCTTGTATAAATAAAGAGCTGTCGTATGATTGACCTGCATAATCTGCATCTAAAGAAACAATTATAGGGCAAAGTATATTATGTGCCCGTAGCCAACATGCCATTCCCCTACAAGCAGGACCTAACGGGTATTGTAGGTCAGTTGGAACCCAAGTTGGTAATGCGGGAATTGGAGGTGGAGGCCTAGGTGCTCCTGGTGTCTTCTTTTTAACCTGTATATATAATTTCAGATCAGTTGACATCATATATACACATTAACAGTCTAAATCAATGTAAATTTATCTTACAATTTCAGTCGTGTAGAGGACATCTGCTTTGGGCCACAATATGACCCCGCTTTCTGCCTCACCAAGTGTATCAATATCTGGGTGGGCATATGGCAACTCAACTTCCCTCCAATCGGGTAATACATGTATCGGGCTCACACGAATGTAGCCCTGCGGCATTGGAGTCCCATGAAACATTGCCCCAGGAAGGGACTGGTAAGCTTGCGCCTCTGCAACAACATAGTTTTCCATTCTTAAGCGGCATGGCTTCAATGCCTACAAATTTACGTAAAGAATGTTATACATATATACATATCATCTTGAAAACATATCATCTTGAAAAGACTAGCTACAATGTCATAAACAATACTTACAGCAGACGTGTTAGGCGATGGGTCTCCAGGATTACTTGCAGTCTGTGCACCAGGAGAAGAGTGGGTCGGCATAGGCTGATTGGAAGCCTGAGATGCCTGCCACCGCAGCAATTCTTCCTTGACCTTCTCAGCAACCACATCGTTGAGCTTCTTAGCAACTATATCCTCGACTCTCTTATTGTCCTATACATGGATAAAACAAATATTAGCTTTTTATTAATGAATTTCCTTTTGCAGTAACATTATAAAAATAGAATATGTTACCTCTTCTTGAGAAAGTCCCACTCTGGGTTTGCGCTGGGATGGCCCAAAGAATGCTTTGATGCCCACACCAGCGCCGGCACCTCTAACACGTCCAGGATGCTCTGGGTTACCCAGAGCAACTGTCAATTCATCCCTTGTGCCCTGAGGGATGAACGTGCCTTGTTTCCTCTGCTCGTGCAGCTCCCGCTAATCACCATAAACAAAAATTGGTAAGTTAACACCACAAATAATCAATATTCAAATGATTGCTCTAAGAGTTGTATTTTACCATTTTTGCAGCCGCCTCAGCAGTTTCAGGCTTCTTTATTTCACCCTTCTTGTTTTTCCTGCCAGCTATCCAGATATCATGGCGAGGGAAGGGTGTGGCCGCAGACTCCTGAGTAGTCGCAGACTCCTGAGTAGCCGCAGACTCCGCCTGTAGTCTTTGGCGAACGCTTGCATAGCCTTTTGGACCCATAGTATGGTCATGTACATTCAGTGCACGCCTTGCTTTTTGTGCGTCACTGAGGGCCTAGTTAGTATGCACATTTATAATTAGGTTAGTAGCACTAAATGTTAATCTTGAATAGGTGAATACAATGTATATTAATTAAAATGGGAGTGGCGCCTAATACCTTGAATTCTTCAGATTTTCTTGAAGCAACAAAATTGTCCCAATCTTCTTTGTCCAAGAAGTTCCATTGTTCAAGGGCTGACTTCTTCTTCTTATCACCCTGTCTTATGTATTCTCTGTTCAGATTTGTCCTGTAATTCCTAAGCATCTTTCCCGCGCGTTGCATCACACTTTTACGATGCAACATCTCATCCAATGCAAACAGATTCTGTAAAATAGAAATGTTATTAACTAGTACCAAAAATATAATTGCAAATAATAGAATTTGTAATCTACAAAATAGAATTGCAAATAATAATAACTCACGCATAAATCTTTCCATATCAAGTCTTTCTTCGCCTGAGGAACTTTATGCCAATTATCATACTTAACACCACAATGGCTTCGAGTGACAACCCCAAGATAGTTTATAAAATTATTGCGGTTCACTCCAATTGCATTCCCTCCATTATCAAACTCCACAACCAATTTGGATCCACTGCCACTCAGCGCAAGTAACTTTTTCAACAGAGTGATACCCCTTTTCTTGTTAAGTTTTTGTTGCTGCGCATCAAGTTGCTCAATTGCTTCAATGGGTAGCTGTGCATCATCAACCTAAAATTTGACAAAAATAAACACACTGAATTAAGCCAATATAGAAATACAGGATATATGACATAACTAGAAGATAATGAATTTTATAGAAATACGGGATATGTTTTTAGAACTTACGTTGGTATCCTCGCCATGCTCGTCATGGACAGCATGCTCATCATGGACTTCATGCTCATCATGGACATCATTCTCATCATGGTGAGCCATCTGAAAATTTCATTAAAAAGGAAAACATTTAGCATTTGTATCAACTAGAATAAGGAAAACATTTAGCATTTGTATAAACATACATGTCTCTAAAATTGTGATCTTTTATCAATTAGCAATCCTTCAATGTACAAGTAATATAAAAAACAATGATTGTTCACATTCTAAGCCAACAAACACATGTGATGTCATTCTTATATATAATAAATGTGTACCACCTATCCCATCCTTGAACACCTAATCTCACTAGTAAGTGTATAATGTGTATTGGGTTTTCAAGAAAATTTCGGCAGCATTTCCCCGCTGTTCTCTAAGTACATATGTACTTAGAGAACAAATGGGGAAATGCTACCAAAATTTTCTCGAAAACTCAATACACATTATACACTTACATCCTAAGTGAGATTAGGTGTTCAAGAACAGTCCCAAACCGGGGACTATCCAAGATTTACTCCTAATGAGTAAATCTTGGACGGGTTTCTAGGCCAACAAACACAATAATAGATATCTACAATGAAGCCAGACTCCATACAAACAGTATATAATTTAGTGATTGTTCATTCTAATTTATATCAATGTACAAGTAATATAAAAAACAATGATTGTTCACATTCTAGGCCAACAAACACATGTGATGTCATTCTTATATATAATAAATGTGTACCACCTATCCCATCCTTGAACACCTAATCTCACTAGTAAGTGTATAATGTGTATTGGGTTTTCAAGAAAATTTCGGCAGCATTTCCCCGCTGTTCTCTAAGTACATATGTACTTAGAGAACAAACGGGGAAATGCTACCAAAATTTTCTCGAAAACTCAATACACATTATACACTTACATCCTAAGTGAGATTAGGTGTTCAAGAACAGTCCCAAACCGGGGACTATCCAAGATTTACTCCTAATGAGTAAATCTTGGACGGGTTTCTAGGCCAACAAACACAATAATAGATATCTACAATGAAGCCGGACTCCATACAAACAGTATATAATTTAGTGATTGTTCATTCTAATTTATATCAATGTACAAGTAATATAAAAAACAATGATTGTTCACATTCTAGGCCAACAAACACATGTGATGTCATTCTTATATATAATAAATGTGTACCACCTATCCCATCCTTGAACACCTAATCTCACTAGTAAGTGTATAATGTGTATTGGGTTTTCAAGAAAATTTCGGCAGCATTTCCCCGCTGTTCTCTAAGTACATATGTACTTAGAGAACAAACGGGGAAATGCTACCAAAATTTTCTCGAAAACTCAATACACATTATACACTTACATCCTAAGTGAGATTAGGTGTTCAAGAACAGTCCCAAACCGGGGACTATCCAAGATTTACTCCTAATGAGTAAATCTTGGACGGGTTTCTAGGCCAACAAATAATGTGTTGTCATTCTTATACCTAAAATCCTAGTTCTTCAAATCAGGGTGATTATTGATGTCTTTAAAAGCATGATTGGCAATTTAGGGAAAAGTTCATCATTTAAATTCCAAGCATTCACATGTGTGCATTACAGTTCATCATTAATCAAGAAGGGTGATTAGGATTCTCAATATACTCAACAATAAAATAAGTTAAACATGTGTGCATTACAGTTCATCATTTACATTCCAAACATGTCACATGTGTGCATTACAGTTCATCATCATGATATCTATAACTTACTTAAACATTCAATTATGAAGTAAATATACACTTAATTAAGAATAGCATGACACACAAAGTTGCAGTCAACATCATTATGTTTTGTTCTATCATGGACTATCAGATTGGTATATCACATATGTATCAGTACATTATTAAATAAACACAATCAGTAAATAACTTTTAGCAAAAAATCCACTAGACGTGCAGCCTAGACGTGCCCTGGCGCCGCCCAAGCATCTGCCCAGAGGCCTATCTAGGCAGGGCACCTGGGCTTGGAACCCTAGGCGTGCCCTGGCACCTACTTAGGCGCTGCCTGCGTGAGTTCTAGGTTGGCGGCGGCAGAGAAAAGCAAGGCAGAGGACAAAAAAGGTGGTGAAGGTTTGTGGGTTACCTTGCACGAGGACAGCACGCGTAAAGCTGCTTCTACCGGCGGGGGCGGAGGTGACGACGACAGCACCGTAGCTGCTTCTACTGGCGGCGACGACTAGAGGAGAGCAGGGGCGGTGGGCAATGACCGACGGCGACGAGCGGACAACATCAGTAGCAGGGGCGGCGGAGAAGAAGGGCGCCGGAGAAGAAGGACGCCGGAGATGGGGCGCCGGAGAGAAGCGCCGGAGAGCAGCAGCAACAGAGAAGCACCGGAAAGTCGCCGCAACAGGGAAAATCGCCGCAATAGGGTAGCAATGAAACAGAAGAAAGGGGAAAAGTCAGGCGATCGCGGGGGTTATAAGTTCCCAAATAGCGTCGGTTGTTTACCACAACCGACGCCTAAACATCTTTAGCGTCAGTTGGTTGAAACAACCGACGTCCAATTGGACGATATTTTCATGGAAATTTTTGGCGGGAACCACCTTCAGCGTCGGTTAGAGAGGGATAACTGACGCTGAAAATGACACTATTTTTTTATCGAAAAATGGATTTCGCGGGCGACTTTAAGCGTCGGTTGTTTATAAAAAATCGACGCTTAATACAAAGCGGTACCCGTGTCTGGCTGGTCTTCGAATATAGACGTCGGTTCTATTAAACAACCGACGCCTTATATGTTAGGCGTCGGTTTTCCTTAATAACCGACGCCCAGAAAAGCGACACTGAATGCTATTTCTGTAGTAGTGTCTCTCTACAGGTTAACAGTTTTTTTTGGAGAACTATCTCTTTAGATATCTATTCCTATACATAGGAAAGTTCTCTATATTCCTTAAAGGTAATTTCCACTTTGGATTTCCATTCTAGAACATTTCCATTTCACATCAACATGTGGAATGCAAATACGCTCCCACTAAATCACATATCCCTTCTTTATCTTCGTCATATAAGTCAAACCCTTTGACCATATTATCAAAGTAAAGATACAACTTTGAGTTTCTTGTAGTTAATCAATCACATTGATTAGTCCATTGTAACTTATAGACTTCATTTTTTAATAGATTCATATACCTTATACGTTGTGTCACATACACATCCTAGTTTTATTCCTTATAGGAATGCGGTTTTAGTATCCGTATGCAAATCTATCAGTCATTAAGTTGTAATCAACAAGCATCATCCTTCTCAAAATGTATTCATGTGTCTTAACGCTTAAGACTTATTTTCACTTATGGACTTTATCCCAATGGGTGCTACCATCAAGGTCATACCTTATGGTTTACATGGAAGTCATTTAGGATGTAATGATCATATACTATAACTCAAAATCCGGTTCCTTATTATATAGATGGTTGACTCACCACATGACCAACTCATCACATAGATAATCGAGGTGTATCTGTCAAGGATATAAGAACTCACAACCCTTTGTGATTCTCAATTTCCTTTATTAGTGTAGGGTATTCTTTAATTAAGAAGAATTTAGTTATTTGATAATCATCCTCTAACTTCTTAGAGTATGAATCCTTCTTGATTTAGACAGCACCATGCCTTAATCACGAGCTCACTATGATACACTATCATAATCATTCATAAGGATCTCAAACATTTGGTTCAAGTATTTCATTCATTGATCTCATCAAGAATTAACACTTTACCAAATTCGTACTTCATCTATTATATTCTTGAACACTTCAAGATATTCATATTAGTATTTCTCTGAACACCATTTGAAGTATTAGCATATCCTCCAATAGGTATGTAAATACATCACATGTATTATACCTAATAGGATAATCATTCTCCCACTACCACTAGTGAAGACTGATTAATCACGTCTAAGAGATTCATGTCTCTTACTAATTCCCTAACCAAAAGAGTCTAGATTTATCCATTATATGGAGACTAGAAATGAATTTCTCATGACTAATGATAATTTGATTGTTTGAGTTATCAACAAATTTTAGGTATCATTTTATCTTATGCATACCAAGTACCATAAGATAAACAAGGCATTGCCACAAAGATCGTATCTCTGAAATTGAAACATCAACTTTATTAATTGCTATCATTGTCATACAATATGCAAAAAATAAAGTGTTTCTATCTAATATGAGTTCATAACTCTATTACATGCCTTTAAGGTTGGAAATAAACTAAAGTACTCCTATCTATGGTGGCAACATTTTCCCCATTTATTGAGTGCTTTTCACTTTGTATCTTGGTATCATATACCTCAAAAAGTGTTATAAGTTTATTTCATGACACCTTTAGGTGGAGACGTCTGTTTCCTCCTTCTTCTTTTGTTCTTCCAGATAGAGAGGACAATTCCTTTTCCAATGTCCTAGCTTTTGACAATGGTGGCAATTTCCCCTCTTGGTCACACCTCCCTTGGCCTTGAGAGCTGAAGATGACTTGGGTTCCTAGCTAGCATCAAAACCTTTCTTAGCCTTGCCTTTTGATAACACCCAAATGAAGACATATTCTCTATGCATTTTATCTATGGTTTTACATCACTTTAGTCCTAATATGCACCCTTTTGCTCATGTTTTATGCTTTCTGTCTCTCCATTAGATAATGTAGTTAGAATAGCCAATAATATAACTAATTAGCCCATTTTAGACTTGCAGACACCAAAACTAGCCAATTTTGGGTCTCTCAAGGACCAAATCAGAAAAGACAAGAATTACAGCACCTGCCCAATATGGTCTGGCCGATACGGACACCCGATACAGCTACCTGATACGGCCTGCCCGATACAGCTGCCCTGATACTCCCCTGCCCGATACGGTCGTCGGGCGACGGTCATATTGGCTGACCTGATACATCAAGATCGAAGACACGGATGAAGGACACATGGACCAATAAAAGCTACAACTCCCATCAACTCACTGCCAAGAAATAACAGCTACCATCCAATTAGAGAGCCAGAGGAGTCGGGAGGAGGACCCTGTAAGAGCTAGTGCCTAGACCAAGGAGCTAGTGTGTCTAGTTCCTCAAAAGTCTATTGCCCGATATGGCTTGCCCGATACAGCTTTCCCGATATGCCTACCCGATACGGCTTTCCCGATACGGCCTAGAGAGAGAGTGGATCGAGGAGTCCAGAGGGACGAGGAGAAGACCCAAGGGGTGAGATCCGGCCTACACGGAGGTGGAGGAGAAAGAGCCACCTCTCCTCTACGGGCTATATCTCTTCTCTCTTCTCTTTAATTCTACTACATTCCTTTGTTTCTTGTACAAATGATGGTCACCCATCCTTGTTTGGTGCTAACCATGCTTGTCTATGGCTAGTTAGCTCCTTCTTGGCTATGTAGCCCGATCTGGGTGTGTTTATGTACTTTTTCCTTAAGCATGTAGATTTATATCAGGTCCAGTATGTTGCACTTTTTATTTTCTCTTTCCTGGTTATGATTGCTAGTATTGTTGATCTCTTACTCGCTTGAACTGCTATTTCTTCCTGTATCGAGAGACCTGTTGTAGGAATAGCTAAGAGACGATAGTTTGGATCTAAACCTGAGAGGAGGACGATCCAAGGAATTCTATTCCTAACACCTCGGAATATCCCAAGACCTGAGAGGGAACTTAGCATATTCCAAGGTGTCGATATGTCATTCCTCGAGAGAGGGTCAATGACATATTGTTTATGGTTTTAGTCACGCATCACGAGAGTGAGTGGGATGACCCCACAGGACATATGCCACTGTGCGTACTAGATGCTTGCTTGGGTGTTCGAGGGTTGTCTATGCCCGAGAACGAGTGCATAGACTGCCCCGTCTGTGGTTACATAGCCAGGAACTCTCTTTCTCTAATCAGTAGAACTTCAAGCTCTGTTTTGTTTCATTTTCTTTTCTTTTATTTTCTTTTCTTTGTTTTTGTTTTATATCGTGACAACCTGCTAGATTAGTTCTAGCACTTACTTTTCATCGACTATCACTTTTGTCTTGTCTGACTAAAGAACGAGACCTGTGGCATCCTAAACGTCACCACGTCCCTATGTTCGACCCCGTAATAAAGTTGCGAGTGTCCTAGAAGAATTCAGATTTATAAATGTAAAGTTCGACCCACCTTTTAGGTGAGATCAACTTTTGGCGCCGTTGCTGGGGACGTGGTTTTCCACATTTACATGCCTAGTAGATTTTTATTATGTCACTATAAGCCTGTATATATATGCATAAATTTTCTTTTGTTTTAAACATACTTGTTCATATATTCTACCTTTTCTTTTTCTTATACCTTTTTCAGCCATGGATCTCGCTTCGACAAGACAAGTGATCTTGTCCACCTGTCCTCCCGAGTTTTCCACAGTTCTGACTACTGGCAAATAATTTAAGGTCGTTCTCTACAACTAGTCGAGTTATACTCACCTCCACCGTCATCATAAGTTGAAATTCCAACAAAGGAGACTGCTAGTCAACGATAAACTCCTGTGCTATCATGGGATCAAGAACTGATTATGGCAGATGAGTTGTCTAGGGAAAGTATTCATGCACTCACCTCCTTAGCCCCTAATCTCCAAGAAGATGTCGATCCAATGCAACAACTACTTGAGAAGGATTGTCATCTCAAAGTAGCCACCGTGGCTGCAGACCGCAATAGTAGTTTGCTTCAAACTGTTGAACAAGGATTCACCCTAAAGCATCAGTTTGACACAGCAGATTCCCCTTATATGTGCATGGCAGAATCGACGGGCCTCGAAAGCATTACTGCTCAAGTACAACAACTTCATGATAAAGATGTTGGACAAGGGAGGAGGCTCCAAGAGCTCATCGATTTGGTTACAATCCAATTACAATTTCCATCACAAAACAATGAAGACTCTAGTCATCAAGACCGTTCCATTGGATTTGAAGAGGAGCATATCTCACCATCCTATTCATACCACCAACTAGATTCACCAAGATTTTTCTGTGAAGAACAACCCACTTGGGGAAGCCCTTCATTCTATCCAGATGACCCGACTAATGAACCAATGGAAGATATGAGTCATAGGCATGAATGGTCTATGATGACAATGATGAAGACTCTAAAATCCAAGTTTCCCCATAGGAAGAAGGTTGTTCAGAGGAACCAGAGTCAGATATTGAACCAGACCAGAGTGACATCTCTCATATTGAGACTTGTCATTTCACTTTGTGAAGTACGCCAACCATGGTTTGGAACAATTTGTTCGATGACAACGATGACAACTGCTCGATGTGGAGTAGTGAGTATACTGACGATAATGAGTTGGAGCACTACGATCCACCATTTACACCCTTACCTTTACAAGGTAGGGTGGATGTCAAGGGGGAATGATGGACGGTTCACTACAACATGGCTGTTGAGCATGAAGATACCCCTGACTCCACACCAGGTGATAAGCTTGGGGTGGTAGAACCTGATTGGATGACTCAAACTGTACAAACTGATTCTTCAGGGAGTACTTCTTGTTCAAAAGATGATTGGATGACTCAGACTATACATGATGATTTATCTCAGCATCCAACCTTAAGTGTAGAGATGGAGAGAGAAGATATGAGTCCTCCAAAAGACATCCAACCTCTCTCATCCATCTCATCATGTGTAAACATCCTGGGATCTTCATATTTAGATTCATATAATGAAAGGTACCCTGAGGATGATATGCCGAAAAATTCATCCCAGTACAGCTCAAATCAATTCCAGCATCGAGATGACTTCACTGAGTCACCATATTTTATTCCTCTTCTTTAGACTCGAGAGGGCCCACATCTCTACCTATTCTACTCCTATTATGTGGCTGAACCCGTCGGTAAGACACAGGTGACACTGGCCCCAAAACTTAGGATTTGGGATCCCAGTGTCAGTATTGTGGGGCAGCCACCCCCTTTTCCCTTACCCACCCTCTCGCCCTTTTTTATTACAATAAATTTTGTTTTTCATAACCTTTCTTAGATAGTTTTCTTTCCTCTAAATGTTTTAACTTTCCTTGCATACATGCATCATTTTCGGACGTTAATAATTTTCCCACCCTATCTTACATGCATTCCCACCTCACTATTTCAAGTTTAAGTCTTTGCTAGAGGAAGATCAAAATTTTAAGCTTGGGGTGGTGGGCTTCGCCCTTCTATCTCTTCATCCTTCTTGCATGCATGTTTACTCCCTGCATTTAGTTTAAAATTTTCAAAAAATTTTAGCTTTTTAGCTTTGCAATTATGGCTATATGGTGTGAATCTAATAGATAAGTGCTTGACTGTATGCCGAGATGCACAGTTTTCATCTTAAAAATTGCTTGACCTTTTACTTGGCTTGCTCTTTGACTGTTTCCTTGAGTTTGGCAATAAATCTAAGGTTATGTACCTTTCCCATAGCTTAAAGCTAAATTCCCTTGATCTATGTGTTGAATGGAAAATCCATGGTAAAGAACTGTTGGAATGAGCTAAATCACGATTAAAGTCTCCTAGCTATGAATTTCACAAGCTTGCCTCTATTCTAAGGATTCTTGAATCATAATTGCAACTTTTCACACAGGTGTCAAGCGGATCATGATGAGTTTTGAGCTATAATCAAGATAAAATGTTTTTCCTTGATTGGCTACGTGCCTTCTCACATTAGATTGAGTGAAAAAGATGAAAACTATAAAAATGTGCAAAAAGAGGCTTGACCACCCACAAAATCCCAAAATATCTATATAGTTCTCACCCAAGCCTACAAATAGAATGCAGATGATAAAAGTCTGAGTGTGAACAATAAATGAGTGTTGTTTTCTCTTTTAGGAGAGCTGAGGATGGTGCCCAGCCAGTGTATGACTGCGCTCATGAACGCGGATATGTCGTGCCTGATAGTACCACTCTAAAAGCTCATTAGAGAGTCACTAGGACCCCCCTAGGTGACCTATGAGACTGTCTCAGTAGCAGGGTTGGTTTGAGCACAGTACGAGGAGTTCATCTCACTGCTTCGGGCTAACTGGATCGGACTGTAGGGAATGTGTTCGCTACATGGACCAACCTTATGTAGATCGGGATTCTCATAAGTCATTAGAGTCCTTTGCTTTGTTTCTTAGGACATGAATATGTAAGAGGCACATTGATTCCCGATTGGTATGCATGGATTCATGGGGGTGGCTCATTGCTAATCACCTGCGTGATCACCTATGTGACAACTCTTTAATGTTTAAATAATTATGATTCAAACCCTCATGAGTATCGACAAGATGTAGTGAATTTGCTTAATCTTTCTTGGAAACTCTTTGATCTTGCTTTGGCAGGGTTGTGCATGATTGGTGGGGGTTTGTTTTGAAATGACATGGATCAAGAGAATTGATGTTTTAAACTATTTTTCCTAACCTTAGCAACTATTGCCAAGCTTAATTTGGATGTTATCTTTTGTTCTTTGAGCACAGTCTTGCTTGAGGACAAGCAAGTTTTAAGCTTGGGGTAGTTGATAACACCCAAATTAGCGCATATTCTCTATGCATTTTATCTATGGTTTTATATCACTTTAGTCCTAATATGCACCCTTTTGCTCATGTTTTATGCTTTTTGTCTCTCCATTAGATAATGTAGTTAGAATAGCCAATAATGTAGCTAATTAGCCAATTTTAGACTTGCAGGCACCAAAACTAGCCAATTTTGGGACTCTTAAGGACCAAACCTAAAAAGACAAGAATTCCAGCAGCTGCCCGATATGGTCTAGCAGATACAGCTGCCCGATACGGCCACCCGATACAGCTGCCCGATACGGCCTGCCTGATACAACTGCCCCGATACTCCCCCTGCCCAACACGGTCGTCGAGCGAAGGTCATATTGGTCGGCCTGGTACATCAAGATTGAAGCCACATATGAAGGACACGTGGACCAATAAAAGCTACAAATCCCATCAACTCGCTGCCTATATATAGATGCTACCACCCTTCAGAGAGCCATAGGAGCCGGGAGGAGGACCCTACAAAATCTAGTGCCTAGACCAAGGAGCTAGTGTGTTGAGTTCCTCAAAAGTCTATTGCCCGATACAGCTTGCCCGATACAGCCTGCCCGATACGACTTCTCGATACGGTTTGCCCGATATGGATGCCCAATATGGCCTAGAGAGAGAGAGAGCAGACCGAGGAGTCCAGAGGGACGAGGAGAAGACCCAAAGGGCGAGATCTGGCCTGCACGGAGGCCGAGGAGCGAGAGCCACATCTCCTCTACGGGCTATATCTCTTCTCTCTTCTCTTTCATTCTACTACATCCCTTTGTTTCTTATACAAACAATATTCACCCATCCTTGTTCGGTGCTAACCATGCTTTTCTATGGCTAGTTAGCTCCTTCTTGCCTATGTAGCCCGATCTGGGTGTGTTTATATACTTTTTCCTTAAGCATGTAGATTTATATCAGGTCTAGTATGTTGCATGTTTTATTTTCTCTTTCCGGGTTATGATTGCTAGTATGGTTGATCCCTTACTCGCTTGAACTGCTATTTCTGCCTATATCGAGAGACCCATTGTAGGAATAGCTAAGAGACGATAGTTTGGATCTGAACCTGAGAGGAGGACGATCCAAGGCATTCTATTTATAACACCCCGGAATATCCCAAGACCCGAGAGGGAACTTAGCGTATTCTGAGGTGTCGATATGTCATTCCTCGAGAGAGGGTCAATGACATATTGTTGATGGTTTTAGTCACGCATCGTGAGTGCGAGTGGGATGACCCCACATGACAGATGCCACTGTGCATACTAGATGCTTGATTGGGTGTTCAAGAGTTATCTACGCCCAAGAACGAGTGCATAGACTGCCCCGTTTGTGGTTACATAGCCAGGGACTCTCTTTCTCTAATTAGTAGAACCTCGGGCTCTATTTTGTTTCATTTTCTTTTCTTTTCTTTTCTTTTCTTTTCTTTGTTTTTGTTTTATATCGTGACAACCTGCTAGACTAGTTCTAGCACTTACTTTTCATTGACTATCACTTTTATCTTGTCTGACTAAAGAACGAAACCTATGGCATCCTAAAAGTCACCACGTCCCTGTGTTCGACCTCGTATATCTACTTCGACCCTGTAATAAAGTTGCGGGCGTCCTAGAAGGATTCATGTTTATAAATGTAAAGTTGGACCTGCCTTTTAGGTGAGATCAACTTTGCCCTTGCGCTTGGACTTGCCCTTCTTGCTGTTGATCATCCTCACAGACTTAGGCTTGTCCTTCTTCATCTGTGTCTCAGCTGTCCTCAACATGCCCAACAACTCTGATAGTGGCCTATGAAAATTGTTCATGTTGTAGTTCATCACAAATTGACTGTAGGATTCTGGAAACGATTGCAATATCACGTCAGTAGCAACTCTTGGCTCAGTGGAAATCCCAGTCTTGTCAGGTTCTCTACATACCCAATCATCTTGATCGTGTGAGGACCAACTGGATCTCCTTCTGTCATGAGGCACTTGAACAACACCCTGGAGACATCATATCTCTCTTTCCGTGCTTGATCTTCATACATTTTCTTGAGATGCTGAATCATCTCAATGGCACCCATGTTCTCATGTTGTCTGTGCAACTCGTAGTTTATGGAGCACAACATCAAGCACTTTGCATCAATGGCATCATCCGAATGCTTCTTGTAAGCATCCCTTTCTGCCTTTGGTGCGGTAGGAGCAGGTTCCTATGGAATTGGAGTATCAAGGACATAGAGCTTTCGCTCTTGAGTGAGAACAATTCTCAATATCCTAAACCAGTCGTGGAAGTTACTCCCATTCGTCTTGTCCTTTTCAAGGACCGATCGCAAAGAGATGTGATTGTTGTTTGTTGCCATTTTTTACTACAAAAGGAAAATATGCAATTTCAGTCCAAAACTCAATTTTGACTTATTTGATTGATTTGAAAAGTTAACCATATAATTAAGCCTTTAATTAATTATCGCTCCCACTATTTTTGTTCAAATTGATAGCCCTCACCATTAATTCGGAAGATTGCAGCGAACAATCTTCTAGTGGGCAAGATCCTAAAATCCTCTTAAGTCATGGACCAGATAGGGCTGTCACCCACAACTTAGATCTTCCAGGTAGGCAACTTTTGCCAAATGCATCATATGCAACTCTTGAAAGATGTCATGTGCAACTCCTTGCCATGATCACCTCCATGCCTCAAGGTACTAGATCCCATCTAGATCACCTTGTTAAGTCTGACCCAAAGACAACACAATGAATATGCACCCATCTAGGGCAGGCCCACATATCCATCCTTCACGCTTCCACGAGATAGACGGTGCACCACGCTAGGGCGTGCCCACACTTGGCCGATCAAGCTTTTCACGTGTGTCACATTTGGAAGGCATCTAAAACTTTAATATTTAATGAGGTATTTGGTTTTATAGGTACATATACATATCCAATCACCATAGTTTATAGTACATATCATATACATGCTATATCCCACAGAAAACATGTGAACGATAAAAGTGATGATTATGGCCATCCTAATGTGTTTCCTCGAGCCAAGAGGAAACACAATCATCTATGTCCTTGAATCGATTGTCTCTGTCGTCGTCAGATGTCCTCCGTTCTTTAACATAATAGGAAATAAAATCTATCCTATTCTACATTATAAAAGGGAAACCCCAAGTTACATTCGGGGGGGGGGGAGCAAAGATAGGAAAGAAATCTCGAGTTATCTCGAGTTACATCAAGAAAAAGGAGGTAGGGAATCGGTTCACAGACCGAGATGCAAGCAACCACATACAACCAAGCACACACATAGGGTTAATTGGCCATAACCACGCTATAAATCCACCACAAAACTCATTTAAGGGCGACGCGTATCGAGTGCATTCATATTACATATCATATATGTATATTGGGATTTGTGGATTTTTGATTGGACATGCATAAAGACAATTCTATTCGCATCGTCTGCAATAAATAAAGGTAACAAATCAAAATCGATCATATCGATAATCCTAAAGCATAGAGCATTTAACGTGACTCTGATACCACTGTTAGGTTTTAGGAGAATCAGAGAAGGCAGTGGAAACAAAAAAAATTCTTCTCCCCCAAACCCAGAACTAAGGAATCACGTCAACGCCTATACAGTAGGAAGGATGGTTTGTGGAATCATACCTTGTCCCAAGACTTGCTCAGCGATAATACCTCACGGATCGCACAGTCTTCACCTCTGGTCTTGGACGGTGTCTGTACAGCTCCTGGTCTCACTGGGACTGACAACTCCAGGTCTAACCGGGACTGTCAGGATTGACAACTATCCTCTGAGTAGCAGGAGTCTCCTGCCTCTGAAGTAGTCCACACGGACCACCTCAAACTCCGATCTCCTTATCCTACAAGAAATCGGAAGGAGTCGCACCCTCCTGTCGGCGTACTAGTTACCATCACACTCTCCTGCCACTATCGCTTTCTGCAGTTGTCTTTCCCTTGTTGTGCCTCCCTTATCGGGTAGTACTTGCTCGGGCTCTCTCAGTTAGCAAAACCAGAGAGAACGATAACTTTGCAGAGCAATTGGTGTTCTGAGTTGTGTTGTCAGAGAAGCCCCCAATACCCCTATATATAGGAGGGTCATGGGACATAGTTCTCTATCCCGGGCAATGTGGGATTAAAGCAGGAGTAGAAGGGTTCGAGATTTTCCACAAAACTGACATATAGCAGTAGCTAAACCGATCATTTCACTAACTGAAACACTTGTTTTGGCCCCTGAGCCGATCGGCTGGGACCTGAGATGATCATTTGGGGCTCTCAACCGATCGGTTGGTGCCCTGAACCAATTGGTTCATGGTCCTGATCCAACTCAAATTGAATTTTCATGTTTGTTTCCAACTAATCCAATATAGTTCTTGTCCAAATCGAATTTGTACAAGTGAAACAAATATAGTTACAAAATAGTCTTCTTATTTTCCAAACGATCTCAGTTGGTCACGCGAACCGATCGGTTCAACGATTGAGCCGATCATTTGGTGACACATGAGCCGATCGTCTTACTGTATGAGCTGATCGGTTCAACAACCTGAGCCGATCGGTTCATCGCATGAGCCGATCGATTGGAGTAGCAGACTGTGCAAATAAGTCAATTGCAGTTTCAATCAATCTGATACTCTCAATCAATTGGTCCAACACCTTAAATACTATGATATTGTGCTATCAATTAATTGAGTGTTTAATTGAACTAATAAACTCCTTTAGTAATCAATCTTACCAAGGTTTCTGGATAAACTCCTCTTTCATATTAATTCCTATGTGTGTGACCCTGCAGGTACATTTCACGTTGGCAGTGAAAGTTCATAACACTTATGACTTCACAAGAAAAAGAGCGATGCCTAGTCGCACATCAGTGTTACCCAAGTAAAAATGAAAGTTGGAGAACAACTTTCAATCCTACAATCCGTGAATGGTATTATAGTGAATGTATAATTCCTTTGTCACTGATATCCCGAATGAACTCGAGGCATGGAGCAGTCATCCTGTCAATGTTCATTCACTTCCTTGATCTCAAAGTAGATTGGAGGAGATATGTATGACATCAATATCACATACTGATTCATACATGTGTGCACGTCTATCTCAATCATACTCATCAAGTGGCCATGGATATCAAACTTCCTTAGGAGGGACAAATCGCATATATATCACTCACCCCTCAAAAGCCCCATGTGTCAAAGCCATCCAATCATCACCTTTACAACAATCCATATTTCAGGACTGTGTTTGATGATGTCAAAGTTTACCCAACGACATGTGTTGAGTGTAGTGATTTCAAGTCAAATAATCACACTCACCGCCATCACTGTAAGAACTGACTGTGACTACCATGTCATGGTTCCATGTGTCAAACTCATGGTGGGTCTGTTCGGTACACTTGTTCTCTAACAAGTACCTATGTGTTTGGTTTGATATCTCCATATCATAACTAATGAGATTCTGTCATCAACCAACACCACAATCTAGTCTTGTGTGTCATTGTTGTCTATCAACCTTCCACAATGACATCCGACTAGGGACATAATGAGAATGTACAAACTCTTAGCATCCGTATGATCTCATCGTTCAGGTCCTGAACCTGAAGACATACGTCATTGAGTTCTGTCATTCTCTAGACATTCAATCTGTTCTATATTTATCTCATATGATTGAATCAGAAAGAATTGGAAGCTTGCCTTTGATGTTTATCAAATCAATCTTAATGTATCCCACCAATCATCCTATGATTGGCTCTCATGACATACACACCAACACATTTAAGCAATGGTGGGCGTATTTTGGATAATAGTGAGCGTATTCAAGTAAAATTCGGGGCATTGAGTAGGGAAGTAGTGGGCGCATTCAGGTAAAACTGGGCGCATTGAGGTCTATAATGTGCACATTAAAAAAAATAGGCACATTCAAGCAAATGTAGGCGCATTCAAGCAAAAGTAGGCACATTTAAACAATATACTAGACGAATTCAAGCAAAATTGGGCGCATTGAGGGCTATAGTTGGTGCATTCAAGAAAAAGTGGTCGCATTCTAGCAAAAGTGTGCGCATCAAGCAATAATGGGCGCATTCAAGTAAAAGTGGGTACATTCAAGTAATAATGAGCGCATTCAAGCAGTAGTGAGCGCATTTTAGACAATAATGGGCTCATTCAAGTAAAAAATCATTAGTTATTCTTTTTTTACTTCCCTCCTCTCTTCTTTTATTCCCTAAATTTGTTTTCTGTTTTTTTTTAATATGTCAATATTGATCTTATTGGAATGTACTTTTTATAAGGATTGTAATACATTTTATATCATTAAAAAATATCTTCTGATTTAAAAGTTACAAGAAAAACAAACAAAAAAGAAAAAAAAATCTGGCACACTTGCAGGTGGGAGCAGGTGGGCAGGAGTTGACAGGGGCTGACAGGTGACTGACAAGCGTGGCAAGGACTGGCACCTGACTGGCAGGCACAAGTGGTGGTAGACGCGTCAAAACTCGTGATTTTGCGAGGGTGCGTGAAGAAATTTTAACCTTATTTTACGTGATGCAGTATGGCGGGATCCAGATGAGTAAGACTTCCCCCAACTTATCTAAAAAAGAAATTCAAGCCAAGCTGCAGCATGCGGAGCACCGCCAACTACGGACATGCCATCTTGCTCGGACACAGCAAAGCCGTTGCCAAATATGTGCACAATCATAACAGCCTGACTGCCACTGAAATGCCGAGTTCATCTGCTATTGAACTGCACTGCCACCGGAAGAGACTTTTTTTACCTCTGCTGCCGTTCTACCTACAAAATCGGCGATGCCCCCTCTCGACAGCGGAGCAATACCATTTCAAGGGCACTTCTGTCAAGTCGGTGAGGATTACATGTAGGACAGGCTTGGTTTCCCGGATTTGGTTGTATTGTATTGTATTTCCATATGCAGAAAACTCATATTTGGTTTGCGACGATCCAAAAATAACATTAATCTCGAAATTTTCAGACATAAAAAAATCCTACATTTTAATTTTATTAAAATTTTCCGCGATGCCAAAATCCAACTGTTGTCGCTGGCCCGTGGATCAGAAAAGAAATAAATCATATATTTCGCAAATTCAAGCAACCAACTGTAAAATTTTTATTTACTAGATTTTGACAATGCATATTTTATAAAAATATAATAAGTAAATATATGATTCTTGAAAATCTAACAAATCAAATATGCCCTTAATTGCACGGGCTGTCATACACAAACCAAGAAATACGTTGATAATCAAAATCATCCACATATATAATAAATAAAGTAAAGTAGTAAACACAAGATGGGATGGTCATGATCCACATTAGTCGTATCTACAATATGCATTGCAACCAACAGAAAACTTTATTTACTGAGTCAGCTATTAAGTACTTATCAATATCTTATGTATGCGTAAAGATCTTATTTCCTTAGTCTAGTTGCGGGCGGGACCGGCGGGTCAGCCTGAAAAACAGTGTAATAAAATGCATCGTCGATCGTTAAGTCCAATATTTAGGTTGACTAATCGCTTACATAGAATTCTCCAACCAGTAGTAGTATGTTATTATCTTACAAGGGCTTAAAATATTACGAAAAATCACAGAAACCATATACCACTTTGATTTTCAATGCCGGATTCAGAAAGTAAAATTACGAGTGTAATACGACTGATAAATAAGTTAGGAATGATTGTTACAAAATAAATGATTAGACCATATGTGGGATATACGTTTTTGTTTAATTTTTTGTGAGATTGTTATCATAAAGTGCATGCAATAACTAGAGTTTGAAACTTATTCTTACATAGAAAACAACATAAATCCATGAAAGGGTCTAAAAGATAATAAGTTGTTAAATAGAATTAGATATCTTAGAATATGATGTGGGATGGGGACCGACACCTGATGAAAGTATTGACCACCAATGATGAAATTTTCATCAAGAATTGATAACATGAAAGTATAACTCTATATAATTCATGCAAAAAAAATGTAATATGATGAATTAATTATTGAATGTATTTAAAAAGAAGAACAAACGAAGGAAATTATAAAAAAAAGATGAAAGAACATAACAATTGGAATATTTATTTCTGTTTATTTTAGGATATAAATCTTACTAATATTTTCAGCGAACCTCTCCCAGACAGGGCCAAATTGGACTCACCTTAGTAAAGTAAACTGTGGGACTAGACATGTGGTGGAAGTCACCCACGTGCCACACCCAACAACATGAAATGACGTCAAAAGGAAGCTCTAAATAGTAAAGTATAACTCTATATAGTTCATGAAAAAAAATATAATAAGATGAATTAACTATTGAATGCATTTACATATATGAAGAAACAAAGGAAATTAACAAAAAAAATAAACATGAAAGAATATAACAATTGATATATTTATTCCGGATATAAATCTTACTAATATTTTTGACAAACCTCCCACGGACATGTCGTATTGGACTAACCCAAGTACAATAAATTGTAAGACTAGACATGTAGTGGAAGTCACTACGTAACATGAAATGTCGTTAAAAAAGTTGGCCCCTGGCTGGTGTACATGTCATTACTTTATTTTTTTATTTTGTCCCCAAGAGGTTCTGAATCCAAGGCCTTTGGTTTAACATGACACCTCACTTTCTGGTTAGCATTACACTCCAAGTTGTATATGAAATTATATATGATGAATTATGGATTTCATGCCCCTCCTAATTTATATACATGTTGACATATTATTGTTGCTAGAACTGAATCTTTTTGTGCATTAGCATGCAAGTAGTATACAATATCCAATATTGGATCTATCCTATACCAGGTCTTGTCATAATTGATTCTTTAACTTAGATATGTTTTCATGATAGCCTCTATTATTACTTCTACTTGACGAAGTTTGTTTTGGTTGTTGATATATTTATGGAGCGTTTGGTAAAATGTTTGCATTTATTAGTGGAAAATAAGTGACATTTGCATGTATTAATGGAAAATGAGTGTTCAATAGAGTTTATCGATGACTCCAAACAGACAATATAGTATGTATGATAGTGGTGGGTAATTGTGTGTTTGACAATACAATTGGTAGTGATTGACTAACTGCCTGTGATTGCCCATAGTTTCTCAGGCAATCACAACCACTTTACCAAATAAAACATTATATTTCCTTTTGTACATGGTTATGTCTATATAACTTAGTTTCTACTTGTTGTGATTGGTTTATGTCCTTTATCATCACATGCTATAATTTTCTTTCAAACAAAGTGTGAGAACATATTTCTAAAACCATGGTACATAAACTGACACCAAGTAGTTCATTTCATTAACAATGCAAACACTAAAGTAAATGCTTTCTCAGCAACAAAACATAAGAAAAGAAGTTTCATCCACATAAGGATTATATGAAGTAGTACTAAAGAAAACATGGAGTCCACAGTCACAAAGGACACCTAGCCACTAATCCAAGTGTGAATCTTTAGTATTATGTATTTAAAGAGTCAAAGTGTGCATGTCCTTCTATGCATGTACAACTCAAAGGGATAAACCACCAAGCAAGTACCAATAATTAAATTAGATTGGCGAATGTTGATACAATTTTTTATGGATCAATTTTGAAGGCAAAAAGAACTATAGGATAATATGCATTTTAGGTTAGGCTAGACCTTTTTGGTGGACTTTATCTAGATGGAAAAGGATTTTAAGTTCAACATTTCAAGACCTCATGACATTACCAAATGTTATACCATTTCAAGTTTCAAACCATCAACAAGCATGAAAGTAAGATTGTTCTCAATATAACAAAATGCCCACTATTCATGATTACAAAGATGTCCAAGAATCAAGATTATTCATAGTAACGAGAGGTCTCAACTATTAAAGATCATAAAATATCATGATTATTAAGTATAGCACTTTCTTTTCATCTCTTTCAAGGGATAACTACCTTGTGTTCTCGCACTCTAGGAGATAACAACACTAGTGCTTAATTATCTAAATCCGGGGGACAACTAATGCCTCCTCCATTGTGAAAGGTTGTCAGTAATGACCCACTACATGAAACAAAAGCCCTAATTAAGGAGTGATAGCTCACAATAGGGAATAAAATCTCCAATGATAACCAAATCCAATTTCATGTCCAATATTCATATATATATATATATATATATATATATATATATATATAGAGAGAGAGAGAGAGTCAGGTGAGAATACACTCAAGTATACATATCACGCCGTACACCCTAATGGTGTTTGCCTATCTAGACCATGTTTTCCAATATCTAATCCGTTGATCTTCATGGTTACAATAATAATGGGTCACATACAAAATTTGAACTCAATTGGATGAGTGTAAGTCACTCATCCAAGGACAACAAAATCGACTTACAAAACTAATTTGAAATACATGATTTTTGCCTCCTTTAGATGCACCACCTATAAGTGTCCAAATGAGCTAAAATTTATTATATAGTATGTTATTATGATAATTAAGAAGATCGACAGTTTAGATTTTTCAAAAATTTATTTCATCTTCAAAAATGACTGAGGTGTACGGTGTCTCCGGTACACTCGAGTGTACACTAGCATGACTCTCTCTCTCTCTCTCTCTCTCTCTCTCTCTCTCTCTATATATATATATATATATATATATATATATATATATATATATATATATATATATATATATATATATATAGCATTCAGTGGTTGCCTGTACGGGTAGCTACCACTCCTAATTTGGTTACTTTTATTGGAGTTTCTTACTTTACGCATGTAGAGGGTTGATTTACCTTGTAAACTATTATTTTTCATACATAAACAATTATATTTGTCACAACTATAATAAATATATAATTACATATTTATTTTGAAATTTTTACTGTGTATTTTTTCCGGTTTTAATTTTTGAGTCGAATAGTTACTTTTTGGTCAATATACTTTCTTTTTTGTCTAATGAGTTACTTTTCTGACCAAATAGTTATTTTTGAGAGGCATGCGTACCGAATTTCAGACTACTCACGTGAATATTAAAGATGGACACACACACATTCATACATACATATACATATATATATATATATATATATATATATATATATATATAAATTTACTATCATTTTACTCGTAGTAACATATAGAACAACAAATAATTTATATAATAGAGAGAGATAGAGAGTTGATCTCGTACGAGATAAATAGAATGCGAGGGTGCGAGGAATTGTTCTCAGCCACTCACTTCTCACAACCCCTTTATTCTAATCAAATTTGCAATGCATGCCAATTCATTAATCACATGAAAGGACGTTCTCTACTCATTCTATCATTTTCTCTTCGTCTTACTTACTTTGATATTAAATTATTGACCCTCTACTGCAGCTACACATCTCCTAGTGCCATACACACGTTGGAAATGATACGTCTGAGATATTGTTTGAATTGCAAAATTAGAGGTCTCAACTATATTCCTTCGGTATTTGCTTCCTATCCCACCATTTACATTAAGTTGGAGAAATTCAATTATAAGTTACTAAGAACATGATTGAAAAGCAGAAACCACTATGGAATGAGATTTTTAGGGGAGAAGCCATTTATATATAGGAAAAAGAGTGCTTCAAAATTAAATCACAGGTCAGTTCTGCATGTTGGTCAATGTGAAGTTGTCGAACTCTAGTTTTGACTTCAATTATTTTCAAAGTGGATAACTTTAAACCAGACTTGGTTTTGTAGTACCTAACTCAGAACATAAATGTTATAGAATAATATTAATGTTACCTATGCTATAAATTTGATTGCCCAAATTTGCCAACTCTGAGACTGTCTCAAAAACTCCAAACATGGAACTAACACGATATCAACTTCAACGTGAACTTTCATCCTCCACTTAAGTTGGGTTCAAGGTTGTCGCTCAACACCATCAATAAAAATGGTGCAGGTTTGGGGCAAAATGTGTTTGTCAGAGAATAGAAGAAACTGAATCACTACCCCTGATGTGAGAACCCTTACATATCTGTACTCTTAATGACACTTTGGTTACTTAATTGCATGATTTATTGATTTGACATTGGACTGAAGTTAAGTTCAATACTGTTGTTTAGTGCTAGTAGAAGAAGTGGATAGTTTGGGACAAATTTTGTTTTGTCATAAAACATAAGGAAACAAAATATGGTCATTGTTGTAAGAACTCAAACTCAATTTTATTCGTAATAAAACTTTTATCATCATAATATCATTACTTATACTTTTAGTATGGCTTTAGTTAAAATTATTAACATTAAGAATCACTAATTTTGATATTATCTATGCATATTGTGATGATGAGAAAAACATATACTTTAAACTTTGATTTCATGAGATGCCCAATCTATGGTGGCTCTATGTGGCATTGATTTGATCATGTGTCATCGATCTGATCATGGTGGCTCTAGAAAACTTTTACCATATCTATATGCCGATCATTGTGAAGCTCATTTGTCTTAAAATCAAGTATCCAGACTAGGGACTCAACATAAAATGGATCATCTTATAACTTGAGAGGCTCATGATTCAGAATGTGACTGGGGTCTTTGACATAAGGCTTCAGATTAGATATATGAAAGGCATTATGCATGTCATATACTGAGGTGGCAAAGCAAGACGATAAACACATTCACCAACTCTTTCTAGAATTTCAAAGTGTCCAACATAATGAGGACTGAGCTTTCCTTTATTCTTGGCCAAAGATCAGATAGGTTAGATCTACAGAAAGACATGATCACCTTCCTTGAACTGACATTCCTACCTATGAGCATCTGTATAAGATTTCTAACTTTATTGTGCCCACTTCATCCTCTGTCTGATTAGTGCAAATTTATCTGTATATAACTACATCTCCTTAGATTTTATCAAACTGTGTTCTCTGACGTCATCCCAGTGTAGCGGAGATCTACACAGTCAGCCATAAAGAGCTTCATAGGGAAGCATCTCAATACTTGTGTGATAGCTATTATTATATGCAAACTCATTTGAGGGAAATAGTGGTCCCACGAGCCTTCTCAATCAAGAACACAAGATTGTAGAAGGTCTTCTAGAATCTGTACGCTACGTTCTGACTGTCTGTCTATCTATGGATGGTAGGTTGTACTGAAGTTCAATTTTGTGCCCAAATCTTCTTGAACTTGTTTCCACATCTTTAAGGTGAACTTTGGGTCCTTGTCTAAGACAATGGACACTGGAACTCCATGCAGATGTACTATCTCTTGTATATAGAGGTCGACCAACTCATAAACTTTTGCATTAGTATTTTTAGGAAGAAAATGAGCTGACTTTGTGAGATGATCCACTATAACTCATGCCACATCGTATCCCTTTCTGGTCCTGGGTAGTCCCACCACAAAATCCATGGTGATGTTTTCCCATTTCCATTCCAAAATTTCAAAGGGTTGCAGTAGACCACCCGATATCTGGTGCTCTGCCTTAATTCTCTAGCATGTCAGACATCAGGAGACAAATTCAAAAATATCATGCTTCATGCCCCTCCACTAGAACTGACGTTGCAAGTCTTTGTACATCTTGGTTGTGCCCAGATGAATTGTGTACTTTGACCCATGTGCCTCACTGATAGTATTTATCTTCACAACTAACTATTCAAGAACCCACATCCAATTTTTATATCGAAGACCACCATCAAAACCCACAGAAAAATGTGTTTGAGACTTTAACAGGAGAAAGGAGAGCTCTACAAGATTGAGACTAACTTTTTGTTCCTCAAGAAGTTTAGAATACAAGTCATATGTGATAGAGATGTTGTTAACATGTACATGATTAGATAGAAACTATGGCTTCCAATCCACTAGGTCCTCCATATTCCTCCACTCAGGAACATACAAAGATTCACAGACTACCCTTTTCTTGTTAAGGGCATCCATGACTACATTGGCCTTGATTGGATGGTAGCCGATAGTGAAATTATAATCCTTTAGATACTCGATCTATTAGCGTGGATGCAAGTTCAAGTCCTTTTGAGCCAAGATGTACTTTTGGCTTTTGTGATTAGTGAAGATATCAAAGGTCACCCGTACATGTAGTGCCTCCATATTTTGATAGCATGATTTATTGCATCTAGTTCCAAATGATGCGTGGGATAATTAAGCTCAATTGATTTTAGTTGTATGGATGCAAAGGACACCACCTTTGCATGTTGTTGTAGGACACATACTAACCCACTTCTTGAAGCATCAGTGAAGATCATGAACCCTTCATTGCCAGATGGTAGGACTAGAATAGGAGCCGACATCAACTTCTACTTTAATTCTTGGAAACTAGACTCACAAGCAGCTGACCAGATGAAGTGCTTGTCCTTTGGAGTTGTGTTAGTCAAAGGAAGTGCCACTTTGGAGAAGTTTGGGATAAAGAGATGATAATATCCAGCCAGACCCAAGAAGCTCTAGATTTGAGAAGGATTTTGAGGAGGTTTCCAATCAAGTACAACAAATACTTTGGCAGGATCAATAGATATGTTAACCACAGAAATGACATGTCCAAGAAACATGACTTTATCAATCCAGAAATCACATTTAGAAAGTTTGCCATAGAATTTCACGAAGGATTTCAAGAACTACCTTTAAGTGCTCCCGATGTTTATCCATAGAATCAGAATAGATCATGATATCATCAATGAAGATGTCCAAAAACTCATCAAGATAAGGTTGGAAGACTTTGTTCATTAGATTCATGAATACACTAGGTTCATTGGTCAACCAAAATGCATCACTAGAAATTTGTAATCCCATAACGAGTTCAAAAAGCTGTTTTAGAAATATCAAAATCTTTGACCTTAGGTTGATGGTAGCTAAAATGAAGATCAATTTTTGAGAAAACTTTGGCAGTACAAAGCTGATCAAAGAGGTCATCAATGCGAGGGAGAGGACACTTCTTTTTAACAGTGGCCTAGTTCAACATGTGGTAGTCAAATCGTCTTTATTTTTGACAAAGAGAATGGGCGCACCCCAAAGGGAAAAACTAGGACGTGTACAACCTTTGTCGTGAAGTTCTTACAACTATTTCTTCAACTCATGAAGCTCAGCAGGATCCATCCTATGCAGTGCTCTACAAATTGTAGCTGTTCTAGGAAGAAGGTCTATGGAGAACTCAATGTCTCTATTTGGAGGCATCCCAGGAAGCTCCTCCAAAAAAATATCTAGAAAATCACATACCATCTCCAGTCTTTCTACAGGCCCGTTGTTAGGACTAGTCTCTTAGACTAATGCTTAAGCTCGATATACATATTCTCCTTCCTCTTCCTCCTAGATATAGGCATAAAATAGTCAGTCAAGAGGGTTTTTAAGGCTTCCCATCCCATGTTATCTACTTCTTCTCCCCCATTCCTGCCATAGTTTTCCCACCAGATTTTCCCCCTCCCTTAAGCATATGGGTGGAAAATTTGACTTTCTTATCATTGGGTACTACTAGGGTATGAAAGGCATTCTCCATAGATAAGATTTAAGATTCATCCTTATCCATGACCTCAAGTTGGTCCTCCCCCAATGGGTATCATGATTGAGCTTAATAAAATCTACACAGTCACCTCCTTCTTCCTAGATGAGTTAGGTTTAGGGGTTCCTTTTAGGGCAAGGGCCCCCATGAAGTCTACAAGAATTTTCTTTTATTCTTCCCACCTTTCTCTGTCCGCGCTATCGGGATCAAGTACCTCCGAGGTTTCAGGTTCCTTCCTTTTCATAGAGGATGACTCTTCAGAGGCCTTGGAATTATGGGTCTTGGGAGGCATCCTAAAATTAGGTGGAAAATATTAGATTTATTGTCATCATTTTTTTGACTCATATTATACTTCATTATTCTCCTTTATTAATTATTAATGACCTTAATGTTATGATTTGTGGAGCATACCGTAAAATCCTTATCACTCAATCCTTAGGACTTTCTAAATAGAGTGACTCTTTTCCTAACCTTACGTCATAAAGGTGAGAGGGGATATTCATAAATGAAGATGAGGGGGAAACTTTTACTATAGAAGAGATGAGGAGGAATATATATAGATGATAAGGGTCCTAATTAAGGTATGCCCAAGAAGTAGGTGACATTTAGGATATCATCCAGGTATACTTATATTTTGATATAGATAGCCTCGTGATTGCCAAGCTAAGTAGCTCAGAGACTTTAGCCAGACCCATGGAAGATGTTATTGTTGGTGTATTACACTAATGAGTTTCAATCATTAAGAATGATCTATCACTCAACTAGATATTTCCCACAAGTATACGAGAGTAGTTGTAGTCGAGGTCGAACACAAGGAGTGTTGGTTAGCTAGGCGCAAGAGTATTGATTTCAATAATCCAGATTGTTGTACACAAGATGATTGGATTAGAACAATTAAATTATAGATTTAAAACAAAATAGTAAATTATCACTTAAGAAAGGTAAAGATTCAGATTTGGGAGGATCCTAGACTTGGGATTTTACTATCACATCATAGCTTATATTAAAATATGAATTTAAACATGTTAATTAACTTGCAAAGGAGGTTTGTAATCATCACTCACCTCTCGGTGATGTAATGACGATTCTAACTCCATACATCACTCTCATGTATGTATTTCATTTTGAATCACAAACCTTTATCCTCAACTTAATCCCAACCACTCTCATAGTCAAGGACAAATTGCCAAAAGGGTAACTCCATACTCTCAAACAAATTTTCTCAGATTATGAAAGAAAGCATAAAACATGAAAGTATGATGGATAATCACACAAACAAGCATTTCAGATCTGAAACAACTCTTAGAACATACAGGAAACTAACATTTAGTACAAAATTCATATGTTCATACAAGCTATGACATGGAAGTTACTCTCCCATGTCCAAGAAAAGGAAACTACTTGTCTATGATAGTGTACAACAGAAAATGTGCAGAATTTTCAGAATTCAACATGGTTTAGAGAAGGAAAAGCTAAGTAATCCCAAGGTGTAACCAAAGAAAGGTAGAATTCTGACTTGAGGATGTAATCCCACTTCTACAGCTGCTCCAAATTGGACAAATGTCTCTCCCAAGAATCTTAGTGGAGTGAAGAAGCTTTGTCGCACCTTAGAGAAGAAGAAAAGAAGAATGGGGGTTCTTTGACAAGGAAACCACCTTTTTCCACCCAAAATCACCCTCCCTTTCTCTAGACCTACTCTGGGATGAAAGACCTTTGAATTATGACAAGAGATAACCACTTCATAAGTTGGTTTTTTCTTTAAAATGAGGGGCGTCATTTTTCAATTCTGCTGAAACTGACAAGTGCACGCCGTGCACCCAAAGTACACATCGTGCAAACCCTCGCCAGTTGCTCAACTGTACTGTGTATAGTTCGCACTGAAGAAATGCATGTTGCGTGACTTTCTAGTAGGTTTGAACTTTCTGGAAACTTGCATGGTGTGTACTTGGGATGCATGCCATGCAACTGTCAGTTTCATCAACCTAGGTTTTCTAAATGTTTGGATGATTTGGGGAATGTGTTGATGGATGTTATGGTGGCATTTTCTCCCCATTTTGATGCCAAATTATTGTACCGACAAACCAAACCATAGAGAAAGTAAAGACAATAATAAAGTGGAAAATCTAGCATGATTAAGAGTGATAATTGGGTGAAAATAATATGAAAATGCAACCAAAAGTGGTTCAAAAGATGATATGATTTGTGCACATCAAATACCCCTAAGATTAAACTATTACTTCTCCTCAAGAAAAGAGAGCATAGAAACACAAATGAAGGAATTGTCAAGTTAATGCATAGATCAAATGAAATGAAAGATGTGTCTAACACCAAACCAACCATGATCAACATGTTTACACTCATATCCATCAATTCAACTTAAACACCCAAGAAAGAGATTTTTAGTTCAATAGGGTTGGTCACAATTAAATGAATCGATCAATTAAACAATACTAAGTAGAATTTGGATGACCAAGCCATGTAATTAGTGAATGTGCAACTCAAACTCTCAACTATTGAGGATACAAAAGATGAAATATTAGTTAAAATTAACAATTTTAGTTGTACTCTCCTTCTTTCCAAAAATGATGTGACAATGGATTATGTGTTCTGTCACTCGGCTCCTAATGTAGGCTTATGCAGACATGGAGTACCAGTTGGGGTATTTACCCTCTTTTAAGACATACCACCTAACCATCATGGTCAGATCAGACTTACACTAGGCTAGCATGATATGTGGGTGGTTTATCAATCTGTATGAGGTATGGGGGTGAAATAATCTGAAAGAAATTTTAAAAATAAAATTTTTCCAAAACATAGGAGAGTCAACTAAATTGCAACATTAGCTAGATTTCATTCATTTGTTTTGAAAGTTTTTTCATTGGAAGAGTAGTTGAAAATGCACTAAGAGATTAATAAGGGCATCTTGTATTCTAAATGATATTGTATAGTTGATTTACTCACAACAATTGAAGCCATTACATGTTTTAATAAATCAAGGATGTGAAAGATGAATGTTCAAGCTAGAAGAATAAACCAAAGTTAAGCACATGTTGATGGCGAAAAGGTTTCATTTGATTAATGCATGCCTTTTATAATTTCTACAAATGATATTTCACATCAAAAGAGGACAATCAGTTAAACATAGGAGTTCTATCCACATATAAACGATAAACCTCATATCATACTAGATTTGCCACCAGAAGTGCAGAACTAAAAATAAAAACTAAGAAAAAGATGATAAAAGGGAAATAAAAATAGACTACCACCCGATTGCTACACTAACAGCCGGTTTCTCTCCCCTAAGCTTGAAAGTTGTAGTGTCCTCACTGCATATAACAAACTCAAGAGGATTGCAACCGGTTACCTATCATGGTGAATGATGAAGATGGAGGTCCATTGCTTTGATTTGAGGATGGAAATTGTTGTGCTAAAGATTGATGCCTCCTTGCAAATATGTCCTTGATTTGGGGCAAGAGAAAATACCTAAGAGCTGTAGCAAGAATATTCTTTTGTACGCCAATACTATTTGTCATTTCATTCTCCTTTAAAGCATCATAAAAATATGAGTTGGGAAGAGTGTTCTCATTATAAAGCAATGTCTAATGTAGAGTGTGAGGAGGAAGGACATGTGGCTTTCTTGAAGAATCAACATGTAAATAATGTGTTGTAGCTTTCTTTCCATGATTTGTAGCTTCATAATCCTCATAGGTATCAACATCATCATACCTTGAAGGATATACTTATATGACAACACCATTCCTCATTCTCGCCTTCTTGAAATATGTAGGATTCATCTTCAGTAGACTAGGCAAGAAAGGTGGAAATGCTTCTTTGCTAGAAAGAGCTTGTTGGGAAATTTGTTTCTCCAAGATGTGTGTATGAGTGGTAGTATCGTCCACCTTAGAAGAGAGTTGGTAATTGGAACCCTTCATTGATTATATTTGTTGACGAAACTCTCCATTTGTTTACATTTGAGTTGAAATAAATGTTTCAAGCATGAACTCTAATCAAGAAGTTACTTGTGGTTGTTGTGGCTGAATGAAATTTGGGTTGACATTGTTGTAGAAGTCCGGTGGAGTGTAGCCCATTGGAGAATAAATAGAATAAGCATAACATGTAGAAGATGAGTGTCCAAGAAATCCACATGCATCACAAATAATATTAGTTTCTTGAAATGGTTGTGTGCTTAGCTTGTCAAACCTTTGTGACAAAGTGTCTAGCCTTGCTGCAATCAAGTCTAAAGAACTAACTGTGTTATCTTCCACTTGCTTTTTGGAAGTAGTATATGAAAAGGATGGGTGGTAGCTTGTAGCCAGACTCCATTGGCAATGATTTTCTGCCATATCTTCAATAATAGCATAGGCTTCTCCATAAGATTTGTTCATTAGAGATCCATTTGAAGCTGCATCAATATACATCCTTGTATTGCTACACAAACCATTATAGAAAAATTGCAATACAAGACAATTGTTTGGACCATGACGTGGACACATATGTTGAAGATCTTTAAACATCTCCCTTGTATCATACAAGCTCTCTCCATCCCTTTGAGAATAATTGATGAGTTGAATCCTTAGCTACAAAGTTTTGCTAGGTGGAAAATATCTTGCCAAAAAGACCTTTAGAAGCACCTCCCAAGTGTCGACGGACTTCTTTGGCAAAGTAAAGAGCCGCGCCTTGGCTCTATCTCTAAGATAGAATGGAAAAAGGATTAGGCATATCCCATCAGTAGGAACACCATATATCTTTATGGTGCTTAGCAACTACAGAAATTCAGCAATGTGGAGGTTTGGATCCTCCATTGGTGTCCTTCTAAATGCATTCAACTGTAGCAATTGTATGATGGTTGGGCTGATAGAAAACTCCTCTGCCTCAAATTTTGAAATATTAATAGGCCCACTCATGTGCATTGTATCTGTACCAAAGTAGTCCTCAAGAGGAAGGTCATCCACCTTGATTAGTTCTTCGTGTGGATCCGGAGGATTAGGTGAATGTGGCATACATGGTGGTGGTGTATGTTGTTTGGATGAAGGTGGTGAATATGAGCATGTGGAAGAATGTGGTATGGGTGTTGGTGATATATATGATGGCGGTGAATTAGCTTTGATTGATGGTGGTGTGGATGTAGGTGGCTTGGGTGAATGCCATTTGGATGATGGTGACTTGGATGATGGTTGTGATTCCTCCATACATGTTTGGGTTTCACTCCTTCTTGCACCATGAGGGATGCAAATAATGTATTCATTTTTTGAATGTAGAGATATGGACGGTTCAAGGATCTTTTTATGAACACCTCATATGATCCTACAAATAAACAAGGTGAGTGAGATACAAAAACAAACATGGAAGATACAACAAATTATGATGATCATGATGAATTATGATTAATGGATATGATGGTGGATATGAAGATTGTGATCTAGTCTCATTTACTTATCAACAAATCTTACTCTAACATGAATATGGATGCTCCCCGACAACGACGCCAAAAACTTGTTGGTGTATTACACTAACGAGTTTCAATCATTAAGAATGATCTTTTACTCAACTAGCTATTTCCCACAAGTATACGAGAGTAGTTATAGTCAAGGTCAAACACAAGGAGCTTTGGTTAGCTAGGTGCAATAGTATGATTTTTAACAATCTAGATCGTTGTACAAAAGATGATTGGATTAGAACAATTAAATTAAAGATTTAAAACAAAACAGTAAATTATCACTTAATAAAGGTTAAGATTCAGATTTAGGAGGATCCTAGACTTGGGATTTCACTATCACATCATAGATATTAAAATATGAATTTAAACATGTTAATTTACTTGCAAAGGAGGTTTGTAGTCATCACTCACCTCCTGGTGAAGTGAAGACGATTCTAACTCCATACATCACTCTCATGTATGCATTTCATTTTGTATCACAAACCTTTCTCCTCAACTTAAACCCATCCACTCTCACGATCAAGGACAAGTTTCCAAAAGGGTAACTCCATACTCTCTAACAAATCTTCTCAGATTATGAAAGAAAGCATAAAACATGCAAGTATGAGGGCTAATCACATAAACAAGCATTTCGGATCTGAAACAACTCTTGGAATATGTAAGAAACTAACATTTAGTACAAAATTCATATGTTCATACAAGCTATGACATGGGAGTTACTCTCCCATGTCCAAGAAAAGGAAACTACTCATCCATGATAGTGTACAACAGAAAATGTGCAGAATTTTCAGAATTCAACATGGTTTAGAGAAGGAAAAGCTAAGTAATCCCAAGGTGTAACCATAGAAAGGTATAATTCTGACTTGAGGATGAAATCCCACTTCTATATCTGCTCCAAACCAGACAAACCTCTCTCCCAAGAAGCTTGGTGGACTGAAGAAGCTCGTAAGCACCTTGGAGAAGAATCTTGGAGAAGAAGAGAAGAAGAATGGGGGTTCTTTGGTAAGAAACCACCTTCTTCCACCCAAAATCACCCTCCCTTGCTCTAGACCTGCTTTGGTATGAAAGGCATTTGAATTATGACAAGTGATAACTACTTCATAAGTTGGTTTTGTCTTTAAAAATGAGGGGAGTCATTTTTCAATCCTGCTAAAACTGATAGGTGCACGCCGTGCACCCAAAGTGCATGCCATGCAAACCCTCGTCAGTTTCTCGAACTGCACTGCACACAGTGTGCGCTGAAGAAATGCACATCTTGTGACTTTCCAGTAGATTTCGGGCTGCTTGACGCTCCCAAGTGATCGTGTATTTGCTTTTCTGAACTTTCTAAAAACTTGCACGATGTACACTTGGGATGCACACCAAGAAACTGTCAGTTTCAGCAACATTATTTTTTTGAATGTTTGGATGATTTGGGGAATGTGTTGATGGATGTTATGATGGCGTTTTCTCCCCAATTTGATGCCAAATTGTTGTACCTACAAACTAAACCATAGATCAAGTAAATACAACAATAAAGTGGAAAATCTAGCATGATTAAGAGTGATAATTGGGTGAAAATAATTTGGAAATGCAACCAAAAGCGGTTCAAAAGATGATATAATTTTTGCACATCATCTATTCTAGACACCTCCGCCCTTCACATCCCTAACTCAAGGACTACCCTGCTCTCATAATAGGGTGAATGAAGTTCATGTGATCATGATGTTTGAACATTGGCTCTGATACCAACTATGATGACCCCAATTCCTGTACACTTTTCAAGTTGACATTCCCTAGATATGTGTGCACTCCTATTTAATAGTTGTCAAGAAGGAAAATTTAAGGGATTGTGATTGTAAACTATTTTATAAAAAGAAGCCAGACCGTGTTCACAAACATCATTGATTAGCCACACAAACATCATTCATTGAAGATAATAAAAGTCATAAATATTATTCAAGAAATGGAAGAAATAGTTCTTATGGAAAGCAAATACATAGGATATGGAGAATCCTATACAATGTCTAGTAGAATAATAAACTATCTAACTAAAAAAGGGATAAGAATGGAAATCTAGATAGCTATCCTTCATGCACATTTATTTGGTAGCTTCAGGTACATTGAGGTGCATTATTTGATTCTTGTACCTAGAAAATACGAGAAATAAAATCATCAACATAAGTTGGTACGTGGTTCAAAATACAATAATATGATTACATAATTCAAGTATTTGAAGTAATAAAAGAAAGATAAGAAAGCCATTGTTTAAGGTGGAAAATCAAGTAACACATCTTTTATACGTATCATTAGATGAAATTGTACTACAAATTCTATTAGTACTTATCATACATCCAATATGGGAAAATTACTTCATCATACATCTAGAATGGGAAATTCAACATACATGCATACTAGGCAATATATCATACATCCATACTGGGCCATTTGTACTCTAGTAACTACAACTCATCAATAGTTAATTTATGTTCCATTTAGATTCGGCGATGCATAAATACTAGTAATCATCCAGCAAAGTATAGAAAATAAGTCACCCAAGATACATCATATCTTATGAAACCATGGAAAACTAGTCTTATACTTAGTAAATTCCATGTACCTATTTTGATTAGATCTGGAATCCAAGAGTCTAGAGGAACAATAAATAGATACACCTGAAAGGAAATAAATACGTAATGTCATTATGTGTTGTCAACACCTCATTTAAAGGTTTTTGACTCACTAGGGTTTCCCTTTAGGATTCACATGATCCAAAGTGTTTTAGGGTTACACCTATGGTTTTTGGGTCGACCAAGAACATATGGGATCATGACATAGTTAGGGTTTGGCAAGTAAAAGTATGAAAATGCACATATGTAGAGAGAGAGATAGAGAGAAACTAGAAATTAGGGTTTCTACATAATCATTCATACATGATTTTGGTTTCATAAAGAAAGAGGATTAGGGACCTTACTAGGGTATGATTTACACCATATGTCAGGTTGTAACATTTAATATTCATTATTGCATTTTTAAAGGGCCTAAAAGAATAAACTACACCATAGGGTGATATTTTGGAATAGAGTTATGAATCCAACCATGACAACATTTTTATTAGGTTCCTCATATTTTTTTGATAATTTTGATATATAATTTTTCTATTATATGATATTCCTAGTAATTTCTATGATTTACCTAAGATAATTTAGTTTCTATTGGTTAAATAAAAAAGAGGGATATTACCTTAATCAATGGCCGGATCCGACTTGGTCAACGACCATGATTGATTGTAGCTTTGCAAGGGCTGAGCGCGGCCCTACTGAGTTAGCATTAGGTGGTGCTTCATGATTGGTCCACATAGGTCCTCGTCAGTGCCAAGCTTTCCCTCATTCTTCCTTTGTTGTTGTTTGCTCGAGTAGTAAGGTTGACCTCCAACTGACCTCCTCTCACTCCTGGGTTGAAAATGACAGGATGGGGAGAGGTGTTCGAGTATCCTAGCTAACTATCACTGGCCACAGATGAGGAAAGGATGGATGGCAGAGCTATTGGTGGTCTTATATAGGCCTGAGGAGGTGTAAAGGGGTAAGCCCTAAAATGGGTGTCACCTCCAGGTGAAATTCACGAGGAGAGGGGAAGTAGTTCTCAATGATCCGAGGGTTAGGGGGCATGTGGTGATGGTTGTTGGGTTCATTTTGATGTGGGGAGGAAGAATATCCTATGGCATTCACAAGACAACGGTGAGATAAGGAGGATGAGGTGAAGGTTAGGTAGCTTAGCTCTTTGGGTCGGGGATGACATAAGTGGGAGGAGGAAGACAAGGTCAGAGCCATTAGATCATTACTTGATCCGCGACTCTCCTTATCCATTGACTCAGCTAGGGTCCGGGTAAGTGGCTTAGCTAAATAGCTGTCTGCCATATTAAATGTCACATGTTTGCCCAATTAATTCGTGCACTTATGTCCTAGAGTTAAATAAATGAAATAATGTATGTTAATTTCAATTTCTCATAACTCCTAATTGGCTAATCCAATTATAACAAAACATTACCCTACTATGGTATAAAATTGAGGGTCAAACTTGAATATTTTTATGTAAATTGATTATGTACCCCAATACATGTAATTTGTATAACCTAAAATTTAGGGTTTGTATTTTCATGACATTGATAGTCACTTTTATTCAAATAAGTAAGGGATATGGTTGAGGGTATTATTGGAAATAACAAAATGACAAGAGAGAGAAAATATAAGTGAAACTCACTTTATCATATGAGTTGTAAAAAAAGGAGCTGGAAACAATACCTCACACCCTCGCATTCTAATCGTCTTGTATCATACCACCAATATATACATATTTATGTACACACACACACACCAACACACACACACACAGATATATATATATATATATATATATATATATATATATATATATATATATAGACACACACATACACACACATACACACATGTTGTTGGGTTTTATGGATATCAGAGGTAGGAAGCAAAAATAAAAAATTTCCGATCCATATCCCAAACTAGTAGATCTCATCAACAAGGATATAAAAGAAATAGGGTACAAGATATACCTTGTCCTAGAGCAAGTCCAGTTGCTATCCTTACAGAGAGATATGCTTCCTTCTCAAGTAGCACACAACTGACAACTATTGAAGTTCTTCTGGTGTATCCCTCACAAATGACAGTTGATGGCGGCCTCCTAGCATGAAAACAAAATTATCCATGAATCTACTTAGTCTAGAGAGACCACCATGAACTCTATATTGGCTCCAAAGCCAAAGGGAAGAAGTTTCCCTTCTATTTGTCATTGTGCTAGCATCGACTTATTTTTCCCTTGTTGTCTCTCCCTTTTAGGTAAGACGGGTAGGCTGTCTCACACGTTGTAGAACTGTAAGATGAGGAGTCTTGATACATTCTCTTGATTTCCTCTCAAGACTTGATCTAATAAGACTTTTCTTGGTTGTTGTGTTGTGTCTAGAGAATTGGTAAACCCCCTCCTTATATAGGAGTTGCTAGGCTAGGGTTTCCAAAACCCAAGGGAGAAAAAATTCAATCTCATGGTTTGACAACTGCTGCGTTCAGTCACTCGATTGAATGACATCCCAGTCAATTGAATCACTTTTTGACTATGACATAGTAATGGTGGTTTGAATGTGATGATTAATGCACATCTTGACGCTTATCAATAATTAGTTGACCCGATCCAACTAGTTGTTTCACATCCAGTCGATTAGTTGGACATTTGAATCAGTCAACATGGTATATTAACCATCTATTGGGAAAAGTTTCTAGTCGATCAGTTGGAGACTCCAACTGGTCAGTTGATTAGTTCCATTGGCTACTGTCAAGTGCAGTTCAATCAATTGATTGGACACTCCCTTCTATCAAATGACACACCATTCCATTCACGGATCACTCCATTCGGTGGACTGAAAACTAGTATTGTCTAAGTTGATAACCTGAACACCTTTAGTAACCAAGTTAGATCATATGTGTGAACATATGACTACACAAACAATGAGCGATATCTAGCAAAACATTTGTAACAAACCCAAACTTTAGGAAATAATATGAACTTTTACTTTAAACCTCTCTTACTAATTTAGTTTATATAAGGATGTTAATATCATTAAAATATCGAGTTTTAATCAAAAATAAAAAGAATTGATGCCTGAATACAAGAAATTGGGGTTATTCATTAGTTTTGGGATTGATGGTAGTTAAGGCATTTAATTTAAAATTAGTCTTCTAGATTTTTCCTATAGATAAATTTGGTTCTGATATAGTTACGCATGAAATTTGGTGAAGAATTAATAAAGGAATGCATTTATATAAAGAAAGTATCTTTTCCTCAAATTGGGAGTTTCACACATTAACATTTTTCAAAAGGGAAATTTCATTCAAAAATTATACTCTTTGGGACCTTATTACCTTATCGAAAAAATTTCACGTTATTTGTGTGATTTTTACCCATCAAATTTAAGTGGGAAACAAAAAGAAATTAATATCATGCCACTTTAGTCATAACCAGTTAGGGAAACATTTATGCATTTTAAGCGGATGCACATGAATTGTTCTGTGTTAGATTTTGATCTGACAGTTGTTGGACCATCTTCTACGTCGTGAAATTTTGGTAGGTAGGTGGGTAGTTAGCTAGGTCTAAAATCGAGATTTCTCCCTTAATACTTAACCTTTTTGTGAAATTTTTGTTCCTACAAATTTTGTATTCCATTCCACATCTATCAAGGGTCTACTCGAAGCCTACCATGGTATATTTAAGAAACACCCAAATCTTATGGCTGAAGGCACCCCACACCACCATATAGAATGTAAGGCCCCTAAAATTGCTTAATGAATTGAATAAGATTAATTACCATAATTGAATGGCTAAAACCCTAATATAACCTTTTTATATGCTTTGAAATCATAACACAAGCTTAAGTTTCAAATTTGGACACTATTTGAGAAAGTTATGCAATTTTATGTACATTTTGGACTTTTCTACAATTTACCCAATTGAGGGGTTTCTTTGCAATTTATCACTTACATTATATTCCTTGGATATTTTCTCATCATTCTTGATTGTGTTGAGCCATGGGGTTCCTATTTAAACCTTGGCTTGAAGGTGTTTTCCTCAAGGGATTTTAGGGTTTACCCCTTCATGGATGAGCTACCTTTAGTAGCTATCAACTAATGAATTATTTGTTTTTCTTGGAAATTCAAGAAAAAAGGGATAATAATGTCTCTATGGATTGTGGGGGATCTTCTTGTGTGTGTTTTTTGTGTATTCTTAATAGTTTAAGGCCATTAACACTTGGAAAGATACTAGAACTTCAACTTTTTGTTTTTCTTATCTTAAAGTTTCATGTACTTATCCCTAAGAACCAAAAAGAGCCATTTTATTTCCACCAATTCCATCCTTTTATGAACCTATTTCTCCCTCTATTCTTCCTTTGTTTCTGTTTTCTCGAGTAGTAAGGTGGACCTCCGACAGGCCTCCTCTCACTCCTGGGTGGTGCTGGAGTGTAGGTGCAAATGCAAGCACCTTTGTGTGCTCATCCCAGAGCCGAATGGCCAAGCCTCCTATTGCGACTCCCTATATCTTGGTGAACCTCCGCTATAGGTATGGAAGCTCACCATTGCAAGAGGGATCCAAGGTTGGGAGTGGTCTTGGTCAGGTCCGACCTACCACAGGTGCTCACGGTGGATTGGTGAAGGTTGTGGAGAAGTGTATTGGGCTCAAGAAGAGCTATGGTTGTAAGGTGGTGAGATGTCTAGAGGTTGAAAATGATAGGATGGGGAGACGTGTTCGAGTATCCTAGCTCACTATCACTAGTCACAGATGAGGAAAGGATGGATGGCAAAGCTATTGGTGGTCTTATATAGGCATGAGGAGGTGTAAAGGGGTAAGCCCTAAAATGGGTGTCACCTCCAGGTGAAATTCACGAGGAGAGGGGAAGTAGTTCTCCATGATCTGAGGGTTAGGGGGCATGTGGCGATGGTTGTTGGGTTCGTTTTGATGTGGGGAGGAAGAATATCCTATGCCATTCACAAGATAGCAGTGAGATAAGGAGGACGGGGTCAAGGTTAGGTAGTTTAGCTCTTTGGGTCGAGGATGAGATAAGTGGGAGGAGGAAGACAAGGTCAGAGCTGTTAGATCATTACTTGATCCGCAACACTCCTTATCCATCAACTCATCTAGGGTCCAGGTAAGTGGCTTAGCTAAATAGTTGTCTAACATATTAAATGTCACATGTTTGCCCAATTAATTCGTGCACTTAGGTCCTATAGTTAAATAAATGAAATAATGTACATTAATTTCAATTTCTCATAACTCCTAATTGGTTCATCCAATTGTAACAAAACATTACCCTACTATGGTATAAATTTGAGGGTCAAACTTGAATATTTTTATGTAAATTGATTATGTACCCCAATACATGTAATTTGTCTAACCAAAAATTTTGGGTTTGGATTTTCATGACATTGATAGTCACTTTTATTCAACTAAGCAAGGGATATGGTTGAGGGTATTATTGGAAATAACAAAATCGCAAGAGAGAGAAAATATAAGTAAAAACTCACTTTATCATATGAGTTGTAAAAAAGAGTAGCTGGAAACAATACCTCACACCCTCACATTCTAATCGTCTTGTATCATACCACCAATATATATATATATATATATATATATATATATATATATATATATATATATATAGACACACACACACATATATATAAACACACATGTTGTTTGGTTTTATGGACATCAGAGGTAGGAAGCAAAAATAAAAAAATTCCGATCCATGTCCCAAACTAGTAAATCTCATCAACAAGGATATACAAGAAATAGGGTACAAGATATACCTTGTCCTAGAGCAAGTCCAGTTGCTATCCTTACAGAGAGATATGATTCCTTCTCAAGTAGCACACAACTGACAACTATTGAAGTCCTTCTGGTGTAGCCCTCACAGATGACAGTTGATGACTGCCTCCTAGCATGAAAACAAAATTATCCATGCATCTACTTAGTCCATAGAGACCACCATGAAATCTATGTTGTCTCCAAAGCCAAAGGGAAGAAGTTTCCCTTCTATTTGTCATTGTGCTAGCATCGACTTATTTTTCCCTTGTTGTCTCTCCCTTTTAGGTAAGACGGGTAGGCTGTCTCACACGTTGTAGAAATGTAAGATGAGGAGTCTTGATACATTATCTTTATTTCCTCTCAAGACTTGATCTATTAAGACTTTTCTTGGTTGTTGTGTTGTGTCTAGAGAATTGGTAAACCCCCTCCTTATATAGGAGTTGCTAGGCTAGGGTTTCCAAAACCCAGGGGAGAAAAAAAATCAATCTCATGGTTTGACAGCTGCTGCGTTCAGTCACTTGATCGACTGACATCCCAGTCAATTGAATCACTTTTTGACTTTGGCATAGTAATGCAGGTTTCAATGTGATGATTAATGCACATCTTGACGCTTATCAATAATTAGTTGACCCGATCCAACTAGTTGTTTCACATCCACTCGATTAGTTGGACATTTGAATCAGTCAACATGGTATATTAACCATCTGTTGGGAAACATTTCTAGTTGATCAGTTGGAGACTCCAACTGGTCAGTTGGTTAGTTCCATTGGCTACTTCAAGTGCAGTTCAATCGGTTGATTGGACACTCCCTTCTATCAAATGACACACCATTCCATTGACTGATCACTCCATTCGGTGGACTGAAAACTAGTGTTGTCTAAGTTAAATATGTCTCCCAGTGTTTGATTAGTCTTTAACTTGTCTTTATACTACTCATTGTTTACAAGATGATGTCATATGATCTTTGAGTAATTATACTTCTTATCAAATTAATTTATTTAATTGCTTAGTATGCTTAACCTATACAATATCCTTAAATTACTTATTCATTATTATATCCTCTCAATTCATTTACTATCAATCAATATGTTATAATCAATATATGTTGGAGAGAGTTATATCTATCACTGGGACTAGGTCTCACCTATGGGTCACCACATTGTTTTTAGGTGGTCAGGAGCAACAAGGTCGAGGTCGTGCTGTAGAAGAGAACCAACTTGGTGATCAATAGATTATGAAGGTTGGTTAATTGTAGATGTTAGTAGTAGAGTCTTACTGTCATCCCTATACTCTCAGGTCTGGGTATGGGATGCGTTTTCTAGATGATATTCTTGTATCGACACGAGATTTTGGTAGTATGCCAATGTTTGTAAATATATGGCATATACATGTGAAATATCTTTTGTATGTAGGATGTGACTGAGGTCTTTTGACCCATATGTGAATACTTGTTACAATATATGAGAATGGAATGATGGAATTTTATGTAAATGTTCTAAAGTTGATTTACATTGTTGGAATTGGTTTTAATTATTCTGCATTTTTGACTATGTGATTAGTTAGTAGTTGATCGTGTTTTGTGTTTAGAGTAATCTCATTTAGCATGATGAGGTGTCATAGTTAAGTTGGTATTAGAGCTCTAGGTTTACTGAGTCTATAGGGACATAAGACTTAGGTTTCAGTCTGTTCTTATGTATCCAACATATCTGATCATAGTTTATGCTTTTGTAGATATGTCTGGAGGACATGAAGAACACATTGAGAGTAGCTATGTTGCACTAGGAGGAGGTGTTGGGAGGTAGGCACGTGATGAGAGAGTGCTAGAAGTAGGGCCAGAGCATCCCGTAATGCCTCATCTAGACCCAACAATGATGGCCAATCCTGAGTTTCAGTCTATGTTTTGACAGATGATGGCCAAAATTACACATATCGCTGACAGAGCACTAACGCCTCAAGCTAGGGCAACCGCCTCAAAGGTGGAGTCCGAAGGTATCAGGAAGACATTTTATAACAATCACCAAATAGACAGCCAAATCATCACTAATTATGCGGAATAATCATAAACAATGGATTAACAAAATCACTAAAATTAAAACTATTTTGCAGAGAGATCCCTTCCCAGGAAACTCTCTTAAAGAAAGAACCAAAATTTATATAAATCATGGTTCACATTGAACATAATTTATACCATCTCATTTCAAGGATAACATATATCAGTTGCTTTATTAAACCTCATACATAAGCAACATAAAACCCTCAAAGTGATCAAGACAAAATCTCAGGTTGTTTATAAAACCATCACGTACTAAACCCAAAGACTTGAGAGTACAGAAATGACACATATGACTTCTATCTACAAGACATGACAGACAATACAATCAACCTGAGCTAATATTGTTGTCCCTATTATTGTTTTTCTTTCTCTATAGTATGATCTCTACCTCCTCATGCACGCCCACCTAAAAATTGTAGATCCCACAGGGTGAGACAATTGTCCCAGCAAGAGATATAACTCTCCTCCAAATATGTTATTATCACATGTAAATAGTATAAAACTGAGCAGAGGTTCTTTCATATTAACAAGCAAGGTCAATCATTGTGGATAAGCAGTTTAGAACATTCTCATCTTTTAAAGCATTGTAACTGTCTATGATATAGTAGTAAATTATCTATTCACCTTATAAGGACTATGAAGAACATGTGTATCATTTACCCATAATATTATACCAACATCTCAAGCTTATCATGTGATAATATTATCTTGCTATGATATCAATGAATCATTTTCATTTCTAGCTGTTGGCCTCAACTAATGTCTAGCCAAGTATTTGACTATGCCAATCCTATGAAAGTATAGCCAGGTATTAGACTATGCCAATCCTATAAAAGTATAGCCATGTTTTGGACTATGCCAATCCTGTGAGATTATATCTAGGTATTGGATTATGGCAATCTTGTGAAGTTATATCCATGTATTGGATTATACCAATCTTGTGAAGTTATATCTGAGTATTGATTTATGCCAATCATGTGAAGTTATATCCAAGTATTGGATTATACCAATCCTGTGAGATTATATCCATGTATTGGATTATTACAATCCTGTGAAGTTATGTCCAGGTATTGGATTATGCCAATCCTATGAGATTCTATACAAGTATTGGGTTATTCCAATCCTATGAGATTATATCCTGGTATTGGATTATACCAATCTAGTGAAACTATAGCCAGATATTGGATTATACCAATCATGTGAAACTATATCTAGGTATTGGATTATACCAATCCTATAATATCATGGCCCTATTTCTATGGATTCCATGGTAGTGGAATACCTTTATATTTCCCTTTCGATTTCATTATGGGATATCAATCTCTTAAACACATCACTGAATTCCACATCATCTTTACTAGGAATTTTACCCATTCACTTCCTTTATGTGATACAAGTATTCCTCATATCTAATTTAAGCATACTAAAACCACTATAGCCCTTATTAGGCTATAATCATAAAACATCTATGACTAAGATTTCAATATTATTTGTATAACCATTTATTATTATTATTATTATTATTATTATTATTATGTTAAGGGGTTTCCATTTCCCTAGTATATTTTGAACATTACCATCTCTCACATACATCTCTTGATCATGAGAATTTTATAAACATATTGTCACATGTCACTAGGAATCATCCATCTCTAGGTTGTAAGACCTATATAAACATCTTGTCACCTCTCACCAGGCAACAACCATCTCTAGGTCATAAGACCTATATAACATTATACTTGTTGTAGAAGTATTTCTCATGCCTTACAAGACCCATATAGTATGTATTATATGAAATATCATAGCTCATACTTACCTATGTTCATTATCTCATGATACCAATATGTTTTTCATAGGGTTTCCCTTTATTAACAAATTGTGGTTTCAAATCATATCATTACCTTTCAATAGGGTTAAGCTTTCTCTTTTTAAACCGATTAGGGTTTTCAAGTACATTCATCAAGAATCACAACCCTAATTCAAACTCCGCACACGTTAGGAGTATCAATGTATACTCATTACACGAATATTAAAAAAGTATAAGTTTCTCTTTCATCCCCACTAGGATATTGATTACATCATACTCCATTACATTGGCTCGATCCTTCTCTCAAGGTACATTGGCCCATATTTATCAAATGCATTAAACTCTTAATGCCTCAATGTATAATTTGGCATAACACACTACATGTATCACTCAATAAAGTGTATTAGATTGAGGTGCTTCCCCCATATCGGGTATAGGGGTGTAGGTATGCTTCCATATTGGGTATAGAGGTGTATCCTCATCACTATATCGTGCATCCATATCGGATTACTCAATCTTTAGGGTTTGCATATCGAGTTCGACCCTTATACTCATATCCCATCACAATCTTCACGGTATTGTCCTACCCTTTATCATGTGATAAGTAATAGGCTAGACAAATTATTTGTTACGACCCCGCCTCCCGGTAACCCCCAATTAAGGAAGATCAAAAGGGTCAGAGCCGTTAACCAATAACCCGGATCAAAGGTTCGACAAATAATCAACAACATTTATTAAATTCTACCAACTATACTGAAATATGGAATAAAATAGAACTTTTCTTACCTTGGAAAAACTGGGATTTCAAAACTTCTATCCACACAGATACTAATCTATCTAATCCTCCTTTGCACTTTAATTATCATTTAGTACCACATATGCCACTTTACTATTTGTTCTTTTCATTGTACCTAAAACGCTGACAAACAAAATGTCGGTCAGCAAGAAGCTGGTATGTGGGGGAAACAATAATCATGCAAATACGTTAACAATGTAATCATTCGATTAATCATTTAACAACCAAGATTACATTTTAGATATAACTCCGCGATCCAAGGGTACCCTATCCTCTGTGTTGTCCCCATTAAACCCCTCATGATCCACCTATCAAGTGAACCAGTTTCTAGGGTTGAGTCTTGAGTCACATGGAACTACTCATAGGTAGACCACTCCTTAACTCGGGTACGCTAAAGAGTCTCATGGCACTACACGTAGGTAGCCCAGTTTCTAACTCACGGTAACCTAGAACTTGCTCTAGGATTACCCCTTTTTTTTAGCATTTTCAAAGAAACAAAGGTGGACCCGGATCTAGTCAGTTATATATGCACATTTATAGTGATAATCATAGTCACTTTATAGTTGTATGAAATAAATAAACATCCAACAGTTTAGTTGCATTCAATGCGATTAAATGTCTTGGAATCCATCGGGAAACTAAAGCGGTTATTCATAATTAACCACATACCTGATTTGATGATTTCAGAAGCATTAAGAAAATCCAACCAAGCATGCAATCCAAGGAATTCATAATTCTCTAGCGAATCAGGAGCTTCCACATAGTCTATCCCATGCAACGTGGGGGCAAATTTCTTTAAAACATTCCGAAGTGACCGATTTTCCCCCGGTTAAAGTCAGGGTTCCTTCAGCCTGTGGAGGGCAGACTTGTCCAACGTGTATGGGCTTCTTCTTGAACCTTGGGCAGCGGCCGCCGTCGACCTACAGCTTGTGTGTGGCCGTCCTCCTCTCTTCCCTAGAGCCCCACGATCACCAGCCATGGCTTCCCTGGCTCCGCCGTGCCCCTGCGCACGCGAGGTACCCCTAGGTCGCGGCCGAGGTGGCTGCCCCTAGGTGCGCCAAACCTGTGGCCGGCTGAACGTTTGTAGCCCTACTGCGGCGGCTGTGTGAGGTCAAGCACTTGGGGAGGGAGCTGATCATCCTTAGTTTGTTGGTAAAACGTTAGGCTTCTATCCTAATGACACCGTAGCTCCCCATGCTCGGGGGTTTAGAACTATTCCGTAGACTAGGGTTCGTACAAAGGAAGTAGGAGAAGAGAAAAGGATGTGTGGGTTTCTCTCTCTCTCTCCTTAACTCAAACCAAGTCTTTACCCTATATATAAGGGTGAGTATCCATGCCCTAAGGCGACCACCTATGGGTCAACTTAGTCCTATTCCCATTAGGAAACAAATTCCTTCATGGAGAAGAAACTCTTCTCTCCTATTTACCATATTGATATTCATTATTGCATGGATAATTAGAAATACAAAAATTCTCTCTCTTATTCTCTTTATTCATGCCTTTTAATCCATAGGAACGAAATCATATTTTCCTTTAATAGCAATTACTATCTTTTAGCAATACCACTTAATACATTAATTGTGTACTCACATTATCTCCTTATTTTGCAATTTTGGTATTTTCTCTTTCCTCTTTCTTTATTGGGACTCCTTGGATCCCAAGAAACTATATTATTTCAAAATCCTTTTATTGGATACTTATTACCCTTCTAGATGTATCTAAATGCATTATTCTTCATTATCATGTGTATTTCTCATTAAAATATTTCTTTTTGAGGATTTCTCTTTATTTCTCTTTGATTTTTCCTCATTGGTATTCCTTTTCTCATTAGGAATCCTTAGAATACGAAATTCCACTAAGGGTACTCAATTATACTTATTTTCACTTATTTTCCACCTTTTACCATTGTTTTTTAATTTCTTTCTTATTAAAGAAATACTTAATTAATCTTTTATTATTATTTTTCTTTGCAACTTTGGACTCCTTGGAACCCAAGGAACCCAAGAGGCACAAAATCCTCTTTGTATGTGCCCTCTAGAGGTTTTCACATTCCCCTTTATTCAAATATTCAATTATTCCATTACTAATTGAATTTCCTTTCTTATTTGGGCCCAATAGACAATAAAGCCCACAACACAATCATCAAGGCTATTGTAAACGAAATCCATTCATTCATTCATTATTCATTCACTTATCTTTAATATGAGAAATTACATTTCTCAGCAAATGAACCCAAAATTCGGGGTTATAACATCCTTCCCCTCTTATAGGAATTTTGTCCTCAAAATTCTATGAATCAAACAAACAAACAAACAAACAAACAATTCAGGATAAGACTTTTCCATGTCCATCATTGGCCCCTATGTGGCTTTACCGTACTCATGGCGCTTCCACAGAACCTTTATCATCACATATTCTTTTCTCTGAGTCCTTTCATCCCGACATCTATAAACTGCACATGTGACTCAGGCCATGTCAGCCTCCCTTGGGGCTCACTAGGTTCATTGATCAACACATGGTCGGGTACCTCACATAGTGCTCTAAATTTGACACATGGAACCCATCACACATTACTTTATCCTGAGGGGTAAGGTCAAACTTAACCTTCTCCACCAAACCTTGCACAACCAAGGGTGTCTGGGTTTGACACTCCAGATCACAAGACACCCTCCTAGTCATAACAGGGTAGCATCTTCAAATAATGTCATATCAATCTAGTTCCTCTAGGGAATGATGGTTTAACCCTTCAAGGGAATGATGGGTTAGTGCCCTCAAAGCATGTCGATTTAGCAAACATATCGGTTTAGGCGCCACAAGTCATGATGACCACCCACAACATGGTGTATGTTTTGAATTTTTCATCTTCAACCTTAGGATATCAGCCACTAGTTCCACCATTTTTAAGGCAGGAAGGTACAAGATGTGGAAAGAAACTTAAACAATATTCCTCCACCCAAAATAGTTCTCAAAACCATTAGCAACTTCTAACATATATGAGATGAATGATTTTGAGATGAGAAACAATATATGCATATGAAAGTGTGAAATAACAAAGAAGGATAAGAGTTATACAACCCGCCTCAAGAAGTTCTTCTTCTAGGATTCAAGCTCCATGATCAAATCTCTAAAGGATACATTCTCAAGGTGGGAGATAGTCCATCAAGAGTCCCAACTCGACCTCAACATCACCTCAAGAATGAATAAGGTGCCAATGTTATAATAGCTAAAGAAGAAAGGAAAGTAAGAGAGAACCACATCCTAATAAACCTTCATTCAAGGTATGATCCATGACTAAGAGAGGACGAAGAATAATATGAAGAATAGAGATCAATGAAATGGCCATCAAAGAAACATAACTCACCAAGATGGAAGTTAAACCAAGAATCATCATGAGCAAGGAACTTGATCTCCCAAGATCCATGGGGACTTTCTCTAGCTCATTAAGCTGCCAAGATCATCCACCCAAAGGAGAAGAACTACAATGTAATAAAGGGTTCACTTGTGTGAAGGAGGGGGCTATATACTTGAAGGAAGAAAGACAGATAAAAAAGGTATCATCACCGGAAGAGTCTAGGTGACATTGGTCCACGTAAAAAGGCCACACGCAACCTCTATATCTCAACATGAAATCCATGGTTATATAATATAGGTATAGTCTCGGCCTCTTGTCCTTCTACCAAGGGCACCACTTCTCCCAAACTGGTACACCACACTTCCTTAAATCAATACACTATATTCTAAGGTCAAAACACACATGATTCAAATAATTTTATCATCACGAGGATGCCAATCCTTGCCCGATATCCAAGCAAGGTTCCCACCTCTTACATTATCCTCAAGATGATATCAAACTAGAAAAGGAACGTTCTAGAGATGGTAAATTTCATGCTAACTCCTTTACTCTTGGTAAATTGCAATTTACACCAAAACTAGCACATAAAGCACAAACATCAACCATATAGGCTCAACTTGAAACTTAAGATCTTCACAAGGAGCCTTATAGCATCATTCCCTCCCTTATGATGCTATATAACTATGATTATTTTCAACATGTGACATTTTTCAAGATAACCCCTCATCTTGGATAATTTGCACTTTGGTCTAAAATAAGCAAACATTGCTCAAACAAAACCAAAATTGAAACATAAGCATGTCACATGATTACAAAACACCTCACATGATTAGTTTAAAGTTCTAAGAAACTTACTTAAGAAAAACAAATAGGGTTAATCCAATACCCATGTTAGGGTTCTTACATGTCATAAACCCCTAATAAGGATTTTGTCCCCAAAATCCCAAGAGAAAGGAGATGGATATTACTCATGTGTTTCACCTTAAAACTTTCACATAGACACTTGATGCCAGGGTGATGTCATAATATTTGAACAACATATAGTTCCTCCATCCAAGATCTTTCACACAAAACACAAACTCAACTATATTTTCCACTATTAGCTATAGAGTGAACTATGTGTTAGGTAACACTTTCTTAGCCATAGATCACTATACAGACTTATCCAACTTAGGTGTCCACTCTTTCTTATGTATCATCTTCTCAACTGAAAACATCATATTAAAAGATTATCAAACATGGAGATTTACCATACCCTTCTCAAACCATAGCATGTCTCTTCCAAAGAAAGACTAGAGATACATTTCAATCATCTACTTGGAACTACAAAACCTATCATGATTCTGTTGTGCTATTCTGATCTACTGAATCAACACTAGTCTTACTATCATGGATCCAGTTTCCCAACCCCATGAATTAAATGAATACCAAAGACAAAATGCAGAAGTGTGAAATGCTTAGCATACATGAACAGATAACAAGATAAAGGAACCATTCATAACCTCAACAATCAACAATATATATTAAGCAACATTGTTTATTAAAATCTTTCAATTACATATTAAAGAGTACAATTTTTTGAGTCCACTCATGGACATTATGGATCTAATAACAAGAACATCTGACGTAGCTCACCAAGCCCAACAACTTCTAGCTATCTCTAAACCTATAAAATATGTGAAACAAGGCATGTCAAGCATACGAGGTGCTGAGTACAGGTCTAAAAGATACCTAGACATAAGCTTTGCATAATTTTAAAAGATTTGTAGAAGTAATGAACAAGAAATAAGCAAGTTAAGTATTTTAGCAAAATGAGAGCCCATGTTTTATAACAATTTTTGCCAATTATACCAACAATGACATATATCATATGGCCTTTGACCAACTTCCCATTGGAAGGGTCCGTAAGGGTGCTCAAGATTAGCTAACCCTTTTATACGTAAGGGACCTCAAAGATATTGCCAAGAGCTAACCCTTTTATCAACATGGTCCGTCCTATCTTGACAACTCAAGTGGGACGCCTAGCCTCATGTCCTTACCCCAAGAATATAGGCAGGTGCATAAGGTTTGTATAATGGATTTTCTATTTTATGTTTGCAAGTTATAAACAACGATAAAAGATAAACATCAAGTACAATACTAGAATACTACATGGAAACATTTGAGCAAGTAAATAAGCATACATATGTATCACATTCAAGCAATATTTGATCAAGTAAACAAGCATACATATGTATCACATTCAAGCAATAAATCCATAGTCATATAATTATTAAAGCCCATACTTGAGTTAGAGAATTCATAACCTAGCTCATCCTTTACCATCTACATCATAAGCCAACCTGATCAAGCATAAGATTACATAAATGCAATAATTCTCATCATTAACCCTAACTAGTTTCATTTTAGGGTTTTAGCCAAGTTAGGTTCCAAGTTTCTCATCAGTGAATTAGATGGTCTTTTAATGATATAGATGTCATCATGAAGGTGTATCTAAATTTCACATCTTTTTGAGGTTCCATTCATATTCTATGATTAATACAAGACCTTAAGTCACATATATACTTGCATTTTAGGATCAAAAGACTCATGTGTAGCAACCAACGTCATGGATCAAAAAGACATGAGGTTTGGATAATATGTGAGATTAGATCATCAATATTAGGATATAAGAATCACATTCCAAAGTTTGGTCCATGTCCCCTAGGGTATATGCATCACTATCCAAACTTGGTATCAACACCTCAACGTTGAAGCATATATCAACATAGTTCATATGCCAACAAGGTTCAAGATGTGACCTAGGTGGACATCCAAATCAAGAGAAATCATCATTAAAAGGTTCAACTCATATTAGAGACGAGAGTTCATAAAACAAGATCCACATAAGATTAGGGCACAAGAACCCCAATTTAAGGGACAAAGGCCATCATAGGCAAACTAGGGTTACAAACCCCAGAATAAAGCAAGAATCCCCATCTTAGGGATTACAACCACAACACATCATGAGGTTACTGATTTTAAGAATGTATAGTCGTTTGATTCACAATTCAAGTGCACCACATCATGGAGTATCCCTAGGGTATATGATTAATCATTTGAGTCATTCGGGAGCAAGATTCACATTAATGGGGCACAAAACATCATTAATATTCACAATATGTCATGTATGTGCATAATGGGTCACTTATGAGATCTTGGGGTGATTTGGAACCTCAAGTAGTTCAAAGATGCATGAAAGATGCTTACATAAATATTAGAAATGAATAAGGAAATCAAAGGTTCAATCTTTATAGAGATCATGCATTTAACATGGTCAAAGTAGTCAAATGATACATATATAGCAAAACATGTGTAAACTAAGGAGTTTCAAGGGCTGAAACTATGCACAAGTTGCATGTCTCGTCGACCTGATAGATTTTGTATATTTAATCATAAATTTTGGCCAAGGGAGACAGAGGTTTTGGAGTTTAGAACTTTTTATTAAGAACTATACAATAACAGGGGGACATACCCATGTCATTTATTTACAACTCGGGGTTGTTGGATCGTGGGACCTTGGTGGTCCACCCTCCATCCCATGGACAGTCTCCTGAGCTGGTATGGGCCTTTGTTTTTGGGTTGACACATTGCTGGGCCACTCACCCACTACTTTAGCTTGTCTCCTCCCCCAATTCCTCAGTCGTGCACCTCTATTTCCCAAGTAGGAATAGGGGAGAGGCAGGGGACATCGCCTCAACCCCTATGGTGATCAGTGTGCCCATGCCAAGCCGAGAAGAAGTAGGTCGAGGGAGAGATCAGGGGTCCAAAAATGCTAACCGCCAACGTGGCACGCCGAGAACTCATCTCTGGCCATCGAGACCTCTCCATGGTGGCTTTAGACAGATGAGGGAGAGAGGCGGAGATGCAAGAATGGGGGAAATAAGTCAAATGGTGGTGGTCACAAGGCTCTTTTGATGATATGAGGGTGACAACGGTGTAATCCTCTGCCAATTATGCCCAAAGTAGAGCACAAGCGAGGGTGAGGTAGCGGTCAATCTACTTTCAAGCCACGAAGGAGGAGGGAGAGAAGGGTGTGGCGGCCATACCTAGAGGAAGGTAGAGAAGAAGGAATGAAAAATGAAAAGGAACAACAGATGAAGGGGGAGGCTATAAGTGGATCAAGGGGTTTAGGGTTTGGGTGTATTATCCATCATCTGGTCTTTCATTCATTACCTAATGTAGCTGGGGGTGGGAGATGACCCTCCCAGTCTCATGATTTTTGCCAAAAGCAGAAGGGGAAGGGGGAAGATATTGGGCAGGTCTATGGATGACCTAGTACATGGCTACCTATTGGGTAGGTCCATCAGGTCTATGGTTGACTTAGTACATGGCTACCATGGAGGTAGGACCATCAAGTCACAATGAGTTAGATATTGGGCTATGTTTGGATAGTGCCATGCGACTCTATTACCTAAAAGAGAGGAGATATCCATGTCCACTGCAGGGACAGACCAGAGTTCGAGAATATGTATGGATTAAGTTGTATGGCTTAAAATGTAATCTTGATTGTTAAATGATTAATTGAATGATTATATTGTTAGCATAGTTGAACATTATCAGTTTCCTCCACATACCAGCTTCGGCTGACCAACGTTTTGTTTGTCAGCGTTTTAGGTACAATGAAAAGAACAAACAATATAATGACACCTTATGAATTCGAGAATTAAAGAACAAGGAGGAACTAGTTAGAATAGTTCAGCTGAGGATAGAAGTTTAGTTTGTTCCAATCTCTTCAAAGGTATGCAAAGAAAAAAAAATTTATTACCATTTTCAGTATAGTCTATTAGAATTTAATAATCGTTTATGGTTATATGTCGAACCTTTGATCCGAGATTAATGGGTGCGGCTTCAACCTCTTGGTCTCCCTTAATTGGGGTTTATCGGGAGGTGGGGTCGTAACAACTATCATCTTCTTATGTGATGAAAGTGATGTCGTACAGATCGACAATGAAGCAAGTCAGAGTTGAGGACCAGCAACGAGGATGATCAGGAGGGGAAATTTGGCAGAACCAGACCAACCCAGGAAGCATCGTGATCGAGTTCAATGCTCCCAGGTGGAGGCAGAGCGGGTAGAGATGAGAAACAGAAAAGACCAAATCATTGGAACCCAAAATCATCACATGGTATAGTTCAGTAAACGACAAAATCAAAAATGGGAAAACATGAGAGGAGTACATGTCGTTTGAATTGAGCTTTGGAAATGCTTCAAAGATCCTCGAAGGATGCCGAGTACATGATTTGAAGACCTAGCCAGGCTCGTGGAGTCCAATTGCTCAGTGATGAAGCATCTCTCGCCGAAAATGGTAGGAAAATTTAGGGCCAAATAGTTCGAGGCTAGGGACATCAAAGCTAGCACCAACCAAAGACTCCTGGTGGTGCAATGAAGGTGAGGAACTGATTTATTGGAGGTCTGAAGGTCACAGTGGGCGAGAAGGAAAAGTATAGGAAACGGAGAGAAAACGGGGGAGACGAGAACCTCATACTGAAATCCATGATTGTAACATACTAGAACTAGAACCCTAACCTAGTAGTTTTACCTTTTTGTCTTAGCCAAACAAGAATAAGCTAATACATGTAATTAAGGGAATACAAAAATATTAAGTGCTTAATAATAACACATTTAGGAGATAATAAGAAATTAAAGAACTTAGTTGGATAAATACTTCCTCATATAATTTTAATGTAGGGTTGAAGAATAATTTGTCACTAAGTAATAGAAAAGAATAAAATAATTCATCTAGAACCTTCTAACACTTTCTAGGATAAGAGAAATAGGAGAAAATCTGAATTTTGTATAAAGGAGAAGATAAATGCAAAATGAATGGTAATATGGGAATTAATGAGTAAAGGAGATAATTAGAAAGATAATGTACCAACAATTTATAATTGGAAACCCATTAGGATAATTTGATACTCAATTTCGTTTATTTGACCAAAAAGTAACTTATGGACCAAGTAACATTTAAAGTGGAAGATAATTGTATATATTAATATCCTTATCTAAATAAAATAGGAAATAGGTCAATAAAGTGATATAAAATATTTAATTTCCTCAAATTGGAAAACTAACTCCAAATTTCGTAATCTAAACATAAAAATAAGCCTTTGGGCAAGTTTGCAACTAATTTGGATAATGTTTGATTATTAGGTGAAATTAGGAGAGAGAAAGTGGATAAAACCTTCAAAATATTAATTAAATATGCAAACAACTCCAATATATAAAATTGATGGCAAATTCGTATCCTACACATTAAATATGACTTGTGTGTCAAGTTTCATAAAATTTGGATAATCCTAAAGCCATTAATTAAGGAGGGAAGAGAAAATAGTAATTTATTTGTTTGACACATTAAAAGTTCTTAAAAGGAAAATCTAATTTTATATTTGGAATCTACATGCTTTAATTAACCCCTGTGCAAAATTTTATCCAATTTGGGACTCGTTTGCACCCTCAAATGAGGAGAGAGAAAAAGGAAATACATTTAATGTTTCACCTTATTCAAGATTTAGTAGGAATCATATATTATGTGTCGCATGCCTTTGGATGGCCGAGATTCTCTGTGGACCCACGTCCACTGGATCGTGCGGAGGGTAGGTCGTCTCCTACCTCCCGACCAAATAGGAAACAGGGAAGATTTTTGGTATCGCAATATCTAATTCGATTCTTAATATTTTTCGACGATTTCTTCGCCATTGTGTTCGTGCTCCAATTCCGTTTAAGTTGATCCATTGTTCACTCGGAATTGTTGAGTTTCCTGAAAACGCCCAAACCTTGGGTCCCAAGCCTCGCGGCCACCTACCTTCTCGCCGTCTCTCCCTTCCTCGCCTATATATATCTTAACCACAAGTTTCCCTAAACCCTTTGCGATATATTCCTGCACTCAATTGGTTGCTGGGTTGTGTTTTGAGCTGCCGACGTGCGAAGTTTCATACCAGAGTTGCGGCGCCAACTCCTCCCTCCTCCGCGCATCTTCGGCCGAATTGTTGGTCTTGGTGAGTTCGGTTTTGCATCTCCTACCTTTCACATCTCTTCTTTTCCAGTTTCGTGGTGTGTGCCGATTTCGCCCAATCTCGCGCCGAGCAACAGCCAGGCTGCTCGCAGCCATGGCGTGAACGCGTTGGGGGAGAAGACCCAGCGGAAAATTACTCATCTGCCCTTTTGTTTCTTTTTCTCGTTTGTTTTTCGGCGGGGGCAAAATCGTCTTTGGTCGCAGATTTCTTTTGTTTGGAGCGGGTGCCAGGTTGTCTTGAAACTGGCTGAGTTGGCCAGTGCCCATTGGGCCAACTCAGCGAACGGCTGTCTCTCTCTCTGTTTGCAATCGATTAGTCTGACGTGGAATTTTGTCATTGGTCGGTTTTGTAAAATTGATAACTAATTATCGGCTTATCAGAAAATTATGGAAAAATATTCGTTGGATTCAGAAAAATGCAAGCTTTCGTTTGGTATTGGTTTTGATTCCCGAATCTGATGATTTAAGAGAGTGATTTTATGGATTTAATTAAATAAGATAAAACTTGAATAATTCATAACTAATAATCTATAAGTCAAAAAAATATAATAAAATATGTTTTAGACTCGTAATAACATAACCTAAAATATGAAATAGTTTTCATAACCTAATTCACATAATAATAAAAAGGTAGTTTTTAGGGTTTGGTTTATATATACGAAATTGACATAAAATCGGTATATGTGTTTAATAGGCTCTTTGGTGACCTAGTTTTGGATCCAGAAGGGCTTAGGACCTATTGGACTTTGATAATAAGGTATGTTGTATCCCCTATTACTCAATGTTGAGCAAATCACCTATCTTATCTTTCTTTTGACTTTTGCCTACACAAAATGTCTTATCTTTTGTTATCATGGTTCGTGTGAACTATCTTACATGTTTTTGTACATGGATATTCTTTTGATATCTCTTTTATGTATCTTGATGCAAGATTGGTCTCTTTTATTGTTGTATGCCACATTGAAGTGGATATTATATGTTGGTGTTGTCCATTGTGTGATGGCAACCTTTACTTGTTAATTCTGACTATACCTATTTACTTGCCTCTATATTTACATGCATTGTGATTCAGTAGCACTAGATTAGTGTAATTACGTTGGTTATGGGGCAGTATTCCCCTATTGTTTACTTGGAGGGTGGCAGTAATCCACTTCTCTATAACTCGAGTGTGGCAGTAATCCATACTCAAATTTTATATATTTGGGAGATTGGCAGTATTCCTTTCTCTATCAAGTTCAAGTTTGTGCTTGGCCACCAATTGTTATTTATATTGTTCTAGGGCTATGTTTATCTCACATGCATGCAGGTTGGTGATGTTGTGGGGTGTGTGCCCTACTAACTTCTTATGTGCCAGTAATGCACAATCATATTTGCTTTGTTTTTGGCAAGTATCTTCTTTTATCATAATGATGATTATTTTCTTTTATGCCCGTGTGGGTAGTCCTTACCTCTTGAATGGGAAGCATTATACATTTGTTGTCCTTTTAATCCTCATATTGCTCAAAGTTTTCTTTTAGCATACACATACCAGCATTTTGCTGATTGTCTTCTTTTTGTTTCTTCTTTTGTGGGGTATGCTTCCATCCCCAGGTTAGTTCGAGGACAGTAGCTTCAACAACAACCTAGTAGCTGATCTTTGGGAGGCTTGAAGAGGTGGTTAGATGACCCTCAGCTTGTCCTTGGCGATATGTTTAGTTTTCTTGTAGATCACCTTATATGGTGAAGAGTTGTATAAAGCTTTGTAAATTGTTAGATAATATTTCTTTTCCGCTGCTACTCATTGTGTAATGATACATACATGTTGAATGAATTGATCTTCATCCCTTTTGTGAAAAATTTTACGTGGTGTTTGGTTAAGGGATGTGATCTTTTCTTTCTAGTAGAGGAGTGGTTTCACTTCTTTACAGCATGGTATCAGAGCCACTAGCAGTCGGATATCTAACTATTTCAACTTGTCTCCCTTAGGATGTTTACCTTTACCTATCTTAGGTTGCTTATACCTTGTGTCCTTGCCTTGTGTAGGAGAAACCCTAATGGCTGGTGACAACTCACCAATGGACAACCAGTATGGTTATGAGACACCTCAGAACACTAGTTTTGGACAGGAGACCCCACGAGGAGCTATGACTCCGGAGCAAGAGTTGGCTATGTTCCGACAACTCTTTGCATCTTCCATGGGGGGGGAAGATGAAAGACTCGTCTGTACCTGTGAAGCCTAAGGAGTTCACTATCATGGAGTTCATGAAGATGCAACCACCTTCCTTCAAGGGTGAGGGTGAGATAGAGATGGTTGACAAGGCTGATGATTGGGTGTTAGCCATGGAGAGGACTTTTGATGGTATGGCATGTCCTCCACATCAGAAGGTTAGGTTTGCTTCCTATGTCTTGGATGGACCAGCTAGAGTTTGGTGGAATGGAATAGCGAGGACTAGAGATATCTCAGCTATGTCTTGGGCAGAGTTTTTGACACTCTTCCTTGGGAAGTACATCTGTACTGCTACTTTGAAGAAGAAGGAAGCAGAGTTCTACAGTTTGAAGCAAGGCTCCTTGTCTATTTCTGCCTACGTGCAAAGGTTTCTGCTGTTGGAGCGTTATGCTGTTGGTTTGGGTGAGGAACGTAGGGCTGACCTTTTCCTCCAAGGGCTTAACTACAATGTGGGTCGTGCTTTTAATCCCACAACTACCCTTGACCTTTCAGCAGATGGTTGATAAAGCTTTGGTTGTGGAGTCTTACCCAGGTTTTCAGCATCGGGAGTTCGATAAGAAAAGGAAGTCCTCAGGTGATGATCAGAGAAGAGACAGTTGTGCAAAGTGCAATAGACCCCATCCTCCGGGGAAGTGCCCTCATGTTAGAAACCAAGGTGCACCAGTGGTATGTCACTTTTGCAATGAACCTGGACATATCCGACCTGATTGCCCTAAGCGTCATAATGGTCAAGCTCCAGTACCACAACCGCAAGCACCTCCTCAGAATCAGGGCAACAATAATGGTAATAATAATAGAGGAAGACCTGTGGAAAGAAGAGTTGGTAGAGTTTTTGCCTTGGTTGGCGAAGAAGCTGATGATGTTGAGCAAGAGTAAGTTTAACCCATAGTTACTTAGATTAGTCTATGCTAGTTATGTTTCCTTTTGCATGTTGCTTATGAAGTGGATGTAATAAGAATAATTGAAACTCTTAATAATAGAAGTTAAGTTTGATTTTATGAGATGAATCCTTTTAAGGGGTGGTGAATAAGTTTTCTTATGGATGTTCTGATTTCGAGGACGAAATCCCTTTAAGGGGTGGTGTGTTGTAACATACTAGAACTAGAACCCTAACCTAGTAGTTTTACCTTTTTGTCTTAGCCAAACAAGAATAAGCTAATACATGTAATTAAGGGAATACAAAAATATTAAGTGCTTAATAATAACACATTTAGGAGATAATAAGAAATTAAAGAACTTAGTTGGATAAATACTTCCTCATATAATTTTAATGTAGGGTTGAAGAATAATTTGTCACTAAGTAATAGAAAAGAATAAAATAATTCATCTAGAACCTTCTAACACTTTCTAGGATAAGAGAAATAGGAGAAAATCCGAATTTTGTATAAAGGAGAAGATAAATGCAAAATGAATGGTAATATGGGAATTAATGAGTAAAGGAGATAATTAGAAAGATAATGTACCAACAATTTATAATTGGAAACCCATTAGGATAATTTGATACTCAATTTCGTTTACTTGACCAAAAAGTAACTTATGGACCAAGTAACATTTAAAGTGGAAGATAATTGTATATATTAATATCCTTATCTAAATAAAATAGGAAATAGGTCAATAAAGTGATATAAAATATTTAATGTCCTCAAATTGGAAAACTAACTCCAAATTCGTAATCTAAACATAAAAATAAGCCTTTGGGCAAGTTTGCAACTAATTTGGATAATGTTTGATTATTAGGTGAAATTAGGAGAGAGAAAGTGGATAAAACCTTCAAAATATTAATTAAATATGCAAACAACTCCAATATGTAAAATTGATGGCAAATTCGTATCCTACACATTAAATATGACTTGTGTGTCAAGTTTCATAAAATTTGGATAATCCGAAAGCCATTAATTAAGGAGGGAAGAGAAAATAGTAATTTATTTGTTTGACACATTAAAAGTTCTTAAAAGGAAAATCTAATTTTATATTTGGAATCTACATGCTTTAATTAACCTCTGTGCAAACTTTTATCCAATTTGGGACTCGTTTGCACCCTCAAATGAGGAGAGAGAAAAAGGAAATACATATAATGTTTCATATTATTCAAGATTTAGTAGGAATCATATATTATGTGTCGCATGCCTTTGGATGGCCGAGATTCTCTGTGGACCCGCGTCCACTGGATCGTGCGGAGGGTAGGTCATCTCCTACCTCCCAAACAAATAGGAAACAGGGAAGATTTTTGGTATCGCAATATCTAATTCAATTCTTAACATTTTTTGACGATTTCTTCGCCATTTTCGTGCTCCAATTCCGTTTAAGTTGATCCATTGTTCACTCGGTATTGTTGAGTTTCCTGAAAACGCCCAAACCTTGGGTCCCAAGCCTCGCGGCCACCTACCTTCTCGCCGTCTCTCCCTTCCTCGCCTATATATATCTTAACCACAAGCTTCCCTAAACCCTTTGCGATATATTCCTGCACTCAATTGGTTGCTGGGTTGTGTTTTGAGCTGCCGACGTGCGAAGTTTCATACCAGAGTTGGGGCGCCAACTCCTCCCTCCTCCGTGCATCTTCGGCCGAATTGTTGGTCTTGGTGAGTTCGGTTTTGCATCTCCTACCTTTCGCATCTCTTCTTTTCCAGTTTTGTGGTGTGTGCCGATTTCGCCCAATCTCGCGCCGAGCAACAGCCAGGCTGCTCGCAGCCATGGCGTGAACGCGTTGGGGGAGAAGACCCAGCGGAAAATTACTCATCTGCCCTTTTGTTTCTTTTTCTCGTTTGTTTTTCGGCGGGGGAAAAATCGTCTTTTGATCGTGGATTTCTTTTGTTTGGAGCGGGTGCCAGGTTGTCTTGAAACCGGCTGAGTTGGCCAGTGCCCGTTGGGCCAACTCAGGGAACGGCTGTCTCTCTCTCTCTGTTTGCAATCGATTAGTCTGACATGGAATTTTGTCATTGGTCGGTTTTGTAAAATTGATAACTAATTATCGGCTTATCAGAAAATTATGGAAAAATATTCGTTGGATTCAGAAAAATGCAAGCTTTCGTTTGGTATTGGTTTTGATTCCCGAATCTGATGATTTAAGATAAAACTTGAATAATTCATAACTAATAATCTATAAGTCAGAAAAATATAATAAAATATGTTTTAGACTCGTAATAACATAACCTAAAATATGAAATAGTTTTCATAACCTAATTCACATAATAATAAAAAGGTAGTTTTTAGGGTTTGGTTTATATATATGAAATTGACATAAAATCGGTATATGTGTTTAATAGGCTCTTTGGTGACCTAGTTTTGGATCCAGAAGGGCTTAGGAACTGTTGGACTTTGATAATAAGGTATGTTGTATCCCCTATTACTCAATGTTGAGCAAATCACCTATCTTATCTTTCTTTTGACTTTTGCCTACACAAAATGTCTTATCTTTTGTTATCATGGTTCGTGTGAACTATCTTACATGTTTTTGTACATGGATATTCTTTTGATATCTCTTTTATGTATCTTGATGCAAGATTGGTCTCTTTTATTGTTGTATGCCACATTGAAGTGGATATTATATGTTGGTGTTGTCCATTGTGTGATGGCAACCTTTACTTGTTAATTCTGACTATACCTATTTACTTGCCTCTATATTTACATGCATTGTGATTCAGTAGCACTAGAGTAGTGTAACTACATTGGTTATGGGGCAGTATTCCCCTATTGTTTACTTGGAGGGTGGCAGTAATCCACTTCTCTATAACTCGAGTGTGGCAGTAATCCATACTCAAATTTTATATATTTGGGAGATTGGCAGTATTCCTTTCTCTATCAGGTTCAAGTTTGTGCTTGGCCGCCAATTGTTATTTATATTGTTCTAGGGCTATGTTTATCTCACATGCATGCAGGTTGGTGATGTTGTGGGGTGTGTGCCCTACTAACTTCTTATGTGCCAGTAATGCACAATCATATTTGCTTTGTTTTTGGCAAGTATCTTCTTTTATCATAATATGATGATTATTTTCTTTTATGCCCGTGTGGGTAGTCCTTACCTCTTGAATGGGAAGCATTATACATTTGTTGTCCTTTTAATCCTCATATTGCTCAAAGTTTTCTTTTAGCATACACATACCAGCATTTTGCTGATTGTCTTCTTTTTGTTTCTTTTTTTTTCTTCTTTTGTGGGGTATGCTTCCAACCCCAGGTTAGTTCGAGGACAGTAGCTTCAACAACAACCTAGTAGCTGATCTTTGGGAGGCTTGAAGAGGTGGTTAGATGACCCTCAGCTTGTCCTTGGCGATATGTTTAGTTTTCTTGTAGATCACCTTATATGGTGAAGAGTTGTATAAAGCTTTGTAAATTGTTAGATAATATTTCTTTTCCGCTGCTACTCATTGTGTAATGATACATACATGTTGAATGAATTGATCTTCATCCCTTTTATGAAAAATTCTACGTGGTGTTTGGTTAAGGGATGTGATCTTTTCTTTCTAGTAGAGGAGTGGTTTCACTTCTTTACAATGATACACAGTGAAGCCCTAGATTTTATAGGGTCATTATGATCGGAGAGAAGAGACGAATATTTGGGAGATAAAAATGCAAATAGAGAAGTAAGGGAGAGGGAGAGCAAAGAGAGAAATTTGAGGGAAAGTAGTGAAGCGCGCGCAGGTGTTTTCCATTTGGTACTGAGGAAGAGGAAAACACTGGTGTCATTCGATTAAAAATCTAACAGAGCGGAGTCTACTTTCTCAAATAAATTAGTGTGATAAAAAATCAACTGAAAATCTTATTCAAAATATGAAACTAAATAGAGTGATATTGATACATTATGTCTTTCTCTTACTCAAATTGAGGGTCCAAATGTAGTCCGATTAATATGAAATTTTGCACCAAGGCTAATTAAAGCATGTAGTTTTTTTATTATGAAATTAGATTTGCCTATTGAAGTCTTTTGATGTGTTAAATAAACAAATCATATTTTCTCTTTCCTCATGCATTAATGACTTTAAGATTCTCCAAATTTTATGAAACTTCTCACACAAGTCATATTTAATGTGTTGGATAAGAATTTGCCATCAATTTTACATGTTGGGGTTGTTTGTACAATTATTTAATATTTTTAAAGTTGTACACACTTTCTCTCTCCTAATTTCACCTTTTGAGCAAACTTTCTCCAAATTGAATGAAAATTCACCAAAAGGCTATATTTATTATGTAGACTACAAATCCAAGATTATTTTCCTCTTTTGGAGTCATTTAATATTATATTTGATATTTTGGGGAAAACTTACATCTTCTTTTCTAATTTGAATTAAATTAATTATTATTATGTGAATAATGTGAAACTTGACTCCCAAGGTAATTGGGACCCAAGGAACACGATTTTTAACTTAGATTTCACTTTTGGGATTTTTTATGAGATATGTCATATGGCCCATTAGTGGCCCATTATCCACATTGTTTATCCAATTAAGTTATGTATGTTCATATCACCTCTAAATGAATTATGTGATATAATAAATTACATTAAGGTGATGCATTCATAGATTAGCTTATTGGGAACATCTCTTAAGCCTAACCTCAACCTTGTTTGGATAAGCCCAAAAGTTCAAACTCTAGGGTAGGGTTCAAGATCTGGTATGTTACAAGAGTAGGTCGGTGATTGTGTGATCATTTAAGGTTCAACTATCTCAAAATATTTTTCACTATCTACCTAGGTTTTTTGAAAGTATCACAATTGAAGAAAAAAAAAGTCTTCCCTTTATACCCAAGATATCAGATATGTTGGCTATAAAATGTCAGACAACAAAAGTCATAAGAAGGGATAGATGTTATACATTTGCACACACTATTTGTCCAATAACATGTATTTTGGCAATTAAGAACTCAAAAAGCTTAGATGAAGATCTGATTCAGCCACTAGGAACTCTAGATGGATCAATATGAAATTTGGATTGATTTCTAAGTTGTTGCATGGTTGTCTTCTTCATAGTAGCTTATTTTTGTCTTGTGGGACATGTTATCCTATCCTCCGTACATGTGTCTCTACCTCTCCTTTGTCCATGCTGATGTAGGAGAATGTAGTGAACCACCTTGGTCACCAAGTCAAAGAGGAAAAGATTTGTTGACACGGTTGCCATTTCAAAACTGTCTTTATTTTCATATCTCAGAAAACATTCCTTGGGACCGCTTCCTCTCTCTCTAAAAGAGAAGTTTGATGGCCAACTTGTCTCACAAGTAGTCTCAAAGATGTATGTTAAGTCATGTGGGATGTGCCCATATATATAAAAGATTCATGATCTTGGAAAACCCTAACTTCAATCTCTTTCCTATTTGTAATTAAAAAAAGTATAATGAGAAAAAACTTAGATTGGATTGTGATTGTCTGACCATGCTTCCTTATTGGCCGATCACGGTCATGTTGGGCACAGTAATTACATGATCAACCTACCATGTCAGACCAGATCTAGATCTGATTTCCTTTCGAGTTACCAAGACTATCCCTATTGTACTATGATCACCCGCTTAGGTTACCTGATCAGTTGACCAGTCTGGTCCATTAGAAGACCCAATCGATCAAGTTGAAGTTCAATTCATCCAATAACCCAACCAACCCAATCAGCTAACCAGACATTCTGGTCGTTGAACCAAAGGATAAATCAACATGTTTATGATTCAAAACCATTATAATCATATTTTTTATTATGAACATTGATTCCATTATACATCATTATGTGTGTGACCCAGTAGGTTCCTTACTATGTTTGTAGTGATGTTCAGAATTACACAAACAAATATTTGTGACTAGATGCACATTACTGCCACCCAAGTACAGAAATGAGTTGAAAAACAACTACATCCTGTATAGTGGCATGTGTTACCATGATCATAGGATCCTTTTGTCACAAATATCCAGATTCAAATTGAGGTATGGAATGACATCCTCTTAAAAATCAATATATGATACTTGAACTAGAATAGACTATTTGATATATAGTGAGCTCAATATCATATTGACTCACATGAGGACATCCATGCTTATCATAGTATCTCTTATCAAGTGGTTGAGGACATGACTCTTAAGGAGGGACAAATTCCATCTACATTATCAAAATATTCCCCATGGCTAAATGTACCTAATAACCATCTTTTTAGAAACTCATATTTTAGAGCACGTTGGGCTAGTGTCAAAGTACACAGAACAACAAGTGTTACTATAGTGACTTCAGTTATGAGATTCACAGTCACCGCTACAAAATTGAGCTTTGAATATGACATGTCATTACATGACTTCCACATGTCTATTTTAAGGTACAACTTACAATCAAGTATTTGATATTATATGGCCTAGCTACAACTTACGATAAATCAATTTCTTGTTAGACTTAGGGGATCACTATAGTGCCAATATAGCTTCTAGGTTTTTGTATCAACCTTGCCATAATTCTTATAATGTGAAATAATTTTGAAGTATAAATTCCCAAAAGAAATACCATTCTTATTTCATTGATAAACATAAAAATCCAGTTCTGATAGATTTTCCCTTTTACATGAGTATTTGGAGCCATTTCTTCCAAATGGAAAACAGCCATTATAGTGTGGACATGCTTATCCCCTCCATGAAAAATGATAAGGCTTTCATTGATTACAATTTTACAACTAATTCACTTGTTGTGTACATTATTTGAAATATATGGTTGGCTAGAAATACCATTATTTTAGATAATATACAGAAGTCAAATCTTCATTATGTTGGACACATTTACAATGATTTAAACTCTTAGTATGATTATGACCTTACATGTGATGCCTCAACTTCTAAAACAAAAGGTCTTTCTAAATATATTCTCGGTATCCAATGATGATACCTTCTTCCACTCCATTTTCCTCAACATTGAAGATACAAATGATGAGCATATGAATTCTTCTGGGGACATAATTTTTTTATTGAGTTTTTATTTTTATGTTTTGGGATGTGTAACGTGAAGGTCTCCCCCTTTATATTATAGTTATTATGCATTCATCCTTGCATCATGGTGATTTGGAGGGACATTTTATGATAGATCTCCCTCCTTCACTTGGGACAAACATTTTAGTGTGTAGTTTTATTTTAAAAAGAAAATTTCACAATACATTCATCAAATAGTGTAAAACTAACCAACCAACCACAAAACATCTATGAGAATCTAAAATAAATAGGAAACCACACCATCTATGTGAAATCAATAATATTAAACCACACCATCTATACAAACTTAAGCCTTTGAAGTCGCATTGAAACAATGCCATTTTTTATTTCAGTTGGAGTATGTGGCAAAGCTATGACACACTATTGTCATTATATTACAAAAGGGAATATGATTAGTAATCAGATTGACAAAAATCAAGCATACCTTCTCATGGACAAAATACTATGTTTATTTGACAAAATTTAAGTACAAAATTGAATAGACATGCAAGATAAACAAGTACTAGTAGGGCATGTTTGGGGTGAAAGGAGTTTCATTCCTTGGTATATTGTCTAACACGAGAAATTAAAAAAATATGATAATAGACCACATAAGGAATATTTGGTTGGATTTGGTTTCTGATCTGATCAAATCTGTTTGCTTTTTTGTGGTTGCAAGCAATGAATGAGTATGGCTACAATTGGTTATATTACCATAGTCATTATTGATGATATATGCAATTAGTAGCATCAGCTGAGGTCCTGAGGAAGAAAAACTCCACACATGCCTAGAGGTAGACCCGCTCACCCAGACCGACGTGGGAAAGTGGGATGTCTCTCTCATTCCCTGTAGCATATCTCGCCATCTGCAATATTTTTTGCACAAATTTGTTTAATGCAACAAAATAAATAGGAGAGAGGGATAAAAAAGAGAAAGTATAAAAAGTAGATGATACAAAAAATAGAGAAAGAGGTGAGGAGTGAAAAAGGATAAGGAAAATAGAAAAAGGGGAGAGTAGGCAAGAGAGGAGGGAAGTATATAAAAACAAGAGAGAGAAAATTATTTTTCTCATAACTTCCAATCCTTCATGGATTTTTTGCTGAAATAAAAAGCATTAAATTCTTTATAAAAAAATTTTAACAAGAGAAATGTTGACATACTTTGGAGAAATAATAATATGAGATATGTATGTTTCTCTCCACTTTTGTACTATACAAATACTTTTAGTACAGTATGAATGTTTACTTTTCTCCTTGATTTGTCCTGCATTTCTAGTATTGTGCTACAACATTCATGTAGTATGAAAAAAGAGGTGGGAAATATAGAAAAAAGAAGGAGAGAAGTAGGAAATAAATAAGAAAGAAGTAACATTGGTCCTATACTAAAAAAATTGTACAATATGAAAAATAGGAGGGAAGTATCGAAAAAAGAGACGAGAGAAGTAAATATTAGTATATTACTAAAGAAACATTTGGATAGTTCAAAAAAGAGGAGTGAAATATAGAAAAAGGAGAAAAGGGAAGTAGGAAAGAGATAATAGAGAAGTAAACATTAATATCATACTAAAACTATTCACACAATATAGAATAAGAGGAGAGAAGTATACAAAATAGAGAAGAGAAGTAGGAAAGAGAAAAGAGTGAAGCTAACATTAGTACTATACTAAAATATATTTGTACAATACGAGAAAGGAGAATAGTAGGAAAGAGATAGGAGAAAAGTAGGATAGAGAAAGGTATAACTTCATACATTACTAAAAAACATTCACACAATTTGACAGATGAGAGAAGTAGGAAAGAGAAAGGAGAGAATTTAACATTAGTACTATAATAAAAAATATATGTATAGTATGGAAAAGGAGAGATTTATATTCTTCTCATGTTATTCGTTCTTTGAAGTATGTCAACAATAGTATTTTTGAAAAGTATTTTTCATAAAGAATCTAATGTTTTTTATTTTGGAAGAAAAATCATCAAGGATGGAACGTTATGAACAATACAACTTTCTCTTTCTTTCGATTAAAAGGGTTGTATTTTTATCTCCTAGAAGATATAGTGGAGATTATGATCAAAAAGATATCAAATCAACATGTATTCTCTTTCTTTCTCTTTATTTCTCCTTTTCTAGGGTTCTAAGGTCAAAAAGAGAAAGAAATGAATTGATTCCTTGGAGTTGGTTAGATGTCTAGAAAATGAGAATGTGAAAATGTTTTTAAGATGATTGTTTATTGAGAAGAGTATTTATTGCTCATATCATTCATATCACCCTATGTTACTAGGGGAAATTCTGTTAGTTTAATCCTTTTTCCTCAAGAGGATGTTTAGATTGCTACATGAACTTTAGGTTTATCCCTAACTCAATATAAATATATGTTTATTGATAAAGTCATCAAAATTTTAGGATCATCACTAGTACAGAAATAGCGTTCAACGTTGCTTTTAGAGGCGTCCGTTTTTTAGTAAAACCGACACTACTCACATTAAATGTCGATTGATAAGGACATCTGACGTCTATATTTGAAGACCAGCCAGACACGGGTATCACTTTTCATTCAGTGTCGGTTGAAGAAAAGCAATCGACGCCTAAAGTAGCCCATGAAATCCATTTTTTTCGAGCAAAAAAAATTCTGCCAATGTATCAGATACAACGTCGGTGTTTTAGCTAATAACCGACGCTGCATGAAGATAAAATTTTTGCCAAAAGTTCTAATATGGGAGGCGGTTTTCTAATAATAAACGATGTTATAAGTGTGTGTGTGCCGTCCCCATCAAATTTTTTTACACCCCTATTGCGTCAGTTTTTTATGGAAACCGACGCTATTAGGATGTAGCGTCGGTCATTTAAACAACTAATGCTTATGTTTAACTTAACAACACCAGTGCGAGTGACTCTTCCCCTTTCTCTGTTTCATTCCCGATTCTTCAGTTAGGTCCGGCGATTTCTTGCTCGTCATCGCTCGTTGCTTCTCTTCTCACTGTCGCTCGGTGCTGCCGCCGGTCGTTGCTCCTCTCCTCTCCTCACCGCCGCCCCCGCCGGTAGCTGCTTCGGTGCTCTCCTCACCGCCGCCAGCTTCCTGCTAGGTCTTTTCTCCGCTAGCTTCCTGCAAGGTAACCCTTCCTGCGTCGCCGATCGTCCGCTTTTTCTCCTCTGCTGCTGGCTTTCTCTGCCACCTCCGACCTGGACCGCCGACCTGGACCTCACCCAAGCGGTGCCTAAGCAGGTGCCAGGGCACGCCTAGGGTCCCAACCCCAGGTGCCCTGCCTAGCTAGGCCTATGGGCGGATGCTTGGGCGGCGCCAGGGCACGCCTAGGCTGCTGTTGGGGTTTGGATTCATCTACTGGATTGAACCCTAAATCAACCTATACAAAGGATGCCCAAAACATGCACTGATTTTACCAGGTCACCCCAAAAGCCATTGAAAAATATTCTGATTGTGTTTATTTATGTACTGATTTCACCAATCTAGTGGAATTTTTTTAAAAGTTATTTACTGATTGTGTTTATTTATGTACTGATTTTTTTATGATTTATTCATCTACTTATTTGTATTTTTTGTCTACTGTTTTTTATTTAGTTATCTACTCATTTGAATTTATTTGTGTACTACTTTTGAAATTATATAATCATCTAGTGATGTAACTTTATCACAGGCTCATTATGAACCATTAGATCTAGATCTTAGGGCATCTCTACCATCCTAACTATGAAATTGATAACTTGTTTCCTTTTTGAGTATATTGACAATGTTAATCACCTAACTTGAAGAACTAGGATATGAATGATGAAACTAGGATTGTAGGTATAAGAATGACAACAGATGTATTTTTTGGCCTAGAAGCCCGTCCAAGATTTACTCATTAGGGGTAAATCTTGGATATTCCCCAGTTTGGGACTGTTCTTGAATACCTAATCTCACTTAGGATGTAAGTGTATAATGTGTATTGAGTTTTCGAGAAAATTTTGGTAGAATTTCCCCATTTGTTCTCTAAGTACATATGTACTTAGAGAACAGCGGGGAAATGCTGCCGAATTTTTTTTTTAAAACCCAATACACATTATACACTTACTAGTGAGATTAGGTGTTCAAGGATGGGATAGGGGGTACACATTTATTATATATAAGAGAATGACATCACATGTGTTTGTTGGCCTAGAAAGTGAACAACCATTGTTCTTTATATTACTTGTACATTGGTATAAATTAGAATGAACAATCACTAAATTATATATTGTTTGTGTGGAGTCCGGCTTCATTGTAACTCCTAATCTGACAATATTTTCCATGTAGCGCATCACATTCTAGCCGCAGGCCCAATCGTTATTTTGTATTGGACACTATCAAATGTTACCACCATAGAAATGCTTAATAAAGGCACTTTCATTTCATGTCCTGCACTGTCTACTTCAACATCGGATGGGTCTAGATAATATACAGTTAGTGTGGTTGGGACGTTTACCCCTAATTGCAAATAAGCCAAACAAATAGAAAATTGGATGGGTCAAGATAATAGGAGTAAATCTTAGCTATACATGATCAAAATAGAAACAAAGGAGAAGGGAAAGAGAGTAGGAAACACCATGGATGCTTGATGGAGCTTGACTTCTATGGTGGAAATGAGTGGAAAGTGGGTGGAAATGGGATTAAATGCAAGGAAAGTAGGTGGATGGGAGTAATGGATGCAAGGGAGCAACTGGGTTGCGTCTAGGAAGTGCTCTTTTCCGAGCCCTAGAAGCAACCAGTGCTTATATAGGAGCTAGGGCTAAGTGGGGGTAAAATAGGAAAAGCAGTGCAAAGTTGTGTAGGGCAGGTGATCACCACGGTCGTGGTGGGTGTGCCACGGCCGTGGCGACGGTAGTAGGGAATGGCCGTGGGGGGTGAAAACGATCGTGGTGTGAAGGTAGTGGTGAGATGGTGGTGGCCACGGCCGTGGCAGAGTGCCACGGTCGTGGTGGGTAACATGCACCATGGCCGTGTGGCTTAACACGGCCATTTTGGAGTTGGAGGAGCTGACCGTGGGGAGGGGCCACGATCGTGGCGACTTGGCCACGGTCGTGGCGTTCTCGACAAAAACCCTATTGCAACTGAACCTTTGGCAATTAATTCCCACGACCGTGGCAGGGTGTCACGGTCGTGTTCTCTTCTCCTGACCACGACCGTGCTAATGGCCACGACCGTGTTGTCTTCAATGACCACGATCATGGCTGGGAGGCCACGGTCGTGGGACTCTGTGGAATTTCCCTGTTGTAAGTTGTTGGATCTTGGCAATAAACGCACGACTGTGGCATTGTGGCCACAGTCGTGGTGAGGTTGGCCTCACTCAATCACACTTCAATCTTCGTCATTTTTGGATGTCTTTGCTTGGGGATGATTCTTGACCATTGGAGGTAGGTTGAGGGAGACTTTGGGGCCTTCTTTGGGTCCCTCCATGAGTGGGGGAACCCTAGAACTCCTTCTTTCTCTCTCATCCATCTAAGCATGGTTCAAGTACCTGAAAAACAGTGCAAAGAACATCCATAAGCATATTTGCAATGATAAGCATATTAGGGGTAAAAAGCTTGTAATCTACATGTTTAGATGTGACTTAAGATGTAAGTGTATACCCTAATCCGAACACCTAATTAATCTCACTTAGGATGTCAGTGTATACCCTAATCTTGTCCTAATATATACTTGTTTTCTCTTTGATCATAGAATGGATAGATCATGGATGTCCATTCGCAATCGCTGCACCCCAGAGTTTATATATGGTCTTGACCAGTTTATTAGATTTGCCAAGGAACATAGGAAACAACCTGGAGATAGGTTCTACTGTCCATGTAGGCATTGCGGTAACAACTTGAAAGTCAGCACTGGTGATGAAATCAAAAGTCATGTCATGTGCAACGGGATTATACAAGGCTATACAGAATGGCACTGGCATGGAGAGATTTCAAACCCGAAACTGGTGGATGTCGATAGCAGTGCTTGTGTGGAAGAAGAAATTGCCTACGATGACGTAGATGTGAATGAACCAGTTCCAGTAGACATCGTTGATGCGATGCTGGATAGTTGTGGGGTAGAGCACACCGATCCACCTCCCATTTTTAGAAACATTGTGCATGATGCTGAGATATCGTTATACATAGGTTGTACTAAGTTTACGAAGCTTAGCGTTGTGTTGAGATTGAATAAGCTGAAAGCTAACAATAGATGGAGCGACAAAAGCTTCACGTCATTGTTGTCTTTGTTGAAAGAATGTGAACTTTACAATGTGAATTACTTTACAATGTGAATGTGAACTTTACAATGTGAGCTTTGCAATTTGAATTACTTTACAATGTGAACTTTACAATGTGAATGTGAATTTTCAGATGGCTAAGCATTCTCCTGATGACCGTGTTGATGATTACCGTGAGGGCGAGGACATCAATGCGCCGCCTCACAATGTAAGTTTTAAAAATATATCATATATTTATATCTATATGTCCATTTATAGTTATATCTTGTATATGTGTTTATTTTGTCAAATTTTAGGTTGATGATGCACATGTACCATCTGAAGCACTTGAGGCACTTGATCAGCAACACCAAAAAGTTGACAAGAGAAGGGGCATCACTATGATGAAGAAGTTAATAGCGCAAAAGGGCAATGGACCCAAACTTGTTGTGGATTTTGATAATACAGGAAATGCATCTGGTGTGAATCGCAATTCATTTGTTTCATATCTTGGGTATGTTTCTTGTAGCCATTGCAGTTGTAAGATAGATTCTTGGCATAAAGTTTCTAAGGAGAAGAAAGACGTAATATGGAAGGATTTATTTGTGAGTTATTATTAATTTGCAATTCTATTTTGTAGATTACTAATTTTTTGGATACTAGTTAATAGCAATTCTATTCTGCAGAGTATATTTGAATTAGATGAAAAGCTACATCGTAAATGTGTGATGAAACGTTGTGGGAGAGTCCTAAGGAACTATAGGACAAATCTCACCCGAGAATACATAAAAGAAGATGACAAGAGGAAGAAGACAACCACTGAACAGTGGAACTTCCTGGACAAATAAGAATGGGACGTGTTTGTTGCTTCAAGACAAACTGATGAATTCAAGGTATTAGGCGTCAGTCCCAATCTCATTAATATATGTTGTATTCATCTATTCAAGATTAACATTTATTGTTACTAACCAAATCATTAATGTGCATACTAACTAGGCCCTCAGTGAGGCACAAAGATCAAGGCATGCACTGAATGTGCATGACCACACAATGGGTCCAAAGGGGTATGCATGCATTCACCAAAGACTACAGTCTGAGGCTACTGCTTAGTCTGCTTCTACTCAAGAGTCCTCCACTATAGGTAGCACACCTCTGCCTCTCCATGATGTATGGATAGCTGGGAGGCAAAATAAGAAGGGATAAATAAGTAAGCCTGCAACTGTTGAGGCGGCTGCAAAAATGGTAAAATACAACTCTTACAACAATCGTTCGAATATTGATTATATGTGGTGTTTACTTAATTACAAATTTTTGTTTTGGCGATTAGCGGGAGCTGCACGAGCTGAGGAAACAAGGCAAGTTCATCCCTGAGGGCACAAGGGATGAATTGACAGTTTCTCTGAGTAACCCAGAGCATCCTGGACGTGTTAGGGCTGCAGGCACTGGTGTGGGCATCAAAGCTTTTTTTGGGCCATCTCAGCGCAAACATGTCCCAAAAGTGGGACTTTCACAAGAAGAGGTAACATATTTTTTGCTTGTAGATGTTACTGTAAAAGAGAATTCAATAATTAGAATTTGACGTTTTTTTTATCCATGTATAGGTAGATAAGCTATTTGATAGGAAACTCGAAGAAGCAATGAAAAAGTGGCAGACATCTCAGACTTCCACTTACCAGACAGTACCTATGGTGTCTCCTATTGCAGGCTCTACTCCTACTGTAGAGGTTGGGAGTAATCCTGTAGACCCACCACCTAGCAAATCCATTGTAAGTATTTTTATGACATAGTAACTAGTTTTTTAATTCAAGATGATATGTTTTCAAGATGATATGTATATATGAAATTGTAGTCTTTTCAAAAAAAGATGATGTGTATATATGTATATAACATTCTTTACATAAAAATTTGTAGGGGTTGAAGCCATGCCGTCTAAAAGTTAATGAATATGTCATTGCAGAGGCGTCGGCTCACCAATCCCTACCAGGAGAAATGTTTCACGGGTCTCCATTACCAGCTAGTTGGATTTGTGTGAGCCCGATACATATATTCCCCAAGTGGATGGATCTTCTATTGCCATATGCCCACCCAGATTGTAAAACGCTTGGTGAGGCAGAAGGCGGGGTGATATTGTGGCTAAAAGCAGATGTCGTCTTTACTGAAACTGTATGGTAAATTTACATTACGTTAAATTGTTAGTGTGTGTATATGATGTCAGTTGATCTGAAATTATTATATATATATAGGTTAAAAAGAAAACACCCACAACATCTAGGCCTCCACTTCCACCTCCTACATTATCCAGTTGGTTTCCACAGGGCCTACCTGTCCCGTTAGGTCCTAAATGTAGGGGTATGATAATATGGTTAGGCGAACATGATATAAATTGCCCTATAATTGTTTCTATAGATTCAGATATTGCAGGTCAATCATACGAAAGCAAACTATTTATACAAGATATTTTAGAGTTGTTTCGATATGATTGGCTAAATACATATGTGATAGAGCTATGGATAAGGTGAGATCTTCTTTATACATCCATACATATGCTTTTAGTTTGCCCAAAGGATTATTTTTGCCCAAATTTGCCCAAAGGATTATTTTTGTGTTTAGAATACGAATTTGGAGTTATTTTTCTGATTTGAGAACATTTAGTATTTTATTTCACTTTATTGGCATATTTCCTATTTTCTTTTGATAATGTTTAAATGATACTTGGCCCTTAAGTTACTTTTTGATCAAGGAAATGAATTTGAGTATCAAATTATCCTGATAGGTTTCCAATTATAATATTTTGTGCAAAATCTTTCTCATTATCTTCTTTACCCATTATTTCTCATATTACCTTTAATTATTGCATTTATCTTCTCCTTTATTTCAAATTCGGATTTTCTCTTATTTCGCTTATTCTAGTAAGTGCTAGAAAGTTCTAGGATGAAATATTTTATTCTTTTTATTGCTTAGTGTACAATTTGCATTTTAGGCCCATTATCTAAAGTCTTACTGAGGTATTTGTGCATAAACCCAAATATTGGAATAAAAGGTTGTCTTGCCCAGCGAGACAGTCGTTTCACACCTTTTAGTTTTGCACATATGTGGCGATTCAATTCCAATTAGTACTCAACTTGACGTACCTCCAAAATGGGCATTTGCTGCAACTGAAACATGAATCTCACACCAAACCAAACAACCATTTGGTGTAACTAAGACAGGCATCTCGCACCAAGCCAGATGTCCATTTCACACAAGTGAGACAGGCGTCTTGCAGCCCAGGTGATGTAGGGGTTTTGAGTCATTTTTATAGACTGGTTTTGCATAAGTTTTATATGTATTTTGATCATATTTGTGATTAATATCGCATGATTCACTACCTTTAGTCTATAATCTCTTTTTGCATCAAATTTACCTTATTTTATCTTATTCTGTATAAAAGATCACATTTGTTGGATTTGATTGGTGTTCTTCTTTTCTTTTCAGGCAATTTGGATATCTACATCCGTCGATACCATCGACGGAAGATCAATACCATCGACCTGGTCACAGTGTATTGCCGGAGAAGAGCAACCAGAAGTCGATACCATCGATGGAACTGTTGATGGTATCGAGAGAGCGTCAGCGAGCCAAATTTCTAGGTGTCGATACTATCGACCCAAGGTCGATACCATCGACCTCGCCTCAGCAAACTTAGCTTCAGTGTCAGATTCCATAGAAAAGCGACGCCTAAGGTGTAGATACCATCGACATACCGTCTGTGGGCTCTGATCTCCAAGACCCGAGATAAACACGATTAAACTCAGCGGAAGCGATTCGATTAACAGCGGAATACAAAAATCACCAGAAATTAAAACTTTTTGAGACAAGATCTTGAAATCATGAAACTCCTTTTATAAGAAACAAGGTAAACAGATTACATCTTTGTTAGATCACTTCATGAGTGATTATATACAACCAGATACAAAATCTCAAGATTTGAAAACCAAAATCTCAGACCAAAGACTCCAAGGACCTGAGAGTACAGAGACGACATAAGACTATCTAACTACAAGACTCAGCAGTCAGTATCCCCACCTGAGATTCACTGCTGCTCCTGGTGCTACTGGTGCTGATTCTGATCACCTGCAGATTGGTTCCTGCATCCTCGACGACCACCTAAAAAGTTGAAATCTACGGGGTGAGACAATTTTAAATAATTGTCCCAGCGAGAGTTATAACTCTACTCCAGAAGCTTTATTATAGCAACCAAGAATAACATGGGAAATAAAAACTCTAAGGTAATCAGCAGTAGATTGTTATCAATTAGAACAACAACATTTAAGAAATATGAAAAACATGTATACTAAGTAATGTATCATCAACCAATGTATTTCGTGGTTCAACCTAAGCAGATATGCTACACGGTTGATTATGTTTTACGAACATCATTATGCCCTGCGGAGATGAGGTATACCGCTCATACTCCAACCGATCACTATTAAGTCGCATCAGTATCATACATAGGTCATCAAAAGAGCCGGATTCTTATGACCTCATCTTCCTCAGTCAGTATGAGGATCAACAAGCAGGATATCTAGTGTCTCTGCTACAATAGCTTACCAGGGTATTCTGGTACTTCTCTATTAGAGTCACAGTGGCATTATGTACTCTCTTTGCCATCGAAAGATTTCTTGTTTATCTCTCATCGATGCGGTATAAAAGATTTCCTCGGGAGATTAGTGTTACATCACCCCGGCATAACACATAGTGAAGGATTTGATAGAATAAAGATACATCTACATCAATTCCTACACTAGGATGTAAGGAAATTCACATCCATATTACCCCACATATTCAAAAATATGTGCTCCAGGAATCCCTTTAGGAAAACTTATTTCACCATCATCTAATTCCTGACGATGATGGATCTATGATCAGGGCTCTACATGGTATGATTATACTTGATTAGTTAGGTACATTTCAGTATTCTTTTATCATCATATATGTTTTCAAACATTAATCATTAGCATAGCAGCTATGAAGGAAGAATACTAAATGTAACAAGCCTAACTCTCATCAATTATCATTTCTCAATATTCTCATCACAAGTCATCTCTTAAAGCATGACCTTGATGGTATTCATGGCTCTCACAGCCTATCAATCTCATAAGATGTTATTAACAAGGCATCAGGATATATCACTATTCATAAAGCTAACAACATGCTTTCAATGGATATAGAATCATCATCCATACTTGGATATGATCATCCTCTTAAAGGAACCTGCATGGTTAAATCAACTGATAACAGTAAATAACTTATTTAAAGAAGTTGTATCTCTCTACTCATACAAGATCTAAGTTTCCCTGGTTTTCATCAATTAGGGTTTACTATTCACATTACATGTCATCACCCTAGAATTAGGGTTTACTATTCACATTACATGTCATCACCCTACAATTAGGGTTTACTATTCACATCATGATGAAATGATCTCATAACATCCTCATGTATGAGAAACATCATCATTAAAGACCTCAGATAAGATTAAGATTCATCAATTGTCATAAATAGGGTTTCCATGATCTCACATAGGTGGATCATACCTAAACTTGCACATCCATGTATATTGAAGTATTTTAGTTGAGTTTCCATTATAATTGGTACTTTCTCTCTCCTCTAACTAGTAGATAGTGATTACACCACTCTACATTAGGTTGGGTTAAGTCCTCATTGATTAACACAAGTCAACTCATCACTATCATGTGGTTAGGGTTTGATTAAAACAAGGTATCACTCAATTGAACCTTTCAGGGGCATTTTGGTAATTTTACCCATTGACCATCATCATGGGTCAATTCATTAGCCACTTAGTCCCTTAAAATTTTAGGTTACCATTAGGGTTTAGATTAGATCATCATTGAACCTTCTACACTTTCAAGTGATTAAGTATAATCAACCTTGAAGGTCTCCAAATGGTTTAGGGTTTAACCTTCAACCTTCAACCCATTTGATTCTTAAACGACCTTGAACTCGTTTAACCTCAAACGACCTTGAACTCATTTGAGCCTTAAACGAGTGTGGACCCACTTGATCTTAAACGGGTGTGGACCCACTTGAAGTCTAAACGGGTGTGAACCCAATTGAGTCTAAACGGTTGTGAACCCGTTTGAGTTCAAACGAGTGTGAACCCGTTTGGGGTCAAACGAGTGTGGACTCATTTGGACTCAAACGAGTGTGGACTAACTTGGGTTCAAACCGCATGAAAAAAAAGGTGACACATAGGTTATGTTTGAATAGGGTTTCTTATGTTGAAGCCTTTAATTGGCCAAAGCCATGGTAACCACTTATAAATTGAGTCAATTAGGGTGAGCTTCAATCAAATGGACTCCAATGTGACCCTAAATTGAAAGCCAATTAGGGTTAAGTCTAACTCAATTAGGGTTTCCAATCGGCTAATCATCAATTTTCAACAAAGTGGAACAAAGTGTAATTGAACCCATCAATTGAACTCCAATTGGGGCCAAACTTGGCCCAAACGGTCTTGAGATCGTTTGGATGACCTCCAAACGGTCTTGAGATCGTTTTCCCAAAGTTTGATCAAAAACCAAGTTGATTTGATTAGGGTTGAACCCTAATTAGGTCTAAAATCAGCAATTTTATCAATTCTTCAACCTATTGGAATTGGACCTTCAATTGAGTAATTTTTCTCAACCCTAGACCTCCAAACGGTCTTGGGGTGTCACTAAACGAGTTTGAGATCGTTTGTATGAACCCCCAAATGGGTTGGAACCCGTTTGGGTCCTTCAACCCAACACTCATAAAAAACTATATGAAATTCAGCAAATTTAACCCGATTAGGGTTAGGGTGTTGAAATGCCTTCAACTCTTAATTGGTTAGGAATTAGATCATGATTCTTGGTAGAAATGAAATTCAATATATTATGAACAGGAATCCCAAACGGTCAACACTTGGTCAACTCCTTCAAATGGGTTGGAACCCGTTTGCCCAAAGATTCAAGTTAATCAGTTTAGAAAACAGCACTTAATTCAATTCGATTGCCTAATTGATTGGCCTTCAACCTATGATTCCTTTGGAGTTAACCCCTCAAATTTGGTGGGTCATTAGCCTACATAATTGTGAACAGAAATCCCAAATGGTAAACGCTTGGCAATGCCCTCAAATGGGTTGGAACCCGTTTTGCCAAACCAAACTATTGAACCCGTTTGGATTGAAACGAGTGTGAGATCGTTTAACTTATTGGTCCAAGATCGTTTAGTAAAGTTAGATAAGGACCAACATAGGTATTAACGCCCCTTGTCTTCAACCTTGAAGCCAAGGTCTGTTCTTCACGAAAAATCTTGCAAGGGTGCAAAGAAGGATGGGGAAGAAGAAGAACTAACTATTATTTGCACGAATAAAAGTATGCATAACAAAGCAAAAGGTTTAGAAATATAAAACCCGCCTTAAGATCATTCCTTGAGCTCCAAGCTTCCAAGCTTCAAGTCTTTAATGGTGTCTCAAGCTCCAAAGGTCATCCAAGGGTGTTTCTCCAAGGAAAGGTTGGGAAAAGATGGCTAGAACAAGTAAGCTAAGTAAGAAAACTAGCAAACCAACCTTGTAACATGATATCCTCCATGAATTTGAGCAAGATGATGATCAAAGATTACCTAGAGCTGCTTGGCCATTCTCCTCTTCTTCAGAGCTCTTTCCTAAGTCGGTCTAAGCAAGGAAATAAGAAAGGAAGTGAAGGAAACGTTCCTTTACAAACAAAGGAAGGGTGTATATATATTTTGGGGTCATTTCCAACATAAGGACAACTAGTTTCTCCTTTTCACAACTAGGTCATTCCTTTCTTTTAGGCACGTCCCTCCTCTTCTTTTCTAAGGTAAAACTCCTTCTAAAACCAAGAAATAAAGGCATGGAAGGTCAACATATCACTAAGGTACATATGTACATAAGGGTCTCCTTACTTACATCTTGATGATTTAATTACAAAGGTGTTCCTTATTATATGATTATTCAAAGGAAGTGCCCCCTTCATCATTATTACTCTAAATGATCTCAAAAGTCATAAAAGATGTTCTAGATGGTATATTTTATAAGTTGCACCCCTCATTTGGGTAAATTGCACTTTAATCCAAATTAGGGTTTTTAAGCACAAGGATCATTCCACAAGCTGCATCTTGATGCCCAGGCTTGGGAAATCCATCATACCTCATCATATCCACTCATAAGATGTCTCATCATCAGAGTAACATCTTAACTTGTGAAGTTTGCAAGTTAAACCCCTTATCTGGGTAATTTGCACATAGGTCTCTGTATTACCAAACAATACTACAATCATTGTTTAAAAGGGACAAAAATGAAAATGTATGTTCCTTAGGAACTTAATTACATGCCAAAAGATAATCACAAGGATTTAATTACATATTTAGGCAAAACACCTAGGGTTAACTCATAACCCAGGTCATGGATGTTACAAATTATCCACCCCTTACAAGGATTTCGTCCCCGAAATCGATAAAGCATATTAGGAGAAAAGAGTAGGGTATTTCCTTCTCATCTCCTCCTCTAGTTCCCAAGTGGCTTCTTCAACACCACGGTGATTCCAGAGAACTTTTACAAAACTTATCTCTTTCTTCTTTAGCTTTTTAATTTTGTTATCAAGGATTGACACCGGTCCTTCCTCATAAGTTATATCTTCATTCAATTTTACTTCCATAGGTTGTAGAACTGACTCGGTATCGGGATGACATTTCCTTAACATAGAAATGTGAAACACAGGGTGTAGCCTCTGCAACTCTGGTGGTAACTCTAGTCTATAAGATACCTTTCCAACCCGTTCAATGATTGGATAAGGCCCCATAAATCTAGGAGCTAACTTCCCTTTCCTTCCAAATCGAAGGACTCATTTCCAAGGTGAGACTTTGAGATACACTATGTCTCCAACCTGGAACTCTAACGGTCTACGACGCTTATCAGCATAAGATTTCTGCCTATCCTGTGCAGTCTTAATCTGTTGTTGTATTACTTTAATCTTCTCCGTAGTCTGCTGCACAAGATCAGGACCTAACAATTGATGCTCACCAGTCTCATACCAACACAAGGGTGACCTACAACGTCTACCATATAAAGCCTCATAAGGTGCCATATCAATACTATGTTGATAGCTATTGTTATAGGCAAACTCTATTAGGCTTAGGTGCAGATCCCAACTCCCTGTAAACTGGAGAACACATGCTCTCAACAGGTCTTCCAAGGTCTGTATGGTTCTTTCTGACTGTCCATCAGTTTGTGGATGAAAGGATGTACTAAACCTTAACTGGGTGCCTAGTGCCCTATGTAGCTGTTCCCAAAAATGACTTGTGAACTGAGGACCTCTGTCAGAAACTATGGTGACAATAACTCCGTGCAAACGCACTATCTCTTGAACATATAACTGGGATAACCTTTCAGCAGAATAAGTTGTTTTGACAGGTAAGAAATGTGTTGTCTTAGTCAACCTATCAACAATTACCCAAATGGAATCATGTCCTTTGTTTGTTCTAGGTAGACCAACAACAAAGTCCATGGTTACATGATCCCACTTCCACTGTGGTATGGGTAAAGGTTGCATTGTTCCTGCAGGCTTCTGGTGTTCAGCTTTAACTTGCTGACACACTGGACACTTCAGAACAAACTTAGCTACGTCCTTCTTCATCCCAGGCCACCAATACATATCTTTCAAGTTTTGATACATCTTGGTGCATCCTGGATGCATAGCATACATTAAAGAATGAGCTTCTTCCAGGACTAACTTCCTCAGGTTATCTACATCTGGTACTATCATCCTCCCATGATAGCATGCCACTTGATCATCTGATTCATGAAAACCTTCTCGCTTCTCATCACCATACTCAGATCTGATCTACTGAACTGCAACATCAACTTGCTGTGCTTCCTTAATCTGCTCTCTTAGGGTGGGTTTGATATGCATCTCAGCTAACAACCCGGTAATCCATGACACCTTCATCTGTACATTATCTTGCCTTAAGGAGATAAGCATATCTCTCCTAGGGCATACTAAAGAGTTTAATTGTGCCCTATCAGAGGATGATGTTGCTGATTTCCTACTCAAGGCATCTGCAACAACATTGGCCTTTCCTGGATGGTAATCTATTGTACAATCATAATCCTTGATTAACTCCATCCAGCGACGTTGCCTCATGTTAAGCTCATGCTGAGAGAAGATATACTTAAGATTTTTTTGATATGTGAAAATCTGGAATGTCTCTCCGTAGAGATAATGTCTCCAGATTTTCAGGGCATGAACCACAACAGCTAATTCCAGATCGTGTGTCGGATAATTCTCTTCGTGTTTCTTAAGCTGTCGTGAAGCAAAAGAAATCACTTGCTTATCCTGCATCAACACGCATCCGAGTCCATTCTTGGAGGCATCACAGAAAATTATGTATCCTTTTCCTTGCTTAGGTAACACAAGCACAGGTGCACTTGTCAACCTCTCCTTTAACAGTTGAAAGGACTGTTGACACTTATCACTCCAGGAAAAAGGAACATCTTTCCGGGTTAATTTGGTTAAGGGTAAGGCTATAGAACTGAAATTCTTAATAAACCTTCGATAATAACCAGCTAATCCCAAGAAACTTCGAATCTCCGTTGGTGTCTTCGGTTGTTCCCACTGTAGAACAGATTCTACCTTTGTAGGGTCAACACGAATACCTGAGGCAGATATCACATGTCCAAGAAAAGATACTTCCGGCAACCAGAATTCACACTTGTTAAATTTAGCATATAGCTTATGTTTTCTTAGCAGAGTTAGAGCCTGTCAGAGATGTTGTTCATGCTACTGAGCATCCTTACTATAAATCAGAATGTCATCTTTGAAGACGACAACACACTGATCAAGGAAAGGTCAAAAAACTCTATTCATGAGTTCCATGAATGCAGCTGGTGCATTGGTTAGTCCAAACGACATAATTGTGAACTCATAGTGACCATATCGTGTCCTAAAGGCAGACTTGGATATGTCACTATCCTTAATACAGAGTTGATGATATCCAGACCTCAAGTCTATCTTTGAGAAGACTGTTGCACCACGCAACTGGTCAAAAAGATCATCAATCCTCGGCAACGGGTATTTATTCTTTATCGTTACTTTATTTAGTTGTCTATAATCAATGCACAACCGCATTGACCCGTCTTTCTTTTTAACAAACAAAACTGGAGCACCCCAGGGTGAAGTGCTCGGTCGGATGAAACCCTTCTCAAGCAACTATTGAAGCTGCTTCTTGAGTTCTGCCATCTCAGCAGGCGCCATCCTATACGATGTCAGGGCTATAGGTTGTGTATCTGGGATCAAATTCATTTCAAAATCAATTTCCTGAGGCGGTGGCACACCTGTAAGTTCTTCAGTAAATACATCTTCAAATTCCCTGACTACAAGAACTTCAGCAGGGTTAGGACTCTCCATGGTAGTATCTACCACATGGGTCAAGAATGCATAACATCCTTGTCTCATCAACTTATCAGCAACCATTGCTGACACAAGACAGGTGGGTAGAATCTTTCTCTCTCCTTGAAAGATCCATGTGTTGCTTTCATTAGCAAACACATCCTGCTTGGATTCACAATCCAAGACAACCCTATACCTTTCCAAGGTATCCATCCCAAGAATTATATCAAAACCTTGCATATCAAGTGGTATAAGATCCACTTGAATGCGATGATCAGAAAAGAAGAGGATGCAAGGGGAGCATACCTCTTGCAAAACAGCAGATCCTCGCAACGGAGTCTCAAGCAACAAATTATCTGCCCTATGACTGACTGTAATATAGCAATTACGAATCACTCTCCGAGTGACAAAGGAGTGCGTAGCACCCGGGTCGATCAGAACAGATACAACACAGGATTTAGACATATCAGAATATAAAAGTTCCATCTGACCTGCCACTACCCGTGGATTGACCACTGCATCTGGTGGGTTCATAGCATAGAACCTCACTGTCACCTGGTGTTGAGGTGGTGCTGATGATCCAGCTTGAGATGCTTGTCCCCATCCTCGAGCTGCTCCTTGAGATTGCCTTCTCTGTGATCCCTGTTGACTCTGTCTCGGAGGCTGTGTCACACTGACAGGCCTAGATCGACAGTCCTTCATCAAATGTCCCACCTTCCCACAGTTGTAACAGCTCTTCCCCAGTTGTTGTGGTCTGGGTGGTCCTGTAACTGACTTTGATGCTGAACTGTGAGTCTCTTGTAGTGGTAGGCTTCGTCCCCTGCCTCTACTCGGTGTCCACTGTGTCTGAGCACTAATTCTGGGTGGTGGAGATGTAGGTGTAGAGAATCTAGGCTTCTTAAAGTCTCTAGATGAAGAACCCTGGAACTGCGGATATCTTTTATGGGTTTGTCTCTTCTCGACTATGGATTTCTCTATCCTTCGGACTGACTCAACGAAGGTAGCAAACCTCTCCCGATTCTCTAGGGCAGACACGGGAGTAGTCAAGTCGGCGTTTAAACCCTTCTCGAACCTTCTGATCCTTTCTTCTTCGGTGGCAGCCATGTGCGGACAAAACCACAATAACTCCATAAACTTAGCTTCATACTCGCTAATGTTCATCATGCCTTGCCTCAATCTCTCAAACTGAGAGATCTTCTCATCTAGGAAGGTCTTTGGAAAATATCTATTGATAAATTCCCGACGAAAATCTTCCCACGAGATCTCCACTCCAGGCCTCTTCTGCTCTTCCATGGTCCACCAGTGACCAGCACTTCCCTTGAGAAGATAGACAGCATGTCTAACCTTCTGAGCTTCTGGGATGTTGAGGATTCTAAAAGCCTTCTCCAACTCGGTTAACCACAGATCGACATCTGCAGGATCAGCTGTTCCAAAGTATTCGGTTGCTCCGACACGACGAAGTCGCTCGAACGTCTTACCGATACCTTGTCCTTCAGGCTGGGCAGGTGCCCTAGGTGCAGGCATGGGCATCCTATCGGTGATGCGTGTCATAGCAGTCATAAACTGCCCGAACATAGTTTGAACAGCTGGGTTTCCCATGTCATCTGGGTCAAACTGAGGTGGTTCTCTGGGTGGCTCAGGTATAGGTTGCTCTATTTCTAGGTTCCTTGCACCTTCTCGAGGCGCAGCAACACTACTTTCGGCCTCGTACTCCTCCTGTGGTCCAGACATCCTTAATTATCTTCTTCTCCTGAGGAGCAGAAGACTCTATTAGATAAGAAAGAAGTACTAAGGATAGACTTGACACTCTAAGTCCTATGTCTCTGTAGACTCAGCGAATCTCTAGCTCTGATACCACTTAATTATGGGCTCTGATCTCCAAAACTCGAGATAAACACGATTAAACTCAGCGAAAGCGATTCGATTAACAGTGGAATACGAAAATCACCAGAAATTAAAACTTTTTGAGACAAGATCTTGAAATCATGAAACTCCTTTTATAAGAAACAAGGTAAACAGATTACATCTCTATTAGATCACTTCATGAGTGATTATATACAGCCAGATACAAAATCTCAAGATTTGAAAACCAAAATCTCAGACCAAAGACTCCAAGGACCTGAGAGTACAGAGACGACATAAGACTATCTAACTACAAGACTCAGTAGTCAGTATCCCCACCTAAGATTCATTGCTGCTCCTGGTGCTACTGGTGCTGATTCTGATCACCTGCAGATTGGTTCCTTCGTCCTCGACGACCACCTAAAAAGTTGAAATCTACGGGGTGAGACAATTTTAAATAATTGTCCCAGCGAGAGTTATAACTCTTCGCCAGAAGCTTTATTATAGAAACCAAGAATAACATGGGCAATAAAAACTCTAAGGTAATAAGCAGTAGATTGTTATCAATTAGAACAACAACATTTAAGAAATATGAAAAACATGTATACTAAGTAATGTATCATCAACCAATGTATTTCGTGGTTCAACCTAAGAAGATATGCTACGCGGTTGATTATGTTTTACAAACATCATTATGCCCTGCGGAGATGAGGTATACCGCTCATACTCCAACCGATCACTATTAAGTCACATCGGTATCATACATAGGTCATCAAAAGAGCCAGATTCTTATGACCTCATCTTCCTCAGTCAGTATGAGGATCAACAAGCATGATATCTAGTGTCTCTGCTACAATAGCTTACCAGGGTATTCTGGTACTTCGCTATTAGAGTCACAGTGGCATTCTGTACTCTCTTCGCCATCGAAAGATTTCTTGTTTATCTCTCATCGATGCGGTATAAAAGATTTCCTTGGGAGATTAGTGTTACATCACCCCGGCATAACACATAGTGAAGGATTTGATAGAATAAAGATACATCTACATCAATTCCTACACTAGGATGTAAGGAAATTCACATCAATATTACCCCACATATTCAAAAGTATGTGCTCCAGAAATCCCTTTAGGAAAATCTGTTTCACCATCATCTAATTCCTGACGATGATGGATCTATGATCAGGGCTCTACATGGTATGATTATACTTGATTAGTTAGGTACATTTCAGTATTCTTTTATCATCATACATGTTTTCAAACATTAATCATTAGCATAGCAGCTATGAAGGAAGAATACTAAATGTAACAAGCCTAACTCTCATCAATTATCATTTCTCAATATTCTCATCACAAGTCATCTCTTAAAGCATGACCTTGATGGTATTCATGGCTCTCACAGCCTATCAATCTCATAAGATGCTATTAACAAGGCATCAGGATATATCACTATTCATAAAGCTAACAACATGCTTTCAATGGATATAGAATCATCATCCATACCTGGATATGATCATCCTCTTAAAGGAACCTGCATGGTTAAATCAACTGATAATAGTAAATAACTTATTTAAAGAAGTTGTATCTCTCTACTCATACAAGAGCTAGGTTTCCCTGGTTTTCATCAATTAGGGTTTACTATTCACATTACATGTCATCACCCTAGAATTAGGGTTTACTATTCACATTACATGCCATCACCCTAGAATTAGGGTTTACTATTCACATCATGATGAAATGATCTCATAACATCCTCATGTATGAGAAACATCATCATTAAAGACCTTAGATAAGATTAAGATTCATCAATTGTCATAATTAGGGTTTCCATGATCTCACATAGGTGGATCATACCTAAACTTGCACATCCATGTATATTGAAGTATTTTACTTGAGTTTCCATTATAATTGGTACTTTCTCTCTCCTCTAACTAGTAGATAGTGATTACACCACTCTACATTAGGTTGGGTTAAGTCCTCATTGATTAACACAAGTCAACTCATCACTATCATGTGGTTAGGGTTTGATTAAAACAAGGTATCACTCAATTGAACCTTTCAGGGGCATTTTGGTAATTTTACCCATTGACCATCATCATGGGTCAATTCATTAGCCACTTAGTCCCTTAAAATTTTAGGTTACCATTAGGGTTTAGACTAGATCATCATTGAACCTTCTACACTTTCAAGTGATTAAGTATAATCAACCTTGAAGGTCTCCAAATGGTTTAGGGTTTAACCTTCAACCTTCAACCCATTTGATTCTTAAATGACCTTGAACTCGTTTAACCTCAAACGACCTTGAACTCATTTGAGCCTTAAACGAGTGTGGACCCACTTGATCTTAAACGGGTGTAGACCCACTTGAAGTCTAAACGGGTGTGAACCCAATTGAGTCTAAATGGTTGTGAACCTGTTTGAGTTCAAATGAGTGTGAACCTGTTTGGGGTCAAACGAGTGTGGACTCTTTTGGGCTTAAACGAGTGTGGACTCGTTTGGACTCAAACGAGTGTGGACTCGTTTGGACTCAAACGAGTGTGGACTAACTTGGGTTCAAACCGCATGAACAAAAAGGTGACACATAGGTTATGTTTGAATAGGGTTTCTTATGTTGAAGCCTTTAATTGGCCAAAGCCATGGTAACCACTTATAAATTGAGTCAATTAGGGTGAGTTTCAATCAAATGGACTCCAATGTGACCCTAAATTGAAAGCCAATTAGGGTTAAGTCTAACTCAATTAGGGTTTCCAATCGGCTAATCATCAATTTTCAACAAAGTGGAACAAAGTGTAATTGAACCCATCAATTGAACTCCAATTGGGCCCAAACTTGGCCCAAACGGTCTTGAGATCAGCACTTTTATCAATTCTTCAACCTATTGGAATTGGACCTTCAATTGATTAATTTTTCTCAACCCTAGACCTCCAAACGGTCTTGGGGTGTCACTAAACGAGTGTGAGATCGTTTGGATGAACCCCCAAATGGGTTGGAACCCGTTTGGGTCCTTCAACCCAACACTCATAAAAAACTATATGAAATTCAGCAAATTTAACCCGATTAGGGTTAGGGTGTTGAAATGCCTTCAACTCTTAATTGGTTAGGAATTAGATCATGATTCTTGGTAGAAATGAAATTCAATATATTATGAACAGGAATCCCAAACGGTCAACGCTTGGTCAACTCCTTCAAATGGGTTGGAACCCGTTTGCCCAAAGATTCAAGTTAATCAGTTTAGAAAACAGCACTTAATTCAATTCGATTGCCTAATTGATTGGCCTTCAACCTACGATTCCTTTGGAGTTAACCCCTCAAATTTCGTGGGTCATTAGCCTACATAATTGTGAACAGAAATCCCAAACGGTCAATGCTTGGTCAACGCCCTCAAATGGGTTGGAACCCGTTTGGCCAAACCAACCTTTTGAACCCGTTTGGATTGAAACGAGTGTGAGATCGTTTAACTTATTGGTCCAAGATCGTTTAGTAAAGTTAGATAAGGACCAACATAGGTATTAACGCCCCTTGTCTTCAACCTTGAAACCAAGGTATGTTCTTCATGAAAAAGCTTGCAAGGGTGCAAAGAAGGATGGGGAAGAAGAAGAACTAACTATTATTTGCACGAATAAAAGTATGCATAACAAAGCAAAAGGTTTAGAAATATAAAACCCGCCTTAAGGTCGTTCCTTGAGCTCCAAGCTTCCAAGCTTCAAGTCTTTAATGGTGTCTCAAGCTCCACATGTCAGCCAAGGGTGTTTCTCTAAGGAAAGGTTGGGAAAAGATGGCTAGAACGAGTAAGCTAAGTAAGAAAACTAGCAAACCAACCTTGTAACATGATATCCTCCATGAATTTGAGCAAGATGATGATCAAAGATTACCTAGAGCTGCTTGGCCATTCTCCTCTTCTCCAGAGATCTGTCCTAAGTCGGTCTAAGCAAGGAAATAAGAAAGGAAGTGAAGGAAACGTTCCTTTACAAACAAAGGAAGGGTGTATATATATTTTGGGGTCATTTCCAACATAAGGACAACTAGTTTCTCCTTTTCACAACTAGGTCATTCCTTTCTTTTAGGCACGTCCCTCCTCTTCTTTTCTAAGGTAAAACTCCTTCTAAAACCAAGAACTAAATGCATGGAAGGTCAACATATCACTAAGGTACATATGTACATAAGGGTCTCCTTACTTACATCTTGATGATTTAATTACAAAGGTGTTCCTTATTATATGATTATTCAAAGGAAGTGCCCCCTTCATCATTATTACTCTAAATGATGTCAAAAGTCATAAAAGATGTTCTAGATGGTATAGTTTATAAGTTGCACCCCTCATTTGGGTAAATTGCACTTTAATCCAAATTAGGGTTTTTAAGCACAAGGATCATTCCACAAGCTGCATCTTGATGCCCAGGCTTGGGAAATCCATCATACCTCATCATATCCACTCATAAGATGTCTCATCATCAGAGGAACATCTTAACTTGTGAAGTTTGCAAGTTAAACCCCTTATCTGGGTAATTTGCACATAGTTCTCTGTATTACCAAACAATACTACAATCATTGTTTAAAAGGGACAGAAATGAAAATGTATGTTCCTTAGGAACTTAATTACATGCCAAAAGATAATCACAAGGATTTAATTACATATTTAGGCAAAACACCTAGGGTTAACTCATAACCCAGGTCAGGGATGTTACACTGTCGATGGCATCGAGGCAACATCAGAGAGAACCCCAAGAATCGTGCAAGCACCAGTGCCTCATGTAGGTCGATACCATCGACCCTCATCGATGGTATCGACGCCATCAGATCAGGTTCTGCTAAAGATCATGTCTAATCGTACGGTGGTGATTTTTGGGCAACCTAAAGTGGTGCATATACCTAATTAATGCAGCCCAAAGAAAAGGAGGACGTCATTAGCCACTGGAAAAGTCTCAAGAAGGAGAGGAGAGAAGAACGGAGCCGAGAGCTGTTGGCTAAATGGACATCTGTAAATCCCTTTGTTTTGATAATGACAAACATTTCATTCTTGTTGATCTAACGTGGTACTTGAGTGTTGCAGGAATAAGGTGGATGACAAAGCACTAGGGAATCTATATGCTTGTAAATTTCATGAAATGCAATTAACTGTAAACTTGTACAAATATATAATGTACAAGTACTTAGACTTCATGTAAATCAAGTGTTAGATCTTCCCTAGATAATCACCACACTTAGATAGGTCATCCCCTTGAATAGTGTCACATATGCACACTCATACACACACTTAATGTCTTTATTTGAAACATTGAAACAGGGTCTATCTCGGTCGACAAAATCCTCGACCGAGACACTCTCGGTCGACAAACTTCTCGACCGAGAAAGACCCAAGTAGCTGTTAGACACAGCTGACAAGGTAGTTGGCAGTTGGAGATAAACGTTGCAAAATACTTGATCCAGAGAGCATGTCGGTCGACAAAACTTCGACCGAGTAGGTGTCTCGGTCGACCATTTCTCGACCGAGATGGACTCTGACAGCAACTACAGAATTAATTAACTAGCCGTTGTTAAAGCAACTAACTTATACCTAACGGCTAGTTAAGCACTTAGAAACCCCTAGAAAGTGTCTAGAACATCCTTAAGCACTTTTAGGTCATTCCTATAAATAGGACATGCCTTAGGACACCTAAACTTACTTGATTACACACTTGAGCAATCTTTGAGCATACACTTGCATTAGCAACCTATTTTGAGCAATTGAGCAATACTTGCAATTGGCTACTTTTCATCTTGCTCTAAATTCGTGTTCTATAGGCTAGTATCTCCTATCCACAGCTATCACACTTCCATATACTTTGGTTAGGAGATCTACATGCTTGATATAGGCAAATCAAGCCTTGTGCTTCAAAGGATAAGTTGTAATTTCTGTTTTCCTTTCTTGTTCACTTTCATTGTTTGTACTCTCCTTGCTACTCCTAGGTTGGAGGATGCGGATTGGAGAGTGTTATAATCTTCTTGGTGAAGAAGGAGACTTTGGACTACTTCAAGAAGGCTGGTGCAACGGGAGGTTACTTCTAAGAGGAAGGCTACTTCAAGGGGGAGCTTGGAGTTACTTCAAGAAGGCTACCTCGAGTTGGTGCATCTACTTCAAAGTGAAGGTTGTTCAAAGGGGTGTAAGAAAGTATTGTATTTTGTGTAATTCCTTGTGAAGGTAATAAAATTAATACTTTCAAATCCCGGTTGGGTAAGCAACCGGGTAGTGGACTGACTGCCTTAGTATTTGCTAAGGTAGGAACCACTCTAAATCTCTTGTCTCCTTCTTACTTTTTCATTTGTGGTTGTTTGAGTTAAATAATTGTTAAAATAACCTTAAAACCCTATTCACCCCCCTCTAGTGGTTTTTCAATTGGTATCAGAGCAGGCTTCAAGGAACCCTAACCAGGTTTTGAAGAATGGGTGATGGGTTGCTCAAAAACCTCAATCTTGAAGGGACACTTGTTGCTAGGCCTCCAGCGTTTGATGGAACAAACTACACATACTGGAAAAGAAGGATGCAATTCTACTTCCAAGGCATTAGTTGGGATCTATGGAGAATGGTGTCAACCCCATACGAGCTTCCTCAAGTGCAATATGCAGAATGGGATGCAAATACGGTAAAGTCGGCTCAAATGAATGCAAAGGTTGTAAGTATTCTCTATTGTTCAATTTCAGTAGGAGAATTTAATAGGATATCAAATTGTGAAACAGCCTATGAAATTTGGCATAGACTTTCTATAACATATGAAGGGATTGTTCAAGTTAAGAACTCTAAAATTGGAACAGTTTCGTATGGATCCGAATCAATCTATTAGTGATATGTATGCAAAATTCTCTTCTATTGTAAATGGCTTGAATGCTCTAGGTAAAGTGATTAGTGAAGAAGATCAGGTGTCAAAGATCCTTAGATCTCTTCCTCCCAAATACAAGCCCAAGGTGACGGCCATTGAAGAAGCAAATGACCTCACTCGACTGAGGATGGAACAACTCATTGGCAACCTAGAAGCTCATGAAGCTACCTTAGAAAAAGAAGAAAGAAGATAACGTGAACTACAACAAGGTAAAAAGAAGGACGTGTCTCTAAAGGCTTCAAAAATCATTACACCGGAAAGTGATGAGTCATGTGAAGAAGAAGGAGAAGAAGCCTTGATTGTCAATGGTAAGAAATATAAAAGATTTAGATCTAACAAAATTTCCAGTTCCTCTTCATCTCCTCCTAGGTGTTTTGAGTGTGGAAAGAAAGGACATCTAAAAAATGAATGCCCTAAATCAAAGAAAGGAAAGAAAATCTCACACAAAAAGAAGGGAGAAAAAGCTTATAAAGCTGCATGGGACGAGTCAAGTGAGAGTGAAAGTGGAGAAGAAAAGGTGGAATGCCTAATGGCAAGAGAAGATGATGAAGACTCTCAAGAGGTAAGCCTTCTTGATCTTCCTAAAGAAGAGTTAATTACTAGTCTACAAGAAACTCATGATAAGTATGTTGATGTCAAGAAGAAACTAAAGAAGGTTACCAAAACAAATGATGAGCTATATGCTAGATTAAATGATCTTTCTTCTAAAAAGAACAACATTGATCTTGAGAATTTGTCTTTAAAAACATCTTTAAATGACTGCACTAGAAAGCTACTCACTCTAGAAATAAATGTTGATCTTCTCTCTCAAGAAAGGACTGAATTGTTAGCTAAACTAAATGATTTTCAGACTCAACCAATTCTATGTAATCATCTAGACTATGACAATGTTGTAAAAGAAAGAGACTCTCTATTATCTAATTTAGATCAAGCAAGAAAAGATTTACACAAGAACATGGATGACATTGCTAAGCTACAAAGAAACCTACATGATTTAAGAAGATAATATATTCTTAATAACATTCTGAAAATTTCTTCTAGTTTCAATGGAAGAAAAGGTTTGGGATATGCTCCAAAGAAAAATCAACTCAAAAGAACTAAAGCATCTAAGACTCAGACTATGTTTGCACCTAAGAACACAATTCCTAGAAAGAGAAATGAAGTTGATTCTATTACTTGTCACTTTTGTCTACGTCTTGGACATTATTCATTTTCATGCCCTTATAAGACCAAGGATTCCGACTTAGTTTGGGTCCCAAAATCCCAAACTTAGTAGAGTCAAATAAAATACAGTTGAGATATGATAAAATGTTCATTTTTGCAAACTATATTGTCTTATCTCAACTTAATAAAAGGTTTCATGCATTATGATAATTTTCTGAAATGTTGTACTGAAACAGAAACTTGGTCGGTCGAAGTATTGTCGACCGAACATAAAATCGGTCGAACTTTTGTCGACCGACCAGACGCCTGTAACAAATTAAATCTACAACAACAAAACTGCAACTTTCTCGATTGACGATTGGTCGACCGAGAGAGATGTCGGTCGAATAGTTGTCGACCGACTGAAGTTCTGAGTCAGATATTTTTTTTCAATATGTAATTAAATGCTTCTAACCATACCGGACCATCAAATGGGTACCAAAACCTACATTTTAATGCAGGATTGGGTGGTTGACAGTGGATGTTCCAAACACATGACCGGAAACAAGGATGCATTTCAAACTTTTGAAGAAAAGAAAAGTGGAACAGTCACCTTTGGAGACAATGGTAAAGGTAAAATCGTTGGAATAGGCAATATTGGTACAAACCTTGAAATCAAGAATGTTTTACTTGTTGACGGTTTGCACCATAATTTAATAAGTGTTACTCAACTATGTGACAGTGGATATGATGTTCTATTTAACAAAAACTGCTGCAAATTATTAATAGAAAACACTACAAATGTTGTTTATGAAGGAAAAAGGGTTGGAAACCTTTATATTCTTAGACCTAACTCTATGAAATATGTAGTAGGAAAATGCTTACTTGCAAATGAAAATACTTTACACCTATGGCATAAAAAGTTAGGACATGCTAGTTCACATGTTATCAAAAAGCTAGTGAAATATGATCTTGTTCTTGGTTTGCCTACTTTATCTTTTGATCAAGTTGAAAATTGTGAACCATGTACTTTGGGAAAGCAAACAAAAACCTCCTTTAAACCTAAACATGTACTTAGCACTAGTAGATCCTTAGGATTAATTCACATGGATTTATTTGGACCCATGAGGACACAATCTATTGGTGGCAAAAGATATTGTTTTGTTATTGTCGATGATTATAGTAGATATACATGGGTACATTTTCTTGCAACCAAAGATGACACTATTCATGTTTTCATAAAATTTTGTTCCAAGATTGAAAATCTATTACAAAACAAAATATGTACCATCAGAAGTGATCATGGTGGAGAATTTGAAAATCATGTATTTGAATAATTTTGCACATCTCAAGGGTACACTCACAATTTTTCTGCTCCACGCACTCCACAACAAAATGGTATAGTTGAAAGAAAAAATCGATCATTACAAGAAATGGCTAGAACTATGATGCTTGAACATAACACACCTAAAACCTTTTGGGCTGAAGCTGTAAACACCGCATGCTATGTGTTAAATAGAGTAACTGTTCACTCCCATTTGAAGAAAACACCATATCAATTAATACATTCTAAGAAACCTAAAGTTGACTATTTTCATACCTTTGGATCCACACGCTATATCTTAAATACCAAAGAGGATAGAGATAAGTTTGATTCTAAATCACATAAAGCATTCTTTTTGGGATATTCTACCTCTAGCAAAGCATTTAGAGTCTACAACAACATTTCTAGAAAAGTTGAGGAATCTATTCATGTCTCTTTTCATGAAGAGTCAAAATCAGAAAATCTTGAAATAGTTGATCTCACTCATCAATTCGAAAACTTAAACATACCAAATGATAGTGAGAAAGATACTACAAACAATAACCAAGCTGAAACACAATCTATACCTAGACTTATTAAGGATCATCCTCAAGAATTAATTATTGGAAATCCGAATGATAAAGTCAAAACTCGGTCTTCTTTTAAGGATGTTGCAAACATGGCCTTTGTTTCTATTATTGAACCTAAGAAGGTCTCTGAAGCTCTTAAAGATGATTATTGGATAATAGCAATGCAAGAAGAATTAAATCAATTCACTAAATGATGTATGGGATTTAGTTCCTAAACCTCAAGATAAAACCATCATTGGAACTAAATGGGTTTTTAGGAATAAGCTAAATGAGGTAGGGGAAGTAATAAGGAATAAAGCTCGGCTCGTAGCACAAGGATATAATCAACAAGAGGGAATATACTTTGATGAAACATATGCACCAGTAGCAAGACTTGAAGCTATTAGAATGTTACTAGCTATTGCTGCACATAAAAACATCAAACTCTACCAAATGGATGTAAAAAGTGCATTTCTAAACGGAATCATTCAAGAAGAAGTATATGTTGCCCAACCACCTGGTTTTGAAATACCGGAAAAAGGTGATCATGTTTACAAACTTAAGAAAGCACTTTATGGGTTAAAACAAGCACCTAGAAACTGGTATGAAAGGCTCAAAACGTATCTTTTTGATAATGGTTTTTCTATTGGAAATTCAGATTCTACCTTATTCTTCAAAACATATACATCTGATTTTCTAGTTATTCAAATATATGTTGATGATATTATTTTTGGAGCTTCAAATGAATCATTGTGCACACAATTCAGTGACATTATGCAAAAAGAATTTGAAATGAGCCTCATGGGTGAACTAACTTTCTTTCTTGGTTTCCAAATTAAACAAACGCCTGCTGGGATTTTTATAAGCCAAGAAAAGTATACTAAAGAACTTGTGACGTCCCCGGATTTTCTTAAACTTAATCTGATGTGTGACGTCCAAATTGAAACCTCACCTCAGCGAAAATCGCAATTTAAACATCCCACACCAGGCTAAGAAGAAGAAAATCAAGGGAGTCAGAAGGAAACACAGATCAGTAGCACATGTACATGAACAATAATAAAACCATACAACACATATTCACTATTCAACATATAATTACAACATGAATTGTTACAACATTTAATATTACATATTGAACAGAAAACTTATAACATATACATGTACTACGTCTAAACAACAGGATCTTAAGACAACAGGTCCACCTGTACATCAGCTCGCCACACAACTCTCACTATCCTGGATCTTCAAGAGCATAACCACAACCTAAACAAAAGATTACATGCGGTACACGTCAGCACAATATTTCATGAATATTGTACTGAGTACGCCTACGTGTCTTTTATTTACCTCGAATCATATCTTGGCAATAAGATAAAACTAATATACTTGGCAGTAACAGAAGAATATAAGAAAAGCGTATACTTGCACAAAGATATTCATTAACAAAAGAGAACACATATTTTAAGCTCATTTTCCATTATATCATCCATGCATTTACTACCTCAGAGTTGAATGCATTAAGGCCTTTATGATCTACTACTAAAGAGTTGGATCATTTCACAATGTGATCTACTACCAAAGAGTTGGATCACTTCCAAGTACTTTACTACCAAAGAGTTGAAGTACTTATTTCCAGCACTTTACTACCAAAGAGTTGAAGTGCTTAGATATAATGGAACAGACATATTATGTTTCATGTGTTCATAGCAATAAGTATCGAAAATCATGCAACATATCATACAAGAATAATCATTTCATCCAATATCATATGCCAAGTATTTTACTACACATATAACACAAGCATATTGTATAATAAGCCAAGTAAGAGGTAATGGCGTACCTTCCAAAGAGACATCCTAATCACATATGTATTCCTGATATCAACTATATCCTTGATTAAACCTGATTAAGACAAGATCATACACTATCATCAGGTTCTTATCATCTTGCATATCATCTTAACCCTAGTTATGTCCATATTAGGGTTTCTCTTATCTCATTATGGTATTCTCATGATTACTTGCATTCTTGTCTTAGAATTATCATACTGATGTCACTTTCTAGATTATGATTCATTATCTGAACATTATCTTCCATATCATTTTTGTGCACATTAATTAACCCTAGGTTACATCATTAACCTAGATTAGGGTTTTAAACCATGTATTAAGGGTCAATCTCATATAACATGAATTTCATGCATCTAACAGATATCAAAGTTCCAGGTTATCTTCTAGTTACTGATATAAGATTGTTCTGTAAATTTCATCATTTATTGAGCATGTATGCATTTATTGCATTGTATTTAGGGTTATAAGCCCTAATTAGACATATTAAGCAAATTACATTACTTCGTACATCATCATGACCATATTTGACATCATATGAATTATAAACATTATTATAGACTTATTGGAATTTTTCCATAATTTTATGTCATCGTTTGCTATTTATTATCCACTAAACAAGCATTACACATCTTCCATGATATCACTGAGATTAGAGCATCAAAAGCCTAATATTCTAGTTCCAGATTGTTCTACGCATTTTTCTGAACGTTTTGGTACCTTGTTTGTATTTTTCGGATAAACGAGCTATTTATTATGCATTATAAAAGAACTAAGTATTTTCTGGGATATTTACCTTAAGCGACCAATCCGGAGGTGACACGCGGCCCTGTGGAGAGCGCACCTCCTTGGCTTTCTGCGTCCGGTTCTTGGTTGGTCTAGTTGTTTCGCTAGTTTGGACCTGGTTCTTTTCTTTCTTATCTTTCTCGTTCTCACGATTTCTCGCGATCCCAGCGCTGCGCCCACTAGCGTGAGCTTCCGCCCAACGCCGCCGCCATGGAGTTTCTTCTCTCGGTGCCTCCTCCTCGGTATCCGGCTCGTCTGCTCCGCCTCACCAGCCCTACCTTCTTCCTCCACGACCTGGGGTCTTCCATGAGACCCAACCTCCCACGCCGCTAGCCCTGCGGAACTCTGCCCTCACCGCCAGCAATAGCGCCGCCACCCGTTCTTCTTCCCAAGCCGCCGCCGCGGATTGGTGGCTTCTGGTACCTGCCTCGCCAGGTTCTTCCACAACTCGTTGCCTTTCCACCTCCAGTCTCCCTGGATAGCTGTTGGAGCATCTTCCTCGTGGCTTGAAATATGCACAAAGCTTCAGCTACGCCTCCGGATCTCGCCATCATTCGGCTGGGCTCTGAATTCCCTGTCCGTGCGCGACTCTGTGAGACTCCATCCGAGCGTCAGCCTCTACTGCTCTCATCTTCTACTTCAAAGCTCCTCGAATTTCTCATCTTTAGAGGCATGTGAACCGTGGTTCCAAGGCTAATGGGCTGGATGCTCGTTCCTTCTCATCCATAGACACTGACGTCGTTGCTCTAGGAAGGGCCATGGCCGTTGTGAACTGCTGTGCTCTGTGAGCAGTTGCCCTGTCTGCCTCACGCCACCTGCTCTAGACGGTGGAGAAGTAGCAACAAAGGGGAGGTGGATCTCTCTCTCGTCTACTCCACTGATTTACTGGATGGGTCTTGCAACTCCTCTAGATAATATGAAGGGAACTGCCGGTCTAGAGAAGGTAGGGGAAACTACTCCTTTAGCTTCCTCCATAAGGCCACGACCAGGACGTGGACTAGGCATTTCCGCTCACTCCACCCACGCACTGTAGCCATAACCGCAAAGTAGATATCCCATCTGGACTGTTGAGTCCTCATGTGCGGCTCAGATGGAGATTGAACATATGTATCTGTGATTCTTCCTGTTCATCCAATGGCATCATGCATATGATCTATTGAGAGGTCGTGATCAGCAGCCCACGTGACATTCAATGTCACACTAGCTTAGCTTAGGACTATATTAGAACTTAGTTGTATGTATATCAATTTTAGTCATTTAAACAACTCCAACCTCCATATATTTCTCCAAGAGCATCATAATCTTCAAATCTAAACCTATGATTCCTCATCATATAATCTACTTTATAATTAAAGACGGTGCCAAAGCTATATGTTTTGTCCACCGAATAAAATACCTCAAAAGGCATGTACTTAGGGATCTTAAACACAATATCAATCATCCCTCATACTTCATCAAAACACTTGAGATTCTAAAAAAAAAAAATAATCAACACATGAGTGACTTCACTTGTGTCATTGGACATTTAGGATTCCAAAAGTCCACTCCATCACATCCTACACACCTTAAAAGGTATTTCGTCCTCGAAATTAAAGCAAAAAACCACTTTGTCACATCATATACATCTTAAAAGAACTTTCATCCTCAAAAGTAAACCATACTCATACTTCCAGGGAAAACCTTATCTTGCCTTCCTCCACATGCAGGCACCATTCTATGTGTAACATATCCGTAAAGGTTACCTAAAACCATGTATCCCAAGCGCTATTAGGAGGTTTTACAACCATCCTGGTGCACAAACACTCCATTCAAGGTTAACTCAGAGTTTAGGAACTTAGTATATGTCATTACATATCTCATATGCTAGGGTTGCATCCTCATCTTTACCCATGCATCGGGGTTCCCACATCATATTACCATGTTCTAAAGAAGTTAACTAAGATTAACTCGTACATCAAGGTGTCATCAACATTTTATTGAGCTAATTATTAGAACATGTTCAACATTAACATATTCCTTTTAGGTGGGAGTTAACTAAAGTTAACCCACTTTATCCATGTAGATCATATCAAGGTGTCATAATCATTATGTTGTACTAAAAGTCAAACCATATCTTTCATCTTTATTAAGCACTGAGATTAACATCTCATGTAACATGTTTCATTTCATATGATTTTATTTCCTTGCTCGAAATAAATTGCAACATTTATTAATGATTGGATCACAAGGTTAACCATATTTAATATATCATCATTATACATGTACATGGTTAACCATATCTGTGTTGACATCTATTAAACCATCTATAGGTTTTCATCATATCATGTCCATATATATATCATGTTTCTAGGTTAGATCACATTCTACATGTATTATATCATGGTTGTGCTAAAGAAACTTATATGATTAGCTTATTAAACATGTATCAAAACTTTATAGAGTCCAAAAGAGGTTCGCCCAACCCTTAATTATGAGGGTGGTGTCATGCTCAATCTCTTTGAGCTCACTCAACTCTATGAGTATCTCATAACACCACTTTATCTTTCCTTTATTATCCTAGGGTTCTCGGATTACCTCATTGGAACTAGTGATGGCCTTACAGGCTCAAGCCACATAAGCACAAACCAAAATATGATATGGTATTCTCTTCACAGATCTTACCCATGAAACATCTTACCCAAAAGCTCTCTTATATACACCACTAGATTCCTATGTGGGAAACCACCAACCTGAGCATGAGGCTTCAGAGAAACTAACATAGCTACCTCCTCCAGGGTCTTGGGCTCTCTCCCTCACCCAGATGGCAGGCACTCATATTGATGTTTGCATATGTACATGTAACCAGCCTCTCTCTATTTCTAGGGTTTGGTCCTCCCAAGGACATCTAGGGTTCAACAAACTATAGGAATCATGCATAGAGAAACTCAACTCGATCACTCAGGAGTATTCTAGTTTAGGACATATCATATCGCATAAATCTCATATTTCTCATATCTTGGAGTCTAGGTTCTCTGACCTTCTCCCTGTGGGTCTTACTCTCACTGGAGTTAACCCCAAAACTGGTCCTAACACTAGAGGTCCTCCTTTGTAAAAGAGCTTGAGGCTCATGCTGACTCACAACCTTGTCTCATCTTAACATATCTTATCTCATAAAAGAATGCATACTTGCATCTTCAAAACTTATCTCAAAACCTCAAACCTAACTCATGTCCTCAAAGACGAACATAAATCATCATATATTATCCAATATCATCTATATAAGACCTACATCATATCATCAAACTTATATCATCTATTCCATGTATAATATATACCAAAAAGGCTCTAGACATCTAATCTAGAACTACTCTCTCTTCTAGACTGATGTCATTCACTTTCACTTAGGTTGCATGATCACCTCCTACTCATACATGTGTGGGGACACATTTTTGTAATACATATACATAATAAAATATTATATAGTTTTTCTCCGATAAAACATGCGTCAGAGAAAACTATCAAGGTTCAATCTGTTTGGAATCAAAAACCAAATCCTGAAAACGAGTGTCCCACACATAGTAGAGAGTCCAGTGTCATGAAAACTAGTGAAAAGGGTGAGAACATGGTGTAGACTAGTGTAGCTACTCTAGACAATGAGCGCCATATGTCTAGGGTTTCTCTTCCTTTTATGCACGTCATTTCCAAATAGTGCAACGTCCCATACCGATGCACTACAAGGAAAGAACGACATCTAAGGACTTGTTACTCAACAAGCACCAGTCTAGACCTAGTTCTCGGACATCTAGGTGCTAACCTAGAGGCTAGGTCAGATCTAGTCTCTAAAAGACGACTAATCTAACCCTAAAGATTATTATGGTTCAAGGTTCTTTAGTTTTGAGTTGCATAATGAGAAAATGTCAGGCTTTGCTATTGTTCATGCTCTGATACCACCTGTGACGTCCCCGGATTTTCTTAAACTTAATCTGATGTGTGACGTCCAAATTGAAACCTCACCTCAGCGAAAATCGCAATTTAAACATCCCACACCAGGCTAAGAAGAAGAAAATCAAGGGAGTCAGAAGGAAACACAGATCAGTAGCACATGTACATGAACAATAATAAAACCATACAACACATATTCACTATTCAACATATAATTACAACATGAATTGTTACAACATTTAATATTACATATTGAACAGAAAACTTATAACATATACATGTACTACGTCTAAACAACAGGATCTTAAGACAACAGGTCCACCTGTACATCAGCTCGCCACACAACTCTCACTATCCTGGATCTTCAAGAGCATAACCACAACCTAAACAAAAGATTACATGCGGTACACGTCAGCACAATATTTCATGAATATTGTACTGAGTACGCCTACGTGTCTTTTATTTACCTCGAATCATATCTTGGCAATAAGATAAAACTAATATACTTGGCAGTAACAGAAGAATATAAGAAAAGCGTATACTTGCACAAAGATATTCATTAACAAAAGAGAACACATATTTTAAGCTCATTTTCCATTATATCATCCATGCATTTACTACCTCAGAGTTGAATGCATTAAGGCCTTTATGATCTACTACTAAAGAGTTGGATCATTTCACAATGTGATCTACTACCAAAGAGTTGGATCACTTCCAAGTACTTTACTACCAAAGAGTTGAAGTACTTATTTCCAGCACTTTACTACCAAAGAGTTGAAGTGCTTAGATATAATGGAACAGACATATTATGTTTCATGTGTTCATAGCAATAAGTATCGAAAATCATGCAACATATCATACAAGAATAATCATTTCATCCAATATCATATGCCAAGTATTTTACTACACATATAACACAAGCATATTGTATAATAAGCCAAGTAAGAGGTAATGGCGTACCTTCCAAAGAGACATCCTAATCACATATGTATTCCTGATATCAACTATATCCTTGATTAAACCTGATTAAGACAAGATCATACACTATCATCAGGTTCTTATCATCTTGCATATCATCTTAACCCTAGTTATGTCCATATTAGGGTTTCTCTTATCTCATTATGGTATTCTCATGATTACTTACATTCTTGTCTTAGAATTATCATACTGATGTCACTTTCTAGATTATGATTCATTATCTGAACATTATCTTCCATATCACTTTTGTGCACATTAATTAACCCTAGGTTACATCATTAACCTAGATTAGGGTTTTAAACCATGTATTAAGGGTCAATCTCATATAACATGAATTTCATGCATCTAACAGATATCAAAGTTCCAGGTTATCTTCTAGTTACTGATATAAGATTGTTCTGTAAATTTCATCATTTATTGAGCATGTATGCATTTATTGCATTGTATTTAGGGTTATAAGCCCTAATTAGACATATTAAGCAAATTACATTACTTCGTACATCATCATGACCATATTTGACATCATATGAATTATAAACATTATTATAGACTTATTGGAATTTTTCCATAATTTTATGTCATCGTTTGCTATTTATTATCCACTAAACAAGCATTACACATCTTCCATGATATCACTGAGATTAGAGCATCAAAAGCCTAATATTCTAGTTCCAGATTGTTCTACGCATTTTTCTGAACGTTTTGGTACCTTGTTTGTATTTTTCGGATAAACGAGCTATTTATTATGCATTATAAAAGAACTAAGTATTTTCTGGGATATTTACCTTAAGCGACCAATCCGGAGGTGACACGCGGCCCTGTGGAGAGCGCACCTCCTTGGCTTTCTGCGTCCGGTTCTTGGTTGGTCTAGTTGTTTCGCTAGTTTGGACCCGGTTCTTTTCTTTCTTATCTTTCTCGTTCTCACGATTTCTCGCGATCCCAGCGCTGCGCCCACTAGCGTGAGCTTCCGCCCAACGCCGCCGCCATGGAGTTTCTTCTCTCGGTGCCTCCTCCTCGGTATCCGGCTCGTCTGCTCCGCCTCACCAGCCCTACCTTCTTCCTCCACGACCTGGGGTCTTCCATGAGACCCAACCTCCCACGCCGCTAGCCCTGCGGAACTCTGCCCTCACCGCCAGCAATAGCGCCGCCACCCGTTCTTCTTCCCAAGCCGCCGCCACGGATTGGTGGCTTCTGGTACCTGCCTCGCCAGGTTCTTCCACAACTCGTTGCCTTTCCACCTCCAGTCTCCCTGGATAGCTGTTGGAGCATCTTCCTCGTGGCTTGAAATCTGCACAAAGCTTCAGCTACGCCTCCGGATCTCGCCATCATTCGGCTGGGCTCTGAATTCCCTATCCGTGCGCGACTCTGTGAGACTCCATCCGAGCGTCAGCCTCTACTGCTCTCATCTTCTACTTCAAAGCTCCTCGAATTTCTCATCTTTAGAGGCATGTGAACCGTGGTTCCAAGGCTAATGGGCTGGATGCTCGTTCCTTCTCATCCATAGACACTGACGTCGCTGCTCTAGGAAGGGCCATGGCCGTCGTGAACTGCTGTGCTCTGTGAGCAGTTGCCCTGTCTGCCTCACGCCACCTGCTCTAGACGGTGGAGAAGTAGCAACAAAGGGGAGGTGGATCTCTCTCTCGTCTACTCCACTGATTTACTGGATGGGTCTTGCAACTCCTCTAGATAATATGAAGGGAACTGCCGGTCTAGAGAAGGTAGGGGAAACTACTCCTTTAGCTTCCTCCATAAGGCCACGACCAGGACGTGGACTAGGCATTTCCGCTCACTCCACCCACGCACTGTAGCCATAACCGCAAAGTAGATATCCCATCTGGACTGTTGAGTCCTCATGTGCGGCTCAGATGGAGATTGAACATATGTATCTGTGATTCTTCCTGTTCATCCAATGGCATCATGCATATGATCTATTGAGAGGTCGTGATCAGCAGCCCACGTGACATTCAATGTCACACTAGCTTAGCTTAGGACTATATTAGAACTTAGTTGTATGTATATCAATTTTAGTCATTTAAACAACTCCAACCTCCATATATTTCTCCAAGAGCATCATAATCTTCAAATCTAAACCTATGATTCCTCATCATATAATCTACTTTATAATTAAAGACGGTGCCAAAGCTATATGTTTTGTCCACCGAATAAAATACCTCAAAAGGCATGTACTTAGGGATCTTAAACACAATATCAATCATCCCTCATACTTCATCAAAACACTTGAGATTCTAAAAAAAAATAATAATCAACACATGAGTGACTTCACTTGTGTCATTGGACATTTAGGATTCCAAAAGTCCACTCCATCACAGAACTATTAAAACGTTTTGGGATGGATCAGTGCAAACATGCTCCTACTCCTATGGCTACCTCTATTAAAATTGATAAGGATGAAAATGGGGAACCTATTGATGATTCCTTATATAGAGCCATGATTGGTAGTTTGCTTTACTTAACTTCCTGTAGACCAGACATTATGTTTTCCGTTGGTCTTTGTGCTCGATTTCAATCACAACCCATGCATTCTCATTTTCAAGCAGTTAAACAAATTCTTTGATACTTAGCTGGCACCACATGTTTTGGCTTATGGTACCCAAAAGGACAAACCTTGGATTTTAAAGCTTATACTGATGCTGATTATGCTGGTTGCCGACTTGACCGCAAGAGCACAAGTGGTGGTTGTTTCTTGTTAGGAAGAGCTTTAGTATCTTGGTTTAGCAAGAAACAAAACACGGTTGCCCTCTCTACAACTGAAGCTGAATATATGGCAGCCGGATCTTGTTGTGCTCAAGTGCTTTATATGCAACAAGTGTTAAACGATTATGGTTTCACTCTTTCATCTACGCCTATTTTTTGTGATAACACAAGTGCTATAAACCTAGCACACAATCCCATTTTACACAGCCGATCTAAACACATTGAAATCCGTCATCACTTTTTAAGGGATCATATCTCTAAGAATCATGTTTCCCTTCATCATGTTGATATGGAAGATCTATTGGCTGATATTTTTACAAAACCGCTTCCACAAGACCAATTCAACAAAATAAGGAAGCAACTGCTCATCACTCCTTTAGAAGATGTTTTCTTTGATATTTGTGCCTCTTAACAATATTCTTGTTTGCATCATTTTTGGTTCTTAAATGGACATTTTTTTGAGACATCTAATTAAGGGGGAGTTTTCTTGTTTTTAACGGATATTTTTTTGAAATGACAAAGGGGGAGAAATAAATATAAATCTCAAAACTTAGTAATTGTACAAAACTCAATCAATGAGTTTCATAAACTCTTGGCTTTACATTGAAAGTTGCTATATTCCCTAAAGAATTGGATTTCACATTCCATAATTCATGGGAATAATAAGCACACATTTTATAAACAAGAGAAGAAATTTACAAAGGTAATCTTAAGGTATGAAACCCACATGTTTTATATTTTCTTATTTTATATTTAGGAAATGTTTGTCATCTTCAAAAAGGGGGAGATTGTTGGCTAAATGGACATCTGTAAATCCCTTTGTTTTGATAATGACAAACATTTCATTCTTATTGATCTAACGTGCTACTTGAGTGTTGCAGGAATAAGGTGGATGACAAAGCACTAGGGAATCTATATGCTTGTAAATTTCATGAAATGTAATTAACTATAAACTTGTACAAATATATAATGTACAAGTACTTAGACTTCATGTAAATCAAGTGTTAGATCTTCCCTAGCTAATCACCACACTTAGATAGGTCATCCCCTTCAATAGTGTCACATATGCACACTCATACACACACTTAATGTCTTTATTTGAAACATTGAAACAAGGTCTATCTCGGTCGACAAAATCCTCGACCGAGACACTCTCGGTCGACAAACTTCTCGACCGAGAAAGACCCAAGTAGCCATTAGACACAGCTGACAAGGTAGTTGGCAGTTGGAGATAAACGTTGCAAAACACTTGATCCAGAGAGCCTGTCGGTCGACAAAACTTCGACCGAGTAGGTGTCTCGGTCGACCATTTCTCGACTGAGATGGACTCTGACAGCAACTGCAGAATTAATTAACTAGTCGTTGTTAAAGCAACTAACTTATACCTAACGGCTAGTTAAGCACTTAGAAACCCCTAGAAAGTGTCTAGAACGTCCTTAAGCACTTGTAGGTCATTCCTATAAATAGGACATGCCTTAGGACACCTAAACTTACTTGATTACACACTTGAGCAATCTTTGAGCATACACTTGCATTAGCAACCTGTTTTGAGCAATTGAGCAATACTTGCAATTGGCTACTTTTCATCTTGCTCTAAATTCGTGTTCTATAGGCTAGTATCTCCTATCCACAGCTATCACACTTCCATATACTTTGGTTAGGAGATCTACACGCTTGATATAGGAAAATCAAGCCTTGTGCTTCAAAGGATAAGTTGTAATTTCTGTTTTCCTTTCTTGTTCACTTTCATTGTTTGTACTCTCCTTGCTACTCCTAGGTTGGAGGCTGCGGATTGGAGAGGGTTGTAATCTTCTTGGTGAAGAAGGAGACTTTGGACTACTTCAAGAAGGCTGGTGCAACGGGAGGTTACTTCTAAGAGGAAGGCTACTTTAAGGGGGAGCTTGGAGTTACTTCAAGAAGGCTACCTCGAGTTGGTGCATCTACTTCAAAGTGAAGGCTGTTCAAAGGGGTGTAAGAAAGTATTGTATTTTGTGTAATTCCTTGTGAAGGTAAGAAAATTAATATTTTCAAATCCCAGTTGGGTAAGCAACCGGGTAGTGGACTGACTGCCTTAGTATTTGCTAAGGTAGGAACCACTCTAAATCTCTTGTCTCCTTCTTACTTTTTCATTTGTGGTTGTTTGAGTTAAATAATTGTTAAAATAACCTTTAAAACCCTATTCACCCCCCTCTAGTGGTTTTTCAAGAGCGACGCCCCGATCATTCCGAGAGCTGCAGAAGACGTTTTCCACTGTTGGAAGGTTGTAGAACGTTCACCCCACGCCACGGAACGCCCAGATCTCCTCCATTCAGGGGTTTACATCACATCTATTCACGTTTCCCTATGTTTTCCCTTTCTCTCATCATGTTTTTAGTTGAGATGAACATGCGGGGCTAATCCCCTTTATCTTTAGGACCGGGAGTAGCCTGGGTAATCGTTGTATGATACTTTTTACATAGTTTATCATAATTTGTCTCTTAAATCCGTAGCATGATGTCGTTTTCTCAATTATATCATTACGATTGATTACCCTAATGATAATCTAATACCTTTAATTACTTTGAAAGAAGAATTAACAGTTGAGAAGAGATGGATATCACATTAACTAATAAATCCTTTGAACAAGGTGACGTACAGTTAATGGTGGAAACCCAGAGTGTGATTTTCATGCACCTAATTTAGGGTATAGGTTACTACTACCGTGGAACCGACTTAGATTTAGGTAGTGAATTGTATCGCGACAGCGAGCAATTATGACTACATGCCACTATCCGGAATTAGAGATGAATTAGGATAATTGTGTAGGAACTAGTACAATGAGAACCTGCGGTGAAACCGCAATCCTGAAGATTCCACCTTTAATTGATTAAACCAACCATTTAATCGATTGTTTAGCTTTATTTTATTTTTCTTTTCTTTTTCAATCAACTCTCAAACCATTTTACTCGGTCTAGCTGATTGCAAACAATTAGTAGTAGTCTACCGAAAATCCGTTCCCTGAGTTCGACTCAGGCCTCACAAAGGTCTATATTACTTTGGTGCGTGCACTTGCGTTATACGCATGGTAAAATCGTGTCAAGTTTTTGGCGCCGTTGTCGGGGAACGGTGATTTTCGGCACTACGAGGGCTGCAAGCGGCCACTCTAGGCCACATTGTTTTAATTTAAATTCTAAGAATTAATTGTCTATCTTTCATAATCCGTAATCATTTAGCACTGTACCTAATTAAATTTACTATTATGCAGGTACTAGTGCATGGTGAGTACGCGTAGCACAGACTACGCACAGTCATCGCCGGAGGTCCCGTTTGTGGGATTATACTATGAGAATTCAGATTCTGACACCGAAGCAATGGCTGAGGAACAAACAATCTGGGAGAAAATCAAGGCGTCGTCCTCTTCTGCATCTAAGGGGTCAATTAAGAAGCAGGCCATCAACATTCCTAACTACAAAATTGACCCAGGCCTAATTAATTTGGTCAAGTCTAATGCGTTTCACGGGCTCAAAAATGAAGATCGGGTGATCCACATAAGCCAGTTCGTGGAGAACTATAATATGGTCAAGATAGACCGGTTTCCACAAGATATGCTCTACTTGAAGTTATTTCTCAGTTCTCTGGCGGGAAATGCTCGAGAATGGCTACATAATCTGGACGACGAGTATGTGGAATCTTGGGACCACATGGTTGAAGTTTTCTTTGAGAGATTTTTTTCGCCCGAGAAGACAAATGATCTCATAAGAAAAATCCACAATTTCAGTCAGAAAGCTGGTGAAACATATTCTGAGACTTGGGAGAGATTCCAGATAATGCTGAGGAGATACCCACATCATGGGCTGGATAAAGAAAAGAAAGTCAAGATTTTCTATTTTGCTCTTTCTGAACATGATAGAAGCAATCTAGATTCAGTAGGATCGGGGTAATTCCTGAATAACACTGATACAAGGTGTTGGGAAATTATGAAAAACATGGCTAAAAAGCAGTCATGGGGTGATAGAGATGCTCTGGAACAAGTTAAGATTGCGGGAGATGCCAAAGCCATCAAAGAACTCAATGAAAAGATGGACCTAATTGCTAAAAGGCTACTTGTATAAGAGGAGGAAACAGATAAAGAAGCGCAGGTCAAATACATGCGTCAACAACAAGGGTACATAAATAATGATTACTCTTGGAGGAAAGATAAAAAGTTTTCGTGGAAAGATCCAAATATTTTTTTACAGGATCCGGATGCCAAGCCAAAGCCCACGAAAGAGGAAAAGAGCAATGAGTTGCTCAATCAGGTGATAAAGCAGAATTAAGAGCTAATGAGCACCTTTGGCCAACAAATCAAGCAATAGGGAGAGTTTATGAATCAGTTTGGGCAAACTCTGCAAAGTCATAGGGATCAAATGAGGACACTTGAGACGTCTTTAGCACAGATGTCAGCAGAGATTTCAAGTTTGAAGAAACCAACACAACAAGGTTTTTCGAGAAATACCAACGTTCCAAGAGGGAATCAACAAGCCAAAGTAATTATGTTGAGGAGTGGATAGAAGATTTTAAACTCTAAGGCCGATGAACCGAGCATAACACAGCCAGAAGCAATGGGCGAGGCCACAGAGGATGTCACAGCCACATCGATAGTGGATGATGTTGCAGAAAAGGTCACAGGAGAGCCCATCCCAGAAGAAGAAACTATTCAAGAGAATGAGAAGAGGACATCATATGTGCCACCACACCAGAGGGCACAGGTTGTCCCCATCCCTTACCCCAATAGCCTCAAAGCCAAGAAAGTGGATGCACAGTTTAAGAAATTTTTAGATAGCTTTTAGAAACTTTCTGTAAACATTCCTTTGTTGGAGGCGATTGAGCAGATACCCTCTTATGATAAGTTTCTGAAGGATGTAATTACCAATAAGAGGAAGATTCCTGATACTGAGGTGATAGTTCTTAAAGAGAAGTTTAGCACCTTCATTTTGGGCACATTGCCACCAAAGCGACAAGATCTGGGCTACTTTAATATTTCATGTTACATTGGCAAGGTGAAATTTGGCGAAGCATTGTGCGATTCTGGGGCAAGTATAAATTTGATGCCCCTATCTACTTTTAAGAAGCTGGGACTTAAAGAATCTAGACAAAGCAACATGACGATTCAACTCGCGGATAATTCTTTGGTTAGGCCATATGGAATTTGTGAGGATGTCTTTGTGAAAGTTGACAGATTTGTATTTCCAGCCGATTTTGTAGTTATGGAGATGCAAGATGAACAAGGGAATGAGTTTCTCTTAGGAAGACCCTTCCAGGATACCACTGATATGGTACTGGAAATGGTGGGTAGAGGTCGTTTAACGTTGGGTATAGCAGATGACAGATTTGAGATGGTCATGCCACCAAGTACAAAACAATCAACGACAAAGGAGCAATGTTGTATGATGAAACACTTTGATCAGAACATTTCTCTTTGTTTAGGAAAGCCATTTCTGGATATGGCTCATGTTATGACTAAGGTAGACAAGGGGACACTGGCCGTGGATATCATGGAACAAACAAAAGTTGTATCTCTTTGTAAAGTCGTGGGTTATCCAAATGATGAAGATGAAGAAATTTCTCTATCTACTGAGGATGATGCTATAGCAGTCTCGATGATCGACTCATATCCGAAATTGCCCCTTGAGGCATGCCTATTCAATGTCATGGATGATTGGATGAGAAACACGTCTTTACAAGAATGTGCAAAGATGCTTCAAGTGCTTCCTTGCTATTATGCCAAACACTATGAGGATCTAGGGCCACTGTCACCACCGCTTCAATCTTCGTTGGTCAGCCCCCCAAATCTCGAGTTGAAGCCGCTACCCCCTCATTTAAGTATGCCTTCTTAGCGGATGATGAGAAACTCCCGGTGATCATCTCGGCATGTCTGAGTGTCGAGGAGGAAGAACAGTTGATGATCGTGCTGAAGAACCACCGTGGTGCATTCGGGTGGTCAGTTACTGATATTAAGGGGATCTCCCCTACTCTTTGTCAGTATAAGATTCGGCTCGAGGAAGAAGCCAAGCCGGTGATTCAGCCACAACGTCGACTCAACCCGAGCATGATGGAGATCGTCAAGAAGGAAGTGATTAAGCTCCTTTCTATGAGGATCATCTATGCCATTTTAGATTCGACGTAGGTAAGCCCAACACAGGTAGTCCCTAAAAAGGGAGGAATTACTGTTACTCAAAATATGCTAAATGAACATGTCACTACCTGATTGGTAACTGGGTGGCGAGTGTGCATTGATTACCGTCGCCTCAATTCTGCCACTTTAAAAGACCATTTCCCTCTCCCATTTATTGATCAGATTTTAGAGCGGCTAGCTGGCCGCTCTCATTTTTGCTTTTTGGACGGTTATTCTGGCTATAATCAGATTTCTATAGACCCAAAGGATCAAGAGAAGTCTACCTTTCCTTGTCCTTATGGGACTTTTGCATATCACTGTATGCCGTTTGGGTTATGCAACACACCAGCCACTTTTCAGCGCTGTATGCTCGCTATATTTTCTGATATATTTGAGCGTTGTTTAGAGGTTTTCATGGATGATTTTTCCGTCTACGGTGCGTCATTTGATGAGTGCTTATATAATTTGGATAAAGTTTTACAAAGATGTGAGGACACACATCTAATCCTTAATTGGGAAAAGTGTCATATGATGGTTAGCAAAGGAATTGTGCTTGGACACAAGGTGTCTAGCAAGGGACTGGAGGTGGATCCAGTCAATATTGAGGTTATTTCCAAACTACCTCCACCAAATTCAGTGAAAGGGGTGAGGAGTTTTCTCATTCATGCAGGGTTTTATCGCCGTTTCATTAAGGATTTCTCTAAAATCGCTAAACTGTTGTCTGAATTACTTGAGAAGGATGTCGCATTTGATTTCAATGAGAAATGCATACATGCCTTTAATGTCCTTAAAGAAAAATTAATTTTTGCATTGGTTGTCCAAACGCCGGATTGGACTAAGCCCTTTGAGCTTATGTGTGATGCGTCGGATTTTTCTGTAGGGGTTGTTCTTGGGCAACATTTTGAGAATAAACCCGTAGTGATTTTCTATGCATCTAAAACTTTAAATGATGCACAACTCAATTACACCACCACTGAAAAAGAACTAGTTGTTGTGGTTTTCACATTTGAAAATTTTAGGCAATATTTAGTGGGGTCAAAAGTTGTGGTTTGGACGGACCACGCTGCCATCAAATACTTAATGGAAAAGAAAGATGCCAAGCCTAGATTGATTAGGTGGATCTTGCTCTTACAGGAGTTTGATATTGAAATTAAAGATAAGGCGGGCATTGAGAATGTGGTTGCGGACCACTTGTCTAGGATAGAGCGGGTAGATGAGAGAGATATCAATATACCCATTACTGAGACATTTCCCGATGAGCAAATCCTTTCGATAAAATCTAAGGATCTGTGGTTTTCGAATATTGTGAATTATCTTGCATGTAATGAAATACCGGACGATTGGACTTATCAAGAAAAGAAGAGATTTTTCCATTCTTTAAGATATTATTTTTGGGATGACCCAATTTTGTTGAGACAGTGCAGGGATGGCATCTTACATAGGTGTGTGCTCAGTCACTGTCATACACTACCCACTGGCGGTCATCATGCAAGCACAAGGACAACGGCCAAAGTGTTGGAGAGTGGCCTTTATTGGCCTACACTCTTTTAGGATGCCTATGACTATGTGAGAAGATGTGATTCGTGTCAAAGGGCGGGCAACATCTCAAGGCAGAAAGAGATACCCCTCAACATGTTTCAAGAGGTTGAGGTATTTGATTTATGGGGCATCGATTTCATGGGACCATTTGTGTCCTCAAATTCCAACTTATATATTTTTCTTGTCGTTGATTATGTGTCGAAGTGGGTAGAGGCAATACTCACAAGGACTAATGACGTTGCGGTAGTGTGCATGTTCATGAAGGAAAATATTTTTTGCAGGTTTGATGTGCCACGGATGATTATAAGCGATGGAGGCACCCACTTCACTAACAAGAAATTTGCTACCTTATTGAGTAAATACGGGGTCAAACAAAATGTTGGTACCCCGTATCACCCGCAGACGCAAGGCCAAGTCGAGGTTTCCAATCGAGGGATCAAGAAGATATTAGAACGCACAGTGGCATCTTCGAGGAAGAATTGGAGTGCACTACTACCGGATTCTTTATGGGCATATAGGACCGCCTTTAAAACCCCTATAGGCACTACACCTTTTAGGCTGGTTTACGGGCGAGCTTGTCATCTGTCGGTCGAGTTAGAGCACAAAGCACACTGGGCGTTACGAAAGCTTAATATGAGCTATGATGCTGCAGGAAAGAAGAGAATGTTAGAGCTCAATGAGTTAGATGAGCTTAGGATGAATGCTTATGAGAACCAGAGGATCTATAAAGAACAGACAAAGCAACTCCACGACCGCCACATTCAAATGCATGTTTTCAAAAAGGGTGATCGAGTGTTATTGTTCAACTCGAGATTGAAATTTCATCCCGGGAAATTGAAATCCCGGTGGAGTGGACCTTTTGTGGTGGAAGATGTCTGACCACATGGTGCTATTATGGTGAGAGATGGAGAGTTAACGTTCTTAGTGAATGGTCAAAGATTGAAGCTCTACTATGGGGAAGATTTCATAAGAAAGGTGCATAAGGTTAAATTCATGGCGCCTAAGGAAGAGTGAAAGGGCCAATTTCGTCTAGCCTAAGACGTTAAAGTAGGGCGCTTGTTGGGAGGCAACCCAATCATAGGTAGTTCATTTTTATTTAGTTAATTTTCGTATTTTTCTTTAAATTTTGTAGTTTGGGTTGTAAAAATGATGCCATGATACGTGTGTTAAGTGTGCAGTATTGCTTGGGTGTCGCTACCATCGACCCTTGTATCGATGGTAGTGACGAGGGTGCAGAGCGGCATTTGTAGAAAACTTGCTCCGTCGATAGTATTGATCGCTCCTCAGGTTGAGTTACAAAGAATTCTGGAGGAGGTCGATAGTATCGACCCCCGAGTCAATACTCGCGAGATCCCTGAAGATTTTCAGAGAAATTTGTCTCAATGAAATCGATACCATCTAAGGGGCAGTCGATGGTATCGACCCGGCAGCAGTGACGAAGCATCGCTGGGGCCTCGTGAAGATAAAGGACACATACAGTGTCGATACCATCGACCACCTGTCGATGGTATCGACGTGACACGTCACCTATCCGCAAGATGATATCAACAGAGCCCGCCAAATCAAGAAGTCGATCTGTGGGATGGGTCGATACCATCAACCCACGTTGATGGTATATGCGTCATCGATCCGGGCCTCCACATTCACCCATCGACGACCATCGATAGCATCAAATACCCAGATTGTGCTACATGTGTCAATACCATCAACACCTCGTCGATGGTATCGACAGGTCAATAGTGGCGGCGATCTCAGCTATAAAAGGAGAGGTTGCATTCATTTTCTCTTCACACATTCAGACCTTCTCCTTTCCTACTTGCGCTTGAGCACTTGTGAGCATCAGGAGGTCATCGCCGAGTATCTAGAAATCAAGCAATCATCAGCGAGCTCTTCATCGACATTGGAGATCATCTTCTCCGATCTACTCCAACCTTCACCGAGCTCCATTCTTCTGTCTCCTTTCTTAAATCATGGTGAGGACAGCAGGAGCTTCTTCCTCACGGGCGGCTCCCATGGAGATTGAGACATTCATTCCACCCTCACCAGGCAGAAGTGAGGAAGATTTATGAGGAGCTATTGAAGAAAAAAATCGAGCCTACCCGATATGTTAATCGGGCTATGATCAGCGACCTCGGGTTTGAGGCCAACCTTGCTTACGTCCTTCAAGGACAGGCTAAGCATACCCGGAGGTTTCCTTCCCAAGTCCAGTACCACGCCGAGGGCCACCCCTTTTTCGGCGAATGGCCAACTTATAAGGAGTTGGTGGTGGAATTCATGGCATCTCTTGACATCTGCTTCGTGCCCAACGACATCATCGCCACCGATTGGGAGTGGATCAAAGGGCGAGTGTCTTTCCGACTCTTCAACAACAACTATACCATTACCCTCGACCAATTCAATTCTATCTACAACTGGTATCTTCATGTACCTGACCTACAGCTCCATCAACTGATGCAGCATCGCTGTGCTCAGGAGCATGATCTTCATGGTTTCCCGACATCTTGGCTTTTCTTCCGCTGAGGGCAGAAGATGTATGTAAGAAAACCTAGAAAACTCTCAAGAACAGACTCAACCTAGTCCTAAATCCTTGTAGACTCAGCGAACCTAAAGCTCTGATACCAAACTTGTGGCAACACATCCCACTATCACACAGATAGCGAGGTGTTACTCGAAAACGTGCGAAAATCACCATAACCATAGATTATCAAAAAACACGGGTTAATTAAAATCGATTGCAGAAAATAGATAAACTGTGAAACTATTACATATAGGTCCTCATCCTATAAGGAAACATGTTATATAAACATATACAAGCCTTGATACGTGTCCACAACTTAGAAATCAGTTGTCTTGTCATCACATGAGTTCATCACCTGTCATATGTACATAACGGCCCACATCCGGCCAACAGCATGATATACAAAGGATCAACAGCTATATATTGTGAAACGACGTCAAAACGCTCCCAAGGACCTGAGAGTACATGGATGACTCTAGACTCTACTACAAAACTCCAAAACAGTAGCATGTCCATCTCTTGCCTTCTACTGCTCTTCTTGCTGCTCGGCCACAACTCTGTGACCACCACCACGTCTAGCTCGAACACCTGAAAACTAGCGGGGTGAAACAATCGAACATTGTCCCAGTGAGAAACATAACTCCCCGCCGAAACTATAAAACCGGGAAGGATAAAGCAACAACAGAAGATAAACAGAAAAAATGTAGAATAATAACAGTCTATATTCATAACATAGCTATTCGTACCATCCAGCTTACCAGGCTGTACAGAAGGCATATCACCAATTATCTCTTTATGGAACATGATTAACAAGATAAAATATATTGCCACATAACATGAGGAATGTATAAGTAACTACAAGATATAACAGGATTAACTACACAAGCAAGGCCTCAATCAATGTTCCGTGTTTTGCCTTAAGCAGTAAATACTATGCGGCTGGATTATGTATTCTTATGCCCTGAGGAAGTGAACCGTACCATTCAATTCCAACCTTTGGCTGTGAAGCCCATAGCCGGTGCCATACAAGGTCAATGGAAGAGCCAGACTCCACAACCTTTCCCCTCATGGTCAGTGTACGAGAACCAAAGCAGGACCGCAGTCTCATGCTCAAGTGGCCTCAGCCACAGGGTCAGCTCCACAGGCTACCCTTCCTCTAGCCCGCCTCGGTACAGGTCACGGAGCTAGTATATCTAAGCCACGGGCATGTTCACCGTGCTCTGAGCCATGAACGCATTCATGCTCTTTATATCACATATCCGGAGCCATGGGCCTATTCACCATGCTCATCACATATCCCGAATATGCAACTGTAACTGCACTCGTTTCCCTCTCTATTTGAGGCTAGGAGAAACCTCGCATATTCAAAAATATGCGCTCTGGGTTAACCCGCAAGAGAACCCGTTTCACCATCACCAACTCCTGACGATGATGGATCTATGGCCAAGGCAACTACATGATATATTTCACTGTGATTGCTTAGTGTCTTTTATATGGATTGCAAGATTCAACCAAGTTGTATAACATGCAAACTATAACAAGAATAAACAACATAAAACTCAACATTATGCGTTTATTGTAATCACGTCATCCTGATCCATCACAAGGATCCAACATTACATGTTATCACTTGGCCTCTTGCCAATCATCCAGATCCATCTCAAGGATCCAACATTACATGTTATCACTTGGCCTCTTGCCAATCATCCAGATCCATCTCAAGGATCATCACATGCCATGGGATCTCAATCCCTCAACACATAGTGCCATTGCCTTTCAAGGCTTACATCATCATCATGGGATAGCAATCCCAAGGCACATCATACATATTATCTCACCATCAAGAGTAACTATCAAAGCAATGTTACTCATCATATATACCTCATAGCCTTTTACTTGGCTATACATCACCTGCATGGTTAGTGTACACAATAATCATAGGCTTAACAGAAAGACCATGCTTATCAATATATGGTGACATTCAAGGATTTATACTTTCTTAATCGAGCACCAACTTATGATCATATGCATAATGCACATCACTAAGAAAACCATATTACATGCTTATCTTTTTCCTTAGCATTATACAGATAATCATGATGATCAAGTTCATGTATATAGTCATGTTAAATAGAAGGACAAGTGTTACCATAACCGTTACCATTGAGTAAGATGATATATATGTATATGTGGGCAGAACCCTAACTAAAAGCATCACAAACCCTCACCATAAGCTGTATCGGGCAGCATGCCCTCACCTATTGTTCACCACCTAACGGCCAGCAACCAGCAACGCCGCGTCTCAAGGTCTGTCGTGCACTTGTGCCGTGCAGGGGGTTCGGGCGACGCAGTGTCGTGCCCAGCTGCAACGCCCGTCACAAGGCAGAGCTATCGGCTGACACTCAACAGGCTAAACGTGATGCCCGTCACAGGACCTCTAGCAACGTCCGTCACAAGGTGTATATCGGGCAAGGTTATCCCCCAAGAGGTATCGTCTAAGGGTACAACTCAAACTAACATAACAGACCTATTGTCCAGCCAGCTAAACCAGGGCCTAATGGCCGTCACAAGGGCAAGATGATATTTTGACGCCCGTCACAGAGACCAAGGATATCGCCCGTCACAAACATAGCATATCGCCCAAGGTCTAGGTCAAGAGGGCTGTCGGGCAGCACCTCCCAAAGCTCAAGATCATCATCTACCTCAAGCACAAGGGCACCCAAAACCCTAGAAAGAGTCAAGAAAATGGCTCACCTCTCAACTAAAATGAGAGAGGGGTCTTGCACATCTCTTAGCATCCATCGGGCAACACAAAGAAAAACCCTAAACGAGGTCCACCATTACCATCAAGCTCACCCTTCAAGTCCTTGGTGAGAGGAGGGTGTTGCTCAAGCTACTAGAACTCAAGCTCACTCCTCAAGACCTAGGAGAGAAGAGAGTGTTGCTCATCTAGAACACAAGGTTCGGCCAACAAGGTGCAACTAAGCAAGGAACAAAGCTAGCATCATACAAGAACGTGAAAAGAGGTAGTATAGTTAGGGTTAGGAGTTATGCAACCCGCCTTAAGCAAGCTCCAAGCTCCTAGCTCCAAGCACCACCAAACAAGGAAGAAGGAGACTCCAAGGATGTCGGCCACCAAGCTAGCTACTCCAAGGGGTATCAGCCACCAACTTGCAAAGGGAGAAGGGTGTGTCATGCACTTAGGTGGAGAAGAAACTAAGGAACCAAAGGAACTCTTAGTAAGGGGAAGGAAACACCTATATAGAAGGAAAGGGAGGAGAAAACAAGGTAGAACCAAGCAAGGTGTCGCCCACCTAGGGACACTTGTCCTAGTGCACGAGCCACCACTCTAGCAAGCCCTAAACACATGTCCAAGGTCATTGCTACATGCAAGCATCAAGCACCAAGTGTCCACTAGTGGTGACACAAACGAGGTCAAAGCTTGGTCAAAGGTCATGGGCGACACACTACCAGCACCATGGGCGATACACCTCCATCATGGGTGACACAGCCCCTCCTGGCCGATACAAGGGTCCAACAAGATAAAGGCAAGGCTCAACAAAGCCCAACAAGCTCAACCAAGCCCAAAGGAACTCAAGCAACGAGCCCAAACCATCCTCTCTACACTTAGAGGAAGCAAGGAGAGACAGGAACACCTCACAAGGTGGCAAACTTGCTCACAAAACCCCAGACTTGGGTTAATTACAAGTAGCACCTCCAACTCTCAACAAACACAACCAAACCCTAATTACCACTAAAGGTGATTAGCAAGCACCAAAGCATCAAGGTTAAGCAAAACAAACAGGGTAAACCCTAAACGAAGGTCAGGGTCCTTACAAGCTAACCCCCTTCAAGGGATTTCGTCCCCGAAATCCGAAGAGAAAAGTGAGGGATACTTGCTCCTCATCTCTTCCTTAAGCTCCCACCACTAGTAAAAATTGGGCCATTATTCACGAGTGAGTCCTGTCACAAACCCCTCTCTACAAGCCCTCACAAATAGGGACGACTGTGAGTCTGGCCCTCACAAATGGTCTGTGAAGAGAACTCACGTGACAAATACCAGTGACCCTCACGAATACAATTGTCACGGACCAACTGACCCTCAAGAATGTTATATTGAGGGACTATTTAGCCTTCATAAATATATTTTTGAGGGACTATTTAGCCTTCATAAATACATTTTTGAGGGCATGTTTAGTTCTCATAAATACATTTTTGAGGGACTTGATGTTCCTGGAGAATATATTTTTGAAAGGCTAATGCCTTCATTAATATTATTTTTGAGGGGCTATGTGGTCGTCATCAATACAATTGTGATGGTCAATCTGGATCTCATTTTGAGGGACTAAAGACCTTCATTAATATATTTTTGAGGGATTACTGTAAATGATTTGGTTATTGATTTATTGAATGATTTGTTGAATGTTAATTAATTTTAAATGAAAACTTTGTATATATAACCTCAAGCAATATTTTTATAAGAGTCACATGACATCATAAGAATTTTCAACACCAAAATGACACATAAAAATGTTAAATCACCTCAAACCAATTTCTATTAATGAAGCAAAATATTATCCGTACATTGTGTGCTCAATGTTGATATAAATAACGAATACATATGATTCTAAAATTTGAGATTGATGACAATCAACATATCATGCTAGAAATTCTTAAGATCTGTAATGTCTCTATATTCCTTCAAATGGTGTGGTGCTCTTCATCAATGACGTGCCTCATATGGTTGGGTACTTGAGTATTCTTCTCCTAAAAATGACAAATCATTATATTAATATAATTTAAAGTTTATACATAAATCATAGTACAACAAACAACTTACCCTTATACTTCAGTTCTGTTCTACTCCAAAGTGCATTGTCGGTCGAAATCCATCATTAAAAGCAATTCTACCCTATCAATATAAATACAAAAAGGAATCAGAGTGAGTGTGAAGTAGAATATGCCATATTGTTGACTCAATGCCCAAATGACGTAGAACAATTTTTGTAATCACTTGTAATGAATGTATGGTCCTTGAAGAGTTGGGTTTTTAGAGATCTGCTAGGGATCACTCACTATTCTCTTCTCAATCTTCAAAATAACATATTCTCTTTGTTGTATATGTGGATGATATCATATTGATCACTAGAGACGACACAAGCTGTACCTCCAGCCTGACGTAATTTATACAAGCTCACTTTGATGCGAAAGATCTGGGAAATCTGCGGGATGTTCTCAGCATAGAGGTCCTTCACTCCACCACAAGGATCAACTTGTCCCAACGACGTTATGTCTTGGACATCAAGAGACTGGATGACAAATGTCAAACCGGTCTCCACTTCGATGGACTATCACACATATATATATACATACATATATATATACATACATACATTATATATATACATATACATATATACATATATATATGTATACATACATTATATATATATATATATATATATATATATATATATATATATATATATATCGTGCATCATCTAGTGGTACACAATAAATATAGTGGTCAGTTGCATCTAATTATTTAAGTGTAAGTCATTAAGTATATGCTAGTAGATAATACATACGAGGTCTAGTTACATCTAATTATTTAAGTATTAAGTAGTTAACCACATACTAGTAGATAATACATAAGTGTCAAGAGATAGGATATGTGACACAACAGAATACATTGGTAAACTAAAGTATGAATATCAGTATAGACAAATATATGGTATATATTAATATAGTATTTATTAAGTAATTATATGTATGTTTAGTTGATATTATACTACGATATATTGTAGTAATACGAGAGTAATAGCATTCTAACAACATTGGTGCAGCGAGCATGGTATGATTCTATATGTATTTTTATATTAAAGCTTTCCCCATGACTGAATAAGAGCTACAGATTCTGCCAAAATATTCCTTTGAATGGAAACATGAGACAAATGCTAGTTAATTCTGAGTTATTTTGTCATTAATTGTACCATGTGCTATGGCCTGGTCTGGTAACACATTTGCCATTCAATGTTGTTTGATTTATGTGTGTGACCCACCCTATCTATGCGGGAGCTGGAGCTTCTTGTCAGTATAACTTTTACATTCTTTTATATTATTAACATGGTAGCTGAGGATTTCTGCTAGAATTCTAGCCCTAGAGAACAACAGCCACTATGCTCTTCATAACTAGTGCGCTGCTACCACCTCAATCTCAATCACCTACTAGCATCATCTTGCCGTAATAAATATAATATTTTCATTAACTGTTAGTTGAATTTCAAGTTATTTCCATCTATAATTTTTGTTTGATTTAGCATGTTAGGAAGTTATACTCCCTTGTTCACCATGACCACAAATCAACCTGATCTTTGATAAAACAAACATGATACAACCATTTTTAGCTTGGATAAAACAAACATGAGTTAATACAAATACGAATTCAGTAAGACGTGACACTGACCCAAGTCTATGACACCTGATACAACTGAGTAAAACACCAGACATTTTACATCACTCGAGCCTTATATCAGTAAGCTTCCCTTGTCTTCTTATTCCAGTAAATTTTTCCCCATTTAACTCTCTTCCTTTTAACTCCTCCAGCCACATATGTGCAAACCTAGGTCCGGTTAAGTAGTATGTTGTGGTTGAGTAGTTCTCTTTCTAATGGACTTAACTATTGGGACATTGTGCCTGCTTCATCAGGAATGACTTATATGTAATCTGATACTTGCACAGTTAATGGGCATAACAGGTCGCATACTACTATTGGTCTCTATTTTCTACAATGGGATCAGATATCCTAGATTCCTCGATTCTTATATAGAAAATCACATTGTTGGGAGTATTTTCTTTTTTAGTGGTGATACAGATGATGGGCAGGTGGCTTATCCATTAGTCAGAAAAATATCAGTTCATGACCCTTAATTGCTCCTGACATGACCAGGATTTAAATGGAAGGATCTAGATTCAAGTAATAGTTGCTATATAGAAATCATTTTCAGAATCACATGTATGAATGGGGATGCAGTATTTTATGAACATGGAAAGTGATAATGTGGATATCAAATTTCCTAATGTTTTGGTGAAGATTTCATAATTTTTTAATGACTTTGCACATATATATGGAACATCTACAACATACACATGTTAACCAAGGCATGGATAAATACATAGTGATATCTCAAATTTCATAGGTCCAAGATGTGTCCCTATTACCCTAAGATAATGAATATCAGCATTATATATATAACAATCTTTTAATCCCTAATTATGACAATTGAGGGAGGTATGGATTCAGACATTGCACGCTAGTACTAAAAGAGGGCTCATGTTATTGACAAGAGAGCAGTTCATATGAAATGGAAGGAAATAGTTCATTGGTGAAGGATCAGAGGAAAGAGATAGATTTGGTTACCATGGAATTGGATGGAGTCACATGGAATTAGATCCAACATTCCAAAGATGTACCAAGTATAAAGCCAATATACAAGAATATTAGCTAAACATCCAAATGAGCTATTAGTAAAATTGAACAAGGACGAACATGCTCATTCCTGGAAAATGAAGACCACTTTTTCTATTTTGTCATGATACATATACCTTTTTTGTAATAACTATCATTCTGAATTGACTCAGGTATTTATCTTATGATCTGAAGTTTTAGCATGCAGAATCTTTGTTAATGTTCAGAAGTAGCTTGAAGCATATTCTTCTTGATTTCTGGTCATATAATATTTGTTGTTTATTTTTTTAGGATGCAGGGAATGTGAAGAATATCTTCTGTACTCACACCCCTTTACAATGACATATAAAACACACACACATATATATCTAACCCAACTGTCCCATTAACAATATGACCAATACTAAGTTTGAAGACCAACCCATCTGCGAGGCCTACACCAATCTATAGTACATCCGCACACAGTTCCCCTACTAGCAATTGGTGGAGCAGGAAATGGTTACTGGTCAACATGGACCACAGTCATGCCAAACTAGTGCACAAGGATGCATATTTTATACTATTCACTAGGATTGCAGACCACCTAACACATATGACAGCTCCATAAATATAACTCATGTAACAAAAACAATATGAACACATCAGCATACCTGATGGAGAAGGCATTCTATTGCTTGACCTAACCCAAAACACCACCACAAAAATAGAGCTACCTGAAAATTTTCATCCACATAAATGATCAGTCACTCCCTTGAGGTACGAATAACACAAACATATTTAAAATAATGTTTCTTGGTTAGCATAGCTCTATCCCAGTCCAACCACAACTGCATAGTCTCAATGTTCTTGGAAGAAGATATGTTTAGTAGCTCAAGCATTTTCTAAGGTGTTTATACATCAACTCTAAGAATTCACTATACAGTTCATAAAACCACATGCACAGACAAATAACACTAAAGAAGAGCTACATCCAAAAAGTCAACAAGCTAAACATCAACATCACAAATCTAACACTATTTAACTTCTTAATCAACTTTGTAACAAACTGACAGTGAGATTCATTAGAACTTTTATCAATGTAAGGGAAGACAAGTTCAGCCAAAGCTTTGTCCGTTGTGTATTGTTAGCTAGCATTAAACCCCTCCCCATCAAACATTTAAAAAGGAGATTTTCCAAATTGAGTTATAGCTACTTGCTATAGCTAGGGATCACGATGACAATTGACTTATTGCTAGAAGTTGTGCTAAAGTGTCTCTTGGCATTATTTAGGCAGAGTTATGGGGGATTCTAGAAATCAAAATCACCAGTTTTGCCCCATCCTCTAAGAAATATAGTTTCTACTAAAAGAAAATAAAATGGACAGATAGAAGGAGATTCTAAGAGGTAAGCACGATATGATAGTTAAGTGTAGGTCCAAGATGGTTTACAGTAGCACATAGGCACTAAAGTGCAAATTTACTTAGAGACTTGCACCTAACAAAGTGAGGAACAAAACAAGACGACAAAAATACAAAACAATAAAAAAGTAATTTTACAATTGTAAGCAGCACAATTTACAGAGTTGGATCAAAGACATGCATGAGGAGGAGTTTATTGTGATCTAAATCAAAATATGTATGCTATTTTAGGTGGTACAGAAAGTAAAGAAGCTTATTAAGCTAGGTGGTGGAAAAGCATGTTTCTTATGTACACAAATGGGTAGTGTCAAATTCTAGCGTTCAACTTCCAAGATTTATAATATCATTTACCAGCAGATCCAGGCAATCTTTACCTCTATCTGAGTTGGTGATAGCTATCACAAGAGAGAAGGAATCACTTTCTAGAATGATCCTTTGTATTAGAGAAGTCAATTGGGCAGGTATGAGCCATACCAAGTCAGTCATACAAGGTTGTGGCAATAGCCTAATCGCTAATGATTACCTTCCATACTAAAATAGGGGAAAATGAGATTGACAACATGATAGATTGATGCCACAATTAAGTTTATTGGAAGATGTATAATAAAACTTAATGTCATTGCTTAGAAACCTAATAAGAACCATACTTAGGTATATGGCATAATTAACTTTTTGAAGAAATAGGGTGTATTTCTCATCCATCTAAGCTCATTTTCCTCATGATGCTACGTAAAAAAGAAAACCATATTCTAACAACTCTTGTCTGTACTAGACAACCTTCAAAATTCAATGAAATGAAAACTCCATACACAAGGAAAGAAACATAGAGAAATGAGTTGGCTGAAAATTTAGTGATACAAATTATATTAGAAATGTAAAGTTCATAAGTTTTAGCAACAACCAGTAGTCTCACCTGAAGTGGTGGTGGCTGCTTATCATAAGAACAAATAGGAAGTCAGTTGCAATTTCTCTTAATAATCTCACTTTACCATGGCAAGCCAAAAGTTTTTTACATAGTATCTTGTGCATTGAGATTCAAGAGAATATTGATGATCATATGGATTTCGCGTATCCAAGAGAATAAATAACACAATATCTACAATGAGACACCGATACTTGACAACTTGATCATTCATATGTAGACAAACTTTGAAATTCAGCAGAACGGATGATTGAGAGCATGGTTACATTATTGCATCTAACCTGAATGAGTGGAGCACATAGTGACGCAGATGATGTATGCAATGCAAAGTATCAATAAAACAATGCCTCATTCCTCTGAGACTGAAAGGCTGCTCTAGTTATGTTGTGGAATGCTAATGCTCAATTCATATGCTTAGCTCCCTTTAGTGATTGGACCTTCACTAGGATCGATATGTATTCTCTATTGTGGATTGTTAATGATGATTTCCTACATGACAATAGAAGATCATCATCTTGAAACACAAATATACTAAATGATTGTAGTATACTATTCAAAGTTAAAACAAGTACAGACATAATCAGCATATAGTACTACACAAATCAAACCTTCATTTTCATGCATCGTCAACAATGTGGAATGAATGTGGCATGAAAAATGTTACAGTGTCTGTTGTACACACTCGTAGTATCACAGTGCTAGCCTCGTGAATGGTAGAGACCTTCTTCTCTAGGTACTTTATCTCGAACTACAGTATCAGTAGCATGTGTCATCTTGCCTTTCCGCCCTAAGCAGGTCTTATCATCATTATGTAGAACCAATTCCACAACAGCTTGGTTCAAGTGAGGATTCATGGCAACATCAGCTTTGAACTTATTCCAATTGGTTGGTGACTACTGCTAACTGATTGTACTACTGCAGGTCTAGAGGCATTAGGATCCTTGTAAATAGAATTACTGAAAGGAGGTATGTGTTAATGTGAAGAGGGGGAGCGGAAGGAGGAAAAGGATTGGGAGGAGGACTAACCTCCAGTTCTACAGATTGCATAGTTCTTGACTAGTGCAAGAAAAAAGACCCCAAAATTAATGATTACAGTGCTTACCTCTAAAGAGGAGGCGATCTTTTGAACTAAAGAAAATAAATCGTAGTGGGAAACCGAAGTCGAGGAAGCACTTGAGTACAGTGTGGAGGAGGAGAAACAGGCCTACGAGCTCCATCTCTATTGTTAGCAGCACGAGGATGGTGGATGTCATTATAGGATAGCGATGCCTCAATCAATCGAGGGAAAGAGACCAATGATGGTCGTAGATACTCCATCTACCTCCAGAGTGAGCAAGGATAGAGGTTGGCTCTTTCCCCCTTTTCGGCCCTCGCGGTGGCAGAGGAATGCCAACCTGATCTCGGGTTCATGTTTCCCTTTCTTGATTTCTTAAGACGAGGTGGTGGGGAGGAGTAACGGAGAGCTATAGAGCTAATCAAGGCTTTGGTCCTCGAAGGAACTCCTGAAAGCTCGCACCTTTGCTCGTGGGCGAGTTTGTGCTTGCGGTGGCTATGGCGTGAAACAGAGAAAGGGGGCCGCTTTTCCCCTTCATCTTCACCACGGTGGTAGAAGCCAACGATGTGGTCGGGAGGCACAACCTCAACGCAGCATCAGTCACTGCTGAGATGGAGCTTAGTGCTTCGACAAAACTTTATCCTAGACCATGGAAGCTTGGAGCTCGGTAGAGACCTCGTCGGGGTCAGACCTAGTGGAGGCGCCTGGAGGCGGACGGTGAACGCAAGGCTTAGAGGGAGGTTCGACTGATCCAACGGCCTAGACCCTGCGGAAGATTAGAAGAACTGATCCATCGGCTAGCCTCTCCACCGCGACCCTCTCCAAAATGAACCAGGACACGCACGGCACGGAGGGAGCACGGCGTGAGAGGGGAGGGTTTATTTTTTATTTATTTTTTGATTAGAAAATGTTGTGTTTTAGAATGGAGGGAAGGGTTATGAGATGGAGGGAAATATTTGATATGGCATTTTTCACGGGGTGATTAGTGAGTAATGTATTTTTGAGGGATTAGTGTTCACATAAAAGGCCTAAGGATGTAAAAAACACGGTTGAGGGATTTGGTCCCATGTTTGAAGGATGATCCCTCACAAATAGACATCATTATTCACGATTTTTGGTTCCTCACAAATGTTCTTCAATAAAGGCCAAATTTTTTGTAGTGCACGTGGCTTCCTCAACGCCACGGTGATGCAAAAGAACCTTCACAAGAACGAAGTCCTTCCTCTTCATCTCCTTAACCCTTCTGTCAAGGATTGCCACATGACCTTCCTCGTAGGTCACATCTTCATTGAGCTCAACCTCGACTGGATGTATCACTGTCCCTGTATCCGGATGACTTTTCTTCAGCATACTGACGTGGAACACTGGACGTAACCTGTGCAACTCTGGAGGCAACTCTAACTCGTAAGATACTTTGCCAACATGTGATATAACTGGGTAAGGCCCCATATACCTGGGTGCGAGCTTACCCTTCCGACCAAACCTTAGCACACCTTTCCACGGCGAGACCTTGAGATACACTTTGTCTCCTACTTGGAATTCCAAAGGTCGTCGACGATTGTCTGCGTAAGACTTCTGCCTGTCCTGTGCCACTTTTAACTGTTGTTGTATCACCTTGATCTTTTCTGTTGTCTGCTGTACTAACTCAGGACCCAAAAGTTGATACTCACCAGACTCATACCAACACAAAGGAGATCTGCACTTCTTTCCATACAAAGCCTCATAAGGAGCCATATCAATGCTCCGCTGATAACTGTTGTTGGAGGAAAATTCTATCAAACTGAGAGGTTCATCCCAATTTCCTAGAAACTGCAAAACACAAGCTCGAAGGAGGTCTTCTAAAGTCTGAATAGTCCTCTCAGACTGTCCATCTGTCTGTGGGTGAAAAGCGGTATTGAACCTCAACTGCGTTCCCAACGCTTTGTGCAACTGTTCCCAGAAACGACTCGTGAACTGAGGACCTCTATCAGAAACTATCGTCGCTGGCACACCATGCAAACATACTATCTCATCCACATATACTCGAGCGAGTTTCTCGGTTGTATACGTCATCTTCACTGGTAGGAAATGGGTAGACTTCGTCAATCTGTCCACTACCACCCAAATGGAATCATGATTCCTAGTTGTCTGGGGTAGACCAACTACGAAATCCATGGTTATATGATCCCATTTCCATTGCGGTATCGGCAAGGGTTGCAACGTACCTGCCGGCTTCTGATGTTCAGCCTTCACTTGCTGACATACTGCGCATCTATCCACGAACTCAGCTACATCTTTCTTCAAACCGGGCCACCAATACAAGTCCTTCAGACTATGATACATCTTGGTGACACCTGGATGCATAGCATACATCGACATGTGTTCTTCCTCGAGCACTAACTTCCTCAGATCATTAGAATCTGGAACCACCATCCTATCATGATAGCAGACTAGCCCATCCTCGGACTCATGGAACCCATCACGCTTTTTGCTGCCGAACTCTGATCTGATCAACTGTACCGCATCATCTGTCTGTTGTGCATCTTTGATCTGTTGTCTCAGCGTAGGCTTGACTTGCATCTGTGCTAAAAGTCCAGCTAACAAAGAAACTTCCATCTGCACGTTCATCTGTCGCAAAGAGACAAACATATCTCGTCTATGGCATACCAGGGAACTTAATTGAGCCTTCTTTGAAGAAAGAGAAGAAGACTTTCGGCTAAGCACATCAGCTACCACATTCGCCTTACCAGGATGATACTCGATAGTGCAGTCGTAATCATTGATCAACTCCATCCATCGACGCTGTCGCATGTTCAACTCATGCTGTGAAAAGATATACTTCAGATTCTTATGATCCGTAAAGATCTGACACACTTCCCCATAAAGATAATGTCTCCAAATCTTTAACGCATGAACCACTACTGCCAACTCCAAGTCATGAGTCGGATAGTTCTCCTCGTGTTTATTAAGCTGTCGCGAAGCAAAAGAAACCACATGATCTTCCTACATCAGCACACAACCTAAACCTTTCTTGGAAGCATCACAGAAAACAACATAGCCCTTTCCAGACTCTAGCAGAATTAACACTGGAGCACTGGTCAGCTTCTCCTTCAAACTCTAGAAAGCTTGCTGACATCGATCATCCCAGACAAAAGGTACATCCTTTCTCATCAATTTCATCATCGGCAACGCAATCACACTGAAGTCCTTGATAAACCTCCGGTATTATCCTGCTAAACCCAGGAAACTACGAATCTATGTCGGCGTCTTCGGTTGTTCCCAGTCTGCAACGGATTCCACCTTCTTCAGATCTACTTTGACTCCTTCAACAGATATCACATGACCTAAGAAAGTCACTTCTTCCAACCAGAACTCACACTTACTGAACTTGGCATACAACTGATGTTGACGAAGAAGAGTCAACGCTAGACGAAGATGTCACTCATGTTCCAGCCTGTCCCGACTAGAGATCAAGATGTCATCTATAAAGACTACGACAAACTGATCTAAGAACAGACGGAACACTCTATTCATTAAATCCATGAAAGTAGCAGGTGCATTGGTTAGCCCAAACGGCATAACCACGAACTTGAAGTGACCATACCTCATCCTGAAAACTGACTTTGGTATGTCATCTGCCTTAATCCTCAACTGATGATATCCAGACCGTAGATCGATCTTGGAAAACACTGTAGCACCACGCAAATGATCGAACAGATCATCTATCCTCGGCAACGGGTACTTGTTCTTGATCGTGACCTTGTTCAACTGTCGGTAATCTATACACAACCGCATCGATCCATCCTTCTTCTTGACGAACAACACTGGAGCACCCCAAGGTGACGTACTCGGTCGGATGAAACCTTTCTCCAACAACTCTTGCAACTGCTTCTTCAGCTCTGCCATCTCTACTGGAGCCATCCTATACGATGTCTGTGCAACTAGCTGCATTCCTGGAACCAGATTGATCTCGAAATCAATCTTTCGGGGTGGAGGAACACCAGGAAACTCATCAGGAAACACATCGGCAAACTCTCGAACAACTGACACCTCCTCGAGACTAGGACCTTTCGCCTTGGTAGCCACAACGGTATCCACCATGTGAGCTAAGAACGCCTCACATCCTTGTCATAGCAACTTCTCTGCCACCATAGCTGATACTAGACATGTCGGAAGAATCTTTCTATCTCCTTGGAAGATCCACTTCTCTCCGACATCATCAAACACTGCCTGCTTGGAACCACAGTCCAAAACAACCTTATACTTCTCTAACGTATCCATCCCAAGGATAACATCGAAACCATGCATATCAAGTGGTATAAGATCCACTTAGATGTTGTGTCCCGAAAAAGATAAGACACAAGATGGACACTCTTTTCGAAGCAACGAGGAACCATCAAGAGGGGTTTCTAGCAACAAGCTATCCTTCTTACAGCTAACATGTAAACGACAGTTTTCAAGCATACTATCGGCGATAAAAGAGTGTGTAGCACCCGGGTCAACCAGAACAGATATAAAGCAAGAAGAAGACATATCAGAATGAAATAACTCCATCTAACCTATCACAACTCGCGGGTTGACTATCGCCTCCGACTGATTCATAGCATAGAATCGAGCCGTTGCTTGCTGTCCACGTCCTCTGCTCCCTTGAGCAGACGATCTCACTTGCGACGCTTGACCGCGTCCTCGTCCTCTGCTACCACTGGGCTACTGTCTCTCTGACCCTTGTTGATTCTGCCTCGGCTGCTGTGCCACTTCATCATCTCTGTTTGGGCAACTTGACTTGACATGCCCTATCTGACCGCAGGTATAGCATGTCATAATGTCAAACCGTGGCCTATATGGCCCTGTCACTGCCAATGAAGCTGTACTATGTGCCTTAGATGGTGAAGGAACATAACCTCTTCCCTTACTTGGAGACCACTGTGATGGTGCACCTGAACCTCTCATAACTGACGGCGATGAAAACCTGGGCTTCTTGAAGTCACCAAACCTCTGTCCCTGAAACTGAGCAGGCCTTTTATGGGACATGGAGTCTCTTTTCTTCCTTACTGACCTTTCAATCCTCCGGATAGATTCCACAAACGTAGCAAACCTCTCACGGTTCTCCAACACAGAAGCAGGTGTTGTCAGCTCAGCACTCAGACCTTTCTCAAAGCGTCTAATCCGCTCCTCATCTGTCGCTGCCATGTGAGGACAAAACCTCAACAGGTCCATGAACTTGGCCTCGTACTCGATGATGTTCATCGTTCCTTGTCGCAACCACTCAAACTGACTGATCTTCTCATCTAGATACATCTTCGGGAAGTATCTGCTGACGAACTCATGTCGGAAAACTTCCCAACTGATCACCTCACCAGGCCGCTTCTCTTCCTCGATGGTCCACCAGTGACCAGCACTACCTTTCAGAAGGTAGACAGCGTGCTTTACTTTGTCTGCTTCAGGGATGTCGAGGATCCGGAAAGCCTTCTCAAGACTTGTCAGCCACAGATCTGCATCCGCTGGATCAGCCGTTCCATCATAATCCGAAGCTCTGACTCGGCAAAGCCACTCGAAGGTCTTCCCAATACCCAATGCTTCTCCATGGGGAGCCTGTACTCGCGGAGGAGGCACTGGCAATCGCTCAACCATGAGATTCATTGTAGCCATCATCTGCCCCATAAGCTGTTGGTAGGCAGGATGTTCAAGGATGGCTGGGTTAGGTTGGGGGACCGAAGACACCCGATCTTCATGTGCCTGACCTACAGCTCCATCAACTTATGCAGCATCACTGTGCTCAGGAGCATGTTCTTCATGGTTTCCAGACATCTTGGCTTTTCTTCCGCTGAGGGCAGAAGATGTATGTAAGAAAACCTAGAAAACTCTCAAGAACAGACTCAACTGAGTCCTAAATCCCTGTAGACTCAGCGAACCTAAAGCTCTGATACCAAACTTGTGGCAACACATCCCACTATCACACATATAGCGAGGTGTTACGCGAAAACGTGCGGAAATCACCATAACCACAGATTATCAAAAAACATGGGTTAATTAAAACCGATTGCGGAAAATGGATAAACTGTGAAACTATTACATATAGGTCCTCATCCTGCAAGGAAACATGTTATATAAACATATACAAGCCTTGATATGTGTCCACAGCTTAGAAATCAGCTGTCTTGTCATCACATGAGTTCATCACCTGTCATATGTACATAATGGCCCAGATCCGGCCAGCAGTAGGATATACAAAGGATCAACAGCTATATATCGTGAAACGACGTCAAAATGCTCCCAAGGACCTGAGAGTACAGGGATGACTCTAGACTCTACTACAAAACTCCAAAACAGCAGCATGTCCATCTCTTGCCTTCTACTGCTCTTCTTGCTGCTCGACCACAACTCCGCGACCACCACCACGTCTAGCTCGAACACCTGAAAACCAGCGGGGTGAGACAATCGAACATTGTCCCAGTGAGAAACATAACTCCCCGCCGAAACTATAAAACCAGGAAGGATAAAGCAACAGTAGAAGATAAACAGAAAAAATGTAGAATAATAACAGTCTATATTCATAACGTAGCTATTCGTACCATCTAGCTTACTAGGATGTACAGAAGGCACATCACCAATTATCTCTTTATGGAACACGATTAACAAGATAAGATATATTGCCACATAACATGAGGAACGTATAAGTAATTGCAAGATACAACAGGATTAACTACACAAGCAATGCCTCAATCAATGTTCTGTGTTTTGCCTTAAGCAGTAAATACTATGCGGCTGGATTACATATTCGTATGCCCTGAGGAAGTGAACCGTACCGTTCAATTCCAACCTTCGGCTGCGAAGCCCATAGCCGGTGCCATACAAGGTCAATGGAAGAGCCGGACTCCACAACCTTTCCCCTCGTGGTCAGTGCACGAGAACCAAAGCAGGACCGCAGTCTCATGCTCAAGTGGCCTCAGCCACAGGGTCAGCTCCACAGGCTACCCTTCCTCTAGCCCGCCTCGGTACAGGTCACGGCGCTAGTATATCTGAGCCACAAGCATGTTCACCATGCTCTGAGCCATGAACGCATTCATGCTCTTTGTATCACATATTCGGAGCCATGGGCCTATTCACCATGCTCATCACATATCCCGAGTCTGCAACTGTAGCTGCACTCATTTCCCTCTCTATTTGAGGCTAGGAGAAACCTCACATATTCAAAAATATGCGCTCCGGGTTAACCCGCCGGAGAACCCGTTTCACCATCACCAACTCCTGACGATGATGGATCTATGGCCAGGGCAACTACATGATATATTTCACTGTGATTACTTAGTGTCTTTTATATGGATTGCAAGATTCAACCAAGTTGTATAACATGCAAACTATAACAAGAATAAACAACATAAAACTCAAGGATGTCGGCCACCAAGCTAGCTACTCCAAAGGGTATCAGCCACCAACTTGCAAAGGGAGAAGGGTGTGTCGTGCACTTAGGTGGAGAAGAAACTAAGGAACCAAAGGAACTCTTAGTAAGGGGAAGGAAACACCTATATAGAAGGAAAGGGAGGAGAAAACAAGGTAGAACCAAGCAAGGTGTCGCCCACCTAGGGACACTTGTCCTAGTGCACGAGCCACCACTCTAGCAAGCCCTAAACACATGTCCAAGGTCATTTCTACATGCAAGCATCAAGCACCAAGTGTCCACTAGTGGTGACACAAACGAGGTCAAAGCTTGGTCAAAGGTCATGGGTGACACACTACCAGCACCATGGGCGATACACCTCCATCATGGGCGACACAGCCCCTCCTGGCCGATACAAGGGTCCAACAAGACAAAGGCAAGGCTCAACAAATCCCAACAAGGTCAACAAAGCCAAAAGGAACTCAAGCAACGAGCCCAAACCATCCTCTCTACACTTAGAGGAAGCAAGGAGAGAGAGGAAAACCTCACAAGGTGGAAAACTTGATCACAAAACCCCAGACTTGGGTTAATTGCAAGTAGCACCTCCAACTCTCAACAAGCACAACCAAACCCTAATCACCACTAAAGGTTATTAGCAAGCACCAAAGCATCAAGGTTAAGCAAAACAAACATGGTAAACCCTAAACGAAGGTCAGGGTCCTTATAAAAATATTCACAACAAGTTGCATAGGATGGAGATGCAGAAACAACCGTTCTATGATCGTTACTGAAGACAAAACTACTTCGGGGGATATCCTCAACCTCCGCCCATGCCGCCATATGATCCCACCTTTTAGGGGCAGTATCCTGAATGGGACCCGAACACCCAACATCACCCACCTTTTCCACTGCCAGAACAATACTGGGTATTACTGTTCCACCTTCTGAGATTGTTTTTGACTATGAGTCCATAGTCAAATTCAAGCTTGGGGGGATATGGAATAGTTTCTATCTCGGTTTTATTTCCTTTCTTTTTATTTTAGCATGTCATCTTAGATTTTGGCAATTTCTTCTAGTTTTGAGTATTTTTTTTATTTTAGGCTTTCTAGGATCCACATGTTATCTAGTGTATCTGTGGATGTCTAATGTTAATGTGTCATCTTAATGTTTTTCACATTGGAGTTATGGGTGCCATTATCTGAAATCGGAGCATAATTGAAAAGTTTTCAAAGAATTTGCAAGTTGATTTTGTTTGAACTTGAGCACTTAACCTATGAAAATAATTGGGTTGGTCAACTTTAAAACATAAGATCATAATCGTACATCCTTATGATTCAAGAAATGTGGATGGACATGGATGTTGAGCCTAAACTGACCAAACGGTAATGGGACTTTAATCAAAAGTGAGATAGAGAAACCCTTTGATTTATTGTTACCCAAGTCAGTAAAGAGGGAAATATAATTTATTCCAATGGTTTTGTACTTTAGTCTTGTGATCTATCCATTTCATTTCATTCAATATCCACCATAAGAACTGGAAGCACTTGTAGTTTTTTTTCCATCTCTTGATTGCATGACATGTAGATAGGATTTCATTGTATCTAGATTTTGCATCTATGCATTTATACATTCTCAAGTGCATGTCATTATAGTTGCATTTTGCATACTCTAGAGCATATAAGTTTTTTTTTGCCTTATTTCTTCTGGAAAATAAGAAAAGCAGGACAATTGTTCTATACCCTCTAAAAATTAATTTGTAAGGCATCAATGATGTTAGCTAAGTGGAAATAAGCCTGAATAAAAAAAATATTGTGAATGTTCTTCTAGTCAATTGAGAAATGAGGGCTTGAAAAAAAAGAAGAGAAGAAATGTAAGTAAAAAAAAAGAGAGGGAGAAAGGAACTTGTTTCACCTGCATGTATATATAAAGGAAAGAGGAATAAGCACATAATGTAGTCTTGCTAGCCATTCCATCTCATCTTGAGACAGAATGATAGTGCATGCATCATTCTACTTGAAATTTAGGCATTATGTCATTTTCATATGCATATGCATCATTTAGGCCATTTTGTTGATTTTGCATGATAAAACTATTTGGTGCTTCTCTTTCTTCCATAGCCGCCCATTTCATCCACCCGTTGCTCAAAATGGTAGGCCACCCATGATTATCTCCTCATTAGTGTATACCAGGAGATATGCTTCCTTTTAGATGATAGTTAAGACTTGAGCAACGTAGATAGGAGATCACAAGATGCACTAAGTCTGAACCAGATGAATTCATTATATCAACTGCTTTATTTGATAGTGTTTGATGATCTTGGGGTGGACATTTCTTATGGACGATCATTGTCACCTCTAGGGTAGTTATCGTTCTGTGGTTAGTAAGGGCTGGCATGTGCATGATAGGTGGGAGTCATATTGAGTTGTCTTTTCTGCTAATATGTTCTTTAGTTGACTCTCACAATTCTATTCTACAATTTTTTGCTCGAGGACGAGCAATGTTCAAGCTTAGGGGAGTTTATTGTAGGGGTTTTGAGTCATTTTTATAGATTGGTTTTGCATAAGTTTTATGTGTATTTTGATCATATTTGTGATTAATATCACATGATTCAGTACCTTTAGTCTATAATCTCTTTTTGCATCAAATTGACCTTGTTTCATCTTATTCTGTATAAAAGATCACATTTTTTGGATTTGATTGGTGTTCTTCTTTTCTTTTCAGGCAGTTCGGATATCTGCATCCGTCGATACCATCAACAGAAGATCGATACCATCGACCTGGTCACAGTGTATTGCCGGAGAAGAGCAACCAAAAGTCAATACCATCGATGGAACTGTCGATGGTATCGAGAGAGCGTCAGTGAGCCAAATTTCCTGGTGTCGATACTATCGACCCAAGGTCGATACCATCAACATCGCCTCAGCAAACTTAGCTTCAGTGTTGGATTCTAGAGAAAAGCGACGCCTAAGGTGTCGTTACCATCGACATACCATCGATGGCATCGAGGCAACATCAGAGAGAACCCCAAGAATCGCGCAAGCGCCGGTGCCTCATGTAGGTCGATACCATTGACCCTCGTCGATGGTATCGACACTGTCAGATCAAGTTCTGCTAAAGGTCGTGTCTAATCATACGGTGGTGATTTTTGGGTGACCTAAAGTAGTGCATATACCTAATTAAGGCAGCCCAAAGCAAAGGAGGACGTCATTAGCCACCAGAGAAGTCTCAAGGAGGAGAGGAGAGAAGAACGGAGCCGAGAGTGATGCCCCAATCATTCCGAGAGCTGCAGAAGATGTTTTCCACCACCAGAAGGTTGTAGAACGTTCACCCCGCACCAAGGAACACCCGAATATGCTCCGTTCAGGGGTTTACATCACATCTATTCACATTTCCCTATGTTTTCCCTTTCTCTCATCATGTTTTTAGTTGATATGAACATGGGGGGCTAATCCCCTTTATCTTTAGGACCGGGAATATCCCGGGTAATCGTTGTATGATACTTTTTATATAGTTTATCATAATTTGTCTCTTAAATCTGTGGCATGATGTCATTTTCTCAATTATATAATTACAATTGATCATCCTAATGATAATCTAATACCTTTAATTACTTTGAAATAAGAATTAACGATTGAGAAGAGACAGATATCACATTAACTAATAAATCCTTTGAACAAGGCGACATACAGTTAATGGTGGAAACCCAGAGTGTGATTTTCATGAACCTAATTTAGGGTATAGGTTACTACTACTGTGGAACCGACCTAGATTTAGGTAGTGAATTGTATCGCGACAACGAACAATTCTGACTACAGGCCACTACCCAGAATAGGAGACGAATTAGGATAATTGTGTAGGAACTAGTACAACAAGATCCTGCGGTGAAACCGCAATCCTAAAGATTCCACCTTTAATTGATTAAACTAACCATTTAATCGATTGTTTAGATTTATTTTATTTTTCTTTTCTTTTTCAATCAACTCTCTAACCATTTTACTCGGTCTAGCTGATTGCAAATAGTTAGTAGTAGTCTATCGAAAATCCGTTCTCTGAGTTTGACTTGGGCCTCACAAAGGCCTATATTACTTTGGCGTGTGCACTTGCGTTATACGCACGGTAAAATTGTGTCACCAGGTTAGGAAGAAATCCAACCAATGTACAATACAATCAGCCTAACACTCCAAATAATAGTCTCAACACTTAAACCGGTCGTTTGGCAGTCTAGTCAGCTGATTTAGTTGTGTGAATTGAAATACCTAAACACTTTAGAAATAAATTCAATTATCATTCAATATGAAACTCCTCTTTTATATGAGTTCCTATGTGTGTAACCCTATCCATAACTAGCTTATGACGTCATAAGCAAAGAGTGTTTCCTAGTCATATGTCATTACTACCCATGTGAATGGAAAGTTGAGGAGAAACTCCAACCTACAGTCTATGTATTGTAATGATTCTGGCCTGGGTTATGAGGTGAACCTATTTGTTTTGGCTAAGTAAGTTGATTAGAACTTGAATATAATCCTCTAAAGTATTTTGCTATTAGGTAACAAACTAATGTTTCAAATTTGGTCTTGTTTGAATAATGTTTGAGCAATGTTCTCATGTTTTGGACCAAAATGCAATTTACCCAAGATAAGGGGTTATAGTGCAATATGTCATATGTTTAATATGCCTCATGTGTTTTAGAATCATAATAGAGATAATGATCCAAGGTGGTGGCTTTTGGAAAGCCTAAATTCCAAGTTTGAACTTGTTTGAATAATGCTTGTGACTTGTGTACCAATTTTGGTGCAAGTTGTAATCTACCCAAAATGTGGGGTTGATATCCAAATTACCACCTCTAGAGTGCCCCTACTCCCTCCTAGTATCATTTATAGGAGATAAAAATAAGGAGACACCATGTTTGAATCTATTGTGAGTGATGGTGATCTTGGTAGTAAAATGACCAAGGAAAAGGGTTGAATATGAAACCCTAACTTGGGTTGTATCAAGTTGAAAAGCTTATATATGAGTGCCTATTGGCCAAGGAGCCAAAGGAGGAGTCTCATATAGTTTTGTGGACTCTTGGAAAAGCCCATGACGTGCAAAGAACCTCAAGGAGGTGAAGTGTAACGGTTTACAACTTCCTTAGAAAAGTTGTATCGGGTTGTGAATAAAGTGGAGATTTTGTTGATATATTTTATTCAAAGGGATAAGTAATGGACGAAAATTCAACCATAGATTATCCTAAAGATTTTTTCATGTCAAGATAAATGTCAATGCATGCATATACATGTGTCACCCATGCATGGACACGTGGCACCTAGTAGCTCAAATTGATGACACCTCATTTTCACCCTTCTTCATGAACAATAAGTATATATACCCCTCCTTTCACCCTTAAGTGAACTTTTTCGAATCCTACCACCCTATTTACTTAAGGTATCATGCATGGAGCCTTTGTGTCGTGCAGGAATGAAGGGGTACCATGCATAGGGCTTTATGTATCATCCATAGCAAGTTCATATCGGCCAAGTAAGGTGGTATCGGCCTAGTAAGGTGATATCGGCCATAGTGAAGTGTTTTGACCTCAAGTGAGGGGGATATCGGCCAAGAGTGATGGCATATAGTGCAAAAGTTGTGAGGTATCGTTCAAGGTGCTAAGGAGCAAGAAAGATCTCAATACTTAACCCTAAGGTGAGGCCATGATCATCTTCAACCTTGGATTGAAGCATGATTTTAGGGTTTTGATCTTCCTTTCTTTTCTTCTTCGCCAATTGCTTATCCATGGTGATTCCTTGTATATGAAGGAGTTGTGAACGAGCCTTGGACTTTTGATAAGTCATATTCAACCTTAGGAACGTGGATTTTTAGAGCTTGTAGCTTTGAAGTTGTTCTTAAGGCGGGTTATATAACTTGAACTCAACCATGTTATTATTCATCACCTAAATTGCTATACTTAATGAACTACTTTTAATTCTGAAATTTTCTGAAATAGTTGATGACATTATGAGTTCTAGTAGTTTCTTAGACCTGTTTCCATGAACTATAACAATTAGAATGAAGGTCTAGAGCTTGAAAAAGATGGTATCACCTTATAAAGTGATATCAGGTTCAAGCGCACAAGTAGGCACCTCTAACCCGATATGGTGACGCACCTACTTCACTAAAATGATATGGATATGATTTTATATATTCTTGAATGATATGGTGGTGCATTATATACATCTTGCATGATATGAGGTCAAGAAAACACCTCAAAAATGATATTGGGTTAAGCACACACCTCTCTTCCTGATATGGTGTGAAGCACACACACACCTCTCTGCCTGATATGGTGTGAAGCACACATACACATAAAAAGTGATATGGATCAAGCATACACCTCTTTGCCTGATATGGTGTGAAGAACACACAAAGCTTCTTTGCCCGATATGGTGTGAATCACACACACACCTCAAAAGTGATATGGAAGGACACATACACCTCAAAACCGATATGGAAGCATACATACACCTCAAGGGTGATATGGTAAGCACACATAAACCTCAAACCCGAGATGGTAAGCATACATACACCTCAAACTCGATATTGTAAGAACACATACACCTCTAAGGTGATATGGGAAGCAAGCACACACCTCATACCCGATATGGTGGAAGCACCTCAAAACTCAAATGAAGGAAAACATCTTAAATGCAATATACTTGATGAAGTAACATATGAAGTGTCTTATATCAAGTCATACATTAAGAGGTATGGAGTTTAATGAATATTGATTAAGTAGGCTAATGTACCTTGAAGGAAAGGTTGAGCCAACTTAATAAACTATGAAGTAATCAATATCCTAGTAAGGATAAGAGAAAAACTCATACATTGTGTTGATAATCATTTAATGATAAATGATGATAATAAATAAGTATGATTGAATACTTATGATATTAATGTATTGTCCTAGATGTGTGGAGCAAGGAATTAGGGTTTGGATTGATAATATGAACTTGAAACCCTATTCGGCTATAAAGGGAAACCCTAACCCTAATAGTTATTGCCTAGTGAGAGGTGACAAGATCTGTAATGTCCTTGTGAGCCATGTGAATAATTATTGCCTAGTGAGAGGTGACAAGATGTTTAATGGGCCTTGTGAGCCATGAGAATAATTGTTGCCTAGGGAGATGTAACAAGATGTTTATTAAAGTCTCATGTAAGAAATGATAATGTTCAAAATAAACTAGGAAATGGAAACTTAGTAGCATAATAATAATAAATGGATACAATAATAATAATGAAATATTATCATACATGCTCTATGCTTATAGCCAAATAAGGGCTATAATGTTTTGAATATGCTTAAAGGAGATAATAGGAATACTTGTATTATATAAAGGATGTGAATAAGTATGATGGCTTGGCCAAGGTATAATGCCTAGTAAAGGTGATGTGGTATTCAGTGATGAGATGCATAGGATTGGCATAGTCCAATACCTGTAATAATGTCACAGGATTGGCATAAACCAATACCTGGAATAAAACTACAGGATTGGGATAACCCGATGTCTGGATGCAACACTCACAAGATTGGCATAATCCAATACCTGGAATAATGTCACAGGATTGGCATAGACCAATACCTAGAATAAAACTACAGGATTGGGATAACCCGATGCCTGGATGCAACACTCACAGGATTGGCATAATCCAATACCTGGAATAATGACACATGATTGGTAATAACCCAATGCCTAGAATAATGACACATGATTGGTAATAACCCAATGCCTGGAATAATTGCAATTGATTAGTAATAATACAATACCTGGAATAGTTGTACATGATTGGCATAGTCCAATACCTGGAATAATTGCACATGATTGGCATAGTCCAATGCCTGGAATAACCTCATAGGATTGGAAAATCCAATACCTGGACAAATTATGATGATGTATATTCACATGACAGTTATAATTGAATATCTGGCTTACAGATTGGCTAAGGTCAACAGATAGAATTGAGAATGATTCATGGATGACATACCATGATAATGAGTATCACATGATAAGCTTGAGATGTTGATATAGTATGATGGGTAAATGATATACATGTTCTTCCTATTCCTTATAAAGAAAATAGATGATTTACTGCTTTATCATTGATAGTTGCAATGCTTTAAAATATGAGAATGTTATAAACTGCTTATCCTCTGCTCAGTTTAATACTATTTAATTGTGATAATAACATTGTTGGCAGAAAGTTATATCTCTCGCTGGGACAATTGTCTCACCCCGTGGGATCCAAATTTTTTTAGGTGGACGTGCATGAGGGGGGTGGAGACCGTACTGCAGAGGGAGAACATCAGCAGCAGGGATAGTAGTGACAGCTCAGGTTGAGTGTACTGTCTATCATGTCTTGTAGATAGAAGTCCTATGTGTCGTCTCTGTACTCTCAGGTCCTTGGATTTAGTACATGTTGGTTTTATGAACAATCTGAGATTTTGGCTTGTATGCCTCGAGGTTTATTGTTGCTTTATGTATATGTTTTGAGAAAGCAACTGTTATATGCCATCCTCGAGAAGAGATGGCAAAGTGTATGTACAATGTATGATCAATGTGAATATTAGGTTTTGGTTCTTCCTTAAAGAGTTTTCCTAGAAATGGATCTCTTTGCAAAAAAATGGTTTTATTTTTTACTGATTTTTTTAATCTGCTGCTTATGATTATTCTGCATAATGAGTAACGATTTGGCTGTCAGTTTGGTGGCGATCGTTTCAAGTTTAGTATCAGAGCTTAAGGTTCGCTGAGTTTACAGAGACATAGGACTAAGGTGTTGAGTTTGTGTTAGTGTCCTCCAGTAAACCCTATAGTGACTTATGCTTATGCAGAAGAAAGGCTGAAGTTTAAAAATGACTGGAAAACACGAGGAACACATTGCTGAGGGCAATGTTGTTGCACCGGGAAAGGGTACAAGGGATCAGGCAAGAGAAGAATGAGTGCCTGAGAATTCCCATCATGATCCGATCAGGATAGAGAATCCTATGATTATGCTCTTGTTGGGCAGGTTAGGGCAACAATGATGCATATAGTAGACTAGATAGTAGAATTACAACCTAGGTTACCAGTCCTCAACACAAAAGTTTTGGGTTCCGAAAGGGTTCCTGAATGACATAGTCATGTTGGAATAGTGGAAAATATGATAAAGATTAACATATGGTGAGAAAATAGACTCTGCCATAAGTATATACAGATAGTACATCTGTGATGGTAATGCCAAGGAGGGGTAATAAGCTGAGAATTAAGAAAAGGTCTCTATAATCCTAGAGACATTTGCCTAGTTAAAAAGCCAACATTTTTGGTACCACCAGTGCAATAAATGCCTAGTGCACCAGGGCAGTAGTCACTAAGAAAGGCAAAAGTCCTAACTTTTCACCTATAAGAACTCCTGACTTAGCTTCTACATCGGTAATAAGACCGATAAGACTATGGTACGAGGACAAGACACGTTATAGATATGGACATGTTAAGCATACTAAACCCTTTTATTCAAAAAGAAGGGAGGAAATGACCCAACAACTGAGGCAGACTCGGTAGGGCTTATGAAAGTTACAACCCAATAGTGTAAAAAGGCGAAAGCAACAACATGAAACATCTAGACTCTATGATTGAGTCAACATAAAGTGGTAGATGACCGCGAAGGGTGACAGTCAGATAGAGTTTTTTCAATCTGATATGTCTTTCTTGATTTTATCTGATAATCATAAGAAGGTGGTTGTTGTTGAGCTTCCTTTAATTAGTCCTATGAGGTCATGAGGAAGAGATAAGAGGGATGAGAATCTATATTCGGTCCAATATTCTCTTATATGTGTTTTGAAACTTCCCTCTTTATGTAGAAAGGGAAGAGATGCAAAAGAAATACCGGAGAAAATTAGAGATATTAAGTAGTAAAACTTAAAGAGATGAAACATAATATAAAACAAATGCATACTACCTAATTTCATTCTTTGAATACCCTGGCCAGGTATTCATCTATTGAAAGCAAGGTAAGTATAGAACTCTTAGATTGCTATCTTTCTGATTACTCTGATCAAGTAGTCATTTTGAGACAATCTAAAGAGCCTAAAGAAGTAGGAGATGTGGCACATATATTTCTACCACATCCTAATTGATATACAAAGGGATCTGAGTTAATCATAAATCAATTTATAAATAAAAGAAGATGTTTAGTATAATGTATACCTTGGTCTGAGGACCCAGAGGTAACAGTTACCTGATGAGAGGTAACAATGTTCAATGATGGATTGAGGGTTTGAATACCCAGATCTAGTAATCATGATGATGATGTGATGCGTTTTTGGCACATATAATGGATACCAAGTTAAAGAATCCTAGTATCCAAGAACTTTCAATGATATGAGAAAATGGGAACATGACTACTGATAAGAAGTAATGTTTGGTTACCTAGAAGGGACACCTTTGAAATTAGTCTGGTTACATATTATAGTATGGATACCATATGTTAGGGGTTTATGCCCCGCATAAACATAACATCAGCAAAGATGTATGAGTTGAAGGAACAATTGTAGAATTGTTTTGGAAAAGTTGATCAAGCTAAAGATAACTTCCTAGAATATCCCTATCTAGATTTGTTGAGGCAACTTATACATAACATCTAGAGATACCTATGAGATAGTTCTTCTTTAATAAGTAACCTTCCCTTATGACAAGAGAATGTACAACTAATGAGATAGTTGGTACAAGTAGTAAGAAAGTTTGGTGTTGTGTCAGTAGATTAGATGGCACACCAGATGTATGAAGAGACTTGTAGTCCCAAGTGGGTGACAGAACATAACTCTGGTCTTTCCTTGAAAGTGAAATGCTAAACAGAATGAGGAGTATGGAAGACTCCTCAGAATCAAGAATCTTGTCACATAAGTTGTAAGTTGAGAAGGTGGCAAATCGGTAAGGTATGACACCTGAGTTAAATAAGGTATGTATAATGTTTCTATGACTAAGAAAAGTGTTACCTGACACAGAGTTGACTCTACAGTTAATAATGAAAAGGACAGTGGAGTGTGTGTCCTATATGACATATTCCATGATAACCCTGTGTGAAATAACTTTGTGTTGATCAAAGTTCTATGGCATCTCCATAAAATTAAGATGTTATGTGGAGACTTGATGATATGATGAATGAATAATATCTGTCACCCTTTCCCTGGGATTTCAGGGAAGAAATCCTTGTTAGGGGTTTATAATTTGTAATGATCCTGGCCTGGGTTATGAGGTAACCCTATTTGTTTTGGCTAAGTAATTTCATTAGAACTTGAATATAATCCTCTAAAGTGTTTTTCTATAAGGTAACAAACTTATGTTTCAAATTTGGTATTGTTTGAATAATGTTTGAGCAATGTTCTCATGTTTTGGACCAAAATGCAATTTACCCAAGATAAGGGGTTATAGTGCAATATGTCATATGTTTAACATGCCTCAGTGTTTTAGAATCATAAGAGAGAGAATTATTCAAGGTGGTGGCTTGTGGAAAGCCTAAATTCCAAGTTTGAACTTGTTTGAATAATGCTTGTGACTTGTGTACCAATTTTGGTGCAAGTTGTAATTTACCCAAAATGTGGGGTTGATATGCAAATTACCACCTCTAGAGTGTCCCTAATCCCTCCTAGTATCATTTATAGGAGAGATAAATAAGGAGACACCATGATTGAATCTATTGTGAGTGATGGTGATCTTGGTGGTGAAATGACCAAGGAAAAGGGTTTAATATGAAACTCTAACTTGGGTTGTATCAAGTTGAAAAGCTTATATATGAGTGCCTATCGGATAAGGATCCAAAGGAGGAGTATCATGTAATTTTGTGGAATCTTCAAAAATCCCATGATGTGCAAAGCACCTCAAGGAGGTGAAGTGTATCGGTTTACAACTTCCTTAGAAAAGTTGTATCGGGTTGTGAATAAAGTGGAGATTTGGTTGATATATTTTATTCAAAGGGATAAGTAATGGATGAAAATTCATCCCTAGATTATCCTCAAGAGTTTTGAATGTCAAGATAAATGTTAATTCATGCATGTACATGTGTCACCCATGCATGGACACGTGGCACCTAGTAGCTCAAATTGATGACACCTCATTTTCACCCTTCTTCGTGAACAACAAGTATATATACCCCTCCTTTCACCCTTAAGTGAAATTTTTCGAATCCTACCACCCTCTTTCCTTAAGGTATCATGCATGGAGCCTTTGTGTCGTGAAGGAGTGAAGGGGTATCGTGCATAGGGCTTTATCTATCGTCCATAGCAAGTTATAGTCCAAGTAAGGTGGTATCGGCCTAGTAAGGTGATATCGGCCATAGTGAAGTGTTTTGACCTCAAGTGAGGGGGATATCAGCCAAGAGTGATGGAATATCATGCACAAGTTGTGAGGTATCGTGCAAGGTGCTAAGGAGCAAGAAGGATCTCAATACTTAACCCTAAGGTGAGGCCATGATCATCTTTAACCTTGGATTGAAGCATGATTTCAGGGTTTTGATCTTCCTTTCTTTTCTTCTTCACCAATTTCTTATCCATGGTGATTCCTTGTATATGAAGGATTTGTGAACGAGCCTTGGACTTTTGATAAGTCATCTTCAACCTTAAGAATGTGGAGCTTTAGATCTTGGAGCTTTGAAGTTGTTCTTAAGGCGGGTTATATAACTTGAACTCAACCATGTTATTATTCATCACCTAAATTGCTATACTTAATGAACTACTTTTAATTCCGAAATTTTCTAAAATAGTTGATGACATTATGAGTTCTAGTAGTTTCTTAGACCTGTTTCCATGAACTATAACAGTTAGAACAAAGGTCTAGAGCTTGAAAAAAATGGTATCACCTTATAAAGTGATATCAGGTTCAAGCACACAAGTAGGCACCTCTAACCCGATATGGTGATGTACCTACTTCACTAAAATGATATGGATATGATTTTATACTTTCTTGAACGATATGGTGGTGTAGTATACACCTCTTTCACGATATGAGGTCAAGAAAACACCTCAAAAATGATATTGGGTTAAGCACACACCTCTTTTCCCGATATGGTGTGAAGCACACACACACCTCTCTGCCCGATATGGTGTGAAGCACACATACACCTCAAAAGTGATATAGATCAAGCATACACCTCTTTGCTTGATATGGTGTGAAACACACACACACACCTCTTTGCTCGATATGGTGTGAAGCACACACACACCTCTGTGCCCGATATGGTGTGAAGCACACACACACCTCAAAAGTGATATGGAAGCACACATACACCTCAAACACGATATGGAAGCATACATACACCTCACGGGTGATATGGTAAGCACACATACACCTCAAACCCGAGATGTTAAGTATACATACACCTCAAACTCGATATGGTAAGAACACATACACCTCTAAGGTGATATGGGCAGCAAGCACACACCTCATACCTGATATGGTGGAAGCACCTCAAAACTCAAATGAAGGAAAACATCTTAAATGCAATATACTTGAAGTAACAGATGAAGTGTCTTATATCAAGTCATACATTAAGAGGTATGGAGTTTAATGAATATTGGTTAAGTAGGCTAATGTACCTTGAAGGAAAGGTTGAGCCAACTTAATAAAGTATGAAGTAATCAATATCCTAGAAAGGATAAGAGAAAAACTCATACTTTGTGTTGATAATCATTTAATGAAAAATGATGAGAATAAATAAGTATGATTGAATACTTATGATATTAATGTATACTCCTAGATGTGTGGAGCAATGAATTAGGGTTTGGGTTGATAATATGAATTTGAAACCCTATTCGGCTATAAAGGGAAACCCTAACCCTAATATTTGTTGCCTAGTGAGAGGTGACAAGATGTGTAATGGCCTTATGAGCCATGTGAATAGTTGTTGCCTAGTGAGAGGTGACAAGATGTTTAATGGGCCTTATGAGCCATGAGAATAGTTGTTGCCTAGGGAGAGGTAACAAGATGTTTATAAAAGTCTCATGTAAGAAATGATAATGTTCAAAATAAACTAGGAAATGGAAACTTAATAGCATAATAATAATAATAATAATAATAATAATAATAAATGGATACAATAATAATAATAAAATCTTGATCATACATGCTCTATGCTTATAGCCAAATAAGGGCTACAGTCTTTTGAATATTCTTAAAGAAGATAAGAGGAATACTTGTATTATATAAAGGATGTGAATAAGTATGATGGCTTGGCCAAGGTATAATGCCTAGTAAAGGTGATGTGGTATTCAGTGATGAGATGCACATGATTGGCATAGTCCAATGCCTGGAATAATGTCACAGGATTGGCATAGACCAATACCTGGAATAAAACTACATGATTGGGATAACCCGATGCCTGGATGCAACACTCACAGGATTGGCATAATCCAATACCTGGAATAATGTCACAGGATTTGCATAGACCAATAACTGGAATAAAACTATAGGATTGGGATAACCCAATGCCTGGATGCAACACTCATATGATTGCCATAATCCAATACCTGGAATAATGACACAGGATTGGTAATAACCTAATGCCTGGAATAATGATACAAGATTGGTAATAACCCAATGCCTGGAATAATTGCACATGATTGGTAATAATCCAATACCTGGAATAGTTGCACATGATTAGCATAGTCCAATACCTGGAATAATTGCACAGGATTGGCATAGTCCAATGCCTGGAATAACCTCACAGGATTGGCAAAGCCAATACCTGGACATATTATGATGATGTATATTCACATGATAGGTATAATTCAATATCTGGCTTACAGATTGGCTAAGGTCAACAGATTGAAATGAGAATGATTCATGGATGACATACCATGATAATGAGTACCACATGATAAGCTTGAGATGTTGATATAGTATGATGGGTAAATGATATACATGTTCTTCCTATTCCTTATAAAGAGAATAGATGATTTACTACTCTATCATTGATAGTTGCAATGCTTTAAAATATGAGAATGTTCTAAACTGCTTATCATCTTCTCAGTTTAATACTATTTAACTGTGATAATAACATTGTTGGCGGAGAGTTATATCTCTCGCTGCGACAATTGTCTCACCCCGTGGGATCCACATTTTTTTTAGGTGGACGTGCACGAGGGGGTGGAGACCGTACTGCAGAGGGAGAACATCAGTTACAGGGACAGTAGTGACAGCTCAGGTTGAGTGTACTATCTGTTGTGTCTTGTAGATAGAAGTCCTATGTGTCGTCTCTGTACTCTCAGGTCCTTGGATTTAGTACGTGTTGGTTTTATGAACAATCTGAGATTTTGGCTTATATGCCTCGAGGTTTATTGTTGTTTTATGTATATGTTTTGAGAAAGCAACTATTATATGTCATCCTCGATAAGAGATGGCACAGTGTATGTACAATATATGATCAATGTGAATATCAGGTTTTGGTTCTTCCTTAAAGAGTTTTCCTGGAAATGGATCTCTTTGCAAAAAAAATGGTTTTAATTTTTAGTGATTTTTGTTAATCCGCTGCTTATGATTATTCCGCATAATTAGTAACGATTTGGCTGTCGGTTTGGTGGCGACGTTTCATGTATGGTGTTATAGTGTTTGCATAATTCCTTTGTCACTGATATTCAGATTGAACTAAAGGCATGGAGAAGTCATCCTCATTATTATTCAATCTTATTTCTTGAACCAGAGAAGACTGAATGAGATATATGTGAGCTCAATCTATTGATTCACATGCTTATGGCCATACTTTTCTTAGTCTCGTTAATCAAGAGGCCTAGGATATCATACTCCATATAGGAGGGACAAATCCCATATCTATCACTCACATCCAATCCCCATGTGTCAAAGTCACCCAATCATCACTGTTATAACAATCCATGTCTCAAGACTGTGTTTGATGATGTCAAAGTGTACCCAACGACATGGGATGAACGCAGTGATTTTAGGTCTAAGAACCACAACCACCACCATCACTGTGAGAGCTGACTATGACTTCCATGAAGATGACTTCCATGTGTTAGTCTCATGGTGGGTCTTTTTGATACACTGCTCCCTAACATGTATCTGTGTGCTTAGTTTGATATTGCCATATCATAACTACTGAGATTTAGTCACCAACAAATTCATACTCTGATCGTATGTGTTATTGTTGTCTATCTACCTTTCACAATAACAACCGATCGGGGACATAATGAGAATGTATATACTCTTAACATCGGTATGATCTCATTCTTCCAAGTCACGTACTTGAAGACATACATCATTGAGTAATATCATTCTCTAGACATTTATTATGTAATTCATTATCTCATAACTGAATATGCAAAATAAATTGGAAGCTTGGATTTATTATTATCAAATCAGGCATCTAATTCCATATCCTAATCCTCATATGATTGTCTCTCTGGGCATATTTACCAACATTTATATGCTTCTCATGTTATTCATTCTCCTAAGTATGTCAACAATAGTCTTTTTGAAAAGTATTTTTCATAAAGAATCAAATGCTTTTTTATTTTGGCAAAAAGTTCATCCAGGATGGAAAGTTATGAACAATACAACTTTCTCTTTCTTTTAATTTAATGGATTGTATTTCTATCTCCTAGAAGATATAGTGGAAATTATGATTAAAAGGATATCAAATCAACTTGTCTTCTCTTCCTTTCTCTTTTGTTCTCATTTTCTAGAGTTCACAAGTCAAAAAGATAAAGAAATGAATTGATTCCTTGGGAGTTGGTTAGATTTCTAGAAAATCAGAATGTGAAAATGTTTTTTAGATGATTATTTATTGAGGTGTGTTTATTGCTCATATCATTAATATCACCCTATGTTACTATGGGAAATTCCCTTAGTATGATCCTTTTTCCTTAAGAGGACGTTTAGATTTCTACATAAACTTTAGGTTTATCCCTAACTCGATACAAAAATATGTCTCTTGATAAAGTCATCAAACTTTTGGGATCTTCTTACAACAATGATCTTAAGAGGACCTTAGTTTGAATTGGAATTTAAGATCAAATATTAGATATTATATGGTCGAGCTACAACTTACGATAAACCAATCTCTCGTTAGCCTTTAGGAATCACTTCAAAGCCAATAAAATTTCTAGGTTTTTGTCTCAACCTTGTCATAATTCTTATAAAGTGGGATACTTTTGGACAATAAATTCCCCAAAAAATCTCTCATTCTTATTTGGTTAATAAACATGAAAACCCATTTAGGAAAAATTTTCCCTTTTACATGAGTGTTTGGAGCCATTTCTTCCAAAGTGAAAATAACCATTTCAATAATGTGGACATGATTATCCACTCCATGAACAACAAGAAGGCTTTCCTTGATTGCAATTATAGATGCAAAACTAATTAACTTGATGTGTAGATTATTTGAAATATATGGTTGGCCAGAAATAACATTCTTTTAGATAATATAAAGAAGTCAAATCACCATTATGTTGGACTCATTTACAATGAGTTAAACTCTTTGTTTAAGTATAACCTTACATGTGATGCCTCGACTTCTAAAACAAAAGATCTTTCTAAAGATATTCTCAGTCTCTAAATGATGATGATACCTTCGTGCACTCCAACTTCCTAAACTTTAAAGATACAAATGATGAGAAAATGACTCTCATGGTGGGCATAATTTTGTTAATCAAGTTTTTTTGTGGGATGTTTAATGTGGAGCCCTCCTCTTTTGTATTAAGGTTATTTTGCATTCATGCCTGCATGGTGGTGATTTGGAGGGACATTTTTTGATAGATCTCCCACCTCTACTTTTAATAAACATTTTATTGCGTAATTTTATTTGAAAAAAGAAATTTCACAATCCAGTCATTGAATAGTGTGCAAACCAACCAACCATAAAACATTTACAAAAACCTAAAAAGAATAGGGAACCACACCATCTATGCTACTCAATAATGGCAAACCACACCATCTATACAAATTTGAGATCTTCAAAGTTAGCATTGAAACAAGGCCAAATTTTTATTTAGATGGAATATGTGGCAAAGCTACGATACACTATTGTTATTGTTTTATTGGAGGAAATATGATTAGTAATTAGATTGATAACAATCAAACATACCTTCTCATGGACATAATACTATGTTTTATTTGACAAAATTTAAGTACAAAATTAAATAGACATGCAAGATAAACAAGTGCTATTAGAACACATGTGGGTGAAATGGGTTTCATTTTTTGATATGAAGTCTAACATAAGATAATTAAAAACATGAAAACAAACCACATAAGGACTATTTGGTTCGATGTGGTTTCTAATCTGACCAATCTATTTTTTTTGTAGACAATGAATGAGTATGGCTGTATATGGCTATCTTATCATGTTTATTATTGATGATATATGCAATCAACATCTCAGCCAACTAGTCAGTCGATAGAGGAAGAAAAATTCTACACGTACCTAGAGGCAGACACGCTCGCCCACACTGACTTGGGAAAGTGGGTTGTCTCCCTAATTTCCTGTAGCATATCTCTCCATCTACAATATTGTTTTGCACAATAATTTTTTTATGCAACAAAATAAAGTAGGACAGAGGTATGAAAAAGAAAATGTATGTAAATAGATGGTATAAAAATAGAGAAAGAGGCAATGAGTGAAAAAAGATAAGGAAAATAAAAAAAGGGGAGAGTAGAAAAAAGAGGAGGGAATTATAGGAAAAAAGAGGATAGCACAAATTATTTTGCTCATAACTTTCAATCCATGATGATTTTTTTGCCAAAAAAGTATTAAATTCCTTATAAAAAAATTTCTAACAAGACAAATGTTGACATACTTGGGAGAAATAATAATGTGACAGACGTGTTTCTCTCCTCTCTTGTACGTTAGGAATACTTTTAGTATAGTATGAATACTTACTTTTCTCCTTGATTTTTCCTACTTCTCTAGTATTGTAATACAACATTCATATAGTATGAAAAAAGAGGAGGGAAGTATAGAAAAAAGAAGAAGAGAGGTAGTAAAGAAAGAAGAAAGAAGTAACATTAATATTGTACTAAAAAATGTACAATATGAAAAAAATAGTAGGGAATTATAGAAAAAAAGAGGAGAGAAGTAAACATTAGTATTATACTAAAGAAACATTCATGTAGTTCCGAAAAGAGATGTAATGTATTGAAAAAAGGAAAAAGAGAAGTAGGAAAGAGAGAACAGAGAAGTAATAGTTAATACTAAAACATTCCTAAAATACAGAAAAAGAGGTGAAAAGTATAGAAAAAGAGAAGAAAAAAGTAGGAAAGAGAAAAGAGTGAAGTTAACATTAGTACTATACTAAAAATGTTCATTATGAGAGAGAAGAGAAGTATGAAAGAGAAAGGAGAGAAGTAGGATAGAGAAAGGTATAACTTCATACAATACCAACAAACACTCACACAGTACAAGAGAGGAGAGAAGTAGGAAACATAAAAGAGAGGATTTAACAATAATATTATAATAAAAAATATTTATACAATACGAGAGAGGACAAATGTATATCCTCTTGTGTTATTCATTCTGTAAAGTATGTCAACAATAGTCTTTTCGAAAAGCAATATTCATAAGAATCTAATATTTTCTTATTTTGGCAAAAAAATCTTCAGGAATAGAAAGTTATTGGGATGTATTTCTTTTTCCTAAAAGATTTAGCGGAGATTATGAGAATTCATCCACTTTTACTATATAAATTATGGTTCCCTAATTTTTACTCATTTTTTCTCTCTCCTAATAACCACTCTCATTAATATAGCAGATAATGAGTTGTTTTGTACATATAGAAAATTCCCAACTCAATTGTGTACTTCATTTTGTAAGTGTTACAACCAAATTTGAATAGCTAGAAAACATATTAATATTAGAAAAATGTTTTTATTTTAGGTCTAAACAAACACGCCCTTATATACACGTGTAAGAATCTATAACAAAACTCAAAGACGAAATACCTATGAAAACTCTGTTGGGATTGGAAATAAAACTACCGAAGGATTTCACCAACTCACAAAATTCTGCGATTGGAATATAAAAAAGAGAGGGGATTTTCGGATGAGCTATAGGAAAAAGGCAGTTAGTCCGCGAGTATATGATGTTAGGAATAACAACAGTCACATGATTGATTATCATTATTATGCATGATTGTATCTCCAATGTAATGGCCATTTATTGTATAATCATTGATGAGCCGTCATTATAAATGATTGACCAATGGTTATCAAGAATGTTTGTAATATGTTTAAGTATAAATACATATCACTCCACACTTATTAATGTGTGCGAGTCATTCTCCACCAATCTATCTCATGCTTTATTTCTTAATATGGTATCAGAGCGGACCCCATGAGACAAGTGTGAGGACCACACCCTACCTAAAAAAGAACAAGTGCAAGCACACAAAAGTGGCTGCACTTGAGGGAGGATGTTAGAATAGTCCCATACCGCTGAGATCTGGAGAGGTCCTGAAGCTTATAAGGTGTGTGATCCCTTCACCCATTTCCAATTAGTTTTGGGATGAATACCAAGTTGCATACGCTCGCTGCTCTCTTCGCCAAGGCGCTTTACATGACTACGATTTGTCATCTCCTTCTCAAGATGGGTCTATGTTTTGTCATTTCCTTCTCAAGATGGGTCTTGGATTCTCTCAGACCAATCTTGCGGGGGGGGGTTAGGAATAACAACAATCACATGATTAATTATCATTATTATGCATGATTGTATCTCCAATGTAATGATCATTTATTGTATAATCATTGATGAGCCGTCATCATAAATGACCAATGGTTATCTAGAATGCTTGTAATCTGTTTAAGTATAAATACATATCACTCCACACTTATTAATGTGTGCGAGTCATTTTCCACCAATCTATCTCACGCTTTATTTCTTAACATGTGAAAGTTCCTTGTTATTGCTCGGCGGCTTCCCTGCCACAACAGCTTGGTCACAGCTTGGTCAACGTCAACGTTATTGGCTGGATAACTTATCCTGAACAGAAGCACAGTGGTTTCTAGCGCCATTTCCAGCCAGACAACGTACCTTTCTATCAACTAGAAAGGATAGCCGGAGATCGTAGCAAATTAGCAATGTCAGGCGGATGGCTCACAAGGGCAGGCGAACGGCTCATCGGTCTGCCTGTGACGAAGCTGTTACAGTTGATCCAACCGTTGGTGGGGTCGTCTTCGTTAACACCCTTTTCTTCAACATCAGAGGCGGAGATCGAAAGGGTACACGAAGATCTGGAGTATGTGCAGCGGACATGGGAGAGGATCGAGGTTTTTCTAGAAGACGCCGAGCAGAGAGAGGTGCAAGACAAGAGCGTCCGAATGTGGCTGGGCGATCTGCGGACCTTGTCTGAGAAAGCCGAAGACCTGCTTGACTTCTGTCAGTATGAAGCTGTCTCTATGGAAGTCCAAGACCGTGAAGAGGCGAGGGTGACTAGGACCTTGGGGAAAAGGAAAGGCGTAGATGATCAGGTATGTGTCTCTAACAAAAAGTCTCTTTGTAACACACTTGACGATCCCAAGTTCCGTCAAAAAGTCGTCGACGGAGTTCAGAAAATTAGGAAACAGTTTGACGAGATTGACAAGTTTAGAAATGTTCTGATCCTGAAAGACTGCGGGGAAGCGAGGATTAGCAGAGGTATTATAGATCGCCCTCCTTCCGGCTATTTGCCGAGTGAGCTCAATATAGTCGGAAGAGAAAGAGTGTTACCTCAAGTGGTGGATGTATTGATAGGTGGTGATGACACCCGTCTGCAAGTACCCATAGTGGTTGCTTTGGTTGGCATGGGGGGTGTAGGAAAGACCACACTTGCTCAACATGCCTTCAACACACCTGCTGTAAGCGCACATTTTGACACAACGGGTTGGGTATGTGTATCGGATGAATTTGAATTAGTAAGTCTCACAAAGAAGGTCCTTGAAGCTTTCACCAAAGAGGATAGTGGTTTGATTGGGCTAAGTGTGCTACAAGAAAAGCTGTTTAATCAAGTAAAAGGAAAGAAATTCATGTTGGTCATGGATGACATTTGGAATGAAAAAGCCCTTTTGTGGGAAAACTTCTTGAGCTGTTTGCGATGCGGAATGACTGGGAGCAAGATACTGATAACAACGCGCAGCCACAGAGTTGCTAATACAACACATGCTGTAGAAGAGATCTATCTGCCTTGTTTGTCTGAAGAGGATGCATGTCATCTGTTTCAGCAATATGCATTCAGGAGCCATGAACCGTCTGAAAATGATCCTCAATTGTTATCCATTGGAAGAGAAATTGCCAGGAAGTGTAAAGGTTTACCATTGGCTTTGAAAGTCTTAGGTAGTCGACTGAGTTGTGATCCAGATGATCCAAGTGTGTGGCGGGATGTGTTAGAGAGTACTCTGTGGGAACCAAGTATCTGGGAAGACGGGAAACAAATATTGGGACCACTTCTTCTTGGTTACCTCAACTTGCCGGCATATCTGAAGCCATGTTTGAGATTGTGCAGTGTCTTTCCGAAAGATACAGATATTTCAAAGCGCGATCTATTTAGCTTGTGGGTGGCTCATGATAAAGTTATTGTCAAAGATAGAGATAACTGGATGGATCTCAAAGCAATGGCATGGAGATACATTGATGAATTAACCGCAAGGTCCTTTCTGGAGAATTTCATGGATGTGACACTGACAATGCATGACTTGATTCATGATTTAGTCCAGTTTCTTACAAAAGATGAGCACAACAATATTCGAAGTGGAATTGATTTCGTGGAGAGAACAGCCAAGCCTGGATGTGGTATGCGTTCTCTTATCTCGACTGATGGTTCATTTCATGATCATTTGTACTTGGAACGTCTAAGGGCACTAACTTATGGGCGGCAATTCTATAAGCAAGATTTCTGCGTCAGCTCCTTATTGATTTCAAGAAACCTGCGGACTGTCCGACTATATGTAGATAGAATTGAGAGAACAGAAATTGAACAAATTTGTAAGTTATATAACTTGCGCGAGTTAGATATCCACATCCGCTCCTGCATAATTATCCAGCTTCCAGAGACAATTGGGAACCTAAAGCACCTGCTTAGTCTATCTCTGAATCGTGTGTTCGCCCAAGATTTGTCGGAATCACTTTTCCTCCTTCCAAAATTACAGGATTTGAGTCTCACTTGTGAGAATGATAGTGCATTTACGTTTCCAAACAACGTTTCGAATTTAAGGAGCCTACAGAGATTTATCATCATTGAAAAGTATCGCAGCCATAACTATTACCTTCCAGCCGGGTTTGGACGGTTGAGAAATATCCGTGTCATATGTGATTTTCCTGTGGGATGCAGGAGTGAGCATGCAGGACTGAAGGAGTTGGGGGATCTGGTACACCTCCAAGGTAAGCTTCGCATTACAAGACTTCGCAACACGAGTTTGGACGACAGCAAGCAAGCAGGTCTGATGAAAATGGAGAACCTTGAAGATTTAGAGCTTTTGTGGAACAAGGATCAAGGCTTTGTATTTAGGGGGACTGAGAAGATTCCAACGAGTATTATACAGCACGACGAGCAATTATTAGAGAATTTGAGGCCTCATCCAAATTTGCGAACTTTGTTGATTGACAGCTGGCGTGGTACACAGTTACCGTCTTGGTTGGGTGATGATCCTTCACATTTAACTCGGCTAAACACCTTGCATTTTAGTAGGTGCGCAGGACTTGTCTCCTTGCCGCCTATTGGCCACATACCAACTCTTGAACATCTGATCATCGATGATTGCCCAATTGAGTGCATCCCTGCTGACTTCTTCTCTTCGACGCTGCGAAAACTGGAAATATTCTATTGTAATGTCTTGACATCAATGTTCCTATACAGGCTCTCTGCGTTGAAAGAACTATCTGTTGTCGGTTGCTTATGTCTGCAAGTCATCCGCTTTACAGGCCCTATGTTAATGGGACGACCAATTCTTGGCGCCAATCCCGTAATAACAACATTGAATTTGCTAAACTGCCCTTTGCTAAGAGACGTGGAATTCCCCCCTTAACTTACAAGAGACATTTATGGAGAGTTAAGCTACCCACAGTCAGCTATAGACCCGACAGCTCACCCAGTTCTTTGGTAACCTACAAAAAGTCTGCACTCAGCTACTTTTAATTAATATCAATCTTCTGCGTATCTCAGAAATCGAAAAGACGGTCATGACTTCCAAACTTCTCCCAACTGCTCTCTATCATCCAAATCTTTGTTAAAACAAAATTTTTTATTACTTGGGTAGTAATATTCGACACCCCTACGTTCTCGCGGAAGTACAGTACAAGAATCAGCTACAAAGTGAATCCATAAGTATCATATCAACTACATGTTAATTTCAACTTAATTACTGAAGCATAAGCACAATATCTAGCAAATTACAAAATCAAGTATAATTGTATAACTGATCTGGAAGCATAAGCACAGTAACTACGGAATCCAATAGCAACATTTGTCATCCGGAAAGAATTTTTTTACAAAATACAGACATAAGTTGAGTGTCCACTTGTTAATAATCTCAAAAATATAGTGCACATCAGATCAAAAATCAACTATAAAATACATCCATAAGTACGGTACCCACTTGTTAATTTCTACTCATTTACTGAAGTATAAGTACATTACCTAGCAAATTACAAAATCAAGCATAATTATATAACTAGTCTAGAAGCATAAGCACAATACCTACAACATAGCAACATTGGCTATCTGGACAAAATCTTTTTACAGAATGCAAACATAAATACAGTACCTAGCAAAATACAAAATCAAGTAGAATTGTATAACTGGTCTAGAAGCATAAGAAGAGTACCTATAAAATCTTATAACAACATTGGCCATTTGGACTTTTTTTTAATAAAATACAGACATAAGTTGAGTATCCACTTGTTAATGATCTTAAAAGTACACTGCACATCAGATCAAGAATCAACTATAAAATGCATCCATAAGTACGATATCCACTTGTTAATTTCAACTCATTTACTCAAGCATAATTATAGTACCTAGCAAATTTAATCCATAAGTACAGTACCTAGCAATATAAAGGATAAACGTACAATACTCACATATTTATAAAAGAACACAAAACGAAAAAGCAGGAAGACAACATAATTTAATAAAAAAATTCAAAAATTGAAAAGCTATTCGCAAGAAATAAAATTTCAAATAAGAGTGACTGTCAGATTTTTTGGAATAGTGGACATCACATCAGTACTTTTGCATAGTTTTTACATAAACAAGTATGCATAATTTATTTTGTATCTTAATACATCTCGGAACGCGCATCAATTCATTGTTTCAGGTATGCCAGCCGGTGAGTGGCCGGTTATATCAAAAAAAATTCTTTATGAATAACCGTTAGTGGCATTTTCACTCGATACCTGAGGTCAGCTACCGGAGTATGTCTGCAACTACTAATTTTCTCTGCCCCAAAAACGATATGAACGGCCTAGATGGACATGATTGGTCACAATGTAATCTTCAAACACGCCGCACTCAATCAAGTACTGAACAAGGTGTTACCAGGAAATCCTGCAGCTAATGCAATGAGACTATTGTGAACATGGGCCACACTAGTGGACTGCCCATATGATGTTCGGTGCACCATGTAACTGTATCACCGCCTACAAGCTACAACGGAAAAGGACGGGCGGCTACAGGAAAATCCTAATATTTTACAGGTAAGAAACAGTTTAGATATTGTCTTATAGTTTTCATTTTTCTTTCAAAAAAAGATAGTTCCTTATAAATACGATACATACTTTTGAATGACCAAAGTAATCTTTACATAATTGCAGCGGTCAATATCAGGCCAGATTCATATATGAAGTGTACATGTCAGCTAACTAAGTTGGTCAAGTCTGCTGTGCGCTGTTTGTGAAACACAAGTTATGCGGGATCAAATTGCAGTGAATCATGTTGGGCACTACATAAAAGGACAAAGTCTTTTACGGGCGTAATTGATTGTTCTCCCTCCTAATTACATTGGACAGAGGTAGAATTTCTCAATATTAAAAAAAATTAAATCTGCCCATTGCAGTTTTAAATGAATGCTCCAAAATAGCGTTGGAGACACACTGAGCACTGCTTCAAATAGAGTGCCACAGTGAGCCCCCCTCATCTCATTCACAGGGAATGGATTAAATCCTGAACTTTTTTATAACCAATCGGATTGTAATATCATATCATAATAGGTCGAATTTGGATCAATTTTTATTAATTCTTTATAAGATAAGGTTAAGAAAGATAAGAATAAGGAAGCTTAACAAAAAAATTATTTTGAAAGCTAATCAATGATGACCCTCCATGGATTCATGCTATAGTTGACAATTTTTTTCTTTGTGGTTATCTTGGAGAAATTTATATTCTTCCCTTTTCTTCGTAGAGAATCAAATCAATTCATGCATTGCAAAGTGTGCTCCTCGTTAATTAAGGAGCAACAAATCCTGCAGCGTGTCTCATTTACGCATGTCCTAACGATCTCCAATGAGTATACTCTACTCCGCGCAAACTGCGTGAAACATTACTACAAAGAAGGCCTACTCCTTATTTTGTACGCCTGCCTATATACCATTGATTATATCAATGTTTCTCACACCGGGCCTCGATAGAGAAATACAATAACATCTTTGTAATTTTTTTATTTCCAACCGGCTTGTTTCTTCCTTTGAGGCCTTGGTAAAAGAGTAGTGATGCACGCCATGTTAGGATAGAGAAAGCGGAAAGTTGGAACATCAAAGATTTTTTTAGTATTTAATTTGATATCTTTAATCTAGAATAGAAAAGAGATGTTGTTGGAGATAATAATGACAAAAATTTAGCGATGAGGAGGGAAGAAGGATGGGATGAAAAGAATATTTTGTAAATGGTGTTATTAATATATTATTTTTATAGTTTTCTTCCTTCTATATTTAAAGAAGTGTTGTTCAATGTTTAAACTAATATGTGTACAAATGTAATTTATTAATGTATATTGTGTATAACACTTAGTTGAACGCACTTATGATCCTCAATTTGTTAATTACAATTTTTTTTTACCAATTATCATAAGGTTGAATATCTAAGTCTCTATCTACATGCACATACTTATCTATTAGTGCATTTATGTGCATTATTCAAACTCAATTGATTCATTTTATCCTCTAAAATGTTATTCAGTTGGTTCAATGGTTAATAAATCAATAAGTCGACTAAGTTCATTCGACTAATCGATTAATTGTTTGGAAGGCAACAACTGATCAAGTAAACAAGTTAGTCGATCAATTTGGTGTGTGTGGACCAGACTTTGAGAGAAGTGGTACACCCAATAATATCACGCATGACTTCTTTGGTCAGGGAGCTCAAGATCCACCCTTTGAGCAACCTATTGATCCTGGTCCATGCCTTGTTTCTCGGGTTACGATCTGGTAGCCCTGAAGCATCAGGAATCAAGAGGGCAAGAGGAGTTTCACAACCATAAAGGAATCCTTCTAAGCAGCACGACTCAACACGATTTTTTCACTTGTGACTCAGGGAGGAGGAAATTGTTGAGGTTGAGTTTGATGGTAGGAAGTTACAAACCCACTGGATAAGGGTACATAGAGGTAGAGTAGAGGACGAGGGTTCTGCTACCATTGGATTGATTTTCTTTTGCTAAAGGTAGGAGATGGAAAAGGTTGAGGGGAGAAAGGAGAGAGAAGTTGGTTTAGGGAGACAAAGGTGAGCTAGACAGGGTCTTGGAATTGTTCTGATACCACCTTAGAGTGGGCAACACAAAGTGGATTTCAATGGTTGAATCAACTAACTTCACATAGCTTGTTACAGTTTTAATTATACATGAGTGTACACAAATGAGATCTCAAGTATAACACGGGTATTGGATATTGCAAGCGATAGTTAGGTAGTAGTTTATAGGTGGAGTTATGAATGCTTGTAGGACATGTAGTTAGGGAGATGAGGTGTTACATGTTTGAATGCAGTGTAATTATACGGATGGGTCTAGATTATCTTGACAACCATGTGAGTTATCTTGATAGAATCAACCTAGATTCTGGTTTCAATCACTCCGTCCAATTTTGAACCAACTTATTGTTAAATTTTGAATCAAAATTGACCCAGAGTCGGGTTTTGGTTGTATGTTCAATTCAGAACCAACCAAATTGTCAAATTCAGAGCAAAATCAAACCAAACACATATTTTCATCAATCTATGTCCAACCCAAATTCAGTAAAATTAGAACATATCTGCTAAGTGTGCCACAATTCAAGTTCAACGTAGTTTAAGTGTTTTAACAGTCTAATGTGAAATTGAATTGGACCCAGATCAGTCCAAGCTTGAAATTGGTTCGAATGTCAAAAACTAGGGCCTAAAACTGACTTGTTTAAAAGTTTTGATCAGTCTATTTGAACACGAAGCTGGCTCAAAATTTTGAATCTGAAGCCTATATTTGATATTATCCACGTCAAATTGGATGGAGTTTATAGTTAAGTTCTAATATGCAACTCACGATCTTATCGACTTTGACAACATTGTAATATGCATCACTACTTACAACCCACTTTTAGGACCTACAATAAGTAACAAAATACTTGAAATGCTTTAATTTCTAGGTGTGATACTGAGGAGATGGTCGAACAGTGCTAATCAGAAATAAGCACAGTCCGGAAGACAAAAAGCAGAGCATCTGACTAGAGAAGGCCACCCCCCCTTCTCCTCATCCCTCCCCTAGCTCTCTCTTGGACCTACTGTCGTCGTGTGCGCTCACACCTCCTCTCGTGCTTTCATGTTCAGTAGAACATCATCGTCATATCCATGCCATTATGCCTAAGAAGCCATGTCTGCCCACGGCCACGTCTATGGACCCCATTCATTGTGTCACACCAACACCCACATTGTCGCCACTGCTCTAGCTCCTAAAACTCTACCATGTGTAGGAAGTGGAGGGACAAAGTTTGTTTGGCCGCTTAGGCATATACTGTATAGATATCGCCACTATAAAATGTATATTTACTCACTGTATAAATAGTTATTATATTTTGTAGTATATTTCTTTGGTCACAAAATTCCCCTGATTGTAAGCATTGTCCTCTTTATATTGTTGTACTTGAGAATACTTTTTAATAGTGCAATGAACATTATTTAGTACTAGGTTTGAAATTTTGCAGCAAAATGTGAAAAGACGTGACCCATACATTTTAATAAAATATTCATATATAAAATATTTTTACGTACAAAATAAAAAATTATGCCAACATAATAAATATCCATAGCTTCTTTGAACTGGACACATCTTACTAGTTTATTCTAAGTCTAGTTGTTGATAATTTGTGGTATTGTCTTGAACAGACTTAAGTACTATTTTTGTACTAAGCATTGAAATATGTACGAACGTAACTATGGAGGGGTAATCATAATATGTAGCTTAGAGGTGCAGGAAAAATAAAGTACCAAAAATTTGGAGTTTGAGCTGATGAATGGGAGTAAATGCAAGTAGTTTGCTGGTAGGTGGTTGAGTCACATTATTATCTTTGTTACAACAATTGCATGTATGCAACTATGCAAACACACTATCGGAATTCTCACCTCGAATACTTTGTTGCATTGTGCTATGTATTTTAGTCTTTTTCCATTATATACTTAGTATTGTCTTGAATATATTTATGTCCTATATTATACTTAACATTGAAATGTGTGCAAATGTGACTATGGGCATGTAATCATGGCATGCAGCTTAGAACTGGAGGGAAAATAAAGAAAAATATATATTGAATTTGATTATTTGTGGGAATGGGACAAAAAAAAGTGGTTGGGCATCATTAATGTCTTTCTTATAGAAATTACATTCATACAACCATGCAACCGCATTAGCATATTTCTGATCTTGAAGAATGTGTCGTGCTGTGCTGTACATGTTTTGATATACTGTTGTTATACACTTAGCATTGTACTGAATACGTTTAAGTACCAATTTTTGACTTAGTAACAAAATGTATAGCCAGACATTATATCAAGTCACAAAGTGGAGGAAAAATATTTTCATTTTTTTATAAATGGACACACCGTGCTAGCTTTTTCTCAATTTTGTTGATGAATTTTTACACGACATTGAACACAATTGAGTGCTCTATTTGAATTTAGTTGCAACATATATAAAAATATTTTTGGTCGGTTGAGGTACTATATGCAGCTGAGAAGCCGAGGGAAAACGAAGCAAAAAATTATTTTAAATTTCAAACGAGTTGTTTGTTTGTGAGATATGGAATAGATATATTTAATTAAATAGTACGTTGTTGGATGGCAGAATTGTGTTTGTTACAACACTACATGCATGCCGCATACATATTGACTGGTTTCTCACCTAAAAAGCTGTGTTGTATAGTACCAAAAATGGATGTGTGTGACTTTCCAAAGTAGAGGTGTGAATGTTGGTGGAATTGGTGTGCTCCAAATAATTTTTCATTCTTTAAAGCAACACCCACCCTGAAATCATTACTCCACTGCAGACCTGTTACTAATTAGCTCCTCCATGACCAAGGTGCTATTTCATTATTAGGCATCCACAAACCTTATTTCCATCACTGAAATTTTACGCGGTGCCATCGCACAGCTCATCTGTTGGTTCACCTGGACTGTCTGATGTAAGAGTCGCTACATGAGGTATGTATGGACAATGTGAGAGTGGTGGTGGCAATCTGCAAACATATCAAAAAGGACTCACCCACGCTTATAGGGAAGTTTTCATAACATGGATTCTCACATCAGCCACAACAAACCACAATCTGATTCTACACTTGTACCCGAGATTATACCTCGATTCTACCAGTATAAGGCACCGAGATGTCACGATACCACGATTCTACCGCCAACAAGCTCAACCTTGTGATTTATAAGGCTTAACTTGGCCTCCGTAATCCAAACTACATGTGTTTGATGCACGACATACACAGTTGATTAGTATTAACGGTTGCATTTCTATATTTGTTATTTACCGTTATGTGTATCATTGTTAGTTATAGTTGTGTGTTTGATTAAGTAAGAAAATGGTGTATCGCAAATGAAGCCAGGAACGGCGGGCTCTGGAACTGTCATTCCCGTCCTAACACATCACCTATTTTGTGTCTTTCCCCATGCAGAATTGGTCGCTTTCTCAGCCGTGTATCAGCTCCTCTGCCACCGAATACTACAAGAAAGAAGGCAATACGTGAGAGTCAATGCCATCTCAGATACTTGCTTGAGAGCCAGACTTGTTACATCTCAGGGGCCTTTCACATAATGAACATCATCTAAAATCCCATCGCAAATGATGAATAAGAGGATTATGACCATCACATAACCATGACCCGCGGGTGCTAACCAAAAGTAAATTAAGAGGACCATACCCCTCACATATATTGAATCACATATGCTTCATTATATTGAAAAAAGTATAGGAATCATAGCAACAGAAAACACCTTTACATCGATGACTAACAAGATAACAACACAAGTCATCACATATGAAGCAAGTAAATAGGCCAATAAGTCCATTCTAATCATATCATCATCATCATCTAAGCCTCAATCCCAACTATGTTGGGGTCGGCTACATGGATCCTTCGTTTCCATTCAGCTCTATCATGGGTCATATTCTGATTGAGATGTAGAGATTCAAAATCTCTCTTTATAAGCTCATCCCATATTAATTTAGGCCTTCCTCTTCTTCTATTTATAGTGTTTGGCTCAATAGCATTGCTTCGTATATAACTAAAAATTCTAAAAATGTATTAATTCCAAAATGTCATGTACAATAATATTGTGGCATGGGTGTTTGTCCCAAATTACAAACTTCATTAATAATTTTCTGTGGCAAGTTGTTGCACTTGATGTTATTATCGCCGTCATGATTCTTGAGGACGGACAGTGTGGCACTATCGACAACAGCGACAAGAGTCAACATAGGTGGATAAGAAGTTAGTGTTGGTGGTGTGTATCTCCTGTAGCATAAAAAAAAGACTCTACAGGATACAATGCCAGAACTATGTATATGACTGTGTTGTTGGGTGTAACAGGATGTTGGGATGCAGGAGGCATCAACTGGATGCTTTTCGACCACATCGAGGGAAGGGGCACACTGCTTTTGTTGTAGTTGTTTTTATCATCATTTTTGCCAGAGCAATTGTGTAGTCGTGATCAACAACGGCGAGAATCACCACAACATTTTGGCTCTATTATTGCTTCCGCAGTTGTGGTTGCCTCATGTTGTTCCAAGTGCTTTCTTCGATGGTTGTCCCCTATGCAAGGCTTGCCATAGTACTTGTGGTCTGGAACCAAACTTTGTTATCTTACTGCATGTAAAATAGTTTTCGTACATGATGTTCTCTTTCTTCTTTGTGTATGTTGTCCACAGAGATACAGCAGGCTGCTAGATGGAACCACACATATTCGACCAACTACTGGCTACAAAGACATCTTTGGTGCAGGGTGGCAAGGTGAGGGAGCCAACAAACACATAGTACTTGATTTTGTAAATCTTGATATGGCTTCCATCAATCACCACAACTATGGAATGTTCAACTCCAAGTGATTTAGTAAACAACAAGATCAATACATGTTCAGGATTTTGCATACAAGACACATTGGTAGATAATTTCAAGGACACATCGATATACATATATATATATACACATATTTATTGACATTGATTGTATGCTTGGACATGGACTGTCAATGCAGCTGTTAAGGTCACACTCCTTACTACCAATCACATCCCTACTGCTTCACTATCATGTAAACTCTGCTACATGGGTTAAATTATATGTAATAAGAACAATAAATCAAAGAAGTCGGCTACAATAGTATATATATTCCACACATGATTCAAACATGCCATGATAACATGTTGTGGTAGACAAATTGTACGGACAAAAATTACTCAGTCACAATACTTAAAATTCAGATCTTATAAGATAAAAGAAAGCAATAAAAACACATGTCTACTACACCAAATCATAATCTTTAGCAGTATAACGACAATATTAATTCAGTGTGTGTCTTTAATTGGTCATCCATCTTGTATTATGAATAATCATTGTCTTTTTCATATAAAAGATAGATAATTAGATAAATTAAACTCTACTTATAGAAGCATGCATGGTTGGACAGTTGCTTTTATACTGGTGGTACATGTAAGCAAATTTGGATGGTTGGACTTGCTTTTATACTGGTGGTAGTATCAAATTCTCAGAAGCTTTCTACTGCTCCTGCATTTTGGCCCTAATTTACCTAGATATGATATTGTGAGAGATGCAATGATATATACATAAGTATATTACTTGAATACCTTATCTCATCTTTCCTAATTCACATGTCTCTCCTTCAAGGACAACAAAAGTTTTAGTCGAGTAGGTCTAATAAAAGCATTTTTAGAATCTTTCATAGCTATGTAATACTTCCTCCTTGCATGTTCCCACCCTAGCCTATCTTTAGCATGTTCCATTTATGTCACACCATTCATCTTAGAAAGATTTGGTTGGAAGACCCTTGATTCTATTTGTGTAGCTACATTTATGTGAAGTGTAGAGAAAGGGGGAATCACATAATCTCTATGACTATAGGATGATATATATTGCATATTGAAAAGTTCGTTAGTTTGCAGTATCAGAGGTGTAGGAGGCACCATATTAGATTTTTTTTTTCATTACCAAGAGTCCTTAAAATAGTAGATGCATGCATATCTATCCCTTCATAGCACCCTAATAGAGATGAACAATCAAGTGTGAGGTGATTTGTAAGTCTTAACATGGATGACTTTACCATGAGGTTGACAAAAATCATCAATGGCATGTGTGCACTCGACGACAAGATGGAGGGTGTCCACAATGTCAAGAGGTTCCTCTGGCCTCACTAGTACATAACCGGCCTTTAGTGTCGGATATTTAAGGCTTTTAGTGTCGGTTTTTAAGCGACACCTATGTGGGAGCCGCTAAAAGTAGGGGGTATAGGCGTCGGTTCTCAAACCGATGCCACAACCCTTCGCGCACCACCGAAAATGCGCCAGCAGGGGGTATAGGCGTCACTTATTAGCTTTGAAACCGACACCATATACCTTCGTGCCACAGAAAGGGCGCCATCTAGGGCACTATCAGCGTCGGTTTATTAGTGATAACCGACGCCATCTCACCCGCTGCCACAGCCGTGCTGGCCAGCACGACCGTGTTGTCTGGTCCGCTACCACGACCGTACTGGCCAGCACGACCGTAGTGTCTGGCCTCATTAGGGAAATAGACGTCGGTTACTAGTAGGGCAACCGGCACTGTAAGTATTTGTCGTCGGTTTTATACAAATAACCGATGCCTATTTTATGTTTTTTTTCTATTAGTCTGCAGACCTAGTGTGGCTGGTCGTAGGATGAGAAACCTGCAGTTCAGTTATGACCTGTAGGTTTTACGACATCCATTGATATCAACCAACAACAGGCCACAAACCTGAAAAATTAACAACATAAATGTTCAAACATTTAGCAACCTACAGTTCCATTCGATTTTCACACATGTAGAAACATTCATGTAGCAATCTGTAGTTCCATTCATTTTCACATTCACACATGTAGAAACATTCATATAGCAACCAACAGTTTCATTCATTTTTACTCAGACACATATAGAAACATTCAGACATGTAGAAACATTCACACATATTATAATTCAGAAATTCATTTACAAAATATCATTCTTTAGTCATTATTCGCTATCAACATCCCAATTATATGTTAAAACCTCCACTACTTGTATGGTTGTTGCCCATTATTCTCTTACATCATTTAGTTCTTCTATCGTATAGTGAGCATGTACATTTGGTAAGACTTTTCCTGTATTGTGGTCAGTTTTAAACACCTGCAAAGAGAATGATGTATATATATAATTAATAATATATAAATAAGAGTGATATATTTCATATTATCTAATGAGACTATATATAATACCTCAGGAATGGTATCGATGTCCACTGCGACATATTTGATAATCATGTGCATAAATCACATTACATAGTATGCACATGCCCACCCGTTGTCTTGTGTATCACACTATAAATTGAAACATACAAAATATTAAAAATACAACTAATTAAGCATTGTTCACATAAATAATATATACATTGCAGTCGGGAACTTGCTTCTACGTTTGTCCAAATTTTTTGTTGGTTCTTTTTCCTGGGGACCTTTCCTCCAGCCTTTTTGAACTCATCTAAACCCCTACATGTTAATATAACACAGTACATTGCATAGTTAAATAGTAATGTAATAACATATGTTAACGGGTATGAAAATGAAATATTTCTCACCGGAATAATGCCATTTTCATTTTGTGTCTATGTCTTGAATTCAATTTAGTCCCCTTAGGATATAGATAATAGACAGTAAACGTCTCGGGGAAAATAACTAGTAACTCCCAATGCATACCACTAGAGGTAAAAAAATTAAAAATTAATAACTCAAAATCCACAATAAAAATGTAATTTTCTTAAGTCCAAATTATAAGCAAAGTAAACTTACTCCACATTGAATGGAGCTATTATCAACGTCTTCTTATTTTGAGAAAAACTTGTAAAAGCATCACAACAATATTGTTGAACTAATGGAGGGTCTTTAGCTACTAGACTAATCAAAGATGGAATCAAAAATCCTACATATTCGAATGAAAAATCTGCACATATCTTATCTAAGTAGCTGCAAAACATGTATTACGTATGCATTAATAAATAAGAAACCAGATCACCAGATCCTACACAAGGTATATGGATGTATAAAGAAGATCTCACCTTATCCATAGCCCTATCACAGATGTATTCAACCAATTATATCGAAACAACTCCAAAATATCTTGTATAAATAGGTTGCTTTCGTATGATTGACCTACAACATCCGCATCTATAGAAACAGTTATAGGGAAATTTATATCATGTTCGCCTAACCATATTGCCATACCCCTACAATCAGAACCCAACTTGGTAATGTAGGAGGTGGAGGTGGAGGCCTAGATGTTGTGGGTGTCTTCTTTTTAACCTATATGTATATACACTTTCATATCAACTAACATCATATACACACACTAATTAACAATTTAACGTAATGTAAATTTACCATACAGTTTCAGTATAGAGGACAACCACTTTTTGCCACAATATCACTCTGCCTTCTGCCTCACCAAGCGTTTCACAATCTGGGTGGGCATATAGCAATGGAAGATCCATCCAGTTGGGGAATATACGTAGCGGGCTCACACGAACCCAACCAGCTGGTAATGGAGACCCATGAAACATTTCCCCTGGTAGGGATGGGTAAGCCGACGCCTCTGCAACGATAAATTCTTTACTTTTTAGATGAGATGGCTTCAACCCCTACAAAGTTTTGTGTAAAGAATGTTATATACATATATACATATCATCTTGAAAATATATCATCTTGAAAAGACTAGTTATTATGTCATAAAAATACTTACATTGGATGTGTTAGGTGGTGGGTCTACAGGATTACTCCCAACCTCTGCAGTAGGAGTAGAGCGGGATGCCATAGGTACTGTCTGCTGAGTGGCAGTCTGAGATGCCTGCCACTTGCTCAGTTCTTCTTCGAGTTTCCTATCAACTAGCTTATCTACTTATACATGGATAAAAGAAACGTTAGCTTCTGATTATTTAATTCTCTTTTACAGTAACATTATAAAGAAAGAATAGGTTACCTCTTCTTATGAAAGTCCCGCTTTTGGGACATATTTGTGTTGGGATGGCCCAAAGAATGCTTTGATGCCCACACCAGCGCCTGCATCCCTAACACGTCCAGGATGCTCTGGGTTACCCAGAGCAACTGTCAATTCATCCCTTGTACCCTCAGGGATGAACTTTCCTTGTTTCCTCAACTTGTACATCTCCCACTAATCACCAAAACAAAAATTTGTAATTAAATAAACACCACAAATAATCAATATTCGAACGATTGTTGTAAGAGTTGTATTTTACCATTTTTGCATCCGCCTCAGCAGTTGCGGGCTTCCTTATTTCTCCCTTCTAATTTTGCCTCCCAGCTATCCAGACATCATGGTGAGGCAGAGGTGTGCTACCTATAGTAGAGGACTCCTGAGTAGCAACAGACTGAGCAGTAGCCTCAGAATCTAGTCTTTGGCGAATGCCTGCATACCCCTTTGGGCCCATTGTGTGGTCATGCACATTCAGTGCACGCCTTGCTTTTTTTGCCTCACTGAGGGCCTAGTTAGTATGCACATTAATGATTTGGTTAGTAACACTAAATGTTAATCTTGAATAGGTGAATACAACGTATATTAATTAAATAGGGGGCGACGCCTAATACCTTGAATTCATCAGTTTGTCTTGAAGCAACAAATGCATCCCATTCTTCTTGGTCTAGGAAGTTCCACTGTGTTGTGTCTGTCTTCTTCCTCTTGTCACCTTTTATGTATTCTCGAGTGAGATTTGTCCTATAGTTCCTTAGGACTCTCCCACAGCGTTGCATCACACATTGACGATGCAGCTTTTCATCCAATTCAAATATACTTTGCAAAATAAAATTGCTATTAACTAGTATCCAAAAAATTAGTAATCTAACAAATAGAATTGCAAATTAATAATAACTCACCCATAAATCCTTCCATATTACATCTTTCTTCTCCTTAGGAACTTTATGCCAAGAATCTATCTTACAACCACAATGGCTACGAGTAACATACCTAAGATATGAAACAAACAAATTGCGATTCACTCCAAGTGCATTTCCTACATTATCAAAATCCACAACAAGTTTGGGTCCATTGCCCCTTTGCGCTATTAACTTCTTCATCATAGTGATGCCCCTTCTCTTGTCAACTTTTTGGTGTTTCTCATCAAGTGCCTCAAGTGATTCAGAGGGTACATTTGCATCATCAACCTAAAATTTGACAAAATAAACACACTTACAGGATATAACTAGAAATGGACATATAGATATAAATATATGATATATATTTTTAAAACTTACATTGTGAGGTGGCGCATTGATGTACTCACCCTCACGGTAATCATCAGCACAGTCATCAGGAGAATGCTCAACCATCTAAAAGTTCACATTCACATTGTAAAGTAATTCATATTGTAAAGCTCACATTGTAAAGTTCACATTCACATTGTAAAGTAATTCACATTGTAAAATTCACATTGTAAAGTTCACATTCACATTGTAAAGTTCACATTGTAAAGTAATTCACATTGTAAAGCTCACATTGTAAAGTTCACATTCACATTGTAAAGTAATTCACATTGTAAAGTTCACATTCACATTGTAAAGTAATTCACATTGTAAAGTTCACATTCAGAAAAATAAAACATATAAAAAAATATAAACATGCCTCTAATATTGCAATTTTTTATCAATTAACAATCATTCATTGTGATCTCCGCACACATACAAGTCATCATTAGCTTCAATATTTGCTGGTGTTGGCAACCCAACTGAGAATGGACTGGAGTCATCATACTTATCATAGTACTCTTCTTCATCTATAGGATCTTCAATGAACTGTCTTTTACCATGAAGAACAACCGACCATTTATCATTTGCAGGATCATCGATATAAAATACTTGTTTCGTCTGTGATGCCAATACAAATGGTTCACCCTTCTGGCCAATCTTTTCAAAGTTCACTAAAGTGAAACCTAATTCATCCACTATAACTCCTTTGGTGTTATCAACCCAATTACATTTGAAGAGCGGAATTCTGAAATCTATGCAGTCAAACTCCCATATGTCTTCAATGACACTGTAATATGACATTTTAGCTTCATGTGGACTCTTATCCTTTTCACTTGCAAAAAACATAGTCGACGCTTGAAGGGTGACCCCACTATTTTGGACGACACTCTTATCATCTTGGCGCTTTGTGTAATATGTGAATCCATTAATGTCATACCCTTCATAAGACATAACAATCAATTTTGGTTTAAAGGCGAGGCATTTGATAGTTTCGGTAATATCATCTGGTGTTTGAGATAGTTGATGTAAGACTTTCTCTTCGAACCACTTAATAAATGTCTTGTTATGCTCTCTATCAAGCCACATTGTATTGGTTCGAGGATATTGTCTCTTGATGCAATTGGTATGTTCCTCGATATAAACACTCACTTCGTTCATGTTGTGTAAAATATACAATTGACCTTGTTCCAACTACTCACGGCTGATTACTTTCACCCGTGATCCCAAAATTCCTTTGCCAAATTGCTCCTCAATATTCTTGTCATTACCAGGAGTGTCATTATCACTGAGAAAGTCATTGTAAAAATCCATAACCTCTCTCGCCACATAATCCTCAATAATACTCCCTTCAGACCGATAACGGTTTCGAACACCACTTTTAAAAACACTCATGTATCGTTCAAAGGGATACATCCAATGCAAGAAAACTGGTCCCAACATTTTCACTTCCCTAGTCAAGTAGACAACAAGATGTACCATGATATCAAAGAACGACGGAGGAAAATACATCTCAAGATGACATAGGGTAACAACCACTTCTCTTTGCAAATTATCGAGAGTATCAGGGTCAATAACTTTGCTGCACAGACTGTTGAAAAAGAAACAAAGTCTGGTGATTGCAAACCTTACATGCTTCGGCAATATAGATCGAATTGCCACATGCAATATTTGTTGCATTAGAGTGTGACAATCATGATATTTAAGACCTATCAACTTCAGATCTTTCATTGATACCAATCTACGAATGTTGGATGAGTAACCCTGTGGCACCTTAACATTTACCAAACATTCACAAAAATCTTTCTTCTTTTCTAGACAATGTGTAACAAGCGGGAGGTAAGTATGTTCTCCGATTTCCCATTTCACGTAATTCTGTTAATTCTGACCTTATTCCCATTTCACGTAGGTCTAGTCTGGATTTTAGCCAATCTTTAGTCTTACCTGGTATATTTAACAAAGTACTAATGACACTATCATAGACATTTTTCTCAACGTGCATGACATCGATACAATGCCTGACTGTCAAAGAACTCCAATAAGGAAGATCCCAAAATATTGACTTCTTCTTGAATAAAGATTTGTCACTCCGTGTGGCCATAGTACATTGTGATCTCTTACCAAATTCATTGACAAAGTATTTTACTCTTTCATAAACAACCTCCCTTGGTATAGGTTTAGGTGCACTCCGTTCCTCATTCAATCCATTGAATGCTTTGCGCTTCCTACGATATAGATGGAATTTTGTAAGAAACCTTCGATGACCAAGATATACAGTCTTACCGCCATGTTTTAGTCTTGTTGAATCAGTGTTCTCTTCACATATAGGACACACTTTAGCTCCTTTGACACTATATCTAGACAAATTCCCATATGCTGGAAAGTCATTAATAGTGCAAAACAACATAGCATGCAAACGAAATGTCTCTCTTCGTGAAGAATCATAGGTCATCACACCTTCACCCCATAGTTTCTTTAAGTCATCAATCAAAGGTTCAAGATAAACATTGATATCATTTCCAGGTTGTTTAGGGCCCAATATCAACAACGACAGCATTACGTACTTATTTTTCATACACAACCAGGGAGGAAGATTGTATATAACAAGTATGACTGGCCAAGTGATATGTTGGCTGCTCAATGTCCCGTACGGATTCATCCCATCTGTACAAAGCCCAAGTCTTAGATTCCTGACTTCTTCACCAAATTCAGGGTACAATAGATCAATCTTCTTCCACTGTGGGGAATTAGATGCATGTCGTAGGATTCTATCATTATTTTTCTTAACATCTGCATGCCACCTCAAATTCTTCGCATCTATCAGATTGGCAAACAAGTGTTGAAACCGTGATATTAAAGGTAGATACCACATCACCTTGGAAGGAGAACCAGTTTTGGACTCCCTCGAAGTCGTCAATTTATACCGTGACGCACCACATTTTAGACAATCTTTTAAATCCACATAGTCCTTTTGAAATAAAACATAATCATTCGGGCATGCGTGTATCTTCTTAGCATCCATTCCCATTGGGCACAACAATTTCTTTACCTGGTATGTTGAGATTGGCAACTCGTTTCCTTCAGGAATCATTTCTTTCAACAAAGACAACAATGACGTGAAGCTTTTGTCGCTCCATCTATTGTTAGCTTTCAGCTTATACAATCTCAACAAAACGCTAAGCTTTGTAAACTTAGTACAACCTGTGTATAATGATATCTCTGCATCATGCACAATGTTTTTAAAATGGGAGGTGGATGAGTGTGCTCTACCCCACAACTATCCAGCATCGCATCAACGATGTCTTTTGGAACTGGTTCATTCACATCTACGTCATCGGAGGCAATTTCTTCTTCCACACAAGCACTGCTATCGACATCCACTGGTTTCGAGTTTGAAATCACTCCATGCCAGTGCTATTCTGTATAGCCTTGTATAATCCCATTGCACATGACATGACTTTTGATTTCGTCACCAGTGCTGACTTTCAAGTTGTTACCGCAATGCCTACATGGAAAGTAGAACCTATCTCCAGGTTGTTTCCTATGTTCCTCGGCAAATCTAATAAACTGGTCAAGACCATATATAAACTTTGGGGTGCAGTGATTGCAAATGGACATCCATGATCTATCCATTCTATGATCAAAGAGAAAACAAGTATATATTACAACAAGATTAGGGTCTAGGGTTAACATATTAGAGTTTTTGCATGGTTAAAACCTTAGGCCAAAAAATACATGTGTTGTCATTCTTATATATAATAAATGTGTACCACCTATCCCATTCTTGAACACCTAATCTCACTAGTAAGTGTATAATGTGTATTGGGTTTTCAAGAAAATTTCGACAGCATTTCCCCGCTGTTCTCCAAGTACATATGTAATTAGAGAACAAACGGGAAAATACTGCCGAAATTTTCTTGAAAACCCAATACACATTATAGACTTACATCCTAAGTGAGATTAGGTGTTCAAGAACAATCCAAAACCGGGGACTATCCAAGATTTACTCCTAATGAGTAAATCTTGGATGGGTTTCTAGGCCAACAAATACATGTGCTGTCATTCTTATATATAATAAATGTGTACCACCTATCCCATTCTTGAACACCTAATCTCACTAGTAAGTGTATAATGTGTATTGGGTTTTCAAGAAAATTTCGGCAGCATTTCCCCGCTGTTCTCCAAGTACAGATGTACTTAGAGAACAAACGGGGAAATTCTACCAGAATTTTCTTGAAAACCAAATACACATTATACACTTACATCCTAAGTGAGATTAGGTGTTCAAGAATAGTCCCAAACCGGGGACTATCCAAGATTTACTCTTAATGAGTAAATCTTGTACGGATTTCTAGGCCAACAAATACATGTGATGTCATTTTATAACATTGATTTCAACATTTCGAGTGTCCATGCATGTTCATCATCAAGATAAAGATTACACATAAATTAGTATGACCTAGGGATGGAGAGATTCATAATTGATTTCAAAATTTCAAACTAGCTCATGCATTATCATCAATCTACATCATACAATAGGGATTCATGTAGATGTTAGGGTGACACATCACTACAAAATTAGAGATTTAACATTAGGGTTTTAATATCTTACATAGATTGATCACAAAATTTCAGCAATATAGTTAATTCAAGATTATGGTGAAATGTGTATTAGGGTTTTAATATCTTAATTCAACATGCATCAAAATTTACAGAATTAGGTCAAGCATTAGTATTCAATTGCAAATGTATCCTGCTCCCTCCTTACCAAATGGATAAAAGTAAGGCCACGACCGTGTGGGCTGGCCACGGTCGTGGCTGTGTTGGCCTACCATGGTCGTGCTGGCCAGCACGGCCGTGGTCGGCCAACACAGCCACGGCCGTGACCAGCCCACACGGCCGTGGCCTTGCTGTAATCCATTTAGTAAGAAGAGGGAGCAGGAAGAAGAAGAGGTGGAGGAAAAAGAAGGGCAGCGGCCTACCTGGGCAGGAAAGCAGCGGCTTGGAGAGTAGGGGTAGGCGCCAGAGCAACGCGTGAACCACGACAAGTAGGAGAAGGAGAAGGAGCAGGAGCAGGCTCAGGCGGCCGGTGAGGAGCTCCATATAGAGAAGGAGCAGGAGCAGGAGCAGGCTCAGGAGGTGGCCGACCTGGAGCGCAGCGGCCGGAGGACCAGCAAACGGCGGCGGTGGAGGTGAGCGGTGGCATAGGAGCGGTGAGTAGAGGAATCGTCGCTGGAGCTTAAACCCTCAATCAAGATGAATGAAACAGAGAAAGGGGAAGAGTCGGGCTCGCGCGGGTGCTATTAAGTTAACATTAGGTGTCAGTTATTCAAAAAAACCGACACATAAAACTAAAGGTGTCAGTTCTACAAACACACCGACACCTATTCTCAATGATAGTCGTCAGTTTTTACTAGAAAAAAACCGACGTCTATCTACATATGCCGATTAAAAAAATTGTTCTCGATTAATGACCATAGTCGTCGGTTTCTTTCAAAAACTGACGCTCAAAGGGTGTGAAAAATTTCCCGGGAACAACGGGGGAAAACCCATAAACGTCGGTCATTGTAGTAAAACCGACGACCAAAATGTGCCCAATTTCTGTCTCGCGAATAACCTTTCGTCGTCAGTTTATTAGTTAATAACCGACGCCATATGTTAAATTTTGGAGGTAATTTTTTTCACTGGAAATTTTGGATTTGGCGGTTAATTTTAGGCGTCGGTTTATTATTAGGGAACCGACACTGAATAAAAGCGATACCCGTGTCTGGTCGCCCTTCATAGATAGATGTCAGTTTTTTTATTAAACTGACGCTGTAGGTTTTAGGTATCAGTGTAATTATACAACCGACGCCTTTAAAAGTGACGTTATAAGCCATTTCTGTACTAGTGCCTTCCCGCCAAGTTCCTATAAATAGTGTCTTAGACCAAGCACTTGGTCGAATTCAAGGTGCTCAATGTGGAGGATAGCCTTAAATCCCACAAGGAGAGGATGTGCAGATACAACAACATGGATGAGAAGCAACACATGCTTCTCACATGTGTGGAGTGGAGGCATAAAATAAGAAGAACGGAGGAGATGATTCTTGTTTAATCTCAAAGGGACACGACATTAACGACAGTGATGGACATGGTCGTAGCAAGGAGTTTCCATGACTATGATGTGGGAGGGGATGCCATAACAACACCTCACCATGCCAAGACGGTGAGAACCATCATAGGGACAAGATCAAGGTAAAGTGCTTCACATCTGAGAATTGTGAACAATATGCATCCTAGTGTCATAGCAAAAAGCACAATGAGGAGGCAAACCTCATAGGTATGCATGACGTGGAGCTCTCATTAATGATGGGTGTATCTCAAGAGGAGACACCCAACATTGTGGTGCTCATTGAAGGTTAGTTTGTGTCTACCTTACTCATAGCTTGGGAAGATCACATCGACACCAATGTATGGTATCTCGACAACAATGCAAGAAACTACATGACCAGTCATTGAGAAAAATTCAAGGAGCTTGATGAGAAAATTAATAAAAAACAAGTGAATTTTGGTGATGAGTCAATCATGGAGAAAAATGGTTCAATGTATGTTAAAATGAGGTACTAATTTCCCACATTAAAGTGTAATATTATTAGCCTTGGTTAGATGACATAGGATGGCCACAAGGTTGAGCTAGATGGCCCATTTCTGAGGGTGTTCAATAGGAACACTATCCCATTATTCAAGAGGAAGAGCTCTTGGAATCATTTATATAAGATACTCCTCGAGACCACCCAACCCACATGTTTGTTGATGGCACTCAACAACAAAACCTAGACATGGCATGCTAGGTTGGGGCACATAGATTTCTATGGACTCAAGTTTATGTTTTATTTTTCAGAATGTGAACTTTACAATGTGAATGTGAACTTTACAATGTGAATTACTTTACAATGTGAATGTGAATGTGAACTTTACAATGTGAATTACTTTACAATGTGAATGTGAATGTGAACTTTACAATGTGAATTACTTTACAATGTGAATGTGAACTTTACAATGTAAGCTTTACACTGTGAATTACTTTACAATGTGAACTTTACAATCTGAATGTGAACTTTCAGATGGTTGAGCATTCAGGAGATGATCGTGCTGATGATTACCATGAGGGTGAGGACGTCAATGCACCACCTCACAATGTAAGATTTAAAAATATATCCCTGAGGTTTCTATCTATATGCTCATTTATAGTGATATCCTATAAGTGTGTTTTTTTTTCAAAGTTTAGGTTGGTGAATGGTGATGCACCCCCTGAAGAAATTGGGGCACTTGATGAGCAGGAAAAAAAATTGAGAAAGTGAGGGGCATCACAATGATGAACAAGTTACTACAACAAAGGGGCAATGGACCCAAACTGGTTGTGGATTTCGATCATGCAGGAAATCCATTTGGAGTGAACCACAACTCATTTCTTTCATATCTTGGGGTTCTTACTCGCAACCATTGTAGTCCTAACGTAGAATCTTGGCATAAAGTTCCTAAGGGGAAGAAAGGCTTAGTATGGAAGGAACTATGCGTGAGTTATTATTATTTGCAATTCTATTTTTGTAGATTACTAATTTTTAGGATACTAGTTAATAGCAATTCTATTTTACTGAGTATATTTGATCTGGATGAAAAGATACATCATAAATGCATGATGCAATATTGTGGGAGGGTCCTAAGGAACTATAGGACAAATCTCACCTGAGATTGCATACGCAATGCTGAGAAGAGGTTCTTGTTTGATTTCCAATTCTAGACATTGATCACTTTTTTACTAACTCTACACTAATAAAAAAAAATTTGTATTCTCTTTAAAAAATAAATTCAGGAAGAAGGAAGCCCCTGAGAAATGGAACTACCTGGACCCCAAAGACTGGGAGGTGTTTTCTACCTAAAGAAAAATGGATGAATTCAAGGTATTAAGCGCCGCTCCCAATTTAATTAATATACATTCTTATATATTCACCCATTCAAGATTAACCTTTAGTGTTACTAACCAAATCAATGTTCTTACTAACAAGACTATCAGCGATGCTCAAAGAGAAAGGCGTGCACTGAATGTGCATGACCACACAATGGGTCCTAGAGGCTATGCAGGCGTTCGCCAAAGACTGCAGGCTGAGTCTACTGCTCAGTCTGCTGCTAGTTAGGAGACTGTAGAGTCCTCTACTATTGGTCCTCTACCTCACCATGATATGTGGATAGTTGGGAGGAAAAACAAGAAGGGAGATATAACAAAGCCCACAACTACTGAGGAGGCTGCAAAAATGATAAAATTCAACTCTTAGAGCAATCGATCGATATTGATTATTGTTATGTTTACTTACCAATATTTGTTGATGGCGAATAGCGGGAGTTGCACCAACAGAGGAAGGAAGGCAAGTTTATCCCTGAGGGCACAAGGGATGAATTGACAGTTGTTCTGGGTAACCCAGAGCATCCTAGATGTGTTAGGGGTGCAGGTGCTGGTGTGGGCATCAAAGCATTCTTTGGGCCATCCCAGTGCAAACCTGTCCCAAAAGCAGGACTTTCACAAGATGAGGTAACCTATTCTTTTTTTAGAATGTTATTGCGAAAGGGAATTCAATAATAAAAAGCTAGCATTTCTTTTATCCATGTATAGGTAGATGAGTTAATTAATAGGAGAGTCGAGGAAGCACTTGATAAGAGACTCCATGAAGCCATTAGCAAGTGGCAGGCGTCTCAGACTGCCACTCAAACAGTACCTATGGCGGGCCTTGATTCTCCTACTGCAGAAGTTGGGAGTAATCATGTAGACCCACCACCTAGCACGTTCGATGTAAGTATTTTTATGACATAGTAGCTAGTTTTTCCAAGATGATATGTTTATGTATATATGTATATAAAATTCTTTACGTAAATTTGTAGGGGTTGAAGCCATACCATCTAAAAAGTCGAGAATATATCGTTCCAGAGGCACTCGCTTACCCACCCCTTCCAGGGGACATGTTTCATGGGACTCCAATACCAGCTGGCACAGTTCGTGTGAGCCCGATACATGTACTCCCTGATTGGAGGGATCTTCCATTGCCATATGCCCACCCAGATGCTGAAATGCTTGGTGAGACAGAAGGCGGAGTGATAATGTGACCCAAAGCGGATGCCATCTATACTAATATTGTATGGTAAATTTACATTACGTTAATTTATTAGTGTGTGTATATATGAGTCAATTGATCTGAAATTATATATACAGGTCACAAGGAAGACACCCGCTACATCTCGGCCTCCACCTCCACCTCCTAAAGTACCAAGTTGGCTTCCAATGGACCTACACGCCTCGTTAGGTCCTAGTTGTAGGGGTATGGCAGTATGGATCGGCGAACATGATCCAAATTATCCTATAAATGTAACTATTCTGGAGGATGTTGCAGGTCAATCATACGATAACAATCTATTTATACAAGTTTTGCATATGTATTAATGCATACGTAATACAAGTTTTGCATATGTATTAATGCATATGTATTAATACAGGTCAATCATACGATAACAAGCTATTTATACAAGATATTTTGGAGTTGTTTCGTTATGATTGGCTGAACACATCTATGGTAGAGTTGGGGATATGGTGAGATCTTGTTTATACATCCATATACCTTATTTTATATACGGTGATCTGGTTTCTTATATATTAATGCATACATAATACATGTTTTGTAGCCACTTACACACGATCTGTAAAGATTTTTCATTTTCCCGTGTGGGATTTTTAGTTCCATCTTTGATCAGTCTTGTAGATAAAGACCCTTCTTTAGTTACCTCATACTGCTCTGCTTCTTTTAAATATTTTGGTAAAGAAACGAAGACGGTGATAATAGCTCCATATAATGTTAAGTAAGTTTACTTTGCTTATAATTTGGACTTAAGAAAATTACATTTTTATTGTGGATTTTGAGTTATTAATTTTTAACTTTCTTACCTCTAGTGGTAAGCATTGAGAGTTATTGGTTATTGTCCCCAAGACGTTCAGTTTATTATCTAGATCCTGCGGGGAATGAATTGGACACAGTATATGGACACCCAATGAAAGGGCCATTATTCCTGTGAGAAATATTTCATATTTTTATATCCGTTAACATATGTTATTACATTACTATTTAATTATGCAATTTAATTTATTACATTAACATGTAGGGCTTTAAATTACAAAAAAGCTAGAGGAAAGGTCCCCAGGAGAAAGAACCAGTCACTAATTTGGGAAAATGTGAAAGTAATTTCCCGACTCTAATATGTATATATTATTTATGTGAAATGTGCTTATTTATATTTTTGAATATTTTGTATGTTTCAATTTATAGTGGGCTATAAAAGACAACGACTGGGCATGTGCCTACTATGTGATGTGATTTATGGACCTAATCATCTAACATGCCGCATTGGAAATCGATAATATACATCAGGTATTATATATAGTCTCATTAGATAGTATGAAATATATCAATCTTATTATATATTATTAGTTATATATACGTCATTCTCTTTGCAGGTGTTTAAAATTGACTTCAGTACAGGTCGAAAGTTATTAGATGTACATACTCCCTATACGATGGAGGAATTATATGATGTAAGAGAAGAATGGGCAAAAGCCCTATAAGTAGTGGGAATTTTTAAATATAATTGGGCTTCTGATGACAATAATGATGAATAAAGAATGATATTTCTAAACTTTGTTCTCATAATTATTTTTGTGTGAATGTGAATGACTTTTTCTTAATTGTCATATGTGTGAATGCGAATGTGAATGACTTTTTCTGATCAATACATGAATGTTTCTACATGTGTCTGAATGTGAAAAAGAGATGAAATGAATGTAATTGAATGTGAATGTAAATGACTTTGCAGGTTTCTACATATATCTGATCAATACATGTGTCTGAATGTGAATGACTTTGTAGGTTTGTGGCATGTTGTTGGCTAATATCAATGGATGATGTAAACCTCAAGTTTAGAACTGAACTGTAGGTTCTGCATCCTGCTAACCAGCCATACAGTAGGTCTACAACCGATAAGAAAAAAAATCAAAACATAGGCATCAGTTATTTGTATAAAATTGACACCAAAGACATACGACGTCGGTTTTTGACAAAAAATCGACGTCTATGTGGCCAGGTACCACGGCCGTGCTGGGAAGAACGGACGTGGTTGCAGGGGATATGGTGTCGGTTATTAGCAAAAAAACTGACATATTTGTCCCTACTGGCCAGGTACCACAGCCGTGCTGGGATGCACGACCGTGTTGGCAGGGGATATGGCGTCGGTTATCTGTAAAAATCGACACATATTGTGCCCTCACTGGCACTTTATTGGTGGCGGGAAGGGTAATGGCGTCGGTTTTTGTTTAATGACCGATGTCTTTAACCACGATATAATATTGGTTTTCTTTAATAACCGACGCCTATAGATCCCTTACTGGTGCATTTTCGGTGGCAGGAAGGGTTATGGCGTCGGTTAAAAACCGACACTGAAGGTGTCGACTTTTAGCGGCACCCACTTGGGTGTCACTTGGAAATCGATGCTAAAGGCTATAAATGACCGACGCCAAAGGCCTTTTCTGTAGTAGTGTTTTCTCTTTTGATGTCCAATTTACTAATTATATGCACATCTCAAATTTTGAATATGCTCCTATTTTATTCTACTTCCCAAACCCTTAGTTAAAATAAAGCATGGATAGTTTGACCTTTCTACCTCTAGATCTACATTATAGTAATTTTTCATAGGTATATATAGTTCATATGATCGTTACCCTCTATAACAAAGTATAATTTTTCCATATGATTTTGTTTATGTTACCATGTGGGTCTTGATCCTTCATAATTTTGTAGAATTGTAATTTTTTAATCATTTTCTTTTGCTAATATGTGATTGGTGTTTTTAAATATACTCTTTTGATGTATGATCCACTCCTTTACAAAAAAAGATATTGTGGTGCTCGACATTGGGGTAAGGTTCCACTTATTTTACTGAGTAATGATTGATGCCACTCTTGGGACCCAATCAATACAAACCTAATACGTAATCATCATTAATCTTAGATCATGTTTTAGGGGTGGTTGAATCATTTTAGTATATATGTCACCCATCATCTAGAACTGAATTTTACAAAGCTAATGTGGTCCAAATGACAGAAATTTTGGTTCATATTCTTGAGGTGAACGTGAAGAAAAAAAATTGATGGAAAGATTATTGCAATTTGTAAGTAACTCTAGGTTGAAACAATGAAAAACAACACCATATTAGGTAGGATTTATATTTCAACCTGCTTACCATTTACCTTATGTTATGGTGAATATGGGATGGAGGGGGATTTATCCCATTTCCTTCTTTTTTACCTTCAACCAATGAAACAAGGACTGGTCTGAAGCATCCTCCCTAGTATGTGGGTAGATGAGGGGGAGGGGTTCCCCTCATAAATAAAAGAAATATATGAGGAAGGATGATGATCTACAATGATGGCATAAATTTATCATGTCTACCTTGTCACTACAATATCCTCTCACCTAATGAACCTCCCTCACAAGTTCCCCTATTGCTCTCAACCTCAACAACCCCTTCTCTAGGACCTAATTATTTATCCCCCCTGTAACAAATTGGATTTTGGACACAAAATCTATTTTGAGTTATTATTCATGAACTATCCTAAATTGAGCGTATTTACAATGTTATCCTTCATTCCAAGTCCTAATGATATATTTTTATTATCAAGATACATATTAGTGTCCAATTTGAATCCCTTTGTTTAAATACATTTGTTTCCCTCATTTGAAAAATATTTATGAGGTAGTCCCTCAATTGGCTTCATGAATAAACTTGATGTCAATTTTTCCTAGCTATCTGATTTTAGACTCACATTCATGGAGTACTCTTAACTTTTTATAATGGCTTAGTATTGATGGGAAACTTTAGTCATATTGAATGAAATTGATGTTAGAATTAATATAGAGATTTAGGTAAGTTAGATATGTCATATTTATAAATGATGGTGCTAGTATATTTAACATGTGTTCAAATATAATTGACACCAATGGTTAAAATCCACTAACAAATAGATTTTTTGTCAAAAAGTATAAAATTTAAAATAAATTAATAAATATGGTATTAAGTATTATTATCTTGATAACATAGTTAAATGATGTAACACGAGTCTTCACCTTCCTCTTACATGAACCTCACACTACCCTCCACGTAATGTTGCCTATGATGGCCATGATAAAAGCTCTCAAAGATTTCCCTTTCCCCACAAAATAGGACCGCGTGGCTCCTCCTCCACACACCCAAAACCCTAGTGCCTCTACTAGATAAGCTCCTAGCAGCCTTCCATCTGATCAAACCTACAACAAAAATGACGAACTTGTACCATGCCACCATCGAGTTTCAAACCCCATACCACACCACTTCCACCAACATGTAGACATCCTAAGTAGACCCAATCAGAAGTTAAACACCTTGTATGGCAAGATCTACTGCTGACTACCTTCCTCTAAATTAACATGTAGCTTATCCATCCTCATCAATTAAACTTGAGAGAACCACATGCAATACATCATCATGCCATACTTCTTGCTTCCACCTTCATGAAAATCCATTGCACACCCTAGAAAGGGCATCATCACCTACAAACCCGTCAGCAAGACCTCGACTTCCACAACATCTTGCAATATAGGAGTAGCTAGAGGTTTTAGGATCCTCCCTGATCAGAACAAAAGTCTAAAACTCATTTCCTTATCAACCAATGACAACATTACAATGCCCTTGCTAATCCTTGTTAGAGATTTGCAATGCCAATTCTCTATCACCAATTACTTTTTTAACCGCCATCAGTGGAAACTTGATACAACTCTACAATAGGGTACTCCGTATCAACACATAGATGCACCTACATCCCCACAATGACTAGATTGTGATGATTGAGAATTCCCACATTTGGATGCTTCTCCATGACCTCTGGATCCCAGGTACACCCTCCTTCTATGATTTGGTGCCACCCACACCTACGCTTTGATCACACAAATGATAATCACCATCAGCGGTTGTAAGTTTCATCGTCACGATTGTTAGCTTTAGCCTTGCCCACCTTGATTTTGACTGACCCCTACAACGAACCACCATGCTCTCCAATCAAAGATATTGATAAAAAAACTTAGACATGTGAACTCGATCTGACCTCTTGGAATTGTGGCATCCTAATTTGATGTTTGTAGCTGCATCACCAAAACTGCCACCTAAACTCATCCACACTTCCAACCCAACTTCCTTATACCTTGAAGTGTAAGACCCCTGTCTTGCTTTTTGGTTGAACATGCTTGTTTATTATAATTGGATTCTTAAAACCATAATTAAACCCTAATATGTGCTTTGACATCATGTGACAAGCTTACATTTCAAGTTTGGTCCACTTTGGACATTGTTTGAGCAAGTTATGAGGATGTATGCTTGTTTTGTCTCTAGGGTCTTTATTGCAATTTGTCATTGCTTATTGTTCCTCACATATTTTCATATCATTCTTTAGTTATTTATTCCTTGGGGTCCCTTGTTACACCTTAGTTTGAGTGGTGACATCTAGTCTTGTGTTGACTTAGGGTTTTCTCTCATAGATGCCCCAAACCTAGGGTTAACCTTAAGTGTTTGGACCCGATGGACCACCTAGTGTTGACAGTCACCAAAGATTCATGAGGAAACCTAGATTTGGTGGTTGATACTTCTAACTCATCTTGGTTGCCAACATTTCTAGGGTTGGTGGTCGTTTGGTTTTCTGATCACCTTGGTCACAAAGAAAGTGGACCATCTAGGTTGCCAAGATTCTTGGTGGTCGATGGGGTTTCTTGACTCCTCTTGGTCACCAAGAATGAGGTCCATCTCGGTCTCCAAAGTTTTATGTGGCCAGCTTAGTTGCATTGATGAGATGTTTGGATCTTGGACACATGACATGCATGGGTAGACACCTCTCTTTTCCTCTCTCTCACCCTTAGCCTTATATACCTCCCTCCTTTCACGCAAGCAAGTTCTTTACACACTCTATCTCTCTCTCTGTCTCTTCTTCCCTATACTTTGAGCACGTTCCCCCTTACTTGGTGGAGAAGGAGGATCTAAGGTTGAATAAGGTGGTCGATCTAGCTTGCATATGCACCTAGGGTTTGGATCTACCCTAGTAGAGGTCCTTTGGTTCTTACTTGCTTGGTTCCTTGGCCTAGGTATGTGAAATCTCCCTCTTTTCCTTCATTTTCCTTTCTTCCCTATCTTCCTCTCTGTTTTCCTTGGTCACATCCATGGTGTAGCTTGAATTAGTGGTTGAAGAACACCTCTTTCTTGTTTCCTTAACCTAGGGTTTGCTTCCTTTTTGGAGGAGGAGCTAGCTTGGCTGAGTGGAGTGCTCATGATATGGATTCTACCTTCTTTCCTCAAGCTACCTTGTTGTATGGGGCTTCTTCATCATTTCTAAGGATATTTATATAACTTTATCCATGATTATTGCTTACACATATCTTACATGTGCATGATCATACCCTAAAATGTTATTTTCAAGTAGAAAGATGTTATCTTTGCCTAACTTTGAGTTTAGATGGTATATTTTTTAGTAGAAGTTCCTTCGTGATGTACCTCTAAACCTGATGCATGAGTATTCCTTGAATATTGAGAAACCTAGACCTTTCTTAGGTATGTGACTCTTTGTGGTCAATGAGATGTCCGAGTTCTGTTGGTCGTCAAGTTTTGAACTTGTTTTTTGTCACAAAGGTGTTGACTTCATGGTTGTTGAGTTTTGAATTCCATGTTAGTCATGATGGTCACCAAGTTTTAAAATTGTGTGGTCGATGAGTTATTGATCTATAGTGGTCACCAAGTTTTGATCTATAGTGGTTACCAACTTTCTGAGCTATAGTGATCACCAAGTTTTTGGACTATGCTGGTCACCAAGGATTTTTGAGTTCATAGTCGATTGACAAGTTTTTGGACCCCTAGTGGTTGATGAAGTTTCTGACCCTAGTTGTCAATGGGATCCCTAACCCTACCGGTCAGTTATGATCATAACCGTAGAGGTCGATGAGAATCCAAACCCTAGTTGTCGACAAAATTTTCCTAACCTATGTGGTCGATGAGAATTCTGACCTATGTGGTCGCTATGTTTTCTTGATTTATGATTGATGGGTTTCCTAATCCTATGAGTATGGGTTATGAGTTTGGTTATATGAAATAGGACGGTGATGTTCAAGTTTATGCATTCATAATACAGTGGAAATGCTAAGAATTAGGGTTTATCGTTGAGTGTTGTTTTGTGACATTAATTCAACTTATCTTGTTGAACCTTACCCTAATAGAAATAGGTGATGTTGGTTAATCATATTTAGATTCCTTGAATGATTGGTATGATGAGAAATGCTCTCTCTCAATGTTTTTGTAACCCTAATATGTTGCCATATGAACATCATAAGCTCTTAAATGTAATGGTGAACATATACTCACATGTATGGTGATGGTTTGATGAGCCTTTGTAAGGCATGGAAAGATAATGATGCTCTTACAGGGAACATGTGAATGATCTTATGAACTTTAGACAAGGTTTTGTGCCCTAATTGAGGTGTTATATTCTTTATAATGTGACAAGGATTGGTATCCTGTGATGATGTGATAAAAATTATAGTTCATACGTTTTATGTCTTCTGAAGTTGCAACATACCGTGTTTTCATTGGACTCTTTAAGGGTTTGTATGTAACATGATTGTTGGATTCATAACTCATCCAATTGCCATTAACTAATGAAGTGAAACCCTAATCACATAGTGCTGTCTGTCATAGATCCATTCTAGTGTTAGGATTTATTGGATGGTGAAATGAGTATTCCTTAAATGGAAACTCGGAGTCGTATATTGTTGAGTATATGTATGGTTTTGAGGATGGCTATGGTCATACCTCGGTAGGAAAACAATTGAGGTTGTATCTCATATGATCTTTATTCAGTATATGTGATGTTCTTGAGGAAAGTTGTGGTTGTACCTTGTATGATAGGGTTTGTATGCCTTAGGTACTAGTGTCGTGACCGATATACCAAGAATGGACTAGGATGTTTTGCAGCTTGACTATATATGTCACTATAGCTTACTCATACTGACTGAGGGCGGATAAGATCTTAGGATTCTGGCTCTTCTAGATCTTGTACAGAATAGATTTTAATGTAGGACTGGTCAATTGGAGTTTGAGTGGTATACCTCAAGCTCCCCAAGGCTTAATAAAAGATGTAATCTAGCCGAGTAGCTTATCTGCTTGGTGGTTAACACGATTCACATTAGTTGATAACTCTTGCCTTGTTTGTTATGATGTTGAAGTGGTTATATACACAATAGGATAAGTCAACTATCTAGTAGATGATAGTCTTATATTTTCCTTAATTTACTTATTATTCATACATGTTGCTATGCTGACATGTTTAACTTGTTCAATCTGTTTAGTATGTCTAACTTGTTTAATACTATATATTGCTGCAATCAATAATTGGTATTGAGAGTTATATCTCTTGTTGGGTTGTTGGTCTCACCTCGTGGGTCACCATATCTTCTTAGGTGACCGTTATTGATGTCATTAGGATCATGGTGGTGAGGAAGAGTAGCCTAAGGAGTAGTAGGAGAAGAAGGTTGGATAGTTGTTAGTGTGTCCTAGAGTCGTCCCTGCACTCTCAAGTCCGAGTAGGGAATGTTGTGTAGATAATATGTATATCAGATTGAGTTTTTGGTTGTATGTATATATTGTATATGGCATTTGTATATGTGGAATAAATTCTTTTGTCTATAGGCTGTGGCTGAGTCCACTGGACATACATGTAAATACTTGTACATATATGTGATAGTATGCAAGTTGTCAGCCCTTTATGTAAATGTTTCTAAACATGATAGTAATGTATAAATCAGTTTTAATTTACCCTCTTTTCTAGATGTATGGTTAATTAGTGAACGATCGTGTGTTTCATTTTGAGAAATCTCGTTTAGCATAATGGGGCATCACAGTTTGGTTGGTATTGAAGCTTGAGATTTGCTGAGTCTATAGGGACATATGACTTAGGTTTTGTGTTTGTTCTTACGTAATCCAACTTATTTGATCATTGCTTATGCTCTTTTGGATATGTTTGGCTAACATGAAGAACATACAAAGAGTAGCTACATCGCACCAGGAGGTGGTGGTAGGAGGCTGAAACATGATGGTAGAGTGCTAGTGATGGGGCCTGAATAGTTCATGATGCCTTAGTTCGACCCTACAACCATGGAAAATCCTAGTTTACAGTCCATGTTTGGATAATACATGACAACAATTATGCACTTAGCGGATAGGGCGCCCATACCTCAAGATAGGGAAGTCATTCATAATGAGGAATCTTAGGGTTCTAGAAAGACATTTGAGAGGTTGCAGTGTGTGGGAGGGATCGAGTATGTGGGTACATCAGATCTGGCTAACACTGACATGTGGTTTGATAGAGGTTGAGAAGGTGTTCGAGATCTTGAAAATCCCATAAGAGGACAAGGTGAAGCATGCTATTTACATGTTGAAGGCAGTGTTGGCCACTGGTGGGCCATAGACGAGGAGAAGAGACCAGGATTTGTGATAGGATGGGAAGAGTTTTGGTGGGAGTTCATGAGCCTCTACTTCCCTGAGATGTACCTGCATGAGAAAATGACTTAGTTTGAGGAGTTACATCAAGGGTTGATGTCCATCAATGAGTATGAGGCTAAGTTTATGGAGATTTTGAGGTTTTCTCCTCATATGGAGGCAATAGAGAAGGAGAGGATTCGAAGGTTTGAGAAGCGTCCAAGCACATCTCTAGTTACAACAACGTCTGCCTTGGAAAATAGAGAGAGACTCTCTACCTTTGTGGAGTCAGTAAGGAGAATTGAGATGTCTGCTATCTAGAAGAATGAAGCTAGTGCTAGGAAGAGGCCAACTCAGTTCCAGGGGCAGTCATCTGGTGGCTTCAAGAAGCAAAGGTTCTCATCACCACAGTCACAACAAAGATCTGCTTTCTTTGAATCGAGATTAGGAGTACCATCATAGTGGTCCCTGAGAAAGGGAAGAGGTTGCATCTTTCTACCAGTAGGAGCACACAATGCTACATCTGTGTTAGTGACATGGTTGTGTAGGTTGTAGTATGATTCATGGATTTTTCACAAGTGTTGACAAGTAGGGAATATAAGGTGGATGTGCCCTATGAAGGACAAAGAAGTGGCACAATAGTCAAGGCAGAGCTAGCGAGGTATGCAGTAGTAGGAGCACAACAATGGTGGTGGTAGAGGATGTAGTATGGCATCACAAGAAGGATCTTCTGGACCATCTGGCAGAGGAAGAGGACAACAACATGTGACATCTATATTCTATGCTATGAGTCAACCGGACGGAGTGGCCAATCCATGGGTCATGACATGTCAGATGGAACTTTTTCATTCTGACTTATCTACTTCTTCTTTTGTATCTATTTTGGTTGAACCGGGTGTGGTGCACTCTTTTATCACCATAGAGGTGATAAGTTTGTAATGTACTTGTTTGTAGTAGTTTTGATAGACTTTTTCTTGAAACCACTACTACAGAAATAGCTTATAACATCACATTTAGAGACATCAGTTATTACCGAAAACCGACGCCTAAACCCTACAACGTCGGCTAATTACAGAGACCGACATATATATTTGAAGACCGGCCAGATACGGGTATCACTTTTTATTTAGCATCGGCTCCCTAAAATGAACCGATGCCTAAAATAGCCCGCCAAATCCAATTTATCGAGTGAAAAAAATTACCCCCAAAGTTTCACATACGGCATCGGTTTTTTACCTAATAACCGATGCCTAATGATGAAAAAAATTACCTCCAAAGGTCGTCGGTTTTGGTGGAAAAACTGACACTGATAAGGTTTCGCGCGGCGTCCCTGCAAAAATTTTTAGGGTTAAGATTGTCCAATGTATGTCAGTGTTTTCTGGAAACCGACGCTGATGGATATTAGGTGTTGGTTTCTTAGATAACCAACGCCTTTGTTAACTTAATAACCCCCACGTGAAATAGACTCGATCCCCATTCTCTGTTACATCGTGAAATTAGCCCCCGTTGTTCCCCTCTCGACACCACCGAAGCTCCTGTGGCCGACGCTGCCGCCGCCGAAGCTCCTGTGGTCGAAATTAACCCTGAAGCTCTTGTGGTCGATGCTGCCACCACCGCTGAAGCTCATGTGCTCTCTTCTTCCTCTCGCATGGCCATGATCAAGTCGCTGCCGCCTGCTGTCTTCTTCCTGCCGCACGGCCGTGGTCAAGCCGCCTCCTAATCAAGCCGCCTGATCAAGCCCCCACCCCTGCTCCTCACACCATCGGAGCTCGAGCCTGAGGTCGCCGGAGGAGCTGCTGCAACGTCGAAGCTCGAGCCTGAGGTCACTGGAGCTAGCCTCTGCTTCCCCTACTGCTAGGTAGGTTACATATCTTGATTTTACTGATTTCCATCCACTGATTAGTATTTACCTATCTACTAATTTGTATTTACTTATCTATTGATTTGTATTTATTATCTACAGGTTTTTATTCATTTATCTACTGATTAGTATTAATGTACCGTTTTAACTTGTCTAATTCTCATGCTTGACCTAATTCAATAAATTTTGATGCATGTTAAAATAAGATTCAAACTTGTCCATTCTAGCATCCTAATTTGATTTGATGATGTGCTTTGAACCTGGAAACATGTGTGTTAAAGATACATTGATGTTGAATGTCAAAATTAACTCACATGTGGGTCTTCTATTTCTAAGATGATTATGTGAACTCCTAAATCAGTAATATATATTATTCTTTATGCACCCAAATACCTTGTGAATCATGTATGCGCCCTAAGGTGATTAAATGCCTAAATATTGACTTGAAATATGACCTAGTATGTATGTTGATATATGAATCTCTAGTTAAAACTTCAAGATTGACCCCTGATTCAAATCTTTGATATGTGGAATCATGGTTTATTTACTGTTTAGTATTTACTGACAAGCATGATTAAATGATGTTACACAAAAATTAGGATATGAATGATGAAACTAGGATTGTAGGTATAAGAATGACAACATACATGTATTTGTTAGCCTAGAAACCTGTCCAAGATTTACTCATTAGGAGTAAATCTTGGATAGTCCCCAGTTTGAGACTATTCTTGAACACCTAATCTCACTTAGGATGTAAGTGTATAATGTGTATTGGGTTTTCAAGAAAATTTTAGTAGCATTTTCCCGTTTGTTCTCTAAGTACATATGTACTTGGAGAACAATGGGGAAATTCTGCCAAAATTTTCTTGAAAACCCAATACCCATTATACACTTACTAGTGAGATTAGGTGTTCAAGAATGGGATAGGTGGTACACATTTATTATATATAAGAATGACAACACATGTATTTGTTGGCCTAGAAACCCGTCCAAGATTTACTCATTAGGAGTAAATCTTGGATAGTTCCCAATTTGGGACTGTTCTTGAACACCTAATCTCACATAGGATGTAAGTGTATAATGCGTATTGGGTTTTCAAGAAAATTTCAGTAGTATTTCCCCATTTGTTCTCTAAGTACATATGTACTTGGAGAACAACGGGAAAATCACTACTACAGAAATGGCTTATAACATCACTTTTGTTGGTGTCGGTTGTAATAAAAAACCGACACCTAAACCATACAGTGTCAGTGTTTAAAATAAGCCGACATCAATATGTGAAGGGCGACCAGACACGAGTATCACTTTTATTCAGTGTCGGTTCCTTAATGAGAAACCGACACCTAAAAGTAACCGCTAAAACCAAAATTTCCAGTGAAAAAAATTGCCTACAAAAATTGACATACATCGTCGGTTTTTAAGAGAGGAACCAACAACTAAAGGTTCTATGCGAGATAGAAGTTTGCTCAATATTTATCGTCGGTTTTGTGACAATAACTGACGTCGTTGTGTTTTCGCGCGAATAACCGCGAAAATTTTCACCTCCGTTTAGTGTCGGTGGTTTGTTTCAAACCGACACTTAAGGTTTTTATTGTCGGTTTTTGTTAGCAACCGACACCGAATGTTAACTTAAATCATGCGAGCGAGCCCGACTCTTCCCCTTTCTCTCTGTGATTGCAATCGGCTATTAGGGTCTGGCGATTCTGGCGTTCTCCTTGCTCCCCGCCATCAATCTCCTTGCTCACCGATGCCGTGAAGTTCCGCCGTGAAGCGTCTCCGTGAAGCGCCGCCATGGAGCTCGCCGACGTTCATGGAGCTCGCCGACGTTCGTGGAGATCAGCGACATTCGTGGAGCTCGCCGCCTTCTGTGGAGCTCACCGCCTCCATGGAGCTCGCCGTTCGTGGAGCCGCCACCGTCGTTGGTCCTCTCCTCCATCCGGTCCTCCTCTCGCCGGTGCTAGTAGTAGCCAGTGCCAGTAGCAAGCGCCAGTAGCCAGCGCCAACAGCAACAGCCAGAACCAGAGCTTGCCATTATCGTCACCACTGTCACTGCTAGAGGTAAAGCCTCCAATTGACTAGGTTTGCATCCTCAATTCATCCTTGGCTTAACCTATTTTTTAATGTGTGTTGTTGATGTGTGTTGACCTTGGCTTAACCTATTTTTTAAACAAGTAGATGTCAATGATAATTTAGTTAACCAATCCTTATGATTGATCCTAATTCGGTTCAATATTGTTTTGCATTCATACACAATCGTGCCAAAATTTGTAGTGTGCATTTCCAGTTTTAGGTTTGACTTTTTTGATGTTACTAGCGGATAGGAGTTAACCAATCCCTATGATTTATCCTTTTAAAAAAGTATTTCAAACATAGTGTCATGTACTCATAAAACTAAATATGAGTGTTGATTAAACAAATAGATAATAAGTGTCACCTCATTTTATGAAAAACCAAGATACATCAAATTATAGAAAATACTAGTCTGAAAATTTATAACATCATTATATGTACTTACACTTTTTCTTAAAATATATAACATCATTATATGTACTTACATACACTTTTTTAATACTAATATTATGCAGTCTCTGTCCACCCACAACAGTCACTATGAACTGGGCCTCTATGTCAATGTTAACGTTCCCTATTGAAGAACAATTGAACATCATCCTAGATGATCATTCCTTAAACCCATTGGCCATACCCGAACATTGGCATTTTCTAGAAGGAAGACACTACAGGCCTGGTGAAGTGACCCTAAATTTTGGCAATTATTCACATGTTATCGAGGTTGAGTATGATGTGGCGGGAAATCTGGTATCAAAATCCAGTTGGCATGATTGGATTGGAAAGATGCATGTGGGTCGTAGCGACAGGCTTTTTCTCCATCCAGTTGGCCATAATACCATCAACGTTTGGATAACCAACATCAACTGCGAGACCCCCGATCATCTACTGAGGTATGAGCGCACTGCGGAGGATATCATCTATGACGAATCTGATTATGAGGCCATGACGGAGGATACCATCATCTATGTCAGTTCAGATTCGTCTAAATACAGTGAGGAGCTCCGCGACACAGCATCATCAAAAAGGCCACGATAGGTCAAATTAAGAAATATAATTGTCAAGACAAAAAATTTGTGTTTACACTTTTTGTCTGAAAGCAATTAATCAATACTCATAGCTGCTTTCTTTTCTAAACTTCAGGAGAAGATCGCCACAATGATATGTCCTCAAAGTTACTGATGCGGGACCATGTTGGTGTAGTATTTAGTTGTCTATCTATCTAGACTTGTATGTATTAATAGTTATTTTAATTATGCGCATGTTATAGGTACACCAACCCCTTTGTTTAGTTACTATTTAGGGGTACACCAACCCCTGTGTGTGGATGTAAAAAGATATTAATTGAATGGAACTGAAAGTTGCTACATGAATGCTTGTAACTGAATTGATGATTGGCTTGGTTATTGAATGTTACAAATTACTGATAAATTTCATTATAAATGTTCTTTTATCCTTATTATAACTATGTCTTCAATGATCACTTCCATTACGGTTCAGGAGCTCGCCGACCTTTTTCCTTCCCGTTCGGCTTCCACGTGCACCCATCCGTATCGCCTCTCTCCCTGCTCCAGAGCAAGATGCCCGACTGGGCTCAAATAGAGGTAAACATCCCCAAAATCCCTCTGTCTTGCCCTCTGATTTGTATTTACTTAAATACTGATTTGTATTTACTTATCCACTCATTCATCTAATGATTTTTTATTCATCACATTATTTAAATTTAGGGCTTTATATTTAAATGCATCTAAACATTCATAAGCTATTAATGTTGATTAATTTAGGAAGCATTGATATGTTGTTATGGCTGTCCACAAATGTTTTTATAAGAAATCGTGTGTTGAATGGGGTTGTGAACAAGGAATTAGTGTTGTATTTGTTTGCCTAGAAACCCATCCAAGATTTACTCATTAGGAGTAAATCTTGGATAGTCCCCGGTTTGGGACTGTTCTTGAAAACCTAATCTCACTTAGGATGTAAGTGTATAATGTGTATTGGGTTTTCAAGAAAATTTCAGCATCATTTCCCCGTTTGTTCTCTAAGTACATATGTACTTGGAGAACAGCGGGGAAATGCTGCCGAAATTTTCTTGAAAACCCAATACACATTATACACTTACTAGTGAGATTAGGTGTTCAAGAATGGGATAGGTGGTACACATTTAAGAATGACATCACATGTTTAAACCCTAAAGTTTGAACCATAAACTCTAATCTGTTTACCCTAGACCCTAATCTTGTTGTAATATATACTTATTTTCTCTTTGATCAGAGAATGGATAGATCATGGATGTCCATTCACAATCGCTGCACCCCCGAGTTTATTTCTGGTCTTGATTAGTTTGTTAGATTTGCCGAGGAACATAGGAAACAACCTGGAGATAGGTTCTACTATCCATGTAGGCATTGCGGTAACAACTTGAAAGTCAGTACTGGTGATGAAATCAGAAGTCATGTCATGTGCAACAGGATTGTACAAGGCTATACAGAATGGCACTGGCATGGAGAGATTTCAAACCTGAAACCAGTGGATGTCGATAGCAGTGCTTGTGTGGAAGAAGAAATTGCCTCCGATGACATAGATGTGAATGAACCAATTCCAGTAGACATCGTTGATGCGATGCTGGATAGTTGTGGGGTAGAGCACACCGATCCACCTCTCATGTTTAAAACATTGTGCATGATGATGAGATACCATTATACACGGGTTGTAAGTTTACGAAGCTTAGCGCTGTGTTGAGATTGTATAAACTAAAAGCTAAAAATCGATGGAGCGACAAAAGCTTCACATCATTGTTGTCTTTGTTGAAAGATATTCTTCCTGAAGGAAACGAGTTGCCGATCTCAACATACCGGTTAAAGAAATTGTTGTGCCCAATGGGAATGGAGGCCAAGAAGATACATGCATGCCCGAATGATTGTGTATTATTTAAAAAGGACTATGTGAATTTGAAAGATTGTCCAAAATGTGGTGCGTCAAGGTATAAATTGATGACTTTGGGGGAGTCCAAAACTGGTTCTCCCGCCAAGGTGATGTGGCATCTACCTATAATACCACGGCTTCAACGCTTGTTTGCCAATCCTATAGATGCAAAGAATTTGAGGTGGCATGCAAATGTTATGAAAAATAATGATGGGATCCTACGACATGCGTCTGATTCCCCATAGTGGAAGAAGATTGATCTATTGTACCCAGAATTCGGTGAAGAGGATAGGAATCTAAGACTTGGGATTTGTACAGATGGGATGAATCCGTATGGGACATTGAGCAGCCAACATAGCACTTGGCCAGTCATGCTTGTTATATACAATCTTCCTCCCTGTTTGTGTATGAAAAATAAGTATGTTATGCTGTCGTTGTTGATATCGGGCCCTAAACAACCTGGAAATGATATCGATGTTTATCTTGAACCTCTGATCGATGACTTAAAGAAACTTTGGGGTGAAGGTGTGATGACCTATGATGCTTCACGAAGAGAGACATTTTGTTTGCACGCTATGTTGTTTTGCACTGTGAATGACTTTCCAGCATATGGGAATTTGCCTGGATATAGTGTCAAAGGATCTAAAGCGTGTCATGTATGTATAGAGAACACTAATTCAATACGACTAAAACACGGCGGAAAGACTGTATATCTTGCTCATCGAAGGTTTCTTCCCAAATTTCATCTGTATCGTAGGTTGCGCAAAGCATTCAATGGACGGAATGAGGAATGTAGTGCACCAAAACCTATATCAGGGGAGGATGCTTATGAAAGAGTGAAAGACATCGCCAATGAATTTGGTAAGAGATCACAATGTACGATGGCCACAAGGAGTGACAAGTCTTTATTCAAGAAGAAGTCGATATTTTGGGATCTTCCTTATTGGAGTTCTTTGACAGTCAGGCATTGTATTGATGTCATGCACGTTGAGAAAAATGTATGTGATAGCATCATCGGTACTCTGTTGAATATACCAGGTGAGACTAAAGATGGCATAAAATCCAGAATGGACCTACGTGAAATGGGAATAAGGTCAGAATTAATAGAATTAATTGAAATGGGTAATAAAAGAACATACTTACCTCCCGCTTGTTACACGTTGTCTAGAAAGGAGAAGAAAGCATTTTGTGAATGCTTGGTAAATGTTAAGGTGCCACAGGGTTACTCATCCAACATCTGTACATGGGTATCAATGAAAGATCTGAAGTTGATAGGTCTTAAATCTTAGGATTGTCACATTCTAATGCAACAAATATTTCCTGTGGAAATTAGATTTATATTGCTGAAGCATGTAAGGTTTGCAATCACCAGACTTTGTTTCTTTTTCTATAGTCTGTGCAGCAAAGTTATTGACCCTGATACTCTCGATAATTTGTAAAGAGAAGTGGTTGTTACCCTATGTCAGCTTGAGATGTATTTTCCTCCGTCGTTCTTTGATATCATGGTACATCTTGTTGTCCACTTGACTAGGGAAGTGAAAATGTTGGGACCAGTTTTCTTGCATTGGATGTATCCCTTTGAACGATACATGAGCATTTTTAAAGGTGATGTTCGAAACCGTTATCATCCTGAAGGGAGTATTATTGAGGGTTATGTGGCGAGAGAGGTTATGGATTTTTGCAATGACTTTCTGAGTGTTAATGACGCTTCCGTGAATGACAAGAATATTGAGGAGCATTTTGGCAAAGGGGTTTTGGGAGAACGGGTGAAAGTAATCAGCCGTGAGCAGTTGGAGCAATGTCACTTGTATATTTTACATAACATCGACGAAGTGAGTGTTTATATAGAGGAACATACCAATTTCATCAAGAGACAATGTCCTCAATCCAATTCAATGTGGCTTGCTAGAGAGCATAACAAGACATTTATTAAGTGGTTTGAAGATAAAGTCTTACATCAACTATCTCAAACACCAGATAATGTTACTGAAACCATCAAATGCCTCGCCTTTAAACCAAAATTGAATATTATGTCTTATGAAGGGTTTGACATAAATGGTTTCTCATATTACAAAAAGCGTCAAGATGATAAGAGTGTCGTCCAAAACAGCGGGGTCACCCTTCAAGCGTCGACTATGTATTTTGCAAGTACAAAGGATAAAAGTCCACGTGAAGCTAAAATGTCATATTATGATGTCATTGAAGACATATGGGAGTTTGACTATGTAGATTTCAAAATTCCGCTCTTTAAATGTAATTGGGTTGACAACAACAAAGGAGTTATAGTGGATGAATTGGTTTCACGTTAGTGAACTTTGAAAAGATTGGCGAGAAGGGTGAACCATTCATATTGGCATCATAGGCAAAACAAGTATTTTATATCGATGATCCTACAAATGATAAATGGTCGGTTGTCCTTCATGGTAAAAGACAGTTCATTGAAGATCCTATAGATGAAGAAGAGTACTATGATAAGTATGATGACTCCAATCCATTCTCAGTTGGGTTGCCAACACCACCAAGCATTGAAGCTGGGGATGACAATGACTTGTATGTTCGTGGGGATCATAATGAAGGATTGTTAATTGATAAAAGATCACAATATTAGAGGCATGAATGTTTATATTTTTATTATGTTACCATGATGACCGTGCTGATGATCACCGTGAGGGTGAGGATGTGCTTGCACCGCCTGACAATGTAAGTTTAAGAATATATCCCTGAGGTTTCTATCTATATGTTCATTTATAATTATATTATGTAAGTGTGTTTTTTATCAAATTTTTTGGATACTAGTTAATAGCAATTCTATTTAATTTGTAGGCATTCACCAAAGACTACAGGCTATGCAGGATGACCATGACATAGCTATGCAGGCCATCGACATTGCTTTGTAAATCCAAAGCGCAACAGTCGGAGAGAAAGCAAGCATCCCACACTAAGGTTAGATAGATATATAGTGGGACTAAGGTGACGATCCCACCTGCTAAAACAGGTTACCGACAACTACATGTTACGACTGGGAGGTCGTGATTCAACAATCGTATGCATTAGCAGGAGGACAAACAGATTTCACCACGAGTTAACATTGAAGAAGGTCAGTAGACCTTCTTCAATGTTAACTCGTGGTGAAATCTGTTTGTCCTCCTGCTAATGCATACGATTGCTGAATCACGACCTCCCAGTCGTAACATGTAGTTGTCGGTAACCTGTTTTAGCAGGTGGGATCGTCACCTTAGTCCCACTATATATATATATGTACTAAGCTATAGTGTTGTATGTAAATTCAGCACTACTGTTATTATGCACTTTATATGTGTTAGTCTGTCATGTTGTTATATGAATTTGAAACACTTGTGCGTGCTGCACTTTATGTATTGTATTTGTATCATGCTTCCCTTCATTGTGGCTTCTTTTGCTGTTTCATGGCTCTTTGAATATATGATTTTGTTGACGATGATGACAATGATGACATGTGTGAAAATCATCAATACATGAATGTTTCTACATGTGTCTGAATGTGAAAAGAGATGAAATAAATGGAACTGCAGGTTGCTATTGGCTTCTACATGCATGTGATGAAAAAAAGAAATATGAGTTAAAAGTTCTTATACATGAGTGTGAATCAGATATATATAATATTGTCCATCATGTTAATTTTGCAAGTTTGTGGCCTATTGTTGGCTGATATCAATGGATGTCATAAAACCGGTAGTTCATAACTGAACTGCAGGTTTCTCATCATGTGACCAGCCACAGCAGGTCTGCAGCCTAACAGAAAAAAAAAACATCGGCGTCGGTTATTTGAACAAAACCGACGATATACGGTTACAATGTCGGTTTCCATACTAGTAACCGACATCGATTTCCCTCATGAGGCCAGACACCACGGCCGTGCTGGCCAGCACGGTCGTGGCAGTGGACCAGACATACAATAGGCGTCGGATATTTGTATAACACCGATGACATAGGATAATCGTGTGGGTTGCCCTTCTAGTAACCTACGTCGATTTCCCTAGAGGCCAGACAACACGGGCTTGCTGGTCAGCATGGTTGTGGCAGCGGGTGAGATGGCATCAGATATCACTAAGAAACCGATGTCGATAGTGCCCAGATGGCGCCCTTTCTGTGGCGCGAAGGTATGTGGCGTCGGTTTCGAACCTAATAACCGACGCCTATACCCCCTTTTGGCGTGTTTTCGGTGGCGCACGAAGGATTTTGGCGTCGGTTTGAGAACTGACGCGTAACGGTTGGGCTTTTAGCGGTGCCCACATAGGTGTCGCTTAAGAACCGACACTAAAGGCCTTAAATAACCGACACTAAAGGCCGATTATGTACTAGTGAATGTTGTAGAAATTTTCTTGAAAACCCAATACACATTATTCACTTACTAGTGAGATTAGGTGTTCAAGAATGGGATAGGTGGTACACATTTATTATATATAAGAATGACAGCACATGTATTTGTTGGCCTAGAAACCCGTCCTAGATTTACTCATTAGGAGTAAATCTTGGATAGTCCCCGGTTTGGGACTATTCTTGAACACCTAATCTCACTTAGGATGTAACTGTATAATGTGTATTGGGTTTTCAAGAAAATTTCGGTAGCATTTCCCCATTTGTTCTGTAAGTACACATGTACTTGGAGAATAGTGGGGAAATGCTACTGAAATTTTCTTGAAAACCCAATACACATTATACACTTACTAGTGAGATTAGGTGTTCAAGAATGGGATAGGTGGTACACATTTATTATATATAAGACCTTAAACCCTAAAGTGTTAACCATAAACCCTAATCTTTTAACCTTGGACCCTAATCTTGTTCTAATATATACTTGTTTTCTCTTTGATCATGGAATGGATAGATCATGGATGTCCATTCCAAATCGCTGCACCCCCGAGTTTATTTCTGGTCTTGACCAGTTTATTAGATTTGCCGAGGAACATAGGAAACAACCTGGAGATAGGTTCTACTGTCCATGTAGGCATTGCGGTAACAACTTGAAAGTCAGCACTGGTGATGAAATCAAAAGTCATGTCATGTGCAACGGGATTGTACAAGGCTATACAGAATGGAACTGGCATGGAGAGATTTCAAACCTAAAATCAGTGGATGTTGATAGCAGTTCTTGTGTGGAAGAAGAAATTGCCTCCAATGACGTAGATGTGAACGAACCAGTTCCAGTAGACATCATTGATGTGATGTTGGATAGTTGTGGGGTAGAGCACACTGATCCACCTCCCATGTTTAGAATCATTGTGCATGATGCTGAGATACCGTTATACACATGTTGCAAGTTTACGAAGCTTAGTGTGGTGTTGAGATTGTATAAACTGAAAGCTAACAATCGATGGAGCGACAAAAGCTTCACGTCATTGTTGTCTTTGTTGAAAGAAATTCTTCCTTAAGGAAACAAGCTGCCAATCTCAACATACCGATTAAAGAAATTGTTGTGCCCAATGGGAATGGAGGCCAAGAAGATACATGCATGCCTGAATGATTGTGTATTATTTCAAAAGGACTATGTGGATTTTAAAGATTGTCCAAAATGTGGTGCGTCAAGGTATAAATTGACGACTTCGGGGGAGTCCAAAACTGGTTCTCCTGCCAAGGTGATGTGGTATCTACCTATAATACCACGGTTTCAATGCTTGTTTGCCAATCCTATAGATGCAAAGAATTTGAGGTGGCATGCAGATGTTAAGAAAAATTATGATGGGATCCTACGACATGTTTCTGATTCCCCACAGTGGAAGAAGATTGATTTATTGTACCCTGAATTCGGTGAAGAAGACATGAATCTAAGACTTGGGCTTTGTACAGATGGGATAAATTCGTACGGGACATTGAGCAGCCAACATAGCACTTGGCTAGTTATGCTTGTTATATACAATCTTCCTCCCTGGTTGTGTATGAAAAATAAGTATGTTATGTCGTCATTGTTGATATCAGGCCCTAAACAACCTGGAAATGATATCGACGTTTATCTTGAACCTATGATTGATGACTTGAAGAAGCTCTAGGGTGAAGGTGTGATGACCTATGATGCTTCATGAAGAGAGACATTTCATTTGCACGCTATGTTGTTTTGTACTATGAATGACTTTCCAGTGTATGGGAATTTGTATGGATATAGTGTCAAAGGATCTAAAGCGTGTCCTATATGTGAAGACAAAACTGATTCACTACGACTAAAACACGGTGGCAAGACTGTATATCTTGGTCATCGAAGGTTTCTTACAATACTTCATATGTATCTTAGGTTGCACAAAGCATTCAATGGACAGAATGAGGAACAGAGTGCACCTCAACCTATATCAGGGGAGGATGTTTATGAAAGAGTAAAAGACATCGCCAATGAATTTGGTAAGAGATCACAATGTACGATGGCCACACGGAGTGAAAAGTCTTTATTCAAGAAGAAGTCAATATTTTGGGATCTTCCTTATTGGAGTTCTTTGACAGTCAGGCATTGTATCGATGTCATGCATGTTGAGTAAAATGTATGTGATAGCATCATCGGTACTATGTTGAATATACCAGGTAAGACTAAAGATGGGATAAAATCTAGAATGGACCTACGTGAAATGGGAATAAGGACAGAATTAACAGAAGTAGTTAGTAGCGATCGAAGAACATACTTACCTCCCGCTTGTTACACGTTGTCTAGAAAGGAGAAGAAAGCTTTTTGTGAATGCTTGGTAAATGTTAAGGTGTCACAGGGTTACTCATCCAACATCCGTACATTGGTATCAATGAAAGATCTGAAGTTGATGGGTCTTAAATCTCATGATTGTCATACTCTAATGCAACAAATATTTGCCCATGGTAATTCGATCTATATTGTCGAAGCATGTACGGTTTGCAATCACCAGACTTTGTTTCTTTTTCAACAGTCTGTGTAGCAAAGTTATTGACCCTGATACTCTCGATAAATTGCAAAGAGAAGTGGTTGCTACCCTATGTCATCTTGAGATGTATTTTCCTCCTTTGTTCTTTAATATCATGGTACATCTTGTTGTCCACATGACTAGGGAAGTGAAAAAGTTGGGACCCGTTTTCTTGCATTGGATGTATCCCTTTGAACGATACATGAGCATTTTTAAAGGTGATGTTTGAAACTATTATCGGCCTGAAGGGAGTATTATTGAGGGCTATGTGGCGAGAGAGGTTATAGATTTTTGCAATGACTTTCTGAGTGGTAAAGACGCTCCTGTGAATGACAAGAATATTGAGGAGCATTTTGGAAAAGGAATTTTGGGATCACGGGTGAAAGTAATCAGCCGTGAGCAGTTGGAGCAAGGTCACTTGTATATTTTACACAACATCAATGAAGTGAGTGTTTATATCGAGGAACATACCAATTTCATCAAGAGACAATATCCTCGATCCGATTCAATGTGGTTTGTTAGAGAGCATAACAAGACATTTATTAAGTGGTTTTAAGATAAAGTCTTACATCAACTATCTCAAACACCAGATAATCTTACCGAAACCATCAAATGCCTCACCTTTAAACCAAAATTGAATGTTATGTCTTATGAAGGGTTTGACATAAATGGATTCTCGTATTACACAAAGCGTCAAGATGATAAGAGTGTCGTACAAAACAGTGGGGTCACTCTTCAAGCGTCTTCATTGTTTTTTGCAAGTGCAAAAGATAAGAGTCCACGTGAAGCTAAAATGTCATATTACGGTGTCATTGAAGACATATGGGAGTTTGACTATGTAGATTTCTGAATTTTGCTCTTTAAATGTAATTGGGTTGACAACAACAAAGGAGTTATAGTGGATGAATTGGGTTTCACGTTAGTGAACTTTGAAAAGATTGGCGAGAAGGGTGAACCATTCATATTGGCATCACATGCGAAACAAGTATTTTATATCGATGATCCTGCAAATGATAAATGGTCGATTGTTCTTCATGGTAAAAGACAGTTCATTGAAGATCCTATAGATGAAGAAGAGTACTATGATAAGTATGATGACTCTAGTCCATTCTCAATTGGGTTTCCAACACCACCAAACATTGAAGCTAGGGCTCACAATGACTTGTATGTTTGCAGGGATCGCAATGAATGATTGTTAATTGATAAAAGATCACAATATTAGAGGCATGCATGTTTATATTTTTTATATGTTTTATTTTTCTGAATGTGAACTTTACAATGTGAACTTTACAATGTGAATGTGGAATTTACAATGCAAGTTACTTTACAATGTGAATGTGAACTTTACAATGTGAATGTGAACTTTACAATGTGAATGTGAACCTTACAATGTGAATTACTTTACAATGTGAATTACTTTACAATGTGAAATTTATAATTTGAATGTGAACTTTCAGATGGCTGAGCATTCCCATGATGACCGTGGTGATGATCACCGTGAGGGTGAGGACGTGCCTGCACCGCCTGACAATGTAAGTTTTAAGAATATATCAATGAGGTTTCTATCTATATGTTCATTTATAATAATATCATGTAAGTGCGTTTTTTTATCAAATTTTAGGTTGGTGATGTACCCCCTGAAGAAATTACAACACTTTATGAGCAGTAAAAGAAAATTGAGAAAGTGAGGGGCATCACAATGATGAACAAGCTACTACAACAAAGGGGCAATGGACCCAAATTGGCTGTGGATTTCGATCATGCAGGAAATCCATATGGAGTGAACCGCAACTCATATATTTCATATCTTGGGGTTCTTACTCGCAGCCATTGCAGTCCTAACCTAGAATCCTGGCATAAAGTTCCTAAGGGGAAGAAAGACCAAATATGAAAGGAACTATGCGTGAGTTATTATTATTTGTAACTCTATTTGTGTAGATTACTAATTTTTAGGATACTAGTTAATAGCAATTCTATTTAATTTATAGAGCATATTTGATCTGGATGAAAAGCTACATTGTAAATGTGTGATGCAACGTTGTGGGAGGGTTCTATGGAACTATAGGACCAATCTCACCCAAGATTACATACGCGATGCTGAGAACATGTTCTTGATTGATATCCAATTCTAGACATTGATCATTATTTGACTAACTCTATACTAATAATTTTTGTTTGTATTCTCTTTAAAAAAATAAATTTAGGAAGAAGGAAGCTACAAAGAAATGGAACTACCTAGACCCCAAAGACTGGGAGGAGTTTGTTACCCAAAGAAAAATGGATGAATTCAAGGTATTAAGCGGCACTCCCAATTTAATTAATATACGTTCTTATGTATTCACCTATTCAAGATTAACCTTTAGTTTTACTAACCAAATCAATGTGCTAACTAACTAGGCTATCAGCGATGCTCAACGAGCAAGGCGTGCACTGAATGTGCACGACCACACAATGGGTCTAAGAGGATATGTAGACGTTCACCAAAGACTACAGGCTGAGTCTACTCAGCTTGCTGCTACTCAGGAGACTGTAGAGTCCTCTACTACTGCTCCGACACCTCTGCCTCGCCATGCTATGTGGATAGCTGGGAGGTAAAACAAGAAGGGAGACATACCGAAGCCCGCAATTGCTGAGGAGACTACAAAAATGGTAAAAATCAACTCTTAGAGCAATCAATCGATATTGATTATTGTTATGTTTACTTACTAATTTTTGTTGATGGTGATTAGCGGGAGATGCACGAGCAGATGAAGGAAGGAAAGTTCATCCCTCAGGGAACAAGGGATGAACTGACAGTTTCTTTGGGTAACCTAGAGCATCCTGGACGTGTTAGGGGTGCAGACATTGGTGTGGGCATCAAAGTGTTCTTTGGGCCATCCGAGCACAAACCTGTCCCAAAAGCGGGACTTTCACAAGCTGAGGTAACCTATTCTTTTTTTAGAATGTTATTGCAAAAGGGAATTCAATAATCAAAAGCTAGCATTTCTTTTATCCATGTATAGGTAGATTCGTTAATTGATAAGAGAATCTAAGAAGAAATGGTGAAGTGGCAAGTGTCTCAAACGGCCACTCAGACAGTACCTGTGACATGTCGCGCTTTTCCTACTACTCCTAGTGCAGAGGTTGGGAGTAATCCTATAGACCCACCACCTAGCACGTCCTCTGTAAGTATTTTTATGACGTAGTATCTAGTCTATTCAAGATGATATGTTTGTGTATATATGTATATAACATTCTTTACGTAAATTTGTAGGGGTTGAAGCCATGTCGACTAAAAAGTCAAGAATATATCGTTACAGAGGCATCGGCTTACCCACCCCTTAATGGGTGCATGTTTCATGGGTATCTAGTACTAGATGGTGTGGTACGTGTGAGCCCGATACATCTACTCCTCGACTGGAGGGATCTTGCACTCCCTCATGCACACCCAGATGCTGAAACACTTGGTGAGGCAGTAGGCGGAGTGATACTGTGGCCAGAAGCGGATGTCCTCTATACTAATATTGTATGATAAATTTCCATTACGTTAATTTGTTAGTGTGTATATATGAGTCAATTGATCTGAAATTATATATATAGGTCAAAAAGACGAGACCTGCTACATCTCGGCCTCCACCTCCTCGACTACCAAGTTGGCTTCCAAGGGACCTACACGCCTAGATAGGTCCTAATTATAGGGGTGTGGCAGTATGGATCGGCTAACATGATCCAAATTGCCCTATAAATGTTACTATTCCGGAGGATGCTGCAGGTAAATCATACGATAATACTCTATTTATACAAGTTTAGCATACGTATCAATGCATACGTAATACAAGTTTTGCATATGTATTAATGCATAGGTATTAATGCAGGTCAATCATATGAAAACGAGATATTTATACAAGATGTTTTGGAGTTGTTTAATTCTAATTGGGTGAACACATCTATGATAGAGCTGTTGATGGTGAGATCTTGTTTATACATCCATATACCTTATTTTATATACGATGCTCTGGTTTCTTATTTATTAATGCATACGTAATACATGTTTTGCAACCACTTACACACGATATGTACAGATTTTGGGTTTTCCCATGTGGGATTTTTGGTTCCATCTTTGATTAGTCTTGTAGATGCAGACCCTTCTTCAGTTACTTCATACTATTGTGATGCTTTTCAATATTTAGGTAAAAATAATAAGATGGTGATAATAGCTCCATTCAATGTTGAGTAAGTTTACTTTGCTTATAATTTGGAGTTTAGCAAATTACATTTTTATTGTGGATTTTGAGTTATTAATTTTCTACTTTCTTACCTGTAGTGGTAAACATTGGGAGTTACTAGTTATTGTCCCCAAGATGTTCACTGTCTATTATCTAGATCCTGCGGGGAATGAGTTGAATACATTATATGGACATGCAATTAAAAGGCCATTATTCTCGTGAGAAATATTTCATGTTTTTATCCGTTAACATCTGTTACTACATTACTACTTAATTATGCAATTTAATGTGTTATATTAACATATGTAGGGCTTTACAAGAGTACAAAAAAGCTGGAGGAAAGGTCCATAGGAAAAAGAATTTGTCACTAATTTGGGAGAATGTGAAAGTAATTTCCTGACTCCAATGTATATATTATTTATGTGAACTGTGCTTATTTGTATTTTTGAATATTTTATATATTTCAATTTATAGTGTGCTACACAAGACAACAGTTGGGCATGTGCTTACTATGTGATGTGATTTATGGACCTAATCATCAAACATGCCGTAATGGAAATCGATATGGTACAACAGGTATTATACATAGTCTCATTAGATAATATGAAATATATCAATCTTATTATATATTATTAATTATATATATGTCATTCTCTTTGCATGTCTTTAAAACAGATGTACATGCTCCCTATACGAGAGTGGAATTAGATGATGTAAGAGAAGAATGGGCAAAAGCCCTATAAAGAGTGGGAATTTTTTAATATAATTTTATTAACAATGATGACAATGATGAATAAAGAATAACTTTGTTCTTAAAATTATTTGTGTGAATGTGAATGACTTTTTATGAATTGTCATATGTGTGAATGTGAATGTGAATGAATTTTTTCTAATCAATACATGAATGTTTCTACATGTGTCTGAATGTGAAAAGAAATGAAATGAATGGAACTGAATGTATATGTAAATTACTTTGCAGGTTTCTACATGTATCTGATCAATACATGTGTCTGAATGTAAATGACTTTGCAGGTTTGTGCCCTGCTATATGGCTGATATTAATGGATGTTGTAAACCTATTGTTCAGAACTGAACTGTAGGTTCAACATCCTGCTGACGAGCCATACAGCAGGCCTACAAACTGATAAGAAAAAAAAAGCAAACAGGCGTCGTTTGTTTATAAAAAACTGACACCAAAAACATACGGCGTCAGTTATTATAAAAAAATGATGTCTTTATCCCGTCCTGGTGTCGGTTGTCGGTAAAAAACCGATGCCTATTACCACGGCCGTGTTGGCCAGCATGGTCGTGCTGGCAATGACATGGCGTCAGTTATTTGCATAAAACCGATGACTTTATCAAGATATAGTGTCAGTTATATACAAGAACCGACGCCGATAGTACCCTTGATGGTGCTTTATTGATGGTAGGAAGGGCAATGGCATCGGTTCTTTTAATAACTGACGCCTTTAGCCCCTCTATAGTGTCAGTTTTCTTAAATAACTGATGCCTATAGTCCCTTTTCTGGTGTGTTTTCGGTGGGGGGAAGTGTTTTGGCGTCGATTAGGGAATCGACGCCGAAGGGGTCCACCTTTAGCGATGCCCACTTGGGTGTCGCTTGGAAATCGACACTAAAGGCATTAATTAACCGACGCTAAAGGCATGTTCTGTAGTAGTGAACCCCTCTTGTTGGTTCTACTGATTTGGGCGTGTCCCTATAGTGTTATTTCTTTCTTTGTATACAACATTCAAGTGGGTATGATGCCACTTGATATGCATGGATTCGATGTGATCCTAGGGTTCGATACCTTGGAGACGTATAAGGCTATTTTGGACTGTAGTTCCAATGTAGTGATGTTCCATGATGGAGACGTCTCTTGGACTTTCCAAGGTGATATGAAGATTCTTCCTACATTATTGGTGTTGATTGTTATAGATGATGAGACAAGGATGCAAGGCTTTCTTGGCACATGTTGTGGATACCAAGGTGAGAGGCCCTAGTATGTAGGAAGTGTTGGATAAATTGGACATTATGATAAATCCCTTTGTTTCGATGATGACAAACATTTCATTCTTGTTGATCTAACGTGCTACTTGAGTGTGCAGGATTAAGGTGGATGACAAAGAAACTAGGGAAAATCCAAAAAGCTTACATATTTATATTTCCATGCAATGTAATCACTGTTGTAAAAACTTGTACAAATATATAATGTACAAGTACTTACATTGCATGTAAATCAAGCGTTGGATCTTCCTAGCTAATCACCACACTTAGATAGGTCATCCCCTTCAAATAGGATCACATATGCACACTCATACACATGCTTAGTGGTTAATTAAAAGATTGAAAACAGAGTCAATCTCGGTCGACCACACTCCTCGACCGAGACACTCTCGGTCGACAAACTTCTCGACCGAGAATGACCCAAGTAGCCGTTAGACACAGCTGACAAGGTAGTTGGCAGTTGCAAATGAACGTTGATCCAGAGAGCCTGTCGGTCGACAAAACTTCGACCGAGTAGGTATCTCGGTCGACAAATTGTCGACCGAGATGGTCTCTGACAACAACTGCAGAATAAAGTAACTAGCTGTTACTAATGCACCTAACTTATATCTAACAGATAGTTAAGCACTTAGAAGCCCCTAGAAGTTGTCTAGAACGTCCTTAAGTATCCATAGGCCACTCTTATAAATAGTACATGCCTTAGGACACCAAAATACACCTAAGCTACACTTGTGCTATACTTGAGCTTGAATACACACTTGCAATTTGTTTTAGAGTAATAGAGCAATTCCTACACTTGCCATTCATTCCTATTGCTCCCATTTCGTGTCCTATAGGCTAGTATCTCCTATCCACTACAATCACATTGTCATACACATTGGTTAGGAGATCTATACACTTGATATAGGCAAATCAAGCCTTGTGCTTACAACGGTATTGTAATTTCTATTTTCCTTCTTGTTCCTTTTTATCTTTTGTACTCTCCTTGCTACTCCTAGGGTTGGAGGCTGCGGATTGGAGAGGGTTGACTTCTCAGGTGGAGAAGGGGACTTCAAGCTACTTCAAGAAGGCTATCGCAAGGGAAGCTACTTCAGAAGGCTGGTGCAACGGGAGTTGGTGCATCTACTTCAAGGGAAGGCTGCTTCAAGGTTGGCGATTACTTCTAGGTGAAGGCTGCTTGAAGGGTTTGGGAAAAGAGATTGTATTTTATGTAAATTCCTTGCGAGGTAATAAAATAAATTTCTTTTCAAATCCCGGTTGGGTAAGCAACCGGGTAGTGGATTGACGGCTATAGTATTTGCTATAGTTGGAACCACTCTAAACCTTGTGTCTCCTTGTCCAATATTTTCATTGTGGTTGTTTGAGTTCAATAATTGTTAAATTATCTATAAAACTCTATTCACCCCCCCTCTAGTAGTTTTCAGTTGGTATCAGAGCAAGGCTTCAAGGAACCCTAACAAGGTCTTGAAGAAATGGGTGATGGAATGCTCAACAACCTCAACATTGAAGGGACACTTGTTGCTAGGCCTCCAGCGTTCGATGGAACAAACTACCAATATTGGAAGAGAAGGATGCAGTTCTACTTCCAAGGCATCAACTGGGATCTATGGAGGATAGTGTCTACTCCATATGTGCTTCCTCAAAATGATTTTGCGGAATGGGATGCAAACACGGTAAAGCTGGCCCAAATGAATGCAAAAGCTGTAAGCATTTTATATTGTTCTATTTCAGTAGGAGAATTTAATAGAATATCCAATTGTGATACAGCTTATGATATTTGGCATAAACTATCTATAACTTATGAGGGTACAGCTCAAGTCAGAAATTCCAAAGTTAGCATGCTTAAAACAAAATTTGAACATTTTCGTATGGATCCTAAGGAGTCTATTAGTGAAATGTTTTCAAAATTTTCTACTATTGTTAATGGTTTAAGTGCCCTAGGAAAACCTATTCCTGAGGAAGATCAGGTATCAAAAATTCTTCGATCACTTCCTCCGAAATACAAGCCAAAGGTGACAACCATTGCAGAAGCAAATGACCTCACTCGACTCAAAATGGAGCAACTCATTGGCAATTTAGAAGATCATGAGGTAGATCTAGAAGAGGAAGAAAGAAGAGAACATGAACATCAACATAGGAAAAAGAAGGACATTGCATTCAAAGCTTCAACTAAAGACAATCATGACACAAGTGAAGATGATAGTGAAGAAGAAACTCTCGTTGTAAATGGTAAGCAATATAAAAGTTTTAAAACTAATAAAACTTCTAGTGTTTCTTCTTCCAGATGCTTCAAATGTGGTAAGAAAGGACATATGAAAAGTGATTGTCCAACACTCAAGAAAGGGAAGAAATCATCTCACAAAAAGAAAGAAAAAGCATATCGAGCTGCATGGGATGATTCAAGTGATGATAGCAATGATGAAGAAGTAGAATGCCTCATTGCTACAACAAATGAAGACGAAGAAGAGGTAAGTATTTATGATCTACCAAAAGAAGATATAATTGCTAGTCTTCAAGATACTCACCAGAAATATATTGAGTGCAAGAAGAAACTTAAGAAAGAAAATAAAGATTTAAATGCTAAACTTCTTGCTATTGTATCCGAAAATGAAAATCTCAAAAAGGAAAATGAAGATTATGCTCTTAAGTTAAAATCGGTAGAAGCTAATTGCAATCTTCTTTCTTTAGAAAAGTCAAATTTGCAAACTCAAGTGAATGATCTTCAGAAACAACCTATTCTATGTTCACACTTAGATTATGATGAGGTTGTCAAAGAAAGAAACTTTCTAGTATCCAATTTAGATCAGGCAAAGAAAGATATTGCTAAGTTACAAAGAAATGTAAATGAGTTAAGAGGAAATGACATGCTTGAAAACATTCTGAAAATTTCCTCTAGCTATAATGGAAAAAGAGGATTAGGATATGATCCAAGTAGAAATAAACCCAAAAGAGCTAAAGCATCCAAGATTGTATTTGTACCTAGGAACTCAATTCCTAGAAAGAGAAATGAAGTTGATGCTATTAGTTGTCATTATTGCATGCGTCTTGGACACTATTCATTTTCATGCTCATATAAGAAAAGGAATGATGAGTTAGCTTGGATTCCTAAAACCTAGTAGCTTAAAATTAACTAATTGAGATTTGACCTAAACTGATTCTTGATATCATAATGTCTTATCTCAACACAATTGAGCTCTAATTTGTATAATTTCTTTTTGCTTAAAATCGATTTCTGAACACTTTTCAGAAACTTGGTCGGTCGAGCATTTGTCGACCGAGTGAACATTCGGTCGAACAATTGTCGACCGAGCATGTCACTGTTTTTTTTTCAGAATGCTGTAAAATTGCTGAATTCTTTTGAAATTGTTCAAAATTGTTATCTATTCGTGATTAATGACTACATAATAAAGTATCCATTATGGAAATGATCCTTGAAAGATTATGAGAAATGTATTTGATCAAAAACCAAAATTATTCTTAGTTTAAAGAAAATTTCTGTTGTTCTATCATTACATAGGTAAGCAAAAGAATTTATTGGTGATATATCTCTTAGAAATGCTTGCAAAGATTACAATGTTTTCAATTGGTATCTTCAAAAGATTTGAAATATTTATTGTGTTTCCATGTTTAGTATCATTTAAACACGCATCAAAAATTGATATGAATGCTTAATTGGAAATCTGAAATTTCTGCCTCTTGGTTAAAACAAATTTAGCCAAGGGGCACTATGGTCGTAGTCAAGGGCGACCTAAAATAAGCTTTGACAACATGCTTATTTGGACATCAATTTATTGAACTTAATCTTAGTATACTTTTGATAAAGGTCAAAATCAAAATTTAAAATCATTTGTGACCTTAAAAGCCTTAAATTGCTTAAATTGTAAGATTAAGGGGGAGCTTATAAAAACAAATTTGATTATTTGATTATGTAGCTTACAAAAACATTGTTAACATCATTTTGTTATGACCTTCGGATTCTTAAAAGTAATTTGTATGAAAAAGAATTTCATCAAAATGATATAGCTAGCTCTTAAAGGAACTCTCTAAACAAATCAGGGCTTAACATCCCATGTATTTGGTTGGAGACATTTTTTTGTACTCTAAGATTAAAGGACTCTCATTTAATTTAGGGCTTAACATCCCTTGATAAATGAGAAATAAATATACATTCATAATAAGCTTATGGGAATCTCATATCATTTCAAGGCTTAACATCCTTTGCAAATGATTGAGAAACAAATTGTGGATAAATTAGACAAAAATCCATGTTCCCAATAGGTATCTATTTAAGGGGGAGCATATTATATTTAAGGGGAGCATATTATAAAATTAAGGGGGAGAAGAAAATTAAAATATTCAACTTGGATATCTTTTTGAAATGACAAAGGGGGAGAAAGAATATAAAATCAAAAATATAAATGAGTTTCATCTTGATGACTAGCATTCACTTGCAAAAACAAGAATGGCTACAAAAGGTAAATTTCAGGTATGAAACTCACATGCTTTATATTTCCTTATTTCATATTTTAGGAAATGTTTGTCATCTTCAAAAAGGGGGAGATTGTTGGATAAATTGGACATTATGATAAATCCCTTTGTTTCGATGATGACAAACATTTCATTCTTGTTGATCTAACGTGCTACTTGAGTGTGCAGGATTAAGGTGGATGACAAAGAAACTAGGGAAAATCCAAAAAGCTTACATATTTATATTTCCATGCAATGTAATCACTGTTGTAAAAACTTGTACAAATATATAATGTACAAGTACTTAGATTGCATGTAAATCAAGCGTTGGATCTTCCTAGCTAATCACCACACTTAGATAGGTCATCCCCTTCAAATAGGATCACATATGCACACTCATACACATGCTTAGTGGTTAATTAAAAGATTGAAAATAGAGTCAATCTCGGTCGACCACACTCCTCGACCGAGACACTCTCGGTCGACAAACTTCTCGACCGAGAATGACCCAAGTAGCCGTTAGACACAGATGACAAGGTAGTTGGCAGTTGCAAATGAACGTTGATCCAGAGAGCCTGTCGGTCGACAAAACTTCGACCGAGTAGGTATCTCGGTCGACAAATTGTCGACCGAGATGGTCTCTGACAGCAACTGCAGAATAAAGTAACTAGCCGTTACTAATGCACCTAACTTATATCTAACGGCTAGTTAAGCACTTAGAAGCCCCTAGAAGTTGTCTAGAACGTCCTTAAGTATCCATAGGCCACTCTTATAAATAGGACATGCCTTAGGACACCAAAATACACCTAAGCTACACTTGTGCTATACTTGAGCTTGAATACACACTTGCAATCTGTTTTAGAGTAATAGAGCAATTCCTACACTTGCCATTCATTCCTATTGCTCCCATTTCGTGTCCTATAGGCTAGTATCTCCTATCCACTACAATCACATTGTCATACACATTGGTTAGGAGATCTATACGCTTGATATAGGCAAATCAAGCCTTGTGCTTACAACGGTATTGTAATTTCTATTTTCCTTCTTGTTCCTTTTTATCTTTTGTACTCTCCTTGCTACTCCTAGGGTTGGAGGCTGCGGATTGGAGAGGGTTGACTTCTCAGGTGGAGAAGGGGACTTCAAGCTACTTCAAGAAGGCTATCGCAAGGGAAGCTACTTCAGAAGGCTGGTGCAACGGGAGTTGGTGCATCTACTTCAAGGGAAGGCTGCTTCAAGGTTGGCGATTACTTCTAGGTGAAGGCTGCTTGAAGGGTTTGGGAAAAGAGATTGTATTTTATGTAAATTCCTTGCGAGGTAATAAAATAAATTTCTTTTCAAATCCCGGTTGGGTAAGCAACCGGGTAGTGGATTGACGGCTATAGTATTTGCTATAGTTGGAACCACTCTAAACCTTGTGTCTCCTTGTCCAATATTTTCATTGTGGTTGTTTGAGTTCAATAATTGTTAAATTATCTATAAAACTCTATTCACCCCCCCTCTAGTAGTTTTCAGGAAGTACATGTAGTACGTGAATTTGAGAATGCCTTTCTAGAGGAGCTTCCCAGAGTTCCTCCTCGTCGAGATATTGATTTGGAAATTAATCTTGTTCCTAGAATGCAACCCATAGCCCAGTCTCCATATAGGATGGCACTAAAAAATATTAAATAGTTGAAGAAATAGTTGCAAAAGTTTTGGAGAAGGGTTTTATCCAACCGAGCACTTCCCATTGGGGTGCTCCCATGTTGTTTGTGAAGAAGAAGGATAGTTCCATGTGGCTGTTCATAGACTACTGACAACTGAACAAGGTCATGATAAAGAACATGTATCTTTTACCAAGGATTGATGACCTGTTTGATCAATTAGAGGTGCTACATTGTTCTCCAAGATAGATTTGAGGTCAGGATATCATTAGCTAAGTTTCAAGGCAGATGATATACCTAAGAATGCTTTTAGGGCTAGTTAGGGTCACTACAAGTTCATGGTTATTCTATTTGGGCTAACCAATGCACCAACATCTTTCATGGATCTGATGAATAGGGTGTTTAGTCTGTATCAAAATTAGTTTGTGGTTGTGTTCATAGATAATATCTTGATATACTCTAGAGATAGACAACAACATGAGTAGCATCTTCACTAGGCATTAACATTGTTGAGGCATCACCAGCTGTATGCCAAGTTCGGCAAGTGAGAGTTTTGGTTGATAGATGTGTCTTTTCTTGGTCACATCATATCTACTAAAGGTGTTTGTGTAGACCTAAAGAAGGTACATCTAGTGTTGGATTGGGAGAATCCCAAGACACTGACGAAGATCTGTGGTTTCCTTGGTTTGGCATACTACTAAAGAAGATTCGTCAAGAATTTTAGGGTTGTAGCATTACTCCTAACCAAGTTGATTACGAAGGGTGTTCCTTTTGTCTGAGATGACAAGTGTCAGCGTTCCTTCCAGTTATTGAAGGAGAAGTTGACAAGTGCTCCAGTGTTACTACTGCCAGAGCAAGGCAAATGATACATCGTCTTTTATGATGCTTTGAAGAATGGTTTGGGATATGTGCTAATGCATGACAAGAACGTGATTTCTTTTGCTATGAGACATCTTAAGAAACACAAGGAGGACTACCTAACACATGATCTGGAGCTAGCAACTGTTGTTCACGCCTAATAGATTTGGAGGAACTATTTGTAGCGGGAGAAGTGTGGGATCTTCACCAACCACAAGAACCTTCAATATATCTTCTCGAAACAGGAGCTGAACATGAGGTAGAGAAGATGGATGAAGCTGATTAAGGACTATGACTACACTATAGACTACCATCCAGCTTAGGTGAATGTAGTGGCTGATGCATTGAGAAGGAAGTCATCTTCACCATCATCCGCATACAGGGCACAGTTACACTCTATGGTATGCCACAAGCAGGAAATTTTAGTGTCAATTCTCCAGATGAATGTACAATTGGAGATATCTCATTACTTGGGTTGTTAGCACAGTTGCAGGTGAAGCCTACCCTGATATAGTAGATCGGAGATGTACAACAGAACTAGGGTTGTAAATAGTGCGGGTATGACCATTCCCAGAATCATACCCAATTATTTTAGCAGGTACGAGTACATGTCTAGACCCACATTACTCAATATTCAGTCATGCACCACACCTAGACCCACATAGAATGCAGATAAGCGGTGTGGTTCCTTGGGTATACGATTCAACTGTACAATTCTTTTTATAAAGACCAAACTTGATTTTTGGGAACATTTTTAGGCCTAGATTGATTACAAATTGTCTGGAAAAAAATGTGTAAGTTTATTGCATTTCAGGATTGTCAACGTATTGGCCACTAGAGTAACAAAAATCTGTTGTTTGGTAAGGTAATAAATTGACTAGAACTTTCATAAAAAGTGTATGATTTACTATTGTCTAGATTTTTCATTGTTTTGACTACCAGAGCAAACCAAACCTATTTTTTGGGGGTCTGTTTGGACTTAAAAATCATTCAAGTGAAATATCTAGAAGGGGGGTTAATAGAGCTTTTTATACTTTTAAAATTTAATAAAAAACTTAAGGCAAAGAAGGAGGGGGAACAAGGAAAACACTTCGATTTAGAGTAGTTTCAACCTTTGAATGAAATGTTGTCAGTCCACTACCCAATTGTTTCCAATTGGGATTTTGAAAGTGATTTATTTTATTTACCTCTCAAGGATGTTACAACAAAATACAATCACCTTCCACTCGAAGTAGCCTTCACCTTGAAGTAGCCTCAACCTCCTTGAAGTAGTCTTCTTGAAGTAACCTCAAGCAACCTTGGAGCAACCTTCACCACCTTGACGTAGCTCCACCACCTTGAGATAGCCTTCACCTAGAAGTAGCTCCAACATCCTTTGCAGCAGCCTTCTTGAAGTAACCTCAAGCACACCTTGGAGCAGCCCTCACCACCTTAAAGTTGCCTAGCAGTGGCTAACTTGTTCATGCTTAAAAGAACAATCCAGAACCTTGCTCGGTCGACAAGTTTGTCGACCGACTGTGTTTCAGTTGAGCTTTTCTGTGACCAAGCCTGGGTTTAAGGAAAATGTGTTGCAAAGTCTATTTTCAACTCCCAACTACTAACCACTTGGTCTAACGGTTGCAAGCTTTGGACCAAAGTTTGCTCGGTCAATAATATTTTTGACCGAAGCCCATTTTAGAGCACACATGTGTAAGTTATTGAGTTGTGCTCATAAGTTCAACCGAGGTGGTTCTCGGTAGACAAAAACTTCGAAGAGAGTGTCTCGGATGACAAGTTTCTCGACTGAAGATGTCCCTATTTTAGTCCTTTGAATCACCTACTAAGTGTGTGTTTCAATGGGTGATGGTGACTCTCACTTTAGTGGGGAACCTATCTAAGGGTTATAAGTGGATAGGTAAGATCTTACACTTGATTTACATAATGTCTAAGTACTTTTACATTATATTTCTGTACAAGTGTTTACATTTGAGTACAATCATAAACACATATACAATTAAGCGCATTTGATCTTCAATTTGCATTGATCTTTAACTTTTCACTTAGTAGAATTTCCTTATTACCTTGAACCCTAAAATACTCAAATAGCACGTAAGATCCACAAGTATGAAATGTTTGTCATCAACAAAACAAAGGGTATGTTAAGGTCCAATTTAGCTAATAATCTCCCCCTTTTTTAATATGACAAGCATTTCTAAAATATAAACAAAATATTTGAAATGAAATGAGTTTCATAGATGAATAGAATCTTTTAATCTCAGAAAAATGTGTGCTAATATACCTAAAGAAATATGGAACATGATATCCATCTCTTAAGGCAATGTACCACTAATTAATGTCAAGCCAAGAGACCATTAAAAATCATGATAAGATTTTACTTTATTTTGCTTTAGTGTATTTATCCCCTTTGTCATTTCAAAAAGATAATCATATGTGTAAGTTAGTAAGACTCCCCCTTAATTGATTACTCCCCCTTAATTGTTTACTTAAAAAAGAATGTACAAAGTATGTGTCAACAAATATGAATAGGATATCAAGGTAAAGAAAACATGTAAATTAAGGCTAGTTTTCATCATAAGATGAATATTTCAAGAGTATGAGGCTATTTTTAAATAGATGCTTGCCATAAACAAAATATAATGAAGGGTTGCATGTATGATAATTATGACTACCTTAACTAAGTAGGGTTGAGGCACCTACTGGACCTCAACCTATAGGTGAGGGGAGAATTAATACATTCCCAGTCACCTACACATATTTTTATGGGGGAGAATAAGCCATTCGCCCGAGCAAATTAATACATGCCCTGTCTATGGGTGGTTGCACTACTACAGAAACAGCCTTTGGCGTCGGTCTTTTAACCCCATTTGGCGTCGGTTTCCGATCGACGCCTATGTGGGCGCCGCTAAAGGTCGAACACTTCGGCGTCGGTTTTTTAACCGACGCCTATTTAACCTATAGGCGTCGGTCTTTTAGTAGATAATCGACGCCAAAAGGGTTCGCGCCACAGAAAACGGCATCATCTAGGGCACTTTCTGTGTCGGTGATTTACTAAAAGACCGACGCCTATATTCCATGTAGCGTCATGGCAAAATTCCTTTGCCCTCCTCAATATTCTTGTCATTATCAGGAGTGTCATTACCACTGAGAAAGTCATTGCAAAAATCCATAACCTCTCTCGCCACATAACCTTCAATAATACTCCCTTCAGGCCGATAACGGTTTCAAACATCACCTTTAAAAATGCTCATGTATCGTTCAAAGGGATACATCCAATGCAAGAAAACTGGTCCCAACATTTTCACTTCCCTAGTCAAGTGGACAACAAGATGTACCATGATATCAAAGAACGAAGGAGGGAAATACATCTCAAGCTGACATAGGGCAACAACCACTTCTCTTTGCAAATTATCGAGAGTATCAGGGTCAATAACTTTGCTGCATAGACTGTTGAAAAAGAAACAAAGTCTGGTAATTGCAAACCTTACATGCTTCGGCAATATAGATCGAATTGCCACAGGCAATATTTGTTGCATTAGAGTGTGACAATCATGAGATTTAAGACCTATCAACTTCAGATCTTTCATTGATACCAATCTACGGATGTTGGATGAGTAACCATGTGGCACCTTAACATTTACCAAGCATTCACAAAAAGTTTTCTTCTCCTTTCTAGACAACGTGTAACAAGCGGGAGGTAAGTATGTTCTTTTATTACCCATTTCACGTAATTCTGTTAATTCTGACCTTATTCCCATTTCACGTAGGTCCAGTCTGGATTTTATCCCATCTTTAGTCTTACCTGGTATATTTAATAGAGTACCAATGATGCTATCACAGACATTTTTCTCAACGTGCATTACATCGATACAATGCCTGACTGTCAAAGAACTCCAATAAGGAAGATCCCAAAATATTGACTTCTTCTTGAATGAAGAATTGTCACTCCATGTGGCCATACTACATTGTGATTTCTTACCAAATTCATTGACAATGTCTTTTACTCTTTCATAAACAACATCCCCTGGTATAGGTTTAGGTGCACTCCGTTCATCATTCCATCCATTGAATGCTTTGCGCTTCCTACGATACGGATGGAATTTTGAAAGAAACCTTCGATGACCAAGATATACAGTCTTGCCGCCATGTTTTAGTCTTATTGAATCAGTGTTTTCTTCACATATAGGACACGCTTTAGCTCCTTTGACACTATATCCAGACAAATTCCCATATGGTGGAAAGTCATTAATAGTGCAAAACAACATAGCGTGCAAACGAAATGTCTCTCTTGCTGAAGCATCATAGGTCATCACACCTTCAGCCCAAAGTTTCTATAAGTCATCAATCAAAGGTTCAAGATAAACATCGATATCATTTCCGGGTTGTTTAGGGCCCGATATCAACAATGACAACATAATGTACTTATTTTTCATACACATCCAGGGAGGAAGATTGTATATAACAAGCATGACTGGCCAAGTGCTATGTTGGCTGCTCAATGTCCCGTACGGATTCATCCCATCTGTACAAAGCCCAAGTCTTAGATTCCTATCTTCTTCACCAAATTTAGGATACAATAGATCAATCTTCTTCCACTGTGGGGAATCAGACGCATGTCGTAGGATCCCATCATTATTTTTCTTAACATCTGCATGCCACCTCAAATTCTTCACATCTTTCGGATTTGCAAACAAGCGTTGAAACCGTGATATTATAGGTAGATACCACAACACCTTGGCAGGAGAACCAGTTTTGGACTCCCCCGAAGTCGTCAATTTATATCGTGACGCACCACATTTTGGACAATCTTTCAAATCTACATAGTCCTTTTGAAATAATACACAATCATTCGGGCATGCGTGTATCTTCTTGGCCTCCATTCCCATTGGGCACAACATTTTCTTTACCTGGTATGTTGAGATTGGAAGCTCGTTTCCTTCAGGAAGCATTTCTTTCAACAAAGTCAACAATGAAGTGAAGCTTTTTTCGCTCCATCTATTGTTAGCTTTCAACTTATACAATCTCAACACAGCGCTAAGATTCGTAAACTTAGCACAACCTGTGTATAACGGTATCTCAGCATCATGCACAATGTTTGTAAAGATAGGAGGTGGATCGGTGTGCTCTACCCTACAACTATCCAGCATCGCATCAACGATGTCTGCTGGAACTGGTTCGTTCACATTTACGTCATCGGAGGCAATTTCTTCTTCCACCCAAGCACTGCTATCGACATCTACTGGTTTCGATTTTGAAATCTCTCCATGCCAGTGCCATTCTGTATAGCCTTGTACAATCCCGTTGCAAATGACATGACTTTTGATTTCCTCACCAGTGTTGACTTTCAAGTTGTTACCGCAATGCCTACATGGACAGTAGAACCTATCTGTAGGTTTTTTCCTATGTTCCTCGGCAAATCTAATAAACTGATCAAGACCAGATATAAACTCTGGGGTGCAACGATTACGAATGGACATCCATGATCTATCCATTCTATGATCAGAGAAAACAAGTATATATTAGGAAAAAAGTATATATTAGGAAAAGATTAGGCAGCATTTCCCCGCTGTTCTCTAAGTACATATGTACTTAGAGAACAAACGGGGAAATGCCAACAAACACATTTGATGTCATTCTTATATATAATAAATGTGTACCACCTATCCCATCCTTGAACACCTAATCTCACTAGTAAGTGTATAATGTGTATTGGGTTTTCAAGAAAATTTCGGCAGCATTTCCCCGTTGTTCTCTAAGTACATATGTACTTAGAGAACAAACGGGAAAATGCTACCAAAATTTTCTCGAAAACCCAATACACATTATACACTTACATCCTAAGTGAGATTAGGTGTTCAAGAACAGTCCCAAACCGGGGACTATCCAAGATTTACTCCTAATGAGTCAATCTTGGACGAGTTTCTAGGCCAACAAACACAATAATAGATATCTACAATGAAGCCGGACTCCATACAAATAGTATATAATTTAGTGATTGTTCATTCTAATTTATACCAATGTACAAGTAATATAAAAAACAATGATTGTTCACATTCTAGGCCAACAAACACATGTGATGTCATTCTTATATATAATAAATGTGTACCACCTATCCCATCCTTGAACACCTAATCTCACTAGTAAGTGTATAATGTGTATTGGGTTTTCGAGAAAATTTCGGCAGCATTTCCCCGCTGCTCTCTAAGTACATATGTACTTAGAGAACAAACGGGGAAATGCTACCAAAATTTTCTCGAAAACCCAATACACATTATACACTTACATCCTAAGTGAGATTAGGTGTTCAAGAACAGTCCCAAACCGGGGACTATCCAAGATTTACTCCTAATGAGTCAATCTTGGATGGGTTTCTAGGCCAACAAACATAATAATAGATATCTACAATGAAGCCGGACTCCATACAAACAGTATATAATTTAGTGATTGTTCATTCTAATTTATACCAATGTACAAGTAATATAAAAAACAATGATTGTTCACATTCTAGGCCAACAAACACATGTGATGTCATTCTTATATATAATAAATGTGTACCACCTATCCCATCCTTGAACACCTAATCTCACTAGTAAGTGTATAATGTGTATTGGGTTTTCGAGAAAATTTCGGCAACATTTCCCCGCTGTTCTCTAAGTACATATGTACTTAGAGAACAAATGGGGAAATGCTACCAAAATTTTCTCGAAAACCCAATACACATTATACACTTACATCCTAAGTGAGATTAGGTGTTCAAGAACAGTCCCAAACCGGGGACTATCCAAGATTTACTCCTAATGAGTCAATCTTGGACGGGTTTCTAGGCCAAAAAACACAATAATAGATATCTACAATGAAGCCGGACTCCATACAAACAGTATATAATTTAGTGATTGTTCATTCTAATTTATACCAATGTACAAGTAATATAAAAAACAATGATTGTTCACATTCTAGGCCAACAAACACATGTGATGTCATTCTTATATATAATAAATGTGTACCACCTATCCCATCCTTGAACACCTAATCTCACTAGTAAGTGTATAATGTGTATTGGGTTTTCAAGAAAATTTCGGCAGCATTTCCCCGCTGTTCTCTAAGTACATATGTACTTAGAGAACAAATGGGGAAATGCTACCAAAATTTTCTCGAAAACCCAATACACATTATACACTTACATCCTAAGTGAGATTAGGTGTTCAAGAACAGTCCCAAACCGGGGACTATCCAAGATTTACTCCTAATGAGTCAATCTTGGACGGGTTTCTAGGCCAACAAACACAATAATAGATATCTACAATGAAGCCGGACTCCATACAAATAGTATATAATTTAGTGATTGTTCATTCTAATTTATACCAATGTACAAGTAATATAAAGAACAATGATTGTTGACTTTCTAGGCCAACAAACACATGTGATGTCATTCTTATATAATAAATGTGCACCACCTATAACAAACACATTGTCCAACATTAGGTTCAACACTTGAAACATACATTCGTTTTCAACATAAAAAATTTGTATCATTAGGGTCCAACATGTGGATTATATGGGACATACACATCAAGGTGGTCATAAGGGAGGATATTTCCTTATTTATGAGTAAGCGATATAAGATTAAGATCCATATAAAAATTAGGGCAGAAGTAAGAAATAAATCTTCTTTAGGATACAATAGACCCTTATGGATGTATTTAGGGTCATAGGTACCATCATAGAACAAAAGGGGTACACTCTAGGATTTAAGATCACACTACATCATGTATTTTATACAAAATTACATGTATGTGTATATAAAAAATATATTTATAAGGAACTTCTATACATATCTAATCAACAAATCAGTAATTAACTAAGTATTAGTCAATACTTACTATTAATCAGTATCTCTAATCATTAAAATCAGCAAGCAGATCAGTAATTGTAAATAACAAACTATGAATTGTTGAATTAAAGTAATCACTAAAGTAATACTAACCAGTAGTACCAATCATTAATCACTGAAAGTAGCAAGGAAATCAGTAAAACTAATCATGCATTACTAGTATATAAGGAAACCAGTAGTACCAATCATTAATCACTGAAAGCAGCAAGGAAATCAGTAAAACTAATCATGCATTACTAGTATATAAGGAAACCAGTAGTACCAATCATTAATCACTGAAAGCAGCTTACATACCTTTTCCAGCAGTGGTGGTCGAAGCAGGAAGAAGGGGGTGGCGCCGGGCGTGAGTAGGAAGAAAGGAGCTAGGGCGGCGGTGGGCAGGCAGGTGGGCACCAGGCGTGGTGGCGGCGCCGGTTCTCAGGCGTGGCGGCGGCGCAGGCGGTTGGAGTAGCAGGGCAGGCAGCAGGGGCGGGCAGCAGGGGCGGCGGAGAAGAAACGCGCCGGAGAGGGGCGCCGGAGAGGGGACGCCGGAGATGGGGTGCCGGAGAGATGCGCCGGAGAAAAACTAGCAGCAGCAGCAGAGAAATCGCCGGAGAAATCGCCGCAACAGGGAAATAGGGTAGCAATGAAACAGAAGAAAGGGGAAGAGTCGGGCGATCGCGGGTTATAAGTTCCCAAATAGCGTCGGTTGTTTACAACAACCGACGCCTAAACAGCTTTAGCGTCGGTTGTTTGCAACAACCGACGTCCAATTGGATGATATTTTCATGAAAATGTTTGGCGGGAACCACCTTCAGCGTCGGTTATACAAGGATAACCGACGCTGAAAGTGACATTTTCGGCGCAAATTTTCATCGCACATAGGCGTCAGTTTTCTAGGTATATAACCGACGCTGACAATGACACTATTTTTTTTTATCGAAAAATGGATTTCGTGGGCGACTTTAAGCGTCGGTTTTTTATAAACAACCGACGCTTAATACAAAGCGGTACCCGTGTCTGGCTAGTCTTCGAATATAGACGTCGGTTTGCTTAAACAACTGAAGCCTTATATGATAGGCGTCGGTTTTCCTTAATAACCGACGCCCAGAAAAGCGACACTGAATGCTATTTCTGTAGTAGTGTTGTACATAAGTACCACTACTATAGCTAAATAGTCCATAAAATCAACATGCTAGAAAAGAATTCATGGCAAGTAAAAACATCATATAAATTAAAACATGGCAGTGGTGTACAAGACCCAATAAAAAGAATATCATTACTGATTTTGAGGCAATTTAACAAAATAATCATGAATATAGGAAACATGGTTCATATAGTGCCTCATTAGGGAATATAGGGTTTGGTTTGCAAATATCCCAACTTAGGGTGGAAGAAATGCACTTACATAAATAGGGATTGCACATACATAAATAGAGATTGCAGATACCTCTCTTACTAATATCAATTACTAAGTTTCATCACTTTAATTGAGTCCAAATTCCACTTTGCCTATTTTCAATGTATTAACATGTATTAGAATACAAAATGCACATTAATGTATAGAAACCCTAATTTTAGAACTTTTTATCAAAACTCAGATTTATATTTTGAAAATATCACCAATGAACTTATTAGGTTCTCCTGATCAAGAAAACATATTTTTATCTTAATTTTGGAGTTATGATGATTAAGATGTACTTTTTATGGATTTTATGCATTAAATTCATTTTACAAAAATCACCCTTCGTCAAAATATGAAATAAGACCTTGAAAATATTCTTATTAGATAGATATTAACTTTCCAATTCCAAAACATATTTATTTGTCAAATTTGGATAATCGGATTAGAAGATATAAATGTTTCAATATTGACCAATAGGAAATTACCACATCATCAAAGCGATCAAGATAATTGAAGAGAGAGGGAGAGGGAGAAAACACCTTTTGAACCAAGATCAGGTTTAAAGTTTCATAGGTAACCAAACTAGAGCTTCTAGAGAAGGTAAAACATCAAGAAACCAAAACCCTAGAAGAACATGGTAAAAAGAGATGGAGATCATCGATTTTAATCATAGAAGCATGAGTTTTAAGCATGTAGTAAGAAATATACGAGAAGGGGGTTATGAAACTCACCTCTAGGGAAAGTGGATAGGTCCAAGCAGCAAGGTTCCCGAGCTTATATAGGTTGGTTGCTCCAAGCCAAGCTCCTTTCTTGAGAAAGGATCACCTTCTCCACTTTAGAGGTGCAAACCCTAGCAAAAGAGCATGGAGATGAGATGTTTTAGGGATCTAGGTGGAGTTTTACCATGGAAGGTCATGGTTCTGACCTGGAAGAATGTGGGAGGAAGACTAACAACATGAAAACAAGGAAGGAAAGTATGATACTTACTATTTTTGGTCAAAATCACCAAGGAGGAGCTTAAGAAATCCTAAATAGAGAAATTTGGAACCCTTGGAGCCTTCTTCACCACGATAGGCACCCTCTTTTATCTTGGGACAGAAATTGGTGGACAAACATAGAAGGAACGATGCTCTAAGCTGGGGGAAAGAGAAGGAGAGGACTATTTCTTATATTGGGAGGTGGGAAGGGTAGGCATGGCTTTATAAAGAAGGGGGAAAGCATGAGGTGTGTATGGGACTTTCCATGTGTCCTTAGGCTAAGGCTTCATGGCCATGCAAGAGGACAACTCATAGAGACTTCTTGTATATCAAGTGTCGGTCCTAAAAGCCCTTGGAGACTTCTAGGCCATCCCCACAGTCCTTCAAACAAAGAAACAACTCCATTGGTTGATAGCTTTTAAAGATAAGCTCATTTATAAAGAGGGTAATCCCTATAATGCCCTTGGAGAGAAACACCTTCAAGTCAAAGTGAAACTAGGTTCCCCATGGTTAAAAAACTCTAGAATGGTAAGGGAATATGTAATTATTATAATTCATGTGACAACTTACAAAGAAAACCTCTGAATTGGGTAAATTTCATAAAAGTCCAAAATGTGCATATAATTGCATAACTTGCACAAACAACATCAAGTTGGACCAAAATTGAAACTTAATCTTGTATCATGATTTCAAAACACCTCACAAGGTTTTATTAAGGTTTAGATTACTTAATTATGGTAGTTAAGCTTGTTCAATACATTAAGTAAGGTTTGGGGCCTTACACTTCTAACATGGGTTTATTTACCATTGTTCCATTTAAGCGGTGATTTTACGTTTTAGATCCTTCAATTAGATTTCACCAAGGTATTTGTGCATAAACCCTTCCATTGGTATAACTATTGAACAAATGTTCAATAAACCACTATAAATTCCACAATTTAAGCATCAAGGATAAAAATGATAGAAATGATAGGAAAATATTGGGAAGGGCCAAAAAGAGAATATGGCAAAGTTTTGATATGTTACAGAACTCCACCCCTTAAATAGGATTTTGTCCTCAAAATGTAAAGCATAGTAAGAAGGTTGAGTATGCAACATCTCACCATTAAACTCCCAGGTTGAATCCATTAAACTTCCACCAAAACTTTTACTAACTTAAACTCTTTACTTTTCAATTGCCTAACTTGGGAGTTTAGAATCTTCTCAAGCAACTCCACATAGTTCAGGTTCTCATGGGTCACCTAAAAGTTCCACTTTTATGCTTTCTTTTTAAAAAAAATTTGGCTAATTAGAATTATATTCATTTGGATATCACATTATCATTATTATTCTTTTAATTGTGTCATGTCATATTTACTTTGTTTTTAAAAGAGTTATATTTTATTATTATGCACCAACCCAATATATTTCTTATTTATCTCATTAGGAATTTATCACAACTAGAGTTATACTAAATTATCTTAATATGCATTATTATATCTGACCATTAACTTTAATAATTTGGATTTAGACTCCGTTATCGATTGTATCAATTATTTTGTATGAAACATGACACTTTATCCAATTTGTTACAATTAATCCAAATAATGTCACTTTAATTACTTATATGTATATTAGACATTGTTACTTTACCATTCATGATCACATTAATGTCATCATTAATCATTTTGTCATATTTATTCACTTGTTATTATTGATTATGAACACTTGTGTGAATCAATTACTTCTTATCCATATTGAAGTCATTATATATATTTTAATGATCAAGGTGGGACATATTACATATTAATCATTTTATTCACCTACTTAGTCATGATTAGGTGATTAATTAGGTGTGTATTAGAGAACAAGGTGATATGCATTTCATATTGATGACCTGATAATCTATGATTTATGTGTATTAAAGTATGTTATCTTATTATGACAACTAGTGACACTAATGTATCATGAATGTCATTAAGGATGCATAGGTTAAGGCTAGATGATTACAACTTAGGGTTTAGGTTAACATGATCATTATTCTTCACCTATACCTTCTTAGGATACATTAAGTTCAAGGTTAGATTACAATTATCTTGCTTGTCATATCATTAGGGTTTATTGGTTTATGACATGATCAACATCATGCTTATCCACTATTAGTATTAAAATGTGAGTTACTCTTATTATGTACATTATATATTCATTAGGGTTCAAACATATGAACTATTCATTAGATGATATTATATGTTCTTTTGCATACCAAGAAACATGTGGTTACAACTATAACTTGTTTGGCCAAAACTAAGGATTCAAGCACACTAACTTCCTAATTAAGGAGTTAGGGTTTCTAAAGTCAGAGTAGCTAGATTTTAGTATGTTACATGACTCCATCCCCTTGGAAAGATTTCATCCTCAAAATATAACTACCCAAACATCATCAAACCAACTACTCTCCACCCCTTAAAAGGTTTGACCTACCATGCCAAACTAATCTAGAGGTAAAAGGGTGAGTCTAACTAAACCATATACAAGATCCATCATGCTTCACTATGCACTCTGATTGCTTACTAAACACCAAACTTTGAAGTCTAGGTTCTAGGGATAACTATCCAAACATGTGGTTCTATGGGTCATAAGGGAACTATATTGGGTATTTATCCTGAAACAAGTCATTACACTTGGGAGACTAGTTCAACATATTAGGGTCCCTAAAGATAAAGCATTAGATGTCTAAGGCTACTATTGCCTAAACGCATGCTATTTCAGACAATTCGTATAAGCTCAAGCTAGGCCGGTATCATATGGATTTGGGAGTCCTCATAAACCAAGCTAGTGGTGTGGAGGAAAATCTTTCCAGTCCCCAAACCCTGATCCTTTCTAGACACCTTTGCTTTCAACTTCATGTCCTAGTAGTTGCCTAAAGGCCAAGCTAAACAACCTCAAGTTTCTATGGTAACTTATGCATCTTTTAGTTGTAAGTATTTTGGCAATCTATTCATCATTATTCTAATGTGAAACTATAGGATCCTAAATCAACCCTTCATCATCTATTGATCAACTCTAGGGCAAACATGTCACTTAAAGGTAAGGAAAGTATTCTAACTAGGGAGACAAAATTGAAATAGTCAGATTCCAACTACCATGGGTTCTGATACCATGCTGTAAGGAGGCGGGATCACCCCCTTACTAGAAAAAATTTGAATAATTAAAATCCATTCCAAACACACTAAAAGGTACGTTGGAATAGGTATAAACTTTCCAAATTTATTATAATGGTATGCAAAGACCAAAGTGTAGCAGCGGAATAAAAATAACTGACTATATTCAACTTTCATAAAAGATTATACAAGTACATCAAAATCTCCCATTAGGGTTTACAACAAGATACAACAAAAAGGATCTGGATAGAGGGAAGTCTAAACTACTTCAAATCTTGTCTCCAGAACAACATCTCCAAGTGCTAGGTTCAAACCCAAAGCTATGTTCTCCTGATTCAACTCAACAACTTGTCCTAAACTGGGTAGTTGGGGAAACACCCAGCAAAAGGAAAAGCAAAACAAAGTATGTGTCAACAAATATGAATAGGATATCAAGGTAAAGAAAAAATGTAAATAAAGGGTAGATTTCATCATAAGATGAATATTTCAAGAGTATGAGGCTATTTTAAATAGATTCTTTCCATAAACAAAATATAATCAAAGGTCGCATGTATGATAATTATGACTACCTTAACTAAGTAGGGTTGAGGCACCTTTTCGACCTCAACCTATAGGTGATGGGATAATTAATACATTCCCAGTCACCTATACATATTTTTATGGGGGAGAATAAGACATTCCCCAGGACAACTTAATGCATGCCCTATCTATGGGTGGTTGTACATAAATACTACTACTATAGCTAAATAGTCCATAAAATCAACATGCTAGAAAAGAATTCATGGAATGTAAAAGAATCATATCAATTAAAACATGGCAGTGGGGTACAAGACCCAAGAAAAAGAATATCATTACTAATTTTGAGGCAATTTAACAAAAGAATCATAAATAGAGGAAATACGGTTCATATAGTTCCTCATTAGGGAATATAGAGTTTGGTTTGAAAATATCCCAACTTAGGATGTAAGAAATGCACATACATAAAGAGGGATTGCACATACATAAAAAGGGATTGCACATTCATAAATAGGGATTGCTCATACCTCTCTTACTGATATCAATTACTAAGTTTCACCACTTTAATTGTGTCCAAGTTCCACTTTGCCTATTTTCAATGTATTAACATGTATTAGAGTACAAAATGCACATTAATGTATATAAACCCTAATTTTAGAACTTTTATCAAAACTCAAATTTAGATTTTATAAATATCACCAATGAACTTATTATCTTCTCCTGATCAAGAAAACATATTTTTATGTTAATTTTGGAGTTATGATGATTAAGATGTACTTTTTATGGAATTTATGCATTAAATTCATTTTACAAAAATCACCCTTCATCAAACCATGAAATCAGAGCTTAAAAATATTCTTATTATATAGAGATTAATTTTCCAATTCCAAAACAGATTTATTTGTCAAATTTGGATAAGCGGATTAGAAGATATGAATTTTTCAATACTAACCAATAGGAAATTGCCACATCATCAAATTGTTTGAGATAATTGAAGAGAGAGGGAGAGGGATAAAATACCATTTGACCCAAGATCATGTTTGAAGTTTCATAGGTAACCAAACAAGAGCTTCTAGAGAAGGTAAAACATCAAGAAACCAAAACCCTAGAAGAACATGGTAAAAAGAGATGGAGATCATCGATTTAAAACATAGAAGCATGATTTTTAAGCATGTAGTAAGCAATATACGAGAATGGGATTATGAAGATAGCCTATAGGGAAAGTGGATAGGTCCAAGAAGAAAGGTTCCCAAGCTTATAGAGGTTGGTTGCTCCAAACGAAGCTCCTTTCTTGAGCAAAGATCACCTTCTCCACTTTAGAGGTGCAAACCCTAGCAAAAGAGCATGGAGATGAGATGTTTTAGGGATCTAGGTGGAGTTTTACCATGGAAAGTCATGGTTCTGACCTGGAAGAAGGTGGGAGGAAGACTAATAACATGAAAACAAGTAAGGAAAGGAGGATACTTACTAGTTTTGATCGAAATCACCAAGGAGGAGCTTAAGAAATCCTAAATAGAGAAATTTGAAACCCTAGGAGCCTTCTTCACCAAAGTAGGCACCCTCTTTTACCTTGGGATAGAAAATTTGTGGCCAAACATAGAAGGAACAATACTCTAAGATGGAGGAAAGAGAAGGAGAGGATTTCTTCTTAGATTGGGAGGTGGGAAGGGGTAGGCATGGCTTTATAAAGAAGGGGGCAAGCATGAGGTGTGTATGGGACTTTCCATGTGTCCTTAGGCTAAGGCTTCATGGCCATGCAAGAGGAAAGCTCATAGAAACTTCTTGTATATCAAAAGTTGGTCCTAAAAGCCCTTGGAGACTTATAGGCCATCCCCACCATACCTCAAACAAATAAATAACCCCATTGGTTGATAGTTTTTAAAGATAAGCTCATTTATAAAGAGGGTAATCCCTATAATGCCCTTGGAGAGAAACACCTTCAAACCATGGTGCAACTAAGTTCCCCATGGTTCAAAAACTCGAGAATGGTAAGGGAATATCTAATTATTATAATGCATGTGACAATTTACAAAGGAAACCTCCGAATTGGGTAAATTGCAGAAAAGTCCAAAATGTGCATATAATTGCAAAACTTGCACAAACAACATCAAATTGGACCAAACTTGAAACTTAATCTTGTCTCATGATTTCAAAACACCTCACAAGGTTATATTAAGGTTTAGAGTACTTAATTATGGTAGTTAAGCTTCTTCAATACATTAAGTAAGGTTTGGGGCCTTACACTTCTAACATGGGTTTATTTGCCATTGTTCCACTTAAGCGGTGATTTTACATTTTAGATTCCTAAATAATATTTCACCAATGTATTTTTTCATAAACCCTTCCATTGGTATAACTATTGAACAAATGTTCACCAAGCCACTACAAATTCCACAATTTAAGCATCAAGGCTAAAAAGGATAGAAATGATAGGAAAATATTGGGAAAGGGCCAAAAAGAGAATATGTAAAGTTTTAGTATGTTACACTAACCAAATATAAGGTATGTTAATCCCAAATTGGTTTAGAGAATCCAACTAAGAGAAAGATTAAAAAAATATACATTGTACCAAAGAATTTTTGTGAGCTCCCCCTTAATCGCATAATAAAAGTGAGCTTAAAAATACTAAGGTATTTCAAATCATACCCAAATTTAAAATCAGTTTATTCAGTAAGACTATGAGTCAATTTTTATAGGCAATCTTGTTTCTTGCACTATCTTAAAAATTTCTCTTATTCTAATTATTTAACATGATGAGCAAATTATAGATTTAATGTACCAATGTTGGGTGCAAGTGAATGACTTGATTTACAAATAAGCATTTTGTCAGGCTTATTTTTCGGTCAACCATGACTTTAATCGGGGTGCCCCTCGGTTGAACTCCTTTTCAGCCGAGAGGCATTTCTACATATTTCCAATTAATGTATCTTTATTAAGAATAAACTAAGATATAACATTTTATTAACATAAGTGACCAATATACTTCTTTTTACATGCATATTTAATCTTGTTTCAAGTCATGAGTTTAAGAAAGATAAATTTATTCTTCAATTCTCTTAGATGTAGACTTATAAACCCTATATGTTTTGTTAGATGTTTAATATTCCAGGATAAACCCTTTTTGTGACTTAAGATCATATTTGTCTTCACCATGTTTTATTATAGAACCAAATTTATGTGAATGATTTCTAGTGATAAAAATTTTAGTTTTGACAAGAAGTTTTACTTTTTATCTCCTAGAATACTCAAATTTGATATTTTCTTATGATTCATAACCATTTCAGAGCACTTGTGATGTAATTTTTTTACAAATAGCACAAAAAGTTTGTACCAGCATTTCCTATGTGAATAGTTTACCATTGCATCTTTCTCCAAATGAGACCAATAATTTTACCTTTACTTCATGTGTGTGGGAATCTTTTTATTTTCACTAATATGCTTGTTGGTGCATCTCTATAGACCATCCAAACTTGCAAAGTATAAAGTTTTGGTCCCAATATAGTGGTCCTTTTGATTAGGATCATTCAAATATTTGGAACAAGCTAAAATGAAGAATCCATTACAGGTTTGATTCACCAAAGTTAATTGCAATTGAATGATTTTATTTTCAATAAACAGTTCCGACAGAACTATCTTCGGTCAAACTTTTCTTCGACCGGATGAATTCTTGGTCAAACTATTTTTTGATGGGGAAGATTTACCAGTTACCTCTGGTCGAACTTTTCTTCAACCAAAATAAATCTCGGTTGAGCATTTTGTCGATCGAGATGAAGTTTTGTGCATTTCTAGTAAGTTCAACAGTTCGAATGTAAACATATCATCCCATTATTTATGGATAATACAATAAAGCAATCAAAATATAGAAAGATATACAAGTTCAAGATTAATTAAGCTGAGATAAGACAGTATATATTTCAAGGTGAAGTTTAGGTCAAATCTCAACTAACATGTCCAACATTTCTAAGTTGGAGTTTTTGGAACCCAAACCAAGTCAACATCCTTTTTCCTGTATGGGCAAGAGATTAATTATGTCCAAGATATAAACAATACTGACAACAAATAGAATCAATTTCATTTCTCTTCTTAGCTAGATTGTCTTTAGGCACATACATGACCTTGGTTTTGGGTTTTTGTGTTTTTCTAGTTCTAGACTTTTGGTAGGATTTCTAAGATTTCATCAAGAATATTATTACTCTTTAGACTATCAACATGTTTTTGTAACTTAGTAATTTCATCAACTTTCTTAGCAATGTCTTGCTTTGCTTGATCTAAACTTGAAAGAAAAGAATTTCTTTCTCTAGCGATGATAATATAATTTGAATGCGAACATAGAACAAGTTGAGTTTGATAGTTATTCATTTTAGCAATCAATTCAACCTTTTCTTTAGAAAGAATATTATTGTTGGTTTTTAGAGCAAGGAACTTGATATTGTAATCACTAATAGATCATTTCAAGGTAACTTTTTTCAGACATAAGACTTTCTTTTTCAAAAGTAATATCATTCAATTTAGCATACAAATCTTCATTAGTTTTGTAAGCCTTTTTATTTGCTTTTTACAATCAACAATTTTATCATGTAATTCTTCAATACTAGCGACTAACTCTTCTTTAGATAAATCAAGAAGGCTTACCTCAATTTCTTGTTCAGTGGTTGCTGCAGTGAAACAACTTACCTTATCTTCTTTAGTCATGAGACATTCTACTTCTTCTTCTCGACTCTCACTATCATCACTTGAGTCATCGCAAGCTTCTTTGTAGGCCTTTTCTTTCTTCTTGAGAGAGGCTTTCTTTCCCTTCTTGACTTTGGGACACTCAATTTTTAAATGATTCTTTCTTGCCACATTCAAAGCACATAAAGGAAGAAGAGAAAGAAACATAAGAATTTTTGTTAGTTTTAAATCTTCTATATTGCTTACCATTTACAATGAGTGCCTCCTCTTCACTATCTTCTTCACTTATTTCATTACTTTCTTTAGTTTCTACCTTAAAAGCAATGCCCTTCCTTTTCTCCTTCTTGTGTTCGGTTGCCAATCTTTCTTCTTCAAGGGTGAGATCACGAGTATCTAGATTGCCAATGAGCTGCTCCATCCTCATTGATGTGAGATCATTGGATTCTTCAATGGCCGTCACCTTTGGTATTTTAGAGGCAAGGATCTAAGGATCTTAAACGTCTGATCTTCTTCACTTATATACTTACCTAGTGCACTCAAACTGTTAACAATAGAAGAAAATCTTGCATACATTTCATGGATGGATTCATTTGGTTTTATAAGAAATTGTTCAAACTTTTGTTTAAGCATGATAATTTTTGTATTTTTTAACTTGGGTGGTACCTTCATATGTAATTGAAATTTTATGCCATATATCATAGATTTTTTCACATGAAGATATCCTATTAAACTCACTTACAGAAATAGAACAATATAGTATGCTTACTGCTTTTACATTTAATGGAACTTGTTTTACCGTATTTGGATCTCATGTTGCATATTCTGTTGTGGGAAGTACATAGGGTGTAGGTATCAATTGCATTCTTCTTTTCCAATAGGTTTAGCTGCTTCCATAAAAAGGTGGTGGCCGATTCACGCGAGTTCCTTCAAGGTTGAGGTTGCTAAGCACATTGTTTGTCATTCTTCAAGACCTATTAGGGCTCCTTGAAGACCTGCTCTGATACCAATTGAAAGATCTAAAAGGGGGGTGAATAGAGCTTTTGGTACTTTTAAAATTTAATTAAAAATTTACAAAAAAGAAGGAGGAGGAAACAAGGAAAACACTTATATTTAGAGTGGTTCCAACCTTCGAAGCAAAGGTTGTCACTACACTACCCAATTGTTTCCAATTGGGATTTTGAAAGTGATTTGTTTTATTTACCTCGCAAAGATATTACAACAAAATTCAATCACCTTCCACTCGAAGTAATCTTCACCTTAAAGTAGCCTCAACCTCCTTGGAGCAGTCTTCTTGAAGTAACCTCAAGCAACCTTGGAGCAGCCTTCACCACCTTGAAGTAGCTCCACCACCTTGAGCTAGCCTTCATCTAGAAGTAGCTCCAACCTCCTTTGAAGCAGCCTTCTTGAAGTAACCTCAAGAAAACTTTGGAGTAGCCTTCACCACCTTAAAGTACCTCCACCACCTTGACATAGCCTTCACCTAGAAGTAGATCCAACCTCCTTTGAAGCATCCTTATTGAAGTAGCCTCAAGCACACCTTGGAGCATCCTTCATTTTGTTGAAGTACACCAAGCAACCTCCTTTATATAGCCTCCAACCCTAGGAGTAGTAAAGGAGAACAAAGTACAATATAGAAGAAATAGATTGGAAGAAGAAAAATACTTATCCAATGAAGTGCATCGCTTTGATCGTATATCAAGCATTTAGATCTCTTATCCAATTAAGATGGACGTGGCTATATGTGGTGTCTAGGTGATTATATCTATATGACACAACTCTAGAGAACAAGGAAGAATATTACAAGTGAATCTTAGCTTTGTTTCTCTTAATAGTGGATGCTCAAGTGTAGCTTAGATCTTTAGGCGTCCTAAGGCCTCTCCTATTCATAGGAATGGTTTGCAAGTACTTAGGGACATTCTAGGGAGTCTCTAGAGTTTTCTTAGTGCTTAACTAACCATTAGGTGTTACATTAGTTGGCAAGCAATGGATAATTTGTTTGTGCTTAAAAGAACAATCCAAAACCCTCCTTGGTTGACAAGTTTGTCGATCGAACTATGTCTCGGTCCATCTTTTTTTTGAATGAGCCTGGGTTTAAGGAAAATGTGTTTTAACATGTATTTCAAATTTCCAACTACTAACCACTTGGTCTAACGGTTGCAAGCTTTACACAGAGGTTTGCTCAGTAGAGAATATATTTGACCGAAGCCCATTTTAGAGAACACATGTGTAAGTTATTGAACAATGCTCATAAGTTCAACCGAAGTGGTTCTCGATAGACAAAAACTTCAAGCGAGAGTGTCTCGGCCGACAAGTTTCTTGATTGAAGATGTTCTTGTTAAAGTCTTTTGAATCCCCTACTAAGTGTGTGTTTCAATGGGTGATGGTGACTTTAACTTTAGGGGGAAACCTATCTAAGGGTTATAAGCAGATAGGGAAGATCTAAAGCTTGATTTACATGATGTCTAAGTACTTGTACATTATGTTTCTGTGCAAGTGTTTGCATTTGAGTAAAATCATGAACATATATACAATTAAGTGCATTTGATCTTCAATTTATATTGATCTTCAACTTTCCACTTAGTAGAATTAGCTTTTTACCTTGAACCCTAAAATACTCAAATAGCATGTTACATCCTCAAGTATGAAGTGTTTGTCATCATCAAAACAAATGGTATGCTAATTTCCAATTTAGCCAACATCAAGTACCTATTTATTTATTTACTAATCTGGGTACACGGGTATAGTGGCTACGAGTATAGCTATACCCATCATTGGACCCACAATAATATGGGTATGTGGGTAAGCAGGTAAGTGGGTATGTAGGTCTAGAAATATAGACCCATGAAAGGTTTTAGTGGGTAAGGATTTACGGGTACACAGGTAGACTCGTACCCATTTACAGTGCAAAAAAGAAAGATACCATGATGCATAACATCAGGTCAGAGTTTGGCAATAAGAAGTATGATAGATTCCATGAGACAGATTATGGGACAATTTGCTTTCACAACAGGATAGTGGTACTAGATATTGAGGGTTTAAGGAAGATGGTTCTTAAGGAAGCCCATTCCTCGATGTACGTGATGAATCCTCATAGTACTAATATGGATTTGTATTTGTGGCCATGCCTAAAGTGTGATGTGGCAGAGTTTGTTGCTAAGTGTCCAATTTGTCAATAGGTCAAGGCAGAGCATCAGAAGCTTATAGGGACGCTACAACCTTTGTCTATACCATAGTGGAAATGGGATCATATCACCATGGACTTTGTAGTTGGTATTCCTAGGACAGCCAAGGGTCATGATTCCATTTGGGAGATAGTTGATAGGTTGACCAAGTCAGATCACTTCTTTCCAATCAAGATGACATATACAACAGATAAGTTGGAACATATATATGTTGATGAGATAGTTCATTTGCATGGTATTCTAGTTACTTTAGTTGATAGGTTGACCAAGTTAGATCACTTCTTATCACCATGGAATTTGTAGTTGGTCTTCCTGGGACAGCCAAGGGTCATGATTCCATTTGGGAGATAGTTGATAGGTTGACCAAGTCAGATCACTTCTTTCCAATCAAGATGACATATACAACTGATAAGTTGGCACATATATATGTTGATGAGATAGTTCATTTGCATGGTATTCCAGTTACTTTAGTATCCAATAGAGGTTCATTATGCATCGGTTTTGGAAATGTCATCATACAACTATAGGGACACAACTGAGATTCAATACAACATTTCATCCATAGGCAGATGGCCAATCTGAGAGGACCATTTAGATTCTGGAGGATCTTTTGAGGGCATGTGTTTCACAATTTCTTGGAAGTTGGGATGTGCATCTGAGTTTAATAGAGTTTGCATACAACAATAGTTAATAAAGAAGTATAGACATGGCACCGTATGAATCTTTGTATGGGAGGCGTTTTTGATCACCTCTTTTTGGTATGAGACAAGTGAGTATTAGATTTTGGGTCCTGAGTTAGTACAACAAACTAAAAAGAAGATCAAGGTGATACACCATTAGTTGAAAGAAGCCCATGATAGACAGAAGCTTATGTTGATAATAGCCACATACCATTGGAGTTCCAAGTTGGAGATTGTGTGTACCTTAAGGTTTCCCCATGGAAGGATGTGTTGAGATTTAGTAAGAAAGGTAAGTTGGATCTGAGGTATATGAGACCATACCCTATTTTAGCATGTGTTGGAAAGGTGGCATACAAGTTGGAGATACCACAAAAATTGCACAAGTTGCACAATTTCTTCCAATTCTTCATGTTGAGGAAGTCTCACCCTTATACAAAGTGACGTTGCAGGCAGTGGAGGTTGAGTTGGAAGAGGACATGTCGTACGTTAAGAGTCTTGTGTTCATCTTGGATATGAGAGTGAAGAAGTTAGATAAGAATGATACATCGTTAGTGAAGGTGTTGTGGCATCACTGAGGTGTGGAGGAAGTCATGTGGGAGTTAAAGGATGAGATGTGTAGGAACTACACATCTTTGTTTGTGTAGGATTTTAGGGGTGAAATCCTTGTTAGGGGTTTATGGTTGTAAGACCCCTAACCTTGATTTTTGGTTGAATATGGTTGTTTATCATAATTGTATTCTTAAAAACCAAACTAAACTCTAATACTTCCTTTGATATCAAGAGATGAGGTTAAGTTTCAAGTTTGATCCAGTTTGAACATTGTTTGAGCAAGTTATTAGGATATATGCTTGTTTTGGTCTTTAATGCAATTTACCCATCTCTGGGATCTTTCATGTAAATTTTCACATGCTTGTTGTGCCTCACATGTTTTGATATCATGCTTGAGTTAGTTGTGCCTTGGGGCGCCTTGTTACACCTTGGTTTGAGTGGTGACATCTAGTCTTGTGTTAACTTCGGGTTTGATCTCATAGATGCCATAAACCTAGGGTTGACCTTAAGTGTTTGGACCTGATGAAACACCTAGTGTTGGTGGTCACCAAATTTTTATGAGGCCACCTAGTGATTTCATTCTATGAGACTTCTAACTCATCTTGGTCGCCAACATTTCTAGGGTTGGCGGTCGTTTGGTTTTCTAATCACCTTGGTCGCTAAGAAAGTGGACCATCTCGGTCACCAAGATTTTTGGTGGTCGACGGGGTTACCTGGCTCCTCTTGGTCACCAAGATTGAGGTCCATATTAGTCTCCAATGTTTTATGCGGTTAGCTTAGTTGCATGGATGAGTGATTAGATCTTGGACACATGGCATGCATGGCTAGACACCTCTCTTTTCCTCTCTCTCTCTCACCCTAATCCTTATATACCTCCCTCATTGCATGCAAGAAAATTATTTACAAACTCTATCTCTCCCTCTCTCTCTCTCTCCATCCTTGTCTTGGAGCTTGTTCCCCTTTCTTGGTGAAGAAGGAGGAGCTAAGGTTGAAGAAGGTATCCAATCTAGCTTGCATGTGCAACCTAGGGTTTGGATCTACCCTAATAGAGGTTGTTTGGTGATTCCTTGCTTGGTTCCTTGGCCTAGGTATGTGAGGTCTCCCTCTTTTCCTTTGTTTTCCTTGATTCCCTACCTTCCTCTCTCTTCTTCTTGGTCAGATCCATGGTGGAGCTTGAGCTAGTGGTTGAAGAACACCTCTTTCTTACTTCCTTGACCAAGGGTTTGCTTCCTTTTTGGAGGAGGAGCTAGCTTGGACGAGTGGAGTGTTCAAGCTATGGTTTCTACATTCTTTCCTCAAGCTACCTTGCTGTTTGGAGATTCTTTATCATCTCTAAGGTGAGTTATATAATTTTTTCCACGATTATTTCTACACTTATCTTGCATGTACATGACCATACTACTAAAATGTTGTTTCCAAGAATAAAGATGTTATATTTACGTAGGTTTGAGTTTAGATGTTAGATGTTTGAGTAGAAAATCCTTCTTGATGTATCTCTAAACCTAATGCATGATTCTTCCTTGAATATAGAGAAACCTAGACTTTTCTTAGGTATGTGACTCTTGGTGGTCGATGAGATGTCTGAGTTTTGTTGGTCGCCAAGTTTTGAACTTCATTTTGGTCACCAAAAGTTTTGACTTCATGGTCAATGACTTTTTAATTCCATGTTGGTCATGATGGTACCAAGTTTTTAAATTGTGTGGTCAATGAGTTTTTTACCTATAGTGGTTGTCAAGTTTTGATCTATAGTGGTCGCCAAGTTTTTGAGGTATAGTGGTCGCCAAGTTTTTGGACTATGTTGGTCGCCAAGGATTTTTGAATTCATAACCGGTCGCCAAGTTTTTTTACTCATAGTGGTCGTTGAAGTTTCTAACCCTAGCGGTCATTGAGAATCCTAGCCCTAGTGGTCACCAAAATTTTCTTGACCTACGTGATGGTTCCAAGTTTTTAAATTGTGTGGTCAATGAGTTTTTTATCTATAGTGGTTGTCAAGTTTTGATCTATAGTGGTTGCCAAGTTTTTGAGGTATAGTGGTCGCCAAGTTTTTGGACTATGTTGGTCGCCAAGGATTTTTGAATTCATAATCGGTCGCCAAGTTTTTTTACTCATAGTGGTCGTTGAAGTTTCTAACCCTAGCGGTCATTGAGAATCCTAGCCCTAGTGGTCACCAAAATTTCTTGACCTACGTGGTCGATGGGAATTCTTGACCTATGTGGTCGCTATGTTTTCCTAATTTATGATCGATGGGTTTCCTAATCCTATGAGTATGGTTTATGAGTTGTTTGTGTCAAATTGGATGGTGATGTTTAACCTTATGCATTCATGATATGATGGTAATGCTAAGAATTAGGATTTATCCTTGAGTGATGTTTTGTGATATTAATTCAACTTCTCTTGTTAGACCTAACCCGAATACAAATAAGTGATGCTAGTTTATCATATTTATCTTCCTTGAATGATTGGTATGATGGTCAATACTCTCTCTCAATGTTGTTTTAACCCTAATATGTTGCCATATGAACATCATAAGCTCTTATATGTAATATTGAACATATATGTCACATGTATGGTGATGGTCTGATGAGCCTTGGTAAGGCATGGAAAGATAATGGTGCTCTTGCAGGGAACAATGTGAATGATGTTATGAACTTTGGACTAGGTTTTATGCCCTACTTGAGGTGTATTCCTCTTCATGATGTGACAAGGATTGGTATCCTGTGATGATGTGATAAACATTATATTTCATACGTTTTATGTCTTTTGAAGTTGCAACATACCATGTTCTCATAGAACTCTTTTAGGGGTTGTATGTAACAAGGTCTTAACTCACCCAATTGGCATTAACTAATCAAGTGAAACCCTAATTATGTAGTGCCATGTGCCATAGATCCATTCCAATGTCAGGATTTGCTGGATGGTGAACTGATTATTCCTTTGTATATCCTAGTTACTAGTTTTGTGACCTAATATGAAGGGCGGACTAGGCTGATTTGTGGCTTGACTATATTTGTCATTGTGGCTGAATGATACTGTCTGAGGGTGTATGAGATCTTAGGATTTCAACTCTTCTAGATCTTATACAAAACTGATTTAGACTTAGTAACTATTAGTTGGACTTTGAGTGGTACCTCAAACTCCTCAAGGCTTAATACAATATGTAATCCAATCGAGTATCTTATCTACTTAGGGTTAAACACGATTCACATTGGTTGATAACCCTTGCCTTATTCCTTATGTTGTTGAAGTGGTTATATAATGGAGTAGGATAAGTCAACTGTCTAGTAGATGATAGTCTTATCTATTCCTTCATATACTTGTTACTCATACTTGTTGCTATGCCAACCTGTTTAACTTTCTCAATCTGTTTGACATATTTAATCTTCTTAATTTGCTTAATATGTCTAACTTGTTTAATAATATTACCTACTACAATCAATAACCATTGTTGAGAGTTATATCTCTTGATGGGACATTGTTCTCACCTCATGGGTCACACATCTTTTTAGGTGGTTGTCAGCGACATTGTCAGGATCATGGTGGTGAGGAAGAGTAGCCTGAAGAGTAGTAGGAGCATAAGGTTGGCTAGTTATTAGTGTGTCCTAGAGCTGACGTTGTCAGGATCGTGGTGGTGAGGAAGAGTATCCTGAAGAGAAGTAGGAGCATAAGGTTGGCTAGTTATTAGTGTGTCCTAGAGTTGTCCCTTTACTCTCAGGTCCGTGCAAGAGATGCTTCATAGATGATATGATATATCAACTCGAGTTCTTGGCAATATGTAGATATTGTATATGGCATGTGTATGTGTGGAACAAATGCTTTTTCATATAGGTTGTGGATGAGTCCACTGGACATACAAGTAAATACTTATTCTACTATGTGATAATATGCAAGTTATCAGGCCTCTATGTAAATGTTTCTGAACATGATAGTAATGTATAAATCAATTTTAATTTACCCTCTTTTCTGATGTATGGTTAATTAGTGATTGATTTCATGTTTCATTTTGAGAAATCTCATTTAGCATGATGGGGCATCACGTGAAGTGAAACTAGTATCGAAGGATTTGTAGAGAAGTACTCTAAAAGATCACATGACTCACTACCATTATGCCTGTCCCCAACAAAGACATGAAGAAAGTTACGGGCAAGAAGGTCAACCCAGATCCCAGATTATAGTTGATGATATAGTAATTAAGAAGACTTGCAATCACCCTCTTGTGAAGAACTACAATCTAAGATGTATTCAGACAGACCAATCATGTAGGTCATTTATCCTATCACAATTTGTATCTTCACGAGAGCAATTCGGGACTAATGATGGTATTAACATAGAATTTCCGTGAAGAGGTGCATAGTAGTAAGTATCTAACCATAGTAGGTATGTACAATATATCTAAACTCTAAATCCATATGATATATATATTAGATGGAAATACCAATCTAGTGACAAAAATATCTAGTAATTACATCAACTATATTGCTAATTTTCAAATCTTTTAGTTGAAGGAGAAAATAAGGTGTAAGGAAGTTATATTTCAATAAGAGAGATAGATCCCTTTACATTATTAACAATTTACCTAAAGACTACATATTATTTTTGAACAATTTGTAAATTTACTTCATTCATTCATTCTAAAAGATACATAATTGAGTTTATATGTATATTTATACCTGATAAGTAATATATTACATTTGACAAAATGAAATCATATCACATGAGAGAGTGACGCTGATTTGAAGACATAATTTGAACCAGACTAGTGCCACTATTCTAGAGGAATTACACTTCCACACCACTACATGGAATTAAAGGACATATGGTCCCTCAGTATACTCAATATCTGAGTACGTGTGTTGTTGTTCTCCAAAGGAGAGAATGCATGGATTTCCCAACAACTAGACATTGACATGTGCTATCTATTTAAAATTTTGAATTACTAGTCTCAAATTTGGATATTGAAGACCCATGGTTACCATTTGATACTTGCCTACATTATATAACTCCATGTATTTTTTCATCAAAAGTCTTTCATATAGGTTCATACTTTTACTTTCCAAATATTAATTTTAGACTGGTCATTTGACTGACCTATGTTTCTCTTTTTGAGGAGCATGTGTGGTTTTGTTCCATCTAGGAACTCATGATTAGGTGATCAAAGAAGACCTAGAAGAGATGTGCAAGAGTCATACCCTATTGAAGAATAGATAAGAGTCAATATATATTCTTAATTGTATAATCTGATGTCAAGCTTCTGTGACTCTGGCGTAAAGCATGATTGCAACAAAAAAAAAGATTTGCTAATATTTTTTTATGTAATTTTGTAAATATTTGACCATAAGAATTTTATCTTTACACAACTCTACCTTATCACTACATTATCCTCTCACATAATGAGCATCCCTCACAAGTTCCCCTCTTTCTCTTAACCTTAACAACCCCTTCCATAGGACCTGGGATCTTCTTTTTTTGGAAAAATACTCAAGACAAGTCTTAATTAATAGAGGGGCCCCTTGGGTAACAGAATTAACTAGTGTGTCATTGAATTGAAAGGGAAAAATCTTGAAATCTTCCAAATAAGCACTTTCTAGTCCGGAGGGGAAAGAATCTAGTCGAGCTGATGAGTCAAGCTATTTTAGATAGTGCTTGGCAATAAGATCTGCCAAATGTTCATGGATCATCTCACATGGACCACCTTCACTATCTTGGTATATCCCAAAGGTCTCAGATGAAAAAAAACTAGAAGTTTATATTTTGTCGGGGGGTCTTCAAGACTAGTAATGTAAGACCCCAAACCCTGCTTAATTGGTTGAACAAGCTTTATTACCTTAATTAGGTTCTCTAATTTTAATCTAACATTTTAATGTGTTTTTAAATCATAAAATAAGCCTAAGTTTCAAATTTGGATCAATTCGGATGTTGTTTGTACAAGTTACACAATTTTATGTACATTTTGGACTTTTCTAAAATTTACCCAATTGGGAGGTTTTCTTTGCAAATTGTCACATGAATTATAATACTTAGATGTTTCCTTATCATTCTTGAGTTTTTTGGGCTATGGGGCACCTAGTTGTACTTGGTTTGGAGGTGTTTCTCTTCAAGGGCATTTTAGGGATTACTCTATTTTGTGAATGAGCTTATCTTCAGAAACTATCAACCAATGAGTTTATTTCTTGATTGAGGGCCGATGGTGGGCCTATAGAGCCAACTTTAGATATCCAAGAAGTCTCTGTGGGATGTGGAGTAGCTTCTTGCATGGCCTTGGAAGCCCTATGCTAAGGACACATGGAAAGTTCCATAGACACCTCATACTTGACCCCATCCTTATACATGAAGCTATTATCTACCCCTTCCTATCTCCCAATTTCAAAACCTTTGCTCTCTATCTCTTCCCTCCAGATGATAGAATTGTCCCTACTCTGTTTGGCCACATAAGTGTTGTCCTAAGGTAGAACAAGGTGCCAACCTTGGTGAAGAAGGCTCTTAGGGTTCCAATTTGCTCCATCTAGGGTTTCTAAAGCTCCTTGGTGATTCCAACCAAAACTAGTAAGTTTCTTCTTTTCCTTCTTGTTTTCTTACTGTTCATCTTCCTTCCACCTTCTTCCAGGTTAGAACCATGGTCTCCCATGGTGAAATCTCATCTAAAGCCCTAAAACCCTAGTCTCCATGCTCTTCTTGCTAGGGTTTGCATCGTATGGTGGAGAAGATAAAATACTTGGCCGAGTATGGGAGCTTAAGCTTGGATTCTTCACCTATCTTGCTCGAGTTTCTTACTTTTGGGAACTTGATCTTCTTCCTATAGGCAAGTTATATGACTTGCTCCACGTTTATTGGTTACTACATGCTTGAAGTGCATGTGTTCATGCTTAAAATCAATGATCTTGTAACACCCCTCCCTAGGGTTTCGTACGTAACCAGCGGAAGCACAGCCTAATCCACAAAATTATCCATAATGTGGGGTACTTGGCATTTCAGGGAGGGTTGTCACACACATGATCTCATATCAAGAAATAAATAATATGTGGCATTATGGAAACATAGATTCATACATAAGTTCTTGGAAAGAAAACTACATCATGATTCTAAAGCTACACATATTCTAGATAACATATGAAAGATAGGATCTCCATAGATGGACATCCCACTAGGCAACAACTTCTAAGGTCTTGGATCCTTGGAATCTTCTCAAGATGTCTACTTCCCTTTAGCTCCAACGTCTGCGGACATCTCATCCCCAGCCATGCAAAGGAAAACATTCATGGTAAGTAAGCGGCATTGGCATGCTATAAGACATAAAAATAAACTATAAAGGTGACTTGACATAAACATGGACATACATTTAACATTAATTATTTCTTGACATCTTTTACGTAAGGAACTTGACTAGAAGTATATGTTCCTCTCTTAATGCCCCATAAGGAGCCCATAATGCTTGGAAAGCCCATAATTGCTCGGAAAGCCCATAACAAGGTGCATATAAATCTAAATCAATTTCCATTAACCATGATCTTTCTTAGACTTAATGATCTTCTTAATAACTAAAACTTGATCTTAATTGGGCAGTCAAACATGGTCATAATGGGTTAAAATTTGAACCACATGTGTATTAGAGTGTCTAGAATATTCCCATTTAGTTAGATTTGATGCGTGTGCACGTTTTAGGCCCAAAATAGTAAAAACCATTATGTGCACTTAAATGACCATGATGAATGTAAATAAAGTCATTAATTTCTCAAATAAGAATTTCAAGATATGAAAATGTGCACTCAACATTATTTCTTTTCAATTAACAAGATGGAGGCCATTAAGCAAGCAATTAAACATGTAAATCACTAATTACTATATGAGAGAGAAAATTTGACATAAAAGCATTTATCCTCATTTTCTTAAACAAAAGAGCATATATATATATATATATGAAAACATTTTCTTTAAATGAAATAAGGATGAGAGAGCAATTCGACATAATAAAGTGAATTGCAAAACTAACATGGGCAATTTACATGAAGGACCTCAACAATTATCTTATTAGAAGAAGAGTATGCAAGGAATAAAATAGTTTGAAAATTTGCATAAAAAGAGTGGGATGTTACAGATCTCCACTTCTAGATGCTATGCTCTATTAGGGTTTTGATTTCTTGTTTCTAAATACCTTCTATGCAGCTATAAATAAACCTGTCTTGTGTGGAATGTCCCTTCTAGAGTGGATAAGTACTTATATCAGGTGGTAATAAGACGTGATGTGAGTTATAGATGCTAGAAAACCATAGGTCGGTGACCCTTTTCTAGGGTTTTGCCATGACTTGATGGCTTGAGGAGGAAGATGGCCATCTTTGCTTTGTTGAACAATGGCCAGCCTAGACTGGTGACTTAAGGGAGGTCAAGGTGATGACTGAATGAGCGAAGGTCAATGGTCAACCTTGGTGGTGATCATTGATTAAACAATGGTTGAATATCATCAGGTGAGAAAGGGTGGTGATCATTGATTATGACCCCGATGGTGATGCAAGGTTAATCCTTATTATACTTGTAGTCTAACTAATGGTCCCTTGGGTTGTGTAATTCAAGAACATTACTTGATCCTAGGGTAAGGATTTTGAATGATGAGCTAAGTCTTTCAACTTAGACTGAATGCTTCGACAATCTAGGATTTAGGTTGAAACTTCTACATATGCATTGATTCCAAGAATGAGAATCTGATAGGATGACAACCTTGTTTTTTATATCTTACCTTTGCCCTCATATGATATTTCTAATGATTCTTCATAATAAGGGGTATGTAACTTAAATATGATATAGATTGCTATACCTAACTCCAATGTAACTCAATGGGGATGATTGGTTGTACTTAACCTCATGAAGGGTCAATAAGGTAGTGGAATACTTCCTTTTGACTGTTGAGATATTTTTACACTAAAATCATACTTAAGGATGGTACGGGATGTAATGGTGGTGCTCCACCTTATAGCAGCCACTAGGGTTGCCATGAGATAGTATGTCTATATAAATATGGTGATAGATTTAATGTGACTTACCTTTAGAACATAGCTACATTACAACCCAACAATGATGACTATTCATAATAAATTCCCCATATGATGTTGATACCAAACATAGGATGGTCTTCATGATATAGTCTTATATATCTTTACCCCCACATGAGTAAGATTTTTTAAAGATCATATTGTGTAATATGTAACCCTAAAAAAGTATAGGTTGTTGTACTTAACCCTAATATAGGGGTGGTAAGATGATTTCTTATCCATGATTATAATAGTGACCATGTTATGGTGTAATGATGATAGAGAAAACACAAATAGCAAGGTTATCTCTAATGCACCCAAAATATAAGGGAAGTAATAGAGTTAGGGTTTGGTGATCGGTTCACATGATAAATCCTAGTTTACATATACATGTAATCTTAATCCTAAGCTTGGGTTAAATGATGTTCTCTCCCTTTTCCTTAGAGTGATTGACATGTATCGATATATTCCATATCCCCAATATGTGACCCTCACCCTGTATGTGAGTTGAATAACATAGCATATGTAATTGAATTCTATGGTGGTCCTTACATAACACAAGGTGATAGTTATGAGCCTAGTTAAGCCATGAAGTGACATTGATAAGGTAAGAATTGGGTAATGTGTGAGAACTATAATATTAGAGTAACTTATTTCATTTTACCTAAGTCTAAAGCAAATAAATGATGGTGGTTAGTCATGTTACCCTTCCATGGATGATTAATAGGATAATGGAATACCCTTTCATGATTATCGAAACTATAACCTGATAGTTACATTTTGAGTTATGTGTGAATCCATACTTAAGAATAATATGGAATATGATGGCGATACTTCACCTTATGCATATTTAACCAAATGGGGATGGCATGAGTAAGATCTGTGTATGAGTTCTATTGTAGACTCAATATAACTAATCTTGTTGTACTTAACTCTAATGCAAATGAGACAAAGATGACTATTCATCTTTAACATCCTTATGTGATGGTATGATAATGAAATGATCTTCCTAAATATGATGGTAACTTTGATATATTAATTGGTGGTTATCTATTATGCCTACATCCCATGATTACCACTAATCATGAGATTAGGGCATAAGTTTGAAAATTATACTTAATACAAAGTTCACTCCCAACTTTTTGTCCTTTATTTCAAACTCTTTGTTTCCTCTCATTCAATCACATAAACAAACTTTACAAGGGAACTCAACCTTGATTACTCTAATATGATCTCAACGTTAATGATACACATCCAACATTCATTTTGTTTCTCACACTTCCATGTACATAAAATATGATAACTAGATATATAGCCTATTATCAAGGAAACAAAGTTACACATTATCATTTAAAACTCTCTCTCAACTCTATACAAGGACCTAGAGTGACAGAGACCGTCATAACTTAACTAATTTGATGCATACCTCTTGTGGCATATCTACTCTAGCATTTAAATTCTTCAAGCCCACGTAGTTTCCCTAAAAGATTATGAGTAGAGGGGTGAGCCTACTCGCTCAGTGAATGGGTACTTCAAAGAAATAGTTTAAAGCTCTTATATAATTACATATATACTATTGAGAAACAGATATCAATTATAACAACAGTAAGCTTTAAAGAGATTAATCATTCAAAAACATAAACATGGCAGGATACTCTAGATATCTACAAGAATGAATCAATATATGAACATGCTTGATTAATCATGAAGAAAATTAATAATTCAGAAACGTATAAAGAATAATTGAATATCTACACACACTTGGTTAACCTCTCATTCACCATATTATACCCTAAACCCACATGAGATGTACCAGAACATGTAAAACAATCACAGGAGGCTACGATCTCACTGTATGAGGCTTAGAAGAATTCTCGGGTTCCCAAGCCTATCTCTCAAGTAAGACCCCACCTGCATCGGGCCTCAACATGTCTTCCTCTTGTTGGCTAATGGGAGCGATCGGATATCTCAGACTCCACCTCTCAACCTAGGTACTCAGGTGGTGGGTTAAAGCCCTTAGGCTTAATGTGCATCAATGGACCTACTGACCACTGATCACTACAACATGTAACACAAGTATCACTGACATCCCCGGTTGGTGTTGGGTACCACGCAAATGTAAGAAGTCTGACGTATTGGTCAAGACCTCTGCACCCTACTGGTGTGATCTAGCTCACCTCGACCTGGACTACCTCCAGTCAGGAAATCATTCCTCCCCATAGTGTAGGCCTCATCATGTGAGGGTTTTACAGTGTTCAAGCATCTAAATTTCTAGTTCACTCTTTAAATTCATGATTCAACCATCACATCAACATATCTTAGTTTGGCTTTGTAAATTGTTCATTTCATAGATCATCTAATAATATTTACCACAAACTAAACTGTTAAGCATCACTGCATCTCATATTGAGAAATATTGATATCAAAATAATTGATTCACTGGACACCCTATCCTTAGGGTTTCATTTTTCTCATTCACTTATCTCATGACTCACATAAGGATTTAATGCATCATAAGCATTCATTGAATAAAGATTGCTTTCAACAATTCATATACAATCAACATATGTATGAAACCCTAGAATTGTTCAGAATTTGGGTTTCCATGCCATTCATTGAGATATCATTCATCAAGAATAAAATTGAATAAATAAAATCTATGATGTCAATAAAATCACTTCAAATGGATTTCACAATATCTATTTACAAATTTCCAACTTTCTGGTCATTTAGGGTTTCACCCTCTTTATTGAGATATCAAGCAAACACTATTCACACCACACAAAATCCAAGATAGTATCTGACATATATGTACTATGAATTCAGATAAACAATCATTTATAATCAAGGATATTCAGATAGGAAAAATTCTCTATTTAATTATACAATAATTTTAGTCATAGATGAAAAACCTAGATTTCAGTTTACTCTTATAACCTCTACAAATACTTAGGGAATTCTCATTAATATAGATTGTATCCATTTCTAATATGATTTTATCATCTGAAATTCATCAAAATAGAGGAATAATCCATTTCATATCATTTTGCAAAAAATGGATCAAAAAGACAATTTAGGATTTGCAGTCACATACTAAGCAATTAAATATTGTTGATGATTTAACTCATTTTCATGCAATCTACTGTTTAAAGGAAGTAAACACTCACCCTAAAGTGTGAAAAAACCTTAAAAATATAGTTTATCTGTGAAAATGTCGAATCCATATCAAGACCCTAGCAAATCACTGATTTCTTCTTCCTTTCAACCTGAAAACCCTAGAAATGGGGGATTATGAAGAAAGAGTGAGAAAAGGGGAGTATTTGATACCATTTCAAATTAAATCAGAAGAGGTACAGAATCTTGACATGTGAGAGAAGATTCACCATGAAAGGTTGTGCAAAGAATCTAAACATACTTGATTCCATCATATCTCAGATGGGGAAACCCTAGATCAACAATTCCACCATTTTCTCCTCTCAAATCCTAACTCTCCCTCTCTCTCTAGGATTTCATTTCTCTATAATGAATCATGAATTATGAGGTCTCCCAATGTGTTAGTTTGATCATATAGAGCAATTGAGGTGCTTGGGTAATTTACACATTAACCCCTCACTATACTTTCTCTTATTTCAGAAGATTTTTCTATTATAAAAAAGTTACTATAATTCATTTATTTCAGAGGTAAAAAATAATCCAAAAATTATGAAAATTTAACATAATGTTTGAAATATAATTTTGGAGCTCCAATAAAATTCCATATCATTATAGATACCAATAAATAATTAAAAATGAAACACTACACTGCTGAACAGAACTCTGTCAGTATTGTCGATCAAAGTATAGTTCGACCAAGAACCACATTCAAAGAACATCTAAATATTCTAAAATTTTTCTATAGCATGCATGATTAGGTTATCCATATAATATAAAAATTAAATTAAATAAAAGATACATAGAAAATATGAAAAATCATTTACCACACTACTATCCTGATCAAATTCCATATTCATGTACTATCAAAATCCTAATTTTTGTCGATTAGGGTTTACATTTCTGAAACCCTAATTCTTAAAATTAAAATTATAATTAGAGTTTCTTCTTAGGTTTGAAACACATAATTGAAATACTATCATTAATGAAGTCTAAATGATCTTCAATCTAATTAAGCATGTAATCATTCAGGTAAACCCTAGTTTACCAATTAAGCATAAATGTAGTCATAACATTATCACTGTCTTATAAATAATGCCCCCTCTCATGTTAAACATGTGCATTATAAATATGATGATGGTTAATCATACCTAGATTCCCTATATGATGATGAAATAAAAGAATGATCTTGATGCTAAAATAACCCTACTATGTTACTTTATGAATATCTTCTAGCTCATAAATGCAATATTGTGTCCAGCCTGTGTATCACATGTAAAGTGACGTTGTTGAGCCTTGATATAAGGCATGGAAAGATAATGATGATATTTTAGGGAATGGTATGATCGTCTTAATGACCTTTGGGCATGGTTAAGCCCTAAATGAGGTATACTCCTCTTCCTGATGTGATAAGGGTTGGAACCTTGGAATAAAATGATAAGAAATTGTGTACTGTGGCAACATGGTTTCAAGTGTGAACTCATGTATGGTAATGAATAGAGTACTATTTGGTGATTGTAATCATGCATTATGTTTCATATTTATTATATAATCTGAATTTATTATATACCAATGCTTTCTAGAAATGAATTAGAATTTGTAAGTCCACTTGTTTGTTAAAGCCTTAATTCACCCAATTGGCATAACAAATCAAGTGGAACCCTAATCATGTATTTGCCTTGGCCATAGATCCATCTTTAGAGGCAGACATGCTGGATGGTGAAATGAGTAACTCCCACGAAAAACTCAGAGCGTATACTATTGTGTATGCGGGGACAACTTGGTATCCTAATATCAAGCAATTGAGGGTAGTTGTGGCCATCGATAGCTTCACATCATGCCTTGGGATTTGTGATGCATGTGATATGTGATGATAGTAGAGTAGTTGTAGAATGACCATGAGTGAGACTATTCATTTGCATTTCCTATAGTTTAGGATGGCCATGCGTGAGTTGATCCTTCTAGAGTTGTGACCGTTACCAAGGCGGGTTAGTTGTTCACCTTGACTATATGTCACTGTTGGCAGTTGATTGTTATATCTCTGAGTTGTTTCTCTTACTGATAGAGAGAGCTAAGGTTGTAAAATTCGACTCTTCCATAGACCTTGTATGGCACCGTCGGTAGCCCTTCACACGGGGTGGTTAGATTTGGGTGGTACAACTCAAATCTTTAGGGTAAAATATTAAGATGTAATCAGCCGTGTAGCATATCAATGTAGGGATATACACACAATCATTCACATTCGATGACAACTCTTGTGCCCTCTCTTTACGTAAGAACAATGTATGACATAAAGATAGAAATTAAATATTCTTATATTTGAAATATGCTCATAATGTAGATATGCTCATGCGATAGACATGTTTAAACTACTAGACTTGTTTATGATATCAGACATGCTTCTGTTGAATAAAAATATTGTCACTGTTGATTATGATTATGATAACAGACACAAAATGATGTTAACTATGCTATACTTCTAGTCATGTATCTATAGTTGTATATGCATATACTGTTAATCTTACTTATACAAATAGCTCAACATGTCATCTTATCCCTACTTATTATGTAGATCTGTTCAATCTGATAGACATGATAAATCTATAGGCATGCTTATGCTGCTAGCCTTATTCATGATGATAGAGGGTATGCTCTTAGAATTTGTTATAATGTTAGTTAAGCACATGATACTAATTTTTTTATACCATTAGCAATGCAATTGTTGATGATCAAGATAATGATGATAGTTGTTTGTCAGTAAATTTGTGTATTGTAGTAATCATCATTATTACTAGCCTTTTTGTCTTACATGCTTAAATATGCTTTACTAGTTCTATTAGCTAATCTGCTCTAATCAATAAATGTTGTTGGAGGTTATATATCTTTCTTGGTCATGGGTCTCACTTTGTGGGTCACCACAACTTTTTAGGTGATCGACAATTGTGGAAGAAGACTTGTGAAATCAAAGAAGAGCCTTGAAGTTAATCCTCAAATGAGTTACTTGAAGTTTAGTGTCTCCTAGAGTTGTCCATGTACTCTCATATCTGGATGGGAATGTTTGTAAATGGTGTTTTAATCAGATTAGGATTTTGGATATCATGTTATAAGTTTGTCCAAGTAATAAATGTGATTAGTTTTCTTGTGAAATATGTATGTGTGGTCGTTGAGGCCATGAAACAAAGGTTAATGATTCTTGGTAAAATATGATTACAAGCACGTTGTTTAGCATTTGTGAAATATCTCAGTGCATGATGTTATGTTTAAATCATTTTTAATTTACCCATATTTCTAGAGATGTGATTAATTAATGATTGATTGTGTTTTATGTTTTGAATAATCTCATTTAGAGTAAGTGGGTCTGACAAGTAACCCATTGCACTACTACCTTGGAGTCGCTGAGAATGATGCAGTAGAATGTGCTATTGAGCTTCACATAGAGAATGCCTTCCAGGATAGCATGAAGCTCCCCTCGCATTGGGTCCTTTCCTCAGAGTAAGGAAGTGGCACCTACCTTCTAGGTATTGTCCCAATCCCTCACTACTTGGCTTGTAGAGATGTTATTATTCTTAGAGTCCACTACAATGTTTAGTATCAAAGTATTTGGTGAGATGTCGATCTAGGGTACCAGATTGGCATGATTCCTACTCTATCAGGTAGTGGGGAATGAGAAAGATTGATGTATTGAAGTGTATTTAGCTCTGCATGAATTGGCTAGGATCTGAGGGGGTTTGGATTTGTTTGCAAAAATGTAAGCATTCCTATTTTCCAGATTAGCTGACAAGATATTCCAAAAATCTATCCCATTGAATGATTTAAGGTTTTCAGGTTGTAGCCTAAATAGGACGTTGTAGAGTCCATTGTGAAATAATTGATGGCTTCTGGAGGTATTAGTAACTCCTATGTTCTCTTTGTTTCCTCACAATCTCTGATCATGTAGAGGATACTCTCGCCATTCACATTGCGTGTTGTGCAGGTGTTGGAGATGGTCATTTTTATCTTGCAACATAGCACGTTGGTGAGGAGTTTCTCCTTGTGGATTAGCAATATATGTGTTTGAACTCTGTGAGGTATAGGAATAAACCATATAGTGGGGTAATGGTCAAGATCAGCTGTATTTGAAGTGTCATGAAGGATTTGAAAAGCTGAGCTTGCTGTGTAGCTCCCATAATTTGAATGAATCTAGGCCAACTTGTTGGGGACATAATGGGATTTGGGTCCTGGCATGCGGAGAATAGATATTGTGGATGGTGAGAACCAGTGTTGGAGAAAATCAGTATCTTAGGAGCCATCTTATTTAATTAAGGATGCAACTTTGAGGTATCTGATATCATCAGAGACAACTCGATGGATTTGTAGAGTGGGTATTATCCATTACCAACCCAAGCATTCATCCAGACATTGGTATCCCATCCTAAGATTGCTACTTTCCTTGAATTATTGAGAAGAAGAGGAAGTGAAGATCTGATGCTTTGCCATAAGGGATAATTTGGTTTCTAGAAGTTACAACATGATGGAGAGTTTAAAAATAGGAAATGGAAGTCATGGAAATGAAAGTATCATCGGGGACAACTCGATGCATTTGTAGAGTGGGTATGTATCCATCACCAACCCAAGAATCCATCCAGACATTGGTATCCCGTCCTAAGATTGCTACTTTCCTTGAGTTATTGAGAAGAAGAGGAAGTGAAGATCTGATGCTTTGCCATAAGGGCTAATTTGGTTGCTAGAAGTTACAACATGATTGAGAGTTTAAAAATAGGAAATGGAAGTCGTAGAAATGAAAGTACAACTGCTATCATTTGGTTGGACATTGCCAATTTTTAGTGGCTTGGTTTGCATCCATTTGGTTTGGCGTAGATGCTCCATATATCTAAAGGATAATTTACCAATGACTGTAGGTGGTGGGCATGGGAAGTGGGGAGATACTCGAAAGTCATCTTTTTGTTGCAGGACGTGCTGGTGGAAAATCAACCACGCCCAATCTTGGTGCAGTTGGTTTTCCCAGATTTTGTACAAATCATAGCCAATCATGCATTTGGAATTCTACATCTGAGTTGGCGCTGCTCTCAATCAAACATTGGAATTTGAACATACAACATAGTTGCAACACGACGAATTGATTTTCAGCCCAACCAAATTCGCCCTAAATGGGAACCTGGAGGCTTTCTGGATCCTTGATTGGGGTATTTGGATTCCATTAATTGGATCTAGGTGGTTGAAGCATCCTAGAGAATTTCCATGTTGCCTTCATAATTAGGGCCATGTTAAACTCTTTTGCATGTCAGATGTCAAGACCTCCCATATGTCGGGTTCTAGTAACATTTTTACATGATACTAGATTTAGTTTCCTGGTGGGAGAAAAACCATTCCAGATAAAAAGTCAAATAATTTGATCAATCTTTTCATAGTAGAACACTGGCAGTTGAGACATTTGCATAGTATATCATGGTTGTGATAGCAGGACTGATTTGGCAGTGTGGTTCGTCCCGCCAATGAAAGGAACCTGCTTTTCCAGTTGTGAATTTGGGTTTGTAATTTCTTGAAGAGATGTTGATAATGAGCCTTTCCTTTCCTCTTAAGTATGATGGGCATGCCCAGATGCCTCCCAAGGTCTGATGTCACGATGATTTTGAGCTTTAGGCATATGCTAGCTCTGATTGTTTTGGGTGTATTGACTGAAATGAAAATGGTGGATTTGCTATGTGATAAGAACTGATCGGAAGACCAAATGAAATGCTTGAGGTAGCACTAGATAGACTTGACTTTGTGATGTGTGGCTTCTGTCAAACACCGTGTGGGTAACCAACCTCAACCACGTTATCCAGGACAGTCTGACACAGTGGCAACACCCCAACCCAGGCTCCTTAAAAGTCAACACAGATGCTTCCCTGAAAAGGGGGAAATGTCATAGCAGTTATTATCATAAACCATAATGGTGCATGGATGGGAGGAGTAGGATAGTCTGTAGTCCCTGAAAATCCATTGGAAGTTGAGATGATGGCTATCGAGTTAGCGATCAAAATCACCAAGGTGCGCTCCATACAAGAAGCTCTCATTGAGAGTGATAGCCAGCAAGCTGCCTTAATGATTCAGGAGGATTATAAGAAGTACCCCTGTTATGCAAACCTGCTAAGGGGAATGCAGAATCTCAAGAATGCGTATGTGAAAGTCTCTTTCTGTAAACAAGAGTGTAATGCATTGTATGACACCCTTGTGAAACATCACCACCATAACAGTAATGGAAACTCCCAATATATTAGACCTCCTAAACTCATACTTGACACTAGTCAAGTACCTATGTGTAATGGTAGTAGTACTACCATATTTAATTCCTCATAGTTTCCCAAATTATGTAATTCCAATTTGAATATGCTTGCATGAGGAGGGTAAGATGAATAAGAGAATAGCCTGATTTCCCACAAAACAAAGAATGAAATGTTAGACATGTTATAAGATATAGATTAATGAAGTACCCTTAATAACCTAGACTATATAATTCAAAATCTAAATGATTATGCAACCCTAACTTTAGGATTATTAGACACTAATTATTGTTGAGGTGATGCCATTTGTCTAGAGACCTTTCCAATAACTAATTCCCATAATTAACCTCAGATTGGGATGTAATAATGAAGACTATATTTATAATATAATATATGCTTGGTATATAAAAGTAATTCTAAATGTAGGGGATCTAAGTCCTCATAGTGGCTATTAGGGTGAACCCTTATTTCAGCTATCTTCCTACTAGAATATTTGGGATTTCTTGAACGGAGTTCCACTTACTAGTAATGAACACCTAAGTTATAATCATATTTTGAGCCGCATCATTAATTTATCTAAACCTAAAATCTCATTTATGTTAAGTTTAGTGTATGTCCTAGGTCATTTGTACGTCGATGCCTCTTCTGAGTCTATGAAATCTAAAAGGACCTTAGTGGTTAATTGTATTCTAAATGTTCATTGATGTTACTTGATAATGATCTCTTAAACCTAATTAATATATTATAACAATAAGAAAATTTTCAAAAATAGGTTGGGTTAAGGTTAATCTAAGTGAGACTATAAAAGCATACTAAGGTTCAAATTTTTTACTAGTGAAAATTCAAGATGTTACACATGGTATAGTGAATAAAAAACATAATGAACCTTACAATTCCTTATGACATTACAACTAATAGGAAGCTTAAATAGAAAAACCTAGTAGCCTTGATTAAATTATATCTAAGATTCTAGGTTGGGCCTAGATTTGTGTGAGAACCTACTTCTATTAGAACCCAATTTAGATTAGTGCATGAACCATCCCCTCTTCTCTCTCATTTAGTGACATGTGGTATGGAACATTGTGAATAGGTGTCATGTAGATCTTAAGGAACTGAGAATCCATTATCATGGGTGGAATGGGACACTGCATCACCAATTGTTGTGAGGTAATAAAATATCATAAAAACCATAAATAACTAGTGCACATGTTTAGGGAAGTAGAAACACTTGTTTGATTGAGGTTCTTAATAATTCTATAGGTGTCATAAAACTAGGCTGCCTAATGGGAGTACTAATTCAACCTTGGATTTAATTTTATCCAAATAGGAGAACGATAATTTCTAATCATCAATTTTAATTTTTAACTAAAAATACTACTGTATGTAAGGAAATTTAGTACATTAGTAGGCAAATGAGTTTATTTGTTATGCGCGAGAAAGAGGATGGCCAGTTTAAATGAGATGTCTAGATGATATATGTAGCATCTGGATAGTCTTGATTCATGATAAATGTTAGGACATGTAGATAAATGAGCATATATAGCTTTATATTATGATGATTATACAAGTTCAACTTTAACGAATTGAGCTTATCTTTGATGATAACTTTTCTCACACAAACCATGTCCAAGGCTAAGTAAGTTGCTATATAGTTTAGTCTTGCTACTCCTAGATAGTGGGTTTGTGAAGGAGAAATTACACATGATGCATATAATTTGAGTTAAGTTAATCCAAATATGCTTGAGAGACATTGTGGGTCTCCAACTCACTGCAAGGAAGACCTTTAGTATCACGGTGTCTTTCCAGGTGAACTCTTCAAAATGGGAATCATTACATTAGGATACACATTCCTGAATCACAAAGGAATGGGGTAAGAAAAACCCAGCCATCAAGTAGTAAAAAATATGTGGATCATGATATAAGACTCCTAAATATAGATTGTTACTTAGCAGACGAATCGCTTAACCTTATTAATGGTTCCTAGAATAGAGTTGAACCACATATTGCTCGGGATGGTATCTTAGTTTGGAGTTAGAGAATGAGGTAGCTTAATATAAGAAGCTTCACCGCTCAAGAGTGGGTGTACTGTCCCAAAAGCTTGGGGGAATTAGGAGAGACTTAGACTCCATAAAAGAGCCCAATACTAGAATTAGTATTACCTTGTAGTGGAATCTAGGTGAATTTATGTTAAGACAAGTGTAAACATTTACATATGTGATAATGACAATTGTTTGGTGGTTTTGGAATGTATTCATGTACTATTACACTTCCGCTATGCAGTTGTCAATAGCATTCAAGAAACATTTAATAGGATTTTCTGGGTATTTAAAGCTGTAGTTTCTTATAGATTTGAAAAGCATCACTTAGAAATGGCAGTTACAGACCAAAGTGTGTTGTACGAAATTATATTTTTCTGTAGCGCTAGAGATGGTATAATCTTATCAAAAACATACCAAAATAACTTTTTGTTCCTTATATATAATCCTCACCGTCAAGGAATACCTATCATTCTTGGATGTAACCTCCACCATCACATGGAGACTCAGCCTACTGAGCTGCATGGGACGTCCGCATCACCACACCGATTGAGGAACGGGGATTGGGGTATAAACTATACTAATGCTCGATACAGGAAAGTACTGGAGCCGAGAAACACCAAGTCTAAAAGGCAATGCTCGCTTGCTTGCTTGTCGTGAGAGACTCTATTTAGGCTTCTTTTCTTCCAACAAATATCAGAGACGATCCCCAAGCCTTGACACCAGCCACCCCAAATGGCTCTCGCTCTTCTCCCACGCCACGCATTTGGAAGGTCTTTTTGACGCTTCTACAACACTCAAGATGGGCTCTCCTTTCTGGACTTCCCGCTGGTGCGAAGATCTCCTCAATTATTGTCGAGACGGGATCGCCCATTTGCCCACGGCTCATATCCACGACATCGTCACAGCTGTAAAGGAATGAGACTGGAGCATCCCTTGAGCCGCTTATCATGGAAGAGGCTATTAACATCACCAATCAAGCAGGGGTGCATGGTGCTCTCGACCAGGAAGGACACGCTCGTGTGGGAGCTGGGTCCGCGGTGGAGCAAGGGTAGGTAAAGGTTTCAAAGAATCTACTTTTTCTTTAAATCACAATGCTGACAAAGTCGGTAAGATCGTCACTTGTAGATTAAAACTTAATTATAAATCGATCCAATTCGACTTGGATATATGAAATGCATTTTTTAGTTTCGACAATTCGAGTCGGCTTTAGAACGAGTCAGTTGTGGGCCCCATTTTTCGAAATCCAGACCAATTCCAGGTTTGGACATATCTGGGGAAATCAGGACCAATTCCAGGTTTGGACATATCTGGGTCCGATTCAGTTTCACGTTGGACTGTTAAAATTAAAATATTTAGATTATGCTCAACTTGAATGTTGACACACTTAGCATATATGTTCTAATTTTGATGAATTTGGGTTAGTAATCGATTGATCAAAATATGTGCTTGGATTGATTTTAGCTCTGAATTTGACAAACTGGTTGGTTCCGAATTGGACATACGAAGCTGGCTTGAAATTGGACGGAGTGATTGAAATCAGAGTCTGGGTTGATTTACAAGTTTGACTGTCAATCCTTTTTAAACCAAAACTACTCAACTCTTACGGAAGATTACGATCCTAACAAAGGACATGGAGCTCTATATCGACCATCGATCTGATCGATAACTCTCTTTAAGTAAAATTTTAGGTGAGGCACGTGCCTTATCATGACTGAGAGTGATCGCCACTAGCCAGGGTCCAATCAACTCACTACATTTTCCCATAGGTAAATGCCAAGTATTTCTATTTGATGAGATGGACCTTTGTCTCCTCCTAGCATGATGTAACACTCACATTTTTGGGCAGCTCAATCTTGCATGAGAGGATTCGATAATCAAGGGGTAGGGCGCCATGCAACGGCGGAGGGAAGTGTAAGCACGGGTAGACAAGTGTCTGACCCATCCCTGAGAAACTGCAATAATTTCTATAATGAAATTCCCTTCAGTAAACTCAATTGATAAAAGTGCCCCACCCACTAAGTGAAACTAGTGCCCTACTAACTAAGCAAATTCGTATCTCCCTTTTTTGGGATTCTCTTTAGTACGCGTCCTTTATTTTTTTGTTCTAGTCAAACATGTTTACCATAACCTACCACTTCTCAATTTAATTCACATTCCGTTTTGATTTATCTTATTTAAACTTGATCGCTCACACGAGCGTTCTTAGAATATTTTATTGTCGTTTGACCAACTAGGTCACATACATAATGTACACTTATTGGTTTTTAACAACTTTCGTAAACAATGCATTATATGTGATGGGTTAGTCCTCCCATGTCAACTTTTATTTCTTATTTGATTAAACCAATCGTAACTTTCCATTTGAATTTAAATATAATGACGGCTTCTGCTTTTTAAATGGGTCTCGTGCAAATCACATCCATGTTACTAACAATTTAACCACTTTGACTCACCAATAAAACTTTTTTTGACAATTCGCATCTGTTCTTGCATTGTTCTTTTCTACGCGAATTGCATCAAATTCTGATGTGTGACTTATCCTTACTGGAGTCGCACTGGAACATGTCTATGTCTCTCCCCCGCTGCACAAGATCTCCTATATCATCTAAAATTTTCAGCCATCTTATTGCGTGTGAGTATTTTTTTACATAAGTAGTCACAAAAATGTTTGACAAATGATCTAATGTAAATGCACTGACTATTTTTACATGTATCTTTGAAATGCATAGAATGCGTCATAGTAACGTCAAAACCATTTATTTCATACTTTGACTAAGATTATCCAGTTGATTATTAAAGGAAAACTCTTGTCATTACGATGATCTAGTTTTATAAGGTGTATCTTCCCGCAATGACATCTGATTCTCAGACTTGGTGTTCTCTAGTTTGCATTTAAACAGTGTTCCATGTTTGCTTGAACAATATACACTTTTTTTCTCTTCATACAATGATCAATTTTTTTTAGTTTTATACTTATGCTCAATTAGTCTAAACTACCAATTATTCCTAGAATTGCATCATAAAGAAGTCACACATGTCCAATCATATTTAACTAAAAACCTTAAATTGTCAAGTATCACATTCTACGTATTTACATAAGGAACAACTAAACATTTCATTTATGTCATATTTTATATACATTGTAGATGTAAATGTTTATTTTTGTCCTCGTATTAATTTAAAGAATGTGATATATCACAATATAGAACATATCTTTTCATTGATTATCGCTTTATATGGTGCCTCCCCACCTGAAATCCTGGCTTCGCCACTGGCGTCATGGATAATTCTCAAGGGAACATGGCAACTTTGTGGGGCAAGTGTCCAAACCAAATCCACTTCATGTCGGGGTAGGGCGTTCACCTATATGAACGTAGAAGTTTCTTGGCGCTGCGAAAATTGAACTCGCCGCTGGTTATCAGCTGTCACCCTGCTGACTGCCTCGTGCATGACCGCGTTTTACCCGTGCCCGCTCGCCAGCTCGTCTGTGGGTTCTTCACCCGGACTGTTCGATGCAAGAGTCGCTACATCAAGTCTGGATGCAAACATATCAGAAAGGACATGGATTCTCTCACGTCCATCACACCACAATCAAATTCTACACTTTAGCACCGAGATGCCACGATATGGGCGGCCATTAGAACAAGCAGGGGTGATGCACGCGCCACGCTTGGACAGAGCGGAAGAATTGAAAGTCAGACGTGTATCGAGAAAATCTTGACTGGGCAGTGTATAAGGCGCCCAATGGACCCTCGCTAGGCTAGGGCCATCAGATTCAAAACCACCGACGAACAGGGCAACTAGGTTTTGTGACTTGCGTCTTCATTGGCCTTATGCATGCTAGAGGGCACAACGGACGACGACCTCATCAACGGCAACTATAGAGAAATATCTTACCAAAATTTGTAGGGCCTTCGACTCATATTGCTCAAATATCAGTTAGTAGTTTTTCTTTTTTGTACAGTTATACATTTTTGGGAGATTTCAGGCAAGAATTGTTTTGCAAAGGGCCATTTGTGCCTTTTTCCCACTCGCAGTTGAAGAAATGACACCGTAATCCACCTTCACGTGCCATGTGTCACATGTTGCATATTGACTTGACTTTAATTTCGTTAAAATAGTAGTGGCCCGCTGCTGTCCAGGAGAGAATCACTGACCTTTTACAACGACATCCAAATGACAAACTCCTCCGGTGGAGTTCGACCTCTCTGAGATCAAACAAATCTTCACTCTAGTCCAAACAAGGTGGCCTGTCGGCGGTACTCCGCATAACGCGGTAGCCTCGCCGGATAATCAATTTGGATAACTCCCTGCTTGTGCACATGCAGACCTGGTGCACCAGCCTGTGGTTCACAAGCAATCCGGCCACGGATCAGTACGGATACCACCGTGTGTACGCTCTTCTTTTCAACGTTGTTGCGTCCTGATATGCGTAGTTCTCAGGTAGTTAGCATAAATTTTTCGCGCGCAGTTGGTTTTCCCAGCTGTTCCTTCCCATCTCTTCCGTTGTTGAACTTGTATGCTCCCCTCATCACCTACCTCTAGGGCCATGTGAAACAGTTGAAGATTCGCTGTTGAACATGTATGCTTACCTCATAACATGTATGCTCACCGCTGGTAGTCAGAGCTTTGAATTATTCAGGACCAAACGTAAACAATCAAAGAAATCGTGTTCAAGCTACATCGGACCAAACAATCCAGAGTTCAGTTGAATTCATGTTTTGTGTTTCTTGTTTTGAAATTTATCTGGTGTGTTGTAACGGCTTGCAACCAAGCCATTCTTTAGCCATAGAAGTTTCGGGAATGAAATGATTTGCTATTGCATCCCTAGAGAAAGAGTGGAAATGAAAAATAGTGGTGGGGGTGAAGAAAGAGAGGAGGGAAAGAGTTGACTCCTCATTTATACGAAAGAGTAAATAAAGGAGAAGGGAAGTAATAGGAGAGAGAAGGAAAGCAACAAGGAAATAGGAGGGAAGTGATAATGCGGAAGTAAAGAGGAAAATAGTAGGGAGATATTATTGATAAGGGAAGTCTATAATGTTAGATATATGGCTGCTGTAGCAACCATTTATTTAGTATGGGTTAAGCCCAATGTAATTCAGCAACTACATGTGAGAAAAGTAGTTTTATCTCTAATGCAAATGACAAAGAAGTTTTATCCCATATTGCTCACTCTTAAAACTTTTGTGGTCCTCATATGTAGGATCACATGGGACACTAGTGTCCAATGGGTCCTAGGAGGGAGGTATGCTCACCTCCTTGGTGGGTGAGGTTACCACATCACAACGTACGTACGCACGCGCCACGCCTCGCCGGGTCGGTCCGGGCACGGGCTCGGGCTCGGGCTTGTGGATTGTGGATTGTGTCTTCTGGCTTCTTTTTGCACTAGGATACAACTAAATAATTAATTACTAGTGTAATTAATTGTTTCTTTCCTATTCAGATTTCTTAATCCTAACTGGAAAGTGTTTCTCTTTGCGGTTTTTATTCTGTAATGTGTACAAGAGTAACCGAGTATTTGTGTCTTACTAGGAATAGGATTAGGGACATGTGTGGCTATATATACGCCTCCGGTCAATAGGGTTAAACACACAATAAACATATTTCTACCGCCGTTTCACGTGTGTTTTGAGAGCCTTAATCCATAGAGCGAAGTGCAGCGTTCCAAGCCGCTTCGTGGAGTTGTTCTCCTGTGCGAAGTGCGGCGTTCTCCTTCCCATCACCGAGACGCAACTGTCAGGCGGTGGTTCCTGCGGTTGTTGTGCTGCACTGGTAGAAGTGCAACGTGGCTACGTCAAACACGAGCGAGACGAGTCGGTTCCAGGTTCGTGCCAGATCGAGTCTGGGAGAACAATGCTTATTCACGAGGATTGCCGGGCATTGATTTCTTTAAATATCACGTTCGTTTCTCAACAAACGGTTTGGTTTGCGAATCTAACTCATGTTATTTTTGTTCTCCTACTTTGTTTGATCTTCGTTTCTTATTTTGGATCTACCTGAAATTGTTAATTACTTTGCACCTGTCGCTGTTGCATGAACGACGTTAATAAATATTAACAACAGTCTTAAAGAAATCACATTTCTGTCGTTAATTAACAATGGCCGATCAGGGTGGTTTGGGAAATAAAATTGATACCAGCAGTATGCCTGAAAATTTTACTGGTACCAGCTTTGTCCGTTGGCAGAGTCGGATGGAAATTTGGTTGAATATTGTGGGTTTTGATCAGTACTTAGTAGAGACTGAACCTAAATCTGATGAAACGATTCCTGATAATGCAAATATAATTGCTAATTGGAAGAAGGGTGACAAAACGTGTCGCGGTTTGATTCTATTTGGTTTAAATAATAAAATATATGATTCTTACTCAAATCCGCCAGTCACTACATCCAAGGTTTTGTGGGAATTGTTGATTAAGAATTTTAGTACTGAAAATCAAGGTGTTGAAAAATATTGCGTGTCTAAATTTCTTAAGTTTCAGATGGTTGAGGGTAAGTCAGTTTTCGATCAAACACATGATCTATAACTCCTAGTTCATGAACTCTCAGATGCCAAGATGATATTGCCTGAGAAGTTTGTTGTTATGTCTATCTTAAAAAAATTCCCTAAGTCATGAGAATCGTTTGGTATGTCTCTGAAGCATCGTAAAGGGACACACACAATGGAAGAACTAATGATGGATATTAATATACAAGAAGAACACTTAAAGGAGAAAACGGTCAAGGTGCCTACTGATGCAAATCCAACTGTTAATTTTACTTCTGCAAAAAACACCAAAGATAAGAAATCTAAGAATGCACATAAACCTAAGATAAAGATCCAAAAGAAACTGAAGAACAAAACTTGTTGGACTTGTGGATAGGTTGGCCACTGGAACAAGAATTGTCCTACTAAGAAGGCAAAGAAAGCTACCACACCTACAACTGAGGAGGTTGTGGTCAACATGATGACTACATCCTTGAATCTCAATGATGGGTACATGTCTATTAAACTTGAAATCCTTTCTATTTTTGAACAACTTTATTGGATAGTTGACACTGGGGCTAATGTACACGTGTGTGCTGATAAATCCCTATTTGTGTCTTATCAGGCCTCTCGAGGTCGGTCCATGACTTTGGGCGATTCCAGCTCTACAGAAGTCAAAGGTGAAGGACGGGTGGACTTGAAGTTCCCATCGGGGAAGGTTTTGACTCTGAACAGGGTCAGACATGTTCCAACCATTCGACGCAATATTCTTAGTGGCGTCATTTTAGTTAGGGAAGGTTATAGAGTAGACTGCAAATGTAATACGACTATTATTACATGCCTTTGTGATTCTTTGTTTTTTTGGCAAGGGGTACTTATGTGATGTGGAGAACTTATTTAAGATTCATGTTGAACCTGTTTCAAATTCCATTTTAAATTTGAATGATTATAGTTCTGTTTGCATGAATCTTGTTTCATCCGATGTATGGCATTCACGTTTGGGACATGTTAATGTTGCCTCAATGAAGCGTATGATGTATCTAAATTTGATCCCTAAATCTGAAATTAGCAACAATAAATGAGAAATCTGTGTACAAGCTAAATTGCATAGGAAGCCTTTTCATTCTGTGAATAGGAATTTGGAAATTTTGGATTTAGTGCATACAGATATCTGTGAATTTAATGGTGTTGCTACGAGGGATCAAAAGCGTTATTTTATAACTTTTATTGACGATGCGAGTAGATATTGTTATGTCTTTTTACTTAGAAGTAAAGATGAGGCATTGGATAAATTTAAAATTTATAAGAAAGAAGCCGAAACTCAAACTGGTAAAATACTTAAGCGATTAAGGCCTGACAGGGGAGGAGAGTAAACCGCGAACTTATTTTTGGAATTTTTCCAATTACATGGTATAGTTCATGAGGTCACTGCTCCTTATTCACCACAATCAAATGGGATAGCTGAACGTAAAAACAGAACCTTAATAGATATGGTAAATACCTTACTCCAAACATATGGACTACCCAACTTTATGTGGGGGGAAGCTTTGAATACGACTTGCCATATTCTGAATAGAGTTCCCCATAAACATTCAGAGAGTGGTCCATTTGAGTTATGGAGAGAAAGGAAACTGAGTCTTAAATATCTTCGAGTGTGGGGGTGCCTTGCAAAGGTACTTGTCCCTGAACACAAAAGGAAGAAATTGGGACCGAAAATGGTTGATGCCATATTTTTGGGTTATGTAGAGACAAGCTATGCTTACAGATTCATGATTGTAAAATCAGATATCTCGGGCATTGAGGTCAATACAATTGTGGAATTATGTGATGCAACATTCTTTGAGGATGTGTTTCCTATGAAAACTGGTGTGCACAATGAAGTATCTCAAGAAGATTCATTTACCACAGGTTCCGTTCCCGAGCACGTGGAAAGGATGACAAATGTGGGGGGCGACTCAGAACAAGCTATTTCTGAATCTGATGATTTTGAAGAAATAGTTGAACCAAGGAGAAGTAAACAGCCTAGGACGTCAAAGGACTTTGGAAGTGAGTTTCTCACTTACAATGCTGAGGATGATCCTGTTACTTTCAAAAAAGCTATGGAATCTCTAGAAGTTAAGTTTTGGAAAGAAGTCATTAATGATGAAATCCAATCAATTCTCTCGAATGGAACTTGGGAATTGGTGAATTTGCCTCCTGGCTGTTTTGTAGTTGGTTGCAAATGGATTTTTAAGAAGAAATTTAATGCAAACGAGACAATCAATAAGTATAAGTCTAGGTTAGTTGCTAAGGGTTACACACAAAGGAAAGGAATAGATTATTTTGATACCTATTCACCTGTTTCCCGTATGACCACAATCCGAGTGCTTATAGCATTGGTTTCCATTTATAATCTCTATATCCATCAGTTGGATGTGAAGACCACATTCTTACACAATGATCTTCAAGAAGAGATATATATAGAACAACCTGAGGGATTTGTGGGTCGTGGGAATGAGTCCAAAGTGTGTAAACTTGTTAAGTCATTATATGGCTTGAAACAAGCCCCTAAGCAATGGCATGAGAAGTTTGATTCTGTGATATCATCGTTTGGCTTTATTTCTAATGAATTTGATAAGTGTCTCTACTGTAAGATTGTCAATAATGGATTCATTTTGTTATGCTTATACGTCGATGATATCCTGCTTTTTGGTTCTGATATGAAAGTAGTAAATGAGACAAAGTCATTCTTGTGTAGCAAGTTTGAGATGAAGGATATGGGTGTCGCTGATGTGATTTTAGGGCTTAAAATCATAAGGTCTACTGATGGTATAACTCTCTCTCAGTCTCACTATGTTGAGAAGATACTAGAGAGGTTTGAGTACACATCATGTAAACTTGTTAAGACTCCATATGATTCATCCAAGCCCTTGTTCAAGAATGAGACTGGGGTTCCAGTGTCTCAATTACGATACTCTCAGATTATCAGAAGTTTGATGTATCTTATGAACTGTACACATCCAGACACTGCGTTTTCCGTGAACAAGTTAAGTAGATACACCAGTTGTCCCGACAAGACCCATTGGGAAGCTCTTGACGGGTTCTGAGGTATATCAAGGGAACATGTTCCCTTAGGCTGCATTATGATAAACATCCTTCTGTAGTCGAAGGATATAGTGATGCAAGATGGATTGTCATGAATTTTGGGAGTAATGGTGTCTCAAGATATGTATTCCTGTTGGGAGGAGGAGCTATTTCCTAAAGGTCTGAGAAACAGACCATATTGTCTCAGTCCACTTTTGAGGCAGAGTTGTGTGCTTTAGGGTCTGACTGGTTTGTTGTAATTTGTTCGAAAAATACTGGAAGTCAAGTTTCGGCTCCAATTTTATATGATTGGTTTGGTAAAAGTCTGGTACTTCACTTCCCCAGTTTTCCCTGGACTTCTAGTAATATATATAGACTTCTGGAAAAGGGGTTCCGTAGGAATCCTAACGGAAAACAAGTTCTGTGAGCGCGTCTCACGCTCTTCCTCGTTCCTCTTTTCAAATGCTGACTCACCTTGACGAATGCCCGGAGAAGACCAACCGTCGTCGGTTCTGTCTTCTGTGTTGCTGATGTCGCGATCTACAATTATAGTCAAAATCTGTCGCTACTGATCTAGATTCATTGTTGCCGTGTTGATTTGTCTGTTGTTGCACGGAGGTAGCTCTATTGCTTTAGGTCCTTCACGACTTTGCCGCCGTCTGCAACTGCGATCAGCAATGCCTAGCTATACTTGGTCAAAAAGACTCATCTGCGTATTTTTTTTGCTTCACTGTTCAGAAGCAACACCGGCGTTGTATGCTGATCTTGAGTCTAAGATCTTTCCTCCTGCCGTTTTAACAAATCTGACTTGTCCTCGTCGCTGGCCAAAAGGTAACCGATGCGTTTTTTTATTCATATCATCACCGAGGATTAGAAGTGTAGCAATGTTGTTGTGCATTTATTTACCTGGATTTGTATGCTGGAAAATTAATCTAGTTGCTCCTTCCGCTCTTGATGTGAGTTAGTCCACAAATAGACGTTTATCTAATCGATTTGATAGAATGATTCTTTTCACATTAGTATTTTGTCTATAGTTGCTATGTAGTGTAGAACACCTTTTATTCTTAGATTTCACGTCTACATTTACAACAAACCAATTAGATAAAGTTAACTTCCAGGAACACTAAAGTTTCAAACCAATCACTTGGAACTCATTTTCCAGGAACTCAATTTCATTTCCAGGAAAATAAATTCCAGAAATGTTCCAGTTACACCAAACCAGTCAGACCCTTAGATAAAACTGGATTGGAAGCTGAATGGCTACATGGACTTATGTCCAGTTTACCTATGGTAATGAAGCTGCTTCCTGCAATTTCAGTTCACTGTGACATCACTACAACTATTTCTAAGATAAAGAGTTCCAAGTACAATAAAAAAGCAGCGTAGACACATCCAAGTCAGATTGAAATCTGTAAGGGAGTTAGTGTCTAATGGGGTCGTGGCTGTGGACTACGTCGGTACCAAAGATAATACAGTTGATCCTTTCACTAAAGGTCTTACCTTGGCTTCAGTGGAAAAATCTAGGTTGGGGATGGGACTGAAACCCCTATAGATTTGCAGGCAGTAGTAACCCAACCCAAAAGAGTGGAGATCCCACAAATTTGGTTCAATGTGGTAATAATAAGCTGTTGGGTAAATCGGATGACATTATGTATTCTTATTTGATGCTTCTTGCATCTGTGTGTCTATTCCCTAGGAAACCTGTTAGTTTCATGACTGCAAGTTAGTAAGAGAGTAGTCTCTGAATGGTGTCAAGTCTTAGGACATGATGTTAGCAGTACATCCTTGGAGACTCCAACTAAGTGATTGATGTTGTGTAGGCCGCGACAGGAGAATTGGGTTGTTCTCTATTATCAATCATGATATAAAATTTTGTATGTATGGTCTTAATGCATTATTTTCTTTTCTACCATGTCTTTATTGTGTTGTTACCAACCTATACTCTTGTACCAAAGGTTTAGGTTCAAGACTACTATTCACCTAGTTCCTACGGGGGTTACAGTTGGATAACTCAGGTAGATTCAAATTGAAAGATATCTGCTGAAAGCACAGTATGGAGGATTGAATGGTAGATCACACTATACATTGGACTTTGTGGGGGATTGTTCGATATATGACTGTTGTAGCAACTATTTATTTAGCATAGGTTAAGCCCAATGTAGTGCAGCAAGTACATGTGAGAAAACTAGTTTTGTCTCTAGTGCAAATGGCAAAGAAGTTTTATCCCATATTGCTCACACCTAAAACTTTTGTGGTCCTCATATGTAGGATCACATGGGGCACTAGTATCCAAGGGGTCCTAGGAGGGAAGTATGCTCACCTCCTTGGTGGGTGGGGTTACCACATCACAACGCACGCACGCACGCACGTGCGTGCGTCACGCCACGCCTCGCCTGGTCGAGCTGAGCACGGGCTCGGGCTTGTGGCTTTTGGATTGTGAATTATGGATCGTGTCTTCTGTCTTCCAGCTTCTTTTTGCACTAGGATACAACTAAGTAATTAATTACTCATGTAATTAATTGTTTCTTTCCCATTCAAATTTCTTAATCCTAACTGGAAAGTGTTTCTCTTTGCGGTTTTTATTCCGTAATGTGTACAGGAGCAACCGAGTATTTGCATCTTACTGGGAATAGGATTAGGGACGTGCATGGCTATATATACGCCTCCTGTCATTAGGGTTAAACACACAACAAATAGATTTATGCCTCCGTTTCACGTGTGTTTTGAGAGCCCTAATACAGAGAGCAAAGTGCGGCGTTCCAAGCCGCTTCGTGGAGTTGTTCTCCTGTGCGAAGTGCGACATTCTTCTTCCCGTCACCGAGACACAACTGTCAGGCGGTGGTTCCTGCGGTTGTTGTGCTGCACTGGTAGCAGTGCAACGTGGCTATGTGAAATGCGAGCGAGACGATTCGGTTCCAGGTTCGTGCCAGATCGAGTCTGGGAGAATAGTGCCTATCCGCGAGGATTGACGAGCACTGATTTCTTTAAGTATCACGTTCGTTTCTCAACGAACGATCTATTTTGCGAATCTAACTCCTGTTATTTCTGTTCTCTTGCTTTGTTTGATCTTCGTTTCTTATTTTGGATCTGCCTGAAATTGTTAATTACTTTGCACCTGTCGCTGTTGCATGAATGACGTTAATAAATATTAACAACATATAAAGGGAATATAATGTGGAGAGATGAGATATGTGAGAAGAAAAGTAATAGAGGGAGAGACACAAAAACTAAAGAGGAAACTAATGGGGAGATAGGAGAGAAGTGAGAAGGGAAGTAGGCAAATGAATAACTTATAGAGAGAAAGACTTGGAATTGAGAAGGGAAGTAATAGAGGAACATGGGGCAAGTGAAAATGGAAGTAAAAGCAGAGGAGCGAAGTGAGGAACCAAATAATATGGAAAGGGAAGGAAATAATGGGTGTAGACAAGAGGAATAATGAGGGCTAAGGAGAAAGTAAGGAGGGTAAGATATAAGATATAAAAGTGTAAAGTGAACTAAAGGTGTCAGAAATTGACAAAACTATTTTTTTTCTTCTCTTTTTGCCTCTCTTTCCACTCTTTGAACCTTACTTTTGTTCATTTGCACCTCAATTTCTGTTTTTAGCTGGTTGTTTTCTTAACATTGGCGTCTAGTTAAAAGAAGCATAAATTAGTCAAAAGAGTGACCAAAATGAGGCGTAATAAGCCAAAATGAGGTGCAAAAGTGACCAAAATGAGGTCTTTTAGCTCTTGTACCTTTTGTTCTCCTCTTTACACCTCATTTCTACTTTGGACACCTTATTTTTATTTTTTGCGTCTTTTTTATGTTATTCACTCCTTATTTTTTTAGAACATTGGCACCTCATTAAATGAGGAGCAAATTTATCAGAATGATATTTTACCCTTGACGTTTATTGTTCTTCTCTTTATGCCTCGTTTGTCTACTCTTGATGCCTCATTTTTGTAACATACTAGATCCTGAACCCTACCCTAGAAGTTTGATCTCTTAGACTTAGCCAAACAAGGTTGAGGTTAGATCTATTAGATGTTTGGAATAAACTTAATGAGCCAATGCATGAATAAATCACCCTAATGTAACCTAATATTGTCACATTAGTCTTCGGTCGATAATGGACACATAAAATATGTCACACGAGGTAATAATGTGCATAAAAAGACAAGGTGTCCATATTTGAGAATAATGATATATAATTCCACAAAATATGAAATAAATAAACTTATGTGAGATAATGATTGAGTAGATTCATTCTAGACCATTCATTTTCCTTATGGATCAATGAAAAGAAAAAGGAATGAATAATAATGCTTAAAACATGTTAATGTGACATTTAATTATTTAATAAGAGAAATAATAGAAACCATGGATAATGGGTTAAAATTTATAAAGGAAAACTTATTGGATAAGAATAACCTCATCTTCATTTTCTTTGGATATGCTTTGGCTTGGAGGCTAAGTTCACCAATTTAGGATAATAATGATCACATCTAATTTATTTAGAAAAGAAAAGGTATTTTTCCTTAAAAATAATAAATAAAACATTAAATGACTCCATAGGAGGAAAATAATCTTGGATTTTTAATATACATATCAAAATAAGACTACATGTCAATTTTCACCTGATTTGGACAACCTTGAAATAATAGGCTAAGTTGAGGAGAGAGAAAATGAATAAAAGGCATAAGTAATAAATAATATGATATATAAATTCTAAAATATGGAAATAAAGGCAAATTCATACTCAAATCATCAAATATAACTTGTGGGTGAAATTTCATCAATTTTGGATAATTCTAGAGGTCTATAATGCATTAGGAAAGAGAAAATGTGATTTACTTAAGAATTAAATAAAATAGCAAAAGTCTCCAAAAGGGAAAATTAATGTCAAAATCAGATTCTACATGTCCTAGTTAGGATAGGTATCAAATTTTATTTAATCTGGACCTTGTTTGTACCTTCAATTGAAGAGAGAGAAAAAGGAATATAATTTAATCAACACTTTACAAAATGCGGATTAGGAAACCCTAGCCCGCATAAATAGTAACTGCGGACCAAGGTCCGGTATTTTGGACATAAATCTCTCATTTCTTAATGAAATTTCATGAAATAACTTGAATTGGATTGTAAATTTAATTCCACAGCTATCCATACCATATTTGTAGCCTAACGTGGAGAATTCGAGAAACGCCTAAACTTTTTTTTTCAAGTGTTTTGAAACAACTTCTCACACACCCTCTGTAAGGACCCTGACCCAGGTTTTGGGCTAACCCTCTTTGCTTGCTTATGAAAGGTGCTTATAACCTTAATCTAATCTCTCTAGATTTTTTTTTATCATGTGACAAGCTCATGCTTCCAGTTTGGTCCCGTTTGGATGCTGTTTGAGTAATGTTTGCTTGTTTTGGACCAAATTGCAATTTACCCAAAGTAAGGGGTTATATTGCAATATGTCACATGTAAAGCTTGCCTTTAGTTCTCTTTCATCATTAGAAAGAGAATGATGTTGTGGGGCACCTTGTGGAGGACCTATGTTTCAAGTTTGAGCTTGGTTGGTTGATGTTTATGCTTTATGTGCTAGTTTTGGTGTAAATTGCAAATTACCTGAAGTGGAGGGTCAATATGCAATTTATCAGCTCTTGAGTCACCTTCCTTCTATTTTGCATCATCTAGAACGGGGATGGAGGTAGGGGCACCTTGTTTGGTTGATAGATGAGGAGTGACATCTCTATATGATCTTTATATCACATATGTGTCACATAGGCCACCTTGTCCTTTAGTGTATCGGCTAAGGCTTGAAGGTGTGTCGCCCAAGAGAGGTGTGTCGGCCATGGCAGTTTCCCAGCTGCAAGATACACTTCATAGAGTGTATCACCAGGCCATGCATGAGCTTCTAGGGTGGCAACAAGTGGCGTTATGAGCTAGAGCAAGTGGCACCTTGGTTTATGTGGTTATGACACCTCTCCCTTGCTACCTCTCTCTTCCTTGGTGTATATAACTCCCTTCCTCCTTATCCAAGCAATCCTTTTCAGCCACCTTCCTTCCCCTACCTGTATGGGATGAGCATGGGAGCTTTGGGAGCTAAGGAAGACTCCCATGGAGCATGGAGGGGCAAGCTCCTTGGCCATGGAAATTCCTTGCTCAAGATCTGACCTTGTGAGTCATGCTTCTTTGCTAGTATTTCCTTATGCTTTCTTCTTCACCTTCCTCTTCCCCTCTTGGACATGGATAGGCCCTTGATAATAGTAATCAAGGCCGTGGTTATCTCCCCTCCTTTCTTCTTCTTGAGCTATACATAACTATGGTTTCTTCTTCTTCTTCTTCCTTTGTTTCTTGAGGTGATGATGTTGGTGCCGAAGGCATGTTTGGAGCTTTGGATGGGTGTTTTTCTTGGAGAAGAACGTGAGTTTGCTGCTTGGACCAAGAAGCTTGTTGCCTTTCTTGTAGATCCTCTTAAGGTGGGGTACATAACTATTAATCATCTCTATTATGCACACTCTCCATATATGTATATAATGGTTCTTGTACTTATATCATTACCTTTTCTCCATGATAGATATATATGTGAAACTTGGAATCTTATCTATTGGGAATGCTACGTTTTATTACTGCCTTTAGCTTGTTTTCCTTGTGCAAGATGGTAATGAGTGGCTTGAGGTTGAATATGACTAGCCCGATACATCTATGCTTTTCCCGATATAGTACTTTGTTTAATGAGTTATGCTTGGGTTGATGGTTTGTGGCAATACCCCTTTCTCTCCTTTGGACTTGAAAGGTGAGCCTATGGACTAGATATTAAGGAGCTATGATGTGGTGACTGATACCTCTTTCCTACCCTAGGGTTAAGGTTTGGACGATATGGTTGGTAGACACCTAGTTGATCCCTTGGCCGATATGTGCTCTTCTTGGTGGCTCCTTGACGTTGTTGCCTGATACCCTCTTCTAGAGTTGAGCCTTGAGTGATATGATAGGTGAACTCTTTAGTGACCTTGTGACTGATATGTACATCTACCCAAGATGATGATGGTAGGTGATATGGCGGTTGGCCGACAGAAAACCCTAACTCTAGAGTCTTGGATGATATGGAGCTTCAACCCTAGTTTGGGCAATAGGGTTTTCCTGGGTGACATAGATGATCTACCCTTATTGCACGACATGGACTTGAGGTTGGAAATGACCAACTTGGTATGGTCCTTGTACCCTTGCACGATACACCTTTTTGTGCCCTAAACGATACCCCCCTAATCTAGGGTTTGCCTTGAACGTTATGCTACCTGATATGACTCCTTACCATAGTAGTATTTGTTGGGCGATATGGATAAGTCTTGAGCCTAGAATGATGAAACTCTAGGTGGGCGATACCATGGCTGCCTCCCTGACCTTTATGTGCATGGTTGAGGGGCTTTTATGTCAGACATGAGGTTTGTGCTTGCATGACACTCTCTAAGTGAGTTGCTCGACATGGTGTCTTAGTGGTCACCCTGCCCGTGGACGACATGGAGCCTTGAATGATAAGGTTGCCCTAATCCTAGATAACTGATAGAGGGTGTTCTTGGGCAATATGGTTGGACGACACCTTGTAGACCCTTCGCCCGATATGGTGCTTGATAGTTGAGTTAGTAGAGTGTTGCCTAATACGAGGTGTTACCCGTTATGATGAGTTAGGCGGTATGTCCTTGGTGTGCTTTGCACGATACTTTGGATGAGAGCCCCACTCTTGGTTAAGCTTTAAGTAATACTAGTACCCCTTCCCGATATGCCTTAGTTGGTGCTCATGGGAGTTACGCCTTTAGCCGATAAGATGCTCGATAGATATCCCCTTGTATCTGGTTGCCGATACCACCATGCACATGGATGCACGATACAGCTTATAGCTCTAGTGGCATGATGCACCTTTGGTTCTAGTCTGCTGTTACACCAAGAAGGTGTGTTGCCCGTCTCGAGGCGTTGCCCGATATAAATAGCACAACACAACGTTACATGTGGGTTCTTAGTTGTTTCCCGATATGATGTCTTAGGCGTTGCACCTGTTGGTGGTGCTGCTCGACATGGTGCCTTGGTGGCTTGGGAGATACGAAGGGGACAATAGGGTTTGTTTCCTTGGGCATCACAGGTTGTGTGCTGAATGATACCAAGGTGATGATGGTTGGCCGTTATGGTTTTTCCCAAGATGGGTGCTGTCCAAAACAGGTGAAGAGATGCATGCTTAACTGATATAGTGTCGGGCGGCACACTCTTTGGTGAGAGATGTTGTGCTTTTAGTGAGGGTTTGTTTGGTCGCTATATGCTTTTGGTGAGGGTAGGCGACACCTTTAGTGAGGGTTGTGCCTAACCCGATATACCTATGCATGTTTCTTGAGCTTACACCTTTGATCATGATGAGCTATGACAAGATAGGTTGAGAACCCTTGTATAGTGGTTACCTATGGTTAATGATAGATGAACTTATGATTAAGTTGGATGGTGGATCATGGTGCATGATCCTTAAAGTTAATCCTTAGGGATGATGTGCATATGTTTTAATATATAGGGTATGATGGGATACCCATGATGTGGTAACAGTAGCATGTATTGATTTATACACCGGTTATGACATTAATCTGCATATGTTCCAATGTTATAAACCTTAATCTTGATGATATGATAATCAAAGATATGTTCATGAGATATGGGGCATGATGGATGCTCATAGTTTGATAACAATAATATAAATTAACTACAGACACAGCTATGAACATGGATGTTGTTCCAATCATGTGCATCTAAATCCTTGATAACATGATAATCATAATATGTTCTCTAAAGGATCTATGTTCTATGTTTGGTAATCCAATTATCTCTTTCTTATGCAAGCTAACTATGCAGGTGTATTGAATTCATAACCATGTAAGAGCTATGGTGATTATATGATTACATGCTCTGTATAACACTTGATATATGTGCAATATCGAAGTAATAATGATATGTCTTGTTGATGAGATAACATATATCAAAAGTATGATGGGAAATGCATGTTGAGATGTGATCCTCTAGTGATGACATGAGGGATTGATATTCCCTAATGATGTTGATGATGCCTTGAGAGGCACTGGTGTAATGTGATGAACTCAGGGATTGATATCCCATGATGATATGAAATGATGAAGCCTTGAGAGGCAGTAGCGCTATGAGATGATGTGAGGGATTTATATCCCATGGAAATGTGATGATTGTTGAGGGAAATGGAAATAACAGTAGCAATATAACACCAATGTAATGAATCTAATGTTGTTCATGTTTTATATATGGTTTCTTAATACAACTTGATTTCCTCAACAATCTACCTAAAATACATTAAATAATTACATATGAATCTCTCATGTAGTTTCCCTGGCCATAGATCCATCATCGTCAGTAGCTGGTGATGGTGAAACAGGTTCTCCTGCGGGTTAACCTGGAAGCGCATATTATTGAATATGTGTGGTTTCTCCTAGCCGAAAATGAGGAGGTTAGAGTGCAACTTCGGTTGTAGACTCAAGATGTGTATAAGAGCATGGTGAACAGGCCCATGGCTCAGTGTGATAGAGCATGAATGTGTTCATGGCTCAGGGAGCACGATGAACTGGCCCGTGGCTCAGATATACTAGCACCGATACCTGTACCAAGGCAGGCTAGAGAAAGGGTAGCCTGCGGGAGCTGACCCTGTGGCTGAGGCCACTTAAGCAAGAGACTACGGTCTTGCTTTGGATATCGTGCACTGACCGTGAGGAGGTGAGGTCGTGGAGTCTGGCTCTTCCATTGACCTTGTATGGCACCAGCTTGGGTTTTGCAACTGAAGGTTGGATTTGAGTGGTACGGCTCACTTCCTCAGGGCATAATAATTCATAATCAAGCCGTATAGTATCATGCTTAGGGCAAATACGGAACATTGGTTGAGGCCTTGTATGTACAGTTGATCTAGTTATAATCTGTAGTTTATCATATGAACCTTATATAATGTGATGAGTTCTTATAAAGCTTATCTTGTCAATCATGTTCCATAAAGAGTACCTGGTTATAGGCTTCATGAATATCTTGGTAAGATTGCTGGTAAGAATAGCCCTACTCAGTATACTGCTCTTATAATATGCTTATATCAGTTATCTGTGATCATAATAAAGATGGTAGAGGGTTATGTATCTCGCTGGGACTGTGTGTCTCACCCCGCTCGTTAATAACCCTTTTTAGGTGGATGTGCCTGGCGAGATGAATATCATGTGGCTACAGATGTTATGTAGAGGTATCGTACCTGGTGGGATAGATAGAGTCTAGCAGTAGAGTCCTATGTGTCGTCCCTGTACACTCAGGTCTTCGGGAGAGTTTTTTGATGTTTCTTGTACAATGATCGATGTATGGTTTTCGGTATGTATCTTGATGTAAAGCATCCTGGCAACAGTTATTTCATGTAACGATATGATGGGAAATTATGTTGTAGCACCTTAGAAATATGCTATGAAATGAAAAGCATTGGCTCAGATAATATATGTTTCATCTTGTGGTGCTTGTTGTAAATTGGTTTTAGTTTCCTGTATTTTTTCGACAATCCGCTGGTTAGCATGTAATCATGTTTTTTTGTGGATGGGGTGTTACACCCTCACTAATAAATACCTCATCCCGGTCTTCCTCAGTTGTTTTGTAAACCTCATCTCATCTCAATTTTATCCTTTCTTGAGTGTGTGGATGATGGTGGTCATGCTTTGATTTCACCTTGCATCATCATTTCACCCAAAATCCGAATATGGTTCTTGGTTTGAGTTTACGGCACTGCTCCCCAACATCATGTTTATTTTCAAAGCGTAATTGGACCTCAGGTTAACAACTTTGGTACTTGTTCTTCATGATCGGTTAGTTAGTTTCACGAACTAACGGCGAACAAAGTTTTCCCCCAAAATCTCACATAAGTTTCTCCTTGCCCATCTGACCTCTCTTCCTCTCTCTCAAATTCCCTACTGATTTGGCTTTTTCTAATTTTGTGATTGGTTCATCTTGCAAAATTCATATCTTTTAATCTACTGGTCTAAAAATTATATATATATATATATTGTTGAATCGAAAAAATACTATTTATCTAATAAAATACTTTCATAGTCTGATTTCAATTTTTTCGAAGGATGAATTTTGGAGAATAAAATACATGTATAAAATTCATAATAAATGTAAATTAATCATATAAACTCCAAGTTGGATAAAAAGACATGTTTTCTTAATCAAGAGAATCTAATAAATCACTTGGTGATGTTTTTAGAGTTTAATTAGAATTTAATAAAAAGTTGATTTTCTTGGGTTGCAATATAATCATCAATTAATGATTTGCATCTAATATGAAATTAGGTGAAGAGATTTTCTATTTGGATCTAGGGTGTGAACCCTAACCTGGTACACACATCATTAAGGTATGTTTGCATCCCTGATTATTCTTATTGAACAATTATCATATTTTCTCCTTTCTCTTGGTTCTATGGACATTAGCCTATATACAATGTCTTTTGTTTTAACAATCATGGTTCATGTTAACTACCTTGTTTGATATTGATCTTGTTATCATAGATATTCTTTTGGATTCATTTCATATGCTTTTCTTATTATGGAACTTTATATGATGACATGTGATGTCTTTTTTCCACTTGTGAAGTGGATGTATATGTTGGTCACTTATGTGGTGACTACTTTGGTATATTCTTGCTATACTTTCTACTTGCCTCTACATTTAACATGCTATGTAATTCAGTAGCACTAGAGTAGTGCAATTGCATTGGTTTTTGGGTTATGTGTCCATGTTAATATTTTTGGAATGGAAGTTATGTGCCCCATAACTGGGCTTCAAATTTATGAGGTTTGGCCCACATTCATATATTGGGAGTTTGGTTATGTACCATTCTCTATCAGGATTTAGGTTTATGGAACTTGGCCGCCTTTGTCTTTATATTATTCTAGGGCAATGATTATCTCACATGCATGCACGCTGATGTTGATGATGATGGGTTATGTGCTTCATTTCCCACCATGGTAGTGGATGTATATATGGCACAATCTTTTTATGTTGTTTTATGGAAAGTATCTCCTTTAATGTGATTCTTTTCTCTTGATACCCACTTGGGTGGTACTTTTATTTTCTATAGGAAGCTTCTATTTACGTTGATGTCCTTTACTCCATATATTGCTCAATTTACTTTTAGTATGCACATATCAGTCTTTGCTAATGTCTTCTATTTTTCTCTTCTTGTTGGGGTATGCTTCCAACCCTAGGTAAAGGACTTGGATGATATGACATGAAGAAATGGACATAGCTTAAGGATTTAAAACTTAGAGACAAAGTTCTTATGGTTTAGACTTCTCTCTATCTTAGATCCTTATGTTGTATCATATATGTAAACCCTTTGTGGGAGATTATGATTTACTTTTGTAACTCTATTAAGAAATCGAATATAGTCAAAATCTTACTTTCGATGCTATACTATTGGTTGTTCTGAATACCATTCATAAGATTTGAAAATTTTACACCCACTCCAACATATCTTTTGGGTATGTTTGGACTGGAGGTTTTATTCTTTAAATTTTTAGTATGGAGTGGTTCCCCTTTGGGATCCCACTCTTTACAACATGGTATTAGAGCCCATGGTAGTCAGAATCTAACTATTTTAATTTTGTCTCCCTATTTAGAACCCTTGCCTTAGATAGTTACCCTCTGGGTGAAAAGTTCACCCTAGAATTGATTTATGCTAATTATGTGATGAGGTTTTAAGTGATCTTACCCTATCACATAGATTGATTATGAATTGTATCTCTTGTTGCTATGAGGTTTGAATTGAGGATGTAATTAGGTTGAGGAGGTAGTAGGATGAGAAGTTCTTGTTATGGATATATTGTGACTTGGTTTTTGCATTGAATTTTAGCCAACTTGTTGGATTTACCTTACAATGTTTCTTATCGGAATTTTTTTCATTATACTACTATATATACAAAAAAATTCTCAGATTTTCTCGATGATTTCTTGAACTAAGTTAGAATGAAGAGATATGTGAAGTTTTAGTGGAGAAACCCTATAATTAGTTGGCATAGAATCCTAACCCTAGTTTTAAAGAAATGACTAGGAATATGTGAGCTAATGTTAAGGTGTAGTGAACCTATCCCTTGTATCCTATGACTTTTTGGAACTTAGGGTTGTTAGGTTAGAGACATGATGACCTAAAACTCAACCCTAGATGGTTTTGACTGGTTAGTTGGATACATGAACAACATAAATCTCTAAAACTTTCACAACTAAAAGATATGTGGGTAATCCCAAATGTTGTTTAGTTTGACTTGTTAGGTTAAACCTTTTAAGGGGTGGAGAGTAGTTGATTGTTTATGTTTGGATCAATAGATTTTGAGGATGAAATCCTTTTATGGGGTGGAGTGTTGTAACATACCAGATCTTAAACCCTACCCTAGAAGTTTGATCTCTTAGACTTAGCCAAACAAGGTTGAGGTTAGATCTAATGGATGTTTGGAATAAACCTAATGAGCTAATGGATGAATAAATCACCCTAATATAACCTCATTTTCTCACATTAGTCTTGGGCCAATAATAGACACATAAAATATGTCACATGAGGTAATAATGTGCATCAAAGACAATGTGTCCATATTTGAGAATAATGATATATAATTCCACAAAATACAAAATAAAAAACTTATGTGAGATAATGATAGATTAGATTCATTCTAGATCATTCATTTGCCTTATGGAGCAAAGAAGAGAAAAGGGAATGAATAATAATACTTAAAACATGTTAATGTGATATTGATTTATTTAATAGGAGAAATAATAGAATCCATGGATAATGGGTTAAAATTTATAAAAGAAAAACTTATTGGATAATAATAACCTCATCTTAATTTTTTTAGATATGCTTTTGCTTGGAGGCCAAGTTTCACCAATTTAGGATAATAATGATCACATCTAATTTATTTAGAAAAGAAAAGGTATTTTTCCTTAAAATTATAAATAAAATAATGACTCCAAAAGAGGAAAATAATCTTGGATTCGTAATCTACATATCAAAATAAGCATACATGTCAATTTTCACGTAATTTGGGCCACCTTGAAATAATAAGGTAAGTTGAGGAGAGAGAAAATGAATAAAAGGAATTGGTAATAAATAATATAATATATCAATTCTAAAAGATGAAAAAAAATCCGAATTCATAAATAACTCATTAAATATAACTTGTGCGTGAATTTTCATCATTTTGGATAATTCTAGACGTCTCTAATGCATTAGGAAAGAAAAAATATGATTTACTTTAAAAGAATTAAATAAAAAATAGCAAAAGTCTCCAAAAGGGAAAACTAATGCCAAAATCGGATTCTAAATGTCCTAATTAGGCTAGTTATGAAATTTTATTTAATTTGGACCTTGTTTGTACCTTCAATTGAAGAGAGAGAAAAAGGAAAATAATTTAATCAACAATATATAAAATTCGGATTAGGAAACCCCAGTCCGCATATACAGTAACTGTGGACCAAGGTCTGGTACTATGGACATAACTCCCTCCTTTCTTAATGAAATTTCTTGAAATAACTTGTGTTGGATTGAAAATTTAATTACGCATCTATCCATACCATATTTGTAGCCTAACATTGATAATTCGAGAAAGGCCTAAAATTTTTCTTCAAGTCTTCTAAAACAACTTCTCACACACACCCCACTTATAAATACCTCTACCCTACTCTTCCTTGATTGTTTTGTAAACCTCCTCTCATCCCAATTTTGTCCTTTCTTGAGTGTGTTGTTATTGGTGGTCGTGCTTTTCTTAATCAAGATGGTGGATAAAAAGACATGTTTTCTTAATCAAGAGAATCTAATAAATCACTTGGTGATGTTTTTAGAGTTTAATTAGAATTTAATAAAAAGGTGATTTTATTGGGTTGCAATATAATCATCAATTAATGATTTGCATCTAATATGAAATTAGGTGGAGAGATTTTCACTTTGGATCTAGGGGGTGGACCCTAACCTAATACACACATCATTAAGGTATGTTTACATCCCTTATTATTTTTATTGAGCAATTATCCTATTTTCTCCTTTCTCTTGGTCCTATGGACATTAGCCTATACACAATGTCTTTTCTTTTGATAATAATGGTTCATGTGAACTACCTTGTTTGATATTAGTCTTGTTATCATGGATATTCTTTTGGATTCTTTTCATATGCTTTCTTTATGATGGAACTTTATATGATGACATGTGATGTTTTTTTCTCACTTGTGAGGTGGATGTATATGTTTGTCACTTATACCTCACTATACTTTCTACTTGCCTCTACATTTAACATGTTATGTGATTCAGTAGCACTACAGTAGTGTAATTGCATTGGTTTTAGGTTATGTGCCCATGTTATTATTTTTAGGATGGCGGTTATGTTCTCCATACCCAATTTTCAAATTTATGAGGTTTGGCCCACATTCATATATTGGGAGTTTGGTTATGTGCCATTCTCTATTAGGATTATGGTTTATGGGACTTGGTCGAGTTTGTCTTTATATTGTTCTAGGGCTATGCGTATCTCACATGCGTGTAGGTTGATGTTGATGATGATGGTTGATGTGTCCTAATTCCAGGATATGTGATTCATTTCCCATGATGGTAGTGGATGTATATATGGCACAATCTTTTTATGATGTTTTATGGAAAGTATCTCCTTTAATGTGATTCTTTTCTCTTGATACCCACTTGGGTGGTACTTTTCTTTTCTATGGGAAGCTTCTATTTACTTTGATGTCCTTTACTCCATATATTTCTCAATTTACTTTTAGTATGCACATATCAGCCTTTGCTAATGTCTTCTATTTTTCTCTTCTTGTTGGGGTATGCTTCCAACCCTAGGTGAAGGACTTGGATGATATGACATGAAGATATGGACATAGCCTAAGGAGTTAAAAATTGGAGACAAAGTTGTTATGGTTTAGACTTCCCTCTATCTTATGTCCTTATGTTGTATCATACATGTAAACCCTTTGTGGGAGATTATGATTTACTTTTGTAACTCTATTAAGAAATTGAATATAGTCAAAATTTTACTTTCGCTTCTATACTATTGGTTGTTTTGAATACCATTCATAAGATTTGAAAATTTTACACCAACTCCAACATATCTTTTGGGTATGTTTGGACTAGAGGTTTTATTCTTCAAATTTTTAGTATGGATTGGTTCCCCTTTGAGATCCCACTCTTTATAATTTTCTTGTTATTTTCACCTTATTTTCATATTAACATCTTATTAGTTAGTATACAAAGTGTAGCACCTACCTATTTATGAACTACAATACTATATATGGAAGCATAAACTTACACATATAAATATAACATGGGTAAACATCGCACGATTGGCATACCAAAGCATCCATGTAACTAAAGCAAGAAGGAAAAAGGAAAGTTTATAAAAACAAGATCTTTGGGAGTAATACATCTCCCTACATAAACTGGAAAGGAAAGGATGCTAAAACTCTAATATAGAAGGATCTCCTAATATAATATCCCACCAGTGAAAGATATCCACATAATATGCAAGTCCTTGGGCTGCTTTTTAGGCAGTTTCTCATTATCTGCGAACGATGCGTCTCCAGACATGCACAAAAGAGGGAAATCTTGGAATTAGAGTAAGTAGCAATGGATTCTAAAAGGGACAAGGCTGAGTATAATTGAAAGTAAAATTACAAAAGGCTAAATAATCTCTTTTATGTACTTATTTTATCTTTGTGGCCACTATTATAGGATAAGTCCTCTCTAAATTTTCGTGAGTATGCCTCTAAGTTGGTACTAAAGTTCCTCTCTATCAACACTACATACCTCTGAATGTCACCAATGTGTCTCTGAGTTGGCATGGCTATGCCTCTAAATTAGAGCGAACAGTCATCTAAATTGGCATTGCCTGCCTCTGAATTGTCTTGAGATTAATTGAATGAGGAATTATCCTATAATGCTTTATGTGAAGGTTTTGAGTTAATTATCTCAAATCTAAACTTACTGAATTCTAAATCTGAACTTATCTTATATTAAATTGATCATTGATGCATGAACATGTGTTGAATTATGAATATAAATTTGACTCTCAATGAAATTTGAATATCAAAGAATATTTGTCTTACTTAAATGATGCAATGAAATTATCCTAGTAGGAATTGAAATATTATTCAATTAAATTGAATTCTTATGATCTTTGCATGTAAGAATTTACTAAAACATTATATACTATAGCTATGCATGTCACATTAGGTATACTAAAAAGACCTAATTGTAGTCAACTACTGCATTAGGAGATCATTATAGAACTCCTGAATTTAGACATACTTGTCTTATATATGATAATTGAACAAGGATTCACATGGAATGACCCACTTAGCTATAGTAAGACAGAATGTTATCCACTTTGGTTCTCTAAAAATTGGATCTAACTCTCTCCTGGAAAACCCAAAGGTTTTGTCAAATTACATATCCTTTCTTTAGGTGAAAATCTTTTGGGTCATATGGTTTCTCTCTATTGGGTTAAAATTACATGCACCTAGGTATGTGTATTGCTAAAGTGTACAAACTGAGGTCATTAATATTTGCTAAGTGTATTATGCTTAAGTTTAAGAGTTCCTAGTCCTTAGCTGATCATGATGGCACTAGGGTTTGTGATTTGAGTTCTAATAGTTCAAAAAAAGTTTATCTAGTTTCTTATTTGAATTCATATATATATGTATGTCTGTATGTATATTACACAGATATATCCTTGTTATAGAATCATATATGTAGGTTAGTATTATAATGCCTTATTTATGGTAGCTACTTACCTACGATTAGAGTGAATAAAGTTACTAATTAATGTCTTAGATTATTCTTAGTCTTAATTTATGACTCAATCAATGTTACTTAATAATTAAGTACATAGATATAACTACTCAACAACATATAGTTTATTTGTCGGGCAATATTATCATTATTGTAATGTACTTTGTTGGTTTTCAAAATAGAAGGGTCGAAACCATTATATCCAAAGCAAAAGGGTGATCGATTGATGTTGTCCTATTATCTATAGTACTAGTGTCTAGTTTTAAAGATCAATACATAAGGTTAAATCATAATCGATTAGGATATATTCACTAATGCAGAGGAGAAAACTACACAGACAAGCATTGCCCTTTGAAAGAAATCTAGAAAAATCTAGGCTTCGATCTCAAGCCATGTGAAATTGAAAGCACCAGGATCAACAAAGTGGCCTTGTATTTCTAGCTGAACTGGCAATCCTTTGATCAAGGTCAGAGGATAGTGTGAACCACGTAAGGTATCTACCGTGTTTGTATGTTGGAGAACAAAGGTAGTGAATCTCCACAAGTTGAGGGAAAGTTCACACCATACAAATACACTGAAAGAGTTTGTGAGGAAAAAACAAAAATAGAACACCACGTGCTCTATGGGAGAGGAGGTAGTGACGTCAAAAGCTGGCAAAAACAAAGGGATTACAAGGGAGATGCGGGTAGGTGACATGCCACATGAGGTGATTTGGATGGAGTTGAAGAATCTTTAGATGACTGTGTGCACTCTCTCATCACACCTCACAAGGTTGTTCATGCTTGAAGTTTCTCACTCATGAGGCTCTAGTCTGCTGATGTCATGGGGTCTAGATCTAAAGCAAACTAGGTTATCACACAAGAAACCAGAACTGGGGGTGAATTTCATAGGACATGTAGATCATTCAACCATGGCATGCATATTCAAGGGAAGTGGGTTGGTGATGGAGAAAGATGGTGGATGGATATAGGAAGACGATGATATGGGGCGTACTTTAGGTGAGAGTAAATGAATTAAGGGAAGCAAAAACTTCAAGGACAATGGTGATGCAAAAGAAGGACACTGATAGATTTGAATGTCTTCTGTTGGGTGCAAACTAGGATTTGAGTAGGGGGTTTATATGGTGCACTTTGATCTCCAAAACCCATGGAGGGATCCATTTTCAAAATAGATGATGAGGTTGAAAGAAAACAAGATTGAAGGAGATAGAGTCAGACTAGATTCTAGGAATAAGATGACAAGAAAACATCTATATTACAACCTACTTCTTGCTGTGTTAGTAATTCTAGGGTTAAAGACAACCTTACTTTTGATTATGATGTTTTTAGTAATATAATTACCTTGTTCTTTATTTTTAACCTTAATAATTTGAAGCCTTTTTTTGGATAATTTGATATTATGATATGAGTATACCATGAAATCTGAGCTTTATTTGATATAGAGATAACCTAGACATGTATATGAAAAGAGAACTAATGATAGTCAAGGAAATGATTAGTCAAAAAATTGTTTTTTGGGAATAATATTAAAATAATATTATACGTAGAGAATCCAAATACAAATCCAACACAAAATGAATGAACCAAATTGGAGTTGAAAATCAGAAAAGTATGGCCACTTCAGTAAAAATATCTAGAGTTGGATTTGGTCTGCTTTTTCATCTACCCATCAGACTGATCCCAATGGACACATGGACCAAAGAGGAGGGCCCGACGGGCAAGTGCACTGACAAATGGGGGCCATCAGGAGGAGCCTGACTACCACATGGTTTTACAGAGAGGATCAACGACCATGGGGACCAATGGGTAGCGACCAATACCCACAAGGGTAGATTCCATGTAGGTTAATGGGAGGGATCTGACGACCATGCAAATCGAAAGGTGGAGCTCGATGACCATGCATACCAAAAAAAATGAATTGCACAACCGCTTAGGACAACCAATTGTAAAATGATCATAACTTTTTCTATATATATATATATATATATATCCACATTCAACAGAATTTGTCTCGTTACATTTGTATCTCAATTTCCCACATAATCAGAATCCTACAACACTCTTAAGGTCGACATAAAGGTCATTTCTAGGGTGATATTTGGGACCAACTTGAAGAACAACTTGAGATTGATGATCAAGCCATGGATCATTGTGGTAAGCAGTTTTAGATAGTATATCCCTTCTCTTTTGCCCCTTTTCTTGGTTGAGATATTTTATTCAACTCAATGGAGGTCATCTTCCTCCTTTCCTCATCTTCTACCTGTAGTCAAGTTTCTGTAGGTCTATTTTCCACTTACTGAGTGGTTTAGGATGTGATGTTAAGGTTTGAAGCTCAAACCAGACTTGTGTGAGCTAGAATCTGAGCATAGTGAATACAAGTATGAAGATCAGTGATCTTGAATGTCTTTTTTAAGTGAAAATTACCTTTTGACACTGACTTATAGCACATAAATTTGAAACAATATATTTTCAATATTGAATCATACTTTGTGATAGTTGTGATGAGTTTGATAAGTTTGTATAGTGATTTCTAGTGTAAAAATTCTTATTAGATTATATTTGGTGATGTGATTTCTTATTGAAAGTTTGTTGTTTGAGTTTCTATGAGTAACAAGTGATCAAAATGGTGGATTTATAGGCATCATAGAGGTCGAGTATGCTCTATTCTAGATCTAAAGGATCAAATATAATTTATGAGAAGTATGATAGTAGCCATTCAGTCAGATAATTTTGTGTTTAAGGAAAGATGCTAAATTGTCAAAAATAGGGTGATGATTAGATAAGATGATGATTTACCATATTGAATTAAATATTAGATGCCCTAGACACTATAGAATCCTTCACATGAGACTTTCACTATGAGGAGGAAATGTGTTGTCTGACTAGGGGTAGTACAAATCAAGGTAAGTCTGAATGTATTGGAACAATGCGGGGGTCTAGGCCAGCGAGGGTAGACTCCTAATGACTGTGAGGTATCCAACATCATTGAGAGAGTTAGTGGTTCATGTGTTACGGATTAGTAGTCATCTCTGATAGGACTACTAGTGTTTAATAAGCTAGAGTGCTTTGACTCTCTTCCTGAGTACCTAGGTTTATTGGAGAAGTTCATATATTTGGAAGCTCCCATTAGCTGCCAAGAGCTAGACCTGGAAATGCCTACTGCAGATGGGGCAGTTGAGGTAGAAGACTTAGGATCTTGTACACTCTTCTAAGTCTTATAAGGTGATATCATAGCTTGTTGGATGCTTTCACATGTTTGTGGTCAACTTCGTGTGGGTCTGGTATCATTTGATAATTGGATTACAGAACCCAATAGTTAGTTAGGGGGATATAATATGACTAGTTATTTACACATTCTTGTAAGTTTGGATTATTTTTTCATGATTTTGATTCTCTTTATAAACTTCTTAAATTTCTAAGCTAATAGTTTCTCCAAATTGTTTTATCTTGTTGATTTATTGTGCACTGAGCCAGTAGCCCATCAACCTACTGAAACATTTTTCAAGTAAAGGATTAGCTTCACTAGAACAGACAAAACTAAATTTAATCATGAATAAAGAAGAGGTCTCAAGAAGAGTAGTTTGTAATTACATGGTCTCTCCTCCTTTCTCTAGATCCTAGAATGAGGAGGGAGTGAGATGAGATAAGTTTGTATATAATTGTACTTTATGTATATTAAGTGAAAACTCTTTCTTTTTTGTAAAAGTCAAACTTTGTTGTATTTTTTTATAATGACCAAGATGTTATCATCTTGTTAAATTATGTTTTCATATATTGAGAAAGAAGAAAAATTTATGGCTGATTTTTTTGTAATTGATTAAAGTGGATGGTTAGTTAAACCCCTCCTTTACGGGGCCCTAATCACATTTTGTGGGTTTAGGTCGCGTCAACATTTTTGGTATCATAACATAAGTTGAAGCTAAATTGAGTTTAGGTTTGGGACATGGGTAATAAGTGACCAATAGGATTGAGATTCTTTCCTCTTTGAACTGCAATTTTTCTGACAAATTTTTTCTCTTATGGATTATGCAGATGGAAGGAAGAGGACGTGGTCTTGGTGAGGAACAAGCTGAGAGATACTGTGGCTTGACCCTAATGCAATGCCTCAAGGAGGAGAAGATAGGGATGAGGCGATAAGGATGTATCGTATTTTTTGAATACAAAAGAAAATATAAGATGGATAGGAGGTCTTCATCTTCTAGTAAGGATCTAATGAGATCCTGTGAATCGGTGAATAATCTTTGTGGGATTTAACTATCTAAAACAATAGATCCAGGTGTAGTAGATGTGTGGCTCCGACAACTAGAATTTTTTTCCACCTAATGGAGTTATTAGAGGATAAGTAGATCAATCATAATGTATATTTCCTAAAAGGAGATGTTGAGTTGTGGTGGCATAGACTAGAATATAAGAGGAGGAATAAAGTGATGAAATATAAGGACTTTACAGATGAATTTCACCTTAAGTATATTCCTCATAGCTTTTTAAGTGACAAGACCATACAGTTGGAGAATATTAGATAGGGCAACATGTCAATTAGCAAAGATGAGCCATATTTCACAAGGTTGTCTAACTTTTGTCCTCATCTTTTATTGGATGATGTAGATAAATACATGAGGTTCCAAGGAGGTTTAAGTTCTAAGATTATACATACTGTATCAGCTATTGGGAGAAGTGATAGAGAAAGTTTTGGAGAGTTTGTGGAAGTACCAGGACGTATTTAAGAATTAGTTAAGTCTAATAAGAGTAATGATAGCAAGAAAAGATACAGATATTTCAGTATTACAGACAAATTAGTGGTGGATATATAGGAGGTGGTGGTTTCTTTTCAATGATTGGACAAGGTCTTGGTTGTTTTAGAAGACAAGGATCTAGCTCTTCACATAGTATAGGAAGGTCAAATTCCAGTACATGGAATACACCACATAGGTGGGCACCTTCATCAAGGCCTGCAAGATCATCAACATCATTGATATATCAACAAAAACATGTTACAATTTCATGTGACAATTGTGGTAGGATACATTATGGTCAGTGTTGGAGATCCAATACTCAAATGTGTTATCATTGTGTATAGATGGGTCATATTTATAGTGACTTCATAATGCTTCATTTTAAACATGAACAAAGTTCACAATCATAGTTTTAGAATCCTAAGAGACATGCTCCAACTAGAGGGGAAAGTTATTTAGTGGCTTCAGTTCTAGAGGGGGAGCACTTAGTACAAGTAGTGGATAAGGAGGACAACATGGCAGAGGGAGAGCTATAGGAATCTTCTTCTCAATGACACCATCTGAAGGTATAATTTTTCCCAGAGTTGTGACAGGTAAGATGTTTTTCTTTAACAACATTTTAATATAGTTTCCATATATTTTAGTGTGGCACATTATTTTATGCAAGGCTCATTAGTTAGTGATTTAAATCTTTTAACCCAATACTGATCTTATGAGTTGATGTTAAAAGTGACGTTAGGTGAATCATCAGTCTTGACAAAAGTTTGTCATGGATGTCTGTTGAGTTTCGTTGGGTATACTATAGTAGTTGATATCATAACCTTAAATATTAATTCTTTTCAATGGGTATGGACTGCCATGAGATATTATTGTCCAATTGGATTGTTGGAAGAAAGAAGTTGGTCTTTCAACAAGGTGTCTTTTCGTGTGTCTTTATTGGAGACAAGAAAATCTTACCCAGATTTATAGTATCAATTGTTCTAGTTGATAAGATGATGAAAATGGGGTGTAAGGCCTAACTAGCACATGTGGTATATGCTAGGGAAGAGAAAAGAACTATAATTATAGAGGGAGTTCCAGTAGTATGTGAGTTTCTAGATGTCTTTCCATAAGAGTTACCAGGTTTACCTCTTGAAAGAGATAAATCTTTTACCTGGTAGTCACTCAATATAATTACGAGACTATAGAATGACACCTATAATGCAAAAGGAATTAAAAATTTAGTTACATGAGTTATTAGATAAGGGATTTTTTCAACCTAGTACATCACCTTAGGAGCTACAATACTATTAATTAACAATAATATTATGCATACATTCAACTAAATAAGATAACCATTAAGAACAAATATCCTCTATCTAGGATTGATAACATGTTTGATCATCTACTTGAAGCAACAAACTTTTCAAAGGTAGACCTCAGGTCAGGTTATCATCAGTTTAGGATAACGAAATATGTACCTAAGTTAGCATTCAGAACAAGGTATCAACATCATGAATTTGTGGTCATGTGTTTTGGATTAATAAATGCACCAAAAACTTTCATGGATGTGAGGAATAGGATCTCCAAACCCTATTTGGATCAGAATATAGTATTGTTTGTAGTTTATATTCTTATATATTCTAGAGATGCATAATAATATGATTAAAATCTAAGGAAAGCCCTACAGCTGTTGAGGCAACATCATATTTATGCAAATTTGGTAAATGTGAGTTCTAATTAGCTGAAGTTTCTTATAATGGACATGCCATATCAGGAGATGGAGTCAGTCTAGACCCTAAGAAGGTAAAATTAGTTCTTCAATGAGATAAATCAACAACCCCTACTAAGACCAAAAGTTTTCTAGGGTTAGTTGGACATTATAGTAGGTTTATAAGAAAGTTCAGTTCATTAGAGGCACCTCTTACTCAATCATGTAGTGAGATAAGTATGATTTAATATACTTTGATACTAAATTGAATCATCTTGGATACATGTGGCTTGTGGCGACTTAAGTTTCAAATCTTCAACATGTCACCATCTTGTAACCAATTTTGAACCTAATGAATGTCCCCAACTTACATTGTAATGTATGTCAAGATGTAGAGCTTATAATTATATTTCCAATGATGTAAAAATCAATTTAATCGGACATTCAAAGGCCAAGTTGTTCATGAATGAAAATTGAGTGAATTTATAAATAATTTAACCGACTAAGCTTTTGCACCTTTTGGGCCATAGATCTGGGTGTGCGTGGCCCATTTATCTCCTTTACTTGCCCTTGAATATCTTCTACTTACTCCTTGTATCAATCCCAAGACACACTGATGTGGACCATGATTTCTAGCCATTAGATCCTATACCCTCAGTTCGGGCCCCTAATCTAATGGATAGGAGATCATCATCTAGCTTGGGCCATGTTGTTTCACTTACTACAGTAGGGCCCCTTTATGCGATGAAAATATGCATCGATCTATGATGCTTTTTAATGAATTGAGTCTTCTTCCAAATCCACCCGACCCACTCTTTCTTTCCCCTATACTACCCCCTCATTTCCCTAGCCCTAGACCATTTTCACCTTCTTCTTCTTTCCTAAAAAACCCTCGCCACCATGGATTTCCTAGCTTGGGAGCTCGACTCCTAGCCGCAATTTGACCCCTTTGTAACCACCCTCCACCTCGCATGACCTTCTCGTAGGCAGGAAATTGCTTCTTGGGGCTTGCCAACCCTCACTCTTGTACATCACGACATCAGAGAGGTAACCCACTATGGTAGTGACGCTCAGTACGGACGCGAGCCATGAATGAACCACGATGGTAGAGAGTGATGTTGCATCACCAGATGGCGGTCGGGTCATCCCCATAGCATTTAGGCGATGTCGGGATGATGAGGGCCAGCGAATCATGGCACCACACTAGCTCGTGGGCCCCACCACGGGGAGTGCGGATGAAGCCCAGTGTGGATATTAGATGGGAGACGAGTGGCCCAGATCATCAACGACGTTAGTGATGAAATAAATGTAACACTTTCCTATCTCCTCCTAGTATAGTTTTGATTCAAAATTGCTAAAAATCATATTTTGCACTCCTCTGAACAAATATGATATATAATACACATGATTTTTTATCCTTTCGATGAGAACTATCCATTGGAACTAGTTGTAGAACCTAAATATTCTTGGTTTTCTCCACATATCCTACAGAGCATATATTTTAAAACTTTTTGAATGATTGAGGGGGTAGCTTTCTCTAAAATGGTATTGTCTCTTCAAATATCATCTTAAACTTTACACTAGTAACTTTTATCCACTTCTTGATTTGAACCACAAAATGTACCACCTTGATGCACTTATGTTAACACTTTTGACCTAATAGGGTTGTTTTATGCATGTACATGATGCCACTTTTCTAATGTTGGAACTTTAATTTCTTTTGATCATCAAATGACTATCCAACTTTGAAATTAGTAATATTGATAATGCTATGTGCTAAGTTTGACTAAGGTCTTTCACTATGTTTGCCTTTAATAACTCACATGACTTAAAGACCTATTTGAGTACCTTGATATGACTTAAATTTGATGTCTATGGCTTATAGGTTTGGGTATTTAATCCTTGTTATAAAGTGGATCTTTAATGATCTGATCCCTACGTGAAACTTAAATTCAGACCCTATTATGACTTGTGACACTAAATTCCATGTAATACACTCATGTACTCACTTGACTATTTGTGACATATGTATGACCCTAACAGTTTTAGATGCATATTTTGATTTTTGGGCTCTAACCTTGCTAGATCATAATATAATGATGTAAATGATATCTTAATGACTTCTAATTAGTAGGCACATCCTACTACAACTCTACATCCTAACTTCTTCTACTTGATGCTTCTAATGACTTGGAAATATGACTATATTGCATGGAATGAATCTAATATGGCTAATTATGATCTTTCCTGAAGAGACCATGATGGTAATCTAACTCTCATGCTTCCCCTATTGTCAAATCAGAGTTTATCATTGTCTTGTAGTACTTATAATGTGGATGGTTCACCTAGACCTAAGGTTTATTGTTGGTGCTTATACTATATTGAAATCAATTCATAATCTCATGCTTACCCTATTTTCAAATCAAAATCTATCATTATATTGTATTACTTATAATGAGGATGGTTCACCTATACCTAAGGTTTACTTTTGGTGCTTATACCGTGCTAAAATCAATTCATACATGTTTGACAAGATGTGACTATACTTGAACTATTTGATACCTAGGTTTAGGAGAACATCCACATGACTTTTTTCATGTTTATATTCACAAGACCCTAATGACCTAAAATCCACTATTGTTTCTTTTTACATCTTAGGTCCATGTTGACTTGATCCTTCTCTAGGAATCTCACTCATGAATCATAAGTTGTACTCTACTCCCAAGGTATGCCTAGTCTCTTTGACCCTACTATGATATTCACTTGTTTGTATGTATGCTCGTATGAATTCTTGGCTAGATAATTACATGTTTGAGCTACTCGTTCCCTATGATTATAACGTTCATTTTTCTTGAAATATGATGATTAAACATCAGACACAATTGAACTTGTCCATTATACAAACCTTGTGTACCTGCATGTATTTTTGGGGTAAGGGCACAAGGAATGTTGAAAATTGGGTTAGTGACGTGTATTTTACTACGCGCTAAAAATGCAAGTATACGCGTCGAGTAGTACAGGCCTTGTGAGGCCCGAGTCGAACACAGGGATACTCGGAAATGTAGGAGACTCCTACTAACTATTTGCGATCAGCTAAGCCGAATAAAAAATTGGGGTTGTTGTCAAAATTAAAAGAAAATAAAAATAAAACAAAGCAAACAATCGATTAAAAGTTAATTTAATCAATTCAAAAAAGTATCTTTAGGATTGCGGTTTCACCATGGGTTTTCATTGCATTAGGTTTTATATAATGCCTCACTCTTCTCTCTCTATCTGGGTAGTGGCCTGAAAACAGAATTGCCCACTGTCGTGGTACAATTCACTACTTAGGTTTAGGTTGGTTCCACCGTCGTAGTAACCTATCCCCTAAACTAAGTGCATTACGAACGATCTCTCAGTATCCACCATTAATTTTACACCACCTTGTTTAAGGGATTTATCGATTAATGTAGGTTTCGTCTCTTTTCAGCCATTAATCCTTCTGTCGAAGTGATTAAGGGCATTAGATTATTATTATGGTGATCAAGCATAACAATATATGGAGAAAACGAAGCTATACCACGGATTTAAGAGAGAAAATATGAATTACTATTATAAAACTGTCATACAATGAATTCCCGGGCTACTCCCGGTCCTAAAGATGAAGGGGATTAGCCCCACATGTTCATCTCACACAAGTACAAGGTAGAAATAGGGGAAATCATATGAAAAACGTGAATAGAAAGAGAAAACCCCTGAACGGAGAAGAACCGATTGATCCTTTGCGTAGAACACGTGCTTTCCCGCCTCTCAGTGGTGAAATCCGTCTTCGGCGGCGTCCGGATCGACTGGTATGAACTTCTGGCCTCCGTTCTCCTTTCTCTCGCTCCTCGGCACTTGTGTAATGGCTAATCCGATCCCCCCCAATTGTCTGGGCGGCCGTCATTAGGTATAAGTCCCTCATTAGGTCATTAATTCACTCCAGCCGTCCGATTGAGATCATTAGAAAGCAAACTCATATCCTACGGCGTCGATACCATCGACGCGAGTCGATGGTATCGACCCGCTACAGTGGCGGATGGCTGTAAACCCTTCCTTTGTCATGCCCGACATCATCTCGATACCATCGAATCGGGTCGATGGTATCAACTTCCTTTTGGCGTCAGTTTTGTCATTTTGCGACGTTGTAGCCTCCGTGTGTCGATGGTATCGACTGGGTGTCGATACTATCGACTTCTTCTTCGCTAGCACTCTGAAGATGTCTCGATACCATTGACATCAGCGTCGATGGTATCGACTCTTTGCTGCTCCTTTCGGCTGGCAACCTGCGGTCTTGTCGATGGTATCGACTTCCGTCGATGGTATCGACGGAAGCAAATACTCGTTTTTTCTGCAATTCAAAGACATGATCAAATAAATCCACACAAATAATAATAATGTGATAATTAATGCTCAAAATGATAAAACTAAGGGGATTTGACATAAAATGATGGCAAAGACCAAAATAGATGAATTATGCGATATTAACCATAGAAATGACTAATTAAAGCATAAAACACATATAAAACCGATCTATAAATGCGACTCAAAATCATCGCATCAAACTCCCCTAAGCTTGAACATTGCTCGCCCTCGAGCAACTCATCCTTAGAATAGAATTGCAAATGTCAACTGAAAAACAACACACCAACCCAACATCCCATATGACTCCCACTGAACATTCACAAACCGACCTTCTCTAACCACAGAACGGTAATTACCCTAAAGGCGACAGTAATCATCAAGAAAAGAAATTAACCTCCAAACCGATGAACACTATCACATAAGGCAGTTAACATAATAAAATTCGCCGATTCAGCATTGGTGCATCTTGTGATCGCCTATACTACGTTGCTCGCCCTAACTACCATCTACATGGAAGCAGTTCTCCTGATATTCATTAGTGAGGAGAAATTCACGGTGGCCTACCAATCCGAGCAACGGGTGGATGAAGATGGGTGACTCATGGAAGAACGTGGAAGTATTGTCCAGTTTCAACATGCATAAAACAAAAATGTCCTATATGATGCAAATGCACATTAGAAATGCCCTAATGCCTAAAATTGGGTGGAATGATGCATGCACTAACCATCCACCTCAAAATGAGATGAATATCTAGTCAAGCTACATCATGTACTCAATTATCCTGAAATGCGAGTGATATCATGTTCCTTTCTCCTTCTTATTTCACTTTCTTCTAAATTCTTTTTCTTTTCTCTTTTTTTTATATTGCAGATTTTCAGCTTTTTTTTTCAGCCCACATATCCATAATTGCTTAAAGATAAGTTTATTGGGCTATTTTTATCATTGATCAGAAATTTTTGCACTATTTAGAAGGTATGGAACAATTAATTCACCATTGGGGAAAAATTGAGATACATGATATACTTTATGCATGAAGATCATGAATGCAACTACATGGCATGCACCTAAAGGTAATGTGCATGAATCACTATATTTTTTTATATGCAAACAAATGGAAAATACCAATGCAAGTCCTATCTAAATGCATGCACACAAAAAGGAATTAAAAATACACTTTACTTCCAATTCTTAGGTGGATTATAGAAAAATGAAGTGGAACGATCACAAGACTAGATGACTGAACCTTAGAAAGATATTATGTGTCCCTCCTTACTGACCTGTGTAGTAGTTTAGAGGGTTATCTCTCTTACATCAAATTAAAGTCTCATTACCATTTGGTTAGGTTAGGCTCAAACAACCATTTCCGGCCACTTTCATGAATCATTGGGAGTACAGGTATGAAATGTTGTTTTAAAGTTGACATAATCAATCATATTCATAGGATGTGTGCCCAAGGTCAAACAAAACAAGCTATCCAAACACACAAAAATTGTCAAATTTCCCTTGAATTTCCCATGTACTAACAGCAAGATGACACACTTTTATGACGTCCACAATTACACTAGATAGCACGTGGATCCTACACAAACTAAAATTGCAAGAAACAAATAACAAGAGAACAAAAGTAATAACACTAAAAACTGAAAACCATAAAAGATAGAGTTGTTCCAACTACCCCCCTAAGCTTGAATTCGACTATGGCCTCATAGTCAAAAACAAACTTAAAGATTGGAACAGGGATACCCGATCACTCTTGTGGAGGTGGAGGCGGTGTCCTTTGAGCACGTAGTCCAAGTTTGCCTTGAAGCCAAGATCACGGAGCATCTCCGGATCCACATACCGGGTTGGCTCGATCTTGCGTTTCATGATTTCGTCGAAGATCTTCTTCACCTCCGCAGAAGGGTGGACAAGGCAAGGACGTGCGACCGATGATGGCGGTGGTGGCACGAACTCGGGGATGTCAATCATATGAGCGTGCGAGGAAGAAGCTCCAGTTGGATGCACCATTGTTGCGATGAGAAAAGGATTAGAAGAAGAGCTCGGTGAAGATGGAGAATTGAATCTCTGCTCGGTGAAGATCGTCGCTCGGTGCTGCTGTTCTTCGGGCTTGGATGGCTCGGGGGAGTGCTCGGCGCAAAGGAAGAAGAGAGCTCTGAAGGTGTGACGTTAAATGACGTCATGAATCTCCTTATATAGACTTGGCCGACGCCACTGTTGGTCCGTCGATACCATCGACGTGGGTCGATGGTATCGACACGTCTCGATGCTATCCGGCCCCCTCGCGAGTATCGACGGCTGACGATTGCTTGATCTTGAAACCCGGATTGCTGACGTATCGATACCATCGACATAGGTCGATAGTATCGACGCTGCACCCAGATCGATGACGTGGACGCCGCGATCGCCGTTGATTTCTTTGCGCGGATCGGTGACATGGATGGCCGATACCATTGACAGATGTCGATAGTATTGACTTGGCTTCATTGCGACACCGCCACTTTGCACTTCAACCTGTAACCATGTCGATACCATCGACGAGGCCGTCGATGGTATCGAGTTGACTGAGACAAATCGGTCTAAACTTCTCCAGAGATCTCGATGGTATCGACTCTTATGTCGATACTATCGATTTTTCCTTCTCGACCACCTGTAGGTATGTCGATACCATCGACGAGGCCGTCGATGGTATCGACTCAGAACAAAATCTGTAGTCTTCAACATGTACCCTTTTCGATACCATCGACGAGGGTGTCGATGGTATCGACTCTGCCTCAACCTTCACAATGAACAAATGGATCAAGGTATATTCTTTATACTAAAAATTGAACAAAAATAAAGCAACCTACGATTATAATTAAACTATCCTAATGTACCGATGGTTGGGTTGCCTCCCAACAAGTGCCCTTATTTAACGTCTTAGGCTAGACGGTATGAAGCTCATCATCTTTTCACCTTGGGAACTGCGCTTAGAGGATCATGTGGTAACTTGAATTCAACTCGATCTCCTCCAATTCCCAAGGACAATGTACCTCTCCCTAAGGCAGTCACGACGTCCGTCGTTGCTTGAAACGGTCTTCCTAGAAGAATTTCACAGCTTTGGAGCGGTGGCATATCAATGACAACAAAATGCACCGGGAATGTGAATCTATCCACTTTGACGAGAACATCCTCACACACTCCATATGGTCTCACTAAAGACCCATCTGCCAATTCAATTGTCGCGGCTGACTTCTTTATCTCTTTTAACCCAAGTTTCTGAAATGTCGCCAGAGGCATGAGATTTATGCTGGCGCCAGAATCACATTGCGCTTTAGGAAAATGTCGACCACCTATTGAGCAAGGAACGTAGAAGCCTCCTGGGTCTTTTCTCTTCTTTGGTGAACTCCTGTGAATCATAGAGCTCATCGTTTCATTCATCCTACAATTATCACTGTCTTTTATCCGCCTCTTCTTATTGATGATTTCCTTGATGAACCTCCCATAGGCGGGCACTTTCTCGATCATCTCTACTAATGGAATATTGATGTGGAGTTTTCGGAATATTTCCAAGAATTTCCTAAAATGACGATGCTCTTTCTTTGACTTAGGATTGTCCAGTTTTGAAACATCTGCTGCATCAACACGCCTGTGAGGTGGCACATATGAGCTTTTCGGGGTTAACTCCCCTAAGCTTGCTTCAATCACTCCCTCTGACGTGGGCTTTGGCGAGACATCATCAAAAATAAAAGGTTGTTGTGGTTCCTCTCTCGCATTCGATGTTTCCACACGTGCACAAACACCCTTCAATTGTTCTTCTTCTCTAGATGGAGATACAATATTCATTACTCGCTGTGATTTTATGAAGAAAGGGTTTCCGCCCGGCAGTCCATAGTAAGTGCGTGGATACAGTATCGCCGGTGTCGCATGCGTATTAAAAGTCATTTTTCTTTCTTCTTTAGCTTCTTGCACCTGAGATTCCTCCTCATTGCTTACCACAGAAATATACTTGACCTGATGGTGTGCTTGGGCCACGTTTTCATTCTCGGCCGGTTTCTGTTGATTGGCGTGCTTGATGGCTGCCACTTCACTAGAAATCTGTGCCACGGTGGTTTCTAATGCCCGCATTTGTGCTCCATGGCTTTGCAGCGTCTGTCCAAACTTGGTTAGAATATCACCTTGAGATTGCAATTGCTTACCAAACATGGCCATCATCTCTTGGTTCTGCTGTACCATTTGACTCAGTAATTCAGTGTTCTTATCCTCGGCTCTAGGCTGTGGTTTGGCATCCGGATCCTGCAGAAAGTTATTTGGATCCTTCCATGAGAATTTTTTATCCTTCCTCCATGCGTAGTCATTGTTTCTGTAACCCTGTTGTTGCATGAATTTCACTTGGGCTTCCTTATCCTCAGATGCATCTTCCTTAGATAGCAGCTTCTTGGCTAGAAGATCTAACTTATCGTTTAGCTCTCTCATTGCCTTTGATTCACTGGAGACTCATGCTTGCTCAACTGGGCCTCTCTCTCTTTCTCTCCAGGACTGCTTTCTAGCCATGTTCTTGAGTATCTCCCATCATCTGGTGTTTGTGTTGTTTAGAAAAAATCTCGACTCGGCTGAATCCAGATTACTCCTATCATGCTCGGAGAGAGAAAAATAGAAAATTTTCACCTGCGTCTCCTTGTCCAGCCCGTGATGCGGACACCTCCTCAACATAACCTGAAATCGCTCCCAGGTCTCAAAATATGTTTCACCAGCCTGTTGGGTGAAATTATGAATCTTCCGGATCATGTCGTTAGTCTTCTCAGGAGGGAAGAACCTCTCAAAGAAGACCTCCACCATATGATCCCAGGACTCCACAAATTCATCATCTAGGTTGTGTAGCCATTCTCGTGCAATTCCTGCTAGCGAGCTTGGGAAGAGCTTAAAATAAAGTACAGTCTGCGGAAATCGGTCAATTTTCACCATATCGCAGTTCTCCACGAATTGACTCAGGTGCGCAACGGGATCCTCATTTTTCAACCCGTGGAAAGCATTGGACTTAACCAAATTAATAAGAGTTGGATCAATCTTGTACGTTGGTATATTGATTGCTTGCTTCTTTATCGGCCCTTTAGAGGCAGATGTGGAAGAAGCTTTGATCTTCGCCCATATCGTTGGTTCCTCGGCCATCTCTTCTGGTTCAGATTCAGAATCTACCTCTTCTTGGTACTCTTGCTCGGAATGCTCCTCATCCTCAGGTCCCGAAAAAGGAACCTCGGGTGCGCGTTCCGCGTAGTCAGTACTACGTGTCTGCACCATACACAGTACCTGAAATAAGAAAATTTGAGTTCAGTACTAAGCTTATACGAGTATGAACAATTAAAGCACCATGTAAAAATATTTGAAATTGAATGAAAAAAATAAAAAAAATTGTGGCCTAGAGTGGCCGCGCGTAGCACTCGAAGTGCCAACAATTTCGCCGTATCCCCGGCAACGGCGCCAAAAACTTGACGTGTATTTTACTACGCGCTAAAAACGTAAGTATACGCGTGGAGTAGTACAGGCCTTGTGAGGCCCGAGTCGAACACAGGGATACTCGGAAATGTCGGAGACTCCTACTAACTATTTGTGATCAGCTAAGCCGAATAACAAATTGGGGTTGTTGTCAAAATTAAAAGAAAATAAAAATAAAACAAAGCAAACAATCGATTAAAAGTTAATTTAATCAATTCAAAAAAGTATCTTTAGGATTGCGGTTTCACCGCGGGATTTCATTGCATTAGGTTTTATATAATGCCTCACTCTTCTCTCTCTATCCGGGTAGTGGCCTGAAAACAGAATTGCCCACTGTTGTGGTACAATTCACTACTTAGGTTTAGGTTGGTTCCACCGTCGTAGTAACCTATCCCCTAAACTAAGTGCATTACGAACGATCTCTCAGTATCCACCATTAATTTTACACCACCTTGTTCAAGGGATTTATCGATTAATGTAGGTTTCGTCTCTTTTCAGCCGTTAATCCTTCTGTCGAAGTGATTAAGGGCATTAGATTATTATTATGGTGATCAAGCATAACAATATATGGAGAAAACAAAGCTATACCACAGATTTAAGTGAGAAAATATGAATTACTATTATAAAACTGTCATACAATGAATTCCCGGGCTACTCCCGGTCCTAAAGATGAAGGGGATTAGCCCCGCATGTTCATCTCACACAAGTACATGGTAGAAATAGGGGAAATCATATGAAAAACATGAATAGAAAGAGAAAACCCCTGAACGGAGAAGAACCGATTGATTCTTTGTGTAGAACACGTGCTTTCCCGCCTCTCGGTGGTGAAATCCGTCTTTGGCGGCGTCCGGATCGACTGGTATGAACTTCTGGCCTCCGTTCTCCTTTCTCTCGCTCCTCGGCACTTGTGCAATGGCTAATCCGATCCCACCCCCAATTGTCTGAGCGGCCGTCATTAGGTATAAGTCCTTCATTAGGTCATTAATTCACTCCAGCCGTCCGATTGAGATCATTAGAAAGAAAACTCATATCCTACAGCGTCGATAACATCGACGCGAGTCGATGGTATCGACCCGCTACAGTGGCGGCTGGCTGTAAACCCTTCCTTTGTCGCGCCCGACATCATCTCGATACCATCGACTCAGGTCGATGGTATCGACTTCCTTTTGGCGTCGGTTTTGTCATTTTACGACGTTGTAGCCTCCGTGTGTCGATGGTATCGACTGGGTGTCGATACTTTTGACTGCTTCTTCGCCAGCAATCTGAAGACGTCTCGATACCATCGACATCAGCGTCGATGGTATCGACTCTTTGCTGCTCCTTTCGGCTGGCAACCTGCGGTCTTGTCGATGGTATCGACTTCCGTCGATGGTATCGACGGAAGCAAATACTCGTTTTTTCTGCAATTCAAAGACATGATCAAATAAATCCACAATAATAATAATAATGTGATAATTAATGCTCAAAGTGATAAAACTAAGGGGATTTGACATAAAATGATGGCAAAGACCAAAATAGATGAATTATGCGATATTAACCATAGAAATGACTAATTAAAGCATAAAACACATATAAAACCGATCTATAAATGCGACTCAAAATCATCGCATCAGTTAGCTCAGTGACTTTGATATTGAGGTCCCTTACATATTAAAGGGTTAGCTAATCTTGAGCATCCTTATGGACCCTTCCAATGGGAAGTTGGTCAATGGCCATAATATGTTAAGTATAATGGAAATACACTTAAAAAATGTTTTGTAGAAAACAATGTCATTAGTTGTTTCATGCCTTGGTTCTACTTCTTTATTATTATGATTTTTCTAGCCAAGAAACTTTTATATTACTCTTAAGTTGTGGTTACATGTTTTTCATAGCGTACTCAATGCACTTGCATTGATATATTTTGTTTATCAAATTTATAGTTTCCACATGAAGATCTACCACACTGAAGACTCTAAGCTCTGAAATGAATCACTAATAGGTACACTTGACTTTAGAAATGGGTACATATCTTTTATCTCCATGTTTAGTACGTTGTCATCTCTTAACTTTTGTTATTTCCTTTTCATATATATTGAATGCGTGAAACTATGTGCCATTCTAGGGAGTGGGTACATAAGTCCACTCGCCTTTGGCTTTGTAGCCATTAGGAGTGTGGACTTAGGGTAATAAATAGTTCCCTGACATGATTAGATGAAGTTTCTTTTCATGGACATGCCATATCATGATAGGGAGTTAGTGTAGACCCTAAGAAGGTGGAATCAGTTCTTCAGTGAGAGAAACCTACAACCCCTACTGAGATCAGAAGTTTTCTAGGGTTAGCTGGATATTATAGGAGGTTTATAATAAATTTGAGTGCATTAGAGGCACCTATTACACTTTTAATAAGGATGAGTGTACGTTTTATTTGTTTTGAAACATGTGAGAAGTCTTTTCAAACTTTAAAGAATAAGTTAACCATAACACTAGTTTTGATTTTTCTAGAGGTAGATAAATGATATGTGGTTTTCTGTAATACATCTAGAAGAGGCTTGGGATGCATTTTGATGCTGTGAATGGAAAGCGGTGTCCTATGCTTCTAGACAACTAAAAAATAATGAAAAAAATTATCCAATACATGATCTTGAACTTGCATCAATAGTACATTCCTTAAAGAAATGGCGTCATTATCACTATTGTGAGTCAGGCCAAGTCTTTACTGACCATAAACGCCTAAAGTACATTTTCACTCAAAAGGATCCTAACCTGAGACAAGTTAGGGAATTATAGACGTTTTCATTAATTATCATCATGGGAAGACCAATGTAGTAGCAGCTGCTCTAAGTAGGAAGTCAACATCGTTTGTAGAAGTTTTCTATGGCATGTGTAAAAGAGATTTGTCGATTAACATGAGAGAGATGAATTTGTATTTATATGTGTCTAAACAAGGTGGGTTGATTGCACAAATGCAAGTTAGGACTACATTCTATGAACAAATCAAGGAGCTTCAACTAAGTGACATGGAATTGCAATAGATTATGCATGATATGATAGAAGGAAAAGGAACAGAGTTCAAAAATTTAGATGATGGGTTGTTGTATTAGTAGGATAGATTGTGTGTGCTAGATGTCATTGCGTTAAAGAAGCAGATTCTGGAGGAATCTCACTCTTCAATGTACACAATGCATCCAGTCAACACAAGGATGTTTAAAAACCTTAAAAAATGTATTTGTGGTAAGGTATGAAGAAATATGTGGATGAGTATTTTGCTAAATGTGGCGTATGTCAACAAGTCAAGGTTGAACATCAAAAGTTTCCAAGTACTCTACAATCACTTCCTATTTTTGAACAAAAGTGGGATCACATAACTACAAACTCTATGGTTGGATCACCTTGGGAACTACATGGTATTGAATCTAAATGGATAATTGTAGATAGACTAACTAAGTCTTATGACTTTCTATTACTTAAAACAATATAGGATATGCCAAAGTTAGCTAAGGTCTACATAGATGAAATAGTCAGACTACATGGGGTCCTAGTTTCTATAATATCTGATAGAGATCCCAAATTTGCATCTAGATTCTAGAATTAGTTGCATCTCTCTTTGGAAACAAGATTGAAGTTTAGTACAAAATTTCACTGTCAAATAGTTGGACAGTCAGAACAGACCATTCAAACCCTGGAGGAAATGTTAAGAGCATGTGTTTGACAATTTAATGGTAGTTGGGATAATCACCTTAGTATTATGGAGTTTTTGTATAATAACAACTATCACTTTATTTTAGATTTGACCTCCTATGAAGCTTTACATGGGAGGAAGTGTAGGTATCCCATTTGTTGGTATGAAGTTGGTGAGAGGAAATTTTGAGGCCCTAAATTGGTAGAGGAAAAAATATCTATGATCAGAAAACAATTGAGAGTTGTACATGACATACGAAAAAACTATCTGATCAGGAAACAATTGGGAGTTGTACAGGACATACAAAAAAAAACAATGCAGAGAAAAGGCATAGACCACTTTAGTTTGAGGTTGCAGATTTTAACTTGAAAATCTCACCATGGAAAGGTGTGATGAGGTTTGGGAAGCAAGGAAAACTAACTCCTATATACAAGGTTCCATATCCAATCGTTCAAAGAATTGGCCAATGGCATACAAACTTGAGTTCCCTTTAGAGATAGCCAATTTACATGATGTATTTTGAATATCTATGTTGAAGAAGTGTCATCCATGTATTGAGAAGATTAGACCCATAAATGGATCGAATATGGAGAAAATACCACGATATCCGATATTCGAATCCAAAAAAAAATTGATCTAATATCAAATCTGATATCCTATGGATATCATGTAATAATAATTGAATTTGATCCGACAAATAATATTCAAATTTAGATAAATATCTGTTTTGAACCAGAAGTCATAAATGTATTGTTATGAATATATTATATAGAAAACATTGATATTATTGAGAATACATATAATAAAATATCTATATTTTCATATATATATGTATAATATTTAATAATATATATATAATATTTAATAATATATATATTTATTTATTTATTTGTCAAATTTGGATTTTTTTAGAGCATATACAACCATATCCGATATCCTATTCAAAATTTTTGGATATGAAATTTGATATCCTAAATCCAATTCTGATTATGTAGATGTCAGACTTTTTCAAATATCTAGACTTGAATCCGGATCGAATGTGCAGATTCTAGATACCATTTACAGGCCTAGAGAAGATCATAGATCCATATAAGAGATGATACCTCGTGTACTGAAGGACCCATCCAAATTCTATATCAACATGATTTGAAGGCTTAAAAAGAGGGAGATACCCTTAGTAAAGGTTCTTTGGAGGAATCATGGTATAATAGAAGCTACTTCAAAAGTAGAGTTTAAGATGTGTAACAAGTATCCTTTTCTCTACTAGGAATTTTGAGACAAAAATTTTATTTGAGGGGGAGAATTATTACAACCCAATTCTTGCTTTGTTGGTAATTCCAGGATTAAAGATAACCTTAATGTTGATCATAGTATTTTCAGTAATATAATTACCTTATGCTTTATCTAATCTTGTTATTTGAAGACTTTGTTTGGATTAGTCAAAATTATGATATGAGTATATCATGAAATTCTATCTTTAATTGATATAGATATAAGCCACACATGTATATGGCAATATAATTAATATACCCAGGAAAACAATAAATAAAGATATTACTATTTAAGACTCTCATGAAACTAATGTTGGTAAGGTATGCCCATAGACCCAATCATATGATGATTGACCTGGCATTATTACCTAAAATGATTTTATTAGTAATAACATATATAAAGGCAAGCTTCCAATTCATCTTTTTCACTCAGTTATGGGATAATCAGGATACAAAGTGAATGTCTATAGAATGATATTACTCAATATGTATGTCTTCAAGTATTAGCATTGTTGAAATGAGATCATGAAGATGTTAAGAGTACATATACATATTTTGAGTATGTTCCTAGTTGGTTGTTAATGTGGAAGGCAGATAGACACCAATAACACATAAGACTAGAGTGTGAGATGGTTGATGACTGAGTCTCACTAACTCATGATATGGCAATATCAAACTAAGCACACAAATACATGTTAGGGAACAATGTATCAGACAGACCCATCTTGAGAGTGACACTTGGTTATGGTGGTCACCATCATCTCTCATAGTGAAGGTGGTGATTGTGGTTCTTAGACCTGAAATCACTGCACTCGTCATGTGTTGTTGGGTATGCTTTGACATCTCAAATGCAATCCTGAAATATGGGTTGTTATGACGGTGATGATTGGGTGACTTTAACACATGGGTATAGACTGTGAGTGATAGATATGGGATTTGTCCCTCCTACTAGAGTATGATATTCTTGCCACTTGATAAGAGAGACTGAGAAACGCATGTGCACGCACATGTGAATCAATATATGATATTGAGGCCCCATTATCTCAGGCAGTCTGCTCTTGGTTCAACAAACATGGATTGAACATTGAAAGGATGACCTTCCATGCCTTGAGTTCATCATAGATATCACAGACAAAGGAATTATACAATCATTGTAACACCTTACCAGATTGTAGGTTGAAGTTGTTCTCTAACTTTCCATTCACTTGGGTATCACTAATGTGCGACTAGGCACCACTCTCTGCTTGTGGTGTCATAAGCTAGTTATGGACATTCACTGCCAACATGACATGGGACCTATAGGGTCACACACACAGGAACTCATCTAGAAGAGGCGTTTGATCTTGAATGACAATTGGATTGATTACTAAAGCATTTAGGTATTCAATTCACACAATAGATTGATGGATTGACTGACTGGAACTACCAAACGACCATATCACTGGATGAGATAGCCATTTGGGCAACCAGATAGGCATATCAAACTTTTGAGACAGTTGTCTAGGTTGTCAGGATGATCGAGGATCAAATTGGCTAAGTTTTGTCTTTGAACTGACCGGTTCAATATGATTGAACTGACCAGCTCATTTGAAATCACTAGACGACTGTATGGGTGAGTGGGATGGGCTTCTCACTTGGCTGAGACAACATGGTTGGATCCAAATGAAGGTTCATGATGTTTCCCAAATAGTTCCAATGTCACTTACTTGAGGTGCAAGTAAATTAACATATGATATGAATCAGAATAAAAAATTTCCAAATTCATATCCAATTAGGAAACTTCCAAACGGTCATTTGTCAGTGCGAGACAACAATCTCACACCCCAGATGATCGCATGGGTGTGCCAGATGACCGTTTGGCATCTCGGAGGTTGTGAAAGTTCAAGTTCTTCCAATCCCTTCCACTCTCACATAATCTCGTATAGACTAGGAGCCCTGACCCTAACCTCTCACCTATAAAAGAAGGGGTATTGGGGGCTTCCCAAGACACAACAAAAACAACTGAGAATCAATTCCTTTGAAAATTGTTGTACTCTCTAGTTTTGGTAACCAAGAGAGCCAAAGAAAGTCCTACCCAATAGGGAGGGATATCTACGGGTGAGAAAGAATTGGTGATCAATTTGGTGGGAGAGTCGGTTGGTGACTAGTACACAAACAAGAGGGACAACTTCTTCTTGTTCATTCTTGGTGCACAAAAGGAGTTCTAGTTGGTCTATGTGGACTACTCTAGAGGTAGGATTCTTTTATCTGCTGCTCAGAGAGCAAGGGCATCCTGTAGTCAGTAGCGAGACCACCAGAGGCACTACAAAAGCTATCCAGTTCATTATTCGTGGTGAAGACCAGGAGCTGCACAACCACCGTCGAAAAGTAACTGGTTGACAATTGCTAAGAAGTAAGTTTTTTTGCTGGACTTGCTCCAGGATCAGGTATAACTCGCTAAAACCATCATTCCTATTTCATAGTAGTTGACGCGATCTTGCTATATTGGGAATATCGGTGGATAAATTTTTGTTCCTCTACTATATTTCGTGCCTATATTTCCCAATAGTGGTATCAGAGTCATGTAAATTTAAAATGTTTTAGGATAATCAATATGATCGGATTTTTGGTTTCATTGTTTATTTATTTCATATGATGTGAATACTTAAACTGCTCTCGTATGCATATCTAATCAAAGACCACATAATTCCAAACTAATATATATATATATACACACACACGATATGATATATGTATCAAATTTTCACATGTCTCCCTAAAAGTGGTTTTGATGATGGATGTATAGCGTAGTTATGGTCTAAACCCAATTTCTTTGTATGGTTGGATGTTTTTGTTGTTCTTTCTTATCTCAGTCTGCGTATCGAGCATGTACCTCTTTCCTCCCGATGTAAAGTAATTCTTTCCTGCCTTTGCTCCCCTCGAATGTAACTCGAGGTTTCTCTTTATCAATGTAATAATGTAGCAATAGGATAGTTTTTCCTTTTATGCAGCAATGAAGAAGATGATCATCGCCAGAGGAGACAACCAATTATTGAGACAAGATAACCATCATGAGGACCTTAGTGGATAGGACAATGGAGCCATACAACCTCCTAGTGGGTCCAACCGATCGTTTGGAAGTAGTCTAAAGATCGAATTGGATAGGAGGTCATTCGTGATAACCAACTGACTAGCCAAGAGGTGAGATGATCGGTTTGAGGGTTGAATTGATCTACCCAGATTGGTAAGCATAGATCTACATTAACTGCAGGTTCGTACATGTGATGTGATGTATGATGCCCCACGCCACACAAAGTGAGATTACTCAAAACAAAACTGTAGAAGAGAGATTAATAAGTAGATTACTGAATAATAGTGAAATTTAAAACTATTATATAAAATTGCCAAACATCAAGAATCTCTACATATAGGTGCTTTCATGCCTCTAAGCACTTACTATGTGTGCCATCAACATGTTACCAGGGAACCTATTCCAGAACAAATATACATATATCCATTACAATTGTATGAAAAAAGGGGCACACAAGACAAAGACGTATTGAAAGCACATCCATAAAATGTCTATAAAACATTCCCAAGGACCCGAGTGTATAGGGATGACTCTACGACTCTATCAATAAAATACATCCAACAACACTTTCAACCTTCTCAACTACTACCTCTCTTGCTGGTCCTCAACCTCTACTGCATGATCTCTACCTCCTCGTGTACATCCACCAAAAAAGGATGTGGAAAACCAACGGGGTGAGATTCCAAATCCCAGTGGGAGATATAACTCTCCACCAACTCTATTATCATCACAGATAAGATAAATTAAGCACCAGTAAATCTACAACTATGTGAAGCAAGTAATCATTATTAACATGAAGAGCAATAACTGATGAATTATGAAACATCTCAACAATTTTTAACGAATATGCATAACATGTATAATTCCTATGAATAATATTGTATAAAGATCAAGCAAGGCCTCGTCCAATGTTCCCGTATTTTGATCCTATACAATTATACTACACATATGATTATGCATTTTATTATGCCACGAGATTTTGAGTTGTACCACCCAAATCCCACCGACCACTTGATAAGTCAAAATTGGTGCCATACAAGGTCTAATGGAAGAGCCAAAATCCATGACCTCACCACCTTGTGGTCAATATATGAGAAAACACCTTAGAGACATACCAATCAATTGCAACAATGACATATAGTCAAACTCAGGGATTGGTTCACACATGACCATCCACATATATAATCATAACTAGCCCACCTTGGTATGGGTACGATGCTAGAAGAATAGGCTCACAAATTGCCATTCTAACAAGAAGGAGTGGCTCACGCATGGCCATATGTAGCATAACAAGATCGACTCACACATCTTGTAGTTAAGGATACAAGGAATTACTTGACTTGTACCTTGCATATTCAAAAATATGCACTCTGAGTTAAATTCATTTCACCATTTAGAAAATGTTGACACTGAATGGATCTATGGCACATGAAAAGCTACAAGATTAGATTTCACTAGATTAGTTAGATCATTTAAGTATCTTTTAGAATCAATCAAGTTACAAAGTACAACCTCTAAACAAATTCTACATAAACAAGGGCATACCACATTACCAGGACATATTAGACCATATAATGTGTGATATCATCACATCGTCACTTGATGCTTGTCATTCACCATATGTCCCTCACAAGGACCACATCTCTTAGGGTAACATCCCTACATATCATCACTGAGGAAATCACCAATTCATATAAGGCAAATAACCATCATTAGGCCATAAGACCATTCACCTCCTCTTTTAAGGATGTGAACAACACTTATGACTCAAAAGACCCATTACACATATCATAAGTAACATAGGTCATACCTGGCTATGCTTATCAACTGGTATCACCTACATGGTTAGAGACTTGTAACAACAAGAACAATACATCATCATCATTACCATCTCATAAGATCCAGTCCATTCACATTACATCATTAGGGTTAGGGTTTCCATTTAATCAATTAGGGTTTACAAGGTTGGATAAACAACTACCCTTAGATCATTGCTTCCATTATCATTATGAGGTATGTTATGAGATATAGAAACACAACTCTTGTAATTATAAATAACCCCACCCCATAAGGTATCAAATCTTAACATGTAACCCTATCATCAACATGATGCAACATAACCACCAACACAAGATTTCAGTTAAGGCTAGTATGTAGGTGTATCTATTTAGATCAGCTTGGGAGTGTATCGGTCTAGCATCACATGTGTCGGGAAACCACACTAGAGGGTACGGTGTATCAGGAAACACCTATGTAGGATGTGTCGGCCTACACCTCCCAAGGGTGTGATGGAAACACAAGCATGTCGGGAAACATCATCTCTAGGTGTGATGGGAAACTATAATGCCTGGGTGTGACAGGCAGTTCAAGGCATATTGGGCAATGCCAACCCAAAGCATGATGAGCATCATCATTCCAGGCATCACTAAGGTATATCAGGTGTTAGGTTTAAGGTTAGTTGGGCATCACAGTTTGAGAAGCATCAAGCAACATCACCAAGGGATGTGTCAGCCTCTTCCTAAGTAGGGCGTCATGGTTAGCCCCTGAACAGATCAACCCTATAAGGTAGGTCCATAGCCATGAATGCTAACTTTTGGCTACACATATCGTGTAGCAAGACATAATTCAAAGTCATGACAGGATAGCATCTTCTCATATTAGCAACACATGACAGTTTAGTTCCATAATGGTTTAATGACCAGAAGTCAAGACAAGCTAACCTTCATGACCATAACGACCTAAGCATGCAAAAGGAATAATGATTTAAGAATCTCCAAAGCATGTCGACCTAAACCTTACCAAGTCACGATGACATGTCTCTTGGTGTAATAGTCTTTTGTACTCCGATAGTGACAACCGCCCACCATAACATGTCGACCTAGTCATCTTCAACCTTAGGACTGTAAGGCCCCTAAACTTGCTTAATGAGTTGAATGAGCTTAATTACCATAATTTAATACTTATAACCCTAATATAACCTTTTTATATGTTTTGAAATCATAAGACAAGCTTAAGCTTCAAATTTGGTCCAATTTGGACACTGTTCGAGCAAGTTATGCAATTTTCTGTACATTTTTGACTTTTTTGCAATTTACCTAATTGAGGGGTTTTCTTTGCAATTTATCACATACATTATGTTCCTTAGATGTTTTATTATCATTATTGATATTTTTGAGCCATGAGGCTCCTATTTGATCCATGGTTTGAAGGTGTTTTCATCAAGGGTATTTTAAGGTTTTTCCCTTCATGGATGAGCTACCTTTAGTAGCTATCAACTAAGGAATTATGTGATTGGGTGGGAATTTCGACAAATGAAAGATAATAAGGTATAGAGGGATGGTGGGAGATCTACTTGTGTGTGTGCTTATATATTATTAATAATTTAAAGTCATGGACACTTGGATATATAATAGAATTTCAACTTTTTCTTTTTCTTAATATTAAAGTGTCATATACTTATCCCCAAGCACCAAAACGAGCCACTTTCTCTCCAAAACCTCTCTCCTTACCCCAGATTCGTTCTCCCTCTGTTCATCTGTGAATTTTTCTGCCCAAGGAAGAAGAAATTGGGATCTTCTTGGAAAAAAATCTAGGGTTGCAATTGATTCCCTTTTTGAGTCTATAAAGCTTCTTCCTAGTGATATTGACCTAAAAGTGTAAGTTTTTTCTTATTTCCTCCGTTTAATTATGTTCTCTTCTTCCTCCTACATCTCTCCAGGTTGGAACCCTGCTGTTGCATGGTGAAAATGACTCTAGAACTCAAAAACCCTTCCTTCTTGTTTCTTTTTCTAGGGTTTTGCTTCTTTGTGGAGAGAAGTGCCTATTTGGCCAAGTTCAGATCTGAATCTAGGGATTCCTTGCCTTTTTGCTCAAGATTCTTTATGTTTGATATCTGACATACTCTATAGAGGCAAGTTATATAACATTCTTCACTTATATTGCTTATTAGAAGCTTGTTAGTTCATGTTTATGCTTAAATGTGATGATCTAAGCATAGAGAAACCATGCTTGTTTAGAATTACGAATTTTTGTGGTGTTCCCTATTTTGTTCCAGTTCTATATGAACTTTTAAACATGTGTGCAACCTTTCTAAGGTGTAACATGATCTGTGAAAGGTTGATAGCATCAACCTATGGTGCTAATCACACAATAATTGATTGTTCAAATTAGGGTTTTCAAGTTATTTCCTTCTCTATCACATAACCTATGGACATACCATTCAACAACCAATGGTGTTGCTATCTTGGAAATTTCTGTTCGTGATCAAGGGTGTTAAATGTATGGTGACAACCTATGGTCACCCCTTAGGTCAGGTTTTGGCTCAATTAGACATTTAATTATCATCCACTAAGTATTCTAATGATGTTATCAATCGATGATAATATTGTCTTAATATATGATGGTGTTAACTGAATGTATTACTGATCTAGCAACCAATGGTGACCAAATGATCACAATTAATAGTGGATCAGGTCATAACCATATATGATGAATTAGGAATGTAATTGTAGATTTGACTAATACTTCAACCAATGGTTCCTTGGTTCAATTGATTTAATGGTTAAACTTATACTTCAATTGATAACCTTGAACAATGAACTTGATCCAATGAATAATATTGGATGGTTTAACATCCAATGGATTAGAATAAATCACATGGTATTATATGTGAGTCCTAGTGAAGATAATTAAATGGTTCAATACCATCAATTGGTAGTCTTACCTTTGCCATTATATAGTTATATTTGATAAATCACTATAATAAGTGGATGTGTAACTCCAATGTGATATAGCTTGTTATACCTAACCTTAATGTAATTATATGATGTTGATTGGTTATAATCAAACCTCTTGAATGATTAATATGATAATGAATTACACTCTTCTTGTGTTGAAACCACAATGTAGTATAATTTGAATATCATAGTGCCTTGCCATGTTAATATCTATGGACATACATGTGCTAATGATCTTTTGAGCCTTGTTTAAGGCATGGAGTGATGATGATAACATTACTATGAATAATGTGATGGTCTTAAAAGACTTTTGGGCATGTTTGAAGCCATGGTTGAGGTGAAATCCTCTTCATGTTCCAATAAGGGTTAAAATCCCAGAACTTGTGATAAGATATTGGTATCTTGCAATAGTATGTTGATAAGTGTGGTCCATTAATTTGCAATGAATGATACCATGTGGTAATGTGATTAAGATTTATATCTCATATGTTTTATATCCTTTGAAGTGATTATACGTATACTCTTGTTAGGAAATAATTAGGGTCTGAATGTCCACTTGTATGATAAAGCCTTAATGCATTAAATTGGCAGTAATTAATCATATCTTCCGTGTCAGAACTTACTGGATGGTGAAATGAGTATTCCCAAGGGAAACTCAGAGTGCATATTATTGAGTATGTGGGGGTGGCAGGTTGAGGATATATCCTTGTCATCCATAATTGTAGGTTATGGAGGATGGCTATGGTCATGCCTCTGACATTTGAGGTGATTGAGGATAGATGTGGTTGTACCTCGCATTAGAGGGTTTTGTATACCCTATTTTCTAGTGTCGTAACTTGTACCATGTAAGGACTAGTTGTTATCATTTGACTATATGTCATTGTTGGCAGTTTGAATGGTATGTCACTGTAGTTTACTCATACTGACCGAGGGGAAGAGATCTTAGGATACCAGCACTCGTAGATCTTATATGGAACTGAATAGCACTTTGCAGTGGTTAGTTGGACTTTGAATGGTACGACTCAAACTCCCCAGGGCATAATAATAAAGATATAATATCAATCGTGTAGTATAATTGCTAGGATTTAATACATATCACATTGGTTGATTAACCCTTGTCTTGTCTTTACACTACATAGTTCTTACATGAAGTAGACTTATAAAAATTGTGTAATTCTACTTGATGTTATGACTTATTTGCTTAACTACTTAGTATGCTTAAACTGTTCAATCTGTTCATATTGCTTAATCAATATCCTAACTACTCAATGTATTTATTGTTAATTAATATGTTATAATCAATATATGTTGTAGAGAGTTATATCTCTCACTGGGATTGGGTCTCACCCGTGGGTCACCACAATTTTTTTTAGGTGGTCACGAGCAATGAGGTTGAGGTCGTGCTATGGAAGAGAACCAACCTGGTGATCAATAGATTCATAAGGTTGGTTAGTTGTAGATGTTAGTCATAGATGTTAGTAGTAGAGTCCTGGTATCATCCCTGCACTCTCAGGTCCTGGTATGGGATGTGTTTTTTAGATGATATACTTGTATCAACACGAGATTTTGGTAGTATGCCAATGTTTGTAAATATATGGCATGTACATGTGAAATATCTTTTGTATGCAGGATGTGACTAAGGTCTTTGGACCCATATGTAAATACTTATTACCATATATGAGAATGGAATGATGGACCTTTTTTAAATGTTCTAGAGTTTATTTATGTTGTTGGAATCAGTTTTAATTATTTCACATTTTTGACTATGTGATTAATTAGTAGTTGATCGTGTTTTTTGTTTTGAGTAATCTCATTTAGCGTGACAAGGTGTCACAGTTAAGTTGGTATCAAAGCTCTAGGTTTACTGAGTCTACAGGGATATAGGACTTAGGTTTGAGTCTATTCTTATGTATCCAACATATCTGATCATAGTTTATGCTTATGCAGATATGTCTAGAGGACATGAAGAACACATTGAGAGTAATTATGTTGCACCAAGAGGAGGTGCAGGGAGGTAGGAACACAATGAGAGAGTGCCAGAAGTAGGGCCAGAGCAGCCCGCAATGCCTCATCTAGACCCGACAATGATGGTCAATCCTGAGTTTCAATCTATGTTAGACAGATGATGGCCACAATTACACATATTGTTGACAGAGCGCTAGCACCTCAAGCTAGGGAAGCCGCCTCTAATGTGGAGTCCCAAGGTGTCGGGAAGACATTTGAATGTCTTAGACATGTTGGAGCAATTGAATATGTAGGTACCTCTGATCCAGCAGATGCTGACATGTAGTTGACTGAGCTGGAAAAGGCGTTCAAAATCCTAAACATCGCTGAAGAAGAAAAAGTTTAGCATGCAGTATACTTGTTGAAGGGTAGTACTGGCCACTGGTGGGCCATAGAAGAGGAGAAAAGGCCATGAGTTGTGATAGGATGGGAGGAGTTTTGAAGGGAATTTGTTAGTCAATATTTTCCAGAGACCTACCTAGATGAGAAAATCTCTCAGTTTGAGAAGATTCGTCAGGGAGCTATGACTATCAATGAGTATGAATCAAAGTTCATGGAACTTTTGAGGTTCTTCCCGCACATGGCAGCAACAGACTAGGAAAGGATCCATAGATTTGAGAAGGGTCTGAGTACGGAGTTGACTACTACAACATCAGCCTTGGAGAACAGGGAAAGGTTTTCCACCTTTGTGGAATTTGTTAGGAGGATTGAGAGGTCTGCCATAGAGAAGCGTGAAGCTAATACTAAGAAGCAACCTATGCAGATTCACGGGCAATCATCTGGAGGCTTTAAGAAGCCAAGGTTTTTTCCACCGCCGTCACAACCAAGGTCAACCTTCACTGAACCAAGATCACATGCACCATCACAATGGACCCCGAGTCAGAGTAGAGGTCATAGTTTTCCACCGACGGGAGCCCTCAGTACTTCATCAGTTTCAGTGACATGGCCGTTTAGGCCATATCAAGACACCAGAACATGTTACAAGTGTGGGAAAGTGGGGCATGCAAGACCTTATTGCCCTATGAAAGATGAGGAGGTGACTCAACAGCCAAGGCAAAGTCAACAAGGTCCACAACAATGACAGTTTAGTAGTGGAAGTGGAAGAGGACGTGGTCAGGCATCCCAGGTAGGATCCTATGGACAAGAAAGCAGAGGACGTGGATGACAACAGGCGATAGCAAGGTTCTATGCCATGACCCAGCCAGAAGCAATGGTCAATCCATGAGTCGTGACATGTTAGATGGAGTTATTTCATTCTGATATGTCTGCTTCTTGTTTCGTATCTGTGTTAGTAGACCCGAGTGTGACACACTCTTTTATCACTAGAGAGGTGATATATAGTTGTTATCTACCTGTTAGTATTAGATCTGATAGCCTACAGCTAGAGTCTCCTTTGGTTGATTCCGCCGAGCTGTGAGAAGTTTGCCCTTCTTGAGTTCTTTCTTTTTCTAGACACAACATTCAAGTGGATCTTTTACCACTTGACATGCAGGGTTTTGATGTAATCCTAGGAATGGATACCTTGAAAAAATACAAGGTAGTCTGGGATTGTAGTACTAAGGTGGCGACGTTCCATGATGGAGATGTACAGTGGATTTTTCAGGGTGATAGAAAGATTCTTCCTACATGTTTGATGTCAGCTATGACAGCTGAGCGGTTGTTGAGACAAGGATGTGAGGCTTTCTTAGCTCATGTTGTGGATACCAAGGCAGTAGGTCCTAGTATCCAGGAGGTACCAGTGGTGCGAGAATTTGAGGATGTCTTTCCTGAGGAATTTCCTAGCATTCCCCCTCCTAGAGAGATTGAGTTTGAGATCAATCTTGTTCCTGGAACACAACCCATAGCACAGTCAGCATACAGAATGGCACCAATAGAGATGCAGGAGTTAAAGAAATAGTTACAAGAACTTTTAGAGAAGGGTTTTATCAGGCCGAGCACTTCCCCTTGGGGTGCTGCCATGTTGTTTGTTAAAAAGAAGTATGGTTCAATGAGGTTGTGTATAGACTACAGACAGTTGAACAAGGTGACAATAAAGAATAAGTATCCTTTGCCGAGGATTGATGATCTTTTTTATCAGTTGAGAGGTGCCACTATGTTTTCAAAGATAGACCTGAGGTTAGGTTACCATCAGTTGAGAATTAAGGTTGATGACATACCCAAGTCAGCTTTTAGGACTAGGTATGGTCATTATGAGTTTGTGGTTATGCTGTTTGGGCTAACCAATGCACCTACAGCTTTTATGGATCTGATGAATAGGGTGTTTATACCTTATCTTGATTAGTGTGTGGTTGTGTTCATAGATGATATCCTAATATATTCCAAGGATAGTCAACAACATGAGCAACACCTTTGCCAGACATTGATATTGTTGAGGCAGCATCAACTATATGCTAAGTTTAGCAAATGTGAATTTTGGTTATCTGAAGTGTCTATTCTGGGCCATGTTATATCTGCAAAAGTCATTTGTGTTGATCCCAAGAAAGTGGAATCTATACTATAATGGGAACAACCAAAGACACTGACAGAGATATGTAGTTTCCTAGGTCTGGCAGGTTACTACAGGAGGTTTATCAAAGCATTCAGTTCTATAGCGTTACCCCTAACTAGGTTAACTAGGAAGCGTTACCCCTAACTAGGTTAACCAGGAAGGATGTTCCTTTTTCTTGGAATGACAAGTGTCAACATTCTTTCTAGATTTTGAAAGAAAATCCGACTAGTGCACCAGTGTTAGTACTGCCAGAGCACGGAAAATGCTATATTGTCTTTTGTGATGCTTCAAAGAATGGGTTGGGATGCATGTTGATGCAAGATAAGAATGTGATTTCTTTTGCTTCACGATAGCTTAAGAAACATTAGGAGAATTACCCAACACATGATCTGGAGTTTCAACAATGGTCCATGCCTTAAAGATCTAGAGATGCTATCTTTATGGAGAAAAGTGTCAGATCTTCACTGACCACAAGAATCTACAATATATCTTCTCAAAACAGGAGTTGAATATGAGGTAGAGGAGATGGATGGAGCTGATTAAGGATTATGATTGCACAATAGATTACCATCCAGGGAAAGCTAACGTGGTAGCTGATGCATTAAGTAGAAAGTCATATTCATCTTCAATGGTAGATAATGCACAATTAAATTCCTTGATGTTTCATAAGAGAGATATGCTAGTGTCTCTTCGCCAGATGAATGTACTGCTAGATGTTTCCTTGCTGGCAGGATTGTTGGTACAGTTTCAAGTGAAACCTACCTTGAGACAGCAGATTCATGATGCAAAACAAAATGATACTATGATATAGAATATCCAATCAAGGATCGGCAGTGAAAAGTATGATGGCTTTCGTAAGGCAGATGATGGTATAGTTTGTTACCATAATAGGACAATAATTCCTGATGTTGATGGGTTGAGGAAGATGGTACTTGAGGAGGCTCACTCCTCCATGTATGCAATGCATCCTGGAAGTACCAAGATGTACCAAAATTTGAAAGACATGTTTTGGTGGCCAGGTCTAAAGTGTGATGTGGCACAATTCATTCCAAATGTCCAGTTTTTCAGCAGGTGAAGGCTGAGCACCAGAAGCCTACAGGGACATTACAACCCTTTCCAATACCATAGTGGAAATGGGATCATATTACTATGGACTTTGTGGTTGGTCTTCCTAGGACAGCCAAGGGTCATGATTCCATATGGGTGATAGTAGACAGATTGACTAAGTCTACTCATTTTCTGCCAATTAAGATGACATTTACAGTAGAGAAATTGGCACAAATATATGTTGATGAGATAGTCCGTCTGCATGGCATTCTAGTGACTATAGTTTCTGATAGAGGTCCACACTTTACAAGTCATTTTTGGGAGTGTCTACATTCTGCAATGGTAACACAGCTGAGATTCATCACAACTTTTCATCCACAGACTGATGGCCAATCTAAAAGGACTATTCAAACTTTTGAGGATCTCTTGAGGGAATGTGTGTTGTAATTTCTTGGTAGTTGGGATGTACATCTAACTCTGATAGAGTTTGCATACAACAATAGCTATCAAAGAAGCATAGATATGGCTCCTTATGAGGCTATGTATGGGATACGATGTCAGTCTCCTCTTTGCTGGTATGAGACAGGTGAATATCAACTTTTGGGTCCTGAGCTAGTACATCAGACTACAGAAAAGATTAAAGTGATACAACAATAGTTGAAAGCAGCCCAGGACATGCATAAATCTTATCCATACAATCAACACAGACCACTTGAGTTCCAAGTGGGAGATAGAGTATATCTTAAGGTTTCTCCTTGGAAAGGTGTGCTTAGGTTTGGAAATAAGGGTAAGTTGGCTCCCAGATTTATGGGACCATACCCTATCCTAGCTCATGTTGGAAAGGTAGCATATAAGTTGGAGCTACCACCAGAGCTACATAGATTGCATAATGTCTTTCACATCTCTATGTTGAGGAAATGTCATCCAGATACTGATAAGATAATCCAACCAGTAGAGGTTGAGTTAGATGAGGATATCTCCTATGTTGAGGGTCCTGTGTTGATCTTGGATAGAAGGGTGAAAAAGCTGAAGAGAAAAGATATAATACTAGTGAAAGTTTTGTAGAATCACCATGGCATAGAGGAAGCCACATGGGAACTAGAGAATGAGATGCGTTGAAAATACCCATCTCTTTTTGCGTAGGATTTCAGGGTGAAATCCTTGTTAGGGGTTTATAGTTGTAAGGCCCCTGAACTTGCTTAATGAGTTGAATGAGCTCAATAACCATAACTGAATGCTTATAACCTTAATATAACCTTTTTATATGTTTTGAAATCATAAGACAAGCTTAAGTTTCAAATTTGGTCCAATTTGGACACTATTCGAGCAAGTTATGCAATTTTTTGTACATTTTGGACTTTTCTACAATTTACCCAATTGAGGGGTTTTCTTTGCAATTTATCACATACATTATGTTCCTTAGATGTTATATTATCAGTCTTGAGATTTTTGAGCCATGGGGCTCCTAGTTGAGCCATGGTTTGAAGGTATTTTCATCAAGGGTATTTTAGGGTTGTTTCCTTAATGGATGAGCTACCTTTAGTAGCTATCAACTAAGGAATTATGTGATTGACTGGGAATTTCAACAAAGGAAAGCTAAGCAGGTCTATAGGGATGGTGGAATATTTGCTTGTGTGTCTGCTTATATATTCTTAATAATTTGAAGCCATGGACACTTGGATATATACTAGAATTTCAACTTTTTCTTTTTCTTAATATTAAAGTGTCATATACTTATCCCCAAGCACCAAAACGAGCCACTTTCTCTCCACCACCTCTATCCTCCCCCCATATTCGTTCTCCCTCTGTTAAGCTGCGAATTTTGCTGCCCAAGGAAGAAGAAAGTGGGGATCTTCTTGGAAACAATTCTAGGGTTGTAATTGATTCCCTTTTTGGGTCTATAAAGCTTCTTCCTAGTGATATTGACCTAAAAGTGTAAGTCTTTTCTTATTTCCTCCTTTTAATTATGTTCCCTTATTCTTCCTACATCACTCCAGGTCGGAACCCTACTGTTACATGCTGAAAATGACTCTAGAACTCAAAAACCCTTTCTTCTTGTTTCTTTTTCTAGGGTTTTGCTTCTTTGTGGAGAGAAGTGCCTATTTGGCCAAGTTCAGATCTGAATCTAGGGATTCCTTGCCTTATTTACTCTAGATTCTTGCTGTTTGATATCTGAACTACTCTATATAGGTGATTTATATAACATTCTTGACTTACATTGCGTACTAGAAGCTTGTTAGTTCATGTTTATGCTTGAATGTGATGATCTAAGCATAGAGAAACCATTCTTGTTTAGAATTATGAATTTTTGTGGCGTTCCCTTTTTGTTCCAGTTCTATATGAACTTGTAAACATGTGTACAACCTTTCTAAGGTGTAACATGATCTGGTACAGGTTGATAGAATCAATATATGGTGCTAAGCACACAATAATTGATTGTTCAAATTAGGATTTTCAAGCTATTTCCTTCTCTATCACATAACCTATGGACATACCATTCAACAAACAATGGTGTTGCTATCTTGGCAACTGATGTTCGTGATCAATGGTGTTAAATGTATGGATACAACCTATGGTCACCCCTTAGGTCAGGTTTTGGCTCAATTAGACATTTAATTATCATCCACTAAGTATTCTAATGATGTTATCAATCGATGATAATATTGTCTTAATATATGATGGTGTTAACTGAATGTACTACTGATCTAGAAACCAATGGTGACCTAATGATCACAATTAATGGTGGATCAGGTCATCACCATATATGATGAATTAGGAATGTAATTGTAGATTTGACTAAACCTTAAACCAATGGTTCCTTGGTTCAATTGATTTAATGGTTAGACTTATACTTCAACTGGTAACCTTGAACAATGAACTTGATCCAATGAATAATATTGGATGGTTTAACATCCAATGGATTAGAATAAATCACATGGTATTATATGTGGGTCCTAGTGAAGATAATTCAATGGTTCGATACCATTAATTGGTAGTCTTACCTTTGCCATTATATAGTTATATTTGATAAATTACTATAATAAGTGGATGCATAACTCCAATGTGATCTAGCTTGTTATACCTAACCTTAATGTAATTATATGATGTTGATTGGTTATAATCAGACCTCTTGAATAATTAATGTGATAATGAATTACAATCTTCTTGTGTTAAAAGCACAATGTAGTATTATTTGAATATCATAGTGCCTTGCCATGTTAATATCTATGGACATACATGTGCTAATGATCTTTTGAGCCTTGTTTAAGGAATGGAATGATGATGATAACCTTACTATGAATAATGTGATGGTATTAAAGACCTTTGGGAATGTTTGGAGCCATTATTGAGGTGAAATCCTATTCATGTTCCAATAAGGGTTAAAACCCTGGAACTTGTGATAAGATATTGGTATCTTGCAATAGGTTGATGATAAGTTTGGTCCATTAATTTGCAATGAATGATAGCATGTGGTAATGTGATTAAGATTTATATCTCAAATGTTTTATATCCTTTGAAGTCATTATACATATACTCTTGTTAGAAAATAATTAGGGTGTGAATATCCACTTGTATGATAAAACCTTAATGCATTCAATTAGCGGTAATGAATCAAGTGTAACCTTAATCATGTAGAGCCCTGTGTTGTAGAGCCATCTTTAGCATGAGAACTTACTGGATGGTGAAATGTGTATTCCCAAGGGAAACTCGGGGTGCATGTTGTTGAGTATGTGGGGGTGTCAAGTTGAGGATATATCCTTGTCATCCACAATTGCATGTTATGGAGGATGGTTGTGGTCATGCCTATGACATTTGAGGTGATTGGGGATAGCTACAGTTGTACCTCAGATTAGAGGGTTTTGTAATCCCTATTTTCTAGTGTCGTAACTTGTACAAAGTATGGACTAGTTGTTATTAGTTGACTATATGTCACTGTTGGCAGTTTGACTGGTATGTCACTACAGTTTACTCGTACTGACCGAGGGGAAGAGATCTTAGGATACCAGCACTCCTAGATCTTATACGGAACTGAATAGAACTTCACAGTGGTCAGTTGGACTTTGAGTGGTATGACTCAAAGTCCCTAGGGCATAATAATAAAAGATATAATATCAGCCGTGTAATATAATAGCTAGGGTTTTGATACGTATCACATTGGTTGATTAACCCTTGTCTTGTCTTTACACTACATAGTTCTTACATGATGTAGACTTATGAAAATTGTGTATTTCTACTTGATGCTACAACTTATTTGCTTAACTACTTAGTATGCTTAAATGGTTCAATTTGTTCATATTGCTTAATCAATATCCTAACAACTCAATGTATTTATTGATAATTAATATGTTATAATCAATATATGTTGGAGAGAGTTATATCTCTTGTTGGGACTGGGTCTCACCCGTGGGTCACCACAATTTTTTTAGGTGGTCACGGGTAACGAGGTCAAGGTCGTGCTGTGGAAGAGAACTGACTTGGTGATCAATAGATTCAGAAGGTTGGTTAGTTGTAGATGTTAGTCATAGATGTTAGTAGTAGAGTCCTAGTGTTGTCCTTGTACTCTCTGGTCTTGGTATGGGATGTGTTTTCTAGATGATATACTTGTATCGACATGAGATATTGGTAGTATGCCAATGTTTGTAGATATATGACATGTACATGTGAAATATCTTTTGAATACATGATGTGACTGAGGTCTTTGGACCCATATGTAAATACTTGTTACATTATATGATAATGGAATGATGGATCTTTTGTAAATGTTCTAGAGTTTATTTACATTGTTGGATTCAGTTTTAATTATTTCACATTTTTTACTATGTGATTAATTAGTAGTTGATCGTGTTTTATATTTTGAGTAATCTCATTTAGCATGATGAGGTGTCGCAAGGACACTCATTTCAAGCAAGGAAAGAGAGTTTAACACATGGGAAACAACTACAATATGACTCCCTCTTCCAAACAGATCTAAAATCCTCCAAAAATAACTACTATCATGCAAGAGATAATGAACTAAAGATGAAGAATGAGATATCATGTAAGGAATGATAATAATAAATAAGGTTTATAGTTATATAACCCACCTCAAAGATCACCACCATGATCCAGCCTCCAAGGTCAAGCGCCAAGCTCACGATCTCAAGGTAGAAGAAGATCTTCCAAACTTGGTCACCACTACACCTCCTGTGATAAAGTGGACTTTCTACTATTTGTGCATAATTACTCTTATTGATTTAAGTCCTCACTATTTATGTGTCCTTTAACTTTATAACTCTATAATGTCCAACAAAGTCAAGATTTCACATTTTGAGTCAATATGATACACATATATGCATGAAAACCTAGTGTTGTTATACCCTCAAATTCTTTAATTAAAATCTTGATCATAAATGCTCATTATGATTTGGAATTTTTCAAACTTGTTATAGACCCTATTATGAAGATATGGTACACATTTGAGATCATTTGGACATTCCTACGATTTTATATGAATTTTATAGGATATACCTTTATCTAGCCCTAAATATCCCTTTTCTTGCTTATTGGGCCCGATCCATTTAGTCGCTTGGGCGCCTTCCCGCTCTGACCCGCCTCCAATGCTTGAACCGGGATTCAATCCCATCGAACCAGTGTTAGATTAGATGAGAACCAGCCCTATCCTTGGGTCGGACCCGCCCCACAGGGATGACACAGCAGCCGTTGGATCTTGATCCAATGACACTGGAGTCATCTTCTAGCTCACGTCCAAGATGGCAGGTCCACCCAACCTGGCGAGAACCAAGCCAAGGGAACACCAGACTAACCCCCCCTCTCTAGCTTCAATTTAATGCCATAACTATCACTCACCCTCTCTCGAATCTTCCATACCTTCCCATATTGAAAAATCTTGCCTTAGAGGCCAAGGGAACCCACTGCCACCCTTGGCAATCTGCACCACTTCAGGAACCCTAACCCTAGCACCATTCCACCTTATAAAACCCTGCCATCGATTGCGACCTACCCCCACAAACTTAATCGGCACATTCTCTTCCCCTCTCATTGTCTCTCTCTCTGTTTCTCCTATTTCTCTGGCCATTGTCCACCACAGCACCGCCAGGCTCGTGCGCGGGCTGCTGCTCCTCGAACGACGATCTGCGACCGTCAGATCAGGGTCAAAGGCTGACCAAGACCAGAGATCCACGATCATAGGTCACTTGCCCTCTTCCCCTCTCACATTTCCTTCACGAGCACATGCCAGAAGCGTGACATCTCTCAGCCATCGATCTGCCATGCGTGTCAAGCTTTGACCAAAGGATTAACGACCGTAGTTTTTTCATCATTTCTGGTAAATAGCCCTTCTCTACTCAATATTCATATTATTTGCTTATTTTGTAAAAATGATAACTCTCAATTCCCTCGGCCAAAATATATGAAATTATATACCAAATTGATCCTTTCAAAAATATATACAGAATGGACTAAGTTTTAGGTCCTAATTCTATCGTTTGTTCCCTGTTTTCCCAAAAGATGCATACTGTAATCATTTGGAGTATAGTTGATTTATGATTTTGATGCAAACTTGGATCTTGATTACCCAATCTACTCTATGATCCTTAAATAAGTACTAGTGATGTATGATTGACCTAAAGGAAGGTCTTACTCTCCCTATTGTTCATAAAGGACCCTTTTTGTACATATGTGCTTAGTTTGGACTTTAATGCTGAACTTTACCCCAAATTGCAAATCTTGTTTCTAATGGACACTCACTTAATCTTGTTATGTGCTTCTGATGACTCAATGTTGCTGATATAAATCATCTTTATGTATGGACCTCTTGAATTGATGAATCATGATCTAGGATGCTCTGTTATGAGTCTTTTGACCAATTATGTGCATATGTGACTTGAAATCTTGAAATGATCATAGAAAGAGCATGGAACGTCATAATGGCATGAAACTTGAACCACACCATCATGATGACCTATAGATCAGTAAAATATCATATAATGAACCAATAAGCAACTTGAAACCCACCTTGGCCAAAACCCTAAAATGCATCTAATTAGGGTTAATGATGAGAATCTAATGCATATCTGTAATCTTGTTGTTAATCAGGTTTGGCATGTGGCTAGATGGTGAAGGATATGTTAGGTTATGAAATATCTAAATAAGGTACAGGCCTTAACTAGTTATATGACTAGCTTTCTTGTTTGAAATGATATGTATTGTATGCTTGTTTGTTTACTTGCCCAATATTGCCATGTAGTATTTCCATGTCTTACTCGATTTTTGCCTCGTCAGTTTTATAACTTGAACACATATATATACAAAACTCCATTATAATATTATTTATAAATGGTTAGATCTTGGCTATGGCCTTGAGGTCCCTCTTGTATAAAAGGGTTAGCTAACTTTGTAACCCATATGGACCCTTCCGACGGGAAGATGGTCAAAGGCCTTAAGCATGCTTGATATTGTCGATATAATGGAGTGAAATGACATGAAATATGGTTTTGCATTTTGTTAACTAGTTAATGTGTTTATTCTTGTTCATTTCATCTTGAAATCTTTTCAAATTATGCAAAGCTTATAAATATATGTATCTTTCTACCCCGTACTCAACACCTCCTGTGTTGACCCATTTCTCGTATGTTGTTTTTAGGTTTAGAGATGGCTAGAAGGTTGATAGGATCGGTGAGCTATGATAGGTGTACTTATTTTAAGATCTAGATATAGTATACATGAGCACACTTATACAAAGTGACTCTTGAATATGTAATTCAAATCATGTAATATAATAATGTTGCTTAATATATCTTGTTGATTGTTGAGATTATGTTGGTGCTTGTATATTGTTATTTGTTCATGTGTGCTAAGATTTTCACTTCCACATGTCGCCTTTGGTATATCTTTGTTTCATGGGATTGGGATTCCGGTTCCGTGACAGATGGTATCAGAGCATGAACAATAACTACACCAAACATTGCTCACATGAAACACAAACTAAACTCACCTTACATCTCAACCCTAGAAACTTAATCATATGTCCTTTGTGGACTAGGTGGACTTAGCCTCCAGGTTAGAACCTAGATGTTCTAGAACTAAGTGTAGGCTTGTGTAAATTTCCTCCCTAGACATATGATTCGTGACATGTGCTTAGGGTGTCTACACAAGTGTGCACCATGTTCTTGCTAGTTCTTTAGGTGTCATGGTACTAGAATGCCTCATGAGTGTGGTAACTCATTTTGGTTTTGGTTTTATTCGAATGGAGTATGGTGTCACCTTTATAAATGTTGGATAAAACATATTTCAAGTATTATTATATGTACATATGAAAAATGTTACCACATGTAGAAAGGAAATGAGTTTCCATGCAACCTAGGAGAAAGAGATGTAATTGTCTGGAAAAGAAGGGTGTGAGTTTGGATTAATGGCATACATACATAAATTAGACTGAACACTTTGGTTTAAAAATATCAAGTAAAATGTGTAATAGGAAAAGATAAGGCATTGGAATAAAATCCTATGAAGAAAATCTAAGTCATGGACTCTCCCAGGGAAGGATGATTTGCGGGACATAGAAAACTAATGATATTGGTAACTCTTATCCTAAAATAAGATGTAGGTAATGAATAAACAAAATACAATTATAACATCTCATTAAACCCTAGGAAGGGTAGAGCCCTAAGTCAACCCTAGGGTCAATTAGCAATGCATAAAGGTACACAAAACCCAAGGTGTTAAGAGTTGATCATCTCCTATGTGTATAAGGCCCAAGGGGTCAAAGATTTCCATCCACGACACACAAAGCCGAAGGGGTCAGGAGCTGGTCACTCCATGTACACCTAAGGTCTATGGGGTCAAGTGGAAGTGTAACTCCATAAATGCATATGACCCGAGGGGTCAAGAATGTACATGAGGCCCTTGGGGTCATAGGAAGATGACACACCTATACCACGTGAAACCTTAAGGGAATGACTAAGTCTAATGAGATGTGAACACAAGGAATAAAAGAACATATGTAATGATGGTTGAAATAGAATTTAAAAGGAGTTGTGCAAAAATTGAAAGGGTGAGAAAGGCACCATCCCTGAGTCCAAGTTATTTAAGGAAAATTACAATTTGAATGTATTCATGGTTAGTAGTCTTTGTTGAGAGTGACTTAACTTAAAATTCGAAATTATAAGATGATGTGTGGGTGCACTATCTTTGGACATTGAATTTGTGAGCTTTGTATTTGGAATACAGCCAAATACTTATTTCATTTTATCATGGGTGTAGAGATTGGTAGCCAAATATGGTACATGAAATAGACATGTGAAAATGAATGTGAAAGTTAAACCTCACACTAATATGGGAGTCCTCATATTTTGACTAGTGGTGTGGAGGAAAATCTTGCTAGCCCCTAGACGTGATCCTTTTCTAGACACCTCAGTCTTTCAGACAATCATCTAATAACTCCCTCAGTTCTATGAAATTTGTAAAATTTAATAATTATTAAAGATTAAGTGAGGAACCTATGCTCTGATACCAATTGTAACGACCCCACCTCCCGGTAACCCCCAATTAAGGGAGACCAAGAGGTCAGAGTCATTATCCCAATTAATAGGATCAAAGGTTTGACAAATAATCAATGATAATTATGAAATTCTACTATCTAAACTGAAATATGGTATTAAAATAAAACTTTGCATACCTTTTAAAAACTTTGGAAATCTATCTATCCACAGCTTGAATTATTCTAGCTTATCCTCCTTGCATTTTATTTCTTATTTTCACAATGTGTCGCTTTACTATTTGTGATTTTGAGGGTTATACCTAAAATTCCGACAAATAAAAATGCGATCAGCTTACGGGAATATGTTGGTATGTGGGGAAAACCAAAATTTCAAAAATATGGCTAATAATTTAATTATCACAATCAGGGTAATTTAGCCAACCAATTTACATTTTCAATGTGTCATTCTCCACCGCTTTTGCCCTAACCCTGGAATACCCCTCTAGGATTTCTCTTTTTTCCATTAACTTAAGGCCACCTTCTCAATACCGAGCTTGGTTCCTGGGGGTCACCTCTCATGGTGCCCCATAGTCATGCAACATAGACCACCTTCTCATTCTCGAGCTTGGTGTCTGGGGTCACCTCTCGTGGTGCCCATTGGTCTACCCTCCAGGGCCTGACCTTTATGGCATCATCCATCAGGGTGGCATGTAGGTGCGAGAATACACATGAATTTATAATTGTGATAACCATAGTGACTTTATAATTGCAGTATCAACATCCAAACAGTTATGTTGCATTCAATACAACTAACCATCTGGGAAACCTTCACGAAAACTAATGCAATTACTCATAATTAACTACATACATGTCAAGCTATCTTGAATGTAGAATTAATCCAAACAAGCAAGTAATTCAGAATCAAGCAAGCAAGAATACAATTTGGCCCTGAAATATACATCCAGTATTTTCTATCATGGATCATGGTATCCAAGTCTAATAGGCCTAATCATGCCCTAGGGTTACTAGCCCTTTTTAGGGTTTTGATCATAATTAGTGTTTCACTTCCTTTTACCATTTTTACTCTACTTTTATCAAAATATCCATCAAACCCTAATTATCTCATATTATTTTCCATTAAGATCCTAAGATCAGGTTTGGACCACAAAACCCTAATTTTTGGATTAACTATATCTTTTCATCCCCTTTTTTCTCACTTAGGGTTTCTAAGGGTATTAATTACAATATTAGGTTTAAAACCATAATTCTTGCAATTTCATCTTTAAAACAAGTTGAGATCCATCTTTGTCATTAAACAAGTTGACAATGCATGAATTAACCGATTTGCAAGATTAAATCCATTCTTTATTAACAATTAGGGTTTCTGCCACAAATTAACACTTTTTCTTTCAAAATTATACAATTTTACAAAATTATACTAATTTAGGATTCCAAACCATTTTTAATTTATCCCTCATATTTTTTTGATCAATTTTCATGTATACATTTTTCTTATCCGAGTTTTCTAGCAAAAGATATGATTTTATCAAGAAAACCCCTTTATATTGATTTATTTGCTAATTTTGGGAAAAACCAGGATCGTTTGATTTGTGGTCCGCTGGTCCACTCAGGATCCAACGACTAGGAATGTGCACGCCTATTTGATCAAACATAAGTCAAAGGACGGAAATTCCCTTACCTGCAAAGAGGGTGTGGATGGGCAGGAGTGTAAAAGACCAAGGGGTCTTCGTCTTCAACCTTACGCTGAGCACAGCAGATCCGATGGTCAATTTGGGAGTTGACTCTGGGTTCTCGGCCACCTGCAAACACGCTAATCAGCCAGGGAGCTCCGCCTCCCTCTGTTGAACTCGACTGCAGGCTCAATTCTCACCAAGAACGTGTCGCGACACCCTCCTACTCGCCGGAATCCGGCGAGGCTTGCCAAGGGAACGGGGGTGCAGGTCAAGGTGAACTAGGCAATTGGAGGCACAGAATCGCTCCTTGCAACTCTCCGCAAGTCGTGGGTTGGTCGCTTTGCGTGTTGGAGCCCTCACAAACCCTCACCTATATATAGGATCAGAGGCAGACACATGAGAATTGGGAACTTCCCCAATAGGCGGCCAAACCTCGACAAAGTCGGGATTAAACTTCGTGGTTTCCTCTCATGAGTCCAAAGGAAGCAATGACAGCTTTGCACATTCACTAGATCGTAAGGAATCCAAGAGGGAAAATCCCTCTATCACTGGAAGATTCCCAGTCCGTGTGGGACTTAGACGATGAGCGTCCAACATTGGATCGTGATCCAACGACCCTCATGGCACGCGATCAACCAAAAGGAAAATGCCTTTTTCAATTGCCAAATTAATGCTTCGTTTTGGAGATAACCTGCGAAATTGATATCTCCCAAACCATAACTCCTTTTTGTCTCAAATTTTAAGGGAAAGTTTGTCATGATATTATCTAGTTATTTACGAAATTTGGGGGAAAAATCTAATGGATGAGAAATTTTCCTTCTCTCCCAAGTCATATCTTTAATTAATCCAAATTAATTATTATTTCTTTTCCCTTTGTCATTATCTTGTTATTTTGGGTCTCTTGGACCTCAAGAAATCCTAAAGGCATGAATCCCATATTGGGAAATATCTATTTGCCTTTATCCTCTTGTAAATGTCTATTTCTCATATTTCCCTTTTATTTATCAAATCCTTTTCTTTTTTTATTTCTCTTTTCTTTTCAATTGGGCTCAATAGCCGATAAAGCCCATTAAGCAACCATCAACGAAATTCATTGATCCAAATCAAATCACACCATTATTTCTCATTTATCTTTATTAAGAGAATTTGCATTTCTCTTCAAAAGACCCCAAAATTTGGTGTTGTAACAAGGACCTTCATTTAGGTCAAGCGTACACCACCGGTACTAATTCAAGGATCATAGAGTAGATTCAATAATGAAGATCCAAGTTTGCATCAAAATCATAAATCAACTTTACTCTAAATGATTAAAGTATGTCTCTTTTGGGAAAAAAGGGAACAAATGATGGAATTAGGCACTAAAACTTAGTCCATTGTGTATTTCTTTTTGAAAGGATCAATTTGGTATATAATTTCGTATATTTTGGCCAAGGGAATTGAGAGTTATCATTTTTACAAGAACAAGCAAATAATTAGAATATTGAGTAGAGAGGGGATATTTACCAGAATTGACGAAAAAATGACGGTCGTTGATCCTTTGGTCAAAGCTTGACCGGCTTAGCAGATCGACGGCTGATAAATGTCATGCTTCTGGCACATGCTCGTGAAGGAAACGAGAGAGGGGAAGAGGGCAGGTGACCTATGGTCATTGATCTCCGGTCTTGGTCAGCCTTTGACCCTGATCCGACAATCGCAGATTGTCGTCCAAGCAACAACAACCCGCACATGAGCTTGGCGGTGTCTGGATCAAAAGGAGAAACAGAGAGAGACCATGAGAGGGGAAGAGAGTGTTCCGATTGGGTTTGTGGGGGTAGGCCACAGTCGATGGTAGGGTTTTATTAGGTGGAATGGTGCTAGGGTTGGGGTTCCCAGAGTGGTGCAGATCGCCTAGGGTGGCGGCAGGTTCCCTTAGCCTCCAAGGCAAGATTTTGCAAGATGGGAAGTTGTGGAAGATTTGAGAGAGGGTGAGAGAGAGTTACCACATTAAATCAAATCCAGAGAGGGGTGTTAGTCAGATGTTCCCTTGGCTTGGTTCACGCCAGGTTGGGCGGACCTGCCATCTTGGGAACAAGCTAGAAGATGACTCCAACGTCTGCTATGTCATCCCAGTGGGGCAGGTCCGACCCGGGGATGGGGCTGGTTCTCAACTAATCTAACACCGGTTCAATGGGATTGAATCCTGGTTCAAGCATTGGATCTGGGTCAGAGCGGGAAGGCACCCAAGCGGCTAAATGGATTGGGCCTAATAAGCAAGAAAAGGGATATTTCGGGTTAGAACAAAGGTATATCCTAGAAAATTCATATAAAATCGTAGGAATGTACAAATGATCTTAAATTTGGACCATAGATTCATAATAGGGTCTATGACAAGTGTGAAAAAATCGAAATCAAAATGATAATGTATGATCAAGATTTTAATTAAAGAATTCGAGGGTATAACAACACTAGGTTTTCATGCATATATGTGTATCATATTGACTCAAAATGTGAAATCTTGACTTTGGTGGACATTATAGATTTATAAAGTCAAAGGAGACATAAATAGTAAGGACTTAAAGTAATAAGAGTAATTATGCACAAATAGTAGAAAATCCACTTTATCACATCCTTCCCTCCTTACAAGAAATTTCATCCTCGAAATTTATCCAAGATTATAGTTAAGAGTTAGAGTCCAAACTATCGAGTCTAGGTATTCATCATTGTCAAGGAATTACCCATAGTGGGATGCACACTAAATTTTCATCATCAAGGGTGTACTCATCTCAATTATGTGTATATTACTTTGTACTCTAATATCATCATCACAACATTAGGGTTTACCCATCCCTTAGTGTCCCTTCATAGGGCTTTGGTTCATATATTCATATGTGAACAATGTGTATTATCAAAGTCTATCTTATCAATTCTCAATCAAACATGTTCATGGTCATCACTTCAAATGAGACTATCATCGAGTGTGTATCTCATCTTTACTCTAAATTTCATGCATGCTTTTTCTTTCCTCAAAATTTCTACCAACTCTACTCATTTATATTCTTTTTTTTCATTTTGAATCTAAAATTAACAATTTATTCATCATTTTTATTCAAGTTATGACTCCAAGATCATCGACATATCAAGTTAATCATTTTCTTAGGGTATGAGATTAGACATTTTACCCCTAACTATACAAGCTAAGACCTCTAGGCATCACTGTATTGAGTTCATGATTTCAAAACTACATCTTCATGTATGGTTTGATTTAATACTAGGTCTAGTTTATGAGTGTGACTTATTGGGCATATATCAAGTTCTAAATGTAATTGAGATTATTTCAAGCATCATATGAGGGACAACATCATCATCAATATCGACGTTTTGTAACTTTCTCACTTGTATCTAGAAAGAGCTTCACAATCTTAAGCCACTCAAGCTAAGACATATATGTGTCCAACAAGACATGTTAACCACAATATTCTTCCTGTAACACAATTTCTACCCATGTTCTGAGAATTAAGGGTAACCACTAGATTCCTTTATATATTATCACTAACCCGAATATGAGGCTCGTTATGTATATCACACAACATGTACATCATCTTAGGGTCTTGGGACACCTCCCTCACCTATATAGCAAGCATCAAATTTTCAATTGCCTCTTTCTCTAGGGTTAGGTATTTCAATAGGAAATCTAGGGTTCGACATTTTCAAGGGACCATAAACTAGGAGACTTATATCATATACTTAGAAGTATTCTAGATAGGGACTCATCATCATGTATTTCATCATGCATATTCTTAATATTTCAAATATTATGGAATTTAGGTACTCCAACCTTCTCCCGCGATGAGTTCACTCATATTAAGAGGTCATAGTTTATGTATGTCCCATGCTAGAAGTCTTTCTTTGTGAAGATATTGAGGTCCATGTTGGTCCCAAACCATATATCATATGTCATATCTCAACATATACAAGACTAGGTACAAGCAAGCATGCCAACCCGCCAGCTATGTTTAGCACATCAATTAAGTCACATGTATCAACAAGGTGCTAGGTCTAGCTAGGGATGCATGGTCAAACTCATTTCATATCATCAAACTACTTGGCCCTCTCAAGGACAAACTTTGGTGTTATCAATATCAACATCATCATTAATATCATTATCATCATCTTAGGTTTCTAGGGTACTCATTGGCCTAACCTATATCATGGCTCTAGACAACTCTAGAGACTATCACTATCATCTAAACTCTCTCATCTAGACTTTATGTTACATCTCTTTCTCCTTGGTTGCATGGAAACTCACTGCCTTTCTACATGTGGTAACATTTTTCATATGTATATATAATAATACTTGAAATATGTGTTCTCCAACGTTTAAACATGTGATGAAAACCACCATACTCCATTCGAATAAAACCAAAACCAAAACGAGTTACCACACTCATGAGGCATTCTAGTACCATGACACCTAGAGAACTAGCAAGAACATAGTGCACACCTGTGTAGACACCCTAAGCACATGCCGCGAATCATATGTCTAGGGAGGAAATTTACATAAGTCTACACTTAGTTCCAGAACATCTAGGTTCTAACCTAGAGGCTAAGTCTACCTAGTCCACAAAGGACATCTTATTAAGTTTCTAGGGTTGAGATGTAAGGTGAGTTTAGTTTGTGTTTCATGTGAGCAATGTTTGGTGTAGTTATTATTCATGCTCCGATACCATCTGTCACAGAACCGGAATCCCAATCCCATGAAACAAAAATATACCAAAGGTGAGATGCGGAAGCGTAAAGCTTAGCACACATGAACAAATAATAATATACAAGCACCAACATAATCTCAACAATCAACAAGATATACTAAGAAACATTATTATATTACATGATTTGAATTACATATTCAAGAGTCACTTTGTACAAGTATGCTCATGTATACTATATCTGGATCTTATATTAAGTACACCTATCATAGCTCACTGAGCCCATCAACCTTCTAGCCATCTCTGAACCTAAAAACAACATACGAGAAATGGGTCAACACATGAGGTCCTGAGTACGAGGCAGAAAGATACATATATTTATAAGCTTTTCATAATTTGAAAAGCTTTCAAGATGAAATGAACAATAATAAACACATTAACTATTTAACAAATTGCAAAACCATATTTTATGTCATTTCACTTCATTATATCGACAATATCAAGTATGTTTAAGGCCTTTGACCATCTTCCCGTCAGAAGGGTCCGTAAGGGTTACAAAATTAGCTAACCCTTTTATACAAGAGTGACCTCAAGGACATAGCCAAGAGCTAACCCTATATCAACAATATTATAATGAAGTTTTGTATATATATATGTTCAAGTTATAAAACCGACGAGGCAAACGTCGAGTAAGACATAGCAATACTACATGGCAATATTGGGAAAGTAAACAAACAAGCATATAATACATATCATTTCAAACAAGAAAGCTAGTCATATAACTAGATAAGGCCCATAACCGATTTAGAGATTTCATAACCTAACATATCCTTCACCATCCAGCCACATGCCAAACCTGATTAACAACAAGATTACATATATGCATTAGATTCTCATCATTAACCCTCTTTAGATGCATTTTAGGGTTTTGTCCAAGGTGGGTTCCAAGTTGCTTATTGGTTCATTATATGATGTTGTACTAATCTAGAGGTCATCATGATGGTGTGGTTCAAGTTTAATGCCATTATGACGTTACATGCTCTTTCTTTGATCATTTCAAGATTTCAAGTCACATATGAACATAATTGGGCAAAAGACTCATAACAGAGCATTCTAGATCATGATTCATCAATTCAAGAGGTCCAGACATAAATATGATTTATATCAACAACATTGAGTCATCAGAAGCACATAACAAGATTAAGTGGGTGTCCATTAGAGACAAGATTTGCAATTTGGGGTAAAGTTCATCATTAAAGTCCAAACTAAGCACACATGTACAAAAAGGGTCCTTTATGAACAATAGGGAGAGTAGGACCTTCATTTATGTCAATCATACATCGTTGGTACTGATTTAAGGATCATAGATTAGATTGAGTAATCAAGATCCAAGTTTGCATCAAAATCATAAATCAACTATACTCCAAATGATTAAAGTATGCATCTTTTGAGAAAACAAGGACCAAAGGATGGAATTAGGGCCTAAAACTTAGTCCATTGTGTAGATCTTTTTGAAAGGATCAATTTGGTATATAATTTCTTATATTTTGGCCAAGTGAATTGAGAGTTATCATTTTTACAAGAATAAGTAAATAATTTGAATATTGAATAGAGAGGGGCTATTTACAAGAAATGATGAAAAAATGACGGCCGTTGATCCTTTGGTCAATGCTTGACCCGTGTGGTAAATTGACAGCTAAGAGATGTCACACTTTTGGCATGTACTCATGAAGGAAACGAGAGAGGGGAAGAGGGCAGGTGACATGTGGCCCTTGATCTCCGGTCTTGGTCAGCCTTTGAACCTGATCTGATGGTTGTGGATCATCGTCCAAGGAGAAGCAGCCCACGCACGAGCCTGGCGGTGCAACGACAGACGGTGGCTGGAGAAAAAGGAGAAATAGAGAGAGAGACCATGAGAGGGGAAGAAAGTGTGTTGATCGGGTTCATGGGGGTATTTCGTAGTCGATGGTAGGGTTTTATTAGGTGGAATTGTGCTAGGGTTAGGGTTCTCGGAGTGGTGCAAATCACCAAGGGTGGCGGCGGGTTCCCTTGGCCTCCAAGGTAAGATTTCACAAGATGGGAAGGTGTGGAAGATTTGAGAGAGAGTGAGCGAGAGTAACAAAATTAAATCGAAGCCATAGAGGGGGGTTAGTCGGGTGTTCCCTTGGCTTGGTTCTCGCCAGGTTGGGCGGACCTGCCATCTTGGGCGCGAGCTAGAAGATGATTCCAACGTCGTTGGATCAAGATCCAATGGTTGCTGTGTCATCATAGTGGGGCAGGTCCGACCTGGGGAAGGGGATGGTTCTCGTCTAATCTAACACCAGTTCAATGGGATTGAATCCCAGTTCAAGCATTGGAGCCAGGTCAGAGCGGGAAGGCACCCAAGCGGCTAAATGGATCAGGCCCAATAAGCAAGAAAAGGGATATTTTGGGTTAGAACAAAGATATATCCTAGAAAATTCATATAGGAATGTACAAATGATCTCAAATGTGGATCATATCTTCATAATAGGGTCTATAACAAGTATGAAAAATTCCAAATAAAAATGAGCATGTATGGTCTAGATTTTAATTAAAGAATTTGAGGCTATAACAAAACTAGGTTTTCCTGCATATATGTGTATCATATTGACTCAAAATGTGAAATCTTGACTTTGGACATTATATTGTTATAAAGTCAAAGGAGACATAAATAGTGAGGACTTAAAGTAACAAGAGTAATTATGCATAAATAGTAGAAAATCCACTTTATCACATCCTTCCCTCCTTACAAGAAATTTCATCCTCGAAATTTATCCAAGATTATAGTTAAGGGTTAGAGTCCAAACTGTCGAGTCTAGGTATTCATCATTGTCAAGGAATTAGCCATAGTGGGATGCACACTACATTTTCATCATCAAGGGTGTACTCATCTCAATTATGTACATATTACTTCATACTCTAATATCATCATCACAACATCAGGGTTTACCCATCCCTTAGTGTCCCTTCATAGGGTTTTGGTTCATATCTTCATATGTGAACAAGGTGTATTATCAAAGTCTATGTTATAAATTCTAAATCGAACATGTTCATGGTCATGAATTCAAACAAGACTATCACCGAGTGTGTATCTCATCTTTACTCTAAATGTCATGCATGATTTTTCTTTCCCCAAAACTTTTACCAACTCTAATCATTTATATTTTTTTTCAATTCGAATATAAAATTAAACAATTTATTCATCATTTTTATTCAAGTTATGACTCCAAGATCATCGGCATATCGAGTTAATCATTTTTTTCCTTTCATTCGAGGTATGAGATTAGGCATGTTACCCCTAACTATACAAGCTAAGACCTCTAGGCATCACCGTATCGAGTTCATGATTTCAAAACTACATCTTCATGTATTGTTTGATTTCATATTAGGTCTATCTTATGAGTATGACTTATTGGGCATATATCAAGTCTTAAATTTAATTGAGATTATTTCAAGCATCATATGAGGGACAACATTATCATCAATATCGAGGTTTTGTAACTTTCTCACTTGTTTCTATAAAGAGCTTCACAATATCAAGCCACTCAAGCTAAGACATATATGTGTCCAACAAGACATGTTAACCACAATATTCTACTTGTAACACAATTTCTACCCATATTCCAAGAATTAAGGGTAACCACTAGATTCCTTTATATATAATCATTAAGCCAAATATGACGCTCATCATGGATATCACATAACATGTACATCATCTTAGGGTCTTGGGACACCTCCCTCACCTATGTAGCAAGCATCAAATTTTCAATTGCCTATTTTTGACATATTAGCCATCCCAACATACTCCACCACCCCAACACAACAAAGCTGCTCAAAAGTCTTCCCAGTACCCAAAGATTCAATATGAGGAACCGATGCCCTAGGATGAGGTGCAAACACTCATGAAACTTAATCATATCAATCTACATAATGAATAATAAGGTAAAGTCAAAAAGTGATCATAGTTAACCACATTAAAACCCTAATTATCCAAATTAAGGTGTTCATGTAGTAATGTCCTTATATACCTACACTAATACATCTTTCTTCCCATGTACACAACACCTTGTGTGTTGATTTGTTGTTTCACGTATGTTTTAGGTTCAAAGCTAGCATGGGATAAAAGACGTGAAGTGAGCAATGTTCAGGTTGTACCTTTTGTGTAGATCCTAGTTAGCATACATGTTCAAACTTGTAAAATTCTCTTTCAATATGCAATTGTAATTCATGTTGTAATATAAAAGAGATCGAAATGCAGGGTTTTCAACCATGGTTGGGTCAAACTGGCGGACTTCAGGCACCCGATATTCTCATTCATTGTTCTGTGCACCACCACCTGGTGCAACAACACTACTCTCGATAGCATTTTCTTCATGTTCTCCATGCATCTTTAAGCTTTCTTTTCTTCTTTTGAATAAGAAAAAGTCATTACAAGACATACTAGAGGACACTAGAATAGACACAAACCCTAGTCCTAAGTCCCTATAAAGTCAGTGAACATATATCTCTGATACCAACCTAATTGTGACGCCCCGCTTCACACAAAGCAAGATTACTCAAAACAAAACCGCAGAAGAGAGATTAACAAGCAAATTATTGAAAAATACTAAAAATTAAACTTGTTTTATAAAACTACCAAACAGCTAGAATCTCTACATACATGTGCTTTCATGCCTCAAAGCACTTACTATGTGTGCTATCAACCTGTTACCAGGGAACCTATTCTATAACATATATACATATATCCATTACAACTGTATACAAAAAGAGGCACACAACCCAAACACGTATCGAAAGCACATCCAAAAAATGTCTATAAAACATCCCCAAGGACCCGAGTGTACATGGATAATTCTAGAAATCTATCAACAAAAGACATCCAACAACACTTCCAACCTTATCAACTACTACCTCTCTTGCTTCTCCTCAACCTCTACTGCATGATATCTACCTCTTCATGCACGTCCTCCTAAAAAGGATGTGGGAAACCCAAGGGGTGAGGTTCTAAATCTTAGCGGGAGATATAACTCTCCACCAACTCTATTATCATCACATATAAGATAAACTAAGTAGCAGTAAAGTTACAACTATGTGAAGCAAGTCATCATTATTAAGAGGAAGAGCAATTACTGATGAATTATGAAACATCTCAACAATTTAAAAGGAATATGAAGAACATGTATAATTCCTATCAACAATAGTGTATTAAGATCAAGCAAGGCCTCATCCAATGTTTACATATTTTGATCCTATACAATTATACTACATGACTGATTATTCATTCATTATGCCCTGAGGATTTGAGTCGTACCACCCAAATCCCACCAACCACTTGATAAGTCAAAATTGGTGCCATACTAGGTCATTTGGAAGAGCCAGAATCCACGATCTCACCACCTCATGGTCAGTATATGAGAAAACACTATACATACATATCAATCAACTACAACAATGACATATATCAAACTCAGGGATTGGTTCACGGATGAACTTCCACACATATAATCATAACTAGCCCACCTTGGTACAGGTATATCACTAGAAGAATAGGCTCGTGTATGCCGTTCTAACAAGAAGGTGTGTCTCTCGCATGACCATCCATACCAAAATGAGGTCGAATCATGTTGTTCATCTCACACATTTTGTAGTTAAGGATACATCAAATTACTCGACTTGTACCCTAAATTTTGAAATTTTTGTGCTTCGTGTTAAACTAATTTCACAATTAAACAAATACTGACACTGAATGGATCTATGGCACAGGGCAATCTACAAGATTATGTTTCACTATATTGGTTATATCATTTAAGTATCTTTTAGCATCAATCAAGTTACAACATGCAACCTCTAAACAAATTCTACTTCAACAAGGGCATAACACATTACCAAGACATATTAGAACATATAAGGTGTGATCTCATAACATCATCATTTTATGATTATCATTCACCATATGTCCCTCACAATGACCACATCTCTTGGGGTAACAACCCCTCATCTCATCACTGAGGACATCATTAACTCATATAAGGCAATCAACCATCATTAGGTCATAAGACCATTTTCCTCCTCTTTCAAGGATGTCAACAACATTTATGCCTCACAAGGCCCATTTACACATAGGATAAACAACATTGCTCATACCTGGCTATGCTTATCAACTAGTATCAGCTACATGGTTAAAGACTCATAACAAAGAACAATACATCATCATCATTACCATCTCATAAGATCAAGGCCATTCACATTACATCATTAGGGTTAGGGTTTTCATTTAATCAATTAGGGTTTACAAGGTTGGACCAACAACCACCCTTAGATCATTGCTTCCATTATCATTATAAGGTATGTTAGGAGATATAGAAACATTTCTCTTGTAATTATACACCCAACCACCCCATAGGGTATCACATCTTACCATGTAACCCTATCATCAACACGATGTAACAAAACCACCGACACAAGATATCAGTTAAGGATAGTATGTAGGTGTATCAGTTTTGATCAGCTTGGGAGTGTATCAGTCTACTAGAACCACATGTGTTGGGCAACCACACTAGGGGGGTGTATCGGGAAACACCTATGGAGGGTGTGTCGGCCTACACCTTCTAAGGGTGTGACAACAACTCAAGCCTATCAGGCAACACCATCTCTAGGTGTGACAGGCAACTGCAATGCCTGGGTGTTATGGGCAGTTCAAGGCATATCAGGCCACACCAACCCAAAGCATGACATGCGTTAGCTTTTTGGGCATCACCAAGGTATATTGGGTGTTAGGTTCAAGTTTAGTTGGGTTTCACAATTTGAAAAGTATAGGGCAACATCACCAAGGGATGTGTCGGCCTCTGCCTAAGCAGGCATCATGGTTAGCCCTTGAACAGACTAACCCCTCAAGGTATGTCCATGTCCATGATGGATAGCTTTTGGCTACATATATTGGGTAGCAAGACATAACTCAAAGTCATGATGGTATAGCATCTTCTCAGATTAGCAATGCATGACGGTTTGGTTCCATAAAGGTTTAATGATCAGAAGTCAAGACAAGATAACCTTCACGGTAGTAATGACCAAAGCATACACAAGGCATGATGATATAAGCATCTCCAAAGTGTTTCGACCTAAACCTTACCAAGTCGTGACGACTTGTCTCTTGGTGTAACAGTTTGTTGTACTCAAGTTGTGACGGACACCCACCATAACATGTTGACGTAGTCATCTTCAATCTTAGGACACTTGTTTCAAGCAAGGTAGGAGAGTGCAATGCATTGGAAATAACTTAAGCAATACTCCCTCTTCCAAACAGATCTCAAAACCTCCAAAAAGAACTACTATCATGCAAGATATAAATAACCAACGATGAAGAATGAGATATCATGTAAGGAGTGATAATAACAAATAAGGTTTAGAGTTATATAACCTGCCTCAAAGATCACCACCAAGATCCAGGCTCCAAGGTCAAGCTCTAAGCTCACAAGATCAGGGTAGAACAAGATCTTCCAAACTTGGTCACCACTACACCTCCCAATAAGAAGATGATATCAAGGTTAAGGGGGTTCAAGAAGGAAAGAAACATAACCAAGATCCATGGTAGAGAAGAAGAAAGGTGACAAAGAGATCTAGGAATAATGGCTTACAATGGTAGAAGATGAAGGGAACACTACAAGCTTGGGACTCATCCACCAAGATCCAAGAGAGACTCCTCTAGCTCCTTAGCTTCTTAAGGTCATCCACCAAAGAACATGGAAAGCAAAGATGGCCAATAGGATCCTCTTGCATATAGAGAAAGGAGTATATATACAAGAGGGATGAGAGAGAGATCATGGAAGAGATGTCACCACCTAAGGTGACACTTTTCCACTAAGAAGGGTGCATGCAACACCGTCATGCAAGACATGGTGATAAGGTCTAGGCAAGGTCTCGCCTACTAGGTCACCTACCAAGATAATGCCCGATACCACATCTCTACACATCCACAAACTGATAGGGTGAAACCCTACACCCTCACAAACCGATAGGATATAACTAAAGACACCCACAAACCGATAGGCTATAACTCAAGACACCCACAAACTGATAGGATGTAGCTCAAGACACCCACAAACTGATAGGGTGTAACTCAACGCACCCAAAAACTGATACACAACCTTTCCAAGTCTCTAAAGCCCGAGACAACACTTCTAGGTGTAAGGCACACCTTAAACATGTGTCAAAAACATAACCAAGAGTGTCACCACACAACCAAGACCCAAGAAAGGTGTCCATCTCTCTCTCTCCTCTAGATTATGCTAAGAGAGAGAAGGAACACTCTAGAGGTGGAAAACTTGCACGTCAACCCTAATCCTATGTAAAATGCAATTTACTCCAAAACTTCACCACAAAAGACAAGCATAATCCAAACAAGCTCAAACAAGACACTCCAAGCTTCAACATGCACTAATTACATCTCTGATGATAAGATCAAGGTGCTAAGCAACATGCTCAAGCAAAACCAATAGGGTTATTCCAAAATGTGGGTGAGGGTCCTTACATGATGATTGACCTAGGTGGTAGTAATTCGTTGTAGCTCCAAGGAACTACAAGTAGACATGGCCATAACCATCACTTTTTGTTCTAGATTGCATTTTTACATTGTGGGATATAGCATGTATATGATACGTACTATATATGTGGTGATTTGATACAATATATGTAAACAAATATATATATGATATATATAAAACTCCTCAATCAAACATATTAAGTTTAAGATGCCTTCCAATAGAAATAGACATGAAAAACTTGTTCGACTAAGCGTAGGTTACGCCTCCAGATAGTGTATCGTCTACCTTGTGGACGTGTGATGGTAATAATGTTGGTTCCGCCTTCGTGGGGTGCATCACTATCATATTGGCTATTCGGTTTGGCTTAATTGGTGATTCTCATAGCGTCTGGGCATAGAGGCATATAGATGACTATGGTAAGGAGTTGCAAATATCATCTATCTAGAATTGCATATGATGCAATTGGCAAAAGTTGCCAACCTTGATGATTAACTGTAGTTTGCAGTATTGACAGGGCCACAGTTGAATCATCTAGGATTTCAGTCATTAGAAAATTGATTCGTTGCAATTTCATGAATTGATACTTGAGGGTTGTCGATTTGAACAAAAATAATGAAAATGATAATTACTTAAGGACCTAATTATTATTGCCCACATTTTAATCAATTCAAATCAAAAATTGAGTTTTGACAAAATTGCAAATTCTTTTGTAGAACCAAATGGAAACAACAAATAATCACTTTTCTTTGTGATTGGTCCTAGAGAAGGACAAACTTGTTGGGAACAACTTTCACTACTTGTTTATGACATTGAGAATCGTTCTCACAGAAGAGTGCAAGCTCTATGTCCTAGAAATGCCAGAACCAGAGGAACCAGCTCAAAATGCTCCAAGGGCTAACAAGGATGCTTACAAGAAGCATACTGAGGATGTCGTTGATGTCAAGTGTCTGATGCTATGCTCCATGAACCATGAGTTGCAGAGGTAGCATGAAAACATGGGTGTGATTGAGATGGTAACACATCTGAAAAATATGTATGAAGATCAGGCAAGACGAAAGATTCGATGTCTCCAAGGCATTATTCAAATGTAACATGGTAGAAGGAGATCCAGTAGGTCCTCATATACTCAAGATGATTGGGTATGTGGAGAACCTAACTAGACTGGGATTCCCCTTGGAAAAGAGTTGGCCACTAATGTGATTCTGTAGTCCCTACTAGAGTCATACAATCAGTTTGTCATGAACTACAACATGAATGACTTTGATAAACCGTTGATAGAGTTGTTGGGCATGTTGAGAAATCTGAGACATAGATGAAGAAAGTCAAACCCAAGTCTATGATGGTGATCAGCAAGACAAAGGGGAAGTCTAAAGTTAAAGGCAAATCTAAGAAGAGTTCTAAAGCTAGCTAGAATCTGAAGTCTTCATATCTCAAGGAAAAAAGTGGAGTAAATAAAAGAGGCGATTGTCAAAATTGTCACTAGCCCAGACATTGGAAGAGGAATTTCCCACTCTGGTTAGAGGAACTATATAAAAAGAGGGTTGGCACTGGGGCCTCCACTTAAGGTATAAACAATATAAGATAAATTTAATTACTTTTTAAATTTGGTATATGATACCACATAGAGATATGACAAATTGATGTGCAGGATCTGACAAGAAGTAAAGACATCATAGAAGGACAAAGATGGATAAGGCGGAGCAAGTGTTGTGGAAGCCAATGTCTACATTTAAATTTATCTTATCTCAATGGGCATGTAATAGAGTTATTAGAACTGATATTTCATTTATGCCATTAGAATAGAACCATTTTATTTATGCATCTTGTATGGAAAAGGATGATTATTAAGTGTCATTGGTGTTTCTATTTCAAAGATAGGATCTTGCATGGCCTTGTCCCTAAACATCTTGTGATATTTATGTGAAATGATCCAAAGTTGATTTTTTATACCAAAAGGATTGTAATTGATAAACTCAAAATTATCATTAGCATTAGTCATCTTGTACAAATATAAGAAATGCATACCTAGATGTTTATCTACATTCCCTTGGTTATTGAACTTAAGGACATATGCAAGTCTTATTTATGCACGGCATGATATGACATCCTTAATTAAATGTAGTGGGAGGATAAGCTTTCATTAGTCCTCATACATGTGATGCATGAATATCTTATGAATGAATGCTATGGATAATTACCTCATTTCATTTACTGGTAATATGATGATATGTACTCAGTAAAGGGGAAATCTATTAAAGTGTTCAAGAAGATTATAAATGAAGTATGAATTTGATGAAAGTATTAAGAAACTTTGATGAAATGAAATGTTGAAATACTTTACATCAATAACTTGAGTACCTTCAAGGAAAGGATTGTGATAATGTATAACGAGTCAAATCCATCTGAACATGATGTGTCAGAATGAAGGAATTATACCACGATGAGTTAGGATATATCAATTAATCTAATCTTCTTATATCCTCATAAATATTAAGCTATCATTGAATATTGTACTATCTCAATGGTTTATAAGTGAATTGGGAATGTCCTAATATGTCTAGAGGATTAAAAGCTACATTAAGAAAATTGTTTTTGAAAAAGGTATCTATATATCATAATAGTTGAATGTTACTATTAATCCCAAACCAACAAAAAAAGTGTTTTGTTGAAAGGATGACAGAGTTCCTAAAAAAGAATCAGTGGGAGTAAAAGTAAAACTCAAAGTTTTTGAGGTCAACAAAGAGATACAATGAGAAATAAGACAATCACAAGGTGTTATGGAATCTCAAGTTCGTCATATGACATAGAACAAAATATTTCTAGTAAAACATATCTGAGATTGGAGGATTGTGAATCCAATAACTCAAGACGGGTAGGTGATAACATCCAAATCTATGCATATTGTCCATGCATTTTATCTATAGTTCCATATCACCTTGGCCTTAATATGCCCCTCTTTGCTCATGTTTTAGTCCTTTTCTTATTTACATAGATAAAGTAACTAATTATCCAATAACGTAGCTAATTGGCCAATGTTGGACTTGCATGCACCGAACATAGATGATCTGCCTCTCTCTCTGCTAAACGGTGGCCCAGTGAATTGTATTGTTTGATATTTCATCTAATAATGACCACTGTAGTTTTATCTTTACTCTGGGCCCAGTTTGGCTTTAATTACTTGTTTCCATTGCCTAAACCCCATTAAACATCCATGCTAAACTTAGTTGATTTAATCTCTATTTTTATGGGATTTATTCCTATTTATGCAGGCTATTTGGAGCTCGTGGGCCTGATCCCAATACAAATACAACCTTGTGGGCCTTTGTTTAGCCTTGGATTAGGCATGGTCAACGCTGGTCAACAACCCCTTTATTTCCTTACGTGGCTACAGTGCCCGCGGTTCTCCTTTCTCTTCTCTCTACCAACCCTAATCGTGATCATGATTATCTCTAGCCCGATCACGATCTGTTTCCCCTTGCAGCCGCAGTTCTCCCTCCACTCATCCAGCTGGCACCCACAACTACCACGATGAGCTGCTGCTTTCATCGACAATGCCTCCAACCTCACGCTCTCCACACCTCGACCTCACCCAAAGCCCATGGTAGCCCCTGCATCGCGACCTGGATTCCCCCCGTGATCTCCACAATCATGACTCCACCTCACAGGAACCACGACCTGCCTCTACATCCTAACTACAGTCGCGATTATCCCTAACAAACTACGACCCCTTTCTCTTCATCAACTGCGACCTCCCTTCTTCCCTCCGAGGTGTGACTCATCTGCACCCACAGTTCCTTTACCCATACACTGCGACCTTCCTCCGCCTTGAGCCGAGGTCCTCCATGACCTGCTGCTTGGCAACATCACCTGCACGTCTACCCTTGACTCCATCACGAACTCACCAGCAAATGATCGCGATCGCGATCTTGATTGCGATCGCAATCTTGATCGCGATCGCGATCTTGATTGCGATCGCAATCTTGATCGCGACCGCAGCAATCCTCTAATGCAACCGCGATCACTCCAGAATCACGACCTCATCTGCTCAACACCGCGACCTACCTCCCTTTTGATCGCGATCGTGATCTTCCATGATCGCAACCTCATCTTTCCCTCTGCCCGTAATTTTCTCTAACCCTGTAGACGCAACTGCAATTATCTCCTTCATCCCTCGCCAATGCTCATCCTTCCAACAGCTACCACGATCTCCCTCAGGGCTAGCAGATAGTAGTGGTTTGCACCTGCTACCCTCCGCTCTCCTCTACAACCATCAACAACGCACAACAGTCTGTGACCCACCTCCTCCAACGACCTGCTCCTGCTTTGCAGCATCGCTGCATCCACATGCTCAATCTGCACCGCAGGGGTGCCTTCCTCCCTCGTAGCCACAACCAGCAGCTACCTCCAAGACCACGACCTGGCACAAGGGAATCGCGGCCTGGCCAAGAAGAGATCACGATCGTGAAAAAGATCGTGACATGCAGAGCAACTAATCACGACCTCTTGTAGACTGACTTAAAGCCCATGTGTAAAGCACATGCATTCTCACCCAGCTGTGCCTATAAATAGAACTTGACCCCAACCATTTGGGGGATCCAGCCTTGAGGCCAAACGGCTGTTGGGTCGTGTCCAGACGCCGGAAGGCTGTCGGGTTGGAACTAGAGTCCCGTGGGAGCATCCCAAGGTCCAAGAGGACCAAGGAAGCTAGTCTATGTGCTCCAGCAGCCACCAACCTCCACTCTCTCTCTCTCCCCCATCTCCATTTCAGATCTATTCTCTCCAAGGGTGGAAACCAAGGAGAGAGTAGATATGTGCTATGTTCATCCTCACCACCAAGGAGAGAGAAGATCCGCATCATCGCCCTCCTCCACTACTGTCTACGATCTCCATAGGTAGAAGCTGAAGAGAGAGAAGATTAGTCTACACCAACATCCTCTCACATCCACCGAGCTACTGTTGGAGCAGATCTAGAGAGAGAGAACCTAGGAGTCCAAAAGGGCGAAGAGGAGGACCAAGGAATGAGATCCGGCCTACACGGAGACCGAGGAGCGAGAGTCACCTTTCTTCTACAGACTATATCTCTCTATTCTTCTCTTTCATTCTATTGCATTCCTTTGTTTCTTGTACAAACGATGTTCATCCATCTTTGTTCGGTGCTAACCATGCTTGTCTGTGTCTAGTTAGCTCCTTCTTGGCTATGTAGCATGATCTGGGCATGTTTATGTACTTTTACCTTAAGTAAGTAGATTCATTTCAGATCTAGTATGTTGCATGTTCTATTTTCTCTTTCTAAGTTATGATTGCTAGTTTGGTTGATCTCTTACTCTCTTGAACTACTATTTCTTCCTGTATCGAGAGATCCGTTGTAGGAATGGTTAAGATAAGATAGTTTGGATCCGAACTCGAGAGGAGGACAATCCAAGGTATTTTATTCCTTACATCTTGGAATATCCGAAGACCTAAGAGGGAACTTAGTATATTCCGAGGTGTTGATATGTCATTCTTTGAGAGAGAGTTGATGACATATCATTGATGGTGTTAGTCACACATCGCGAGAGCAAGTGGGATGACCCATAGGACAGATGCCACTATGCGTACTAGATGCTTGCTTAGGTGTTCGAGGGTTGTCTATGCCTGAGAACGAGTGCATAGACTGCCCCATTTGTGGTTACATAGCCAGGAACTCTCTTTCTCTGATTAGTAGAACCACGAGCTCTGTTTTATTTTCTTTTCTTTTATTTTATTTTCTTTTCTTTTCTTTGTTTTGTTTTAAATCATGACAACCCTCTAGACTAGTTCTAGCATATATTTTCATCGCATATCATTTTGGCTTATCTGACTCAAGAACAAAATTTTTGGCGTCCTAAACGTCACCATGTCCCTGTGTTCGACCCCATATATCTACTTCGACCCCGTAATAAAAGTTGCGGGGGCCTAGAAGATTTCAGGTTATAAATTTAAGAGTTTGATTCCTTCTGAATCCGCCTTCGTATTCCGAATGCGCGATTCATGCAGATCAACTTTTTGGCGCCATTTTCGGGGACGTGGTTTGCCACGTTTACACGCCTAAAGGATTTTGTTCTGTCACTATATGTCTGTATATATATATGCATTATTTTTCTTTTGTTTTAAACATACTTGTTCATATATACTTAATACTTTTTATTTTTCTTATACCTTTTTCAGCCATGGATCTCACTTTAGCGAGACAAGTCATCTTGTCCACCTATCCTCCCAAGTTTTTCTACAGTTCCAACTACTGGAAAATAATTAAAGGTCGTGCTCTATAGCTAGTCGAGTTATACTTACTTCCACCGTCGTCATATGTCGAGATTCCAACAACAAAGACTGCCAATCAGCCCTCGACTCCTATGCTATCATGGGATCAAGAACTGATTAAGGCAGTGGAGTTAGCTGGAGAAAGTGACAAGGCACTCACCTCCCTAGTTCCTCATCTCCAAGAAAATGTCGATCCACTCTAGAACTATTAGACAAGCAGGAGCATCATCTCAAAGTAGCCACCGAGGCTGCAGACTGTAGTAGAAGTCTACTTCAAACTGTTGAACAAGGATTCATCCAGAAGCATCAGTTTGATACAATGGGTTCCCCTTATATGTGCATGGCAGAATCAACGGGTCTCGAAAGCATTGCTGCTCAAGTACAACAATTTCATGATAAAGATGTTGAACAAGGCAGGATGCTCCAAGAGCTCATCGATTTGGTTACAATCCAATTACAACTGCCATCACAAGACAATGAAGATGTTAGTCATTAAGACCATCCCATTGGGTCTTAAGTGGAGTATGCATCACCATCCTATTCAGACCATCAACTGGATTCACCTGGATTTTTCCTGTGAAGACCAACCCACTCCGTGAAAACCTTCATTTTATCCAGATGATCCAGCTGATGAACCAATGGAAGATATGAATTATAGACATGAATGGGTCTATGATTACAATGATGAAGACTCGAAAAGACAATCAACCTCACAGCCAAAAGGTTGGTTTGAGGAAATAGAGTCAGATATTGAACCAGACCAGAGTGACGTCTCTCATATTGAGACTTGTCACTTCACTTTGAGCAGTACGCCAACCATGGTCTGGAACAACTTGTTCGATGATGACGACGACGACTGTTGCTCGACATGGAGTAGTGAGTATACTGATGATGACAAGTTGGAGCAGTACGAGCCACCATTTGCCACCATCCCTTTACAAGGTTTGGTGGAACTCAAGGGAACTAGATGGACAGTTCACTACAACATGGTTGCTGAGCATGAAGACACCCCTGACTACACACCATGTGATAAGCTTGGGGTGGTAGAACCACAAACTGATTCTTCAGGGAGTACTTCATGTTCAGAAGAAGATTGGATGACTCATACTGTATATAATAGATTATCTGAGCATCCACCCTCAAGTTTGAAGATGGAGGGAGGAGAAATGGATGCTACCCAAGTCATTCAACCTATCCCCTCCATCTCATCCTGTGTCGACATCTCTAGACCTTCGTATTTAGATTCATATAATGAAAGGTACCCTAAGGATGATACGCTGAAGAATTCATCACAGTGCAGTTCAAGTCAATTCCAGCACAGTGATGACTTCACCGAGTCGCCAGATTACGTTCCTCTTCTTCAGAATTGGCAGGGCCAACAAATCCACCTATTCTACTCTGATTATGTGGCGGAACCCATCAGCGAGACACAGGTGACACAGGTCCCAAAACTTAGGATTTGGGATCCCAGTGTCAGTATTGTGGGGCAGCCACCCCCTTTTCTCTTACCCACCCTCCCGCCATTTTATAACAATAATTTTTTTTCATGTTTTTATGAGTTAGTTTCTTTCCTCTAACTATTTTTATATCCTTGCATCCATGCATCATCTTTAGAACTTCAATAATTGTCGTTACAATCATGCATTCCTACCTCACTATCTCAAGTTTAAGTCTTACTCGAGGACAATCAAAAATTTTAAGCTTGGGGTGGTGGGCTTCGCCCTTCTTTCTCTTCACCCTTTTGGCATGCATGTTTATTTCCTACATTTAGTTTTAAATTTTCAAACATTTTCTACTTTTTAGCATTGCAATTATGGCTATATGGTGCGAACATAATAGATAAATGCTTGACTTTATGCCTAAATGCACAATTTTCATCTTAAAAATTGCTTGACCTTTTTCTTGACTCACTCTTTGACTCTTTCCTTGAGTATGGTAATAAATCTAAGGTTATTTGCCTTTTTCATAGCTTAAAGCTAAATTCCCTTGATCTATGTCATGAATGGTGAATCCATGGTAAAGGAACGTTGGAATGACCTAAAACATGATCAAAGAATCCTAGCTGTGGATTCACAAGCTTGCCTCTATTCTAAGGTATCTTGAATCATAATTGCAACTTTTCACACAGGTATCAAGCGGATTATGATGAGATTTGAGCTATGATCAGGAGGAAATGTTTTCCTTGATGGACTACGTGCCTTCTCACATTAGATTGAGTCAAAAAGATGAGAAATATAAAGATGTGCAAAAGAGGCTTGGCCGCCCACAAAATATTAAAAATATCTATATAGTTCTCACCCACACATACAAATAGAATGCAAATGATAAAAGCCTGAGTGTGAACAATAAATGAGTGTTGTTTTCTTTTTTAGGAGAGTTGAGGATGGTGCCCAGCCAATGTATGACTGCGCTCATGAACACGAGTATGTCGTGCCTGGTAGTATCATTCTAAAAGCTCATTAGAGAGTCATTAGGAACCCCTAGGTGACCTATGAGATCATCTCAGTAGCAGGGTTGGTTTGAGCATAGTACGAGGAGTTTGTCTCACTGCTTTGGACCAACTAGTTCAGACTGTAGGGACTGTTTCTCGCTACATGGACCAATCAGACGCAGATCAAGATTCTCAGAAGTCATTAGAGTCTTTTTGCTTTTTTTCTTAAGGACATGAATAAGTGAGAGGCTTGTTGTTCCGGATTGGTATGCATTCATTCATGGTGATAGCTCATTGCTCATCACCTGCTTGATCACCTATGTGACAACTCTTTCATGTTTAAATAATCATGATTCAAACCCTCATGAGTATCGGTAGGCATTAGTGATTTGCTTAATCCTTCCTGGACACTCATTTATCTTGCTTTGGCAGAACTGTGATTGATTTGGTGGGGGTTTGTTCTGAAATGACATGGATAAAGAGTATTGATGCTTTAAACTATTTTTCTTAACTTTAGCATTTATTTCCAAGCTTAATTTGGATGTTATCCTTTTGTTCTTTGAGCATAGTCTTGCTTGAGGACAAGCAAGTTTTAAGCTTGGGGTAGTTGATAACACCCAAATCTGTGCATATTGTCCATGCATTTTATCTATAGTTCCATATCACCTTGGCCTTAATATTCCCCTCTTTGCTCATGTTTTAGTCCTTTTCTTATTTACATAGATTAAGTAACTAATTATCCAATAACATAGATAATTGGCCAATGTTGGACTTGCATGCACCGAACATAGATGATATGCCTCTCTCCTGCCTCTCTCTCTGCTAAACTGTGGCCCAATGAATTGTATTGTTTGATATTTCATCTAACAATGACCACTATAGTTTTATCTTTACTCTGGGCCCAATTTGGCTTTAATTACTTGTTTCCATTGCCTAAACCCCATTAAACGTCCATGCTAAACTTAGTTGATATAATCTCTATTTTTATGGGATTTATTCCTATTTATGCAGGCTATTTGGAGCTCGTGAGCCTGATCTCAATACAAATACAACCTTGTGGGCCTTTGTTTAGCCTTGGAATAGTCATGGTCAACGCTGGTCAACGACCCCTTTATTTCCTTACACGGTTACAGTACCCACGATTCTCCTTTCTCTTCTCTCTGCCAACCCTAATCATGATCACAATTATCTCCAGCCCAGTCATGATCTGTTTCCCCTTGCAGCCGTGGTTCTCCATCCACTCATCCAGCTGGCACCCGCAGCTACCGCGACCACCTGCTGCTTTCAGCAGAAACGCCTCTAACCGCGCGCACTCCGCACCTCGACCTCACCTAGCACCCACGGTAGCCCCTGCATCGTGACCTGGATTCTCCCGCGATCTCCACAATCGTGACTCCACCTCACAGGAATCGCGACCTGCCTCTACATCCTAACCGTGGTTGCGGTTATCCCTAACAGACCGCGACCCCTTTCTCTTCATCAACCGCGACCTCCCTTCTTCCCTCCTAGGACGTGACTCATCTGCACCCGCAGTTCCTTCACCCATACACCGTGACCTTCCTCTGCCTTGACCCGAGGTCCTCCATGACTTGCTGCTTGCCAACGTCACCTGCACATCTACCCTTGCCTCCATCGCGACCTCACCAGCAAATGATCACGACCGCGATCTTAGTCGCTACCACGACAATCCGCTAATGCAACCGCGACCACTCCAGAATCGCGACCTCATCTGTTCAACACCACGACCTGCCTCCCTTTTGATCGCGATCGCGATCTACCATGATCGCGACCTCATCTTTCCATATGCCCGCAGTTTTCTCTAACCCTATAGATGCGACTGCAGTTATCTCCTTCCTCCCTCGCCAGCGCTCATCCTTTCAACAGCTACCGTGATCTCCCTCAGGGCTAGCAGATAGCAGTGGTCTGCACCTACTACCCTCTGCTCTCCTCTCCAACCATCAACAACGCACAACAGTCTACGACCCACCTCCTCCAAAGACCTGCTCCTGCTTTGCAGCATCGTTGCCTCCACCTGCTCAATCTGCACCGCGGGGGTGCCTTCCTCTTCCTCCTAGCCACGACCAACAACTACCTCCACGACCGCGACCTGGCATAAGGGAATGGCGACCTCGCCAAGAAGAGATCACGATCGTGAAAAAGATCCCGACCTATAGAGAAACTAATCATGACCTCTTGTAGACCGACATAAAGCCCATGTGCAAAGCACATGCGTTCTCACCCAGTTGTGCCTATAAATAGAACCTGACTCCAACCATTTGGGGGATCCAGCCTTGAGGACAAACGACTGGTGGGTCATGTCCAGATGTTGGAAGGATGCTGAGTTGGAACTAGAGCCCCATGGGAGCATCCCAAGGTTCGAGAGGACCAAGGCAGCTAGTCTACGTGCTCCAGCAGCCACCAGCCTCCACTCTCTCTCTCCTCCATCTCCATCTCAGATCTATTCTCTCCAAGGGTGGAAACCAAGGAGAGAGAAGATCTTTGCTACATTCATCCTCACCACCAAGGAGAGAGAAGATCCGCATCACCACCCTCCTCCACTACTATCTACGATCTCCATAGGTGGAAGCTGAAGAGAGAGAAGATCAATCTACACCAACATCCTCTCACATCCACCGGGATTCAGTTGGAGCAAATCTAGAGAGAGAGAGATAACCTAGGAGTCCAGATGGGCGAAGAGGAGGACCAAGGAATGAGATCCGGCCTGCACGAAGACTTAGGAGCGAGAGTCACCTTTCTTCTACATACTATATCTCTTTCTTCTTCTCTTTCATTCTATTGAATTCATTTGTTTCTTGTACAAACGATGTTCACCCATCTTTTTTCGGTGCTAACCATGCTTGTTTGTGGCTAGTTAGCTCCTTCTTGGCTATGTAGCCCGATGTGGGCATGTTTATGTACTTTTGCCTTAAGCAAGTAGATTCATTTTAGATCTAGTATGTTGCATGTTATATTTTCTCTTTCTAAGTTATGATTGCTAGTTTGGTTGATTTCTTACTTGCTTGAACTGCTATTTCTTCCTGTATCGAGAGATTCATTGTAAGAATGGTTAAGATAAGATAGTTTGGATCCGAACCCAAGAGGAGGATGATCCAAGGTATTATGTTCCTTACATCCTGGAATATCCTAAGACCTGAGAGGGAACTTAGTATATTCCGAGGTGTTGATATGTCATTCCTTGAGAGAGGGTCGATGACATATCGTTGATGGTGTTAGTCACGTATCGTGAGAGCGAGTGGGACGACCCATAGGACAGATGCCATTGTGCGTACTAGATGCTTGCTTAGGTGTTGGAGGGTTGTCTATGCCCGAGAACGAGTGCATAGACTGCCACGTTTGTGGTTACATAGCCAGGAACTCTGTTTCTCTAACTAGTAGAACCACGAGCTCTATTTTGTTTTATTTTATTTTCTTTTCTTTGTTTTGTTTTAAATCGTGACAACCCGCTAGACTAGTTCTAGCATATATTTTCATCGCATATCGTTTTGGCTTATCTGACTCAAGAACAAAATCTGTGGCGTCCTAAACGTCACCACGTCCCTGTGTTCGACCCCGTATGTCGACTTCATCCCCGTAATGAAAGTTGTGGGGGACTAGAAGGTTTCGGGTTATAAATTTAAGAGTTTGATTCCTTCTGAATCTGCCTTCGTATTCCAAATGCGTGATTCAGGCAGATCAACTTTTTGGCGCCGTTGTTGGGGACATGGTTTGCCACGTTTACACACGTAAAGGATTTTGTTCTATCACTATATGTCTGTATATATATGCATTATTTTTCTTTTGTTTTAAACATACTTGTTCATATATACTAAATACTTTTTATTTTTCTAATACCTTTTTCAGCCATTGATCTTGCTTCAGCGAGACAAGTCATCTTGTCCACTTGTCCTCCTGAGTTTTTCCATAGTTCTGACTGCTGGCAAATAATTGAAGGTTGTGGTCTACAACTAGTCGAGTTATACTTACCTCCACCGTCGTCATATGTCGAGATCCCCACAACGGAGAATGACAGTCAGCCCTCGACTCCTGTACTATCATGGGATCAAGAGCTAATTAAGGCAATGGAGTTAGCTAGAGAAAGTGTCAAGACACTCACCTCCCTAGTTCCTCATCTCCAAGAAAATGTCGATCCGCTCCAGAAACTATTAGACAAGCAGGAGCATCATCTCAAAGTAGCCACCGAGGCTGCAGACCGTAGTAGAAGTCTACTTCAAACTATTGAACAAGGATTCATCCAGAAGCATCAATTTGATACAGTGGGTTCCCCTTATATGTGCATGGTAGAATCGACGGGTCTCGAAAGCATTGCTGCTCAAGTATAACAATTTCATGATAAAGATGTTGAACAAGGCAGGAGGCTCTAAGAGCTCATCGATTTGGTTACAATCCAATTACAATTGCCATCACAAGACAATGAAGATGTTAGTCATTAAGACCATCCCATTGGGTTCGAAGTCGAGTATGCATCACCATCATATTCAGACCATCAAATGGATTCCTTGGGATTTTTTTGTGAAGACCAACCCACTCCGAGAAACCCTTCATTCTATCCAAATGATCCAGCTAATGAACCAATGGAAGATATGAATCATAGACATGAATGGGTCTATGATGGTGATGATGAAGACTCGAAATGACAATCAACCTCACAGCCAGAAGGTTGGTTTGAGGAAACAGAGTCAGATATTAAACCAGACCAGAGTGACGTCTCTCATATTAAGACTTGTCACTTCGCTTTGAGCAGTACGCCAACCATGGTCTGGAACAACTTGTTCAATGATGACGATGACAGTTGTTTCTCAACATGGAGTTGTGAGTATACTGATGATGACAAGTTGGAGCAGCACGAGCCACCATTTGCCACCATCCCTTTACAAGGTTTGGTGGAACTTAAGGGAACTAGATGGACAGTTCACTACTACATGGCTGCTGAGCATGAAGACACCCCTGACTACATGCCAGGTGATAAGCTTGGGGTGGTAGAACCACAAACTAATTCTTCAGGGAGTACTTCATGTTCAGAAGAAGATTGGATGACTCAGACTGTATATAATTGATTATCTGAGCATCCACCCTCAAGTTCAGAGATGGAAGGAGGAGAAATGGATGCTACCCAAATCATTCAAACTATCCCCTCCATCTCATCCTGTGTCGACATCCCAGGACCTTCGTATTCAGATTCATATAATGAAAGGTACCCTGAGGATGATACATCGAAGAATTTATCACAGTGCAGTTCAAGTCAATTCCAGCACAGTGATGACTTCACTGAGTCGCTGGATTACGTTCCTCTTCTTCAGAATCAGCAGGGCCAACACATCCGCCTATTCTACTCTGATTATGTGGCGGAACCCGTCGGTGAGACACAGGTGACACTGGTCCCAAAACTTAGGATTTGGGATCCCAGTGTCGATATCGTGGGCCAGCCACCCCCTTTTGTCTTACCCACCCTCCCACCCTTTTATTAAAATAAATTTTGCTTTTCATGTTTTCTTAGTTAGTTTCTTTCCTCTAACTGTTTTTATATCCTTACATCCATGCATCATCTTTAGAACTTCAATAATTGTCGTTACAATCATGCATTCCTGCCTCACTATCTCAAGTTTAAGTCTTGCTCGAGGATGACCAAAAATTTTAAGCTTGGGGTGGTCGGCTTCGCCCTTCTTTCTCTTCACTCTTCTGGCATGCATGTTTATTTCCTACATTTAGTTTTAAATTTTCAAAAATTTCTGCATTTTAGCTTTTCAATTATGGCTATATGATGCAAACATAATAGATAAATGTTTGACTTTATGCCTAAAGGCACAATTTTCATCTTAAAAATTGCTTGACCTTTTTCTTGACTCGCTTTTTGACTCTTTCCTTGAGTATGGTAATAAATCTAAGGTTATTTGCCTTTTTCATAGCTTAAAGCTAAATTCCCTTGATCTATGTCATGAATGGCGAATCCATGGTAAAGGACTGTTGGAATGAGCTAAAACATGATCAAAGAATCCTAGTTGTGGATTCACAAGCTTGCCTCTATTATAAGGATTCTTGAATCATAATTGCAACTTTTCACACAGGTATCAAGCGGATTACGATGAGCTTTGAGCTATGATCAGGAGGAAATGTTTTCCTTGATGGACTACGTGCCTTCTCACATTAGATTGAGTCAAAAAGATGAAAAATATAAAATGTGCAAAAGTGGCTTGGCCGCCCATAAAATCTTTAAAATATCTATATAGTTCTCACCTAAGCCTACAAATAGAATGAAGATGATAAAAGCCTGAGTGTGAACAATAAATGAGCTTTGTTTTCTCTTTTAGGAGAGTTGAGGATGGTGCCCAACCGGTGTATGACTACGCTCATAAACACGGGTATGTCGTGCCTGGTAGTATCGTTCCAAAAGCTCGTTAGAGACTCATTAGGAACCCCTAGGTGACCTATGAGATCATCTCAGTAGCAGGGTTGGTTCGAGCACAGTATGAGGAGTTCGTCTCACTGCTTTGGACCAATTGATTTGGATTGTAGGGACTGTTGCTCGCTACATGGACCAATCTGACACAAATCGAGATTCTCAGAAGTCATTAGAGTCTTTTTGCTTTTTTTCTTAAGGACATGAATAAGTGAGAGGCTCGTTGTTCGGGATTGGTATACATTGATTCATGGTGATAACTCATTGCTCATCACCTGCTTGATCACCTATGTGAAAACTCTTTCATGTTTAAATAATCATGATTCAAACCCTCATGAGTATCGACAAGCTTTAGTGAATTTGCTTAATCCTGCCTGGACACTCTTTGATCTTGCTTTGGTAGAATTATGGTTGATTTGGTGGGGGTTTGTTCTGAAATGACATGGATAAAGAGTATTGATGCTTGAAACTATTTTTCTTAACTTTAGCATTTATTGCCAAGCTTAATTTGGATGGTATCCTTTTGTTCTTTGAGCACAGTCTTGCTTGAGGACAATCAAGTTTTAAGCTTGGGGTAGTTGATAACACCCAAATCTGCGCATATTGTCCATGCATTTTATCTATAGTTCCATATCACCTTAGCCTTAATATGCCCCTCTTTGCTCATGTTTTAGTCCTTTTCTTATTTGCATAGATAAAGTAACTAACTATCCAATAACATAGCTAATTGGCCAATGTTGGACTTGCATGCACCGAAAATAGATGATCTGCCTCTCTCCTTCCTCTCTCTCTGCTAAACGGTGGCCCAATGAATTGTATTGTTTGATATTTCATCTAATAATGACCACTGTAGTTTTATCTTTACTCTGGGCCCAATTTGGCTTTAATTACTTGTTTCCATTGCCTAAACCCCATTAAACGTCCATGCTAAACTTAGTTGATTTAGTCTCTATTTTTATGGGATTTATTCCTATTTATGCAGGCTATTTGGAGCTTGTGGGCCTGATCCCAATACAAATACAACCTTGTGGGCCTTTGTTTAGCCTTGGATTAGGCATGGTCAACGCTGGTCAATGGCCCCTTTATTTTCTTACATGGCTACAGTGCCCGCGATTCTCCTTTCTCTTCTCTCTACCAACCCTAATCGTGATCATGATTATCTCCAGCCCGGTCATGATCTGTTTCCCCTTACAGCCGTTGTTCTCCCTTCACTCATCCAGCTGGCACCCGCAGCTACCGCGACCACCTGCTGCTTTCATCGGCAACGCCTCTAACCTCGCGCTCTCCGTACCTCGACCTCACCTAGCGCTCGTGGTAGCCCCTGCATCGCGACCTGGATTCCCCCACGATCTCCACAATCGCGACTCCACCTCACAAGAACCGTGACCTGCCTCTACATTCTAACCGCGGTCGCGGTTATCCCTAACAGACTGCTACCCCTTTCTCTTCATCAACCGTGACCTCCCTTCTTCCCTCCGAGGCCGTGACTCATCTGCACCCGCAGTTCCTTCACCCATACACCGTGACCTTCCTCCGCCTTGACCCGAGGTCCTCCATGACCTGCTGCTTGCCAACGTCACCTGCACGTCTACCCTTGCCTCCATCACGACCTCACCAGCAAATGATCGCGACCGTAATCTTAGTCATGACAACGGCAATCCGCTAATGCAACCGTGACCACTCCAGAATTGCAACCTCATCTGCTCAACACCGCGACCTGCCTCCCTTTTGATCGTGACCGCGATCTTCCATGACCGTGACCTCATCTTTCCCTCTGCCCATAGTTTTCTCTAACCCTATAGACGTGACAACAGTTATCTCCTTCCTCCCTCGCCAGCGCTCATCCTTCCAACAGCTACTGCAATCTCCCTCAGGGCTAGCATATAGTAGTGGTCTGCACTTGCTACCCTCTGCACTCCTCTCCAACCATCAGCAACGCACAACAGTCCGCGACCCACCTTCCCCAGCGACCTGCTCCTACTTTGCAGCATCGCTGCCTCCACCTGCTCAATCTGCACTGCGGGGGTGCCTTCCTCTTCCTCCTAGCCATGACCAACAGCTACCTCCAAGACCGCGACCTGGAACAAGGGAATCGCGACCTGGCCTAGAAGAGATCGCGATTGTGAAAACGATCGCGGCCTGTAGAGCAACTAATTGCGACCTCTTGTAGACTGACATAAAGCCCATGTACAAAGCACATGCGTTCTCACCCAGCTGTGCCTATAAATAGAACCTGACCCCAACCGTTTGGGGGATCCAGCCTTGAGGCCAAATGGCTATTGGGTTGTGTCCAGACGCCGGAAGGCTCTCGGGTTGGAACCAGAGCCCCATGTGAGCATCCCACACTCTCTCTCTCCTCCATCTCCATCTCAGATCTATTCTCTCCAAGGGTGGAAACCAAGGAGAGAGTAGATCTGTGCTACGTTCATCCTCACCACCAAGGAGAGAGAAGATCCGCATCACCGCCCTCCTCCACCGCTGTCTATGATCTCCATAGGCAGAAGTTGAAAAGAGAGAAGATCAGTCTACATCAACATTCTCTCACATCCACCAGGCTGTTGTTGGAGCAGATCTAGAGAGAGAGAACCTAGGAGTCTAGAAGGGCGAAGAGGAGGACCAAGGAACGAGATACGGCCTGCACGGAGACCGAGGAGCGAGAGTCACCTGTCTTCTACAGACTATATCTCTTTCTTCTTCTCTTTCATCCTATTGCATTCCTTTGTTTCTTGTACAAATGATCTTCACCCATCTTTGTTCGGTACTAACCATGCTTGTATGTGGCTAGTTAGCTCCTTCTTGGCTATGTAGCCCGATCTGGGCATGTTTATGTACTTTTGCCTTAAGCAAGTAGATTCATTTCAGATATAGTATGTTGCATGTTCTATTTTCTCTTTCTAAGTTATGATTGCTAGTTTGGTTGATCTCTTACTCACTTGAACTGCTATTTCTTCCTGTATCGAGAGATCCGTTGTAGGAATGGTTAAGATAAGATAGTTTGGATCCAAACCCGAGAGGAGGACGATCCAAGGTATTCTGTTCCTTACATCCCAGAATATCCTAAGACCTGAGAGGGAACTTAGTATATTCTGAGGTGTTGATATGTCATTCCTTGAGAGAGGGTCGATGACATATCGTTGATGGTGTTAGTCACGCATCGCGAGAGTTAGTGGGATGACCCATAGGACATATGCCATTGTACGTATTAGATTCTTGCTTAGGTGTTCGAGGGTTGTCTACGCCCGAGAAGGAGTGCATAGACTACCCCGTTTGTGGTTACATAGCCAAGAACTCTCTTTCTCTAATTAGTAGAACCACAAGCTCTATTTTGTTTTATTTTATTTTATTTTATTTTCTTTGTTTTGTTTTAAATCATGACAACCCACTAGACTAGTTCTAGCATATATTTTCATTGCATATCGTTTTGGCTTATCTAACTCAAGAACAAAATCTGTGGCGTCCTAAATGTCACCACGTCCCTATGTTCGACCCTGTATATCTATTTCGACCCCGTAATAAAAGTTGTGGGGGCCTAGAAGGTTTCAGGTTATAAATTTAAGAGTTTGATTCCTTCTGAATCCTCCTTCATATTCCGAACGCGCGATTCAGGCAGATCAGTAGGCCACAAGTATGAGCCAACCAAATAGAGGCTATTAAATACCATAATCTGAGTAATGGTTTATAGCCATTATGTGATCCATGTAAACTATCAAGTTAGTACCACCTATAGGGATAATACTCAAATGGTGCCATAGGGTCTTATGGTAAAGACCTACTAGGATTGCATGAAAGGAAATTTTGGTTGAAAAGTTTTTCAAAACAGTTCAAGCTATTGAACATGATAGAAATTCCTTTACCAATTGTCATGCTTGTTGTTGTAGTTAAAATAGACTATAAGGTTTAGCATATGAAGATTGAAACTAGATTCCTTAAAAAGAATACATAAGAGGATGTGTACGTAACACAACTTAAAAGGTTTCATGACTTCAAGAATGCAAATAAAGTCTATGAACTACAAAGTTCAATCATGGATTGAAACAAGCATCTCAGATATGGATCTATTAACTTGATAACATAATCAAAGAGTTTGACTTGAATCAAAACAACAGATTAAAATTTGTGTTTACAAAAGATTTAGTGGGAGCATATATGAATATTCCACATATGATGAGGAATAACATCTTAATCATTTGAATATTGAGAACTGGCATGAAAACCCCTACAATAATGAAGGATAAGGTGAAATATTTTATGAGATAATGATCGAGACCTATAGAGATAGTTATTGTAAGTTTCACAACTTCAAGTTGAGCACATACAAATAGAAAAGTTGAAAGAGTTCAACATGAAATGATTGAATGAGAGATAACTCGGATTAGTCTTTCATGAACCAAATGTTCATATTCTTGTGAAGAATGGACACCTCATGAATAAGATTCAATGGGCTAAACCTCAAAATGGAACTATCATGAATGTTGTAAATCTGTTTACCCCATATAATCTTGTATGTATAAGATATGGCAAGATGATATTAAACTCCAATAAGGTTTTCTGGAAAGTCATTAAAATATGCACTAGTACTTGTGAAGTATGTAAGGATAGATTGCTAGTTAATGATGATAGTAATAAAAGGAAGAGTTGGATGTAAATGGTTACATCGATGCAAACTTCAATAGTGACAAAATGATTGCAAACAAATATGTTTGGTTTTAAAAGAAGAAAAAGGACATTATTAGTTGGAAGTGTTCCGAACTAATCGCCATTAATTCAATTCTATAATAGAATCTGAGTATACTTGTGTTGTGAACACAGAGTAATACTATATGGATCTAAAAGTTCATATGATGAACTTATAGATGTTCCAACCATTGATGACTCAGTGGAAATAATGGAGCTATATGTTAGGCAAGGAATATCAGATACCATATTAAGGTGGTTTCATATCAGACCGAAGAGATAAGAAACATGCAATATATATATAGACTACTAGAAAAGTGTTGCTAACCTACTGGAATAGAAATACCGCAGTTGAAAAATGGTGGACATGTTTAGATCATTGTGAATGGGATTCATGGGTGATTGGTTCTAAGAGCAAGTGGGAGTCTGTTGGTAAGGTGTGCCCGTAGAACCAATCATATGATGATTGACATGGCATAATTACCTAAAAGGATTTGATTCATAATTACATAAATAAAGGAAAGCTTCCAATTCATCCATTTCACCCAGTTATGAGATAATGAGGATACAAAGTGAATGTCTAGAGAAATTATATTACTCAATGACATATTTCTTCAAGTATTAGCCTTTTTGAAATGAGATCATATAGATGTTAAGAGTACATACACATATTCTCATTATGTCCCTAGTTGATTGTTACTGTGGAAGGTAGATAGACACCACTAACACATAAGACTGGAGTTTGAGTTGGTTGATGATTGAGTCTCACTAAGTCATGATATGGAAATATCAAGCCAAGCACATGGATACATGTTAGGGAGCAGTGTATCAGATAGACCCACCTTGAGAGTGACACATGGTTATGGTGGTCACATTCATCTCTCATAGTAAATGTGGTTACTGTGATTCTTAGACCTAGAATCACTACCCTTGTCACATGTCCTTAGGTATGCTTTGTCATCATCAAACACAGTCCTGAAACATGGGTTGTTATAACAGTGATGATTGGGTGACTTTGACACATGGGATAGATTGTGAGTGATAGATAAGGGATTTGTCCCTCCTACTAGAGTATGATATCCTGGACACTTAATAAGGGAGATGGAGAAATTGATAACCTCCCATTTTGAGATGTTATCTTACTAGTTTTTCTTATTTTTCCATACTCTTTCTTAGAGAAATTAGATTAAATACTTAAATTTCTAGCTTTATTGAAAATATACCAATAGATAGATATTTCTCTTTTCTTCTTATAGATAAACTCAAAAAAATTACAAAAGCCTCAACCAAAATGGTTCCAAGACTGTGTAGGTCCAACTGGTCCCAAGACTGAATGAAGATCCATCGGTCCCAAGATCGAGTGAAGGCCTATCAAGACCATGAAGGTCCAACCGGTCCCAAATCGTGAGGATCCAGCCGGTCCCAAGACTGTGAGGATCCAACCGGTCCCAAGACCGTGAGGATCCAACCAGTCCCAAGACTGTGAGGATCCAATCGGTCCCAAGACTGTGAGGATCTAACCGGTCCCAAGACCGAGTGAAGGCCTATCGGTCCCAAGACCGAATGAAAACTCATCGATCCCAATACCGAGTAAAAGGCTACCGGTCCCAAGACCATGAGGATCCAAATGGTCTTCAGACCGTGAAGATCCAAATGATCTCAAGATTGTTCAAGACCTCCTTGGAGCCTATAAATAGGACTTAAGGGGTCCTCATTCAGGGGGAGGAGAGGCCTAAAGGTTGCTTCCATTGTTCTAGAGCTACTTCATCATCCATCCTTTGCCCCAAGGCTGTGGGTCTAAGATCCAGACTCCATCCATGAACCTACTTTCTCTCTCATCGACTTAGAAGGTGGGAAGTGAAGGATTCATCACCATGGCAACCACGCAGTGTGAAGATAGTTGTTCTCTACTCCAAGGGGTCGACCTTCCTCCCTCCTACGTAGAGATGATGTTTTCCTTCTCTTGTCCTGTCTCCTTCTTTGTTTTTGCCATGAGCAAGTAGTTCCATACACTAAGGTGCGGGGAGTAGCCCTGCTACCCATGTTTTCATTCCATGCATTGTAATTCATGAGTTTGCAATAAAAATGACATCTTTTCAGTTCAACATGAATCATTTAATGAATCTAGTTGCTTGATCACCAACCTGCGTTACCTATTATCTACTAGTGTGAATTGTCTATGTTTTTGCTTTTCGATTCGATTATCAATTGCATGTTGGTTCTTGATGTATGTAGTCACCATATATCTATTTCAGTATATCTAGAGATGCTTTTCAAGAAGTGGAGTAAACTCACCTCCATCGTTTACTTTCATACTATGAAATGGAATCAGTTGACGTATGAAAGTAAAACTGTGATAGGTTGAGGAACACACTTTGCGAAGGGAGTGATGCAAAGTAAGTGACCATTCATTCGGGGATGGATGGCATTGAAATACTCCCACATTTCTCATAGTTAGCTATCCGAAAGGAAGCTAAATATACAAAGATACTAACTATTTAGACCCCTTATTGCAAGCCATGTTATTATGACGTTTGTTATGATCCATGTGTAGAGGTGGTGAAACTCGATCACACCCTAGTGGTTTTCAAATATTGTCTACAGCATTAAGTTTACTTTCCTATCCTTTTAATTTACTTTTTCATATTAGTTTAATCATCAAATCAACTCTTCGATCTATATATCAACTCTTGAGTAGATAAGTAGAATTATAACATTTTCCATCTTGTTAATCCTTAACAAGACTGTTGTCTCATGGATTCGACCCTCAACTATACTACGATAAGACTTCCACGTACCTTAACATACGTGGGTGGAGATCTTATTATAGCACACACAAGGCTAAACTTAGAGACTTACTATCTCAAGAATTTTTAGTGGTGCATGCAACTTCACGCGAGTGGAGGCTCCATCAAAAATTGGTGCCATTGTCGGGGACAACAGAACGTTTTAATTTCATTTATCAACTTGCTAGTTCATATCTTTTTGATTCCATCATTTTTCCATACCATCTAAAGTATGATTTTTCTTCTACTAGGGTAGAAAATGTGTATGCAATACCGTGGATTCTCCCCTGAACCAGAGTATGACTCTGAGGTAGAATAAAACTTCCACCAATGCATCAGACTCAACCGCCAACAAGCCAGACAGATGGATGAAGAATAATGCCAAGCCGCCTTGATACTAGAAAGAGTCAACGCAGCTATAAAAGCTCAGAGAGAAAAAATCATTGCTAACACATGTTCTCAAGTCCAAGCTGAAGTTTGAGCTAAAGAGCAAGCTCGCATTCAAGCTGAAAATGAGGCAACCACATCAGCTGCTCAGTTATTGATAAGGAACACGTAGCTTCAAGACTATGTTGTTCCTAAGAATTCTGAGGATAATCACCCAATTCAGCCTCCACTCATTAATGTTCCTAACTTCGAGATTCAAACACAATGGATCCAAATCATGCAAGGCATCTCATTCTCTGGAAACACTGGAGATGATTGCATGGACCATCTGAAGTGATTCAAGGCACTCTACCGATTGGTGCCACAATTCAGAGCTACGCTCGATGCAATCATGCTATGACTTTTCAACTTCACTCTGGCTAGAAAGGCACTAAGTTGGTATAGCTCTTTAGATGGAGAGCCAATCATCACATGGGCTCCCTTGGAAGAATTTTTTTGGAGAAGTTCGTTCCTCCCTCATTGACTTACCAGATTAGGGGACAGATCAACCAGCTCCTCCAACTTCCTGGAGAATCACTAGCAGAATCATGGGAAAGATTTAAGGAACTTATGAGAAAATGCCCACCTCACGGAATCTAACAAAACCAGCTCATAGAAACATTCTATAGAGGGGTAAGTGATGAAATAAAGAAGTATTTAGATTCCACATCTGGAGGAAATTTCATGAGGCAGAATTATGAGGACGCCTGGAAGATTATTACGCTCAGAGTCAAAAACCAATCTAATTGGGGAAGGCCATCTACAGGAGGAGTCCTAAAAGTCTACAAAGTTGAAGAATCTGTAGAAATGAAAGCTATTGCTGAAGCTCTAAAAAACATAGTTCATAAGAAGCAAGCCCTTGAAACAGCATTTGGAGAATATAACATGAAGAAGAATTCCCAAGTTCAACAAGTTAAAGCAGCTACTGAGACTTGTGAAGCTTTTCATGCATAGGATCATCCCATATTATCATGTGGCCTCTTAAACGATGTGATGATGAATCTGTAGACCCCTCAACCACAATATGAGCCAATCATTGAACAACCTGAGGATCAGGTGCCAGACCAGGTTAACTCTATCCACCCCATATCGGGTCATGCATACTATATCCAGATCAACCAAGAAACCACCCTGGGTTTCAATATGGGAACCCAGCAGGAACTACCAATCCGCATCACCAAACACAAGGTGGGTCTTCTAATAGACCACCACCTAGATTCTAGAGCAATTATAATCGAAACCAAGGAAACTATAGAGGTGGGTTTCAAAGATTTGTCTACCCAAGAAATTCTTCTTCATACTATCAATACACTCACCCTCCGTTGCACCCACAATTGCACCAACCTCAGTCACAACAACCACAAATTCAATAACTTCAGTTGACAACTCCTCAAAAACAACAACCTCAAGGACAACAACAAATTACACAGCATCAAGAAAAGAATGCCCAACCTCCATCAACTGATTAGTTGTCTCTGATAAGAAAAATGTTGCAATCTCAATAGACCATGCTTGCCAACCAATAGGCTTAATAGAAAGCTGTAGAGACCCAATTGGCACAAATTACAACTCAGTTAAAACCTCCGATGGGTACTTTCACCGGTCAGCCGAAAATAAATATGAGACATGATCAACACAGACTAGGACAACTGAATGCAATTACCACAAGATTTGGTTATGTTCTTACTAAAGCTACCAAAGTCATTCAGGAAGACGAAGATCCCGCTAAAATCATTCCAAATATAAACATAAACCAAGAAACTGAAAAATCTGTAGAGGCTGAGAAGGAGAAGGACAAAGAACAAGTTTCCAAAGAACCAGAAGTCCCACCATACAAGCCCAGGATACCCTATCCAGGTAGATTGAGAGAGACTAAACTGGATACTAGATTACTAAAGTTCAAAGAAGCGATGAATAAGCTATGTGTGGATATCCCGTTCCTTGACGCTCTCTCTGAAATCCCAGCTTGGTCTAAATATCTGAAGACTTTGCTATCAAAGAAATACATGACCAAAGAACATGAGACCGTCAAATTATCTTAGACTACTTCTGATATCATCCTCAATAGAATGCCAAAAAAAAGAAGGACCATGGCTCCTTCGGCATCCAATGTTCTATCGGAAACACCTCTTGCAAGAAATGATTAGCTGATTTGGGGGCTAGCATATCTATCATGCCCTTTCCTAAGTGTAAAAGATTGGGCTTTACTTATTTTCTACCCAAAACAATGACGATCCAGTTGGCTGATAATACCATTATAACACCTTTGGGAATTATTGAAGATATCCCAGTGAGAGTAGTAAGAGACTCCTATGTCCCTTGTGATTTTATTATCATGGACATAAAAGAAGATCTGAGATATCCAATAATATTTGGAAGACCTTTCCTTGCGACATCCAGAGTGCTAATTGATGTCAAAGAAGGCACAATTACCTTAAGGTTAGGGAAGGAAACTATTCAATTCAGAGTCTTTGACAACCTAAAAAGTCCCACCATTCACGAAGAATTCTTTCTTCTTGAGGCAATTAATAAAATGTCCCAGCTAAAGCAAGAAACTCCCAAACCATCTGATGCTCTGGAGAATGCCCTGATGAACCCAGATGCCAAATCTTCAACTGACGAACTAGTTCAACAATGTCTGAAATATTTAGAACAAGCCGAAGCAGACCCTGAAGCTACCTTTGAGATGTTGAAATCTGTCACCACTCTTAAGAGTATTGAAGTGCCCAAGGCACCTAAAATGAAAGTCGTACCAGCTGGACTCAAACACGTCTTTCTAGACGAAGAAAAACTATGTCCGATCATTATCAATTCCACTTTAATAGATGACCAGGAAGAAAGACTCCTTGTTAAATTAAGAAAGCACAAGAAAGCCATTAGATATAAGATGACTGATCTAACCGGGGTAAATCTAGCTTTGTGCATGCACAAATTACCTATGATGGAAGAGTTTCAATCATCATGGGAGAACTAGAGGAAGCTAAACCTGAATCTTAAAGAGGTAGTTTGCCTCAAAGTTCTAAAACTTCTAAAAGCTGGTATTATCTATCCAATCTCCGACTCCCAATGGGTAAGTCCAGTCCAGGTAGTTCCTAAAAATGGGGGATTACTATTATTTTGAATGATTAAAATGAACTAGTACCCACCCAGACTGTTATCAGATGGAGGATGTGCATAGACTATAGAAAATTGAACAAGGCAACAAGGAAATACCACTTTCCTTTACCTTTTCTTGATGAAGTCCTTGAACGTCTAGCTCACTAGAAATTATTTTGCTATCTTGATGGCTACTCAGGATTTTATCAAATTCTGATACACCCTGAAGATCAAGAAAAGACAACTTTTACCTATCCTTCAGAACTTACACCATTAGGAGAATGCCCTTTGGGATATGTAATTCACCCGCAACATTCCAGAGATGTATGTCTGCCATATTTGCAGGTTTAACCGAATCTATCATGGATGTATTCATGGATGACTTCTCAAGCTATGGAGATTCCTTCGATAACTGTCTGCTTAATCTCAGTAAAGTGCTACAAAGATGCGAGGAAACAAATATGATTCTTAATTGGGAAAAATGTCACTTTATGGTAACAGAAGGTGTGGTACTTGGGCATAGGGTGAGTGAATGAGGGATTGACGTAGACAAAGCAAAAATAGATGTCATTTCAAATTTGTCACCACCAAAAGACATTAGAGGAGTACGAGCTTTCTTGGGCCATGCCGGATTTTATCAAAGATTCATTCAAGATTTTTCAAAATTAGAAAAGCACATGACTAACCTGTTAACTAAAGATGCAGACTTCAATTTTGATCAAGAATGTTTACACAACTTCACAACTCTAAAAAACTCTTTAGTCTCTATGCCTATACTAAGAGCTCCTGATTGGTCACAACCCTTTCAGTTAATGTGTGATGCCAGTGACTACGCTATAGGAGCAGTACTAGGGCAGAGAATAGATAAGAAGACTTACGTGATATATTACGCTTCAAAAATGCTTGATGAGGCCCAAAAGAACTACACAACTATAGAAAAAGAATTCTTGGCTGTCATTTATGCTTTTAAGAAATTTCATTCTTACCTGATCGAATCAAAGGTTAGAGTTTACACAGATCATTCAACAATAAAATATTTGATTCAGAAACAAGACGCCAAACCTAGACTTATTCATTGGGTGTTGATGCTTCAAGATTTTGACCTGGAAATAAAGGACAAAAGTGGGGTGGAAAATGTCGTCGCCGATCACTTGAGTTGCATTAAGTCTCAAGATGAAGAAAATATACCAATCTGCAACTCTCTACCTAATGACCAACTCATGAAGGTCACCATTGGATTCCCCTGGTACACCGACGAAGTAAGCTATTTGGCTACGGGAATTATCCATCCTTCTACTTCCTATCATGACAAGAAGAAATTTTTCCATGACATCAAGCAGTACTTCTGGGATGAACCATACCTTTTCTGCTTATGTGTAGATGGATTATTCCAGTGTTACCTTCTTGAAGAAGAAATCATCCCAGTCTTGGAACACTGCCATTCTGGCCCCACTGGGGGCACATGAGTTCAAAGAAGACTACTCTTAAAGTGTTACAGTTGGGTTTCTTCTGGCTGGCAATAGCAAAGGATGCACATGAATTTGTACAATCATATGGTAAATGTCAACTCACTGGAGGGATATCCAAGCAGAACGAAATGCCACGAACTCTGTGGCAGGAAATTGAACTCTTCTATGTATGAGGAGTGGACTATATGGGTCCATTTCCCTAATCATATGGATTCTCCTATATATTAGTCATTGTGGATTATGTATCCAAATGGGTAGAAGCTATACCTACTGTATCTTGCGATTCTAAGCCAGTTATTAAGATATTCAAGGACATTATCTTTCCTAGATTTAGAGTTCCTAGAACAGGCATATATGATGTAGAGTCACATTTCTTGGAACGAAGCTTTGAAGCCCTTCTGAGAAAATATAGAGTAAAACACAAGGTCTCCACGCCTTATCATCCATAGACAAGCAGCCAAGTTGAAGTCTCAAACAGACAACTGAAAGCTATTTTAGAGAAAATTGTCAATAGGAACCACACAGATTGATCCACCAAGCTTCTTGATGCTATCTGGGCATATCACACTGCTTACAAGACACCAATAGGAACAACTCCATTCCATTTGGTGTATGGAAAGTCATTCCATCTTACAGTCGAGTTAGAACACAAGGCTTGGTGGGTTATTAAATAGTTGAATTTTGATTTCAAAAGTGCCGACGAATATAGAAAACTTCAATTACAAGAACTTTAGGAACTAAGAATGTCTACTTAGCAGAGTGCCAGGATTTACAAAGAGCAAACTAAGATGTGGCACGATGGCCACCTTAAACAAAATGATATTATAGTCGGACACAAAGTCCTCCTTTTCAACTCTAGGCTCAAAATGTTTACCGGTAAACTTTGCATGAAGTGGTCTGGGCCCTTCACTATCAAACACATCTACCCAACTAGAGCTATCATCATTCTTGATGACAATGGAGGAGAAAGGAGTGTTAATGGCCACAGACTAAAGAGATATTATAATCCAGCTGATACAACTCCAAGACAAACCATTGGCATTCATGACCCCTCTGCATCAACATGATCAAGCCGGAATCTCATCGAGCTAGTGACGTAAAACCAAAGCGCTACTTGGGAGGCAACCCAAGGACTGAGTATCACCTTTCTATCTCTTTTAATTTCTTTAGTTTCTTTCATTTCTTGCTCAATTTTTATTAATTATCTAGATTTATCAATTTCTTGCATAGATAGCACTTTCATTATTTAGTCATTTTTCTTTCATACATATTGTTCAGAAACTTAAATATTAATATGAACAACCATACAAATATCTTGAAACCGTTTGGACCTAAACGGTCCTGAGACCATTTGGTCCTCACAGTTTCACAACTGTATGGATCTAAGCAGTCTTAAAACCGTTTGGTCCTCACAGTCTCAAAACCATTTGGATCCAAACGGTCCTGAAAACATTTGGTCCTCACGGTCTCAAAACCATTTGGATCCAAATGGTCCTGAAACCATTTGGTCCTCACGGTCTCAAAACCGTTTGGATCTAAATGGTCCTGAAACCGTTTGGTCCTCACGGTCTCGAGACTGTTTGGATCCAAATGGTCCCGAGACTGAATATGAGCAGCCGCCCTTTTTCCTATAAATATCACCCTACCCCCTCCCTTTTCATCTCTTTGGCTCTCAATCCTTTTTCGCATGATTTACATTGTCTCCTTGCTCCCACGCGACCCGAACCTAGTCGTCGCTTCCATCACCACCACCTCCCATCCGTCTTCACCCTCTAGCAGCAGCATACACGCTACTCAACTACCTTCTCTCTTTCACGATTCACAACAACAGCTCCTCCCTCTTCTCCGTTGCTTGCTCCACAACTAGGTAGAGCAATGTTCTCAATCATCATCATCACCATCACCACCGCAACATGTGCTTTTCTTCTTCGCCATTGTCTTACCTCCGACAATCACAGCTTGCACCCGTCACCACCACCGCCTTCGTCACCGTCACCACTTCGCCTCCCTTTTTCCATAACCAACCACCTGCAAGGTCCTCACGATCTGGGAAACCGCATGACCTTTCTACGGTCCTCAAACTGCATCATCCCTCATGGTTTCACCCTCGCGGTTTCACCCTCATGGTTTCATCCCTCGTGGTTTCACCCTCTCGATTTCACTCCACGTGTTTTCGCTCCTCGCTATTTTACTCTTCACGGTCTCGCCCTTCACAGTCCTAAAATCGCATGACCTTTGCATGGTTCTGAAACTATGTGAACCTCTTTACGGTCTTGAGACTGTGATGTTTGCACAATCTACACACCACTCACCATTCATAAAATAATTCTATTAGCATTAAATCTCAACTCTTTGTAATATATGATTCCTTGTTAACACTTTATAGGATGGCCTCACCTACAAAAGAAATTACTAAAGCAACCCATTGGACCAAAGAACAGTTGTTGGAGTGCTGAGATAGGCTCCAATTAATTGTTGACATGTGTGCAAAGAAGGGAAAAATGCCAGCTAAACTTCCCCAGGTCCTTCACGACCTTGAGCGTGTCAACAAATGTCTGGCAAAAGACCAAGTTGAGGACCTTGAAGAACCTTCCTCAACTGATGAAGGCTCTGACTATGAGCCAAACTCCAATGAAGAATCCCCAGTTAGCAAGTCAAGGGGAAGTGGAAGGCCCAGGAGGCTGCAACCGAACCACCAATAAAAAGACGAGCAAGGAAACAAGTTCATCCCACAACCTCCAGGGAACCAATTCTGCCAGTAAAAGCAACTCCTCCCGCCACCACTGCCACAGCAGCACCAACCAATCTTCAAATTCAACATCTGGAGGTTTTGACAAAATTTTGTGGCCGACAAAGTACATATGCTCCACCATACTGAAGAAGATGGGAGTCTACGACAGAATTATTGCCCTTCTCGATGAGGCAAACCTCTTCAAGCTCTGCTTTGTCATCGAGAATTCTTATCTCGAGCCCACACTAGAATTCTTCACTCACCTTACCAAAGAACCAGTAGAAGCCAAAGACAAACAAAGGGACAAGGGTGAATGCAAGCTTGTAACCTCACTTTTCGGAAACTAGGTTATATTGACTGAAAACTTGTTGAATAAAATCTTCATTAATAGCCAAGACCAGCAAAAGATGGCTACAGAAGCAGGTCTGGATCACCAACAGTTCAACAAGCATGCTTTTTGGAAGTCTCTGATTGGAATCCCCAACTACGATTCCAAGACCTGCAAAGCCTCCAACATTCACTCCTGCCTGGTGTGTACACTGCATAGAATTATAACATGTGCACTTTTCCCTAGAACAAAGAGTGAGAATGTTCTCATCTCGGACCTCTTTATACTATGGTCCATCTTAAAGGTGCATCCGGTCAATATCAGACGACATTTGATACATAAACATACATCTTATGCCCCCGGGAGAGAAATATACATGGGCGGTCACTAGACTACAGTCCTGAAGTACCACAAGATAAACGGACCACTCAATAAATGTACTTTGATAAAAGGTGATAACCTAACCAATGAGCAGATTCTTACAAACACCTATATCATAAAAGAAAAGGATGCAAAGCTCCACTACATTTTCTGTCCTACTATCAAAGCATCCAGGACGCTATTACCGCTTCCTGAACTCACCAATTACGATAAATACAAGTATCTTTTCACTGAAGAGGAGCTTGCTACCTTATAGGCCTCTATAAAAGGGAAGGGACAACAGGCGAAAGAAGGGCTAACAGAGCAAAGTGCTACTGCCCCCGCAACGAAAGAAAAGAAAATATCGGTGGTATGACCATCCAAATTCTGCATACAAAAGCAACAACAGTCAGAGACGCCTACCTCCAAGATGACCCCAGGGGTAGAGCACCCCCATAATGAGGACAACATCCTAAACCCAACATCAGACTCCTTCACATTAGGTATGGATGTTGGGACCACACATACATCTGCCTCCACCATCCTAGGGATAGAGGGGTCGAGACCTATACCCTCCACCACTCCTCCATCTTCCACCATTCCTCTATTTTCCACCATTCTACACCACACCACTCTTCCACCATTTTCCACAATACTATCCACCAGCATCCCATTCTCTACATCTTCAACTTCTACCACATCTTCTGATTCATTCCTTTTCTTAGCGGGTGAGCCCATTTTTACCTCAATGTATGATCTTACCTTCACCTCCACCACCTTCCCTCCTACATACCCATTTCCACCTTCCATAATTGAGATGTCACCACCACTCTCATCTACCACCATCACGATACCGCTAGTGACTCCCTCTTCAGTCGCTACACTTTTTGTGGGTCCATCAATGATGTCTCTTTCACAAGGCACCATCACACTTCCACGCGGACCCCAGTCATCCCACCCATCCTCCATTGGGGTCCCATTTTCACAAGTCGGAGAGGCATTCAGATGTCAATTTGATGCTATTCGAACCCTCCTCTCCGATCCCTCTAACATTTTTACAATCTATTCTTTCTTGTGTGGAGGGGCTTTCTATGCAGGTATCCAACATCGACAAGCAGACTCACGTCTTACCGTAACTTCTCACAAGATTTCAACAATGATAGGAAGCAGTGGTCCAGCAAGTCACCCTCATTGACAATCACTTACGTACCCTGTCGAATTTGATGCTTAGCATGAAGAGCCAACAAGAAACATTAGTCCAGCAAGTCGATAGGGTTTCCAAGCAAACTCAACCTTTTCCTGTAACCCTTCGTGAGCTTCAACAACAACATGTTGCAATGAGCATGCGTATGGATTGCATTGAAATCAACCTCACACAAATCATCCGCCGCCAGGAGGAGCATGCAAAATACACTTTCAATCAGCTACAAACAAAAGTAACTGATCTAACAACACGACTCCTCTCCATTAAAGCATGATATACTGATCTCAAGGAATGCCACGAAACACTAGTTGAAACCCACGGGCATGTGCAAGTGGCACTTGAAGAATTACAAGTTCTCCATAGGTGATGCAAGAAAGCATCAACTAAAAACAACAAAGACAAAGCGGCGGATGACGAATACGAAGACGATGACGATGACGAAGATGATGATTTTGACTCCTCGGCTGACTCCAATGATGGAAGCTCCTCTTCAGAAAATAAACTAGATGATCAAGGAAACACTGAGGAGGGCACCAGCCGAGGAGTAGATATCTCAAAAAGGGGAGACGGTGGAGCCCACTAGTAGAGTGGTAGCAAAGACCACCGTACTTCCAACAACACTAACAACATAATAATGTCTTATGCAGACCAATTTTTCAACTTTTCTTCTATGGGATCTCTGGGGGATACAACCAAAGATGCAGCTTTTGCTGAGTTTCAACAATGCATCATGGAAACCAGCACTAGCCCACTCACAGCAGATATCACGACACAAGTTGTAGTCCTTCCCCTAGAACAGGAGGATTCTGACAGAGTGAGTCTCGACACTGACGATAGACTTGACTCTGACTCTGATGAGAATGAAGATCTGGCACAATATTTTGATGACGATGAATAAACTTCACTTCCTCCTCCAGAAGACCTTCCCCCGCCGTGACCTCTACCTCATAAGATGCACGACTTAGATCTGGCGGCCATCTCTACATTAGATGTTTAGGACATCTTCATCCTGAACACTATTGTCGATGATGCCAAGGACGGGGGGACATACTCTACAATAACATGAAGACAAAGCACAAGTTGACATGCAAATATTTCCATGTTCTTCTACGACCTCAGTCGGCAGTGAAGATGGCCATTTTCTGTGGACTGCTTGCCAACACTATAGAGGAATTTTGGAGCCCAAAGAAAAAGTAGCCAGTTTTCAATGCTTCACCTACTCTATCATTATGCTTATTGAACAAGGACTTATAGGCAAAGTCCATCAAGCAGATGCAAATGGGTCTCGAGAGAAAGGCATGTTACACGACGGTGCCTTTTAAAGTTTCTGGCCACTGGCTCCTTGTGATTGTTGACACCGAGGCCCGCGACGCCAAGGTGTACAATTTCTATGCCAGTGAGCTTAAGACGGGAACCATTAACTTCATTGGTTCAGAAGCCGGAGAAGCACGATGCATTCCTTTCTGGCTTCTCAAAGTCATATGGGCCGCCTTCCCATCTCTCGCACATGGCTGGAACCAACCATGGTTCAGAATCATCAACACAACCATTTAGATTCTATAAGGTTAAGGGGATTGTGCTCTTTGCACAATCAGATTCACTAAGGCACTTAACAGACACATCCCCTTTACCGAGCTAGCTAAGTAGTACATGCATGCTTTACGGGGACGATACGCAATGGAGCTCATTTACGATAGACGGTTCTTCAAGGACCTGACAATGGGGCATGACGACGTACCCCACTATCTGTTCTTTGTTATCCAACATCCTCAAAAGAAACCATTCAGACAAGTCCTAAAGGAGTTGGAGCAACAACAACAACAAACCACCACAGTCCCAGAAAAATGACAATGGGACCCCTAACTTTCGATATGGCAGAAGATAAGGGGGACATCGATCTACTAACAAGAGCTACCATCAATAGATCCCCCAAAGATATTGTGCCTCTATCTCAAATACCACCAACATTCCTAAACTTTGACCTTGCTGCATACAAGAGTCTTTCAGATAATGAACTCAGACTCATCATGTCTCAGCTATATGCAGAGAATGATGAGCTTGTTATCCTTGAAGGGAATATCCTTGTAATAGTTGATGCACTCTGTGAGACCATACAAGTGAAAGGTTCAATGTCCGTGAGCGTGATGGTTGCCTACTAATATCTTCTAGCACGGGAATAGCCTACGATTTACATGGTGTTAGCATACCTGAAGGATGATTTACTCGGCTCAAAGAACTTTGGAACCACTGAAGCCCTTATCTCATATCTTAAACATATGACTCCAAAGCTCCTCTTGTTTCCATTCCTTCACTCTGAGCATTGGATGTTGCTGGCAACAAACCTATATAATGAAACTACATTTATCTACAATAGTTCTGATAGCCAGATCAATCTAAACTAGAGACAGTATGACATCATAGAAAAGATGCCCATAGAGGAAGTGGCAAAGGATTTTGCCAAACAACTACACAATCTTCTTGGTGAACACACAAAGGCGTACAACAGAGAACATTTCAAGCGCCCAACATTCTACCACAGATGTCCCCAGCAAATTAGATAATCAAATGATTGCGGTTTCCACATCCTTTACTGGATGTATACCGTCACCGTTCTTGGAAAATGCGTTGAGGACATTACAGATGTGGACTATCACTCATTATGGGGGAAGTTCGCCACCAATTTGCTCCGTTCTCATGGAGCCAACAAGGGTTTAACAGAACCTTGACACCCTCGCCCATGTACTTCTCAACCTATCACCTTGACACTCTGGGGACATAGTGAATGATAAGTTAGGGGGGATTACACTCGGCAAGGGAAGAGGTATTATATTCAAACCTTCTCTTTCCTCTCCTTTTCTTCATTTACCTTTGTTTTTGAAATTGCGTAGATTATTATTTTTAATGTTTATACTTTCTAATAAATTCTTTGATAGAATAACTTTTGTACATAAGACAACATTCACTTTGGTAAGGGGGCACCCCCAACTATGTTAGAGACAAAGTTGTCCTCAGAAGCACTTCATAGTAGAAATTAGTCACGTAACGGCAAATTAATAAATCACCTCCACACTCAATTTCCATGCATTTGCTTCAATTCTATATCAGACTCTCCACGGGTCAAAACCACGGCCAAAACAAGCCAAATACTCTCAAGGTTGGGAGGGAACCTGGTGAAATCCAAATCAAGGAACCTCGTAAGTGGACCACCAAGTACGAAATTGGGACAAATGCATGTCTAGAAACTCTAGGGAACCAATTTCTTCTTTTCAAAAAAGAGGCTTGGTAGCCCAAATGAAATCCCTAAATACCCAATTCCCAAGCTGGTGAGCATATGAATAAAAGTCTGAGTGTTGAATAAAAACATGAGAGTTGTGCCATGCATAAGGACTTATATGAAGAACCATTAAAGGTCTTGCCCAGCTGGCACATTCAGCTGCCCTCACAAAGGCAGATGTGTCGCACCCAGTAGTAAGATCCTAATGTCACCAAATATATGAAAAGCTAACAAAGGTCTTCCCTGGACAGTACATTCAGCTTCCCTCACAAAGGTAGATGTGTTTCACCTAGTAGTAAGACCCCAAAGTTTAGATAAGCCCTCCCCCCGAAGGGGAGTTACACAGCAGCCTTCAGCCAACCCTCATACCCACTTTAGCTTTCGGTAGGAATTTCGAAGAAGTATGAAACTACTTAGAGTCAAAGACATGCAAATAATATGGTCAAGGAAAAGGTGGTCCCACTGAAAGTTACGCGACATAGAAGAAACCTGAGGACCATGCAACTCTCGATAACTGAAAGAGCCAGAGTAATCATCATTAATATAGGTACACCATATTCTTGGTATTTTAGGTCCAAATTAGGGTTTAGGCCAAACCTTGGTTCAAACTGATCTAAACTTGTGTTTGATATTTTTCTACTGACTAGGGTGTCATTTAATAGGTCTGGTCCAATTTTTGTAATTTTCTGATGACTGATCATTTTCTAGAATTAATATGAGGTTAAAAGCATCTAATTCCATTCTAATATCAAAAGACCTAATATTTGGACATTTCATTAATATCAAAGGTTGTATTTAGTATCCGAATGATATTAGTGTTCAAGAGTAATATTTCCAGGTTTTATGGCCACTATATGCTAATTATACTATTTAAATAATCTTAAAAGAAGCATCATATTATAAATGGAAAATCACAATAATATTGATTCAAAGGTCTAATCTAAGGGTCATATAATAAAGTAGGCATTTTTTTGAGAATTTTGGTATATTATTTGTAATTTTCTGATACTCAAGCTATTTATTGTGAATTATTGAAGATCTAAACTTTTCTGAGATATTTACCTCTATTGGTCAATCGGCGGCCGAAACATGTCAGTGCTGCTCCTCTCATACCAGACGGAGCTGGTTCGGTTCTTGGCTTTGGACCGGGTAGGTTCAGTGAATCAGGTCAGGGTTTGGCTAGCGCGGGCCCGATCTTCCCCCTTCTTTCCTTTGTTGCATGCCTGTCCAAGTCCCGAGCGAGACTCGGTTCTTTCTGCTACGCGAGGGCTACCGCCGAAGCAAGCACCTCCGGCGTTAGCACACGGAGTCACGATGCTCCTGGTCGCAATCTGCTACGACTCAAAGCTTCACTGGTTCCTTTTGATTCTGCCTTGCTCCAGCCGGTTTCTCATAGATCTGCTCCAAGCGCCTCCTCGTGAGCTTAAGGAGTTTGCTGTCGCATGCTACTACCATGGCGGAGCAAGCAAGCAACCAAGATTGCTTCCTCTTGCCTATAGCATCGTCACAAGGGCTCTCGTCCTCATGTGAGCAGATGAGGACTCCTTATATCAGCTCCTCCTATGTATTCTCATGAGTCAGTCCCAAGAGGGACTCTATTCTTCTGAACAGATCCGCCACCGCCTGGGCTGAAATGCCGACGAGAGGTCGACTATGCTCTGCTCACCTCCATCTCTTTCTCACGTCGTCCCTAGAGTGGGACTCCCCGCTTCCACGATGTAGTGGCCGCCTGAGACTTCTCTCCTCGTTACTCCTCATGACTTGGTCTCCTAGACACTTGTTGCTCCGCTTGAAACGGAGGTAGGTGACAATCGTTAACTCATTGGATCTATCCCCAAGCCACTAAGATGCCACTTCACCCAGCCAAATGACAAATATTAGAGTCACATCCATTTGTTAGTGAGTTGGATGCATGATAAGGAAATCAAACCTAGGTCTAAATCATTTAAACCTTATTCATTTAATCAAAACTCAACCATCAATATCTCTCACATGGATCATTCAATGGTTTTGAAACTTTTAACCATGCCTTCGTTATCAATTGTTCTTTCTCTATGCCTAGTATGAGCCACATATAAAATTATTTAATCACCTTAATAAATTCCTCTGAAGGATCCTTCACCTGCCAAATAGGTCTCTAATTGGATGTTTTGTCTCATAAATACTCAGTTGAGTAATAAAGGCTATTCATGTATAACTGAATTCAATTAGGCACTATAGTTCTCTATCATATATCAAATGACCTAATTAGGGTGAAACTGTCCATAACTGAGTTACAATTCCTCAATTTGGTATTTTTCATCTATTAAGCATGCATGTTCGTCTAATACCATATTATATCTAAACCCCAAAATTAGGGTCATCACACATATAATCACCCAGACACGACCACAACCATTCTCAAACTGAGGTCTAGGTATGACCACAGCCATCCTCCCTAAACACATGGGATCTGGATGACAAGGATGTAATCTCCAAGCACCCCCCATTCTTAATAGTATGCACTTCGAGTTTCCTTTAGGAATACTCATTTCACCACCCAACAAGTCATGATGCTAAAATGGATCTATGGCCTGAGAAACTACATGATTAGTGTTCTACCTAATTATTTAAGAAAATTGGATATCTTTTAACTGGATCAATCAAGTTACAAGAAAACCCTAAAAAGATTCTACGAATCATAGTTAGAGTTCAACTTCAGAAGATATATATATATATATATATATATATATATATATATATATATATATATATATATATATATAAAGCATAAAGTTGATCACATCACCACATGATACTGGGTGACTATCATACACAAGGCCATTATCATTCTCACATCACCATCGCATACCAATTCATTATCACATCACCCGAGAATAATCACCTCAAATTAAATCACGAGGTCAATGCCAAGGTCATAAAACCATTCACATTGTTTCATTGAAGATCATCATTATATCTCCATGCCTAATAAAGGCTCATATTCACCACAAATGTGTCACATAAGTTTGTCATAACCATAAATTCAAGAACTATAATTCTTATATTATAATAGATTAGGGTCATAATAGTTTATGAGAGAGTAAGCATTTTATCAATGTGCTAATTACTCAAGTAGCTAGGCAACATCATTATATACTTGCATTTATGTATAGGTTTCAACTTAGTTAACTGAGTTAGGGTTTCCAAATATAAACTATCATTAAACCCTATATATCACTATCTCCAACTTTCATAGAAGTAAAAGAGTCAACCACTATCATCACAAGGTCAACCACACAAGGAAATACATGTCTAAGAAATCTCATCGATCGAAGAGGAATAGACATCACCATCTTTATCAGTCAAAGAGGTGGATCATCCCAAGCATCCATATGAATCAACCCATAGCAACCAAAGAGAAACATAACATGTATTTGAATGAAGAGACTGCATCGGTCAACACCGAAGAGGAAACCTAGATCATTTATTTCTTTGACCAAAGAGAAGTCCAACTATCAACGTTCTCATGGATCCAAAACTTGGTGATTGAAGGAAACAACACTCTCATCGATTGAAGAGAATAAACATCAATCAACTACAAGAAGGAAACCTTGGCAATTGAAGACCATGATCAGAACTCATCAACCAAGTCATGAAATCAAACTTGGTGACCCTCAAGGAAGAGAGAACCACTCATCACATGATCAAATAATATGATCATCACCAAGAGACCAAAAATCAGCAAAGTGCAATGCATAAGAAGAAGGTTATCAACAAAAATATAAATTCAATCATCAATCGTGATAAAACCAAACCATGTTGTAGGAGAGAGAAAACCAATTGTTTAGTCATCACACATGTTTTCAAGACTTGCATTCTCATTCAAGAAAATAAAACAATGATCATGATAAGAAAAAACTATGTTTAGCGTGTGCATGTAAGAACCATCACCTCCATCATCAACAAGAGTTCAGGTATAAGAATTAGGGTTCATGAGAAAGAGATAATCTATTTAATATCACTACATAATCACAAATCCTAGCTCAAGATACCATCATACTATTAGGGACCAATTTTTAGATTTAGATTAATTGCGTGCAAGATTAAGTGTAACAATAATCAAGGTGAAAGTTATATAACTCGCCTTAATTGTGAAGAACAACTCCAAAAGCAAGATGCTCCAAGGAAAGAGAGGAAAACCAAAGCTTGATCACCACCTCAAGGCCAAGCTAGAATCAATCCAAGGAGGGAAACAAAACCATAGGTTATAGGCGTTCAAGGAAGAGGAATAACCCTAGGCAAAAAAGATAGGGAAGAGTGGTGATCTTCAACTCAACTTTAGGCACTACTGTGGAGAACCATGAATTCAACCAAAAGAGAATGAAGTTTCCTCAAGAAGAACCACCATGTAAACCCATTGATACAGCCAAGAGAAAGAAGAGAGGGTAGAGTTGCAATAAAACCAAGCTAAAAAGGATAGATCACTTACCAAGATCAAGGAGAACCAAAAGATCACCAAATATGAGTTGCTCCAACCCTAGATCCTCACATGCAAGGGTTCGGCCACCTTGCTCCAAGGTTGAACTATGCTTCTTTATGAAGAACATAAGGGACAAGATCCAAAGAGAAGAGAGAAAGAAGAGAGTGCAAAAGGACCACTTAAATGCAAAGAGATGGGCTTTATATACCCAAGGGTAGGAGAGAGATGAGGGAGGTTAGGTGTCATGCCACATGTACCACTTGTCCACTATATAAAATCCATGAAAGAACTAAACATATGCATGCAAAAAGGGTTGTTAATACCTATGAAAACCACTGACCTTACTTGGTCCAAAAGACCATCTGTCAAAGATAAATCTATGTGACCAAAAACACATCAAAACCTTGCGATCACACAAACAAAACCCTAGGTTTTAAGAGAGTGTTTAAGGTTCAAATACCGTAGAGAAATCAAGGTTCACTTCAAAAACTCACTGAGAGAATACATCATGGTTGAAGAAACATCAAGGTGGTTGCTGAAACCAAAACTCAATGGTCAACACAAAAGGTCGACACTAAACTAGGGCATCCAATCAAGCCCTAGAAACATCAACACTCATGATGTCAACACATCTCTCCACAACAAACCAAGGTGCAACAAAGAGCCACTCTCTCCAACATGATACCAAAATAGGTGAGGTACATTGAGCATGTTACAAAATTCAAGATAAACCATGAACATGGGTAAATTTCAATTAGGTCCAAAACAAGCACATATTTGTGTAACTAGCTCAAACAACATCCAATCTGGACCAAACTGAAAAAATAAACATGTCAGATGTTATTAAGGCACATCATATGATTAGATTAAGGTTTTAAGCATCTTATTATGTTAAGCAAGAAAGATCAAGCATAAGACCTGGTCAGGGGTCTTACACTTTTCATGTGTGTTTCTTATGGAAAGCATCTAAGACTTAATATTTAATTGAGGGATTTTGTATTTATATAAATACATATACATATTCAATCACCACATACTAATAATATGTATTATATACATACTACATCTACAAACAAAAACATGCAATCATAAATTGGAGTGATGGTTATGGCCATATTAATGCAATTCTTTGAAGCCATAAGGAATTACTACCACCTAAGGTTGGCATCATTTGTAACATCATGTAGTTTCAAAAATATCTGTTGGAACCAGTTCGGTCAGTCGACTCAACTCTTGAACTGATTGGTTGACCTCCTAGTCGGTTGGTTGGTCTCTTGGATTTGTTGACTGGCCTCTAGTTCAAGCAATGTCTGGAGTTTTCCACATAATCAGTTGGTCCACCAGTTGCTTGATCAGCTCCTCCTGTCATCTAGCCTCCTGGGTCCTCTAGTATCTAAGTCGGTTGCTTCCTTTGGTGTAGAACAGCTTCTTTTGCCAAAATAGGAAATTAAACTATCATATTCCTATTTAACTTATGGCATTGTAAAAGTGAAACCTCAAATTACATTTGAGGGGAGCATAGGAAGGAAAGCATGAACTTACATATAAAAAAGAGAAATAGGCTTGGTATGCAAACCAAATTTAAAAGGTACGAATAAAACCATTAAATCATGCACAAATTTTAAGGGGGTATTGTCCATAGCCACACATACATTCACCATAAAATCATTTTAGAGTGACGTGTATAAATTTCATACATACATATATATATGTATATTTATATTTATTGGGATCGTATGTGGAACTTAATTGGATATGCACATTAATCATTCTAAATATTTGCATCGTATTGAAAAATTCCCTAAACATAGTAAATTGATGTGGATTTGATACCACTATAGGGAAATATGTCTACATAGATGGCAACATAAACACAACGATATTGCCATATTCCACATAAACATTGGATCACGTCAATAATTATGGATGGGGAAGGAAGATTGCAAGGCATATACCTAGTCCTAGAGCAAGTCCATCGACTAACCTTGTAGCGGTGTGCTTCTTTCACAAGTAGCACACGAACAACATGAGGGCTTCCTACTAGTGCAACACCATGAACGGAGGTGATTTTTGTCCTCCTAGCATGGTGGTAACGGCCTCCAAACCTTTATACAGTCTACACTGATTACTAAAAACTCCTCATTGTGCTCCCAAAGCCAACAAGAAGGAGTTGTCCCTTCCAACACAATGTTCTAGAGTTGACTTGATCTCCCTTGTTGTCTCTCCTTTGTTGTCTCTCCCTTTTACGGGTAAGACTTGCTCCAGCTATCATGCTACCACAATTATGATAGGACAACAATTTTTAGAGCTTGTTGTTGTGTCTCTGAAAGCCTAGACTTCCCCCCTATATATATGATGGCTAGGGTCAAGGTTTCCAAATAATTTGGGATTCGAAGAGATGGAATTTCATGAATTTTCTAGAATCTATGATCGATGAAGTGGTCGGTTCATCACTAAACTGAGAGGTTCGCATGTGAAATGGTCGATTCAACACTTGAATCAATTGGTTCACAACATTTTTTCTTTTTAATATATGATTAATGCACAACATGAAGTCAACATGAATCATTGATCCACTCTTACTAATCTTCCAACCGGTCTGTTCACTAACTCAACTGATCATTTTAAATTCCAGTCAGTCAATTTTTTTTTAAGTTGATTACCTACATACTTTAGTAATCAAGTCAAACTCTATTCATGAGTAAACTCTTATTCTAGGCGTATCCTATGTGTGTGACACTATAGGTTAAAAATTACGTTGATAGTGAATGTCCATAACTAATATATGATATCACAAGTAATGATCGGTACCTAGCAAATACCCAAGTAATTGGAAAGTTGGAGAACAAATTCAACCTACAATATGTGATTAGTGTTTCACTGATTGTATTGTTCCTTTGTCTCTAATATCCAAATCGAACTCAAGGCATTGAATCCTCATCCTATTTAACATTCAATCGATGTTCCTTGAACTAGAGAAGACTATCTAAGATGCATGTGAGCTCACATATCACATATTGATTCACATGAGTATGGCCATACATTTCTCAGTCTCTCTTATCAAGTGGCCTAGATATCAACTCCAGTAGGAGGAATAAATCTCATCTACATCACTAAGTCAATCACCATGTGTTACAATGTGCCCGAGCATCACCTTTAGGTAACCCTAATTTAAGGCCATGTTGGATGATGTCAAAGTACATTAAACAACATGTGATGAGTGTAGTGACTTCTGGTCTAAGAACTACAATCATCACTATCACTATGACAGCTGATTCTAACTACCATTCAATGGTTTCCATGTATCTCTATCAAGGTGGATATGTCTGATAGACTGTTCCATAACAAATACCTATGTGCTTGGTTTGATATCACACATCATGACTAATGAGATTCTATAATCAAGCAACACACACTCTAGTCTTATGTATTATTGTTGTCTATTAGTTTCCACAATAATATCTGACAAAAGACATAACAAGAATGTATCTAATCTTATCATACAATCTCATTATTCAGGTCCTCAACGTAAACACATGTGTCATTGAGTAATAACATTCTTTAGACAACTATCATGTTATACCATTATCTCATAATTGAACAAACACATAGAGGAAGATCGACTTTATTATTAAACAAACCTTTTATAAGATATGCCATTATAATCATCATATGATTAGCACTCTAGGCATACATACCAATAATATGTATGTCTAAATATAGGGTTCTAGCTAGGGATCTATTAGTTAGACGTAGGAACAACCCTAAAATAGCCTCATACAAGCCATTCTTTCCTACAGTCTAGGTGGTTCCAAGCAGGAATCACAATGCAATCCCTGTTTTCACATACAAATCACAAGAACTTGTAGGAAACAAATTAGAGTGGAATATAATAAATATAAAATGAAATTTTAAGATTTACAAGTTATTTCCCCCCCCCCCCAACATAGTATCAAAGTCACATTTTAACTCCAAAAATCTCACTTAAGGGGCTTTTCTACTCATAACAAATCAAAAGAAGGAAAAAGGAGTATAGGAGGGAATAGCCATGAAGCTTGGTGACTCCTCCTTATTCACCTCTTGATAGTAGCAAGAGCAAGTATGTCTCCCTCCAAGGAGGATGGATGACATGTAAATGTGGATAGTGGTAGCCAAAACCCTAGAAAACTAGGATTTTGAGGTAGAAGAAGGTGTACAAGTGGAGGTAGGTGGGAGCCTAATCAACACGAGTAAAATCCAAGAATGGGTAAGGGTGTCTCACCTCATGCTATATCCTCCACCCTTGTATACATTGGTGGTAAGGAATTACTATGTTAAGTGTTAGTGAATTGGGAAATAAATGAAAAAAAGAGCTAGGGTTGTTGACCACCATGGTCATTTTGGTCACCAAGGCCCTAGTGGATGGGGTGAAGATGGTCATGGTGGAGTGGAATGAGCAAGTTGGTCATTGATTGAAATGTCACATGATGTTTGGGTTTTGATTGTCAGTGGCATAGAGCATTTTGGCGTTGTTGTCAGGGGAAAAAAGCACCTTAGTTCCCTAGTAGTTATGGTGTGATCTCTCCCATAAGGATCGTCTTTTTCCAACTTTCTTGATTTCATTTAGGAAACACACCAAGCTTTCTGACGACATTGCCGGGGAGATATGTGATTGTTCTAGCTAGGTTGTTTTGCTTTTAAGTTTTCCTACCGTTCTAAAAATTCTGACTCATTATATTTTGTGTTTCTTCTTGCAAACTTGTTTACTAACTTGGCTTCTTTTACCCAGTTGTGCTTTGTGCATGTAATATTGCATGTTTGGACATTGTTCCCTTTCTATTGACTCATTTCTAGTGGATACTGAGATAGGAAGGAGAAGGCATAGAAACCATCACAACCAACACCAAGAAGCTGAGTTGGGACACATGGATGAGCATAACCATGAGGAGGGACCAATCCCTCCTCCTCCATCACTCAATAGGTCACTCTATGATTACTTTATGCCTGGTAAATACACTTCCTGATTTCTACTAGAGTGGATCAAATGTTGGGTCAATAGTTCTCAGTTCTACCAGCCCTCCTTGGACTTCTCCTTACATTCTACATGCCATCATCATCATCATCATCATCATCATCATCATCATCATCATCATCAACTAAGCCTCAATCCCAACTATGTTGGGGTCGACTACATGGATCCTTCTTTTCCATTCAGCTCTATCATAGATCATATTCTAGTTGAGATGTAGAGATTCAAAATCTCTCTTTATAATATCTTACCATGTTAATTTATGCCTTCCTCTTCTTCTATTAATCGTTCTTGCCTCAATATTATTGCTTCGTATATTAGTCGGTCTACGTTGCACGTATCCATACCATCTGAGTCAGCCCTAGCGCAACTTGTCCCCAATGCTCGCCACCCCCACTTTATTCCTGGTATAGTCATTTCTCAAGAGATCTTTTCTTGTCTTCCCACACATCCATCTCAACATATGCATCCCAGCCATGTTCATCTTGTTGAGTCCTTATTTCTTCACTGCCCAACATTCACTCCCATAGAGTTGTTGGTATAGTATGCCCAGAGAGCCAATCATATGATGATTGCAATGATGCATTAGATACTTGATTTGATAATAATAAAGGAAATTTACATCTATATGTTTAATCTCTTTTGAGATAATAGTATAAAATGTTAGATGTCTAGGGAATGACAAAACTCAATGACGTATGTATTCAAGTACGTGACTTTAACAATGAGATCATACAGATGTTAAGAGTATGTACATTCTCACTATTGTCCCTATTTCGTTGTTATTGTGGAAATAACCATAGACATCAATAACACAAAAGACTAGAGTGTGTGTTGGTTGATGACAGAATATCATCACTCATGATGTATGATATCAAACCAAGCACACAGAGACATGTTAGAGAATAGTGTATCAGATAGACCCACCATAAGAGTGATGCATGGAAACCACACTTGGTTAGTCAGGATCATCTCTTATAGTATTGGTGGTGATTGTAGTTCTTAGACCTAAAATCACTGCACTCATCACATGTGGTTGTGTATACTTTGACATCATCAAATGCAGTCCTGAAACATGGGTTTTTATAACGGTGATGATTGGGTGACTTTGACACATGGGGATTTGACGATGAGTAGATACGGAATTTGTCCCTCCTTAGGGTGTGTGATATCCTGGCCACTTGAGGAATGAGACTGAGAAATACATGGCCATTCACATGTAAGTCAATGTATGATACTGATCTTACATATATCTCAGACAGTCTACTCTGAGTCAAGAAACATGGATTGAATGTCTGTAGAGGATAACAAGTCCATGCCTCTAGTTCAATCCGGATACCAGTGAAAAAGGGATTATACATTCACTGTAACACCAATAATAGATTGTAGGCTGAAAGTTGTTCTCCAACTTTCCTTTTCACTTGGGTAGCATTGATGTGCGACTAGGGACCACTCTTTGCTTGTGATGTCATAAGTTAGCTCTGGGCATTCACTACCAACATGAAATGGAACCTATAGGGTCACACACATAGGATTAACCTAGAAGAGGAGTTTATCCATGAATGATGTTTAGATTGATTACTAAAGTGTTTATGTACTCAATTAAACATTCAATCAATAGACTTAACTAAGAATCATCAAGTTCAAGTGTTGAACCAACTGATTAGAGTGTCAGACTGAGTTCTGCACAACTTGGACCACCAACTGACAGGTTCATTGGGTGAACCTAGTGAACCGATCAGTTCACATGGACCGAATGAGCAAGTTTTGGGTTTCACAGTTCGTGAGAAAAGATCCTCATTTCACTTGTTCAATTCGATTGGGACAAGAATTAATCTTTGCATTAATTTGAAACAAATAAGGAAAGTCAATTGTGGGAAAGTCTGGGAAGTGAAATGACCAGTTCACTGGATGAACCGATTGGCTCACCTGCTCAAATACCCAGTTCAGTTATGAATCAATTGGCTCACTACCCAAATGACCGGTTCATTTATGAAACGATCGGCTCGCATGTCGTAGTACAATCAGTTCATGGAAAATCTAGACCCTTCTACTCCCGCATAGTCTGGGAACCCTGACCCTTCCCTCTACTATAAATAGAGGGGTACAGGGGGCTTCTCAGAACATACAACTCAGAACATCAGTTGCTCTGTAAAGTTTTTGTCCTCTCTGGATTTGGTAATCGAGAGAGTCCAAGTAAGTTCTACTCGTCCGGGGAGGAACAGTGAGGGAAAGACAACTGTAGAAAAGCAACTGGTGGTGAGAGAGTGTGTCAGTGACTAGTACGCCGATAAAGGGGGACAAATCTTTCTAGTGTGTCCTTTAAGATGACTAGAGTTCCTGGTGGTCCGTGTGGGCTATCTATAGAGGCGGGAGATTTCTACCGCTCAGGAGGATGACCATCAATCGCAGTCTGGGTCAAGACCAGGAGTTGCACAGACATCGTCGAAGACTATGTGGTTGAAGACAACACTAGCTACAAGGTATTATTGCTGAGCAAACCTTAGGACTAGGTATATCTCACTAAATCATCTTTCCTATTGCATAGTTGTTGATATGATCTGTTGTTTATGGGTTTGTGGTTAGATAAAAAAAATTACGCTACATGTTCTGTCCCACAAAACCCAATAGTGGTATCAGAGCCATGTCAACATACTATGTTTTAGGATTAATCAATATGATCAAATTTTGGTTTTTCACTATTTATTTATTTCATACGATGCAGATACTTTAATTGGATGATATGCATATCTGATTAAACACCGCGATCCCTATATACATATATGATATGGTATATATATGCAATCGAACGATCACTGTTGTAGAGGGTTAGAGAGAGAATAAGAGCTGATGGAAGCTCACTCATTAGTTGAGTGATGTCTATTCATCCATTGATGAAGAGGCACACTTCACATGTGTTGGTGTGTGCCTAGCCATCAGAGGCATGGTGTGGACCTATAATAAATTGACAAAAGTTGGATCTCCATCAGTGGACCATGTATGACCCCATTAGTGTCGGGGGTGGATCAACCATTATTACGTGTCACCCTAAAATAGTTTTGATGGTGGATGTATAGCATGGTTATGGCCTATAAACCCCTATGTGTTTGCATGGTTGGTTGTGGTTATTTGCATCTCGGTCTGCGTACCGAGTCCTTTCTTCTATTTCAGATGTAACTCGAGATAACTTGAGCCTTCTCTTCTACCTTTGCTCCCTCTGAATGTAACTTCGGGTTTACCAAAGAGATATGTAAAAGTAGTATAGTTTTATTTCATGTTATGTTGAACAATGATGGGTGCCCAGACGAGCGATTAGAGGACAGAGACGATTGACTGATGGTGTGAGACGAGCAACTGGTGGCCTAACAAGGAGCACGACGACTTGACGAACTGACCGTCGGGAGGAGCCAAACAATCAGTTGGTGACAACCAACCGACCGGTCAGGAGGCTAGCCGATCAGTCATAGGATGAGTTGATCAACCTAGAATGGCCCAAGCACATATCTTCATCAACTACAGGTTGATGTATGTGATGTAGACCTAGAAGACCGTAATTCCTTGAGGCTCAAGGAATTACAAATAGGATGGCCATAATCATCGCTTTATTGCTTAACATGTTTTCTTGTGGGATATAGCATGTATATGATATGTACTATATATGTGGTGATTGGATATGTATATGTATATAAATACCAAACCCCTCAATATAAATATTAAGTTTAAGATGCCTTCCAAAAGAAACACACATGAATAACTTGATCGACTAAGTGTGGGCACACCCTAGCATGGTGCACCATTTATCTCGTGGAAGTGTGATGGTGAATATGCAGGTCTGCCCTAGCAGGGTGCATATTCATTGTGTTGGCATTTGGATTGAACTTAACTTGGTGACCTTGATCGGATCAAGCACCTTGAAGCATGTAGATATACATGGCAAATAGTTGTGCATGACATCTATCAAGAGTTGTATAAGATGCAATTGGCAAAAGTTGCCTACCTGAAAGAATCTAGTTGTGGGTGACAGCCCTAGCTGCTCCATAACTTAGAGGAAGTCAGGATCATGCTCACTGGAAGGTTGTACGATGTAATCTTCCAAATTGATACATGAGGATTATCAATTTGATCAAAATAGTGCAAGTGATAATTAATTAAAACCTAATTAATATTGTCAAATTTATCAAATCAAACAAATAAATAATGTTTTAAAATGTTGTAAAATTCTTTTGTAGAATCCAAATGACAAACACAAATACATTATCGTTGTGATCAGTTCATAAATGGGATAAACTTTAAAATCTAGTATGGTACCTTTGGGAAGTATTCTCAATAGTGAGTGTAAACTCTAAAGTCCTTGGAAGACCAGAGCCAGTAGAACCACTCCAAATGCGCCTAAGGCTAAGATTGGATGCTTACTTGAAGTATATCAATGATGCCAAAGACATCAAGAACCTTATGGTAAGCTATATGAACTATGAGTTGCATAAATAGCTTGAAGCATAGACATTCTTGAGATGTTTATACATCTTAAGAATCATGTAAAGCGTGAAAGCTATAATGTCTTCAAAGTGATATTTGAGTATAATCAGATAGATGGAGATCAAGTATAATCTCATATGCTCAATATGATTGTGCATATAGATCAATTGTGATTTCTTGTAGGTTAAGAGTTGAACAAACATATGATTCTACAAATTGTTGTGTAAATCATATAGCCAGTTTATCAAATGTTGAGTAACTTGGCCAACCCATTGTCTGAAATCTTGGCATATTGATGCCAAAGAATGAATGAACAAAGAATGAAACATGTGATAATGATCAGCAGAGTGAAGTCCATAGACGAAATCAAGGTCAAGAAATGTTCTAAAGCCAAGCTTAGGTCCAAGTCTTCATCACTCAAGATATCGAGAGGAGTAAGTTGGAATGGGAAATAACCTCTTTATATAGTATCTTAGGAAGATGAAAGAGAGATAAAGATCTCTACTTCAGGGCCTAAGAAGAAGTAAGCTAGATACTTTATGGAGTAAGAGTTGCTACCATTACAGTTACAATATGAAATTCATTGGCATATAATAGAGTTAGTGAATTTCTATTATACATCTGCCATCAATGAAATCTTCATACATCTTGTATGGACAAGAGTGTAATGAACTGATGTTTCATTTCAAAGAAATGATCTTTGATGGCAATGCCTATGCCTCATCAACTATACTTAATAGTTAAAGAAACAAATGTGTGTGACATATGTAATGAATGACATGATAACTCAAACTTGAATGCCTATAGCATATTCATCTATAGTGCATAAATGAGAATTGCATTTCTAGAAATCCATATGATGGTTACCTAGACTCATTTTGGTTATTGAACCAACAGAGACATGCTAATCTCATTCATTGTGCAATATGACAAAGGTTCTTCACTAGATGTAGTGGGAGAATGATTATTCTGTTAAGGATTATACATATTGATGTATATAGACCTTTTAGAATAAATGCTAAAGGTAATAAATAGTACTTCAATATATATTTATTGATGACCTCAATATATATGGTAGTTTGTATTTAAAAATACAAACATGAATCTCTTCAAGTGTTCAAGGAGATCATAAATGAAGTACATAAAAAACTTGGTATAAGTATTAAATTTCGATAAGATCGATATGGAAATACTTTGAACCAAGAGTTTGAGAACCTTTTGGAAGATCATGATACATTATGAATCTGCCTAAATCACAATGATAGTGTATCATGAGAAGTGTATCAGAAAGAAGGAATCACACCTTGATACGTTAGAGTGTGATTACCAGCTAAAATTCAAATTTCCTTTTGGGCGCATGCTTAAAACTAAAACAATGTACCTTCTAATTAGTTCAAAAGACACCATATGAGATATGGGATGGGAATGTCCTGATATGTCCTTATAAAGATTAGGGTTGAAAGCCTAAATGAAAAAAATGTTTCTTAAAGGTTTTGTCCACAAATCGCATAAATGTTACTTTGTTGAATACTACTTTGATATCCAAATCCAATAACAAAGGAGTTTTGGATGACTGTATTCCTAGAGGAGAACCTAGAAATTAGTGGGAGAGAAAGTAGAACTCAAAATGTTCAAGACAAACAAGAAAAACAGTGAACTTAAAGAGGTACAATGGGAATAAAGAGAATCACAAAATGTTGTGGAATCTCAAAGTTCCTTAAGTAACACACAGAACTCAATGGTTCTGGTAGAACACTCATAGAGATTGAATGATATATGATATCTTATGGACAAGAAGGAAATGAGTTGATCATATGATGCGTCAACAATCTACCTAGAAGCTAATGAGATCTAGAAATTGAGATATTGCTTGAAGCCATGAAATCCGAGATGGACTCCATGTACATCAAAAAAGTATGACCTTGGTTGATCCAGCTGAAGGGGTAAAACCCATTGGGTACTTTTGGGTTTTCCAGAAGAAGATTTACATGGAGGGTAATTCGTTTGCAAAGAGTTTCTAACAAGTTCAAGGTGTTGAACATGATGAAATCTTTTCAGTAGTTACCAAGGATAAATCCATCAGGATAATGCTTGCTAATGTAGCTTAATGGAAATAATGTCCATGAGGATGCATAGATCAATCTTTAGATTATAGCAGGCACCTCAGAACTGGGATCTTCTTTTTGACAAGATAGTCAAAGAGTTTGAATTGAGTCAAAATAAAGAAGTAATGTGTGATTACAAGAATTTAGTGGGAGCATATGTATATTCCACATATTGATGGGTAATAGCATCCTTATACTACAACTATTAAAACCTGGAAACAAAGCACATTCTAAAATTTTAAAGAAGCATCCTATGTGATAGGAATCAAGATCTATATAGATAGATCAAGAGGGCTTCTTGACCTAAGAAATAGAACGTACATCGTAATATGATGAAAGGGTTCAACATGATGAGAGAAAACGTGTCCATGTTCCATGGAGTTAGTCTCTCTAGAGCCAAGTGTCCCAATTCTTATGAATAATAAGGAACACATGACATATGCATTCACAATTGGATCTATCACATATGAACTCATCTTGTTATCTTGTATGTATTAGACATGCCAAGAAAATATGAACTAATTATCTTGTATTATTGGACATGACAAGAATATACAAACTCATCATCTTGCATGTATTGGACATGACAAGAAGATATGGAATCTAGTTATTTCATATGTATTGGACATGACGAATGGATATCTGTCGAACTCCTGGTAAGAGTTACTGAAATACCATGAAGGACATCTTTATGTACTTGTGAAGTACTAAAAGGATTAGTTCTTTAGTTATGGTAATAAGGAAGAGTTGGGTGTAAAGAGTTACACCGATGCAATCTTCTGAAATGAAAAAATTGTGTTTGATCTTAGAATAAGAATTTTTAGTTGAAAATGTTCCAAACATAAGACAATTGAATAATTCTACAATAAGAAGCCAAGTACCTTAGTGTTACAAACACTGTAAAGGATACTGTATGGGTCTAGAAGTTCATATGGATGAACTTATGGGAGGTTCCGACCATTGGTGAATCAGTAGTAATATTGTGTAACAATGGAGCTACTAGTTAGACAAAAGAATTTCAGATAGCATACTACGACACTTACATCTCATACGAGCTATCATACATGCAATATACCAACTTGAAGCAAATGTTGCTTACCCTCTATAAAAGCACATGTACAGTAGAAACATGATGGACATGTTAAGATCACTTGGAATCTGATCAGTGGGTGATTGGCTCAAAGTGCAAGTGGGAGTCTGTTGGTATAGTATGCTCAGATAGCTAATCATATGATGATTGCAATGAGGCATGAGATACTTGATTTGATAATAATAAAGGCAATTTCTGACTATACGTTTAATCTATTTTGAGATAATAGTATAATATGTTAGATGTCTAGAGAATGAAAAAACTTAATGATCTATGTCTTCAAGTATGTGACTTGAACAATGGGATCATACAAATGTTAAGAGTATGTACATTCTCACTATCATCCCTAGTCAGTTGTTATTGTGGAAATAACCATAGACATCAATAACACAAAAGACTAGAGTGTGTATTGGTTGATGACAGAATCTCATCAGTCATGATATATGATATCAAACCAAAAACATAGATACATGTTAAAGAATAGTGTATCAGATAGACTCACCGTAAGAGTGATGCATGGAAACCACACTTGGTTAGTCAGGATCATCTCTTATAGTATTAGGGGTGAGTGTGATTCTTAGACCTAAAATCACTACACTCATCACATGTGCTTGGGTACACTTTGACATCGTCAAACGTAGTCCTGGAACATGGGTTGTTATAACGGTGATGATTGGGTGACTTTAACACATGGGGACTTGACTGTAAGTGATATATATGGAATTTGTCCCTCCTAAGGGAGTGTGATATCCTGGCCACTTGAGGAGTGAGACTGAGAAATGCATGGCCATGCACATGTAAGTTAATATATGATTTTGAGCTTACATATATCTCAAACAATCTACTCTGAGTCAATAAACATGGATTGAATATTTGTAGAGGATGACAAGTCCATGCCTCGAGTTCAATCTGGATATCAGTGACAAAGGGACTATACATTCACTGTAACACCAATAATAGATTGTAGGCTGAAAGTGGTTCTCCAACTTTCCTTTTCACTTGGGTAGCACTGATATGCGACTAGGCACCACTCTTTGCTTGTGATGTCATAAGTCAGTTATGGACATTCACTACCAATGTGAAATGGAACTTATAGTGTTAGACACATATGATAAACTTGAAAGAGGAGTTTATCTATGAATGATGTTTAGATTTATTACTAAAGTGTTTAGGCACTCAATTAAATAGTCAATCAATAGACTTGACTCAGAATCATCAAGTTCAAGTGTTAAACCAACTGATTAGAGTGTTAGATTTATTGAGAACTGCATTGATTGAGTTTTGCACAACCTGGAGCACCAACTGACTGTTCACTGGGCGAACCAATCGGCTCATGGTCAGTGCGACGACCAGTTCACTCTAGTGAACCGATCGGTTCACATGGACCAAATGAGCAAGTGTTGGGTTTCCCGGTTCATGAGAAAAGATCCTCATTTCACTTATTCAATTTGATTGGGATAAGAATTAATCTTTGAATTAATTAGAAATGAATAAGGAAAGTTAATTGTGGGAAAGTCTGGGATGTGTAATTACCGGTTCACTGGGTGAACCAATTATCTCACCTGCCTAAATGATCAGTTTAGTTATGAACCGATCGGATCACCTACCCAAACGACTAGTTCATTTATGAAATGATGAGTTTTCCTGCCGTAGTACAATCAGTTCATGGAAAATCTAGACCCTTCTACTCCCACATAGACTGGAAACCCTGACCCTACCCTCTACTATAAATAGAGGGGTACAGGGAACTTCTCAGAACACACAACTCAGAACATCAATTGCTCTGCAAAGTTGTTGTCCTCTCTGGTTTTGGTAACCGAGAGAGCCCAAGCAAGTTCTACCCATTCAGGGAGGAACAATGAGGGAAAGACAACTACAAAAAAGTGACTGGTGGTGGGAGAGTGTGTCGGTGATTAGTGATGTGTGCCATTGTACACGCAACAATCACTAGGAAAAGTCCTAGAGTTTAACCTTCTAACCCGGTTGTCAACTTGTTGTGAAGAATAAGTCAACTTAGTATAGATAGGTATCGATCCAAGGGACGACGGAAAAGAAAAGTTGAAATCCAAATCCGATTGCAAGTACAAGAATTAAATCCCAATTTGAGAGAGTTGTTAATACTAAGAACAAAAATAAAAGTGTTGAAATAAAGTTTAACTAATCAAGAAATAAAGATCTGGGGTCCAGAAGATCACCACCAAAACCACGTTCCTATTCAACTAATCAAATTTTAAACTCCAAGGATCAAATCATGATCTTGTGTTTACATGTCCTTACGGACAAATTCACAAGGGTCAGACTTCCCATGAACCCGTTGGTCCTGGCATTCACGGATCATTGCCCAACCGTCCAACATGCCATTATCCACGGTCATATCAAAAAGTATGTGAATTCAAACCGGCGTTCAAATCCAAGGCTCAGGTGGTCGCATCACCAAGGATTATAACAAGAATAAGATTAAATAGACGAAAAGATAATAATCGCAATTAAGGGACTATTGTTTCATTCTTATAGAGATCCACGGTCATATCACTCCATAAGAATATATCAGATCATCCAAATAACCACAAAGAAACAGAGAGAAGACATTTGTTCGATGGAGGAATATAATTGATTATATTGAATAGAACCGGGCTAAGGGGCTACTTCCATTCCCAGAGAGATTTACTCAGACATAACAAGACCAGAAAAAATACAAACTAAAATGAGATCCAACATTATACAAGATGTGGTCTACAACTAAAAATTTGATGAAATAGAATGAAGAATGGAATACTTTTACAAGTGAAGAGTCCCTCCTTTTATAGGAGTGGGAGGGGGTAGGTTGCCCTCAAAAGAGGGGGAAAAAATAGAGGGATACCAATTTTTGAATTTTCTGGATCAGGTCAAATCGAAAGTTGGTTGTCTTTAATTATCTTGACCATGTAACTCCCTTTAATATAGATTCTCACAGCAGTGATTTCTAACGTATTTCTATCCTGTTAAAAGCACAAAAGCGGTCCAAATAATAGGATTTTATTTTAGGAAATTAAATTCCCTTTCCAATGAATACTTGTTCACTCAATTTGGAGTTCGAATGCAAGAGTTATGTCACTTTTAGTTGAGGGTATATAAGAATTTCAGGACTGCTGCAAATTGTGTAATTTTCCTACAAAACCCAAGAAAATAGAATTAAAACTCTAATTAAAGAGAAAAATCTAAAATAAAACAATTAATTATTAAACTAAGATAATAAATAACAAAATAATCCTAAACAAATATTAAAATATATAAATAAAAGGGTTAAATATACATTTATCAAAATACCACGGACCTGAATCTTTGTTTGTCCTCAAACAAATAAAATCACAAATTATTTCAATTTATACTAACAACATGTCTATCCTCACCCTTGTAACATCACTTTATTCTTTACCTCCAAATTTGTCCAAGTAACCCAATCTCCTAAAACCACAAAACACAAAATTCTATATTCCCTATTAAAAACAAATATCATATCTTGGTTCAAAATCAAGATTTTGTAGAAAAACATGCTGCATCTTACTTTTGCTTTGACACTCTCATTTTTATAAATGTTTTTTTTAGTTGTTGCACAAGAACAAGATGAAATTAGGTGGTGTGAAAACAAAGAAGGAAGTGATGAATTTTTTTTATCCCTCCTCTATTCGACTTGGGATTTAAATTTGTGGAGTTGTGGCTACATTGGTCACAATTGTTTTTTGTGCACTTTTGGCATCTTTTGATGGTACGCCCCTTTGTGGGGTATGGAATTTTTTATATGAGAAGCATGCCACCCCAGACTTGATTTTTATCTGGTGGTGATTCTTTGCTTCTCTTTTTTTAGAAAGAAAATAAGGGGGAAACAAAAAGTGTCCTTGTGCTTATAACTTCATACATTTATTTTATTTTTCTTTTTTGAAAGTGTCATTACATCAGAAAGAACATTCATATCAATCACATTATACAAGATTTATATCAAGTTAATCAATAGTTTAAAAATAGAGAAAATTTGTGTTTGGTTTTGATTGATTCCATACGACTTGCCAACTTTTCCAAGGAGTGATGCTATTTTGGGATCCTAGGTGACATGGTGGTTTCAAACATGGCAATTTGTAACAAATTTTGCAAAAGATTTACTAAATTCAAAGGGGTACAATGATAAAGATTTATTCATGTTGTCCGACTAGATAAAGGCCATTTTGCAACAAAAGAAATAAAAACATGGCCGACTAGATAATGGCCATGAACAAAGTAACTATATGCAAAACAAAAAAGGTAGAAATAATGCAAGAATAAAAAAGATAAGGGGGTGGAATAGAAACATACCACCCACCTCCACCCCGGACTTAGATTGTTGCTCGTGCCGAGAAAAATCAAAACCCGAGATGGAGGGAAGAGAAGAGCGAGGATTTCTAGGTGGCCCAGGTAGCTCAAAAAATGTCCAGCTAAAGGGGATGTGTATGAGGGATGGGACCTTTATCTGAGGAGCTTCATAATGTACCCTATGATAGGGTAATTTTAGAAGCTTAGTGGGGTGCTCATATTTTCTTTCACCTCGCATTCCCTCCAATAATATCCATAGATCTTCCTTCGATATCAAGGGAAGTGTTGAAGATAGATGTGGATAAGGGGAGGTTGACGGGTACCCGACTAGTAATGCCAGTAGAGCATGATGAACTGAGTTGGGTGGAGGATCTGGTTCAGGTTTTCCACCATCATGATGACCTGCATATGGGAGAATTGATGCTAATACAAAAAAATTAAAATCATTTACAAAAGTATTTTGTTTCTCCTTAAAATTAATGCCATCAACATTGGGTTTGGTAAGTTTCATTGTTGATGTAACATATGTCTCTAATTTTTTTATACAAGGGTTCCCCAAGTATTTAGGAGGGATGATGATGTCTTCCTTGCAAACAATAGAAGGGGGTGTGTGGGCTTCTTCCAATGGTGGTATCTCCCCTTCTAGATCATCCATGTGTAGGATGGAAATTGGTTGTGACGGCTCGGGAAGAATCATAAAGGGGGTTAGATTCTCATTATCCAAAATAGACTCAAAAAAGGGTATTGGTCTATGGTATCATTCAGATTTATGTTGAGGATGGGAGGAGTTGTTGAATCTTCATAATGACTCTCCTTCTTTGACATTTCATATTCAAGTAAAAGAGTCTCTAAAAGAAAGATAGGGATACCAACGTCCTCATTACACATAAAATATGGCTCCATGGTTTGTTCTATTTCTTCAGGATCTGACACATATGACACAAATAAGGATCATCATCGTCATCATCGGGAAGAACCATCTTGGGTTGCTCAAGCTCTATAGGGGGAGTTTGTGATTGATCCTCTAGTAAGGTAGCTAACATGGCTTGACTGGATTCAAGTTTTGCTTGTGCTTCTACTACCATCTTTTCTAGGGCCTTAAGTCTCTCTTCCAGTTCAAGATCAATTTGCATTTCACCATAGGATTTATACACCCCAAAATTTTGGTCATCCTCGCCACACTCCCCATAGTGTCCTTGGCCATAGTACTACTCATATTGTTTTGGGTGGAATTGCTCCTCATAATAATCTCCAGAAGGTGGTGGATTGTAATTTCCATTGTGTCCATCTTGGTAGGAAGATTCAATATTATAAGGTGTCACCAATTCATGAGGAAACATATTTGAACAATCTATATTTTGGGTTTGGGATTCTAGTAAGGTGGCCAATAAGGTTTGGCTGGTTAGGAGTTTTGCAACCATATTCTCTAGGGACTTAAGTTTCTCTTCTTGTTGAGGATTATATTGGGTATCATATATAGGTCCATTTCCCCCAAAGTTTTGTTGGTCGTACCGTCTCTCAGAATATGGATAGCAAGGTTCCCCATATTGGTTCTTACAAAAATAAGGATTTACATTGTACCCACTAGGATGAAAGGGCTCATAGAGAGGGGTGCTATGGGATAAATTTGAACAGGCAAGAGATGCATGGTGGCAATGACCACAATAATAACATTGTGGGGGATATTGCAATGCCCACTCCATTTGAAAAGAAAAGTTCCTGAAAGATAAGTCAATCAACAAATGAGAGAATAAAGATTGCGAGATAAAAGGTTAGTCAAAAATTACAAAGAGAACTAAAAATTATAAATCTGAAAAAATTTATAAAATAAACTAAAATTACAAAAAAAATAACTAGAAAATAGTACTGCTGGAATGGAAACTCAACAGAAATAGGAGATATACTTCCAGAATTATGCCCGGAAGGCAAAAAGAAATTATAAAAATCTAAAAGAAATTATAAAAAAGACTGAAGTTATGAAAGTTAGAGAATATGAACAAGGATTATACAAGATATACAGACAATCAGATCTGAAAAATAACTGTGTCGTCCCCAGCAACGGCGCCAAATTGATGCGTGTTGTTGTGCACGCAACAATCACTAGGAAAAGTCCTAGAGTTTAACCTTCTAACCCGGTTGTCAACTTGTTGTGAACAACAAGTCAACTTAGTATAGATAGGTATCGATCCAAGGGACGGCGGAAAAGAAAAGTTGAAATCCAAATCCGATTGCAAGTACAAGAATTGAATCCCGATTTTAGAGAGTTGTTAATACTTAGAACAAAAATAAAAGTGCTGAAATAAAGTTTAACTAATCAAGAAATAAAGATCTGGGGTCCGGAAGATCACCACCAAAACCACATTCCTATTCAACTAATCAAATTCTAAACTCCAAGGATCAAATCAGGATCTTGTGTTTACATGTCCTTACGGACAAATTCACAAGGGTCAGACTTCCCGTGAACCCGTTGGTCTCGGCGTTCACGGATCATTGCCCAACCGTCCAACATGCCATTATCCACGGTCATATCAAAAAGTATGTGAATTCAAACCGGTGTTCAAACCCAAGGCTCATGTGGTCGCGTCACCAAGGATTATAACAAGAATAAGATTAAATAGATGAAAAGATGATAATCACAATTAAGGGACTATTGTTTCATTCTTATAGAGATTCACGGTCATATCACTCCATAAGAATATATCAGATCATCCAAATAACCACAAAGAAACAGAGAGAAGACATTTGTTCGATGGAGGAATATAATTGATTATATTGAATAGAACCGGGATAAGGGGCTACTTCCATTCCCTAGAGAGATTTACTCAGACATAACAAGACCAGAAGAAATACAAACTAAAATGAGATCCTACATTATACAAGATGTGATCTACAACTAAAAATTGGATGAAATAGAATGAAGAATGGAATACTTTTACAAGTGAAGAGTCCCTCCTTTTATAGGAGGGGTAGGGGTAGGTTGCCCTCAAAAGAGGGGAAAAATAGAGGGAGACCAATTTTTGAATTTTCTGGATCTGGTCAAATCGAAAGTTGGTTGTCTTTAATTATCTTGACCATGTAACTCCCTTTAATGCAGATTCTCACAGCAGTGATTTCGAACGTATTTCTATCCCTTTAAAGGCACAAAATCGGTCCAAATAATCAGATTTTATTTTATGAAATTAAATTCCCTTTCCAATGAAAACTTGTGCACTCAATTTGGAGTTCGAATGCAAGAGTTATGTCACTTTTGGTTGAGGGTATATATGAATTTCAAGACTGCTGCAAATTGTGTAATTTTCCTACAAAACCCAAGAATATAGAATTAAAACTCCAATTAAAGAGAAAAAATTAAAATAAAACAATTAATTATTAAACTAAGAGAATAAATAACAAAATAATCCTAAACAAATACCAAAAATATATAAATAATAGGGATAAATATACATTTATCAATTAGTACGCCGACAGAGGGGGATGAATCCTTTTAGTCTGTCTTTCAAGACGAATAGAGTTCCTGGTGGTCTGTACGAACTATCTACAGAGGTGGGAGATTTCTACCACTTGGAAGGACGGCCATCAACCGCAGTATGGGTCAAGACCAGGAGTTGCACAGACGTTGTCAAAGACTAGGTGGTTGTAGACGTCACTAGCTGTGAGGTATTTTTGCTGAGGAAACCTTGGGACTAGGCATATCTCCCTAAACCATCTTTCCTATTGCATAGTTGTTGATGCATTCTGTTGGTTATGGGTTTGTGGTTAAATAAAAATTTTGTTTCCGCTACCTGTTCTGTCCCACAAAACCCAACAAGAGCATGGATGGCTATATAGTAGTTTTATAAAACTAACTTTTTAGTCTTAGAGGAACTTGTGATCACATAAAATTGCAGTTGCACACCTCAATTTCAACCATCATGTAGTGATCCTATGACTAATGCCATTTTGTACATCACCATCTGTTTGAATGATAGAGCCCAAGTAAAAAAATGTATCACATTTTGGTATATCTACTCCGTCCAACTTGGCTCCACCATTCACACTACAAGATTTGCTAAAATCGCAATGCATATACTCAGTTTTTCTCGTAGTAATCATCAATCCATTTGATTCCAGTGCCTTTTCTCCCAAGTTCAACTTTATCATTCAAACCATCTTTAGTTTTGTCAATCAATACAATATCATCAACAAATAACATACACCATGGAACATCATCCTAAACATTCTTTGTCAACTCATCCATAACAAGAATGAACAGATATGGTCTGAGTGTGGATCCTTGGTGTACCCCAACTGTGATGGGAAATTTTGGTGTCTCACCACTAGTAGTCTTCACACTTGCATTAGAGCTATCATACATGTCTTTAATCAAGTCAATGTATTGGGTTGGCACACCCTTTTTCCTCAAAACCATCCACAACACTTCTCTGGGTACTCGATCATAAGCCTTTTCCAAATCAATAAAAACCATGTGAAGATCTATTTTATTTTTCTTTACTTCTCCATAAGCCTCCCTATCACAAAAATAGCATCTATTGTTGATCTACGAGGCATGAAACCAAATTGGTTGTTTGATATCTGTGTTATAAATCTTAGCCTCTGCTCAATAATCCTCTCGCAATGCTTCATTGTGTGACTCATCAACTTGATACCTTTGTAGTTTGTGCAGCTCTGAATGTGGGCTCCGATCTCCAAAACATGACATAAACTCAGCGGAAGCATTCGATTAACAGCGAAATATGAAAAAAACACGAAAAATTAAAAATTTTCGAGACAAGATCTTGAAATCATAAATCTTCTTTCATAAAAGCAAGATAAACAGTTTACATCTCTGTTAAATCACTTCTTGAGTGATTATATACAACCAGATACAAAATCTCAAGATTGAAAATCAAAATCTCAGACCAATTAACTCCAAGGACCTGAGAGTACAGAGACGACATATGACTAACTAACTACATGGCTCAGCAGTCAGTATCTCCACCTGAGATTCACTGCTGCTCCTGATGCTACTGATGCTGATACTGATCACCTGCAGACTGGTTCCTTCGTCCCCGACGCCCACCTAAAAAGTTGAAGTCTACGGAGTGAGACAATTTTAAATAATTGTCCCAGCGAGAGTTATAACTCTCTGCCAGAAGTTTTATTATAGCAATCAAAGAACAACATAAGCAATAAAAGCTTTTAAGGTAATCAACAGCAGATTGACATTAAGTAGGACAATAGCATTTAAGAAATATGAAAAACATATATACTAGGCAGTGTAAATTCAGTCATTGTATCTCGTAGTTTTAAACTAAGAAGATATGCTACGCGGTTGATTATGTTTTACAAACATTATTATGCCCTGCGGAGATGAAGTATACCGCTCATACTCCAACCGATCACTTATTAAGTCGCATCGGTATCATACCTAGGTCATCAAAAGAGCCGGATTCTTATGACCTCATCTTCCTCAGTTAGAGTGAGGATAAACATGCAGGACATCTAGTGTCTCTGCTACTATAGCTTACCAGGGTATTCTGGTACTTCGCTATTAGAGTCACAGTGGCATTCTGTACTCTCTTCATCATCAAAAGATTTCTTGTTTATCTCTCATCGATGTGGTATAAAAGATTTCTTCAGGAGATTAGTGTTACATCACCCCGGCATAAACATATAGTGAAGGATTGATAGATTAAGATATATCTACATCAATTCCTACACTAGGATGTAAGGATATACACATCCATATTCCCCCACATACTCAAAAGTATGTGATCCAGGAGTTCCCTTAGGAAAACCTGTTTCACCATCATTTAACTTCTGATAATGATGGATCTATGATCAGGGCTCTACATGGTATGATTATACTTGATTAGTTAGGTACATTTCAGTATTCTTTTAACATCATACACGTTTCTAAGCAAAATATTAAAACACTGTTATACAAGAAGAATACAAAATATATCAAGTTTAACTCATATCAGTTACCAAAGGATATCAACTCATCATAAGTCATTTAATCAGCATGACCTTGATGTTACTCATGGCTCTTACAGCCTATCATCTCATATGATGCTACTTAAACTTAGGCATCATAGCATATTCACTATTCATTAAGCTAACAACATGCTTTCAATGAATATGGTATCATAATCCTTACCTGGATATGATCATCCTCATATAAGAACCTGCATGGGTAATTCAACTAATAATAATAAACAATTCATTTCAAGAGTTATACCTTCATACTCTTACAAGAGCTAGGTTCTCTGATTTTCATCATATAGGGTTATCCAATCCCTTCCATTATGATTATAAATAGTGGTTCCTCCTTTCATACTTAAATCATGAGGATTCATACTTAAAAGCATAACCTGGAATTAGGGTTTATTGTACATTTCATCATATTACCCTAGAATTAGGGTTTACTATTCACTTTATAGTGAATTGAGCTCATAGCATTATCATGTATAAGAAACATCATCATTGATGCCTTCAAATTAGGTTAAGATTCATCAATTATCATAATTAGGGTTTTCATGATCTCACATAGGTGGATCATACCCTAATCATGCACATTCATATACATTGAAAGTATTTTATTTGAGTTTCAACCATAAATGGTACCTTCTCTCTCCTCTTACTAATATATGGTGATTACATCACTCTAGAATAGGTTAGGTCAAGTCCTCAATGATTAACATAATCTAAGTCTCCACTATCATGTCATTAGGGTTTGATTAAAACAAGGTATCATCTATTTGAACCCTTCAAGGGCACATTGGTAAAGTACACCTTTAATCACCACATGGTTCAATCTATTAGTCACTTAGCCCCTTAATGTCTTGGGGTACCATTAGGGTTTAGATTAGACCACCATTGGACCAATTACACCTTCAAACGATTAAGAAAAAACAGCCCTAAAAGTCTCCAAACGGTTTCACGTCTCAACCTCCAAACGGTCTTGAGACCATTTGGGGGTGTTGACCGTTTGGGCACTTTGACCTTCAAGACCGCATGGTCACCAAGAACGCATGGGTGTGTTGACCGTTTGAGAGTGTTGACCTCCAAACCGTTTGAAATGAATCGACCTTGAAACCACATGAGATGAAATGATCTTGAGATCGATTGGACCAAACGACCTGGAGATCGTTTGAGCCCAAACGGTCTTGAGACCGTTTGGTCCAAATGGGCTCAAAACCGCATGGACCTCAAAGGTGAATCAAAGGCTATAATTGATTGGGATTTTCTACGTTGAAGCCTTCAATTGGCCATATCCTTGTTAACCACTTATAAATTGAGTCAATTAGGGTTAGCCTTAATCAATTGGACACCAAATTGACCCTCAATTCAAATCCAATTAGGGTTGAATCCAACTCAATTAGGGTTTACAATCGGTTAACCATCAATGCTCCTCAGCATGAAACTAATTGAGGTTGAACCCATCAATTGACATCCAATTGGGCCCAAACTTGGATCAAACGGTATTGAGATCGTTTGGACACCCTCCAAACGGTCTTGAGACCGTTTTCCCAAAGTTTCATCAAAATCTAAGTTGATTTGATAAGGGTTGAACCCTAATTAGGTCTAAAATCAGCACTTTTATTCAATTCATCAACCTATTGTGATTGGAGCCTCAATTCACCAAATTACCTTAACCCTAGACCTCCAAATGGTCTTGGGTTGTCACCAAACGGTCTTGAGACAGTTTGAGTGAACCCCAAAACGGTCTTGAGACCGTTTGGGCCCTTCAACCCAAAGTTCACCAAAATCTATCCTTGAAATCAGCAATTCAACCCGATTAGGGTTTAGGGGGCTGAAGTGCCTTCAAATTGTGATTGGTTTGCAATTAGGTTATGATTCTTTGTAGATATTAAATTCAAAATGTGTACAACATACCTCTAAATGGTATTCCCTTGATCAACCCTATCAAATGGTCTTGGAGACCGTTTGAATCTAAACGGTCTTGCAAGACCGCATGAGATCAAACGGTTTGAGACTGTTTGATTTCAAACGGTTTGCAAACCATTTAGACCAAATGGTCCAAGGTCGTTTGATAAAGTTACCTAGGAATCCACGCCCATCATCTTCAACCTCTGTTCAGGTCGGTTACTCCACGGATTGCTTGCAAAAGTGCAAGGAAGAATGGGGAAGAAGAAGAACTAAGTACTTAATTGGCAAGAACATAGATATGCATAATAAAGCAAGAAGTTTTGAGTTATAAAACCCGCCTCAAACATTGTTCCTAGAGCTTCAAGCTTCAAGCCTTTAATGGCATCTTGAGCTCCACATGTTGGCCAAAGGTGATTCCCCAAGAAAAGGTTGGGGAAAGTCGGCTAGAACAAGAAACCTAAGTGAGTTAACCATAAAACCAACCTTATACAAGGAATTCCTCCATAAATCCGAGCTAGAAGATGGTCTCTTCTCACCTTAGAACAAGTTGGTTGTCTCCTTGAGCTCCAGATCTGTTCCTTGGTCGGTTGAGCAAGATGAGAAGTGAAGAAGAGAAGAGAATACGTTTACTTGGTTTACAAAGGAAGAAGCTTATATAGCTTAGGTTAGTTTTCACCATAAGGACCTCTAGTTTATGGATTTCTCATCTAGGTCCCTCCTTCCTTCTAAGGCACGTTCAAACTATCATAACTTAAGAAACGTCCATCAAAACTCATGATCTAAGGGTAAAGAAAACCAACATGCAACCTAAGGTACATATATGAAGGGTCTCCTTACTCATACTAGGTGATTTTACTACAAAGGTCATTCTTCTTATCTGATTATTCAATTGAAGCGCCCCTTTCATCATTCCTACTCTAAATGATGTCAAGAGTCATAAAAGATATTCTAGAAGGTGTATTTTACAAGTTTCTCCCCACATTTTGGGTAAATTGCACTTTACTCCAAAATTAGGGTTTTAAGCACAAGGATTGTTCCACAAGCTGCATCTTGATGCCCAAGCTTGGGAAATTCATCATACCTCATCATATTCACTCATATGATGTCTCATCATCATAGGAACATCTTAACAGGTGTAATTTTGCAAGTTAACCCCTCTAATTGGGTAATTTGCACATAGGTCCCTGTATCACAAAACAATACTACAACATTGTTTAAAAAATACAGAATGAAAATGTATGTTCCTCAGGAACTTAATTACATGCCAAAAGATAATCACAAGTATTTAATTACATGATTAAGTAAAACACCTAGGGTTAACTTATAACCTAGGTCATGGATGTTACAAATTATCCACCCCTTACAAGGATTTCGTCCCCGAAATCGATAAAACATATTAGGAGAAAAGAGCAGGGTATTTCCTTCTCATCTCTTCCTCTAGTTCCCAAGTGGCTTCTTCAACACCACGGTGACTCTTGAGGACTTTCACAAGACTTATATCTTTCTTCTTTAGCTTTTTAATTCTATTGTCAAGGATTGACACTGGTCCTTCCTCATAAGTTATATCTTCATTGAATTCTACTCCCATAGGTTGTAGAACTGACTCGATGTTAGGGTGGCATTTCCTCAGCATAGAAATGTGGAACACAGGGTGTAACTTCTGCAACTCTGGAGGTAACTCTAGTCTATAGGCTACCTTTCCAACCCGTTCAATGATTGGATAAGGCCCCATAAATCTAGGAGCTAATTTCCCTTTCCTTCCAAAAAGAAGTACTCCTTTCCAAGGCGAGACCTTAAGGTACACTCTGTCTCCAACCTGGAACTCTTAGGGTCGACGACGTCTGTCAGTGTAAGATTTCTGCCTATCCTGTGCAGTCTTAATCTATTGTTGTATTATTTTAATCTTCTCTGTGGTCTGATGCACAAGATTAGGACCTAACAACTGATGTTCACCAGTCTCATACCAACATAAGGGTGATCTACATCGTCTACCATACAAAGCTTCATAAGGTGCCATATCAATGCTATGTTGATAGCTATTGTTATAGGCAAACTCTATCAAGCTTAGGTGTAGATCCCAACTCCCGGTAAACTGGAGAACACATGCTCTCAACAAGTCTTCCAAGGTCTGTATAGTCCTTTCTGACTGTCCATCAGTCTGTGGATGAAAGGCTGTACTAAACCTTAACTTGGTGCCTAAGGCTCTGTGTAACTGCTCCCAAAAATGACTTGTAAACTGGGGACCTCTGTCAGAAACTATAGTGACAGGAACTCTGTGCAATCGCACTATCTCTTGAACATACAGTTGTGATAACCTTTCAGCAGAATAGGTTGTTTTGATAGGTAAGAAATGTGTTGTCTTTGTCAACCTATCAACTATTACCCAGATGGAATCATGTCCTTTGCTTGTCCTGGGTAGGCCAACAACAAAGTCCATGGTCACATGGTCCCACTTCCACTGTGATATGGGTAAAGGTTGCATTGTCCTTGTAGGCTTCTGGTGTTCCGCTTTAACTTGCTGACACACAGGACACCTCAGAACAAACTCAGCAACATCTTCTTTCATCCCAGGCCACCAATACATATCTTTCAAGTTTCGATACATCTTGGTGCTCCCTGGATGCATGGCATACATTGAAGAATGAGCTTCTTCCAAGACTAACTTCCTCAAGTTATCCACATCCGGTACTATCATACTCCCATGATAGCATGCCATTTGATCATCTGAGTCATGAAAACCATCTCTCTTTTCATCACCATACTCCGATCTGATCTGCTGAACTGTAACATCAACTTGTTGTGCTTCCTTAATCTGCTCTCTTAGAGTAGGTTTTATATGCATCTCAGCCAACAATCCGGCTAACAATGATACCTTCAACTGTACATTGTCTTGCCTTAAGGAGATAAGCATATCTCTCCTAGAGCATACTAAAGAGTTTAGTTGTGCCCTATCCATGGTTGATGTTGCTGATTTCCTACTCAAGGCATCTACAACCACATTGGCCTTCTCTGGATGGTAATCAATTGTACAATCGTAGTCCTTGATTAACTCCATCCAGCGACGTTGCCTCATGTTAAGTTCATGCTGAGAGAAGATATACTTAAGGTTCTTGTGGTCTGTGAAAATTTGGAATGTCTCTCCGTAGAGATAATGTCTCCAGATCTTCAAGGTATGAACCACAGCAGCTAACTCCAGATCATGTGTCGGATAATTCTCCTCGTATTTCTTAAGTTGTCGGGAAGCAAAAGAAATCACTTGCTTATCCTGCATCAACACGCATCCAAGTCCATTCTTGGAGGCATCACAGAAAACTACATATCCCTTACCTTGCTCAGTTAGCACAAGTACAGGTGCACTTGTCAACCTTTCCTTCAACAACTGAAAAGATTGTTGGCACTTATCACTCCAGGCAAAAGGAACATATTTCCGGGTTAACTTGGTCAAAGGTAAGGCTATAGAACTAAAGTTCTTAATGAACCTTCGGTAGTAGCCAGCTAACCCTAAGAAACTACGAATCTCCGTTGGTGTCTTCGGTTGTTCCCACTGTAGAACAGATTCTACCTTTTTAGGGTCAACATGAATACCCGAAGCAGATACCACGTGTCCAAGAAAAGATACTTCCGGCAACCAGAACTCACACTTGCTAAACTTAGCGTATAGCTTGTGTTCTCTTAGCAAGGTCAAAGCTTGGCGAAGATGCTATTCATGCTGCTGAGCATCTCTACTATAGATCAGAATGTCATCTATGAAGACAACAACACACTGATCGAGGAAAGGTCGGAAGATTCTATTCATGAGTTCCATAAATGCATCTAGTGCATTAGTTAGTCCAAACGACATAACTGTGAACTCATAGTGACCATACCTTGTCCTAAAGGCAGACTTGGATATGTCACTGTCCTTAATACGAAGTTGATGATATCCTGACCTCAAGTCTATCTTCGAGAAGACAGTTGCACCATGCAACTGATCAAAAAGATCATCAATCCTCGGGAGAGAGTACTTGTTCTTTATTGTTACTTTATTGAGTTGTCTGTAATCAATGCACAACCACATTGACCCGTCTTTCTTTTTAACAAACAAAATCGGAGCACCCCAAGGTGAAGTGCTTGGTCGGATGAAACCCCTCTCAAGCAACTCTTGAAGTTGTTTCTTGAGTTCTGCCATTTCAGCAGGCACCATCCTATACGGTGTCTGGGCTATGGGTTGTGTATCTGGGACCAAATTGATTTCAAAATCAATTTCCCGAGGCGGTGGTATACCTGGAAGTTCTTCAGGAAACACACCTTCGAATTCCCTGACTACAGGAACTTCAGCAGGGTTAGGATTCTCCATGATAGTATCTACCACATGGGCCAAGAATGCATAACATCCTTACCTAATCAGCTTAACAGCAACCACAGTTGACACAAGATAGGTGGGTAGAATCTTTCTCTCTCCTTGAAATATCCATGTGTTGCTTTCATCAGCAAACACAACCTACTTGGATTCACAATCCAAGACAACCCTATACCTTTCCAAGGTATCCATCCCAAGGATTATATTAAATCCTTGCATCTCAAGTGGTATAAGATCCACTTGAATGTGATGATCAGAAAAGAAGAGGATGCAGGGAGAGCATACCTCCTGCAAAACAGCAGACCCTCTCAACGGAGTCTCCAGCAACAAGCTATCTGCCCTATGACTGACTGTCATATTGCAGTTACGAATCACTCTTCGAGTGATAAAGGAGTGCGTAGCACCCGGGTCAATCAAAACAGATATAACATAGGATTTAGACATATCAGAATATAGTAGTTCCATCTGACCTGCCACAACCCGTGGGTTGACCACTGCATCAGGTGGGTTCATAGCATAGAACCTCGTTGTCTCCTGAGGTTGAGTTGGTGCGGACGATCCAGCTTGAGACACTTGTCCACGTCCTCTAGCTGCTCCTTGAGACTGCCTTCTATGTGATCCATGTTGATTCTGTCTCTGAGGCTGTGTCACACTGACAGGCCTAGACCTGCAGTCCTTCATCAAATGTCCCACCTTCCCATAGTTGTAGCAGCTTCTTTCCAGTTGTTGTGGTCTTAGTGTTCCTGTGACTGACATTGATGCTGAACTGCGAGTCTCTTGTAGTGGTAGGCTTCGTCCTCTACCTCTACTTGGTGCCCACTGTGTCTGAGCACTAGATCTGGGTGGTGGAGGTGTAGGTGCAGAGAATCTAGGCTTCTTAAAGTCTCTAGATGAAGAACCCTGGAACTGCGGATATCTCTTATGGGTTTGCCTCTTCTCGGCTACAGATCTCTCTATCCTTCGAACTGACTCAACGAAGGTAGAGAACCTCTCCCGATTTTCTAGGGCAGACACGAGAGTAGTCAAATCGGCATTCAAACCCTTCTTGAACCTTCTAATCCTTTCTTCTTCTGTGGCAGCCATGTGCAGACAGAACCGCAGCAACTCCATGAACTTAGCTTCGTACTCGCTAATGTTCATCATGCCTTGCCTCAATCTCTCGAACTGAGAGATCTTCTCATCCAGGAATGTCTTTGGAAAGTATCTGTTGACAAATCCCCGACGAAAGTCTTCCCATGAGATCTGTACTCCTGGCCTCTTCTGCTCTTCCATGGTCCACCAGTGACCAACACTTCCTTTGAGAAGATAGACAACATGTCTAACCTTCTCAGCTTCAGGGATGTTCAAGATTCTGAAGGCTTTCTCCAACTCAGTTAACCACAGATCGGCATCTACGGGGTCACCTGTCCCAAAGTATTCGGTTGCTCCGACACAACGAAGTCGCTCAAACGTCTTACTGATACCTTGTCCTTCAGGATGGACAGGTGCCCTTGGTGCAGGCATGGGCATCGTGTCGGTGATATGTGTCATGGTAGTCATAAACTGCCCGAACATGGTTTGAACAGCTGGATTACCCATGTCAGCTGGGTCAAACAGAGGTGGCTCCCTGGGTGGCTCAGGTATGGGCTGTTCTATTTCTGGGTTCCTTGCACCTTCTCGAGGTGCGGCAGCGCTACTCTCAGCTATGTACTCCTCATGTGGCTCAGACATCCTTATATATCTTCTTCTCCTGAGGAGCAGAAGATTCTATTAGATAGGAAAGAAACACTAAGGATAGACTCGACATCCTAAGTTTTATGTCTCTGTAGACTCAACGAACCTAGAGCTCTGATACCACTAAATTGTGGGCTCCGATCTCCAAAACATGACATAAACTCAGCGGAAGCATTCGATTAACAGCGGAATACGAAAAAAACATGAAAAATTAAAACTTTTCGAGACAAGATCTTGAAATCATAAATCTTCTTTCATAAAAGCAAGATAAACAGTTTACATCTCTACTAAATCACTTCTTGAGTGATTATATACAACCAGATACAAAATCTCAAGATTGAAAATCAAAATCTCAGACCAATTAACTCCAAGGACCTGAGAGTACAAAGACGACATAGGACTAACTAACTACATGGCTCAGCAGTCAGTATCTCCACCTGAGATTCACTACTGCTCCTGATGCTACTGCTGCTGATACTGATCACCTGCAGACTGGTTCCTTCGTCCCCGACGCCCACCTACAAAGTTGAAGTCTACGGAGTGAGACAATTTTAAATAATTGTCCCAGCGAGAGTTATCTCTCTGCCAGAAGCTTTATTATAGCAATCAAAGAACAACATAAGCAATAAAAGCTTTTAAGGTAATCAACAGCAGATTGACATTAAGTAGGACAATAGCATTTAAGAAATATGAAAAACATATATACTAGGCAGTGTAAATTCAGTCATTGTATCTCGTAGTTTTAAACTAAGCAGATATGCTACGTGGTTGATTATGTTTTAAAAACATTATTATGCCCTACGGAGATGAAGTATACCGCTCATACTCCAACTGATCACTTATTAAGTCGCATCGGTATCATACCTAGGTCATCAAAAGAGCCAGATTCTTATGACCTCATCTTCCTCAGTCAGTGAGGATAAACATGCAGGACATCTAGTGTCTCTGCTACTATAGCTTACCAGGGTATTCTGGTACTTCGCTATTAGAGTCACAGTGACATTCTATACTCTCTTCATCATCGAAAGATTTCTTGTTTATCTCTCATCGATGTGGTATAAAATATTTCCTCAGGAGATTAGTGTTACATCACCCCGACATAAACATATAGTGAAGGATTGATAGATTAAGATATATCTACATCAATTCCTACACTAGTATGTAAGGATATACACATCCATATTCCCCCACATACTCAAAAGTATGTGATCCAGGAGTTCCCTTAAGAAAACCTGTTTCACCATCATTTAACTTCTGACAATGATGGATCTATGATCAGGGCTCTACATGGTATGATTATACTTGATTAGTTAGGTACATTTCAGTATTCTTTTAACATCATACACGTTTCTAAGCAAAATATTAAAACACTGCTATACAAGAAGAATACTAAATGTATCAAGTTTTACTCATATCAGTTACCAAAGGATATCAACTCATCATAAGTCATTTAATCAGCATGACCTTGATGTTACTCATGGCTCTTACAACCTATCATCTCATATGATGCTACTTAAACTTAGGCATCGTAGCATATTCACTATTCATTAAGCTAACAACATGCTTTCAATGAATATGGTTTCATAATCCTTACCTGGATATGATCATCCTCATATAAGAACCTGGATGGGTAATTCAACTAATAATAATAAACAATTCATTTCAAGAGTTATACCTTCATACTCTTACAAGAGCTAGGTTCTCTGATTTTCATCAATTAGGGTTATCCAATCCCTTCCATTATGATTAGAAATAGTGGTTCCTCCTTTCATACTTAAATCATGAAGATTCATGCTTAAAAGCATAACCTGGAATTAGGGTTTATTGTACATTTCATCATATTACCCTAGAATTAGGGTTTAATATTCACTTTATAGTGAATTGAGCTCATAGCATTATCATGTATAAGAAACATCATCATTGATGACTTCAAATTAGGTTAAGATTCATCAATTATCATAATTAGGGTTTTCATGATCTCACATAGGTGGATCATACCCTAATCATGCACATTCATATACATTGAATGTATTTTATTTGAGTTTCAACCATAAATGGTACCTTCTCTCTCCTCTTACTAATAGATGGTGATTACATCACTCTAGAATAGGTTAGGTCAAGTCCTCAATGATTAACATAATCTAAGTCTCCACTATCATGTCATTAGGGTTTGATTAAAACATGGTATCATCTATTTGAACCCTTCAAGGGCACATTGGTAAAGTACACCTTTAATCACCACATGGTTCAATCTATTATTCACTTAGCCCCTTAATGTCTTGGGGTACCATTAGGGTTTAGATTAGACCACCATTGGACCAATTACACCTTCAAACGATTAAGCAAAAACAGCCCTAAAAGTCTCCAAACGGTTTCACCTCTCAACCTCCAAACGGTCTTGAGACCGTTTGGGGGCGTTGACCATTTGGGCACTTTGACCTTCAAGACCGCATGGTCACCAAGATCGCATGGTCACCAAGACTGCATGGGTGCATTGACCATTTGAGAGTGTTGACCTCCAAACTGTTTGAAATGAATCAACCTTGAAACCGCATGAGATGAAACGATCTTGAGATCGATTGGACCAAACGACCTTGAGATCGTTTGAGCCCAAACGGTCTTGAGACCGTTTGTCCCAAAATGGTCTTGAGGCCGTTTGGCCTCAAACGGTCTTGAGACCATTTGAATCCAAACAGTCTTGAGACCGTTTGGTCCAAATGGGCTCAAAACCGCATGGACCTCAAAGGTGAATCAAAGGCTATAATCGATTGGGATTTTCTATGTTGAAGCCTTCAATTGGCCATATCCTTGTTAACCACTTATAAATTGAGTCAATTAGGGATAGACTTAATCAATTTGACACCAAATTGACCCTCAATTCAAAGACAATTAGGGTTGAATCCAACTCAATTAGGGTTTGCAATCGGTTAACCATCAATGCTCCTCAACATGAAACTAATTGAGGTTGAACCCATCAATTGACATCCAATTGGGCCCAAACTTGGCTCAAACGGTCTTGAGATCGTTTGGACACCATACAAACGGTCTTGAGACCATTTTCCCAAAGTTTCATCAAAATCTAAGTTGATTTGATAAGGGTTGAACCCTAATTAGGTCTAAAATCAGCACTTTTATTCAATTCGTCAACCTATTGTGATTGGAGCCTCAATTCACCAAATTACCTTAACCCTAGACCTCCAAACGGTCTTGGGTTGTCACCAAACGGTCTTGAGACCATTTGAGTGAACTCCCAAATGGTCTTGAGACCGTTTGGACCCTTCAACCCAAAGTTCACCAAAATATATCCTTGAAATCAGCAATTCAACCTGATTAGGGTTTAGGGGGCTGAAGTGCCTTCAACTTGTGATTGGTTTGCAACTAGGTTATGATTCTTTGTAGATATTAAATTCAACATGTGTACAACAGACCTCTAAACGGTATTCCCTTGGTCAACCCTATCAAACGGTCTTGGAGACCGTTTGAATCTAAACGGTCTTGCAAGACCGCATGAGATCAAACGGTTTGAGACCGTTTGATTTCAAACGGTTTGCAAACCGTTTAGACCAAATGGTCCAAGGTCATTTGATAAAGTTACCTAGGAATTCACGACCATCATCTTCAACCTCTGTTCAGGTCGGTTACTCCACGGATTGCTTGCAAAAATGCAAGGAAGAATGGGAAAGAAGAAGAACTAAGTACTTAATTGGCAAGAACATAGATATGCATAATAAAGCAAGAAGCTTTGAGTTATAAAACCCGCCTCAAATGTTGTTCCTAGAGCTCCAAGCTTCCAATATTCAAGCCTTTAATGGCATCTTGAGCTCCACAGGTTGGCCAAAGGTGATTCCCCAAGAAAAGGTTGGGGAAAGTCGGCTAGAACAAGAAACCTAAGTGAGTTAACCATAAAACCAACCCTATATAAAGAATTACTCCATAAATCCGAGCTAGAAGATGGTCTCTTCTCACCTTAGAACAAGTTGGTCGTCTCCTTGAGCTCCAGAGCTCTGCCATGGTCGGTTGAGCAAGATGAGAAGTGAAGAAGAGAAGAGAATACGTTTACTTGGTTTACAAAGGAAGAAGCTTATATAGCTTAGGTTAGTTTTCACCATAAGGACCTCTAGTTTATGGATTTCTCATCTAGGTCTCTCCTTCCTTCTAAGTCACGTTCAAACTATCATAACTTAAGCAACTCCCATCAACACTCAAGATCTATGGGTAAAGAAAACCAACATGCAACCTAAGGTACATATATGAAGGGTCTCCTTACTCATACTAGGTGATTTTACTACAAAGGTCATTCTTCTTATCTGATTATTCAATTGAAGCGCCCCTTTCATCATTCTTACTCTAAATGATGTCAAGAGTCATAAAAGATATTCTAGAAGGTGTATTTTACAAGTTGCACCCCACATTTTGGGTAAATTGCACTTTACTCCAAAATTAGGGTTTTAAGCACAAGGATTGTTCCACAAGCTGCATCTTGATGCCCAAGCTTGGGAAATTCATCCTACCTCACCATATTCACTCATATGGTGTCTCATAATCATAGGAACATCTTAACATGTGTAATTTGGCAAGTTAACCCCTCTAATTGGGTAATTTGCACATAGGTCCCTGTATCACAAAACAATACTACAACATTGTTTAAAAAGGACAGAATGAAAATGTATGTTCCTCAGGAACTTAATTACATGCCAAAAGATAATCACAAGTATTTAATTACATGATTAAGCAAAACACCTAGGGTTAACTTATAACCCAGGTCAGGGATGCTACACTCAACATCACCTTTGTTCTTGTAGATGGGGACTATAGTACTATTTCTCCATTCATCTGACATCTTCTTTGTCTTCATGATCTTGTTAAATAAATATGTTAACCACATAACTCCTTGATCCCCCATAATCTTTCTTACATCGATGGGAATACCTTCTAGTCCACATGCTTTTCTCATTTTCATCTTTTTCAAGGCATTCTTGACCTCAAAATTTGAAACTCGTTGTGTGTAAATGATATCTCTTGTATCCCTGTCACACGAGTCTCTAACATTATTTACAGTATCTCCATTAAAAAGCTTATGTAAGTAATTTCTCCATTGGTTCTTGATATCATCATCCTTTACCAGAACTCTACCATCTTCATTCTTGATGCATTTTACTTGACTCAAGTCTCTTTCTTTCCTTTCACTTATATGAGCCATTATATATATATATATATATATATATATATATATATATATATATATATAGGGAGTTTGTTTAATGCCCGCGTGGGTATTTTATTTTGGCTACCTGTTCTTGAAAACGCGGTGGCACATGATGCAATTATCAGTGGAATTCTTAGCAGGACGCTCTCTGCTCCCCGCTCTGGCGATAGCCCAGCGATCTACGGCACGCTCGCGAGCATCTAGCTGGCTTGGGTGAGAGGGCCGAAAGCTTGTGGTCACTCCTCCCCTTCTCCCCCAGGCCCCTCTCGCCTCTCCCTCCTCCTTCTCCCTTGTGGCATGGTCGTCTCCGACTGGTGTGCCTTTGTGTGGTTCCTGGTACGGTGAGGTGCTGAGATTGGGTGTGCAGCGTCAAGGCATAGAGGAGCTCCACTCCTCAAGTGGCCGTCGGGTCTGCCCATGTGGGGTAGCTGTATCGCAGTTTGGGTGCAGGTTCATGTATCATGTTGACGAGGAATTGGCTAGCAGCAATCCTGAGCCTGACTGGGTGGATGGTGGCGCCGGTCTTCTTGGTCCAGTTGCAGACGACGACATCTTTCCCATACATCTTGTTGGCATGGAAGCAAGTTGGCGTGGAAGTGAGCCAGAGTGATGGATTTAGGGACTAGTGCTTCCGCTTTCAGACCGAGACCACTAATCTATAAAGTGCAGGCTGAGTACTAGTCATACGTGATGGAGAAAACTGAGGCGATTTATTTCAATATTAGGGAGAGGAAGCTCCACATGGATCATAGAGTAGAAACTGACCATGGAGGCGGTAGCAGGATGTCGACTCAGACCTGTCTGACAGTGACAGGAACAATGATAGCGGCCACTTCGACAGTGGCGGCAGCAGTAAGGGAAAGGGTGGAAAGTAGGAACAAGGCTCGTCGAGGTCATCCAGGAACATATACGATGACAGCTGCTACCCGTTGGGTGTTGACGATGTGGACCACGGTTGTGGCCGCAAGAGGCAGAGACAACAATGCATGGGGCAACATTAACATCAGCTTCTCTGGTTTCCCTTTTTGGATGGATTTGGTAGTCGTGTGTGACTGTGTTTGGGTGCGGCTGATGGTATTCAGTACCAACTACCTAGACAAGCTAGACTGGAACAATATACTTGAGTAATGTTGGCATAATAAAAAATTCTGTCAGTTGGTATTGATATTTAATCTGCCTCATAGCTGCTTGCTCTATTGCCACTAAGAGTAATGAAGTTCCGTTCAAATAGCAGTAATGCTACACTAGATGAGTAACTATTGATGAGATAGTAAAATAAAAGAGAAGGTGGCATACACCATCAGGGGCGTTCAACTCCTCCATTCCTATTCGATTGTTTGGTTATGTCAGGATCGAATGTAACATACACCTTCGTCACACGTGGAACTTACACTTGTACTAAACACACTTGGATGAGTTTTCTGCTAATCAAATTCATGCATATAAAAAATAACTATTTGATACAAAAAGTAATTATGTGGTACAAAAAGTAACTATTTGACATGAAAAGTAACTACTAAACATAAAAAGTAATTATGTGGAACAAAAAGTAACTATTTGACAAGAAAAATAATATTTTGATAATAAAAGTATGAAATAATTACAAATTTGCATAATACTTACTAAAAACACTTGTGTTTACATCGAACCCACAATTGGGCAAAAAATCCTACTAATCAAATTCATACGTATAAAAAGTAAGTACTTGATACAAAAAATAATTATGTAGTATGAAAAGTAAGTATTTGACACGAAAAGTAACTACTAGATATAAACAGTAATTATGTGGTATAGAAAGTAACTGTTTGACACGAAAAGTAACTACTAAATATAAAAAATGATTAACATTAGTATCTAGGTGGGTGATGTTAAGTGGAGTGGATATGCTTAAAAATTAAGGTGAATATCAAATTTGATACTACACCAAATCCTCAGTGCTACTTGTGATTGCTTTTTTATTACTTTTTATGATTTGGTATTTCTTTCGATACCGGATAGTTTGTTTTTGTACCATATAGTTACTTTTGTATCCTGATGTTACTTTCAGTGTCAGATAGTTACTTTTTGTGTCTTGGAGTTACTTTTAGTATCAGATAGTTACTTTACTTACCATGTAGTTACTTTTTTTGTCCTGACGTTACTTTTAGTGTTGGATAATTATTTTTTATGTCTTGATGTTACTTTTAATGTCGGGTACTTATTTTTTGTACCATATCGTTACTTTTTGTGTCCTAGTACTTTTGGTGTTAGATAGTTTTATGTCAGATAGTTACTTTTCATACCATATAGTTACATTTGCCTTAATGGATACATTGGAATAGATTTAAATATGATGCAATAGAGGAGTCATTTGTATATTATACAATAAGAAATGGATTTATGTCTACCATCTCTTGTTTGGATGAAACAAACTTAAAAATGTCAAATTGGGTTACTGAATAACCCCCGTTCTTTTTGAAGAATATGTGTTTGTCTTTGTGTGCAATGGATACTCTTAGTGTAATCACATTTATTCTTACAAAGTATAAGACTAACTGAGTTTGAATCATAGTGTTTATTTTCTAGGCTATCACAATTACTCTTATTGCTATTAGAGTTACTCGTAGTGCTCGTTCAGTTACTCGCAGGGTTGTCACAGTTACTCGTAGTGCTTTTTCAGTTACTCATATTGTTTTCATAGTTACTCTAACTGCTATTTGAGTTACTCATAGTGCTCGTTCAGTTACTCACATTGTTGTCATAGTTACTCGTAGTGTTTCACAGTTACTCGTAGGCTTTTTTTAGTTACTCGTAGGGTTTTTTCAGTTACTCGCAGGGTTTTTTTAGTTAATCACATGGTTTTTTCAATTACTCGTATTGTTTGTTCAGTTACTCACAGGGTTGTGATAGTTACTCACAGTGTTTGTTCAGTTACTCATAGGTTTGTGATAGTTACTCGTACTGTTTGTGACAGTTGCTCTCAGTGTTTGTTCAGTTATTCAACCATTACTTGCAGTGTTCAGTTACTCGCATGCTTGTTTCAGTTACTCGCAGGCTTTTTTCAGTTACTCGCATTGTTTGTTCAGTTACTCGTAGGGTTGTGACAGTTACTTGCAGTGTTTTCGTAGTTACTCTAATTGCTATTACAGTTACTCGCAGGGTTTTTTGAGTTACTCACATTATTGTCACAATTACTCGTAGTATTGTCACAGTTACTCGTAGTGTTTTTTCAGTTACTCGTAATCCTTTTTCAATTACTCGTAGTATTTTTTCAGTTACTCCAGGATTGTGACAGTATACTCGCAGGGTTTTTTTAGTTACTCAACCATTACTCTCAGTTACTCAAGCATTACTCTCAGTTACTCAAGAATTAATTTCAGTTACTCAAGCATAGGCCTGTCAAATGGGTGGGTGGGTTGGGTTTGGGTTGGGTCATTGCGGGTTTGGTTCTCGTGGGTGCAAGTCAAAAAGATGCAATTCTAAATGGGTTGGTGAAAGACAAATCCAAACCCGACCCAACAGGTTGCGGGTCACCCGCAGATGTCCATATAATATGCGTTCAATAAAAATATTTTCCAAGTTACTACTCAAATGATAAAAGAAGACCACTCTCTAGTATTTTTAAATGAAATATAACACAAAAGCATCCAACTACTATACATTATCACTATCAAATAAATAATTATGTTGTTAAACTCTTACAATCATTTAATCACATACCTTTTAAGATAAAATCATTAGATCTATAATTAAAATTCTCGAATGTATGATCATGATCGACAAATTAGAGTTGTAAACTTTGTAATGCAATTCCATATTAAGTTTTATAGACCAATTAGATAATGTAGAATACATGGATTTGTTACCCATATCTCCTTCTTCGATATTAGATCTTGTTGGGAAACTTCTAGTTTGTACTGAAACTCCTTAACAAATAATAGGTAGTAGTAGATCATCATATACATAATAAGTAATTGTAGATCATTATATTTATTTCTATATGATTAATAATTTAGCGGGTCACTCGTGGGTGCCCGCGGGCCACCCGTGAAACCCGCTAAATAAATGGGTCAGTTTGGGTTTGGGTAATTTCCAGTAGGTGGCAAATTTCATCACCCAAACCTGACTTAAACGAGTTGACCCATGGGTGCCCGCAGATTTTGACCCAGTTTGACAGGTCTACTCAAGCATTACTTTTTAGTTACTCAAGCATTCTGTTACTTTCAGTTCAATTACTCACATGGTTGTATCAGTTACTCATAGTGGTTTTAGAGTTACTCTTACAACATTCAAAGCATAACTGAAAAAACAATGTGAGTAACTGAAGCATTAGTTTCAGTTACTCAACCATTACTCTTAGTTACTCAAGCATTACTCTCAGTTACTCAAGCATTACTTTTTAGTTACTCAAGCATTCTGTTACTGTCAGTTCAGTTACTTTCATGGTTGTATCAGTTACTCGTAGTGGTTTCAGAGTTACTCTTACAACATTCAAAGCATAAAGGTTTTTAAAACATTCAAGAACATAAGCATTCAAACCATAAATGTATTCGAAGAATTTATCACACGTCACCGGGAGTAGTTGAGGATGAATTCCTATTTGTTGGGTGGAAAAACAAAATAACATGCTTAAGGGGGATATAGATAGTGGGGCCGCGAGCATGGTGAATAGGCGTGGAGGTGGAGGTAGGAAAATGACAGATGATTTAGGAGTTACAGACGACCATGGGCCAACGATGCCTTTAATGGTGATATCGAGGGCATCCATCATCTCAGTTCGTACAGTTACTCGTAGTGCTCTTACAGTTAGTCTAGGTGTTCTTACAGTTACTCTAGGTGTTCTTACTTTTATGTTGTTACAGTTACTCGTAGTGCTCTTGCAGTTACTCTAGGTGTTCTTATAATTACTTTATCGATGATGAGTTCATCTCTTTTATTTGTCAGTGAGTTCTGACATAGATACTTTTTTTTAGAATAGAACACTTACTTTCGTATTCAAACAGTTACTTACAAGATGTCCCTGTTACTCAATGTTCCATACACATTGTTTTTGTGATACATGTTTTACCTTCCTCTGTTAGATACTTTTACAAAGTATAAGAGTTACTTTTTTTAATCACCGGATTACTTTTTCTCTGCTTTCATAGTTACTATACTTACAGTTACTCTTAGTGTAATTACATTTACTCTTAGTACTTACAGTTAACCATCATTGTAATCGTAATAACAGTAAATAGGGCCAAGTATGTTGTATGCCCCTCGCTTCTCCCAATTTCCTCGACAGCTGTTACAAGTCTTTCCAAATTAGAGCAGCAGCTTCAAATTGGGCAGGCTTTCTATCTGGATGTGGTGAGTGGATGGATTAGGTCATTACTTCTTTAGAAACTACCCAACGGCAACCGGTCAAACCAAATAAAATCAGTGGCGGTAGCAGTAATAGGGCCAGAGGGATAGAGCAACAAGGGGATCGATCGCTGGCGAATCTCATACCTGAATCTGAACCAACATCGTCACGAAATTGATTGCAAAACTGCAGTGTCATTTCTCATCCATCACTACATCCATCCAACTCATCCTTGAACCCAATGCAATAGACACACAGTCTACACAGACAATATCATTGTCACCAACAATTCAATGGTACATGACGACGGGGGGTGTTTTGAACCCAGAGTCCCCAAGGAAGGGAATCCCCTCAGGTCTGTTCGCGAGATCACTGTAGAAGTCATACTCAGCCTGGTAATCATGCAGATCGAGCTCTTTCTTCTGATTCGTATGGTAATGGTGCTTCTGCCCTTCCGCTTTCCCAAACCCGAACAAACTAACCCTATCACACATCCCAACAATAAGAAACACAACCTGCATCCCGAAAGAGTAATGGAACATCCTATCATCCTTAACTTTCCCCCACTCCTCGGGTGGTTTCCCGGTGTCATCGATGAACAGCTTGAGTGAGTAGTACTTGATGATCCGGGAGCACATGGTGTCGAACCTGGGGTCAGTGACGAGGATGTGCCTGGAGGAAGTGGATGAACTGGTGCGAGTCGATCAGCGCGTTGTTCTCTCACTGGAGTAGGATGTCGTTGTTCCCGATGACGGTGACGACATCTCCAATACTCTCTACTAGAGGTCGTCGCTTATCTCAGAGGCCAGCGCATCGACTGTCAAGGAGCTGTGCCGGATCAAATCCGCCAAACAGATGGGGTCGACCAAGAACGCCGGCGCAGGGACTTTCTGGTCGGCGTCAATGCCAGCTTCGACTCCTTCAAGTGCCTGCGCAGGGACAAGTTCATCGGGGGCTGGGATCGGAATCTGTCGGCAAACAGAACATAGGAAGAAGGGACTCCGTAAATATTTACAAAGATGCCACCACTTATTTAGAATGGGTAGCTTCACTTGTTACCCACGCGGGCAAAAAATACAATCTCATATATATATATATATATATATATATATATATATACATATTCCCTATCTCTAGTGTCCAACTTCTTATAAATATCATCAAAGTATCTAGACCTAGCCTCTTGAACAACCCTTTTTGCTTCTTTCTTTTCTTGCTTGTATCTATGGAATGTTGCATCATCTCGAGATTTGGGCAAGCTCCTATAGATATCCATTTTCACTTCATCATTCCACTGCCAAGTCTCTTTTTGTGGAGTCCCACAACCTTTGGACTCCCCCAAAACTTCTCCTACAATTTTTGTTATGTAGGAGCTCATGTTATGCCACATAGTTTTGACATCAGACTCTAAGTCCCAAGTTCCCTCCTTGATGAGTTTATCATGAAAGGTCAATTTCTTTTCTCCTTTAAGATTCCACCAATTGATCTTGCTATGTTGATTTTTGTTATGCTTGCCTTTATTGATCTTCATGTTAATATCCAAAACTACCAACCTATGTTGGGTCATGAGTTCTACGCCAAGAATCACTTTATAGTCCTTGCATACTTTACTATCCTCCCGCCTTGTAAGGAGGTAATCAATTTGGCTACAATTGTACCCACTTTTGTAAGTAATCTTATGAGATTCTCTTTTCTTGAAATAGGTGTTTGCCAAAATCATATCATATGCAACTTCAAAAGCTAATATCCTCTCTCCTTCTCCATTTCTGGTGCCATATACAAAACTACCATGAACTCTCTCATATCCATCATTGCTACTCCCCACATGGCTATTTAAATCACTCCCAATAATGATTTTCCCCTCTGTCAGTATTCCTTGCATCAATTCATCCATGTTATCCCAAAAATCCTTCTTAGCCTCCTCACTAAAGCCAACTTGGGGGCATAAGCACTAATAATGTTAAAAATCCTTCCCCCAAGAACGATCTTGATAGTTATGATTCTATCACCCATCCTAGTGATCTTGACAACATCATCCTTCAACATCTTATCAACAATAATACCTATGCCATTTCTATGTTTATCAATGAATGTATACCATATTTCATATCCTGTGTCTCCAATCTCTCTAAAATGTTCCCCTATCCACTTAGTTTCCTATAAGCAAGCTATTTTTACTTTTCTTCTCATCATGGTATCTACTATCTCCAAAGATTTTCCTATCCAACAGCCAATATTCCAAGATCCAACTCTAAACCTTTTTTTCTTAGACTTGCTTCTTTACCTGCCTTCATCAAAAATGTTGCCCTTGCACATTTTTCACTACATCCGGGCAATGATGCGGCGGGACTAGCTTCTTTACCCACAATCGTCCAAGATGTGGAAACTCTTGCACATTTTTCACTAAATTCGAGCAATGATGCAGCGGGACTAGTTTCTTATCCCACACCCATCCAAGATGTGGAAAACCTTGCTTGTCCTTCAACACAACCAAGCATCGTTGTGTCAAAACCCCTTGCATATTTGTCACTACATCCAGGTTTCGATGCAGCGCATCGCTAGGTAGGGATGCTCCAACGAAATTTTATAAGGATCCATTTCATAAAAAGAGTGACAAAGTTTTCATGCCTAGATTTCAACCTACCACCAACCCACCTCCTTTAATCGGGCTTGGGACCGACTACATTTGCAAAAAATATGAAAGCATAGGTAGAGTTCCTTACATTCTACATGACCATGAATGAAAATCCATACCATCATATATGCTTTCTTGGTGACATGATCTAACTTGTGCATGCCTATACCTATAGATGACTCCATTAGGCATAGTTTTTTCACTTTTTCCCTCAAGGATAAGGCAATGGAATGGTACTATCTAAGCCGAAGATCGTTGCATGGGAAGCAATGAAGAATGAATTTTTAAAGAATTTCTATCTCATTGCCAATTTGACTTAGATGTGGAGATACATTACCTCCTATACCCTAAAGGAAAATGAGAAGTTCCATGAAACTTGGGAGAGGTTCTAGAAGCTGTAGGAGATGGCCCACACCATGAAGTACCCATATGGAAATTGGTTTAATTGTTCCACAAGTGACTTTCTAAAATGAATCCAACTTTGGTGGACTCATCTTGTGGTGAAGAATTTAGGGCCAAACCTCTTGAAGAATCTTGACCTCTTTTTGATCATTTAGCTAAAAACTCATGACACAGAGCTTTATGTGTGGGTCCTCATCAAGATAAAAACTAGACATCTTCCCTCCCTCAAGCCAAGAATGATGGAAATATGCAAATGATGCAAACATTTGCAAACTTGGTGAATAACATGAAGACTCATGTGGGAGGTCATTATGAGAAGGTTCCCTTTGTTGATTTTTTCATATTCAAGTGAGAAACTCACTACAAACGACTATGGGATATGAGCAAAGGTTAGAGATCTAACTGGGTTCAGCTTCTGCCACTGCTTCAAGTTAAAGAGATTCTCATTCCAAGTAGAGAGATGACTCCACCTACTCTATTGAGACTCTTTGTGAGGAAGATCAAGTTTTACCCTCTTATGGAAACCACACCAAGAAAGGTCCTATGTCCAACTCTTATAACCCAAAATTGAGGAATCACCCAAACTTTTCATGGAAGCAACAAGGGGACCAAGGACAAAGGAACAATTCCAGATTTGAAGAAGTACTAGGAAGGTTGATGAACTTGGAAGAATTCAAGAATGTGTGCCCTCTCAAAGATAAACAATTAATCGACTTGAGAAAAGGTTGGACCAAATTTCTCTATCACTTGCTAGTCATGAGGAAGGGAGACATCCTTCCCAAATAATGACCAACCCTAACAATTCTAGTGGTCCCATGGGTGCTCCTCAAGGCACCTATCTTCCACCACAAGGGAAAGTTCCTTTCAGCAATACCAAGGTCCCCCAACCCTTATTCTTCACCACCACCACAACCCGCTTCATACAATTTCTAATTCACTCCACAACCACCACCTCAATACCAACCACCCACACAAAAATTTCAACCAACTCCACACCAACCTCCACAACAACCACCCTACATCCTCCAAAATCCCAATCCACCACACCAAAGACCACCACAACCACAGCCATCACGAGCTCCCACTCCTCCCCATGAGAAAGTAAATGTGGCATATGATTCACAAAACAAGATCAACTAATGCGGAAGCATATTATTAGCAGCGGAATTACTGAAAATCACTAATAATTAAAACCATTTATCAAGAGATCCATTCACAGGAAAAATCTTTCATTTAGAACCAAAGTATTTCAAGTACATTCTGGTTCACTAGTACATCTCTTGTATTGTTTCTTCTCGAGAGTTACAACATTCACAACTCTGTCTCAACTATACACAGGTAGTATAAAAATCTCAAGGCATCAAGCCAAAATCTCAGATCAATTTATAAAAAGCACTAACTCCTAGGACCTGAGAGTATAGAGACGACTCATATGACTAACTATACAAAAGCAGACAGCCAATGTCTCCACCTGATGGATCATTGTTGTCCTTGTGACTGTTGCTGCTCTTCCCCTATAGAAGGGTTTCTTCCTTGTTGTCTGCATCTACCTAAAAACGTTGAATCCCACGGGGGTGAGACAATTATAAAAATTGCCCCAACATGAGATATAACTCTCTACCAAAACATTATCATTGCAGTTTAAAAGAAATAAACTGGGCAGTGGGATAATATAAAACAGTAGTAGATAAATCACCATCTATGCAGATTAGAGCAACATTCTTATGCAAGTATTCCAATTATAACTTGATAAAGAAGCATGCCTCTTATTCATTATGAATTAAAAGAACATAAGTACATTTATGTATCAAGGACATGCAAAGCGGTACAACATCAACCAGTGGTTCTTGTATTTCAATCTTATGTAAATATGCTACATGGCTGATTAAATCTTTCAAACATATTTAAGCTCTGAGGAGATGAGGTATACCGCTCATACTCCAACTGACCATTTCTAGAATCGAAATCGGTACCATAATTAGGTCAATGGAAGAGCCAGATTCCCATGACCTCCCACATCCCGGTCAGTACAGGACCACAAGCAGGACTATGTCAACTTCTCAAGATAGCTTTCCAGGGTATACTGGAACTTCGCTATAGAGTTACAGTGTCAACTACACTCTCATCAGCAATCGAAAGAATTCATGTTTACCTCCATCGACCCGACATTAAATATCATTGGGAGATTATGATACATCCATCCTAACCATCAGGAGATTTGTGATACATCCATCCCGACACATGAAGGATTGAGAGGTTTAATGTTTACCTTCCATCAATCACTAAACAAGGACGTAAGGATATTTTCTCCCATTTACCCCCACATATTTAGAATATGCGAACTCTAGGAATTCTATAGGAAAACCTGTTTCACCATCACCAACTTCTGATGATGATGGATCTATGGTCAGAGCACTACATGAACAGATTTCACTTGATTAATTAAGTACATTTTCATATTATTTTAACATCAGCCAAGTTCTCAAGCATAACTTATTATGACAATGCTATAAAGAAACATGTACTAATTTCATCAACTACTTAACAGTCTTTAAAAGACATTGGGAACTCAGTCCCTTATTTCAAAATTGGAGATTCTCATCCTTTCACAATCTCATCACCATAATCATATGGCTCTAGGTAATTAAACCCTTGATTCATCATTAAGCATTATTACCACTTTTCTAGGTAACTATCACCTTCAGTTCAACTGACCAAGGAAAACATAATACTTGCTATTACAAGCATCACACATGGTACTTGAGGCCCATTAACTCTCTTGTTACCTCTTACCAGGCAGCATGGCACACAAGGCTCAAACACAATGGTGAATTAAATATCATAGCTCATACTTGGCCATGATCATCATTTCAACATACATGCATGGTTATCTCAAATGATAACAGTGATATTAATTGTATATCAGTACCATGTATAACAAATATGAATTCACTATTCATGGGTAACATCACTATTCCCTTACCAGGATTAGGGTTTCCCATCTCATGTCTTTTGAGAATAATCATCCCATCACCCATATCAGGGTTATGGTTTATCACCATATTACCCAAGATTAGGATTCATTAAGCATTACATAGTATTACCCTGGATTTGAGCTTCAAATCACATCAAACATCAGGGTTTCTCATGAAACCATTCTTATTTAAGGTTTCACATAAATTTCATCCCAGAATAGGGACTACATTCCATAATCCACTTTAGGGTTTACTATTCATCCCAATTAGGGTTTCATGTTCCATTACCCATAATTAGGGTTTACAAAACATCCCGATTAGGGTTTTCCATCACATTACCCTAAATTAGGTTTACACATATCAACACCATGGATTAGGGTTTCAATTAGAATTGCCCTGAATTAGGGTTAAGGTTCAATAACCTTGTCGATTATGGTTTATGCTCATGATTAGGGTTTCATGATCTCTTTGTTTAAGGATCATACCCTTAATCACCACATGAATCATACTAATGTATAAATTCCATTCTATCATGCTCTCAACTTGGTTAGGATTATATTAGCCCTTCCATCAAGTACATACAACTATAATTGCCATAGTGTACAAAATTATTGTTCTTATAAGCAATTAGGGTTCACTCCTCAAATGGCACTAATCACTTAAGTACTTTTAGGGTTTAAACCTTTGTACCTTCATTGATTATCATCACTATCAATCATTGGATCATTGGAATAATCATCACCTTCAATTTCCAAATGATTGAATCATATTCAATCTTCATTCGTTTTGAGGTTTCATCACCAAACGGTTTTGAAACCGTTTAACACCAAACGATTTTGAAACCATTTGACCCCAAACAGTTTCAAGACCGTTTGGTCTCAAACGGTCTCAAGAACATTTGGGCCAAATCCGTCCCAAAACCACAAGGGCTCATTAGGTCATTCATCAATCCAATCAAATGTAATTGCATCATTGAATTGACTATTGATTATACAATTGAAGGATTCATCAATCAACACCATTAGATCTTTATCCAATTGTCAAGGATCAACCACTAACCCTCCAAATTGTTTTGAAACCGTTTGGTCCCAAATGGTTTCAAGACCGTTTGGGCTCAAACGGTCTCAAGACCGTTTGACCCAATTTGTCTTGAAATCGTTAGGACCAATCAAGGATTCTTCAATCAACTTGATTAGGGTTTCCAATTGAAGGGTTGTACATACATTGAATCAATCAATTGGATCCATTGGATCATCATCCAAAACATACTTAGGTTCAAAACTCAAACGGTCAACTAAACCAAATGGTCAACCCTTTCATGCGGTTTGGAGTCCAAGTCACCAAACAGTTTGCAAATTGTTTGGTCTCAAACGGTTTGGTGAAGCTGTTTGGACCAAAGGTCCAAGACTGTTTGCTCTTTTTCTTGGTTGAGGTGTATTCTTATGATTAGGTTATCATATTCAACCTTTATACTCACAAGACTACTACCATTTCCGTGGCAACTCCATCAATCAAACAAAGGAAATTACAAGAATAACAATTAAATCAATTGTATTGAGAAATCGAATTCAATGACAAAGATTAACGGTTCAAGTTATATAACCCACATTCAATTGAGCTTCAAAGATTCAAGCTCCACGGCTCCAATGGTGGGTGAAGCTCTAGAAACCTCCCAAGGTCCGTTCTCAAGCTTTTGGAGTGAAAGGATCGGCTAGGGTTGAAGATGGAATGAAGAAATGAAGGAATTATGCATTGTTTTATGATTTCCACCATGAAATCAAGAAGAACGAAGGTCAAGAACTTACCAACAGGTTGGGGACGTCCTTACTTCTGTTCCTAGCTCCCTTAGTCTTTTTTTCAAGCAAGGAGAAGAAAGGGATCCGAAAAAGTCCTTGGTTGAGTGGTAAAGGGTTCTTTTATAAGAAAATCAATGAGAGAGAAAATATTTTATAAAAATCTTTTAATTCCAGTATTGTTGCCACCACATCCCCCTTGGTTTCTTGCATGCAAAGGAAACTATATCCCCACCGAGATCCCTTTCATTATCCATGAATTAAGCGAAAAGAAATTAAGCACCTTAATCCCTAATAATAGTAATATCCATTTTCGAGTGGAATTTCTTTTTCTTATAATAAGGTGAGTGGAGTTTTCACCTCCTTAGGATATTTCGTGGTACTTGCAAATCTAAAGGACGTCCACACACATCTGAATCCAACCATTTTAATTTTGGTTGAATGCCCTTCAATTATTTTATTTATTTTTGCATTAATTTGAACTAATGTTCCCATTATGCTTAAATCTTGATTATTTTAATATCAAGATTCTCTCTCCTTCAAGGAGACACAAATGCGACTCCCCTTGCATTTTCCTTACTCCACATGATGCCAAGAAACATTAGGGACCTTTTGGAAGTGCTATATTGCATACTGCACCCTAGGTTTTGGGTAAATTGCACATTACACCAAAACTAGGTTTTCATGCACAAACATTGCTTTATCAACTCTTTCTTGATATTTAGGCTATCACAAGACATACCTCTGCATCATATTCACTCTCATGATGCTTCAACACATGAGGAACATATTATCATGCACAATTTGCAAATAAACCCCTCAACTTGGTTAATTGCACTTTAGTCCAAAACTAGCAAAACATTGATTTCAACAATATTAAAAAAGGACTAAAATTGCAATATAAGTTCCTCTTGAGCCTTAATTACTTTTCAAAAGATAAGATCAATCATCTAATCATTTTTATTAAACAAAACACCTAGGGTTAAATCATCACCTAGGTCAGGGATGTTACAGTAAACATGGTGTTTGTCTTGAGGTTTGACAATGTGTTGAGCATCCAAAAAGGGGCAACAAGCAAAGTGAGAAAGTTCATGAAGGAAAACCATTGCTAAAAGGTCCTTAAAAAAGTTCCAAGTGCACTAAATATTATTCTATCCCACCCTCTTATGATATGATAACATCAAGTGCCCCACCTTTTTGTAATGGTTCCAAGAGCACCAAATATTCAATTGTCCCATCTTTTAGTGAGAGTGCCAAATGAACCAAAAATTATGTTGTCCCACTTTCTTGTGAGATAATGCCACCATGAGTCCCACCATCTATTGGGTGTGTGATATACACTATTGGACCACCTTTCTTTGAGTTTATAACAAATGCTCCACCCAATTCACCAAAGAGTCTTCTAATGATGCCCAAAGGTCCTCAAACTATTTTATATAATGTTGATGTGAATGAGCCATATTTATTTGATGGCTTAGAATAACCCTTTTCCTAAGCAAGGCATGAGCATGTAATGAACATTTTGGAGGTCTTAAGGCAAGGGAAGAAAAACATTGCATAGCTCATATCATTGATCAAGGATTTTTATACTGAAAAAGAAAGGTGATGGGGAAACCACTCAAGGAGATCAAGTTGAAGGAGCAATCAAGCTTCATAATAGATAGTCCTTTCCCTAAAAGGAGGGGAGATCTGAGTATCCCATTTATCCCTTTTTATATCAATTTTTAGTTTTTTGATAAAGCACTGTTTGACTTAGGCTCAAGTGCTAGCATCATTCCCTATAGTGTGTTTATGAAGCTTGTATTGGAAAGGTCAAAATTGACTGATTCGATTCACTTGATGGTTCATGTCTCAAGTAGAATGCCTAAGGGAATGATGCCAGCACTTTTAGGGTTACACGCTTGAGCAAGAAGATAAACTTCTTTTTGTTTCACCATTGAGTAGAGGCAGGAATGATGCCATCACTTTGATGGGTACTTGCTTGAGCAAGAAGATAAACTTCCTTGTGTTTCACCATTGAGTAGAGGCAAGACTATATTGATGAAGAATGATACTTTGAGATAAATTATGATGAACCTAGAGAAGGGACAAATGAAAGAAAGAATGATGAGATTTTACATGTTTGTGGGAGGAAGATCGCATTGTGAAGGTTTTGAGAGGATCACTTACAATGAGGATGGAACCACCTTTCTTGTGAACCGATGATGATCAAAGAACACCAAGCTTTACTAAAGGTAGTAAACCTAGTGCTAGTGGAAGGAAACCCACCTCGGTTTGAGATTTGTTCTCTCAAAACCCATTTTTGTTATACATTTGCTTTTCATTTTCAAAAACATGCCCACACACACTCTATATTGATTTTTTTTTAAATTTGTTAATCATGTTAGGATAGGTGCTTGGATGAAAATATGATGCACGGGGGATCTAACCAAGGAGAAGATCAAAATTGAGCTGATTGAAAAGGCTATAGGAAAACAAGCACCACAATCATTCTATGTAGCACAGTTGTGTTGTCCGCCAGCCACTGTCACTGTTCTCCCGAAGCGGTCATGATGGCTTTTCCCTATTTACTAAAATCCATGTTAATCTCTCCTCCTCTTGGTGATTGTCTTCCATGACTTTCTTACCATTACCCTACTATTCTAAGCTTCTAATTTATGTTGAGGACAACATGGTTTAAAAGTTTGGAGTGGTAGGGGCAAGACCTTGCTTTACCCCACATTTCTTATGCCTCTTCTCTAAATTTTTTCCTGAGATGATGAAAAAACCTAAACAACTCTTATACTTGTCCATCCATACTTATTGTGTTTGTTTTACATGCATGCATATCATGTAACTCATTTTCTTGCATTTTTGCACAAATTTTTAAAACTTTTATTTTTCATGCCTTACTGTGTTTGTTTTACATGCATGCATATCATGTAACTCATTTTCTTGCATTTTTTCACAAAATTTTAAAACTTTTGTTTTTCATGCCACTCCATGCAATGCATTGCATCTCATGTAGGTTTTCATAATTTCTTGTGTGTTGTATCTAGAATTTTTTGGCTTGTTGCTTTTTATTTCCTAATATAAGTTTAGATGTGATTGAGTGCAAATTGGCACCATTTTGGCAATCCTTCCCAAGCTCGAATCCTTTTTTCTAAGGGTGTGTTTCAACTAAATTTCTATCTATTGTGATGTGAATGCTTATAATTGGGATAATGCAACCCATTAATGATGTTTTTGGCTAAATGAGTCCTATGATGGAATTCTTGATGTACTCCAAGCCACTCACAAGTAATTAACTATTGATTAATGTGTGATGCTTGCAACCTTGAATGCTTGGTATTATTCAATCTATGTGTAAAGAGTGGGATATTCTATAATTGCTCATTTTATGCATGATTTTCCTGTTTGTTAAATGTTTCATCGATTAACTTGCTTGGATGAAATCATGCATGGATCCTTACCATCTATGACCCATCTTTGACCTGGAATTTCTTACATCATTTTATTACCCCCTCCACCTCATGAAAATATGGAAAAGTGCACATATTAGCCTCGACCACCACCTAAAAGTTTGGGGTGTCCATATCTATATCCCCCTCTTCACTCTATTCAGCATATGCCCTCCTCACATATGGTGTAGACAAAAGAAAAAGATAGACAGAAATAAGGGATGTCTCTATGTAATATCCTCTCAAGAAAATAAAATAAATAAAATATGGTTGCTACTATGTAATATCATCCCAATCCCTTCCATAACCCTCTCTTGTCTTTTTATGCCTAGTAGGATAGGGTAAATAAACTCTAGACCACACACCCCTAGACAACCAAATGGGTCATGAGAGGTGAAGTGAAGTATATGATAGAATATAAGAAAGTGAAACATCAATGACAACAAATTTGACATATGTCATGCATGATAAGGTTTACCCGGAGCTTTACAAAAATTGCATCGCTTACATATGTGATTGGTGTCACATATTTGAAGTTCTTATGCTTCATGCTTGATTCACATTGGAAAAGAGAATGATGAATAGAGAGTAGTGGATTGAATGCCTAATTCCACATGTGAGCTTACTTTAACCAATGAACATCATTATTATTGCATTCTCCCTTGTTTCTCTTGAATGAAATGAAAATGGGATTGAGTTGGACCATACTTAATGACAAGTATGTTTTAAGGTTAGGGTGGTGATGAAGCCCTATTTTAGGGCTTCATCTTGTGTCTTCTTGTACTTTAATCACATTTAAACATGTTATAATTCAATCTATTTCCCCTAACATGTGTATTACTATCAAATGTGCTTATGTCTATTCTTTGTGTGTTTGCTTGAACCATGCATTGGATGGGAGGGAGAGAGAAAGGACCATTCTAGGGTTTTTACAGCCTTGGATGAGCCCTAGACCATCCCACAACCTTTAATAGGTAGTCAAAAATTAATCCATGGCAAAGAACAACTGAAAGAAGGACTCGGGGGGCTAAAATGCACAACTAGGCCCTCAAGACAGGTTGTGATATAATGCCACATTTGTGACATGAGTGTCCCACATCACAAACAAGATTTAAGAATTAAGAAGCTATAGAAATTTAACCACCACAACTGTGGCCAGAAAAATGGTGATATTGTACAAGACCTACCATGATTGTGCCAGTCACCATGTATGTGGTGAAGAGCTTTTACAATGATAGGAGTTGAAGAAAATGACCGAGTAGATGCCTCCAAAATAACTATCATGAGCACCACGACCATTCTACGACCTACCCACCAAAATTTGGCGCCCACCACCGGCGTACCACAGACCTTGAAAACCCACATATTAACTGACATTTCACCCATTTACCACCTCGCCCATTACACTCGACCACGACCATCTTCTCCCCATCCACAACAGATTTGGTTGGTAGGTGGTAGAACGACAATGTTGTTCACCACGATCACTTAGGAGGTAGTTGACTTGATTGTTTTCTCCAGCTATGATTGTTGTGGAAGCTCTTCACCACGACAGTGGTAACTGGCACAACCATGGTAGGTCTTGGGTAACACAACCATTTTCTTGGTCATGGTTGTGGTGGTTGAATTTATGTAGCTTCTTCATTCTTGAATCTTGTATGTGATTCGGGGCACTCATGCTACGGTCATGGCATTGTACCACAACCCATTTTGAGGGCCCAACTATGCATTTAATCCCCAAGTCCTTCTTTCTGGGGTTCTTTGCCTTGGGTTAATTTCTAACCACCAGTGGAAGGTTGGGAATGGCCTAGGGCTCATATAAGGATTTAAAAATGTAGGATCCTCCTTTATCTCTCCTTTCCATCCAATGCATGGTTCAAGTGCCTAAAAACACACATAGAACAACCATAAGAAATTTTATAGTAATACACATGTTAGGGGAAATATCTTGCATTCTAACATGTTTAGATGTGATTGAAGTACAAGAAGGCACAAGATGAAACCCTAAAATAGGTATGCATCAACAATCATGATACTATGAGTATATTAAGGATTTAGGAAATTATATCTTGTAGATGAAAATAACATGATTGATTACAAAGAATATAACTAAAAATGAAGTATGATGAATAGACAAAATCACTAATTGGATTCATGTCAAGGATCTATGATGATAATCAACATAAAAATATATAATTAGTGACATAAAGAGGGGTAACTATAAGATAATATTATAACAATCATGAATCGAGTAGAATGAAACTATGAAGCAATAAGAATAAATGACGACTTGATGAGTTTATATTGTATTGATCTGATCCCTTTATATGAATACAGGACAAGAAGTTTATGAATCATGTGTTTTAGGAGTAGGCTTGTATGAAAAGAATGTGCTTCATCCATAGAATAATGCTATGATGGTAATAAAACAAGAGGAAAGATGAGATAATTTGGAATGTAACTATGTGATGTTGAATTTGATATTAATTTATACCAAGGAGTGTTTTTACCATGAATGATGAGAATGATCCTGTGGCATACAACTCATAAAAACATAATTAACTAATGCGGAAGTGTTCACTAAGCAGCAGATTACCAAAAATCACTAAAAATTAAAACCTTTTTATCAAAAGATCCATCAAAGGCAAACTTTCTCACATAGAGCCAAAGTAACATAATTACATTCTTGTTCACAGGTACATATTCTGTATCATCTCCTCTTGAGAATTACAAGCATTAACTGTCCTGTCAAGCTAAACATAGGTAGTATAAAATCTCGAGGCACTGGGCCAAAATCTCGAAAGCACTAACTACTACTCTGAGGACCTGAGAGTATGGAGACGACACATAGGACTCTATCTATATCTATACAAGGCATAACAGCCAGTGTCTCCATCTGAAACTTCACTGTTGTCCCTGCTGTTGTTGTTGCTTCCCTTCACCTATTGAACGATTCCTGCCTCCTCTTCCACGTCCACCTAAAAATGTGATTCCCACAGGGGTGAGACAATTATAAATTTCCCCAGTAAGAGATATAACTCTCTGCCATAAACATTATTATTGCAGCTTAAGAAGATAAATATACACAAAGGAATTATATTTGTTTGGTAGCAGTTAATTCAATGTCTAACAGATTAGAACATCATTCTTATCAAAAGCATATGGCTATAATTTGATAGAACAACATGTCACTTATCCTTTAAGGAATATGAAGAACATATATAACATTTATTCACTATAGAATCATTACCACAACATTAACTCTCTTCAGGGTTAGATCATATATCTAATGCCTGACATTGTCATTGGGGAGTCTTGGCCTGTAGCCATACTCTTTTCACAAGTGTTGGGATCTTAGTCCCTTCGCTCATCAAGTACATTTCCACTTTTAATAAGTTCATTATCATGATTATAGAATCTGTGTAACATCCCTGACCAGGGTTATGAGTTAACCCTAGGTGTTTTGCTTAATCATGGAATTAAATACTTGTGATTATCCTTTGTCATGTAATTAAGTTCCTGAGGAACACACATTTTCTTTTCTGTCCTTTTTAAACAATGTTGTAGTATTGTTTTGTAATATAGGGACCTATGTGCAAATTACCCAATTAGAGGGGTTAACTTGCAAATTTCACATGTTAAGATGTTCCTATGGTGATGAGACATCATATGAGTAAATATGATGAGGTATGATGGATTCTCCAAGCTTGGGCACTGAGATGCAGCTTGTGGAGCAATCTTTGTGCTTAAAACCCTAATTTTGGTGTAAAGTGCAATTTACCCAAAATGTTGGGTGCAACTTGTAAAATATACCTTTTAGAATATCTTTTATGACTCTTGACAACATTTAGAGTAATAATGATGAAGGGGGCGCTTCATTTGAATAATCATATAATAAGGAACACCTTTGTAATGAAATCACCAAGTTATGAGTAACAGAACCCTCTTATATGTGCAACTAGGTAGTAAGTTGACCTTCTTTGCCTTTAGTTCTTGGTCTTAGAAGGAGTTTTGCCTTATAAATAATAATAAGGGACGTGCAAAGAAGAAATTAGGGACCTAGATGAGAAATGGAGAATTAGATGTCCTTATGTTGAAGTTTCACCCAAAGATATATATACAACTTTCCTTTGCAAACAAAGGAACATTTCTCTTCTTCTATCACTTATCATATTGCTTTGACCGACTAAGGCAGAACTTAGGAACAGAGAAGAACGGCTAAGGAGAAGCTAGGTAATCTTGGACCATCTTCTTGCTCGAATTCATGGAGGAAAGTGGATTATAAGGTTGGTTTTATGGTTATCTCACTTAGCTTTCTTGTTCTAGCCGACTTTCCCCAACCTTTTCTTGGAGAAACACCTTTGGCTGACATGTGGAGCTCAAGACGCCATTAAAGACTTGAAGCTTGGAAGCTTGGAGCTCTACGAACAATCATAAGGTGGGTTTTATAACTCTAAACCTCTTGCTTTCTTATGCATATCGTTATTCTTGCAAGTAGTAGTTAGTTCTTCTTCTTCCCCACTCTTCCTTGCACTTTTGCAAGAAAAACCAAAAAGTAACCGACCTGTTCCAAGGTTGAAGAAGATGGGCGTGAATTACTAGGTTACTTTACCAAATGACCTTGGACCATTTGGTCTAAACGGTTTGCAAGACCGTTTGAAATCAAACGATCTCAAGACCGTTTGAATTCATACGGTTTGCAAGACCGTTTAGATTCAAACGGTCTTCAAGACCGTTTGGTAGAGTTGACCAAGTGAAGACCATTTATAGGTATGTTGTATACATGTTGAATTAATCATCTACATAGAATTATGATCTAATTGCAAACCAATCACAAGTTGAAGGCACTTCAACCCCCTAAACCCTAATCGGGTTGAATTGCTGATTTCAATGACCAATTTTGTTGAACTTTGAGTTGAGTGGCTCAAACGGTCTCAAGACCGTTTGGGGGTTCACTCAAACAGTCTCAAGACCTTTTTGTGACAACCCAAGACCGTTTGGAGTTCTAGGGTTAAGGTAATTTGATCAATTGAGGGTCCAATCACATTAGGTTGATGAATTGATTAAAAGTGCTGATTTTAGACCTAATTAGGGTTCAACCCTTATCAAATTGACTTAGATTTTGATGAATCTTTGGGAAAACAGTCTCAAGACCGTTTGGAGGGTGTCCAAACGATCTCAAGACTGTTTGGGCCAAGTTTGGGCCCAATTGAGTGTCAATTGATGGGTTCAACTTCAATTTAACTCACATTGATGAATGTTGATGGTTGAATGACTACAAACCCTAATTCAATCGGTTTCGACCCTAATTGGCTATCAATTGTGGGTCAATTGAGTATCCAATTGGTTAAAGATAACCCTAATTAGCTCAATTGATAAGTGATTAACAAGGATGTGGCCAATTGAGGGCTTTAACATAGATAACCCTAATCGATTATAACCTTTGATGCACCTTTGAGGTCCATGCGGTTTTGAGCCCATTTGGACCAAACGGTCTCAAGACCATTTGAATCCAAATGGTCTCAAGACCGTTTGAATCCAAATGGTATCAAGACTGTTTGGGCTCAAATGATCTCAAGTTCGTTTAGATCCAATCGATCTCAAGGTCGTTTCAATTCATTCGGTTTCAAGGTCGCATAGATTCAAACAGTTTGGAAGTTAACTCTTTCAAATGGTCAACGCACTCAAACGGTCTCAAGACCATTTAAGGGCAAATGGTCTTGAGGGTCATGCGGTCTTGGAGGTCAAAGTGTCCAAATGGTTAACGCATCCAAATGGTTTCAAAACCGTTTGGAGGTTAAGGTGTGAAACCATTTGGGGACCTTTAGGGCTATGATTGCTTAGTCATTTGAAGGCTTAAATGGTTCAATGCTGGTCTAATCTAAACCCTAATGATACCTAAAGACAATAAGGGGTTAAGTGATTAATATATTGACCCATGTTGTGAATTAATGGTGTACTTTACCAATGTACCCTTGAAGGGCTCAAGTAGATGACACCCTTGTTTAATTAAACCCTAATAATCATAATAGTGGTGACGTAGCTTATGTTAATCAAAGTTGACTTGACCTAACCTAATCTAGAGTGATGTAATCACAATACATTAGTAAGAGGAGAGAGAAGGTCCCATTTATGGTTGAAATTCAAGTAAAGTATCTTCAATGTTTATGAATGAGCATGATTAGGGTATGATCCACCTATGTGAGATCACGAAAACCCTATATATGATAATTGATGAATCTTAACCTAATGTTAAGGCATCCAGGATGATAATTTCATACATGGTAATGTAATAAGCCCAAATTACTATGAAGTGAATAGTAAACCCTAATTCTAGGGCAATAGCATGAAATGTGAATAGTAAACCCTAATTGAGGATGATGTGATGAAATGTAAAATAAGCCCTAATTCCAGGTTATGCTTTTAAGCATGAATCTTTATAATTGAAGTATGAAGTGGGGAATTACTATTCCTAATCATAATGAAAGGGATTGAATAACCCTAATTGATACTAATAAGGGAACCTAGTCTTAGTAAAGGCATAAAGGTACAACCCTTGAAATGGAATGTTATTTCTGCCTTATAAATTGTTGATTTAGAAATGAAATGTTATGATTGTCAAGTTGAATTGACTATGCAGGTCCTCATAAGAGATTAATCATAACCAAGTAAGGGTTATGATAGTGTATTCATTGAAAGCATGTTGTAGACTATATGAATAGTAATGTATACTGTGTTGTCTATGTTTAAGTGACAACATATGAAGTTAGTGGGCTGTAAGAGCCATGAGTAACATCAAGGTCATGCTGATTAGATGACTTATGATGAATTGATATCCATTTGACAACTGATATGAGTTAAACTTGATACATTTAGTATTCTTCTGTTATAATGATATTTGATACTTAAATGCTTGGAAAACATGTTTGATAATAAAAGAATACTGAAATGTACCTAATTAGTCAAGTATAATCATACAATGTATAGCCCTGATCATAGATCCATCATTGTCAGTAGTTAAATGATGGTGAAACAGGTTTTCCTAAGGGAATTCCTAGATCACATAGTTTTGAGTATGTGGGGGAATATGGATGTGAATATCCTTACATCCTAGTGTAGGAGTTGAAGTAGATGTATCTTAATCTATCAACCCTTCACTATATGTTTATACTGGGGTGATGTATCACTATTCTCCAGAGGGAATCTTTGATACCGCATCGATGAGAGATAAACAAGAGATCTTTGGATGGTGAAGAGAGTACAGAATGCCACTGTGACTCTAATAGCGAAGTGCCAGAATACCCTGGTGAGCTATAGTAGTAGAGACACTAGATGTCCTGCATGTTGATCCTCACATTGACTGAGGAAGATGAGGTCATAAGAATCTGGCTCTTTTGATGACCTAGGTATGATACTGATGCTACTTAGTAGTGATCGGTTGGAGTATGAGTGGTATACCTCATCTCCGTAGGGCATAATAATGATTGTAAAACATAATCAACCGCGTAGCATATCTTCTTAGGTTGAACTATGAGACACAATGATTGAAGTTACACTTCTTAGTATACATGTTCTTCATACTCTTTAATGCAGTTGCTTTACTTATTATCAAACCTTCTGTTGAATGATTTAAGTTACTTTGCTTATGTTATTCTTTACTTGCTATAATTAAGCTTCTGGCAGAGAGTTATAACTCTCGCTGGGACAATTATTTAAAATTGTCTCACACCGAAGATTTCAACTTTTTAGGTGGTCGTCAAGGACGAAGGAACCAGTCTGCGGGAGAATAGTACCAGCAGCAGCAACACCAGGGGAAACAGTGAGTCTCAGGTAAAGATACTGGTTGTCCAGTCCTGTAGTTAGATAGTCTTATGTCGTCTCTGTACTCTCAGGTCCTAGGAGACAGTAGGTCTGAGATTTTGATTTTTAAATCTTAACATTTTGTATATGAATGTATATAATCACTCAAGAAGTGATTCATCAGATAACTAAACTGATTACTTTGCTTTTATAAAGGAAGTTTATGATTTCAAGATCATGTCTCAAAAAGTTTTAATTTTTATTGATTTTTCATATTCCGCTGCTAATCGAATCGCTTCCACTAAGTTTATATCGTGTTTTGGAGATCGGAGCCCACAATCTGGGTATTTGAACCCATAACTCACCATAGAACACTTATTTCCACTTATTAGGTAACTTCATACCTTCATATCATCTGGCCCAGGGACATTATAAATTCTTGCTACACAAAGCATTGCACATAGTTCACAAAGCTCATAAACAATCTAAGATAATTAGCACATCATGTGACACACATGACTTATTAATTGTAGGTTACCTCTCACTAAGTAACAAAGAATATGACGGCTTATAAGACCTATAGAACATTTTCAGTATACAAAACATCATAGCTCATACCTGGCTATGCTCATCATCTCAACATATCTGCATGATTAGTGATCATGATACCATTACATATCAGTAACATGCAATACAAGGGTTTTCTTATTACATTCATAACCCATCAATCTTTATTAGAGTTTCACATAGGATTACTCTATGTTAATACTTCATATAGCATCATCTTGTACTAGGGTTTCACATAGTATTACCCTGTATTAGGGTTCACATAGAATTAACTTATGTTAGGGTTTCACATAACATTACCCTATATTAGGGATTCACATAGCAAGGAATCAATATGAATAACATAAGTATTCAATCATACTTATTTATTCTCATCACTCATCATTGAATGTATTATCAACACAAAGTATGCGTTTCTCTCTCCTCTTTTCCATAATATGATTACATCATAGTTTATAGGTTTGGAATAAACTTTTCATAAGGCATGTTATCCTTCATTCAACAGAGTGCATTACATCTCAATGTAACCATTGACATGATATATCTCATGTGTCATTCATCCAATTATCCTGGACTTATAACACATCAAGGTATACCAGTATTGGGGTGTTGGATGTGATATCTATTATATCTTGATGTATCACTTCCTTCAACACCTTTATCTTACTTTAGTTCATACACTTAGTTTGTATTAAGGTATTCCCCATCCTAATACTTTATGCACCAGTTCATCACAGTTATCATGTAAATTATTGGTCATTAGTCACTCACTTAGATTATACAACCGTTGCCAATACTATAGACTCATCCTTAAGTTAGGAACTATTAATATAAGGATATCCATTATCAACCTTTCTAGGTGTTACATTTGTCATAACATTAATCACTATTATACTATTAGGAATAGTAATCTCCACACTTATAATTTGAGGATTCACATAGCATATTCCATATATTTATGGATTTCACATAGTATTACCCTTCAATAGAGTTTTACATAATCATCCTTCTATATCAAAGTTACACCTAGTATTATGTGAAATTAGGATTTCACAACACATCACCCAGTGCTAGGTCTTCACATAGGATTAGTGGCACTACCCTATATTAGGGTTTCATACACCTTACCCCATTTTAGGGATTAAGGTTTTCTATTCACATCCAAGTAAGGTTTCTCTTACCTCATACCCAAATTAGGGTTAGGATGTACAATTCCCATTAAATTAGGGTTTCCTTCATTGTTACACTCAGTTAGGATTACATCATCACCCTGGATTTATAATAACACTCAACTTTGCCCTAGATTAGGGTTTCACACATAACATTTCTCTAATTAGGGTTTCACACATAGCATTGCTCTAATTAGGGTTTCACACATAGCATTGCTCTAATTAGGGTTTCACACATAGCATTGCTCTAATTAGGGTTTCACACATAGCATTGCTCTAATTAGGGTTTTACACATAGCATTGCTCTAATTAGGGTTTCACACATAGCATTGCTCTAATTAGGGTTTTACACATAGCATTGCTCTAATTAGGGTTTCACAGATAGCATTGCTCTAATTAGGGTTTCACACATAGCATTGCTCTAATTAGGGTTTCACACATAGCATTGCTCTAATTAGGGTTTCACACATAGCATTGCTCTAATTAGGGTTTCACACACAGCATTGCTCTAATTAGGGTTTTACACATAGCATTGCTCTAATCAGGGTTAAGGCTCATTGATTAGGGTTTTATGATCTCATTATTATGGATCAACCCTTATCACATAGTTTACTCATAATGAGAGAATTAGGGCTTAATTATATAAGCATTCATCTCTCTCATTCTCTCTCTCATCCAATTTAGGAGGTTAACTACTCCAAGATTAATCTAGGTCAACTCTTCACTTGAGTACACATAGCTAGGGTTAACCTTCACAATCATCATGGGTCTACATCTTCAATAATCACATAGTTGATTGACCTTTGATCATATTAGATGTCCAAATGGTCTAATCAATTAAACCATCAATTATATAAAGAATTCAAAAGGATTGACCAATTAAACTTTCATTTCCACAAAGTAATCAATTGGGTTAACCATTGAAATCTTCAATTGCATTAAGTATCTAAATAGGTTCACCATATTGGACCTTCAATTATATGAGATATTCAAATGGGTTAACCATGTTGATCTTCACAAAGTTAATTACTTAGACCCTCAATGATCTTGGTTCTCATACATCAATTGGTTGAAAACCAATTGCACAAGTTATACTTGAAACCAATTGGACAAAGTAGGTATTGAAACCGTTTGCACTTTGGGTCTCCAAATGGTTTGAGATCGTTTGGTCCCAAATGGTCTTGAAACCGTTTGGTCCCAAACGGTATTGAGACAGTTTGGTCCAAACCTTCTCAAAACCGCATGGACCAAAAAGGCACTTCAACACTCAATCGACTTAATGTTTCAATCCATGAACCAATTATAAATTGAACCACTAAAGCATTCATCACTTGGACCACTGAATCACCATTCAATTAGACCTTAAATTTAAGGTTTTGAACCCAATTGAACTAGGTTTGATAATCAAGAAACCATCACTTAGGGTTTGAAATCGAGGATCCATCAATGGTTGACATCGTGGAACCAAATCAATCGAAATCAATAAACTATCATCATCATATGATATGACCTGACCTCAAACGGTCTTGGATGACCACCAAATGGTCTTGAGACCGTTTGGTTGATCTCCAACAGTCTTGACACCGTTTTCCCATTCCATCATCAAGATCCATGACATTCAATTAGGGTTTTGGACCATTGGATTGATTATCAAATCAGCACTTAGTTGCAATTCAATTTGGTATCTTTGGACCTTCAAACACTTATCCATACTTAACCCTAGACTTCCAAACGGTCTTGGGTGACCCCAAATGGTCTTGAGACCGTTTGGGTGATCCCCAAATGGTTTTGAAACCATTTGGGTCAATCAACCCAAAACAACATCTCAATCAATTTCAAAATCAGCACTTAGCCGATTATGGTTTGCAATTAAGGAATCATTCACTATTGAAACCTTCAAGATCAAACCAATTGAAACCATTGGATCAAAATCCAAGCACCACAGCATATATCTTCAAACGGTCAACCATATCAAATGGTCAACCATTCCAAACGGTTTGGAAACCAAATCACCAAACGATTTGCAAACCATTTGGTCACCAAACAGTTTGGTGAAACCGTTTGGACTCAACATTGAAACCGTATACCCTAGATATTTAGGGAGGTGTGTGCTTATGATGATGTCATCATCATCAAGCTCCAAACTCATGAAATCTACTGTGATTTCCATGGAGATTTCATCAATCAATCAAACTTAATTTCGAAAATCTAGAAATGATCACCAATTGATAAGGAATTGATTGCAATAATAAAATTAAGGGTTCAAGTTATAAAACCCACCTCCAACTGAGCTCCAAAGCTCCAAGCTCACGGCAACAATGGTGGATGCAACTCCTTTCACTATTCCAAGGGTTGTCCTCAAGCTTTGAGTGAAAAGAATTGGTTAGAATTGAAGAGGGGTTCGAGATATGAAGAATTTATACATTGATTTTCGATTTTCACCATGGATTCAAGGTGAAAGGAGGTCAGAATCCTAAACATCTCCAAAGGAAGTGTTGGTCATTGGTGGACCATGGAAGAGCAGAAGAGGCCTGGAGTGAATATCTCATGGGAGGACTTCCATCGGGAATTTGTCAACAGATACTTCCCAAAGACATTCCTGGACGAGAAGATCTCTCAATTCGAGAGATTAAGGCAAGGCATGATGAACATTAGCGAGTACGAAGCTAAGTTCATGGAGTTGCTGCGGTTCTGTCCGCACATGGCTGCCACAGAAGAAGAGAGGATCAGAAGGTTCGAGAAGGGTTTGAACGCCGACTTGACTACTCCCGTGTCTGCCCTAGAGAACCGGGAGAGGTTCGCTACCTTCGTTGAATCAGTCTGAAGGATAGAAAGATCTATAGCCGAGAAGAGGCAAACCCATAAGGGATATTCGCAGTTCCAGGGTTCTTCATCTAGAGACTTCAAGAAACCTAGATTTTCTGCACCTACACCACCACCACCTAGACCTAGTGCCTAGACACAGTGGACACCGAGTAGAGGTAGAGGACGAAGCCTACCACTATAAGAGACTCGCAGTTCAGCATCAATGTCAGTCACAGGACCACCAAGACCACAACAACTGGAAAGAAGCTGCTACAACTGTGGAAAGGTGGGACACCTGATGAAGGACTGTAGAGCTAGGCCTGTCAGTGTGACACAGCCACTGAGGTAGAGTCAGCAAGGATCCCAAAGGAGGCAGTTTCAAGGAGTAGCTAGAGGACGTGGACAAGCGTCCCAAGCTGGATCGTCAGCACCAACTCAACCTCAGGCGATAGCAAGGTTCTATGCAATGAACCCACCTGATGTAGTGATCAACCCACGGGTTGTGGCAGGTCAGATGGAGTTGTTATATTCTGATATATCTACATCCTGTGTTGCATCTGTTTTGATTGACCCAGGTGCTACACATTCCTTTATCACTCAAAGAGTGATTCGTAACTGCAATATGATAGTCAGTCATAGGGAAAATAGCTTGTTGCTTGAGACTCCATTGAGAGGGTCTGCTGCGTTGTAGGAGGTATGCTCTCCTTGCATCCTCTTCTTTTCTGATCATCGCATTCAAGTGGACCTAATACCACTTGAGATGCAAGGATATGATATAATCCTTGGGATGGATACCTTGGAAAGGTATAGGGTTGTCTTGGATTGTGAATCCAAGCAGGCTATGTTTGCTGATGATAGAAACACATGGATCTTTCAAGGAGAGAGAAAGATTCTACCCACCTATCTTGTGTCAGCTATGGCTGCTGAAAAGCTAATGAGACAAGGATGTTATGCATTCTTGGCCCATGTGGTAGATACTACCATGGAGAGTCCTAACCCTACTGAAGTTCCTGTAGTCAGGGAATTTGAAGATGTGTTTCTTGAAGAACTTCCAGGTGTGCCACCGCCTCGGGAAATTGATTTTGAAATCAATTTGATCCCGGATACACAACCTATAGCACAGACACCGTATAGGATGGCGCCTGCTGAGATGGCAGAACTCAAGAAACAACTTTAAGAGTTGCTTGAGAAGGGTTTCATCCGACCGAGCACTTCACCTTGGGGTGCTTCAGTTTTTTTTGTTAAAAAGAAAGATGGATCAATGTGGTTGTGCATTGATTACAGACAATTAAACAAAGTAACAATAAAGAATAAGTACCCTCTGCCGAGGATTGATGATCTCTTTGACCAGTTGCGTGGTGCAACCATCTTCTCAAAGATAGACTTGAGGTCTGGATATCACCAACTTCGTATTAAGGACAGTGACATACCCAAGTCTGCCTTTAGGACAAGGTATGGTCACTATGAGTTCACAGTTATGTCGTTTGGACTAACAAATGCACCAGCTGCATTCATGGAACTCATGAATAGGATCTTCCGACCTTTCCTCGATCAGTGTGTTGTTGTCTTCATAGATGACATTCTGATCTATAGTAGAGATGCTCAGAAACATGAACAGCATCTTCGACGGGCTCTAACTTTGCTAAGAGAACATAAGCTATACGCTAAGTTTAGCAAATGTGAGTTTTGGTTACCGGAAGTATCTTTTCTTGGACATGTGATATCTGCCTCAGGTATTCGTGTTGACCCTAAAATGGTAGAATCTATTCTACAATGGGAACAACTGAAGACACCGACGGAGATTCGTAGTTTCTTAGGGTTGGCTGGCTATTACGAAAGGTTCATTAAGAACTTCAGTTCCATAGCCTTACCCTTGACTAAGTTGACCCGAAAGGAAGTTCCTTTTGTCTGGAGTGATAAGTGTCAGCAATCTTTCCAGCTGTTGAAGGAGAGGTTGACAAGTGCACCTGTACTTGTGTTACCTGAGCAAGGCAAAGGATATATAGTTTTATGTGATGCCTCCAAGAATGGACTCGGATGTGTGTTGATGCAGGATAAGCAAGTGATTTCTTTCGCTTCCCGACAGCTTAAGAAACACGAGGAGAATTATCTTACACACGATCTGGAGTTAGTTGTTGTGGTTCATGCTTTGAAGATCTGGAGACATTACCTCTACGGAGAGACATTCCAGATTTTCACTGATCATAAGAACCTTAAGTACATCTTTTCGCAGCATGAACTTAACATGAGGCAACGTCGCTGGATGGAGTTAATCAAGGATTACGATTGTACAATTGATTACCATCCAGGGAAGGCCAATGTGGTTGCAGATGCTTTGAGTAGGAAATCAGCAACATCAACCATGGATAGGGAACAACTAAACTCTTTAGTATGCTCTAGGAGAGATATACTTATCTCCTTAAGGCAAGACAATGTACAGTTGAAAGTGTCATTGTTAGCCGGGTTGTTAGTTGAGATGCATATAAAACCTACCCTAAGAGAACAGATTAAGGAGGCACTGCAAGTTGATGTTGTAGTTCAACAGATTAGATCTGAGTATGGTGATGAAAAACGAGATGGTTTTCATGACTCAGATGATCAGCTGGCATGTTATCATGGGAGGATGATAGTACCGGATGTGGATAACTTAAGAAAGTTAGTCCTGGAAGAAGCTCATTCTTCAATGTATGCCATGCATCCAGGAAGCACCAAGATGTATCGAAACTTGAAAGATATGTATTTGTGGTTTGGGATGAAGAAGGATGTTGCAAAGTTTGTGATGAGGTGTCCTGTGTGTCAGCAAGTTAAAGCTGAACATCAGAAGCCTGCTGGAACAATGCAACCCTTACCCATACCACAGTGGAAGTGGGACCATGTGACCATGGATTTTTTTGTTGGCCTACCCAGGACAAGCAAAGGACATGATTCCATCTGGGTAATTGTTGATAGGTTGACAAAGACAGCACATTTCTTACCTGTCAAAACAACCTATTCTACTGAGAAGCTAGCACAGTTGTATGTTGAAGAGATAGTGAGACTGCACGGAGTTCCAGTCACTATAGTTTCTGACAGAGGTCCCCAGTTTGAGTCATTTTTGGGAATGACTGCACAAAGCTCTAGGCACCCAGTTAAGGTTTAGTACAACCTTTCATCCACAGACTGATGGACAGTCGGAAAGGACTATACAAACCCTAGAGGACTTGCTGAGAGCATGTGTTCTTCAGTTTACTGGGAGTTGGGATCTACACCTAAGCTTGATAGAGTTTCCCTATAACAATAGCTACCAACATAGCATTGACATGACACCTTATGAAGCTTTGTATGGTAGACGTTGTAGATCACCCTTATGCTGGTATGAGACTGGTGAACATCAGTTGTTAGGTCATGATCTTATGCAGCAGACCACAGAGAAGATTAAAGTGACACAACAACAGATTAAGACTGCACAAGATAGGTAAAAGTCATATGCTGACAGACGTCGTAGACCCTTAGAATTCCAGGTTGGAGACAGAGTGTACCTCAAGGTCTCGCCTTGGAAGGGAGTTCTTCATTTTGGAAGGAAAGGGAAGTTAGCTCCTAGATTTATGGGGCCTTATCCAATCATTGAACGGGTTGGGAAGGTAGCCTATAGACTAGAGTTACCACCAGAGTTATAGAAGTTACACCCTGTGTTTCACATTTCTATGCTAAGGAAATGTCACCCTGATACAGAGTCAGTTCTACAGCCTATGGAGGTAGAATTGAATGATGATATATCTTATGAGGAAGGACCAGTGTCAATCCTTGATAATAGGATTAAAAATATGAAGAAGAAAGATATAAGTCTTGTAAAAGTCCTTTGGAATCATCGTGGTGTTGAAGAAGCCACTTGGGAACTAGAGGAAGAGATGAGAAGGAAATACCCTCCTCTTTTCTCTTAATATGTTTTGTCGATTTCGGGGACGAAATCCTTGTAAGGGGTGGAGAATTTGTAACATCCCTTACCTGGGTTATGAGTTAACCCTAGGTGTTTTGCTTAATCATGTAATTAAATACTTGTGATTATCCTTTGGCATGCAATTAAGTTCCTGAGGAACATACATTTTCTTTTCTGTCCTTTTTAAACAATGTTGTAGTATTGTTTTGTAAGGGGTGGAGGATTTGTAACATCCCTGACCTGGGTTATGAGTTAACCCTAGGTGTTTTGCTTAATCATGTAATTAAATACTTGTGATTATCCTTTGGCATGCAATTAAGTTCCGGAGGAACATACATTTTCTTTTCTGTCCTTTTTAAACAATGTTGTAGTATTGTTTTGTAATACATGGACCTATGTGAAAATTACCCAATTCGAGGGGTTAACTTGCAAATTTCACATGTTAAGATGTTCCTATGGTGATGAGACATCATATGAGTAAATATGATGAGGTATGATGGATTCTCCAAGCTTGGGCACTGAGATGCAGCTTGTGGAGCAATCTTTGTGCTTAAAACCCTAATTTTGGTGTAAAGTGCAATTTACCCAAAATGTGGGGTGAAACTTGTAAAATATACCTTTAGAATATATTTTATGACTCTTGACATCATTTAGAGTAATAATGATGAATGGGGCGCTTCATTTGAATAATCATATAATAAGGAACACCTTTGTAATGAAATCACCAAGTTATGAGTAACAGAACCCTCTTATATGTGCAACTAGGTAGTAAGTTGACCTTCTTTGCCTTTAGTTCTTGGTCTTAGAATGAGTTTTGCCTTATAAATAAGAAGAAGGGACGTGCAAATAAGAAAGGAGGGACCTAGATGAGAAATGGAGAATTAGATGTCCTTATGTTGAAGTTTCACCCAAAGATATATATACAACTTTCCTTTGCAAACAAAGGAACGTTTCTCTTCTTCTATCACTTATCATCTTTCTTGGACCAACTAAGGCAGAACTTAGAAACATATGAGAACGGCTAAGGAGAAGCTAGGTAAGCTTGGACCATCTTCTTGCTCGAATTCATGGAGGAAAGTGGATTATAAGGTTGGTTTTATGGTTATCTCACTTAGCTTTCTTGTTCTAGCCAACTTTCCCCAACCTTTTCTTGGAGAAACACCTTTGGCCGACATGTGGATCTCAAGAAACCATTAAAGGCTTGAAGCTTGGAATCTTGGAGCTCTAGGAACAATCATAAGGCGGGTTTTATAACTCTAAACCTCTTGCTTTCTTATGCATATCGTTATTCTTGCAAGTAGTAGTTAGTTCTTCTTCTTCCCCACTCTTCCTTGCACTTTTACAAGCAAAACCATGAAGTAACCGACCTGTTACAAGGTTGAAGAAGATGGGAGTTAATTCCTAGGTTATGTTACCAAATGACCATGGACCATTTGGTCTAAACGGTTTGCAAGACCGTTTGAAATCAAACGATCTCAAGACTGTTTGAATTCATGCAGTTTGCAAGACCGTTTAGATTCAAACGGTCTTCAAGACTGTTTGGTAGAGTTGACCAAGTGAATACCATTTAGAGTTCTGTTGTATACATGTTGAATTAATCATCTACAAAGAATTATGATCTAATTGCAAACCAATCACAAGTTGAAGGCACTTCAACCCCCTAAACCCTAATCGGGTTGAATTGATGATTTCAATGACCAATTTTGTTGAACTTTGAGTTGAGTGGCTCAAACGGTCTCAAGACCGTTTGGGGGTTCACTCAAACGGTCTCAATACCGTTTGGTGACAACCCAAGACCGTTTGGAGGTCTAGTGTTAAGGTAATTTGATCAATTGAGGGTCCAATCACATTAGGTTGATGAATTGATTAAAAGTGCTGATTTTAGACCTAATTAGGGTTCAACCCTTATCAAATCGACTTAGATTTTGATGAATCTTTGGGAAAATGGTCTCAAGACCGTTTGGAGGGTGTCCAAACGATCTCAAGACCGTTTGGGCCAAGTTTGGGCCCAATTGAGTGTCAATTGATGGGTTCAACTTCAATTTAACTCACATTGATGAATGTTGATGGTTGAATGACTACAAACCCTAATTCAATCGGTTTCGACCCTAATTGACTATCAATTGAGGGTCAATTGAGTATCCAATTGGTTAAATATAACCCTAATTAGCTCAATTGATAAGTGATTAACAAGGATGTGGCCAATTGAGGGCTTCAACATAGATAACCCTAATCGATTATAACCTTTGATGCACCTTTGAGGTCCATGCGGTTTTGAGCCCATTTGGACCAAACGGTCTCAAGACCGTTTGAATCCAAACAATCTCAAGACCGTTTGGGACCAAACGGTCTAAAGACTGTTTTGGGCCAAACGGTCTCAAGACCGTTTGGGCTCAAACGATCTCAAGGTCGTTTAGATCCAATCGATCTCAAGGTCATTTCAATTCATGTGGTTTCAAGGTCGCATAGATTCAAACGGTTTGGAAGTTAACTCTTTCAAATGGTCAACGCACTCAAAAGGTCTCAAGACCGTTTAAGGGCAAATGGTCTTGAGGGTCATGCGGTCTTGGAGGTCAAAGTGTCCAAATGGTGAACGCATCCAAACAGTTTCAAAACCGTTTGGAGGTTAAGGTGTGAAACCGTTTGGGGACCTTTAGGGCTATGATTGCTTAGTCATTTGAAGGATTAAATGGTTCAATGGTGGTCTAATATAAACCCTAATGAGACCTAAAGACAATAAGGAGTTAAGTGATTAATAGATTGACCCGTGTTGTGAATTAATGGTGTACTTTACCAATGTACCCTTGAATGGCTCAAGTAGATGACACCCTTGTTTAATTAAACCCTAATAATCATAATAGTGGTGACATAGCTTATGTTAATCAAAGTTGACTTGACCTAACCTAATCTAGAGTGATGTAATCACCATCCATTAGTAAGAGGAGAGAGAAGGTCCCATTTATGGTTGAAATTCAAGTAAAGTATCTTCAATGTATATGAATGAGCATGATTAGGGTATGATCCACCTATGTGAGATCATGAAAACCCTAAATATGATAATTGATGAATCTTAACCTAATGTTAAGGCATCTAGGATGATAATTTCATACATGGTAATGTAATAAGCCCAAATTACTATGAAGTGAATAGTAAACCCTAATTCTAGGGCAATAACATGAAATGTGAATAGTAAACCCTAATTGAGGATGATGTGATGAAATGTACAATAAACCCTAATTCCAGTTTATGCTTTTAAGCATGAATCTTTATAATTGAAGTATGAAGTGGGGAATTAGTGTTCCTAATCATAATGAAAGGGATTGAACAACCCTAATTGATACTAATAAGGGAACCTAGACTTAGTAAAGGCATAAAGGTACAACCCTTGAAATGGAATGTTATTTCTGCCTTATAAATTGTTGATTTAGAAATGAAATGTTATGATTGTCAAGTTGAATTGACTATGCAGGTCCTTATAAGAGATTAATCATAACCAGGTAAGGGTTATGATATTGTATTCATTGAAAGCATGTTGTAGACTATATGAATAGTAATGTATAGTATGTTGTCTATGTTTAAGGGACAACATATGAAGTTAGTGGGCTGTAAGAGCCATGAGTAACATCAAGGTCATGCTGATTAGATGACTTATGATGAATTGATATCCATTTGACAACTGATATGAGTTAAACTTGATCCATTTAGTATTCTTCTCTTATAATGATATTTGATACTTAAATGCTTGGAAAACATGTTTGATATTAAAAGAATACTGAAATGTACCTAATTAATCAAGAATAATCATACAATGTAGAGCCCTGATCATAGATCCATCATTGTCAGTAGTTAAATGATGGTGAAACAGGTTTTCCTAAGGGAACTCCTAGATCACATACTTTTGAGTATGTGGGGGAATATGGATGTGAATATCCTTACATCCTAGTGTAGGAGTTGAAGTAGATGCATCTTAATCTATCAACCCTTCACTATATGTTTATGTCGGGGTGATGTATCACTATTCTCCTAAGGGAATCTTTGATACCGCATCGATGAGAGATAAACAATAGATCTTTCGATGGTGAAGAGAGTACAGAATGCCACTGTGACTCTAATAGCGATGTAACATCCCTGACCTGGGTTATGAGTTAACCCTAGGTGTTTTGCCTAAATATTTAATTAAATCTTTGTGATTAACTCTGAGCATGTAATTAAGTTTCTCATAAACATATATTTCAGTATTTGCTCCCTTTTATTTAAAGATTGTAGCATTGTTTTGATTTACAGGGACCTATGTGCAATTTACCCAGTTGAAAGGGTTAGCTTGCAATTTGCACATGATGAGATGTTCCTCTGATATTGAGACATCATGAGAATATTTTTGGCAAAGTTTGAGGGATTTCCCAAGCTTGGGCACCAAGGTGCAGCTGTGGAAGCAATCCCGGTGCTTGAAACCCTAATTTGGGGTAAAATGCAATTTACCCAAATTAAGGGATGCAATTTGTAAAATATATCATCTAATGTATCTTTTAGAACTCTTGCCATCATTTAGAGAAGAAATGATGAGGAAGTCACCTCAATTGAATTATCAAGTTATGAAATATACCTTGTGATTGAATAATCAGGGTATATGTACAATATCCCTATTATGTATGTACCTTAGTATTAGATTGATCTTCTTTGCCCTCTTTTTCTAGACCTTAAGAGAAGTTTTGTCCTTAGAATAAAGAGGAAGGGACGAGCAAGTAATGAAGGAAGGACCTAGTTGGATTTATGGGAAACTTATGGGCCTTTAATGAAACCTCACCCATGTATATATACACTTTACCTCTCAAGCAAAGGAACCTTTCCTTCGTGCATATCACTGTTTCCCCTTGCTTGGCCAACTAAGGACTGTCTTGGAGCTCAAAGAGGAACGAACAAGGGTGCAAGGTAGGTTTGAATCCCTCTTCTTGCCTAATTCCATGGTTAAAACTCGAATTCAAGGTCAATTTGGTGACTAACTCACGAAACCCTATCTTTCTAGCCATCTCTTTTCGTCTTTCCTTGGAGTTTTCACCTTGGACAACCTGTGGGAACTCAAGGACGCCATTAAAGCTTGGATCTCGAAAGATTGGAGCTCAAGGAGCAAGCTTTAGGCGGGTTTTATAACTCTAAACCCATGATTTACTATGTACATCTCTTATATGCGGTTAGATGATAGCTCTTCATATTTCCCTACTTTTCTTTACTATTTTGCAATCAATCCATGGGATATCCGTACTGTTCTTGAGCTAGGAGATGAAGGCGTGATTTCCAAGAAAAACCCACCGCTTTTCACTTTCTTAAACGGTCCCAACAGTTTGCTCTCTCGGTCTCAGGACCGCGAGGTGAGCAAACGGTCTCTGGACCGCGAGAGGGAAAACGGTCTTCACGACCGTTTGGACCCGTTGACCGAGCGTGGACCGTATTATAAATCTGTTCCTAATTATATAGGATAATTACCCTCAAAATTTGAGAGGCTAACTCCAAAGGAATCGGGAGATATGACCTTTTTAAGTAATAACTTTAATTGAATTTATTCCTGATTTTCAAACGGTCTGAAATTGCCTTTTTGGGAAAACGGTCTCAAGACCGCGTAAGGTCGTTGACCAAGCGTTGACCATCTGAAATTACTGTTCAAAATTATGTTAATTAACAACTCACCAAGTTTAATGGTCTAATTCCAAACGAGCTAAGAGTTGAAGGGTGATTACTAGGGATAACCCTAGATGAAATCAGTACTGAAATTATGGTGACCTAATTAGGGTTTTTAGGGTTGATTGACCTAAACGGTCTCAAGACCGTTTGGGGGTCATCCAAACGGTCTCAAGACCGCGAGGGCAATCAACCACGACCGTTTGGAGGTCTGGGGTCAAGAATAGTTGACCAATTGAAGGTACATTTATACCAAATTATATTGCAATTAAATATTGGTATGATCATCAACTCAATAGGTCAGACCTTGATGAATTTGCACTAGAATCCAAAATTGGATGGGCAAACGGTCTCAATACCGTTTGGAACTCATCCAAACGGTCTCAAGACCGAGATGACAATCACCCAAGACCATTTGAAGGTCTAGGGTTAAGCTAATTTGACCAATTGAGGACCCAATTTCAATAAGTTATCAAATTGATTAAAATACTAATTTTGTGACTCAATCATGGTTCAACCCCTATCAAATCACATTAGATCTTGATGAAATCTTGGGCAAACGGTCTCAAGACCATGTGGGGTCCACCCACATGATCTCAATACCGTTTGGGCCAAGTTTGGGCCCAATTGGAGCTCAATTGAAGGGTTCAACCTTGTGTTGATGCACATTGTTGAGTGTTGATGGGTGAACATTGATAGACTCTAATTGAATCGATTTCAACCCTAATTGGTCAACAATTGAGGGTCAATTGAATGACCAATTGGTTAAGCATAATCTTAATTGACCCAATCCATAAGTGGTCAACATGGCTCTGACCTTTTGAGGGCTTCAACATGAGTTGACATTATCGGTTGTACCATTGAACTTTGTTGATGGTCCAAGCGGTTGAGACCATGTGAGCTCGCGGTCTCAAGGTCGTGAGGAGGCTCGCGGTCTCGAGGTCGTGAGGAGGCTCACGGTCTCAAGGTCGTGAGAGGGCTCACGGTCTCAAGACCGTGAGGGGCCTCGCGGTCCTGAGGTCAAAGGTGGGCAAACGGTCCACACCATCCTCGCGGTCTTGAAATCAAATGAAGGCTCGCGGTCTTGAAGAAGGTTGAGAGGGCTCGCGGTCTTGGAAGAGGTTGAGGGCTCGCGGTCCTAAGGTCAAAGGTGCCTAAATGGTCAACTCACCCTCACGGTCCTGAAAGTCACATTGGTTAAAAGGTCAACTCAACCAATGGGTCTCAAATCGATTGAGGGTTGATGGTTGAGATCGATCAAGATAATTCAAGGTTGATTTCATTCAATCAATTGATAATATAAATAGTTCAATGATGCCCTAATCTAAAACCTAATGATAACCTAGGATATTAAGGGGTTAATTGACTAAGGTTTTGACCATGATGGTGATCAATGGGGTGAATTACCAAAATACCCCTGAAGGGTCAATTGAGTTATATCTTGCTCAATTCAAACCCTAATTACATGAGAATGATGTTTTTAGCCATAATGACTCCATCCAACTTGATCTAGTCTAATGTTATCATCAACCACTAATATGATGAAAGAGAAAGTACTTTAGAGAGAGAAAGTACTCTAAAGAGAGAAAGTACCCTAGAGAGAGAAAGTAACTCTAATTACATGAGAATGATGTTTTTAGCCATAATGACTCCATCCAACTTGATCTAGTCTAATGTTATCATCAACCACTAATATGATGAAAGAGAAAGTACTTTAGAGAGAGAAAGTACTCTAAAGAGAGAAAGTACCCTAGAGAGAGAAAGTAACTCTAATTACATGAGAATGATGTTTTTAGCCATAATGACTCCATCCAACTTGATCTAGTCTAATGTTATCATCAACCACTAGTATGAAGAAAGAGAGAGTATTCTAGAGAGAGAAAGTACTCTAGAGAGAGAAAGTACCCTAGAGAGAGAAAGTAACCCTAATTGGATGGAAACTTAAGTGAAGCATTTTCAATGCACATGAATGTGCATAATTAGGGTATGATTCACCTATGTGAAGTCATAGAAACCCTAATTATGATAAATGATGAACCTTTAACTAATTTGAGAGCATTAATGATGATGTTACTCATACATGAGGATGTTATGAGTTCAATTCACCATAATGTGAATAGTAAACCCTAATTCAAGGGTAATGGCATGCAAATAAGTATTAAACTCCAATTGATGGGAATCAGAGGATTTAACTCTTATGAAAAGAGTGGGAAGTATATTCCTTATTTTGTATTACCTTTATCCGTTGAATTAACCATGCAGGTTCTGATATGAAGGTGATCATATCCAGGTATGGATGTTGATATTATATTCATTGAAGGCATGCTGTTAGCCTTATGAATAAGAAAAGTAACTTGATGCCTTGTCAATGGCATCCTACGTTGATAATGGGCTGTGAGAGCCATGAATACCATCAAAGTCATGCTTTGGAGATGACTTGTGATGAGTATGATGAGAAATTATAATTGATATGAGTTAGGCCTGTTACATTTAGTATTCTCTTGTTTTAGCTGTTATGCTACTGATTATTGTTTGAAGAACAATGTATGTTGTTAAAGAATACTGAATGTACCTAACTAATCAAGTATAATGTAGAGCCCTGATCATAGATCCATCATTGTCAGAGATCAAGTGATGGTGAAACAGGTTTTCCTCAGGGAACTCCTGGAGCACATACTTTTGAGTATGTGGGGTACATGGATGTGTAGAACCTTACATCCTAGTGTAGGAAAGTGATGTAGATGCGTAATCCGTCCATCCTTCACTATAATTCCATACCGTATCAGTGGTAGGTAAACATGAAACCTCCTGATGACGAAGAAAACACAGATATCCGTATCAGTGGAGATAAACATGAAATCTCCTGATGACGAAGAGAGTACAAAACGCCGCTGTGACTCTAGAATAGCGAAGGACCAGTTTACCCTGGTGAGCTATAGTAGTAGAGACACGAGATGTCCTACAAGTGATCCTCTCACTGACTGAGGAAGGTGAAGGTCATGAGAATCCGGCTCTCTTAGTGACCTATGTATGATACTGATGTGACTTCTCAGCGATCAGTTGGAGTATGGGTGGTATGCCTCATCTCCACAGGGCATAATGTTGTTTGTAAAACATAATCAACCACGTAGTATACTTGTTAAAGATAACTCCAAGTTAGTTGATTGATGTTACACTGTTATAGTGCTTATACTTCTTCATATCTCATAAATGTTGAGATCTTGTTATAGTTGCAACTGTTATCTAATACTTTGAAGGCTTTACTGCTTAAGATATTCTTTGATGGTATATTAAAGCTTCTGGCAGAGAGTTATAACTCTCGCTGGGACAATTATGTAAAATTGTCTCACCCCGTAGACTTCAACTTTTTAGGTGGACGTCGGAGACGAAGGAACCAGCCTACAGGTGACCAGTCTCAGCAGCAGCAGCACCAGGAGCAGCAGTAATCTCAGGTGGAGATTTAGTCTGCCATGTGGTGTAGTTAGAGTCAGTCCTATGTGTCCTCTGTACTCTCAGGTCTTGGAGTCTTGTGTTAGGTGATCTTGAGGTTTTGTATCTTGATGTATATAATTACTCAAGAAGTAATTATCATGAGATGTAAACAAGTTTATCTCACTTTATGAAAGAAGTTTTTATGGATCCAAGCTCTTGTCTCGAAAAGTTTTAATTTCCCGTGATTTTTGTCTTCAGCTGATTTATCGAATCGCTTCCGCTAAGTTTTAATCGTGTTTATGTCATGGTTTGGAGATCAAAGCCCACAATTAGTGGTATCAGAGCTCTAGGTCAGTTGAGTCTACAGAGGCATAGGACTTAGGATGTCGAGTCTATCTATAGTACTCCTTCCTTATCTAATAGAATCTTCTGCTCCTCAGGAGAAGAAGATACCTAAGGATGTCAGAACATCATGATGAGTACGTGGCAGAGAGTAGTTCTAGTGCACCTCAAGGCGGTGCAAGGGTTCCGAGGATAGAACAACCTGCACCTGAGTCGCCAAGAGAGCCACCCCAGTTCGACCCAGCTGACATGAGTAACCCAGCTGTACAGACGATGTTCGGGCAGTTCATGACTGCCATGACACATATAACCGATAGGATGCCCATTCCTGCACCTAGGGCACCTGTCCAGCATGAAGCACAAGGTATCGGTAAGACGTTCGAACGACTTCGTCGTGTCAGAGCTACCGAGTACTTCGGAACTGCCGACCCTACAAATGCTGACTTATGGTTGACAGAGTTGGAGAAGGCTTTTAGAATTCTTATGATTCCGGAAGCTGAGAAGGTTAGACATGCTGTCTATCTTCTCAAAGGCAGTGCTGGTCACTGGTGGAACATGGAAGAGCAGAAGAGACCTGGAGTAGAGTTCTCATGGGAAGAGTTTCGTCGGGAATTTATCAATAGATATTTTCCAAAGACCTTCCTAGATGAGAAGATCTCTCAGTTCGAGAAACTAAGGCAAGGTATGATGAACATTAGCGAGTATGAAGCTAAGTTCATGGAGTTGCTGTGGTTCTGTCCGCACATGGCTTCTACAGATGAGGAAAGAATCAGAAGATTCGAGAAGGGTTTGAATTCTGATATGTCAACCCCTGTATGTACCTTAGAGAACCGAGAGAGATTCTCTACCTTCGTTGAGTCAGTCCGAAGGATAGAAAGATCTGTGGTTGAGAAGAGAAAAACCCATATAAGATATCCACAGTTCCAGGGTTCTTCATCTAGGGATTTCAAGAAACCTAGATTCTCTGCACCTAACCCTCCACCACCCAGATCGAGTTTTCAAACTCAATGGACACCAAGCAGAGGTAGAGGACGGAGTCAACCGCTTCAAGGGACGCACAGTTCTGCATCTGTGTCAGTTACTGGACCACCCAGACCACAACAATAGGAGAGGAGTTGTTACAACTGTGGTAAGGTGGGACACTTGATGAAGGATTGCCGTTCTAGGCCTGCTAGTGTGACACAACAACCTCTGAGACAGAATCAACAGAGATCTCAAAGCAGAAAACATCAAGGAGCAGCTCGAGGACGTGGACAAGTGTCTCAAGCTGGATCATCAGCACCACCTCAACACCAGGCGACTGTGAGGTTCTATGCTATGAACCCACCTGAGGCAGTGGTCAATCCACGGGTAGTGGCAGGTCAGATGAAACTTTTATATTCTGATATGTCTACATCATGTGTTGTATCTGTTCTGATTGATCTGGGTGCCACACACTCTTTCATCACTCGTGAAGTGATTCGTAATTGCAATGTGACTGTTAGTCATAGAGCAGATAGTTTGTTGTTAGAGACTCTGTTGAGTGGGTCTGCCGTTTTGCAGGAAGTATGTTCTCCCTACACCCTCTTCTTTTCTGATCATCGCATTCAAGTGGACCTTATACCACTTGATATGCAAGGATTTGATATAATCCTTGGGATGGATACCTTAGAAAGGTATAGAGTTGTCTTGGATTGTGAGTCCAAGTTGGCTGTGTTTGCTGATGAAAGCAACACATGGATCTTTCAAGGTGAAAGAAAGATTCTGCCCACCTGTCTTGTATCAACTATGGTTGCTGATAAGCTGTTGAGGCAAGGATGTTATGCATTCTTAGCCCATGTGGTAGATGTTACCAAGGAAAGTTCTAATCCTGCTGAAGTTCCTATAGTCAGGGAATTCGAAGATGTATTTCCTGAAGAACTTCCTGGTATACCACCACCTCGGGAGATTGATTTTGAAATCAATCTGATCCTAGGTACGAAACCCATAGCTCAGACTCCGTATAGAATGGCGCCTGCCGAGATCGCAGAACTCAAGAAACAGCTTCAAGAGTTACTTGAGAGAGGTTTTATCCGACCGAGTACTTCACCTTGGGGTGCTCCGGTCTTGTTTGTTAAAAAGAAAGATGGGTCAATGCGGTTGTGCATCGACTACAGACAACTCAATAAAGTAACAATAAAGAATAAGTACCCTCTGCCGAGGATTGATGATATCTTTGACCAGTTGCGTGGTGCAACAGTCTTTTCAAAAATAGACTTGAGGTCTGGATATCATCAACTCCGTATTAAGGATAGTGACATATCCAAGTCCGCCTTTAGGACAAGATATGGTCACTATGAGTTCACGGTTATGTCATTTGGACTAACCAATGCACCAGCTGCATTTATGGAACTCATGAATAGAATTTTTCGACCTTTCCTTGATCGATGTGTTGTCGTCTTCATAGATGACATTCTGATCTATAGTAAGGATGCTCAGCAACATGAACAACATCTTCGCCAAGCTTTGACCTTGCTAAGAGAACATAAGCTGTATGCTAAGTTTAGCAAGTGTGAGTTTTGGCTACCGGAGGTATCTTTTCTTGGTCATGTGATATCCGCCTCGGGAATTCGTGTTGACCCTACGAAAGTAGAATCTGTTCTACAGTGGGAACAACCGAAGACACCGACGGAGATTCGAAGTTTCTTGGGGTTAGCTGGCTATTATTGAAGGTTCATTAAGAACTTTAGTTCTATAGCCTTACCTTTGACCAAGTTGACCCGGAAAGATGTTCCTTTTTCTTAGAGTGATAAGTGTCAACAGTCTTTCCAGTTGCTGAAGGAGAGATTGATAAGTGCACCTGTGCTAGTGCTACCTGAACAAGGAAAATGATATGTAGTCTTCTGTGATGCTTCCAAGAATGGACTTGGATGTGTGTTGATGCAGGATAAACAAGTGATTTCTTTTGCTTCCCGACAGCTTAAGAAACACGAGGAGAATTATCCGACACACGATCTAGAGTTAGCTGCTGTGGTTCATGCCTTGAAAATCTGGAGACACTATCTCTACAGAGAAACATTCTAGATTTTCACAGACCACAAAAACCTTAAGTATATCTTCTCTCAGCATGAGCTCAACATGAGGCAACGTCGCTGGATGGAGTTAATCAAGGACTATGACTGTACAATTGATTACCATCCAGGCAAGGCCAATGTTGTTGCAGATGCCTTGAGTAGGAAATCAGCAACATCAACCATGAATAGAATACAACTAAACTCTTTAGTATGCTCTAGGAGAGATATGCTTATCTCTTTAAGGCAAGACAATGTACAATTGAAGGTGTCGTTGTTAGCCGGTTTGTTAGCTGAGATGCATATTAAACCTACCCTAAGAGAGCAGATTAAGGAAGCACAGCTAGGTGATGCTGCAGTTCAACTAGATTAGATCTGACTATGGAGATGAGAAACAAGATGGTTTTCATGACTCAGAGGATCAAGTATCTTATTATAATGGAAGGATGATAGTGCCGGATGTGGACAACTTGAGAAAGTTAGTCCTGGAAGAAGCCCATTCTTCCATGTATGCTATGCATCCCGGGAGCACCAAGATGTATCGAAACTTGAAAGATCTGTATTGGTGGCCTGGAATGAAGAAGGATGTTGCAGAGTTTGTTCTGAGGTGTCCTGTGTGTCAACAAGTTAAAGATGAACACCAGAAGCCTGCAGGGACAATGCAACCCTTACCCATGCCACAGTGGAAGTGGGACCAGGTGACCATGGACTTTGTTGTTGGCCTACCCAGGACAAGCAAAGGACATGATTCCATTTGGGTAATTGTTGATAGGTTGACTAAGACAGCACATTTCTTACCTGTCAAAACAACCTTCTCTGCTGAAAGGTTATCAGAATTGTATGTTCAAGAGATAGTGTGTTTGCACGGAGTTCCTGTCACAATAGTTTCTGACAGAGGTCCTCATTTTACGAGTCGTTTTTGGGAACAGTTACACAGAGCCTTAGGCACCAAACTGAGGTTTAGTATGGCCTTTCATTCGTAGACTGATGGACAGTCGGAAAGAACCATACAGACCTTAGAAGACCTGTTGAGAGCATGTGTTCTCCAGTTCACCGGAAGTTGGGATCTACACCTAAGCTTGATAGAGTTTGCCTATAACAATAGCTATCAGCATAGTATTGATATGGCACCTTATGAAGCCTTGTATGGTAGATGTTGTAGATCACCTTTATGTTGGTTTGAGACTGGTGAACATCAGTTGTTAGGTCCTGACCTTGTGCAGCAGACCACTGAAAAGATTAAAGTAATACAACAAAAGATTAAGACTGCTCAGGATAGGCAGAAATCTTATGCTGACAAACGTCGTAGACCCTTAGAGTTCCAGATTGGAGACAGAGTGTATCTCAAGGTCTCACCTTGGAAAGGAGTCCTCCGTTTTGGAAGGAAAGGGAAATTAGCTCCTAGATTTATGGGGCCTTATCCAATCATTGAACGGATTGGAAAGGTAGCATATAGACTAGAGTTGCCCCCAGAGTTACAGAGGTTACACCCTGTGTTCCACATTTCTATGTTGAAGAAATGTCACCCAGACACCGAGTCAGTTCTACAACCCATGGAAGTATAATTGAATGATGATATGTCCTATGAGGAGGGACCAGTGTCAATCCTTGATAAAAGAATTAAAAAGTTAAAGAAGAAAGATATAAGTCTTGTGAAAGTCCTCTGGAATCACCATGGCGTTGAAGAAGCCACTTGGGAACTAGAGGATGAGATGAGAAGGAAGTATCCTGCCCTTTTCTCTTGATATGTCTTATCGATTTCGGGGACGAAATCCTTGTAAGGGGTGGATAATTTGTAACATCCCTGACCTGGGTTATGAGTTAACCCTAGGTATTTTGCCTAAATATGTAATTAAATCTTTGTGATTAACTCTGAGCATGTAATTAAGTTTCTCAGAAACATATATTTCAGTATTTGCTCCCTTTTATTTAAAGATTGTAGCATTGTTTTGATATACAGGGACCTATGTGAAATTTACCCATTTGAAAGGGTTAGCTTGCAATTTGCACATGATGAGATGTTCCTCTGATATTGAGACATCATGAGAATCTTTTTGGCAAAGTTTGAGGGATTTCCCAAGCTTGGGCACCAAGGTGCAGCTGTGGAAGCAATCCCGGTGCTTGAAACCCTAATTTGGGGTAAAATGCAATTTACCCAAATTAAGGGATGCAATTTGTAAAATATATCATCTAATGTATCTTTTAGAACTCTTGCCATCATTTAGAGAAGAAATGATGAGGAAGTCACCTCAATTGAATTATCAAGTTATGAAATATACCTTGTGATTGAATAATCAGGGTATATGTACAATATCCCTTTTATGTATGTACCTTAGTATTAGATTGATCTTCTTTGCCCTCTTTTTCTAGACCTTAAGAGAAGTTTTGTCCTTAGAATAAAGAGGAAGGGACGAGCAAGTAATGAAGGAAGGACCTAGTTGGATTTATGGGAAACTTATGGGCCTTTAATGAAACCTCACCCATGTATATATACACTTTACCTCTCAAGCAAAGGAACCTTTCCTTCGTGCATATCACTGTTTCCCCTTGCTTGGCCGACTAAGGACTGTCTTGGAGCTCAAAGAGGAATGACCAAGGGTGAAAGGTAGGTTTGAATCCCTCTTCTTGCCTAATTCCATGGTTAGAACTCGAATTCAAGGTCAATTTGGTGACTAACTCACGAAACCCTATCTTTCTAGCCATCTCTTTTCATCTTTCCTTGGAGTTTTCACCTTGGCCAACCTGTGGGAACTCAAGGACGCCATTAAAGCTTGGAGCTCGAAAGCTTGGAGCTCAAGGAGCAAGCTTTAGGCGGGTTTTATAACTCTAAACCCATGCTTTACTATGTACATCTCTTATATGCGGTTAGATGATAGCTCTTCATGTTTCCCTACTTTTCTTTACTATTTTGCAAGCAATCCATGGGATATCCGTACTGTTCTTGAGCTAGGAGATGAAGGCGTGATTTCCAAGAAAAACCCACCGCTTTTCACTTTCTTAAACGGTCCCAACAGTTTGTTCTCTCGGTCTCAGGACCGCGAGGTGAGCAAACGGTCTCTGGACCGCGAGAGGGAAAACGGTCTTCACGACTGTATGGACCTGTTGACCGAGCGTGGACCGTATAAGAAATGTGTTCCTAATTATATAGTCTAATCACCCTCAAAATTTGAGAGGCTAACTCCAAAGGAATCGGGATATATGACCTTTTTAAGTAATAACTTTAATTGAATTTATTCCTGATTTTCAAACGGTCTGAAATTGCCTTTTTGGGCAAACGGTCTCAAGACCGTGTAAGGTCGTTGACCAAGCATTTACCATATGACATTACTGTTCAAAATTATGTTAATTAACAACTCACCAAGTTTAATGGTCTAATTCCAAACGAGCTAAGAGTTGAAGGGTGATTACTAGGGCTAACCCTAGATGAAATCAGTACTGAAATTATGGTGACCTAATTAGGGTTTTTAGGGTTGATTGACCTAAACGGTCTCAAGACCGCGAGGGCAATCAACCACGACCATTTGGAGGTCTGGGGTCAAGAATAGTTGACCAATTGAAGGTACATTTATACCAAATTATATTGCAATTAAATATTGGTAGGATCATCAACTCAATAGGTCAGACCTTGATGAATTTGCACTAGAATCCAAAATTGGATGGGAAAACGGCCTCAAGACCGTTTGGAACTCATCCAAACGGTCTCAAGACCGAGATGACAATCACCCAAGACCATTTGAAGGTCTAGGGTTAAGCTAATTTGACCAATTGAGGACCCAATTTCAATAAGTTATCAAATTGATTAAAATACTGATTTTGTGACTCAATCATGGTTCAACCCCTATCAAATCACATTATAGCTTGATGAAATCTTGGGCAAACGGTCTCAAGACCATGTGGGGTCCACCCACATGATCTCAAGACCGTTTGGGCCAAGTTTGGGCCCAATTGGAGCTCAATTGAAGGGTTCAACCTTGTGTTGATGCACATTGTTGAGTGTTGATGGGTGAACATTGATAGACTCTAATTGAATCGATTTCAACCCTAATTGGTCAACAATTGAGGGTCAATTGAATGACCAATTGGTTAAGCATAATCTTAATTGACCCAATCCATAAGTGGTCAACATGGATCTGACCTTTTGAGGGCTTCAACATGAGTTGACATTATCGGTTGTACCATTGAACTTTGTTGATGGTCCAAGCGGTTGAGACCATGTGAGCTCGCGGTCTCAAGGTCGTGAGGAGGCTCACGGTCTCGAGGTCATGAGGAGGCTCGCGGTCTCAAGGTCGTGAGAGGGCTCACGGTCTCAAGACCGTGAGGGGCCTCGCGGTCCTGAGGTCAAAGGTGGGCAAACGGTCCACACCATCCTCGCAGTCTTGAAATCAAATGAAGGCTCGCGGTCTTGAAGAAGGTTGAGAGGGCTCGCGGTCTTGGAAGAGGTTGAGGGATCGCGGTCCTAAGGTCAAAGGTGGCTAAACGGTCAACTCACCCTCGCGGTCCTGAAAGTCACATTGGTTAAAAGGTCAACTCAACCAATGGGTCTCAAATCGATTGAGGGTTGATGGTTGAGATCGATCAAGATAATTCAAGGTTGATTTCATTCAATCAATTGATAATATAAATAGTTCAATGATGCCCTAATATAAAACCTAATGATAACCTAGGATATTAAGGGGTTAATTGACTAAGGTTTTGACCATGATGGTGATCAATGGGGTGAATTACCAAAATACCCCTGAAGGGTCAATTGAGTTATATCTTGCTCAATTCAAACCCTAATTACATGAGAATGATGTTTTTAGCCATAATGACTCCATCCAACTTGATCTAGTCTAATGTTATCATCAACCACTAATATGATGAAAGAGAAAGTACTTTAGAGAGAGAAAGTACTCTAAAGAGAGAAAGTACCCTAGAGAGAGAAAGTAACTCTAATTACATGAGAATGATGTTTTTAGCCATAATGACTCCATCCAACTTGATCTAGTCTAATGTTATCATCAACCACTAATATGATGAAAGAGAAAGTACTTTAGAGAGAGAAAGTACTCTAAAGAGAGAAAGTACCCTAGAGAGAGAAAGTAACTCTAATTACATGAGAATGATGTTTTTAGCCATAATGACTCCATCCAACTTGATCTAGTCTAATGTTATCATCAACCACTAGTATGAAGAAAGAGAGAGTATTCTAGAGAGAGAAAGTACTCTAGAGAGAGAAAGTACCCTAGAGAGAGAAAGTAACCCTAATTGGATGGAAACTTAAGTGAAGCATTTTCAGTGCACATGAATGTGCATAATTAGGGTATGATTCACCTATGTGAAGTCATAGAAACCCTAATTATGATAAATGATGAACCTTTAACTATTTTGAGAGCATTAATGATGATGTTACTCATACATGAGGATGTTATGAGTTCAATTCACCATAATGTGAATAGTAAACCCTAATTCAAGGGTAATGGCATGCAAATAAGTATTAAACTCCAATTGATGGGAATCAGAGGATTTAACTCTTATGACAAGAGTGGGAAGTATATTCCTTATTTTGTATTACCTTTATCCGTTGAATTAACCATGCAGGTTCTGATATGAAGGTGATCATATCCAGGTATGGATGTTGATATTATATTCATTGAAGGCATGTTGTTAGCCTTATGAATAAGAAAAGTAACTTGATGGCTTGTCAATGACATCCTATGTTGATAATGGGTTGTGAGAGCCATGAATACCATCAAAGTCATGCTTTGGAGATGACTTGTGATGAGTATGATGAGAAATTATAATTGATATGAGTTAGGCCTGTTACATTTAGTATTCTCTTGTTTTAGCTGTTATGCTACTGATTATTGTTTGAAGAACAATGTATGTTGTTAAAGAATACTGAATGTACCTAACTAATCAAGTATAATGTAGAGCCCTGATCATAGATCCATCATTGTCAGAGATCAAGTGATGGTGAAACAGGTTTTCCTCAGGGAACTCCTGGAGCACATACTTTTGAGTATGTGGGGTACATGGATGTGTAGAACCTTACATCCTAGTGTAGGAAAATGATGTAGATGCGTAATCCATCCATCCTTCACTATAATTCCATACCGTATCAGTGGTAGGTAAACATGAAACCTCCTGATGACGAAGAAAACACAGATATCTGTATCAGTGGAGATAAACATGAAATCTCCTGATGACGAAGAGAGTACAGAACGCCGCTGTGACTCTAGAATAGTGAAGGACCAGTTTACCCTGGTGAGCTATAGTAGTAGAGACACGAGATGTCCTACAAGTGATCCTCTCACTGACTGAGGAAGGTGAAGGTCATGAGAATCCGGCTCTCTTAGTGACCTATGTATGATACTGATGTGACTTCTCAGCGATCAGTTGGAGTATGGGTGGTATGCCTCATCTCCACAGGGCATAATGTTGTTTGTAAAACATAATCAACCACGTAGTATACTTGTTAAAGATAACTCCAAGTTAGTTGATTGATGTTACACTGTTATAGTGCTTATACTTCTTCATATCTCATAAATGTTGAGATCTTGTTATAGTTGCAACTGTTATCTAATCCTTTGAAGGCTTTACTGCTTAAGATATTCTTTGATGGTATATTAAAGCTTCTGGCAGAGAGTTATAACTCTCGCTGGGACAATTATGTAAAATTGTCTCACCCCGTAGACTTCAACTTTTTAGGTGGACGTCGGAGACGAAGGAACCAGCCTACAGGTGACCAGTCTCAGCAACAGCAGCACCAGGAGCAGCAGTATTCTCAGGTGGAGATTTAGTTTGCCATGTGGTGTAGTTAGAGTCAGTCCTATGAGTCCTCTGTACTCTCAGGTCTTGGAGTCTTGTGTTAGGTGATCTTGAGGTTTTGTATCTTGATGTATATAATTACTCAAGAAGTAATTATCCTGAGATGTAAACAAGTTTATCTCACTTTATGAAAGAAGTTTTTATGGATCCAAGCTCTTGTCTCGAAAAGTTTTAATTTCCCGTGATTTTTGTCTTCAGCTGATTTATCGAATCGCTTCCGCTAAGTTTTAATCATGTTTATGTCATGGTTTGGAGATCAGAGCCCACAAGCGAAGTGCCAGAATACCCTGGTGAGCAATAGTAGCAGAGACACTAGATGTCCTGCATGTTGATCCTCACACTGACTGAGGAAGATGAGGTCATAAGAATCCAGCTCTTTTGATGACCTAGGTATGATACCGATGCGACTTAGTAGTGATCGGTTGGAGTATGAGGGTATACCTCATCTCTGCAGGGCATAATAATGATTGTAAAACATAATCAACCGCGTAGCATATCTGCTTAGGTTGAACTACGAGACACAATGATTGAAGTTACACTACTTAGTATACATGTTCTTCATACTCTTTAATGCAGTTGCTTTACTTATTATCAAACCTGCTATTGAATGATTTAAGTTACTTTGCTTATGTTATTCTTTACTTGCTATAATAAAGCTTCTGGCGGAGAGTTATAACTCTTGCTGGGACAATTATTTAAAATTGTCTCACCCCGAAGATTTTAACTTTTTAGGTGGTCGCCGAGGACGAAGGAACCAATCTGCGGGAGAACGGTACCAGCAGCAGCAACACCAGGGGCAACAGTGAGTCTCAGGTGGAGATACTGGTTGTCCAGTCCTGTAGTTAGATAGTCTTATGCCGTCTCTGTACTCTCAGGTCCTAGGAGATAGTAGGTCTGAGATTTTGGTTTTTAAATCTTGAGATTTTGTATTTGAATGTATATAATCACTCAAGAAGTGATTCATCAGAGATGTAAACTGTTTACTTTGCTTTTATAAAGGAAGTTTATGATTTCAAGATCATGTCTCAAAAAGTTTTAATTTTTAGTGATTTTTCGTATTCCGCTGCTAATCGAATCACTTCCTCTAAGTTTATATCATGTTTTGGAGATCGGAGCCCACAATCTGGGTATTTGAACCCATAACTCACCATAGAACACTTATTTCCACTTATTAGGTAACTTCATACCTTCATATCATCTGGCCCAGGGACATTATAAATTCTTGCTACACAAAGCATTACACATAGTTCACAAAGCTCATAAACAATCTAAGATAATTAGCACATCATGTGACACACATGACTTATTAATTGTAGGTTACCTCTCACTAAGTAACAAAGCATATGAAGGCTTATAAGACCTATAGAACATTTTCAGTATACAAAACATCATAGCTCATACCTGGCTATGCTCATCATCTCAACATATCTACATGATTAGTGATCATGATACCATTACATATCAGTAACATGCAATACAAGGGTTATCTTATTACATTCATAACCCATCAATCTTTATTAGAGTTTCACATAGGATTACTCTATGTTAAGACTTCACATAGCATCATCTTGTACTAGGGTTTCACATGGCATTACCCTGTATTAGGGTTCACATAGCATTAAATTATGTTAGGGTTTCACATAGCATTACCCTATATTAGGGATTCACATAGCAAGGAATCAATATGAATACCATAAGTATTCAATCATACTTATTTATTCTCATCATTCATCATTGAATGTATTATCAACACAAAGTATGAGTTTCTCTCTCCTCTTCTCCAGAATATGCTTACATCATAGTTTATAGGTTTGGAATAAACTTTTCATAAGGCATGTTAGCCTTCATTCAACAGAGTGCATTACTTCTCAATGTAACCATTTACATGACATATCTCATATGTCTTTCATCCAATTATCCTGGACTTATAACACATCAAGGTATACCAATATTGGGGTGTTGGATGTGATATGTATTATATCTTGATGTATCACTTCCCTCAACACCTTTATCTTACTTGAGTTCATACACTTAGTTTGTATTAAGGTATTCCCCATCCTAATACTTTATGCACCAGTTCATCACAATTATCATGTAAATTATTGGTCATTAGTCACTCAGATTATACAACTGTTGCCAATACTATAGACTCATCCTTAAGTTAGGAACTATTAATATAAGGATATCCATTATCAACCTTTCTAGGTGTTACATTTGTCATAACATTAATCACTATTCCACTATTAGGAATAGTATTCTCCACACTTATAATTTGAGGATTCACATAGCATATTCCATATATTTATGGATTTCACATAGTATTACCCTTTAATATAGTTTTACATAATCATCCTTCTATATAAAAGTTTTACCTAGTATTATGTGAAATTAGGATTTCACAACACATCACCCAGTGCTAGGTCTTCACATAGGATTAGTGGCACTACCCTATATTAGGGTTTCATACACCTTACCCCATTTTAGGGATTAAGATTTTCTATTCACATCCAAGTAAGGTTTCTCTTACCTCATACCCAAATTAGGGTTACAATGTACAATTCCCATTAAATTAGGGTTTCCTTCATTGTTACACTCAGTTAAGATCACATCATCACCCTGGATTTAGAATAACACTCAGCTTTGCCCTAGATTAAGGTTTCACACATAGCATTTCTCTAATTAGGGTTTCACACATATCATTGATCTAATTAGGGTTTCACACATAGCATTGATCTAATTAGGGTTTTACACATAGCATTTCTCTAATTAGGGTTTCACACATAGCATTGCTCTAATTGGGGTTTTACACATAGCATTGCTCTAATTAGGGTTTCACACATAGCATTGCTCTAATTAGGGTTTTATACATAGCATTGCACTAATTAGGGTTTCACACTTAGCATTGCTCTAATTAGGGTTTCACACATAGCATTGCTCTAATTAGGGTTTTACACATAGCATTGCTCTAATTAGGGTTTCACACATAGCATTGCTCTAATTAGGGTTTCACACATAGCATTGCTCTAATTAGGGTTTCACACATAGAATTTCTCTAATTAGGGTTTTACACATAGCATTGCTCTAATCAGGGTTAAGGCTCATTGATTAGGGATTTATGATCTCATTATTATGGATCAACCCTTATCACATAGTTTACTCATAATGAGAGAATTAGGGCTTAATTATATAAGCATTCATCTCTCTCATTCTCTCTCTCATCCACTTTAGGAGGTTAACTACTCCAAGATTAATCTAGGTCAACTCTTCACTTGAGTACACATAGCTAGGGTTAACCTTCACAATCATCATGGGTCTACATCTTCAATAATCACATAGCTGATTGACCTTTGATCATATTAGATGTCCAAATGGTCTAATAAATTAAACCATCAATTATATAAAGAATTCAAAAGGATTGACTAATTAAACTTTCATTTCCACAAAGTAATCAATTGGGTTAACCATTGAAATCTTCAATTGCATTAAGTATCTAAATAGGTTCACCATATTGGACCTTCAATTACATGAGATATTCAAATGGGTTAACCATGTTGATCTTCACAAAGTTAATTACTTAGACCCTCAATGATCTTGGTTCTCATACATCAATTGGTTGAAAACCAATTGCACAAGTTATACTTGAAACCAATTGGACAAAGTAGGTATTGAAACCGTTTGCACTTTGGGTCTCCAAATGGTTTGAGATCATTTCGTCCCAAATGTTCTTGAGACCGTTTGGTCCCAAACAGTATTGAGACTGTTTGGTCCAAACCTTCTCAAAACCGCATGGACCAAAAAGGCACTTCAACACTCAATCGACTTAATGTTTCAATCCATGAACCAATTATAAATTGAACCACTAAAGCATTCATCACTTGGACCACTGAATCACCATTCAATTATACCTTCAATTTAAGGTTTTGAACCCAATTGAACTAGGTTTGATAATCAAGAAACCATCACTTAGGGTTTGAAATCGAGGATCCATCAATGGTTGACATTGTGGAACAAAATCAATTGAAATCAATAAACTATCATCATCACATGATATGACCTGACCTCAAACGGTCTTGGATGACCACCAAATGGTCTTGAGACCGTTTGGTTGATCTCCAACGGTCTTGAGACCGTTTGCCCATTCCATCATCAAAATCCATGACATTCAATTAGGGTTTTGGACCATTGGATTTATTATCAAATCAGCACTTAGTTGCAATTGAATTTGGTACCTTTAGACCTTCAAACACTTAGCCATACTTAACCCTAGACTTCCAAACGGTCTTGGGTGACCCCCAAATGGTCTTGAGACCGTTTGGGTGATCCCAAAATGGTTTTGAAACTGTTTGGGTCAATCAACCCAAAACGACATATCAATCAATTTCAAAATCAGCACTTAGCCGATTAGGGTTTGCAATTAAGGAATCATTCACCATTGAAACCTTCAAGATCAAACCAATTGAAACCATTGGATCAAAATCCAAGCACCACAGCATATATATTTAAATGGTCAACCATCTCAAATGGTCAAACATTCCAAATGGTTTGGAAACCAAATCACCAAACGATTTGCAAACTGTTTGGTCACCAAACAGTTTGGTGAAACCGTTTGGACACAACATTGAAACCGTTTGCCCTAGATATTTAGGGAGGTGTGTTCTTATGATGATGTCATCATCATAAAGCTCCAAACTCAAGAAATCTAATGTGATTTCCATGGAGATTGCATCAATCAATCAAACTTAATTTCGAAAATGTAGAAATGATCACCAATTGATAAGGAATTGATTGCAATAATAAAACTAAGGGTTCAAGTTATAAAACCCGCCTCCAATTGAGATCCAAAGCTCCAAAATCACGGCAAAAATGGTGGATGCAACTCCTTTCACTATTCCAAGGGTCGTCCTCAAGCTTTGAGTGAAAAGAATTGGTTAGAATTGAAGAGGGGATCGAGATATGAAGAATTTATACATTGATTTTCGATTTTCACCATGGATTCAAGGTGAAAGGAGGTCAAGAACCTTACCAACAGGTTGGGGGTCGTCCTCCTGCTCCTCCACAGCTCCTTGGTCGTTTTCCAAGCAAGGGGAAAGAAAGAAATCTGAAAAAGCCTTTGTTTTGGCTTAGAAAGGGTACTTTTATAAGAAAATTGATGAGAGAGAAAATACTTTATAAAAGTCTATTAATTCCAAAATTGTTGCCACCACTTCCCCATTGGTTTCTTGCATGCAAGGGCATCTCTATCCACACCTAACTCCCTTCCATTATCCATTAAATAAGGGAAAAGAAATTAAGAACCTTAACCCTTATAATAAGAATATCCATATTTGAGTGGAAATTCTTTTTCTTATAATAATGGTGAGTGGAATTTCACCTCCTTAGGATATGCTCGTGCCTTTGGAAGGCCTTAAGTGCATCCAAACATATCTGAATCCAACAATTTTAATTTTGGTTGAAGGCCCTTCAATTAATACATTCATTTTTGCCTTAAATTGAATTAGGGTTTCAATTAGGATTAAATCTTGATTATTTTAAAATCAAGATTCTCTCTCCTCCAACTTAATTCAAATGAGGCGCCCCTATCATTTTATTTGCTCTAAAAGATGCCAAGAAACATTATGGACCTTTTTGAAGTGGTAATTTTCATATTGAACCCTAGGTTTTGGGTAAATTGCACATTACACCAAAACTAGGTTCTAATGCACACGGATTGCTTTACAAGCTTAATCTTGGTGCCCAAGCTTGTGAAAACCATACCACTACATCATATTCATTATTATGATGTCTCAACATCATAGGAACATCTTTTCATGCAACATTTGCAATTTAACCCCTCACCTTGGGTAATTTGCTCTTTAGTCCAAAATAAGCAAACATTGCTTCAACATTGTTCAAACATGACCAAAATTGAAACATAAGTTTCTCATGAGCCCTAATTACTTTTCCCAAGATAAGATTAAGCATCTACTCAACCTTATTAGGAAAAACATCTATGGTTAACACATAACCCAGGTCAGGGATGTTACAAATTATAAACCCCTAACAAGGATTTCGTCCCCGAAATCCCATAAAAAGGAGGGACAGATTATTCAGTTGTCATACCCTCAAGTCTCCACATAATATCTTAATATCATGGATTCTGTAATCCACACAAAGTTCCTTTCATTAATTCAACCTTATCAATGTTTATGTTTATGCAAAGCATAAACCCCTAACATATGATGTCCATATTATTGAAAGGAAAAAGCATAAAAGAGCATACTTCAATCATCACTCAAGAATATTTACCAAAAGAGAAACATATATATCTAACAGAGATAATTTACTCAGTAATACTTTATTCATAAAGTTCACTTGGCAAACTCTATGTAATTGGGAATGTTCACTTAGCTTTTCCTTTTCAGTTGGGAATGTTCACATAGCTTTTCCTTTTAGTTGGGAATGTTCACATAGCTTTTCCTTTTAGTTGGGAATGTTCACATAGCTCTTCCTTTTAGTTGGGAATGTTCACATAGCTCTTCCTTTTAGTTGGGAATGTTCACATAGCTCTTCCTTTTAGTTGGGAATGTTCACATAACTCTTCCTTTTAGTTGGAAATGTTCACATAGCTTTTCCTTTTTAGTTGGGAATGTTCACATAGGTTTTCCTTTTAGTTGGGAATGTTCACATAGCTCTTCCTTTTAGTTGGGAATGTTCGCATAGCTCTTCCTTTTAGTTGGGAATGTTCACATGGCTCTTCCTTTTAGTTGGGAATGCTCACATAGCTATTCCTTTTTAGTTGGGAATGTTCACATAGCTCTTCCTTTTTGTTGGGAATGTTCACATAGCTCTTCCTTTTAGTTGGGAATGTTCACATAGCTCTTCCTTTTAGTTGGGAATGTTCACATAGCTCTTCCTTTTAGTTGGGAATGTTCACATAGCTCTTCCTTTTAGTTGGGAATGTTCACATAGCTCTTCCTTTTAGTTGGGAATGTTCACGTAGCTCTTCCTTTTAATTACATTATACTCTCTAGATTGTTTCAGAATGACTACTTGATCAGAGTAATAAAAAAGATAACAATGTAAGAGTTTCATGCTTGTCTTATCTTCAATAATCATATACCTGGCCAGGGTATATAAGTATTGAGATTAGGTAGTATGCACTTTATCTGCTATCATATTCCTCACTTTTCATATCATTATACACACAGGATTTTCCATTTCCTAGATTTTATCCAGGAATCCCTTCTATATCTCATCTTGTATCACAAAGATAAGAGAAATTATAAGGCATTTTAAGGAATACTGAGTAAGATATAAGTTCTCATCTCCCTTGTGTCCTTATAGGACTAGTCAAAGGAATTAAAAAACAACTACTTTCATATCTTTAACACATATAATCATAATATGAAGTATCAGATTGAATATATTTCATTTAAGTATTACCCCTCAAGGTCACCTATCACATTAGGTTGTTTTCAACACATAGTGTCCAGTTATCGCATGTTACTGCTTTTGCCTTCTCTTAGTGGCTACTGCCCTGGTGCACTAGGCATCTATTGCACTGGTGAAACCAAAACCTTTGGCTTTTCAGAGTATTTAGGCAAATGTCTCTATAATTATAGAGACCTTACCTTAATTCTCACCTTATTGCCCCTCCTTGGGTACTACCATCACATATGTACTATTTGTCCAAACTTATGGTAGAATCTATTTTCTCACCATATATTAATCTTTCCCACATTTCCACTATTCCAACATGACCATGTCACTCAGGAATCCTTTCAAAGTCCAACGTTTATGCATTAAAGACTGGTAACTTAGGTTGTAATACTAGTATCCAGTCTTTTATATGCATTACTGTTTTCCTATCCTACCCTTCAAGAGCATAACATAGGATTTTCTATCCTGATTAGGTCAAGGTGGGAATTCTCAGGCACTTGTTCTCCTCTTGCCTGATCCCATACACCCTCTCCTAGTGCAACAACATTGCCCTTAGCAATGTGTTCCTCATGTTCTCCGGTCATTTTCAAGTTCTTCTTCTCCTATGTAAGCAGAAGATAATATTAGATAAACTAGAAGACACTTAGAACATACTCTACAACCTTAGTCCTATGTCTCTGTAGACTCAATGAACCTAGAGCTCTAATACCACTTAATTTTGGCATACAACTCATAAAAACATAATTAACTAATGCGGAAGCGTTCACTAAGCAGTGGATTACCAAAAATCACTAAAAATTAAAACCTTTTTATCAAAAGATCCATCAAAGGAAAACTTTCTCACATAGATCCAAAGTAACATAATTAAATTCTTGTTCACAGGTACATATTCTGTATCATCTCCTCTTGATAATTACAAGCATTAACTGTCTTGTCAAGCTAAACACATGTAGTATAAAATCTCGAGGCACTGAGCCAAAATCTCGAAAGCACTAACTACTACTCCAAGGACCTGAGAGTACAGAGATGACCCATAGGACTCTATCTATATCTATACAAGGCATAACAACCAGTGTCTCCATCTGAGACTTCACTGTTGTCTCTACTGCTATTGTTGCTGCCCTTCACCTATTGAAGGATTCCTGCCTCCTCGTCCGCGTCCACCTAAAAATGTGATTCCCACGGGGGTGAGACAATTGTAAATTTCCCCAGTGAGAGATATAACTCTCTGCCAGAAACATTATTATTGCAGCTTAAGAAGATAAATATACACAAAGGAATTATATTTGTTTGGTAGCAGTCAATTCAATGTCTAACAAATTAGAACATCATTCTTATCAAAAGCATACAACTATAATTTGATAGAACAACATGTCACTTATCCCTTAAGGAATATGAAGAACATGTATAACATTTATTCACTATAGAATCATTACCACAACATTAACTCTCTTCAGGCTTAGATCATATATCTAATGCCTGGCATTGTCATTGGGGAGTCATGGCCTGTAGCCATACTCTTTTCACAAGTATTGGGATCTTAGTCCCTCAGCTCATCAAGTACATTTCCACTTTTTAATAAGTTCATTATCATGATTATAGAATCTGGGTATTTGAACCCATAACTCACCATAGAACACTTATTTCCACTTATTAGGTAACTTCATACCTTCATATCATATGGCCCAGGGACATTATAATTCTTGCTACACAAAGCATTGCACATAGTTCACAAAGCTCATAAACAATCTAAGATAATTAGCACATCATGTGACACACAAGACTTAATAATTGTAGGTTACCTCTCACTAAGTAACAAAGCATATGAAGTCTTATAAGTCCTATAGAACATTTTTATTATACAGAACATCATAGCTCATACCTGGCTATGCTCATCATCTCAACATATCTACATGATTAGTGATCATGATACCATTACATATCAGTAACATACAATACAAGGGTTATCTTATTACATTCATAACCCATCAATCTGTATTAGAGTTTTGCATAGGATTACTTTATGTTAAGACTTCACATAACATCATCTTGTACTAGGGTTTCACATTGCATTACCCTATATTAGGGTTCACATAGCATTAACTTATGTTAGGGTTTCACATAGCAGTACCCTATATTAGGGATTCCCAAAGAAAGGAATCAATATGAATAACAGAAGTATTCAATCATACTTATTTATTCTCATCATTCATCATTGAATGTATTATCAACACAAAGTATGAGTTTCTCTCTCCTCTTTTCCATAATATGATTACATCATAGTTTGTAGGTTTGGAATAACCTTTTCATAAGGCATGTTAGCCTTCATTCAACAGAGTGCATTACATCTCAATGTAACCATTGACATGACATATCTCATGTGTCATTCATCCAATTATCCTGGACTTATAACACATCAAGGTATACCAGTATTGGGGTGTTGGATGTGATATCTATTATATCTTGATGTATCAATTCCCTCAACACCTTTATCTTACTTGAGTTCATACACTTAGTTTGTATTAAGGTATTCCCCATCCTAATACTTTATGCACCAGTTCATCACAATTATCATGTTAAGTATTGGTCATTAGTCACTCACTTATATTATACAAATGTTGCCAATACTATAGACTCATCCTTAAGTTAGGAACTATTAATATAAGGATATCCATTATCAACCTTTCTAGGTGTTACATTTTTCATAACATTAATCACTATTCCACTATTAGGAATAGTATTTTCCACACTTATAATTTGAGGATTCACATAGCATATTCCATATATTTATGGATTTCACATAGTATTACCCTTCAATAGAGTTTTACATAATCATCCTTCTATATCAAAGTTTCACTTAGTATTATGTGAAATTAGGATTTCACAACACATCACCCAGTGCTAGGTCTTCACATAGGATTAGTGGCACTACCCTATATTAGGGTTTCATACACCTTACCCCATTTTAGGGATTAAGGTTTTCTATCCACATCCAAGTAAGGTTTCTATTACCTCATACCCAAATTAGGGTTAGGATGTACAATTCCCATTAAATTAGGGTTTCCTTCATTGTTACACTCAGTTAGGATTACATCATCACCCTGGATTTATGATAACACTCAGCTTTGCCCTAGATTAGGGTTTCACACATAACATTGCTCTAATTAGGGTTTCACACATAGCATTGCTCTAATTAGGGTTTCACACATAGCATTGCTCTAATTAGGGTTTCACACATAGCATTGCTCTAATTAGGGTTTCACACATAACATTGCTCTAATTAGGGTTTTACACATAGCATTGCTCTAATTAGGGTTTCACACATAGCATTGCTCTAATTAGGGTTTCACACATAGCATTGCTCTAATTAGGGTTTCACACATAGCATTGCTCTAATTAGGGTTTCACACATAGCATTGCTCTAATTAGGGTTTTACACATAGCATTGCTCTAATTAGGGTTAAGGCTCATTGATTAGGGTTTTATGATCTCATTATTATGGATTAACCCTTATCACATAGTTTACTCATAATGAGAGAATTAGGGCTTAATTATATAGTCATTCATCTCTCTCATTCTCTCTCTCATCCTCTTTAGGAGGTTAACTACTCCAAGATTAATCTAGGTCAACTCTTCACTTGAGTACACATAGCTAGGGTTAACCTTCACAATCATCAAGGGTCTACATCTTTAATAATCACATATCTGATTGACCTTTGATCATATTAGATGTCCAAATGGTCTAATCAATTAAACCATCAATTATATAAATAATTCAAAAGGATTGACCAATTAAACTTTCATTTCCACAAAGTAATCAATTGGGTTAACCATTGAAATCTTCAATTGCATTAAGTATCTAAATAGGTTCACCATATTGGACCTTCAATTACATGAGATATTCAAATGGGTTAACCATGTTGATATTCACAAAGTTAATTACTTAGACCCTCAATGATCTTGGTTCTCATACATCAATTGGTTGAAAACCAATTGCACAAGTTATACTTGAAACCAATTGGACAAAGTAGGTATTGAAACCGTTTGCACTTTGGGTCTCCAAATGGTTTGAGATCGTTTGGTCCCAAATAGTATTGAGACCGTTTGGACCCAAACGGTCTTGAGACCGTTTGGTCCAAACCTTCTCAAAACTGCATGGACCAAAAAGGCACTTCAACACTCAATCGACTCAATGTTTCAATCCATGAACCAATTATAAATTGAACCACTAAAGAATTCATCACTTGGACCACTGAATCACCATTCAATTAGACCTTCAATTTAGGGTTTTGAACCCAATTGAACTAGGTTTGATAATCAAGAAACCATCACTTAGGGTTTGAAATCGAGGATCCATCAATGGTTGACACTGTGGAACCAAATCAATTGAAATCGATAAACTATCATCATCACATGATATGACCTGACCTCAAACGGTCTTGGATGACCACAAAGTGGTATTGAGACCGTTTGGTTGATCTCCAACAGTCTTGAGACCGTTTGCCCATTCCATCATCAAAATCCATGACATTCAATTAGGGTTTTGGACCATTGGATGGATTATCAAATCAGCACATAGTTGCAATTCAATTTGGTACCTTTGGACCTTCAAACACTTAGCCATACTTAACCCTATACCTGCAAATGTTCTTGGGTGATGCCCAAATGGTATTGAGACCGTTTGGGTGATCCCCGAATGGTTTTGAAACCGTTTGGGTCAATCAACCCAAAACAACATCTCAATCAATTTCAAAATCAGCACTTAGCCGATTAGGGTTTGCAATTAAGGAATCATTCACCATTGAAACCTTCAAGATCAAACCAATTGAAACCATTGGATCAAAATCCAAGCACCACAGCATATATCTTCAAACGTCAACCATCACAAATAGTCAACCATTCCAAACTTTTTGGAAACCAAATCACCAACCGGTTTGCAAACCGTTTGGTCACCAAACGGTTTGGTGAAACCGTTTGGAATCAACATTGAAACTATTTTCCCTAGATATTTAGGGAGGTGTGTGCTTATGATGATGTCATCATCATCAAGCTCCAAACTCACGAAATCTACTGTGATTTCCATGGAGATTGCATAAATCAATCAAACTTAATTTCAAAAATGTAGAAATGATCACCAATTGATAAGGAATTGATTGCAATAATAAAATTAAGGGTTCAAGTTATAAAACCCACCTCCAATTGAGATCCAAAGCTCCAAGCTCACGGAAAAAATGGTGGATGCAACTCCTTTCACTATTCCAAGGGTCGTCCTCAAGCTTTGAGTGAAAAGAATTGGTTAGAATTGAAGAGGGGATCGAGATATGAAGAATTTATGCATTGATTTTTTATTTTCACCATGGATTCAAGGTGAGAGGAGGTCAAGCACCTTACCAACAGGTTGGGTGTCGTCCTCCTACTCCTCCACAGCTCCTTGGTCGTTTTCCAAGCAAGGGGAAAGAAAGAAATCCGAAAAAGCCTTTGTTTTGGCTTAGAAAGGGTACTTTTATAAGAAAATTGTTGAGAGAGAAAATACTTTATAAAAGTATTTTAATTCCAAATTTGTTGCCACCACTTCCCCCTTGGTTTATTTCATGAAAGGGCATCTCTATCCCCACCTAACTCCCTTCCATTATCCATGAATTAAGGGAAAAGAAATTAAGCACCTTAACCCTTATAAGAAGAATATCCATATGTGAGTGGAAATTCTTTTTCTTATAATAATGGTGAGTGGAATTTCACCTTCTTAGGATATGCTCGTGCCTTTGCAAGGCTTTAATCTCATCCACACACATCTGAATACAAACATTTTAATTTTGTTTGAAGGCCCTTTAATTAATACATTCATTTTTGCCCTAAATTGAATTAGGGTTTCATTTAGGATTAAATCTTGATTATTTTAATATCAAGATTCTCTCTCCTCCAACTTAATTCAAATGCGGAGCCCCTCTCATTTATTTTCTCTACAAGATGCCAAGAAACATTAGGGACTTGAAGTGGTAATTTGCATATTGAACCCTAGGTTTTGGGTAAATTGCACATTACACCAAAACTAGGTTCTAATGCACAAGGATTGCTTTACAAGCTTAATCTTGGTGCCCAAGCTTGTGAAAACCATACCACTACATCATATTCATTCTTATGATGTATCAACATCATAGGAACATCTTTTCATGCAACATTTGCAATTTAACCCCTCAACTTGGGTAATTTGCACTTTAGTCCAAAAATAAGCAAACATTGCTTCAACATTGTTCAAACATGACCAAAAATGAAACATAAGTTTCTCATGAGCCCTAATTACTTTTCCCAAGATACGATTAAGCATCTACTAAACATTATTAGGCAAAACATCTATGGTTAACACATAACCCAAGTCAGGGATGTTTCAGAGCCTATACCCAATGGTGTCCATTAATTGTATGATTTTTAGGAACACACTAACTAATTCCTTAATATAATAAATCGTACTGAAAATTTATGATAGGAAGAATATTAACATGACAATGAATGTAAAATACAGACCTTGAAAATGGTTATAAATGATCTTATCTGAGAATATAGAAGAAACTTCATGATAATAAGAAAAAATGACAATGATATATCATTACTCATGCTTAGGATATTTTAGGATTGGATTACATGTTAAATATTGTTGTTTCTACCCTAACCTTGGGGTTTACTGGACAAAACCTCCACATGGGTTTATCTTTGTGAGACCATGAACCTAGATTATATTAAACTCCTCTATAATATTGACTCATTATATTTTTTTGGTTGAATAAGTTTTAATATCCAGTGATAATGATAAATCCATACTTTGTCTTGCCCTAGTTCGAAGTTTCTTTCCAATTTGTGAACTTGACTGTAAATTCAATATAGTATAAGGAACTTAGTTTCAAATTATGTCAAAAATATCTAGAAATGTGTTTTGCCTCATACACATATTTGTTTGAGCCTTGATATCAATTGTTTAAGTAATGACTCTACTCTAACTTCAATTGGATGTTGTTTTCCTTGTTCTTGTAAGTACATGTGCGGTTCCAGACTAATGTAAAATTTCACCAAAATTGGGTATTTAATTGAAATTTGAATATGAATCAATTGAGTCCATGACTTTCTTCATTTTTTTTGTATTTTGACGAGTTTGAACGGTTTTGTGCCTAGTTCATTATAGTCATGTTTTCCCTCCTTGCCTTGAGTCTAGATAACTCACTCAAGTTGTGGATTGTCTTAATCTTTTGAACTCATAACATATATATACCTAACACGACCTCCCCTTCCATTTTACAACCATAAGACCTTCTAGGACAAGGAGGAGAATTCAAGAAACCTATAAGAGCTCCATGAACCTCAATATCCATTGATTTATGCTTGCATATTTGTGCATGTTGGAGGTACAACTTCCTTGGTGGATCTTTGACCTGGCAAAATAATTTTCACCCCCATCCATTTAAGACATTCTTTATTTTCTCTTCTTTTGTTTCCTTCCCTCTCTTGTTCTTCCTTGTGATGAGATTCATGGATTTCCATGGTGTTTCTTTTTTGAGACAATTGGAGCATCCAATTTTCCCCTCTTTTACCCTAGCTTTGCCTTAGATGTTGCTTAAAGAAGCTTTTTAGATCCTTTAGAAGGATGTTATGAGGTGTGGTGTTGACTTTGTGTCTTTGTGGAATGGATATCATATTAATATTTAATGGAGGCTCATAATATTAAGGAAGGAGCTTGTATGTACTTACATGTTTATGCTTGTTGATGATCAAGCCTCCATAGGGCATCCCAAAACTTGACAACTTCCTTTCTATATTAAACATGTAAGATAATCTATTTATTTACTCTTTTTTATGATTTGTTTTCTTCCTCTTCCTAGGCCAAATTGCATGTCACCCATGGTGGTTTTATATTTCTAGAGCTAAAAACCCCAACTTTCTCTCTCTTTGACCTAGGTATTACTAGATCTAGCTTGATGGATCATAGATGGAGCCTTGAGAGGTTGTTGGTTATGTTTAAAGGCTGATCCATGTGGATTTGATGAAGAAGCTTGTCCCCACATGTTTTTAGGAGGGTTTCTTACTCCTAGATTGATTTAATCATGCATCCATAGATTAAATAAGAAAGAAATGCATAAATTTCATGTTACATGCCTAGATCTTGCTCTACATGCTTACATGTGTTATTATTGTAGACAAGTTTGCATCCCTATGGGATGATATCAGAATTTTTTCTCCTTCTATGTTATCATGTTGATTCATAGTGTTAATGGGTTACCTTCTTGTGGCCTTAAGGTTGAAAACATGAAATATATGTAATTTTATCATAACACAACACATTTATGGCTGTTGGGATATATATCAATGAAAGACAAATTAAGGATCATTAATAATGTTTGGACGATCATCAAAGTGTATGAATAATGTTTATCCAACTTTTATGTTGTTGGAAATCTATTGAACATCGGTCACATACTTAAAAGATGCTCATCTACACTAAAAAAAGGCACAAATGCACTTAATATTGTTTTAGCCATAACATTCTCATACATTAAAATTTGACGATCAAACATTGTATGATGTTACATGACTATAATGTGAAGAGAATTATACTTTCAATAGTAAAAAAGTTGAGAGTTTATCAATGTTGAGCCTCTCTATGGCCAAAAAATGGCATTTTGGGAAATAAATGGGTACTTTGAAGGATGTTGTGAACCTTCTTTGACTTCTATGGTTTTCTATATATATCCCTCATTGTAACACACCTTTATACCCAACTCACACTTGAAAATTAGTATGAAATTACTTGTTGAACATTTCATAAATATGGCCTAATTACTTATATGGACCTTATTAAGGATAGAAATGATATTTTGCATCCTAATAGATACTTTATATATATATATATATATATATATATCATGGTGATCTATATATTCTGCAGCCTTCTATACTCATTAATTTATGAATAAATTTGGAAGTGAAACACTCACATACAAAAGTTATCATTATGGGATGACAATTATAAACATGAAGTGATTTGAGGGGTTTACAAATAAAATATGAACTTTATGTAGTTGAGGAAAACATTAATTGAAAGATTCCACCTAATGGAATATCTCACATTCTCGGATTAATATACATACTTTTTTAATCCTATATTCTTATAAGTATATGAAACTAAATAAGTGTGTATGATGTATTTTTTGATAAGGAATTTAGAGGTAGACTTGATGCCTTGAGGCTTTTACCTTGAAGGAAATGATTTGGGTACCATCACTGGGATGATGTTATATTATAATGGTCATAGTTCAAACCATGATTGGATATAAATAAATTAGAAGATAATGTAAAAGATTATCATATACTTTATATGGAATTTTACGTGGTCATATTTGTTGATACACTTGACCTTGAAATGATGAGCTATGCCCTACACCAATTAAGTAGGATCTAGAGGAGATATGCCATGTCCTAAATTGTGACATCTAATGTTGTAGTACTTTATATTTTTCCCTAATAGTTATGGTGTCGGAAGCTATTTTCAAGTAGACTTGATATGTCAAGATGGCTCATCTATACTTAGTTTTGGCCTTCTTGTACCATAATATTGACTTGATCATAACTTTTCCACCCTTTGGAGTTTTAATGTAAAACTTTGATATTGTTTTTTTTAATTCCTTTTAATATATATGCAAAACTCATGTAGAAATGAGATTCCTGTGACAACTTATTTCTATTTTGTCCTTACTATTATTTTGGGCCTTTTTGTGTCCTAGAAGTGATGAATTGTAGCCTTGTGATGGTCAAGGATGGAACATGATTTCTATTCAGTGTGGTTTGAAATATTTGGATATGTTTTTGTATTGAATACAGTTGCTAGACTTAATAAAATTATATAGTCATTTCTCTATGACTTGTTTAGAACTCATTTAATAAATGACTAATTGACTTAACTAGTGAAGTGTAACCCTAATCATGTAGTGTCCTGTGATAGTAGAGCTATCTCAATGTCATAACTCGTTGGATAGTGAAAATGTTTCCTCATATTATGAGAAGGAGCTTGGTGTCATATATTGTTGAGTATATATAGTTGCTGGAAGGGTTTTTTGTGTCATCTTGACTTCAAGGTGTTTGAGAAATATTGTGGTTATGTTTCAGAGTATATGAGATTGAGAGAGGTCGTGGTCATTACTCATATTTGAGGGGTGTATACCTTTGTTTTTAGTGATTTTGTCTATGTACCCAAGATGGACTGTATTTTTAGTGGGACATTCATTGTGCCCCAACTAGTAGTTGAGTCGACGTGCCACTACAACTTGATACAGATTGAGTAAAAGATATATTTAGGAGTCTAAAAATCTTAAGATTTTATACAAGGTTGTTTGCGACTTTGAGTGGTCAGATAGTATTTGAGTGATACACCTCAGACTACCAAAGACTTAATAAAATATGTAACTCAGTTGTGTGGTATATCTAGTTAGGGATTTCTTGGAGAATCACATTGAATGTTACTATCATGCTCATATTATCAAAATGTTTTGTGATGCTTTCTTTCTTATCTATAATTATAGGGTTCACCTAGAGTACTATAAGTCATGTTATTTCTATTGCATTCATGATTATTATATTATGAGAAGATAGTTGTTCTAATATGAAATGTCTTATAAAGTTATCATAATTATGCCCTAATATGAGTTATCGAGTGATATAGATATTTATAAATTTAAATGAACTATTAAATTATTTTGATTGTCTATATTTCATCTTATAATCTATTTATGTATGTTTATATCTTGATGGGAGTAATTCTCTCACTAGGACACATTTAAAGTCTCATGTGATTCTTCCATAATAGTTTAGGTATGCTAGTACATCGGAAAGGGCATGGTGATTAAAATGTAACAAGATATTGTTGGTATATATGCCCATAGAGCCATCCTGAGCGATTGGATGGAGTCAAATCAATTAATCAATTAATATTATTATTTAGTGAATTCATTAATTCCAAAATATTCTACTTAATCTATGAGCATTTTAATTAATGCAGTCTTTCTATTTACTGATGGGTTTAGGAAACCCTACTTCCTTTTGTCTCCTATTTAAAGGGTCTTGACGGTCGATATCTTTATAAGATATAGAGAGAGACTTTTTAGTTTATGCTCACACACGTAAACCCTAGATGTCACCATTCTCGAGAGAGAAAGGATCGCGAGGCTAACACATCTCTGCACAGAGACTACTCCTTCTGGCTGGCTTAGGAAGCATGACGTGGAGTTCCAGTCCATCCGTGTGGATGAAGTAGAGACGCAGACGCTGAGACGCATACGTTCGGAGGATGTCAATGACCATCCATACGCGCTACAAGCGGTGTACATCACCACACAAAAGGAGCACCGTTAGATCTTCCCATGACACACTCGGTGAATGGGAGAGAAGCATCCTCCATGTACGCCAGGAGCATTGCACACCATCATGCAGTGGGACATTGCCAGACTTGCTCCGTGATAAGGCATACCCCGCAAACACTCTTTTTGAATATGATGTTTTTGACGAGATCCAGTTTCAGGTTGCACGGAAATATATATTTTTTGCTTCCACTGTGCATGTTTCCCCCACAAAATCCAATAGTGGTATCAGAGCCACGTCGATCTACGGTGTATTTGGATTTGTTTGATTATGATCGAATCGATGTATACTATTTTTGTGGTTACATACGATGCGAATTTACAACTACTAATGTGCATATCTAAGCCTAATTACACATACACCCAAGGCTTTTGTTTTTGATGTTTTGGATGGGGTCAACTATGGAAAATACTGATTTTCCTAAGTGCACAGAAATAAAATTCTGCACAGGGGTGCTGCCCCTGTGTACCCCGCATAGTCTGTGTGGGAGTTAAAAATTTATTTAATGGAGAATGTCCCACATTGAAAGGACAACCATTTTAATATATATATATATATATATATATGTATATATATACACATATGTGTAGATATACCTATGATATCATACATGTCACCTTAAAATTTTGTTTTATTTGGTGAATGCATGCACGGTTATGGCCTAGAATTTCCTTTTATGAATGTTGTGAATGAATGTAGTTGTGAATCTTGTGGATATGTTTGTGTGTGAATGCTATGTATGTATAATGGTTTTATGTGGATCCTTTGTATAAAGTATTCAGCTTGCATGTCGAGCCTCATCTCTTATTTCAAAGTGTAATTAATTATTTCTCTTTATATTTGTACTCATATGATTTCATAGAGATAGGATTAGTTTTAGTCTTTGTAAACTTGATGTAAGGAGGCCACTTGAAGATCCAACTCGAAGGAGTGTCCATGGAGAAGAACCATGAAGATCCAATTCCATGAAGCAACCTGAAGATCCAATTCCAAGGAGCATCCATGGAGAAGTAACTTGAAGCTCCAACCTCATAGAGCATCCATGAAGTTGTTCATTGTAATGTTGATCTTTACAGGTTGATTCACGGGTGTTGTTGCATGAGATGCATAAGACCATAGGTGGACCATAATCCTTTGTGGCTCTAAAGGATTACAATAGTATGTCCATAACTGATGTATTTGTGTTGGTGATTGCATGTCTATCATTTCTGGTTGTGGATATAGTAGTATATGATATGTACTATATGTATGTGGTGTTTGGATATGTATATGTATTAATAAAACCCCTAAATTAATAATATTAAGTTTTAGTTACCTTCCATAAAGAAACACACATGAAAAGCTTTATCGACTATGTGTGTGCATGCCTTCGTGTAGTACATTGTGTATCTCGTGGAAGTGTGATGGTAGGTGTGTGGGTATGCCTCCGTAGGGTGCACGCTCATCATGTTGGCTTATGGGTTGGACTTAACTAGGGAACCTTGATAGGATCAAGTACCTAGAGGAACACAGATGCATCATGGCAAGGAGTTGTGCATGATCATCTATCCAAGAGTTATATATGATGCAATTAGCAAAAGTTTCCTACCTTAGTATTTGGTCATTGACACCGGCGTTGGTTGGGCATTGATTCAATTATATTGGATCTTGGCTCACTAGAAGGTTGTACACTGTAATCTTTTGATTTGATAGTGAGGGCTAAAATTTGAATAAAATAGTGGGAGCGTAATTAATTAAAGGCCAAATTAATCTTGATTATCAAATCTTTACAAGTCAAAATGTTTTGGACTAAATGCAAACTTTTTCTTTTGTAGAAATCAAATGGCAAACAACACTCACACTTTCTCATTGCGATTGGTCCTTGAGAAGGACAAAATTATCGGAACCAACTTTCAAAACTAGTTTAGGACGCTAAGAATTGTTGTCATAGAGGAGCATAAGCTCTATTTCCTTGAAACACCAGTGCTAGCGGAACCCGCCTTAAATGCGCCCATGGCTGAAAAGGATGCTTACAAGAATCACCTTGATGATGTCGTGGATGTCAAGTTCCTGATGTTGTGCTCAATGAACTATGAGTTGCAAGAGTAGCATGAGAACATGAATGCCATGGAGATGGTAACACATCTCAAGAACATGTATCAGCATCAAGCAAGATACGAGATATATGATGTCTCCAAGGCTTTGTTCAGAAGCAAGATGAAAGAGGGAGATTAAATGGTGTTGGTATATATGCCCCGAGAGCCAATCATGGGATGATTGGTGGGATACATTAAGATTGATTGGATAAACATCAAATGCAAGCTTCCAATTCTTTCTTGTTCAGTTATATGAGATAATGATAGAACAGATTGAATGTCTAGAGAATGACAGTACTCAATGATGTATGCTTTTAGGTTCAGGACCTGAATGATGAGATCATATGGATGCTAAGAGTTTGTACATTCTTATCATGTCCCTAGTCGGATGTCATTGTGGAAGGTAGATAGACAACAATGACACACAAGACTAGATTGTGGTGTTGGTTGATGACAGAATCTTGTTAGTCATGATATGGAGATATCAAACCAAACACATAGGTACTTGTTAGAGAACAAGTGTACTGGACAGACCCACCATGAGTTTGACACATGGAAGCATAACATGGTAGTCACAGTCAGTTCTCACAGTGATGGTGGTGAGTGTGATTCTTTGACCTGAAATTACTACACTCAACACATGTCGTTGGGTACACTTTGACATCATCAAACGCAGTCCTGAAACATGGGTTGTTATAAAGGTGATGATTGGGTGGCTTTGACACATGGGGCTTTTGAGGGTTGAGTGATAGATATGGGATTTGTCCCTCCTGAGGGAGTTTGATATCCATGGACACTTGATGAGTAGGATTGAGATAGGCGTGCGCATGCATGTGTGAATCAATATGTGATATTGATGTCATACATATCTCCACCAATCTACTCTGATATTAAGAAAGTGAATGAGCGTTGACAGGATGACTGTTCCATACCTTGAGTTCATTCGGGATATCAGAGACAAAGGAAGTATACATTCTTTGTAACACCATTCACGGATTGTAGGATTGAAAGTTGTTCTCCAACTTTCTATTTCACTTGGGTAGCACTGATGTGTGACTAGGTACCGCTCTTTGCTTGTGAATTCATAAGTGTTATGAACTTTCACTGCCAATGTGAAATGGGCCTGCATGGTCACACACATAGGATTTAACCTGGAAGAGGAGTTTATCCACAAGCAATGTTTAGATTGATTACTAAAGGAGTTTAGTAGTTCAATTAAACACTCAGTTAATTGATAGCTCAAAAATCATAGTGTTCAAGGTGTTGGACCAGATGATTAAGAGTATCAGATTGATTGGAACTGCAATTGACTGATTTGCACAGTCTACTGCCCCAACTGATTGGCTCATAGGGTTGAACCGATCGGCTCAGGTTGATGAACCGATAGGCTCAAAGTGGTGAGTCAATCGGCTGATGTGTCAATGAAACGATCAGCTCAATTATTGAACCAGTCAATTCGTGTGACCAACTAAGATCATTTGGAAAGTAGAAGTCACTTTTTGTAAATACATATTTGTTTCACGTGTACCAATTTGATTTGGACAAGGACTAATATTTGATTAGTGGGAAACAAACATGGAAAGTCAATTCGAGTTGGACCAGGACCGTGAACCGATCGGCTCATGCTTGAACCGATCGACTCAGGTGGCCCAACTGATCGGTTCAGGTGTGAATCGATCAGCTCATATCCCCAACCGATTGGTTCATTCTTGAAATGATCGGTTCAGCTGGCGCAGTTGGTTGTTTTGTGAAAATTCCGTACCCTTCTACTCCTGCTTTAATCCCGCATTGCTCGGGGTAGAGAACCCTGTCCCATGATCCTCCTATATATAGGGGTATTGGGGGCTTCTCAAGTACAACTGAGAACACCAGTTGCTATGCAAAGTTGTCGTTCTCTCTGGTTGTGGTAACCAGGAGAGCCTGAGCAAGTGCTATCCGATAAGGGAGGCACACTGAGGGAAAGATAACTATAGAAAGGCAACTGGTTGCAGGAGAGTGTGCAGGTGACTAGTACACCGACAGGAGGGTACGACTCCTTCTGGTGCCTTGTGTAACAAGGTGATTGGAGTTCCATGTGATCCATGTGGACTACTACAGAGGCAGGAGACTTCTGCCACTCAGAGGATAGCTGTCAATCCTGATAGTCTCAGTGAGACCAGGAGCTGCACAAACACTGTCCAAGACCGGAGGTGAAGATCGTGCAAGCCGCGAGGTAACATCACCGAGTAAGCCTCGGGACAAGGTATGTCTCTACAAACCATCCTTCCTACTGTATAGACGTTGATGTGATTCTTTTATTCTGGGTTTGGGGAGAAGAAATTTATTTTTGTTTCCATTGCCTTCTCTGTCTCCCTTAAAACCCAACAGTGGTATCAGATCCACGTCAAGTGCACTATACTTTAGGATTATTGATGTGATCGATTTTGGTTTTTCGCCTTTATTTATTGCATACGATGCGAATAAAATTGGCCTTATGCATATCCAATCCTAAATCCACAAATTCCAATATACATATATGATATGTAATATGAATGCACTCGATACGCGTCACCCTTAAACGAGTTTTGTGGTGGATGTATAGCATGGTTATGGCTAATAAACCCTATGTTTGTGTGCTTGGTTGAATGTGGTTGCTCGCATCTCGGTCTGCGCATCGATTCCCTACCTCCTTTTCTTGATGTAACTCGATATAACTCGAGATCTCTTTCCTACCTTTGCTTTCCCCGAATGTAACTCGGGGTTTCTCTATTCAAAAGTAAAATAGGATAGATCTTTTATTTCTTGTTATGTCAGAGAACGGTGGACAACCTGACGACAATTGAGACGATTGGTTCAAGGCGTGAATCGATCGGTTGGCATTCCAAATGACTGGTTTAAGGAACAAGACGAGCGGGTGGCGGCCCTGAGGAGATGCACGATGACCAGTGAACCAATCGACTGGAGGCGCCAGTGGCTGGTGGCACCCAACCGACCAGCCTGATGGCGAGTTGATCAATCATGAAGATGAGTTGATCAAACCCAGAACGATAAAGCTCAGAGTTCATCTTGTGCATGTTGCATGTGATGTAGACCTAGATGATCGTGATTGCTCTTGGCTTGAGGAATCACATTAGGATAGCCATAATCATCGCTTTTATCATTTTACATGTTTTCTGTGGGATATAGCATGTATATGATATGTACTATATATTGTGGTGATTGGATATGTATATGTACCTATAAAACCAAATCCCTCATTAAATATTAAAGTTTTAGATGCCTTCCAAATGCAACACATGTGAAAAGATTGATCGGCCAAGTGTGGGCACACCCTAGCGTGGTGCACCGTCTTTCTTGTGGAAGCGTGAAGGATGGATATGTGGGTCTGCCCTAGCAGGGTGCATATTCATCGTGTTGGCTTTGGGTCAGACTTAATAAGGTGACCTAGATAGGATCTAGCACCTTGAGGCATGGAGGTGATCATGGCAAGGAGTTGCTTATGATGCAATTGGAAAAAGTAGACTACCTGGAAGATCTACGTTGTGGGTGACAACCCTAGTTGGTCCATGACTCATAGGATTTCAGGATCTTGACCCACTAGAAGATTGTACGCTGCAATCTTCTGAATTAATGGTGAGGGCTATCAATTTGAACAAAAATAGTGGGAGCGATAATTAATTAAAGTCCTAATTATATCGTCAGGGAGTGATAATTAATTAAAGTCCTAATTATATCATCAACTTTTCAAATCAATCAAATAAGTCAAAATTGAGTTTTGGACTAAATTACATATATTTCCTTTTGTAGTACAAATGACAACAAACAACAATCACTTTTCATTGCGATCGGTCCTTGAAAAGGACAAGCTGAATGGGACTAACTTCCATGACTAGTTTAGGACATTGAGAATTGTTCTCACTCAAGAGCGAAAGCTCTATGTCCTGGATACTCCAACTCTAGAAGAACCTACTCCTACCGCACCAAAGGAAGAAAGGGATGCTTATAAGAAGCATTCTAAAGATGCCATTGATGCAAAGTGCTTGATGTTGTTCTCCATGAACCACGAGTTGCAGACACAACATGAGAACATGGGTGTCATTGAGATGATTCAACATCTCAAGAATATGTATGAAGATCAAGCACGGCAAGAGAGATATGATGTCTCCAGGGCGCTGTTCAAGTGTGTCATGACAGAAGGAAATCCAGTTGGTCCACACACACTCAAAATGATTGGGTATGTGGAGAACCTGACAAGACTGGGATTTCCCTTGAGCCAAGAGTTGGCTACTGACGTGATACTGCAATCATTTCCAGAATCCTACAGTCAGTTTGTGATGAACTACAACATGAACAACTTTGACGGGCCATTGACAGAGTTGTTGGGCATGTTGAGGATAGTCGAGGCACAGATGAAGAAGGACAAGCCTAAATCTGTGATGATGATCAGCAATAAGAAAGGCAAGTCCAAGCGCAAGGGCAAGGGAAAGGCTAAGAAAGGTTTTGATGCTAGCCAACATCCCAAGTCATCTTCAACTATCAAGGCCAAAGGGGGCATGACCAAGAGAGGCAATTTCCACCATTGTCAAAGGTCGGGACATTGGAAAAGGAATTGTCCACTCTATCTGGAAGAACTAAAGAAGAAGGAGGCAACAGACGTCTCCACCTGAAGGTGTCATGAGATAAACTTATAACACTTTTGAGGTATATGATACCAAGATATAAAGTGTAAAGCACCCAATAAATGGGGCAAGTGTTGCTGCCATAGATAGGAGTACTTTAGTTTATTTTCATCCTTGAAGGGATGTAATAGAGTTATGAACTTCTGTTTCATATTTGTCAAAGGATAGAAACACCTTAATTTTCTTGCATATTGTATGACAATGATGACAATTAATAAATTTGATGTTTCAATCTTTGTGGCAATACATCGTTTATCTTGTGGTACTTGGTATGAGATAAAATGATACCTAAAAGTTATTGATAACTCAAACAATCAAATTAACATAAATCACGAGAAATTCATTTCTAGTTTCCATATGATAGATAAGTCTAGACTCTTTTGGTTAAAGAACCAGTAAGAGACATGAATATCTTAGACATGATTAATCACTCTTCACTAGTGGTAGTGGGAGAATGATTATCCTATTAGGTATAATACATGTGATGTATTTACATACCTATTAGAGTTAATGCTAGTACTTCAAACAGTGTTTAGAGAAATACCAATATGAATATCTTTAAGTGTTCAGAATATCATAGATGAAGTACGAATTTGGTAAAGTGTTAATTCTTGATGAGATCAATGATTGAAATACTTGAACCAAATGTTTGAGGTCCTTATGTGTGATTATGATAGTGTATCATAGTGAACTCATGATTAAGGCATGGTGATGTCTAAATCAACAAGGATTCATCCTCTAAGGAGTTAGAGGATGATTATCAAATAACTAATTTCTTCTTTAAAAAAAATACCCTACACTAATAAAGGACATTAAGAATCACAAAGGGTTGTGAGTTGTTATATCCTTGACAGATACACCTCAAATATCTATGTGATGAGTTGGTCATGTGATGAGTCAACTATCTAGATAAATATGAGGAACCAGATTTTGAGTTATGGTTTATGACCATTACATCCTAAATGACTTCCATATGAACCATAAGGTATGACCTTGATGGTAGGACCCATTGGGATGAAATCCATAAGTGCAAATAAGTCTTAAGCATTAAGACACATGGATGACATTTTGATAAGGATGATGCTTGTTGATTGCAACTTAAAGACTAAGAGATTTAGCATACGGATACTAAAATCGCATTCTTATGAGGAATAAAATAAGGATGTGTACATGACACAACCTATAAGGTTTATGAATCCATTAATGCAAATGAAGTCTATAAGTTATAATGGACTAATCAATGTGATTGATTGAGTACAAGAAACTCAGAACTGTGATCTTTACTTTGATTATATAGTCAAAGGGTTTGACTGATATGACAAAGATAAAGAAGGAATCTGTGATTTAGTGGGAGCGTATTTGCTTCCACATATTGATGTGAAATGGAAATGTTCTAAAATGGAAATCCAAAGTGGAAATTATCTTTAGGGAATATAGAGACGTTTCCTATGTGATAGGAATAGAGATCTATAGAGATAGTTCTTGAAAACCTCTTGACCTGAAAAGAGAAAGCATACATTGGCAATCTATACTGAAGGGTTTAGTGTGCACAGATTCAGTGGGAGAAAACTTATCCATGTTACATGGAGTTAGTATCCCAATTCCAAGTGTCCAATTCTTATGAAGAATGGAAACACTAAGAATAGATAAGGATCTATCATGTATGTAATCATCCCATTATCTTGCATGTATGGACATGGCAAGAATAAACAACATTCATCTTGTATGTAGGACATGACAATATGATATGATCATTTTGATAACTCGTATGTGGGACATGACGAGTGGATGTCTGTCTAGTTCCAGTAAGGGTTACTGGAATACCATAAGAACTTGATAAGTACTTGAGAAGTAATAGTTCTATGGAAATAAGGAAGCATTCACTGTAAAGAGTTACATTGATGCGAACTTCTGAAAAAGGACAAAAAATTAATCACAAAATATATATGGAAAAGTGAATGTTTGTTGATAAATGGAAACGTTCCAATAAAGTCATTTAACCGTGTGTTAGAGAACATTAGTGGATACTATATGGATCTAGAAGTTCATGATATGAACTTATAGATATTTTGGTCATTGATGACAAATAAGTAGTACTTGGTCATGCAATGTGGCTAAAAGTTAACAAAGGAATACTAAATCACATATTATGGCAACTCCATCTCATACGTGTAACGTACAACAAAGATATGAGAGACATGCAGTTAATACCGACTCTGGCAAGGTGTTTCCATAACTCACTGCGTAAGCACTAGAGCATAGTAACATGTGGGACATGTTTGAAGATCACTATGAATATGATTCAAGGGTGATTGGCTCGCAGTGCAAGTGGGAGTATGTTGGTATGTATGCCCCGAGAGCCAATCATGGGATGATTGGTGGGATATATTAAGATTGATTTGATAAACATAAAAGGCAAGCTTCCAATTCTTTCTGGTTCAGTCATATGAGATAATGATAGAACATATTGAATGTCTAGAGAATGACAATACTCAATGACATATGCTTTCAGGTTCAGGACCTGAAAGATGAGATCATATGGATGCTAAGAGTTTGTACATTATTATTATGTCCCTAGTCGGATGTCATTGTGGAAGGTAGATAGACAACAATGACACACAAGACTAGATTGTGGTGTTGGTTGATGACATAATCTCATTAGTCATGATATGGATATATCAAACCAAACACATAGGTACTTGTTAGAGAACAAGTGTACTGGACAGAGCCACTATGAGTTTGACACATGTAACCATAAAATTGTAGTCACAGTCAGTTCTCATAGTGATGGTGGTGAGTGTGATTCTTTGACCTGAAATCACTACACTCAACACATGTCGTTGGGTACACTTTGACATCATCAAACGTAGTCATGAAACATGGGTTGTTATAAAGGTGATGATTGGGTGGCTTTGACACATGGGGCTTTTGAGGGGTGAGTGACAAATATGGGATTTGTCCCTCCTGAGGGAGTTTGATATCCATGGCCACTTGATGAGTAGGATTGAGATAGGCATGTGCATGCATGTGTGAATCAATATGTGATATTGATGTCATACATATCTCCTCCAATCTACTCTGAGATCAAGAAAGTGAATGAAGGTTGATAGGATGACTGTTCCATGCCTTGAGTTCATTCGAGATATTAGAGACAAAGGAATTATACATTCACTGTAACACCATTCATGGATTGTAGGATTGAAAGTTGTTTTCCAACTTTCTATTTCACTTGGGTAGCACTCATGTGCGACTAGGTACCGCTCTTTGCTTGTGAAGTCATAAGTGTTATGAACTTTCACTGCCAACGAGAAATGGGCATACAGGGTCACACACATAGGATTTAACCTGGAAGAGGAGTTTATCCACAAACGATGTTTAGATTGATTACTAAAGGAGTTTAGTAGTTCAATTAAACACTCAGTTAATTGATAGCTCAAAAATCATAGTGTTCAAGGTGTTGGACCAGGTGATCAAGAATATCAGATTGATTGGAATTGCAATTGACTAATTTGCACAGTCTACTACCCCAACCGATTGGCTCATAGGGTTGAACGCTCAGGTTGATGAACCGATCGGCTCAAAGTGGTGAGTCGATCGGCTCATGTGTCAATGAAATGACCGGCTCAATTGTTGAACCGGTCGATTCGTGTGACCAACTGATATCGTTTGGAAATTCAGAATACTCTTTTTGCAAATACATATTTGTTTCACTTGTACAAATTTGATTTGGACACGGACTAATATTTGATTAGTGGGAAACAAACATGGAAAGTCAATTCGAGTTGGACCAGGACCGCGAACCGAACGACTCATGTTTGAACCGATCGACTCAGGTGTCCCAACCGATCAGTTCAGGTGTGAACCGATCAGCTCAGGTCCCCAACCGATTGATTCATGCTTGAAACGATCGGTTTAGCTGGCGCAGTTGGTTGTTTTGTGGATCATTAGAGACATGTGATGCTTGTTTATTAGGCAAGATGACCAAGACTCCTTTCACTAGACATAGTGATAGAGCCAGTGATCTGCTAGGGCTCATGCATACTGGTGTATGTGGACCTTTTAGATCAAATGATAGAGGAGGATATCAATACTTCATTGCCTTCATTGATGACCTCAGTAGGTATGGCTATGTATATCTTATGAAACACAAGTCAGAAACTCTTGAAATGTTCAAGACTTTCATGAATGATAGAGAAGCAACTTGGTAAGAGTATTAAAGCACTTCGTTCAGATCAAGGTGGAAAATACTTAAGCCAAGAGTTTGAGGACCTTCTAAGAGACCATGGTATTGTATCAAGATGGACTCCACCCGGTACACCACATCATAATGGTGTGTCAAAAAGAAGGAATCATACATTATTAGACATGGTACGATCAATGATGAGTTCAGCCAAATTTCCAATATCATTATGGGGATATGCTCTTAAAACTACAACATTTACACTTAATTGTGTACCTTCCAAATCGGTTCAAAAGACACCATATGAGATATGGAATGGGAATCGTCCAAATTTGTCTATGTTAAAGATTTGGGGATGTGAAGCTTGTGTTAGGAAACAATTTCCTGAAAAGCTTGGACCCAATATAAAAAAACTCTATTTTGTTGAATACCCCAAGGAAACTCAGGGATACTACTTTGACACACCAACTGATAAGAAAGTGTTTGTTTCTAGGACTATTGTATTTATTGAAAAGGAATTTATTTCCAAAGGAAGCAGTGCGAGGAATGTAGAGCTTGAAGAAGTTCGAGATCAACAAGAAAGAAAAGAACCCATGGAGGTAAATAAGGAACATGAAGACTCACAAATTGTTGTAGAATTTCAAGTTTCAAATGTAACATAGGAACCTCGTACGTCTAGTAGGACACAACTTGAGCTTGAAAGATTTGGATTTCATGTGACTCAAGGTAGAGATGAATTGAGCATAGAAAATGAGCCAACTTCCTATCTAGAAGCTATGAAGGGACCAGAATCTGAGAAATGGCTCGAAGCCATGAGATCTGAGATGGAATCCATGTACACCAACAAGGTATGGACCTTAGTGGATCCTCTCAAAGGGGTGAAACCCATAGGGTGCAAGTGGGTCTTCAAGAAGAAGACCGACATGGATGGAAATGTTCAAACCTATAAAGGTAGATTAGTTGCAAAAGGATTCTGTCAAATTCAAGGTGTTGATTATGACGAGACCTTCTCACCAGTTGCCATCATTAAATCCATCAAGATCATGCTTTCCATTGTAGCTTATCATGACTATGAGATTTGGCAAATGGATGTTAAAACAACATTCCTTAATAGGAATTTACTCGAGGATGTGTACATGACACAACTTAAGGGTTTTATCAATCTGATGGAAGCCAATAAAGTCTATAAGCTACAAAGGTCAATCTATGGATTGAAACAAGCATCTTGGATATGGAATCTACATTTTGACAAAGTAGTAAAAAAATTTGGCTTTAGTCAAAATGAAGATGAACCTTGTGTTTATAAAAATGTTAGTGGGAGCACAGTCGTATTTCTCATATTGTATGTGGATGACATACTATTGATGGGAAATGACATCCCTACTCTTCAAATAATAAAAGCTTGGCTAGGGAAGACCTTCTCTATGAAGGATTTAGGTGAAGCATCCTATATACAAGGAATCAAGATCTATAGAGATAGATCTAGAAGGCTTCTAGGCCTAAGCCAGAGCACATACATTAATAAGGCGCTAAAGAGGTTTAGCATGGAGGGTTCTAAGAGAGGTAACTTGCCCATGTCCCATGGGGTTACGATCTCTAAAGTCCAATGTCCTAGTTCATGTGATGAACGGGCACGCATGAGTAAGATTCCATATGCATCAGCAATTGGAGCTATCATGTACGCAATGTTATGTACTCATCTTGATGTGTTGTATGATTTGAGCATGACGAGCAGGTATCAGTTAGATCCAGGTGAATGTCACTGGATAGTTGTAAAGAACATCCTAAAGTACTTGAGAAGGACTAAGGATCAATTCTTCGTATACGGTGGTGAGGAAGAGCTCGTGGTAAAGGGTTACACCGATGCTAGCTTCCAAACTAAAAAAATGATTACATATCACAATCTGGATTTGTGTTTTTCCTGAGCAATAGAGCTGTGAGCTGGAAGAGTTCTAAGTAAGAGACAGTTGCAGATTCTACAACAGGGGCTGAATATATTTTCGCATCTAATGCTGCAAAGGAAGTTGTGTGGATCAAGAAGTTCATTTCTAAACATGGAGTGGTTCCAAGCACTAGTGATGCAATTGAGTTGTTTGTGACAACAATGGAGCAATTGCACAGGCTAAAGAACCAAGATCGCACTCACATTCCAAACATATTCTACGGCAGTTCCATCTCATACGAGAGATCATACAACAAGGAGATGTGAAGATAAGTAGAGTACCTATAGAAAGCAATGTGGTTGACCCGCTCACAAAACCACTTTTACAGCAGAAACATGACAGACATGTTCGATCACTTGGATTGAGATTCATGAGTGATTGGATATAAGTGCAAGTGGGAATCTGTTGGTATGTATGCCCATACAGACTATCATTTGATGATTGTAATGGGATATATGTAAGTGATTTGTAATACCACTTTGATCATATCAATAAAGGCAAGTTTCCAATCTATATGTTTGTGTTTTATATTGTGAGATGACCATAAAACTTATAGATGTCTACATAATAATATACTTAATGAAATATGTCTTCAGGTTGATGACCTGAATAGTGAGATCATATGTATGCTAAGAGTATGTATTCTTATTTTGTCCCTAATCGGTTGTAATTGTGGAAATATCCATAGACATCAATAACACATAAGATTAGAATGTAGGTTGGTTGACGTATGAATCTCATTATCCATGATATGGAGATATCAAACCAAATACATAGATACTTATTAGAGAACAGTGTATCAGACAGACCCACCTTGAGAGTGACACATGGATATCATGATTGGTAATTAGAGTCACATCTCATAATGATGGTGGTGTTGTGGTTCTTAGACCTGAAGTCACTACACATATCACATGTTGTTCGATGTACTTTGGCATCATCCATCGTGGTCCTAAATAAGGATTTCCATAAAGATGGTGCTTGGGTGCACCGTGACACATGGGAATGATTGTGAGTGATGTAGATGGAATTTGTCCTTAATACGGGAGTTTGATATTCCGACCACTTTATAAGTGAGACTGAGAAATGCATGGACATGCTGATGTGAGTCAATATGTGATATTGAGATTACATACATCTCAAACAATCTACTCTAGTTCAAGGAACATGGATTGAACGTTGAAGAGAATAATAGTTCCATGACTCGAGATCAATCTAGATATCAACAACAAAGGAACTATACAAACACTATAACACCTGTCATGAATGATAGGTTAAGTTGTTCTCCAACTTCTCCAATTACTTGAGTGGCGATGAATACTTGATAGATATCAATCATTACTTGTGAAATCATAATATGATTTTGGATATCACTGCCAATGTAATTTGGAGCTCACGGGGTCACACACATAGGATGTATTGGAATAGGAGTATATTTGTGGATTTGATTGGAATTGTTCTAAATCATATTGACTACTAATATGTTTATGTAATCTGTTAGAATAATATTGGAATATATTAAAACATTTGAGCTAATTAATTGGAGTGACTGGATCTAAGTGCAAGTGGGCATCTGTTGGTATATATGCCCATAGAGCCATCCCGAGTGATTGCATGGAGTCAGATATTAATTAATCAATTAATATGATTATTTGGTTAATTAATTAATTCTAGAATATTCTAATTAATCCACGAGCATTTTAATTAATGCATTCGTTCTGTTTACCGATGGGTTTAGGAAACTCTGCTTCCTTTCGTCTCCTATTTAAAGGGTCTTGACGGCGATATCTTTACAAGATATAGAGAGAGCATTTTCAGTTTACGCTCGTACGTAAACCCTAGCCATCACCGTCCTCAGGAGAGAAAGGTGAGCACCGTGAAACTAGCACATCTCCACACAGAGACTTCTCCTTCCTTCCAGCTTAGGAAGCACGACATGGAGTTCCAATTCATCTGTGGAGATGAAGTAGAGAAATAGACGATGAGAAGCCTGTGTTCGGGTGACGTCAACGACCATCCATATGCACTACGAGCGGCATACATCACCGCACAAAAGGAGTGTCACCGGATCTTCCTGTGACGCACTAAGCGAACGAGAGAGAAGTATCGTCCGTGTACGCCAGGAGTGTTGCACACCATTGTATAGTGAGACATCGCCAGAATTGCTCCGCGATAAGGTATATCCCACAAACACTCTTTCTGAATACGTTGTTGTTGACGAGATCCTATTTCGAGTTGTGTGACAATATATTTTTGTTGCTTCTGATGTGCATGTTCATCCACAAAACCCAACAGATATAGCATGATTGAGTCTAAATTGTTCCTATACTCTCACTTTTTGAGTGATTGGTGGGTGGTTTATCTTGGATATGATGAGTTTCTTTCCTTGATGTTCCATTATGATTACGAGATGTAGCTTGATTTAGATATCTCTATTGTGTCTTTATATATGTTGATCATCTTGTAAACCTATTTTTTGAAGTTAATGAAGATATTTTGATTTTTTAACTTATCTTGTCTACACTTTAGATGATTTCAATTAGAAATATGACCTCGTGCAATGTTTTATGATGACTGTTTCAATTTTATCTTTGTGCAGATCATTTTATTCCAAAATAATCATTTTATTTTTGATAAATTGTTGGGTTTAATACGGGTTTAGTCAAGAGGATTCATCACAATGGTTGTTTAGGGTTTGATCAACAGGGTGGATTGTCACATCTACGATTTGAAAAAGTATCAAAAAGCAAAGGAACTTTGGATCAGTAGATATCATTGTGATAATTCTATTGGTACCAATAAATCGTGCATAAATTATCATCTTTTCTACCTATATAGATAATATTATTCTTTCCATAAGTGATATAATGTGATTATCAACATCAGATAACAACTTTGGCATCACTTTGGTATTAATAATCTATGAAAAGTTTGATTTTTTTAGTATAAAGGTTTTCCATGCTAAAGATGGGTAGTCTCTTGCTTCGTAAAATTACACCTTGTATTCTCTAGAGGAATCTAGAATACTTGATTATAGACCTTCCTTTTCACCTATGGAGCAAAGTATTATATTCATTCTAATTCTTACAAGTTACTAGATGATAAACTATGCTACAAATGATTGGCTCTTAGACTTTTGGGGTTGATCATCCCTCATCTTGATATTTATTTTATAGTTTGAGTATTAAGCAAATTTAGGGATAACACTAGACAATTTCATCAAAATGTTTCTTATGACATTTTTTGTTATCTTAAGTTGGCTCCCATACTAGGTCAACGTCTATTCTACAAGAAATGTAGTCAACTAAAAGTTGAATGGTTCTCAGATGTTAATTATGTCGACTATCATTCAGATAGACATTATATAATTGGCTATTGTACCTTTATTTGTGGAAATATAGTTACTTGGTGAAGCAAGAAGCAAAATGTGATTGTTAGGTAATCAAGCAGAATATAGAGTCATGACTTAGATTGTAACATCCCTGACATGGGTTATGCTTTAACCCTAGGTGTTTTTTTAAGAATATAATTATATGCTTGATTTTATCTTTTGAAAAGTAATTAAGGCTCAAGTGGAACTTATATTTCGATTTTAGTCCATTTTGAATAATGATTGAAAGTAATGTTTTACTTATTTGGACTAAAGTGCAAGTTACCCAAGTTAAGGGGTTAAATTGCAAATTGTGTATGATAATATGTTCCTCATGTGTTGAAGCATCATGGGAATGAAGATGATGCAAAGATATGGCTAGTGAAAGCCTGAGTACCAAGAAAGAGCTGATAAAGCAATGGTTGTGCATTAAAACCTAGTTTTGGTGTAATGTGCAGTTTATCCAAAACCTAGGCTTCCATATGCAATTTATCACTTCAATAAGGTCCCTAATATTATTGGCATCCTGTAGAGGCAAGAAAATGAGAGGGGCATCTCATTTGAGCTACTTTGAAGGAGAGAGAATCTTGATATTAAAATAATCAAGATTTAAGCATAATTGAAATAATGCAAAAATAATTATATTAAATGGATTTCCCTTCAACCAAAATTATGTTGGTTGAAATTCATATATATGGACGTCCTTGTGCCTTGCAAAGGCAAAGGATAGATCTACGTGAGTGGAGAACCCACTCACATTAAGAAACTAAAAAGAATTATCCACTCACTTATGGATAATGATATTATAAAGGTTAAGGTGCTTAATTTATTTCCCCTTAATTCATGGATAATGGAAGGGAGTTCGGTGTAGATAAAGATACCTTTGCATGCAAGGAACCAAGGTGGAAGAGGTGGCAACAATTTCAGAATTTAAAGGATTTGCATGAGGCATTTTCTCTCTCATAGATTTTCTTATAAAAACACCATTTACCATTCAAACCAAGGACTTTTTCAAATCCACTTCTTCTCTTTGCTTGCAAAAATGATCAAGGAAGATAGGAGCAGCAGGAAGATGACCCCCAACCTGTTGGTAAGCTTCTTGACCTTAGTTCATCTTAATTTCATGGTGGAAATCACAAATCAATACATGATTTCTTCTTATCTCGATCCCATCTTCACTTCTAACCATTCCTTTTTCACTCAAAAGCTTGAGGAACGGACCTTTTGGTGTGAAAAATATCCTTTCACCATTGATGACGTGAAGCTCCAAGCTTTGAAGCTCAATTGGAGGTGGGTTATATAACTTGAACCCCTATTCATTGCTATTGAATTCACTTTCTCAATCAATCATGTTCAATTGCTCTTCTTTCAATTCCTTTAATTAATTGATGCAACTACCATGATAATGGCAGTAGATTTCGATGGAATAAGGATTGATGATGATGACATCATCCTAGGTTCACATTCCAACAAGTTTCTATTGCAAACGGTTTTAAGACTTTGGTCCAAACGGTTTCACCACAAACCGTTTGGAGACCAAACGGTTTACAAACTGTTTGGAGGTTTGGATCCCAAACCGTTTAGGAGAGTTGAGTGTTTGGATGGGTTGACCATTTGAGGTCAGGTTCCTAGAACATGTTGGATAATGATCTATATGATCTAATTGATTAATTCAATATATGGACAATCCTTCAATTAGAAACCCTAAATCGGTTAAGTGCTGAAATTGAAATTGTTTGATTTAAAGTTTTGGGTTGATTAACCCAAACGGTACCATTTGGAGGTCATCCAAATAGTCTCAAGACCGTTTGGAGGTCAACCAAGACCATTTGGAGGTCTAGGGTTGAGTATGGTTGAGTAATTGAAGAGTTAGAGATATCAAATTAAAGTGCAATCAATAGCTAAAATGATGACCAATCCAATGATCTAAACCCTAATTGGATTTCACAAAATTTAATGAATGTTGAGGCAAACGGTCTCAAGACCATTTGGAGGTTATCCAAACGACCTCAAGACCGTTTGGAGGCCATTCACACGACCTCAAGACCATTTGAGGTAAGGTCATATCATAACTTGATGATGATGATTCATTGATTACAATTGAATTAGTTCCACAATGATAACCATTGATGGTTCCTCGATTTCAAAACCCTAATTGAAGGTTTCTTGATTATAAATCCTAACTCAATTGGGTTCAAAACCCTAATTTATGGTCTAATTGAAGGATGATTCAATAGTTCAATTGATGAAGAAATTAAGGATTCAATTGTTAATCGGTTCATCTATTGAAACCATGAATTGTTTAAGTGTTGAAAGAACTTTTTGGTCCATTCGGTTTTGAGAGGGTTTGGACCAAACGGTCTTAAGACCGTTTGATTCCAAACGGTCTCAAGACCGTTTGGAGACCCAAAGTTCAATCAGTTTCAACACCTTTCTTGCTTAAACGGTTTCAAGGGCAATGTGCCCAAACGGTTTCAAACCGTTTAAACTCTGGAAAACCAAGACCGTTTAGGGTCTAAGTAATAAAAAACGTTTGAAGTTCAATATGGTTAAATCCATTTGGATATCTAATGTAATTGAAGATTTAGCTAGTCAATTCAATTGGATACCTCATGTAATTGAAGGTTCAATTGATTAAATCTTCTGGACATCCTAGAAGAGGATGAGAGAGAGAGAGAGTCATACATGAAAAATAATCATGTAGCAATTAAGCCTAACACATTCAATATAAGTATGGTGCACAATTAGGGTATGATCCTTGATAGAGAGATCATGAAACCCTAATTGAGTTGATTAATGAACTCAAACCCTAAATTAGGGCAATTCTGAGTGAAATCCTAATTTAGGAGGACAATGTGATATGAATTTAGGGTAATGACATGAATAACCCTAATTCAGGGTATTTTAATGTAAAACCCTAATTGGAATGAATAGTAAACCCTAATTATTGGGTTATTGAATATAAACCCTAATCTAGGGTAATATGATTGGAATAGTAAATCCTAATTTTGGGTTATACTATATAACATGAAAACCTAATCTTGGACAATGAAATGATGAATCTTTGGTCCTAATTGAACAAAGGGGATGTGTAATCCTGATTGAAATGAAACGGGAAACCCTAACCCTAGTAAGGGAATAGTGTTATTACCCTGGAATAGCATGGAACTGAAGCATGATTGATATATCTGTTTTATAAGTGTTAACCATGCAGGTATCATGAGATGATGAACATATCCAGGTATGAGCTATGATGCTTTATTTAGTGAAATTATTTATTGGGCCTTGTGTGCCATAATATGCCTTGTTTCTTAGTAAGAGGTAACAAGAGAGTTAATGGGCCTCAAGTGTCAGATGAGATGCTTGTGAAACAAGTGTCATGTGTACCTTGATCAGATGACCTGAAGGTGATGGTTACCTGAAAAAGTGGTGACAGTGCTCAGTGATGAGCTAAGGGTTTGAATACCTAGAACCATATGTTTATGGCATTGAGTTTGAAATAAGGGACTGAGATCTCAATGTCTTTTAAAGACGGAAAAGTAACTGATAAACACAGTACATGTTTCTTTATAGCATTTGTCCTAATAAGTTATGTTTGAAAACTTGACTGATGCTAAAAGAATATGATAATGTACTTAATTAATCAAGTGAAAGCTATTCATGTAGTGCTTTGACCATAGATCCATCATCGTCACTAGTTGGTGATGGTGAAATAGGTTTTCCTATGTGATCTCTTGGAGTTTGCATATTTTGAATATGTGGGGGTCAATGGGCAAAAATATCCTTACGTCTTAATGGGGGAATTGATGGAAGGTAAACATTAAACCTCTCAATCCTTCATTGTATGTTTCCGGGATGGATATATCACGAATCTCCCGATGATGTTAATGCCGGATCGATGGAGGTAAACATGAAATCTCTCGATTACGAAGAGAGTGCAGTTGTCGTTGTAGCTCTATAGCGAAGATGCCACTATACCCTGGCAAGCTATGTAGCAGAGACACAAGATGTCCTGCATGTGATCTCGTATTGACTGAGATGTGGGAAGTCATGGAAGCCGGCTCTTCCATTGACTTTGTATGGTACCGATTTTGATTTCGCAATGGTCGGTTAGAGTATGAGCGGTATACCTCATCTCCTCAGAGCTTAAATATGTTTGAAAAATGTAATCAGTTGTGTAGCGTATTTATATAAGATTGAAATACGAGAACCACTTGTTGATGTTATCCTACTTAGCATATCCTCGATACATAAATGTTATTTATGTTCTTTAATTCCTTATTGAATAAAAGACATGCTTCCTTGTCAAGTTATAGCTGAAATACGTGAACAAGATTGTTGCTATAATCTGTATAAATATTGATTTATCTGCCATTAAAGTATATTATCCCTCTGCTCAGTTTATTTCTATTAAACTGCAATAATAATATTTTCGGCGGAGAGTTATATCTCTCGTTGGGGCAATTGTATAATTGTCTCACCCCCGTGGGATCCAACGTTTTTAAGTAGACGCCGACAAAAAGGCAGAAACTCTGTAGCAGGGGAAGAGCAGCAGCAACAACAACATGGATAGCAGTAATCCTACAGATGGAAATACTGGTTGTTAAGCTATGTCAATAGAGTCCTATGTGTCATCTCTGTACTCTCAGGTCCTAGGAGTCCGTGGATAGTGTTTTTATATCGATCTGAGATTTTTGGTTTGATGCCTTGAGGATTTTGTTACTTGTGCTGTTTAGCAAAGTAATGATGTATATATATTCCTCAAGAAGAGATGATACATGAAATGTACAATGTGGACCAATATGTAAATATAATATTGTGGTTCTTATTTACAGAGTTTTCTGGTAATGGGCCTTTTTATAAAATGGTTTTAATTTTTAGTGATTTTCAATAACCCGCTGCTAAAGATACGCTTCCGCATTAGTTAATCTTGTTTAATTGGTTAATTATGAGTTGGATGCCACATAGATTGCACGTAAACCAGAATAGATCAAAATCTTACTTGAAAGACTTTGGGTATCTAGTCTGGTCTCCGATTCATATGCATTATGACACCTACAATTCCATGTTTCTTGGACTTAACAATACATTTCAATAACGCAGAATAAATGGCTCAAAATATGTTGTCCACATCCCCATTAGCCATATACACACCATAAGTATGTTTTAAGGATGTGTTGTGGATAAATGTATGACAATAGTTCAGGGACACAGTCGGAACAACAAGTCCAGAAAAATAGATTTGGAGGAGGTACTATAAACATTGAAGTTGATTGCCACTTTATGTAAGAAGTCTTATGAGCAACAAATCACCACTTCTCTTGTATCTTCCGCTGATCAGGCTGCTCATACTTCACTAAAGCTCTTATTTGAAAATGTATCTAACATTTATGTGACATATCAAACATGATTAACAAGATGCTCTACCACAGTAGTGGAATATGGATGGTTAAAAGAGTGGACTGTAAAAACAAGGGCTTTAGTTCAATAAAATACATGTTCTAGTACCATTTAAAAATATATGTGCTCTAAAATAGATGTTATAGTACCATTTAAAAAGTATATATTATACATATTACTATTTTGTTATGTTTTCAATTCTATGATACTCTCGAATTGTGTGACATGAATTTAACCGATTATCAAGACCTATATAAATAAATGATATCAATAAATAAATAAAAAATACAAATTCCCCCCCAACTTCAACAAAGACTGCCGCTGCAAAGGAGTCGGAGAAGTTGAGCTGTGGTTAATGAACTTTTACTAGTGAGCCAATGTAGTAAACAATGTACAGTGATGACAGAAAACCAGTCGCTCCAGCACATAGCATGATAGCTACAGCGATAATCAGGGAGTACCCTATATATACCATCACGGATGCAGTGCCATCCAATAAGAACCAAGAAACGGAAGCAAAGATGAAGATATAAATAGCGGCAGCGCCTGGAGCAAAGAAAGAGTTCCACCACCACCTGCAGTCCCCTGCTCGCAGGCGCAAAAAGGTAAGCAGAGCCGACAGTTGTGCACATATTATGATGAACAGCAGCAGACCAAGTAGCAAGAAACCAAACATGTTGTAGAATATCCCCATCCAATGACAAACGAACATAGAGACGAGCAGGGCGCAGAGTAAGAAGGATGGATATATACCACACAATGCGACATGGTACCGATAAGAACTAAAAATATTTGATACCGCACTTGATCTTAACCAAGAAGCCCAGAAAGGCGCGAGTTGGAGCCAAGATGGGATTTTTCTTGTGGGGATCGTGATACTAATGTGATTGTTTTTCACTGGAAATTCAATAATAAGGGGTGCCTTTGATGCAAGAAAGCCGCCCAACACAGTGAATGGAACTGCCATGCAAAACCACAAGAGTAAAACATACAGGTGAACGGGCATCCCTGCAGTGCTATTCTTGCTTGCAAGTATAAATTTGACGGCAGTAAGTATTAGAAGCATAATTCCAGGAAAGATACATGAGACCGCATAAGAGATTGTTCTCCATCCCTCAAAAGTCGATTTGATTGCCCCCCATAGCAGGACGCTGATATATCCGCCCACAATACCAGAAAGGATGTAGTAGTAGACCATCACAGTGAAGAGCAGGCTTGACGAGACCGGAGATAGAACTCCCAACAACGCAAACAGGACTGTTCCGATGGCCGTCACTGCCATTTGAACGCCATTGCCAACCATTACGCAGAGCCACATGTAATATGGGGGCTCTCTAAAAACAGCTTGAATTTCCAGCTTTTGCCACAGCTCCTCCTTGTCCTGGCACTGATCTTGTAGGAGGGGGAATTCCTTCCACTCTGCTTGTTCCTTCCTCACTCTCCAGCAGAAAGATGTGGCAAATACCAGAAAAATCACTACAACATACCACTCACACCAATCGCTTTCTGACTTAAGATACGGACCCCATCGCGAGCTCCAGCTGACATTACTCTTCAAGAATTCCACTTCATAGGTGAATGACACCCTCTCGCCGTCCCGTATGGCTTGAGATGGAAGAGACAGCCAATCGAATGGATGAAACGGTTCTACAGCATCATACATTTCCAGTTTAAGCATGGCCTCTAAATCACGTTTCATACTTGCAGGAACGACCTCGAATCCGACGATTGTATAGTAATGAGAATTCGGTTTGTCTGTACCCATTTTCTCAGATCTCTGGCCCTCTTCATGCAGCAGAACTCTGAACTTGAGATGATTCAGGATGTAGCTCTCCGTACCAGAATATCCGTAACCCAAAGGGAAACCGATGTTGCTACTCCACCTTGTTCCAAAATCAAACAACCGACGAAACGTAATTACTGGCAGGTTATCGAGAATCATGTTCACCTGATACAGAGCTATGACCCACTGATTCAGACGTCTGGCCTCATCGGCCGTCAATGGTTCCGTGGTGCACAGATACACCGACTCGTTCACATTGATCCTGAAGAGGTAAGGCGAATTGACAACCTGATCCCCAAGGAACTTCTGGCCCAAATTCAACCCACTCATCTTAATTCCCTCTGGGGGTTTACAGAAGGGTAGGCTGTAGTAGCTGAAAGGGAGCATAGTGTCGGTGGAAGTGAGGGAGTTCACCTTAACAGACACGGAATCCTCCTCGTTGAATACTTGCATATGGTCGTCGACGCCATAATACACATTGCAGAGCGAGACCGGAAGCCATACAAAGACCCAAAAGGCGATCATCAAAGGAAGGAGCTTTGTAACCAGAAACCGTGCACGCCCCATTGAAGCTGGTCTACAACAGATTCCTGGGGCAAGTTAAAGAGCATTTATGGTGAATAGTGTTCCTTTTTTAAGGAATCTAACAAACAATTTCCACTCTCTTCCAGAATGTAGCGAAGATGTACCCTTTGAAACGACAAATTCAAGAAGCAAAGTAGCTGATATCTGATGCTAACTCGACAGGATGGACAACAAATACGCACAATATTGAATGTCAGTTTCAAGAGATCGAAACTCAAAGATACATCTCACATCGTAGTGATCAGATAGGACAATAGTTGTGAGCGATTGAATGGAAACAGCTAATAGCAAAAGGTCCTGAAAGGAAGAACAAAAGTTACATGGCAATGATCGAGGAACAAATTGATACAACTAGCCATGCTCACAAAGGAAGAATCTTTGAAACCAGTAAGCACCAGTACTTCGTGAGAGTTCGCCTACAGGTCAAAGCTGGTATGTGCAGTTTTAAGTTTAAATACAATCTGGTATGTGCAGTTTTAAGTTTAAGTGTAACGAGCAACTACTGCTGTCAGCCAGGAGCTTATCAAGACCCAATCCGTCCAATAAGCAAAGCTATGCCGACAGATGCGAAGCAGGATGGAAAATAAAGACGCGCAATTAAATGTGATTTCGTTGAACCAAAAGACGTGACTGATGTCGAGGATTAAGATAAAATGCAGAACAAGAATTGGAGAAGAAGAAGAGTAAATCTTCACTGTCGTCGAGATTGCAGAAAGTCAGGAGGAGAGGTCATACCTGATTTCTACAGGAGTCCGGGTGGGACGGTTTGGCACTAGTAGGTCGCGACGGCGAACAACAAGCGCATGCGTTGCCAGGGACGGACCCTGTTTCTCTTTCTAGGCTAAACGGTTTAACAACGTCCCTTTTCCTTCCCCATTCTTTTCTCCTCCTTCCCCGTCCCTTTAACAATGTTCATGATCGTTTTAGTTGTTAGCTCAAAGTGGTCCCCAGATAGCCATCAATCCACATTGCTTATTCTAAAGAACGCCATGTGAGTATGATTGAGCATAAACCGATTATCTGAATCATTATCTCAATTATAGTTAATGTTGTTCGAACAATTTAGGCGATTTAATTAATGTATTTTGTTTAATCCGCTAAACGTTTAACGTATCAATGAAAATGTTTTTTTATTTAATTAAAATAATAAATTGATCAGTCACAAATTATACATAAAAAATCTTCTTATACATTTATATACATGCATGTTGTACTTTGATTTCAATAGTCTCTAGTTTGTATTCCTATTAACATTTTTCGAAACTTTATGATCTTTATATTTATATGAAATATTAGTGTGACAAAGAGTGACTCAAGTGGTCAAACATGGTATCCCTTAACAAAGGATTTCGGATTTGAATCTCAACCGCCGTCTTGGTTTACCACCCTCCCAAACAGTTAATTAAATGCTCATCCTACCCATGACTTATAAAATCTTCCATTATGGGAGGCCTCTTATACTTCAATCACAAATGTTGGGGTTTCTTTGTAATAAATATAAAATATTCAAGTGATAATTACTATTTTTGACCTCAAACGATGGATTTGCTTGAGGTTAACTAAACTTTGAAGGTGATGTTAAACAATAGAATCTTGAAGGGGTTTTCGACACTAATCAGATTTAAAGGCCATAAATCATACGATGTCATACAATGGGTGAGGGTATCTCCAAAATTGGAAAACCTATGGTACCATTATTCTCGATCAATGGTACTTTACATAGAACAACGAATTAGGTTACATTTCTGGTTAAATATTTTTCAATTGCGTGTCAACAATTCTTGTGGCCAAAGCTCGTATAACGTCATCTCAAAATTTTGAAAATTGAGAAACAAATTTTATCGTCTTAATGGAATTATGAATCGTGTAAGGTCATGAAATTTGGACGAATTATAAAATTTGTAAATATATAAAACTTATAATATCATGTAGAATTTGGCTTTTAAGTGATTATCTATAGCATCAACCAATAATTGTGGAGAAAATTATTCTACCATATTGGTATACATCATAAATGATATAAGCCTTTCTTTTAAACAAGATTTAAGTTGACAAAAGAAGGTAAAAGTGATTAATGGCAAAATGGAAACTAGAGGAGTGATAGGTAAACATCAATCACAAGTCAAAGTCATGTTATTTATATTCAAGAGAGATGGAAAATTGAACTATACATGCCTAAAGGAGAATATATAGTGGTGGTTAACAATACAATAATCTAATAAAAATCTACGTGGAAGCATGTTCCATGTACTGGGTGTACATTGCCTTTGGCAGTGTGATTTGTTACAAGTTTTCTAGTATGACTCAATATTTTTTCAGTAAAATATGACTTCAATATATTTTTCAGAAGCATGACTTCAATAAAGTTTTCAAAAAAGGTAGTTTTTGGCCATAGTCTAGTCTGAGTCACTTCCATATGGAGAGATGTAGTGAATTGTATCTTGAACCAGACTCTGTTATTCATATTGTAATAAATCACACAATCATAGCATGGGAATGAGAAGGAGTTGTTGTCAATATGCATATAAATGGCCTTCACCTTCCCAAGAATATTTTATCATGAGTACTCTAGCGAGTACGCCCAACTCATATAAACCATACCTCTTGAGTTACAATCATATAGTGGGGGTCTCAAAGAGTGTCTTTTTTTATCTATACCCTTGCATTAATGGCCTTGAACCCATTTAGAGAAACTTCTTCCTATATTCAGATAGAATGAAGTGTTAACACCCTAGGGAGGGTAAGGGGTGGTATTCTAGGTATGTGCTTTTGCACAAGACTATGATTTAGGTGTCCCTTTGAACATATAATCATGGAATATCCGATTTTGGAATGGTAGGACTGTCACTACAATGATTAGTGTTTGGGAAAAAGAATTTTCCCCATCAATGAATTGAGTACTAGCTTCCTTTCTAGACACTAAGTGGATCCACAATATTTCATGCAGATTTCACAGACCCCATGAATGATATGATATCTCACATCCTCAAATCTAAACCTCATAAAATGATTTTCTTGATTACCTTTATATTTTTTAGCTTTATCTATTGTTGTTTTTTATCATGCAAGATATGAACAAGAGGAAATAGTTTTAAAACTATTGGGAGATCGGGGAAGTAAATTTCTAAGATAATTAACCTCAAAATAAGCTAAATCTAAAACAACAAAACTAGCCTGTATGGTGGGTTTAGATTTTAAAATTTGTTTGGAAGATTTCCAATAAAGTATTCCTCCTCCAACAACGAACATATGCCCACTGGTAGACTAGCTTTCATCTAAATCAACAATATAGAATGCATCAACATAACCCTCTAACATGGTCGAGATCAAGTATAGTGATGCCTAAACTTAGTTGTACCTTTAAGGTACTTCAAAACTCTAACCAAAGCCTTCTAGTGTTCTATGTTAGGGCAACTTGTGTATCTACTCAAACTACTTACAACATAGGAAATATCAGGTCTACTACTGTTTTCTTAGTACATCAAGCCTCTTATGACTTGTGCATGTCTTTTTCGATCCACTAGAGTGTCTTTATGGACGTAAGATGTAGTGAAGGATCATTTGGTGTATTTATGGATGTACAATCAAAGATATCAAATTTTCTTAAGATTTATCAACATAAGAGATTTATGAAGTACAAAACCAGAATCAAATTTAAAAAAATTAATACCAAGGATTACATCAGAAATTCCTAAATCTCCATTCAAAATTAATAGCACCCAAATATTAATTTCATATATCACTTTAGCATTGAATCCAGATAGTAAAATATCAACAATTTATAAACACATAATAATGCAATTATTCTTCACAGTTTTAGAATATATCAGACATATTTATTCACAACAAATCTAGACAATAAACAATTTTATAAAACTTATCATTTCATTGTTTAGGTTCTTATTTTAAGTCCTTACAAGGACTTGATCAACCCGCAAAGTTTATCTTCTTGCCTGGGAGCAACAAAACCTTCTAATTGATCCACATAAATGTCCTCTTCAAGACCTCCATTTAAAAAGGAAACCTTAACATCCATTTGATGGAGTTCAGGTTTATGGGTGAAAGCCAGAGCAATAAGAACATGAAAGGAAGAGATTTTAGTTACAAATACATAAGTATTATAGAAATCAGATACTTCCTTTTGACTAAAACACTTGTCTACTAGTACAACCTTTAACTTTATCTATGGAACCATATGCCCTCACTTTCTTCTTGAAGACCCATTTACATCTAATACTCTTATATTGGTGGAATCATAGTTAGTATCCAAGTAATGTTTCTCATATTGGACTCTATTTCATTATCAACTACTTATTTTTATAAATTAAAATCTAAGGATTTCATGGCATCTCCATAGGTACAATAATATTCTTCTACCAGGAAGGTGTAGAAGTCATGATCATAGTTTTTATCAACTTTGATCCTAAAACCCGCTAGGTCACTGGGAGCCCCTTCAATAAGAATATCAGGTGATAATTTATATGAAGTTAAATTTGGGATAAGTTCTTCAGAAGTAGAGGAAGCAGGACTTTCAACGACCTTTGTAGGAACCTTATCCTTAAGAGGAAATATGGTTTCATGATAAACAACATCTACGGTTAAAATCTCAAAAAATAATTGAGTCATATTTTAGGGATTTTATTTTAAATGACTAGGAATCTTTTTGCTTTATTGTTCTCTATGTATCCACAAAAAGAATGTCCATAGGTTTAGGTCCTAATTTTCTCTTCTTGTTATAAAGTATTTTAACTTTAGCCAAGTACCTACACATTTTGAGGTATTTTTCAACAAGTTTCTTATTAAGAAAAAATTTATAGGGAGTTATGTCAACAATTAATACATAGTTGGAAGTTTGAAGAGCCCCCCATGCCATGACTAAGTCTAGACTCTTGTAACATCCCTATTTTTAGGAGTAAAATAAAACATTTTATGTAGTTTTCCTTAAATAATATTTTGTTAAGAGTCTTAATGCAATTTGTCCATTTCTAGGATTTTAAAGCAAAGAGAAATAAGAAAGGGCTCCAAATAAGTTTATTTTATATTAATGTGTTGCAAATAGGTGTAATAATGATAATATGTCTTACCCTTTTCTTTTATTAAATAAATATAAAAGTAATGGAAGAGAAAGAGAAAGATAAAGAAGCAAGAAATTCGAAATTCAAATCACTTGGGCAATAAGTATGCTTTTCCTTTTATAGATTTCAAGATAAATCCTTTAATGTTCATTTTTCTCTCTCCTCCGAATAAAGTACACAAGAAGGCAATAAAGAGGTGTGGAATGATTTTGAAAGTGGCAATTATTGTTTATCTCGTAATTTGGAGCAAGAACTCACCAAGGAAACCTTTATATTAATTATTTAATTAGTTTGTACACTTAAATTAAGATAAGAAATGAAAATATAAAATGTGGACCAAACGTTGAGAAAACCTAAATCTAATTGGCTAGGAATATTCTAGACCCTTTGATTAGTGAATGGTCCAAATTTGGACTCATTTAGAGCTTGTTTGACCCTCCAATTAAATTAGGAAAGGTTTGAATATAATTTGATTTGATTATCATTCAATGCACTTGTTTTCCCTATGATTCCGGGATTTATTCCCTTGTCACGCCTTCCCCTTCTTTTATTTTCACGTGCGTCCTTTTTCAGCCGTTCGATTTTGATCGGAGGGTATCTGGCTCATCCCCTACCTCCCGCTCGTTTAGGCAATAGAGACTCCTACAACCGTTTTATTCAACGATTGATTTCTCCCTCTACAGTTATCGGTTTTGTGAGATTATTGCGACTCTAGCTTCATCTCTCTCATGCACATCCGCCGATCCCTTGAACTCTCCCTCTCGTGGAGTATATAGGAAACGCCCATTAGGGCCGACGCTGCTCTCTCCGCCGATTTACACAGCCGCCACCATACTTCCTCCCCTCCTCGCCTCCAGGTCTCAGGAGGATGACCAAGCCCTGAGGCTCACAATTTCATCCCTAGATTCCCGAGGTTCCCCGACCTACTCGAGTTACCTTCTCTGGTAACCCTGGCTTTGCCCGGCCCCCTCGGTTCACCTCCGCTTAATAGAAAGTGCGGTGAGCATCCTTGTCATCCGTTCTTTGTCTTCCCATAGTCTTTTTGGCTCAGGTTTTCCCCAAACGCTGTGTCCTATAGAGCTCGATGGACATGCTCACCGGAGCTCATCGTCTCGGTGTTTTGATGCGTATGTGACTCTGGCTCTTCATCGCACGACTTCGTGAGGTCACACTGAGTGCTCATCGGCCTTTGGTTTTGAGTTTTCGGGTTTGTGGCTTCGTACCCCACTGTCGAGTATGCCTCCCCTGTTTTCTTTACTTCGATAATCTGTTATAGGTCAGGAGCTTCCCTTCATGGTCGGATGTATTGGATTCTCTAGATCTTCGCGGATGCATCCTTGCAGTTTTTCCTCATTGTATCATGGTGTTTTGGGATCTCAGCCATCTTGCCCCCTTCTAGTGCTCACGGCAGCAACAAGGTGGAGCTTCAATGCTCGCCACAGTGCGGGAGTTAGCTCCCTAGATCCGCCGTGATGCAAGGGAGGCCCCCGAGGTCTCAGATTCCCATAGTTGACTCCTTCTCATGAGCTGTGATAGGAGGTTCCATCTCCTGTCCAGGCGCTCGACGCCATGTCTAAGGGGACGGGGGTGGAAGATGCTTGGTCATTGAATGACCAAAGTACCCAGCGCTAGGTTAATTCTTTTGTGAGTACTGCAGGGGTAATCTTGGGTTTTCACATCATTTATATCCTTTGACTACTCATCCACCTGGGCGAGACCGCGCCTATGTGGCGGGCTCTCATTGGCCCATGTGGCATATTTCTTTGATTTCTGATTGGTTGTCCTTCATAAATTCATAGTAAATCGCTCGATGCTCAGAAAAATGAGCAAAAATATGATTTGGAAAGGATTTTTCGAGAGGAATCCGAATATGTGGTTTTCAGAGTCTGATTTTGAATCGCCAAATGTTGGTTTTATAGGAAATGGAATTTAGGGTTTTATTTGGTGAATAAAATGTATAATAATGTGAGATTTGTTGCAAACAGGATAATTAGGGTTCTTTAGACCCACAGAGTGGTTAGGACTCACTCAACCTAGGAAGAGAGAGGATTCACTCTCTAAGTGAAAAAGTAAGTGGTCCATGCTATTGAACATAGTTAAATTGCTTGATTTAATTATGCATATATGAAGTTTGCAATGAATGTCATGTTTATGTTATTTACTGTTCCTAATTGTTAAATTCAGTAAGATTAAGATGTATTGAGTTGTTTATGATGTATGATATCACCCTCATGAATCCTAATGATAATGATACCAATAAGTCTAATGTAAAGATAAGAGCTTTAAGAGAAAGAAGAAAATGTTAATGTTAAGCTTATATAAGTACCTCATAAGAGAAGAGGCACTTCGGTGCAACCTAAGAGGCACTTCGGTGCATAAGAGAAGAGGCGCATTTGTGCAACCCGAGGTTACTTATATAGGTTAAGATAAAAGAAATTGATCTAAAAGAAAATGCATGTCTTTTCAATGTTTAATGCTAATGCTTATTTTCAGTTTTCAAGTTTCTTATATTATAACATGTTCAATCCACTTACCATTTGTTTGATGCATGTCTGGGGGCGTGATGCCCATAGGTTGGAAGCTAGCTAAGGAGGGAAGTCCATCTAAGGAGGAAACCCTAGCTCAAGGACCTACAAGGAGAAGAGCTTTGGTGGGGTGCCAACCATACCCAGTTTATAGATCTTTGTCCTTTTACCATATGTATGTACATGTAAACTTTGTTAAGGTTTGAGAATGAGAAATTGTAATTTTGATCCTGTGATGGTTTATTTAAACTCTATTTTGTGCAATGAATATCATGGTTGTGATGATCCCTCCCTGAAATGCCAAGTACCCCACATTATGGATAATGTTGGGGATTAGGCTGTGCTTCCGCTGGTTATGTATGTAACCCTAGGGAGGGGTGTTACAATAATGGTATCAGAGCCAAAATATGGTTGGCCACCAGGATTTTCTCATGATCTCATGTAGTTTATGTCTTTTTCACAGTGATGTCTCCTAAGAAGAAAGGTGACAACGGAAAGGTAGCCATGGATGGAGTGAAGGTGTAAAATTAGGATTTAGTAATAGATTCCCAAGAAAATATGTCACGCCCTAGAATTACTAGAAGAGGAATAGAAGTGATAAGGATAGATGGTTATCTAGTGTCCACCTAAACCTAGCTAATGATATAACCTCTCCACTCTCATTGGTTATGGCCACCCAACTGAGACTTAAAGAGGAATGTCATGAGCATAAGACCTATCTTGCATTTCTCCTTTCTTACTGGTGCATGTGGTATGGGACATGTGCATTAGTAGGCAAGTGAAAGGTAGCATAGTAAGATCCCACATCTCTGGGTATGTGCCTGATCACCACATATCTAGGAATGTAGGAGTAACCTAAATGACCTAAGATTAGATAGGCATTTGCACCTAGTGATGGGTAGTCATGACAAGGTCGAGTCAAATGCCTCAAATATGATTATGGGTTGGTTTAATAAAGCCTAAGTATCGGTTGAGAGGAAGACCAAAGTGAAAACTTATCCGTGTCACATGAATGTCATACGTATATATATATATATATATATATATATATATATATATATATATATATATATATATATATATTTATGCAAAATATTGAGCATAATTGAACCTTGAAAAGTAATTTGTCAATGAATGAAAAGGTTAGGTAAACCTTAAGGTGGGTAGTACCCTAGAAAATTTCGAGGATGAAATTTAATTAAGGTGGGTAGTAATGTAACATCCCTATTTTTAGGAGTAAAATAAAACATTTTATGTAGTTTTCCTTAAATAATATTTTGTTAAGAGTCTTAATGCAATTTGTCCATTTCTAGGATTTTAATGCAAAGAGAAATAAGAAAGGGCTCCAAATAAGTTTCTTTTATATTAATGTGTTGCAAATAGGTGTAATAATGATAATATGTCTTACCCTTTTCTTTTATTAAATAAATATAAAAGTAATGGAAGAGAAAGAGAAAGATAAAGAAGCAAGAAATTTGAAATTCAAATCACTTGGGCAATAAGTATGCTTTTCCTTTTATATATTTCAAGATAAATCCTTTAATGTTCATTTTTCTCTCTCCTCCAAATAAAGTACACAAGAAGGCAATAAAGAGGTGTGGAATGATTTTGAAAGTGGCAATTATTGTTTATCTCGTAATTTGGAGCAAGAACTCACCAAGGAAACCTTTATATTAATTATTTAATTAGTTTGTACACTTAAATTAAGATAAGAAATGAAAATAGAAAATGTGGACCAAACGTTGAGAAAACCTAAATCTAATTGGCTAGGAATATTCTAGACCCTTTGATTAGTCAATGGTCCAAATTTGGACTCATTTAGAGCTTGTTTGACCCTCCAATTAAATTAGGAAAGGTTTGAATATAATTTGATTTGATTATCATTCAATGCACTCGTTTTCCCTATGATTCCGAGATTTATTCCCTTGCCACGCCTTCCCCTTCTTTTATTTTCACGCGCGTCCTTTTTCAGCCGTTCGATTTTGATCGAAGGGTATCTGGCTCATCCCCTACCTCCCGCTCGTTTAGGCAACAGAGACTCCTACAGCCGTTTTATTCAACGATTGATTTCTCCCTCTATAGTTATCGGTTTTGTGAGATTATTGTGGCTCTAGCTTCGTCTCTCTCATGTGCATCCGCCGATCCCTTGAACTCTCCCTCTCGTGGAGTATATAGGAAATGCCCATTAGGGCAGACGCTGCTCTCTCCGCCGATTTACACAGCTGCCACCATACTTCCTCCCCTCCTCGCCTCCAGGTCTCAGGAGGACGACCAAGCCCTGAGGCTCACACCTCCACCCTCAATTTCATCCCTAGATTCCCGAGGTTCCCCGACCTACTCGAGTTACCTTCTCCGGTAACCCTGGCTTTTCCCGGCCCCCTCGGTTCACCTCCGCTTAATAGAAAGTGTGGTGAGCATCCTTGTCATCCGTTCTTTGTCTTCACATCCTCTTTTTGGCTCAGGTTTTCCCCAAACGATGTGTCCTATAGAGCTCGATGGACATGCTCACCGGAGCTAATCGTCTCGGTGTTTCGGTGCGTATGTGACTCTGGCTCTTCATCACACGACTTCGTGAGGTCACGCTGAGTGCTCATCGGCCTTTGGTTTTGAGTTTTTGGGTTTGTGGCTTCGTACCCCACTGTCGAGTATGCCTCCCCTATTTTCTTTACTTCGATAATCTGTTATAGGTCAGGAGCTTCCCTTCATGGCCGGATGTATTGGATTCTCTGGATCTTCACGGATGCATCCTTGCAGTTTTTCCTCGTTGTATCATGGTGTTTTGGGATCTCAGCCATCTTGCCCCCTTCCAGTGCTCACGACAGCAACAAGGTGGAGCTTCAATGCTTGCCACAGTGCGGGAGTTAGCTCCATAGATCCGCCGTGATGCAAGGGAGGCCCCTGAGGTCTCAGATTCCCATAGTTGACTCCTTCTCATGAGCTGTGATCGGAGGTTCCATCTCCTGTCCAGGCGCTCGACGCCATGTCTAAGGGGACGGGGGTGGAAGATGCTTGGTCATTGAATGACCAAAGTACCCCGCGCTAGGTTAATTCTTTTGTGAGTACTGCAGGGGTAATCTTGGTTTTTCACATCATTTATATCCTTTGACCGCTCATCCACCTGGGCGAGACCGCGCCTATGTGGCGGGCTCTCATTGGCCCATGTGGCATATTTCTTTGATTTCTGATTGGTTGTCCTTCATAAATTCATAGTAAATCGCTCGATGCTCAGAAAAATGAGCAAAAATATGATTTGGAAAGGATTTTTCGAGAGGAATCCGAATATATGGTTTTCAGAGTCTGATTTTGAATCGCCAAACATTGGTTTTATAGGAAATGGAATTTAGGGTTTTATTTGGTGAATAAAATGTATAATAATGTGAGATTTGTTGCAAACAGGATAATTAGGGTTCTTTAGACCCAAAGAGTGGTTAGGACTCACTAAACCTAGGAAGAGAGAGGATTCACTCTCCAAGTGAAAAAGTAAGTGGTCCATGCTATTGAACATAGTTAAATTGCTTGATTTAATTATGCATATATGAAGTTTGCAATGAATGGCATGTTTATGTTATTTACTGTTCCTAATTGTTAAATTCAGTAAGATTAAGATATATTGAGTTGTTTATGATGTATGATATCACCCTCATGAATCCTAATGATAATGATACCAATAAGTCTAATGTAAAGATAAGAGCTTTAAGAGAAAGAAGAAAATGTTAATGTTAAGCTTATATAAGTACCTCATAAGAGAAGAGGCACTTCGGTGCAACCTAAGAGGCACTTCGGTGAATAAGAGAAGAGGCACATTTGTGCAACCCGAGGTTACTTATATAGGTTAAGATAAAAGAAATTGATCTAAAAGAAAATGCATGTCTTTTCAATGTTTAATGCTAATGCTTATTTTCAGTTTTCAAGTTTCTTATATTATAACATGTTCAATCCACTTACCATTTGTTTGATGCATGGCTGGGGGCGTGATGCCCACAGGTTGGAAGCTAGCTAAGGAGGGAAGTCCATCTAAGGAGGAAACCCTAGCTCAAGGACCTACAAGGAGAAGAGCTTTGGTGGGGTGCCAACCATACCCATTTTATATATCTTTTTCCTTTTACCATATGTATGTACATGTAAACTTTGTTAAGGTTTGAGAATGAGAAATTGTAATTTTGATCCTGTGATGGTTTATTTAAACTCTATTTTGTGCAATGAATATCATGGTTGTGATGATCCCTCCCTGAAATGCCAAGTACCCCACATTATGGATAATGTTGGGGATTAGGCTGTGCTTCCGTTGGTTATGTATGTAACCCTAGGGAGGGGTGTTACAACTCTTCCAATATTTAAACAACCATAGAAATCAATGTCTTCTTTCTCCACACAATACTCCATCTCATTGAGGATTCTAAGGGGCATTAGTTTCATGAATAAGGCCTCGGTCCTTGAAATTATATTTTAGTTCATTATAAGTGTATTCACCACCTATATAAAAACACTCTTAATGTTCTTTTTTACTTATTACTCTACTTGGGTTTTATATATTTTGACTTTTTTCTCGTTTCTCATTTTTATTTTTAACAAATAAATAGAAAATATTTAGAAAAGTCATCGATGAAAGTTATAAAGTATCTCATACCGTCACAAGTAAGAAAAAAAATTGAAATCACAAACACCGATATGAGTTAACTCAAGTAGAGAATAATTGTGATCCAAGCTTAGCTTTAACATAAATCTAGCATTATTAGAAACATCAATTGAGCATGAAGAATAAGCTATAAGTTAATCATGAATTGATCAAATTTTACTTACATGTTCGTGCATATCAAACATCACATATTTCAAAACTTAAACAATAGATTATATGTTATTGGAAGAAGATGCTTTATGTGAATTTCAAGATATTTTAATAAGGCAATGAGAGGTTTACCCTATGCCAATATAAGAACCATTCTTCAAAATTACAATATGATTGCCTTGACACATCATGGTATAACCAGAATGTTCAAGAACAATTTGAGTAATAATATTCCTATAGAAAGTTGGAACATGTTGCACGACATACAATCTAAGAACATTTCAAGAAGTGGGTGTTATATGTGCTCATCCAAACCTTGCAATTGGTATGGTGGATGAGTGATCTCCCCAGTTAGACACTCTGTTAGGATGGGCCTAATAGGATGAAAAGAGGGATTAGTCAAATAAAATATGACATGGGGCACCATATCTAATTATAAATAAAAAGATGTATCAACAAAAAGAATAGTGGGACTTTATAACGTACCCAAAAAAGATGAATGAAATGTCCTCATGGTGAGGTTATCATATTTTTAGAAGCTTAGGCATTCTTCTTTCTCTAGCCTTTGGGATATATGCACACATTTGCTAAGTGGCTTGGTTTATCACAAACAAAGTAGAAATTGTTTTCTCCTTCATCACTATTATTATTACTCTGATTTTGGTTCTTGTGGATCTCAAAAGGATTGTTTGGATTTCTTCTTGAAATTGGAGTTGTTGGGATCTTTGTTGAACTTATCCCTAACACAAGGTACACATCTATAGGGTTAGATTTCTTATCTTTCTCTTTTTTCCTATCCCTAATTTGAAGGGATTTGACTAAGGACCCTAAATTCATGTTCCTTTTTCTATGAATAAGGGACTCGACAAAGTCCTACTAAGAAGATGGGGGTCTGTATACCAGGGCTACTACATGAACATTATCATCGAACTAATATCCATTGGTCATGAATTTGGCCACATGATTTTGATATTATAAGACTTGAGCTAAATCAGGTTTACCATTAATCATATTATAGTTAAGTCACACAAAAAGGAATAGCATTCAATAGAAGTATCGTCTACGCTAAATATACTACCTAAAGCCTTCAAGAGTTTAAAAGTAACATTTAATTTATGGAAGATGTAATAGAGTTCATTGTATAGGGTGAATAGAATACTGCCATGCCATGAATAGTTGTTTCTTTTGAGACAAGAGTAGGTATAGCTGGTGGATGAGGAAGAACATCCTCGAAACCAGTGGAAATGTCGCTCGGTTGTGGTAAATGCATAATGGGAACATAAACTTCTGGTGCTAATACTATGGAAAAAAAATAGGAGAGGTTAACTAAAATCACATGTTTTGTTTTCAAAAGTTTACTACAAATCAGAAAAGAAATTTGGGAAAAAGTAAGCAACAACATCAAGCAACAACATAGTTTTGAATACATATTAAGTAAATAATAAGAAAAAAGATGGATCTAATTAACGATTGGATGAATATATCTTGAAATGGTTACATATTGGACAACTAGTAATTAGGTATTTAGGAATAAAATCAACAAGTGACATTAAGCATATAAGATTCAAGAAAATAGATGATTAGTTTAGTGATATAAATTCTAGGTCTCGAAGTGAAGGCATGTGAACACTATCTTTAACATAGATTACTCCAATCTTAGAATGAGATTTTTGATTGTACATCTCAAATATTCAACCACCCAACTCTTATACGGCAACCGGGTCCTAAGTAGAGGACCGTATCAAACTCATTCATTAGCCAACCTAGTCATAGCGAGTATATTAGAAGCGCAAGAACAACAAATGGGAAGAAGAAAATAGCAAAGGAAGATGAGAGGAAGCACAAGAGAATTTTTTTTGTGTGCTTTAAAAGGAGGAAAAGGATTTCTTACATAGATAAAAAGAATTGTGGGAGCGTTCTTCAATAACAATCCACTCATTACAACATGCAACATTCAGCCTTATCTCGAAAACCCATGTGTGTCTTTAATATCATGTAATTGGTGACTTTACAATATGGTTCAAAAAGTGAATAATTGTTGTAGATAATGTTCTCACGACGGCTCCAATCAACACAAAATTAATGTTCAAAAGACCATTATAGAATTCATAAGAAAATAGGTTAATTAAAAAATAATGGAATATTAAATTATACAAACACTACGAACCAAAGAACCATACAAATAAAATGAGATTTTTTTGGTGAACCAATAAAATAAAATGAGATTTACAAATACTAAATACAATAGCTGAGACAAGTTTAAAATTAGGATGGGTGGCTAACCATGGATTATTGATGCCAAAAAGCTTGTCTGAAGACTTCCTGACCACTTGGGAGAAGCAATGATTAACATTGGTCTCCTTCACCTTATGGTTAATTAATAAGCTAGGAAATTGACCAAGTGAACTCTCAAGGAGTACACAACATTGTGAGTCGAGTAGATCAGTGTGTTTTGTCATTTTTAAGACATGTGTGTACTAGTACAGAAATAACGTATAATGTCACATATGATGATGTCGGCTAATAATAAAAGACTGACGCTAATATATTACGACGTCGGCTTTAAACAACAACTGACACCTATATGTGAAGGTCGACTGATTTATAAAAGACACAGATATCACTTTTTCTTTAATGTCGGTTTGTAAAAATAAAAACCAACGTCCAAAATCACCCATCAAATACAATTTTCGAGGGAAAATATTTGCCTCCAAAATTTTCAATTCAGCGTTGATTGTTATAAAACAAACGACATATGTCCCCCGTCAAGCCCCGTAAAATTTTTTATCTCCTCATATGTCATCAGTTTTGTTTAAAGAACTGACGACTAAACATCCTTTGTGAGGCAAAATTGATCCCCTCATTTGTCGTCAGTTTTTAAAAAATAACCGATGAGAAAGCTTGTTCACGTGTTGTCCCCACGAAAATATCCCCCCCAATTTTCGTATTCGGTGTTAGTTTTTTTACTGACAACCGAAAACTATAATCATAACTCAAGAACATTTTTTGTCAGGTTTTGTGGTTAGACATCGGTTTTAGATGTAGAAACTGACGACGAACACCCTGACCGGGTACAATTTTTTTTGTTTAAAGTTGCAAATAGGTGTCGGTTTTCTTGAGGAACCGACGCCTATTGCTATAAGACGTCAGATTCTTACAACAACTGATGCTCATAGTTAACTTAATAGCACCCATGTGAGCCAGACTCTTCCCCTTCTCTGTTTCATTCCTGATTCTCTATTGCCGCTCAAGAACTTAGGCCTCACGATTCTCTGTTTTCACTGTCTCTGCTGCTACTGCTGAGCTATGTCGCCATTGTACTTCTTCTACTACTGAGGAGCCATCGTTGAGGATCTCACCGCCAATGAGGAGTTGTTGCTGCTGAGGAGCCACTCCAGTCACCTATTGTCGATGCTTCAGTTGTTGTTTCCGCTCGCTTGCTCAATCATCTCTACCAATGACAACAACAACCTGCCACCCCACCACTGCTTGCCACCTACTTCACCGCTAGCTTCATCTCAGTCATCTTCTCTGTCGCCACTCGCCACCTGCTTCACCTCAAGTTGTGACCACCTCTACCTTCAGCCATCGCCACCACATCCTGCTCTACCAATGCGGTGAGTTTCTCTAAGATTAAACTTAGTTTCAATATATAAGTATTGATTAATTAGGGTTGATTAATATTGATTAATAATGATTAATGAGGAATGGATGAACTTAATTAATTATATTTGCACTTAGTTTCTCCAAGATTTAACTTAGTTCAATATATAATTGTTCTTCAAAATTGTGTAGTTCATTATTAATGATTAATTAGGGTTAATGATGAATGAATGAACTTACCCAAATGGAAAAATGAATTGAATTGAATGATGTTACACAAAACCTAGGATATGAACTATGAAAATATGATTGTAGGTATAGGAACGACAACATACATGTATTTTTTTGACCTAGAAACCTGTTCGAGATTTACTCATTAGGAGTAAATATTGATAGTCCCCGATTTGGGTCTGTTCTTGAATACTTAATCTCACTTAGGATGTAAGTGTATAATGTATATTTAGTTTTTATGATGTTTCTTCAGTACTTCCCTGTTTGTTCTCTAAGTACATATGTCATTGGGCATTTTCCCATGTACATCAGTGTACTTGGAGAACTGCGGGAAAATTCTACCAAAATTTTCTTGAAAATCGAATACACATTATACACTTACTAGTAAGATTAGGTGATCGAGAATGGGAGAGGTGGTATACATTTATTATATATATAAGACTCTAAACCCTAATCTTTTAATCCTAAACCCTAATATTTTAACCCTAAACCCTAATATATACTTGTTTTCTCTTTGATCATAGAATGGATAGATCATGGAAGTCCATTCAAAATCGCTGCACCCCAGAGTTTATTTTTGGTCTTGATCTGTTTATTAGATTTGTAGAGGAACATAGGAAACAACCTGGAGATATGCTCTACTATCCATGTAGGCATTGCAGTAATAACTTGCAAGTCAGCACTAGTGACGAAATCAAAAGTAATGTCATATGGAATGGGCTTGTACAAGGCTAGACATATTGGCACTGGCATGGAGCGACTTCACACCTTAAATCAGTATATGTCGATACTAATGATTGTGTGGAAGAAGAAATTGCCTTCGATGATGTAGATTTGAACGAACCAGTTCCATTAGACATCATTGATGAGATGTTGGATAGTTGTGGGGTAGAGCACACCGATCCACCTCCCATGTTTAGGAACATTGGTTATTAAAATACCGTCAATAAATTGAGGTCAACGGCGTTGGTTTTGTAAAGAAAATTGACAACTATGGTCTAACCCGGGGGCCAATTTTTTTTGTTTGGGATGGAGGCAGGTGTCAGTTTTGTATGAACAATCGGCACCTATGGTCCAATTGCTGGCGATTATTTTTTAGTTATAAAAAATTATCAATAAAGGTGGTCAACGTAGTCAGTTATTTGTAAACAACCAACAACTATGGTCCGAGATGGAGAATGGTGTCAGTTTTTTACGAATAACATACGCCTATGGCTTCATTGCTGGCGGTTCTTTTTCTTGTTGCAATCAGGGACGGCTCTAGGTCTTCAATTTTGTAACCGACGCTTAAGACATCTACTTTTAGTGTCTCCGACTTGGGTTTTTCTTGGGAACTGACATCAAAAGCCTTATTTAACTGACATTAAACGTGATTTCTGTACTAGTAGTGGCACCAACTTCTTTGGTTTGCTATTATTCATCTTTTCTACTTTGCAGATGAAAAAGTTGGAGATGGGTCTAAAATTTAAATTAGAGTCCTTCTATGACAAATTCTATAATAGATAAAAAATTTCTCACATGCAAGGGGTGGTTCCCCCTACTAGACCACCAATACCCTATTTCTTCTTCCAACATTTTGCACCTTATAACATGTCCAGTCTCTCTCATCCATTCATTTACATTTCTTTTCCTTTCATTATCATTTTGGTGGAGAGAAATGATTAAGAAGGACGGAAGTAAAGAGGTATAGGAAAGAAATGTTCAGGAAAAAATGGGAAAAGGGGAGAAGTAATAGAGAGAGGAAGCAAGTAATGAATGGAAGGGGAGCGAATGAAAGTAATGAGGGAAGAGGATAGAATTAATGGGATTGAGGAGGGAATTAATGGGGGAGAGAGAAGATGTAATGATGGGAGAGGAGGGTAGTATTGAGCATAAATGAGGGAAGTAATAATCAGATGTCTTTTTTTGTTCACTTTGTGCCTCATTTTTTTACTTCGTGACTCAGTTCGGTCACGTTGTGTAACATCATCATTTTTTAGATACTTGTTTGAAATTTTTCTAGTATCATATCCGTAACAGACACATCATATAAAAGGTCTCAAGTTTAGATAATTTTGGTTATTATCATGCAGTGAAATTTTTACATTACAAGATAATGTGTAAATAAGATGACACCAAAATAAATCAAGGTCTAATTTAGTTTAGGTAACTAGTTATGTAATAGGGAATCTTTATCTTTTTTTGATCATATTAGTTATCTTAGTCATCAATCTATAAAATAAACTCCACTAGAACATCCTAGACACAAAATAGAACAACATGCCTAAATATGGAATTAATCAGAGGTTATTTGAATGGGTAATTATTTTTGACAAGATAATGAGAGTTTGGATAAGATAATACTAAATTTTCAAATTTTGATTTTTAGTCTTTTTGGCTAGACGTCAGATCTGATGTGGAAGGAATTTGGCCATTACCAACCTCAAGCAAACTAAACCACACTACCTAAGGTTAGGGCCCTTCAAGGAGGGGTTAAACTAACCATCAACTTTTAATAACTTACTGAAAATAAGCCATAATTTTTTCTTCTTTGTCAAACATAATTTAATAAATTGATAACATCTCGATAAAACATAACATAAAATAATACAATAGATCTAGATTTTTACATAAATGAAGAGTTTTCACTTCACATACATCAAGTACAACTATTTACAAACTTTTCTCATATCACTCTCTCCTCATCCCAGGATCCAAGGAAGGATAAGAGACTGTCTAACTAACTGACTACTCTTCTTGAGACCTATGATTTATTCTTAATAAAGATTGCTTCTTCCTCATGTGGTGGAGCTAATCCTTTACCTAGAAAATGTTTTAGTTGGTTGATGAGCTACTGGTTCACTGTGTAGAAAATCAACAAGTAACCATGGTAAAGAGTTTAGGGTGATTTAAAACTTAGAAATTTAAGCAGGTAAGAAAGACAAGAAGAATCTTGACATTTTGTCCAAAGTAGCATGAATGTGTAAACATCTGAGTAGAGTAAATCACTAACTAACTATTGGGTTCTTTAATCAAATTATTAAGTGCCACGGGGCCCAGCATGTCTGCGATCCTAAGTCTTTAATCTCAACTGACTCATTTGCATTCAACATCGTTACATCTAGCTCTCAATAGATAATGGGAGAGATTGGATATTGGGACTTCTCCTATAACCTGATTACTCAAATGGAGAGACAAATTACTTTGGATCATTCTACATCAGTGGTCCTATCATAGATGCCCACTGATTTGTAACACAGGTACAACTGGCTCCCTAGTTGATGTTGGATACCTCATAATCAAGGAGTCTTCCCTCACTAACCTAGACACCTGTATCGTACCGTTATGTTATGTATAACCTCAACATAGACTACCTCCAGTGGCAAAGCACATTTCCTCCTCCAAGTGCAGGCCTCTTGTGAAAGATTCTATAGTGTCTGTGGCATTTATCATCTGTGGATATTTAATTTATATGGTAAAATCATCATTTCTTCTAATCATTATCCTATTTTTTGAAATTTAGTATTTAGCATTAAACATAAAAATCATCTAACTAAATACCTACTTTCAAATTCTCATAAATCTAATTTGATCCTCTAGATTTGAAAATGAGAAAACTTGATCTCTCTGGTTCCTCACATCCACCATTTCATCACATGTTATGCATAACAACTCGTACAACAAAATTCCGTAAGAAATCACATCACCAAATATAATTTAATAAGAATTTTTACTACTGTATTTCACTACACAAACTTATCAAATTCATCACAGCTACCATAGAGTAAGATTCAATATTGGAAATCTATTATTTCAAATTTGTATGCTATAAATCAGGGTTATAAGGTGATTTTCCACTAAAAAATATGTTAAAGATCACTGATCTTTGGATTTTTATCCACCGATTCTAGCTTGCACATGTTTGGCTTGAGCTTTAGACCTCAAATCACATTTTAAACCACTCATCAGGTAGTAAATAGACCTATTGAAAGTCAATTGAACATACAAGATGAAGAAAAGGAGGAAAATGACCTCTTCTGAGTCAAAAAGAAGATCTCAACCAAGTAAAGGGAAAAAAGAGAAGGGAACTACTATCTAAAACTAGTTACCATAAAGATTCATAGCTAGATTGTCAGTCTCCTGCTATTCTTCAAGTTCCCCTCCCATGAAATCGCCTCTCCATCGACCCTTCGACTGTTTCAGGGATCTTTGTGTTGAAAGTTGAGATACAAAATGAGACAATTTTTGTTGAATTCAGATATGTATAGTAAAAGTTATGATCATTCTATGATTAGCTACAATGGGCGGCTTCACTATTAATTTTTTTTGTCTATTTGGCCGTTGGGATCCACTTGTCAGTCTTTGTGGGTGGGGTGCCTATCAGTATGCATAGCCATCGAGTCCCTCCCATCGACCTGCATGGCATCATCCTGCATGGTCATCTATCTGTGGCCATGGGGCTCTGTCTGACGGGCCACTTCATTTGTCTGTGTGGCATTTAGGCCTCACCTGTTGATCTGTGTGGTCGTAGGGCTCTACTCAATGGGCTGCAAAAAAGCAGACTATACCCATCTTTTCCCAAGTTTATTAAAATGACCTAAACTTTCTCATTTTAACTCTGATTTACTTTCATTCTTAATGCATTGAATTTATATTTGAATTATCTACAATCCTATAGTATTAGTTTGATAAGATTCTTAAATAATAATATATATTTATTATTTCCTTGGGTATCATTATCTCTATTCCCATATACATGTGTACCTTATCTCTATATTCACTAAAGCTCAGATTTCATGATATACTCATATCATAATTTTGACTTCTTCAGGAAAAGGCTTTAAACAACTAAGGTAAGATAAAGCACAAGGTAATTATATTACTGAAAACATCAGGACAACGTTAAGGTTATCTTTAACCGTATAATTTCCAACAAAGCAAGAAGTGGGTTGTAAAAATTCTCCCCCTCTTATAAAAATGTTGTCTCAAAATTCCTAGAAGAGGAAAGGATACATGTTACACATCTTAGACTCTAATTTTGAAGTAGCTTCTTTTATGCCATGATTCCTCTAAAGAACCTTTACTAGGGATATCTCCCTCTTTTTAAGCTTTCAAATTCTATTGATATAGAATTTGGATGGGTCCTTTAGTATATGAGATATACTCTCTTAATTATACAAGCTCTGGATATATGATCTTCTCAATACATGGATGTCACTTATTCAACATAGATACATGAAATACATCATGTAAATTGGCTATCTCTAAAGGAAACTCAAGTTTGTATGCCACTGGGCCAATTCTTCGAATGATTGGACATGGACCCATTTATCTAGGAGTTAGTTTGCCTTGCTTCCCAAACCTCATCACACCTTTCCATGGTGACACCTTCAAGTCAAAGTCTCCAACCTAAAACTAAAGTGGTCTATTCCCTTTCTCTCCATAGTTTTTTTTTGTATGTCATGTACAACTCTCAATTTTTGTCTGATCATAGATTTTTTTTCTATTGTTTCCTATACCTATTCGGGACCTAGAAGTTTCCTCTCAACAACTTCATACCAACAAATGGGATACCTACACTTCCTCCTATATAAAGCTTCATAGCAGTCCAAATCTAAAGTAAAGTGATAGATGTTATTATTAGAAAACTCTAAAAGACTAAGGTGAGCATCCCAACTTCTATTGAACTGTAAAACACATGCTCTCAACATGTCCTCCAAGGTTTGAATGGTCCATTCTGACTATCCATTTGTCTGATGGTGAAATTCTTTACTAAACTTCAATCTTTTCTCTAAAGAACGATGCAACTGATTCCTTAATTTAGATGTGAATTTTGGATTTCTATCAAATATTAGAGAAATTGGGACCCGATGTAGTTTGACTATTTCATCTATGTAGACCTTAGATAGCTTTGGAGTATCCCATATTGTCTTAACTGGTATAAAGTTAGAAGACTTAGTTATTCTATCTACAATTATCCATATAGAGTCAATACCACGTGGTACCCTAGGTGATCCAACCACAAAGTACATAGTAATATGATCCCACTTCCATTTAGAAATAGGAAGTGATTGTAGAGTACCCATCGAATTCCGTTGTTCAACCTTTACTTGCTAACATACATCACATTTAGCTACATACTTGTCCACATCTTTCTTGCTACCTGACCACAAATACAATTCTTTAAGGTTTTTATACGTCTTTGTGTTCCCATGATGCATTGTATACATTGAAGAGTGATCTTCCTCCATGATTTGCTTCTTTAACTCAATGTCATTTGGCGCACACAATCTATCATGCTGATACAACAACTCATCATATAAATATTTGAACTCTATTCTTTTTTGCTCTGTCATATCATGCATAATTTGTTGCAATTCACTTTCACTCAGTTGAAACTCCTTGATATGGTCATAGAATGTAGGCCTAAATTGCATCTGTACAATCAACCTACCTTGTTCAGACACTTCAAATACCAAATTATCTCTCTCATCTTAAGCAACAAATCTCTTTTTAAACATACCATAAAAACATTTTTACATATGATGTTTACTTCCTACTTAGAGCATCTGCTACTACATTGGTCTTCCCATGATAACAATGACAACATCATAGTCCTTTATAGTCTCTAATTACCTAACTTGTCTCAAGTTGAGATCCTCTTGAGTGAAAATGTACGTTAGACTTTTATGGTCAGTAAAGACCTGACATGACTCACAATAGAGACAATGGCGTCACGTCTTTAAGGCATGTTTTATTGATGCAAGTTCAAGATCATGTATTGGATATTTTTCTTCATTATTTTTTAGTTATCTAGAAGCATAGGTCACTAATTTCCCTTCATTTCATCATAACACATCCCAAGACTCTTTTGGATGTATCACATAAAACCATATAACATTTATCTACTTCTAGGAAAATCAAAGCCTGTGTTATGGTTAACTTTGTAAGACCCATGACCTATCATAGTGCATAATATTACTTGATTTTCTTAATGAGTTTTTGTAAACCTTAATCTAATCTTGTGATAAAATTTAATAACATGTGGCATGCTTAAGTTTTCAGTTTGGTCCAGTTTTCTTGATGTTTGATCTTGCTTTGATATATGTGTAATTGTTTTGGACCAAGTTACAGTTTACCCATGTTGAGGGCTTATCTTGCAATTTGTCTCATGTTGTATGTGCCTCCTATGTTTTCCATCTTGTTGAGAAGAGTGGTGTTTGAGGGTGCCTTTTTGTACCTTGTTTCAATCATGAGAGAAGTGATGATATCTTAAATGAGTGTTTAGGGTTTTGCTTATGTGCCTTGTGTAGATGGTTGACCTTATTAGAGTGTTGACCCTTTGAGTTGGTTTTTAGAAAACACCTTTATGTTTTTTGGCTCTAGTATCTATGGTCAAGGATGTTTTGGGTGTTCCTTGAGTCCCCTTCGATCGAACAAGCTTGGAGCTCTTACTTGGGTCAATGAAATACCTTGGGTATTGAAATGTTTTGGTATTCGACCAATGACCTTGTAGGCTATGTTTCTATTTGACCGATGGTCCTCTAAGACAAAGTGGGGTCGTTGATTTACCTTGATTTTCATGATCGTAGTTGCAAACATGGAGTTAGTGGTTGCATGGATGTTTTATGGTGGACATGTAGTGTGTTTAGTTGGACACCTAGTCTCTTATATCTCTCTCTACCCTTGAGTATATATACCTCCCTTACATGTATTAGAACATTTACATCCTTCCTTCCTCTCCCTTTCTAGGAATTTGTCCTTGTGTGCTTGGTAAGTGGTTTTATACGTCTTGATCTTGTTTTTCTTGAAACCCTGCCCCCTTTCTTCTCTTGGTCAATCCCATTGTCCTACAAGGTGGTCATTTTGAGGAGCTTCTCTCTGATAGAGGACGAATCCATGGTTTTCCATGGTAGTACCTATGTGAGATGGATATCTCCTCCTTCTTCATTTCTTTTTTGGCCTAGGGTTTGAACCCTCATATTTTAATATTTTCTTTGACCTTGGTATGATCTTCTTCTCTTGAGGTGACTTTGCTAGATCATGGACTGGATCCCAGCTTGCCATTTCTTCTCTCTCTTGGAGATTCATGGCTTGGGAGTTGATCTTCACCTCAAGGTGGGTTATATACTCTCTCCTCTACTATTATTTCACCTTAACACTACATGCACAGTTTATCTTACCTCTAAAACATGATTATATGTCACTTGATGATGATACCTTGTTTTAGGGTTTATGATTCTATAATAATATTGCATAGATTGCCCTTTTCTCCTAAACCCTGACTCTTGTACCCAAATCTCACGGATGGTGGAAGTACTAGTTTACATGCACATGTTTAAACATCATTTTCTCATCATGGTTATGGATCGGTTTATCTCTTTTGGTGATGGAAATTTTTAGATACATGTGATGGTTTTGAACATTGGTTTTTCCCCTCATGTTTATGGTTGGATTATCTCTATGTTTTGATGATTGAATTCTAGCATTTTGGATGATGTTTGCCTTGATGTACTACACTCTTAGAGGCTTCAATTTTATGTTGATAACCCACCTATTTTGGTTTTTATGAGTGGTTTTCTATCCCTTGACGATCCTTGTGTTGTGGTCCAAATGGTTGAAGGTTTGGTAAAGGTTTTGGTCACTAAGATGGTTCTTTGAATAAGTCACCTAGATGACCTAGGGTCTTCACTCTGAGGCTATTGTTTTCTTTCCTTCAACTGAGGGTTTGGTTTTATGCGTTGTTGATGGTCGAACCCCAACTTTGGTTGACAAAGTGGTGAGGTGATCTTGGGTCACTGCAGTTGTCTTTAACCTAGGTTTTTGTCATGGAACCGCTCTTACCCCAATCCTAATCTCACTTCCTAAACAATGGTAACGGGATTGAAGTGCCCGTCCCTAGGTTGCCCAAATGGATCTCACACACCAGAATATACAATAAGAAATAATAACTCATAAAACAAAAGATTTAAATAACTAACCAACCCGATTATGGTATTGTATATTTGTCCATATCATTAGTGTTTGTTAAGAGTGGCAATGATATAATCAATTCTTCATAATGATCCATCTTGTTTGCCTAAAATAAAAATCAAGACACAATCAATGCAATTTCATGGTACGCTATTATAAAGTAGTAAAACATTTTTATATCAAAGTAGTATACCTGGCATGACTTATATTCAAGATAAACAACAAGCAATTTTCAAAACAATATTTATTTGACAAGATTTTATTACAGGTTTCCCATTATGCTGGTATTGAGAAGCATGCTTATATTTTTTGTGGCTCCATCACCTCAATGAGATGAGGGATGTCACAAAGATCCATCTCTCCATATGAGGGAGGAGGTCAACAACATGTTCAAGCTCCACCCTTTAAATGAGGAAGTCTCTTGTACTCAATATCAGCAATTAATATCGATAGTCATAATGGGTAATATCATTATGTTTTAGGTGTATTGCAAACTATAATATAGAAAATTGGAAGATTAATCAATGGGGAATGAGGTAGCTCAAACATATACATATTCAAGTATACATTTCAAGAGGTACATATAATGTATCATCAATACTATTAGTCTATTCAAGTAGGAGGTATAATAGAGTACCTTTCACCGAAGATTAGAGAAGATCTTTAGAGTAAAAGTAGGGTCAAAGTCAAGGCTTGGCACGTTAATGGGTATTCATGCATTAGTATTCCAGTCAATAATAGGGGGTCACGAGGACCAACATTAGGGTTCTTTAAGCCTCATTATTGTTCTTGGGTGTGGTATCTCATTATTGACCAATATTTCAATCTATCAAGTTCTTAAGGTCTAAGCATCATGTTCTAACATCATATCATGGATATACATACCAAATCTACAATGAGAACTTATTTCCTAAATCATCATCAAAGATGAATTACAAGGGTCAAGATCTTGGTTTTCACAAAATTCAAAACACTCACATTCACAATATTACAATTTTATGGTTAGAACCCATCACCAGGCTTAATCATCACTCTATGGCATTAAAATCATATTCAATAGTGAACAAGTCAACAAAAATATATCTAGATTCTTCATTATCCAAGTCATGATTTTTAGAGTCTTAAGATAATCATCAGAGTAAAATATTATGGTATCCTGAGATTAATCATGTTATTGAGTCATTTGACAAATTATATAAGCTAGAGATCAAAGTTTAGGTATATCAGTGAGAATCATGTCTCAAAAATATTTTTAAACGATTCTTTGGATTTTTTTGATCAAAATGGACTACTTGTTCATAATTTTAGGAGTGAGGAAAAAAGATAGTATTTTTGCAAGATCAAACAATAAATCTAAATATAAAGTACAGAAGGAGATTATTACCAAGACAAAGGAAATAATGGGGGAAAACATTATCCGTTGATCGATTAGTCAACCCTTGACTTACACGACGATTACACAGTCGAGGGAGAGCCCAAACTCAGGAACGTGTGTGAGAGGGTGGTTGTGTGGGGTGTGATATGGCTGTCAATCTTGGGTTGTGGTCAAACTATGACCATGATCTAGCAATCATGATTGCTCACAATGCCCGCATAGGCCAACACAAAGGATGGAGGTGTTGTGACGGAGAGGCGGTCGAAGAAAAAAGGGAAAGGAGGGAGAAAGTAAGAGATTAGGATCAACGGTGTCGTTGTTGTTTGTGGGTGCATCACAAAGTTAGCGGTGGGGGTTTAATAGGGTACTAAACTGGGGTTAGGGTTCAATTTTCACCCATGGCGGTGGCCAAGACAGAGGGCTCTCTATTTTTTAAACAAGTTTATTAGAAGTAGATTAAGGGTCTATTCATATCATAAATGAGTTCCACGTTAATTGATATGGAAAAAAAGAGAAAGTTGAGGCAGGGAAGGATTACAAATTGTGCTCATGGTCTTAGAGCTTCGATCGGACCTTCCTTTCTTGGGTTCAAGCTTTAATATGAGCAAACACCATTGGATCAAGATCCAACAGCTGCTAGGTGGTCCAGTGAGCCGTGGGTGATTAGTGCCCAGTCGTGAGTTAAAGGGTGGTTCAGAGCAAAAACCAAGGGATTGATCCTCGATTCAAAAGGTTTCACGAGCAGGTCTGGCCTATAAGCATTCAAGGGTCAGTGGATTGAGCCCAACAAGGAATATGAAGGAGAAAAAGGACTATTTTTCTTATACATTTTGAAAAATTCATTTTCAAGTGTAGGAAAGTCCAAAGGATGTCCAATTTGGACCATAGCTTCATGATATAGTGTAGAACAAGTGTACAAAAATTCAAGGTGAAAAGATCAAGGATGATACATAAATAAATCAAAATATTTAAGGGTATAACAAAACTAGGGTTTCATGTATATAAGTGTATCAAATTGACTTAAGTAGTGTATTTTCAACATTGGAGATAATTGTAGAGTTGTGGAACCATGGGAAACATTAATAGTGAGACATTCAAGTTGATTGAGGGTAATTGAGTAAATAAAACATATTTATGCCAGAATGCACTTTGTCACATCCTTCCCCGTTAAAAGGAATTTTGTCCCCAAAATTCAAAAACATCCTTAAAAAATTGGTAATATCTAATCCAAGTAATATCCTCAAGTATTGGAACTATTTAATTCATGTAACAACCTCAACTATCTAACAAAATCATGTCCTCAAAAATTATAACCACATTAAAAGTCTTTTATAAATTTGTATTTTAAAACTAGAGGTTGAAAGATCGTAGTTTAGTGATCAAGATTACTTTCAAGTAATGTCTCCACATTGAGTGAGAACTGGGATCGAGAGTCAAGATTATACTTCATGGATTGAATTGGTCATGAAGTAAAAATATTGTGATTCAAGAGTCAAGATCCAAATATCCAAATTTTGGGTTCCAAAAGTGCAAGTCTAGGGTTTTAATTCTTACCCAGACCACCGGTGTGGTCATTCACCCATAACAACAATCTAGTAACATTTTGAGATTTCAACATCAATTTCTCATCAAGTATATTTGAGGTGGGTTGATGATCTAGACCAAGTTCATTTTTATAAAATTAACCCTATGCGTATATTCAACATTACCATCCTCAAAATTATTACTGAGTCAATATATTCAAGATCTGAGTTTTTGGGTCCAAGGTCAAAATTTTGGATGTTCATATCTTAATTAAAATGAATAGATTTCTTGGGGAAAAGTGCAGTAATCACATCATATTAGGGTCCTAGCTTCTGCATGTCTTAGGTGGGGTTATACATCCATGATAGAGATTCCATATTTCAACAATTCAAAACAAACATCATATTTTAATATCATAATTTCTTATTCAAAATCAATGGAAGGTCCCACCCTAGTTCACATTAGAGTCATACCCTAACTAATAAATCGAGTGAATCCACATAGTAAACTTTTCAAACATTTTGAGATTTGCGGATTTAAAAAGTCACTAGCCATATATCGTGAGTGATCTTAATATCCACATGTGTGATTATACAACGAACATAAATATCAAGATCCATAATCATTTTTAAAGATTGTGTGCATCAATATCAAGAGTCAACGTTTGGACATCAATATCATAGGTTGAAACATTTCAAAGGTAGGGTTTAGATTCCAATTTAGACCTTAGGGGGGATCATTCGTCCATATTCAATATCTGAACAACAATTAATCAATATTCAAGCAAAATTTGTGATATCAATCACCTATTTTATTACCATGGTATCAAGGTTTGATGAATGATCTAGACTTAGGTCTTTTTAGAAATTTATCCACAAGCTAGTTCAACCTTGTATTTAAAGTTAGGATTCAGGATCAAGTATTTCTATTGTCATAGACCTGACCTATCTGAGACTTAGGTCAAGGAATCAAAATTGTGTGGAAGGGATTACCTTTCCAACTATAAATAATCAACATGATCACAATTTAGAGGTAGTCACAAAAAGGGATGTGGCTAGGAATAGGGGAGTCATAAGTCAACTACCACCCTAAACTAGCACATATGTACTTATAGTCACCAAACATTAATCATAGAAAAGTAAGAGGAGTATCAATTATCTAATTTTACTTCATAAGGTCAATAAACAGGCAACTATATTTTGAGATTTCACAAACTTAGAATCATAGCATTTTCTTTTCTTTGATCATGGAAGGATGTCTAGTATAGGTTCAATCAATAGTGATCATATCAATCCTTAGGTGTAAAACATGGATTCCACCTTATTTCACCATATCAAAAATTTGCCTTAGACATAGAAAGTACTCATATCCGATTTAAAGATATTGACTTTGCATAAACTTTACATGTGAGTAGGTTACCTTCAAGAGAACTTTATTGTGTCAACTAGGGATTTTAATTCAAAACTAGATCATGGCATGATATTGGTTGATACCTTTCATCATATTTTTTAATTGTTACCCCATGCTACCTGAAATAGGGAGAGTACATGTTGAGTCAAGACATTCTATTAGAGACGAGAGACGAGGAGTCAACCTACTACTTTCTAATAGGTGTCTAGAGGTAGTCCTTACAGAAATGATGAGGAGTGAGCTTACTCTCTAGGGTTTCATAGGAGAATCTTTAGGTCCAATTCTGGATCAATTGAGGCCGAGTTGAGTGGGGAACCTCAGCCACCATTGTGAGATAGATAGGAGGTGAGTACTAGACAAAAACTTGATCCTAGACACCTCAGTTTTCACCATTGTGGACTTTATGGTTTCTTGTGTTCAAGAGACTTAAGAAATTATTTGCTTAAAGAATATGAGAGTGTGTAGGCTCTGATACCAACTGTCACAGAACCATTCTTATCGCAATCCCAATCCCACTACCTAAATAGTGGTAAAGGGATTGAAGCACCCGTCCTTAGGTTGCCCAAATGGATTTCAGGAACTGACATATAAAATAATAAATGATAACTCATAAAACAAAAGATTTAAAGAACTAACCAACCTGATTATGATATTTTAGATTTGTCCATATCATCAACGTTTGTCAAGAGCATCAATGATTTAGTCAATTCTTCATAATGATCCATTATATTTGCCTAAATCAAAAATTAATACACAATCAATGAAATTGCATGGTATGTTATTAAAAACAAGTAATATAGTTTTATATCAAAGTAGTATACTTGGAAGGACTTATATTTAAGATACACAACAAGCGATTTTAAAAGTAGTATTTATTTGACATGGTTTATTACAACTTTCCCATTATGCTGATATCGAGAAGCATGCTTATATTAATGTGGCTCCATCACCCCCAACAAGATGAGGGAGGTCACCAGGATCCATCTCTCCATATGAGAGAGGAGGTCAACAACATGTACAATATCCACCTTTCGAATGAGGTGGTCACTTGTATTTAATATCAACAATCATTACTGGCAGTCATAATGGGCAATATCATTTATGTTTCAGGCATATTTCAAACTATAATATAGAAAATTGAAAGACTAATCACTAGAGAACAAGGAATCTCAAACAAATACATATCCAAGTATACATTTCAAGAGGTACATAAAATGTATCATCAATACTATTAGACTGTTCAAGGAGAAGTTATAACAATATACCTTTCACCGACAATTAGAATAAGATCTTGAGAGTAAAAGTAGGGCCAAAGTCAATCCCTGGCACATTAATGGGTATTCATGCATTAGTATTTCAGTCTATAATAGGGGGTCACATAGAGCAACATTACGTCTTTAAGCCTCATTATTGTTCTTGCATTTGGTATCTCATTATTGACCAATATTTCAATCTATCAAGTTTTTAAGGTCTAAAAATCATGTTCTAACATCATATCATGGATATCCACACCTAATCTATAATGAGCACTTAATTCCTATATCATCATCTAAGATGAATTACAAAGGTCAAGATCATGGTTTTCACAAGATTTAGAACACTCAGATTCACAATATTACAATATTAAGGCTAGAACCCATTATCAATCATCACTTTATGGTATTGAAATCATATCTAAGAGTGAACAAGTCAACAAAAATAGATATATATTCTTAATTAATCAAGTCATAGTTCTCAGAGTCTCAAGATAATCATCAGAGTAAAATATTAGGATTTCTAGAGATTAATCATGATTATTGAGTCATTTGACAAATTATATAAGTAAGAGATCAAAGTCTAGGTAAATCAGTGACAATAATGTAGAATCAGGTCTTAAAAGTATTTTTATACAATTTCTTAGATTTTTCTAATCAAAATGAACTATTTGTTCATAATTTTTGGAGCTAGTAATAAAAGATACCATTTTCGCAAGATCAAACAATCAATCTGAATATTAAGCAGAGAAGGAGACCATTACCAAGAAAAAGGAAATAGCGGAAAAAAATGTGGGTTGTTGATTGGTCAGTCAACCCTTGATTGGCACGAAGATCGCCCAGTCGAAGGACAGCCTGATCTCAGGAATGTGTGTAGGGGAGTGGTTGTATGGGGTGCGATCTGGCTGTCAATCTTGCATTGTGGTCAAACTTTGACCGTGATCTAGCGATCATGATTGCTCACCACTTCCACATAGGATTGTGCATAGTATGGCAGCGCCGTGGGGCAGAGGTGGTCGGATAAAAGAGGGAAATGAGGGAGAGAGTAAGAGTGAAGGACTGACGGTGTGTTTGGTGTTTGTGGGTGCATCATGAAGTTAGTGGTGGAGTTTTTATAGGTACTAAACTAAAGTTAGGGTTCAATTGTGTCACAACACCCATGGCAGAGGCCTGAAGAGAGGGATATAGATTGTTCTTGAATCAAGTTGACTAGAAGTAGATTAAGTGTCTATTTAGATCATAAATGAGTTCCAAGTTAATTGATATGGAAAAAAAGGAAAAACAAGGAGGGGAAGGATCCCAAATTGGTCCCATGCTCTCAAAGATTTGGACGTACCTTCCTTTCTTGGGTGCAAGCTGCATGGAACTCTTCACACATCACATTATCCTGAGGGGTAAGGGAAAAACTTAACCTTCTCCACCAAACCATGTCAAAAGAACCCATGCATCGGGGACTCAACTCTCTTAGATATAAGCTTAGAAGGGCCAGATTTTCATGCCACATATCCCCCCACAGTGAACTGCATGTTAGTCTACTTTGCATCAACTTACAACTCATGTCGTCCCCAGTCTCCTTTCAACCATTGCATGATCAAAGTGACTTCATCTGCACACACTGTGGTCTTTTCCTGACCTTCACGAGGTCCCTTCACCAACATCATCTTAATGAAGTGGTGACTGACACAACCTCCCTTGCAAAGCTTCTTTACATCCTGAAACTGTCTATGGTGGTTATCATCACATCTTACTAAAGACAAGAATTGTCTCCATGCATCACCTTGAACTAGCACACATGCTCTAATCAGACCCTCTAGTCTGGATCGTACTAACCATTAGCTAGGGTGATAAACTATACTAACATCGAGTTCTTCATGTACCTACTCCCACATATGGATCGAGATATAACTATTGTTGGGTGGTCCGCTGAGCCGCGGGTCATTTGTGCCTAACCACCAGTATAAGGGAATTTTAGAGCAAAAACCAAGGAATTGATCCCCGGTTCACAAGATGTCATGAGCGGGTCTGGTCTATAAGAATTCAAGGGTTAGTGGGTCAATTCCAACAAGGAATATTAAGAAGGAAAAATACTATTTTACTTGTACAATTTGAAAAATTTGTATCTAAATGTAGAAAATTCCAAATGACCTCAAATTTAAAGAATAACTTCATGATAGAGGGTAGAACAAATGTACAAAAATTCAAGGTAAAAAGATCAAGGGTGATACATAAATCAATACAAAGATTTAAGGGTATAACAAAACTAGGGTTTCATGTATATAAGTTTATCAAGTTGACTCAAGTAGTGTATTTTAACGTTGCAGATAATTGTAGAGTCGTGGAAATGTAGGAAACAATAACAGTGAGAAATTCAAGTTGATTGAGGGTAATTGAGTAAATAAACCATATTTATGCCAAAATGCACTTTGTCACAGTTTTCCCTTTGGTCAAAGGTGGGATGATGTTTCTCTTAGTGGTTGAGGTCGGTGTTTGCCTTTGACTAGTGTGGTCTGTTTTGTCTTCGATTGCAGAAGATGATTGGATTTGGTTCTCTTCCACTTGTGGGATTTTCTAGTTCAAGTTCTTCTTGTATGATCAAACTAATAGTGGTGATGGTTAAATAATGAAATGGTTCCAAGAATGTGGGAAGTAGTGACATTAGGGTTGGATGCTATATGATGTTTTGACAAACCCTAATCGATTAAATATGAGTAATCCTAACCCTAGCCTTGAATACATGATGTAATGTCTATTTTCTTGAATGATTAGCATGTGTTGAAGTATTTTGTCTCTCTAGCCTTGAATACATGATGAAATGTTTATTTGCTTGAATGATTGGCATGTGTGAAGTATTTTGTCTCTCTCCTACATGTGCAATGCTTACGTTGTAGGTTGAATGAACATCATATCTTGTGAATGTTGTGATATCCTTATGTAACATAGAGTGACAATTATGATCCTTGAGGACGTATGATGAATTGATGATGTTTCTATAGGGAACAATGTGAATCATCTGGTGACCATAAGGATGAATACGTGCCTAATGTGAGGTGATATCCTCTGATAATGTGATGAGGGATGGTTATATCGTGATGATGTAATCATGGTGATGGCTTGGTGTAAGGTCGTGATACAATATCATGTAGTGATGTGATCAACTTTATATTTGATATATTTATATCTTATGAAGTGGTGATCTACCCCTTATCTTTGTAGAATTTGTTTAGGGTATGTACGTTGTAACTTGATTGATGCATTAAAAGATACCCAATTAGAAATGATTAATCAAGTGGTACCCTAATCATGTAGATTTCCCTAAGCCATAGATCCATCTTCAACGTGAGTAATTGTTGGATGGTGAAATGAGTAATTCCCAAGGGAAACTAGGAGTGCATGTTATTGAATATGTGGGGGTGTAAGTTGAGGATATATCTATGCATCCACAATTACATGTTATGGAGGAAGACTGTGGTCATGGCGTGGTAGAAGAATGACTACAGTTGTATCTCAGTATGTGATATGATAGAGGACATATGAAGTTGTACCTCAGATGATTGGGTTTGTATACCCTATTTTCTAATATCGTGCCTAATACCAAGGCAGACTAGGATGATTTGCAATTTGACTCTAGATGTCACTGTAGCAGACTCAGAGTGACTAAGGGTGTTAGAGATCATAGGAGTTTGGTCCTCCTAGATCTTATATGGCACTGATTTGACTTAGCAATGGTCAGTTGGAGTATGAGTGGTATACCTCATCCCCACAGGGCATAATAAAAGACATAATATAGCTGTGTAGTACATTTTGTTAGGGTTAAACACGAGTCACATTGGATGACCCTTTGCCTTACTTCTTATATTGTTTAATTGATAATGGCTATACATGTTCTTCATATTCCTTCTAAAAGTATATGATGATCTATGGATCAGTTTTAGCTGCTTAAATAGGTTAATTTGTGTCATCAGTTTTACTTGTTCATTTAGATGAATCTACTCATAATGATTAATCTATTATAATCTATATGTGGCGACAATAGTTATTGGCAGAGAGTTATATCTCTTGCTGGGACGTTAGTCTCACCCTGTGGATTTCCACATTTTTAGGTGGTCGTACATGACACGGGAGAGATCGTGTGGTTAAGGAGGAGCAACAAGGAGATTAGTAACTGTTAATGGCTGGATATGCTTCTAGTGTTTAGTATTACAGTACTATGTGTCGTCCCTATACTCTCATGTCCTTGGCGATGTTTTGTAGATGTTGTGCATTGATATGAGGGTTTTGGTAGTATGCCATGGTTATACATTTATGACTTGTATATATAAACAATTTATTTTTTGTAACAGTTTTGTGGCAATATGGCCACTATATAGTGATGTATATACCTTTATGGTATGATATGAATTACATGTGGCTCAACTTTTAAACTTCCATGTAAGGTGCTCCACTTTTGTGGCTATATGAAATCAATTTTAATTTACTGTGCTTTTTGGTAATCTGGATGTTTAGTTATTAATTTTGCTCTTTTTTTTTAGTAATCTTGCTTTAGTGTGATCGATGTGTCACACTTGGTTGGTATCATAGCTCTAGGTTCATTGAGTCTATAGGGATGTAGGACTATGGTTGTGTCTGTTCTTGTGTTGTCCAATAAATCTAATTGCAACTTCTACTCATGTAGAAGACGAAGAAGATATGTCTAGAAAACATGGAGAACATGCTGAGAGTAGTGTAGTTGCACCAACAGGTGGTTCCAGGTGGCAGGAGAGAGTAGATGGAGTGCCTAAATTGCCTTAGATTGACCCAAAAATTGTATCCAACCCCGCCTTTTAGTCTATGTTGGGACATTTTATGGCTACAATTTTGCATATGGCGAATAGGGTGCACATACCTAAAGCAAGGGCATCTATTACCAATGTGGAGTCCCAGGGTTCTGGGAAGATCTTTGAGAGGTTGTGACACATTGGAGCATTGGATTATGTGGGTACGACACACCCGACAGATGCAAATATGTCACTGACTGAGATGGAGAAGGGTCTTTAAGATCCTCAATATCCCTAAAGAGGATAAGGTGAAGCACGCGGTGTACCTGTTAAAAGGTAGTGTTGGCCATTGGTGGGCCATCAAGGAGGATAAGAGGCCTAGAGTGGTGATCAATTGGGAGGAGTTTCGGTGGGGGTTTGTGAGTCAATACTTCCCAGAGACATACTGTGATGAGAAGATCTCACAATTTAAGAAAATCTGGTAGGGATCTATGACGATCTATGTGTATGAAGCCAAGTTCATGAAACTTCTAAGGTTTTACCCACACATGGCTGCGATAGATAAGGAGAGGATATGAAGTTTTGAGAAGGGTTTGAGTACAGAGTTGACAATAATGGAGTAAGATTTGGACAAATGGGAGGCGTTTGCCATGTTAGCAGAATTTATGAGAAGAATAGAGTGGTCAGAAATAGAGAAGCATGATGTGAATGCCAAGAAAAGATCGATACAGTTTTTGGGCAAGTCCTCTGGAGGCTTCAAGAAACCTAGGTTTTCAACACCTCAATCACACTAGAAGTCAGTGGCTGAGTCTCAGTTATTGCCTAGCAAGGGCAGAGACTGTATCTTTTTGCCAATAGGAGCTCACAGTGTGGCCTCAGTATTAGTGATGGGGTCATCTAGGCTATAGTTTGACAAAAGGAACTATTATAAGTGTGGAAAACAAGGGCATCTGAGGATGTTTTGCCTAGTGAAAAATGAGGAGGTGACACAATAGCCGATACAGAGTCAGCAAGGGTTGCAACAATGGCAGTTCAGCATAAGTGGAGGCATAGGACGTGATCAGACATCATACGAAGGATCATCTAGACAATCCAACATAGGATAGACATGACAACATGCAACATCTTGATTCTATGCTACGAGTCAGGTGGAGGGAGTAGTAAATCCATGGGTCGCGACAGGTCAGATGGAGTTATTTCATTCTAATTTGTCTTCTTCCTACTATATATCTATTTTGGTTGACCCAGATGCAACACACTCTTTATCACTAGAGAAGTGATAGCTAGCTATTCTTTGCATGTCAGTCATAGATTCGACAGTCTTCATTTTGAAACCCTCTCATTAGTTCTGCCGAGTTAGGGGAGGTGTGTCCATCCTACATTCTTTATTTCTCAGGATGCAACATTTAAATGGACCTTATACCACTTGACATGCACGGATTTGATGTGATCCTTAGGATGGATAATTTGGAGAAGTACTAGGGGGTCTTGGACTATAGTTCCAAGATGGTGATTTTTTTGATGATGATGTTTCATGGGTCTTCCAAGGAGATAGGAAGATTCGTCCAATGTGTCTAGTGTCAATGATGATAGCGAAGAGGTCGATGAGGTAGGGGTGTGAGGCTTTTCTTGAACATGTGGTGGATACCAAGGTGAGGAGTCCTCTTATCTAGGATGTACCAGTTTTCCAAGAGTTTGGATATGTGTTTCTTGATGAGTTTCTCAGTGATCCCCCTCTACGAGTGATTGATTTTGAGATCAATATGATTCCTAGTACACAGACAATACACCGTACATGATGGCACCAGTTGATATGGAGGAGTTGAAGAAGAAGTTATAGAAGCTACAAGAGAAGGGCTTTATCAGATTGAGCACTTCCCTTAGGGGTGCTCCCATGTTGTTTGTCAATAAGAAATATGGATCTATGAGGTTATGCATCGATTATTGGAAGTTGAACAAGGTGACAATCAAGACAAGTACTCATTGTAACAGATAGACGATTTGTTTGATCAGTTGAGAGGTGTCTTAGTGTTCTCTAAGATAGACTTGAGGTTAGGATACCATCATTTGTCGATCAAGGTGGATGACATACCCAAGTAAGCTTCCAAAACTAGGTATGATCCCTACGAGTTTGTTGTTATGCCATTTGGGTTGACCAATGCACCAACAACATTCATGGACCTGATGAACAAGGTGTTCCAACCTTAACTTGAAAAATTCATAGTTGTGTTCATCAATGACATACTATATACTCCAGAGATGTCCAATAGCATGAGCAGCATCTACGACAGGCGTCGACTTTGTTGAGACATTATAAGTTGTATGTCAAGTTCATCAAGTGTGAGTTCCAGCTGAAAGAGGTGTCTTTCCTTGGGCATGTGATATCTACTTAAGGTGTTCATATGGATCCTAAGAAGATTGAGTCAGTGTTAGAGTGAGATAAGGCTAAGACACCAATAGATGTTTGTAGTTCCTAGGTCTTGAAGGCTACTACAAGAGGTTTATAAAGAATTTCAGCATTGTGGCATTAACCCTAATGAAGATGACGAGGAAAGGTGTACCATTTGTCTAGGATGAAAAGTGTTAGCTTTATTTCTAGCTCTTGAAGTAGAATCTGACTAGTGCACCAGTGTTGGTTCTACTAGAACAAGGGAAAGGTTAGATCATTCTATGTGATGCATAGAATGGTTTGGGTTGTGTGCTAATGCATGATAAAAATATGATTTCTTTTGCATCACGACAGCTTAAGAAACACGAGGAGAGCTACCCAACACATGATCTAGAGCTTGTAATGTGGTCCATGCTTTGAAGATATGGAGACACTACCTTTATTTTGAGAAGTTTCATATCTTCACTGACCATAAGAACCTACAATACATCTTCTCTAAGGTGGATTTGAATATGTAGAAGTGACATTGGGTGGAGTTGATTAAAGATTATGATTGCAACATAGACTACCATCTAGGGAAGGCAAACATGGTGGAAGATGCCTTGAGCAGGAAGTCTTCTTCATCATCATTTGTTAATAAAGCACAATTATGTTCCTTGGTGTGCCATAAGGGAGACATGTTTGTGTCTCTTCATGAGATGAAAGTGAAGTTAGAAGTATCCTTGTTGGCTAGTTTTCTAGCACAGTTATAGGTGAAGCCTACGTTGAGGTTGTAGATTAGATTTGCATAGCGTGATGATACTGTGATACAGTAGTTTTGAGCAGAGTTTGGCAGTGAGAAGCATGATGGATTCCATGAGTCAGAGGATGGGATAGTGTGTTCTCATGGTAGAGTAGTGGTTCCTAATGTTGACAATTTGAGGAAGTTGGTTCTAGAAGAGGCTCACTCATCCATGTAAGCTAGGCATCTAGGTAGTACCAAGATGTATCATAATCTGAAATACCTATATTGGTGGCATGGCTCGAAGCATGACATTGCTAAGTTTGTAGCAAGGTGTCCTATGTGTCAACAGGTCAAGGTTGAACATCAGAAGACTTTTGGGATGTTACAATTGTTGCCTATTCCATAGTGGAAATGGGATTATATCACTATGGACTTTGTGGTTGGGCTTCCTAATATAGCCAGAGGTCATGATTCCATCTAGGTGATAGTGGACATGTTGACCAAGTCAGCATACTTCCTTCCCATGAGGACATCATATATAGTTGAGAAGTTGGGACATGTGTATGTTGACAAGATAGTTTGTTTGCATGGTATCCTAGTGACAATAGTATCTGAAAGAGGTCCTCATTTTACCATTCATTTTTGGGAGCATCTGCACACAACCATGGGTACGTAGTTGAGGTTTAGTACAATGTTTCACCCACAAAGAGATGGTTAGACTGAGAGGACTATTTAGACCATAGAGGATTTGTTGAAAGCTTGTGTTTTAGTTTTTGGGCAGTTCAGATGTACACCTAAACTTGATAGAGTTTTCTTATAACAATAGTTGTATGAGGAGTATCTACATGGCACCTTATAGGGCTTTGTATGGGAGACGTTGTAGATCTCCGTTATGTTGGTATGAAATGGACGATTATTAGCTTTTGGGTCCTGATCTTGTACAGAAGAAAACAAAGAAGATTAAGATGATACAACAACAGTTGAAGGCAGCCCAGGATGGGAAGAAGTCTTATTTTGATAATCATCATAGGCTATTGGAGTTCCAAGTAGGAGATAAGGTGTACCTCAAGGTCTCTCCTTGGAAAGGCATGCTAAGGTTTGGGAAGAAGGGTAAGTTGTCTCCCAAGTATATGGGGCCTTATGCTATGGTGACGTGTGTTGGGAAAGTGGATTATAGGTTGGAGTTCCCACATGAGTTACACATGTTGCATCTGGTTTTTCATGTATCAATGTTGTGCAAGTGTCACCGTGACACATAGTTGGTGATGCAGCATGTGGAGGTTGAGTTAGAAGAGGATGTATCATATGTAGAAGGTCTTGTGTTGATCTTGGATCAAAGGGAAGAAGTTGAAGAAGAAGGATATTATGTTGTTTAAGGTTTTCTAGCATCATCGTGGCATGGAGGAAGCAAAATGGGAGTTGTAGGATGAGATTCTTAGGAAGTATCCGTCTCTTTTCACATAGGATTTTGGAGGCAAAATGCTTGTTAGGGGTTTATGGTTGTAAGACTCCTGACCTAACTTAGTCCTTAATCTTACTTTATTTGCTTAAAGAGTTGATTTAAACCTTAATCTAATCGAGTGAGGAGCTTTAATAATATGTGACATGCTTAGTTTTCAGTTTGGTCTAGTTTGCTTAATGTTTGAGTTTGCTATGTTATATGTGTTCTTGTTTTGGACCGAGTTGCAATTTACCCATGTTGAGGGATTATCTTGAAATTTGTCACATGTTGGATGTGCCTCCTACGTTTTGGCATCTTGAGGAAAGTGGTTCTTGATATTTTCTTGTTGTACCTTTTATTGACAAGGAGATAAGTGATGATATCTTGAATGGGTGTTTAGGGTTTTGTTTATGTGCCTTGTCTAGATGGTTGACCTTGTTAGAGTGTTGACCCTTTGAGTTAGTTTTCAGTGACCAACTTTATGTTTTCTTGGCTCTAATCTATGCGGTCAAGGATGTTTTAGGTATGCCTTGAGTCCCCTTTGATCAAATAAGCTTGGAGCTCTCTCTTGGGTCGATGAGAGACCTAGGGTGTTGAGATATTTTAGTCTTCAACCGATGAGCCTTGTAGGCTATGTTTCTCTTTGATTAATGGTCCTCTAACACCAATTTAGGTCTCAAATTCACCTTTGTTTTTTACAATCTTATTTTCATGTATGGAGTTAGTGATTTCATGGATGTTTTATGGTGTACATGTGGCATGTTTAGTTGGACACCTAGTCTCCTACATCTCTCTCTACCCTTGAGTTAATATACCTCCCTTGCTACATGTATGAGAATCTTTGCATCCTTCCTTCCTCTCTCCTTACTTGGAGTTTGGCCTTGTGTTCTTGGTAAGTGGTTTTATCCTTCTTGATCTTATTTTTCTTGAAACCCTACCCCCTTTTCTTCTCTTGGATGAACACATGGTCCTCCATGGTGATCTTTTTGAGGAACTTCTCTCAGATAGAGGTCAAATACATGTTTTTCCATGGTAGTACCTACGTGAGGCGGAGATCTCCTTCTTCTTCCTTTCTTTTCTAGCCTAGGGTTTGCACCCTCTTCTTTTAAGCTTTCATTTGACCCTAGTATGATCTTCTTCTCTTGAGGTGACCTTGATTGACCGTGGAGTGGATCCAAGATTGGTGTTTCTTCTCTGTCTTGGAGCTTCGTGGCTTGGGATTTGATCTTCACCTCAATTTGGGTTATATAACTCTCTCCTCTACTATTGTTTCCCATTAACCTTACATGCTAAGTTTATCTTACCTCTAAAACGTGACTATATGTTGCTTGATGATGATACCATGTTTTAGGGTATATGATTATATAATAATATTGCATAGATTAGATCTTTCTCCTAAACCCTAACTCTTGTACATGAATCTCATTGATTGTTGAAGTACTAGTTCACATACACATGTTTAAATGTTAGTTTCTCATCATGGTTATGGATTAGTTTCTCTCTGTTGGTGATGGAAATTTTTAGATGCATGAGATGGTTTGGAGCATTGGTTTTTCCCCTTATGTTTATGGTTGGGTTATCCCTATGTTTTGATGATTGAATTCTATGGTTTTGTATGATGCTATCCTTGATATACCACACTCTTTGAGGTTTCATTTTTATGTTGATAACCCACATGTTTTTATCATGTTTTGATTAGTGGCTTTCTCTCCCTTGATGATCCTTGTGTTGTGGTCCAAATGGTTCAAGGTTTGGTAAAGGTTTTGGTCGCTAAGATGGTTCCTTGAAGAAGTCACCTAGATGACCTATGGTATTTGGTCGATGAGGTTGTTGTTTGCTTTCCTTCATTCACAGGGTTTGGTTTCATGCATTGTTGATGGTCAAACATCCCCTTCTATTGATGAAGTGGCGAGGTGATCATGGGTCGCTACAGTTGTCTTTGACCCGATTGTTTTTGACCTAGGATTTTCCCTTCGGTCAAAGGTGGGATGATGTTTCTCTTGGTCGTTGAGGTTGATATTTGTCTTTGATCAGTGTGGTTTGTTCTCTCTTCGATCACATAAGATGGTTGGGTTTGGTTCTCTTTGATCAATGGGGTTTTCTAGACTCAAATTCTTCTTGTATGATCAATCTAATAGTGGTGATGGTTAAACAATGCTATGGTTCTAAGAATGTGGGAAGAAGTGACATTAGGGTTGGATGTTATATGTTATTTTAGAAAACCCTAATCATAATCCTAATTCGAACCTTGAATACATGATGAATGTTTATTTTCTTGAATGATTGACATGTGTTATAGTATTTTCTCTCTCTCCTATATGTGTAACCCTTAAGTTGTAGGTTGAATGAACATCATATCTCGTGAATGTTGTGATATTATGTAACATTGGCTGATGATTATGATCCTTGAGGAGGCATGATCAACTAATGATGTTTCTATGGGGAACAATGTGAATGGATTGATGACTTTAAGGATGGCTATGTGCCTAATGTGAGGTGATGTCCTTCTATAATTTGATGAGGAATGGTTATCCCATGCTGATGTGATAATGGTGTGGCCTGGTGTAAGGCAGTGAGACAATATCATGTAGTGATGTGATCATCTTTATGTTTGATATGTTTTATATCTTCTGAAGTGGTGATCTATCCCTTGTCTTTGTAGAACTTTTTAGGGTTTGTACGTTGTAACTTGATTGATGCACTAAAAGATACCCAATTGGAAATATTAATCAAGTGGAACCCTAATCATGTAGGTTTCCCTGAGCGATAGATCCATCTTCAACCTCAGTACTTGGTGGATGGTGAAACGACTAATTCCCAAGGGAAACTTGGAACATGTATTGTCGAATATGTGGGGATGTAAGTAGAGGATATATCCTTGCATCCACAATTACATGTTACGGAAGATGACTACGATCATGCCCTGGTAGGAGAACGACTGTGATCGTATCTCAGTATGTGATATGATAGAGTACATCTGCAGTTGTACCTTAGATGATTGGGTTTGTATACCCTATTTTCTAGTGTCGTGCCTCTATACCAAGACGAACTAGGCTAGTTTGTAGTTTGACTATATATGTCATTGTGCCAGACTCAGACTAACTGAGGGTGTGGGAGATCATAGGAGTCTAATGCTCCTAGATATTGTATGACACTGATTTTGACTTAGTTGTGGTTAGTTGGAGTATGAGTGGTATACCTCATCTCCACAAGGCATAATAAAAGTCATAATAAAGCCTTGTAGTACATTTTCTTAGGGTTAAACACGAATCACAATGAATGATCATTTGCCTCACTTCTTATACTGTTTAGTTCATAATGGTTATACATGTTCTTCAAATTCCTTCTAAAAGTATATGACGTTCTACTGATCAGTTGTAGCTGCTTAAATTGCATAATATGTCTCATCTATTTTACTTGTTCATTTAGTTGAATCTACCCATAATGCTTAATCTATTATAATCTTTTTGTGTCAACAATAGTTGTTGGAGGAGAGTTATATATCTTGCTTGGAGGTTGGTCCCACCTTTTGGGTTTCCCCATCTTTTAGGTGATCATGCATGACATGATAGAGATTGTGTGGTTGAGGAAGAGCAGCAAGGAGATCAGTAGCTATTGAAGGTTGGATATGTTGCTAGTGTTTAGTAGTAGAGTCCTATGTGGCATCCCTGTACTCTTAGGTCCTTGGGGGAGTTTTGTAGATGTTGTACATCGATATGAGGTTTTTGGTAGTATGCAATGGTTGTACATGTATGGCTTGTATATATAAATAGGTTATATTTTGTAATATTTTTTGGCAAGATGGCCATTGTACAATGATGTATATACCTTTATGGTATAATGTGTGATACATGTGGCATAATTCATGGACATCCATGTAAGGTTCTCCACTTTTGTGGTTATATGAAATCAGTTTTAATTTAAAGTGTTTTATGGTAATATGGATGTTTAGTCATTAATTCTCTACTTTTTTCAGTAGTTTCACTTTGGTGTGATCAGTGTGTCACAAACTTCTTCTTTAAGTTTGAAAACTCTTCTCACATGTTTCAAACCAAATAAAAGGCACATACGACCTTATTAAGAGTGTAAGAGGTGCCTCCAATACATTAAAGTTTCTTATAAACCTCCTATAATATCCAGCTAACCCTAGAAAACTTTTGGCCTTAGTAGGGGTTGTAGGTTTCTCTCACTGAAGAATTAAATCCACCTTCTTAGGGTCTATAGTGACTCCTTCTCCTAATATGGCATGTGCATTAAAAAAAACTTCAGCTAATCTAAACTGACAATGCACCGAGCTTTGCAAAAATTTAATGTTGCCTCTACAGTTGCAGGGATATCCTCATATGTTACTCATGTTGTTATGCATCTATATAATATATAAGAATATAAACTATGAAAACTAATATGTATTGATCCAAGTAGGGTTTCGACATCCTATTCATTACATCCATAAATGTTTTTGGTGTATTTATTAGTCCAAAAGACATGACCACAAATTCATATGCCTATAGCTTGTTTTGAATGTTGACTTAGGTACATATGTCTTTATCCTTAACTAATGGTAACTTGATATAAGGTATACCTTTGGAAAAATTGTTGCTCCACGTAGAAGATAAAACATGTCATCAATCCTAGATAGAGGATATTTGATCTTCATGGTTATCTTATTCAATTGCCTATAATCTATGCATAATCACATAGCTCATTCCTTCTTGTTCACAAATAGTACTAGATCTCTCAAGGTGATCTAGGTAGAAAGAATCCCTTATCCAGTAACTCATGTAACTGAGTTTTTAGTTCCTATAGCATTATCGGTGTCATTCGATATGCTAGTAATGATATTGAGCGATTACCAGGTAAAATTTGTATCTTAAAGTCTATATCTCTTTTAGGTGGTAAACTTGGTAACTCATCAAGAAGGACATCTGGAAACTCACATACTACTGGAACCATCCTCTATATTGATTGTTCTTTTCTCTAGCTTATCATCTACCACATCTTCTAGATAGGATTTACACCCCTCTTTCAACATCTTATCAACTACAATCGTTGATACTATACATGTGGGTAAAACTTTCCTGTCGCCAGTAAAGACATAAGAAATCTACCTTGTTGAAAGATTCTTTCTTCCAGACATCCAATTGGACATGATATGTCTCAAGGAAGTCCATAACCAAAATAATTTGAAAAGAGTTAATATTCAAGGTTATGAGATTAACTACTATAGTATACCTAATGAAAATGCAATAGACACTAGGACAAACTTTTTTCAAGACTGTTGATTCACCTAATGCCACTCTTAGAATAAACTTATAAGATAAGTATTGGGTTAAAATATTTAAGTCACTAACTAATGACCCATGCATAAAAGAATGTGCCACACCAAAATCTATCAAAATTGTACTCAAAATGTTGTTAAAGAATAGCATCTCACCCGTCACAACTCTGGGATATCTTATACCTTCAGATGGTTTCATTGAGAAGAAGCTTCCTATAGATATCCATCTGCCATGTTGTCCTCCTTATCCACTACTCATACTATGTGTTCCCCCTTAAGAACCAAAACTACTAAATAACTTGCCCCTCTAGTTGTCGCATATATCTAAGGAGTCTAAAATTGTGATTGTGAACTTTGTTCAGGTTTGAAATGAAGATTTATGAAGTCCCTCTATATATGACCCATATGCCCACAGTGATAACACATTTGGGTATTGGCTCTCCAACACTGACCATAATTTATCCTACCACAATTTTCACATGCAATTATATCTTGTCTTCGTGATCTATCGGTGATGTTGATGATCTTGTAGGCCTTGATGAAGGTGCCCAACTAGGGGGTGTATTCCATGTATTGGAATTGGACCATCCTCTACTTTGTGAAGAATTAGATCCTTATCTTCTAAAACAATCAAGACCTTGTCTAATCTTTGAAAAGAAACTACCACCTCCTCTATATCCACCATCGACATATCCTCATCTTTTGAAATCTCCAAATCTTTTCTTGCTCTCAGTACTCTTATAGGACTCAATTGATTGTTCTATACGTCTTGTTGCTTCCACAAACTCTCCAAAAAAATTATCTATCATTTCTCCTAGTAGATGATATGATATGTATTAATCATTGAACTTAAGCCTCCTTGGAATCTCCTATATTTCTCTACATCAATTAGTACAAGCTAAGGACAAAAGTTAGACAACCTTGTGAGATATGCCTCATATTTTCCAATTGACATGTTGCCCTCTCTAATATTCACCAATTGTCTGATCTTGTCACTTAAAAAACTAGGAGGAATATACTTAAAGTGGACTCAACTTAACATCTCCTTTGAGTAGATAGACATCATTATTGATCTTCTTATCCTCTAGTAACTCCGTTAGGAAAAAAAACCTTTTCCATATGTTAGAGCCACATCTGCTACATCTAGATCTATAACTCTAGAAAATTAAATCCCACGAAGCTTTTTCACTAGTTCATAAGATATCAATAGATCCTTACTAGAATATGAAGACATGTTGTCCATCTTATATTTTTCTTTTGTATCCAAAAAAATATGATACATCCTTATCGCCTCATATATGTATTCTTCTCCTTGATCCATTGCTCAAGAGTTAGGGCCATAGTGGCTCTCATATTGTTCTTCACCAAGACCATGTCCTCTTCTTGCCATCTGCATAATCCATAACAGAACAAATTTGTTAGAAAATTACATTTCAAAAAAACCTAAACTCAATTGGTCTCTTATCGCCCATGTCCCAAACCTAAACTCAATTTAGCTTCAACATATGCTATGATATTGAAAACGTTGACGCAGCCGAAACCCACAAAATAGGATTAGGGCCCCATCAAGGAGGGGTTAAACCAACCATCCACTTTAATCACTTATTGAAAAATCAGCCATAATTTTTTTTCTTTCTCAATATATAGAAACATTATTTAACAATATGAGAACATCTAGATAAAATATAACATGAATAATACAAAAAAGTTTGACTTTTACATAAAAGAAAGAGTTTTCACTTAATATACATCAAGTACAACTATTTACAAACTTCTCTCATCTCACTCTCTCCTCATCCCAAGATCCAAAAGAAGGATAATAGACAATCTAACTACCGAACTCCTCTTCTTGAGACCTCAACTTTATTCTTGATAAAAGTTGTCTTCTTCCTCTTCTAGTGGAGCTAATCCTTTACCTGGAAAATGTTTCAGTAGGTTGATGAGCTACTAGCTTAGTGTGTAAAAACACAACAAGTAACAATGACAAAATAATTTAGAGATATTAGTAGCTTAGAAATTTAAGAAGTTAAGCTATACAATCGGAATCTTGACAAATTAATCCAAAGTTACAAGAATGTGTAAACAACTAACCAGAGTAGATCCCCCTAACTAACTATTGAGTTCTGTAATACAATTATTAAATGCCACTAGATCCACATGAAGTTTACCACGAACATGTGAAAGCATCCATCAAGATATGGTCTTTCCTTATAACACTTAGAAGCATGTTCCAGATCCTAAGTCTTTCACCTCAACTACTTTGTCTGTGGTGGGCATCATCGGGTTTAGCTCCTGGTGGCTAATGGGAGCCGCTAAATGTATGGACTTCTCCATTAAACCTAGGTACTCAGGTGGAGGGTCAAGTCTCACTGCCTTATTCTACATCAGTGGTCCTATCGAAGAAGAACCCTCATTTGTAACATAGGAACCATCGACATTTTGGATTATGTAAGATACCTTACAATCATTAGGAGTATACCCTCACTAGTCTAGACTGCCATAATGTACTGTTGCATTCCAACTTACTTGATCTAGATTACCCCTAGTAGGGAAGCATGATTCCTCCTCATAGTGCAAGCCTCTTGTTAATGATTCTGCGGTGTCCAGGGAATCTAATGTTTAATTTAATGATAAAATAATCATCGTATCTAATCATTACCCTATTTTCAATAATTTAGCATCAACAATTAAAAAAAAATCATCTGACTGGATAAATACTATCATAATTCACATAAATAATAATTTGATCCTTTCGATCTAGAAAAGTGAAAACCCGACCTCTTTGATGCCTCTAAATCCACCACACCACCTATTATTCATAGCAACTCATACAACAAACTTTCGATAAGAAATCACATCACCAAATATAATTTATGCATTTTACTACTGTAAATCACATCATGAACTTATCAAATTCATCACAACTATCACCAAGTAAGATTCAATACTGAAATTCTATATTTTTTTTTCAAATTTGTATGCTATAAATCGAGGTTAGAAGGTGGTTTTTACTCACCAAATATGTTCAAAATCACTAATCTTAGGACTTGTATTCACTAAGCTCAGATTCTAGATCACACAAGTCCGGTTTGAGCTTCAAACCTCAACATCATATCCTAAACCACTCACCAAGTAGCAAATAGACCCGCAGAAAGTCAACTAGAGGTAGAAGATGAAGAAAGGGGAAACATGACCTTCAATAAGTCTAATAAAAGATCTCAACCAAGAAAAGGGGCAAAAAGAGAAGGGATCTACTATCTAAACCTACTTACCACAATGATTTGTGCCTTAATCATCAGTCTCTGATTGTTGTTCCTCCTAAATATCACCCTAGAAATCACCTCTATGTCGACCCCAAGAGTGTTTTAGGATTGTGGTTATGTGGTCAATTGAGATACAAATCTAAGGAGACAAATTCTGTCAAATCTAGATATAAATAGCAAAGGTTATGATCATTTTATAGTTGACTATCTTGGACAGTTGCGTAGTTTGTTTTTGTCTATCTATGTGGTTTTCAAGCTATGCCTGTCAGTTTGTGTGGTCGTCGAATCCCACCTGTCGACCCGTGTGGCGTCAGCCCTATGGCTGTTGGGCTCTGCCCATTAGTCCCCATGGTCGTCGGTCATGTCCATCTATATGTGTGGTCTTCGAGCTCTACCTAATGCCCCATGCCAGTCCACTTGGTCGTCCAGCCCTTCTCTTCGGTCCATGTGTCTGTTGGGCTCCGCCCAATTGGCCGATGAAAAAGCAGACTAAAGCCAACTCTAGACATTTTTACTAAAATGACCATAACTTTCTCATTTTAACTCTGGTTTGGTTCATTCTTTTTATGTTGGATTTGTAATTGGATTCTTTACAAAATAATATTAGTTTAATAAGATTCCCAAAAACAATTTCTTTATTAATTATTTCATGGTGTATCATCAAGTTTCTTCCCATATACATGCATGGGTTATCTCTATATCAACTAAAGCTCAGATTTCATGGTATACTTGTATCATAACATTGAGATATCCAAACAAAGGCTTAAAATAATTAAGGTTAGGATAAATCACAAGGTAATTATATTAATGAAAACATCATAATCAATATTAAGGTTATCTTTAACCCTAGAATTACATCAAAGCAAGAAGTGGGTTGTAATATAGATGTTAACATGCCATCTTATTTGTTGAACCCAGTCTAAACATGACTCTATCTCCTTCAATCGTATTTTCTTTCAACCTCATCATCTATTTTGAAAATGGATTCATCCATGAATTTTGGAGATCAAAGTTCATGATATAAACCCCTACTTGAACCCTAGTTTTCACCCAACAAAAAACATCCAAATCACATGGTATCCTTCTTTTACTTCACCATTTATAGAGATCATAGGGTGCTTGTCTCATCCTAGAGGGCATCCACATTGCTCATGTGAAGGTCCTTGATGGTCTTCCTTCTTAATTCATTTACCCTCACTTGAAGTACACCCCATTTCATCATCTTCAACCTCCATCCATCCTCCATCTTTCTCCACCACCAACCTTTTTCCCTTCAATATGCCATGGTCATGTCCCATTAATGCAAGTACATGCCAGATCCTTACTGAAGATGATGAGCCTCCATGGACTACTAACTTGACATCCATACCAAAAAGCCACAAACTCAACACCATGCCTCATTAACAACCTTCTAATGTCTCCAAAGAAGCCCCCTTAAGAAAGATCTAGAGCAAAGCTCTGGCAAAAGAGGAGAAAAGATGATGCTTTAAGAAACACCATAAAAATTCATGGAGCTCTTCATATCGAAGAAAAAGAGAGGAAAGAAAGTATATAAAAGAGATAATAAAGGATATCATACATGTATTAGGGTAAAATCAAAGTTGCAGCATCAAAGATCCACCAAGGAATTTGCATCTCCCACATGTAAAAACATCCATGCATAAATCCATGGCCATTGAGGTTCATGGGTATTTTTTTATGTTTCTAGGCTTCTCCTCTTTATCCTAACAGGTCCTTTAGTTGTAAAATGGAAGTGAGAGAGGGTGTTAGGTAGATAAAAATTATGAGGTCCAAAGAATAAAAAACCACAAATTAAGTGAGTTATATAGACCCAAGGTAAGGAGGCAAACTTGACCTTATTTGTAAAGACCTTATCCTTTTGATAATATTTACACAATCGTATCAGAAAATATAACAAAATCTTTTTATAATCGTGCTTTACATCTCAGATTCACATAAGATTATACAAAGGATTACAAAATATAGAATGAACATTGATTCCTATCTACTCTTCAACATGGGACAACTCTTGCATGTCTACTCTAGGTCTTCTTTGATCACCTACCCATGAGTTCCATAGGAAACCAAACCGTACATGGGCCCCAAGAAGTGAAACATAGGTCAGTCAAAGGACTAGTACAATATTGGTAATTGGAAAATAGAAGTATGAACCTATATAAAAGGAATTTTCATGACAAAATGTAAAGAAATAAACAATATATGAAATTATCAAAATGTAACAATGGGTTTTATTTCATAAGATTTAGTATCCCAATTTAAGAGTAGTAATTCAATTTTTCAAATTGATAACACATGCACATGTCTAGTTTTTGGTGAAGCCATGTGTTCTCTCCTATGGGGAATGACAACACACCAATTGAGATTCCCAGTATACTGAGGGACCCTATGTTATTTAACTCTATGCAGAGGCATGGAAGCATAGTTTCACTCAACTAGGGGAACTAGACTGCCCTTTCTCGATAATTAAAATTTTGGTATTATTTCTAGGAATTTGTTGGTGACCTTTCAAAGAGGAAGGATAAATTTTTTTTGAACAAAATTAAGCCAACCAGCCTATCTACTAACTATGATTTCAAGAGGGAATAAGCTTTCAAAAATATGAAATAGACATTTCATACCTTAAATACAATTTTATAAATGAATACATTTGGAGGTATAGATCTCCAAGATTCAATCAAGAGAGTGGACTACAAATGTAGAATGATATTGGTTACTACTAGCTTGGAATGACTTATTAAATGCTATTAGGTGAAAGTTTATCATTCTTTCCTTAGTTTTTATTCTAGGTTTTCCTATCTCCCCAGGATGGCCATTAAGTTCAAATATATCAAGGTTATCAATATTCAAAAGGATTTAGATATATTAGGCACCATAGAATTCCATATACCCCATAATGGTAAGGTAATTGGTTGTTTCATTTATATCCAAGAGGACAACAAAATACTAATATAAAGTACTAGATCTCAAATATGCATATGATCGTAATTATATGTATATGTGAATGAATGAATCCTAAAATAATTATTCATGAAATATCATGTCAAATTCGAATTATGAGGTTATCAAAAAAATATTTCCCCCCATATTATCTTTGTAATTTTCCATTAGGATATGTTGATCTAGGTTAAAGTGGTTCATGAGACAAAATATTGTATTGTACTTGAGCATGTATACTTCTAGGGTTTATCTAACAATATATTTGTTTTTCATAAAAATTGGAATCACTAACGTATTACCCATCTATTCATTTATATACATCTATATATATACAATAATGTGACTAACATTTGCATAATAGATCAACCATGCTAGGTTATTAATATAAACATGTTCTGATTATGATTTGATCTATGGTCTCGTGTTTCTTGATGAATTTCCTTCTTATGATCCAAATTATTAGAATATATATTGTTGATGGGCTTTTATATATATATATATATATATTTATATATATATATATAAATATAAATTTACATATATACATATATATGACACAACTATTTATAACAAATCTATTCATTTATTGCACCAGTATAGTTCAACGTCCTAGGCATTTAGTTTCTTCATTGATCTACCCCTTCTTATATATATTCACTTTCTGAGATTTTAGAATACACACAAGATATAAAGTTTACCTATCAGTCAATGGTTGAACTTGATGGATTGCCTTCTTTACTCGATTGTAGGTAATAGCAGCATGGTCTATGAATCTCAGGAGTTAGTCGTGATCTCTAATAGAGGTCTGAGTCTTCCATTATTAAGGGGTATCTTTTCCTTGAGTATTTGACATTATGTCTCCATGTATTAGCTCCATGCAGGTTTTTGTAGACCCTAGTCATCATGGGGAAGAGGTCAAGAGCTTTGTGGGGTCATTGTAGGTCAAATGAGTATTCTAGAGGGTTGATCCCATGACCTGAAGAGGACATCTATCTCATGCTACTCATATCAAATTTTGATACTTCGTGCCAATTTTGGATGGCAAGGATGAAGTACATCATGAATTGATTGTTGAAGAGGATGTTGGCGATATTGTAGGCCAGTGCTTGTAGGTTCGTAGTACCCTACCAACATGTTCATGAAGGCACCATTTAAAGAGAACAAAATAGGTAGATGAAGAGAAATCAAGGTCAAAGAGAGCGTGGTGGTTGATCTCAAGTGTGTAGATTCTATCCAGGTTGGTGTTTAATTTGTTGGAGATTGTGGTTGTACTCAGGGTAGTGTTGAGAATGCCAATTTGTGAGGCACAAGTTTGGTAGTGCCAGAGAAGGAGGCTAGAGTCTAATAGTGATTTGAAGTGGGACAAAGGTGCTTTGAGGTTGAGGGGTATTGGATACTAGGTTCTAAGGGTTGAATATATGTCCATTGTTATGGTCGGCGGTATGGGTTTGCAGGCAAAAGAGAGGTTAGGAGGTGGCATATGCATTTGTAGACTTCTTGTCGCCACTAGAGATGCTTGTCAACGCAATTGTTTACAGGTCCATTTCTGGTGAGGAGATCTGTTGTAAGGGACTATGTGGCAGAGTGGAGAAGGAAGAGTCTTGCTAGAACTTCTGTTGGTTGAGGTAAGTGTAGAAAACACCGAGAAAGAGAGGGAGACTGTCTATATTTTTAGGCATTGGGGTGCACTATTGATCAATGGTGGTATGTCAGATGGTTTTGAAGACAAGGGAGTGTGGAAGGTTTTTGTATCGATTGGGGTCCTTCTAGGGTTTGGATGGTGTTTAGACTCGAGGAGGAGGAGAGTGGATGAACTTGATCAGGGTTCATGACCAGTTTAGGTAGGAATCAATAATTTTTGTTGTTTATGGTCAAGACCATAATTGGAGATGGTGAAACATTGGTATCTTACATTAATGTCACATAGGTGAGTAAGTATAAACTGAAAGGGAGGGGAGAGGCTCTCTGATCCACCATTATTGAAGGACAAAGAAACATCATTCTCACAACTCTATAACACAAGATTATTAGGGGTATCATGTGTCAACTTTTAAGGGTTAATCTAATTATGACAATTAGTGATAAATTTATCTATTTCATTTGTCAATGTAAATTTCTTTTCAACTACTGAACCAAAACCCCAATTTCTTCTGTTTGACTATGAGTTTAATTTGCATTAAACTAAATATGAAACATGCTAATCCTATCACTATAGTAATGTGATGGCAAATTTTAATTATTCTCACAACGAATACAAAATAGATATAATTTGGTCCAATTAATATTTCATGTTGATTCCAAATCCATTATTTAACAGAGTATGTGTATTACTAAAATACAAGGTGGTATTATTGTATTCAAGCATTTAAATTTAATAATAGTACTAAATAATTCAAAGTGGTGCTTATGATAATTGACAGACCAGATTGAAAATATGAACTTCTTTTGACACAGGGGACTTGAAATGAGTCACACTGATATCCAAGAACATGATCTTTGACTAGAATAATCAAATAATATTTCGAGTGAGAGACAAATTTGCAAATGGGATCAAATTTTAAGAAAATCATGAATTGTATCTCAAAATAGATTTGGTGGCCACAATTCACTATGTTAAATTACTCAACTAGGCCTAAATGCATCAAAAATGGTCAAATACATCGTATGCCTTGGAACTACTTAATTAATACAAATTAATTCCTCAATTTTGGTGAAATTTCACATTAATCTTCAAACCTACGTGTAATAACAAGATCAAGGTGAATGATGACCAATTTAAGTCAGATTAGAATCATCTCTTAACAATTAATGTCAAGGATCAAACATGTACGAGTAAATAGGAAAACACATATTTAGGTATTTTTCACATAATTTTCACTTAGGTCCTCATACTATGTTGAATCTACAATGAAGTTCTCAACTTGCAAATAAACTTGGAACTGGGGTATACAATGTGCAATTTTAACCAAAGTTAAGACTTACCTTCATCACATGCTTCTAAGACTTCATAATGAATACAATTGTGATAATGAGTCAAGATTAGTTAGGAACACAATTATGATAACAACTTTCAAAAAGGCTCTCTCTTTCTCCCCCCTCTCCCCCTCCTTCCCCCTCTCTCTCTCTACACACACACACACACACACACACACACACATATATATATATATATATATATATATATATATATATATATATGGTTGTTTATTCAATGCCCGTCGGGTAACTTACTATGCTACCCGTCACAGGAGACGCGGTGGCACAAAACGTAAATACCCCCACACCGTCACGTTCCCGAGCGTGCTCTCCTTATGCGAGTACTTCTTCGACACCACTGATTCTTCGTCGGCACCGCCTGGAACCACCACCACGGCGCTGACAACTCCAGGTGGAGGCGGACGAGGGAAGTGGAAGCTGGGACATATCCTGACCACACCGAGGCCGGAACTCGACGAGCAATTCGTCATGAGCGCCGCGCGTGCCTCACGGATACTCCGGAGGTGCGTACCGTTCGAGGAGAGGCCCAAATCGAGACCTTCATATGCAAGCATCAATGTGAAAGAGGGTTTCTTTCCTCTGCCTCTGTTGCGCCTCCATCTTTACCCTCCTCTGCGCCTCAGTGCCCCTCGCGGGATCTACTCGTCATTATTAAATTGGGCTTCTTTGCTTATTTGTGAACTCATCTTGAATCTAGAAGGATCACCTCTAGCCCTCCAGCTCCTTGTGCCCTTTGGGAACTCGAAGGAGTAGAGGTACTCTCGGAGCTCCAAGTGCATGACCCACGGGACGGCTTCACACCACCGCAGCAGCGTGAGAGCCTGTGGCGAAGGTATCTCATCGACGTCGGCCATGATTAAAACATCCCCGATCTCGATCTCGGACTGGAGGAGCAGCCTGTCCATTTCCCGTCGCTGCTGGAACTCCAACTGGAACGGGTCAAGGATAAGTCCATCTCGGGGAGCTGGCGCCGTACGCCCACTGGTTCGTCATCCTCGAGTCCAACTCCACCTTCACCTTTGCACGTCGTTGTTTTTCTCTGACAACCGTGATAGATTCTCCTATGCCAGTGAAAAGATCGTTAGCGGCGTGTTTGCACCGGTGTTTATGGACGATCAATCCCCAGCTTGAGGCCTCTGAGCCAGTACTCATTGCTTTATTGCCGATAAGCAACCTCTCAGGACAAGGCGAGGAGGGGGTGCCATTGCTGATGGATGCAAGGAGGGCCTCACCCGAACGTTTCAATCCGGCCATCCTAGCAGCGTCAATGCTTGCAGTAAAATTGTTTGCTCCAACCCAATAATTCTAGGATCTCCAGTTCTCCATGTCCCAAGGAAGCCACAACTCTAACTGTGGTGGTAGAGAGATATTACAGAGCAATGAACAGTATACTGAAACTGCTTGGAGTTTTAGATATTACAGTGATCTTCTCTGAGAACATCAAGCAGGTTAGGGACTCATGACAGATGCAGTTATTTATGGTGGTTGGGTAGATATGAAAGGATTTCTCTCCTTGATTCATCAGCGGCTGCAACCTGGTTAGGTTCTACTGATGTTTCTGAGGGGCAAAAATCAAAATTTAAAGGATGGTTGTGGAACAAAACACATATCAGAAGGTATGCATATATAACATATAATAATGCAAAAGATTGATTTAACAGAGGTGATGATACTCAAAGCTTACCTTCGTGGAATATCATTCTTTCCGCGTTATGGCCTAGACAAGGATTAAAACTGAACGGATGGTGGGTTAAGTGCAGCTCAGACATTCTCCTGTGAAGTTCCTGCTCAAGCTGCTTCCTATAAATTCTGGTTTCAAGGCTGAGTATGCATAAAATGTGTTTGATCTAATGTTTTGCAAGGACGAAGCCATCTTGGGTTCCAAAGATAGCCATCTGTAGTCATTATTTGGCACATTATGTATTGGCTGGGAAATAAAATGTAGATCACTATTCTCCTTGGCTTTGCTATTTTATGTGATATGGTTGATTGTGTAACTTATGTCACCATTCTCATTGACTTTGCTATTTTGTGTGATGTTCAAGCTGGTAGGGTAATTCATCATGCTGTCAGGTTGGCACCCAAACTTTGTTGAACGCTCCTCATGAGTCTGTGTAGGAGTACATGTATCTAGATTAATATACAAATATTGTAAGAGATTCAGTAGAAAGATTGAATATCTAGTTTTACATGTTCTCTACGTATTATTGTACAAGACCAAGATCGGAGTATTTAACTGAGTATAACAACATCACTTCCAGAGACAAACAAGTACTTCTTGTAACAACATCACTTTCATGTAACATACATGGCAATAAATATAATACAGATGACATACCAAATTAAAAATAAGAGTATTAATTTTCCTACATTCTTTTTTGTACTTTTTATGTTTTGGTGTTAGTTTATGTGTTGGATAGTTACTTAAAGTATATATAGTTACTTTTTGTGTCCTTATGTTACATTCAGTGTCAGATAGTTACTTTCTGTGACTCGGTGTTACTTTTAGTGTCAGGTAGTTAATTTTCTTACCATATAGTTACTTTTTGTGTCCTTGTGTTACTTTTAGAGTCGGATAGTTACTTTTTCATTCATGATGTTACTTTTAATGTCAAATAGTTACTTTTCATATCATATAGTTATTTTTTTATCTTAGTGTTGCTTACTTTTTATGTCATTTTGTTAGTTTTAGTGTCAAATAGTTAATTTTTCAAAATTCAATTGCAGCGAAATGAACAGTCTTTTAAAAACTTGACCTTAACCTGCGGACCCCGTATTAATTACATGTATTAAGCCCCTCTCAGTCCCCAGTTCCCGCATTGATTGAAAGGAGCCCACGCAACCGCACATACCTCCCTGACCGTCAGGAAGAAGCAACAGTCGGCAGCCACTCACCATCATCCACACTCACTACTACTACTAGCGGCAACAGAAGGAGCACGCGGAGCTCAAAGGGATGCACCGAGCTGCGGTAGAATTTTTGTGAAGTAGTAGTATGTCGATCCACCACCCGCTCCACTCCCATTGATTGGCCAGAGTCCTTCTTGTGCTCTTTCCACTGATCCTCATGTTTTATGCACCGGGAGTAGTTGAGGATGAATTCCTATTTGTTGGGTGGAAAAAGAAAATTGCAGGCTTAAGGGGGTATATAGACAGTGGGGTCGCGAGCATGGTGAATAGGCGCGGAGGTGGAGGTAGGCAAATGACAGATGATTTAGGAGTTACAGATGACCATGGGCCAATGACGCCTTTAATGGTGATATCAAGGGCATCCATCATCTCAGTTCGTACAATTACTCGTAGTGTTTGTACAGTTACTCGTTGTGCTCTTACAATTACTCTAGGTGTTCTTACAGTTACTCTAGGTATTCTTACTTTTATGTTGTCACAGTTACTCGTAGTGCTCTTACAGTTACTCTAGGTGCTATCAAAGTTACTCTTAGTGTTCTATCAGTTACTCCTTAGTGTTGTCACAGATACTCTCAGTGTTCTCGCAGTTACTCTCAGTGTTATCATAGTTACTCTCAGTGCGTATCAGAGTTACTCTTAGTGTTCTCTCAGTTACTCCTTAGTGTTGTCACAGATACTCTCAGTGTTCTCGCAGTTACTCTCAGTGTTATCATAGTTACTCTCAGTGCGTATCAGAGTTACTCTTAGTGTTCTCTCAGTTACTCCTTAGTGTTGTCACAGTTACTCTCAGTGTTCTCGTAGTTACTCTCAGTGTTATCATAGTTACTCTCAGTGCGTATCAGAGTTACTCTTAGTGTTCTCTCAGTTACTCCTTAGTGATGTCACAGTTACTCTCAGTGTTCTCACAGTTACTCTCAGTGTTATCATAGTTACTCTCAGTGCGTATCAGAGTTACTCTTAGTGTTTTCTCAGTTACTCCTTAGTGCTGTAACAGATACTCTCAGTGTTCTCGCAGTTACTCTCAGTGTTATCATAGTTACTCTCAGTGCGTATCAGAGTTACTCTTAGTGTTCTCTCAGTTACTCCTTAGTGCTGTCACAGTTACTCTCAATGTTCTTGCAGTTACTCTCAGTGTTATCATAGTTACTCTCAGTGCGTATCAGAGTTACTCTTAGTGTTCTCTCAGTTACTCCTTAGTGTTGTCACAAATACTCTCAATGTTCTCGCAGTTACTCTCAGTGTTATCATAGTTACTCTCAGTGCGTATCAGAGTTACTCTTAGTGTTCTCTCAGTTACTCCTTAGTGCTGTCACAGATACTCTCAGTGTTCTCACAGTTACTCTCAGTGTTATCATAGTTACTCTCAGTGCGTATCAGAGGTACTCTTAGTGTTCTATCAGTTACTCCTTAGTGTTGTCACAGTTACTCTCAGTGTTCTCACAGTTACTCTCAGTGTTATCATAGTTACTCTCAGTTCATATCAGAGTTACTCTTAGTGTTCTCCAAGTTACTCCTTAGTGTTGTCACAGTTACTCTCAGTGTTCTTGCAGTTACTCTCAGTGTTATCATAGTTACTCTCAGTGCGTATCAGAGTTACTCTTAGTGTTCTCTCAGTTACTCCTTAGTGCTGTCACAGATACTCTCAGTGTTCTCGTAGTTACTCTCAATGTTATCATAGTTACTCTCAGTGCGTATCAGAGTTACTCTTAGTGTTCTCTCAGTTACTCTCAGTGTTATCATAGTTACTCTCAGTGCGTATCAGAGTTACTCTTAGTGTTCTATCAGTTACTCCTTAGTGTTGTCACAGTTACTCTCAGTGTTCTCGCAGTTACTCTCAGTGTTATCATAGTTACTCTCAGTGCGTATCAGAGTTACTCTTAGTGTTCTCTCTGTTACTCCTTAGTGCTGTCACAGATACTCTCAGTGTTCTCGCAGTTACTCTTAGTGTTATCATAGTTACTCTTAGTGCGTATCAGAGTTACTCTTAGTGTTCTCTCAGTTACTCCTTAGTGTTGTCACAGTTACTCTCAGTGTTCTTGCAGTTACTCTCAGTGTTATCATAGTTACTCTCAGTGTTCTACCAGTTACTCTCGGTGCTATCAGAGTTACTCTCAGTTCTATCTCAGTTACTCTTAGTGTACTTACAGTTACTCTTAGTGTTCTTACAGTTACCCTTAGTGTTCTTATAATTACTTTACGAGATCATCACTCTTCCTGTATTTTGACTTAAATTTCGTGATGTTGGGGAAGAAGTACAGTGAAATTACACGGTGATTAGGACCATGGGCCAATGACGCCTTTAATGGTGATATCAAGGGCATCCATCATCTCAGTTCGTACAGTTACTCGTAGTGTTCGTACAGTTACTCATAGTGCTCTTACAGTTACTTTAGGTGTTCTTACATTTACTCTAGGTGTTCTTAATTTTATGTTGTCACAGTTACTCGTAGTGCTCTTACAGTTACTCTAGGTGTTCTTATAATTATTTTATCGATGACGAGTTCATCTCTTTTATTTGTCAGTGAGTTATGATATAGATACTTTTTTTTGGAATAGAACACTTGCTTTCGTGTTCGTACAGTTATTTACAAGATGTCCCTGTTACTCTGTGTTCCATACACATTGTTTTTGTGATACATGTTTTACCTTCCTCTGTTAGAGCTACTTTTACAAAGTATAAGAGTTACTTTTTTGAATCATAGGGTTACTTTTCTCTGTTGTCACAGTTACTCTTAGTGTACTTACAGTTACTCTTAGTGTTCTTACAGTTACTCTTAGTGTTCTTACAGTTACACTTAGTGTTCTTATTGGCATGAAGAGTAGCAACAACCCATTGACGGGTCTCAACAAGCACACATGATGCTCATCCTCAGACGACCGATCATCCGACAGGTACTCCATGGGCATGGACATATGAGGCACCCCACAAATTGGAGGCAGATATGGCACATGGGGCCATAAATCCCTTGACTTAATTTGAAGAGATACTAGCAGGAATTGTAAGGAAGAACATGGACAACACAATGAGACAGTGACTGGCATAATGAGTGAGGCAAAGCTGAAAAGTAAATACTAGTGTGCAGCCATCAAAATAGCTCTGCAGGGGAAGTAAAAATGTCATCCAGATAGTCACAAAAAGATGAGAATTAAAATCCCTCGATTTCTATACCTGGTAAACTTGGTGATGGTGTTGTGAGTTCGTTAGCCCAAAGATTTCAGCGCACACAGAAAAAATAAAAGCAAGCATCCAGATATTACAAGAAGGCACAATGGAAAAAGGGAGAAACGACAGCAATTGGCACTAACAAAGCAGTTTTCTAGTAACCATTTGAGAAGTTACATAATTTCTTGAACCGTGCTCGAGCAGAGCAACAGAATAATACATCAATCGTGACAACCCCTCAAGTTCAAGAGCTGGTGAACTTGGTGACAACCTTGGTGCCTTTAGACACGGCATGCTTGGCAAGTTCTCCGGGAAGCACAAGACGCACGACAGTCTGAATCTCCCCAGACGTAATGGTGGGCTTCTTCCCCATGGCCTTGCTGTAGATTCCGATGTCCAGGTGCACCTGCTTAAGGACCTTGAAGATGTAGATCTTGTAGGTCTCGACGCTCTTGGCCTTCTTCTTCTTGGAGGCCTTGTCTCCGTCCTTGGCAGGGCGTTTCACCGCCTTGGGCTTTTTCTCCGCGGGAGCCTTCTCGGCCTTCTTCTCCTCCGACTTCTCAGCGGCGGGCTTCTTCTCCGCAGGTTTCTTCTCGGCCTTGGGCGCCATTGGGGAAGAGGAAGTGGAGAGTGGGAAAGGGGCGGGTGGGTGTATGATTTACTCGATCGATGTAGAAAGGGAAGGTGTGGCTTGGATGTTTGAGACCGAGGAAGATGGTAACGTCTATTACTCTCCAATCATGGCATCCTTGAGGAACGGAGGTGGCCGCCCAGTTGTCCTCCGCGGTATGTCGCCGACCTCGTCGGGGACCGTTCCAAGGGTGAGACGATCATTAGCGTCTTCCTCTAGGCTGTCTTCTTTTGGAAAGGAGGTGGTCGCTAGGGCATCCTCATCCTTGGGACCCCGCCCGTGTCAGTGCGGCGTCAACAAGTTGTTGTTTTGGGTCGGCGGTGCGCTTTGGGCTGATGAGCGTGCTCCGGAGGTTGGGACGATGACAGGTGGTTGCTCATGCCGACGCCCGACACCGAGCAGCGAGCAATTGGGGGTGGTACTCATAAATTGATCTAATTACAATTCATACCACCGTGTCTTTAGAGCCGGGTAGTTAACTTAAGTTACCCGCCGGGTATTAAAAACAATCTCTCTCTCTCTCTCTCTCTATATATATATATATATATCAATGTTTGTGTATATATACATACGAATGATTTTATTAATCAATTAATGTTCTATATGTTACAATGAGTAGAATGATAGTAAATTTATCAATGTAACATGGAACTAGTAGTTTAAAATGAGATGTTATACCTTCCAAAGGTACATTTTAGGTTTACTAATAACTGGGGAAACATCAATTTCTCCTAATGAAAGCCTAGAATGTGATTTCTAATCAACTGGTAATGTCATGTTTTGAATACATTCTTTTTTGTTATATTTTTGAGACCTCAGAGCATATAAACTATGGTTGCGTAATCCTGAAGATATCACTTGAACAAAGTACTATGTCTTCTTTTTATATAATTTTGATTGAGTTTATCCCTTGAGAACCATGCATGAGTCTTGGAAAGTGGCAAACTAAAGATTATTTTAAATATAATTTGGCTTTTTCAAAGTCAGAAAAAATAATTGTAAATGCTAATTGATATAGAATACTGGATATGAATTTTGATTTGTTATTATTGGAGCTATTGCTCTTTAATTAGGGATTTTATTCCTTGCAGTGGGTCATTACTCACAACCTTGCACAATGGAGGAGAGATTAGTTGACTAGCTTCATTATCTCTAAGAGTGTAATGACACAAGGCAGTCGGTCCTTGAAAGATATGACAATAAAGTATTATACCTAATAATCGTGATATTTTATAAATTTGAATAGTTGAGACCTCTAGCTATTGCGAACATTTTTTATGTTTATATATCCTTATAATCATAAATAGTGGGCATCATGCTATACTAAGAACAATCTTTCTATCATGCTAGTTGATGGTTTGAAACTTGATTTGGTATAACTTTCTATAATGTCTTTAGGTCTTATATTGTTGAGTTTATAATCCTTTGACATCTGGATGAAGTCCACCAACTAGTTCTACCCTATACCTAAAATGCATATTATTTTATAATTCTTGTTGTCTTAATAATGGATCGATAACAATAATTATGTATTAATATTTGCTAACATTAGTACAGAAATGGTCTGTAGCGTCGGTTTTTTTAAGCCTGTAGCGTCACTTTTTAACCGACTCCTAAGTGGGCGTCGCTATAAAATTTTACCTATAGGGTCAGTTTTCTTAACCAAAGAAAGCCGACCCAATAGGCTGTAAAAAATGAGGAAGAAATTGTGGCCAAGGTTGTAAGGTCAGTTATCAAGATCAATCTATAGACTTGTAGCATCGGTTTTCTTTAAAAAATGACCTTAGAGTGGACCTATAAGGTCATTTTTTTAAGAAAACCAATGCTACAGGTCTACAGATGAGCTTTACAATCTGTAGACCTATAGCATCGGTTCTTAAAAAACTGACCTTAGAGTGAACCTCTAAGGTCAGTTTTTTAAGAACCACTCTAAGGTCAGTTTTTTAAGAAAATCAATGCTACAGGTCTACAGATGAGCTTTACAATCTATAGACCTGTAGCATCAGTTTTCTTAAAAAAATGACTTTAGAGTGAACTTATAAGGTCAGTTTTTTAAGAAAACTGATGCTACAGGTCTACAGATTGTAACCACACACAGTCGTACTACGCGGCATGGCCGTGCTACCATATCCCAACATGATCGTGCTACACAGCATGGCCGTGCTACCAGAAGCAACACGGCCGTGCTACACAACACGACCGTGCTACCAGAAGCCAACACGGCCGTGCTACGTGGTAGGGCCATGCTACGTGGTACGGCCATGCTACATGGCAGAAATAGAAACATAACAGAAGAATAAGAAGAACCAGGATATGGGAGAGGGGAGCATTGATGCTCAACCGTCACCATTCCAAACCACACATTAATAACAAAAATGATTCATATATTCAGTTGAGTTACACATATTCACATCATAATCTACAAAATGATAGATTGTAAGTCTGAGATGAATGGAGTACTAAAATCACATACATAAATAGAGTTGACATATTTAATCCAATGCTATATTGACTTCATTTAGAAAAACATATGACCACTCTTTTCAAAATTCATTTAAGTCCTCAAGTGTGTAAGGCTAAGTTGTAAAGATCTGTAATAGAAAATGCACATGCTAATATTTTATAAAATGACTAAAATCACTTGAAAATTTATGATGTTATTCTTTATTACATGATCTATAGTCTGAATGTCATATGATGTTTTGTTTGACAATAGCTTACATATATTTCATTAGCCACAAGTCCATTCATTATTTTGTATAGGACACTACAAATAATGAATTATACTTAATGTTAGTAAACTACTATAAACAGGAGTTGAGATAAAAATATAACAGTTGACATATAAGAGTTGAAAATTAATACATATAAGACTATGTAGTTGTCAAAGTAGTTACCTTGACATTTGTCACTTGCCATTTTAGAACCTACAAGTATACATATATTAAGTTAAACATCATGCATCGATGATCTCATCTATAAACCTAAAGTGTCAATCTGAGACTACACAATGTCTCCCCTCATATTTCTGGAATGTATATAATGATTACATATGTGATTGATAAAAAAATATAGATATGAAAGAATACATATTTTTATTATTGGTTGATTTACTAGTAAAAAACAGCACATTGGGAGTGTGAGAATATTATACCTCACTTGTAGTCTGAAGAAGAAATATATGCAAGTTAACAACAAGTCAATAGCACCTGCAACAACACAAATACAAAATTTACAAATTTTGAAGTTTCTACAACTCAGCCAGCACTGTCGTGCTGCCCAGCACGGCCGTTCTGCCTAGCACGGCCGTACTACCTGGTCAGTTGCATGACACTAAAAAGAAAATGGAGTGAGGAGGAAGAGACAAACATGCTACCTTGAGAAGAACCGGACGGTGGGGGAGCTTGTGCGGGAGAAGAAAAAGAAGGTGTGTGACCCTTGCAACGTCGTAGGCGTCGTCCGTGCTATCTGGTCAGTTGCATGACAGTAAAAATAAAATGGAGGAGTGAGGCAGAAGAGACAACTGTGCTACCTTGAGAAGAACTGGATGGTGGGGGAGCTTGTGCGGGAGAAGAACTGGAAAAAGAAGGTGCACGACCATTGCAACGTCATAGACGTCGTCACCATTCAAGGAAGAAAGTGGATGGGTATTGTCTCCAAAGTGCATGGCGTCGGAGATGGTAGTCGATCTGGAGGCGTCGGCACCGTCCAATGAAGAAAACGGCGGCTGGGCGTCGTCGTCCAAGAAGGGGTGCCGATTTGCCTCTCTTCGAGTGTGGAGATGGTTGGGAAGGTAACTTTGGAAGCGACGGTGATTTGCTTCTCTACGGGAGCGGGAGTAGGAATGGGGAGACGAACAAAATGAAATAAAACACAATGAAACATGGCTCGGCTTTGGTCTAATATCAGCCCGACCTCTAGGGTCAGTTATCTCAAAAAACCGACGCTACAAAGACTAAGTGGTGCCCGAATTTTTTGAGACCATCTCTAAGGTCAATTATTTGATAAAACCGACCATAGAGGTCAGGGTCTATAGGGTCAGTTATTTGAAAAAACCGACACTAGAGTTCCAAAGTGGTGCCCGTATTTTTTTGTTGACCCTATAGCATCGGTTATTTGGAAAAACCGTCACTATAGATTGAGGCGTGAAGTCAAATTCGCACAAATTTTTGCCGCGGGAAATCTGTATGGTCGGTTTTTTTGATAAAGTCGATGCAATAGTCTATTAGGTCAGTTATTTTAGTAAAAACGACACTATGGACAACGACGTTATAGGCCAAAAATGTAGTAGTGTAATTTAATTCAATGCTTGTTGGTTTATCCCTTTGAGATGTACATGCAAAGAAGACATTCAATATTAAATACTAAAGATTCGCACTAGGATTAGTGGCTAGGTGTCCTTTGTGACGGTGTATTCCATGTTTTCTTTTAGCGCTACTTCATATAGATCCTTCTTTGGACAATACATTTATATTATGTTTTGTTACTGAGAAAATATTTACATTAGTTTATGGATTGTTTATGAAATGAGCTACTTTGGTGTCAATTTATGTACCATGGTTTTAGAACTTTGTTGTCACACTTTGTTTGAAAAAAAAGTGTACAATTTCATAATAAAGTGCATAAGCCATTAATAACATGTAGAATTTGAATTTAGATATGACCATGTATGATAGCAAAAACAAATATATCAACAACCACAACAAACTTTATCAATTAGAAGTGATGGTAGACGTAATCATCACAAGCTATCTAAGTTATTTAATGAATCAATAATGAAAAGACCCCATATAGGATAGATTCAACATTTGATATAGTATACTACTTGCATAATTTAACATTTACTACATTATACTACTTGCATACTAAGGAACAAAAAGTTTAGTTCTAGCAACTGCAATATGTGATATATTTACAAATTATGGGAAAAATTAAATTCATAATTCATCATAAATTACACCATATTCTTCATAAATATAGATGAATAAATTCACATTATAAAACGTATACAGAGATAATAAATAAACTAGAGTCTAATTCAAGAAATAAACAAGATATTCTATTAAACAAGAGATTTTGGGTTTAAATCCTCTTGGGGACGAAAAAAGAAAAATAAATTCATGACTAGAACACTAGCCAGGGGCAAGCTTTGTGATGACATTTCAATTTACTGGGTATGGCATGTGGGTGACTTGCCACCACATGTCTAGTTCTACAATATACTCTGTTGTGATGGGTCTGATGTGGTCCTATCTAGTAGAGGTTCCTCGTGATAAAAAAAAATCAGTAATATCTCAAAGAGAATATAGGAATAAACATGTCCACTACTATATTATTTCATCTTTATTTTTTAGTTAACTTCCTTTGTTTTTTCGTCTTTAAAAATGCATTCAAAAGTTAATTCGAAATTTTTGTCATGAACTATAGACCGATACTTCCATTTCATCGTTGGTGGTGAATACTTTCATAGCCAAGTGTTATGATGTGCCAATCCCCATCCCGCACCATATTTGAGCGTCTCACTAAGATATCTAATTCTATTTAACAACTTATTGTACTTTAGACACTTTCTTTTACTTTTTTTCATAAGGATGGGCTTCCAACTCTACTTTCTGCATGCAATACATGATAAAATGTTACATGAATCAAAACAAAAGTGTACATCCCCATGTATGTTTTAATCATTTATTTTGTAATGATCACCACTTCTCTAATTTAATTATCAAATACATTCCACCCGGAAGAAGACATTGGAAATCAAACTAATATATAATATGTGTTTTTTGTAATATTTGAAGCTCTTGTAAGATAATAAAATACTTCTACTATTTGGAGAAATCTATGTGAGGCGTTAGTCAACCTCAATAATGGATTACACGATCGACAAGCGTTTTATTACATATTGTTGAGGTCCCGCAACTAGCTAAAGGAAATAGATTATTACGTAAACATTAAACAGTTATTGGTAAGATCACTTACTAGTTCACTCAGCAAATAAAGTTTTCGGTTGATTGCAATACATGTTGTAGATACGACTCGATGGGGCACCAGAAAGTGGTTTTTATGAAGATGGTTCGAGGCTGCTAATATGGACAATGCGATCTGATGTTTACTTTATATATTGTATAGACGATTTTGATTATCAACGACCTAGGAATGCACTTATTCGTTTGCCCTTTTATGACTGCCCGTGCGACACATTACATGTAATCCTCACCGTCACGGCACCAGCCTACCAATTAACCTTCACAGTCACATGCGACATGTTGTTGTTAATATTTATTAATGTCGTTCATGCAACAATACATGTGTAAATTAATTAACAATTACAGACAGATCCAAATAAGAAACGGATATCAAACAGAGTAGGAAAACAGAAATAAAAGTCAGAATTCACAAGCCAAATCGTTCGTTGAGAAACGAATGGATACTTAAAGAAATCAGTGTCCGGCAATCTTCGCGGATAAGCACCGTTCTTCCAGACTCGATCTGGCACGAACCTGGAACAGACTTGTCTCGCTCGCGCTTGACGTAGTCTCGTTGCACTTCCACCAGTGCAGCACAGCGGCCTGACAGTCGCGTCTCGATGACGGGAAGGAGAAGTCGTGCTTCACACAGGAGAACAACTCCATGAAGCGGCTCGGGGAACGAAGGCACTCGCTCTCTGGATTAGGGCTCTCAAAACACACATCGACAGAAGACTGTTTGTTGTGTGTTTAACCCTAATGACCGGAGACGTATATATAGTCACGTACGTCCCTAATCTTATTCCCAGTAAGACTCAAACACTTGGTTGCTCTTAATACGGAATAATCTGTAAAAAAGAAACACTTTTCAGTTAGGATTAATCGATCCGAATAGGAAAGAAATAATTAATTACACGAGTAATTAATTACTTAGTTGTATCCTAGTGTAAAAAGAAGACAGAAGACATTCTCCACAATCAACAATGCACAAGCCACAAGCCCGAGCCCGAGCCCGTGCCCGACACGGCCCGGTCCGGCCAGGCGAGGCGTGGCGTGGCGTGCGTGCGTGCATGCGTTGTGATGTGGTAACCCCACCTACTAAGAATGTGAGCATACCTCCCTCCTAGGACCCTTGGACACTAGTGCCCCATGTGATCCTACATATAAGGACCACAAAAGTTCTAGGAGTGAGCAATTGGGATAAAACATCTTTGACATTTGCACTAGAGACAAAACTACTTTTCTCACATGTACTTGCGGCACTACATTGGGCTTAACCCATGTTAAATAAATGGTTGCTACAGCAAGCATATATCTAACAATCCCCTACAAATTCTAATGTGTAGTGTTGCTCTACCATTCAGTCCTCCATACTGAACTTTCAGTAGATACCTTTCGGTTTGAATCTACTTGAGTTATCCAAGTGTGACCCTCACAGGAACTAGGTGAACAAAAGTCTTGAACTTGAACCTTGGGTACAAGAGTATAGGTTAGTAACAACACAATAAAGACATGGTAGAAAAGAAAATAATGCATTAAGGCCATGCATACAAAATTATATATCATTATTGATAACAGAGAACAACTCAATTCTCCTGTTACGGCCTACACAACATCAATCACTTAGCTGGAGTCTCCAAGGATGTACTGCTAAAATCATGTCCTAAGACTTGACACCATTAAGAGACTAATCTCTTACTAACTTGCAGTCATGACGCTAATAGGTTTCCCAGGGGATAGACACACAAATACAAGAAGCATCAAACAAGAATACATAGTGTCATCTAATTCACCCGACAGCTTGTTATTACCACATTGAACCCAATTTGTGGGATCTCTACTCTTTTGGGTTGGGTTTCTACTGCTTGCAAATCTATAGGGGTTTCAGTCTCATCCCCAATCTGGATTTTTCCACTAAAGCCAAGGCAAGATCTTTAGTGAAAGGATCAGTTGTATTATCTTTGGTATCGACGTAATCCACAGCCACGACCCCATTATACACTAATTCCCTTACATATTTCAATCTGACTTGGATGTGTCTACGTTGTTTTTTATTGTACTTGGAACTCTTTATCTTAACAATAGTTGTAGTGCTATCATAGTGAACTGAAATTGCAGGAAGTAGCTTCATTACCATAGGTAAACTAGACATAAGTCCATGTAGCCATTCAGCTTCCAATCCAGTTTCATCTAAAACACACAACTCTGCTTCAAAAGTGGACCGAGACAATATGGTTTGTTTCTTAGACCTCCAGGAAATAGCTCCTCCTAATAGGAATACATATCCTGAGATACCATTACTCCCAGAATTCATGGCAATCCAGCTCGCATCACTATATTCTTCGACTACAAAAGGATGTTTACCATAATGTAGCCCAAGGGAACATGTTCCCTTGATATACCTCAGAACTCTGTCAAGAGCTTCCCAATGGGTCTTGTCGGGACAACTGGTGTATCTACTTAACTTATTCACGGCAAACACAATGTCTGAACGTGTACAGTTCATAAGATACATCAAACTTCTGATAATCTGAGAGTATCGTAATTGAGAAACTGGAACCCTTGTCTCATTCTTGAACAAGGGCTTGGATGAATCATATGGAGTCTTAACAGGTTTACGTGATGTGTACTCAAACCTCTCTAGTATCTTCTCAACATTGTGAGAGTGAGAGAGAGTTATACCATAAGTAGACCTTATGATTTTAAGCCCTAAAATCACATCAGCGACACCCATATCCTTCATCTCAAACTTGCTACACAAGAATTACTTTGTCTCATTTACTACTTTCATATCAGAACCAAAAAGTAGGATATCATCGACGTATAAGCATAACAAAATGAATCAATTATTGACAATTTTGTAGTAGAGACACTTATCAAATCCATTAGAAACAAAGCCAAACGATGATATCATATAATCAAACTTCTCATGCCATTGCTTAGGGGCTTGTTTCAAGCCATATAATGACTTAACAAGTTTACACACTTTAGACTCATTCCCACGACCCACAAATCCCTCAGGTTGTTCCATATATATCTCTTCCTGAATATCACCGCGTAAGAACGCGGTCTTCACATCCATCTGATGGATATAGAGATTATAAATGGAAGTTAATGCTATAAGCACTCGGATTGTGGTCATACGGGAAACAGGTGAATAGCTATCAAAATAGTCTATTTCTTCCTTTTGTGTGTAACCCTTAGCAACTAACCTAGTCTTATACTTATTGATTATCCTGTCTGCCTTAATTTTCTTCTTAAAGATCCATTTGCAACCAACTACAGAACAACCAGGAGGCAAATCCACCAATTCCATAGTTCCATTCGAGAGAATTGATTGGATTTCATCATTAACGGCTTCTTTCCAAAACTTAGCTTCTGGAGATTCCATAGCTTGTCTGAAAGTAACAGGATCATCCTCAACATTGTAAGTGAGAAACTCACTTCTAAAGTCCTTTGATGTCCTAGGCCATTTACTTTTCCTTGGTTCAACTATTTCTTCAGAATCATCAGATTCAAAAATAGCTTGTTCTGAATCACCCCCCACATTTGTCATCATTTCCACGTGCTCGGGAATGGAACCTGTGGTAAATGAATCTTCTTGAGATACTTCATTGGGCACACCGGTTTTCATAGGAAACACATCCTCAAAGAATATTCCATCACGTAATTCCACAATTATATTGACCTCAATGCCAGAGATTTCTGATTTTACAATCAAAAATCTGTAAGTATAGCTTGACTCTACATACCCCAAGAATATGGCATCAACCGTTTTCGGTCTCAATTTCTTCCTTTTGTGTTCAGGGACAAGTACCTTAGCAAGGCACCCCCACACTCGAAGATATTTGAGACTCGTTTTCCTCCCTCTCCATAACTCAAACGGACTACTCTCTGAATGTTTATGGGGAACTCTATTCAGAATATGGCAAGATGTATTCAAAGCTTCCCCCCACATAAAATTGGATAATCTACATGTTTAGAGTAAGGTATTTACCATATCTATTAAGGTTCGGTTTTTACGTTCAGCTATCCCATTTGATTGTGGTGAATAAGGAGCAGTTACCTCATGAACTATACTATGTAATTGGAAAAATTCCAAAAATAAGTTTGAGGTATACTCTCCTCCCCTATCAGACCTTAATCGCTTAAGTACCTTACCGGTTTGAGTTTCAACTTCTTTCTTATAAATTTGAAATTTATCAAATGTCTCATCTTTACTTCTAAGTAAAAAGACATAACAATATCTACTCGCATCATCAATAAAAGTTATAAAATAATGTTTTTGATCCCTCATAGCAACACCATTAAATTCACAGATATTTGTATGCACTAAATCCAAAATTTCTGAATTCCTATTCACAGAAGGAAAGGGCTTCCTAGGCAATTTAGCTTGTACACAGATTTCACATTTATTGTTGCTAATTTCGGATTTAGGGATCAAATTTAGATTCATCATACATATCATTGAGGCAACATTAATATGTCCCAAATGTGAATGACATACATCGTATGAAACAAGATTCATGCAAACAGAACTATAATCATTCAAATTTAAAATGGAATTTGAAACAGGTTCAACATGAATCTTAAATAAGTTCTCCACATCACATAAGTACCCCTTGCCAAAAAACAAAGAATCACGAAGGCGTGTAATAATAGCCTTATTACATTTACAATCTACTCTATAACCTTCACTAACTAAAATGACGCCATTAAGGATATTGCGTCGAATGGTTGGAACATGTCTGACCCTGTTAAGAGTTAAAACCTTCCCCAAAGGGAACTTCAAGTCCACCCATCCTTCGCCTTTGACTTCTGCAGAGCTGGAATCGCCCAAAGTCACGGACCGACCTCGAGAGGCCTGGTAAGACACATACAAGAATTTATCAGCACACACGTGTACATTAGCCCCAGTGTCAATTATCTAATAAAGTGGTTCAAAAATAGAAAGGATTTTAGGTTTAATAGACACGTATCCATCATTGAGGTTCAAGGATGTAGTCATCATATTGACCACAGCCTCCTCAGTTGCAGATGCAGTAGCTTTCTTTGCCTTCTTAGAAGGACAATCTTTGTTCCAGTGACCAACCTGTCCACAAGTCCAACAAGGTTTGTTCTTCGGTTTCTTTTGGATCTTTTCCTTGGGTTTATGTGTATTCTTAGATTTCTTATCTTTGGTGTTTTTCGCAGAAGTAAAATTAATTGTTGGGTTTACATCGGTAGGCACCTTGATCGCTTTCTCCTTTAAGTGTTCTTCTTGTATATTTATATCCATCATTAGTTCATCCATTGTGTGTGTCCCTTTACGATGCTTCAGAGACATACCAAACGATTCCCAAGACTTGGGGAACTTTTCTATGATAGACATAACAACGAACTTCTCAGGCATTACCATCTGGACATCTGAGAGTTCATGAACTAGGAGTTGTAGATCATGTGTTTGATCAGAAACTAACTTACCCTCAACCACCTGAAACTTAAGAAATTTAGACACGTAGTATTTTTCAACACCTTGATTTTCAGTACTAAAATTCTTAATCAACAATTCCCACAAAATCTTAGATGTAGTGACTGACGGCTTTGAGTAAGAATCATACAGTTTGTTATTTAAACCAAATAGAATCAAACCACGGCAGGTTCGGTCACCCTTCCTCCCATTAGCAATTATATTTGTATTATCAGAAATCGTTTCATCAGATTTAGGTTCAGTCTCTACTAAGTACTGATCATAACCCGCAATATTCAGCTAAATTTCCATCCGACTCTACCAACGGGCAAAGTTGGTACCAGTAAACTTTTCAGGCATACTGCTGGTATCAATTTTATTTCCCGAACCACCCTGACCGGTCATTGTTAATTAACGACAGAAAGATGATTTCTTTAAGACTGTTTTTAATATTTATTAATGACGTTCATGCAACAACGACAGGTGCAAATTAATTAACAATTGCAGGCAAATCCAAATAAGAAACTAAGATCAAACAGAGCAGGAGAATAGAAATAAAAGTCAGAATTCGCAAATCAGATCGTTCATTGTTGACAAACGAACGTGATACTTAAAGAAATCAATGTTCGGCAATCCTCACGGATAAGCATCGTTCTCCCATACTCGATCTGACACGAACCTGGAAGAGACTCGTCTCGCTCATGCTTGACGTAGTCTCATTACACTTCCACCAGTGCAGCACAGCGTCCGCAGGAACCTCCGCTTGACAGTCGCGTCTCGGTGACGGGAGGGAGAAGTCGCGCTTCGCACAGGAGAACAACTCCACAAAGCGGCTCGGGGAACGAAGACACTCGCTCTCTGGATTAGGGCTCTCAAAACACACGGCGGCAAAAGAGTATTTGTTGTGTGTTTAACCCTAATGACCGGAGGCGTATAGATAGTCACGCACGTCCTTAATCCTATTTCCAGTAAGACGCAAACACTCGGTCGCTTTTGTACATAATACAGAATAATCCGCAAAAGAGAAACACTTTCCAATTAGAATTAATAAATTTGAATCAGAAAGAAACAATTAATTATATCAGTGATTAATTACTTAGTTGTATCCTAGTGCAAAAAGAATACGGAAGACAATCTCCACAATCCACAATCCCGAGCCCGTGCCCGTGCCCGTGTCGGCATGGCGTGCGCGTGCGTTGTGATGTGATAACCCCACCTACCAAGGAAGTGAGCATACCTCCTTCCTAGGACCTCTTGGACACGAGTGCCTCATGTGATCTTACATATAAGGACCACAAAAGTTATAAGAGTAAGCAATATGGATAAAACTTTTTTGCCATTTGTACAAGAGTTGTTTTTCTCACATGTACTTGCTGCGCTATATTGGGCTCAACCGATGTTAAATAAATGGTTGCTACAGCAGCCATATATCTAACACATGTTACATGTTGCAATGACTTGAACTAAGAGCCCTTAAACTGGTATTGCTCCTCTGTCAGCAGGGGCACTGCCGACTTTTGTAGAGCGGCGGCGGAGGAAAATGATGAACTCTTCCAGTGGCAGTGCAGCTCAACAGCAGCTGACCTCCGAGTTTCAACGCCAGCAGCCAGACTGTTATAACTGTACACATATTCCACACCTGCTTTAGCGTGTCCGAGGAAGATGGCCAGTCGGCGGTGCTCCGCGTATTGCGGCAGCCTCGCCGGGGAGTCAATTTAAACAGCTACCCGTTCCCTGCACTGCACATGCAGACCTGGTGCACCAGCCTGTGGTTCGCACGAAATCTGGCCATGGAGTCAGTATCGCACCAGCCTGTGGTGCACGCAGCAATATGACCGTGAGCCTTTCAACCTTGTAGCGTCGTGCTGTCCGCAACTCCCATCAAATCAGCATCTGCAGAAAGTCCGGCTTTCACGGCTCCCTCCCTCATAGACATAATCAAGGAAGGTATGCTGCTGGAGGCGTACTCCGCAATGATTCAGGATCTCTACAATGGGCCTTTGCCACTTCACTGGATGCAAGTAACCACTCGGCTGCACATTTGGAAGCATGGTATAGGGCCCTTACCCTATACTCCATCTTTGGGCACGTTTGGTTTGCCAGATTTTGAGAAATCCTGGATTCTGTCCATCCCGCATTACTAAAATACTGCATTGTCAAAATCCCGCAAAATAAAATTTTATGTTTGGTTTGCTGGATTTTGTAAGTGCGAGATTTATTTTTTTTTTTGTCCACGACCTTCGTCATGTTGGATTTTGGCATCCGGGAGAATTTTGATGGAGACCAAAATGCGGGATTCTTATTATGTCTAAAAATCCCGGGATTAACCTCAATTCTCCAATCCTGCAAACCAAACGTAAAATTTGCTGAACTGGAGCCCAAAATACAATCCAATACAGCAAAATCCAGATAACCAAACATGCCCTTAGAGAGAGCTGAGATGATCATTGAGTCAGATTCCGAGTTGATGGTTGACTTGGTAATGGGCGCTTTTGATACGTCTTGGAAACTCCGAGCACAACTCCAAGAAGTTAGATATCTACTTGCTTCACAAGGTATCACCTACAACTACATTTACAAGGCTGCTAATCGCGTGGCCACGGAGCTTGCCACCTATGGCAGTGATCTTGAAGGCATTTACTTTTTCCGCAGCTACGGAGATATGCCACCACCCATTAGAGGTAGTTATAGCTTAGATATACAAAGTTTTAAGATATATTCCTCCATGCACAGATCATATTGAGGAGTTTAGTTTTTTTTTATAGCTCATAGTACATAAAGGTGTCCTTTGTGAGGCTTGATCATATACGATCACCTTAATCTTTTTTGTCTAGCCTGCAACCGGGAGGCAGGATGAATACACTTCTCCCGGGCCTTAATTAAAAAAAAATACTACATTTCGTGTTGTCGTTTTTTATGCAAGGCTATATTGATTAGATGTGATTGGCGAAGCATATGACATCACATACTCACAATTTATCATCCACTTGCTCCCAACCAAACAAGTTCTCTTTAATGAATTCCATGAGTCATCACAAAAGGTTTTCTGAAAGAAAAGAAGGCATCCTTCGGCAAAAGGGTTGATATTCAATAAGCTTAAGCGCTCTCACTCATGTTTGATGCGCACTGAAATTACTAAGTCAAACCATCGACCATCGGTTCTTCCCCACCTACCCACCTATTCTTCGGTCTGACTTCCTACCATACATGTCACTCTATCCCACCACCTACCCTCCTATTGTAAAAAAAAATGAAGTGAGAAAAAAAAAGAGGAGGAAACTGAAGGAGATAAGAGAGAAGAGGAGAGAAGTAATGAGAAGAGGGGGATGATAGGAAAGTAGTGAGGGAAGAGGAGGGAAGTATTGAAAGGAGGGAAATATAAGAGAAATAATAAAAGGAGGATGGAGGAGGGAAGTAATGAGAGGAAGGGTAGATGAAATGATAGGAGGGAAGAGGAGGAAAGTAATGAAAAAAGATGAGTATGAGGAAAGAGGAGGGAGTACTAAAGAAAGAAGAAGGAAGTACGAGATAATAAGAAAAAATATAATGAGTAGGCGTATTTAACCATATTCTAGGTATGTATTCATTATTTTTTGGGCATTTTTATCCGTTTGTGGGTGCATGTCCATAGTAGTAGGCACTTACCGGCGGTGTTTTTCCACCCCAGGTTCACCCAACCAATTGAGTTTGATTTTATGTGCCTTAGGCACACACAACAATGATCTTTCAAAATTTATAACGTCCTAATAGACTTGCTCACAAAAACTAACAAACTTTACCCACAAGCACACATGATCGTGTTATAGTATAGGAAAATGACAAGTTAGGGGTCAAGCCCAAGAGAGAGAGGGGCCACTAGAGTTAAGTTAGTTTTGGCTAGGTTCGTACCACAGAATCTAGGGTTCAAGGGTTTGAAGGTTGATTTTGGTTGATTAAACTAGGGAAGGACAAACAATCAATTAAAGGATGCAAGGAAATAAAAACCTAATTTTAACCCTAGACAATTAAGTTATGATGAGAAAAGCAAAACTAAGCAAGAAAAGATAAGAAAGGAACAAATTACACTAAGGCAATCAAATAGTAATTGAGCACTATACTAAATTAGGAAATAGGACAAAAAGGAAATTAAAAACCTAAACTAGAAAGAACAAGGTAAAAGCAAGGAAATGGATTTTAAAGTTAGTAAAGAGCTAAACAAGTAAATACTAGCTAAGTAAGAAGACAAATTAGGGTTTTAATATGATTATGAGAAGTGTGGGTTGTTTGGAGGAATGTACTTGTCATTTCAGTTGGGGTTGATAACATGTAAACATTACTCTTTTATTTATATTACCAAACCAAACAACAAGATAGATACTAATGAATTATCCTAAACTACTAATTGGTCATCGATGGGATAGGGTGTGTATAGGGGAACTAGTCCCTACTACCTCCTATGCACCCTTGTGAAGCTCACTTGGATTAGCATTTAGGTGGAATTCTATTAGCATCTAATCACGTCTAGATTTCTAGGATAGAAGCTCCAAGGAGAATTTTTTTTGGGGGGGGGGGGCGAGGGTAGTAATGGAAGGTGAAAATGAAGTTGTAGGCCTCACACCACTTACCATCTAGCCTTTAGGAAGCTCCAAGTCACTTACAATAAATTCTTCTACACTAGTTACTCAGATATCTCACCTAGGTGTAGGAGGATCTATTAGCCTATAGGAAGGAGAATAGCTATTTAAGCATCTAGTAATTGGACTGAGGACCAATTCTCAAATTATCTACATATAGCAATTTCCCTACAATCCTAGATGCCTTCAAGAACAAACCAAAAATCAATTTATGGGAAATGAGATACAGTAGAATATAATCATTAAAGAATGAAATTACAATGTTTTGATATTAATTTCCCCCAACATGGTATCAAAGTAACATTTTTGACCCCAAACAACCCATCCAGGGTGCTTGGCTACTCTAACAAAGTAAAATACAAAAATGGAGAAAGAAAAAAGAGTAGAGGAGTGGGAGGCCATGGTAGCTCAGTGGAAACTCCTCCTTCTCCACCTCCTAGTAGTAGCAGCTCGAGAACCTCCCTCCTCTAAGGTAGAATGGTATGGAAGTATGGTGGGAAGTGGCTATAAACCCTAATAGGAAGGGTTTTGGGTGGAAGGTAATGGAATGAAAGTGAAATGGAGTGAGAATGGATGAGAGGTGGCCAACATGTGATGAGAGGTTGCTAACCCTACACTACAGCTACTAACCAAGTACATATAGAGGAAGCACTAGGTCAAGTGGGGGTATAATGGGAAATGTAGTGTAAAACTATTGCTAGTTTTCTTGTAGCACGGTTGTGGTGGGTAATAGGTAGCACTGCCATGGTGGGGTGGAATGCCCATACTGAGGAATGGAAATGGGTCAGATTGTTTTGGGATTTGGGGGACTGGTGGCACAATCATGCTGGACAACACAACCTTGATGGGTTAGTGGTGCCATAGTCGTGTAGGGGCACACACTCATTCTATGCTGGAAAATTGGTGCTTGTTCTTATAGGCACATGCATGGAGCTCTAGTACAGAGTTGTGTTGGTCCAAATGGTCATGTTGGGCCTTCCTTAGAACTATCGTGCTGTATGACAGGGTCATGCTTTAGAACTTGAGTTCCTTTGCTTCATATCTACGAATCTACTGTGAAAGTGATTTTGACAACAAACTGTTACTTAGCACTACAATTGCATTGCGGTCTTCAATAGCACTTTGGGCTTAAACTTTGGGTTTTGATGGACTTCTTTGCTTAAATTGACTCTTGTCCACTAGAAGTAGGTTGAGGGAGCCTTTAAACTCTCTATAGGCCTCTCTAGAAATAGATAAACCCTAGGAACATCCTCTTTCTCTCCCATCCATTCAAGTGTGGTACAGTACCTAAAAAACACACAAAGAACATCCATAACTACATTTGATGATTATGCAGATATTAAGGGAAATGACATGTAACCTACCATATTTGGATGTGATTGAAGTTCAAATACATACAAGATGAATCCCTAAAATAGGTTTGCATCACCACTTCAAACTTGAAACATACTTGTCCTCTAGTATGCTCCAACTCAATCTCTCATCATTTTTCAACAAACAAGAAATGGCAAATGCATTGCAAAAGATGTATATTGACTATATGGGCCCAAATGATGACCAAGTACATGCACTTCACCTCTTTCCTCTCCTCTTTTACAAACCAACAATAATTAAAGCATTGAGCATACAAACTTCAAATATAGAGTACAAAATGCACAATAAATCCATATGGTTTTCATACATGTTGGGGTAAATGGTTTCATGGTGGTGACGATAAAAAATGACTAGAGTTGTTGTTTTACCTTCATGCACTCAAACAATATCAAAATGATAATTTGAAGTGTCTCGTTCCCCCGTTGCCCTACGTTGCTCTGGCGACTAGGGTTTCACGGCCGTGAACGATCCATCTACCCACCTAGGGTCTCTCTATCTCTTGCAGGGTCAAGGTTCGCTGATCGCTACTGGTCTGGTTACTGCGATGGCAAAGGAACTGATCGACAGGTGCGCACAATTGAGACTGACAGAGGAGGAGGAACGACTGATTGAGGTCCAGGCGGAGGACGATGAGGAGGGTCAGGTTCATATGGACCTGGCACTGGTGGCACGGCTGTTGACTGATAGAAACTATAATTTTTTGGCTATGCAAAAGACTTTGATCCAGTCGTGGGGGCTGAAAGACAAGGTTTTGTTTAAGAAGGTTGAATCGGACATCTTCATCATACAGTTCTTCGATTGGAGGGATAAGCGCAAGGTCATGGAAGGGGCCCCTTGGAACTTCGACAACCGTCTTCTCTTGTTCAAGGAGGTTTCACAAGAGGAGCAGCCGGCTATGGTGCAACTGATGTCGAGCCCGTTCTGGGTTAGACTCTACGGACTGTCGCTGGGGTACAGGGGTGAGAAGGAGGTGCGCGAGATAGCGTCAAGAGTTGGCGAGGTTATTGCGGTGGATCGAGATGAATTAGGTTGGGAGACGTCAACTAGAATATGTATCCTAATCGATATCAGTAAACCTCTTCTACGTTCTTTAAGAATTCGAACAAGGAGAGGAGACATTGCCACCATCGAAGTCAAATATGAACGACTGCCACTGCTGTGCTATGCCTGCGGCAGGCTAGGACACAGAGAAATGGACTGCCCGGAGGTAGAAGAAGAGGAAAGGGAAGGGGGACAGTGGGGTCCCTGGTTGAAGGCGTCGCCACGCAAACCTAGGGTAAACGTTTACGAGGAGGTGTTTGGGGCGGGTTCTGCAAAGAAGAAACTGATTTTCCAAAGAAAACCGGTACCCACAGCCTCACAGAAGGAGAAGGGAGGCGAGGGAGAAGGACCAAACCGGGCTGTGGATAGCATGCGGGAAGGGACAATCGCGGGAGATGAAGGGGGATAGGAAGGCGGGCTCTATGCGGGGAACGCTGCGAGGGTGGGTGTCGAGCGGGGTCGGCAACAAGGGGAGGGGGGGCTCGGACAGGGCATGCAGGCCAGGCGAAAGGCAGGGCGTCCGTTGTGGGAAGCGGAGGGCAGGACGATGACGGGGAGACCAGTATTGCGGTGAGACGGGGGGTGCCGGAGGAGAGGATAAGGTTCTCTTTGGAAGAGCTATTCGTGCTCAGGGAGAAGACCATCACCCCGGAGGAAGCACCGGAGGGGGACGAGGAGAGGAGGGGGACAGTGATAAGAGAGGATGTCGCAGTTGTTGAGAAGGTGAGCACGAAGGCTTATCGTAGTCTGACAGCCACCTACAGAGAAGACTCGGTTATCACCAGGGCTCAAGGTAAAGCTTCTAACGTGGGGAACAGCAAACAAAAGTTGAGAATAAAGGGCGCAAAGGAAAGAAAGAAGCACACTCCTTGGGTTTATAAAATGAGTAGGGGAGGACGACTAGGCATTCCGCACAGCGAAGTTGAATGGGAAACCATAGCAGGGAAAAGAAACAGAGATCTGGAAAGCTGTGACATGGAGCTGGATGCACAGGATATGCAAATTGATGCTAGGAAAAAAGCAAGACAGCATGAGGAGGAGACCACGTCAGCGGATCGGGCTGCATATGCCCAAGTAGCGGAGGTTGGGACGGACCGACCCCGCGAAGGACAATGAAAATCATAAGCTGGAATTGTCGGGGGATGGGCGACCCCGACAAGGCGATAGCTCTCTGTTCATGGTGCTGGAGGGAGAGCCCGAACATAGTTTTCATCATGGAAACTATGATAGCTGATACAACGTTGGAAGAAGTGAAGAGGAGTTGTGGTTTTCTTAATGGTGTCTGTCTTTCTAGTGTAGGGAGAGCGGGAGGACTGGGATGTTGGTGGAAGAATACAGAGGTCGAGGTGGTTAGCTACTCACAACGGCATGTGGAGTGCTTGGTGGATGAGGGTAGTGCTGGGAAGTGGAAAGCTATCGGTATATACGGATGGGCGGACCAACCAAACAAATACAAGACGTCGGAACTGATGCACAGGTTGAAAAGTAAGTCAGAGGTACCCGTTCTTTTCTTTGGGGACTTTAATGGGATAGTGTCTAACTCGGAAAAATTGGGAGGTACACCAAAAGAAGAAAGAATCATGCAGGGATTTAGAGATGCGATTGATGACTGTGCTTTAGTTGACTTGGGATACACAGGAAGCACCTATACCTGGAGACGGGGACTTTCTGCAGAGACACTGATTCAGGAGAGACTTGACCGGGCCTTGGCAGATTTAGACTGGAGAGGGCGATATAATTACTGCAAGGTGATCCATCTTCCTATATATGAGTCAGACCATGCCCCCATTATCATTACAGCTGACAGAAGGCAGGTGCACAAGAAGAAAAGAAGGCATGATTTTTTTGCTTTTGAGTCGGCATGGGTGGTAGAGGAGGAATGTCAAAATACAATCAAAAATTCTTGGAGCCACAGTTTGACAGAAGACATAACTGCAAAGCTGAACAGATGTGGGGTAAATCTGAAGGATTGGGCAGATAAAAAATTTAAATTCAGAAGGAAGAAGGTAAGGGAGCTCGAAGCGGAACTCATGGAAGTGCAAGCTCAGCCACCAGATGACAATATGCTCAGGAGGGCAGAACAGCTATCTCAAGAACTCCAATATTGGCTACGATATGAGGAATCTTACTGGCTCGCGAGAGCAAGGGCTAATGAGATGAGGGATGGAGATAGAAACACTGCATACTTTCATCAGAAGGCTTCGAACAGGAGACAGAGAAACAGAATTGATGGGCTGAAAGACAGTATGGGGATCTGGAAGACGGAGGAGGAGGAAATTCAGAAAGTGATCATGGACTACTTTGTTGGTCTGTTTACAACAAGTAATCCGTCGGGGTTCGACGCAGCAACAAGGGGGTTGGAAAGAAAGATTGATAGTGAGGTTGCTAAGGAGTTAGAGGTGGATATCACTGAAGGGGAAATCCTACAAGCCTTAAAGCAGATGCACCCAAACAAAGCACCGGGACCGGATGGTATGAAAGCTCTTTTCTTCCAAAAATACTGGCATATAGTTGGGAAGGATGTGGTGAATTATATTAAGGGGTGGTGGAATGGACGAAGGAGCTTGGGGGAGGTTAACAATACTTTGGTTGTGCTCATTCCTAAGGTACACAAGCCTACGGCGATGAGAGAGTTCAGACCTATTAGCTTGTGTAATGTCATATACAAACTTGCCTCTAAGGTGGTTGCAAACCGTCTTAAACCCCACATGGACAGCATAGTTTCTGAGAACCAAAGTGCCTTCATCCTGGGGAGAATGATCACAGATAATGCTCTTATTGCCTATGAAGTTTTCCATAAGATGAAGAAGAAAAAAGCAGGAGGAAGGGGAAGTTTAGCCTTGAAACTTGACATGTCCAAGGCCTACGATAGAGTGGAATGGGAGTTCTTGATGCATGTTTTGAAGTGACTGGGATTTGCAGACAAATGGAGAGATAGGGTGTATGATTGTGTATCAACTGTTAATCACACCTTTGCCATCAATGGTGACCAGACTAGAACGATCAAGCCTACCCGAGGACTCAGACAGGGAGACCCTCTCTCACCTTACCTCTTTATTCTTTGTGCGGATGCTTTCTCTACGGCTTTACGCTGCGCTGCTAACCTCAATCTCCTTCATGGGATTAAAGTTAGTAGATCGGCATCGAGTATTTCTCACCTCTTTTTTGCAGACGATAGTATTCTCTTTGCTAGAGCAACCACCACGGAATGTCTGAAAGTTGCTGAAATTATCAGCCAGTATGAACAGGCGTCCGGGCAAAAACTGAATTATTCGAAGACGGAGGTTGTTTTCAGCAAAGGAACGAGTTACCAGAAAAGGGAGGAAATCAAGGAGTTGTTACAGGTGAAAGAGGTGGAGCGGCATGCCCGTTATTTGGGACTGCCAACAGCCATAGGGCGGTCAAAGAAATAGATTTTCAGCTATATAAAGGAAAGGGTGTGGCACAAGTTATAAGGTTGGGCAGAGAAGCTTCTATCCAAGCCAGGAAAAGAGGTCCTCATAAAGACGGTGGCACAATCCATACCTACGTACGTCATGAGCATTTTCCAGTTACCGGCAGGGATGGTGGATGAAATGCATAGTATGGTGGCTAGATGGTGGTGGGGGGCTAAGGGGATTGAGAGGAAACTTGCATGGATAAGTTGGGAGAAGATGTGCAGGCTGAAGAAGCAAGGGGGAATGGGCTTTAGGGATCTCCATGTTTTCAACCAAGCGCTGCTAGCCAAACAACTCTGGAGGATACACACTAAGCTGAATTCAATGGTAGCTAGAGTCCTTAAAGCATGGTACTATCCAGGTACGGATCTTTTGGAGGCTAGAAGGGGCCACAACCTGAGCTATACGTGGAGGAGCATGTGGGGGGCTAAAGCGTTACTCTTGGAGGGGATGGAGTGGAGGGTCGAGAATGGGGAGGATATTAAGGTGTGGGAAGATAGGTGGGTGCCGAAGAGGGTGGACAACCTGGAGAGCTACAAGGATGGGGAAGAGGAGCAGATTTTGTATGTAAAGGATCTCATGCAAGAAGGAAGGAGGGAGTGGGATGTTAACCTCGTACGTGATCGGTTCTCAGAAAGTGTGGCTAGAGATATTATTGCCATACCTCTTAGCTATAGACGTATAGAGGATGTTAGATTTTGGTGGCCTGCTCAGGATGGGGAGTACACAGTGAGATCGACATACTGGCTAGGTTCCATTGGGTGACAGCACACGATTGCACATATTTCACAGTCGGGAGAGCGTCTATGGAGGCAGATATGGAGAAGTGGGCTTGCACCAAAGGCAGCACATTTCTTGTGGAGGGCGGCAAATGGAAGTTTAGCAACTATGGGCAGGCTATATGATAGACACTGCTACACGGATGGGCTTTGTCCGCTATGCTACTCGGAGTGTGAATCTATCACCCACATGATGCTTAGATGTCTGAGTGTTGTTGAACTATGGGAACAAGCTTCACTGTAGGTATGGGAAATGGCAGAATCCTTGAAGGACCTCAACGCAACGGAGGTGGTGGCCACTATCTTGGACGCAGCGGATAAGGACCAGTGGGTGGAGCTCATTGCTACTGCATGGGCAGCGTGGACTCTGCGGAACGGCAGAGTATTCCGGAAGCCAGCCACGAATGGAGCAGCCATTAAAAATAGTCTGTTATCAATGCTACGAGAACATATTAGGTTGACGGAGCAACCGGAAAGGGGAAGGGATGCACGAGCGGGCAGAAGAAGTGATGAGGGATGGATGGTGCCGGAGGTGGGAAGAATGAAAATAAATGTGGATGTGTCGGTAGGGGAAGATGGTATAGTTGCGGCGGGCATGGTGGTCAGGGATATTGTGGGAAAAATACAGGGCATACGTGGTAGAAGATGGGAAGGGATGAAGGACGTCAACTTAGCAGAAGCTTTGAGCCTTCGGGAAGCAGTAAGGTGGGCGGTGGAATATGGTTGGGTCATCGTAGAAATTGAAACAGACTCGCAAGTGGTGGCAGCAGCTTTCCAGAATCCAGCTAGTAGGTGTGATTACGTGGGAGGCATCATGGAGGACATCAGGCTTCTTCAATCCGAGTTTAGTTTTTTCTCTATTATGTTTAAGAGTCATAGCTGTAATAGAGTAGCTAATGCTATTTCTAGTGATGCACGTAGAGGGTCTGTCCTTTCTTTTGATTTGTTTTCTTCTTTTCCTGAAGTGTATTTGAACTTGGCCCAGGCCGATTGGTCTGGATAAATAGATATGGCATGACACCTTCAAAAAAAAACTTCATGCACTCAATCTCAGATGTCAAATCACACTAAGTAACCCACATGACTCTAAAAAAGGGTGAAATGAGCTAGGTTTGATGGTTCCTAGATCCATGGGCATGCAACTAGAGAAAGGGGTTTTGGTAAGAGAATGGAGTGTTATTACATAGGGTCCCTCATCTTTTCTTTGTTTAGATGCTATTACATAGGATCATCTTTTATTTTCTTTTTGCATTTTACTTTTTTCTTTCTCTTTGCCCTTGGTGTAGGTAGGGAACATGGTGGTGGGAGTGAAGTGAGGTGTAAGGAGTGGGACCCAAGAGGGGATCCACACCCTAATAAATTTGAGAATAAACTCATCTATCCAAACATACTTTCAAGCATGATCAAATAAACATGATTTTTTTCTTATTCTCAAATGATGATATACAAAAAGAGATCAATGTATAGCAGTGAAAATATATTTCTTGACTATATTCAAATTTTGAAAAGTACAAGATTATCTCCCATATAGGGCTTAACTGAAAGTTAGAACATAAGCATCAAAGTAGAGGGATGTCTAGTCTATCTCAACTCTACCTCCCAACAAGAGTCTTCTCCATTAGCTAGATCTACTTGTCTAAGAAAATCCCTCCATGTCCAACTCCTTAGGTTGTGCTACCTCTGGGTGGTTTTGAAAACAACACCCATGAGGAATAAAATGAAAGGAAAGGACGTCAGCAAAAATTGAGTATGTGGTAAAAATAACAACTAGGCATTAGTTTAAAAATTTTAAAAGAACAACATCAAATTAAGGGATAATCAAGAGAATTAAGTGTCAAGAGAATTATATCAGGCCACAAGATGAAGCATGTCTACTAAGAAATGTCATGTAGGGAACTCTTGCCTATAAATATTTTTCATTAATAATAACAACAATCAATGTGCATGTAATAAACAAAGACTGAAATTATTTCAAGCAGGGTTGAGACGCCATTGGATCTCAACCTAAAAATATGGGTGGAAAAGCACACCGTAGGTGAAAAAGCATGCCTCTGTAAATAATGGGTAGAAAATCACACCCTAGGTGGAAAAGCACGCCTCTGTAAATATGGTTGTATAGATGTACCACTAAAAGAAATAAAGATAGCCTAAGTATGCACATAAATAGGGAAAGGCAAGTATAAGTTTAGTCCATATAAATATCAGGATGAGAGCATCCAAAATAAAGCATGTGGGGTCAGAGAACCTACTAGTATTGTCCAAGAAAATAAGAATTTCAAAAATGATGATGAAGATAATATCTATTCATGACTTATATGGGAAAGGATATTTTGGTCATAAAATTAGTGTCTAAGTAATAGAAAAGATGCACATACCTTAACTTGAGTTGTGAAATCATAGATGGATTCTACATATGTTTAGGGTCAAAATATTGATTCCATCTTAGTCCACAAGCACCCTATTAAAGACATACATAAGGACATGGTTACATTTGTATCAATTATATAAACTCTAAAAACGTCCTTTTATTATTAGTGATTTAGGTCTTCCAAACCATATTATGTTGTGGGTTATATTTTACTGAGTTCATGACATATTTTACTTTATTTTTTAGGCTTGTAGATTATTAATTATTAATTTTTAGGAAGTCCAAACAATTAGATAAATCCATAAAAATTTCATATTTATTATGTTGGAATTAGGTGATACAACTGGTACCATTGAATAGATTATAATTTTCTAATTTACAGTGTATTTTATTTTATTTTTCCAACTTATCAATATTTAGTTATGAGTTTTAGAAATATTAAACAATTAAGAAAATACTTGAAACATCATGTATTTATTATATTTAACTTTGGGGATAAGAATGATACCATTTTATAGAGAAAAATATAATGATTTCAAAACATATTTTCTTTTATTTTTCCAGGCTATGCATAATTTACTATTAATTTTGGAAACATCTACTAATCACACAATTCTGAAAATCCACGTAAAGGGCCAAGTCAGAAGGTCACAAACTATCATGTCCCTTCTCTCAGAACAAAAAGTGAAAGGTCTAATATAAATCTAGAAATTAGTGATTTAATTCTGGGATCTCGGCTTCTTCGAGTTGTTGTAAGAAAACTCTGATGATGTCTGATTTTTAATGGATCCATAGACCCCCAAAAAGGTTTTTGAAGGTACAACACCTCAAAACCACCATTTTATCATGGCTAGCAAGGAGTAGCCAGTGGGAAACCAAGGAATGAGGAAACCAATGATCAATAAAATCATTGATATTGCCTATAATGGTGCTCGAAACACAAACTGTTCTTGTGAATATACACAAGACAAAAGTGGTGATATTCGAAAGGGAAAATAACTTGTTAGTCATAGCCAAACGTGAGGGAACACAAATTTGAGAAACTTTGATTATGAAGAAAATGAAAACAAAAGTGAGTTTATTACCTCACTAGGGAGATTCCACAAATTTCCTGAGACTCCACCATATCCAAAGAACAAACTCAAAGAGTGACCGGCCTAAATCGCGCGTCCAAAAGTGGAGGCGGATTTGAGGTAGTCGAGCTTTTACATTTATAAACTTGAATCCTTCTAGGCCCCCGCAACTTGGTTTATGGGGTCGAAGTAGTCATACGGGGTCGAACACAGGGACAAGGGGGCAGTGTTGAGAATCCAGAATCGACACGCTACACTCCGGTAGGTATAAAGAGATATAAATTCCCAAAAGGGAACAGCAAGATGTCACAAAATAAAACAAAGAAACTATCTCCAACTGGAGCTACTAGAGAGATTTAAGATTTTAGTCATTTAGCAGTTTTTAGGGATTTTCATGTAACAGAAGCAGAAAGATAAAGACTAGAGCTGAAGCAAGGTACGGAGGATAAGACTACAGTAAAACAAGCGGCAACGGTAACATCCTACACCCCTCCTCTCAGAGCGGGTACCTCTAACCTCTGCATCAACACCCCTCTCGAGGTTGCTGGGCTTTAGTTAGAGTGGAATGTTACCGAAACAACTCCGTTCCAGGCACTCTCGTACTCCAGAATCGGACCAAACACTATGAGCCACAACACAACTCTCGAAGTTGTTGTGACGGGAAAACACGATTCGGTAGCTAAGCGAAACCGATCCAAACATGCAAGCTAGAGTTCAGATATCAAACATAGCAGTCATCCAACATTGTGCACCAAGCATAGAGCAACAAGTAATTAAACCATTCCATTTCCATAAACATTAAGGTCTTAATACATTGCATATAATAAAGAATTAAATAACAGAATTAAAAGATAAGTGTCGCCTCCTTGATATAGAAGGTCGACAGGGTGCTATAGCTCTCCAGCCCGATATCGGTCAGGAGCCAAGCCCAATACAGAGGTGTCGGGCGGCACGCACTAACCGTCGACTGCATCGCTCAAGGACCCTGGCCAATACGCTCATGTCGGGCGGCACGCACCGACTGTCGAAGTGTATCGGGTTCGATATCATGTCGGGCTAAGAGCTACGCGTTCTTCTATCGGGCTCTTGTGTCGCTCATCTACGTCGGCCTATATCGGCCCGTATTGTCGCCTGGGACGGTCCTAAGTGAACTATCCCCTCCCTCTCGGGATGAGGAAAAGCTCACCTAGTTTCGCCCGAGGCAAGCACTAGGGCGCGATACTTGTGCTCTCGCAGATTCCTCGGAAGATAGCTCAAGCTCCCAACTGTCCGAATCTATCTCTTCGTCTTCCTGTAACTGCTATTTATAGTCAGCTGGCTGGGAGGAGTTATGGTACTCGAAGCGCCACGTGGCCCCCTTATGCGTCGGTCGATGGACAGTCGATATCAGGTATCGCACGGCGCTGAGGTGTCGGCTATCGGTCACGTGACGGGCAGCGTGCCTGCCGGTGGGTGGTTGTGTCGCCCGACAAGTTGGGTTGTCGAGGTGAGACGGGCTCCCTGTCGGGTAGAAGGTGTGTCGTCCGCCAGCTTCTTCTTGCGCGGCATCACTTTGTCGTGCGTCATTGTGTCGCCCAACCCCTGTCGGGCAGGGGTTGTTTCGGGCATTCGGAAGGCCGAAAAGACTTGGACTTATTCATGGGCCGGGACGGCCTAGTTGCACCAAAACGAGGAAAACTCTGCAAAAGATGGAAAAATTAGACTAAGAGCATTTCTTGGCCAATTATTGCGAACATGCTAATAAAACAGAGGAAAATAGCAGAAAAAGGGCAGTTTTGATAACAAAATAAAGGGCAAAAACTTCAAAAAAATTGGTGTTATCAACTCCCCCAAACTTAGCGTTTTGATTGTCCTCAATCAATATTTAAACTATTTTTAGGGATGCTTCTTCCGCTCGGGAAAGCTTCTTGTTCAAAAGGTGAAACAAGAATCGTAATGCCTTAAAAATAATGTTTCCTTAGTACGAACAAAAGACTTAGTTTTTCCTGCCTTATTGTTTAAGTAAGGTTCTTCTCTACAGCTTCGGCGAGACTTTGTTGTATGATTCTGAAGTTAGCTTACACACCAAACAGCTTTATTTTTGGGGCAGAAAGTTGTGTACCGGGAAGGCTAAGGCTTTTTAGGGTTTTTCTTGTTTCCCATCAGTCCATCCAGGTAAGGGTCCGTTAACGGGAAAGTGGTCCCTGCAGTCCAAGCCAGTTGGCTTTAGAGCAGTGATTTCACATCTTACGTACCACTGCCCCAGATCTACCATGCCTAAAGATGGGTACTTTTGGAAAACAAGTGGGTATATATGTCTCTTTTTTTGGGGGGCACAACTCTCATGCTTTTATTCAACTCATAAGGCTTCTCTCTCTCTTTTTGGGATTTTTGTTGGGTGAGGGAAAACAAAAGAGATTTCTGCTATTTGGGCAGGTTTTTCCTTCTCCATACTCATCTCTTAGCTGTTCGCGAGATTATTATATTTTTGAAATTTTTTTTGGCATGGCAAAACATACTCTTTCGTTCGTTTGAAGCAGCATTATCAAAAAGATATAACAAAACTTGCATCTCATTAAGCACATAGAAAACTAACTTTGCAAGAAGTCGCAACAGATTTTTATTACATTTAAGCAACTTTGTACATATGCATAGGCGCAGAAGTAAAAAAAATTCAAAATTTTTTTTATATGAGCATGGATATATACACATGATATAGGAGAAGCACAAAATAAATGACACAAGAATTTTTATACCTCCTTCACTAGTACATGGGTAGCCCCCAAACTTACTCTGCACTCTGTCCCAGAGTGCAAAGAAGACAAGGTGAGGTCATGTTAGCCCAGTGAAGGTTACCTAGCGGGTTCGCTTGTGCCATCGAGAAGCTGCAATATGCTTCTTTGCTACAGCCTCTTTCTTATTTGGAAACAGCTTCAACAAGTGCGGGCACTTGTGGCTGCTTCCTCTTTATTGAGTAGCTGGAACCGGGATGCCCAGGTTCCATCCGGAGGTCACCGGCAAGGTACTCGTGTTGTTTCTGTAGGATGTTTTAATCACCACAGAAGACATACTATTATAAAGAAATGACCCTCCTCTTCAGCTACCAAATCAAGAAAAATCTTCTCGCATTCTATCTGCGGTAGTCGACGGCTCGCTGCCTTGGGATTTCTACATTTCTGCCCGACAGTTGTTGCTTCATCTGCGGCCGCCATTTTCCTATTATCAAGTTTATTGACCATTTATATGTTAGATAGGAAAAGCAAAAGAAACTAGATAAAACTCAACTTATTTTAAAATACGGGTATCGTCCATCAAAATAGAACTCGAGTCGATACAAAAATGGGCGACACGAGGAGTGTCGCACGGCACAACACTCCGCCCCATAGGGTATATCGGGTGATAAGGCCGCCAAAAGCAACAGCTCAATAGGATCGTATAAAGAAAATGTGTCGCCCGATATGGTGCATCGGGCGAGTACTATCGGTCGTTACTTCGTGCATAACTGCGTCGGGCGATATAAAATTCGGCAAGGCTTGTGAACCCGATAAGCAGCGTGCGATAAGAAAACTCGTTCCAGGCGACAAGACTATCGGTCGATACGCAAAGCATGTCGGTCGATAAGCATGTCGGTCGATAAGCATGTCAGGCTATACCTTTGCTCATAGGAGCAATCGCCCGATACAGAGGTCAAGGCAGGCCTGGCCGATACGAGAGCAAAATAGCTTTCGATAAAGAACAGGTGGCTAAAACGGAGTAAGTGTGATAGCCCGACACGGTAAATCCACCTTACTATATATAGAAAACTCAGCTGGGGGTAAATCAGGCATTTCTGGGTGTGCGCGTCGACCGTTTAAGACATTTCATTCCCGAGACGACGGTCTCGTCAGCCAAATTAAGGGCATTTACTCCCCATGCACGAAACGGCTGTCGCTCGGGGATACCAACCGTCGCAGCACTCGCGGCGCCCAAGAAACTCTGGTCGGATACAAGCATGATAGCGCGCCAGCTGATTTGCCGCCTGACACGTCGTGAAAAAGGTGCCAGAAACCTAAAACAAAGCTGGAAAGAGCATATGATGGGTAAAACATCATCGGTGAGGGCAGATCCCTTCCGTCCTCAGACAGAATTTCTCCTCAAAGCTCGCAAAATTCAGCGACGACCCATAAAACAGAAGAGTCGGCACGCTTGGCACGTGCTCTGACTCGGGCCTTATTACAATCCATAAAGTTTGTTTTTAGTTTTTATAAGAAAAATGCAACCTATTCTATGAAAGAAAGAAGAACTCGGGCTGCCTCCCGAGGAGTGCTGGGGTTTGCGTCGCCATCTCGACCGGTGTAAGATCGTCTTGATCAGCCCTCAACTGTACCCATATCTTGCATATTGATCTCTACTCTCCTGACAAATGCTTCATCTTCATAGAACCTTTTCACCTTGTGCATATTCACCTGAAAGGCCTTGGTCAGATCGTCTTTGTCGTAGAGCTCCATCATCCCTGATGGATATATCCTTGACACAGTGAACGGTCCAGACCACCTTGTTTGCAACTTCCCAGGGAAAAGACGAATAGAGGACTTGAATAACAAGACCTTATCCCCTTCGCTTACATCTTTTCTCCTGAGATGGGCATCATGCCACAACTTGGTCCTCTGTTTGTAGATTTTTGCATTTTTTTAGGCATTCATTCTCAGCTCTTCGAGCTCTTGAAGCTGCAAAAACCTCTTTTCTCCCACTTTGTCGAGGTCCATATTTTGGAACTTGATTGCCCAAAGGGCCTTGTGTTCCAATTCTAACGGCAGGTGGTAGGATTTTCCGTAGATGAGATGGTAGGGGGTGGTTCCAATGGGTGTTTTGTAAGCGGTGCGGTAGGCCCAAAGTGCATCGTCAAGTTTTATAGACCAATCTTTCCTTGTTCGGCTGACAGTTTTCTCCAAGATCTGCTTGATTTGTCTGTTGGAAACCTCTACCTGCCCTGATGTCTGGGGATGGTAGGGTGTAGCTATCTTGTGCTTCACTTCGTACTTGCGTAGGAGTGCTTCAAACTATCTTTCTCCAAAGTGTGATCCTCTGTCGCTTATAACTGTGCGTGGGATGCCGAAACGAGGGAAGATGGTCTTCTCGAAAAGCTTGATAACCGACTTGGCGTCACAGGTTTGGGTGGCTACCGCTTCCACCCACTTCGATACATAATCCACAGCCACGAGTATGTACTGATACCCCCGGGATGGGGGAAACGGTCCCATGTAGTCGATCCCCCATACGTCAAATATTTCTACTTCGATGCAGCTAGCCACAGGCATTTTGTTCCTCCACCCTATGTTCCCCATAAACTGACACTCTTTGCAAACCTTCACAAACTGTGCAACGTCTTTAAATAACGAGGGCCAGTAGAAACCTGACTGTAGCACCTTTGCAGCTGTTCTTTCGCTGCCCAGGTGACCACCATAGGGGGAGGCATGGCATTGCTTCAGGAAGTTCGCAGTTTCTTCTTCTGGGATGCACCTCCTGTACAAATTGTCGGCGCATCTTTTGAACAGGCGGGGATCATCCCAGTAGTAGTTTTTAACATCCGCGAATAGTTTCTTTTTCTGATTGTACGTGATGTCAGGAGGCAGTTCTCTGCAAGCAAGATAATTGCAGATGTCTGCAAACCAGGGTGAGCTTTCTTCTTGGGCTTCGGCCAACATAAGAGCTTCTTCGGCATAGTCGTCGTTGATTGGAGGCCCTCTCTCTCTCAGTCACGATCCTTGATATGTGGTCTGCGACCAAATTCTCTGCTCCCTTCTTGTCGATAATTTCGTGGTCGAATTCTTGGAGCAGCAAGGCCCACCTCAACAGTCTGGGTTTCGCATCTTTCTTTTGCATCAAGTATTTTATAGCCCCATGATCTGTGTATACCTTGACCTTGGCTCCAACGAGATACGATCTGAACTTATCAAACGCGAAGACGATCGCTAGCATCTCTTTCTCAGTTGTGGTGTAGTTTACCTGAGCTTCGTCCAACATGCGACTCGCGTAGCAGATCACATGGTGCTTCTTATCTTTCTTTTGCCCCAGGACTACCCCAACCGCATAGTCACTAGCGTCGCACATCAGCTCAAAAGATAAACCCTATTCTGGTGCTTGAAGGATAGGTGGTGATGTTAAAGAGTTTTTCAGGGCCTGAAAAGCACTGAGACAATCGTTAGAGAAAACAAATTCAGCATCTTTTACCAGAAGATTGGACACTGGTTTGGAGATCTTTGAAAAAGCCTTGATGAATCTTCGGTAATATCCCGTGTGCCCGAGGAAGCTTCGCACCCCCGTCATGGATCTTGGTGGAGGAAGCTTAGATATTGCTTCAACCTTGCTTGCGTTCACCTCGATCCCATGCTTCGAGATCTTATGCCCGAGAACGATGCCCTCCCGCACCATGAAATGGCACTTCTCCCAGTTCAGGACCAGGCTATTTTCCTCGCACCTTTGAAGGACCAATGACAAATTCTTCAGGCAGCTATCGAAGTCCTTCCCATAGACTGAAAAGTCGTCCATAAAAACTTCTACGATGTCTTCTAGAAAATCCAAGAACATCGATATCATGCATCTTTGAAAGGTACAGGGGGCGTTGCAGAGTCCGAAGGGCATCCTTCAGAAGGCATAGGTGCCGTAAAGGCAGGTGAACGTTGTTTTCTCTTGATCGTCAGGCAAGATGGGTACCTGGTAAAAACCTAAAAAGCCATCAAGAAAATAAAAGAAATTGTGATGTGCTAACCTTTCAAGAACTTGGTCAATAAAAAGTAGCGGAAAATGATCCTTCTTTGTAGCCTGATTTAGCTTTCGGTAGTCAATGCACATTCGCCAACCAGTGACGGTCCTAACCGCCACCTCGTCACCCTTCTCACCCTTAACCACCGTCATCCCGCCCTTCTTGGGCACTACGTGGATCGGACTTACCCAATTGCTATCTTTGATTGGGTAAATGATCCCCGCATCCCTAAGCTTTATTACCTCTTTCTTGACGACCTCCTTGAGCATCTGGTTCAGCTTCCTTTGGGGTTGGGCCAGAGGCTTGGCATATTCATCCAAGTTGATGTGATGCATGCACAAGGTGGGGATAAGGCCTTTGATATCATCTATCAAGTATCCTATAGCCCCCCTGTGGAGTCTTAACTCTTCAAGGAGTCAGTCTAGCTGATCGCTTGAAAGATCAGCATTCACGATGATGGGGTTTCTGTGCTCTTCATCTAAAAACTCGTACATCAGGCCCTCGGGTAACACTTTTAACTCTGGTTTTGGTCTGGGTGTCTTCTCCTGAGGCTCCTCCTCGAGAGAGACATACATCGCAGACTCCACCGCCATATCTTCTTCTTGCAAGTCTTCCCCAGAAAGGTTGAGAAGGTTGAGATGATTTGCGACCTCAGGATCTTCGAGGTCAGGATCTTGACAGATCATAGCCCTCAAGAGGGGGTCCACTGTCCGGATGTCTTCCTCTATCTCCTCACAGAATTTATTGTAGCTATCTGCGAACCGTGTTGATTCAGAGAGGGACGGGCTCCTCATGATTTCTTTCAGCTTGAAGTCCATATGGTCATTTCCGACCCTTAAAGTGATCATCCCCTCGGAAACATCAATCAGCGCTCTCCCTGTTGCCAAGAAAGGGTGCCCAAAGATGATCGGGCACCGGGGGTCTTCAGCTGTATCTATGACGACTATATCGCAAGGGATGAAGAAATCGCCAACCCTTATCGGCACATCTTCGACAATGCCAACAGGTCTCTTAAATGTGTGGTCAGCCAGTTGAATCTGCATGTTAGTTTCAACCATGTCAGTCAAACCCACCCTTTGTGTGAAACTTAGAGGCATGAGACTAATACTCGCCCCCAAGTCCGCTAGACCCTTGCGCTCGACGTTGTCCCTGATGGCAAATGGGATTGTGAAAGCTCCGGGATCCCTTCTCTTATTCAGCATGTCGGGCTTCAAGAAGGCGGAGGAGGCGGAAGCTAGCTGCACTGTCTCTATCCTTCCTCCCCTTCTCTTCTTCGTGATGAGGTCCTTGAGGAACTTGGCGTATGTAGGCATCTCCTCCAATGTGACAAGGAAGGGAACTTCGAGATGCAGCTTCCTGATCGACTCCAAGAACTTCTCATGATGCTTCTTCAGATTCGCCTTTATCAGCTTGTACGGGAACAGAATCCTAGGAGTGTAGGAATTCCTTCCGCCGGGTAGCTCCTCAGGAAACCCTTGCGCAGACTCTCAAACGTCTGCCTGTCTTTCTTCTCCTTTCACTGAGTCTGCACCCTCAGGCCTTAGCTCGGGCTCAGGCCTGGCTTCATTAGGGTGCTCCAGCATCCTTCCAGACCTCAGAACCGCCATTACAGCAGTTTCAGGGTGTGGGAGTGCTTTTATTGCAGGATTCTCCATCAGAGCAGCCATCTGGGTCAGTCGTTGATCTACCTCGTGCTGGCGCATCTGCAAGATGGCCATCTGGTGTTGCATTGAATTCAGAGCCCTAGGGCTAGGGAGCGTGTTCTGTACCAGTCGGTTGATGATGGCATCCTGTCTCTTTATATAGGCAGAAAGCTGACCAACCAAGTTAGGCTGGCTCGCCCTCTCGCCTCGGCCCTGACATTCATCCTCAGAAAGAGACTGCTCGCAGCGAGACATGGTTATCAAAGCTTGGCGGGGCAAGTCACAGTTCTTCAGAGTTCCTGAAAAGGCATAAAAATCAAGTTTAGAAAATTGAATTTTTATTTTAAGGCAAAGATAACTATAAGAAAAGAAAAAAAAAAGAAAAAAGGATGTTGTCAAGCTCATTTCTAAGCTTGAGGCACTGGAGTGTAGTTAGTGGATTCGGATCCGTCTACAGTACCGCTTTTGCCTTGTCCCCGGCAACGACGCCAAAAAGTTGACCGACCTAAATCGCGTGTCCAAAAGTGGAGGCGGATTTGAGGTAGTCGAGCTTTTACATTTATAAACCTGAATCCTTCTAGGCCCCCGCAACTTTGTTTACGGGGTCGAAGTAGTCATACGGGGTCGAAGATGGGGACAAGAGGGCAGTGTTGAGAATCCAGAATCGACACGCTACACTCTGGCAGGTATAAAGAGATATAAATTCCCAAAAGGGAACAGCAAGATGTCACAAAATAAAACAAAGAAACTATCTCCAACTGGAGCTACTAGAGAGATTTAAGATTTTAGTCGTTTAGCAGTTTTTAGGGATTTTCATGTAATAGAAGCAGAAAGATAAAGACTAGAGCTGAAGCAAGGTACGGAGGATAAGACTATAGTAAAACAAGCGGCAGCGGTAACATCCTGCACCCCTCCTCTCAGAGCGGGTACCTCTAACCTCTGCATCAACACCCCTCTCGAGGTTGCTGGACTTTAGTTAGAGTGGAATGTTACCAAAACAACTCCATTTCAGGCACTCTCGTACTCCAGAATCAGACCAAATACTAGATCCACAACACAACTCTCGAAGTTGTTGTGACGGGAAAACACGATTCGGTAGCTAAGCGAAACGTGATCCAAACATGCAAGCTAGAGTTCAGATATCAAACATAGAAGTCATCCAACATTGTGCACCAAGCATAGATCAACAAGTAATTAAATCTTTCCATTTCCATAAACATTAAGGTCTTAATACATTGCATATAATAAAGAATTAGATAACATAATTAAAAGATAAGTGTCGCCTCCTTGATATAGAAGGTCGACAGGGTGCTATAGCTCTCCAGCCCGATATTGGTCAGGAGCCAAGCCTGATACAGAGGTGTCGGGCGGCACACCCTCTCGGGTGGCACACACCGACCGTTGACTGCATCGCTCAAGGACCCTGGCCGATACGCTCATGTCGGGCGGCACACCCTCTCGGGCGGCACGCACCGACCGTCTAAGCGTATCGGGTTCGATATCATGTCGGGCTAAGAGCTACGCGTTCTTCTGTCGGGCTCTTGTGTCGCTCATCTACGTCGGCTGATATCGGCCCGCAGTGTCGCCTGGGACGGTCCTAAGTGAACTATCCCCTCCCTCTCGGGATGAGGAAAAGCTCACCTAGTGTCGCCCGAGGCAAGCACTGGGGCGCGATACTTGTGCTCTCGCAGTTTCCTCGGAAGATAGCTCAAGCTCCCAACTGTCTGAATCTGTCTCTTCGTTTTCCTATAGCTACTATTTATAGTCAGCTGGTTGAGAGGAGATATGGTGCTCAAAGTGCCACGTGGCCCCCTTATGCGTCGGTCGATGGACAGCCGATATCAGGTATCGCACAGCACTGAGGTGTCAGCTATTGGTCACGTGACGGGCGGCGCGCCTGCCGGTGGGTGACTGTGTCGCCCGACAAGCTGGGTTGTCGAGGTGAGTCGGGCTCCCTGTCGGGTAGAAGGCGTGTCGTCCGCCAGCTTCTTCTTGCGCGGCATCACTTTGTCGTGCGTCATTGTGTCGCCCAACCCCTGTCGGGCAGGGGTTGTGTCGAGCGTCCGGAAGGCCGAAAAGACTTGGACTTATTCATGGGTCGGGACGGCCTTATTGCACCAAAATGAGGAAAACTTTGCAAAAGATTGAAAAATTAGACTAAGAGCATTGCTTGGCCAATTATTGCAAAAATGCTAATAAAACAGAGGAAAATAGCAGAAAAGGGCAGTTTTGATAACAAAATAAAGGGAAAAAACGTCACAAAAACTGGTGTTATCAAAGAGCCAGCCTTGATAGACACTGGATGTCATCTTGAGTTGATGCTCGTGTCAAAGCCAGATACCACGATCCCCATGTCACCTCGGGAAAACAACAACAATGATTTTGGTCAAGGGAATTCACTAGAGAAGGACTCAAAATAGAGAATTTTACTGAAAAGGTTACTAGTTAAAGGTGGGGTTGGGTATAAGGAGGAAACATTGTGAAATCAGAGGAAATATTGGGTTTCCGAAGTAATAGAAGGACTGAAGAGTTGGTCGTATCAATACGAGGAGAAATGGAATCACACCATATTTATATATATACATATATATACATATATATATATATCATATATATATACATATATATATGATATATATATATATGTATATATATATAGATATACATATATACACATACATACATACATACATATATATACATACATACATACGCCGGCAAGGGAATAGCCTGGTTGGCGAATTCCGCTGGTCCCCAATCAAGGGACCCGAGTTCGAAACCACACGGAGAAGCATCTCTTGATTTATCACCCTCCCGGGCATCCGGCCTCCGCCACAGGTTATGGGAGAGGGGGGGAGAAATCTTTCTCTCTTAATCCTATACATACATACATACATACATACATACATACATACATACATATATATACATATACATATATATACATACATATATATAGGTTGATAATTTGGATTGTATGGGAAGTCATTCATAAAAGATTAAACAATATTTAAATAAAACAAAATGGAAACTAATCAAATGGAATCTCAACGTGATGGTTAGAGTAGAGAGAGAAGTCATAGAGAGAAGGGCCTCTTAAATAGTTATTACTTGCCTTCTTTTCTACAAATATGAAAGAATATGATTTCTTGGTTTAAGCGAACAATATTGAATTGTCTGATAAGATATGGTTTATAAAAAATATTGAAATCCAAAACTACACATGGCAATAAAAACTTTAGGAAATATTTGATGGAAAATCGTCTTAGCCCTTTATTTCCTTATTACTTACATATTTTCTTCTACAATTTATTCAGCAACTGGCATTATCCATCAAATAATTTTTACATAAAAGTTATTCAAGGTATGAGGATTATAGTTATCATTACTTTCCACTTTTATGTTAATTTGTTCTGTTAACTAATATATATAGGATTTCATGTTACTTTTACAATATCTATTTAATAATTATCATACTCTAGTAATATCTTATAATTTTATTCTACTATATTATTTTTTATTTTCCAATGTTCAACCTTCCATAGTGTCTATATAGCACTTTCATCATTATATATTATGACCCCCATTTTACATATCTTTTGGGTGTTTCATTATTTATTTAATAATGTTAGATCATGTCATTTATTTTATTCCATAATGAATTTAAGACACATAGGAATACTATCTTATTATAAACTTGACATGCAAGAAAATTAAAATGTGAGGATGAAAGTTTTAAAATTAATTTTCCCTTTTGGGATGGTTTCACATATTATTTAATGTTTTTGGCTTTAATATACATTCTCTCTCATAGTTACATTAAATAGATAGGATTGTCCAAAATAGACTAATTTTGGTATGTAGATTTCGAACTTGAGGTTTATTTCCACTTTTGAAAATGTTAGTAATTTATTTAACACTTTTGGATTTTTCTCCTATTTTCTTCTCAAATTACATTTAAAATAATTATTGTTATTCAAATAAAGTGAAACTTGGCAACCAAGCTAATTGGCACCCAAGGAACACATTTTTACCATTATATTTTATTTTTATGATGTCCTTTTATGAGTTATGGTACCATTAGGAATTTTGACACATTATCATTGCATTTAACAAAATATTATGTCTTTATTATAAACACTTACTTAATTGAGTCTTATTATCTTCAATATATTTTTAAAAGACATGTATATATTTTTATTTTGCATGAAAATATACACTGTAATTATTTTGCATATTTAATCTGTTAATTCATATTTAGTTAAATAATATAACATTATTAATATTTATGGACATGGAATAATGAATTGTTACTCCAAAGCGCATTATTCATTTTTATTTATCCTTTATGTTAGTAAAGGAAATTCATGTAACATATTTCAGAATTTTATTACAAGATGGTACATAATTAAGTCATTATATAAATGTGTTTTAATTTTTAACCTTGTTTGGTCAAATCTAAGAAACTAAATCTTACTAGATTTTTAATAATGGAATAGGGTAAGATTCTAGGTTCTAGTTCATTACATGAGGAGATATAGATATGACCACCCCAAACTCTTGGATGGTGGCCAAGGCTAAATATGTGCTCTTTGGAAACTTTTCATGAGGATAAGGAGTGGTGACCAAAAAGTGAGTCAAAGAGGGATCACTAGTGTGGGTTTCAACATGAGATCTCCTACATAAAAAGTACTCCAAAAATTTCATCAAGAAATGACACACTACATGAATGAGCAATATGAACACTACATTTTTATCATGAAATTTGACAAATGCTAAGTGTTTGTGGCTTTCTTATATCACAATTCAACCAAGTGATTCACAAGTATGAAAGAGGTGATTTACATGTAAAAAGTCAAGAAATGAGACCATTTAGCAACAAATCATGATAATATAGCATGCCTTTATCAAAGATTGGCATTTTCAATTCAATAAGTTGATATTAGGACAAAACATACTTTTAGGAAAGAAAAATTAATTTTAGGAAAAATTGGCCAAAACAATGACAAATTTCTTTCAATCACATTTAAGCCTTCATTATGAAACATAAAGAAAGAAACAAGCATTTCTAGCTACAAACATGCAAAATTTACAAAAACCTATGTGATATGGGATGCATGAAAAAAAGAGTAAATTTGAAAATTATGCAAAAACACAAGAAAATGAACTACATGGTATGCATGTATACAAAGAAAACAAAAATCTAACCTAGATAGAAAAAGTATGAAAACTAAAGTGAAACAAAGGGTATATCATCCTACCACCTCAAACTTTTGAATGATGTTGTCCTCAACATGACATTGAAGTATGGGAGTGATAGGATAGATGATCACTATTTCTGTGATGGCTCAGGTGTTGTTCTGGTTGGGAAATTAGGGCAACAGATAAGGCAACATAAATAAAAAATTTAATTTATGATTCCCTAATCAGTAAGATATCATCAATAATGATGCATCTAGGAAGGGAGGTAATAAGATTTATACCTGGTCCTGGAGCAAGTCTATAGACAACCCTTGATGCAGTACCATGCTTCTTCTCCAAACAGTAATGCACTTCTTCTTCAGGTAGCAGCTTGCTCCTTCTTCAAGAACACTTGAACAGTCGTCACCAACAGCCTCCTGATGCAGCATGACATACAGTGATTGATGGTGTCCTCCTAGTGGCAATCAACAACCTTCTCGCCTATTGAGTACTCCATGCGGGTCACTGGGAACTCCACATTGTGCTGCTGGAGCCAACGGGAAGAGGTTGTCCCTTTGAACGTCAATCTACTAGGATTAGTTTTGTGACGACCGTCTCGGAAAATGAGATCAACAAATGCGGAAGTGATTAATTAGCAGCGGAATTACTAAAAATCACTAAAAATTAAAACTTTTTATTAAGAGATCTACAAACTGTGAAACTCATTCATAAAAGAAACAAGGTAAGTTATTTACACACTGATCTGTCATTACATCTCTGTAATATCACATCTCAAGAGTCATAACAGTGACTGCCCTATTGAACTGTACATGAGAAGTATACAAAAGCTCAAGGCATTAAGCCAAAAATCTCAGATCTATATTAAACATCTCCTGACTCCTAGGACCTGAGAGTATAGAGACGACACATTGGACTTTCTATCTACAAGACTTGACAGACAGTGTTTCCACCTGAGGATCACTGTTGTCCCTGATGTTGTTGTTGCTGCTACTGATCACCCACTGAAGGGTTCCTTCGTCCTCGACGTCTACCTAAAAAGTTGAATCCCATGGGGGTGAGACAATTGAATAATTGTCCCAGTGAGAGTTATAACTCTTCGCTAAAAGCATTCTTATTGCAAATAAATGAATAACATTGAGCACTAAAATCACAAATATTCAACAGCAGGTAAAACATTGAATAAGCTAAGTAAAGCAGCATTCTTTAAGCAATCATTTCAATTATAACTTGATTGAGTAATAAGTCATTGACTCGGTAAGGAATATGAAGAACATGTATATTACTGGTCCAATTAGGACTAAATAAATAATGCATCATCAATCATTGTTCCTCATAGTTCAACCTAAGCAAATATGCTACACGGCTTATTAAATTTTACAAACATACTTATGCCCTGAGGAGATGAGGTATACCGCTCATACTCCAACTGACCATTATGAATTCGCAATCAGTACCATACATAGGTCATCAGAAGAGCCGGATTTTTATGACCTCATCTTCTTCAGTCAGTGTGAGGATCATCATGCAGGACATCTTGTGTCTCTACTATAATAGCTTTCTAGGGTATTATGCCAACTTTTCTATTAGAGTTACAGTGGCGTGCTATACTCTCTTCACCATCGAGGGATTTCTTGTTTATCTCTCATCGATGCGACATTAACAACATCATCGGGAGATTAGTGATACATCATCCCGACATAAACATATAATGAAGGATTGAGAGATTTGATGTTTATCTCACATCAATTCCTCCATTAGGACGTAACGATATTCGCGTTCATAACCCCCACATACTCAAAAGTATGCTCTCCAGGAGTTCCCTTAGGAAAACCTATTTCACCATCATTTAACTTCTGACAATGATGGATCTATGGTCAGGGCTCTACATGATATCATTATACTTGATTATTTAAGTACATTATGGCATTCTTTTAGCATCAGGCATGTTTTCAAACATAAACCATTAAAACAATTGTTATAGAGAAAAGTACTAATTGTATGAAGTTCATATCTCATATTGTTAGCATTGGGATATCAATCCCTAATCATCTTATCATTATAATTCAGGAATATGGGTATTCAAACCCTTAGATCATCAAAACACTTGTTACCAAGTAACATATTTCCATCAAGTCATTTAACAGTATGAATCTGATTGTAGCAATGTAGGTATTTCTCATGGCTCATACAGCCTATCTATCTCAAATGTTACCTCTTACTAGGCAACATAGCATATCATTACTTTCAAAGCTTATAAAGTGCTTTCAATGAATATGGTATCATAACCCTTACCTGGCTATGTTCACCTCTTTATAAAGACATGCATGACTAACATAATTGATAACATGCACATTATATCTATATCAGCATGATACAATTATTTCCAGATCAAGTATAGAACACCACGGCCGTGCTACCTTGCACGGCCGTGCTACAGAAGATCACCACAACCATTTTACATCACCACAGCTAGTTTCTAGGGTTAGGGTTTCCTATTCAATTCAATTAGGATTATCCAACCCCTTTAGCTTACAATGGCATAGTGATTCCTCATTTCATAATTCAATCATAGAGTTTCATGCTTAAAAGCATAACCCAGAATTAGGGTTTACTGTTCACATCATCACATGTCCCTAGATTAGGGTTTATTATTGACATTACCCTATATTTAGGGTTTACTATTCACATTACATTACATTATAATGAATTAAGATCATACCATCATCATGTATGAGAATTTCTTCCATTAATGCCCTCAAATTAGGGTTATGATTCATTAACCATCACAATTAGGGTTTCATGATCTCACTAACATGATTCATACCCTAATTAGGTATTCATTTAATTTGAGAATCTATTACTTGATTAACATTCCTATAAGAAGTCTTCTCTCTCATCTTTCTATAAGTTGATGTTTGCATCACCCCTGATTAGGCTAAGTCAATTCAATATTGACATCATGGGTTATGTCATTAATATTGTAATCATTAAAGCTTACTCATTCAAAGAGTACTAACCACTTTATCCCATCAAGGGTACCTTTATTATAATCACCATTGATCACAACATGCATTAATTAACTAATTATTTGGTCCCTTAATCACTTTAGGTATCTATGGGGTTTAAGTTAATCAACCACCAAACCATCTTGACCACTAAAGCATCAAACGATCTTGACCTTTTTAGACCTCAAACGGTTTTGCACACAAAACCTCCAAACGGTCTTGGACTGCCCTTGAAACCATTTGGTGATGAAGACCGTTTGGTCTTGTTGACTTTTGAAAATGTTTGATAAAGTGCACACTCAAGACCATTTGCCCAAGATGGGGTGAAGACCGTTTGGTCAAGTTTAACTTTGAAACCGCATGGACATAACCGATCTTGAAACCGCATGAGACTAAATGGTTTGGGATCGTTTGGTCCCAAATGGTCTTGAGATCATTTGGTCCCAAATGTTCTTGAGACAGTTTGGACTCAAAGAGTCTTGAGACCGTTTGGACCCAAACAGTCTTGAGACCGTTTGGTCCAAACCACCTCAAAACGGCAAGGACCAAAAAGTGTCTCAACCACTTCAATTGAGTTAGGGTTTCCAATGTTGAACCCCTCAATCAATCATGTACTTATTAGCCACTCATCAATTGAGTCAATTAGGTCAACCCTTAACTGATTTGATACTCAATTAACCCTCAATTGATCATCAATTAGGGCTTGGATCAATTGGGTTAGGGTTTGAAATCGATTACTCTTCAATATGTGTCAATGTGAGTCTAATTGATTTGAAATCATTGAACCATCATTCAATTTGCTCATCACCTGACCCCAAACGGTCTTGGGATTGTTTGTATGACCTCCAAACGGTCTTGAGACCATTTTTCCATTATTTTATCAAAAACAAAGTCATTCAATTAAGGTTTGAACCCTAGGTTTGGTCACCAAATCAGCAATCGATTATTCATCAACTTGATAACATTGGACCCTCAATTGGTCAACCCTACTTAACCCTAGACCTACAAACGGTCTTGGGTGATCACCAAACGGTCTTGAGACCGTGTGGGTGATCCCAAAATGGTTTTGAAACTGTTTGGGCCACTCAACCCAAACTTCAACTTAATTCAACTATTGAAATCAGCAATTGACCCGATTAGGGTTTTGATGATTGATGGGCATTCAATTGGTGATTCACTTGGAATTAACTGATGATTTTTGGTAGGTAATTAGTCTACATTATTCTCAATAGTCCTCCAAATGGTCAACACCTGGTCAACACATCCAAATGGTCTTGGACCGTTTGCTTCTATGCGGTTTGGTTGAAACCGTCTGCATTCAAACGGTTTGATACCGTTTGCTAAAGGTTGGGAGACCGTTTGCTAAAGTAAATTCTTGGATAAACATAGGAATTAACGTCATCATCTTATACCTCAAGAACAGGAGCTGTTCTTCACGGAATTTCTAGCAAGAACACAAGAATAGCAAAGGAAGAAGAATAACTAACGATTTTTCATAGAGATGAAGATGCATAAACAAAGCTCAAGGTTTAGAGTTATAAAACCCACCTCTAGGACTGATCCAGAGCTCCAAGATTTGTAGCTTTAATGGTGGCTTGAGCTCTAGCAGTTGTCCAAGGTCTGTTCTTCAAGTTTTGGATGGACAAGATGGCTAGAAAGAAGAATCGTGTAAAGAAAACCAATAATCCAACCTTGTTTTATGGTTTCCACCATGAATTCGAGATAGATGATGATCCATACTTACCAAACCAGATTGGTCGTCCCTCCTATGCTCCAAAGCTCCTTCTTGGTCGGTCAAAGAAAGAAGATAAGAAAAAGAACTAAGGGAAACGATCCCTTGCTTTGTTGGAAAGGATTCCTATATATATATATATATATATATATATATATATATATATATATTTATGGGATTTTTAGGGAAAGGAAAAAGAGAATTATTTCCTTTTATCACTCAAGTATATCCACCAAGTCCTCCTCCACTTCTGGGATACGTGGTCCCCTTTCTAAAACCTTGCAAAACTCCTCCATTATCCAAGGTTTAAAGGAAAAGAGACCAAACATCTTAATAAGTTGTATATATTAAAGGGTCATTTGCTTAAATCTTGATTATTTTAATATCAAGATTATCTTTCTCACTTGATCGCTCAATTGAGGCGCCCCTCTCATTTTCTTTGCTCAAATTTATGCCAAGAAACATGAGAGATCCTCTAGAGGGTATATTTTACATATTGGACCCTAGGTTTTGGGTAAATTACACTTTACACCAAAACTAGGTTTTAAAGCACAAGGATTGCTCTACAAGCTATATCTTGGTGGCCAAGCTTGTGAAAACTATACCACTTCATCATATACATTCTTATGATGTCCCAACATCAGAGGAACATTTTAACATGTGTAATTTGCAAATAAACCCCTCTACTTGGGTAATTTGCATTTTAGTCCATTATTAACAAAACAATGTTTCAACATGATTCAAAAAGGACTGAAATAGAAATATAAGTTCCTCAAAAACTTTAATTACATTTCAAAAGATAACCACTAGCATCTAATCACATATTTAAGCAAAACACCTAGGGTTAGTTCATAACCCAGGTCAGGGATGTTACAAATTATCCACCCCTTACAAGGATTTCGTCCCCGAAATCATTACAAAAACATATTAAGAGAAAAGAGTAGGGTATTTCCTTCTCATCTCTTCCTCTAGTTCCCACGTGGCTTCTTCAATACCATGGTGATTCCAGAGGACCTTTACAAGACTTATGTCTTTCTTTTTCAACTTTTTAGTTCTCTTATCAAGGATCAACATAGGTCCTTCTATATAAGATACATCATCATTCAATTCTACTTCCATAGGTTGCAGAACTGATTCTGTATCAGGATGACATTTCCTTAACATGGACGTGGAACACTGGGTGTAACTTTTGTAGCTCTGGTGGTAACTCTAGCTTATAAGCTAGCTTTCCAATTCGTTCAATGATTAGATAAGGCCCCATAAACCTAGGAGCTAACTTTCCTTTCCTTCCAAATCTAAGAACTCCTTTCCAAGGTGAGACCATGAGGTACACTCTGTCTCCAATCTAGAATTCTAAAGGTCTACGACGCTTATCAACATAAGATTTTTGCATATCTTGTGTAGTCTTTAACTGTTGTTGTATTATCTTAATCTTCTCAGTAGTCTGCTCCATAAGATCAGGACCTAAAAGTTGATATTCACCAATTTCATACCAACATAAGGGAGATCTAAAACGTCTACCATATAAAGCTTCATAAGGTGCCATATCAATGCTATGTTGATAGCTATTATTGTAGGCAAACTCTATCAAGATTAGATGTAGATCCCAACTTCCTGTAAACTGAAGGACACATGCTCTAAGCAAGTCCTCCAAATTCTGTATAGTCCTTTCCGACTGTCCATCAGTCTGAGGATGAAAGGTGGTACTAAACCTTAACTTTGTGCCTAAAGATTTATGAAGTCGCTCCCAAAAATGACTTGTAAACTGGGGACCTCTATCAGAAACAATGGTAACTGGGACTCCATGCAGCCGTACTATCTCATCTATGTATTACTATGCCAGCTTCTCAGCAGAATAGGTTGTTTTGAAAGGTAAGAAATGTGTTGTCTTTGTCAACCTATCAACTATTACCCAGATGGAATCATGACCTTTGGTTGTTCTAGGTAAACCAACCACAAAGTCCATGGTTACATGATCCCACTTCCATTGTGGTATGGGTAAAGGTTGCATTGATCCTGCAGGCTTCTGGTGTTCAGCTTTAACTTGCTGACACACAGGACACCGCATAACAAACTCAGCAACGTCTTTCTTCATTCCAGGCCACCAATACATATATTTCAAGTTACGATACATCTTGGTGCTTCCTGGATGCATAGCATACATTGAAGAATGATCTTCTTCCAGGACTAACTTCCTCAAGTTATCAACATTTGGTACTATCATCCTACCATGGAAACAGGCTACCTGATCATCTTATTCATGGAAACCATCTCGTTTCTCATTACCGTACTCTGATCTAATCTATTGAACTATGGCATCAACTTGTTGTGCCTCCTTAATCTGTTGTCTCAAAGTAGGCTTTATGTGCATCTCAGCTAACAACTCGGCTAACAATGATACTTTTAACTATACATTGTCTTGCCTTAAGGAGATAAACATATCCCTTCTAGAGCATACCAAAGAATTTAGTTGTGCTCTATCTAAGGCTGATGTTGCTGATTTCCTACTCAAAGCATCAACAACTACATTGGCCTTCCCTGGATGGTAATCAATTGTACAATCGTAGTCCTTGATTAACTCCATCTAGCGGCGTTGCCTCATGTTAAGCTCATGCTGAGAAAAGATATACTTTAGGTTTTTATGGTCTGTGAAAATCTGGAACATCTCTCCATAAAGATAATGTCTCTAGATCTTCGAGGCATGAACTACAGCAGCTAGTTCTAGATCGTGTGTCGGATAATTCTCCTTGTGTTTCTTAAACTGTCAAGAAGCAAAAGAAATCACTTGTTTATCCTGCATCAACACACATCCTAGTCCATTCTTAGAGGCATCACAGAAAACTATATATCCTTTCCCTTGTTCAGGTAACACCAGCACAGGTGCACTTGTCAATCTCTCCTTCAAATGTTGGAAAGATTGCTGACACTTATCACTCCAGGAAAAAGGAACATCCTTCATGGTCAACTTAGTCAAGGGTAAGGCTATAGAACTGAAGTTCTTAATGAACCTCCTGTAATAGCCTGCCAACCCTAAGAAACTTCAAATCTTCATTGGCATCTTTAGTTGTTCCCATAGTAGGATGGATTCTACCTTTTTAGGGTCAACACGTATACCTGAAGCAGATATTACGTGTCCAAGAAAAGATACTTCTGGTAACCAAAACTCACACTTGCTAAACTTAGCATATAACTTATGCTCTCTTAGCAAAGTTAGAGCCTGACGAAGATGATGTTCGTGTTGTTTAGCATCTCTAGTATAGATCAGGATGTCATCTATAAAGAAAACAACACACTGATCCAGAAAAGGTCAGACGATTCTATTCATGAGTTCCATAAATGCAGCTGGTGCATTAGTTAGTCCAAACAACATAACTATGAACTCATAGTGACCATACCTTGTCCTAAAAGTAGACTTAGGTATGTCACCATCCTTAATACGCAGTTGATGATATCCCGAGCTCAAATCTATTTTTGAGAAGACGGTTGCACCACGCAACTGGACAAAGAGGTCATCAATCCTAGGCAAAGGATACTTATTCTTTATTGTTACTTTATTTAATTGTCTATAATCAATGCAAAACCGCATTGACCCATCTTTCTTTTTAACAAAGAGGATCGGAGCACCCCAAGGCGAAGTACTTAGTCAGATGAAACCCTTCTAAAGCAACTCTTGCAGTTGTTTCTTGAGTTCTGCCATCTCAGGCAGGCACCATCGTATACGGCATTTGTGCTATAGGTTGCGTGTTTGGGATTAAATAAATCTCAAAATCAATTTCTCAGGGTGGAGGTACACCTGGAAGTTCTTCAGGAAATACATCTTCAAATTCCCTTACTATCGGAACTTCAGCAGGATTAGGACTCTCCATGGTAGTATCTACCACATGGCCCAAGAATGCATAACATCCTTGCCTCATCAACTTCTCACCAACCATAGCTGACACCAAATAGGTTGGAAGAATCTTTGTATCTCCTTGAAAGATCCATGTGTAACGGTCATCAGTGAACACAACTTGCTTGGACTCACAATCCAAGACAACCTTATACCTTTCTAAGGTATCCATCCCAAGGATTACATCGAATCCATACATCTCAAGTGGTATAAGATCCACTTGAATGCGATGATCAGAAAAGAAGAGGATGCAGGGAGGGAATATCTCCTGCAACACAGTAGATCCCATCAATGGAGTTTCTAGCAACAAAACTATTTGCTCTATGACTTGTAGTCAGGTTGCAGTCAAGAATCACTCTTTGAGTGATAAAGGAGTGTGTAGCACCCAGATCAATTAAAATAGATATGATGCAAGATGTAGACATATCTGAATAAAACAACTCCATCTGACCTGCCACAACCCGAGGGTTGATCACTGCCTCAAGTGGATTCATCGCATAAAACCTTGTCACTGCCTGTGGTTGATTCGGTGCTTGATGACTAGGTGTCGATGATCCAGCTTGGAACGCTTGTCCACGTCCTCTAGCTTTGCCTGGAAAGTGTCACCTCTGAGATCCTTGTTGACTCTGCCTTTGAGGTTGAGTTACACTCACTTCTTGGGCTCTACAATCTTTCATCAGATGTCCCATTTTTCCACATATGTAACAACTTCTATTTAGTTGTTGTGGTCTGGGTGGTCCTGTAACTGACATAGTTGCTGAACTACGAGCTCCTTCTAGTGGTAGGCTTCATCCTCTACCCCTATTTGATGTCCACTGCATCTGGGTACTGAATCTAGGTGGTGGTGTAGGTACAGAAAACCTAGGTTTCTTGAAACCTTTAGATGAGGATCCTTGAAACTGGGGATACATATTCTTGTTCTTGGTCTGTCTCTTTTCTGCCACAGACCTCTCTATCCTTCTGACAGACTCCACAAAGGTAGCAAACCTTTCTCTGTTTTCTAGAGCAGACACAGGGGTGGTCAACTCAGCATTTAACCCCTTCTCAAAATGCCTAATCCTTTCTTCATCTATAGCTCCCATATGCGGACAGAACTGCAACAGCTCCATGAACTTAGCCACGTATTCGCTAATGTTCATCGGTCCCTGCTTTAACCTCTCAAAGTGAGAGATTTTCTCATCCAAGAACGTCTTAGGAAAGTATATGTTGACAAATTCTTGTCGGAAAACATCCCATGCAATCTCCACACCTGGCCTTTTCTGTTCTTCCATGGTCCACCAATGACCAGCACTCCCCTTGATAAGATACACAGCATGTCTAACCTTCTTAGCTTCTGGGATGTTCAGGATTCTAAAGGCCTTCTCTAATTCAGTTAACCACAAGTCAGCATATGTTGGGTCAGCTATTCCAGCATACTCTGTGGCTCCAACCCAGCGTAGTCGTTCAAACGTCTTGTCGGCTCCTTGTCCTTCTGGGTGGGTAGGTTCCCTAGGTGCAGGTATAAGCATCCTATCAGTCATGTGTGTCATGGCAGTCACGAACTGCCCAAACATGGCTTGGAAGGTTGGGTTCCCCATTTCAGCTGGATTGAGCTAGGGTGGTTCAGGTACAGGTTCCTCCCTTTCTTGGTCTCTTGCACCTTCTCTAGGTGCAGCAACACTACTCTCAGCAATGTGTTCCTCGTGTGATCCAGACATCTTTAGGTTTATCTTCTCCTCCTAAATGAGCAGAAGACACTATCAGATATACTTGAAGACACTAGAACAGACTCAACAACCCTAGTCCTATGTCTCTGTAGACTCAGCGAACGTAGAGCTCTGATACCACCAAATTGTGACGACCGTCTTAGAAAACGAGATCAACGAATGTGGAAGCGATTAATTAGCAGTGGAATTACTGAAAATCACTAAAAATTAAAACTTTTTATTAAGAGATCTACAAACTATGAAACCCATTCATAAAAGAAACAAGGTAAGTTATTTACACATTGATCTGTCATTACATCTATGTAATATCACATCTCGAGAGTCATAACATTGCCTGCCCTGTTGAACTATACATGAGCAGTATACAAAAGCTCAAGGCATTAAGCCAAAAATCTCATATCTATATTAAACATCTACTGACTCCTAGAACCTGAGAGTACAGAGACGAAACATAGGACTTTCTATCTACAAGACTTGACAGATAGTGTTTCCACCTGAGGATCACTATTGTCCCTGATGTTGCTGTTGCTGCTGCTGATCACCCACTGAAGGGTTCCTTCATCCTCGGCGTCTACCTAAAAAGTTGAATCCCACGGGGGTGAAACAAATTGAATAATTGTCCCAGCGAGAGTTATAACTCTTCGCCAGAAGCATTGTTATTGTTGGCTAAATGGACATCTGTAAATCCCTTTGTTTTGATAATGACAAACATTTCATTCTTATTGATCTAACGAGCTACTTGAGTGTTGCAGGATTAAGGTGGATGACAAAACAATTAGGGAAATCCATATGCTTACATGTTTGTATTTTTATGAAATGTAATCGCCTTGTAAAAACTTGTACAAATATATAATGTACAAGTACTTAGATTTCATGTAAAATCAAGCGTTAGATTCTCCCTAGCTAAACATCACACTTAGATAGGTCATCACCTTCTATAGCTTCACATATGCACACTCATACACACACTTAGTGCTTTAAATTGAAAGACTGAAACAGGGTCAACCTCGGTCGACCAACTCCTCTACCGAGAAAGACCCAAAGTAGCCGTTAGACACAACTGACAAGGTAGTTGGCAGTTGGAGATAAACGTTGCAGAACACATGATCCAGAGAGCCTGTCGGTCGACAAAACTTCGACCGAGTAGGTGTCTCGGTCGACCATTCCTCGACCGAGATGGACTCTGACAGCAACTGCAGAATTAATTAACTAGTCGTTGTTAAAGCAACTAAACTTATACCTAATGGCTAGTTAAGCACTTAGAAGCCCCTAGAAAGTGTCTAGAACGTCCTTAAGCACTTGTAGGACATTCCTATAAATAGGACATGCCTTAGGACACCCACACACACTTGCTTTTACACTTGAGCAATCCTTGAGCATACATTGACTTTGTGCAATCTGTTTGTGAGCAATTGAGCATTGTGACAATTGGCTACTTCTTCCCTTAGCTCAAAATTCGTGTCCTATAGGCTTGCATCTCCTATCCACTACAATTACAATTCCATACACTTTGGTTAGGAGATCTATACGCTTGATCTAGGAAAATCAAGCCTTGTGCTACAAAAGGATAAGTTGTAATTTCCTTTTCCTTTCTTGTTCTCTATTATTGTTTGTACTCTCCTTACTACTCCTAGGTTGGAGGCTGCGGATTTGAGAGGGTGGAGATCTTTTTGGTGAAGAAGGGGACCTTGAGCTACTTCAAGAAGGCTGGTGCAACGGGAGGTTACTTCTAGAGAGGAAGGCTACTTCAAGGGGGAGCTTGGAGTTACTTCAAGAAGGCTACCTCAAGTTGGTGCATCTACTTCAAGTGAAGGCTGTTCAAGGGGTGTAAAGAAAGTATTGTATTTTGTATAAATCCTTGTGAAGGTAATAAAATAAATACTTTCAAAATCCCGGTTGGGTAAGCAACCGGGTAGTGGACTGACAATCTTAGTATTTTCTAAGATTGGAACCACTCTAAACACTAGTCTCCTTCTTCCAATTTCAATTGTGGTTGTTTGAGTTCAATAATTGTTAAAATCACTTTAAAACTCTATTCACCCCCCCTCTAGTGTTTTTTCAATTGGTATCAGAGCAGGCTTCAAGGAACCCTAACCAGGTCTTGAAGAATGGAGGGTGATGGTGATTACAACTGCAACAAAAGGTGCAACCTGGACAAATCTACGACATGTTGCAATTGGTGCCTAGGAACAAGCCACACAACATCTAGCTGCCCATGGAGATCAAAGAAGGAAGATGAGCACAAAGATTGTCTTATTGCTACAACTAGTGAAAAAGAAGAAGAGGTTAGTCTTTTTGATTTATCTAAAGAAGAACTAGTTGCTAGTCTTGAAGAGACACATAATAAATATGTTGAGTGCAAGAAGAAATTAAAGAAATCTAATAAAGCAAATGATGAATTACATACTAAGCTTCTTGCAATTACATCTGAAAATGAAGATCTTAAAAAGATCATTGAAGATCATGATATTAAGATAAAATCTATAGAGGCTGATTGCAATCTTCGTTCCTTAGAAAAGATTAATTTGCAAACCCAAGTGAACGATCTTCAAAAACAACCCATCTTGTGCACCCATCTAGATTATGACACTATTATCAAAGAAAGAAATGTGTTGTCATCTAATCTAGATCAAGCAAAACTAGATATCAAGAAGAGAATAGATGAGATTGCTAAGTTACAACAAAAAGTTAGTAGTTTAAATAATAATGGCATTCTTGATCAAATCTTAGATAATCCCTATCATCAAATTGGGAGAAGAGGACTAGGTTACAAGCCTAAGGGGAAATCCTATCAACAACCTAGTTGGAGAAAGACACAAGCACATCAATCTATATATGTACCTAAAGGAACATCGTCACCCAAGAACAACATAGAACACAACCATAGAAAAAGATATGAGGTTGACTCGATATGTTGTCATTATTGTTTGCGCCTTGGTCACTATTCCTTTTCACGCCCTTATAAGAGAAAGGATGTCGAGTTAGTTTGGGTTCCAAAACCTCCAAACTAAATGAACGGAATTAAGTTGAGATATGACCAAGGACCTTAGTTGCATATTTCTATGTCTATCTCAACTCAACAGAATGGGATAACAAATTAAATTCAAATACCTAAACATCTAGCTTGCATAATTGTGTTTTACTTGGAAACAATTAACAGTAAACGTTTCAGAAATCTTGTCAGTCGAGAAACTGTCGACTGAGAGGACCTTCGGTCGAGAAATTGTCGACCGAGCAAGTCACTGATTTCCAGTCTGCTGTAAAATTGCTGAATTTTTTTTAAATTGATCAAATTGCTATCTTTTTGTGATTAATGACTGTATATATTTTGGAAATCATCCCTGAAAACTTATATGAGATTAATTTGGTTTATTCTCTAAATGATTTAAGTTAAAACTGAAATTATGCTTAGTTTAATAAAAAGGAAATTTCTGTTTTATCATTATTCACATGATTTTTCCTAAAGTATTTTCTGGTCTATCCATATAGAAATCATGTGATTACAATCATGGAATTATCATTATATGCTTTTATAGTTCTATCATTACATCATTCAGCTCATAACGATGATGATGTGTTAGCACGAATAGATAATGATAATTGTATGCATGGATCCTTGATGATACATAGGCAAGCAAAATGATTCAATAATGATATGTCTCTTAGAAATGCTTGCAACACATAAGATAAAAATTTCTCAATTGGCATTTTTAAAAGACTTGAGATATTAATCGTGCTTTCATTTCTAAGAAGATGTTTTCATAGAGTATCACTTAACATGATTCAAAATTGATATCTAATCAAGTACTTCACATATGAGTGCTTAAATTGGAAATCTGCAATTTTTGCCTCTTGGTTGAAATAAAATTCGACCAAGGGGCGCTATGGTCGTAGTCAAAGTCGACCTAAAATAAGTTTGACACAATACTTATTTGAATATTATTTTCTATTGTGATTGAAAGAACCATAAATTTATGATCACAAAATTGTTCAAATATTGGTAATAATATTCATAATATTACTCACTTAGAAAATATATATATGCTCTACAAATTTAGTCTATCATTTGCATTAAAAATTAGCTTAAAAATGCATACCCAGTAAGTCTGTCGGTCGACGAATTCTTCGACCGACAACATCTCGGTCGGCCTATCTCTTTCGACCGACAGACCTCAGACAAAAGTAACATCGGACACACTTCCGGTCGACAATTGCTCGACCGAGTCGATGTCGGTCGACAATTGTTCGACCGAGAATTGACCGTTGGGATATGACTGTTGGATTCCGACCGTTTATGACTGTTTATAACCGTTGCAAATCCAACCGTTGGGGGACGAGTGGCGCGTCTGCAATATGACCGTTGCGGACGCTCGGTCGACAAATTGTCGACCGACCTGGTCACTGGATTGCTATAAAAGGACCAAAAATGGGTCATTTCTTCACACTTTCATATTCTTGCTTCCATAACTTCTCTCTAGTGCATTCTTGTGCAACACTTTAGTCTCTTCATCCCCAAGACTTTCTTGCTTCTTCTCCACCTTCAAGCAAAGAAATGGCATCATCATCTGCTCGTGGAAAGAAGAAGGTTGCTGGCAAGAAAGGAAGGGCGGCTTCTCCACCATTGACGATCATCAACGACATCCCCTTCATCGTCGCAGATGATGGTGATCGATATCTAAGGCTCTCCTCCAAAGCTCCTCTCCCACGACGGCCAGTGGAAGTCCTAGACTTCCTCAACATCGTCGACTTGGAGGATCTTTTTGAGGTGCAAATTTGAAAGAATTTCTTAACCCTTCCTTCCCTTGTTACTCTTCCAAGGTAGTAAATGAGTTTTATGCCAACCTCATCTCCCATTCTAAAAATGAAAACAAATTCTTCTATTCTATGGTCAATGGGCATAGCTTTCGATTTACTGAAGAGGATATTCTTGACATGCTAAATATTGACTTAGATGAATATCAAGACACCCTTGACCTTACCATTGGAAACCCACTCAATAAATTTTCCCAAGGTGACAATACTGTTAGTCTTAGTGACATCAAAAGAGCCATTTTTCAATCCAATACAACTTGTCACGAAGATAGGGGTACCTACTATGCCATAAATCTTAAACCTGCAGCTAGGATTGTCAACCTTATTGTTTCTACAAATATACATCCTAGAGCAAATAAGTCTGAAGTCCCCATTTTTCGTATGTGCCTAATCTATGCCATTATCAACCGTATTCCCATAAATTTTATCCGCATCATTCTTAAGAACATGCTTGAGTTTTCTGGCAATCCCCCATATGCTGATTTTGTATGCCAAATCACTCAACACTTTCTTAAGTTACAAATTGAGGACATGGGATACACATGGGACCGCAAACCACAAAAAATAAGTAAGAACACTGTAGAAAAAATGGGAATTGATTTCGGTCATAAGAGGGCTAGGGTGGAAGGAGAGACATCTAGTCAAGACATACCACCACCTCCTCCTCCTACTAACCCATCCTATGATCCCATTCAAAACACCCTTACCTATATTGCGGGTTCCCAATACCATCTAAGTAAACAATTAGATTATAACCATCATGCCATGACCTATCTAAACCAAAGGATGCAAACCCTTTCTCCAAACCAACCAGATGAATATCCTTACTCTTTAAATCCTGGCATGCTCAATCCATATAATCCTGCTTACAACTACTACCAAACTCCACCTCCACCATCTATAGATCTCACGCACACTCAGTTTTCATCAATGCAACTACAAGATATTGTTGCTCACTTCCGATTTGATCGTGTTCCTACCTTCTTGGAAGCATATGCATTAACCAAGACAGGTGCTCTGGAGTGGCAAACTTTGGTCAAATATTATGGAGCTGAGCCATTTCTTGGGAAAGACCCTGATATTGATGTAATTCTTAAGTCTTTCTAGTGAGTTTTGGAGTTGTATTAGTTGTACTGAAATTTTTGAATGATCGTAATAAAAGGGTTATCTCTACATGTTTTGGTTATATTTCCATGTTTGTAACAAATTCCATGTTGTAATGAAATTGGTTATCTTTACCTCTTATAATGGATACTCTTCTAAAGCATATGAGTTATCTTCTAAATATGGTTTATAAGACTATTATAGTAGAGCATACAAAGTAAGGGGAGTAATAACTAAAAATAAATCAATAAAGATGCAATCTATCTAAATATCTAAAATTTAAAATTGTGGCTAAATTGACCATCTATTGAAAAGCATTCATACATTTGGAATATCTATCTAAAGGGGAACATAGTATAAAATTAAGGGGGAGAAGTAATATAAAAATTTCAACTTGGATATCTTTTTGAAATGACAAAGGGGGAGAAAAGAATATAAAACTAAAGATCAAAAAATAAATGAGTCTCATAATGAAAAAGGCCAAGAACTCACTTGCAAAACAAGAATGGCTACAAAAGGTAATCTTCAAGTATGAAACTCATTTGTTTTATATTTTCTTCATTTATATTTTGGAAATGTTTGTCATCTTCAAAAAGGGGGAGATTGTTGGCTAAATGGACATTTGTAAATCCCTTTGTTTTGATAATGACAAACATTTCATTCTTATTGATCTAACGAGCTACTTGAGTGTTGCAGGATTAAGGTGGATGACAAAGCAATTAGGGAAATCCATATGCTTACATGTTTGTATTTTCATGAAATGTAATCGCCTTGTAAAAACTTGTACAAATATATAATGTACAAGTACTTAGATTTCATGTAAAATCAAGCGTTAGATTCTCCCTAGCTAAACATCACACTTAGATAGGTCATCACCTTCTATAGCTTCACATATGCACACTCATACACACACTTAGTGCTTTAAATTGAAAGATTGAAACAGGGTCAACCTCGGTCGACCAACTCCTCGACCGAGACACTCTCGGTCGACAATCTTCTCCACTGAGAAAGACCCAAAGTAGCCGTTAGACACAACTGACAAGGTAGTTGGCAGTTGGAGATAAACGTTGCAGAACACATGATCCAGAGAGCCTGTCGGTCAAAACAACTTCGACCGAGTAGGTGTCTCGGTTGACCATTCCTCGATCGAGATGGACTCTGACAGCAACTGCAGAATTAATTAACTAGCCGTTGTTAAAGCAACTAAACTTATACCTAACGGCTAGTTAAGCACTTAGAAGCCCCTAGAAAGTGTCTAGAACGTCCTTAAGCACTTGTAGGACATTCCTATAAATAGGACATGCCTTAGGACACCCACACACACTTGCTTTTACACTTGAGCAATCCTTGAGCATACATTGACTTTGTGCAATCTGTTTGTGAGCAATTGAGCATTGTGACAATTGGCTACTTCTTCCCTTAGCTCAAAATTCATGTCATATAGGCTTGCATCTCCTATCCACTACAATTACAATTCCATACACTTTGGTTAGGAGATCTATACGCTTGATCTAGGCAAATCAAGCCTTGTTCTACAAAAGGATAAGTTGTAATTTCCTTTTCCTTTCTTGTTCTCTATTATTCTTTGTACTCTCCTTGCTACTCCTAGGTTGGAGGTTGCGGATTGGAGAGGGTAGAGATCTTCTTGGTGAAGAAGGGGACCTTGAGCTACTTCAAGAAGGATGGTGCAACGGGAGGTTACTTCTAGAGTGGAAGGCTACTTCAAGGGGGAGCTTGGAGTTACTTCAAGAAGGCTACCTCAAGTTGGTGCATCTACTTCAAGTGAAGGTTGTTCAAGGGGTGTAAAGAAAGTATTGTATTTTGTATAAATCCTTGTGAAGGTAATAAAATAAATACTTTCAAAATCCCGGTTGGGTAAGAAACCGGGTAGTGGACTGACAATCTTAGTATTTGCTAAGATTGGAACCACTCTAAACACTAGTCTCCTTCTTCCAATTTCAATTGTGGTTGTTTGAGTTCAGTAATTGTTAAAATCACTTTAAAACTCTATTCACCCCCCCCCCTCTAATTTTTTTTCAGTTATTACAAATAAATGAATAACACTGAGCACTAAAATCATAAATATTCAACAGCAGGTAAAACATTGAATAAGCTAAGTAAAGCAGCATTCTTTAAGCAATCATTTCAATTATAACTTGATTGAGTAACAAGTCACTGACTCAGTAAGGAATATGAAGAACATGTATATTACTGGTCCAATTAGGACTAAATAAACAATGCATCATCAATCATTGTTCCTCATAGTTCAACCTAAGAAAATATGCTACACAGCTGATTACATTTTACAAACATACTTATGCCCTGAGGAGATGAGGTATATCGCTTATACTCCAACCGAACATTATGAAATCGCAATCAGTACCATACATAGGTCATCAGAAGATCCAGATTTCTATGACCTCATCTTCCTCAATCAGTGTGAGGATCATCATGCAGGACATCTTGTGTATCTGCTATAATACCTTTCTAGGGTATTCTGGCAACTTCGCTATTAGAGTTACAGTGGTGTGTTGTACTCTCTTCGCCATAGAGGGATTTCTTATTTATCTCTCATCGATGCAGCATTAACAACATCATCGGGAGATTAGTGATACATCATCCCAGCATAAACATATAATGAAGGATTGAGAGATTTGATGTTTATCTCACATCAATTCCTCCATTAGAACGTAAGGATATTCACGTCCATAACCCCCACATACTCAAAAGTATACTCTCCAGGAGTTCCCTTAGGAAACATGTTTCACCATCATTTAACTTGTGACAATGATGGATCTATGGTCAGGGCTCTACATGATATCATTATACTTGATTATTTAAGTACATTATGGCATTCTTTTAGCATCAGGCATGTTTTCAAACATAAACCATTAAAACAATTGCTATAGAGAAAAGTACTAATCGTATCAAGTTCATATCTCATATTGTTAGCATGGGGATATCAATCCCTAATCATCTTATCATCATAATTTAGGAATATGGGTATTCAAACCCTTATATCATCAAAACACTTGTTATCAAGTAACATATTGCCATCAAGTCATTTAACAATATGAATATGAATGTAGCAATGCAGGTATTTCTCATGGCTCATACAGCCTATCAATCTCACATGTTACCTCTTACTAGGAAACATAGCATATCATTACTTTCAAAGCTTATAAAATGCTTTCAATGAATATGGTATCATAACCCTTACCTAGCTATGTTCACTTCTTTATAAAGACCTGCATGACTAACATAATTGATAAAATGCACATTATATCTATATCAACATGATACAATAATTTCCAAATCAAGTATAGAACACCGCGGCCGTGCTACCTTGCACAGTCGTGCTACAGAAGATCACCACAACTGTTTTACATCACCACGTCTGGTTTCTAGGGTTAGGGTTTCCTATTCAATTCAATTAGGATTATCCAACCCCTTTAGCTTACAATGGCATAGTGATTCCTCATTTCATAATTCAATCATAGAATTTCATGCTTAAAAAAGCATAACCCAGAATTAGGGTTTACTGTTCACATCATCACATGTCCCTAGATTAGGGTTTACTATTCACATTACATCACATTACCCTAGATTTAGGGTTTACTATTCACATTACACTACATTATAATGAATTAAGATCATACCATCATCATATATGAGAATTTCTTCCATTAATGCCCTCAAATTAGGGTTATGATTCATTAACCATCACAATTAGGGTTTCATGATCTCACTAACATGGATCATACCCTAATTAGGTATTCATTTAATTTGAGAATCTATTACTTGATTAACATTCCTATAAGAAGTCTTCTCTCTCATCTTTCTATAAGTTGATGTTAGCATCACCCCTGATTAGGCTAAGTCAATTCAATATTGACATCATGGGTTATGTTATTACTATTGTAATCATTAAAGCTTACTCATTCAAAGAGTAATAACCACTCTATCCCATCAAGGGTACCTTTATTATAATCACCATTGATCACAATATGCATTAATTAACTAATTATTTGGTCCCTTAATCACTTTAGGTATCTATGAGGTTTAAGTTAATCAACCACCAAACCATCTTGACCACTAAAGCATCAAACGATCTTGACCTTTTTAGACCTCAAACGGTTTTACACACTAAACCTCCAAACGGTCTTGGACTGCCCTTGAAACTGTTTGGTGATGAAGACCATTTGGTCTTGTTGACTTTTGAAACCGTTTGATAAAGTGCACACTCAAGACCGTTTTCCCAAGATGGGATGAAGATTGTTTGGTCATGAAGACCGTTTGGTCAAGTTTAACTTTGAAACCGCATGGACATAACCGATCTTAAAACCGCATGAGACTAAATGGTTTGGGATCGTTTGGTCTCAAACGGTCTTGAGACCATTTGGACTCAAACGGTCTTGAGACCGTTTGGTCCAAACCACCTCAAAACCGCAAGGACCAAAAAGTGTCTCAACCACTTCAATTGAGTTAGGGTTTCCAATGTTGAACCCCTCAATCAATCATGTACTTATTAGCCACTCATCAATTGAGTCAATTAGGTCAACCCTTGACTGATTTGACACTTAATTGACCCTGAATTGATCATCAATTAGGGCTTGGACCAATTGGATTAGGGTTTGAAATCGATTACTCTTCAATATGTTTCAATGTGAGTCTAATTGATTTGAAATCATTGAACCATCATTCAATTTGGTCATGAACTGAACCCAAACGGTCTTGGGATCATTTGGATGACCTCCAAATGGTCTTGAGATCGTTTTCCCATTATTTTATCAACAACCAAGTCATTCAATTAAGGTTTGAACCCTTGGTTTGGTCACCAAATCAGCAATCGATTATTCATCAACTTGATATCATTGGACCCTCAATTGGTCAACCCTACTTAACCCTAGACCTCCAAACGGTCTTGGGTGATCACAAAATGGTCTTCAGACCATTTGGGTGATCCCCAAGCGGTTTTGAAACTGTTTGGGCCACTCAACCCAAACTTCAACTTAATTCAACTATTGAAATCAGCAATTGACCCGATTAGGGTTTTGATGATTGATGGGCCTTCAATTGGTGATTCACTTGGAATTACTTGATGATTTTTGGTAGGTAATTATTCTACATTATTCTCAAAAGTCCTCCAAATGGTCAATGCCAGTCAACGCATCCAAACGGTCTTGGACCATTTGCTTCTATGCGGTTTAGTTGAAACTGTTTGCATTCAAACGGTTTGAAACTGTTTGCTCCAAACGGTTTGGCAAACCGTTTGCTAAAGGTTGGGAGACCGTTTGCTAAAGTAAATTCTTGGATAAATGTAGGAATTAACGTCATCATATTCTACCTCAAGAACAGGGGCTGTTCTTCACAGAATTGCTAGCAAGAACACAAGAATAGCAAAGGAAGAAGAATAACTAACGATTTTCATAGAGATGAAGATGCATAAACAAAGCTCAAGGTTCATAGTTATAAAACCCGCCTCTAGGACTGATCCAGAGCTCCAAGCTATGTCGCTTTAATGGTGTCTTGAGCTCCAGTAGTTTTCCAAGGTCCGTTCTTCAAGTTTTGGATGGAGAAGATGGCTAGAAAGAAGAATTGTGTAAAGAAAACCAATAATCCAACCTTGTTTTATGATTTCCACCATGAATTCGAGATAGATGATGATCCATACTTACCAAACCAGCTTGGTCATCCCTTATCTGCTCCATAGCTCCTTCTTGGTCGGCCAAAGCAAGAAGATAAGAAAAAGAACTAAGGGAAACGATCCCTTGCTTTGTTGGAAAGTATTCCTATATATATTTATGGGATTTTTAGGGAAAGGAAAAAGAGAATTATTTCCTTTTATCACTGAAGTATATCCACCAAGTCCTCCTCCACTTCTTGGCTACGTGGTCCCCTTATAAAACCTTGCAAAACTCCTCCATTATCCAAGGTTAAAGGAAAAGAGACCAAACATCTTAATAAGTTATATATATTAAAGGGTCATTTGCTTAAATCTTGATTATTTTAATATCAAGATTATCTTTCTCACTTGATCGTTCAATTGAGGCTCCCCTCTCATTTTCTTTGATCAACTTTATGCCAAAAAACATGAGAGATCCTCTAGAGGGTATATTTTACATATTGGACCCTAGGTTTTGGGTAAATTACACTTTACACCAAAACTAGGTTTTAAAGCACAAGGATTGCTCTACAAGCTATATCTTAGTGCCCAAGCTTGTGAAAACTATACCACTTCATCATATACATTCTTATGATGTCTCAACATCATATGAACATTTTAACATGTGCAATTTTCAAATAAACCCCTCTACTTGGGTAATTTGCACTTTAGTCCATTATTAACAAAATAATGTTTCAACATGATTCAAAAAGGACTGAAATAGAAATATAAGTTCCTCAAAAACTTTAATTACATTTTTAACCACTAGCATCTAATCACATATTTAAGCTAAACACCTAGGGTTAGTTCATAACCCAGGTCAGGGATGTTACAAGTTTACTCTCCCACAATTGTCTCTCCCTCTCCCTTGTTGTCCCTCCCTTTCACAGGTAGAACTTGCTCAAGCTCTCTATTGGTAACCACAACCAGAGAAGATAACAATTGTCAGAGCTCAGATGTGTATGGGAAGACTACAGTACCACTCTATTTATAGGAGGGCCAGGGTCAAGGTTTCCAGTCAATCTGGGAGTCAAAGAGACAAAATTCCATGTACTTTTTGGAAACTACAAATGGTGAATTGGTCAGTTTACTCACCAACTGATCAGTTTAGGGATGAACCAATCAGTTCATCTCATGGACCAGTCGGTTCACGTACTTTCCTATTCTGAATCACATTGATATTCAATGCATGACTAATGCAAAACATGACATCGACATCAATTCTTGATCCAATCTATTTGACCATTGTACCAGGAGGTTCATCAGTTGAAATGGTCACTTGGAACCATGAACCGATTGGTTTTACATAGTGAATCAATCGGTTCATGCCCTAGTTCAAGCATTGTTCAACCAATGTTGTTTTCAATTGACTTGACACTCCAATGGATTAATTCAACACTTGAATCAGTTAGTTCAATCTAGTCGATCAATTTTAAACCTTATTTGTGTAATTTAATACCCAAACACTTTTAGTAATCATTTTAAACATCATTGATGAATAAAATCCTATTTCAAGTGCATCCTATGTGTATGACCCTATAGGTCCCAATTTACACTGGCAATGAATGTCCATAACCAATTTATGACATCACAAGCAATGAAAGGTGTCTAGCAACACATCATTACTATCTAAGTAATTTGGAAAGTTTGAAATAACTTCAAACTAAAATTTGTGATTACTATTATCACGAACGTATAGTTCCTTTGTCTCTGATATCTATATTGAACTCATGGCATGGAATCGTCCATCCTATTCAACATTCAATCCATGTTCCTTGAACTAGAAAAGATTATCTAAGATGCATGTGAGTTCACATATCACATATTAAATCAAATGAGTATGTCCATACATTTCTTAGTCTCACTTATCAATAGGAATGGATATCGATCTCCTATAGGGGGGGAGAATCCCATCTACATCACTCAAACTCAATCCCCATGTGTCATAGAGTATCCAATCATCACCTTTATGTCAACCCTTATTCAAGGTCACGTTGTATGATGTCAAAGTACAAAGAATGAATTGTGATGAGTGTAGTGACTTAAAGGAATTCAGACAAAAATTTAGCCAAATTTCATAAGTGTTAGCATTTGATAAATTGGCTATATGATTCATGCAACAATTGTAGAATCGTATATCTGGCCAACTCTTGACCTAAAGGAAATCTCAATCTTTCTAGATTCTCATCATACCCAATCATATTGAGCACATGGGGCTCTACTGGATCTCCCTTTGTCAGTTTGCACATAAATAGCATTTTGGAGACATTATACCTTTCTTAAATTACATGATTCTTAAGATGTGTTTCTATCTCAAGAATTTTCATGGTTCATGTTTCTCATGCAACTCATAGTTCATACATCATAGAATAAGGTGATTAATGTCTAAGGCATCATTGGTATGCTTCCAATAAGCATCCACCTCAACCCTATGCGCATCAAGAGCAGGTTTCCCTAGCATTGGTGTTTCTAGGACATAGAGTTTACGGTCATCATTGAGAACCCTTCTCAAAGTCTAGAACCAGTCATGGAAGTTTGTCCCATTAAGTTTCTTCTCCTTATGAACATATCACAATGATGATTTTGTTTGACATTTGTTTCTACAAGAGAAATTTGTAGTTTTAAAATACTTTTGATTAATTTGATCTGACAACATAGACAATATTAATTAGGCCTACAATTAATTATTGCTCCCACTATTTTGTTCAAATTTATAACCCTCACTAACACCTCATAATATTGTATCGTACAATCTTCTAGTGAGACACGACCCAAAACAATTGAATTATTACCCAGTCAACGCCAGCATCCATAACCAATTATTAAAATAGGCAACTTTTTTTCAATGGTATCACATGCAATTCTTGGATAGATGAAATGCACAACTCTTTGCCATAGTCATATGCATGCTTCTAGGCACTTAATTTCACTAAGTTCACCTAGTTAAGCATGACCCAAAATCCAACATGATAGTAATGCACTCTGCTTGGCATGCCCACATAACTGCCATCACACGTCTATAAGATGGACATCGCACCACCCTTGGCATGACTATACATAGTCAATCAAGCTTTTCATTTTTGTTGCTAATGGAAAGCATCTAAAACTTAAAATTCTATTGAGGGTTTTTATATAAGTACATATATATACCTAGTCACCACATACTTATAGCACATATCATATACATGATAGAATCACAACAAAAACATGCAATTAAAACACACAAGCAATGGATATGGACATTCTATTGTAATACCTTGGAGCCACAAGGAACTATCACAACCTAAGGTCCACATCATATGTAGCAACCTATTTTTGATGAAGATCTATGCTGGAACCAGTCTAGGTCAATTGATTCATCCCTTGAATCGGTCGGTTGGCCTCCTAGTTAGTCGGTTGGTCTCTTGAAACGGTCGTATAGTTTGTAGGTTCAAGTGAAGTTTGGACTCCTCTAACCGATCGTTTGGTCGACTAGTCAATTGGTTCCTCTTATCTTCTGGCCTCCTCGATCCTCTAGTGAATCAGTTCGTCCCATGATCGGTCGGTCCGTCTAGTGCAGAACGTCTTCTCACAACAAACATAAATTAAAACTATCTTATTCATATTACATTATATAAGAGAAAACCTTGAGTTACATTCGAGGGGAAATAGGAAGAAGAATATGAATTTAAATTTGGAAGGAGAGAGAGAAGCTCAGTATGCAAATTGAGTAACAATGGGAAATAAACCAAACAACCAAGCACACATTCCACAGGGGGTTTTGGCCACAACCATGCTTACATCCACCATCACAACACTTTTAGGGGGACACATATTGATTGCATATATGTCATATATATAAATGTGATCATGTGTGGTATTTAATGAGATATGTATATTAATATTTTATTATTTACATCATATGTAATAAAAAAATGATTATATCTATTTAAATCCAGATACACTGTAAATTGAAATGGCTCTAATGCCATTGTTGGGAAATCAGGGTGACAGATATGGTAGTAGAAACAAAAATTTTAATTCTCGAATCCCTAATCAACATGATCTCATCAACAATTATGTATCTAGGAAGGGAGGTAACAAGAGTTATACCTGGTCCTGGAGCAAGTCCAGTGACAAACCTTGATGCAGTATCGTGCTTCTTCCCTAAGCAGCAATGCACTTCTTCTTCAGGAAGCAACTTGCTCCTTCTTCAGTAGCACTTAAACAGTCATCAACAATGGCCTCCTGGTACTACACCATAGATGGTATTTGACATTGTCCTCCCAATAGTGGCCAACAACCTCCTCACCTATGGAGTAGTCCACATGAACCACAGGGAGCTCCACGTAACACTACTAGAACAAATAGGAAGGAGTTGTCCCTTCTAACGTCAATATGCTAGGATTGATTCACTCTCCCACATTTGTCTCTCCCTTGATATCCCTCCCTATCATGGGTAGGACATGGTCAGGATCTCTATTGGTTACCACAACCATATAGAACAATAATTATCAGAGCCTAATGTTGTGTCTTGGAAGCCCCCAATACCCGTCCATTTATAGGAGGGTCGGGGTCAGGGTTTCTAGTCAGTCTGAGAGTCAAAGAGACTAAAGTCACAAATTTTCTAGAAACTATGAATGGATAACTAATCGATTCACTCACCAAATAGTCAGTTCATGGATGAGCCGGTCGGTTCATATCATTAACCTATCAGTTCATGTACTTTCCTATTCTAAATCACATTGGTAATCAATGCATGATTAATGCAAAACATGACATCAACATCAATCCTTGATCCAATTGAATTGACCATGGAATCGGGCATTTCATCACATGAGCCCATTATTTGGGACCATGAACCGGTCAGTTCACATAGTGAAGTGATCAGTTCATGCACTAGTTCAGGCATTGTTCAACTAATGTTGTTTCCAATTGATTTGACACTTCATCCAATCAGTTCAACACTTGAACCGATCAGTTCAGAGACAAGTCAGTCAATTTTGAACCTTAGTCCTAATTGAATACATAAACACTTTTACTAATCAAGTTAAACATCATTCATGAGTAAACTCCTAATCCAAGTGTATCTTATGTGTGTGACCATATAGGTCACAATTTACATTGACAGTGAATGTCCATAACCAATTTATGACATCACAAGCAATGAGTGGTATCTAGAAACACATCATTGCTATCCAAGTAATTTAGAAAGTTGAAGAACAACTTTAACCTACAATATGTGATTAGTGTTACCGTGATCATATAGTTCCTTTGTCTATGATATGCAGATTGAACTCGAGGCATGGAATCATCATCCTCTTCAATGTGCAATCCATGTTCCTTTAACTAGATCAAACTATCTAAGATGCACAAGAGTTCACATATCACATATTGAGTCACTTGAGTATGGCCATAAATTTCTCAGTCTCTCTTATCAAGAGGCATGGATATCAATCTCTTATGGGAGGGACAAATCCCATCTACATCACTGACACTCAATCCATGTGTGTCATAGAGTATATGATCATCACCTTTATGGAAACCCTTATTCAAGGGCATGTTTGATGATGTCAAAGCTCAAATAGTGATATGTGATGAGTGTAGTGACTTTAGGTCTAAGAACCACAATTACCATTATCACTATGAGTGTAAGACCCCTGACCTAGCTTCTGGAATAGCCTTATTTTATTTTCTTGATTATATGCTTAAAACCTTAATCTAATCCTTTGAGATATTTTTGGAACATGTGACAAGCTTATGTTTTAAGTTTTGTCCTGTTTGGATGACGTTTCAGCTTTATATGCTTATTTTGGACCAAGTTGTAATTTACCCATGTTGAGGGTTTAGATTGCAATTTTTCACATCTGGAATGTGCCCTATATGTCTTAGCATCATGAGAGAGTATGATGAAGAAGGGTGTCTTGCTTTTACCTTGCTTGATGAGGTAGCATCATGTGGTGATGCTAGGGTTTTCTAGGGTTTTGCTTGGTGGAGCACGGTGTCGACCATGTTGAGCTCAATTGAATGTTGTGACATGTGTCTCGACCATTATGGTGTGTCTTGAGTGTGCTTCAGTCGAGATACATTCTTTGAGTGATGTTGTTTTGACCTTGGTGTGCTGGATTTTGTTTGGTCGAGATGGTTTGTCTCCTAGTGATGTGTTTCGACCATGTTTTGTGTGATGCTCTTTTGTAGTGGTTGATGCATGGTACGTTGATGTTTGTTTAACCCCCTAGGGTAGTGGTGACTAAAGAGGTCGATACCCCACCTAGGTTGTATCACCATATGTTGCATGCATGCGTTAAGTGGGTGCATGGCTGTTTTCTTGGTGTACATGTGTCCCTTTGGTGCTCTCTTGTGTTGACACCTCACACCTACCTTACTTTCTTCCTCCCTTGGGTATATAACCCCTTTCTCCTTCATGTAAGTATCCTTTTCAGCCCTCCTTCTTCTCCCCTCTCTTGTGTTCGACCATGTAGCTTTGAGAAGCAAAGAGGGGCTGATCTAGGTGCTTTGGAGGTAGATCAACCTTGCATGTGGTGCTTTGGAGCTTAATCACCTTCCTTGTGGTGATTCTTGGTGGTTTCTCTTCTTGGTAAGTGGTTCTACCCCCTCTGATCACATTTTTCCTTTAAAACCCTACCTCCCTTGTTCTTATTTCTTGGCCATAGACTATGAATCATCCATGGTGGTCACCTTGATAGAAACTCCTCATCACAAGAGTCAGAGACTATGTTTTGACATGGTGGTACCCGAGTGAGAGGAAGCTTTCTTCTCTTTCTCCTTTCTTCTTTTGGTTCATCCCAGGGTTGTTACCCTCTTCTCTTGAGCTTTTCTTTGACCATGGTGTTCTTCTCTTTGAAGTTGATCTTATGGCCGAGATGCTAGTCAAAGTTGAAGTATCTTCTCCTCTCTTAGAGCCTTTCATCATGGAGCTCAGATCTCTACATAAGGCGGGTTATATAACTTTCCTCTCTTCTATTTTAGCACCATAATCTTACTTGCATGTTTTTGTTTCTATCTCTAAAATGTGATCTTAACATGCTAAAAGATATTATCATGATGGGTTTGGGCCATGATGATAATCCTATGAGATATTCTTCTAATCCTAAACCCTAATTTCCTTGTACTCAATTTTGAGGTGAATGTGAGAGGGATGGTTTTCTCTTGCCTTTGATCTATGATTTCCATCATCATGCATGAGGTCTGAGTACCTTAGTGTAACATGGGGTTTTGGTTCTATTTTACATGTGTTGAATGTGAGTTTCACCTCTCTTAACAAGTTTCCTTCGTGGATATTTCTATGGTACATGTTTTAAGGTTTTGATGATCAACCTTGCATGGCGTTGTTTTATTCGACTTTGACGATCTTCCCTTGGTGATAACCTTCTCTCTTAATTGTGGTTCATCCTAGTTTTTATGATGGTTATTTGCCTTTTTGGTAGCTTGACCTTGATGGTCACTACACCTTTATTTTAGTCTTGGTCCACAAACTTTGATTATGAGGCTATGTTATTGCATGCACCAAGATCCTTGGTTTTATCACCACATTATAATTCAGCCTATGTTTTCTTGAGGTTTTGAGTTGGTTTTCCTGAGGTTGAATTTTGATCTAATCTTGCCTAGTTGGTTTCTTGAAGGTCCACATTGAAGTTTGGTTTTAAAGTTTTGAAGTTCATCTTCCATGGAGTTTTTCTCTCTTTGGTTGTGATTAGTGTCTTTGATGTTTACCACCTACTTTGATCATGGTTAATCTCTATTTTGAAAAGGACATGTGTTGTTTAGATGGCTTGACTTAATGTTTGACACACATGCTTTTGTAAAGGTCAAAACATATGCTTTGGTTTTGGTCGAGACACATGCTTTGTCATGGTCAAGACATATGCTTTGGTTTTAATCGACACATATTCTTTGATTTTGGTCAAAACATATGATTTGGTTTTGGTCAAGACACATGCTTGCTCATTTTTGTGACATATGATTTGGTTTTGGTCGAGACATATGTGTTGGTTTTGGTCGAGACATATGTGTTGGTTTTGGTCGAGACACATGCTTGCTCATGGTCGTGACATATGCTTTGGGTTTGGTCAAAAAATATGCCTTGGTTTTGGTCATGACATATGTTGTTGTGGTGGTCGAGACAATTTTCTTGATGGTGCATGAGACACTTGTCTTGATGGTGTTCCAGACACATGTTTGATAGTTGGTTGAGACACATACAAGGGAGCATGATTTCTACATATGTGGGACATTATAAGGTTGTTACACATGTACATATTAATGTTGTTTTATACTTAATGATGTTTAGATAGTTGGTTAACCAAGTTAATGATGATATTCTAATCCTAGTATGCTCCAAGAAAGTGGGAGGTGATGAGACTACAGTTCGGTAATTGATTAATGTTGTGAAACCCTATTCTGGTATATGTATGAAACCCTAACCTTAATCCTAGGGTATGCTATGCTTGTTGACTACATTAGATGAATGGCATGTGATTACATTTTCTCTCTCCTACTAGTGTGATTCAAACCTTGTAGGTTGAATAAATGCCATAGCTTGTGAATGCCATGGTGATGGTTATGATCCTTATGAGGCATGTTGAGATAATGATGAGACACAAAGATATATGATGTGATGGGTCTCATGACCTGGTAGAGGCTTAATACCTAGTGTGAGGTGTTATCCTCCAGTGACATGATTGAGGGATTGACATCCCATTGTGATGTGGTATTGATGTTGGCCTTGTGATTGGCAGTTCTACAAGTATCATGTAGTGATGTGACAAGTTCACACCTTATACCTTTTATATCTTCTGAAGTTGTATTATGCCCTTCTCTTTGTAATGTTTGTTTAGGGTTTATAAGTTGTAACTTGATTGATGCTAGAAGATTCCCAATTGGAATAACTAATCAAGTAAAACCCTAATCATGTAGTTTCCTTGTGCCATAGATCCATCTTTAGGGTTCTCCCTTAGTGGAAGTTGGAAGTCGTATATTGTTGAGTATATGCATTTTATAGGATTGGTTGTGGTCATACCCTGGCAGGAAAATGATCAAGGTCATATCTCAAAGATGTGATACAATGTTGATATATTATATATTTTTAGAATGGATAAAGCCATACCTAGGCAGGAGTGTGGCGTGTGGCTGCGGTCGTAAGTCAATTTCACTAGTAGTGTGCCTATATACCAATGCAGACTGGGCTATTTTTTAGTTGGACTCTATATGCAGACTCAGACTGACCGAGGGGTGTGGAGAGATTGTTAGATTGTGGCCCTTCCATTGATCTTGTATGGCACTAATTTCGACTTAGCAGGGGTCAGTTGGATCATGAGTGGTATACCTCATCTCCTCAGGGCATAACAAAAAGACATAACACATCTATGTAGTGCATTTGCTTAGGGTCAAATATGGATAACATTGGATGACCCCTTGCCTTATCTTTGTACTGATTTCTTGAATTACAATGTGGTAAGAGAAGTTAACTATAATACATGTTCTTCATATTCCTTCTTGAAATATTAGTTGTTCTATTATTTAGTGGTAATTACTTTAATTTCTTAATATGCATCACTGATTTCATACATATCATTTAGCTGAATCTGCTCACCCAATGATAATTTTGTCTATATGCTTTAATATAGTTGTTCTTTTAATAGACATTGGTGGAAATTTATATCTCTTACTGGGACCTTTGGTCTCACCCCGTGGGTTTCCACATCTTTTAGGTGGTCAACCACGTAGAGGTAGAGATCGTGTTTTTAAAGTCAAAAGTAAGAGGATCTATAGATTTTGGATCAGGGTATGTAGCTAATGTCTAGTAATAGAGTCCTATGTGTCGTCCCTGTACTCTCAGGTCCTTGGGGGTGTTCTATAGATGTTGTACATCAGTTGATTTTTTGGTACTATACCATGGTGGTACAGACATGATTTGTATACATGAACATGATACAATATGTAACATGTTGTGGCTATTTAGCAAGTGAACAACGATATGTAACATCTTTTGGCATGAATGAAATATAAGTGACACAAGTCCTATGGCTTTAAATATGATGTATTCAGTTGGAAGTGCCTTTAAGTGGTCGGTTTTAACCTACCATGTTTTGTGGTAATGTGGTTATTAGCAATCATTCCATGCTTTGTTTTGAGTAATCTCACTTTGTATTAAAATGGGTGTCACATTTGATGGTATCAAAGCTCTAGGTTTGCTGAGTCTATAGGGATACTAGGACTTAGGACTAGGATGATGTCTAAGCTGAGAACATGACATAAAACATGGTGCATACTGCCTAATATCAATACTTGAGTGCTCTGTCCAGGTATTCAACTATTGAAGAGAAGGTAAGTATGGAACTATTAGATTGATATCTTTCTGATTTATCTAATCAAGTAGTCATTCTAAAATAATCTAAAGAGCATAACAAACCAGGAATCATGGAGCTAATACCTTCATCTTGCCCTAAAGAAGAAGAAAATTTCATCATAAGATACCTGAACTTAAATGTCAGATAATTATAAGAGGAAGATATGACACCATGAAACCTAAACCTGAGCACAAATAAGCTATGAGAATTCTTTGAAGTTGTAATTTCAAGAAGGTTGTAAAGCAAGAGACGGATAAATATGTGTTAATAAAGTAAGTCAAGGTGTAAAATCTACATAAGATGAAGAGAATTCCTGAGATAAGTATGATACGAGGAGACAAATGATAACACTGACAAAATAAATAAAGTGGAATTTGAGTTAACCACCGACCAACCTATGTGAGTAAGAAAGTTCTAAAATAAAAACCGTCATTACATACAAAAGAATTAAAGAGAGGTGACCCATGTTTAATAAAGAAACTGTGAAATATGATGGTCTACCTCTTGATAAGGGGATAAACATGATAAAACAAGAGAACATACATGAGAATGATGAACAAATAACCAAAAAGAAGTAATGATATTCTTTGATCTTGATAATTCTTATGTTTATGGCAAGGAAACCAAGATGAAAAAGGTAAAATGACACATAAGAAGTTGTAAACTTGTATAATAACTAAAGAAAGCTGGTAACCCCTTCCCCTTATTAGAAACCCCTAGGAAGTTTTGTGGTGCCAAGGGAAGTGTGTTCCCTTATGTTCCTCCTTTCTTGGAACGTGTCATTCAAGTGAATCGTATACCACTTGATATGCATAGTATCAATGGTAACCTTGGATGGATACTTGGGATTAGAATCGGGCGGTTTTAGACAGTAGTTCCAAGGTGGCGATGTTTGTCTATGGTTATGTGACGTGGGTCTTCTGAGGATATAGGAAGATTCTCTCAATGTGTCTAGTATCAGTGATGGTAGCAGAGAAGATGATGAGGCAAGGTGGTGAAGCATTTTTGGCACATGTTGTGGATACTAAGGTGAGGAGTCCTAGTATCTAGAAGGTGTTAGTTGCATGTGAGTTTTAAGATGTGTTTCCCAATGAGTTTCTAGGAGTTACCCCACCTTAAGAGATTGATTTTGGAGATCAATCTAGCTCTGAGTACACAGCTGATAGATCAGACACCATACAGGATGGCTCCAGATAAGATGGTAGAGTTGAATAGACAGTTGTAAGAGCTTCTTGGGAAAGAGTTTTATCAGGCTAGACACATCTCCTTGGGATGCTCACATTTTGTTCGTGAAGAAGAAATATGGAACAATGAGGTTGTTCTTTGATTACCAATAGTTGGACAAGGTAACAACTAAGAATAGTACCCTTTTCTGTGTATAGACAATATGTTTGACTAGTTGTGAGGTGCCACAGTCTTCTCCAAGATAGACTTGGGGTCAGGTTAGCATTACTTGTAGATCTAGGTGGATGACATACCAAAGTCAACTTTTAGGATGTAGTGTGGTCATTATGAGTTTGTGGTTATACCCTCTGTGCTAACCAATGCACTAGCAGTGCTCATGGACTTGATGAATAGTGTTTAGGCCCTATCTAGATCAGTTTGTGGGTTAATTTATAGATGACATATTGATCTATTCTAGAGTTAGATTTTTTTGGGTATGTGGTATCTTCTTGTGAAGTCTGTGTAGACCATAAGAAAGTGGAGCCAGTGTTAGAGTGGGAACAACCTAAGACATCTACAGGAGGTTATTGAGGACTTCAACGTAGTGGTGTTACCCCTAACAAAGTTGATGAAGAAAGGTATCTCTTTCATCTGGGATGACATGTGTCAGTGTTCTTTCCTACTTTTAAAGGAGAAGTTGACCAGTGCACCAATGTTAGTGCTGCCAAAACAAGGAAATGATACATATTTTTCTATGATGCATCAAGGAATAATTTGGGTTGTGTGTTGATGCAAGATAAAAATGTGATATCCTTCGCTTCACAATGGCTTAAGAAGCACGAGGAGAACTACCTAATACATGATGTAGAGTTATCAAGTATGGTCCATGCTTTGAAGTTATGGAGACACTACCTTTATGGTGAAAGGTGTTAGATATACACCGACCACAAGAACATGCACTACATCTTCTTACATCCGGAGCTAAATATGAGACAAAAATGTTGGATGGAGTTAATCAAGGATTATGACTACACAATAGATTACCATCCAGGGAAGGTGAACATGGTTGTAGACGCTTTGAGCGGGGAGTCTTCTTCATCATAATTTGTGGATAAGGCACTTTTGTGTTCCTTGGTATGCCATAAGAGAGACATATTGGTCACCTTACATCAGATGAATGAACAGTTGGAAGTGTTTTGTTAGTAGTACTGTTGACATAGTCACAAGTAAAATCAACGTTGAGTTAGCAGAATAAAGTAGCATAGCAGAAGTGTGATGGCTTCCATGAGTCAGAGGATGGTATAAGTATTTTACCATAGCAGGACAAATGTTCTAGAATTGATAACCAGAAGTCATTGGTTCTAGAAAAGGCTCGCTCTTTTGTGTATTGCATGCATCCCCACAACACCAAGATGTATTGGAATCCAAAGAACTTTGTATAAGTGGCCAGATTTGAAACATGATGTAGTTGGGGTTGTAAATAAGTGTGTAGTGTGTCAGCAAGTTAAGACGGGATATTAGAAATGTGCATGAACCTTATAATTGATACATGTGTTGTTGACAGGTAGATAGTCTAAGAGAAGGATACAGACCTTAGGGATCTATTTAAGAGACAGTGTTTTGCAATTTTGGGCAGTGCAGATGTTCACCTAAGTTTGATAGAAGTTTCCCTACAATAACAACTATCATGGGAGCATTGGTATGACACCACATGAGGCTCTATTTTGGTGATAGTGTAGATCTTTATTATGTTATTATGAGACTGGTGAGTAGCCTATAAGTGGAGTTTACACAAAGCTACCTATGTTGTGTCTAGTGTTTCATGTTTCTATGTTGAGGAAATGTCACCCGAACATGGAGTTGACTCTACATATAGTAGAGATGGAGTTAGATTAGGATGAGTCTTGTGTGGTAGATTTTGTGTTGATACTGGATAGGAAGATCAAGAGGATGAAGAATAAGGATCTCCCTTTGGTTAAGTTTCTATGACATCACCACGGTATTGAGGAAGCCACATGGGAGCTTGAGGAAGAGATGTGAAAGAAATACCCATCTCTTTTCGCATAGGATTTCAAAGGCAAAAACCTTGTTAGGGGTTTATGGTTGTAAGACCCCTGACCTAGCTTCTGGGCTAACCTTTTATTAGATGCTTGAAACCTTTATCTAATCCTTGGAGATGTTTTTGGAACATGTGACAAGCTTATGTTTTCAATTTGGTCATGTTTTAATGATGTTTGAACTTTGTAGGCTTATTTAGGACCAAGTTGCAATTTACCCATGTTGAGGGTTTATATTGTAATTTGTCACATGAGTGCTCCCTCTATGCCTTTTCATCATGAGAGAGAGGATGATGAAGATGGACGTCTTGCTTGGACCTTAGTTGATGAGGTAGCATCATGTGGTGATGCTAGGTTTTCTAGGGTTTTGCTTGGTGGAGCATGGTGTTGACCATGTTGAGCTCAATTGAGTGTTGTGACATGTATCTCAACCATGTTAGTGTGTACTAAGTGTGTTTCTATTGATACACCTTCTTTGAGTGATGTTCTTTTGACCTTGGTTCCCCAGATGTGGTTTGGTTAGGATGGTTTGTCCCTTAGTGATGTGTTTCGAGCATGTTTTGTGTGGTGCTCTTTTGTGTAGTGGTTGATACATGGTACCTTGATGTTTGTTTTGACCCCCTAGGGTTGTGGTGACCCAAGAGGTCGATACCCGAACTAGGTTTTTTCACCATATGTTGCATGCATGCCTTAAGTGGGTGCATGGTTGCTTTCTTGGTAGACAAGTATCCCTTTGGTGCTCTCTTGTGTTGACACCTCACACCTACCTTACTTCCCTCCTCCCTTGGGTATATAACCACATTTTCTTTCATGCAAGCATCCTTTTAGTCCCTCCTTCTCCCATCAATTGTGTTCAACCTTGGATTTTTGAGAAGCAAAGAGGGGCTGATCTAGGTGCTTTGGAGGTAGATCAACCTTGCATGTGGGGCTTTGGAGCTTAATCGCCTTCCTTGTGGTGATTCTTGGTGGTTTCTCTTCTTGGTAAATGGTTCTACCCCCTTTGATCACGTTTTTTCTTTGGAACCCTACCTCCCTTCTTCTTTTTTCTTGGCCATAGACTATGTATCATCCATGGTGGTCACCTTGAGAGAAACTCCTCATCACAAGAGTTGTAGACTATGTTTTGACATGGTGGTACCTGAGTGAGAGGAAGCTATCTTCTCTTTCTCCTTTCTAATTTCGGTTTGGCCTAGGTTTTTTAGTGTCTTCTCTTGAGCTTTTCTTTGACCATGGTGTTCTTCTCTTTGGAGGTGATATTGTGGCTGAGGTGCTAACCAAAGTTGGAGTATCTTCTCCTCTCTTGGAGCCTTTGATCTTGGAGCTCAGATCTCTACATAAGGTTTGTTATATAACTTTCCTCTCTTCTATTTTAGCACAATAATCTTGCTTGCATGTTGTTGTTTCTATCTCTAAAATGTTATCTTGACATGCTAAAAGATATTATCATGATTTAGGGTTTGAGCTGTGATGATAATACTATGAGATTTTCTTCTAATCCTAAACCCTAATTTCCTTGTACTTGATTTTGAGGTGAATGTGAGAGGGATGGTTTTCTCTTGCCTTTGAATTATGATTTACATCAACATGCATGAGTTCTGAGTATCTTAGTGTAACATTGGGTTTTGGTGTTGTTTTACATGTGTCGAATGTGAGTTTCACCTCTCTTAATAAGGTTCTTTCATGGATATTTCTATGGTACATGTTTTAAGGTTTTGGTGATCCTCTTTGTACGATGTTATTTCCTTTGACTTCGATGAGTTTCCCTTGGTGATAACCTTTTTCTTATCACATTACATCCCTATTTTGAGGATGGTTATTTGCCTTTGTGGCAGCTTGACCTTGATGGTCACTACGCCTTTGTTTTAGTCTTGGTCGACAAACTTTGAACATGAGGTGATGTTCTAGCATGCAATAGGATCCTTGGTTTATCACCACAAAAATTCAGCCTTTGTGTTTTCTTGAGGTTTTGCATTGGTTTTCATAAGCTTGAACTTTGGACTTCTCTCACCTAGTTTGTCTCTTGAAGGTCCATGTTGACATTTGGCTTTAGAGTTTTGATGTTCATCTTGCATGGATTTTTTCTCTCTTTGGTTGTGCTTAGTGTCCTTGATATTTACCACTTGCTTTGATCTTGGTTAATCTTTATTTTAAAGATGGACATGTTTTGTTGATATGGCTTGACTTAATGATTGAGACACAAACTTTTGTCATGGTCGAAACATATGCTTTGGTTTTAGTCAAGAAACATGATTTCTCATGGTCGAGACATATGCTTTTGTTTTGGTCGAGACATATGCTTTGGTTTTGGTCAAAACATATGCTTTGGTTTTGTTTGAAACACATACTTGCTCGTGGTCATGACATATAATTTGGCTTTGGTTGAGACATATGCTTTGGTTTTGGTTGAGACACATGCTTGCTCATGGTTGTGACATATGCTTTGGTTTTGGTTGAATCATATGGTTTGGTTTTGGTCGAGACATATGTTGTCGTGGTGGTCGAGACACTTGTCTTGGTGGTGGTCGAGACACATGTTTGAGAGTTGGTCGATACGCATATAAGGGAACATGGTCACTACATATGTGGGACATTGTAAGGCTCCTACACATGTACATATAAACGTTGGTTGATACATAATGTTGTTTAGATAGTTGATTAACCAAGTTAATGATGATGTTCTAATCCCAGTATACTCCAAGAAAGTGGGAGGTGATGGGACTAGGGTTTAGTGATTGAATAATTTTATGAAGCCCTATTCGGCTATGTGTTTGAAGCCCTAACTGTAATCCTAGGGTATGCTATGCTTGTTGAGGGTGTTGGATGAATGGCATGTGATAACATTTTCTCTCTCCTACTTGTGTGATTCTAACCTTGTAGGTTGAATGAATGTCATAGTTTTTGAGTTCTATGAGCCTTATGAGGCATGTTGAGATAATGACGAGACACAAATATATATGATGTGATGGATCTTATGACTTGGTAAAGGTTTAATGCCTAGTGTGAGGTATTATCCCATAGTGATGTGACATTGATGTTGGCCTTGTGATCGGTAGTGCTACAAGTATCATGTGGTGATGTGACAAGTTCACACCTTATATGTTTTATATCTTCTTAAGTTTTATTATTCCCTTATATTTGTAAAGATTGTTTAGGGTTTATACATTGTAACTTGATTGATGCTAAAAGATGCCCAATTGGACTAACTAATCAAGTGAAACCCTAATCATGTAGTTGCCTTGAGCCATAGATCCATCTTTAGCATTATTACTAGTTGGGTGGTGAAATGGAAATTCTCCCTAGGTGGAAGCTCGGAGTCATATATTGTTGAGTATATGCATTTCACAGGATTGGTAGTGGTCATTCCTTGGAAGGAGAATGGTCGCAGCCATATCTCAAAGATATGATACAGTGTTTATATATTATATGTTTTGAGGATAGGTGTGATCATACCTCGGCATGTGGATGCAGTCATAACTCAGTTTCACCAATGTTGTGCCTATATACCAAGGCAGACTAGGTTGTTTTGCAGTTGGACTCTATATGTCACTACAACAGACTCATATTGACCGAGGGGTGAGTAGAGATCATTGGATTCTGGCTCTTCCATTGATCTTTTATGCCACTGATTTTGACTTAGCAAGGGTCTGTTGGAGCATGAGTGGTATACCTCATCTCCTCAGGGAATAATAAAAAGATGTAAAATAGACATGTAGTGCATTTGCTTAGGGTCAAATACAGATAACATTGGATGACCCCTTGCCTTATCTTTACACTAATTTCTTGAGTTATAATGTGGTGAGAGAAATTGAATGTTATACATGTTCTTCATATTCCTTCCTAAAACATTAATTACTCTATTGCTTAGTGGTAATTTCTTAATTTGCATCACCGGTTTAATACATATCATTTAGTTGAATCCGCTCAACCTAATGATAATGTTGTATATCTACTTTATTCTACCTATGCTTTTTTAATAGAAGTTGGCAAAGAGTTATATCTCTCATTAGGATGTTTGGTCTCACCCTGTGGGTTTCCACATCTTTCAGGTGGTCGAGCACATAGAGGTAGATATCTTGTTGTTGAAGTCGACAGTAAGGCGAGTTGTAGTTGTTGGATCATGGGTATGCAACTAGTGTCTAGTAATAGAGTCCTATGTGTCATCACTGTACTCTCAGATCCTTGGGGGTGTTTTATAGACATTGTACATCTATTGAGTTTTTGGCACTATACCATGATGGTACAAACATGATTTGTATATGTGAATAGGACACCATATGTAACAGGTAGTGGATAGTTATCCAGTGAACAATGATATGTAACATCTTTTGGCATTAATGAAATATAAGTGACACCAGTCCTATGGCTTTGAAAATGATGCATTCACGTGGAGGTGCCTTTAAGTGTTTGGTTTTTATTTACCCTGTTTTGGGGTAATGTGGTCATTAGTGATAATTCCACACTTTGTTTTGAGTAATCTTACTTTGTGTAGTAATGTGTGTCACAATGAGAGTTGATTCTAACTACCATTCCATGGTGTCCATGTATCACTCTCAAGGTGGGTCTGTCCAATACATTGTTCTCTAACATGTACATTTGTGCTTGACTTGATATCACATATCATGACTAACGAGACTCTACCATCAGTCAACACACATTCTGGTATTTTTTAATATTATTATCTATTTTACTTCCATACTAATATCTGACTAGGGACATAACAAGAATGTATGTACTCTTATCATACATATGATCTCATTGTCAAGGTCATCAAACTGAAGACATATGTCATTGAGTAACATCATTCTTTAGAAATATTTTATATGTGTGTCATCACCTCATGATTGAGACAAACATAATAGATAGAAATGCCTTTATCATTTTCAAATCAGGTATCTAATGTCCCATTACAATCATCATATGATTGGCTCTCTAGGCATACATACCAACAACTCCTCCCTATAGTGGGGGTACTAGTAATAGCTACCCCAGTAGCTTTCCTATGGAGGTGGGTATGTCTCCTAATACCCGGTGGGGTTCCCATGCACCTGTGCGCTCTAAAAGAAATACATGTAGTTATTTGATGGTGAATATGTTGTTGGTCCAACCACATTGTATCCTATCTCCTCTCAATGTTCTCTCGTGATCTCTGAATGCCATCCAGTTGTGCATTTATCATAGACATATAATAGGCATTCATTGTGGGTTGTTGTTATGCTATCACTATTCTTTGTCTGCACACCCGACGAGACTCAGTTCCACCACTCTCCTCTTCTCTGCTTCCTGTGACTCTTCCAATCTCATATGAAACTTTGTGGGGGTGTTGTTTCCCAATGTCCCTAGGATTCTCATCTTATCACATCCTCAAATATCCAAGAAATCCAGAGATGGTCATACCCCTTGAGAGGTGTAGCATGGTAAGGTAGCTTCACTGAGACTCTTTCATAAAGGGGGTTGATGTGGTTTTTGAATGCACTAACAAATTCACTCAGAGTTTATATCCCCGAGCTTTTACCAAAACCAAGTGCAACAATACCACCCGCAAGCGGACGGGTGTTATTGCAGTATAGTTGAGAATCGAACCCAAAGGACAACGTTTTTAAGAATCCTTGTCATTTGAATCTAGCTCAAGTAAAACTAATATTTAGAACAATTGGTTGATTTGGGTTTGATTAAACTAATTGCAAGAAAGTAAAAGCTGAATTAAAGATAGGTTCGGATCAAAGATATGGAATTGCTGGGATGGTACCGGGTTTGACCACCGCTACACACAAACATACTCCTTTGCAAACAATCCAGGCAAGATATAACACTTCAAGTAGAGCTGCTGCAGAACCCCCCATACGGGCGTTAGGTCCGCGTAAGCATCACCATAGGCAGTAGATTTCTCGTCGCCATCTGGATCACATGTCTTACGGCTCTGAAGACACAGAAATCCACGGAGGTTTTGAACCCCCCATACGGGCGTTAGGCGCACAGAAGCGTCACCGAAGGCTAGATGGCTCGTCCCCTCACAGATCATACACTTACTACCTCGATGAAATCCCATCCTATTTCTAGTTTGGGAGTCAGCCGCGTTAACCGATAAACAAGCAGGAGGGTGACATGCAAGGAAACATCGACGTTTAGCGAGATGATACAAAATCCAACTAAAGTTGTGAACCCCCTATACAGGCGTTAGGCACACAGAAGCGTCACCGAAGGCTAGATGGCTCGTCCCCTTGCGGATCATACACTTACTACCTCAAGGAATCCCCTTCTATTTCAAGTCAGGGAGTCAAACTCATTAAACGACATTCAAACCCATGCATTGAAGTTATCACAACATAGGGAGCACAAAGATGAAAACAAGCATATAACCAACCTACAAGCTTAACGATAAACAACAAAATGAAGAGTTATATACATTGCCATGGAAAGTTTAACAAAAGAACATGGTTTGCATGGGCAGCGGGGCTAGTCCCCGCACCCTAGCGAAAGAGGACTACTCGCTCATGATGCGAGATACAAGAAGGATAGGAGAGAAAGATAGATCCACCATGAGCTCGGTGCAGAGGGTGGACGCAGCCCGGTGAAGAAGATGCGCTCCTTGCTCCGTCTTCTTTCTCTTCTTGGCCTCCTTGGACACAACACTAGCAGTAGGTGGAGTGGAACTTGATCGGGGTGGTGCTCTGGCAGCCTATCAGTGTCTGGATCCGATGCCTTCAAATGGGGACCCTGGGGGTCTATTTATAGGTTCAGATCTGACCCCAAACGGTCTGGAGACCGTATGGGTGCCAAACGGTTTGGAGACCGTTTGGGCGCCAAACGGTCTTGAGACCGTTTGGGCACCAAACGGTTTGTTTCGATCGGTCCTGGCCTTGGCATGGTCGTGCGGCTTTAGTTCTTCAATCGATCTTTGCCCTTGCGTCGAACGGTCTTGGGACCGCACGGGACCAAACGGTCTTGAGACCGCATGGGACCAAACGGTCTTGAGACCGCATGGGACCAAACGGTCTTGGGACCGTATGGGACCAAACGGTCTTGAGACCGCATGGGACCAAACGGTCTTGGGACCGTATGGGACCAAACGGTCTTGAGACCGCACGGGACCAAACGGTCTTGGGACCGCACGGGACCAAACGGTCTTGGGACCGTAGGGGACCAAACGGTCTTGGGACCGCATGGGACCAAACGGTCTTGGGACCGTATGGGACCAAACGGTCTTGGGACCACACGGGACCAAACGGTCTTGGGACTGTATGGGACCAAACGGTCTTGGGACCGTATGGGACCAAATGGTCTTGGGACAGCATGGGACCAAACGGTCTTGGGACCGCATGGGACCAAACGGTCTTGAGACCGCATGGCTTTCTTTGGCAACCGGTTTCATCATTCGTTCTTCGTGTATTCCGCCAAACGGTCTTGGGACCGCGTGGACCCAAATGGTCTTGAGACCGCAAGGATCCAAATGGTCTTGAGACCGTATGCATGGAGTTGCTTGATTTTCCTGCATTAAATGAAAGATATTTAGTTAAAATCTTGATTATTGAATCAACTAAGTAGTATTGTGCATTATGATTCATATTAGGGTGAAATGATGTGGAATTGAGATGAAATTGTTCCAAAAAGGTAACTGAATTTCATGATGAGTATGCACTCATCAAAACACCCCGAACTTAAATCGTTGCTCGTCCTCGAGTAACATAAAGTTTGAAATTGTTGCCTAATGAAATACTTTCGATCCGTGTGATTTCTTCATCTTCACATCACAAATGTTTTCTTTCTGCTCAGTATGAATGAGTACCTTAACTTCCTGGGACCACTAAACACGTCTTTCCATAGCTTCGTTCCTGAGTTCGTTTCCCAATAACGCTTCCTCTCCACTTTTTCCAACACCAAGCATGTCGAAGAGTTTTGTAGGAGTTCTGAGATACCCGCAGAATCAACAAGTATGCATCCGATCTGACACTGGTGTAGTTCAGGATGGTGGGCCATGAATTGTGCCCTTAGGTAGAAAAAGGAGTGAAAGGTGGTATGGAAAGAAGAAGTAAATCTCTCCTCTATTCGAATCGAGATTTTTATTTGTTTTGCAATTTCATTTATTGCATATTTTTTTGTGTGCGCTATGGCATCTTTTATTGCAGATCTCTCCTCTATTCGACTCGAGATTGCATTTCTTTTTGTGTGCACTTTGGCATCTTTTATTTGCAAATCTCTCCTCTATTCGACTCAAGATTGCATTTTTGGTGGTACGCCCCTATTCATTGCGAGGGGTATGGAAGAAGCGGATAAGGGGAAGTGGCGTGCCACCCCAAACTTAGGGTTTGGCACATAATCGACTTTTGTTGCTTTTGATGGATGGAGGGGTACGAAGATGATAGAAGAAGTGTAGAAGAGAGTTCAGATCAGAATGCAACTTGATTTACAATTTGAGTCCGGGTTGATCTTTGTGTCATACTCTGCTCAAATAATGACTTGATGCGGATCCAGTGGGGATTCTGAGCCATTGTTCCACTAGTAAGTTAGGAAGCGCGACGTGTTTGATCCCTATCAGTTTGACAGGTACTTATCATTTTGTAAAAAGTATTATGATGTTAGGAATCATAAGCTTCACAGGATGATTTCAGGCAAGAGGCAAGTTTCAAAAATTAGTCATGTTGAGGATTTACTTCGAGTAAGGAGGATATTATGATTGAAAATGCACAGCAAGATAGTTAGTTACATTTTTATCGACAAGAGTCAAAATTTCATCAGGTATCTGTTCAAAAATTTGAAAAATTTTATGATAAAGACAACTTATATGAAAAGAGGGTGTATATGGAAATGAAGTACGTACCACCCACCCTCCACCCCAAACTTAGAGATTTGCTCGTCCTCGAGAAAACCCTAAATCCAAGATGGAGGGGAAAGGCAACACCAGGTATGACTGCCGAGAATGATTTCATTCTGATCAGCGCCACTCCAATCTCATGTTCTGAAAGAAAACTATCTCATAAGGCAAATTTTATTTAAGGAAAATTTAACTATAAGGTAGGAAACAAAATTTGGAAAGGAAAAGTAAAATAGATTTATTGGTCGGGTTGCCTCCCGATGAGCGCCTTTTTTTTATGTCGCTGGCTCGACGTGGATATTATCACCATGGTGGAGCTCTGAGCGGAGCTTGGTTAACATATGTTTTTGGTGGTTTCTTTTTCAGCCATTCATTGATCTTCTGTTTGATCTTAGCTTCTTGTATTTTTCCCCACACATAACGAGCAATGTCAGAGCATATAGGGAAACAACCTGAGTTATATTGATTTGTTCTTTGTTGCTCACTTTGAGGTGGAAAGTGGTTGAAGGTAATCCGAACAGCATCATTGATAAGGAAATTTTGTTGAGGTTTAGAAGGGAAGTTCATTTGTTGATGCACCATCTCTTCATCGTAGCAATGTTGGTTGTTAACATCTATCAGATATGGATCTGAGGGATATGGTTACTTATAGAAACCACAATCCAGATCTTGTTGCAGAGGGAAGGTAGAATTAGTAATCTTAATATGTGGGGCTACCGGTTCATTCCAGAGGGTTGTTGTTTCTGGATGAGGAGGCTCATAGACACTTGAAAATAGTTCGGTATGTGTCATGATAAGGTTGAGAGGTGTCTCCTCTTTTTCACCAACATCTTCAATAATTTCTATGGGCTTGAGTTCTTCAAAAGTAGCTTCATAGTCTTCTTCTGTAGAGTCGAGAAATTTGATGTAATTCTTTACTTGTTCGTCGATTTGTTCATCAATTGATGGGTTCGTTAGAGCAATTTCCAAGGGATCATTTAATTCATGATGCTCTTGAGTCAGTTGTGACATTTGCTCAACACAATCAATCAGATAGATTTCTTCCTGTATACTTGGTCTTCTCATACTTTCAAAAACTTTGAATTCCAGAGTTTCTTTGCCTAACCTTAGTAGTAAGGTTCCCTCTTCGACGTCAATAAGGGCTTTAGCAGTGGCGAGGAACGGACGTCCGAAGATAAGAGGATATCTGGTGTCTTCTTTTATATCCATAATGACGAAATCACATGGAACATAAGCGTCTTTGCCCACCTTGACCGGGATATCTTCGAGGATTCCTAACGGTCTCTTGATAGAATTTTCTGCAAGTTGAATAGTCATAGCAGTTGGAAGCACTTCTGCGAACCCTAATCTCTTGCATAAACTGAATGGCATAATAGAAATACTTGCACCAAGATCTGCCAGTCCCTTTTTGCATGATGAGTCACCAATGTGACATGAGATTCCAAAGGATCCTGGATCTTTCTGTTTCTTTGGCATCTTGCTAAGTATGATATCTGATGTGGTCATAGCCAGTTTTACAGTTTCATACTCTTCAGTGATGTACTTCTTAGTGAGAAGCAATTTTAGATACTTGGTCTAGGCTGGTATCTCATTAAGAGCATCTAAGAATGGTATATCAACATGGAGCTTCTTCATAGCCTCTTTGAACTTGATGAATCTCGTATCAAGTTTCGTTTGCCTTAGGCGGGATGGGAAGGGTATACGAGGCTTATACACAGGAATATCCATCTCTGGTGTTTCATTTTCTTCATCAACATATTTTTCAGGCACTTCTTTGTCATCCTTATCTTCCATTGGTTGCGATTCTGGTGTTGTCGAGTTCTGGACTGTCTCAGGTTCTTCTTTGTTAGCAATAACTACAGGTGTCTTTACTGGGGGATTCGAATAATCTTTCCCCGATCTGGTGTTGACGACTTTCAACTGTTCATGATGTTTCGGATTGTTTTCAGGTTGACTGGCAAAGGCTTCAGCTGGTGGCTTTATGCTAGCAGCAAGTTGAGCTAGTTGTGTTTCAATAGCTTTCTGTTGGGCTTGTTGATTGGCTATCATCGTTTGTTGTGTTTGCAATAATTTTTCAATGGTAGATAGCTTGTCATCAGAAGGGATGGATCCTACCTGACCTTGCTGCTGATTCAGGTTCTGATACTGAGAATTGTTCTGATAATTATTGTAGTTTCTGTTCTGAAAATTCCCTTTGAAGTTTCCTTGATTCCCAAAGTTCTGTTGTTGGTTAAACTGGTAACCAGATGGGCCCCTGGGTTGATTGTTCGGACCAAATTGATGTGAGTTCATAGCTCCTGAAGGGTTCCCGTATTGGAAACATGGGTGATTCCTATTTTGATTTGGATTGTAATAGGTCTGCCCAGAGACGGTGTTAATAGCATTAAGATTTTCCATCTGGCAATTATCTCCTTGTCCACAGGCATTGCTTAAAACAACATCGTAGAGAGCATTGCATGACAGTGTGGAATGATCAGTGCCTTTGCATGCTTCACAAAACAAAGAAGTCGACTTGACCTGCTCTGGTTGCCTAGTGGGAGAATGTCCTCTTCCAATCGCAGCAAGGGATGATTCTATGTGATCTTGCTTTGCAACTAAGACCTTCAAAGTTTCAGCTATAGATTTGTATTCTGGGATAGCTTCAGCCATGGCTACCTTTAAGACTCCTTTACCAACAGATCTGCCCCAATTGGCTTGATTTTCTACTCCCAGGGTGACTACTCTCCATGCGTTGTCGTAACTTTTCCGCATGAAGTTCCCTCCAGACGAGGAGTCAAGGAACATCTTTACGTCATCCTCCACCCCCCTGTAGAATATCTCTATCAGCTGGTTCTTAGGGATTCCATGGTGTGGGCATTTGCGTAGGAGCTCCTTGTACCTATCCCAAGCTTCGGCAAGGGTTTCTTTTGGGACTTGAGTGAAATTTGTGATTCGTCCCCTGATTTCATATGTAAGAGATGGGGCGTAGAACTTTTCCAGAAAAGCGTTTTGGAGTTGCTCCCAGGTGGTGATAGGTACTTCACTCTACAGTGAATTGTACCAACTAATGGCTCTATCAGTAAGAGAGTACTTGAAAAGACGGAGTCGAATGGCATCATCAGAGACTCCATTTTGCTTTGTCATGGCACACAAGTCAATGAATCTAAGAAGATGACCTTGGCTGTCTTCAGCTTGTTTTCCGTAGAAGGGGTTGTTTTGAAGCAAAGTTATCCAATGTGCTCTAATCTCAAAGTTGGCAGCTTCGATGGGAGGAGGCTGCACCGGATGATAGACATTTGCAGCCTTTGGGATAGAGAACTCTCTAAGATCTTTCTGAAGTTCCGCTGCTTGCGCTGCTGCCTGTGCTGCTAAGATCTCCTGTTGAACCGCAGCTCTAGCTTCTTGCATGAGCCTCTCTCTCTACGCATTGATGGCTTGAGCCACTCTTCGGGCCACTTCTTCTTCTTACGCCATCCTTGCTTGATTTTCCCGAATATGTCGACGGAAGGTTCTATCTATTTCGGGATCAAAGCTCACAGTCAGTCCGGGACTATCCAAACGGTGCATGCACTAAACGTCGAAGAGCACCTGAAATTGGAAAAGATTCGAAAGTGAGATCACAAAGTAGAATAACGGTCAAGTAGATGAGCGATAGTTTCAAAAAGAAAAGCAAAATCCTAGATTAGTCTTAGAAGAACTAGATTTGACTGACTGATTCCGTTGTCCCCGGCAACGGCGCCAGAATTTGATGTGGTTTTTGAATGCACTAACAAATTCACTCGGAGTTTATATCCCCGAGCTTTTACCAAAACCAAGTGCAACAATACCACCCGCAAGCGGACGGGTCTTATTGCAGTATAGTTGAGGATCGAACCCAAAGGACAACATTTTTAAGAATCCTTGTCAGTTGAATCTAGCTCAAGTAAAACTAATATTTAGAACAATTGGTTGATTTGGGTTTGACCACCGCTACACACACAAACATACTCCTTTGCAAACAATCCAGGCAAGATATAACACTTCAAGTAGAGCTGCTACAGAACCCCCCATACGGGTGTTAGGTCCGCGTAAGAATCACCATAGGTAGCAGATTTCTCGTCGCCATCCGGATCACATGTCTTACGGCTCTGAAGACACAGAAATCCACGGAGGTTTTGAACCCCCCATACGGGCGTTAGGCGCACAGAAGCGTCACCGAAGGCTAGATGGCTCGTCCCCTCGCGGATCATACACTTACTACCTCGATGAAATCCCATCCTATTTCTAGTTTGGGAGTCAGCCGCGTTAACCGATAAACAAGCAGGAGGGTGACATGCAAGGAAACATCGACGTTTAGCGAGATGATACAAAATCCAACTAAAGTTGTGAACCCCCTATACAGGCGTTAGGCACACAGAAGCGTCACCGAAGGCTAGATGGCTCGTCCCCTCGCGGATCATACACTTACTACCTCAAGGAATCCCCTTCTATTTCTAGTCAGGGAGTCAAACTCGTTAAACGACGTTCGAACCCATGCATTGAAGTTATCGCAACATAGGGAGCACAAAGATGAAAACAAGCATATAACCAACCTACAAGCTTAACGATAAACAACAAAATGAAGAGTTATATACATTGCCGTGGAAAGTTTAACAAAAGAACATGGTTTGCATGGGCAGCGGGGCTAGTCCCCGCACCCCAGCGAAAGAGGACTACTCGCTCATGATGCGAGATACAAGAAGGATAGGAGAGAAAGATAGATCCACCATGAGCTCGGTGCATAGGGTGGACGCATCCCGGTGAAGAAGATGCACTCCTTGCTCCGTCTTCTTTCTCTTCTTGGCCTCCTTGGACGCAACACCAGCAGTAGGTGGAGTGGAACTTGATCGGGGTGGTGCTCTGGCAGCCTATCAGCGTCCGGATCCGATGCCTTCAAATGGGGACCATGGGGGTCTATTTATAGGTTCAGATCTGACCCCAAACGGTCTGGAGACCGTATGGGCGCCAAACGGTTTGGAGACCGTTTGGGCACCAAACGGTTTGCTTCGATCGGTCTTGGCCTTGGTGTGGTCGTGCGGCTTTAGTTCTTCAATCGATTCTTGCGCTTGCGTCGAACGGTCTTGGGACCGCACGGGACCAAACGGTCTTGAGACCGCATGGGACCAAACGGTCTTGGGACCGCATGGGACCAAACGGTCTTGAGCGCATGGGACCAAACGGTCTTGGGACCGCATGGGACCAAACGGTCTTGGGACCGCACGGGACCAAACGGTCTTGGGACCGCACGGGACCAAACGGTCTTGGGACCGCACGGGACCAAATGGTCTTGGGATCGTATGGGACCAAACGGTCTTGAGACCGCATGGGACAAAACGGTCTTGAGATAGTAGGGGACCAAACGGTCTTGGGACCGCATGGGACCAAACGGTCTTGGGACCGCATGGGACCAAACGGTCTTGAGACCGCATGGCTTTCTTTGGCAACCGGTTTCATCATTCGTTCTTCGTGTATTCCGCCAAACGGTCTTGGGACCGCGTGGACCCAAATGGTCTTGAGACCGCAAGGATCCAAACGGTCTTGAGACCGTATGCATGGAGTTGCTTGATTTTCCTGCATTAAATGAAAGATATTTCGTTAAAATCTTGATTATCGAATCAACTAAGTAGTATTGTGCATTATGATTCATATTAGGGTGAAATGATGTGGAATAGAGATGAAATTGTTCCAAAAAAGGTAATTGAATTTCATGATGAGTATGCACTCATCAGGGGTTGGCCTAGTAAATGATTTTCTGATCAACCATTAAAACCATAGATGAGTGAATAAGGTATTGTTGGTCCATACACTTACCCCTTCGGCCTTTGTGTATCCAGTCACGTCATGATCTAGGGCGAAGGGAATTGAAGTCACAATTCCTCCCATCACAAAAGGATGCTTACTCTTGAATTGTAATAACTTCATATGATCAATAAAAAGTACCCTTGGATTTACATGCTTGCCTTGTGCCATCCTAGCCAATACTAATTGATCCTTCCTTATGCATCTCTCTTAGTTCTCGTATCAGTTGAAAATTGTATTCCATAATACCTTCTAAACATATTTCAAGCAGGGGTTACGCATCACGCTTGTTTTTTTTACCTACTACAAAGTTGTTGTGTCCGGTGAACCACTTCCACATAGATGCATAATTCACATTGGAGTCTTTAGCTATCCTCCCTTGATCATGGAGGGCTTATACTTCAAGGTTGGGGGTGAAAAATATTGTTAAGTATGGAGGTTGTGTGGAGGTGATTGTCATTCCCAAATCTAACACAAATAGCATCTTCCCAATAAATAGTAACCTTCTCTAGAGTAGAGAAAAGTTGGCATGTAAGATCCACATAAGTTTCCTTGATAGTCATTGTTACATCAAATAAACCCAAGGGTCTCATGATATCCTAGAAATATGAAAAAATATTGACTTCCTCATTTATCCTAGTAGGTGTAGTTTGTAGCATTCACCCTACATGTTAGGCACTCTGGATTCATTGTCTTTATCAGATGGATCTCTATTCTATTTAGGACATCCTCATTTTATTCCTCTTGTACCTCTTCATCTTGGTGCAGGTTGTTTCTCTTCATTCTATGCATTCTGCATTTCTTCATCATCATCAAGTATTAGTGGCCTCTTTTAGGCTTGTAGCATACAGGAGAAAGAAGTTGAATGTTGGGTTGGTATGTGCAGTAGTTCTACCCAAGAAGAAGAGGGAGTTGCACATCATGGCTGAGTGGAGACCTCTTCTATGACGAGATCTATCAATGCATCTAGATCAATCACTGATAAATAGGTTATCTTACTGTGAGGGCTCAAATATGACAGTGGTGGTGGAGGAGCGATAGACGTAGATGAGGCTGAATATGAGTCGTCTTTGGACTAACGACAATAGGAGAGGAGGTTCTTGGTTTTCTCCATGACAATCTTTGTTATCTTCTTCATTTTGAGTGGATTTTGGGTGGTATATGTGAAAAAAGACTAGGTTGTTGCACTTCTAGATATGTAGGATGTAATAGAGGTGAGAGTGGAGGTTTTGAAGTATAAATAGAGTAGATATGGAAAGTGGAGGTAGGGCAAAGGCGTGGGGGTGATGTAGGGTCTGATTGGAGGTGAGGGAGTTTAGTATCAGAGCTAGAATTGGCTGGGAAGTGTCACATGGTTGTCTACTTATCGCGACATCATGTGGATGTGCAACATGGATATTCTATCACAAAGAAATGAAATGATTAGATTATTGGAAATGCTAGATTGGGGAATTAAGTGGATTAGTCTCATGATGGTATGGTTGTTCTGTGTGCCATACCTATTCTGGATGGTTGGTACCACATACGTGGTGAGTCCACAATCATGGTGACTAGCTAGCCACATAGCATGGCAATCATCACACCCGTTATGGGTCTGCTCCTTTCTTTTGATTTCTTTATTGCTTCTGTGTTGATTTGGACATATCACCATGGTTGTTCCATGATACCATAATTGTGGTGGATACTATAGTAGCGTGAATATTTTGAATTTCCTTTAAACATCAAACCTTTGAACCAAAGTAATTTTTCATGAAACCTCTTTCACATTTTAGTTTTTTTTCTTCATTTCATCACTCTTTGCATCTATACATCTAGAATCTACATAAATACTATAAAAATCATGTTTGTGTGTGTTCTTGGGAAAGTGCAAAAATAACCAAAAAGTATCAAAAATGAAAGGTTGGGTGAAAATTTCCCGAAACCTAGGTGGGTTTCCTCCCTCTAGCAGTAAGTTTTATGCCTTTAGTCGTTCATATTGTAGTTCTTCCAATCCATCAACCATTTATAATCATCATGTGTTTACTCTTGCAGTAGATACCTCCCTCATTTGCATTCAATAGTTGTCCCTTCTCCCATTGCTCACAAAGGTTATCACAATGTGTTCCATCTAGATCTCTATCTTTTAAGTAATCATGTGGACTCTTCAAGTAATCATGCTCAAAATCCTCATTCCTTTCTTGTAGGGTGGAGTTCTTGAACATATTGATTTTTTCATCATGTCCATGAAAGAGACCTTCATTGTGCCACTATGCACATGTATCCTAGCATCAATTGTAGATAGGAATGGTCTCCCTAAGATAATGGGAATCTTTCTATTATCCAGATCCTTGCCAAGAATAATGAAATTAGTGGGGAACACTACTGCTCTTTCCTTATCTATCATCACCAAGATATCATCCACTCTTCCTCTGGACACTTTGACATAATGATCTGTTAATTAAAGAGTACAATTTTTTGATTTCAACTTGCCTAACTCCTGCTCCACATTGACACTATATGGAATCAAATTCGCACTAGTTTCCAAGTCAAGTAGGGACTGGTCTATGCGATGTCCCCTATGTTACTAGGTATTAGTGGGGCTCTTGGGTATCTCCTCTTCACAAGAAGTGAGTGTTGTATGATAGAGCTCACTTATTCTGTTAACTTGATTTTCTTAGGTATCCATCCAGTTGACTTCCTCTTTATAGTGCACATGTACTTGAGAAACATGGTATAAGATGGAATTTGATTGATATCATTTGACACAGGGATATTCACCTTCACTTACCAAAACATCTCTAGGATGTAAACATTATTCTTTTGCCTCCTTTTTTATGATGGAGTCTCATCCACTGCCTCAGGCAATGGTGTCTTACTTTTTTTACATAGATCGACATGGATTTCCTGTGGCATGACATGAGGTGGAACATTATGGGTTGTAGAACCTACAAATGGAGTAAAAGGTGGAACACATGGTATCACATTCTCAACATGAGGTACCATGATATCATGTTTAGCTATATCAATCATGATATCAACACTCGATTTCTTTTCCCTATTTCATCAAATGCCCTTGGCTCACATGATCATTTCCTATTTCATAATTGGGTTTCTCAATGACTTATCCACCCCTTATAACTATCACAACACTACCTTGCTCATGGTGGAGAGAGGGAGTAGGTTGTGGCTGTGGAGGAGGTGGAGGTGGCCCTTGGTATTGGAATTGAGGTGGAGAATAAAAATGGGGGTGGTAAGTGAAGTTCATCATCAAACCTTGAGCTATACCTTAAACATTGTTGTTCTGGGTTTCCATGAGAATGAAGTACCTTCACTTCTTCACCAGAAGACTCAATGCAATTAACTAGGTGACATAGAACACTTCCCACTTGGTTCTTTATAAATCTCATCATTTCCCTAAGAATTTGTATCAACTGTGGGCTTGATTCACTCGGATGTGAAGGTGTCACACTAAAGACTCAGTCATCATCATTCATCATGCTAAAAGCTCGATTCCTTCAATTCTGCTCTAAATTCTGAAACATTGGCCATGACTTTTTAGGTAGTTTATCTATAAAAGCTCCTATACAAGAATAATCTATTGTATCTTGACCCATTGGAGATAGATCAGAGTAAAAGGATCGTAAAAGTTTCCATAAAGGAATTTCATGGTGTGGACACTCTCTCAACATTTTCTATAAATTCTCACAAGCATCATGGAACCACTCATCATCCATTTCATTGAAACTTGCTATGGCATGATGCATTTGCATCAACCTAGAAATGGAGTAGAATTTCTTCACAAAGTCATTATTCATGTCTCCACAACTCACGATGTCTATTCTCTATTTATATCGATATTTGGCCTTTCCCTTGAGTGAGACTGAGAACAAAGTGAGCCGAATGAAGTAATAACTTCCTCTTGATGTCCTGAAGGTAATCCAAGTGCTTGTAGGGGTTCTTACTCTCTGAGATGTAGAAGATAGACAAGAGCCCAAGAAGAATGGGAGGGATGGATAATTTCTCCCCTGACATTTGCTTAACTCTATTTGCAATTGGCAATTTCTAGTTTCTAGGCATGAAGTATTCAAGAAGTGGCTTGTGAGGTACATTTTGGCCTTCCATCTTGTGTTCCACATGTTGCTTGTCACATCCACAAGGCACAACCAAACATAAGAGGACAAGTTATCAAGACAATATTCACAAATAATACATAGAATAAATAATAAATAATAGCAATAGTGAGGGTTGTAGGAAAAGATAAAAGCTAAACTAACTAGCTATTCTAAGTCCCTTTCTACCCAGTAACACCGCCAGATAATTTGGTTGCATTTTTTCACCGGGGGTTCATTTAACCAATTGACTTTGATTGGATGTGCCTTAGGCACACACAACATGGATCTTTCAAATTTATAGATCCCTCACGAACTCTCTCACATAAACTAGCACACTTTACCCACAAATGCATGTTGTTGTGTCATAGTATAGGAAAGCAGCAAACTAGGGGTTGAACCCAAGTGAGAGAGAGCACTAGAGCTAAGTTCATTTCAGCTGGGTTCATACCGTGGAGTCTAGGGTTCAAGGTTTGAAGGTTGGTTTTGGTTGATTAAACTAGGGGCAGACAAGCAAACAACTAAAGGAAGCAAGGAAATCAAAGGCTAATTTAACCCTAGACAATTAAGTTCTAATGAGCAAAGGAAGAAAAACTAAGCAAGAAAATATGAGAAAGGAAGAAATTACACTAAGGCAAGAAAAGAGAAATTTAGCACTATACTAAACTAGGAATTAGGTCTGAAAGGTAACTAAAGACCTAAACTATCAAGAACAAGGAAAGAGATAGGTAATGGACTAATTAAGTGAGTAAAGAGATAAATAAGTAAAGACTAGATAAGCAAGAAGACAAATAGGGTTTCAATGCAATTATGGGAATTGTGCACTATTTGGGGGAATGTACTTGGAAATTGAGTTGAGGGTAATAAATGTAAACATTACTCTTTCATTTAGATAACCATACCAAAGAACAAGACAAATTTTGATGAATTGCCCTAAATTACTAATTGGCCACAGATGGGGTAGGGTGTGTATAGGGGAATTAGCCCCTATCACCTCCTATCTACCCCTATGAGGCTCACTTAGATTAGGGTTTAGGTGTAATTGTGTTAGGATGTAATCAAGTCTAGGTTTCTAGGATATAAGCTCATAAGGCTATTGGGGGTCGAGGGTTGTAATGGAAGGTGAAGATGAGGTTTTAGGCCTGGTAGCACCTACCACCTAGCCTTTAGGAAGATCCAAGCCAACTACATTAAATTCTTATAAACTAGATACTTAGATATCTCACCTGGGTGTACAAGGATTGATTAGCATGTAGTAAGGTGAATAGCTATCTAGGGATCCACTAATTGGACCTAAGAACAATTCCCAAATTATCTGCATATAAGCAATTTCCCTATAATCTCAGGTGACTTCAAGAACAAACCACAAAGCATTTTATGTGAAATGATATAAAAGTAGAGAATAATCATTATCAAAACAATCTAAAATGTTTACATATCATTTTCCCCCAACACGGTATCAAAATAACATTTTTGTCCCCAACCAGTCCACCTAGGGGGGCTTAGCTACTCATAACAAAGGAAAATACAAAAATGGAGAAAGAAAAATGAGTAAAGGAGCAAGTAGACATGGTAGCACGATGGAGACTCCTCCTCTCCATCTCCTAGCATTACCAGCTCAAGCACCTCCCTCCTCTAAGGTTGAATGACTTGGATGGATGGATGGTGGAAAGTGGTCAAAAATCCTAACAAAAAGGAATTGGGGTGGAAGGTGATGGAATAGAAGTGGACTAGAGTGGGGATGGATGAGAGAGGGACAAGATGGGATGAGAGGTTATCCTCATGCTCCAGCAACCACCCAAGTACATAGGTGGTGGGGAAGCACTAGGTCAAGTGGGGGTATAATGGGAAATGCAATGCAAAATTTCTACTAGGTTTTCTGATAGTGTGGCCCTATTGGGAAGCACGACCTTGTTGGGTAATAGGTAGCACGACCATGGTGGGGTGGAATGCCCATGTAGAGTAAGGGAAATGGGTCGGGTTGTTTATGGGATCTGGGGACTAGTGCCATGACCATTCTAGGCAACACGGCCATGGTAGGTTGGTGGCGCCAAGGCCATCCGGGGACACATGGTCTTTCTAGTCTGGAAAAGCAGTGGCCATTCTGATGGGTGTGGGTGTGCTGAGCTCTGGTACCATGACTATGTTGAGCCAAATGATCATGATGAGTCTTCCTTGGCACGGTCATGCAGGACACAGACGTGCTTCTAAACTTGAGTTCCTTTATTTCATCTTTGTGAATATACTATGAAAATGTCTTTCATAGCACGACCATTACTTGGCACCATGCCTGTCCAAGGGTCTTTAGTACCACTTCAGTCTTAGATCTTGGTTTTCATGGAAGTATTTTCTTGAATTGACTCTGGGCCACAAAGGGTAGGTTGAGGGAGTCATTTAACTCTCTATAGGCCTCTCTAGGGACAGAGATCCCTGGAATCATGCTCTTTCTCTCCCATCCATTCCAACATGGTCCAAGTACCTAAAAAGCACACAAAGAATGCCCATAAGTGCATTTGATGATAATACACATATTAAAAGAAATGACATGTAACCTAACATATTTTGATGTGACTGGAGTACAAAAAAACACAAGACAAAGCACTGAAATAGAGTTGCGTCACTTATTTAGCAAGAATATGCACATATATTCATAAAGAATATGTTCACCATTTCCATTTTTGGTTGCACGTCCAAAGTAACAAGCGCTTGTTCATCAAGAGTAGGCACACATATTCATGACAAATATATTCACAATTTCTTGGGGATGTACTCACAATTTTGGGTACTTCTAGTAATTTGTGTGTGCATGTTCAAAGTAATAGGTTCTTATTCATCAAGAATAGGCGCACCCAACTACTATATGTGTATTTCCACCTATTAATGTTAAATTTGCACTAAAAACACACATACTTTATGTGCATGTGTATGTTTTAGATTCTTATGTGACTATTTTATGTGTATATATATGACACTCTTTGTCACACAAAGCGAGAATACTCAAAACCAATCATAGAATTAACACTAAGCAAGTGGATTACCAAAAATACAGGAAATTAAAACCAATTTCATAACCATGTATCAAGTTGAACTCATCATGTATGAAACCATAAACTAGAGCCACTTTTATTTCATTCATATCAAAAATCGTTACATGACATAGTTCAGTGGCTATCTAGCCACAACCTATTACATGTGATAATATGTTCACATACGCAAATCACATATGAATTGTCATCGTATATGTTCAGAAACTCAAACTGATGTACAACGTCTATAAAACACCCCCAAAGACCTTGAGTGTATAGGGATGACACATAGGACTCTATTACTAGACATTAGTTGCATATCCATGATCTAATGGCTATAGCACCTCAGGATGTCTGCCTTGGCAACACAAGCTTTATTCCAACATGCACGTCTACCTAAAAGATCTAGAATCCCACGGGGTGAGACCAAATGTCCCAACGAGAGTTATAACACTCCAACAACATCTATTAAAAGTACAGATAGCTACACCAAAATTGTACTATTAATAGATAAGAAGATCAACTAATATTTTAAAAAGGAATATAAAGAACATGTATATTTTCTATCAACTATGTTATACAAAAGCAAATAAAGGCTTCAACCAATGTTCTTGTATTTTGATCCTAAACAAATGTATGACATGGCTATGTTACATCTTTTATTATGCCCCAAGGATTTGAGTTGTACCACTCAAATCCAACCACCCATGGGAAGGGAAACTAACGGTGCCATACAAGGTCTATGGAAGAGACCGAATCCACGACCTCCCCAACACCTCTTCATCAGCATAAGAGTGAATGTGACATATAGTCAACTGAAGGACCAAATCATGCATGATCATTCATATAAACAACCTAGCCCACCTTGGTACAGGTCACGACGCTAGTAAACTGAGCTACGACCCACAGTCCCACTCCTGCCAGGGTATGGCCCGCAACCAATCATGTGAAGTCTCATAAGCACATATGGAATCACATCACTGAGGCATGACCTCAGCCATCCTCTACTTACTTGATATTAAGGTACCAACCCCGAATACTAAACAATATGTGCTCCAAGTTTCCCGTGTTTCCCCACGTAGTACTAAGGCTGATACTAGAATGGATCTATGAAATAGGGCTACTACATGATTAAGGTTTCATTGTATTGGTTATGCCAATTGGGTGAATTAAGGCTTCATCATACAAGTGGACAAACAAACCCTGATTCAATCTAGCAAGCATAACTATAAAACAACTTTAGAAGATATGAAACATATAAGGTGTGAAGTTGTCACATCATCTCAAGGCATCATTGTCTCATTTCCTTCCACAAGGCTATCATCATTGCCTCCTGTTAACACTGCCATGTCAGACTAATCATCATAGTCACAACACTGAGAATAATAATCCCTCATCACATCACTGGAGGATAACACCTCTCACTAGGCATCAAGCCTTCACTAGGTCATAAGATCCATCACATTATTCTTGTATGTCAACATCATGTCATGCCTGAACAAGTACAATGGCATGATCATCACCCTGTATTACATATAGATCACCATAGCATGCATAGATCTATGGCATTCATTTCACCTGCAAGGTTAGAGGCTCATAAGCAAGAGAGAGCAACACATCATAAGTCCCTATGTCTCATCATGATCTCAACATGCATCATATCATTGATAACCAGAGCATACAGAATCCATGACATATATTCAACCGATAAGGTTAGAATTACACAAGTAGGAAGGAGAAAGTATAATCATGTACCATACATATCTACATATTTCAACAAGTATAACATTCCCTAGGATTAGGGTTAGGATTCATACTCTTAACCAATTAGAGTTTTCATAATGATTATAGCACTAAAGGATAGGTTCACCATACCCCACTTTCTTGGAGCATATTAGGATTAAGGAACATGATTATAGTTAATCAAACAATCATTCCAACAACATTAGTCGTGATTAATTACTTGCTTACTCATATACATGTGTTGATTATATGATCAAGTATGTGTCTCGACCTCAATCATCTAGATGGCTCGACCGCGACAAAACTAAGTGTCTCGACCACCACATGGAAGCATGTCTCGATCACTTCATGGATTACGATTTTGACCACCCTCAAAGCACATATATCTCAATCCCAAAAGCAAATCCATGTCTCGACCAAGGCTCAAAGAAAACATCTCAACCAAAACTGAAGTAGGTGTCTTGACCTACACAAGGACATGTGTTCCGACCGCAACTAGACATGGTGTCTCAACCCAAAGAAATCATGAGTATCTTGACCCTAAAACAACAAGAGGGTCTATGTCTTGACCGAAAACATCAAGGGCACAAAAGTCTCGACTGAAACAAGGCCAAATAGCATGAAAACTAAACGTCATCAAGATCAAAACTCATGGATTCAAGATCATCAAATCCTAGAACAAGCTCCATGAAGATCATCAAAGAAAACCACTTAGGTGAGAAAAACTCAAACCTTAACACATGAGGAAGACATCCAAAACACCAAGGAAAACATAAAGACTAAAACTTAGCATGGTGATAAAACACAAGCTTATATTGCATGTATCAAGATCACCTCAACCAACACATAATCAAATCGGTTACATGAATTTAGGTTTAAGAAAAATAGTAATCTACATAAGAACACTATAAAGTCTTGAACCCTAAATTCATGATAACATCATCTAGCTCATTAACATCATATCTAGAGGTTAAAATAGTAGATTATAGTAAGTAATACTACCATCCTCAAAGAGAGGAACTTCATTCAAAAGAAATCACTAAAAACACTAAAATTTGTATCATAAAAGAATCATGAAAGGTCTTTGTGCAAGAGAGAGAAAACCACATTTGACACCTCCAAATAGAACCTAGACTCCATGATACATCAAGGCACATGAACCTCACGTATTTGACCAAAACCAAGATCAAAACATGAGAACTAAACCACCATAACACATCCATCCTCCACATCAGGTACTTAACATTAGGGTTTTGTATATGTAAAACCCCTCCCTAGGGTTTCTTACATAACCAGCGGAAGCACAGCCTAATCCCCAACATTATCCATAATGTGGGGTACTTGGCATATTTAGGAGGGATTGTCACATTCATGATCTCATATCAAGAAACAAATAACACTTGGCATTATTGAAACATAGATTCATACATAAGTTCTTGGAAGAAAAGCTACATCATGTTTCTAAGGGTATACTAAACATAAACTAGATAATCATGAGAAAGATAGGATCCCATAGATGGACGTCCCACCAGGCAACAACTCCTTGGATCTCTGGGTCCTTGGTACTCTCAAGATGATTCCTTCTCTTTAGCTCCAACTCCTGCGGACATCACGTCCCCAGCCATGCAAAGGAAAAAAAACATAGTAAGTAAGCGGCATTGGAATGTTATAGAACATAAAAATAAAATATACATGTGGCTTAACATAATCATGAACATGCATTAACATTAATCATTTCTTGATGTCTTTTACATAAAGAAATTGACTAGAAGAATATGCTCCTCTCTTAATGCCCCATAAGGAGCCCATAATGCTCGGAAAGCCCATAATTGCTCGGAAAGCCCATAATGCTCGGAAAGCCCATAACAAGGTGCATATAGATCTAAATCAATTTCTATTAATCATGATCTTTCTTAAACTTAGCTTATCTTCTTAATAACCTAAACTTTGATCTTAATTGGGATTTCTCCCTCTTGAACATGATTGGGATTTCTCCCCGTGACCAATAATGGGATTTCTCCCTCTTAAGCATGAATGGGAAACTTATTCCCTCTTAATCTTGATTTCTTGTTCCTTAACCATAATTCATAGCATAAATGTGGTTTCTATACTTAGACTTATATTATAGCAAACAATCATTCAATAATCATATACTTGAAGGAAGACATGCATTTGTCATGACTTAAACATTAAGTGCATAAACATATCATAAACATCCAATAAATCAAATTTACTATGCCAAGGGCATGGCCCGCTTACCTTGAACTAAATCACCTAAGTCAAACCTAGTTTGACTGATTGGATCCCCTTAAACACCTAAAATTAGATTAGAACATTATACGTACATGAATTCATAGCCTCAAAAACCCTAATTCGTTCATATAAGAATTGAGATGTGAAAATAGAGAAATCAGGTGATAAAAACTAGAAAATCGGATTCCTCATCAAAAATCCTTTCCAAAATGTATTTTTGCATAATTTTCCGATAAACAGGCGATTTACTATTAATTTCCAAAGAATCGACCAATAGGAAATCCAAGAAAAGCCACGTGGGCATTTTTATCTGAGTTAGCAGCTATTGGGCTCGGACCTGCTATGAGTTGGGCCAATCACGTGTGGCCAACTCAGCAGCGAGGACTGCCTCTGAGGACTCGCGATCAAAGATGGGAGGGCATGTAAAAACCCCAAAATACCCTCACGGTTGGAATCATCGAACTAGAAATGCCAGGGGTACCGAGGTCACTTCAAGACCTGGATTCTTCACCCCTCAGCCATGGCGTCAAGAGCCAAGACAGGAGGTGGAACTCCAATTGAAACACAGGACGGGAGGATCATTCTTGCGAGGGCGGGTCATCCTGTGAGTTGCAAATCATTGGCGGAGCCAAGGGGCCAAGAAGGTGGACCATGGCGAGTACTGAACTCGAGGAGTTGCTCTGGCCATGGCCAAGCATCATTGCCAAACCGTCGGGTGAAGAAACACCATGAAGTGTGAGGCCAGAACCACCATAGGGTGATCGGCGGAGTCCGACACAGCCAAAAAGGCCTCTATCCTTGGAAGAGGACCATCATGGCCAAGGGACAGAGCGCGACGGCGAGAAACAGGGGAGGAGGCCGGGCGTTAAAACCACAAAGATCATGGTGAAAACCATCTGCTCAGGGCCGAAAAACATCCGCCATGGTCAAACAAAGCTCGGTGTATGGTTCCCTAGGTGGGAGGAGCCCTGAGGTGCTGCCATGACTAGTGCCGACAGTGGCCTTCACGGAGCTCTAAAGGGTACAATGACTGGGGTTAACACAGGGCAAACCAAGGTTGCGAAAAGCATAACTGAGGGTCATGGATGCTCACCAGATCCCCAATTTTTCCCGAGGCGCCAGAGGAGACTAGGGCAGAGCCAAGGTTGCTGGAAACTAAAACCGAGTAGGGTGAGGAGATTCGAGGCTCCAAGGCACGAATTGACAGAGGAGGAGGAATAGAGTGAGGCCTGCGATGCTCCTGGACTGGTTAAAAAAAGAGAAGAGGCAGACTACTCGAGCCTCTGCAACTTCATGGAGGCGAGGGGAAAATTGCCCATTTTAGGCGTTTCGTCAAATGGCCATTAGGGAAAGTGAGTAAAGGGTTTCCCGGTTCGTCTGGACTTCACGGTCTCATTGGAGAAAGAATCAAGGGAAATGGTCCAGAAATGAGGGAGAGAGAGATCAGTGAAGGTGGCTCTGTGAAAACGGCTCCTGGCTCGTGAAATAAGCAGAGGAAGAAGAGAACGGACGTGCCGTTGGATCCTGATCCAACGGCTGCTGTCATGCGTGTGAGAATTAAACAAAAGTAACGCGTGACAGTTTCAATTAAAATGAACTATACTTTAAATCGGCTGCATAAATGAGATTTCGTTCAAATCTTGGTCATACTATATTCAAATCTATCAAAATCGATTTGAAGGGTCAAACATGGTCCAAAGGAGTTCAAATTTGAACCATAGGTGTATTAGAGGATCTAGAACATTCTCATACAATTAGATTTACTGCTTGCACACGTTTTAAGCCTAAAATAGCAAAGACCATTATGTGCCTTTAAATGGATATAAATAGTGCATATAAAGTCATTAATTTCTCAAATAAGCATTCCAAGATATGAAAATGTACACTCAATATTATTTCTTTTTAATTAACAAAATGTAAGCCATTAAACAAGAAATTAAACATGTAAATCATTAATTATCATATGAGAGAGAAAATTTGTCATGAAAGCATTTATTCTCATTTTTCTTAAACAAAAGGGCATAGATATACATGAAAAGATTTTCTTTAAATAAAATAAGGATAAGAGAGATATTGAGCATAATAAAATGATTTTGTAAAACTTAACATGGGCAAATTGCATTTAAGTCCTCAACTATTATCTAATTTAGAAAAAGAGTATGCAAGGAACAAAGTATATTGGAAAAATTGCATAGCAAGAGTGGGATGTTACAATTCTACCCACCTTAAATAAATTTCGTCCTCGAAATTTCTTAGAGTTTCTACCCACCTTAAGGGTTTCACATAAACTTGGAAAATTTTTACATACAAATTTTTATTATAAAAGAAACATATATAAACAAAGCATTATGATTCAACATAAATTACTCAACTACCCTTACCTTGATCATTTTCCTCTTCTCCATCAGACATTTGCATGGTGAAGAGCCTTGGTTTGACCTTGGGTGGATGATTAGGGTTCTTAGCTTGGTTGTGGTTGGGATCCTTCTTTGCAAGCTTAGGGCAATTAGGCTTGATATGCCCTTCCTCACCACAATAGTAGCAAACAGAATCCCAAACCTACAAGGACCACCATGGTTTCTCTTACATTTGGGGCATGGGGTTCTCCCATTCTCAGGGGAAGGCTCAGGGGCTTTTCTCTTGTTGTTGGAGGGTGGAGGGGGTTGATGGGGCTGATGGTGACGATTGTTTTGGGGTACCTCCTTCTTATGATTCCTCCCAGGATGCTCCTCCAATTCTAGGGCTGCATCCAAGGCGGATTGCATGGTCCGGTGTCCTCTACCAGACAAGGCATAACTTAGGTCGGGTTTAAGCCCTCTAATGAACTTCTTAGCTCTCTTTTGCTCAGTGTACTCAGGACCATACTTTTGGAGCTTACGGAACTTCATGGAATACTCAGTGACAGTCATGTCACCCACTTGCTTAAGGTTAACAAACTCATCCTCCTTTCTTTCTAACATGGCTTCGGATACATAATGGTCGTTGAAGACTTCCACAAACTCATCCCAAGAGAAAGGAGGGTCATCATCTTCCCTAGAGGCTAAGAGGTTTTCCCACCAAGTACGGGCTGCACCCTTGAGCAAATGGGTGGCAAATCTAACCCTGCTATGTGGGGGACACTCTAGGTCTCTAAAGCAATGCTCCATATTGCTAAGCCATTCCTCAGCCTTGGTCACCACATCAACTTCATCTTCACCATGAAAAGCATCGGGTCTAATCTTCAAGAAATCTATGAGGGAAATCTCATGTGCTCTAGGTGGAGCTCTAGGTTGGAGGGCATTGGTCAAGGCTGCTACTAGGGCATCTAGGGTGACTGGTGGAGGGACGTGGTTCATGTCTTCAGTCTTATCACCACTAGAGGATCCGTGCGAGTGCCTTGACTCACCAACCTTCTCCTTCTTCTTAGGGGCCATCTGAAAGGGTAAACATAACATGATATTAGAACATAATATGAATCTCCAGTGTTGCCTTAGTGGCCATCTATTCCTTTCTCTGATACCATTAATGTAAAACCCCTCCCTAGGGTTTCTTACGTAACCAGCGGAAGCACAGCCTAATCCCCAACATTATCCATAATGTGGGGTACTTGGCATATTTGGGAGGGATTGTCACATTCATGATCTCATATCAAGAAACAAATAACACTTGGCATTATTGAAACATAGATTCATACATATGTTCTTGGAAGAAAAGCTACATCATGTTTCTAAGGGTATACTAAACATAAACTAGATAATCATGAGAAAGATAGGATCCCATAGATGGACGTCCCACCAGGCAACAACTCCTTGGATCTCTGGGTCCTTGGTACTCTCAAGATGATTCCTTCTCTTTATCTCCAACTCCTGCGGACATCACGTCCCCAGCCATGCAAAGGAAAACAAACATAGTAAGTAAGCGGCATTGGCATGTTATAGAACATAAAAATAAAATATACATGTGGCTTAACATAATCATGAACATGCATTAACATTAATCGTTTCTTGATGTCTTTTACATAAAGAAATTGACTAGAAGAATATGCTCCTCTCTTAATGCCCCATAAGGAGCCCATAATGCTCGGAAAGCCCATAACAAGGTGCATATAGATCTAAATCAATTTCTATTAATCATGATCTTTCTTAAACTTAGCTTATCTTCTTAATAACCTAAACTTTGATCTTAATTGGGATTTCTCCCTCTTGAACATGATTGGGATTTCTCCCCATGACCAATAATGGGATTTCTCCCTCTTAAGCATGAATGGGAAACTTATTCCCTCTTAATCTTGATTTCTTGTTCCTTAACCATAATTCATAGCATAAATGTGGTTTATATACTTAGACTTATATTATAGCAAACAATCATTCAATAATCATATACTTGAAGGAAGACATGCATTTGTCATGACTTAAACATTAAGTGCATAAACATATCATAAACATCCAATAAATCAAATTTACTATGCCAAGGGCATGGCCCACTTACCTTGAACTAAATCACCTAAGTCAAACCTAGTTTGACTGATTGGATCCCCTTAAACACCTGAAATTAGATTAGAACATTATACGTACATGAATTCATAGCCTCAAAAACCCTAATTCGTTCATATAAGAATTGAGATGTGAAAACAGAGAAATCAGGTGATAAAAACTAGAAAATCGGATTTCTCATCAAAAATCCTTTCCAAAATGTATTTTTTCATAATTTTCTGATAAACAGGCAATTTACTATTAATTTCCAAAGAATCGACCAATAGGAAATCCAAGAAAAGCCACGTGGGCATTTTTATCCGAGTTAGCAGCTATTGGGCTCGGGCCCGCTATGAGTTGGGCCAATCATGCGTGGACAACTCAGCAGCGAGGACTGCCTCTGAGGACTCACGATCAAAGATGGGAGGGCATGTAAAAACTCCAAAATACCCTCGCGGTTGGAATCATCGAACTAGAAATGCCAGGGGTACCAAGGTCACTTCAAGACCTGGATTCTTCACCCCTCAGCCATGGCGTCAAGAGCCAGGACAGGAGGTGGAACTCCAATCGAAACACAGGACGGGAGGATCATTCTTGCGAGGGCGGGTCATCCTGTGAGTTGCAAATCATTGGCTAAGCCAAGGGGCCAAGAAGGTGGACCATGGCGAGTACTGAACTCGAGCAGTTGCTCCGGCCATGGCCAAGCATCATTGCCAAACCGCCGGGTGAAGAAACACCATGAAGTGTGAGGCCAAAACCACTAGAGGGTGATCGGCGGAGTCTGACATAGCCAAAAAGGCCTCTATCCTTGGAAGAGGACCATCATGGCCAAGGGACAGAGCGCGACAGCGAGAAATAGGGGAGGAGGTCGGGCGTTAAAACCACAAAGATCATGGTGAAAATCGTCTGCTCAGGGCCGAAAAACATCCGCCATGGTCAAACAAAGCTCGGTGTATGGTTCCCTAGGTGGGAGGAGCCCTGAGGTGCTGCCATGACTAGCGCCGACGGTGACCTTCACGAAGCTCTAAAGGATACAATGACTGGGGTTAACACATGGAAAACCAAGGTTGCAAAAAGCATAACTGAGGGTCATGGATGCTCACCAGATCCCCAATTTTTCCCGAGGCACCAGAGGAGGCTAGGGCAGAGCCAAGGTTGCTGGAAACTAAAACCGAGTAGGGTGAGGAGATTCGAGGCTCCAAGGCATGAATTGACAGAGGAGGAGTAATAGAGTGAGGCCTACGATGCTCCTGGACTGGTTAAAAAAAGAGAAGAGGCAGACTACTCGAGCCTCTGCAACTTCATGGAGGCGAGGGGAAAACTGCCCATTTTGGGCATTTCGTCAAATGGCCATTAGGGAAAGTGAGTAAAGGGTTTCCCGGTTCGTCTTGACTTCACGGTCTCATTGGAGAAAGAATCAAGGGAAATGGTCCAGAAATGAGGGAGAGAGAGATCAGTGAAGGTGGCTCTATGAAAACGGTTCCTGGGTCGCGAAATAAGCGGAGGAAGAAGAGAACGGACGCGTCGTTGGATCCTGATCCAACGGCTGCTGTCATGTGTGCGAGAATTAAACAAAAGTAATGCGTGACAGTTTCAATTAAAACGAACTATACTTTAAATCGGCTGCATAAATGAGATTTCGTTCAAATCTTGGTCATACTATATTCAAATCTATCAAAATCGATTTGAAGGGTCAAACATGGTCCAAAGGAGTTCAAATTTGAACCATACGTGTATTAGAGGATCTAGAACATTCTCATACAATTAGATTTACTGCTTGCACACGTTTTAAGCCTAAAATAGCAAAGACCATTATGTGCCTTTAAATGGATATAAATAGTGCATATAAAGTCATTAATTTCTCAAATAAGCATTCCAAGATATGAAAATGTACACTCAATATTATTTCTTTTTAATTAACAAAATGTAAGCCATTAAACAAGAAATTAAACATGTAAATCATTAATTATCATATGAGAGAGAAAATTTGTCATGAAAGCATTTATCCTCATTTTTCTTAAACAAAAGGGCATAGATATACATGAAAAGATTTTCTTTCAATAAAACAAGGATAAGAGATATATTGAGCATAATAAAATGATTTTGTAAAACTTAACATGGGCAAATTGCATTTAAGTCCTCAACTATTATCTAATTTAGAAAAAGAGTATGCAAGGAACAAAGTATATTGGAAAAATTGCATAGCAAGAGTGGGATGTTACAGTATCATATAACATCATCAAACCCTAGGTGTATTGTTTCGCTCTTTATTTGATCATAAGAGAGTTAAGCATCAAGTTTAGAGTCAAGAATTATGTTATCCAAATAGTACCATACATGTATCATCATGTATTCATAGGTATATATCAATCATATATTCATGTATAGGTATTAACCCACATCACTCATATGTGTTTGACCCACTATCATCTAGGTCACAACGCATCACCATCATACTTGTTTCGACCAACACCAGGTAGATAAATTATTAACCACATACTTGGTGTTACGACCGCTACAAAAGACAAGCCAACATGTTCCATAAGAACATGGTTTCAACTGTTACAAGGAAAGGGTAGCGACCCACCACACAAGGGATTTACATATTACGACCTAACTGACCCAAGGCATGGTTTTGACTACAACCAAGCATGGGTAATGCCCCATGTGGTCCAACACCTTACCAACACCTCACCAGGATCAAACATGAAAGAACACGACATGTAACATAAGATAACTCTAGGGAACTCCATCATCATCAAGGTGGAATATTCCACTCAAAATGATTGCCAAAAATCCTAAAACTTGTACTGTGGAAACTCCATGAAAATATCACATGCAAGGGTGATAAACTACAATATACACACCCAAAATAAAACCCCAAATAGAAAGATAGGTCAAGGTACACGATCCCAAATAAAGATGATCAATATCATGGTCAATAGATAAGGAAAGCCACCATAAATCATAATCACCCAGAAAATAGGTACGCAACTAGGATTTTGGATTGTAAGCATATAAAGCATGATAATCACCATCACTTAAGATCTAGATCATGATATCATCTACTAGTATACTAAGGGCATGTTTTTAGAGAGAGAAATGGCAACATTCAAATAAAATTAAGAGTGCTAATAATAGAGTAGGGTAGAAAGTTATAAAACCCGCCTTAAGAAGCTCAACACAAAGGGTCTAAGATCCAAGATCAAGGGATCCAAGCATACGATCCCAGGGTTGAAGAAGCTCCTCCAAAGGCTCCTCTCACAGCCACAACAACACCTCAAAGAAAAGGAGGGAAGAAAACCCTAGTCGATCTAAAGGGAGAAGGAGGAAAGAGAGGGAAGAACTTCCTCTTACTATGGCCTATGACCCTTGTGATGAGGGTTTCTTCCTCAAGAACGACCATCAAATACAAGCATGGTCCATGGCTAAGAAAAGGGAATAAGATGGGTAGAATATCCAAGGAAACGCTATCAAGGAAGGTAAACACTTACCAAGGTTGAAAATGAGCAAGGATCACCACATGCAAGGGATCCTATCACCAAAGCTCCAAGGATCAGCCCTTCTTTGCTCCACCAAGCTCTGAGGATGAGAAAAATAGAGAGAGGAAGGAGGAATGAAAGGTTCACTTGCAAGAACAATAAAGGGTTTATATACCAAAGGAGGAGGGAGGTAAGGTGGAGATGAGGTGTCAACACCTAAAAGCACTAAAGAGACACTTGTCCACCCAAAAACACCAACATGCAACCACTTAAACCTTGCATGCATGAGATGGTGATAACATCTATGTTGGGTATCGACCTACTTAGGGCCTCAACAAGTGGTTTAGATCGCAACACTTGCTAGAGGTCAAAATAAGAGCAAACATCATGACTAGGTCAAATTAAGATCATCACCATCAAAGGGGTCAAAACACAAGAAAACAAGCATATAGGTCGAAACACATGACCCCAAACTTTCATTGTCATAACAACATCAAGCATGGGCAAGTGTTCTGGTCAAAACACATCCAAAACAGCCCCTAGGTCACTGCCATCATTAAAGTACAACAAGGTCAAAGCAAAAGGGTCATCAACATACTAGGTCGAGACATACCACAAGAAGACACCTTGTCTCGACCCCAAACTCATCCAAGACCATATAGGTGGAGACAACGTCACCAAGGGAACGTGTTTCAGTCAAAACACTCCCAAAACATACCATAAGGTCGAAACAAGGGTTGCTATGCCCAAACAACACTACTAGGTCAACACCATCCAAACCCTAAAAATCCTAGCATATCATATAATGCCACCACTCATCCAAGGCCCAAACAAGATTCCCAATTCTTCCTATCTCATTTAGATGATATCAAGGGATGGAAGACACTCTCTATAAGTGACCAATTGCACATCAACCCCCTAATTTGGGTAAATTGCAATTTGCACCAACACTGGCACACAATGCACAAACATCTTCCAAACAAGCTCAAACTTGAAGCTTAAGCTCTCCAAAAGCTCTAAGATAATCTCAAATTATTAGAGCAAGGTTCTAAGCATATCATCAAGCCAAAGAAATCAGGGTTAGCCCATAACCCAGATTAGGGGTTTTACAGTATGCGTCTATTTTAGCTTCTTATGTGCCTACTTTATGTGTATTTGTACCCATTAGTATTAAACTTGAGCCCACTTTTTTATTATATTGTGCCTATTTTTGTTTTTTGATATCCATTTCTTTTCACTTTACGCACAAAATTTTTTTTGAACACTTTGCACCCACATTTGATACTTTTATGCCCATTGTAGGTCTCTTGACACCCACTTTTGTAATTTCAACACCCACTTATGCAATGTCGGCACCTAATATTTCTTACAGAGAACTTTGATTCTATTTTTGGTTAATGTAATCCAACTTTTAGTCCTTCGACAACTACTTTTGATTATTTTACACCCATATTTTTTTCATTACTTCCCTCCTCACTTTCTTCTCTTTTTCAATACTTCCCTCTTCTCTTATCTTCTCTCTACACATTACTTCCCTCACCATCCCCATCACTCCCCTCCTCACTACATAGTCTCCAATACTTCTCTCCTCCTTTTCAATTACTTCCATCCTCACTTAACTCCTCTCTCCACATTACTTCCCTCTTCAATCTACTTCCATCCTCTTTCATTTTACTTCAATCCTCTTTTATTTTATTTTTCCCTTATTTCCCTCTTTGCTTTTCTACCCTTCTATTTTATTTTACTTCCCTCCACTTCCCTCTTGACTTCTCTCCTTCTTTTTTTCTCTCTCCCATAAAAGAGGTTTCCACTCACTCACTCTTCTTCATCTCCCACTCATTATCTCTCTCTAACCGTCACTCAAAAAGGTATTCAGATTTATAGTGCCATGATATTTCCACATCACCCTCCCAAACCTATAAAATTCCACCACCCAAATAGGAAAACTTCTCAAACCTCTATATACTACCCTTCGCTTGAGCTTAACAACCGTGTGTGATGATTTGTGTGTGTGAGGAAATCATTTTTGTCAGCAAATCGGTAAAACATGCATAACATTGAACTCATGCACTTGGCATGATACCTTGTGGAATAAGCATAAGACACAATTTTCGACTAAAATCTCAGTTGCATATACTCCATAGAGTACACCTAACAATGTTAAAGAGAGCAATGTCAATCATTTCTTCTCTTTAGATTGTTTGGCAGGATTTGCACATGCTTTTCGGCATTCTAGTGAGATTCAAAAGCACCCATTACAAGGCTAACTCCCATATATCTACAAAGACCTCACTAATTATAACAACCACAACTCTCCAAAATAATTCTTTGCTTTCCCTGTTGCTATACAATTACTCCTTTTTTGGGTCCACGGACCTTGCCAAAAAAAGCCTATACTAGTCTATCTCAAATGTTTGTAATCAACACTCTAAGTGTCATCCAACATCTGCACTCTTCTCCCAATTAGGATAAATTAATATGTTGATACAATCTACCACTCTTCAACATTGCAGGCTAGGGATCTATTTATTATTAGATGTTGCAGTTGTGTGACCCACTTAATTAGGTTTTGAAGATATATGTCAATACACATCATGTGAGACATGGATTTGCTACTTTAAAACTATAATGATGTGGGTGCTACCAAATCAATAACGTTTCAAGTTATTGGTTGCATTTCTAGTTTGTTAATGATATATGTACAATATTAGTATATGGTCAATTCAAAAATGGAAAAAAAAAATTATAGAAGTGTTGTTAATGAGCGTACAGGTCTAAGAAAAGGTCTACAAACATATAGAGAGAGATCACCCTATTCAACATGAACAACCCTCTCATAATATAAGAGAAAGATCATGGGGACAAGATGGTTGGCATAAGGTAAAACGCCCTTCTTGAGTTTTGAACCCATACCTGAGAAATACAATCAAAGGGAGATAATACAAAAAATACCAATTTGGGAGAGATTTGGACAAGCCACCTCTATAGAACTTCATGAGAAGATGTCCACAAAGGACACAATAGTTAACAGTCTAAACAAGAACACTCGATGGATGTGGTAACCTACCTTGATCCCTTTCTTATTCCCTTTCTCTTTTCTCACATCTTCATTTGATTTTTTCCTCCCATCTCCACAAAACACAAACTTCCATAGCAGCTACATTTGGTTATCATAAAATTGGCGTCTTTTGATTCAGTTTTTCCACTTTCTCATTTGCAAGAGATAGGGATATATATATATATATATATATATATATATATATGTATATGTATATGTATATGTATATATGTATATCACCATACTGGAAATGCCCTAATGGGACTCATATCCCACAAGTGGACATATCACATGCCCAACAATCTCCCCCAATAGCTCGAATGGGGAATATCCACCATAGAGTAATACCTGGTAATGATTGTCTCTAAGATCTTTGTAGAGCTCTAACTTGTCACATATCACCACCTTAGTCATCATATTAGAACCATTCTTTTTAGAAGATCTACTTTAGAATCAACAACATCTTGTCCCTCACATTAGGAAGTGAATGATATCTTACATCAATATGTTCAGTATTTGCATGTCACACAGTTCTCTTACACATACCAATAGCACTCTAACTTTCATATAAAATAGACTGATCAACCTTATTCATACCCATTTTCCCAAAAAAAATTCATAGCCTAGGAGAAGTGATTTGGAAGAAGGAAGAGTACACCAATATAGTACATCTTTGATCTTATATCAAGCATTTGGACCTCCAAACTACTTAGGATAGACATTAACAGATTGGTAGCTAAGAGCTTGTAGTTATGGGATACAAACTTAGAGCTTAAGGAAGAAGATGGCAAGTATGATTTAGTTGTTGAGCTCTCTAGAAGGATTGTTGAAGTGTAGCCTATGTTTCAAGTGTGCAAGTTGTATGGTGGGTGACTTAAGACTCCTTCTATTTATAGGAATGGGTTTCAAGTGGGTAGGATACCTTAGGGAAGTTTCTAGAGGGTTCTTGGATGAGAGATTGCCATGATAGTTGGGTCAAGTTAGGTGCAATGACTAATTTAGTTAAGTTGATGCAATTGTGCTCCTTGACTACTACAAGTGTGGGAGACTGTCTAAGGGAGCTTGCTCAGAGTTACTTCAAGGCGTGAAGGCTGATCTAAGGTTATTGATGCTACTTCAAGGAGGTGAGGGCTGCGTCAAGGTGGTAGAGGTGGGTCGTCATCCTCTCCTTGGGTTCTCTTAAGAGGTGTTGGTGAAGTTATTGTATTATATTGTATTTCCTTGAGAGGTAATAAAATTAATCACTTGCAAATCCCAATTGGAGACAATTGGGCGGTGGATTGACATCCTTCAATTCCAAGGGTGGAACCACTCTAAATTGCAACTCTCCTCCTTGTGTCCATCTCTCTCCTAGAATTTAAGTTTTGAATTAATTTTAAAATGAGAATAAGTTCTATCCACACCCCTCTAGTTCTTTCAATTGATATCAGAGAAGGTCTTCAAGGAGCTCCCATGAGTCTTGAAACATGGAGGAAAACTTGCTTAGAAACCTCAACCTCTAAGGGACGTATGTGAGAAGGACACAACTATTTGATGGATCGAACTACACTTATTGGAAAAGGAATATGCAATTCTACTTCCAACGAATAAGCTTGGAGTTGTGGAGAATGGTGACTCATCCTTATGAGCTTCCAACTACAGAGTATGATAAATGGGATCCGAAGATTGTAAAAAGAGTAAAAGTCAATGCCAAGGCCATAAGCATCTTATATTGTTCAATATCCATTGGTGATTTTAATCACATATCTTCTTGTGAAACCGCTTATGAAATTTGTCATAAAATTTTGATTATAAATGAAGCTGCTATTCAAGTTAAGAATACTAAAATCAATATGCTTGAGCAAAAGTTTGAACAATTTTGTATGAAGCCTAATGAATCTATAAGTGAGATGTTTGCTAGGTTTTCTTCTTCATTAACAACATGAATGCTTTGGGCAAGTACATTAGTTAAGAGGATCAAGTATCCAAGATACTAGGATCATTGCCTCCAAAGTACAAGCCCAAGGTGAAAACCATTGAAGAAGCCAATGACCTCATCAAATTGATGATGGAGCAGTTCATTAACAACCTTGAGACACATGAGGTCACCCTTGATGAAGAATAAAGAGTAGAGGTCGAACTCCAAAAGGGGAGAAGGAAGGATATCCATTATAGGCTGCAACTAAAGCTCAATAAAAAGTCATCGCTCAAGAAAGTGATGAGACTAGTGAGGGATATGATGAAGAGGATACACTCATTGTATATGGTAAGAAATATAGAAGGTATAAATCTAATCAAAATTCTAGTGCTTCTTCCTCTTCTTTCCTTAGGTGCTATGAATGCGGCAAGGAGGGACACGTGAAGAATGAGTGTCCCAAAATCAGGAAGGGTAACAAATCTTCTTTCAAAAAGAAGGACAAGGGAGATAAAGCCTACAAAGTGGCTTGGGATGAGTCAAGTGATGACAACAAGAGTGGAGAGGAAGAAGTGGAGTGTCTCATGGATAAGGAAGATGAAAAAGACTCACATTTAGAGTATGATTTGAATGTTTGTTACATTCCTTTTACTTCTAATTTTCCATTGTTGATTATGTTCATTATTGTGAAATTCAATTGGGTGTGGTTTGAGTGTATAACTTATCTCTAATGGCAAGTTATAATTCAAACTTTGTTAGTCAACTGGGTTAGCGGTCTACTACCCATCGACAATATTTTTGACTGGATGTGACTAGGTCTACAAACTACTTGATTGGAATGAATCAGAGTAAGTATATTGTAACCATTATTTTGGTGCATTGAGTCTTCAACCAAGGTGACTCTAGGTCAAAACAATTCTTGACTGAGTGCTTCCTTGTCGAAAACTTTCTTGACTGAACAAGACCCTATAAATTGGTTTGCAATTTTTTCGGAAAATATATCTAATGATTTTCTAATGTTACCTACCTACTCAAGACACTTAGTTTAGACATATAAATAGGTTTTGGATAGGTGGGTTTGGTCCATATCTTGATTTTACATGATTATAAATTATTGTACATTTGTATTACAAATGAGCACATATTAACAATAATTTAAGCTCCAATATTAATCAATCTTTCTCAAGATATACTTGGTGCTTTAAACACTTGGATAGCATGTTAGATCTACAA